>JASWHV010000009.1:40738220-43454470 GCA_030760725.1 Neostapfia colusana
CGGTGATAGCATAGGGTCCAATAAATCTGGGGGCGAACTTCCCCTTTACGCCAAATCGGTGCACGCCTTTCATTGGAGATACACGGAGGTACACGTGTTCCCCGACATTGAAGTGCAGCGGCCAATGCCTCTTATCAGCGTAGCTTTTCTGCAGGGATTGAGCGGCCATCAAGTTGGCTTGAATCATCTGAATGTGCTCTTCGGCGTCGTTCACCACATCAACCCCAAATGTGACCCTTTCACCGGATTCACACTAGTTCAATGGGCTGCGGCATTTGCGACCCGTAGAGAGCCTCATATGGTGCTATCATGATACTCGGTTGATAGCCATTGTTGTACGAGAATTCCGCCAACGGTAGATGATCATCCCAGTTTCTACCGTGGTGGATGGCACACGCTCTCAACATGTCTTCTAATAATTGGTTCACCCTCTCAGTTTGCCCATCAGTCTGAGGGTGATAGGCGGAGCTTCTAATCAGCTTAGTACCCAATGCAGCGTGCAACTGCTCCTAGAAACGAGAAACAAATAGTGCGCCTCGATCTGAGATTATGGTCTTGGGTACCGCATGTAAGCATAAACTCCTTGCAATGTACAACTCCGCATATCTGCTGGCATGGCAATGTGTATGCACGGGAATGAAGTGAGCTGACTTAGTTAGCCGGTCAACGATTACCCAAATAGAATCATGCTTGTTGGAAGTCAGGGGTAATCCCACAATAAAATCCATGCTCACATCTTCCCACTTCCATGCTGGAATTTTCAGGGGCTACAGCAGCCCTGATTTCCTCATATGATCCGCTTTCACTCGTCTACACGTATCACACTCAGATACGTACTTAGCCAGTTTTCGCTTCATCCGTGTCAACCAAAATCTCTTTTTCAAATCTTGGTACATTTTGTTGCTGCCTGGATGAATGGAGAATTTAGACAAGTGAGCTTCATCAAGGATCTTCTTCCTCAGCTCCGTATTCAGGGGTACGACTATGCGGTCATTGAACCACAGCGTCCCCTCATTGTCTTTCTGGAAACATTTAATTTCCCCGTTGTCTATCCGTCTCCGGAGATGTGCCACGCACTTGTCAACTTTTTGAGCTGCAATGATATCCTCCCTAATGGTAGGGATGAGGGCAAAGTTGTAGAGTGATCCATAAGGAACCAAGTATAAACTCGGCTCTTCCTCCTCCACTAGTATAATAGTGAGGTTATAGAGATGTGATTCCCGACTCAGCGCGTCGGCAACCACATTAACCTTGCCGGGGTGGTAATGAATCTCAATATCATAATCTTTGATTAGTTCTAACCACCTCCTTTGCCTCATATTCAGCTCCTTGTGGGTGAAGATATACTTCATGCTCTTGTGGTCGGTGTAGAGATGCACCAAATTCCCCAGGAGATAGTGCCTCCACACTTTCAGCGCCAAAACCACAGCAACGAGCTCAAGATCATGAGTCGGATAATGCTGCTCGTGGTTTTGAAGTTGTCATGAGCCATATGCGACCACACGTCCTTCTGGCATCAACACGCAGCCGAGCCCGATACCGGACGCATCACAATACACGTCGAAGGGCTTGGTCGTATCCGGTTGAGCTAAGACCGGGGCTTTTGTGAGATGCTTCACCAATTCTTGGAACGCCCCTTCACATGCCGCGTTCCAAACATATTTTGTTCCCTTCTTTAGTAATTCTGTCATCGGCTTAGCAAGCTTAGAGAAGCTTGGAATGAATCTCCGGTAATATCCCGCTAAGCCGAGGAAGCTTCTGACTTCATGGACTGAAGTAGGGGCTTTCCATTTCAGCACTTGTTCAATTTTGCTTGGGTCAACCGCAATGCCTTCCGCTGAGATGATATGTCCCAAAAAATGGCACTTGGCTGATCCAAAACTCACATTTGCTGAACTTGGCATATAGCTTATGGTCCTGTAATCGTTGAAGACCGATCCTCAAGTGTTTGGCGTGTTCTGCTCCTATCTTGGAGTAAACCAAGATATCATCAATGAACACCACAACGAACTTGTCCAGCTCCGGCATGAACGCCGAGTTCATGAGATACATGAAATGTGCCGGAGCATTAGTGAGACCAAAAGACATGACGATATATTCGTATAAGCCATATCTCGTCGAGAAGGTCATCTTCGGGATATCCTCCGCCCGGATTTTTATTTGATGATACCTGGAGCGAAGGTCCGTCTTTGAGAACACACATGCACCTACAAGCTGATCAAACAGGATGTCAATGTGGGGCAGTGGGTATTTGTTCTTTATGGTGATGGCGTTGAGCGGCCGGTAATCCACACACAGCCTCAAGGTTTCATCCTTCTTCTTTACGAACAGCGCCGAGCATCCCCAAGGTGAGGAACTCGGTCTAATGTAACCTTTGCTCAACAGATCATTGAGCTGTTCTTTCGATTCAGCCAGCTCGTTCGGAGCCATTTTGTATGGTCTCCGTGAGATAGGAGTAGTCGCGGGTGCAAGCTCAATCTTGAACTCTACATCCCACTCAGGTGGCAAGCCAGGAAGGTCATCCGGAAACACGTCGGGGTATTCCCGGACTACGGGGATGTCCTCTAGCTTGGAAGCTTCAGTAATATAGGCGGCTGAAACTTCCCGGACTGGATGGTCTAGTATGAGGGACTGCGGACGGTGTAGTGGGGAGTTGAGGTGCGCCGTCCGTGATAAGGTTTCTAGGACAGCATCATGGTAACTTAACCATGACATCCCTATGATTGCATCAATCTTATGCCCTCAAGATTAATCATAGTGGTGGGATATATCTTCCTACCTAAGCACAGTGGTACTTTCGGAATCATCATAGTCACTGAAATCCTTCCTCCCGGTGAGCAGATCATATAAGAGCACTTGGTTGGAAAGGCTTCCAGTTGATGCTTAACCACATATGATGCACTTATGAAGTTGTGGGTTGCACCAGAATCAAATAATATGATGATTGCTTGATCGTTGAGAGTGAACATAGCCACCAACACATTTTCTTCCTCTAGGGCGTCCTCATTGTCGAGGTTGCAAACTGTGACATCCTCAATTTCGTGGAAAAACCGCAGAACCGAGAACTGATGCATTTGTGTGCCCAGGATGTTCATCACACATATACACATCATCCAAAAACTGAATTTCATAATATATATAACCATGAATAACAGAGTTTATTACAAGGTTTCATGAGCCTTGGACTCAGCTTGGCAGCGGAAAGTCTAATCTTACAGCGGAAGTCTTCTAACTAGTGCAGAAGTAATCTAAGCAGCAGCGGCTCATTTTTACTCCATCCCCACAGGCAAGTTTGAGGACAGATTACACGCCTAATGCTCCACCTGGTCTTCATAGTAATCTTCTCCTGTTGCTGATGACGAAATAATAATGCAAGTTTGAGTACAATGATGTACTCAGCAAGTGCGGGAAAATATGATATGTAGCTCGCAACAAGGTAGATATAAAAAGTATCATTGCAGAAAAACAAAGTTATTTATCAAAACCACGATAAAACAGCAACTTAACTTTAAGTGAACGTAATCCTAACATGTATTAAAATACCAACATACCTCCATTATGTTCATCACTTTCCATGTCTCAACCAGACATTAATCAACTTCATTCTTGCTCACGAATACCTTCTCGTATTTGCCACCATCTCACGAATATCATCTCATATTCGCTACCACTTCATCTCATAAACAATTCCGTCTCACACCGAGACCAATCTCGTTGCCATGACTCAATAGTCATGCTACCAAATCTTATCACCCGGACTCAACAGTCCCGGAAGCCAAACCATAACCAAAACCATAACCAATAACCATCCCAACTAATCATGGAAGTTGGCTAGGCGCTCGTGACCGTAAGCTCGGCTATCATGATAGTTTTAGACTCTACAGAGTTTGTATCACTTTACCTACAAGTTTGTGATTCCGTCACCGTCGGCAACTGCAGAACCTCCATTATACCAGTACACAACCGTTGGTGTATGGTCAAGAGATCACAAAATAGCCTTTACAAAGGGGCTACTAGATGTATGCACTCACTAAGGTTTCACCGGCAGGCTAGAATCTCCAATTCTCCCACCCACGGGCCCCCTCTTGTGCCATGCGGTTCCCAGGTCAGTCCTCACTCGACTCCCATTCCCCATGCCTTCCACGGTCCACAACAATCTAGTAACTTACCTAATTAGTCAGCTAAGCCGCACCATACATTGCCTTGTGGTGGCACTGTTATCCTGGCATGTGCTCGCATGAACCGGTCCTTAGATCTACGGCAAGTAACCACCATCTCAGGCTACCTCATTCACAAACCCAGGCTTGCCTAGATCTCCCACCGATCCATGTTCATTAACAACATCAGTTTCTCATTATCATTACGAGTGCAGTTAGCTAGACACATCTATCTCGCTTCCCAACCCCATGGACTCAGCGAAGCATAAAAGCAAAAACCATACCCGACTCATAAACTTCCCTGGCGATAAGGGTGGTTTAACCAAAACTAGTAAACTCCTATAAAAGGGTTTCCCATCATGTTTGACTCAGCACACACACCTTTTTGCAAAAACAAAATAGTTTCCCAAAACATAGGATCAATATGGTCAAGGGGCACTTGCCGTTCTGGCGGTTCCGGTTGCTCAAAATCCTGTTGTTGTAGTCCGTTGTAGATATCTCCCTGAGCTTGTCCTTCTATTCGCGATCACGCATATACAAGATTCACAGCAATCAATATCATGCACAAACTCTACTTTAAGATGCAATGATGCATATGCATGTTAATCCTATGGTGCAGATTTGGTTTGTACGTGTTCTTGCATATTTGTATGGGGTTTTTATGAAAAACAGAGGTGTATAGATCAAATGTGGACGTGGCGATGATCTGCACTTAAGATATAGATCAAACCGATAAACACGTGATCTGTCCAGGAAAAAGCTTCTGTTTCGAAGGAATTGAGGAAATGGATGCGAATAAAAACCGTGATGATGTCGTAAGGTGATAATGGAGACCTACCTTACGTTCTTCTTGGTCTCGGGGTCCTTCTCCTAGCAAGACAGATCGTTGGGGCTCTCTTCCGGCGATCTCTCGTGACTGAACTCCGGCGAAGGGTTTACTCGGCAACTTTGGGGCTCGGGCTTCTAAGTTGTAGGCTCAGAGAAGATGTTACGACCAAGGGGTTTGTTTCGGGTTCTATTTATAAGAGGGAAACGAAATGTTCTTATCTGATTGAACTTCGAATAAGAGTCCCATTCGAACTGTTTTGAATATTAACAACTTATCTCTTGCCGATTTGGTTCGGTAACATTGTGGAAGTCGTGTCAGTTTCCTCAGTACAGGGAATTCCCAAGCATACAGAAGAAAAACCGCTTCAGAATCGCGTCCTTACGCGGTGATGAGCTCTGGAAGCTCCACGTGTCCATCAGGGGCCTGGTCTCCCTTTTCCGCAAAGACGAGCTCTGGTTGTGCCGCGTGTCAAGCGGGCGTGACCTCCCTCTTTTTCAGAGGCGGGATCCGCGTGCGCCACATATCATGGCGGGCGGGAACCTCCCTATCTTCAGAGGCGAGCTCCACGTGCGCCACGTGTCTGGTGGGTCGGGACCTCCCTTCTTCAATAGAGGCGAGCTACGCGAATGCCACGTGTCAGTTCCGGAACTCCCCCTCTCTTCGAAGGTGCCTCCGGGGTGCCATGTGTCAATTCCGGACCTCCCCTCTCTTCTGAGGTGAGCTCCGAGAATGCCACGCGTCAAGTAGCGCTAGACTTCATTTTTTTTCTCAGAGACAAGCTCTGAGGTCGACACGTGTCCATCAGCGTTGGACCTCCCGGAGGAGAGCTCCGTAGGTGACACGTGCCTGGTAGTGTCAGACCTCCTGGAGGTGAGCTCCGAACGCGTCACGTGGTCAGCGGGGCCGGACCTCTCGGAGGTGAGCTCCGAACGCGCCACGTGGTCAGCGGCCGCGGGAATTGTCTTCGACGCTCTCTGTAAACTGGAATTTGGCTCTTTTTGGCTATATTTTTAATATTTTCTCTATTTCTACTTATTTTAAAATGTTTTCTACATATAAAATATGAATATATGCAGAACCCAAAAATGAGGGTGTCACACGAACGCCCCCAGTTCGCTGACCAACCTTATTGACCGGAGGTTGGCCTCGAGCACCACCCTGATGCTGGGCTTGCCCGCTGCTCTGCTGCCCCTGGGGACAGTCCTTCGAGAAATGGCCCGCCTGGCCACACCTAAAGCAAGTGTGGCGAGGCGGTCCTCCGCTGATCGGCGAACGGAAACCCGGGGTGCGTTGTGGCGGTGGAAATGCCCGGGGTACCATCTGCTGCTGCTGCTGCGGTCACGGTGGTGGCATTGGCGGTCGGAACGGAGGTGGCTGGAAAGAACGACCCCCCGAACTGCTGAGGTCGCGCCAGTGGATGCCACTGCTGACCGGATGGTGTCTGATACACCATGCGGTATTTTTGAGGAGCTCCACCCCCACTGCTGGGTGGAGTGCTGCGCTTTCGCTGCTCAGCCGCCAATTCACGCTGAGCGTCTTCTTGCATGATCGCGGCGTTGACGAGATCATTGAATGTGCCACGATTGCATTGGACGAGATGCGTCTTCATCTCAGGATTTAACCCCCGAAAGAAATGCTCTCGTTACTTCTCCTCGGTGGAGACATAATCCGATGCATACTGCGCCAGATGGTTGAAGGCACGGGAGTAGTCATGGGCACTACTCCCGCCCTGCTTCAGCTCTAAGAACTCTTGGAACTTCCTCTTCATTATCCCGGGAGGGATATGGTAGGCACGGAATGCCTCCCGGAATTCTTCCCACTCCACGGCGTGGCCAGCCGGCAGTGAGGCGACATAGTTCGCCCACCACGCACCAGCGGCACCGTAAAGCTGCTGCGCCGTGAACAGAGTCTTTTGCCGCTCCGTGCATTGGAGCAGCCCAAACTTGGACTCAATTGTCCGCAGCCAGTTGTCGACATTCCAATTCTTGATAGTGTTAAATCCTCATTAAGAAAAAGTTTCTCAATGAAGGATTTAGGAGAGGCAGCGTACATTTTGGAAATAAAGATCAATAGAGATAAATCTATAAGGCTAATTGGATTAAGCTAAGATACATGTATTGACAAAATATTGAATTGGTTCAATATGCAAGATTCCAAGAAAGGTTTCTTGCCAATGTCACACGACATTACTCCAAGCAAGAGTCAGTATCCTTCAACACTTGATGAGCAAAAAAGGATGAGAGGGATTCCTTATGCTTCGGCTATTGGATCCACCATGTATGCCATGCTATGTACACGCTCAGATGTATCCTATGCTCTAAGCATCACGAGCAGATATCAATTAGATTATGGTGAGACTCATTGGACCGTTGTCAAAAACATCCTTAAGTACTTGAGAAGAACTAAGGATGCATTCTTAGTGTTTGGAGGTGAAGAAGAGTTCGTTGTAAAAGGTTACACCGATGCTAGCTTCCAAACTGATAAGGATGATTCTAGATCGCAATCTGGTTTTGTATTCTGCCTCAATGGAGGGGCAGAAAACTGGAAAAGTTCCAAGCAAGATACAGTAGCAGATTCGACAACGGAGGCGGAGTATATTGCAGCTTCTGAAGCTGCAAATGAAGCTGTTTGGATCAGAAAATTTGTTTCTGAGTTGGGCGTTGTTCCTAGTGCGTCCGGTCCTGTGGATCTCTATTGTGACAATAGTGGAGCCATCGCATAGACAAAGAAGCCTAGATCACACAAAAGATCCAAACACATACTATGCCGCTATCACCTCATTCGAGGAATCATCGACCAAGGTGATGTGAATATATGCAAGGTGCACACAGATTTAAATGTTGCAGATCCGTTGACAAAGCCTCTTCCACAATCAAAGCATGAGGCGCAAACGAGATCTATGGGTATTAGATACTTACAGCAGTGATCATAGTGTGTAGTGGGAGACTCGTGTCATAACCATGTTTATGTACTATTGAAAATTGTTATATCACTAATCATTATTTACTTTGATCATCAAGTATGTGACTTGTTCATGAAACTCTTTGTTAATAATAATGTTACTCTAAGTGATCCCTAGTCTATATCATTATATGATATAATGATGTCATATAGACTAGCACATGTATTAGTTGATGATCACGTTTCACGGTCATAGATATGGAGATATCAAATTAATAATGTAAACACATGTTAGTGAACATGGTGTTGGATTGACCCACTCCGAGACACTGCTGGGATTGTTATTTTCATTTATGCCATCAGTTGATCTTGAGTGATACACCTGCAAGATCCTTATACCTGAGATCGCCATTGTTTTCTCATTGTGTGTAGTTGTGTATTTTGAGACTACCAAATGCTACTCTTTAACTGGATAGTCATAAAAGTAGTCTTCGGTTACATAACGAAACATAGAATGGTATGCGCGCGGATCAAGATGGGATTTGCCCCTTCTTAATAACAGGAGAGATATCTCTGGGCCCCTCGAGATAGATGGATTTGAAAGTGCATGGCCATGCCAAGGTGATTAAAGGTTAGTCATAATGACTATAAGTTAGTCATGGAATGAATCCACTATTCGATCAAGTGAATAGTCGAGCTATCCCAAGGATGGCACACATCTCTCCTTGAGCTTGACTGATATCGTGAGGCAAAGGGATTAGCATGTGAATGTATCTAGGTTCAGACGATATGATCTTTATGTACATTCGGGAGTCAGTATGTCCTGCTAGGTACCTGTGCTGACTTGTGGTTGGAAACGGTTTCCACTCACAACCGACTGCACATGAACCTAACGGGTCACACACTTAGGGGTTGAAATATTGGATATCTTGGCTAGATGATTGTCTCTAATGCAAGTGGGAGATTGTTGGTGATAATCCCAAGAGGCAATCATAACAATTTGGGTTAATGCCTGTTGGATATTTGATCCATAAGCAATTAGGTTACTAATGACCCTGTGACCTAAAAGCCCATTAGTACGCCTATAAATATGAGGGGTATGTGGCGGACCGGAATCCTCTCATCCAGGATCATAGAGGGTGGTGCCGCACGATGCGACCCCCGGCAGCACAAATCATAAGAAAACATATTGTATTACATAGAAAACCAACTGAATTGTACAAAGTAGTACAAGACTTCAGTTACAAACTATGTATGGAAATTACAACAACGGAAGCTAAGTTTATACAACTCACTCCCATCTATTTAGCAAAAGTTGGTTGCCCAGCCCTAGGGCCAATCCACACTAGCTGCACTCCTCAGCTCAGCACGGCATGTACGGCTCCCACTCAGCTGTGGTCCCCAACGGAGGGTAGCCCTCGCCAGTAGACTCGTAACCCGAGTCTGCAGGGTAGTCTTCACCTGAAAAACACTCATAGCAGCAACCGTGAGCACGATGGCTCAACAAGACTTATCCAACTCACCTAGGCATGAAACTCTACATGCAGTTTACAACGAACATGGGATGGTAAATTGCAGAAAACGGACACGCCTAAAAGTTCATCCTTATTTCACCTTTTAGCCACAAGTTAACAGTTCATGAAATCGAAATTTAGTAAGCTATATTTGGTGGCACACATGTAACAATACAAGTTAATCATAACAGCAATAATGAATCATACATTCCATATATTAATCTACGTCACGACTCAGTAAACAAGTGGTACTCATCACCGTGAGGGACGGCAAATCGACTCGATATACACATGCAGGGATACCTGAATAGCACGTCACGTACGCCCACATGTGGGGCGCAACAAAGCATGCTCACCCCTTGTCGTACTGGACAACCTTTCACCAAACAGCCCAAATGTCAAACCGGTCGCACCAAAACGGACAGGAGGTTCCCTACACGGAGCATCTCTCTATACCCATTAGTGGATTTCCACCTTGCTGCCCTCAATCTACACCTATAAATCGGTGCATTATGCCTCGACGCCCGGAGGTATAGGTTACATTGGTTTATCGGGGCCCATATATCCGATATGCCTTCGGTACGTTCAATACTTGTCCAGCGGGGTCGCACACGGATCGGTCCTCAATCGACACTGACAGGGCTGCGGCCACAAGACTTCCTCTTGCTGCGCCCTAGCCCCTGTCTAGTCTCATTTTCTTACTAAAGTAATCTCACATCACTCGAACAAATCCCGTGTGTCCCGACACCTATACTCGCGATTAGCTTCCAACTACTCGAATAGTACCGAATTTCTATGAAAATTATGTGTAGCCTGACTACTCGAGGACTTAGACACTACCCTCACGCTTGTAGGAAAAATATGGTTATGCACTTGGGGTTTAATCCACCCTACACCTAATGCACATACATATCTCATACTAAGTATACATAAAGCAAAACTTTTGTAAAATTTGTTAATGCAAACCGGGGCTTGCCTTGTTGCTGCTGGTCAGATGTTAGGGCTTCATCCGGAAGAAGAAAGTCCAGCACTTCCGGAGTTTCCTCGCCTTCAGCGACTACACGTAAGCGATATAGTATATGTCAATTTAAATGCAAAGTTTGAAACTGAATATGTAAAGACCATAACCCTAGCTATCCCTTCCGTTTGGCTCTGAAATTTTTATGGTGGCTTGGTAGGGTCTTAACCAAGACTTGACCAAGTTCCATCTGAAACAAAATTCATTTGATCTGTGTACAAATAAAAACCTATTTGGTCATTAGTAGAGCCTCTAAGGAATTCCAGGTATTTACATGGCTCCAACCATTACTTTCTGGAAACTAGAGTTTGAGATGGTTATAATGGAATTGGTTTAATGTCATTTGAAGAATCCTAGAAGGGGTTATGCCCTAAACAAGATTTCAGAAAATCTGAAAAATGTTTCTGTACATTTTTCTATTTTCTCAGTGCAGTTCACTTAATCACACCATTAGGGGGACTAAATGAAGTTGTATGGATCAGAAATTTTTACTGTGACTCAAGGATTTTCAAATGAACATCCTAGCCAAATTTCAGAATTTTCCATAAAAGAATTCTCCAGATAAAATTCCTAACAGTTTAAAATTTTAGGGAATTAATTCTGGAAAATTAGTAAGTTTCATAAGCTGAAACTTCTTTTGCTGGATAGTACTCGAAGAGATAAATCCAACAAAATTTGGTTCACTGGATTTGGACACTTCTAACCAAAGCTATGAATTTCTAAAGTTTGGGCTGATCCCTGAATTATTTCCTATAGAAAATTTCCTCCGGCGCTTAACCGGCGACTGACAGCGGGCCCGCCTGTTTTAATTTAAACTAATTGCGTGAGCGCTTAGCTCAGCGGCTGACACCTGGGACCTGCGCCCTTCGTCTACCTCACGACGCAACCACCCCGAGCCGCCGGAGCTCCGGAAAGGTCGGCGTTCTCGGCGACCTAGCTCGCCGGCGACGGTGAAACTCGCCGCCCCTACGTAACTTTGGACGCTGAACGCGCTGGACATTATGCCGTCACCGGCTAACCGCCGTAGCTCCTCGGCGACAAGACTATGCCCCTGTGCAACTTTGGCAACACGTTCCCGTCCTTCCGACAATCCCCTTCGCGTGCTAATCACGTCACCACGCCCAGAGAAACCTCGGGAAGCTCGGCATGACCTCGGTTGGGACATAAACGGCTGGCAACCCGGACCTCACCGGCGACCCTCTCTTCCGCCGGACTGTTTATCGGTGAAACTACGGTTTGGGTGGTTGTTCTTGCGGGTTCTTGCTCGAGGAGAAGTGCAAGGGTGTCTAGAGAGTGTGTGAGCTGCAGCTCGACCGGCGGTTGCCTCTGTGCAACGAATTTCGCCGACGACCGATTGTGAACCCTAATATACACCGTGGAGGAAAACTCGGAATTCTCACTCTACCCCGCATGAAACTGTGAACGGTTTCCTCCAACAGCTTCCTCACCAGCAGGCGCACCTTTTCTTCTCTGGTGGCGGCGCGTGAAACAGCCGGGATCGGCCGGTCGCCGGTGATAAGATAGCGGCGGCAAAAGCTTGCGAGCGGAAACAATCCTTACTGCACGGTGGGACCTGGTTTCACTCGGGAATGAAGAGAACGGATGGAGTATCTCGTGTGCTGTACTTTGAGCCAAGTTTTTCACCATGAGGTGGCGCTAACCGAGCGAGCTGGCAGTCCTCCGAGCGCTCAACGTTCGCCGCGGTTGTTTCCTTCAGTCTGAGTCGGTTTAGTGGAGGCTGAGTCACTGACCAGTGGGCCCCAGCTCTCCCTCTAATTCTTTTCCAAATTTTTACCGAAAAGATCCCAGCTACTCACAATTGAATGAGAGACTTAGCCCCAAAGTCATGGTTTGAATTTGATTTCCTCAATTTGAAACTGGTTTGGCTAAATTTGCTGCACATTTGAACTGAAATTCAAATTCAGTTTTGAATTAATGCAAATTTAGCTTCCGACAAGATGAACTCCAATGGGGATGAAAATTGGTGGACTAACTCAGAAAAATATGCTGAGTTTGAATATGAAGTCCACTTTTGGATTCAAGTGATGAAAGTTGTTACAAGTTGAATTTGCATTCAAATTGGCCCCTTTTTCAAATGTCTCCAAAAACGCCTCAAAAAGTCTTGGGTTTGCATGAAATTTGGCCTGAGCCTTCCCAAGACTATTTACGGTCTAGGGTGAGCTCAACCATTCATGTTTATGTGTATGACTCCTACTTTTTGACGTTAGGGCTTTCCCCTCTAATCACCCTTTTGATGGTGTTTACTTACTCTTCACAAGTGTTCATGAGACATCCACCACATCAGCATTGGTGTTGTGGGGTGATGAACATTTTTTTGCAAGTCACTTTCTTGGGCTTTTACATCCCTCCCCCCCTTAAAAGAATCTCATCCCGAGATTATAAAAGAAGAGATGACGATGTAAGAGGAGATTACCCGTGATGGGATGTCATGAAATCCGGGTAAGGAATTCCTCGCTCTCCCACATCACTTCTTCAGCGGTTTGGTTGCTCCACAGTATCTTGTAGAACCACATCATTTGGCTATGTGTGGTCCAAGCCTTCTCATCAATAATTGCAACCGGATATTCAGCATACGTCAAATCCGGTTGCAGCTCGCCAATGTCTTCGGTGGGAACAGCAGCCGTATACTTCAGATATTTTCGTAGTTGTGACACATGGAAAACATCATGAACACCAGCGAGAGATGCCGGTAGCTCCAGTCTATACGCAACTGGTCCACACTTCTCGGTGATAGCATAGGGTCCAATAAATCTGGGGGCGAGCTTCCCCTTTACGCCAAATCAGTGCACGCATTTCATCGGAGATACACGGAGGTACACGTGTTCCCCGACATCGAAATGCAGCGGCCTACGCCTCTTATCAGCGTAGCTTTTCTGCCGGGATTCAGCGGCCTTCAAGTTGGCTTGAATCATCCGAACACGCTCTTTGGCGTCATTCACCACATCAACCCCGAATGTGACCCTTTCATTGGACTCGCACCAGTTCAATGGGGTGCGGCATTTGCGACCGTAGAGAGCCTCATATGGTGCCATCTTGATACTCGCTTGATAGCCATTGTTGTACGAGAATTCGGCCAATGGTAGATGATCATCCCAGTTTCTACCGTGGTGGATGGCACACGCTCTCAACATGTCTTCTAATACTTGGTTCACCCTCTCGGTTTGCCCATCTGTCTGAGGGTGATAGGCGGAGCTTCTAATCAGCTTAGTACCCAATGCAGTGTGCAACTGCTCCTAGAAACTAGACACAAATAGTGCGCCTCGATCTGTGATTATGGTCTTGGGTACCGCATGTAAGCATAAAATCCTTGCAATGTACAACTCCGCATATTTGCTGGCATGGCAATGTGTATGCACGGGAATGAAGTGAGTCGACTTGGTTAACCGGTCAACGATTACCGAAATGGAATCGTGCTTGTCAGAAGTCAGGGGTAATCCCACAATGAAATCCATACTCGCATCTTCCCACTTCCATGCTGGAATTTTCAGGGGCTGCAGCAGCCCTGATTTCCTCATATGATCCACTTTCACTCGTCTACACGTATCACACTCAAATACGTACTTAGCCACTTCCCGCTTCATCCGTGTCCACCAGAATCTCTTTTTCAAATCTTGGTACATTTTGTTGCTGCTCGGATGAATGGAGAATTTAGACAAGTGAGTTCATCAAGGATCTTCTGCTTCAGCTCCATATTCTGGGGTACGACTATGCCGTCATTGAACCACTGCCTCCCCTCATCATATTTCCGGAAACATTTAATTTCCATGTTGTCTATCCATCTCCGGATATGTGCCATGCCCTTGTCAAGTTTTTGAGCTGCAATGATATCCTCCCTAATGGTAGGGATGAGGGCAATGTTGCAGAGTGATCCATAAGGAACCAAGTATAAACTCGGCTCTTCCTCCTCCACCGGTGTAATGGTGAAGTTATAGAGATGTGATTTCCGACTCAACGCGTCGGCAACAACATTCGCCTTGCCGGAGTGGTAATGAATCTCAATCTCATAATCTTTGATTAGTTCTAACAACCTCCTTTGCCTCATACTAAGCTATTTCTGGGTGAAGATATACTTCATGCTCTTGTGGTCGGTGTAGAGATGCACCAAATTCCCCAGGAGATAGTGCCTCCACACTTTCAGCGCAAAACCACAGCAACGAGCTCAAGATCATGAGTTGGATAATGCTGCTCGTGGTTTCGAAGTTGGCGTGAGCCATATGTGACCACACGTCCTTCTGGCATCAACACGCAGCCGAGCCCGATACCGGACGCATCACAATACACGTTGAAGGGCTTGGTCGTATCCGGTTGAGCTAAGAGCGGGGCTGTTGTGAGATGCTTCACCAATTCCTGGAACGCCCCTTCACCTGCCGCGTTCCAAACATATTTTGTTTCCTTCTTCAATAATTCTGTCATCGGCTTAGCAAACATGGAGAAGCTTGGAATGAATCTCCGGTAATATCCCGCTAAGCCGAGGAAGCTTCTGACTTCATGGACTGAAGTATGGGCTTTCCATTTCAGCACTTGTTCAATTTTGCTTGGGTCAACCGCAATGCCTTCCGCTGAGATGATATGTCCCCAAAAATGGCACTTGGCTGATCCAAAACTCACATTTGCTGAAGTTGGCATATAGCTTATGGTCCCGTAATCATTGCAGAACAATCCTCAAGTGTTCGGCGTGTTCTGCTTCTGTCTTGGAGTAAACCAAGATATCATCAATGAACACCACAACGAACTTGTCTAGCTCCGGCATGAACACCGAGTTCATGAGATACATGAAATGTGCCGCAGCATTAGTGAGACCAAAAGACATGACGATAAATTCGTATAAGCCATATCTCGTCGAGAAGGCCGTCTTCGGGATATCCTCCACCCGGATTTTTATTTGATGATACCCGGAGGGAAGGTCCATCTTTGAGAACACACTTGCACCCACAAGCTGATCAAACAGGATGTCAATGTGGGGCAGTGGGTATTTGTTCTTATGGTGACGGCATTGAGCGGCCGGTAATCCACACAAAGCCTCAAGGTTTCATCCTTCTTCTTTACGAACAGCGCCGAGCATCCCCAAGGCGAGGAACTCGGTCTAATGTAACCTTTGCTCAACAGATCATTGAGCTGTTCTTTCGATTCAGCCAGCTCGTTCGGAGCCATTTTGTATGATCTCTGTGAGATAGGAGTAGTCCCGGGTGCAAGCTCAATCTTGAACTCTACATCCCGCTCAGGGGCATGCCAGGAAGGTCATCCGGAAACACGTCGGGGTATTCCCGGACTATGGGGATGTCCTCTAGCTTGGAAGCTTCAGTAATATAGGCAGCTAAACTTCCTGGACTGGATGATCTAGTATGAGGGACTGCGGACGGTGTAGTGGGGAGTTGAGGTGCACCGTCTATGATAAGGTTTCTAGGACAGCACCATGGTAACTTAACCATGACATTCCTAAGATTGCATCAATCTTATGCCCCTCAAGATTAATCATAGTGGTGGGATATATCTTCCCACCTAAGCACAGTGGTGCTTTCGGAATCATCATAGTCGCTGAAATCCTTTCTCCCGGTGAGCAGATCATATAAGAGCACTCGGTTGGAAAGGCTTCCAGTTGATGCTTAACCACATATGATGCACTTATGAAGTTGTGGGTTGCACCCGAATCAAATAATATGATGATTGCTTGATCGTTGAGAGTGAACATACCAGCCAGCACGTTTTCTCCCTCTAGGGCGTCCTCATTGTCGAGGTTGCGAACGCCCCCAGTTCGCTGACCAACCTTATTGACCGGAGGTCGGCCTCGAGCACCGCCCTGATACTGGGCTTGCCCACTGCTCTGCTGCCCCTGGGGACAGTCCTCCGAGAAATGGCCCGCCTGGCCACACCTAAAGCAAGTGTGATGAGGCGGTCCTCCGCTGATCGGTGGACAGAAACCCGGGGCGCATTGTGGTGGTGAAAATGCCCAGGGTACCATCTGCTGCTGCTGTTGCGGTCACGGTGGTGGCATCGGCGGTCGGAACGGAGGTGGCTGGAAAGAACGACCCCCGAACTGCTGAGGTCACGCCGGTGGATGCCACTGCTGACCGGATGGTGTCCGATACACCATGTGGTATTTTTGAGGAGCTACACCCCCACTGCTGGGTGGAGTGCTGCGCTTTCGCTGCTCAGCCGCCAATTCACGCTGAGCGTCTTCTTGCATGATCGCGGCGTTGACGAGATCATTGAACGTGCCGCGATTGCATTGGACGAGATGCGTCTTCATCTCGGGATTTAACCCCCAAAAGAAATGCTCTCGTTTCTTCTCCTCGGTGGAGACATATTCCGACACATATTGCGCCAGATGGTTGAAGGCACGGGAGTAGTCATGGGCACTACTTCCGCTCTGCATCAGCTCCAAGAAGTCTTGGAACTTCCTCTTCATTATCCTGGGAGGGATATGGTAGGCACGGAACGCCTCCCGGAATTCTTCCCACTCCACGGCGTGGCCAGCGGGCAGTGAGGCGACATAGTTCGCCCACCACGCACCAGCGATACCTTGAAGCTGCTGCGCCACGAACAGAGTCTTTTGCCGCTTCGTGCATTGGAGCAGCCCGAACTTGGACTCAATTGTCCGCAGCCAGTTGTCGGCCTCCAGGGGTTCTGCTGCTCCAGTGAACACTGGAGGGTGCGTACTCATGAAGTCCGAGTACGTCACAACGTGGGGCTCACGAGGCCCCCCTCTTGATGCCCCCCTCCCGCCTGGGACGTATTTTGCACGATCGTGCGGAGCATATTGGTCAGCTCCTCACGATAACCCACCAGGGCCGCGATCACATCCACTAGTGTAAGCGGAGGCGGCGGTGGTGGTTGTTGCTGCGGGGTGCTGTCGTAGGCAGGTGGCTGGGAGTCATCACCCCCCTGCTGGCTAGAGCCACCGACCTCATGCGTGGCCCGAGTGCGAACCATCTGCAACCATACGACAATAAAAATCAGTCCCGCAACATACTCCATGCAGTTCAATAAAATAGGCGTAAAACATAATGACAGTAAAACATATGATACATCTCGTATATAGATAATGTAATAACTTTGCACAAGCTACACCACTACCTGACCAAATACAAGCTAGTTAAATCCAACTTGACGGACTTCCTCTTTGAGAAGTTCATCTCAACTAGGTCTGGTCACTACGAGATGTTAATATCGCTTTGTCATCACGTATGCTACCCTTTTATCTTCAATACAACACAAACATGTTCTCTAGCAAAAGAAACTTGAGCAGGACATATACTCAAATCTTTCACTAGTTGCAGATAACCACTCAGGAGTATGTTCTATCCCATTGGAAGTACATAAACCCCCTAGGGTACATAATCTCTCAAATGAGTTCAACTGTCATCCCCCTGCCAGAATGACCAGTTTCTACATATTCCAGATTTTGATCTGGTGCTGGGCATTTCCATGACTCAAGCTGAATACCAAAGTTAAAGTTAACTTCAGTATATTTCCAACGAGTATTTATTTGCCCTCAGATATGCTCTGGTTAAAAAGTTATGGTAATTCAAATTCAACAGAATTTCTGGAAGAATTTCAACAGCACCTCCTTTGGAAGTTGCTGTTTTCAACTCTAATTTCAACTGAATTCCATGCTGCAATTGCAGAAACATTGAATTACAAAGATGTAATACATCTCCTACCCTTTACAAAGATGTATCAAATGGTAATTTTAGATTTTTATACAAGAAGTTATGCTTGAAAAACAAAACAGTCCAGAGAGTGTTTTGAATCTGTCCTTGTTCTGGACAGTTTACAATCATCTGGAATTTCAGCCAGTTTAAGGTGTGATTCAGCTCTGGAATTTTACAACAAAGTTGTATAGTACTTAAGCACCTTTCCAGAACTATATCCCACACCTCTATTGGCTAAATAAACTGTGAGTTATGCTCTGTCAAAGTTCAGCAAACTTGCAGCGAAAACAGAGCACTCTGTTTTTCAATCCCTTTGAACTAAACTGATCAACTAATGAATAACCCAACCAGAGTCCTACATATTGAAACTTGGTTATTTAAGTTCCTTGTTAACGTTGTCTTTCATGCAAATGCCTGTTATATGTCGGTACTACGTTCCTCATAAAAAGAAAATCCTAACCGGATTATACCGGCATATACGTCTCAATTGTGGCACTAAACGGTCTCTTGCACATGTATACTACACGGGATACATACGTGGTTAGTACCTGCAGAAGAACACACAATAATGATGCACTCAAAGGTTATTTTCATTTCAGGCAGGCCCATATTTGAAAGTAAATACAAATGCCCGTATCATTGCCATACGGCCGTCCTTGAGTTAAGCCACGTCTCAAGGTACGTGATTGTGTTTTCACACCACACGACGGGGAACCCGAGTAGAGCGCGAACGGGTCATCATGGTTGGGAATTTTTATCATCCCAACAGATACCACCTACTGCCCTGCAGGGAACGCCGATGGCAAGCGCTGCGTATGTCCTCCTGGGCTATTTCTAGAAGAACACACTATCGCGTTACTGACCACACGATGGGGTCTCCACTTGCTTTCCTAATGCACGCTAGGGATCAGCGTTTCATATGAACTCAGGAACATGAAGAGTCCAAGAGTTTCATCTTGACGTATCACACCAATCTGTAAGACCTATCCCTGAACCACATTCCTCGTCAGGGGAGCTAACCGAAATTTAACCGCTTTCGGTGGCGTTCCTTACCATTCTTACCTGAGCGTAGGTGCGTTGTTACATAATTAAAATTCAGAATTATAACACATATGTTAGTCTTGCCACTTTAAGTAACTATGCTAATATAGTCCTTACTTGGGCAAACTAGCGAATCCTCACCGTAAACCTAAGTTCTCCCGTAATACAGTCCTTAATTAGTGTGCTATCCCGAATGCAGCTCCGATACCAGCCTGTGGCGGACCGGAATCCGCTCATCCAGGATCTCAAAGGGTGGTGCCGCACGATGCGACACCCAACAGCACACATCATAAGAAAACATATTGTATTACATAGAAAACCAACTGAATTTTAGAAAGTAGTACAAGACTTCAGTTACAAACTAAGTATGGAAATTACAACAGCGGAAGCTAAGTTTATACAACTCAAGCCCATCTATCTAGCAAAAGTTGGTTGCCCATCCCTAGGGGCAACCCACACTAGCTGCACTCCTCAGCTCAGCGCGGCGTGTACGGCTCCCACTCAGCCGTGGTCCCCGACGGAGGGTAGCCCTCGCCGGTGGAGTCGTAACCCGAGTCCGTGGGGTAGTCTTCACCTGAAAAACACTCATATCAGCAACCGTGATGGCTCAACAGGACATAACCGACTCGCCTAGGCACGAAACTCTACATGCAGTTTAGAATGAACATGGGATGGTAAATTGCAGCAAACGGACACGCCTACAGGTTCATCCTTATTTCATCTTTTAGCCACAAGTTAACAGTTCATGAAATTGAATTTTAGTAAGCAATATTTGGTGGCACACATGTAACTATACAAGTTAATCATAACAGCAATAATGAATCATACATTCAATATATTAATCTACGGCACGACTCAATGAACAAGCGATACTCTTCACCGTGAGGGATAGTGAATCGACTAGATATACACCTGCAGGGATACCCGAATAGCACGTCACTTACGCCCACATGCGGAGCTGCACAAAGCACGCTCACCCCGTGTCGTACGGGACAACCTTTCACCAAACAGCCCAAACGTCGAACCGGTCGCACCCAAACGGACAGGAGGTTCCCTACACAGAGCATCTCTCTATGCCCGTTAGCGGATTTCCACCTTGCTGCCATCAACCTACACCTAAAAATCAGTGCGTTATGCCTCGACGCCCGGAGGTATAGGTTACATTGGTTTATCGGGGCCCATATATCCGATATGCCTTCGGTACGTTCAATATTTGTCCAGCAGGGCCGCACACGGATCGGTCCTCAATCGACACGGACAGGGCTGCACCCACAAGACTTCCTCTTGCTGCGCCCTAGCCCCTGCCTAGTCTCATTTTCTTACTAAAGTGATCTCACATCTCTCGAACCAATCCCGTATGTCCCGACACCTATACTCGCGAGTAGCTTCCAACAACTCGACTTGTACTGAAGTTCTATGAAAATTATGCATAGTCTGACTACTCGAGGACTTAGACACTACCCTCACTCTTGTAGGAAAAATCTGGTTATGCACTTGGGGTTTAATCCACCCTACACCTAATGCACATACATACCTCATACTAAGTATACATAAAGCAAAACTTTTGTAAAATTTGTTAATGCAAACCGGGGCTTGCCTTGTTGCTGCTGGTCAGATGTTAGGGCTTCGTCCGGAAGAAGAAAGTCCAGCACTTCCAGAGTTTCCCCGCCTTCAGCGACTACACGTAAGCGATATACTATATGTCAATTTAAATGCAAAGTTTGAAACTGAATATGTAAACACCATAACCCTAGCTATCACTTCCCTTTGGCTCTGAAATTTTTATGGTGGCTTGGTAGGGTCTTAACCAGAGAATTGACCAAGTTCCATCTGAAACAAAGTTCATTTGAGCTCTGTACAAATAAAAACCTATTTGGTCATTAGTAGAGCCTCTAAGAAATTCCAGGGATTTTCATGGCTCCGACCATTACTTTCTGGAATCTAGAGTTTCATATGGTTCTAATGGAATTAGTTTCATGTCATTTGAAGAATCCTAGAAGGGGTTATGCCCTAAACAAGATTTGAGAAAATCTGAAAAATGTTTCTGTACATTTTTCTATTTTCATAGGGCAGTTCACTTAATCACACCATTATGGGAACTAAATGAACTTGCATGGATATGAAATTTTTACTGTGACTCAAGGATTTTCAAATGAACATCCTAGCAAAATTTCAGAATTTTCCATAAAAGAATTCTCCAGATAAAATTCCTAACAGTTCAAATTTTAGAGAATTAATTCTGGAAAATTAGTAAGTTTCATAAGCTGAAACTTTTTTTCTGGATAGTACTCGAAGAGATAAATCCAAAAAATTTTGGTTCACTAGATTTGGACACTTCTAACCAAAGTTATGAATTTCTAAATTTCGGTTGATCCCTGAATTATTTTCCTATAGAAAATTTCCTCCCGCGCTTAACCGGTGACCTAGCTCCGCCCATTTTAATTTAACTTAAACGCGCGTGCTTAGCTCAGCGGCTGACACGTGGGACCCGTGCCCTTCATCTACCTCGCGACGCCGCTGCCGGGAGCCGCCGGAGCTCCGGCGAGGTCGGCGTTCCCGGTGACCTAGCTCGCCGGCAACGGCGAAACTCGCCGCCCCTACGTAACTTTGGACGCTGAACGCGCTGGAACCCATGCCGTCACCAGCTAACCACCGTAGATAGCCGGCGACGAGCGCTATGCCCCTGTGCAACTTCGGCAACGCGTTCCCGTCCTTCCAACCATCCCCTTTGCACGCTAATCGCGTCACCACGCCCAGGGAAACCTCAGGAAGCTCGGCATGACCTCGGTTGGGAAATAAACGGCCGGCAACCTGGACCTCACCGGCGACCCTCTCTTCCGCCGGACTGTTTATCGATGAAACTAGCATTTGGGTGGTTGTTCTTGCAGGTTCTTGCTCGAGGAGAAGTGCACGGGTGTCTAGAGCGTGTGTGACCTGCAGCTCGACCGGTGGATGCCTCTGTACAACGAATTTCGCCGACGACCGATTGCTAACCCTAAGGTACACCGTGGAGGAAAACTCAGAATTCTCGCTCTACCCCGCATGAAACGGTGAACGGTTTCCTCCAACAGCTTCCTCACCAGCAGGCGCACCTTTTCTTCTCTTGTGGTGGCGCACGAAGCAGCCTGGATCGGCCGGTTGCCGGTGATCAGAGAGCGGCGGTAAAAGCTTGCAAGCGGAAACAATCCTTACTGCACGGTGGGAGCTGGTTTCACTCGTGAATGAAGAGAACGGATGGAGTAGCTCGTGTGCTGGACTTTGAGCCGAGTTTTTCACTGTGAGGTGGCGCTAACTGAGCGAGCTGGCGGTCCCCTGAGCGCTTGACGGTCGCCGCGGTTGTTTCCTTTGGTCTGAGTCGGTTTAGTGGAGGCTGAGTCACTGACCAGTGGGCCCCAGCTCTCCCTCTAAATCCTTTCCAAATTTTTACTGAACAGATCCCCGCTACTCACAATTGAATGAGAGACTTAGCCCCAAAGTCATGGTTTGAATTTGATTTCCTCAATTTGAATCTGGTTTGGCTAAATTTGCTGCACATTTGAACTGAAATTCAAATTCAGTTTTGAATTAATGCAAATTTAGCTCCCGACAAGATGAACTCCAATGGGGATGAAAATTAGTGGACTAACTCAGAAAAATGTGCTGAGTTTGAATATGAAGTCCACTTTTGAATTCATGTGATGAAACTGGTTACAATTTGAATTTGCATTCAAATTGGCCCCTTTTTGAAATGTCTCAAAAAATGCCTCAAAAAGTCTTGGATTTGCATGACATTTGGCCTGAGCCTTCCCAAGACTATTTAAGGTCTAGGGTGAGCTCAACCTTTCATTTTTATGTGTATGACTTCTACTTTTTTACGTTAGGGTTTTCCCCTCTAATCACCCTTTTGATGGTGTTTACTTGCTCTTCACAAGTGTTCATGAGACATCCACCACATGAGCTGTAGTGTTGTGGGGTGATGAACATTTTTTTTGCAAGTCACGTTCTTGGGCTTTTACAGGGTAGGGTTAGGGGCTGAGTACCCTACCACGTGATAGCCCTAGCCGCCACCCCTCGCAGGCCTTACGCCGAGACCCTTGCCATGCTCGCGGTGCTAGCACACCGGCGCACGGCATTCCTCACTGTACGTGTGGACTCCGTGGAGGCGCTGCTTCTACTGCTTGCTGATCGGCCACGGCAAACGTGATCGTCTACCTGCTCCTGTGACGAGGACGTGGAAGAGATGAATGTGGTAGTCTACTTCCCCTACACTGACGCGCGTCTACGTTCCGCTGCGCTGTGCGTCTAGTGGTAAAGATCTATGACCTCTGTACTCGCTTGTTTGCTGGGTGACGTGGTAGAATTGCTAGAGTAGCGTACCGCCAATTTCCTTACACAAGAATCGCCGCCGACAACAAGGTCCAAGTTGCGGCAATGGAGTTGGTCGCTGCACGAGCTAGAAGACAAAAACAGGGAGCGGTCCAGCTGAGGCTGTGAACGGAGTAAGAGAAAAGTCGACAAGGGTGGCTGGAGCTCGGGCGGTGATACGGCGCTGCCTTCGTGGCGTCCATGCAAGAGGCGCCTGGCCTAAGGTGGAAGAAGAAAGGGTTAGAGGATGACAGGTAGGACCCACTAAGTTTATAATTTTTTTAATTTTCTTATCTCTAGTTGTCTCTTAATATGAAACAAATAGCTAGGGCCCCCTAAAAATTCTAAAATTTTGCAGAAGGTCTGACACGACCCCATTGGTCTTGTCGAGCCAGGATCACGCTGAGGGGTGCTGCGTTGCACAGCACCGGATAACACACATCAAAGGTACAAAGTGGAAGCAGAATTTTATTACATAAACAAGTTTATGAACATGTTTACAGCAAAATATGTCCAGTCTACACTCACGGGCGTAGACTACGCATCCAGTTCACGTTCAGCCCTTGAACGTGTCCTTGCTAGCACACACACACACTAACTCTGCGGCGTGCACGACTCCCACTCGACGGGGTTCCCCTCCTGAGGTTCCGTCTCCTCTTCGGGAGTCCCTTCCTCATAGAACCCTGCAAAAGCTTCAAACACAAGCAGTGAGCACGAAGGCTTAGCAAGTCTGACCTGTCTCACCTAAACATGGAACTTCTACATGAAAGTAATGGGTTACATGAGGTAAAAATCATTTGCAAGGACTCGCCCAATTAGTAGAACCTTGCTTTCAAGTTTAGCAGCAGGTTGTGGAGAACCTTATGCTACGGTACATGAGAGAGCCGCAATCAAACAAGAAACGCATTTCTCTCATGTCCCTTGCCCAAAGTTTTGAAGAACTTTAGTTATCTCTAAGCTACAGCATATCATTAACAATCAATGTCCATCATTCAATCAGCAACATTTTAACATGTGACTAGCCTGTTCTTTCTACGTCACGGTACAGTGAACAAGTGGTACTCACTGACCGCGAGGGATGGCGATTATAATCGATTTACACCTGCAGGATTACCCGAACAACCCGTCACGTACGCCCGTACTCGATGTTGCCTACAACAACCATCATGGACGCCGTACGCGACTACCTTTCACCCGTTAGCCAAATGTTGAACCGGTCCAATCGTCCCGAGCAAGAGGTCTCTGCACGCGCATCTCAGTGCCGCCAGCCGATTTACACCTCGAGCTCTCAACCTACCCTCTGAACGACCAACTATGCCTCAACACCCAGCTACCCGAGTTACATCAGTTTCCCGGTTCCCATATAGCCGGTAGGTCTTTGGTACTGTTCTAGCTTGTTCAACAGGCCCGCACACGGCTCGGTCCTCAATCGACACAAGCGGAGCTACAGCACACAGGTCCCAAAGTCCTGCTGCCCTTACTCTCCGCTTGGTCTCATTTTCTTGCCATGTGTTTCATGTGCTATCACTACCCGAGTCGAGTGCCTCTAGCCTATGCTCGCGAGTAGTTCCAACTACTCGACTTGTACCGAATCCTACACTATCTTAGCATTGCAGTAGCTAACGGGGTTTGCAATCCTAAACCCAACCCATGGTTTTCTTGGTTATGCAATTGGGTTTCCAAGCAAGACTCTAATGCAAAAATAATAGTATTCAAAGATGTGCTCAAAACAATAAACATTTGTAAAAAGGTTAATGCAAACCGGAGCTTGCCTTGCTGCTCTTGGTCGTAGGCTAGCTGCTCCTCCGGAGTTACGAAGTCTAGGACTTCGGGTTCCTCCTCGACCTTAGCGACTACATGATAAGAGAGGTACATGTATCAATTTAAATGCATTTGTATTAAGTTTGAAGTTGTGAAGTCTATAACCCTTACTAGACAGACTCAATGACTGTGAAACTTTTATTGTGGCTTGGTTACAACCTAGATAGAGATTTGGTCAAGTTTTAGTTGCAGTAAAGCTCATTTGAGCCCTCCACAATTAATTATGTCCTTGACCTTAATTGGAACTCTTAGGGTGTTCTAGGGATTTTCATGAAACAAACTATGACTTTATGAAAACTAGATTTTCAGAGGGTTCTAATGGAGTTGGTCTCACTTAATTTGGAAGTTCCTAACTAAAGATATGAGCTAAAAAATTTCAGAGAAAATTCAGAAATTGTTTCTGGACATTTTCTATTTTCTCTGGAACAGTTTCACTAATCACACCATTAGGTGGATCAAATGAGCTCAAATGGATCTGAAATTTTTATGGTAGTTCAGGGATATTTTGGTGAACATTCCAGCAAAATTTCAGGATTTTCCTCCAACGGATTCTCCAGTTAAAATTCCAAACAGTTTAAATTTTGAGGAATTAATTCTAGAGAAATGAGGATTTTCATGAAGTGAAACTGGATTTTCTGGAAATTGCTCGGAAAGCTGAATCCAACAAAATTTGGTTCACTCGATTTGGAGCTTTCTAGCCAAAGTTATGAGGATTTGAAGTTTGGAAGAATTCTGAAAATTGGGGAAAAGTTTAAACTCTCGCGTGGGCCCAGGGGACACGCGTCGCACGCCGAGGCGACAGCACACCGCGGCCCACAAGGACTTTGCGCGCCAGCACACCCGATCCCGGCCGCAGCCGGATCCCGATTCAAAATATCTCCCGCTGACAGCTGGGGTCCACCCCTTCGTCAACCTCCCGACGCCCGCGCTCTGCCGCCGAGGGACCTCGCCGGAGAGCTCGCCGCCAGCTTCTGTACAGCTCCAAACTTCACGACTCTGGCCGCCCCTGCCTACTTTTACTCGGGGAACAGGATTCTAGGGTCAGCTGCTCATGACAATGGCCGGAGCATGGTCGGCGACGAGCCGCCACCTCGGAACGACTTCGGCCATGTCGGCTGACTACCCTAGCACCTCAACTACTCAAGGAATCGGTCGGGAAGCATCAGTGGACCTCAGAGAAGGTCGACATGAGCTCGAGGCAGCTCGGGGAAGGCCCGAAATAGGTCCTCACCGTGCGCCCGATGCCTCCCGTTTATGCCGCCATTGGTAAACCTCGAATTACGCCGGGTACAGAGGTTCTCCGGCCCAGAGTTGTGAAGGCAACTTGTGCGTTACCGTGTCTAGCTTGTGTGAGAGCGGACTGAGGCCCTCTAATCCTTTCTAGAGCACGAATTTAACAGAATCGCACCCGAAGGTCGTTCTGCACACAGAAAGGGGAAAAATGGAAATTCGCCGCCGGTGAGCAACCACTCGAGCTGTGGCTCGGGGGTGAGCAGCACCGGTTATCAGCGCGTCCAAGGGTGCCTTGGCTCGGGCGTGACAACGCCCTGGTTGGGCTGTCCACGGGAGCCCGAGGTGCGGCGGTTCCAAGTCCCGAATTTGATCTTTCGGCACAGCCGATATCAATCGGTCTCAACTGAATCCTAGCCTCGGGGAGGACGGAGGAGTTCTCTAGTACCTTGCTGGGGCCATGGAGTGGACGGAGGGAGCTGTGATCAGCGATCTCCGATCGATTCTGAGCTGCGGAAAACTTCGTCCGGCGCTGAGTTCTTGCGGGGAAGAATGGCGATGCCTCGGCCGAGGAGAGGGACAGGCGCCTTAAGAAGGCTCTGCACCGCCTCACGCCCGCGCGTGGGCAAGCAGCTGCTGGCGCGGCGGCTGCCCTCAGTGGCGATCGCAGCAGCGGCTCGGCGACCCGAGTGAGAAAAGTCTCAGTCGGTTTGATCTGAGCAGTGGCTGACATGTGGGACCCACTTCCAGTTTTAACCTCTGAAATTTACTCCTAATCACTGTTGTAAACAGTGAACCCCATAGTACCCCTGGTAATTCAAATTATTCACCCATGAACCATTTGAATTGATCAAGGTTCAAATTGGGTTTGGTTTCAGTGAATTTCAGCACAAGTGCAGTTTTGAATTCAAATGAAGTTTGAATTTCCCCCACTCAGCTCATGTCAAGATCAACTCCAAACGGAGTGAAAATTGGTGTGTGAGCTCACAAAAATGTGCTGAGTAAGAATATGCCTCCCACTTTTAAATTCATGGGATAAAACAGTTTGAATTCGAATATGGTTTCAAACTGCCCACTTTCTAACTATACCCAAAATGACCTCAAAAAGGTTTGGAATTTGGGTGAAACTTGGCATGGACATCCTTAGCAAAGTGTAGGAGTTTTCATATGTCCAGCCCACCTATATCACATGTGGGAAATACCACTTTTGCAATGTGTGAGTTTGTTCTCTAATGAGCATGTTGATGGTGGTTACTTGCTCTTCATTTGTGTTCATCATCTTTCCTCAAATGAGGTGTGTGGTGTGGTGATGAACACTTCAAATATGTGCCAAAAAACTGAGGCCCTTACATTCCACCCCACATAAAAGAATCTCGTCCCGAGATTATAAGGTGAAAAATGAGAGAGAGGACGGTGGAAAATTACCGGATATGCGACGTGAAAAATTCGGGGTAGTTAGTGCGAAGGAAATCTTCGCTCTCCCATGTCGCTTCGTCCATGGAGTGATTATTCCATAGAACCTTGTAGAACCACAATGTACGGTTGCGTGTGGTTCGGGCCTTTTCATCAATAATCTGCACCGGTTCCTCCCGATAGGTGAGATCCGGTTGCAGTTCTTCAATGTCTTCCTGCTGAACGGTAGTTGATAGCTTGAGACACTTCTTCAGCTGGGAAATGTGAAAGACGTCGTGCACACCGGAAAGTGCTTCTGGTAATTTCAGCCGGTATGCCACTGATCCACATCTTTCGGTAATCTGGAATGGACCGATGAATCGGGGTGCCAACTTTCCTCTCACCCCAAATCTGTTTACACCCTTCATTGGAGACACCCGTAGGTATACGTGATCTCCAACTTCGAATTGTAATGGGCTCCTTCTCCGGTCCGCATATTGTTTCTGACGAGATTGAGCGGCTTTTAGGTTTGCTTGAATCAGTCGAACCTTTTCTTCCACGTTGTTGACGAGGTCAATCCCGAAGGTAACCCTTTCGCCAGATTCACACCAATTCAGTGGTGTGCGGCATTTCCGCCCGTATAGCGCCTCGTAAGGTGCCATCTTGATGCTGGCTTGGTACCCATTATTGTACGAGAACTCGGCTAACGGCAAGTGATCATCCCAATTCTTGCCGTGGTTGATAGCGCAAGCTCGTAGCATGTCTTCTAAAATCTGATTTACCCGCTCCGTCTGCCCATCCGTCTGTGGGTGGTATTCTGAACTACGGATCAGCTTCGTCCCCAAGGCAGCGTGCAGCTGCTCCCAAAAACGGGAGACAAATAAAGTGCCCCGGTCCGATATGATGGTACGGGGTACGCCGTATAAGCATAGGATCCACGAGATGTACAGTTCAGCGTACTTCTTGGCGTTGTAATTTGTGTTGACCGGGATGAAATGGGCAACTTTGGTGAGCCGATCGACGATCACCCACACAGAATCATGTTTCTGCAAGGTGGTGGGTAAACCGACGATAAAGTCCATGCTCACATCCACCCACTTCCAGGCAGGAATGCCCAGTGGTTGCAGCAGTCCCGGTTTTCGCATGTGATCTGCCTTCACCCTTCGACATGTATCACACTCGGACACGTATTTGGCAGTCTCATGCTTCATCCGTGTCCACCAAAACTTGCTTCTGAGTTCTTGATACATCTTGTTGCTGCCAGGGTGAATAGAAAACTTTGACAAGTGAGCCTCATCAAAGATTTTCTTCCGTAATTCCGGGTTTCGGGGTACGACAATCCGGTCCTTGAACCATAGGACGCCGTCTCCGTCCTTCCGGAAGCACTTCAGCTCCCCACTGTCTACACGTCTCCGCAAATGTGACATGCCCTTATCATTCTTCTGGGCTGCCTCTATCTCTTCACGGATGGTGGGGATCAAAGCTAGGTTGTAGAGAGCTCCGTGTGGAATCACATGTAGTGGTGGTTCGCTCTCTTCCAACGGTGTGATGGTCAGATTATTGACGTGTGGCTTGCGGCTCAGCGCATCTGCCACTACGTTTGCCTTGCCCGGATGATAATGGATCTCTATCTCGTAATCCTTTATCAGTTCTAACCATCTTCGTTGCCTCATGTTCAGCTCCTTCTGAGTGAATATGTACTTGAGGCTTTTGTGGTCGTTATATAAATGTACGAGGTTACCGAGTAGGTAGTGCCTCCACATTTTTAGTGCAAGTACCACGGCAGCGAGCTCCAAATCGTGAGTTGGATAATTTTGCTCATGGTTTCTAAGCTGCCGTGACCCATACGCAACCACCATACGGTCTTGCATCAGCACACATCCGAGCCCAATGCCGGATGCATCGCAGTACACATCGAACGGTTTTGTTGTGTCTGGCTGCGCCAAAACCGGTGCTGATGTCAGGTGCTTGACTAAAGCCTTGAATGCTGCTTCACATGCTGGACTCCAAACATATTTGGTAGCCTTCTTCAGCAGCTCTGTCATTGGCTTGGCAATCTTCGACAAGTTCGGGATGAACCTCCGATAATATCCCGCGAGTCCGAGGAAACTCCGTACCTCGTGAACAGTTCTCGGGGATTTCCAATTCAGCACTTGAGTGATCTTGCTCGGGTCCACAGCGATACCCTCCGCTGAGATGATATGCCCGAGGAAAGGCACTTGCGATATCCAAAACTCGCATTTGCTGAATTTTGCGTATAACTTGTGATCCCGCAGCCGTTGTAAGACTATACGCAGATGTTTCTTGTGATCTTCCTCCGACTTGGAATATACCAGGATGTTGTCGATGAAGACCACGACAAACTTGTCCAGCTCCGGCATGAATACCGAGTTCATCAAGTACATGAAGTGAGCTGGAGCATTGGTGAGGCCGAAGGACATAACCAGGTACTCATAAAGTCCGTAACTCATCGAGAAAGCGTCTTCGGAATGTCCTCAGCCCTTATCTTAATCTGATGGTACCCGGATCTTAAGTCCATTTTGGAAAAGATCTTTGCTTCGACCAACTGATCAAACAACAAGTCAATCCGTGGCAACGAGTACTTGTTCTTGATTGTTACGGCATTTAATGGACGATAGTCCATGCAAAGCCGCAACGTCTCATCCTTCTTCTTGACAAATAACGCCGAACAGCCCCATGGCGAGGAGCTCGGCCTAATAAAACCCTTCTCCAGGAGGTCCGTGAGCTGGGTCTTCAGTTCAGCCAACTCCTTGGGCGCCATCTTGTACGGCCTTCGGGATATTGGCATGGTTCCCGGTGCAAGTTCAATCTTGAACTCCACCTCTCTATCGGGCGGCATCCCCGGCAAATCGTCCGGGAATACGTCAGGGAACTCTCGGACCACTGGAATATCCTCCAATCTGATGGTTGTGGCTTGATAGACACTTGGAAGTTTTATTTCTGGACTGTTCAGAAATAATGAGTGAGACGCGTGCACTTCTGAGTCCAAGTGCACGACTCGGAGGACGGTGTCTAAAACAGAGCCGTGGTGGGTTAACCACGACATTCCTAAGATGACATCGACCTTTTGTCCCTCTAAGATTATGAGAGACGTAGGGTAGACTCTACCCTCTAAGCACAATGGCGCTTTTGGGACCATCATGCTTGCTGAGATTTTCCCACCCGGTGAACAGATCACATAAGGACTATCGGTGGGTAGTATTTCCAAGCTATACTTATCAATGAAAGTTTGGCTAATGAAGCTATGCGTGGCGCCTGAATCAAATAATATTATGGCGGGATGCTGGTGGAGTTGGAACATACCCGCAAGGATTGGCTCACCCTCCGGCACGTCCTCAATGGCAAGCTGGTGTACGGTGCCGGGCCTAGGGTTTGCCCGCTGCGCATTAGTAGGGATCCGGGGTTGATTCCTCCCCGGAAACTGTGGTGCCACAACGCCGCCTTGCCTCTCCGGGCAACTGCTCGCGAAGTGTCCTGGACGACCACACTTGTAACATGTGGCCGCTGCTGGTGGAGTGCTCGGTGGACGAAAGCCCGGCATGCGTTGCTGAGGTGCAAACGCACGCGGCATCGTTCGCTACTGCTGTTGTTGTTGCGGTGGTACTGGCAGTGCCGGCCTGAATGCCGGTGAAGAGTACGGCCGACTGCGGAACGGCATCGACCGCTGTGGTGGCTGCCAGCGTGAACCTGATGGTGGGCGATTCACCATCCGAAACTTCTAAGAAGGACCGCTTCCTTCTCCGCTGCTTTGCGGCGCGCTTCGCTTTCGCTCCGCTGCCGCCAACTCCTTGCCGGAGTCCTCCTGAACAATCGCAGCATCAATGATATCGTTGAGGCTGCCGCGATTGAACATCGCCAACTTGTCCTTCAGGGGCGGGTTAAGCCCCTGGTAAAAGTGGTCTCGCCGCTTCTCGTCTGTATCTGCGTGATACGACGCGTAGAGCGCGAGATCGTTGAACACTCTGGAGTATTCCAGCGCGTTCCGGCTCCCTTGCTGCAGGTGTAAGAACTCCTGCGTCTTTCTTTTCATCAGACCTGGCGGTATATGATAGGCCCTGAAGGCCGTCCAAAACTCCGTCCAGGTCATCACTCTGTCGGTGGGCTGTGAAGCACAGAAGTTGGGCCACCACGCGCTCGCGGATCCTTGGAGCTGCTGGACCGCGGACTGAGTCTTGCGCTGCTCGCTTATCTGGAGCAGCCCGAACTTCATCTCTATGACGTGGAGCCAGTTGTCCGCATCAAGTGGTTCATCCTCCCTTGAGAATACAGGGGCATGAGTCGCCAGGAAGTCGGAGTAGGAGCTCTGTTGACGCTCCCCCGGTCTTGACGTCCCTCTGGGCGAGACGTATTGGTGATAAGAGTCTGCAGCAACTCTGTGTGTTGCTGGTGCGAGCCCACCATTGCCGCGACGATGTCGGCCAATGTAACCGTTGGCAGTGGCGGTGGCGGTGTTTGCTGTTGCTGTTGCTGCTGCTGTCCCGAGGAGTCCTCGGGAGGTGGTTGGGAGGTCTCTCCCCCTTGACTGGTACCCCCAACGTCAGGGTTGGCACGAGTACGCGTCATTCTGAAATTCAAAACAGCAGCGATTAGTACATGTCTTACTTAAAATTCCATAAGCAACAGTAGGTATTCAAGTGACACATGATTAATTTGCACAACATTCACATATATTGATAAAGCATAAACTTTATACAAGATACATTATTCTTGGATCTCCGAGAAGTCATGCTCATGTCGTCACTACCTATACATATGCTACTGTCTACACGACATGTCACCGATTACAAAAGTTGGGTTATGCTACCCTAGCTGCCCTACTTGGCAACCGTAACCCCCTACTCGGAGTAGAACTCGACCTCCTGTGGGTCGTCCTCCTCCGGTACCTCTGCTGGTGGCTCTGGATCTACCACCTCTTCTCCCATTCCTGGTTGTCCCATTGCTGAAGACCCAAGACCACCGGTACGCCTAACACCGGAGGCACGAGGTCCTGCAAAGCATGCACCTCGTCTATAGCTTGGTTATAATCTTCTTCCCAGCCTTGCCCTTCCTCAATAGCGTCGTCCCGCTCTTGAGTAAGTTCCTCGTTCTGCTGGGTCAGATTTTGTACCAGTTCTTGTAACGCCACGATGTCGACACGGCTTTTTCTCTTCGCCTTCTTCAGACGATGCACCTGATTATGCTGTTCATTCAGTCGCTTAATCGTCGGAAGGAGCACATTGCGGAGTGCGCTGTGAGCACTCTCGAAATGATCTCCACGGCTCGTGCCCTCCTTGAGCTTTGTTGCGAGATGCTCCATATGAACAACTTGGCTGTCCATCACGGCGTTTCCCGCCCTCATCTGGAGGCTGAGATTTGCCTCCGCGGGGTTGTACCTTGGGCAACTCGGGTCCGTTGCCTCCAGGTACCTTCCTTCCCACACAAGCTGAGCCCGTCCCTCCACCGGAACGAGCGCGTATGGAGTGGCCTCCATAGCCTGCACGTGTAGTTGGCAGAAACGTGACAGGGTGACACGGGCTGCCACTTGCCACATCCCTTCCGGTTGTCTTCCTCTCACCGTGACGGTGAATGGCACCCAACCGGGTGGCATAGGTCCTGCAGGGACTTCGACATGGATCGTCCACGTCTTGTTCCCCTCTTCGCCTTCTTCCTTGGCGAAGTATTGCGACATCTGATTGTACCCGAAATATTGGAGCATTTGCCACAATGCTTCCGGGTAGCCGCTACGGTGAGAACAGTGGGACATCACCCACCCGTTCTCCAACTTCTTATCTGCTGTCATCTGTAAAAATATATTTGAGAAATGTCAAATATTTATTTAAACAGTAAACCATTGAGTTATAACATAAGACATGTCATTGAACCCATAAAACTTGGAAACATAGTTCAAATTTTAAACAAATTTGACTGCTGATCTGCTGTTCCCATGACAGCCCTGACCAGTTTCCATTTCAACCTGATTTAGGCCATGTTAAATGCAAAACTAATTCCGGAGCTCAACATAAAAGCTAAAGCTAACTTCAATAGCTTTCCAAAAAGTATTTGCCTGGCCTAAGATCTGTCCTGGTTCAAAAGTTATGAGATGTCAAAGTTAACAGAATTTCTGGAAACAATTGGACAGTACCTCCCTGCTTTAGGTACTGATTTAATCCAAGAATTCCAGTTAATTCCTTCCCTAATCTGACAAAACTTTCTGTTACAAAGTTGTAACCCATCTCATAAACTTTCCAGAACTATCTCATTTTCTATTTTTGGATTTTTATGCAGGAAGTTATGCTTAATTTACAGAGAGTCTACAGAGAGTCTTTACTCTGTCCTGTTTTCTGGACAATTTCAACTCTACTGTATTTTTCGAGTGGTTAAGGGATGAAACACCTCTGGACCTCAACAGAAAAGTTGTAAAGCTCTTCCAAATATTTCAAGAAATGTATCATATAACCCCAACCTCGAAAGAACTCAACCTCTAACCTCTGATTAACTTCAGCCTTGATTCAGCCGAAAACAGAGTGCTCTGTCCTTAACAGCCTATAAGTTGAAAACTTGTTAACTTTGAATATCTTGTTCAAGGGAAGGAGTTACATCAAGTTTTACTACTTTGGATCAAAACATTCAAGTTTTAAATGAAGTTGTTCATTTAGTTGGGTATGACGTCGATGCGTCACCAGATTATGTAGGTACTACGCCCTCACAAAGAAAACCTATACCGGACTTAGCCGGCTTCGTTATTTCAGTGGCACTAAACGTCACTCGCACACGGATGCTATACGTCTAACGTTTCGTGGTCAGGCTACCTGCAGAAACTCAAACAATCAGACTCGGCTGCACACCGAGCCCGGAATCCATACAGTTCGTACAACCGGCCGTCATCACTCGCCCGGATGTTCTCAAGCCAAACACGCCTTGAGTTACGTTTTCACGTTTCAGACCACGTGACGGGGTCTCCCATGTTGCACCACGCACGCCAGGGATAGACGTTGCTCGAATACCCCAAACGACATGAAGAGTCGTAGAGGATATCAAAGCGGGTCGGGTTACCTGCCACCCGTGGGGCTCCACCAGTCAGCTTGTGCGCACTGGTGGACAGCGCTTACGTGCACCCCCCAAGACATGAACGTCCCGAGATGCACTATTTTCCGACATAACAAATAGGTTAATATGCCACTTTCTATATGCTAATAACATCCTTATACGGGCTACTAACTCGTTCGTCACTGGATTTTTGAAAAAGAAGACCTTTGTACTGTGTCAAACCTCAAGCGAGCTCTGATACCACGCTGACACGACCCCATTGGTCTTGTCGAGGCAGAATCACGCTGAGGGGTGCTGCGTTGCACAGCACCGGATAACACACATCAAAGGTACAAAGCGGAAGCGGAATTTTATTACATAAACAAGTTTATGAACATGTTTACAGCAAAATATGTCCAGTCTACACTCAAGGGCTGGCACACCCGGTTTTTCCGAAGAACAACCGAGTGAATATCACATGTATGCCAGGATCATTTTCTCATACATGTGATGACAAATAGTGAAGCATCATTTATTACAAGCCAGGTGTCGAATATAAATAAGTCTTACATAGCAAATGTCTCGTTGGACATTAAAAAGTTCATCACAAGTAAATAAACTAGCAGCGGAATATTATTCTTGAGGGCTCCGTCACAGGCGTTGCCCGGGGGTCTCCATGAACCTAGAAACCTTCTTTGGGTCCAAAGTCTTGGTCATTATACACCACCTCATTATATTGACCTGAGCAGCAATATAAACCAACAAAATATGCAAGGTTGAGTACCAATGGTACTCAGCAAGTGTGGGAAATTATATCATGCATGGCTAGAACAAGGAGAGGTTGAACTCATGGTTAAAGCACTACGCAATTAATACCAATCACCTTAGCTTATTAAGCACCTACATTACTACACAGGTGAAATGGTCCCAATCTCCCATCCCATCATCATAATTCAATAACCATAACATCATTTCCAATGTTAAGCTCCCCTCTTAACATCCACAACTTCCAAAACCATCAATCCTCTAATCATGAATAAGTCCAAGCCGCTCTTGACTGTGAGCACGGCTGTCATGACAGTTTTGACTCTGCAGAGTTTGCACCACTGTACCCACATGTAGTGATTTCATCCCCCGTTGCCGGGTGGACTAAAAGAACCTCCATTATGCCAGTGGCCACAAACCACATTCACACTTCCCAGGTGTGTAGCCAGGAGATCACTACGAAGCCTTTACAAAGGGATTCCCGACGAGCGTGGGCCCACTGAGGTTTCACCCCTAACAGCATACAAGAGGCTCCAACCCCGCTGCAGTAGCCCCCTCTTGAGCCTTGCGGTTCATATGGTAGTCCAGCTGACACCTACTCCCCGCACCATCCAACACACCCATACTACGTCGGGGATACACCTAATTAATTGGCCAAGCTGCCCCATCTCAGCATGTGGTTGGCACTGTAAAGCCAGGTTACATGCTCCATGAACCGGTCCTTAGGATCCAGGCAAGTACTAAACACAAACTCGAGTCTCGTGCACCCAGCACACAACCAAAATATCCAACTTGCCTTGATCCCTACCTCTACATAACTCACAATATCTCATTCAAGAGTATGGTAAAATAAACTGATGATCTCATATCCCAAATATCCCATTCTAAGCATGGCTAAGCATAAGCATAATAATAAATGACATGATAAAATAAATCCCAACCCAAGTTACAAGGAAAACAAGGTAATGCAATTCTAGGGAAACTTCCTATCATGGGTTTCATATTTTCAATTTACAATGCAAATAATTCTATCTACACATCCTAGTATAGGATCAAAGTGGTCAAGGACACTTGCCTCCTTCCTGCTGCTCTTGAAATGGGTAGTCCTGATCTTGGAAAGGAATAACTTGCTCTTGAGCAGGTTCTACATCATACCATCACACATAGCAAAAGAAAAACAACAATCCATAAGACATAGTTCACACTTCCACTTCATACAAACCACACATTCATATTTATGAAAGTCATTCACCATTATATGTGTTGTGGTTACTCTATGTGTGTTGATTTGTGGCTTGCATGCACTTTTAATCATATGTATATGATTCCTACTTTTGTGTTCACATTTATACTTACATACTATATATATGAGTTTCCAATTTAAATAAATTCCTTATATTCAATTACTACACCTTTTAGCTACCAAGTATGCATGAAAGGTATTTTCCTTCTCCATATGTGTCTTCATAATTTCTACCAACCCTAAACTGAATTCTTTGGATTTTAGAACTCCATTTATCATTTACTAGTTGCTATACTTTCAGATTTATTTCCTATGCCTAAATGTGAACTTTATTATGAAAATAACAAGACACATCATCTAAACAGAATAGGTTCTGATCTAAAATATTTACTAATATATTTTCGACCTTTTCCTCTGATGTAAACTATTTTACAATTATTTTCCCTATTTTCCAGAACTATTCTTTACTTAAAAATGTGTCCCTAAATGTGAATAATAAATTAAACAGATTCATTTCAGCCCAAAATATATTTTTATCTCACTCCAAAGTTTTCTAAATACTGAGAAAGTTTTTAATTTAATTTTGACAATATGTTTGTCCCACTTTTTAAATTTTAAACACTAGCCACATATTCAATTTCCTAAATTAAATATTAAACAGGGCTAAAAAGGTAAACTCACCCCACTACAGGGTCTATAATATTATTTTAACAATTTTCAGGGGTCTAGCTATACATAACAGAGGAGTTTTTCCTAATTTTTATTAAGTCCAGGGGCTAAAACTGATTTTTAAATGAATTTACATGATTTTCTGAAGTTCCAGGGGCTAGATCAAAAGTTTCCGGGGCTAGCTCTTATTTCCCGAGAACCCCAGGGGGTAGCACGTAAGATTTCCAGTCTTTATAACGTGGGGCTGACGTGGACCGTCCGATTTAAAACAGACGGCTGAGATTATAACGTCGAACCGGTACGCGGGGATTTAAAGTCTACCGTGCGATTTAAAACAGACGGCGCACAAGCGGCCACTTCGCTCTGATCGAGCGTGGGCGGCGCTGCCCGGCGGCGGGAAGCGGCGATCTCGCCGGAGACTTTCAGATCTTCGAGAATTCTTCCTAGAACTGTGATTTTATGGCATAGATCGGTGGAGGGGAGGTCGGGGATCTCACCTCGGGGGTTTTCTTGAGCTCGGAGGTCCTGGAAGGCGGTCGGCGACGAGGTCCGAAGTGAAACCACGGTGAGGCTCGTCGGCGCTGTGTTTGAACCACAAGTCACCGAGTTTTCTGCACCTACAGGGTTCCCCGGAGGCGGTGGATCAAGACCAGCTAGTTAGATCGGAATTTCCGAGCTTAGATCGGCCAGAATTCGCCGGAGAAGGCTCGGGTTCTCAACGGAGTAAAAACGGCGGATCGCGTGGGAAAAACAGAACGAGGCCGGGGTTTTTATAGACGGGGAAGGGCGGCGGGGTGGTTTAGATTGAGTTTGCGTCGCCCCCGATCGAAATTCGGCTGGGATACGCGAGAATTCCCGATCGGTTTCGATTCGGGTGAGAGAGTCCCGGCGCGGGCGCGAGGAAGAAGAAGGCTGGCGGCCCCGCCTGTCAGTGGGAGGAAGAGGCGCGCACGGCTGCAGCTGGCGCAGGTGCTGGTTGGGCCGGCTGGTGGGTTTCGGCCCACTGGCCGGTTTTTTCTGTTTTCTTTTTTCTTTTTCTATTTCTTTTCTTTTTTGAATTTAAATTGAATTCCAGTTTGAATTTAAATTGTTGCAAAACATGCAACACGTCCAAAAATTTTTAAATTCCCCTCTTAACATGATTTAGGGTCTTAACAAGATTTTTGGGGTGTTACAGCTCTACCCCCTTAAAAGAAATGTCGTCCTCGAGATTGGTGGTTCTAAGAAAACAATTCCGGAAATTGTGCCTTGAGCTCATCTTCCCGCTCCCAGGTGACTTCCTCTTCTGAGTGATGCTTCCACTGCACCTTGCACATCCGGATTCTTTTATTTCTGGTGAGGCGTTCCATTGTCTCCAAAATCTTATATGGTTGCTCGGCATAAGACAAATCCTCAGCTACGTTCACTTCATTCATGGGTAACACCTCTTCAGGCGTCCTCAGGCATTTCTTGAGTTGTGACACATGGAACACATCGTGCACATCCGATAGATGAGTAGGTAACTCTAGTTGATACGCCACTTCGCCTTTCCTTTCCAGAACTTGAAAGGGTCCGATGTATCTAGGTGACAACTTCCCTTTCACCTTGAACCGGTGAAGTCCTCTGGTAGGGGACACCTTGAGATAGACATAGTCTCCCACGTTGAAAACGAGCTCTCTTCTTCGTACGTCGGCGTAGCTCTTTTGGCGTGTCTGTGCTATCCTCAAGTTGTTGCGAATTTCCCTTACCTTCGCCTCGGCTTCTTGTAGTACTTTTGGACCAAACACTTTACTTTCCCCCGTTTGGTTCCAAAATAGGGGAGTTTTGCACTTCCTTCCGTATAAAGCTTCAAACGGTGATATCTTCATACTAGCTTGATAGCTGTTGTTGTAGGAAAACTCCGCATACGGTAAGTTCTTGTCCCAACTCCTATTGTTTTTGAGTGCACATGCCCTCAGCATATCCTCAAGGATCTGATTGGTTCTCTCCGTCTGCCCATCAGTTTGGGGATGATAGGCAGAGCTGAAATTTAGATGGGTTCCCATGGTTTCATGCAACTTCTGCCAGAACCTTGAGGTGAACTGTGTCCCTCGATCCAACACTATCTTCTTTGGCACTCCATTGTAACACACGATCCTTGACATGTACAACTCTGCCAATTTGGATCCGCTGTAGCTTTCCTTCACGGGGATGAAGTGAGCTACCTTGGTTAGCCTATCAATGATGACCCATATCTAATCATATCCTGATTGGGTCCTAGGCAATCCCACGATGAAATCCATGCTGATTTCTTCCCATTTCCATTCAGGCACTTTGAGTGGTTGCAATAATCCCACGGGTCGTTGATGTTCTGCCTTCACCAACTGACATGTGTCACATAGGGCAACATGTTCCGCGACATCTCGCTTCATGCCATACCACCAATACCTGCTCTTGAGGTCCTGGTATATTTTCGTACTCCCAGGATGAATGGAATAGTCAGAATCATGAGCCTCCTTCGAAATCAATTCACGGATCTCCTTTACTTCTTGCACACAGATTCTTTTCCCGTGCCACACCGTTCCTTGTTCATCCTTTCTAAAACCCAGAGCTTTATTTTCCTTGATGGGTTGTCTGATCTCTTGTATCTTCTCATCATTCTTTTGACCCTCGCGTATGTCTCGCTCTAGTGTGGAGTCCACTTCCATGGCGATGGCTTCACCACTATTTACCAGGCATAGATTGAGCCTTATAACCTCGTCCTTCAATTCTGCAGGCATGTCCTTCAAGCTCAACTTATTGACCTGCACTTTCCGACTTAAAGCATCGGCCACGACGTTTGCCTTCCCAGGATGATAGTTGATGCCCACATCAAAGTCATTGATTAGTTGTAACCATCTTCTTTGTCTGAGGTTGAGATCTGGTTGTGTAAAAATGTACTTTAAACTCTTATGATCCGTATATATCTCTGTCCTCTTCCCCATCAAATAGTGTCGCCAAATTTTCAACGCGTGTACCACTGCGGCTAGTTCTAAGTCATGTGTAGGATAGTTTTTCTCGTGCTTCCGAAGCTACCGGGATGCATATGCCACGACATGCCCTTCTTGCATGAGAACACATCCCAACCCGTTTCCAGAGGCATCGCAGTACACTGTGAAATTCTTTTGCATATCTGGCATAACCAACACTGGGGCTGTGGTCAATCTTTTCTTTAGCTCCTGAAAACTCGTCTCGCACTGTGGGGTCCATGGGAATGTGATTCCCTTCTCCAACAGTTTGGTGAGGGGTCTCGAGATCTTGGAGAATCCCTCAATAAACCCTCGATAGTATCCAGCCAATCCCAAGAAGCTTCGAACTTCCCCAACATTTTCAGGGGTCTTCCACTTCTGTATATCCTCGATTTTGGTAGGATCCACGGAGATTCCTCCCTCCGAGATTATATGTCCTAAGAAGGGAACTCTATTCAGCCAAAACTCACACTTGCTCAACTTGGCATATAGTTGGTGTTCTCTTAGCCTCTGCAACACCAACCTTAGATGTTTCTCATGTGCTTCTTCATCTTTGGAGAAGACGAGAATGTCATCTATGAAAACCACCACAAATTTGTCCAGATATTCCATGAATACTTTGTTCATGAGATACATGAAGTACGCCGGGGCATTAGTTAGCCCGAAAGGCATGACAGTGTATTCATACAGTCCGTACCGAGATACGAAAGCTGTCTTTGGAATATCAGTTTGTCTTATCTTAAGTTGGTGGTATCCCGACCTGAGATCACTTTTCGAGAACACACAAGCTCCCCTCAACTGATCAAACAAGTCTTCAATGCGGGGTAATGGGTACTTGTTCTTGATGGTTACTTCATTCAAGGCACCGTAATCCACGCATAACCTTTGGGTTCCGTCCTTCTTGGGCACAAATATCACCGGAGCTCCCCATGGTGAGGAACTAGGGCGAATATACCCCTTCTCCGTCAATTCTCTCAAATGATCCTTGAGTTCTCCTAGCTGCTTGGAGTCCATCCCATAAGGTCTCTTGTATATCGGGGCTGTTCCAGGTACTAGCTCAATTGCGAATTCCACTTCACGATCGGGAGGCATACCTGGCAACTCCTCCAGAAAAACATCTAGATATTCCCTGATGGTCCTGATTTCCTCAACTTTCACCTCAACTTGATTTAATTTAATGTCCCTCCTAGGCTCGTGTATTGTTATGAACTTTACTCTTGTGCCACTAGGGTGAGTTAGTTCCACCGTTCTGGTCAAACAATGGATGATTCCTTTATGTTTGGTCAACCAATCCATACCCAAAATAATATCTATCCCTTGTGAATCTATCACTATGAGGTTAGCAGTAAATACTACCCCATTAATGTCTAGTTTCACTTTGGGACACACTTGTCTTGTCCTTATTTCTCCACCTGGAGAGTTTACGGCTATCATATGGTTCATTTTTGTTGTTGCTAGGTCATGCTTCTTAACAAACCCTTGAGCAATGAACGAGTGGGTAGCACCAGAATCAAACAGCAGGGTTGCAATGTGTAAATTGGCAGGAAACTTACCAACTACCACGTCGGGTGCCTCTTGTGCTTCCTCCATAGTGACGTGGTTCACCCGTCCTCTCATTACATTCTGCTGTTGTGGCTGCGTGGGCTTCTTCTTTGGGCATTTATGGGCATAGTGCCCCACTTCACCGCAGCTAAAACATTGCACCCCAACCTTAGGTGCCTGGCCTTTGTTGTCTTGGGGTTGGTTTGGAGGTCCTTGTACTGCTGGTCGAGGTGGATATGCGGGGCGAGGCTGCTGTACGAACTGACGTTGTGGCTGCGCTGGAGCTGCCGGAGGCCTGTAGTTCGGGTTGTACCCTCTTGGTGCTGAGTAGGGTACTGCAGCACGGTTCATCTGCCCTGTAGGTTGCTGCATCAGACGTGGGCGGGTGTTGCTCCCTGAGGCTTGATGTGACCACCCGGCCTTCCTCTTATTCTCATTTTCCAAGGCCTTCAGTTTCCTTTCCACCACAAACGCTCTGTCCACCATCTTTTGGAAGCTTTCAGACTCATTTGAGGACATTGCACACTGCATCTCCGCAGTAAGTCCCTCCACGAAACAATCTTGTTTCTGCTCATCAGTCTCTATGTCCCGTGGGGCATAACGGGATAGTTGAGTAAATTTAGTGAGGTATTCCCTCACCGTCATGTTCCCCTGCCGCAGTCCCAAAAACTCCTTCCTCTTGTTTTTGAGTTCACCTCTTGGGATGTAATGGTTGCGGAAGCTACGCTTGAACTCTTCCCATGTGATGTTCTCAGGGTCATGATGGGCAGCCATGTAGGCGGTCCATCAATCAGCAGCAGGTCCATGCAATTGATGAGAGACAAACAGCACCCTCTCATACCCTTGGCACTGGAAGATCCTCATCTTGCTTTCAATGGTCTTCAGCCAATCATCTGCCTCCAGAGGTTCAGCAGCACTTGCAAACTTTGGAGGTTGAGTTCCTAGAAACTCACTCAACCTTGGTTGGCGTGGTGCAGCTTGTGGAGGTGGAACTTGATGCAAGTTGGCCACCACTTGAGTCAAGTTCTGGATGAGCTGATTTTGATTCTCCAGCATTTGGTTGAGGGGATCAACTCCTTCACGGCGACCACCCCGGTCCTGGCTTCCAGAAAGATGAGGGTTGCATGCCTCATCGTTGTTGTTGGCGGGGTTGGCAGCACGTCCTTTTCCTCTTCCGGCCATCTGGCAGAATCAACCAATGTTAATTTTGAAAGCATTTAGTATCATCTTACTACTTTCACTTGTTTGTACTTTGAAGTGTTGAGGCTTTGTTATATTTTTTTCTGAGGGTTCATTTCTCACACAAAAATAAATGCAATATTATTTCATGTGGGTTCACACACCAAAGCAAAACAATCTAAGGACAAGGCTGTGGACAATTGCTCATGGCTTCCACAACTCTCGTCACACACCAAGCATTAACACACCATTAACTTAACGTAACGACTCGACTATTCGACATCTTGCTAACTAAGGGAAGGTCTCTACACTACTCGTTTTCTTGAGCTGGCTCCTCGGGATCTTCCTCATCATTTTGGCTGCCTTCTGACTCTGCTTTGGGTGGGGAGGCTGCTGGTGGAGAAGTGTGACGACGCCTGATCGCTCGGCGACTCGGGGAGTCAGGAGTCCATGTATCATTCACTGTGACACACAGTTCATTCCCATCTCTTCTTTCTCTCGCCCTTAAGCAGGCTCGCAGCAACGTCTCCATTTCCTTCAGGGTGTCCCGAACATCCTGAAGCTCTTGCTGACACTCCTGCAGTCGAGTGCTGAGCATAGCAGCATCCTCCAAGCACAAGTCCATGTGCTCATGGGAAGTCCCTTGCTGCACTGGCGGGTACTTGTACTCCGTGGTACCACTCTCACGCTGGAGGACATACATGTACTCAGTCCTGTCCAGGTGGCGACGATAGATGTGACTCTGGCAGGTGATGGCCTCCCAGGTGACATCCTTCTCCGCATTGACCTGTGTCGCTCTACAGGCTGGAGAGCGGTGGATCTTAAGCAGCTGATTTTCGTGTATAATCCTCATCTCTGAACTCCATTCTTCCCTCTTCTCACGGATGGTCCTGGTGGAGTTATAGTGGATGATTAGCTTGCCCGTATTGCCGGCGGCTTCGAGCATACGTCGAAGACGGCGCAACAAGCCTCCTACTGCCAATCCGTAGGAAAGGTACGTTACCAGACGGCTCTCCTCTCTTTGGGCAAGGGCAACTACGGGAACACTCCCTCCTGTGGACTTGCGAGCGGTGCGAATCATGCAAACCATCTAAAAAAAGAATTTAAACTTAGTTTAGATAAACTCTTAAACAAAAATCATATTTCGAATGAAAATTGCGGTAAGATGAAGAAAGTGACTCATTAAATAACACTTTTCAACACACACCTTGTAAAAATAGTTTTTAAGAAAATAAGGCCCTTAAATACAGCCATTTCTACCTAAGTCCACGTTCCTACGGGCAACCTTGGCTCTGATACCACTTCTGTCACACCCGGTTTTTCCGAAGAACAACCGAGTGAATATCACATGTATGCCAGGTTCATTTTCTCATACATGTGATGACAAATAGTGAAGCATCATTTATTACAAGCCAGGTGTCGAATATAAATAAGTCTTACGTAGCAAATGTCTCTTTGGACAATAAAAAGTTCATCACAAGTAAATAAACTAGCAGCAGAATATTATTCTTGAGGGCTCCGTCACAGGCGTTGCCCGGGGGTCTCCATGAACCTAGAAACCTTCTTCGGGTCCAAAGTCTTGGTCATTATACACCACCTCATTATCTTGACCTGAGCAGCAATATAAACCAACAAAATATGCAAGGTTGAGTACCAATGGTACTCAGCAAGTTTGGGAAATTATATCATGCATGGCTAGAACAAGGAGAGGTTGAACTCATGGTTAAAGCACTACGCAATTAATACCTATCATCTTAGCTTATTAAGAACCTACATTACTACACAGGTGAAATGGTCCCAATCTCCCATCCCATTATCATAATCCAATAACCATAACATCATTTCCAATGTTAAGCTCCCCGCTTAACATCCACAACTTCCAAAACCATCAATCCTCTAATCATGAATAAGTCCAAGCTGCTCTTGACCGTGAGCACGGCTGTCATGACAGTTTTGACTCTGCAGAGTTTGCACCACTGTACCCACATGTAGTGATTTCATCCCCCGTTGCCGGGTAGACTAAAAGAACCTCCATTATGCCAGTGGCCACAAACCACATTCATACTTTCCAGGTGTGTAGCCAGGAGATCACTACGAAGCCTTTACAAAGGGATTCCCAACGAGCGTGGGCCCACTAAGGTTTCACCCCTAACAGCATACAAGAGGCTCCAACCCCGCTGCATTGGCCCCCTCTTGAGCCTTGCGGTTCATATGGTAGTCCAGCTGACACCTACTCCCCGCACCATCCAACAAACCCATACTACGTCGGGGATACACCTAATTAATTGGCCAAGCTGCCCCATCTCAGCATGTGGTTGGCACTGTAAAGCCAGGTTACATGCTCCATGAACCGGTCCTTAGGATCCAGGCAAGTACTAAACACAAACCCGAGTGTCGTGCACCCAGCACACAACCAAAACATCCAACTTGCCTTGATCCCTACCTCTACATAACTCACAATATCTCATTCAAGAGTATGGTAAAATAAACTGATGATCTCATATCCCAAATATCCCATTCTAAGCATGGCTAAGCATAAGCATAATAATAAATGACATGATAAAATAAATCCCAACCCAAGTTACAAGGAAAACAAGGTAATGCAATTCTAGGGAAACTTCCTAGCATGGGTTTCATATTTTCAATTGACAATGCAAATAATTCTATCTACACATCCTAGTATAGGATCAAAGTGGTCAAGGACACTTGCCTCCTTCCTGCTGCTCTTGAAATGGGTAGTCCTGATCTTGGAAAGGAATAACTTGCTCTTGAGCAGGTTCTACATCATACCATCACACATAGCAAAAGAAAAACAACAATCCATAAGACATAGTTGACACTTCCACTTCATACAAACCACACATTCATATTTATGAAAGTCATTCATAATTATATGTGTTTTGGTTACTCTATGTGTGTTGATTTGTGGCTTGCATGCACTTTTAATCATATGTATATGATTCCTACTTTTGTGTTCACATTTATACTTACATACTATATATATGAGTTTCCAATTTAAATAAATTCCTTATATTCAATTACTACACCTTTTAGCTACCAAGTATGCATGAAAGGTATTTTCCTTCTCCATATGTGTCTTCATAATTTCTACCAACCCTAAACTGAATTCTTTGGATTTTAGAACTCCATTTATCATTTACTAGTTGCTATATTTTCAGATTTATTTCCTATGCCTAAATGTGAACTTTATTATGAAAATAACAAGACACATCATCTAAACAGAATAGGTTCTGATCTAAAATATTTACTAATATATTTTCGACCTTTTCCTCTGATGTAAACTATTTTACAATTATTTTCCCTATTTTCCAGAACTATTCTTTACTTAAAAATGTGTCCCTAAATGTGAATAATAAATTAAACAGATTCATTTCAGCCCAAAATATATTTTTATCTCACTCCAAAGTTTTCTAAATACTGAGAAAGTTTTTAATTTAATTTTGACAATATGTTTGTCCCACTTTTTAAATTTTAAACACTAGCCACATATTCAATTTCCTAAATTAAATATTAAACAGGGCTAAAAGGTAAACTCACCCCACTACAGGGTCTATAATATTATTTTAACAATTTTCAGGGGTCTAGCTATACATAACAGACGAGTTTTTCCTAATTTTATTAAGTCCAGGGGCTAAAACTGATTTTTAAATGAATTTACATGATTTTCTGAAGTTCCAGGGGCTAGATCAGAAGTTTCCGGGGCTAGCTCTTATTTCCCGAGAACCCCAGGGGGTAGCACGTAAGATTTCCAGTCTTTATAACGCGAGGCTGATGTGGACCGTCCGATTTAAAACAGACGGCTGAGATTATAACGTCGAACCGGTACGCGGGGATTTAAAGTCTACCGTGCGATTTAAAATAGACGGCGCACGAGCGGCCACGTTGCTCTGATCGAGCGCGGGCGGCGCTGCCCGGCGGCGCACGGCGGCGGGAAGCGGCGATCTCGCCGGAGACTTTCGGATCTTCGAGAATTCTTCCTAGAACTGTGATTTTATGGCATAGATCGGTGGAGGGGAGGTCGGGGATCTCACCTCGGGGGTTTTTTTGAGCTCGGAGGTCCTGGAAGGCGGTCGGCGACGAGGTCCGAAGTGAAACCACGGTGAGGCTCGTCGGCGCTGTGTTTGAACCGCAAGTCACCGAGTTTTCTGCACCTACAGGGTTCACCGGAGGCGGTGGATCAAGACCAGCTAGTTAGATCGGAATTTCCGAGCTTAGATCGGCCAGAATTCGCCGGAGAAGGCTCGGGTTCTCACCGGAGTAAAAACGGTGGATCACGTGGGAAAAACAGAACGAGGCCGGGGTTTTTATAGACGGGGAAGGGCGGCGGGGTGGTTTAGATCGAGTTTGCGTCGCCCCCGATCGAAATTCGGCTGGGATACGCGAGAATTCCCGATCGGTTTCGATTCGGGTGAGAGAGTCCCGGCACGGGCGCGAGGAAGAAGAAGGCTGGCGGGCCCCGCCTGTCAGTAGGAGGAAGAGGCGCGCGCGGCTGCGGCTGGCGCGGGTGCTAGTTGGGCCGGCTGGTGGGTTTCGGCCCACTGGCCGGTTTTTTTCTGTTTTCTTTTTTTCTTTTTCTATTTCTTTTCTGTTTTGAATTTAAATTGAATTCCATTTTGAATTTAAATTGTTGCAAAACATGCAACACGTCCAAAAATTTTTAAATTCCCCTCTTAACATGATTTAGGGTCTTAACAAGATTTTTGGGGTGTTACACGGGCGTAGACTACTCATCCAGTTCACGTTCAGCCCTTGAACGTGTCCTTGCTAGCACACACACACACACTAACTCTGCGGCGTGCACGACTCCCACTCGACGGGGTTCCTCTCCTGGGGTTCCGTCTCCTCTTCGGGAGTCCTTTCCTCATAGAACCCTGCAAAAAATTCAAACACAAGCAGTGAGCACGAAGGCTCAGCAAGTCTGACCCGTCTCACCTAAACATGGAACTTCTACATGAGGGTAATGGGTTACATGAGGTAAAAATCATTTGCAAGGACTCGCCTAATTAGTAGAATCTTACTTTCAAGTTTAGCAGCAGGTTGTGGAGAACCTTACGCTAAGGTACATGAGAGAGCCGCAATCAAACAAGAAACGCATTTCTCTCATGTCACTTGCCCAAGGTTGAAAAGAATCAATGTCCATCACTCAATCAGCAACATTTCAACATGTGACTAGCCTGTTCTTTCTACGTCACGGTACAGTGAACAAGTGGTACTCACTGACCGCGAGGGACGGCGATTATAATCGATTTACACCTGCAGGGTTACCCGAACAACCCGTCATGTACGCCCGTACTCGATGTTGCCTACAACAACCATCACGGACGCCGTACGCGACTACCTTTCACCCGTTAGCCTAATGTTGAACCGGTCCAATCGTCCCAAGAAAGAGGTCTCTGCACGCGCATCTCAGTGCCGCCAGCCGATTTACACCTCAAGCTCTCAACCTACCCTCTGAACGACCAGCTATGCCTCAACACCCAGCTACCCGAGTTACATCAGTTTCCCGGTTCCCATATAGCCGGTAGGTCTTCGGTACTGCTAGCTTGTTCAACAGGCCCACACACGGCTCGGTCCTCAATCGACACAAGCGGAGCTACAGCACCCAGGCCCCAAAGTCCTGCTGCCCCTACTCTCCCCTTGCTCTCATTTTCTTGCCATTTGTTTCATGTGCTATCACTACCCGAGTCGAGTGCCTCTAGCCTATGCTCGCGAGTAGTTCCAACTACTCCACTTGTACCGAATCCTACACTATCTTAGCATTGCAGTAGCTAATGGGGTTTGCAATCCTAAACCCAACCCATGGTTTTCTTGGTTATGCAATTGGGTTTCCAAGCAAGACTCTAATGCAAAAATAATAGTATTCAAAGATGTGCTCAAAACAATAAACATTTGTAAAAAGGTTAATGCAAACCGGAGCTTGCCTTGCTGCTCTTGGTCGTAGGCTAGCTGCTCCTCCGGAGTTACGAAGTCTAGGACTTCGGGTTCCTCCTCGACCTTAGCGACTACATGATAAGAGAGGTACATGTATCAATTTAAATGCATTTGTATTAAGTTTGAAGTTGTGAAGTCTATAACCCTTACTAGACAGACTCAATGACTGTGAAACTTTTACTGTGGCTTGGTTACAACCTAGATAGAGATTTGGTCAAGTTTTAGTTGCAGTAAAGCTCATTTGAGCCCTCCACAATTAATTATGTCCTTGACCTTAATTGGAACTCTTAGGGTGTTCTAGGGATTTTCATGAAACAAACTATGACTTTCTGAAAACTAGATTTTCAGAGGGTTCTAATAGAGTTGGTCTCACTTAATTTGGAAGTTCCTAACTAAAGATATGAGCTAAACAATTTCAGAGAAAATTCAGAAATTGTTTCTGAACATTTTCTATTTTCTCTGGAACAGTTTCACTAATCACACCATTAGGTGGATCAAATGAGCTCAAATGGATCTAAAATTTTTATGGTGGTTCAGGGATATTTTGGTGAACGTTCCAGCAAATTTTCAGGATTTTCCTCCAAAGGATTCTCCAGTTAAAATTCCAAACATTTTAAACTTTGAGGAATTAATTCTAGAGAAATGAGGATTTTCATGAAGTGAAACTGGATTTGCTGGAAAGTGCTCGGAAAGCTGAATCCAACAAAATTTGGTTCACTCGATTTGGAGCTTTCTAGCCAAAGTTATGAGGATTTGAAGTTTGGAAGAATTCTGAAAATTAGGGAAAAGTTTAAACTCTCGCGTGGGCCCAGGGGACACGCGTCGCACGCCGAGGCGACAGCACACCGCGGCCCACAAGGACTTTGCGCCCAGCACACCCGATCCCGGCTGCAGCCGGATCCCGATTCAAAATATCTCCCGCTGACAGCTGGGGTCCACCCCTTCGTCAACCTCCCGACGCCCGCGCTCTGCCGCCGAGGGACCTCGCCGGAGAGCTCGCCGCCGGCTTCTGTAAAGCTCCAAACTTCACGACTAAGGCCGCCCCTGCCTACTTTTACTCGGGGAACAGGATTCTAGGGTCAGCTGCTCATGACAATTGCCGGAGCATGGTCGGCGACGAGCCGCCACCTCGGAACGACTTCGGCCATGTCGGCTGACTACCCTAGCACCTCAACTACTCGAGGAATCGGTCGGGAAGCATCAGTGGACCTCAGAGAAGGTCGACATGAGCTCGAGGCAGCTCGGGGAAGGCCCGAAATAGGTCCTCACCGTGCGCCCGATGCCTCCCGTTTATGCCGCCATTGGTAAACCTCGAATTACGCCGGGTACAGAGGTTCTCCGGCCCAGAGTTGTGAAGGCAACTTGTGCGTTACCATGTCTAGCTTGTGTGAGAGCGGACTGAGGCCCTCTAATCCTTTCTAGAGCACGAATTTAACAGAATCGCACCAGAAGGTCGTTCTGCACACAGAAAGGGGAAAAATGGAAATTCACCGCCGGTGAGCAACCACTCGAGCTGTGGCTCGGGGGTGAGCAGCACCGGTCATCAGCGCATCCAAGGGTGCCTTGGCTCGGGCGTGACAACGCACTGGTTGGGCTGTCCACGGGAGCCCGAATTGCGGCGGTTCCAAGTCCTGAATTTGATCTTTCGGCACAGCCGATATCAATCGGTCTCAACTGAATCCTAGCCGCGGGGAGGACGGAGGAGTTATCTAGTACCTTGCTGGGGCTCTGGAGTGGACGGAGGGAGCTGTGATCGGCGTTCTCCGATCGATTCCGAGCTGCGGAAAACTTCGGCCGGCGCTGAGTTCTTGCGGGGAAGAACGGCGATGCCTCGGCCGAGGAGAGGGACAGGCGCCTTAAGAAGGCTCTGCACCGCCTCACGCCCGCGCGTGGGCAAGCAGCTGCTGGCGCGGCGGCTGCCCTCGGTGGCGATCGCAGCGGCGGCTCGGCGACCCGAGTGAGAAAAGTCACAGTCGGTTTGATCTGAGCAGTGGCTGACATGTGGGACTCACTTCCAGTTTTAACCTCTGAAATTTACTCCTAATCACTGTTGTAAACAGTGAACCCCATAGTACCCCTGGTAATGCAAATTATTCACCCATGAACCATTTGAATTGATCAAGGTTCAAATTGGGTTTGGTTTGAGTGAATTTCAGCACAAGTGCAGTTTTGAATTCAAATGAACTTTGAATTTCCCCCACTCAGCTCATGTCAAGATCAACTCCAAATGGAGTGAAAATTGGTGTGTGAGCTCACAAAAATGTGCTGAGTAAGAATATGCCTCCCACTTTTAAATTCATGGGATAAAAACAGTTTGAATTCGAATATGGTTTCAAACTGCCCTCTTTCTAGCTATACCCAAAATGACCTCAAAAAGGTTTGGAATTTGGGTGAAACTTGGCATGGACATCCTTAGCAAAGTGTAGGAGTTTTCATATGCCCAGCCCACCTATATCACATGTGGGAAATACCACTTTTGCAATGTGTGAGTTTGTTCTCTAATGAGCATGTTGATGGTGGTTACTTGCTCTTCATTTGTGTTCATCATCTTTCCTCAAATGAGGTGTGTGGTGTGGTGATGAACACTTCAAATGTGTGCCAAAAAACTGAGGCCCTTACAAGGTCTGTGACACCCGGTTACGAAAATGAACCAAGTTATGCGTATGTGTGCCCATGATGTTCATCACAAATACACAAATCCATCACAAACTGAATTCAGAATATAACCACGTAATAAATAGTACTTAAGTACTTTATTATAATTGTTTCATGTCTCAGTCATGAGTATCTAATTTATCTTGCAACGAAAGACTCTAAACAGTAGCAGAAGTAAACTAAGGCAGCAGGGCTCCAATCTCCAACTCCATAGAGAGTTGACGGTAGTGCGCATGCCTAGTACTCCACATGCTCTTCGAAGTAATCCTCTCCTATAGCTGAATTATTTGTGGGAAATGCATGGGTGAGTACATGTCGTACTCAGCATGTTCGGAAAAGTATGACATGTAGCTTAAAACAAGGTTGGAAACAAAGGATTCATTGCAACAAGCAAGTTTTATTTCACAATCAAAAGAAAACAGCCTACAATGTCTCGGTGCGTTCAATCCCATTTATAACCATGTAATTCATTATCCCTCATGTTCAATACCATCATACTTCATCATCTATCAGGTTCAACCAGCCAATGATCATTCTCAAACTCATCTCATATTCACAATTGCTCATTGATCAACAAATAATCACATAACCGAAACCAATCTCATATGTATAACCACTGCAAAACTAGTCCCAAAACAAACCCCGAATGACATTACCATAACTATACCCAAATATCTATCTCAAGTTTTGCATCTAATCATGGAAGTGGGTCAGGTGCTTGTAACCAGAAGCATGGCCATCATGATAGTTTTACACTCTGCAGAGTTGGCACCACTTTACCCACAAGTTCATGATTTCGTCACTCGTCGGCGACTAGAGAAACCTCCATCATGCCACTACACAACAATCGGTGTATGGCCAAGAGATCACAAAATATCCTTTACAAAGGGGCGACTAGAATGTACGGACACACTATGGTTTCACCGGCAGGCTTGAATATCCATTCTGCCACCCACGGGGCCCCTCGTGTGCCATGCAGTTCCCATGGCAGTCCTCCTCGACTCCCATTCCCCATGCCATCTAATGGTCCATAACAAGCTACCAACGTACCTAATTAGTCAGCAAAGCCGCACCCATATTTGGCCTTATGATGGCACTATTTTTCTGGCATATTCTCGCATAAAACGGTCCTTAGATCTAAGGCAAGCCAACAACCATACATGTGTTGACAAATAGTGAAGCATCATTTATTACAAGCTAGGTGTCGAATATAAATAAGTCTTACATAGCATGCGTCTCGATGGACGATAATAAGTCATAATATGTAAACAAAACAGCAGCGGAATATTATTCTTCTGGGCTCCGTCACAGGCGTTGCCCGGGGACTCCATGAACCTAGAATCCTTCTTCGGGTCCGAAGTCTTGGTCATTGGACACCACATCATCCCCTTGACCTGAGCAGCAATTTAAACCAACAAATATGCATGTTTGAGTACCGTTGGTACTCAGCAAGTGTGGGAAAGTTATGTCATGCATGGCTAGAGCAAGGAGAGGTTGAACTCATGGTTAAAGCACTACGCAATTAATACCTATCACCTTAGCTTATTAAGCACCTACATTACTACATAGGTGAAATGGTCCCAATCTCCCAACCCATCATCATAATCAAATAACCATAACATCATTTCCAATGTTAAGCTCCCCGCTTAACATCCACAACTTCCAAAGTCATCATCCTCTAATCATGAATAAGTCCAAGCCGCTCTTGACCGTGAGCACGGCTGTCATGACAGTTTTGACTCTGCAGAGTTTGCACCACTGTACCCACATGTAGTGATTTCATCCCCCGTTGCCGGGTGGACTAAAAGAACCTCCATTATGCCAGTGGCCACGAACCACATTCACACTTCCCAGGTGTGTAGCCAGGAGATCACTACGAAGCCTTTACAAAGGGATTCCCGACGAGCATGGGCCCAATGAGGTTTCACCCCTAACAGCATACAAGAGGCTCCAACCCCGCTGCAGTGGCCCCTTCTTGAGCCTTGCGGTTCATATGGTAGTCCAGCTGACACCTATTCTCCGCACCATCCAAAACACCCATACTATGCCGGGGATACACCTAATTAATTGGGCAAGCTGCACCATCTCAGCATGTGGTTGGCACGGTAAAGCCAGGTTACATGCTCCATGAACCGGTCCTTAGGATCCAGGCAAGTACTAAACGCAAACCCGAGTCTCATGCACCCAGCACCAACCAAATCATCCAACTTGCCTCGATCCCCACCTCTACATAACTCATAACATCTCATTCAAGAGTAAGGTAAATAAATTGATGATCTCATATCCCAATTAATCCCATTCTAAGCATGGCTAAGCATAGCATATAAATAAATGACATGATAAAATAAATCCCAACCCAAGCTACAAGGAAACAAGGTAATGCAATTCTAGGGAAACTTCCTAGCATGGGTTTCATATTTCAATTGACAATGCAAATAATTCTATCTACATATCCTAGTATAGGATCAAAGTGGTCAAGGACACTTGCCTTCTTCCTGCTGCTCTGGAAATGGATAGTCCTGATCTTGGAAGGGAAGAACTTGCTCTGGGGCAGGTTCTACTCATGCCAACACACATAGCAAAAGAAAACAACAATCCATAAGACATAGTTCACACTTTCACTCCCCACATACATACATATGATAATCATTCACATTTCTAAGTGTTGTGGTTACTATAGATGTGTTGATTTTTAGCCTACATGTACTTTTAAACATATGTATATTATTTCTAACTTTTGTATTCAGATTTCTGTTTGCATACTATATATGAATTTCCAATTTAAACAAATTCTTTAATACATTCTTTAGCTACCAAGTTTGCATGGAAGGTAATTTCCTACTTCAAATGGGTTTTCAGATCTTCTACCAATCCAAAACTGAAGTCTTTGGATTTGGAGACTTCATTTATCATTTTCTACTCATGCACACCTATTTTCCTATATTTTCCAGATTTATTGTCTATGACTAAAAGTAAATTTTAATATTAAATAGTAGGGCATATCATCTAAACAAAATAGGTTCTGATCTAAAATATTAAATAATGTATTTTGGAACTTCTCCTCTGATGTGAACTAATTTAAATTTATTTTACAAATTTTCAGAATTATTTCCTAACCTAAAAATGTGTCCCTACAACTAATAAATGTGAACAAACAATTAAATAGATTCATTTCAGCTTAAAATCTATTTTTAACTCATTCTAAAGTTTTCCAAGTGCTAGGAGAGTTTAAATTTGAATTTACAATGTGTTTGTCTCACCTTTTAAATTTTAAATCCTAAACACATATTCAAATTCCTAAATTTAATATCATATAGGGTTAAAAGGTAAACTCACCCCACTACAGGGTCTATTATATTATTTCCTAAATTTCCAGGGGTCTAACTACACATAACAGAGGGGTTTTCCTAATTTTTATTTAGTCCAGGGGCTAAAACTGATTTTTAAATGAATTTTCATGAATTTCTGAAGTTCCAGGGGCTAGATCAGAAGTTTCCGGGCTAGCTCGTATTTTCCGAGAACCCCAGGGGGTAGCGCGTAAGAATCCCGGCCTTTATAATGCGGGGCTGATGTGGACCATCCGATTTAAAACAGACGGCTGAGATTATAACGTCGAATCTGTACGCGGGGTTTCAATTCTACCGTGCGATTTAAAATAGACGGCGCACAAGCGGCCACGTCGCTCTGACCATGCGCGGGCGGCGCTGCCCGGCGGCACGCGGCGGCGGGAGGCGGCGATCTCGCCGGAGAACTTCGGGTCTTCGTCTATACCTCCTAAAACTGGGATTTTATGGCATAGATCGGTAGAGGGGAGGTCGGGGATCTCACCTCGGGGTTTTTCTTGAGCTCGAAGGTCCTGGAAGACGGTCGGCGACGAGGTCCGAGATGGAATCGCTGCGGTGCTCGTCGGAGCTGTGCCTAGAGCGCAAACCACTGAGTCTTCTGCACCTGCGTGATTCCCCGGAGGCGGTGGAACACGATCGACGCGTTAGATCGGAGCTTCGGTTCTCACCGGGAGGAAAAACAGCTGATCGTGGGGGAAAAACAGGACGATCCCGGCGTTTATATAGACGGGGGAGGGCGGCTTGTCGGTTGTGATCGAGTTGGAGTCGTCCGGGACCGGGAGTCGGGCTGGGGACGCGGATTTCCGGAGTCGGTTGCGATCGGGCGCAGGGAAGAGTCCGGCTGTTGGCGCGAGCGAGAGGTGGGGGATGACACGCGGGCCCCGCGTGTCAGTGAGGAAGAGAGAGGGGATCGCGCGGCTGCGGGCTGGCGCGGGGGCGGGTGCGCCGGCTGGTGGGTTTCGGCCCACTGGCTGGGGTTTTGTTTTTTTTCTTTTTTCTTTTTCTTTTTCTTTTTTGTTTTGAGTTGAATTTGGATTCCAATTTGAATTTGAATTTCTGCACCACATGCAATACGTCCAAAAATTTTTAAATTCCCCTGTTAACAGGTTTTTGGGTGTTACAGCTCTACCCCCCTTAAAATAAATCTCGTCCTCGAGATTGGTGGTTCTAGGAAAACAATTTCGGGAACTGTGCCTTAAGCTCGTCTTCTCGCTCCCATGTGGCTTCCTCTTCCGAGTGATGCTTCCACTGCACCTTGCACATCCGGATTCTTTTATTTCTTGTGAGGCGTTCAATTGTCTCCAAAATCTTGATCGGTTGCTCAGCATACAACAGATCCTCGGCTACGTCAACCTCGTTCATGGGTAACATCTCTTCAGGCGTCCTCAGACATTTCTTGAGCTGTGACACATGGAATACATCGTGCACATCTGATAGGCGAGCCGGTAGTTCTAGCTGATATGCCACTTCACCTTTCCTCTCCAGAATCTGAAAGGGTCCGATGTATCGAGGTGATAACTTCCCTTTCACCTTGAACCGACGAAGTCCTCGAATAGGGGACACCTTGAGGTAGACATAGTCCCCCACGTTGAAAACGAGCTCTCTTCTCCGTACATCGGCATAGCTCTTTTGTCGTGTCTGTGCTATCCTCAAATTGCTGCGGATTTCCTTCACTTTCGCCTCGGCTTCTTGTAGTACTTCGGGCCCAAACACTTTACTTTCCCCCGTTTGGTTCCAAAATAGGGGAGTTCTGCACTTCCTCCCATACAAAGCCTCAAGTGGTGACATCTTCATACTAGCGTGATAGCTGTTGTTATAGGAGAACTCCGCATACGGTAAGTTCTGATCCCAACCCCGATTGTTTTTGAGTGCACACGCTCTCAGCATATCCTCAAGTATCTGATTGGTTCTTTCCGTCTGCCCGTCAGTTTGGGGATGATAGGCAGAACTAAAATTCAGATGAGTTCCCATGGTTTCATGCAGCTTCTGCCAGAACCTTGAGGTGAACCGTGCCCCTCGATCTGACACTATCTTCTTTGGCACTCCATGGTAACACACGATCCTTGACATGTACAACTCCGCCAATTTGGATCCGCTGTAGCTTTCTTTCACGGGGATGAAATCCATATCGAATCATATCCTGATTGGGTCCTGGGTAGTCCCACTATGAAATCCATACCGATTTCTTCCCATTTCCATTTAGGCACTTTGAGTGGTTGCAATAATCCCGCGGGTCGTTGATGTTCTTCTTTCACCAACTGACATGTGTCACATAAGGGAACATGTTCCGCGACATCTCGCTTCATGCCATACCACCAATACCTGCTCTTGAGGTCCTGGTACATCTTCGTACTCCCAGGATGGATGGAATAGTCGGAATCATGAGCCTCTTTCAAAATTAATTCACGGATCTTCTTTACTTCAGGCACACAGATTCTTTTCTTGTGCCACACCGTACCTTGTTCATCCTCTCTGAAACCAGGGGCTCTATTATCCTTGATGAGTTGTCGGATTTCTTGTATCTTCTCATCATTCTTTTGACCATCGCGTATGTCTTCCTCTAAGGTGGAGTCCACTTCCATGGCGATGGCTTCACCACTATTCACCAGACATAGATTGAGTTTTATAACATGTTCCTTCAATTCTGCAGGCATGTCCTTCAAACTCAACCTATTGACCTGCACTTTCCGACTTAAAGCATCTGCCACGATGTTCGCTTTCCCAGGATGATAGTTGATGCCCACATCAAAGTCGTTGATTAGCTCTAACCATCTCCTTTGTCTGAGGTTGAGATCTGGCTGTGTGAAAATGTACTTTAAGATCTTACGGTCCGTATATATCTCTGTCCTTTTCCCCATACGTAATGCCACCAAATCTTCAACGCGTGTACCACTGCAGCTAGCTCTAGGTCATGTGTAGGATAGTTCTTCTCGTGTTTCCGGAGCTGTCGGGACGCATAAGCTACGACATGCCCTTCTTGCATGAGAACACATCCCAACCCGTTTCCAGAGGCATCACAGTACACCGAAAAGTTCTTCTGCATATCTGGCATAACTAGCACTGGGGCTGTTGTCAATCTTTTCTTCAGTTCCTGAAAACTCGTCTCACAATGCGGTGTCCATGTGAATGTGATTCCTTTCTCCAACAGTTTGGTGAGGGGTCTCGAAATCTTGGAGAAACCCTCGATAAATCGTCGATAGTATCCAGCCAATCCTAAGAAGCTTCGAACTTCCCCGATATTCTCAGGGGTCTCCCACTTCTGTACATCATCGATTTTGGCGGGATCTACGGAGATTCCTCCCTCTAAGATTATATGTCCTAAGAAGGGAACTCTCTTCAACCAAAACTCACACTTGCTTAACTTGGCATATAGTTGGTGTTCTCTCAGCTTTTGCAACACCAACCTTAGATGCCTCTCATGTTCTTCTTCATCTTTGGAAAAGACGAGAATGTCATCAATGAAAACCACCACAAATTTGTCCAGATATTCCATGAATACCTTGTTTATGAGATACATGAAGTATGCCGGGGCATTAGTTAGCTCGAAAGGCATGACGGTGTATTCATACAGTCCGTACCGAGATACGAAAGCTGTCTTTGGAATATCCGTTTGCCTTATCTTAAGTTGGTGGTATCCCGACCTGAGATCAATTTTCGAGAACACACAAGCTCCCCTCAAATGATCAAACAAGTCTTCAATGCGGGGTAATGGGTACTTGTTCTTGATGGTTACTTCATTCAATGCACGGTAGTCTACGCATAACCTTTGGGTTCCGTCCTTCTTGGGCACAAATATCACTGGAGCTCCCCATGGTGAGGAACTAGGACGAATGTACTCCTTCTCTGTCAACTCTCTTAAATGTTCCTTGAGTTCTTCCAGCTGTTTAGAGTCCATCCGATAAGGTCTCTTGTATATCGGAGCTGTTCCAGGCACTAGCTTAATCGCGAATTCCACTTCACTATCAGGGGGCATACCTGGCAACTCCTCCGGAAAAACATCTGGATATTCCCTGGTGATCCTGATCTCCTCCACTTCCACCTCAACTTGATTTAATTTAATGTCCCTCCTAGGCTCTTGTAATGTTATGAACTTTACTCTTGTGCCACTAGGGTGAGTTAGTTCCACTGTTCTGGTCGAACAATGGATGATTCCTTTATGTTTGGTCAACCAATCCATGTCCAAAATAATATCTATCCCTTGTGAATCTATCACTATGAGGTTGGCAGTAAATACTGCCCCGTTAATGTCTAGATTCACCTTGGGACACACTTGTCTTGTCCTTATTTCTCCCCCTGGAGAGTTTACGGCTAGCATATGGTTCATTTGTGTTGTTGCTAAATCATGTTTCTTAACAAACCCTTGGGCAATGAACGAGTGGGTAGCACCAGAATTGAACAACAGTGTTGCAATGTGTAAATTGGCAGGAAACTTACCAACTACCATGTCGGGTGCCTCTTGTGCCTCCTCCATGGTCACGTGGTTCACCCGTCCTCGCATCACATTCTGCTGTTGCGGCTGCACGGGCTTCTTCTTTGGGCACTTATGGGCGTAGTGCCCCACTTCACCACAGTTGAAGCATTGCACCCCAACTTTAGGTGCCTGGCCTTTGTTGTCTTGGGGTTGGTTCGGTGGTCCTTGTTCTGCTGGTCGAGGTTGATATGTGGGGCGAGACTGCTGTACAAACTGACGTTGTGGCTGTGCTGGTGCTGACGGAGGCCTGAAGTTCGGGTTGTACCCTCTCGGTGCGGAGTAGGGTACCGCAGCACGGCTTGTCTTCCCTCCGTGTTGCTGCATCAGACGTGAGCGTGTGTTGCTACCCGAGGCTTGGTGTGACCATCCCGCCTTCCTCTTGTTTTCATTTTCCAAGGCCTTCAGCTTCCTTTCCACAACAAATGCTCTGTCCACCATCTTCTGGAAGCTTTCATACTCGTTGGAGGACATTGCACACTGCATTTCCACTGTAAGTCCTTCCACAAAGCAGTCCTGTTTCTGCTTATCAGTATCTATGTCCCGTGGGGCATAACGGGATAGTTGGGTGAATTTAGTGAGGTATTCCCTCACAGTCATGTTTCCTTGCTGCAGCCCCAAGAACTCCTTTCTCTTGTTTTTTAGTTCACCCCTGGGTATGTAATGGTTGCGGAATCTACGCTTGAACTCTTCCCAAGTGATGTTCTCAGGGTCATGATGGGCGGCCACGTAAGAGGTCCACCAATCAGCAGCAGGTCCATGCAATTGGTGAGGGTCAAACAGCACCCTCTCATATCCTTGGCATTGTATGATCCTCATCTTGCTCTCAATGGTCTTTAGCCAATCATCTGCCTCCAGAGGTTCAGCAGCACTTGCAAACTTTGGAGGTTTAGTCCCTAGAAACTCACTCAACCTTGGTTGGCGTGGTGCAGCTTGTGGAAGTAGAACTTGATGCAAGTTGGCCACCACTTGAGTTAGGCTCTCGATGAGCTGATTCTGATTCTCAAGCATTTGGTGGAGGGGATCAACTCCTTCACGGCGACCACCCCTGTCTTGTCCTCCAGAAAGATGAGGGTTGCCGGCCTCATCGTTGTTGTTGGCGGGGTTGGCACCACGACCCTTTCCTCTTCCGGCCATCTATCATGATCAACCAAATGTCAATTTAAAGCATTACGTATTAACTTCCCAACATGCTTGTTTAAATTTTAAAATTTTTGAGACCTTGGTATATTTATATTTTCTGAGGGTCTCATGTCTTACGTGAAAATAGATGCACTCTTAATTCGAAGGGGTTCACACATCAAAGCAAAACATCTTGAAGACGAGGTTGTGGACAAATGCCCATGGCTTCCACAACTCACGTCACACACCAAGCATTAACACATCATTAACTAATGTAACGACTCGACTACTCGACAACCTGCTAAACTAATGGAAAGGACTCTACACTACTCGTATCACTGAGCTGGCTCCTCAAGATCTTCCTCGTTATTGTGGCTGCCCTCTGACTCCGCTTTGGGTGGGGAAGCTGCTGGTGGAGAAGTGCGGCGACGCCTGCTCGCCCAGCGATCTGGGGAGTCAGGAGTCCATGTGTCATTCACGGTGACACACAGTTCATTCCCATATCCTCTTTCTATCGCCCTCAAGCTGGCTCGAAGCAACGCCTCAGTCTCCTTCAGAGTGTCACAAACATCCTGAAGCTCCTGCTGACACTCTTGCAGTCGAGTGCTGAGCATGGCCGCATCCTCCAAGCACAAGTCCATGTGCTCATGGGAAGTCCCCTGCTGCACTGGCGGGTACTTGTACTTCGTTGTACCGCTCTCACGCTGGAGGACCTACATGTACTCAGTCCTGTCCAGGTGGCGACGATAGATGTGACTCTGGCAGGTGATTGCCTCCCAGGTGACATCCTTCTCTGCATCGACCTGTGTCGCTCGACAAGCTGGAGAGCGGTGGATCTTGAGCAGCTGATTTTCGTGGATAATCCTCATTTCTGAACTCCATTCTTCCCGCTTCTCACGGATGGTTCGGGTGGAGCTGTAGTGTATGATTAGCTTGCCCGTATTGCCGGCGGCTTGGAGCATGCGTCGAAGACGGCGCAACAAGCCTCCTACTGCCAATCCGTAGGAGGGATACGTTACCGGACGGTCCTTCTCTCTCAGGGCAAGGGCAACTACGGGAACTCTCCCTCCGGTGGACTTGCGGGTGGTGCGGATCATGCGAACCATTTAAAACATAATGCATTTAAAATTAAGTTAGATAAGATTTTAAACAAAAATCCTATTTTGAATAAAAGTTGGGGTAAGATGAATAAAGTGACCCCATTAAATAACACTTTTCAACCCACACCTTTGTAAAATAGTTTTTAAGAAAATAGGGCCCTAAAATACGTCCTTTTCTACCTAGGTCCACGTTCCTACGGGCAACCTTGGCTCTGATACCACTTCTGTCACACCCGGTTTCTCCAAAGAACAACCGAGTGAATATAAACATGTATGCCAGGATTATTTTCTCATACATGTCTTGACAAATAGTGAAGCATCATTTATTACAAGCCAGGTGTCGAATATAAATAAGTCTTACATAGCATGTGTCTCGATGGACGATAATAAGTTCATAATATGTAAACAAAACAGCAGCGGAATATTATTCTTGTGGGCTCCGTCACAGGCGTTGCCCGGGGACTCCATGAACCTAGAATCCTTCTTCGGGTCCGAAGTCTTGGTCATTGGACACCACATCATCCCCTTGACCTGAGCAGCAATTTAAACCAACAAATATGCAAGTTTGAGTACCGTTGGTACTCAGCAAGTGTGGGAAAGTTATGTCATGCATGGCTAGAGCAAGGAGAGGTTGAACTCATGGTTAAAGCACTACGCAATTAATACCTATCACCATAGCTTATTAAGCACCTACATTACTACATAGGTGAAATGGTCCCAATCTCCCAACCCATCATCATAATCAAATAACCATAACATCATTTCCAATGTTAAGCTCCCCGCTTAACATCCACAACTTCCAAAGTCATCATCCTCTAATCATGAATAAGTCCAAGCCGCTCTTGACCGTGAGCACGGCTGTCATGATAGTTTTGACTCTGCAGAGTTTGCACCACTGTACCCACATGTAGTGATTTCATCCCCCGTTGCCGGGTGGACTAAAAGAACATCCATTATGCCAGTGGCCACGAACCACATTCACACTTCCCAGGTGTGTAGCCAGGAGATCACTATGAAGTCTTTACAAAGGGATTCCCGACGAGCGTGGGCCCACTGAGGTTTCACCCCTAACAGCATACAAGAGGCTCCAACCCCGCTGCAGTGGCCCCCTCTTGAGCCTTGCGGTTCATATTGTAGTCCAGCTGACACCTATTCCCCGCACCATCCAAAACACCCATACTACACCGGGGATACACCTAATTAATTGGCCAAGCTGCCCCATCTCAGCATGTGGTTGGCACGGTAAAGCCAGGTTACATGCTCCATGAATCAGTCCTTAGGATTCAGGCAAGTACTAAATGCAAACCCGAGTCTCGTGCACCCAGCACCAACCAAATCATCCAACTTGCCTCGATCCCCACCTCTACATAACTCATAACATCTCATTCAAGAGTAAGGTAAATAAATTGATGATCTCATATCCCAATTAATCCCATTCTAAGCATGGCTAAGCATAGCATATAAATAAATGACATGATAAAATAAATCCCAACCCAAGCTACAAGGAAACAAGGTAATGCAATTCTAGGGAAACTTCCTAGCATGGGTTTCATATTTCAATTGACAATGCAAATAATTCTATCTACATATCCTAGTATAGGATCAAAGTGGTCAAGGACACTTGCCTTCTTCCTGCTGCTATGGGAATGGATAGTCCTGATCTTGGAAGGGAAGAACTTGCTCTGGGGCAGGTTCTACTCATGCCAACACATATAGCAAAAGAAAACAACAATCCATAAGACATAGTTCACACTTTCACTCCACACATACATACATATGATAATCATTCACATTTCTAAGTGTTGTGGTTACTCTAGATGTGTTGATTTTTAGCCTATATGTACTTTTAAACATATGTATATTATTTCTAACTTTTGTATTCAGATTTCTGTTTGCACACTATATTGAATTTCCAATTTAAACAAATTCTTTAATACACTCTTTAGCTACCAAGTTTGCATGGAAGGTGATTTCCTACTTCAAATGGGTTTTCAGATCTTCTACCAATCCTAAACTGAAGTCTTTGGATTTAGAGACTTCATTTATCATTTTCTAGTCATGCACACCTATTTTCCTATATTTTCTAGATTTATTTTCTATGATTAAAAGTAAATTTTAATATTAAATAGTAGGGCATATCATATAAACAAAGTAGGTTCTGATCTAAAATATTAAATAATATATTTTGGAACTTCTCCTCTGATGTGAACTAATTTAAATTTATTTTACAAATTTTCACAATTATTTCCTAACCTAAAAATGTGTCCCTACAACTAATAAATGTGAACAAACAATTAAATAGATTCATTTCATCTTAAAATATATTTTTAACTCATTCTAAAGTTTTCCAAGTGCTAGGAGAGTTTAAATTTGAATTTACAATGTGTTTGTCTCACCTTTTAAATTTTAAATCCTAAACACATATTCAAATTCCTAAATTTAATATCATATAGGGTTAAAAGGTAAACTCACCCCACTACAGGGTCTATTATATTATTTCATAAATTTCCAGGGGTCTAACTACACATAACAGAGGGGTTTTCCTAATTTTTATTAAGTCCAGGGGCTAAAACTTATTTTTAAATGAATTTTCATGAATTTCTGAAGTTCCAGGGGCTAGATCAGAAGTTTCCGCGCTAGCTCGTATTTTCCGAGATCCCCAGGCGGTAGCGCATAAGAATCCCGGCCTTTATAATGCGGGGCTGATGTGGACCATCCGATTTAAAACAGACGGCTGAGATTATAATGTCGAACCGGTACGCGGGGTTTCAATTCTACCGTGCGATTTAAAATAGACGGCGCACAAGCGGCCACGTCGCTCTGACCGTGCGCGGGCGGCGCAGCCCGGCGGCGCGCGGCGGCGGGAGGCGGCGATCTCGCCGGAGAACTTCGGATCTTCGTCTATACCTCCTAAAACTGGGATTTTATGGCATAGGTCGGTAGAGGGGAGGTCGGGGATCTCACCTCGGGGTTTTTCTTGAGCTCGGAGGTCCTGGAAGACGGTCGGCGATGAGGTCCGAGATGGAATCGCTGCGGTGCTCGTCGGAGCTGTGCCTAGAGCGCAAACCACCGAGTCTTCTGCACCTGCGTGATTCACCGGAGGCGATGGAACACGATCGGTGCGTTAGATCGGAAAATCCGAGCAGGGATCGAGAGAAAACGGTGATCGGAGCTTCGGTTCTCACCGGGAGGAAAAACAGCCGATCGTGGGGGGAAAAACAGGATGATCCCGGCGTTTATATAGACGGGGGAGGGCGGCGTGTCTGTTGTGATCGAGTCGGAGTCGTCCGGGACCGGGAGTCGGGCTGGGGACGCGGATTTCCGGAGTCGGTTGCGATCGGGTGCGGGGAAGAGTCCGGCTGTTGGCGCGAGCGAGAGGTGGGGGATGACACGCGGGCCCCGCGTGTCAGTGGGGAAGAGAGAGGGGATCGTGCGGCTGCGGGCTGGCGCGGGGGCTGGTGGGCCGGCTGGTGGGTTTCGCCCCACTGGCTGTGGTTTTGTTTTTTTTTCTTTTTTATTTTTCTTTTTCTTTTCTGTTTTCAGTTGAACTTGAATTCCAATTTGAATTTCTGCACCACATGCAATACGTCCAAAATTTTTTAAATTCCCCTCTTAACAGGTTTTGGGGTGTTACAGCTCTACCCCCTTAAAATAAATCTCGTCCTCGAGATTGGTGGTAATAGGAAAACAATTCCGGAAACTGTGCCTTAAGCTCGTCTTCTCGCTCCCATGTGGCTTCCCCTTCCGAGTAATGCTTCCACTGCACCTTGCACATCCGGATTCTTTTATTTCTTATGAGGCGTTCCATTGTCTCCAAAATCTTGAACGGTTGCTCGGCATACAACAGATCCTCGGCTACATCAACCTCGTTCATGGGTAACATCTCTTTAGGCGTCCTCAGACATTTCTTGAGCTGTGACACATGGAATACATCGTGCACATCTGATAGGCGAGCCGGTAGTTCTAGTTGATATGCCACTTCGCCTTTCCTCTACAGAATCTGAAAGGGTCCGATGTATCGAGGTGATAACTTCCATTCACCTTGAACCGACGAAGTCCTCGAATAGGGGACACCTTGAGGTAGACATAGTCCCCCACGTTGAAAACGAGCTCTCTTCTCCGTACATCGGCATAGCTCTTTTGTCGTGTCTGTGCTATCCTCAAATTGCTGCGGATTTCCCTCACTTAAGCCTCGGCTTCTTGTAGTACTTCGGGCCCAAACACTTTACTTTCCCCCGTTTGGTTCCAAAATAGGGGAGTTCTGCACTTCCTCCCATACAAAGCCTCAAATGGTGACATCTTCATACTACCCTGATAGCTGTTGTTATAGGAGAACTCCGCATACGGTAAGTTCTTATCCCAACTCCGATTGTTTTTGAGTGCACAGGCTCTCAGCATATCCTCAAGGATCTGATTGGTTCTTTCCGTCTGCCTGTCAGTTTGGGGACGATAGGCAGAACTAAAATTCAGATGAGTGTCACACCCGGTTTTTCCGAAGAACAACCGAGTGAATATCACATGTATGCCAGGATCATTTTCTCATACATGTGATGACAAATAGTGAAGCATCATTTATTACAAGCCAGGTGTCGAATATAAATAAGTCTTACATAGCAAATGTCTCGTTGGACAATAAAAAGTTCATCACAAGTAAATAAACTAGCAGCGGAATATTATTCTTGAGGGCTCCGTCACAGGCGTTGCCCGGGGGTCTCCATGAACCTAGAAACCTTCTTCGGGTCCAAAGTCTTGGTCATTATACACCACCTCATTATCTTGACCTGAGCAGCAATATAAACCAACAAAATATGCAAGGTTGAGTACCAATGGTACTCAGCAAGTGTGGGAAATTATATCATGCATGGCTAGAACAAGGGGAGGTTGAACTCATGGTTAAAGCACTACGCAATTAATACCTATCACCTTAGCTTATTAAGCACCTACATTACTACACAGGTGAAATGGTCCCAATCTCCCATCCCATCATCATAATCAAATAACCATAACATCATTTCCAATGTTAAGCTCCCCGCTTAACATCCACAACTTCCAAAGTCATCATCCTATAATCATGAATAAGTCCAAGCCGCTCTTGACCGTGAGCACGGCTGTCTTGACCGTGAGCACGGCTGTCTTCGACGTATGCTCGAAGCCGCCGGCAATACGGGCAGCAGGAAGGAGGCAAGTGTCCTTGACCACTTTGATCCTATACTAGGATGTGTAGATAGAATTATTTGCATTGTCAATTGAAAATATGAAACCCATGCTAGGAAGTTTCCCAAGAATTGCATTACCTTGTTTTCCTTGTAACTTGGGTTGGGATTTATTTTATCATGTCATTTATTATTATGCATATGCTTAGCCATGCTTAGAATGGGATTAAATGGGATATGAGATCATCAGTTTATTTTACCATACTCTTGAATGAGATATTGTGAGTTATGTAGAGGTAGGGATCAAGTAAAGTTTGATGTTTTGGTTGTGTGCTGGGTGCACGAGACTCGGGTTTGTGTTTAGTACTTGCCTGGATCCTAAGGACCGGTTCATGGAGCATGTAACCTGGCTTTACAGTGCCAACCACATGCTGAGATGGGGCAGCTTGGCCAATTAATTAGGTGTATCCCCGATGTAGTATGGGTGTTTTGGATGGTGCGGGGAATAGGTGTCAGCTGGACTACCATATGAACCGCAAGGCTCAAGAGGGGGCCACTGCAGCGGGGTTGGAGCCTCTTGTATGCTGTTAGGGGTGAAACCTCAGTGGGCCCACGCTCATCGGGAATCCCTTTGTAAAGGCTTCGTAGTGATCTCCTGGCTACACACCTGGGAAGTGTGAATGTGGTTCGTGGCCACTGGCATAATGGAGGTTCTTTTAGTCCACCCGGCAACGGGGGATGAAATCACTACATGTGGGTACAGTGGTGCAAACTCTGCAGAGTCAAAACTGTCATGACAGCCGTGCTCACGGTCAAGAGCGGCTTGGACTTATTCATGATTAGAGGATGATGACTTTGGAAGTTGTGGATGTTAAGCGGGGAGCTTAACATTGGAAATGATGTTATGGTTATTTGATTATGATGATGGGTTGGGAGATTGGGACCATTTCACCTATGTAGTAATGTAGGTGCTTAATAAGCTAAGGTGATAGGTATTAATTGCGTAGTGCTTAAACCATGAGTTCGACCTCTCCTTGCTCTAGCCATGCATGACATAACTTTCCCACACTTGCTGAGTACCAACGGTACTCAAACTTGCATTTCTGTTGGTTTAAATTGCTGCTCAGGTCAAGGGGATGATGTGGTGTTCAATGACCAAGACTTTGGACCCGAAGAAGGATTCTAGGTTCATGGAGTCCCCTGGGCAATGCCTGTGACGGAGCCCACAAGACTTATATTCCCCTGCTGTTTTATTTACATGTTATGAACTTATTAACGTCCATCGAGACGTATGCTATGTAAGACTTATTTATACTCAAACACCTTGCTTGTAATATGATGATGCTTCACTATTTGTCATCACATGTATGAGAAAATGATCCTGGCATACATGTGATATTCACGCGGTTGTTCTTCGGAGAAACCGGGTGTGACAGAAGTGGTATCAGAGCCAAGGTTGCCTGTAGGAACGTGGACATAGGTAGAAATGGACGTATTTAAGGACCCTATTTTCTTAAAAACTATTTTACAAAGGTGTGGGTTGAAAGTGTTATTTAATAGGGTCACTTTATTTGTTCATCTTGCCCCAACTTTTATTCAAAATACAATTTTTATTTAATTCTTATCTAACTTACTTTTAAATGCTTCATGTTTTAGATGGTTCGCATGATCCGCACCGCCCGCAAGTCCACCGGAGGGAGAGTTCCTGTAGTTGCCCTTGCCTTGAGAGAGGAGAACCGTCCGGTGACGTACCACTCCTACGGGTTGGCAGTAGGAGGCTTGTTGCGCCGTCTTCGGCGTATGCTCCACGCCGCCGGCAATGTTGGCAAGCTGATCATACACTACAGCTCCACCAGGACCATCCGTGAGAAGCGGCAAGAATGGAGCTCAGAGATGAGGATTATCCATGAAAATCAGCTGCTCAAGATCCACCGCTCTCCAGCTTGTCGGGCGACTCAGGCCGATGCTGAGAAGGATGTCACCTGGGAGGCCATCACCTGACAGGGTCACATCAACCGTCGCCACCTGGACAGGACTGAGTACATGTATGTCCTCCAGCGGCAGAGTGGCACCGCGGAGTACAAGTACCTGCCAGTGCAGCAGGGAACTCCCCATGAGAACATGGACCTGTGCTTGGAGGATGCTGCTATGCTCAGCACTCGACTGCAAGAGTGTCAGCAGGAGCTTTAGGATGTTCGTGACACCCTGAAGGAGACTGAGGCATTGCTTCGCGCCAGCCTGAGGGCGAGGGAAAGAGGAGATGGGAATGAACTGTGTGTCACCGTGAATGACACATGGACTCCTGAGTCTCCAGACCGCCGGGCGAGCAAGCGTCGCCGCACTTCTCCACCAGCAGCTTCCCCACCTAAAACGGAATCAGAGGGCAGCCGCAATAATGAGGAAGACCCCGACGAGCCCGCTCAGTGATACGAGTTGTTTAGAGTCATTTCCCTTATTTCAGCAGGTTATCGAGTAGTCGAGTCAATACCCTATTTATTCGTGTGTGTGATAATGTTTGGTGTGTGACGTGAGTTGTGGAAGCCATTGGCATTTGTCCACAACTTTGTCTTTAGGTTGCTTTGCTTTGGTGTGTGAACCCCTACGAATCAATAGTGTATTTATTTTCTTGTGAGACGTGACGCCCAAAGATCTACGTGAATTCTAAAGAATTTGTTTAATATATTAAGACCTCAAAAGTCTAAGTTTAAACAAGCAAGTTGGGAAGTTAATACGTAATGCTTTAAGTTAACACTTGGTTGATCATGATAGATGGCTGGAAGAGGAAAAGGTCGTGGTGCCGACCCCACCAACAACAACGATGAGGTCGGCAATCCTCACCTTTCTGGAAGACAAGACAGGGGTGGTCGCCGTGAAGGAGCTGATCCTATCCATCAAATGCTTGAAAATCAGAATCAGCTCATCCAGAGTCTCACTCAAGTGGTGGCCAACTTGCACCAAGCTCCACCCCCAAAAGCTGTGACACGACCCCAAAGGTCTTGTCGAGACAGGATCTCGCTGAGGGGTGCTGCGTTGCACAGCACCGGATAACACACGTCAAAGGTACAAAGCGGAAGCGAAATTTTATTACATAAACAAGTTTATGAACATGTTTACATCAAAATAGTTCCAGTCTACACTCACGGGCGTAGACTACGCATCAAGTCCACGTTCAGCCCTTGAACGTGTCCTTGCTAGCACACACGCACACTAACTCTGCGGCGTGCACGACTCCCACTCGATGGGGTTCCCCTCCTGGGGTTCCGTCTCCTCCTCGGGAGTCCCTTCCTCATAGAACCCTGCAAAAGCTTCAAACACAAGCAGTGAGCACGAAGGCTCAGCATGTCTGACCCGTCTCACCTAAACATGGAACTTCTACATGAGGGGTGATAGGTACATGAGGTAAAATCATTTGCAAAGGACTCGCCTAATTAGTGGAACCTTACTTTCAAATTTTAGCAGCAGGTCATGGAGAACCTTATGCTAAGGCACATGAGAGAGCCGCAATCAAACAAGAAATGCATTTCTCTCATGTACTTTGCCCAAAGTTGAGAAGAACTTTAGTTAGCTCTAGACTATAGCAAATCATTAGCAATCAAGTCCATCTTTCAACCAGCAACATTTTAACATGCAACTAGCCTGTTCTTCGTACGTCACGGTAGAGTGAACAAGTGGTACTCACTGACCGCGAGGGACGGCGATTATAATCAATTTACACCTGCAGGGTTACCCGAACAACCCGTCACGTACGCCCATACTCGATGTTGCCTACAACAACCATCACGGACGCCGTGCGCGACTACCTTTCACCCGTTAGCCAAATGTTGAACCGGTCCAATCGTCCCGAGCAAGAGGTCTCTGCACGCGCATCTCAGTGCCGCCAGCCGATTTACACCTCGAGCTCTCAACCTACCCTCTGAACGACCAACTATGCCTCGACACCCAGCTGCCCGAGTTACATCAGTTTCCCGGTTCCCATATAGCCGGTAGGTCTTCGGTACTGTTCTAGCTTGTTCAACAGGCCCGCACACGGCTCGGTCCTCAATCGACACAAGCGGAGCTACAGCACACTGGCCCCAAAGTCCTGCTGCCCTTACCCTTCGCTTGGTCTCATTTTCTTGCCATGTGTTTCATGTGCTATCTCTACCCGAGTCGAGTGCCTCTAGTCTATGCTCGTGAGTAGTTCCAACTACTCGACTTGTACCGAATCCTACATTATCTTAGCATTGCAGTAGCTAACGGTGTTTGCAATCCTAAACCCAACCCATGGTTTTCTTGGCTATGCAATTGGGTTTCCAAAGAAGACTCTAATACGAAGAATCATAATAATCAAGTAAGTGCTCAAAACAATAAAAATTTGTAAAACGGTTAATGCAAACCGGAGCTTGCCTTGCTGCTCTTGGTCGTAGGCTAGCTGTTCCTCTGGAGTAACGAAGTCTAGGACTTCGGGTTCCTCCTCGACCTTAGCGACTACATGATAGAAGGAATACATGTATCAATTAAAATGCATTTGTATTAAGTTCAAGTTGTGAAGTCTATAACCCTTGCTAGACAGACCCAATGACTGTGAAACTTTTACTGGGGCTTGGTTACAACCTAAACAGAGATTTGGTCAAGTTTTAGTTGCAGTAAAGCTCATTTGAGCCCTCCACAATTAATCATGTACTTGACCTTAATTGAAGGCTTTTAGGGTGTTCTAAGGATTTTCATGAAACAAACTATGACTTTTTGAAAACTAGATTTTCAGAGGGTTCTAATGGAGTTGGTCTCACTTAATTTGATGGTTCCTAACTAAAGGTATGACTTAAACAATTTCAAAGAAAATTCTGAAAATGTTTCTGAACATTTTCTATTTTCTCTGGAACAGTTTCACTAATCACACCATTAGGTGGATTAAATGAGCTCCACTGGGCCTGAAATTTTTATGGTAGTTTAAGGGTATTTTGGTGAACATCCCAGCAAAATTTCAGGATTTTCCTCCAAAAGATTCTCCAGTTAAAATTCCAAACAGTTTAAATTTGAGGAATTAATTCTGGAGAAATAAGGAATTTCATGAAGTGAAACTTGATTTGCTGGAAAGTACTCAGAGAGCTGAATCCAGCAAAATTTGGTTCACTCGATTTGGAGCTTTCTAGCCAAAGTTATGAGGATTTGAAGTTTGAAGGAATTCTGAAAATTGGGGAAAAGTTTAAACTCGCGCGTGGGCCCTGGGGACACGCGTCGCACGCCGAGGCGACGGCACACCGTGGCCCACAAGGATTTTGCGCGCCAGCACACCCGACCCTGGCCGCAGACCGATCCCGATTCAAAATATCGGCCGCTGACAGCTGGGGTCCACCCCCTTCTTCAACCTCGCGACGCCCGCGCTCCGCCGCCGAGGGACCTTGCCGGAGAGCTCTCCGCCGGCTTCTGTACAGCTCCAAACCTCACGATTTTGGCCGCCCCTGCCTACTTTCCCTCGGGGAACATGTTTCTGGGTTCAGCTCTTCATGACAACGGCCGGTACATGGTCGGCGACGAGCCGCCACCTCGGAAAGACTTTGGCCATGTCGGCTGACTTCCCTAGCACCTCAACTACTTGAGGAACCGGTCGGGAAGCATCCGTGGAGCTCAGGGAAGGTCGACATGAGCTTGAGGCAGCTCGGGGAAGGCCCGAAGTAGGTCCTCACCGTGCGCCCGATGCCTCCCGTTTGTTCCGCCGTTGGTAAACCTCGAATTACACCGGGTACAGCGGTTCTCCGGCCAAGGGTTGTGAAGGCAACTTGTGCGTTACCGTGTCTAGTTTGTGTGAGAGCGGATTGAGGCCCTCTAATCCTTTCTAGGGTACGAATTCGACGGAATCGCACCCGAAGGTCATTCTGCACACAGAGAGGGGAAAACTGGAAATTCGCCGCCGGTGAGCAATCACTCGGGCTGTGGCTCGGGGGTGAGCAGCACCGGAAACCAGCACGTCCAAGGGTGCCTTGGCTCGGGCGTGACAACGCCCTGGTTGTGCTGTCCACGGGAGCCCGAGGTGCGGCGGTTCTAAGTCACCGAATTGATCTTTCGGCATAACCGATTTCAATCGGTCTCAACTGAATTCTATCAGGGGGGAAGACGGAGGAAGGTCTCTAGTACCTTGCCGGGGCTCTGGAGGGGATGGAGGAAGCTGTGATCGGCTCTCTCCGATCGATTCCGAGCTGCGGAAATTGTTTGCCGGCGCTGAGTTCTTGCGGAGAAAGAAACGGGCGATGCTTCGGCCGAGGAGGGGGGAAGGCGCCTTAAGAAGGCTCTGCACCGCCTCACGCCCGCGCGTGGCCAAGCAGCTTCTGGCGCGGCAGATCCCCTCGGTGGCGATCGCAGCGGCGGCTCGGCTAGCCGAGTGAGAAAGTCTCAGTCGGTTGATTTGGAGTAGTGGCTGACATGTGGTCCCACTTCCAATTTTAACCTCTGAAATTTACTCCTAATCACTGTTGTAAACAGTGAGTCCCATAATACCCCTGGTAATTCAAATTATTTACCCAGGAGCCAATTGAATTAGTTAGAATTCAAATGGGGTTTGGTTTGAATGAATTTCAGCACAAGTTCAGTTTGAAATTCAAATAAAGTTTGAATTTCCCCCACTTAGCTCATGTCAAGATCAACTCCAAATGGAGTGAAAATTGGTGTGTGGGCTCACAAAAATGTGCTGAGTAAGAATATGCCTCCCACTTTTGAATTCATGGGATAAAAACAGTTTGAATTTGAATATGGTTTCGAACTGCCCTCTTTCTAGCTATACCCAAAATGACCTCAAAAAGGTTTTGAATTTGGGTGAAACTTGGCATGGACATTCTTAGCAATGTGCAGGAGTTTTCATATGTCCAGCCCCTCTATATCACATGTGGGAAATACCCCTTTTGCAATGTGTGAGTTTGTTTTCTAATGAGTATGTTGATGGTGGTTACTTGCTCTTCATTTGTGTTCATCATCTTTCCTCAAATGAGGTGTGTGTGTGTATGGTGATGAACACATCAATTATGTGTCAAAAACTGAGGCCCTTACATTCCTCTCCCCTTAAAAGAATCTCATCCCGAGATTATAAGGTGAAAATGAGAGAGAGGACGGTGGAAAATTACCGGATATGCGACGTGAAAAAGTCGGGGTAGTTAGTGTGAAGGAATTCTTCGCTCTCCCATGTCGCTTCGTCCATGGAGTGATTACTCCATAGAACCTTGTAGAACCACAACGTACGGTTGCGTGTGGTTCGGGCCTTTTCATCAATAATCTGCACCGGTTCCTCCCGATAGGTGAGATCCGGTTGCAGTTCTTCAATACCTTCCCGCTGAACGGCAGTTGATAGCTTAAGACACTTCCTTAGCCGGGAAATGTGAAAGACGTTGTGCACACCGAAAAGTGCTTCTGGTAATTCCAGCTGGTATGCCACTGATCCACATCTTTCGGTAATCTGGAATGGACCGATGAATCGGGGTGCCAACTTTCCTCTCACCCCAAATCTGTTTACACCCTTCATCGGAGACACACGTAGATACACGTGATCCCCGGCTTCGAATTGTAATGGGCGTCTTCTCCGGTCCGCATACTGTTTCTGACGGGATTGAGCGGCTTTTAGGTTCGCTTGAATCAGTCGAACCTTTTCTTCCGCGTTGTTGACAAGGTCAATCCCGAAGATAACCCTTTCGCCAGACTCACACCAGTTCAATGGTGTGCGGCATTTTCTTCCGTATAGCGCCTCGTAGGGCGCCATCTTGATGCTGGCTTGGTACCCATTGTTGTACGAGAACTCGGCTAACGGCAAGTGATCATCCCAATTCTTGCCGTGGTTGATAGCGCAAGCTCGTAGCATGTCTTCTAAGATCTGATTTACCCGCTCCGTTTGTCCATCCGTCTGTGGGTGGTATGCTGAACTACGGATCAGTTTCGTCCCCAAGGAAGCGTGCAGCTGCTCCCAAAAACGGGACACAAATCAAGTGCCCCGATCCGATACAATGGTACGGGGTATGCCGTACAAGCATAGGATCCGTGAGATGTACAGTTCAGCATACTTCTTGGCGTCGTAGTTGGTGTTGACCGGGATGAAATGGGCAACTTTGGTGAGCCGATCGACGATTACCCACACAGAATCATGCTTTTGAAGAGTTGTGGGTAAACCGACGATGAAGTCCATGCTCACATCCTCCCACTTCCAGGCAGGAATGCCCAGTGGTTGCAGCAGTCCCGGTTTCCGCATATGGTCTGCCTTCACCCTTCGACATGTATCACACTCGGACACGTATTTTGCAGTCTCACGCTTCATCCGTGTCGACCAAAACTTGCTTCTGAGTTCTTGATACATTTTGTTGCTGCCGGGGTGAATAGAAAATTTTGATAAGTGAGCCTCATCAAAAATTTTCTTCCATAATTCCGGGTTACGGGGTACGACAATCCGGTCCTTGAACCATAGGACGCCGTCTCCGTCCTTCCAGAAACATTTCAGCTCCCCACTGTCTACACGTCTCCGCAAATGTGACATGCCCTTGTCATTCTTCTGGGATGCCACTATCTCTTCACGGATGGTGGGGATCAAAGCTAGGATGTAGAGAGCTCCGTGTGGAATAACATGTAGTGGTGGTTCGCTCTCTTCCAACGGTGTGATGGTCAGATTGTTGACGTGTGACTTGCGGCTCAGCGCATCTGCCACTACGTTTGCCTTGCCCGGATGATAATGGATCTCTATTTCGTAATCCTTTATCAGTTCTAACCATCTTCGTTGCCTCATGTTCAGCTCCTTCTGAGTGAATATGTACTTGAGGCTTTTGTGGTCGGTATACAAATGTACGAGGTTACCGAGTAGGTAGTGCCTCCACATTTTCAGTGCAAGTACCACGGCAGCGAGCTCCAAATCGTGGGTTGGATAATTCTGCTCATGGTTTCTAAGCTGCCGTGATCCATACGCGACCACTTTTCGGTCTTGCATCAGCACACATCCGAGCCCAATGCCGGATGCATCGCAGTACACATCGAACGGTTTTGTTGTGTCTGGCTGCGCCAAAACCGGTGCTGATGTCAGGTGCTTAACTAAAGCCTTGAATGCTGCTTCACATGTTGGACTCCAAACATATTTGGTAGCCTTCTTCAGCAGCTCGGTCATTGGCTTGGCAATCTTCGAGAAGTTCGGAATGAACCTCCGATAATATCCCGCGAGTCCGAGGAATCTCCGTACCTCGTGAACAGTTCTCGGTGATTTCCAATTCAGCACTTGAGTGATCTTGCTCGGGTCTACAGCGATACCCTCCGCTGAGATGATATGCCCGAGGAAAGGCACTTGCGATATCCAGAACTCGCATTTGCTAAATTTCGCGTATAGCTTGTGATCCCGCAGCCGTTGCAAGACTATACGCAGATGCTTCTTGTGATCTTCCTCTGACTTGGAATATAACAGGATGTCATTGATGAAGACCACGACAAACTTGTCCAGCTCCGGCATGAATACCGAGTTCATTAAGTACATGAAGTGAGCTGGGGCATTGGTGAGGCCGAAAGACATGACCAGGTACTCATAAAGTCTGTACCTCGTCGAGAAAGCTGTCATTGGAATGTCCTCCGCCCTTATCTTAATCTGATGGTACCCGGATCTTAAGTCCATCTTGGAAAAGATCTTTGCTTCGACCAACTGATCAAACAACATGTTGATCCGTGGCAACGGGTACTTGTTCTTGATGGTTACGGCATTTAATGGACGATAGTCCACGCAAAGCCGTAACGTCTCATCCTTCTTCTTCACAAACAATGCCAAACAGCCCCATGGTGAGGAGCTCGGCCTAATAAAACCCTTCTCCAGAAGGTCCGTGAGCTGAGTCTTCAGTTCAGCCAATTCCTTGGGCGCCATCTTGTACGGCCTTCGGGATATTGGCATGGTTCCCGGTGCAAGTTCAATCTTGAACTCCACCTCTCTATCAGGCGGCATCCCCGGCAAATCGTCCGGGAATACATCAGGGAACTCTCGGAGCAGTGGAATATCTTCCAATCTAATGGTTATGGCTTGATAGACACTTGGAAGTTTTATTTCTGGACTGTCCAGAAATAATGAGTGAGACTCGTGCACTTCTGAGTTCAAGTACACCACTCGAAGGACGGTGTCTAAAACAGCGCTGTGGCGGTTTAACCACGACATCCCTAAGATGACATCGACCTTTTGTCCCTCTAAGATTATGAGAGACGTAGGGTAGACTCTACCCTCTAAGCACAATGGCGCTTTTGGGACCATCATGCTTGCTGAAATTTTCCCACCCAGTGAACAGATCACATAAGGACTATCGGTGGGTAGTATTTGCAAGCTATATTTATCAATGAAAGCTTGGCTAATGAAGCTATGCATGGCGCCTGAATCAAATAGTACTATAGCGGGATGCTGGTGGAGTTGGAACATACCCGCAAGGATTGGCTCGCCCTCCAGCACGTCCTCAATGGCAAGCTGGTGGACGGTGCTGGGCCTAGGGTTTGCCCGCCGCGCATTAGTAGGGTTCCGGGGTTGATTCCTCCCCAGAAACTGCGGTGCCACTCCGCCGCCTTGCCTCTCCGGGCAACTGCTCGCGAAGTGTCCTGGACGACTACACTTGTAACATGTGGCCGCTGCTGGTGTACTGCTCAGGGGCCGAAAGCCCGGCATGCGCTGCTGAGGTGCATACGCACACGGCATCGCCCGCTGCTGCTGTTGTTGCGGAGGTGGTACTGGCAGTGCCGGCCTGAATGCCGGTGAAGAGTACGGCCGACTGCGGAACGGCATCGACCGCTGTAATGGCTGCCAGCGTGGACCTGATGGTGGGCGATTCACCATCCAAAACTTCTGAGAAGGTCCGCTTCCTTCTCCGCTGCTTTGCGGCGCGCTTCGCTTTCGCTCCACCGCCGTTAACTCCTTGCCGGAGTCCTCCTGAACAATCGCAGCATCAATGATGTCGTTGAGGCTGCCGCGATTGAACATCGCCAACTTGTCCTTCAGGAGCGGGTTAAGCCCCTGGTAAAAGTGGTCCTGCCGCTTCTCGTCCGTATCTGTGTGATACAACGTGTAGAGCGCGAGATCGTTGAACGCCCTGGAGTATTCCAGCGCGTTGCGGCTCCCTTGTTGCAGGTGTAAGAACTCCTGCGTCTTTCTCTTCATCAAACCTGGCGGTATGTGATAGGCCCTGAAGGCCGTCCGAAACTCCGTCCAGGTCATCACTTGGTCGGTGGGCTGTGAAGCACAGAAGTTGGGCCACTACGCGCTCGTGGATCCTTGGAGCTGCTGGACCGCGAACTGAGTCTTGCGCTGCTCACTTATCTGGAGCAGCCCAAACTTCATCTCTATGGCGCGGAGCCAGTTGTCCACGTCAAGTGGTTCATCCGCCCTTGAGAATACCGGGGGATGAGTAGCCAGGAAGTCAGAGTAGGAGCTCGGTTGGCGCTCCTCACGATCTTGACGTCTCTCTGGACGAGACGTATTGGCGATGAGAGTCTGCAGCAACTCTGTGTGCTGCTGGTGTGTACCCGCCATTGCCGCGACGATGTCAGTCAATATAACTGTCGGTAGTGGCAGCGGCGGTGTTTGCTGTTTCTGTTGTCCCGAGGAGTCCTCAGGAGGCTGTTGGGAGGTCTCTCCCCCTTGACTGGTACCCCCAACGTCAGGGTTGGCACAAGTACGCGTCATTCTGAAATTCAAAACAGCAGCGATTAGCACATGTCTTACTTAAAATTCCATAAGCAACAGTAGGTACTGAAGTGACACATGATTAATTTGCACAACATTCACATATATTGATAAGGCATAAACTTTATACAAGATACATTATTCTCGGGTCTCCGAGAAGTCGTGCTCATGTCGTCATTCCCTATACATACGCTACTGTCTACACGACATGTCACCGATTACAAAATTTGGGCTACACTACCCTGGCTGCCCTACATGGAAACTGTAACCCCCTATTCGGAGTAGAACTCAACCTCCTGTGGGTCGTCCTCGTAAGGTACCTCTGCTGGTGGCTCTGGATCTACCACCTCTTCTCCCATTCCGGGTTTTCCCATTGCTGGAAGACCCAAGACCACCGGTATGCCCAATACCGGAGGTACGAGGTCCTGCAAAGCATGCACCTCGTCCATAGCCTGGTTGTAATCTTCTTCCCAGCCTTGCCCTTCCTCAATAGCGTCGTCCCGCTCTTGAGTAAGTTCCTCGTTCTGCTGGGTCAGATTCTGTACCAGTTCTTGCAATGCCGCGATGTCGACACGGCTTTTCCTCTTCGCCTTCTTCAGACGATGCAACTGATTGTGTTGTTCATTCAGTCGCTTTATCGTCGGAAGGAGCAAATTGCGGTGTGCGCTGTGAGCACTCTCGAAATGGTCTCCACGGCTTGTGCTCTCCTTGAGCTTGGTGGCGAGATGCTCCGTATGAACAGCTTGGCTGTCCATCACAGCGTTTCCCACCCTCATCTGGACGCTAAGGTTTGCCTCCGCGGTGCTGTACCTTGGGCAACCAGGATCTGTTGCCTCCTGGTACCTCTCTTCCCACGTATGCTGAGCCTGTCCCTCCACCGGAATGAGCGCGTATGGAGTGCCCTACATAGCCTGCACGTGTAGTTGGCAGAAACGTGACATAGTGTCACGGGCTGCCACTTGGCACATCCCTTCCGGCTGTCTACCCCTCACCGTGACGGTGAACGGCACCCAACCAGGTGGCGTAGGTCCTGCAGGGACTTCGACATGGATCGTCCACGTCTTGTTCCCCTCTTCGCCTTCTTCTTTGGCGAAGTATTGTGGCTCCTGGTTGTACCCGAAATATTAGAGCATTTGCCACAATGCTTCCGGGTAGCCGCTGCGGTGAGAACAGTGGGACATCACCCACCCGTTCTCTAACTGCTGATCTGCTGTCATCTGTAAAAATATATTTGAGAAATGTCAAACATTTATTTAAACAGTAAACCCTTGAGTTATAACATAAGACATGTCATTGAACTCATAAAACTTGGAAACATAGTTCAAATTTTAAACAAATTTGACTGCTGATCTGCTGTTCCCTTGACAGCCCTGACCAGTTTCCATTTCAACCTGATTTAGGCCATGTTAAAGGCAAAACTAGTTCTGGAGCTCAACATCAAAGTTAAAGCTAACTTCAATAGATTTCCAGAATGTATTTGCTTGACCTAAGATCCGTCCTGGTTCAAAAGTTGTGAGATGTCAAAGTTAACAGAATTTCTGGAGAAATCTGGACAGCACCTCCCTGCTTTAGGTACTGATTTAATCCAAGAATTCCAGTTAATTCTGTTCCTAATCTGATAAAACATTCTGTTACAAAGTTGTAACCCATCTCATAAGATTTCCAGAACTACCTCATTTTCTATTTTTGGATTTTTGTGCAGGAAGTTATGCTCAATTTACAGAGAGTTTACAGAGAGTCTTTGCTCGGTCCTGTTTTCTGGACAGTTTCAACTCTACTGCATTTTTCGATTGGTTAAGGAATGAAACACCTCTGAACCTCGACAGAAAAGTTGTAAAGCTTTTCCAAAGCTTTCCAGAAATGTATCATGTGACCCCAACCTCGAAAGAACTCAACCTCTAACCTCTGATTAACTTCAGCCTAAATTCAGCTGAAAACAGAGTGCTCTGTCCTTAACGACCTATAAGTTGAAAACTTGTTAACTTTGAATATCCTGTTCAAGGGAAGGAGTTACCTCAAGTTTTATTACTTTAGATCAAAACCTTCAAGTTTTAAATGAAGTTGTTCATTTAATTGGGTGTGACGTCAATGCGTCACCAGATTATGTCGGTACTACGTCCTCACAAAGAAAAACTTATACCAGACTTAGCCGGTTTCGTTAATTCAGTGGTACTAAACGTCACTCGCACACGGATGCTACCCGTCTACCGTTTCATGGTCAGGCTACCTGCAGAAACTCAATCAATCGTCAGACTCGGCTGCACACCGAGCCCGGAATCCATACAGTTCATACACCCGGCCGTCATCACTCGCCCGGATGTTCTCAAGCCAAACACGCCTTGAGTTACGTGTTCATGTTTCAGATCACGTGACGGGGTCTCCCAAATTACACCACGCACGCCAGGGACAGACGTTGCTCGAATACCCCAAACGAGATGAAGAGTCGTAGAGGATATCAAAGCTGGTCGGGTTACTTGTCACCTGTGGGGCTCCACCCTTCAGCTTGTGCGTACTGGTGGACAGCGCTTACGTGTACCCCCCAAGACATAAACGTCCCGAGATACACGATTTTCTGACATAAACAAATAGGTTGTTATGCCACTTTCTATATTCTAATAACATCCTTATACGGGCTACTAATTCGTTCCTCACTGGATTTTTGAAAAAGATGACCTTTGTAGTGCGTTAAACCTCAAGCGAGCTCTGATACCAACGCTGACACGACCCCAAAGGTCTTGTCGAGCCAGGATCACGCTGAAGGGTGCTGCGTTGCACAGCACCGGATAACACACGTCAAAGGTACAAAGCGGAAGCGAAATTTTATTACATAAACAAGTTTATGAACATGTTTACATCAAAATAGTTCCAGTCTACACTCACGGGCGTAGACTACGCATCAAGTCCACGTTCAGCCCTTGAACGTGTCCTTGCTAGCACACACGCACTCTAACTCTGCGGCGTGCACGACTCCCACTCGACGGGGTTCCCCTCCTGGGGTTCCGTCTCCTCCTCGGGAGTCCCTTCCTCATGGAACCCTGCAAAAGCTTCAAACACAAGCAGTGAGCACGAAGGCTCAGCATGTCTGACCCGTCTCACCTAAACATGGAACTTCTACATGAGGGGTGATAGGTACATGAGGTAAAATCATTTGCAAAGGACTCGCCTAATTAGTGGAACCTTACTTTCACGTTTTAGCAGCAGGTCGTGGAGAACCTTATGCTAAGGCACATGAGAGAGCCGCAATCAAACAAGAAACGCATTTCTCTCATGTACTTTGCCCAAAGTTGAAAAGAACTTTAGTTAGCTCTAGACTATAGCAAATCATTAGCAATCAAGTCCATCTTCCAACCAGCAACATTTTAACAAGCAACTAGCCTGTTCTTCCTACGTCATGGTACAGTGAACAAGTGGTACTCACTGACCGCGAGGGACGGCGATTATAATTGATTTACACCTGCAGGGTTACCCGAACAACCCGTCACGTACGCCCGTACTCGATGTTGCCTACAACAACCATCACGGACGCCGTACGCGACTACCTTTCACCCGTTAGCCAAATGTTGAACCGGTCCAATCGTCCCGAGCAAGAGGTCTCTGCATGCGCATCTCAGTGCCGCCAGCCGATTTACACCTCGAGCTCTCAACCTACCCTCTGAACGACCAGCTATGCCTCAACACCCAGCTACCCGAGTTACATCAGTTTCCCTGTTCCCATATAGCCGGTAGGTCTTCGGTACTGTTCTAGCTTGTTCAACAGGCCCGCACACGGCTCGGTCCTCAATCGACACAAGCGGAGCTACAGCACACAGGCCCCAAAGTCCTGCTGCCCTTACCCTCCGCTTGGTCTCTTTCTCTTGCCATGTGTTTCATGTGCTATCTCTACCCGAGTCGAGTGCCTCTAGTCTATGCTCGCGAGTAGTTCTAACTACTCGACTTGTACCGAATCCTACACTATCTTAGCATTGCAGTAGCTAACGGGGTTTGCAATCCTAAACCCATCCCATGGTTTTCTTGGCTATGAAATTGGGTTTCCAAACAAGACTCTGATGCGAAGAATCATAATAATCAAGTAAGTGCTCAAAACAATAAAAATTTGTAAAATGGTTAATGCAAACCGGAGCTTGCCTTGCTGCTCTTGGTCGTAGGCTAGCTGTTCCTCTGGAGTAACGAAGTCTAGGACTTCGGGTTCCTCCTCGACCTTAGCGACTACATGATAGAAGGAATACATGTATCAATTAAAATGCATTTGTATTAAGTTGAAGTTGTGAAGTATATAACCCTTGCTAGACAGACCCAATGACTGTGAAACTTTTACTGGGGCATGGTTACAACCTAAACAGAGATTTGGTCAAGTTTTAGTTGCAGTAAAGCTCATTTGAGCCCTCCACAATTAATCATGTACTTGACCTTAATTGAAGGCTTTTAGGGTGTTCTAAGGATTTTCATGAAACAAACTATGACTTTCTGAAAACTAGATTTTCAGATGGTTCTAATGCAGTTGGTCTCACTTAATTTGAAGGTTCCTAACTAATGTTATGAGTTAAACAATTTCAAAGAAAATTCTGAAAATGTTTCTGAACATTTTCTATTTTCTCTGGAACAGTTTCACTAATCACACCATTAGGTGGATTAAATGAGCTCCACTGGGTCTGAAATTTTTATGGTAGTTTAAGGATATTTTGGTGAACATCCCAGCAAAATTTCAGGATTTTCCTCCAAAAGATTCTCCAGTTAAAATTCCAAACAGTTTAAACTTTGAGGAATTAATTCTGGAGAAATAAGGCATTTCATGAAGTGAAACTTGATTTGCTGGAAAGTACTCAGATAGATGAATCTAGCAAAATTTGGTTCACTCAATTTGGAGCTTTCTAGCCAAAGTTATGAGGATTTGAAGTTTGAAGGAATTCTGAAAATCGGGGAAAAGTTTAAACTCGCGCGTGGGCCTTGGGGACACGCGTCGCACGCCGAGGCAACGGCATACCGTGGCCCACAAGGATTTTGCGTGCCAGCACACCCGATCCCGGCCGCAGCCCGATCCCGATTCAAAATATCAGCCGCTGACAGCTGGGGTCCACCCCCTTCTTCAACCTCGCGACGCCCGCGCTCCGCTGCCGAGGGACCTCGCCGGAGAGCTCGCCGCCGGCTTCTGTAAAGCTCCAAATCTCACGATTTTTGCCGCCCCTGCCTACTTTCCCTCGGGGAACATGTTTCTGGGGTCAGCTCTTCATGACATCGGCCGGGTACATGGTCGGCGACGAGCCGCCACCTCGGAAAGACTTCGGCCATGTCGGCTGACTTCCCTAGCACCTCAACTACTCGAGGAACCGGTCGGGAAGCATCCGTGGACCTCAGGGAAGGTCGACATGAGCTCGAGGCAGCTCGGGGAAGGCCCAAAGTAGGTCATCACCGTGCGCCCGATGCCTCCCGTTTGTTCCGCCGTTGGTAAACCTCGAATTACGCCCGGTACAGCGGTTCTCCAGCCAAGGGTTGTGAAGGCAACTTATGCGTTACCGTGTCTAGTTTGTGTGAGAGCGGATTGAGGCCCTCTAATCCTTTCTAGGGTACGAATTCAACGGAATCACACCCGAAGGTCAGTCTGCACACAGAGAGGGGAAAACTGGAAATTCGCCGCCGGTGAGCAATCACTCGGGCTGTGGCTCGGGCGTGAGCAGCACTGGACACCAGCGCGTCCAAGGGTGCCTTGGCTCGGGCGTGACAACGCCCTGGTTGGGCTCTCCACGGGAGCCCTAGGTGCGGCGGTTCTAAGTCACCGAATTGATCTTTTGGCATAACCGATTTCAATTGGTCTCAACTGAATTCTAGCAGGGGGGAAGGCGGAGGAAGGTCTCTAGTACCTTGCCGGGGCTCTGGAGGGGACGGAGGAAGCTGTGATCGGCGCTCTCCGATCGATTCTGAGCTGAGGAAATTGTTTGCCGGCGCTGAGTTCTTGCGGAGGAAGAAACGGGTGATGCTTCGACCGAGGAGGCGGGAAGGCGCCTTAAGAAGGCTCTGCACCGCCTCACGCCCGCACATGGCCAAGCAGCTGCTGGCGCGGCGGCTCCCCTCGGTGGCGATCGCAGCGGCGGCTCGGCTAACCGAGTGAGAAAGTCTCAGTCGGTTGATTTGGAGTAGTGGCTGACATGTGGGTCCCACTTCCAATTTTAACCTCTGAAATTTACTCCTAATCACTGTTGTAAACAGTGAGTCCCATAATACCCCTGGTAATTCAAATTATTCACCCATGAGCCATTTGAATTAGTTAGAATTCAAATGGGGTTTGGTTTGAATGAATTTCAGCACAAGTTCAGTTTGAAATTGAAATAAAGTTTGAATTTCCCCCACCTAGCTCATGTCAAGATCAACTCCGAATGGAGTGAAAATTGGTGTGTGTGCTCACAAAAATGTGCTGAGTAAGAATATGCCTCCCACTTTTGAATTCATGGAATAAAAACAGTTTGAATTTGAATATGGTTTCAAACTGCCCTCTGTCTAGCTATACCCAAAATGACCTCAAAAAGGATTTGAATTTTGGTGAAACTTGGCATGGACATTCTTAGCAATGTGCAGGAGTTTTCATATGTCCAGCCCCTCTATATTACATGTGGGAAATACCCCTTTTGCAATGTGTGAGTTTGTTTTCTAATGAGTATGTTGATGGTGGTTACTTACTCTTCATTTGTGTTCATCATCTTTCCTCAAATGAAGTGTGTGTGTGTATGGTGATGAACACTTCAATTATGTGTCAAAAACTGAGGCCCTTACAAGCTGCACCACGCCAACCGAGGTTGAGTGAGTTTCTGGGGACTCAACCTCCAAAGTTTGCAAGTGCTGCTGAACCTCTGGAGGCAGATGATTGGCTAAAGACCGTTGAGAGCAAGATGAGGATCATACAATGCCAAGGGTATGAGAGGGTGCTGTTTGTCTCTCACCAATTGCATAGACCAGCTGCTGATTGGTGGACCGCTTACGTAGCAGCCCATCATGACCCCGAGAACATCACTTGGGAAGAGTTCAAACGCAGTTTCCGCAACCACTACATACCAAGGGGTGAACTCAAAAACAAGAGAAAGGAGTTCTTGGGACTGCAGCAAGGCAACATGACTGTGAGGGAATACCTCACCAAGTTTACCCAACTATCCTGTTATGCACCACGGGACATCGAAACTGATGAGCAAAAACATGACTGTTTTGTGGAAGGACATACTATGGAAATGCAATGTGCAATGTCCTCCAACGAGTATGAAAGCTTCCAAAAGATGGTAGACAGAGCATTTGTCATGGAGAGGAAGCTGAAGGCCTTGGAAAATGAAAACAAGAGGAAGACGGGATGGTCACACCAAGCCTCAGGTAGCAACACACGTCCACGTCTGATGCAGCAACCCGCAGGGCAGACGAGCCGTGCTGTGGTACCCTACTCAACACCAAGAGGGTACAACCCGAATTTCAGGCCTCCGTCAGCACCAGCACAGCCGCAGCGTCAGTTTGTACAGCAGCCTCGCCCCACATATCAACCTCGACCAGCAGGACAAGGACCACCGAACCAACCCCAAGATAACAAAGGCCAGACACCTAAGGTTGGGGTGCAATGCTTCAACTGTGGTGAAGCGGGGCACTATGCCCATAAGTGCCCAAAGAAGAAGCCCATGCAGCCACAACAGCAGAATGTGATGCGAGGACGGGTGAACCACGTGACCATGGAGGAAGCGCAAGAGGCACCTGACATGGTGATTGGTAAGTTTCCTGCCAATTTACACACTGCAACCCTATTGTTCGATTCCTGTGCTACCCACTCCTTCATTGCTCAAGGGTTTGTTAAGATGCATGATCTAGCAACAACAAAAATGAACCATATGCTAGCAGTGAACTCTCCAGGGGGAGAAATAAGGACAAGACAAGTGTGTCCCAAGGTGAATCTAGACATTAATGGGGTAGTATTTACTGCAAACCTCATAGTGATAGACGCACAAGGGATAGATAGTATTTTGGGTATAGATTGGTTGACCAAACATAAAGGAATCATCCATTGTTCGACAAGAACGGTGGAACTAACTCACCCTAGAGGCACAAAAGTGAAGTTCATAGCCGTACCTGAACCTAGGAGGGACCTTAAACTCAATCAATTTGAGGTGGAAGTGGAAGAGATCAGGATTATCAGGGAGTATCCAGATGTTTTCCCGGAGGAGTTGCCAGATATGCCTCCCGATCGTGATGTGGAATTCACGATTGAACTAGTGCCTAGAACAGCCCCAATATACAAGAGGCCTTATCGGATGGACTCCAAAAAGCTGGAAGAGCTCAAGGAGCACATAAAGGAATTGACAGAGAAGGGGTATATTCGTCCTAGTTCCTCACCATGGGGAGCTCCAGTGATATTTGTGCCCAAGAAGGACGGAACCCAAAGGTTATGCATGGACTACCGTGCGTTGAACAAAGTAACCATCAAGAACAAGTACACATTACCCCGTATTGAAGACTTATTTGATCAGTTGAGGGGAGCGTGTGTATTCTCAAAAATTGATCTCAGGTTGGGATACCGCCAACTGAAGATAAGGCAAACCGACATTCCAAAGGCAGCTTTCGTATCTCGTTACGTGCTGTATGAATACACCGTCATGCCATTCAGGCTAACTAATTCCCCGACATATTTCATGTATCTCATGAACCATGGAATATCTGGACAAATTTGTGGTGGTTTTCGTAGATGACATTCTCGTCTTCTCCAAAGATGAAGAAGAACATGAGGGACATTTAAGATTGGTGTTGCAAAAACTGAGAGAACACCAACTATATGTCAAGCTGAGCAAGTGTGAATTTTGGCTGAAGAGAGTTCCCTTCTTAGTACATATAATCTCGGAGGGAGGAATCTCCGTAGATCCTGCCAAGATCGAGGATGTGCAGAAGTGGAAGACCCCTCAAAATGTCGGGGAAGTTCGAAGCTTCTTAGGATTGGCTGGGTATATCGATGGTTTATTGAGGGTTTCTCCAAGATCTCGAGACCCCTCACCAAATTTTTAGAGAAGGGAATCACATTCACATGGACACCACAGTGTGAGACGAGTTTTCAAGAACTGAAGAAAAGATTGACAACAACCCAGTGCTAGTTATGCCAGATATGCAGAAGAACTTTTCGATGTATTGTGATGCCTCTGGACATGGGTTGGGATGTGTTCTCATGCAAGAGGTGCATGTCGTGGCTTACGCGTCCCGGCAGCTTCGAAAACACGAGAAGAACTATCCTACACGTGACCTAGAGCTAGCCGCAGTGGTACACGCATTGAAGATTTGGCGGCATTACTTGATGGGAAAGAGGACAGAGATATATACGGAACATAAGAGCTTAAAGTACATTTTCACACAGCCAGATCTCAACCTTAGACAAAGGAGATGGTTAGAGCTAGTCAACGATGATGTGGGCATCAACTATCATCCCGGGAAAGCGAACGTCGTGGTGGATGCTTTAAGCCAGAAAGTGCAGGTCAACATGTTGAGTTCAAAGGACATGCCTACATAATTGAAGGAAGAGATTGCAAAACTCAATCTATGTCTGGTGAATAGTGGTGAGGCCATCGCCATGGAAGTGGACTCCACATTAGAGCAAGACATACGCAACGGTCAGAAGAATGACGAGAAGATACAAGAGATTAGAGAATTCATCAAAGAAAATAAAGCCACTGGGTTCAGAGAAGATGAGCAAGGTACGGTGTGGCATGGGAAAAGAATCTGTGTGCCTGAAGTGAAGGAGATCCATGAATTGATTTTGAAGGAGGCTCATCATTCCAACTATTCCATTCATCCTGGGAGTATGAAGATGTATCATGACCTCAAGAGCAGATATTGGTGCTATGGCATGAAGCGAGATGTCGCGGAACATGTTGCCCTATGTGACACATGTCAGTTGGTGAAAGCAGAACATCAACGACCCGCGGCACTATTGCAACCACTCAAAGTGCCTGAATGGAAATGGGAAGAAAAATGTATGGACTTCATAGTGGGACTACCTAGGACCCAATCGGGATATGATTCGATATGGGTCATCATCGACAGGCTAACCAAGGTAGCTCATTTCATCCCCGTGAAAGAAAGCTACAGCGGATCCAAATTGGCGGAATTGTACATGTCAAGGATCATGTGTTTTCATGGAGTGCCAAAGAAGATAGTGTCAGATCGAGGGACACAGTTCACCTCAAGGTTCTAGCAGAAGTTACATGAAACCATGGAAACTCATCTAAATTTTAGCTCTGCCTATCACCCCCAGACTGATGGTCAGACGGAAAGAACCAATCAGATCCTTGAGGATATGCTGAGAGCGTGTGCGCTCCAGAACAATACAAGTTGGGATAAGAGCTTACCGTATGCGGAGTTCTCCTATAACAACAGCTATCAGGCTAGTATGAAGATGTCACCCTTTGAGGCTTTGTATGGGAGGAAGTGCAGAACTCCACTATTTTGGAACCAAACAGGGGAAAGTAAAGTGTTTGGGCCCGAGGTACTACAAGAAGACGAGGCGAATGTGAGGGAAATTCGCAACAATTTGAGGATAGCACAGACCTGACAAAGAGTTATGCCGATGTACGGAGAAGAGTGCTTATTTTCAACGTGGGGGACTATGTCTATCTCAAGGTGTCCCCTATCCGAGGACTTTGTCGGTTCAAGGTGAAAGGGAAACTATCACCTTGATATATCAGACCCTTTTAGATTCTGGAGAGGAAAGGCGAAGTGGCATATCAACTAGAACTACCGGCTCGCCTATCAGATGTGCACGATGTATTCCATGTGTCACAGCTATAGAATTGTTTAAGAACGTCCAAAGATATGTTACCCATGAATGAGGTGGACGTACGAGAGGATCTTTCTTATGCCGAGCAACCAAACAAGATTTTGGAGACAATGGAACGCCTCACAAGAAATAAAAGAATCCGAATGTGCAAAGTGCAGTGGAAGCATCACTCGGAAGCGAAAGCCACATGGGAGCGAGAAGACGAGCTTAAGGCACAGTTTCCGGAATTGTTTTCCTAGAATCACCAATCTCAAGGACGAGATTTCTTTTAAGGGGGTAGAGCTGTAACACCCCAAAACCTGCTAAAGAGGGGAGTTTAAAATTTTTTGGACGTATTGCATGTGGTGCAGAAATTCAAATTCAAACTGGAATTTAGATTTGAATCAAACCAGACAAAGGAAAAAAGAAAAAGAAAACCGAAACCGGCCAGTGGGCTGAAACCCGCCAGCCGGCCCAAGACCGCGCGCCAGTCAGCCCAAACCCGCGCGCCCCCCTCTCACCCTCTCACTGACACGCGGGGCTCGCGCGTCATCCCCCTCCTCGCGCGCGTGCCCAACCGCCACCGACCTTTCTGCGCTGATCGCGAGCCGCCGACCGAATTCCTCGATCGCAACCAACAGATCCGCCCCCACGAGCGCCGATTCCACACGCACACACCCACCCCGGGAATCCGGGCCGATTTAAACTCCCGCAAACCCCCTCTGCTCACCACCTCGCTCGCAAACTTCTGTCGCCGGTGAGCACCGCCGCCCAACCTCCGAATTCCCTTCGGCATAACGCCGTTCTGGTCCATCTAACCGGTTTCACATCATCGCAACATCGAACACTAGCCGGTGACACCCACTTCGGAATGAATTGCCGCCCAGACAACCGACGCCGTCGAGCTCTGATGAAGTCTACCCGCCGGTCATCTTTGAAGCCGTCGAATTTCCATGACCCGACCCTATCTGACCCTCGGTAAAACATCTGCTAACCGCAGGGAAGCACCACGACCAGAGAACGCGAGGTATCGCCGAGCCAAACCACTCCTCCATCGAGCACCGAGGAGCTCCTCCGCCCATCGCCGTCGCAGAGCCTACTCCAACCCTCCCGTGCCCAAGATGACCCCTTGGCGAGCCTCCCCTACCCCTCCGCGGTCGATCTGTGCAAAAAAATGCGAGTTCTAACGCACAGCGGCAAAAACCGAGATTTTACCGGCGAGATCGCGTCTCTGCCGCCGTGCGCCGCCGCACGCATGGGCGAACTCCGGCCGGGGGCGACGTGGCCTCTTGTGGGCCGTCTGTTTTAAATCGCACGGTAGAAATTAAATCGACGCGTACCCCTTTGGCAATCTAATATGAGCCGTTCGTTTTAAATCCAACAGCCCACGTCAGTCCCGCATTATAAAGGCCGGGATTCTTACGCGCTACCCCCTGGGGATCTCGGAAAACAAGAGCTAGCCCCGGAAACTTCTGATCTAGCCCCTGGACTTTCAGAAAATTTATGTAAATTTATTTAAAACTCATTTTTAGCCCCTGGACTTAATAAAAAATAGGAAAACCCCTCTGTTATGTGTAATTAGGCCCCTGAAAATTTAGGAAATAGTAAACTAAACCCTGCAATAGGGTGGATTTGCCTTTTATACCCTATAGGATATTAAATTAAGAAATTTGAATATGTGACTAGGATTTAAATTTGAAAGGTGAAGCAAACCCATGTGCAAATATAAATTTAAACTCTCCTAGCACTTGGAAAACTTTAGAATGAGTTAAAAATAGATTTTAGGCTGAAATAAAATCTGCCTAAGTGTTGCTCATTTTTATTATCTCTAGAGACACATTTAGGCTCGGAAATAATTCTAAAAACTAGTAAAATAAATTTAAATTGTTTCACATCAGAGAGGAAGTTCAAAAATATTTTATTGAACATTTTAGATCAGAACCTATTCTGTTTAGATGATATGCCTTACTATTTTAGTATTAAAATTTACTTTTAGGCATATAAAATAAATCTGAAAATATAGGAAAATAAGTACGCATAATTAGGATATGATAAATGAGGTCTCCAAATCCAAAAGATTCAGTTTAGGATTTTGTAGAAGATCTGAAAACCTATTTGGAGTAGGAAATTCATATATAGTGTGCAAATAGAAATCTGAATATAAAAGTTAGAAATAATATATATATGTTTAAAAGTGCATGTAGGCCTAAAATCAACACATCTAGGGTAACCACAACACTTAGAAATGTGAATGACTTTCATATGTATGTATGTGTGGTTTGCATGGAGTGAAAGTGTGGACTATGGCTTATGGATTGTTGTTTTCTTTTGCTATTTGTATTGGCATGAGTAGAACCTGCCCCAGAGCAAGTTCCCCCCTTCCAAGACCAAGACTTTCCATTTCCAGAGCAGCAGGAAGGAGGCAAGTGTCCTTGACCACTTTGATCCTATACTAGGATGTGTAGTTAGAATTTAATTGCATTGTCAATTTGAAATATGATACCCAAGCTAGGAAGTTTCCCTAGATTTTCATTATCTTATTTCCTTGTAGCCTGGGTTGGGATTTATTTTGTTATGTCATTTACTCATACGCTTATGCTTAGCCATGCTTAGAATGGGATAATTGGGATATGAGATCATCAACTTATTTTCCTTACTATTGATTGAGATATTATGAGTTATGTAGAGGTAGGGATCGAGGCAAGTTGGATGATTTGGTTGGTGCTGGGTGCACGAGACTCGGGTTTGTGTTTAGTACTTGCCTGGATCCTAAGGACCGGTTCATGGAGCATGTAACCTGGCATTACCGTGCCAACCACATGCTGAGATGGGGCAGCTTGGCCAATTAATTAGGTGTATCTCCGGCGGAGTATGGGTGTTTTGGATGGTGCGGGGAATAGGTGTCAGCTGGACTACCATATAATCCGCAAGGCTCAAGAGGGGGCCACTGCAGCGGGGTTGGAGCCTCTTGTATGCTGTTAGGGGTGAAACCTCAGTGGGCCCACACTCGTCAGGAATCCCTTTGTAAAGGCCTCGTAGTGATCTCCTGGCTACACACCTGGGAAGTGTGAACGTGGTTCACGGCCACTGGCATAATGGAGGTTCTTTTAGTCCACCTGGCAACGGGGGATGAAATCACTACATGTGGGTACAGTGGTGCAAACTCTACGGAGTCAAGACTGTCATGACAGCCGTGCTCATGGTCAAGAGCAGCTTGGACTTATTCATGATTAGAGGATGATGGTTTTGGAAGTTGAGGATGTTAAGCGGGAAGCTTAACACTGGAGATGAGACCTATGTTTACTTGATAATTATGATGGGTTGAGGGATTGGGACCATATCACCTATGTAGTAATGTAGGTGCTTAATAAGCTAAGGTGATAGGTATTAATTGCGTAGTGCTTAAACCATGAGTTCAACCTCTCCTTGCTCTAGCCATGCATGACATAACTTCCCCACACTTTTTGAGTACCAACGGTACTCAAACTTGCATTTCTGTTGGTTTAAATTGCTGCTCAAGTCAAGGGGATGATGTGGTGTTCAATGACCAAGACTTCGGACCCGAAGAAGGATTCTAGGTTCATGGAGTCCCCCAGGCAACGCCTGTGACAGAGCCCACAAGACTTATATTCCGCTGCTGTTTCATTTACATGTTATGAACTTATTAACGAACATCGAGACGTATGCTATGTATGACTTATTTATACTCGAACACCTGGCTTGTAATGTGATGATGCTTCACTATTTGTCATCACATGTATGAGAAAATGATCCTGGCATACATGTGATATTCACTCGGTTGTTCTTCGGAAAACCGGGTGTGACAAGATCCATGCGAGTTTTGGTTAGGTTTAGTTGGGTTTTACGATGATCGGTGCTGCTGGAAATCAATTGGGATGTGGCTATGATCCTATCTCAGTATTAGATCAAACTGTCATCAAAGCCTAAGCCAGGGGCTATCCTACTTACATGCAGTAGCTCCTGATCGCAGGGTGTGTTGCAACGGGGTTGAGGACAATAGCAGCGACATTGCACGAAGGACGACGGCTCCTGCATCTCTTCCTCCTCTTTCCTCTGGGGTTGATCTTCTCCTTGCAGTGGCAGCAGCTGGAGCTCCTCTTGATCAATGTGGGTGGCTGGGGTTTTCCTTGGGGCAGAGCAAAGCTGCGGCCAGGGAAGGGGCGCTGGGGTCTTCTTCTCCGGCAGACGCGCGGCAGGGCAGAGCTTCGGCGGCGGCCAAGACAAGCAGCAGGGGCGGCGGCCAAGGGGATTTTAGGGCAGGGGTGGTGGCCAGGGAGGGAAAGGATTTTATTTATAAGGGGGAAAAGCAGCCAAGGGGGCTAGTATTCGATTAAAATATTTGGATCAAGGGCTGGGATTTAATTTGCACAAGGTGGAGGGTAGGGGCTAGTATTTCAGCAAATATTTTTAATCAACGGCTGAGATTAATTGGGGGAGGGGAAAATCCCTATGGGGGGATTAGGGATGCGGCCAGGGAAAAATTCCCCCAAGGGGGACACGGCGAGGGGGGAGATCCCTAAGGGGAGGGCACGAGCCAGGTTAGGGGGGAGAGGGCGGCTAGGGTTTTTCTTTTATTTTTTCTTTTGTTTCTATTTTTATTTATTTATTTGTTTCTATATTCCTTTATTTCTTTTCTTCTTCTTTTTACATGTTTTTCTACATGTAATGCACGATGATGAATATGAGGGTGTTACAAACCTACCCCCCTTAAAATAAATCTCGCCCTCGAGATTTGATAGAGTGGAGAAAAGATGAGGGAATTCCGTCTTGAGGTCTTCCTCACGCTCCCATGTAGCTTCGGCTTCTGTATGATGGCTCCATTGTACCTTGCACCAACAGATTACTTTGTTCCTTGTGACTCTTTCCTTCGTATCCAGGATTTTGAAAGGGTGTTCCGCATAGGTCAAATCGTCCTGAAGTTCCAACTCATCCATTGGTACATGTTCTTCCGACACTCTTAGGCACTTCTTGAGCAGAGATACGTGAAATACGTCGTATACGTCGGTGAGGTGTGTCGGCAGCTCTAGTTTATATGCTACCTCTCCTCGCTTGCCAAAAATCTTGAAAGGTTCGATGTAGCGAGGTGCTAGCTTGCCTTTATCGTTAAACCGTCATTGGCCTCGGATAGGTGACACCTTGAGATACACGAAGTATCTGACTTTGAAGGTCAGACTCGTTCGCCTATTGTCCGCATAACCCTTTTGACGTGACTGAGCAGCCTTCAATTTTTCCAGTATTGGTTCGACTTGCTTCTCGGCGTCCAGTAACACTTATGGTCCAAACACTTGGTTTTCTCCCGTCTCATTTCAGAACTGGGGTATTCTGCACCATCTACCATATAATTCCTCGAAAGGTAACATTTTTAGTCTAGCTTGGTAACTATTGTTGTACGAGAATGCAGCATAAAGAAGGCTCTTGTCCCAGCTACGTCCATGTTCCAAGGCACAAGCTCTCAACATGTCCTCCAATATCTGGTTCGTCCTCTCCGTTTATCTGTCAATTTGTGGGTGATGTGCGGAGCTAAAATTTAACCATGTACCCATAGCTTCATGCAGCTTCTTCTAGAACCTAGAGGTAAATTGAGAACCTCGGTCAGAAATTATTCTTTTCGGAACTCCATGACGACATACTATGTTCTCCATATACAGCTCGGCTAACTGCCCGACGGTGTACTTGGTCCTAACAGGAATAAAGTGAGCTGATTTTTTTAATCGGTCCACGATAACACAGATAGAGTCGTAACTGGACTGAGTACGTGGCAATCCGACTATGAAATCCATACCGATTTCTCCCCACTTCCACTCGGGTATTTTCAACGGGTGCAATAATCCAGCGGGTCTCTGATGCTCAGCCTTAACCTGTTGGCACGTGTCGCATAGGGCAACACTTCAGCTATGTCCCTTTTTATGTCATCCCACCAACAGCATGTTTTCAAGTCCTTATACATCTTTGTATGGTCGGGATGTATGGAATAGGGCGATTCATGTGCCTCCTTCAGTATCGGGTCGCGGATGTGCTTCACGTTAGGCACACAAATCCTTTTTCCTAACCAAAGCGTATGATTCTCATCTTCCTTGAAATCCTTTTCTATCCCTTTTCGGATTTTTCCCTTGATTTCCTTTATCTCATTATCAGTTGGATGACCATATCGTATCTCTTGTTCCAATGTTGGGTTTATTCTATCACCTCCATATCATTCATGAACCCGAGATGTAACCGTTCAAACTCCTTAAGTAGCTCAGGTGGCATCTTCCGAACCGTGAGTTGGTGACAAGATCCCTTTCGGCTCAAAGCATCTGCTACTACATTAGCTTTTCCAGGGTGATAGTTGATTCCTACATCATAATCCTTGATGAGTTCCAACCATCGGCATTGCCTCAAATTCAGATCCATTTGCGTGAATATATACTTGAGGCTTTTGTCATCTGTATGAATTTCACACCAGTGACCAAGGATGTAGTGCCTAGGCGTCACAGTATATATCGAAACTCTTGCTTACATCTAGCAATACCAAAATTGGTGTCGTTGTCAATCTAGTCTTTAACTCCTCAAAGCTGTCTTGACACGCTTGTGTCCACTGAAATGCCTTCCTTTTCATTAGTGATTCAGTCATGGGCTTTGCTAGCTTGGAGAAGTCCTTGATGAATCGGTGGTAATATCCAACCATCCCAACAAAACTCCGAATGTTCCTCACATTCCATGGTGGGTTCCATTTCAAAACGTCCCTCACTTTTTCGGGATCAACCGATACTCCTCCTTCGGAGATGGTGTGATCTAAGAACGATATCTCCCTTAGCCAAAATTGACACTTGCTGAACTTGGCATACAATTGATGCTCTCGTAGTTTCTGTAATGTCAATCTCAAGTGTTCCTCATGTTCTTCCTCGCTTCTTGAATGCACCATGATATCGTCAATGAAAATCATGACAAACTTGTCCAAGTACTTCATGAAGACCTTATTCATGAGGTACATAAAGTATGCAGACGCATTTGTCAACCTGAATGACATGATGGTATACTCATACGAACCATATCATGTTCAAAAAGACATCTTCGATATGTAGGAGAGTCTAATCTTCAGCTGTAAATATCCTGATCGAAGATCAATCTTAGAGAAAATCCGAGCACCTTTCATTTGATCAAATAAGTCCTCTATGCGGAGCAGCAGGTACTTATTCTTGATCGTCACCTCATTGAGAGACCTATAATCCACACACATCCTCTGGGTTCCATCCGTCTTATCTACGAAGAGCACGGGGGCTCCCAACGGTGATGATCTTGGGTGTATAAAACCCTTATCTAGCTGCCCCTGAATTTGCTTCTTGAGCTCCACTAACTCATTAGCAGGCATCCTATATGGCCTCTTTGCTATAGGTGCAGTTCCGGGTACTAAATCAATGGCAAACACAATGCCACGATTATGTGGCATACCTTGCAATTCCTTCAGAAACAAATCTGAATATTCTTGAACCACCGAAATACTTTCCAATGTCACACCTTCCATGTGGTTCAGCACTGCCTTCTCGGTTGCAGGTTGGCCTTCCTCGAACTCGATACGGGTACCGTGCTCACTCGTCAACTGCACGATCCTCTTAGCCCATTGAATAACTCCAAACATGCTTAACCAGTCCATTACAAGTATTATATCAACCCATTGGGAATCCAACACAATAAAGTTGGCAAGAAAATCTACCCCCTTATTTTAATGGTTACTTTCGGACATACTATATTGGTCCTCACCTGTCCATCGGGAGAATTAACCAACATAGTTTGTTTCATTTGGGATATGGGTAGGTTATACTTGGCAACATACTTGGATGAGATGAATGAATGTGATGCTCTGAAATTAAATAAAACGATGGCTTGGTTGGAGTTGGCTAGAAACATACCAGTCACGACGTCCTCAGCTTGTTGTGCTTCCTCAACGGAGACGTGATTCACATGGCCATGAGCAAAGTTCTGCTGTCCACGGTTGCCTTGTGCAGATCCTCTATTCGGCCGTGGGTTCTGCTTAGGTGCATTGTTTGGCTGTCCAAAGTCTTTCTTGGGGCATTGGTTTGCAAAGTGTCCTGTTTCTCCACATGTAAAGCATAGTTCAAGGGAGGTGGGGTGAGGCTTATTTTGAGCATTGGTGCCCATGTTGGTATAGGACGCAGGTGGCATAGGCAAACATGATGCTTGCATGATAGGGCGTTGCTGCAGACTAATTAGGGCAAGGTGGATTTGCAGCGCGAAAAGTAGAAACATGCGAGTCATAGTATGGTGCAGTTGGTGGCATGAAGTGGGGGCGCACATTGCTTCCTTATGGCTGTCCTTGATATGGCATCTTCCTTTTGCCCTCTTGTTCGATTTCACTGATCTTGCTCCCCACCACTATAGCATTGTCAACAAGCTTTTGGAAGTTTGCATAGTCATTGTTGAGTAGCTGGGCTTGACTCTCATTGTTCAGTCCCCTCATAAATAGGTATTGCTTCCTGTGGTCCAAGTTAACGTCCTCTTGAGCATACCCTACAGTTGCGTGAACTTGTTGAGGTACTCATTCACGCTCTTCCTCCCTTGCTTGAGACTTTCAAACTCTTTCCTTTTTAGGATCATGATTCCTTCAGGAACATAGTGAGAGCGGAAATTCTCCTTGAATTCAGCACAAGTTATTGTATCCTGATTGGCATGAACATTGCAAAGAGCATCGCACCAATCAGCGGCTGCTCCAATCTACTGTTGTGATGCAAATGGAACCTTCTCCTGATCACTGCATTGAACAATAGCAAGCTTCTTCTCAATAGACTTCAGCCAGTCATCGGCCTCCATAGGATCATTAGCTTGTGCAAAGATAGGCGGCCTAGTCCTCATGAATTCTCCCAATCTATTGTGAGCCGACGGTGGTGGCGGTGGGTGTGCAGGAAAGTGGTTAGGGTTGTTGTTATTGGCCTGTTGCTGTCCCAGTGTTTGCATCATAGCTTGCCTAAGCTGGTTCTGCATAGCCATCAGACGTTTAAGGATGTTTGCATCAGCTCCGAGGTTGACATCCTCAGAAACTTCCACATTGTCATCACCACCCTCACATGGTTCATTGTTACCACGAGTGTTCCTTCGATGGCGATTGGACTGTTCCATTGGTCTGTGAGAGAGTAGAGCAGGAGATAGAAATTCAGATTGATCCACCAACTATATGCATCAAGGTGTATGAACTAAGCAACTCCTTTATTGATATAAGCCTATATGAGGATGTGGACAAGTGCCGAAGCATTCCACATCTCTCTACTATGTGTGGAGGTGGACATTCGCCGAAGCATCCCACAACTCACAGCCAAGCACACAAACATAAGCAATCATCATAAAAGTTCAGCAACCACTCTTATTTCAAACTACTACGATCTAAGCCTTCTTATTACAACTTTATTTAATAGGGAACCTAAACTTAATAATGAGAACCGATGTTGTTCTGGCCGTGTTGCGGGGGCAGTCCATGCATGGGCGCACGCCATGGTGAGTGGTCCGTCCATGTAGGGGTAGGTGACGTTGGTGCTTTATTTTTTCCCACAGTGGCACGAGTCTCCTCTTGTTTCTCCAGCAAGTACAGCTTCTTGCGGAGGTAGCGGATATCTTCTTGGGCACTTTCGTAGCGGTTTTCCAACGCCACGAGCATTCTCTAAGATTTGTCAGTAGCTTGTGGGTTGGAAGGAGCTCCTCCATGGGGTCCAGTGATCTCACTTGTACCATTTTTATGATATGGGTGCACCTCAAAGGTAGTGTTTTCATGCTGCCCACAGAAAGCGTAGCATAGTCTGGTGAGGGAATCCCATGCAGCATCATCAACAGCTTCTGCCATTGTGGCTCTCCATGTGGGTGCGAAGTGCCGTGTGACAACCCTACAGTTAGATAGGATGGTTACTTCAGCCTTCCACTCTTCATGTCCGAGATGAGGGACTTTCTTGTCACACCCGGTTTTTCCGAAGAACAACCAAGTGAATATCACATGTATGCCAGGATCATTTTCTCATACATGTGATGACAAATAGTGAAGCATCATTTATTACAAGCCAGGTGTCGAATATAAATAAGTCTTACATCGCAAATGTCTCAATGGACACTAATGCTTCATCACAAGTAAATAAACTAGCAGCGGAATATTATTCTTTAGGGCTCCAACACAGGCGTTGCCCGGGGGTCTTCATGAACCTAAAAACCTTCCTCGGGTCCAAAATCTTGGTCATTATACCCCACCTCATTATCTTGACCTGAGCAGCAATATAAACCAACAAATATGCAAGGTTGAGTACCAATGGCACTCAGCAAGTGTGGGAAAATTATATCATGCATGGCTAGAACAAGGAGAGGTTGAACTCACGGTTAAAGCACTACGCAATTAATACCTATCACCTTAGCTTACTAAGCACCTACATTACTACACAGGTGATATGATCCAAATCTCCCATCCCATCATAATAAACCAATAACCATAATCATCATTTCAAATCTTAAGCTCCCCGCTTAACTTCCAAAACCATCAATTCTCTAATCATGAATAAGTCCAGGCCGCTCTTAACCGTGAGCACGGCTGTCAAGACAGTTTTTAACTCTGCAGAGTTTGTACCACTGTACCCACAAGTAGTGATTTCATCCCCCGTTGCCGGGTGGACTAAAAGAACCTCAATTATGCCAGTGGCTGCGATCCACATTCACACTTCCCAGGTGTGTGGCCAAGAGATCACTACGAAGCCTTTACAAAGGGATTCCCGACGAGCGTGGGCCCACTGAGGTTTCACCCCTAACAGCATACAAGAGGCTCCAACCCCGCTGCAGTGGCCCCCTCTTGAGCCTTGCGGTTCATATGGTAGTCCAGCTGACACCTACTCCCCGCACCATCCAACACACCCATACTACGCCGGGGATACACCTAATTAATTGGCCAAGCTGCCCCATCTCAGCATGTGGTTGGCACTGTAAAGCCGGGTTACATGCTCCATGAACCGGTCCTTAGGATCCAGGCAAGTACTAAACACAAACCCAAGTCTCGTGCACCCAGCACACAACCAAAACATCCAACTTGCCTTGATCCCTACCTCTACATAACTCATAATAGCTCATTCAAGAGTATGGTAATATAAACTGATGATCTCATGTCCCAATTATCCCATTCTAAGCATGGCTAAGCATATGCATGTATATAAATGACATGACAAAATAAATCCAAACCCAAGCTTCAAGGAAATAAGGTAATGCAATTCTAGGGAAACTTCCTAGCATGGGTTTCATATTTAACTTGACAATGCAAATAATTCTATCTACACATCCTAGCATAGGATCAAAGTGGTCAAGGACACTTGCCTCCTTCTTGCTGCTCTTGAAATGGGTAGTCTTGGTCTTGGAATTGAATAACTTGTTCTTGAGCAGGTTCTACTTCATACCATCACACATAGCAAAAGAAAAACAACAATCATAAGACATAGTTCACACTTCCACTTCATACAAACCACACATTCATATTTATGAAAGTTCTTTACCATTATATGTGTTGTGGTTACTTTATGTGTGTTGATTTGGGGCTTGCATACACTTTTATTTATATGCATATGATTCCTACTTTGGTGTTCATATTTATACTCACATACTATATATATATACATATACGTATATATGTGTGTTTCAGTCTTAAATAAATTCCTTATATATTAAACTACCAAGTATGTATGAAAAGTATTTTTCTTCTCCATATATGCCTTCATAATTTCTATCAACCCTAAACTGAATTCTTTGTATTTTAGAAACTCCATTTATCATTTACTAGTTTCTATATTTTCAGATTTATATTCTTATGCATAATTGTGCATTTTATTATTAAATTAGTAATACACACTACCTAAACATATTAGGTTCTGGTCCTAAATAATTTAAGATCATATTTTGACCTTGGCTTCTGATGTATACTATTTCATAATTATTTTCCCTATTTTTCTTTAACTATTCTTTACTTAAAAATGTGTCCCTATACTATTAAATGTGAATAATAGATGAAACAGATTTATTTCAGCCCAAAAATATATTTTTATCTCACTCCAAAGTTTTCTAAGTACTGAGAAAGTTTTTAGTAAATTTGACAATTATGTTTGTCCCCCTTTTTAATATTTAAACACTAGTTACATATTCAATTTTCTAAATTAAATACTAAACAGAGCTAAAATAATGAATTCACCCCATTACAGGGTCTATAATATCATTTTCATAATTTCCAGGGGTCTAGCTACACTTTTCAGAGGTGTTTTTCTTAATTTCTATTAAGTCCAGGGGCTAAAACTGATTTTTAAATGAATTTACATGATTTTCTGGAGTTCCAGGGGCTAGATCTGAAGTTTCCGGGGCTAGCTCTCAATTCCAGAGAACCCCAGGGGGTAGCACGTAAGAATTCCAGTCTTTATAACGCGGGGCTGACGTGGACCGTCTGATTTTAAACCGACGGCTGAGATTATAACGTCGAACCGGTACGCGGGGTTTTAAAGTCTACCGTGCGATTTAAAATAAACGGCGCACAAGCGGCCACGTCGCTCTGATCGAGCGCGGGCGGCGCTGCCGGCGGCGCACGGCGGCGGGAAGCGGCGATCTCGCCGGAAACTTTCGGATCCTCGAGAATTCTGCCTAGAACTGTGATCTTATGGCCTAGATCGGTAGAGGGGAGGTCAGGGATCTCACCTCGGGAGTTTTCTCGAGCTCGGGGGTCCTGGAAAGTGCTCGGCGGCGAGGTCCGAGGCAAAACCACGGCGAAGCTCGTCGGAGCTGGATTTGCACCGTAAGTCTTCGGGTTTTCTGCACCTGCAAAGTTCCCCGGAGGCGGTGGATCAAGACCAACGAGTTAGATCAGAGTTTCCGAGCTTAGATCGGCCAGAATTCACCGGCGAAGTCTCGGTACTCACCGGAGCGAAAATCGGCGATCGCGTGAGGAAAACTGATCGGATCGGTGGTTTTTATAGCCGGGGGAGGGCGGTGGATCTGTTGTGATCGAGTTGGAGTCCGCTGGGTCCGGAATTCGGCTGCGGGGACAGGTTTCCCGATCGGTTGCGATCGCGCGCGCGGGAGAGAGTCCGGGGTCGCGGGGTTAGGGATGACAGGCGGGTCCCACATGTCAGCGAGGGGCAGCGCGGCGCGCGCGGGGGCGGGCTGCGCGGGGGTTAGCTGGGCCGGCTGGGGTTTCGGCCCACTGGCCAGTTTTTTTCTGGTTTTCCTTTTTCTTTTTCATTTCTTTTCTGTTTTGAGTATAATTTGAATTCCAGTTTGAATTTGAATTTTTGCAAAACATGCAATACGTCCAAAAATTTCTAAATTCCCCTCTGAACATGGTTTATGGTTCTAAATCAAAATTTGAGTCTTGACTAAAAATTTGGGGTGTTACAGCTCTACCCCCCTTAAAAGAAATCTCGTCCTCGAGATTGGTGTTTCTAAGAAAACAATTCCGGAAATTGTGCCTTAAGCTCATCTTCCCGTTCCCAGGTGGCTTCTTCTTCTGAGTGATGCTTCCACTGCACCTTGCACATCCGGATTCTTTTATTTCTGGTGAGGCGTTTCATTGTCTCCAAAATCTTGTATGGTTGCTCGGCATAAGACAAATCCTCAGCTACATCCACTTCATTTATGGGTAACACCTCTTCAGGCGTCCTCAGGCATTTCTTGAGTTGTGACACATGGAATACATCATGCACGTCCGATAGATGAACCGGTAACTCTAGCTGGTACGCCACTTCGCCTTTTCTTTCCAAAACTTGAAAGGGTCCGATGTATCGAGGTGACAACTTCCCTTTCACCTTAAACCGACGAAGTCCTCTAATAGGGGACACCTTGAGATAAACATAGTCTCCCACGTTGAAAACGAGCTCTCTTCTTCGTACATCAGCATAACTCTTCTGGCGTGTCTGTGCTATCCTCAAGTTGTTGCGAATCTCCCTCACCTTCGCTTCGGCTTCTTGTAGCACTTCGGGACCAAACACTTTACTTTCTCCTGTTTGGTTCCAAAATAGGGGAGTTCTGCATTTCCTTCCATACAAAGCTTCAAACGGTGACATCTTCATACTAGCTTGATAACTGTTGTTATAGGAAAACTCCGCATACGGTAAGTTCTTGTCCCAACTCCTATTGTTTTTGAGTGCACATGCCCTTAACATATCTTCAAGGATCTGATTGGTTCTCTCCGTCTGTCCGTCAGTTTGGGGATGATAGGCAGAACTGAAATTCAGATGGGTTCCCATGGTTTCATGCAACTTTTGCCAAAACCTCGAGGTGAACTGTGTCCCTCGGTCCGACACTATCTTCTTTGGCACTCCATGGTAACACACAATCCTTGACATGTACAATTCTGCCAATTTGGTTCCGCTGTAGCTTTCCTTCATCGGAATGAAATGAGCTACCTTGGTTAGCCTATCAATAATAACCCATATTGAATCATACCCGGACTGGGTCCTAGGCAATCCCACGACAAAATCCATGCTGATCTCTTCCCACTTCCATTCAGGCACTTTGAGTGGTTGCAGCAATCCCGCGGGTCGTTGATGTTCTGCTTTCACCAACTGACATGTGTCACATAGGGCAACATGTTCCGCGACATCTCGCTTCATGCCATACCACTAATACCTGCTTTTGAGGTCCTGATACATTTTCGTACTCCCAGGATGAATGGAATAGTCGGAATCGTGAGCCTCCTTCAAAATTAATTTACGAATCTCCTTTACTTCTGGCACACAGATCCTTTTCCCGTGCCACACCGTTCCTTGTTCATCCTCTCTGAAACAAGGAGCTTTATTTTCCTTGATGAGCTGTCTGATCTCTTGTATCTTCTCATCATTCTTTTGTCCCTCGCGTATGTCTCGCTCAAGTGTGGAGTCCACTTCCATGGCGATAGCTTCACCACTATTTACCAGAAATAGATTGAGCCTTATAACCTCGTCCTTCAATTCTGCAGGCATATCCTTCAAGCTCAACTTATTGACCTGCACTTTCCGACTTAAAGCATCGGCCACGACGTTTGCTTTCCCGGGATGATAGTTGATGCCTACATCAAAGTCATTGATTAGCTCTAACCATCTCCTTTGTCTAAGGTTGAGATCTGGCTGTGTGAATATGTACTTCAAACTCTTATGATCCGTATATATCTCTGTCCTCTTCCCCATCAAATAGTGCCGCCAAATTTTCAACGCGTGTACCACTGCAGCTAGTTCTAAGTCATGTGTAGGATAGTTCTTCTCGTGCTTCCGAAGCTGCCGGGATGCATATGCCACGACATGTCCCTCTTGCATGAGAACACATCCCAACCCGTTTCCAGAGGCATCGCAGTACACCGTGAAATTCTTCTGCATATCTGGCATAACCAACACGGGGGCTGTTGTCAATCTCTTTTTTAGCTCCTGAAAGCTCGTATCGCACTGTGGCGTCCAGGTGAATGTGATTCCCTTTTCCAACAGTTTGGTGAGAGGTCTCGAGATCTTGGAGAATCCCTCAATAAATCGTCGATAGTATCCAGCCAATCCCAAAAAGCTTCGAACTTCCCCGACATTTTCAGGGGTTTTCCATTTCTGGATATCTTCGATTTTGGCGGGATCTACGGAGATTCCTCCCTCCGAGATTATATGTCCTAAAAAGGGAACTCTCTTCAGCCAAAACTCACACTTGCTCAACTTGGCATATAGTTGGTGTTCTCTCAGCCTCTGTAACACCAACCTTAGATGTTTCTCATGTTCTTCTTCATCTTTGGAGAAGACGAGAATATCATCTATGAAAACCACCACAAATTTGTCCAGATATTCCATGAATACCTTGTTAATGAGGTACATGAAATATGCCGGGGCATTGGTTAGCCCGAAAGGCATGACAGTGTATTCATACAGTCCGTACCGAGATACGAAAGCTGTCTTGGGAATATCAGATTGCCTTATCTTGAGTTGGTGGTATCCCGACCTGAGATCAACTTTCGAGAACACACAAGCTCCCCTCAACTGATCAAACAAGTCTTCAATGCGGGGTAATGGGTACTTGTTCTTGATGGTTACCTCATTCAAGGCACGGTAATCCACGCATAACCTTTGAGTTCCATCTTTCTTAGGCACAAATATTACCGGAGCTCCCCATGGTGAGGAACTAGGGCGAACATACCCCTTTTCCGTCAATTCTCTCAAATGATCCTTGAGCTCTTCTAGCTGCTTGGAGTCCATTCGATAAGGTCTCTTGTATATCGGGGCTGTTCCCGGTACTAGCTCGATTGCGAATTCCACGTCACGGTCGGGAGGCATTCCTGGCAACTCCTCCGGAAAAACATCTGGATATTCCTTGATAGTCCTGATTTCCTCAACTTTCACCTCCACTTGATTTAATTTAATGTCCCTCCTAGGCTCGTGTATCGTTATGAACTTTACTCTTGTGCCACTAGGGTGAGTTAGTTCCACCGTTCTGGTCGAACAATGGATGATTCCATTATGTTTGGTCAACCAATCCATACCCAAAATAATATCTATCCCTTGTGAATCGATCACTATGAGGTTAGCGGTAAATACTACCCCATTAATGTCTAGGTTCACTTTGGGACACACTTGTCTTGTCCTTATTTCTCCACCTGGAGAATTTACCGCTAGCATATGGTTCATTTGTGTGGTTGCTAGGTCATGCTTCTTAACAAACCCTTGAGCAATGAACGAATGGGTAGCACCAGAATCAAACAGCAGAGTTGCAAGGTGTAAATTGGCAGGAAACTTACCAACTACCACGTCGGGTGCCTCTTGTGCTTCCTCCATAGTGACGTGGTTCACCCGTCCTCTCATTACGTTCTGCTGCTGTGGCTGCGTGGGCTTCTTCTTTGGACACTTATGGGCGTAGTGCCCCACTTCACCACAGCTGAAACATTGCACCCCAATCTTAGATGCTTGGCCCTTGTTGTCTTGGGGTTGGTTTGGGGGTCCTTGCACTGCTGGTCGAGGTGGATATGCGGGGCGAGGCTGTTGTACAAACTGACGTTGCGGCTGTGCTGGTGCTGCGGGAGGCCTGTAGTTTGGGTTGTACCCTCTTGGTGCTGAATAGGGTACCGCAGCACGGCTCGTCTGCCCCGTAGGTTGCTGCATCATACGTGGGCGGGTGTTGCTCCCTGAGGCTTGATGTGACCACCCAGCCTTCCTCTTATTCTCATTTTCCAGGGCCTTCAGCTTCCTTTCCACCACAAATGCTCTGTCCACCATCTTTTGAAAGCTTTCATACTCATTGGAGGACATTGCACACTGCATCTCTGCGGTAAGTCCTTCCACGAAACAATCTTGTTTCTGCTCATCTGTCTCTATGTCTCGTGGAGCATAAAGGGATAGTTGAGTGAATTTAGTGAGGTATTCCCTCACCGTCATGTTTCCCTGCTGCAGTCCCAAAAACTCTTTCCTCTTGTTTTTGAGTTCACCTCTTGGGATGTAATGGTTGCGGAAGCTACGCTTGAACTCTTCCCAAGTGATGCTCTCAGGGTCATGATGGGCGGCCACGTAGGCGGTCCACCAATCAGCAGCAGGTCCCTGCAATTGATGAGAGGCAAACAGCACCCTCTCATACCCTTGGCATTGTATGATTCTCATCTTACTTTCAATGGTCTTCAGCCAATCATCTGCCTCCAGAGGTTCAGCAGCACTTGCAAACTTTGGAGGTTGAGTTCCTAGAAACTCACTCAACCTTGGTTGGCGTGGTGCAGCTTGTGGAGGTGGAACTTGATGCAAGTTGGCCACTACTTGAGTCAAGTTCTGGATGAGCTGATTTTGATTCTCCAGCATTTGGTGGAGAGGATCAACTTCTTCACGGCGACCACCCCGGTTCTGGCCTCTAGAGAGATGAGAGTTGCATGCCTCATCATTGTTGTTGGCGGTGTTGGCAGCACGTCCTTTTCCTCTTCCGGCCATCTGGCAGAATCAACCAATGTTAATTTGAAAGCATTTAGTATCATCTTACTACTTTCACTTGTTCGTACTTTGAAGTGTTGAAGCTTTGTTAAAATTTTACGAGGGTTTATGTCTCACACCAAACAAATGCACTATTATTTCCTGTGGGTTTACACACCAAAGCAAAACAATCTGAAGACGAGGCTGTGGACAATTGCTCATGGCTTCCACAACTCACGTCACACACCAAGCATTATCACACCATTAACTGCGTAACGACTCGACTACTCGACCTCTTGCTAGCTAGGGGAAAGACTCTACACTACTCGTCCTCTTGAGCTGGCTCCTCGGGATCTTCCTCCTCATTTCGGCTACCTTCTGACTCTGCTTTGGGTGGGGAGGCTGCTGGTGGAGAAGTGTGACGACGCCTGATTGCTCGGCGATCCGGGGAGTCAGGGGTCCATGGATCACTCACGGTGACACACAGTTCATTCCCATCTCCTCTTTCTCTCGCCGTTAAGCAAGCTCGCAGCAATGCCTCCGTTTCCTTCAGGGTGTCTCGGACATCCTGAAGCTCTTGTTGACACTCCTGCAGTCGAGTGCTGAGCATAGCAGCATCCTCCAAGCACAAGTCCATGTGCTCATGGGAAGTCCCTTGCTGCACCGGTGGGTACTTGTACTCCGTGGTACCACTCTCACGTTGGAGGACATACATGTACTCAGTTTTGTCCAAGTGGCGACGATAGATGTGGCTCTGGCAGGTGATGGCCTCCCAAGTGACATCTCTCTCCGCGTCAACTTGTGTTGCTCGACAAGCTGGAGAGTGGTGGATCTTAAGCAGCTGATTCTCGTGTATAATACTCATCTCCGAACTCCATTCTTCCCTCTTCTCACGGATGGTCCTGGTGGAGTTAAAGTGGATGATGAGCTTGCCCGTATTGCCGGCGGCTTCGAGCATACGTCGAAGACGACGCAACAAATCTCCCACTGCCAATCCGTAGGAAAGGTACGTCACTGGACGACTCTCCTCTCTTTCAGCAAGGGCAACTACGGGAACTCTCCCTCCCGTGGATTTACGAGCGGTGCGAATCATGCAAACCATCTAAAACAAAAGAATTTAAAATTAGGTTAGATAAAATTTCAAACAAAAATCCTATTTTTGAATGGAAGTTGGGGTAAGATGAAGAAAATGACTCTTTTAATAACACTCTTTCACCCACACCTTGGAAAATAGTTTTTAAGAAAATAGGGCCCTTAAATACGTCCCTTTCTACCTAGGTCCACGTTCCTACGGGCAACCTTGGCTCTGATACCACCTCTATCACACCCGGTTTTTCCGAAGAACAACCAAGTGAATATCACATGTATGCCAGGATCATTTTCTCATACATGTGATGACAAATAGTGAAGCATCATTTATTACAAGCCAGGTGTCGAATATAAATAAGTCTTACATCGCAAATGTCTCAATGGACACTAATGCTTCATCACAAGTAAATAAACTAGCAGCGGAATATTATTCTTTAGGGCTCCAACACAGGCGTTGCCCGGGGGTCTTCATGAACCTAAAAACCTTCCTCGGGTCCAAAATCTTGGTCATTATACCCCACCTCATTATCTTGACCTGAGCAGCAATATAAACCAACAAATATGCAAGGTTGAGTACCAATGGCACTCAGCAAGTGTGGGAAAATTATATCATGCATGGCTAGAACAAGGAGAGGTTGAACTCATGGTTAAAGCACTACGCAATTAATACCTATCACCTTAGCTTACTAAGCACCTACATTACTACACAGGTGATATGATCCAAATCTCCCATCCCATCATAATAAACCAATAACCATAATCATCATTTCAAATGTTAAGCTCCCCGCTTAACTTCCAAAACCATCAATTCTCTAATCATGAATAAGTCCAGGCCGCTCTTAACCGTGAGCACGGCTGTCAAGACAGTTTTTAACTCTGCAGAGTTTGTACCACTGTACCCACAAGTAGTGATTTTATCCCCCGTTGCCGGGTGGACTAAAAGAACCTCCATTATGCCAGTGGCTACGATCCACATTCACACTTCCCAGGTGTGTGGCCAAGAGATCACTACGAAGCCTTTACAAAGGGATTCCCGACGAGCGTGGGCCCACTGAGGTTTCACCCCTAACAGCATACAAGAGGCTCCAACCCCGCTGCAGTGGCCCCCTCTTGAGCCTTGCGGTTCATATGGTAGTCCAGCTGACACCTACTCCCCGCACCATCCAACACACCCATACTACGCCGGGGATACACCTAATTAATTGGCCAAGCTGCCCCATCTCAGCATGTGGTTGGCACTGTAAAGCCGGGTTACATGCTCCATGAACCGGTCCTTAGGATCCAGGCAAGTACTAAACACAAACCCAAGTCTCGTGCACCCAGCACACAACCAAAACATCCAACTTGCCTTGATCCCTACCTCTACATAACTCATAATAGCTCATTCAAGAGTATGGTAATATAAACTGATGATCTCATGTCCCAATTATCCCATTCTAAGCATGGCTAAGCATATGCATGTATATAAATGACATGACAAAATAAATCCCAACCCAAGCTTCAAGGAAATAAGGTAATGCAATTCTAGGGAAACTTCCTAGCATGGGTTTCATATTTAACTTGACAATGCAAATAATTCTATCTACACATCCTAGCATAGGATCAAAGTGGTCAAGGACACTTGCCTCCTTCTTGCTGCTTTTGAAATGGGTAGTCTTGGTCTTGGAATTGAATAACTTGTTCTTGAGCAGGTTCTACTTCATACCATCACACATAGCAAAAGAAAAACAACAATCATAAGACATAGTTCACACTTCCACTTCATACAAACCACACATTCATATTTATGAAAGTTCTTTACCATTATATGTGTTGTGGTTACTTTATGTGTGTTGATTTGGGGCTTGCATACACTTTTATTTATATGTGTATGATTCCTACTTTGGTGTTCATATTTATACTCACATACTATATATATATACATATATGTATATATGTGTGTTTCAGTTTTAAATAAATTCCTTATATATTAAACTACCAAGTATGTATGAAAAGTATTTTTCTTCTCCATATATGCCTTCATAATTTCTATCAACCCTAAACTGAATTCTTTGTATTTTAGAAACTCCATTTATCATTTACTAGTTTCTATATTTTCAGATTTATATTCTTATGCATAATTGTGCATTTTATTATTAAATTAGTAATACACACTACCTAAACATATTAGGTTCTGGTCCTAAATAATTTAAGATCATATTTTGACCTTGGCTTCTGATGTATACTATTTCATAATTATTTTCCCTATTTTTCTTTAACTATTCTTTACTTAAAAATGTGTCCCTATACTATTAAATGTGAATAATAGATGAAACAGATTTATTTCAGCCCAAAAATATATTTTTATCTCACTCCAAAGTTTTCTAAGTACTGAGAAAGTTTTTAGTAAATTTGACAATTATGTTTGTCCCCCTTTTTAATATTTAAACACTAGTTACATATTCAATTTTCTAAATTAAATACTAAACAGAGCTAAAATAATGAATTCACCCCATTACAGGGTCTATAATATCATTTTCATAATTTCCAGGGGTCTAGCTACACTTTTCAGAGGTGTTTTTCTTAATTTCTATTAAGTCCAGGGGCTAAAACTGATTTTTAAATGAATTTACATGATTTTCTGGAGTTCCAGGGGCTAGATCTGAAGTTTCCGGGGCTAGCTCTCAATTCCAGAGAACCCCAGGGGGTAGCACATAAGAATTCCAGTCTTTATAACGCGGGGCTGACGTGGACCGTCTGATTTTAAACCGACGGCTGAGATTATAACGTCGAACCGGTACGCGGGGTTTTAAAGTCTACCGTGCGATTTAAAATAAACGGCGCACAAGCGGCCACGTCGCTCTGATCGAGCGCGGGCGGCGCTGCCGGCGGCGCACGGCGGCGGGAAGCGGCGATCTCGCCGGAAACTTTCGGATCCTCGAGAATTCTGCCTAGAACTGTGATCTTATGGCCTAGATCGGTAGAGGGGAGGTCAGGGATCTCACCTCGGGAGTTTTCTCGAGCTCGGGGGTCCTGGAAAGTGCTCGGCGGCGAGGTCCGAGGCAAAACCACGGCGAAGCTCGTCGGAGCTGGATTTGCACCGTAAGTCTTCGGGTTTTCTGCACCTGCAAAGTTCCCCGGAGGCGGTGGATCAAGACCAACGAGTTAGATCAGAGTTTCCGAGCTTAGATCGGCCAGAATTCACCGGCGAAGTCTCGGTACTCACCGGAGCGAAAATCGGCGATCGCGTGAGGAAAACTGATCGGATCGGTGGTTTTTATAGCCGGGGGAGGGCGGTGGATCTGTTGTGATCGAGTTGGAGTCCGCTGGGTCCGGAATTCGGCTGCGGGGACAGGTTTCCCGATCGGTTGCGATCGCGCGCGCGGGAGAGAGTCCGGGGTCGCGGGGTTAGGGATGACAGGCGGGTCCCACATATCAGTGAGGGGGCAGCGCGGCGCGCGCGGGGGCGGGCTGCGCGGGGGTTAGCTGGGCCGGCTGGGGTTTCGGCCCACTGGCCAGTTTTTTTCTGGTTTTCCTTTTTCTTTTTCATTTCTTTTCTGTTTTGAGTATAATTTGAATTCCAGTTTGAATTTGAATTTTTGCAAAACATGCAATACGTCCAAAAATTTCTAAATTCCCCTCTGAACATGGTTTATGGTTCTAAATCAAAATTTGAGTCTTGACTAAAAATTTGGGGTGTTACATTTCTTGAGAAGGTACTCCGGGTATAAACTGCAGCAATCAAGGAACTCTCTCAGCTCTCTGGTCATCTGTCCTCCCTCCATCCCGTTGGACCGGAATTCCTGAGCAGAACGGATGACCCATTCATCATCTTCATTCTCGGCCGCAGCAGGTGGTGGCTCCTCTTCGTGTTCATCTTCTTCCGGTGCAGCTTCATAGGGCTCCGCTGGGTGTAAGCCCACGTGGTATTCATCTTTAGGTGCGTACCATTGCTGTCTTTCTTGTGGATCGTCTGTCATGTCATCCTCGAATGGTTCCACATCTTCCGGATCATTATCCTCATGCATAGGACCATTGTACTCATCCTCATCATGAGGTTTCATCTTCACTTCCTCCCAATACAGTCCATCGGAAACCTTGACGGGGTTAAGCAAGTTTCCAAGTGGCGGTGGGTGAGTTCTCATGTGTGCTGCGCTCCTAGTGATCAGCATTTATAAATAAGACACAAGAACATTAAATAAGAGGGTAAATAAATCCAGAAATTTCAACAGCTATTAATCAAGAGAATATATTGTGTGTCTGTACAAAAGAAAAGAAGAAAAGGGGCTGAGAATAGCACTTTGCGGTGGCTTAGTTTACAAGTAGAATGCAGTAGCAAAAATTTTTGAAAATAGAATTTTAGAGGGTTGTTTCTATGTGTTTTAGAGTGTCCATTCTATCTAGGCTTGCGCCATACAGTCAACTTGGCTCTGATACCAATTTGTGACACCCGGTTCTGAAAATTAACCAAATGATGCGCATGTGTGTCCATGATATTCACCACACATACACAAATCCATCACAAACTGAATTTATAATATAATCACAGTATAAATAATGCTTATGTACTTTATTACAATATTTCAATGTCTCAATCATGAGTATCTAATTTATTTTTCAGTGGAAGACTCTAAACAGTAGCGGAAGTAAACTAAGGCGGTTGACGGTAGTGCTCATGTCTAGTACTCCACCTGCTCTTCGAAGTACTTCTCTCCTGTAGCTGAATTATTTGTGGGAAACACAAGGGTCAGTACATGTCGTGCTCAGCAAGTGCGGGAAAGTATGACATGTAGCTTAAAACAAGGTCGGAAACAAAGGGTTCATTTCAACAAGCAAGTTTTATTTCATAATCACAAGAAAACAGCCTACAATGTCTAGGTGAGTTAAATCCCATAATAACCATGTAATTCATCATCAATCATGTTCAATACCATCATACTTCATCATCTATCAAGTTCAACCAGCCAATGCTCATTCTCAAGCTCATCTCATATTCATAATTGCTCTTGGTCAACCCATAATCACATAACTGAATCCAATCTCATATGTATAAATAAAACCAATTCCGAATGACATACCATAACCATATCCGAATACCCATCCCAAGTTTTACCTCTAATCATGGAAGTTGGCAAGGTGCTTGTAACTGGAAGCACGGCCATCATGATAGTTTTACACTCTGCACAGGTGGCGCCCCTTTACCCGAAAGTTCGTGATTTCATCCTCGGCGACTAGAGAAACCTCCATCATGCCACTACACAACCATCGATGTATGGCCAAGAGATCACAAAATAGCCTTTACAAAGGGGCTACTAGAATGTATGAACCCACTGTGGTTTCAACGGCATGCTTGAATCTCCATTCTCCCACCCATGGCCCCCCTTGTGTGCCATGCAGTTCCTAGGGCAGTCCTCCTCGACTCCCATTCTCCGTGCCATCCAATAGTCCATAACAAGCTTGCAACACATCTAATTAGTCAGCTAAATCGTACCCATATTTGTCCTTGTGGTGGCAATATTTTCCTGGCATATTCTAGCATGAACCGGTCCTTAGACCTAAGGCAAGTGAACCACCATCTCATTCACAATAACCATGAGCCAAGCTTGCCTAGATCTCCCAAGTTCCATGCTCATTAAACATCATCATTTTATCATAATGTTTAACCTTTATGAGTGCAATAGTAAGCAAGTTTATTTTAGTTTCCCGTAATCCCGTAAGCATTACGCTGCAAAAGAGAAAACGACACATACCTGACTCAACAAGTTCCCAGCGACAAGGGTGGCTAACAATTCTTGTAAACTCCTACTAAAGGGTTTCCCATCATATTGACACGAGCATGCAGTTTTCGCAAGCAAACAGTTCAAAAACACAGGTTCAATATAGTCAAAGGGCACTTGCCTTGCTGCCATGGGTTGGGCTGCTCAAGCTCTTCAAAGTTTTGGTGCTGGAGTTCCTCGTAGACGGCCTCTTGAGCGTGTCCTTCTACTCACAATCACGTACATACGAAGCAGTACACCAATAAATACAATGCACATATTTTACTCAAAATGTGATGATGTGGATGCATGCAATCCTATATGCAACCTATAGTGACCATTTTGCATGTATCCATGCGAGTTTTGGTTAGGTTTAGTGGGGTTTTACGATGAACGGTGCTGCTTGAAATCAATTGGGAGGTGGCAATGATCCTAACTCGGTATTAGATCAAACCGTCATCAAAGCCTAAGCCGGGGGCTGTCCTACTTACATGCAGTAGCTCCTGATCGCAGGGTGTGATGCAACAGGGTTGAGGACGACGGCATCAACGTTGCACGAAGGACGATGGCTCCTGCCTCTCTTCTCCTCCTCTTTTCCTCTGCGGTTTATATTCTCCTTGCATGGTAGCAGCTGGAGCTCCTCTTGATCAATGTTGGCGGCTGGGGCTTTCCTCGGGGCAGAGCAGAGCTGCGCCCAGGGCAGGGGCGCTGGGGTCTTCTTCTCCGGCAGAGGCGCGGCAGGGAAGAGCTGGGACGGTGGCCAGGGGTTTTTTGGGGCAGGGGTGGCGGCCAGGGGGAAAGGGTTTTATTTATAAGGGGGAAAAGCAATGAAGAGGGCTAGGATTTCAGCAAAATATTTGGATCAAGGGCTGAGGTTTAATTTGGAGAAGGTGGAGGGACTAGGATTTCAGAAAATATTTTTAATCAAGGGATGAATTAATTGGGGGAGGGAAAATCCCTAAGATGGGGGAATTAGGGCTGCGGCCAGGAAAAATTCCCCAAGGGGGGCGCGGCCAGGGGGAATCCCTAAGGGCGAAAAATCCTTAAAGGGGACCGCACCAGCAATGTTAGGGGGAAGAGGGCGGCTAGGGTTTTCCTTTTTCTTTTAATTTTTTCTTATTTACTTATTTTATTTTATTTTCTATTTTTATTATTTATTTTTTTGTTTCTATATTTCTTTATTTATTTTCTTCGCTTTTTAAATGCTTCTCTACATGCAATGTATGATGATTAATATGAGGGTGTTACAGGGTCTCTTTGAATATAAATACTTGTTTGTGAAGTCAAAATTTGAATGTACTTTTGAATTTTTTAAATCATGGTTTCTCATATAATTAATTGATTAACTAGAAAAATACATAAGAAATTCATGTAAATCTTTGTGAGACTCATAATTTGACTGCATGTTCTTTGAGAAACTTATTGTAGATAATTTGAATACAGAAAGTCTTAAATATGGGCTGTTTTCACTGATTTATCTTGAATTCGAATTCAAATCTTTGAATTTTGATTGTCTTGGGGTGTCACAATGTGCACTGAGACTCGGGGCACTACAGCAATCTGTCACATTTACGACAGCCTAAACCATCGTGATAAGCCCATAACCATCATAATTACCTTATTTATGACTGTTATTTCTTATTTACGACGGCATCCGGCCGTCACAAGTGATTGGTTGTAAATAAGGTATTTACTACGGCGTAAACTGGCCGTCGTAACTTGTGGAAAGGGTGCCAGCTGGCACCCTTTGGAAGCTTATTTACGATGGCATGGAGCTAGCCATCATAAATAACACAGGCTTATTTAGTACGGCCACCTACAGGCCATCGTAAATAAGGAATGTAATTAAAAAACAGAAAAATGCTAATCCGGCATGATGGCCAGCTCACAAGAATATACATAACAATATAGATAAGATCACAGGCAGTTCAGATTACAATATTATCAAATATAAAACATGACACTACACACTCCCCCGTCAGCTACCTCCAGAGCCGGAATGTTGTCCTCGCTTCATGCTCACGTCTCGGTAGCATAGGCGATGGAGTCTGAACCTCCGTCTCCGATCCCTGTAAAATGTAAGAGCAATTATGGCTAAGTTTTACTAAGTTTGGCCATGTTTGAATAATTATAGCTAAGTTTGGCTATGTTTGAGCAAATATATCTAAATTTTGCTATGTTTGAGCAATTATGACTATATTTGGCTACGTTTGGGCAATTATGGCTAAGTTTTGCTATGGTTGACTAATTTTGTCCTAGTTTGCTATAGTAATATAATTTATGATGTTCTGAAGAAATGGTGCTTACCTGTGCCGCAGAAGAAGTCACTTGTGGCTCCAGCATCGGTGGCCGCCATGTGGGAATGGGAATCTGTTGTCCGTGCTGCTGTGCCAAAGCCTGTGATAGAAAAGCATTAGCACATGAATAGTAATGAAATGATATAATTGCTTTGTATTTTAGTCTTTTACCTGTATTGCCACTTGTATCTGTGCGTTGTAGGTGGCTTGATAATCTTGAGTTGCCTTCAATAAGGCTGCTTGCTCCTGTGTCCGGTGTAGCTCCTATTGGACACTTAGAAGATCCAGCTCCCTCGCTGACATCCGCTGGCTAGGTTCGGCAGACAAAGACTGCGAGGACAAGCCCCTCGAAGGCCTTACCTCCCTCGAGTCAACCACTCATCAAAAATAGAAAACTATGCAAAAAAATTAAGAGTAAGATAATGTATGTCGAATTGACAGAAAGAAAAACAGGTAGCATCTCGCCGTCCAAGCGCTTTACCGCCACCGCTCGCATTCACGGCGTTAGCATCGATTGGTGCGTTCTGCCAATCGTAAATAAGCTTCATGTGTGTGGCAGTTCTTTTAGAGAGGAACAGCCGTTTAAAATGAGGTGTGATGGGGAAGTAACAAAGATGCTTATGTGCAACTCCTGTCATCACCTTGATACCATCATCTTTAACAACTTCGACAAACCTTGATTTACTACACTTTAAGCACTTGTTCTCTTTGGCATGCTCTTTCCAGAAAAGCATGCAGTTGTCTAGTCACACATCAATCTTCTCATATTTCATACCCAGACCAGAAAGCATTCTTTGACTCGTACATATCTTTAGGCATTTTATGAGGCTTTGGAAGAATACATCTGATCAATTTGACAAGATCAATGTAGAAGTTATTTGAGAAAAAATATTCAGACTTAATTGCCATATGACGTGTCACGAAAGAAAGGAGTGTCACTTTTGTGTGCTTATGTAGCTGTTCTTCTGAGGCTCTGAGAAGATTGAAGAACGCTTCAACCTCCGATGTAGGAGTCTTCGTTAAAGTTTGGTTGTAAATATTCAAGCATCTTGTCCATCCTATGAAACCCCATGCTATAAGAATCCTATTTCTCTTCTTCTATTGGTTTACATACTGATTCGCTGTGAAAGACCCACACCTCATAATGTGGCACAAAACCGTATCGGCACAAGTCTATTGAACACGTTCTCTTGTCCAAACACATCATATTCTGGCATCTGCTATGTGGACACTGCACCTTATTTATCTTGGCTAACAAAAAAGGACGATCCACAAAGATGTAGTCTTGGTCACACACTCATCTGAGTGACTTCCATTCTTTTTCCAATCAGTATACATCCAACTACAATCTTCACCCATATTTGAGCCTATAAACCAAATTCAGCAACGTCAGATATCACGCGTCTACATCTCTATTAGGAAGGATGTGTCCTAAACCCACCAAAGAGTGACCGAGAGAGCTTTCTTACAATGAGACGAGGCGTCCGGATCCTGATGAAATTTCGGCACCATAACCCCCAGTTCTCCAACTACATGTCCTAAATGGTGCAGCACAGAACATTGGGGTTATACAACCAAAACTTCATCAGGATCCAGACCTCTCATGTCTCGCCATAAGAAAGCTCTCTCAGTCACTCCGAGGTTATCCAAAAAAGAGACAATTTAGAACCTATACGTGTCACGTGCGTAGCGTAAGTGACACTTGACGGTTTGAAATGGGTGATGCATAGGTTACGTTACTCTGTTTTGATTCATTCAATACCGTCATAAAAAACATATTTACGATGGTTTTCATGTGTTCCGATGAGAGACAGAGGAAAGAAATAGAGAAAGAAAGGGAAAGTTAGGAGATCGCCAGTCTATGTCTCGTGTACATCGTTGTGTTCCAACGAGCGCTTCATGTCTGCACCGGCACCATTCACCTCGAAGCCCGGCTCGACAGATGTCCTACTATTAATAATCCTACAACATGCTCTCACAACGGTGTATATAGCTAACCGTCATGAAGCAAAAATTAACACTCAATTTTCAAACAAATTTCACACAATAATAAATAAACAAAACATAATTATTAAAAAATGACTCAACGAGTGCGCAAAGTCTGGGAGCGGCCCACGGGGTGGGCTGCCAGGGTCAGGAGTGCATTGGGCACTGGCGCGTAGGGGCTGGGGGCCAAGGCGGGGGGGGGGGGGGGGGGGTGGCGCCAGGGGACGAGGGGCATCGGGGGGCGGCGGGGGACAGAGCGGCGGCTCGAAGCCGGGCGTGGACGGTGGCGTGGTGGCGGCCGAGGGCGGCAGGAGCGGCGCGGCCGGGGGCAACGGCGGCGGCGGAGGCCAGGGGCGGCATGGCTAGGGGAGGTGGGGGTGGCAGGACAGGGGCAGCGGCGACGGCGGGGGCGGCGGTGCACGGGGCGGCTGAGGCCGGGAGAGGCGAGGCCAGGGAGTAAAGCAAAAAACAATATGCTTAAACAACTAATCAATCAATTAACTAAATTAAATATCTAAAAACAGAACTAATTACTAAATTAAACCAATTAATTAAAAATTAAACTAATTATGTACTAAAAACATACAAATTGATTAAGTATTTACAATTATATCTAATCTAACAAACAACGAATTAGAAAAACTAAAAAAGATTTACTTGTTTCAGTCTGTCGACGGCGGCGGCGGTCCGCAGGAAGCCGGGAGCTGTGGCTGGGGCCGGGTGCGGTGAGACCGGGGCAAGAGGCGGCGAGGTTGGGGCCGACGGAGCTCGGGAGGCGGCCTGCGTTGGCGGCGGGGTCTGAGATCCGGGGCGGCGGCGGCAATGGTTGGGGCGGCTTGGGCCGGTGGCGGCTGGCAGGGGCGGCGGCAGGTGGTGGCGCGATGAAGAAGAGGCTCAATCGGGCTCGAGCGGGGGAAAGAGAGGCACAGGGGCTCGGGCCGGGGTATAAGGCCCCTATTTACGACGGCCTAGACACGGGCCATCATAAATAAGTTTATTTACGACGTCAAAGACTTGCCGTCGTAAATAATATTATTTACGACAGCCAACCCTATAACCATCGTAAATAAACTTAGCTGTCGTAAATTTAGCCTTTTCCTGTTGTGGGGTGTTACAATTTCCCTCATCCACTCATTCATAAGTGAGTGTAGAGCATCTAACTATTTAAGTTGGTCACACTTTTCTCAACTAGCAATGTGGAACTAAATAGTTGCACTCTCATCATGCATGAATGTGCCTTTGAGATCTCTTGGAAATTATTTCATATTTAAATATGTTAGGCGCATATAATTCCAACATTTAGATGCCTTTACGGTCTATTGACCATTTAGTTCGGTGAGAACCTCTAAGTTAGACCTCAATCAAGGACAGTAGGAAGAGGGAGCACCATGCATGATAAAGATTCTATGTGATCTCGAGTTTGCAAGTATAGTAGCAAGAGTGCAATGTCCACTTAATTAGAGATGGGTGCTTGATCAAGTGTAGAGCTGTCTTTGATGAGGAGACCGTAGCCATTCATGTTGTAAACTACACGAAGGCTTCAACTGCACCTTTGAAATAATCCACCAACCCGTCCAACTCGATATTCCACAACCCATCTAGGCGGATTAGCTGCCAGGATGTGCATATTAATTGTGGCTGTGTAAAATAATTAAGGTCACTGGGTGATAACTACGGTCTTATCTTAATAGAATATTCCGTGTTCATCGGATACCAACAAAGAGACAGTTAATGCTGAAACGGCCCACGGTCGATCGGACGTTGGGACTTCAATTGCTATATATACCTTGTGAGGCTGACACCAATGAGGATATGTATACTTTGATACCCATTTTTGGATTTGGGTTTTGCAGTGGGCCAGGCGAGGAGGCCCAACAGCCATCATCTCCAATGCGGTACCATAAATGGGTATGGGTTCCGATCGGCGGTTCGTTTGAGGGAAGGAGGGAGAAATCGTGAAAAGTTGCCGGCCAAATCCCTCTCGAAGTCCTCCGCCACCGGTGATTCCTGCTCGTCCACTTCCACCAAATGCAGGTGAAAGTCCTCATGCGTCGAATCCATCTGAAACTGCTCATCCGCCACCGGCGATTCCTGCTGGAAATCCTCCGTTTCCTCTGATTTGCAGCGACGTCCACCGATTGAACCCAGATTCGTGTGCCCCTCTTGAATCGAAGCTCCAGTGGTCGCGACTCAGAAACTAATTCACCAAATCGTTGTTCTCCTCGACGCGCTCCGCTGCCGGTCAGATTCCTAGGTTACTGGTCCGTAAGAAAATCCTGAAATCGTTCTTTGACGCCCTTCGTTTGTGAAGCTCCTGTTTTTGCATGGCTGCATCCCAGTTGATCCGAAGCTCTAGTGGTTGCCATGTCTGGGCTGTGGCTATGGCGTGTTGGTACATGAAAATGTTAAGTTGTGGGTCTGCCGCAACTTTATCATGGAAGGAAGAGGAGCTCCGCGCAGTAGCAGCTGTGGTTGCAATTTTGGGAACCAAGAGGCACTGGCGAGGCTCGGTTCATGGCCACAAAACAAATGACCGAGACCGCGTGGGTGATGACAGACGGTTGCACAATGACTAAATTGTTGAGAGGCCACTCTACAATGCCGAAAGTTTCAGTAGGAGGTAATGACCAGTCTTCATATGGAATGACCTGGTTGTTCATTGTGAACCTTTATTTACATAGGTTTATGGTAATAAGCAGTGGAATGATTTGTTCAACAGATTTCGTATGAGTAGGAGTCTCTTCCTCAAGATAGTTGATCCACTGAGCTCAGTAAATGACAAATTCAAACAGAGGAGGGATGCATCAGGTAAGCTTGGATTCTCGGCAAAACAGAAGTGTACGGTTGCCATTGAGATGCTTGCCTATGGTGGAGTAGCAGATGGTCATGATGATGGCATTCATATGGGTGAGAGTACAGTCCTTGAGTGTTCAAGGGAGTTTGTTATGACATTGATATCAGTTTTTGGGCCACAGATTCTTCGACCACCAAATGAAACTGAATTGGAACATATACTAGCAGCAAATCAGGCAAGAGGTTTTCCTGGAATGTTGGGAAGTATAGATTGTATGCACTGGGAGTGGGAAAACTGCCCCACAGCTTTGGCTGGTATGTATAAGGAGCACAAAGGCAAGCCAACCATAATATTAGAGGCAGTAGCAACACAAGACCTTAGGATATGGCATACATATTTTGGGCTTCCCGTGTCTCACAACGATATTAATGTCTTGCAACATTCTCCTGTTTTTGACGATTTAGCAAATGGGAAAACACCCCCTGTTAAATTCAATGTTAATGAGAACACCTACATCCTTGGGTACTATTTGGCTGATGGGATTTATCCTGATTGGGCAACGTTGGTGAAGACCATCAATGCCCCTATTAGCAACAAACAGAAGGTGTTTGCAGGGCAGCAAGAGGCATGTCGTAAGGATGTTGAGAGAGCTTTTGAATTTCTCCAAGCAAAGTGGAAGATATTGCATGGGCCAGCTCGGTTATGGAGTCAAAAGGACCTCAATTCCATAATGCGTGCATATGTCATCCTTCACAATATGGTCATAGAGGATGAGCATGGAATTGATCTGCCTGAAGTGCATATGTCTGAGTGCCAGGTGCATGTAAAACCTCCAATGACACAAGTAGGTGCCAATCCTGGGATTGAAGAGTTCATAGATGCCCTCTCAGTGATTCAGGACAGAGGAACCTCAGCACTCCTGAAATCTGACCTTGTGGAGCACATGTGGGTACTTTATGGCTCTAACTCAGGACGTTTCACACCAAATGCAACAGCCTAATGTACTATAAACTATGTGTGCTTTTGTGCATACCATATATGTATGCTGTTGGTAATAAGCAATATATGTACTCTGAACTATGTGTGCTTTTGTGGATAGCATATATGTATGCTGTTGGTAGCAAGCAATATATGTAGTCTGAACTATGTATGCTTGTGTGGAGTTCATGCATATCTGGTTTTAGTTTTTTCAAGGGCGCCGAACCCCAGACTGACCGGGCCGTCTTCTCCGGCGAGGTTATCCCCTCAGCCGCAGGATTAACAGAGAGAGAAAGAGAATTAGGGAAATAATCCTTGCCTTCCATTTGTCCAACGATTACAAGCATATATGGCCAATGGCCCAACCGAAATAGGGAAGGTCATCCTTTATTCTAGGAATTTCCAAAACAACTCTAAGTTTCTATCTTTAGCACAAGAGGCTAACCCCTGCTAGGCGCCTGCCCAGCGTGCTCAGCCGCGCGGCGCACGTCGCGGGCGCGCCCGCGCCTGGCATATGTGCGACCGCACATGACATCTCTCCCCGCCTCGAAGTCCAGCTCGTCCTCGAGCTGAAAGGAAGGGAACCAAGCACGGAAGTCATCCAGATCCTCCCACGTAGCCGAAGCAGGTAATTCTCCCTGCCATTCCACGAGCACCTGGCGTACTTCCCGGGCCAGCCGAGCTCGAGTCACCCGGGCAGGTGCAGGCACCACAGCACCGTGCAGGAGCGGAGGCAGCAGCGGTGCATCGGCCGGCAGGTTACCAACAAACTTCTTGAGGACGCCGATATGGAATACATCATGAAGGCGAGCGCTGGGAGGAAGCTGGAGCCGCAGAGCCACCTCGTTGATGAGTTCCGTCACCTGTTATGGCCCAACGTATTGCGGCTTGAGTTTCCCTGTTACCGAGCGTGGGAGTGATGCTGCTGCCCGCTGCCGAAGGCGAAGAAGAGCCCAAACTCTGACCTGGAAGGACACCGGCCTGTGGTGCTGGTCGCAGATACCCTTCTGAACCATCTGTGCCTGTTCATGGCGATAGCGGATGTCATCGAGGAAGGCAGTTCGCTCCTCCATCTCCTGGGCGACCGCTGCGACGCGGGTCTTGCCGGGCTCATAGGAGCAGATGGTCGGGGGGTCCCGGCCATAGACCACACGAAACGCAGTTTCGTGGAGCGACGACTGATAGGCGGTGTTGTAGGTGTACTCCGCCCATGGCAACCAACGGAGCCACTGCTGGGGGACGGTCGCTGGTGAAGCAGCGCAGATACATGACGATGACCCGGTTGGCGGCCTCGGTCTGGCCATCCGTCTGCGGGTGAAAGGCGGATGACATGTAGAGCTTTGTCCCAGTGAGCCGCATGAGCTCCTGCCAGAACGCCAAGGTGAACACTGGATTGCAGTCCGAAACAATGGATTGCGGGACGCATGGAGGCGAACGATGTCCGGCGAAGAAGGCGTGAGCGACAGACTCGGCAGTGTAGGTGTGCGCCAGGGGTATGAAATGGCAGTACATGCTGAAGCGATCCACAATGGAGAGGATGACCGTCTTGCCTTGCACCTTGGGCAGCGCCTCTATGAAGTCGATGCCGATGTCAGCCCACACAGCAGACGGAAACGGCAGTGGCTGCAGCAGACCAGCCGGCCTGAGGTGGTCGGACTTGTACTGCTGACAGGTGACGAACACCTTCACGAAATCCTGCACCAAGCGACACATGTTGGGAAAATTAAAATCCCGCCGGAGCCTGTGGAGGGTGCGGTGGATGTCCTCAAGACCGTCGCTGTGGACTGCGGCCACGATCTCTTGCTGCAGCAGCGACGCTGGGGGAATGTACAGGCGGCCGTCGAAGGCGACCATGCCGTCCACCAGTGCCCATGGGGCGGTGCAGTTGCCAGCCCAGACCTCATTGTGGATGGTGGTCAGGGCTGGATCAGTGGCTTGGGCGTGGCGGAGGCGCTCGATGAAGTCAAAGCGAGGCGCTGAAATATCCATCACCTTCCCTTTGTCATTGTCGCAACGGGAGAGGGCGTCGGCAACGACGTTCGTGGCGCCCGACCGGTACTCCACCGAGAAATTGAAGCCCAGGAGATTGCCGACCCAGTGATGCTGAGGGATCGTGGTGAGGCGTTGATCGAGGAAGTACTTCAGGCTGTAGTGGTCGGTCTTGACGATGAAGCGCCATCCCCAGAGATACGGGCGCCAGTGCCATACCGCCTGGATGAGGCCGATGAGCTCGCGCTCGTAGGCGGCCAGTGAGCGGTGGCGAGGCGCCACCGGCCTGCTGAAGAAGGCGACCATATGTCCCTCCTGCACCAGGAATGCACTGAAGCCGAACGTCGACGCGTCGCACTCGATGGTGAATAGCTTGGCGAAGTCGGGCATGGCGAGGATGGGAGCGGATGTGACAGTGACCTTGAGCACTGTGAATGCCGTGGTTGCTGCGTCGTCCCAGGAGAATCCCTCCTTCTTGAGTAGGGCCGTTAGAGGTGCAGCGATCGCCCCGTAGTTGTGGACGAACTTGCGGTAGTACCCGGCGAGGCCGAGGAAACTGCGCACAGCACGTGGCGAACATGGAGCCAGCCAATCATGGATCGCCTGCACCTTAGCCAGGTCCATGGCCACGCCCGCCGTGGAAATTACATGGACGAGGTAGGCGACGGAGGGAGCACCAAACAAGCACTTGGTGTGCTTGACGAAGAGTTGATGGTGGCGTAGCTCATCAAGGATGGCCCGGTGGTGGCGAAGATGATCAGCCAATGTCTTGCTGTAAATCAGAATATTGTCAAAAAAATACCAGGACGAAACGGTGCAGGAACAGGCGGAGCACGTCGTTGATCAAGGCCTGGAATGTCGCCGGGGCGTTGCACAGCCCGAATGCCATCCCCAGGAACTCGTACAGGCCGTCGTGGGTGCGGAACGCCTTCTTGTGCATGTCCTCCGGGCGCATGCGCACCTGGTGGTACCCGGACCGGAGGTCCAGTTTGGTGAAGAACTTGGCGCCATGGAGCTCGTCGAGGAGCTCGTCGACCACCAGGATCGGAAAAGCATCCTTAACAGTGAGCGCGTTCAACGCCCGGCAGTCGATGCAGAAACGCCACGCACCACTGGTTTTCCTGACGAGGAGGACGGGCAGGACAAGAATGGTGAGTCGCTGCAGCGGACGATCCCTTGATCGATCATGGAGGCACACTGCCGCTCCAACTCGTCCTTGTGCGCCACGGGGTACCAGTAAGGGCGGACGGCGACCGGCTGGGCGTCAGGCTTGAGAATGATGCAGTGGTCGTGCGCACGCTTGGGGGGCAGACCAACGGGGTCCGCGAAGAGCCCCCCAAATGAGAGCAACAGCACCTCCAAGAGGGGACCGGCCTCTGCTGTTGCGCCCAGGGCCAGCACGGAGTGGCTGGCCACGCCGGTCCAGGAGACGTGGCGCCCCAGGTGCTGGAAGGACATGCGCCGGCGGCAGAGGTCCCAAACAATGGGCCCAAACACACCGAGCCACCGGATGCCAAGGACTACGTCGTACCCTGCCAATGAAATGACGTAGAGTTCGGCCGGGAACGAATCACAGTCGATGAGCAGGGGCGCATCGCGGATGACGCCGGCGCAGGTGACCCACTCGCCATTGGTGACCAAGGCTGTGAGGCGGGGGCGTTGGCGGAGTGGTAGACTGGAGCGTCACGCTGTCTCCTCCGAGATGAAGTTGTGCGTGCTGCCGGAGTCGAGGAGGGCGACGAGTGATGCGACGCGTAGTGTCACGGCGATCTGCATGGTGCCCGCCATGGAAACCCCAACCACGGCCTGTAAGGAAAAACAGGTCGCCTCAGCATCGAGCTCCGCATCGCCGGCGGCTTCCGCAGCGTCCTCGATCTCCACTCCTTCAAGGAAGAAGATGCGCCGGCAGAACCTGTTATGGCCATGGGTATATTTTTCATTGCAATTAAAACATAGGCCCAGACGGCGTCGTTCGGCCATCTCGTCCGGGGTGAGGCGTCTCTGGTTGACCTTGCCACGACCCTGCTGTGCGGCCACAGGAGGAGCAGGGAAGGCCAGCTGCTGCTGGGGCGCCGGAAGCGCTGGCCGGGGTGTGGGAACAGGAAGGATGCCACGCGTGAGCGCCTCAGGTGGAGGCTTCACCGGGCGGTCGATCTCCATCAACTCCACTTGGCGCGCCAGGCTCATGGCGGCTGCGAGCGTCTCTGGATTGTGGATGCGTGCGGCATGGCTGAGCGGCGGCAGGAGTCCGCCGGTGAGAGCTGGACGCGCTGAGCCTCATCAAGATGACACACGCGAGGCAGGAGGGCCTGAAAGCGATTGGAGTACTCCTCCACGGTCCCTGTATGCCGGCACTCGGCTAGCTCAAACAGCGGAGCTGAGCGGAGGGGAGGCCCAAACCGCAAGTTCAGGAGCTCCTTTAATCGCCCCCATGGCGGCGCGCCCTCGTCCTCCTGGAGTTGGCTGTACCAGAGTTGCGCGACGGCCTCCAAATTATACGAGGCCATCCACACGTGTTCCTCCGCCATGGTGCGCTATTGGCAAAAATAGGATTCGTACTTGTTGATGAAGAGCATCGGATCGGTCTTAACGTCGTAGCGGGGAAAATCCAATTTTTGGAATCTTGGGGGGGGGGTGATCAAGATCGTGCAGCCCCTCCAGGTGGCCGACGGCGCCGCTGTCCGATGGTGAGGCCGACTTCTCCTTCAAAGCCTCCATGTCGGCATTCATGGTTTTCATCTCCGTGGTGATGGATTTCAACATCTCCATCATATTGGCGATAGTGGAATCGCTCATGGATGCTGGCTGTGGAGCGGGAGCGGTGGAGGGCTGCGGCGATGGTGGAGGGATAGGGAGGTGGGCGGCGGGTGTGGAAGAGTGGGTGGAGCAGGTGTTCGAGGACCGACGTGACTGTGATACCAGGTTGTCAAGGGCGCCGGACCCCCGACTGACCGGACCGCGGCTACGCAGCTCGTAGCCGCCGGCCGTCTTCTCCAACGAGGTTGTCCCCTCAGCCGCAGGCTTAACAGAGAGAGAAAGAGAATTAGTGAAATAATACTTGCCTTCCATTTGTCCAACAATTACAAGCATATATGGCCAATGGCCCAACCGAAATAGGGAAGGCTATCCTTTATTCTAGGAATTTCCAAAACAACTCTAAGTTTTTATCTTTATCCCAAGAGGCTAACACCTGCTGGGCGCCTGCCCAGCGCACTCAGCCGCGCAGCGCACGTCGCGGGCGTGCCAGCGCCTGGCATATGTGCGACCGCACATGATAAGTTTATAAAGAACTATAATCATCAATTTGATCTGTACCAGCTTGACAAGGCGTGTGCATTGAAATAACATACATATGTTCAGGAAACCTTACAAGTCTTAACAACAGTTGCACATGACAACACTTGTACATGATAAAGTATTAACAACAGTTGCACATGATAAAGTCTTAAAAATTGTATTACAAAACAACTTGACTACAAAACTACAACATCAGTTGTCAGTATTTGGAGGAATGTCGATTCCCCTATGCTACATGATCTGTTGCTGCATGGGGATGTAGTATGCCTTCATTTGTGGAGCAAGATTCTCTAAATCTGCTCCCATTATCCCTACCTCAGCAGTTAAAAGTTGTGCTTCGCTTTGTTTCTCTCTGAACTCAATGTCCTTCTTAGTCAAGCTAACTTGTTCTTCCTTCAACTTGGTCCGAACCTCCATATCTTCCTTCTGCAGGTCATACATCATCTCTCCAAGCTTCATTTTATTTCCCTCGAGGTTCAAGATCTCTTCCATCTGCTGGTCTTGCTTGACCCCAGATTTCTCACTTCTTTCGTTCAAGCGTTCCAACACTTCCACAACTGTGCTAGAAGAGGATGCATCTTCTGCACCCCGTGACCTCCTCTGCTTAGCAGTATCTCTACCTTCTGGCCGTGGTGGATCAAAATTGTCATTTCCAGACTCCAAATGTATTTCTGGGCAGTTGGCTTGGGATGTTTGCGGTGCTTTACCAGGTGCATCTCTTGTGTTGAGGTTTAACAGTCTATCATTCCATTTCGGCTCGTTGCGAAGTAGCTTCCAACAATGCATCAACGTAAATGTCTCTGTCTTCTCATACATGTTCACAGCATCATCGATCTAGTGTGAAAGAAAGGAGCTGATATGAGGCCGCAAAATGATCACAAATGAACATTAACTGAAGTATATGAAATTATAGTGCTCCACAATACCTTGTCTTGTCCATTCTTCCCGCTCTGATTTCTCCTGTCAATAGCTGATTTCAGGCCACAAAATCTATTCAAGGCCTTTTGGATCACAGCCCAGCGATGTTGAATGGCTATCTAACTTCTGTGACAACCTTCAGGCTAATGCTCATTGAAGTAATCATGTATGCGTTTGTAGTAACCACCACTGCTTTAGTTTACTCCTCAAATTATCCACAGTTGGGTTAGGCCCAAAACAATACAATTTATAGACAATATACAATTTTAGATGCTAATCTGTAATTGGGTCCTTACTGACATTTAGGAAAGCTGAGTGTATGACAATGTCTTCTTCCTTTGTGAAACCTACCCCACGTCTGGAAACTTTCTTTGGCTTAGCAACTTTTTTGCCTTTGCTTGCTGCCATGGATATCACATTGCTCTGTTTATTTGAACTATCCATTTGTGTTCCAATTCCCTGCAATTACAAACCAGTCATGATTTCACAGTCTTGTATATGCAGATGTATGTCTGAGCCATAAACTAACATTCCATGACATGGAAAGTTTACCTCTAAAGGGTCCAGGTGTCGTAGGGATGCTGCAAGACGTTATGCCCACCCATCATCACCAAAAAGGTTGTTATGCCCCTGTGTTGGTTCAACTTGTTGAAACACGCCTGTAACGCCTGTTTAGCAGGGCTGTTACTTTGCATTTAGCAGGGCCATTACTTTGCATGCATGCGTCGTGCGTGGGCGTTTCTGTTGTGTGCATGGGCATAGCCACATGCACGTTTAATGCCAGGCCGCGTCCTTCGGATCGATGGCTGCACATGAGGCCATTCTCCTGCTATATGTACGACATCTGTTAATCAATCAGTTGCTCGCTCAATTCCAGCAAGTGAACATCCGTACTCATGTCCCTGTCGTTTTGGACTATGGTGAGGCCAACTTCTCCATATGGAGCGCTTTCTTCGACCCTACCTTCCGCAAGTTTGGCATCTTGGATCATGTCGACAGCACGATCGGCACCCAAAGCATGTGGCACGATGCTGATTGGTTGCAAGTCGACCAGTGCATCGTGTCCTGGCTTTATAAATCGATCGCTCCACAACTCATGACGATGATCCATCGACCTCACCCGACTGCCTACCAGCTCTGGAACGCCATCTGCGGGCTCTTCCTCGACAACGCAGATCAGCGTGTGGTGTATGCTCTTCAAGAGTTTCATGGGCTCTTCCAAGGTGACCTCAGAGTTATGTGGCAGACTGGGATCTGCTAATCCAGGATCGCAGAGGGTGGTGCCGCACGATGCAACTCCTGACAGCACACATCACAAGAATGATATTGTATTACATAGAAAATAAACTGAATATGTACAAACTCGTACAAGACTTCAGTTACAAACTAGTATTTGAATTTCAAAAGTGGAAGCTAAGTTTATACAACTCACGCCACCTGTCTAGCAAAAGTTGGTTGCCCAGCCCTAGGGCAACCCACACTAGCTGCACTCCTCAGCTCAGCGCGGCGTGTACGGCTCCCACTCAGCCGTGGTCCCCGACGGAGGGTAGCCCTCGCCGGTGGACTCGTAACCCGAGTCCGTGGGGTAGTCATCACCTGAAAAACACTTATAGCAGCAACCATGAGCACGATGGCTCAACAAGACTTAACCGACTCACCTAGGAACGAAACTCTACATGCAGTTTACACGGACATGGGATGGTAAATTTCAGCAAACGGACAAACCTACAAGTTTATCCTTAGTTCATATTTTAGTCACAAGTTAACAGTTCATGAATATGAAAATTTAGTAAGCGATATTTGGTGGCACACATGTAGCAATACAACTTTTATAATAACAACAATATTGAATCATCACATTTCATACATTAACCTACGTCACGACTCAGTGACCAAGTGTTACTCATCACCGTGAGGGACGGCGAATCGACTCGATATACACCTGCAGGGATACCTAAAGAGCACGTCATGTACGCCCACCCGTGGAGCTGCACAGCACACTCACTCGATGTCGTACGGAACAACCTTTCACCCAACAGCCCAAACGTCGAACCGGCCGCACCGAAACAGACAGGAGGTTCCCTACACGCAGCATCTCTCTATGCCTGTTAGCAGATTTCCACCTTGCTGCCCTCAACCTACACCTATAAATCGGTGTGCTATGCCTCGACGCCCGGAGGTTTAGGTTACATCGGTTTGCCGGGGCCCATATATCTGATATGCCTTCGGTACGTTCAAACTTGATCAGCATGGGCCGCGCACGGATCGGTCCTCGATCGACACGGACAGGGCTGCTGTAACACCCCAAAATGTGTTAAAAATGTGAATATAAAATTTTTGGACGTAATGCATGTGGAGAAAAATTCAAACTCAAATTGGAATTCAAATTTGAATCAAAACCGAAAAGAAAAAGGAAAAAGGAAAAGAAAAACGGCCAATGAGCCGAAACCCACCTCAGCCGGCCCAGCAACCCGCGGCTGTTTTCCCCCTCCCCCTCTCTCTGCCGCGCGGGGCCCGCATGTCATCCCTTTCTCTCCCCCCTCCCCCCCCCCCCCCCCGCTTCTCCTCAAACCGCCACCGATCCTCCCGTGCCGATCGCCGCTGCCTCGTCCGAATTCCACGCCACGAGTCAAGATTTCGGCCAAGCGGTGCTACACCATCTAAACCGGCCCTGCCGCCTCCCCTCGTGCCTTTAAACTCAAGAAAACACCATCGGTTTCCCCTCACCGCTGCATTTTCGGCTCCGGTGAGAACCGAGGCATCCTTGGCCATTTTCTTTCGATCCCCGTCCGGTCTTTCCGATCTAACACGCGCGGCATGCCCCACCGCCGCCGGGGGGTCCTGCAGGTGAAGGAAACGACGTGTCTTACGCTCCAACAGTCGCTCCGACGAGCACCGAGTGCCATTGCCGTACTTCGACACCGCCGACCGACTTCCAGGGCCTCCGAGTGCAGGAAAATCCCTAGGTGAGCTTCCCCTACCCCTCCGCAGCTGATCCATGCAAAAGGATGCGAGTTCTAACGTCTAGCGGCAAAAACCGAGGCTACGCTGGCGAGATCGCCGCTCCCGCCGCCGCGCGCCACCGCGCGCGCGGGCTGGCTCCGGCCAGGGCGACGTGGCCCCCTGTGGCCCGTCCCTTTTAAATCGTGCGGTCCCGAATAGAATTAACCCGTACCGCTTCGCGATCTAATCTCAGCCATCCATTGTAAATCCAACGGCCCACATCAGCCCCGCATATTAAACCCCAAGAAACTTACGAGCTACCCCCCGGGGTTCTGAGGAAATAGGATCTAGCCCCAGAAACTTCTGATCTAGCCACTGGAACCTCAGAAATTCATGTAAATGCATTTAAAAAATCAGTTTCAGCCCCTGGACTTAATAAGAATTAGGAAGACCTCCCTGTTTTGCACACTTAGACCCCTGAAAATTTAGAAAATGAGAAATGGGGCCCCACAGCAGTGTGGATTTGCACATCGGCCCCTGAGAGTTATTAATTTCAGGAAATTGAATATGTAAATAGGATTTAAATTCAAACATAAGTATATGTTCAGTTTAATTATTCTAACCCTGTGTGAGATTTGTAGAACAATCTGAAGTCTGAATTTAGAGGGGAAATAAACTTTTAAATAAATAAGGTTGCTGTTTTGTGATTTATCCCTGAAAAACAACCTTTAGACATAAAACAAATTTAAATGTGGGAAAATGAATCTAAGTCACCAAAAAGGGGTAGGGAAAATTCATAAAGGTTCTGTTTAGGTAATTGGAACAGTAGAAATTTTTGTATGAATTTAAGTTACTGTTTTATGGCTGGAAATTCATTCTTAGGCTAGAAAATAATTCTGAAAATGGGTAAAAATATAAATTTAAATTGATCCCCATCAGAGAGGAAGTCAAAAGATAATTTGTTGGACATTTTAGATGAGAACATATTCTGTTTAGGTGATATGTCTTGCTATTTTAATATTAAAGTTCACTTTTAGGTATGGAAAATAAATCTGAAAATATAGAAAAATAGGTATGCACAATTAGAAAATGTTAAATGAGGTCCCCAAGATCCAAAACTTCAAATTGAGATTTTGTAGAAGATCTGAAAACCTATTTGGAGTAGGAAATTATCTTTTATGCAAATTTTGTGGCTAAGAAGTGTATTACCCAATGTAGAAAATTTGTTCAAATTGGAAATTCATATATACTGTGCACATAGAAATCTAAATATTAAAGCTAGAGATAATATATATGTTTAAAAGTGCATGTATGCTTAGAATCAACATATCTAAGGTAAACACAACACTTAAATACGTGTATGACTTTCATATGTATGTATGTGTGGTTTGCATGAGTGGAAATGAGGACTATGGCTTATGGAATGTTGTTTTCTTTTTGCTATGTGTATTGGCACGAGTAGAACCAGCCCCAGAGCAGGTTCTCACCTTTCAAGATCAAGACTTTCCCTTCCCAGTGCAGCAGGAAGAAGGCAACTGTCCTTGACCACTTCGATCCTATACTAGGATGTGTAGTTAGAATTTAATTGCATTGTCAATTTGGAATATGATACCAAAGCTAGGATGTTTCCCTAGAATTGCATTATCTTGTTTCCTTGTAGCCTTGGGTTGGGAGTTACTTTATTATATCTTTCATTTATGCTACTTGTAGAATCCCGAGAAAAAGGGACTTGCAAAAACTTTTCATCACCTCACAACACCACAGTTTTTGTTGTGAATATATGGTGAAGAGCAAGTAACCTCCATCAAAAGGGGATTGGTTCCAAACTTTCTACACATATGATAATACATGAGAGGTTGTTAAAAAACAAACTTAGGGTTGCTTGCATGTTTGGACCCTAGGTGGATTAATACCACAGAAGTGAAGTATCCAAGGGCAATGGGGGGGGGGTTGAAAAATCAAAAGTTAAACTGAGGGTTCAACTCAAATTTCAAATGAGGGGAGGACACAATGGGAATTCAAAACTGTTGTGTTCATACTCTTGTTTGCAGCAGCTAACACACGAATCAAATTGCATATTTGGATTCCTTAGGTCCAAATTAGTGGGTAGGCAAAGTTTTATAAATTTTTGACATGGTTTGCTATCCATTTTTCCAAAAAGGATTCAAATATTCGAAGAATTCAAATATACATTTGAATTGGGACGGAATTTGTCTAACCATCCAAATGCAGCTCAGATTTTAGCTCCAAACATTTGAATTGGTCACTTGCCAAGTTTTTGGAGATCTTTTGAGGGATAGGGGAGCACTGACTGGTGGGACCCACATGTCATTGGGGAGGTTAAATATGCATAAAGATCAGCAGCCTTCGGGGTTAAGTCTTGCTCACTCGAACAGAGCCGAGGAGTCCACAGGCGCCACCGAGACGCCACCACAGCTTTCCCTGGGGTCGGTTTTGTGAGACCTATGTGTGCTGAATACATTGGCAATTAGGATAAAAGTTAGCATTAACATTCAAAGTTTTGAATATTGCCAAAACATTCTTCTGTGGCAAGGTCCGACAAGTTCTTTGTTAGGTCCGCCAAGTGTTGGCAAGGTCCGACGCAAGGTCCGCAGAGCTCCTGCAAGGTCCGGAGAGCTTCTGTGAGGTCCGGAGCTTGTTTTTAGGGAGCTCCCGTGAAGTTCAACTCGTAGAACTGCAGCATCTTGTTTTTGCTTTTAACTCGCAATGTTTCAAACTTGCTTTATGGGAAGGTTTGCTTAGTATTAATTTGCTAAGTTTTTGGTGTGTTTTGGTGGTTATGGCTGTTATCATTTGATATGGTTTGCAACATGCTTATGTGACGTGCTCATGTAAGGTGTTGTGGTTTTCGAACTAACGTGAGTCAAGTCGAGGACTTGTGCTCGGAAGAATTGGTTGTTTATTCATGTGCAGGTGTTGCTTGAGTTTAAGACATGGCTGATGACGGGATCCTTGGACTAGTCTCAGGGAGGAGATGAGGTTCCAACAACCATGTTCGGGAGGAGCTGTGGTTGAGTTGATCGGGAGGTCGCGCAGCATGTTTGGATCAAGGGCAGTGCATATGAAGGTTGCATGTACGTCGTTGGAAGGTGTTTGCACGTGTGCAAGGAGTGCATGGACGTGGCAACATTGTTCCAAGGCGTGATGAAGAGAAGTGGACGTAAAGAATTGGTCGGAAAGGTCCAACCGACTAGGTTATGGACTCAGGCTGCGGCTGAGTCGTGTTTGACTCAAATATGGAAAGTTTTGAGTTGGTTAAGATAGGATTTCGTGTGGGTCACGAATTTGAGTTGTTTTAGGAATGTTTGGGACGTTCCTAAGGTGTTTGGAAGTCTTAAGATTGCTTCTATCTGCGTATAGAAGAGTCTTGAGCAGTATTGGAAAGTTACAGTTTGAATCCAAGTAGGAGTAGGAGTCCTAGTTTGAATTGGATTGGCCATAGAGCTGGTTATATAAGCAAGTGAGGCCAGAGCTCGTGGTGCACGACTTTGGGCTGTTCCTCTTGTGATTCTATTGAATAAAGTTCATAGATTCGAGGAGCTTTTGTGCCTTGTTCGTCCGACTTGTTTTTCGTCAAGTCTTTCTCGCCGAGTTTCTGGACAGACCGACGTTGCTTCGGTATTTCGTTCATAACTCGAGTTTTACAGATACGATTGACGTGATTCTTTTTGGGTTGTCTTCACAACTCAATTATCTATCATCTGTGAAATTTTCACGAGCTTAGGATCGGTAGTTTTTGATATACACGAGTTTCTTTGCAGCGTTGCAGATCTGTTTTGTATCGGGTAGAACAGATTGATCTTCGTTTAATGTTTTGATCATATCTCAAGTTTTACTGCGTGTTTTCAAGTGATTCTTGTTGCATTAGATCCGTGACTTTATTCTCTACATCTCTACTTGATTTGTCACGGTTGAACACGTTTGAAAACACTTGCACACACGGTTTCTTTAACCGATTGATTTTTTGCTGAGGGGTATTTGTTGTTTCCGCTGCGAAAAGTTTTAATCTACCATTCACCCCCCCTCTGGTAGCTTTTCACGTGCTCTTCGATCCTACAATTGGTATCAGAGCCAAGGTGCTCTAATCTTTGTGATTTGCACGTGTTTTGACTAACCATCATGGAGAAGTAATCCGCAAAACCTTGTGTGTTCAATGGCATCGATTTTCAGGTTTGGAAGGCGCTGATGGAGGCCTACATACAGGCGCAAGGCTTCGCCATATGGGAAAAGGTCTACCGGAACTTCGATGTACCACCCAAAGATCAAGTTATGGCTGTGAACATGAGAGATGTTGACAACAACAACAAGGCTCACAACTTGATCATCCAAGGATTGACTCAAAGCGACTTCGACCGTGTTGCACACCTCCGATCTGCATATGATGTTTGGAAAGCTCTTTGTGACTACCATGAAGGATCCAATACGATCAAGGAGGTAAGGCAAGATGTGTTCAAGAAAGAATACATGCGTTTTGAGATGCAACCCGGTGAGTCAATTGACGACCTTTTTGCTCGCTTTAATAAAATTCTCAGCAACTTGCATAGTGTCAGTGTTAACTTTTCAGATGCTGAAAATGGTAGACAATTGTTAGGAGCATTAGATATGTCAATTTGGGAGATGAAAGTTACATCTATTCGTGAATCTACTGTCATGAGTTCTCTTACTTTAGACGTGCTTTATTCTAAATTGAAAACTCATGAAATTGACATCATCTCACGTAAAAACCCCAACAAGTCTATTGCATTTGTTTTGCAACGTGACATGTCTAGTTCTAGTCAATCATCATCTAGTGGTGCACTCTCTTTGCTGTCCTCTCTAACCCTTGAACAGATTGAAGAGTTTCCAGAGGAGGAGCTTGCACTCATCTCTACTCGGTTCTCAAAAGCATTGCAAAATGTGAGAACTAGAAGGAGAGTAAGCCCCGGACCTCAACGATGTTTTGAATGTGGTAAGACAGGACATTTTCGTACGGAGTGCCCTAACCTTTCAGGTCCGACTTCACGTGAAGAAAAGGAAACAAGGCCGAAGAAATCGTTTCCAAAGAATAAGAAGAAGAAAGATTTATCAATGCGCAACATAGTGCATAGTATGATCTCTGCGCTTCAAGATTTCGGCTCAAGTGATGTGGACACCGGTAGTGATGAAGATGAAGAAGCTATGGCAAATATGTGCTGCATGGCGAGCAAGTCAAGTTCAAGCTCCGAGGAGGCAGAACACAACAGCGACGATGAAGAGGTATGTCCCACTTGCGAAGAAATGTGTGATGCTATTTCTCGTGCCACTGTTATATTAAAGAAAAAGGATAAAAAACTTAGGAACTATGCTGTTAAAATTGAATCACTAGAATCTGAAATTAATCGTTTAAAAACTTTGATTCCTAGTGATGATTCTTGTTCCTCATGTGATTTAATTTATGAACAATTATCCTCTTTAAGAAGTGCACACACATCTACACTTGATAAACTTGAACTTGAAATTGAAAAGAACAAAGATCTTGCTGCACTTAATGATAAAAATTTGAAAGATGCTTGTTGTTCTACAATTGATTTGCATTATTCTTCATGTGATGATCTTAATAAGAAACTAAATGATGCTATGAATGAGATTTCTATTTTGAACAATGCTTTACGTGTGCATGAAGTTAAATATTGTTCAAATTGCAAACTAAAAGGAAAAACTTCATGTGAAAACTGCTTTGATCTGTCCAATAAACATGATGACAAGCATAGGACACTAGATCGGTTTTCTAATGCAAATAAGAACCTAAACTTTCTGCTGAATTCTTCCAAGTCTCGTAATGATAAAACTGGTTTAGGTTTTAATTCTCATGCTCATGCTAAGGCACACCCACCTAAAGTTATAAAGTCATTAGGAAGCGGTTTGATTCAAACAGCTCCTAGACAAAAAGAGGTGATTTTCAAATCTACAGGTGTACTGTCCCATTCGGGTTCTAATAAACATGTTGCTTGCTCATTTAGACATGATAATAAGGTTATTTTTCATTGTACCTACTGTGGTAGAGATGGTCATGTCATGGATTTTTGTTATAGACTAGCTAAACACGATAAGAAACAAAGAATACTTGCTAGATCACATAACAACCAAGCAAAATCTGCTAGACCGAATGTTCGGAGCTTGCAACCTGCTGTAATGAGTCAAAAACTTGCTCCCGGACCTACTGTTTTTTGTGCTACATATAACACATCTTCTAAGTCAGTAGTTGGGAACAAAAATTTTCGATGTTTGGCTCATAAACTTGCTGTATCTTCTCAGCTTTCGCGTGTTATTCCTGCTGGACGTCGTGTGACTCAGTACTGGATTCCTAAAAGTCTTTTAACTAACCCCAGTATTGAGTCATCGACGTATTGTGCTGCTGTGTAGGTTTCACGTTTGAGGAAGGAGAACATTTGGATTATGGATTCAGGTTGCTCACGCCACATGACCGGTAACAAAGAATGGTTCTCCTCTCTCTCTTTTGTGTCACGTGTAGAAAATGTTACTTTCGCCGACAACTCTTCTACTCCCATAATTGCTAAAGGTTCGGTTAGAGTAAACAATCTCTACACTTTGAAAGATGTGGCACTTGTTAAAAATTTGAAATACAACATGCTTTCGATTTCACAATTGCTAGATGAAAATCTAGAGGTTAGTTTTGCTAAAAATTGCTGCAAGGTTGTAGATTCAAAAGGTGAGCTTTTGTTTAACATGTCTAGGTTTGGAGGTGTTTTAAAGCTGATTTTGATTTGTCAACTTCTAAGCATCGGTGTCAAGTTGCTAATGATACAAAGGATCTATATTTTTGGCATTGTAGACTTGGTCACATAGGCCTTGATCATCTCACTCGTGTTAGTGCACTCGATCGCATACGTGGGCTGCCGAAGCTTAAAAAGGACAATTATATTGTGTGCTCTTCTTGTAGACATGCTAAGTTTGTTGCAGGTTCACATGCTCCTCTCACAATGACCATGACAGCTGAACCGGGACAACTTTTACATCTTGACACAGTAGGTCTGGCACGTGTTCAATCCTTCGGAGGTAAATGGTATGTGCTTGTGATTGTTGATGATTATTCCAGATATTGTTGGGTTTATTTTATGGCATCTAAGAATGAATCTTTTCGTCATTTTAGAACTTTATTTCTTATATTATCTATTGATCACCCAGGATCATTAAAAGCAATTAGAAGTGATAACAGAACTGAATTTAAAAACCAATCCTTTGATCACTTTTGTGCTGAAAATGGAATAGATCATCAATACTCTTCACCCTATGTAACACAACAAAATGGTGTCGTAGAAAGAAAGAACAGGACCTTAGTTGACATGGCTAGGACTATACTTGATGAATATCAAACTCCTAGGAAATTTTGGGCTGATGCAATTGCAACCGCTTGTTATGTCTCAAATCGTGTTTTCTTGCGTGCTAAGCTTGGAAAAACCCCATATGAGCTCCGGTTTGGACATAGGCCTAGTGTTACACACTTTAGGGTTTTTGGTTGCAAATGCTTTGTTAAGAAACATGGTAATCTTGATAAATTTGAAGCTAGATCTGTTGATGGCATGTTTCTTGGTTATCCATCTCATACTAGAGGCCACCGTGTGCTTTTACTTGACACTAACAAAATTGTGGAGACTTGCGAGGTTTCTTTTGATGAAGCTAGCCCAAGTACTAGCTCCAATATTGCAGGTCCGGATCCATATCCGCAGGGGGAGAGTATTTTTATTGAAGAAGATGAAGAAGTGGTGCTGCTGCCCAAAAACTCGGAAGTAAATAACGATCAAGCTGCTGATTTTGCACCACAACCAGCACCAACAGTCACTACTGCTGGTTCGGACCTTCCTCAATCAACAAGCTCTCCTAATCAAAGGTCCGAACATGAAGAAGAAGGTGCTTGTGAAGTGTCTACTCCCCTCCGAGTACTCAAAAGTCATCCTCCACAACAAGTCATTGGAAGCTTGCATGAACGAGTCACTCGGTCCAGGTTTTGCGATCCAAACTCTCATGCTCATTCTGCTTTTGTTGCTTCTTTTGAACCCAAGGATATATCACACGCACTCACTAATGAATCTTGGATTAATGCCATGCAAGAAGAGTTAGAAAATTTTGAAAGAAATAATGTTTGGAAACTTGTACCTCCACCTCAAGGTCACACATTAATTGGAACTAAATGGGTATTTAAAAATAAGCAAAGTGAGGATGGGGTTGTGGTTAGGAATAAAGCTAGGTTGGTTGCTCAAGGTTTCACTCAAATTGAAGGTCTAGATTTTGATGAAACATTTGCTCCTGTTGCTAGATTAGAAGCTATAAGAATTTTATTAGCATTTGCTGCATCTAAAGGTTTCAAGTTATATCAAATGGATGTTAAAAGTGCTTTTCTTAATGGCTACATAGAGGAGGAGGTTTATGTTAAGCAGCCACCGGGTTTTGAAAATCCAAATTTTCCTAATCATGTTTACAAACTGTCCAAAGCCTTGTACGGTCTAAAACAAGCCCCTAGAGCATGGTATGATAGGTTAAAAACATTCTTACTTGAAAAGGGGTTTACCATGGGCAAGGTTGATAAAACTCTTTTTGTACTTAAGCATGGCAATGACTCATTATTCGTTCAAGTGTATGTGGATGATATTATCTTTGGTTGTGCTTCTCATGATCTCGTGTCCAAGTTTTCAGCTATGATGAGTTCAGAATTTGAGATGAGTATGATGAGAGAACTCACATACTTTTTGGGGCTGCAAATCAAGCAAACAAAAGAAGGAACTTTTGTGCATCAAACTAAGTATACAAAGGACCTTCTTAAGCGCTTCAACATGGACAAATGCAAGCCTCTTCGGACACCAATGGGAACAGCAACAACACTTGAACTTGACGAAGATGGTGACCCGGTCGATAAAAAAGAATACAGAAGTATGATTGGATCACTTTTGTATTTCACAGCGTCAAGACCGGACATACAATTCAGCGTATGTCTTTGTGCATGTTTTCAAGCTTCTCCACGTGCTTCACATCGCCAAGCCATCAAAAGGATTCTCAGGTAACTACATGGAACTTAAGAATTTGGCATTTTTCTTCCTTCTTCCTCAACCGTTTCTTTGAAGGCTTTTTCGGATGCTGATTTTGGGAGTTGTAGGATTGATAGGAAAAGTACTTCGGGTGCTTGTCATTTTCTTGGTAATTCACTTGTTGCTTGGTCCTCTAGAAAACAAAGTTCAGTTGCACAATCCACGGCCGAATCTGAATATGTAGCTGCGGCTAGCGCTTGCTCACAAATTCTTTGGATTGTTCAAACACTTAAGGACTATGGGGTTGATTTAGATAGTGTTCCACTGTTTTGTGATAACACTAGTGCAATTTGTATTGCTAAAAACCCCGTGAAACACTCTAGAACTAAGCACATTGACATTAGGTATCACTTTCTTCGTGATAATGTTGAAAAAGGAAACATTGTGCTTCACCATGTCGATACCGAACAACAATTGGCTGATATTTTTACAAAACCTTTGGATTTCGCTTGTTTTTGTTTCATTCTTAGTGAAATAGGGGTTATGCATCCTCATGGCTTAAATTGACAGGGAGTTTTTGAAACTTTGAAAGTCTATGTGTGAATCTGAAACTAAAATAATATGAGCATAGTATTTCATACATATATGACTTTGTGATTCCTTTTACAGGTTGAAAGTTCTTACTACATTACTCATGTTATACATTTTGTAGTTTTTGCCATGACTAGTAATTGGAATAATTACTTACACTAAATCTGGTCATGATCGAACTTTCTTGCTGTTTTGAACTTGTTGTGTGCTCACATGTGCTTTTAATCATAAAAAATTAATCAAGTGATCAGCTCACATGTTGAGTTTTCAAATAAAAAATTGAGAAAAGATCAAGAGAATATGCATGCATCGCACATCTTCTTTTGAGATTGCTTATCATTGCACTAAGATATGAACTTGGAAGGAATTGTGTATGACTAAAACCATGTCCTTAAGCTTCTGATTGTCAAATGACATAGGCTTGGCTTGGTTGGTTAGAATAAGGCTGATGCGGCATATAATCTCTTGCAAATATCATATGATCAACTTTGTGCCTTAAATGATTATGAATAATAAAAATGCAGCAACAAGTGTCATGTTTTCAGGTTTTGAAATAGTTGAGTAAGGGAGATCATGACTTACTTAAACTGAAAAATACAATTGATCTCTAGCATGGCTTACACTACTTTATGTATCTCATTGATGTGATAGTGTAAGTAACCTGATAGTATGACTTGGATGAGTTTTGTTATGTATGTATATGTTATAATATGCTCATAACATTTAAAAATTTCTCTTTTGAACCTTGCTGAATACATTGTCAAAGGGGGAGAAATATGTATAAGGAGAGATTTTTTTTACACTTTGCATATGTTATACACTTTCTTCCTTCTCTGATTTTAAAAAATGGGGAGAAATTAATAAAAGGGGAGAAATGAGTTTTCAAAGCTTTTCAAAACTTTTCATAAGCCAATGTTCGGATTTTAATTGGTGTTGCCAATGCATTCATCAAGGGGGAGATTGTGAGACCTATGTGTGCTGAATACATTGACAATTAGGATAAAAGTTAGCATTAACATTCAAAGTTTTGAATATTGCCAAAACATTCTTCTGTGGCAAGGTCCGACAAGTTCTTTGTTAGGTCCGCCAAGTGTTGGCAAGGTCCGACGCAAAGTCCGGAGAGCTCCTGCAAGGTCCAGAGAGCTTCTGTGAGGTCCGGAGCTTGTTTTTAGGGAGCTCCCGTGAAGTTCAACTCGTAGAACTGCAGCGTCTTGTTTTTGCTTTTAACTCGCAATGTTTCAAACTTGCTTTATGAAAAGGTTTGCTTAGTATTAATTTGCTAAGTTTTTGGTGTGTTTTGGTGGTTATGGCTGTTATCATTTGATATGGTTTGCAACATGCTTATGTGACGTGCTCATGTAAGGTGTTGTGGTTTTCGAACTAACGTGAGTTAAGTCGAGGACTTGTGCTCAGAAGAATTGGTTGTTTATTCATGTGCAGGTGTTGCTTGAGTTCAAGACATGGCTGGTGACGGGATCCTTGGACTAGTCTCAGGGAGGAGATGAGGTTCCAACAACCAAGTTCGGGAGGAGCTGTGGTTGAGTTGATTGGGAGGTCGTGCAGCATGTTTGGATCAAGGACAGTGCATATGAAGGTTGTGTGTACGTCATTGGAAGGTGTTTGCACGTGTGCAAGGAGTGCATGGACGTGGCAACATTGTTCCAAGGCGTGATGAAGAGAAGTGGACGTAAAGAATTGGTTGGAAAGATCCAACCGACTAGGTTATGGACTCAGGCTGCGGCTGAGTCGTGTTTGACTCAAATATGGAAAGTTTTGAGTTGGTTATGATAGGATTTCGTGTGTGTCACGAATTTGAGTTGTTTTAGTAATGTTTGGGACGTTCCTAAGGTGTTTGGAAGTCTTTAGATTGCTTCTATCTGCGTATAGAAGAGTCTTGAGCAGTATTGGAAAATTACAGTTTGAATCCAAGTAGGAGTAGGAGTCCTAGTTTGAATTGGATTGGCCATAGAGCTGGTTATATAAGCAAGGGAGGCCAGAGCTCGTGGTGCATGACTTTGGGCTGTTCCTCTTGTGTTTCTATTGAATAAAGTTCATAGTTTCGAGGAGCTTTTGTGCCTTGTTCGTCTGACTTGTTTTTCGTCAAGTCTTTCTCGCCGAGTTTCTGGACAGACCGACGTTGCTTCGGTGTTTCGTTCATAACTCGAGTTTTACAGATCCGATTGACGTGATTCTTTTTGGGTTGTCTTCACAACTCAATTATCTATCATCTGTGAAATTTTCATGAGCTTCGGATCTGTAGTTTTTGATATACACGAGATTCTTTGCAGCGTTGCAGATCTGTTTTATATCGGGTAGAACAGATTGATCTTCGTTTAATGTTTTGATCGTATCTCAAGTTTTACTGCGTGTTTTCAAGTGATTCTTGTTGCATTAGATCCGTGACTTGATTCTCTACCTCTCTACTTGATTTGTCACGGTTGAACACGTTTGAAAACACTTGCACACACGGTTTCTTTAACGGATTGATTTTTTGCTGAGGGTTTTTTGTTGTTTCCGCTGCGAAAAGTTTTAATCTACCATTCACCCCCCTCTGGTAGCTTTTCACGTGCTCTTTGATCCTACAGGTTTCTTCACGCTGGTGAGCTCCTCGTGGGGGATAGTTACTCCCGGCCGTGCCCCGTTTTGCCACCGCACCGAAGGCCACACTCTACTCCTCTCGCGCGCAAGAACGGCACAGAGAAGCCGCCGCCATCATCAATCGCTCCGGAGCTGTTGTCCCTCGTGGGCAAACACCCAGGCGGTAGCAAAACACCCTGACAGTCTTCTCCACCGCCACGTCGGGCCACAACCGAGAGCTTTTGTGTCACACCCGGTTTCTCCGAAGAACAACCGAGTGAATATCACATGTATGCCAGGATCATTTTCTCATACTGTAAGGGCCTCAGTTTTTGACACACATTTGCAGTGTTCGTCACCACACCACACGCCTCATTTGAGGAAGAATGATGAACACAAATGAAGAGAAAGTAACAATTATCAACATGCTCATTAGAGAACAAACTTACACATTGCAAAAGTGGTATTTCCCACATGTGATATAGATGGGCTGGACATATGAAAACTCCTACACTTTGCTAAGGATGTCCATGCCAAGTTTCACCCAAATTCAAAACCTTTTTGAGGTCATTTTGGGTATAGATAGGAAGAGGGCAGTTTGAAACCATATTCAAATTCAAACTGTTTTTATCCCATGAATTTAAAAGTGGAAGGCATATTCTTACTCAGCACATTTTTGTGAGCTCACACACCAATTTTCACTTCATTTGGAGTTGATCTTGACATGAGCTAAGGGGGAGAAGTTCAAACTTTATTTGAATTTCAAACTGAACTTGTGCTGAAATTCATTCAAACCAAACCTCATTTGAACTTTGATCAATTCAAATGGCTCATGGGTGAATAATTTGAATTGCCAAGGGTAGTATGGGATTCACTGTTTACAACAGTGATTAGGAGTAAATTTCAGAGGTTAAAACTGGAGGTGGGACCCACATGTCAGCCACTGCTCAGATCAAACCGACTGAGACTTTTTCACTCGGGTCGCCGAGCCGCAGCGGTGATCGCCACCGAGGCCAGCCGCCGCGCCACCAGCTGCTTGCCCACGCGCGGGCATGAGGCGGTGCAGAGCCTTCTTAAGGCGCCTGCCCCCTCCTCGGCCGAGGCACCGTCGTTCTTCCCCGCAAGAACTCAGCGCCGGCCGAAAACTTCCGCAGCTCGGACTTGATCGAAGAACGCCGATCGCAGCTCCCTCCTTCCACTCCAGAGCCCCAGCAAGGTACTAGAGACCTTCCTCTGTCCTCCCCGTTGCTAGAATTCGGTTGAAACCGATTGATATCGGCTGTGCCGAAAGATCAAATTCGGGACTTGGAACCGCCGCACCTTGGGCTCTCGTGGACAGCCCAACCAGGGCGTTGTCACGCCCGAGCCATGGCACCCTTGGACGCGCGGGTGACCGGTGCTGCTCATCCCCGAGCCACAGCTCGAGTGGTTGCTCACCGGCGGCGAATTTCCATTTTTCCCCTCTCTGTGTGCAGAACGACCTTCGGGTACGATTCTGTTTAATTCGTGCTCTAGAAAGGATTAGAGGGCCTCAGGCCGCTCTCACACGAGCTAGACCCGGTAACGCACAAGTTGCCTTCACAACTCTGGGCCGGAGAACCTCTGTGCCCGGCGTAATTTGAGGTCTACTGATGGAGGAACGAACGGGAGGCATCGGGCGCACGATGGGGACCTATTTCGAGCCTTCCCCGAGCTGCCTCGAGCTCATGTCGACCTTCTCTGAGGTCCACTGATGCTCCCCGACCGATTTCCCAAGTAGCTGAGGTGCTAGAGAAGTCAGCCGACATGGCCGAAGTCATTCCGAGGTGGCGGCTCGTCGCCGACCATGCTCCGGCCATTGTCATGAGCAGCTGACCGTAGAATCCTGTTCCCCGAGTAAAAGTAGGCAGGGGCGGCCAGAATCGAGAAGTTTGGAGCTGTACAGCAGCCGGCGGCGAGCTCTCCGGCGAGGTCCCTCGGCGGCGGAGCGCGGGTGTCGCGAGGTTGAAGAAGGGGGTGGAACCCAGCTGTCAGCGGGAGATATTTTGAATCGGGATCCAGCTGTGGCCGAGATCGGCTGTGCTGGCGCGCAAATACCCTATGAGCTCCGGTGTGCCGGACACCTCCGCACTCGACACGTGTCCCCGCGCGCCCCCGCGAGATTTAAACTTTCCCCGATTTTCAGAATTTTTTCAAACTTCAAATCCTCATAACTTTGGCTAGAAAGCTCCAAATCGAGTGAACCAAATTTTGCTGGATTCAGCTCTCTGAGTACTTTCCAGAAAATCAAGTTTCACTTCAGGAAATTCCTTATTTCTCCAGAATTAATTCCTCAAAGTTTAAACTGTTAGGAATTTTAACTGGAGAATACTTTGGAGGAAAATCCTGAAATTTTGCTGAGATGTTCACCAAAATATCCTTGAACTACCATAAAACTTTCAGATCCATTTGAGCTCATTTAATCCACCTAATGGTGTGATTAGTGAAACTGTTCCAGAGAAAATAGAAAATGTTCAGAAACATTTTCAGAATTTTCCCTGAAATTGTTTGGCTCATATCTATAGTTAGGAACCCCCAAATTAAGTGAGACCAAATCCATTAGAACCCTCTGAAAATCTAGTTTTCTGAAAGTCATAGTTTGCTTCATGAAAATTCCTAGAACACCCTAAGAGTCCCAATTAAGGTCAAGGACATAATTAATTGTGGAGGGCTCAAATGAGCTTTGCTGCAAATAAAACTTGACCAATTCTTTGTTTAGGTTGTAACCAAGCCACAATAAAAGTTTCACAGTCATTAGGTCTGTCTAGCAAAAGTTATAGACTTCACAACTTCAAACCTAATACAAATGCATTAAATTGATACATGTATTGTTTCTATCATGTAGTCGCTAAGGTCGAGGAGGAACCTGAAGTCCTAGACTTCGTTACTCCGGAGGAACAGCTAGCCTACGACCAAGAGCAGCAAGGCAAGCTCCGGTTTGCATTAACCTTTTTACAAATTTTTATTGTTTTGAGCACATACTTGTTTCCTTTATTCTGTGCATTAGAGTCTTGTTTGGAAGCCCCACTGCATAGCCAAGAGAACCATGGGTTGGGTTTAGGATTGCAAACCCCGTTAGCTACTGCATTGCTAGGATAGAGTAGGATTCGGTACAAGTCGAGTAGCTGGAACTACTCGCGAGAATAGGCTAGAGGCACATTGCTCGGGTAGAGATAGCACATGATACACCTGGCAAGAAAATGAGACCGAGCGGAGAGTAAGGGCAGCAGGACTTTGGGGCCTGTGTGTTGTAGCTCCGCTTGTGTCGATTGAGGACCGAGCCATGTGCGGGCCTGTTGAACAAGCTAGAACAGTACCGAAGACCTACCGGCTATATGGGAACCGGGAAACTGATGTAACTCGGGTAGCTGGTTATTGAGGCATTGCCCGTCGTTCAGAGGGTAGGTTGAGAGCTTGAGGTGTAAATCGGCTGGCGGCACGGAGATGCGCGTGCAGAGACCTCTTGCTCGGGACGATGGGACCGGTTCAATATTTGGCTGACGGGTGAAAGGTAGCTGCGTACGGCGTCCGTGATGGTTGTTGTAGGCAACATCGAGTACGGGCGTACGTGACGGGTTGTTCGGGTAACCCTGCAGGTGTAAATCGATTATAATCGCCGTCCCTCGCGGTCAGTGAGTACCACTTGTTCACTGTACCGTGACGTAGAAAGAACAGGCTAGTTACATAATAAAATGTTGCTGATTGAAAGCTGGACATTGATTGTTAATGATATGCTGTAGCTTAGGGCTAACTAAAGTTCTTTTCAACTTTGGGCAAAGTACATGAGATAAATGTGTTTCTTGTTTGATTGCGGCTCTCTCATGTGCCTTAGCGTAAGGTTCTCCACAACCTGCTGCTAAAACTTGAAAGTAAAGTTCTACTAATTAGGCGAGTCCTTGCAACTGATTTTTACCTCTTGTAACCCATTACCCTCATGTAGAAGTTCCATGTTTAGGTGAGACGGGTCAGACTTGCTGAGCCTTCGTGCTCACTGCTTGTGTTTGAAGCTTTTGCAGGGTTCTATGAGGAAGGGACTCCCGAAGAGGAGACGGAACCCCAGGAGGGGAACCCCGTCGAGTGGGAGTCGTGCACGCCGCAGAGTTAGTGTGCGTGTGTGCTAGCAAGGACACGTTCGAGGGCTGAACGTGCACTTGATGCTTAGTCTACGCCCGCGAGTGTAGACTAAACTTATTTTGATGTAAACATGTTCATAAACTTGTTTATGTAATAAAATTTCGCTTCCGCTTTGTACCTTTGACGTGTGTTATACAGTGCTGTGCAACGCAGCACCCCTCAGCGTGATCCTGGCTCGACAGGACCAATGGGGTCGTATCAGCGCTGGTATCAGAGCTCGCTTGAGGTTTAACACAGTACAAAGGTCTTCTTTTTCAAAAATCCAGTGAGGAACGAGTTAGTAGCCCGTATAAGGATGTTATTAGTATATAGAAAGTGGCTTATTAACCTATTTGTTATGTCGGAAAATCGTGCATCTCGGGACGTTCATGTCTTGGGGGGTGCACGTAAGCGCTGTCCACCAGTGCGCACAAGCTGAAGGGTGGAGCCCCACGGGTGGCAGGTAACCCGACCCGCTTTAGTATCCTCTACGACTCTTCATGTCGTTTGGGGTATTCGAGCAACGTCTGTCCCTGGCGTGCGTGGTGCAAACTTGGGAGACCCCGTCACGTGGTCTGAGACGTGAACACGTAACTCAAGGCGTGTTTGGCTTGAGAACATCCGGGCGAGTGATGACGGACGGGTGTACTGACTGTATGGATTCCGGACTCGGTGTGCAGCCGAGTCTGATGATTGTTTGAGTTTCTGCAGGTAGCCTGACCACGAAACGGTAGACGTGTAGCATCCGTGTGCGAGTGACGAGTAGTGCCACTGAACTAACGAAGCCGGCTAAGTCCGTTATAGGTTTTTCCTTTGTGAGGACGTAGTACCGACATAATCTGGTGACACATCAACGTCACGCCCAGATAAATGAACAACTTCATTCAAAAACTTGAAGGTTTTGATCCAAAGTAGTAAAACTTGATGTAACTACTCCCCTTGAACAGGATATTCAAAGTTAACAAGTTTTCAACTTATAGGTTGTTAAGGACAGAGCACTCTGTTTTCAGCTGAATCAAGGCTGGAGTTAATCAGAGGTTAGAGGTTGAGTTCTTTCGAGGTTGGGGTCGTATGATACATTTATGGAAAGCTTTGGAAGAGCTTTACAACTTTTCTGTTGAGTTCCAGAGGTGTTTCATCCCTTAACCACTCGAAAAATGCAGTAGAGTTGAAACTGTCCAGAAAACAGGACAGAGTAAAGACTCTCTGTAGACTCTCTGTAAATTGAGCATAACTTCCTGCATAAAAATCCAAAAATAGAAAATAAGGTAGTTCTGGAAAGTTTATGAGGTGGGTTACAACTTTGTAACAGAAAGTTTTGTCAGATTAGGAAAAGAAGTATCTGATATTTTTGGATCAAATCAGTACCTAAGGCAGGGAGGTACTGTCCAATTTTCTCCAGAAATTCTGTTAACTTTGACATCTCATAACTTTTGAACCAGGACAGATCTTAGGCCAAGCAAATACTTTCTGGAAAGCTATTGAAGATAGCTTTAACTTTGACGTTGAGCTCCAGAATTAGTTTTACATTTAACCTGGCCTAAATCAGGTTAAAATGGAAACTGGTCAGGGCTGTCATGGGAACAGCAGATCAGCAGTCAAATTTGTTTAAAAATTTGAACTATGTTTCCAAGTGTTATGGGTTCAATGACATATCTTATGTTATAACTCAATGGTTTACTGTTTAAATAAATATTTGACATTTCTCAAATATATTTTTACAGATGGCAGCAGATAAACGGTTGGAGAATGGGTGGGTAGTTTCCCACTGTTCTGACCGTAGCGGCTACCCGGAAGCATTGTGGCAAATGCTCCAATATTTCGGGTACAACCAGATGCCACAATACTTCGCCAAGGAAGAATGCAAAGAGGGGAACAAGATGTGGACGATCCATGTCGAGGTTCCTGCAGGACCTACGCCACCCGGTTGGGTGCCATTCACCGTCACGGTGAGAGGAAGACAACCGGAAGGGATGTGGCGAGTGGCAGCCCGTGACACTATGTCACGTTTCTGCCAACTACACGTGCAGTCTATGGAGGGCACTCCATACGCACTCGTTCCGGTGGAGGGACAGGCTCAGCATGTGTGGGAAGAGAGGTACCTGGAGGCAACAGACCCGAGTTGCCCAAGGTACAACCCCGCGGAGGCAAATCTCAGCCTCCAAATGAGGGCGGGAAACGCTGTGATGGACAGCCAAGCTGTTCATACGGAGCATCTCGCCGCGAAGCTCAAAGAGAGCGCAAGCCGTGGAGATCATTTCGAGAGTGCTCACAGCGCACTCCGCAATGTGCTCCTTCCGATGATCAAGCGACTGAATGAACAACACAATCAGTTGCGTCGTCTGAAGAAGGCAAACAAGAAGAGCCGTGTTGACATTGCGGCGTTGCAAGAGCTGGTGCAGACCCTAACCCAGCAGAATGAGGACCTTGCTCAAGAGCGGGACGACGCTATCGAGGAAGGCCAAGGCTGGAAAGAGGACAACAACCAAGCTATGGACGAGGTGCATGCCTTGCAGGACCTCGTGCCCCCGGTGTTAGGCATACCGGTAGTCTTGGGTCTTCCAGAAATGGGAGAACCCGGGATGGGAGAAGAGGTGGTAGACCCAGAGCCACCAGCAGAGGTATCGGAGGAGGACGACCCACAGGAGGTCGAGTTCTACTCTGAGTAGGGGGTTACGGTTGCCAAGTAGGACAGCTAGGGTAGCGTAACCCAACTTTTGTAATCGGTGACATGTCGTGTAGACAGTAGCGCATGTATAGGTAGTGACGACATGAGCACGACTTCTCGGAGATCTGAGAATAATGTATCTTGTATAAAGTTTATGCTTTATCAATACATGTGAACGTTGTGCAGATTAATCATGTGTCACTTCAATACCTACTGTTGCTTATGGAATTTTAAGTAAGACGTGTGCTAATCGCTGCTGTTTTGAATTTCAGAATGACGCGTACTCGTGCCAACCCTGACGTTGGGGGTACCAGTCAAGGGGGAGAGACCTCCCAACCACCTCCCGAGGACTCCTCGGGACAACAACAGCCGCAGCAGCAACAGCAACAGCAAACACCGCCACCGCCACTGCCGACGGTTACATTGGCCGACATTGTCGCGGCAATGGCGGGTTCACATCAGCAGCACACGGAGCTGCTGCAAACTTTAATTGCGAATACGTCTCGCCCAGAGAGACGTCAAGACCGTGAGGAGCGCCAACAGAGCTCCTACTCCGACTTTCTGGCGACTCATCCCCCGGTATTCTCAAGGGCGGATGAACCACTTGACGCGGACAACTGGCTCCACGCCATAGAGATGAAGTTCGGGCTGCTCCAAATCAGCGAGCAGCGCAAGACTCAGTTCACGGTCCAGCAGCTCCAAGGATCCGCGAGCGCGTGGTGGGCCAACTTCTGTGCTTCACAGCCCACCGACCGAGTGATGACCTGGACGGAGTTCCGGACGGCCTTCAGGGCCTATCATATACCGCCAGGTCTGATGAAACGGAAGACGCAGAGGTTCTTACACCTGCAACAAGGGAGCCGGAACGCGCTGGAATACTCCAGGGTGTTTAACGATCTCGCGCCATATGCGTCGTATCATGCCGATACCGACGAGAAGCAGCGGGACCACTTTTACCAGGGGCTTATCCCGCTCCTGAAGGACAAATTGGCGATGTTCAATCGCGGCAGCCTCAACGACATCATTGATGCCGCGATTGTTCAGGAGGACTCCGGCAAGGAGTTGGTGGCGGCAGAGCGAAAGCGAAGCGCGCCGCAGAGCAGCGGAGAAGGGGGCGGTCCTTCTCAGAAGTTTAGGATGGTGAATCGCCCACCATCAGGTCCACGCTGGCAGCCACCACAGCGGTCGATGCCGTTCCGCAGTTGGCCGTATTCTTCGCCGGCATTCCGGTCGGCACTGCCAGTACCACCGCAACAACAACAACAGCAGCGGGCGATGCCGCGTGCGTTTGCACCTCAGCAACGCATGCCGGGCTTTTGTCCACCGAGTACTCCACTAGCAGCGTCCACATGTTACAAGTGTGGTCGTCCAGGACACTTCGCGAGCAGTTGCCCGGAGAGGCAAGGCGGCGGAGTGGCACCACAGTTTCCGGGGAGGGATCAACCCCGGAACCCTACTAATGCGCGGCGGGCAAACCCTAGGCCTGGCACTGTCCACCAATTTGCCATTGAGGACGTACCGGAGGGCGAGCCAATCCTTGCGGGTATGTTCCAACTCCACCAGCATCCCGCTATAGTACTGTTTGATTCAGGCGCCACACATAATTTTATTAGCCAAGCTTTCATTGCTAAACACAGTTTGCCAATACTACCCACCGATAGTCCATATTTAATTTGTTCACCGAGTGGGAAGATTTCAGCAAGCGTAATGGTCTCCAAAGCACCATTATGCTTAGCGGGTAGAGTGTACCCCACGTCTCTCATTGTCTTGGAGGGACAGAAGGTCGATGTCATCCTAGGGATGTCGTGGTTAACCCGCCACGGCGCTGTTTTAGACACCGTCCTTCGAGTCGTGCACTTAAACTCAGAAGTGCACGGTTCTCACTCATTATTTCTGGACAGTCCAGAAATAAAACTTCCAAGTGTCTATCAAGCCACAACCATCAGATTGGAAGACATTCCAGTGGTCCGAGAGTTCCCTGATGTATTCCCGGACGATTTGCCGGGGATGCCACCCGATAGAGAGGTGGAGTTCAAGATTGAACTTGCACCGGGAACCATGCCAATATCCCGAAGGCCGTACAAAATGGCGCCTAAGGAGTTGGCTGAACTGAAGACTAAGCTCACGGACCTTCTGGAGAAGGGTTTTATTAGGCCGAGCTCCTCCCCATGGGGCTGTTCGGCATTATTTGTCAAGAAGAAGGATGAGACGTTGCGGCTTTGCGTGGACTACCGTCCATTAAATGCCGTAACCATCAAGAACAAGTACCCGTTGCCACGGATCGACATGTTGTTTGATCAGTTGGTCGAAGCAAAGATCTTTTCCAAGATGGATTTAAGATCCGGGTACCATCAGATTAAGATAAGGGCTGAGGACATTCCGAAGACGGCTTTCTCGACGAGGTACGGACTTTATGAGTACCTGGTCATGTCCTTCGGCCTCACCAATGCTCCAGCTCACTTCATGTACTTAATGAACTCGGTGTTCATGCCGGAGCTGGACAAGTTTGTCGTGGTCTTCATCGACGACATCCTGGTATATTCCAAGTCGGAGGAAGATCACAAGAAACATCTGCGTATAGTCTTGCAACGGCTGCGGGATCACAAGTTATACGCAAAATTCAGCAAATGCGAATTTGTGATATCGCAAGTGCCTTTCCTCGGGCATATCATCTCAGCGGAAGGTATCGCTGTGGACCCGAGCAAGATCACGCAAGTGCTGAATTGGAAATCCCCGAGAACTGTTCATGAGGTACGGAGTTTCCTCGGACTCGCGGGATATTATCGGAGGTTCATTCCGAACTTCTCGAAGATTGCCAAGCCAATGACAGAGCTTCTGAAGAAGGCTACCAAATATGTTTGGAGTCCAACATGTGAAGCAGCATTCAAGGCTTTAGTCAAGCACCTGACATCAGCACCGGTTTTGGCGCAGCCAGACACAACAAAACCGTTCGATGTGTACTGCGATGCATCCGGCATTGGGCTCGGGTGTGTGCTGATGCAAGACCGAAGGGTGGTCGCGTATGGATCACGGCAGCTTAGAAACCATGAGCAAAATTATCCAACTCACAACTTGGAGCTCGCTGCCGTGGTACTTGCACTGAAGATGTGGAGGCACTACCTACTCGGTAACCTCGTACATTTATACACCGACCACAAAAGCCTCAAGTACATATTCACTCAGAAGGAGCTGAACATGTGGCAACGAAGATGGTTAGAACTGATAAAGGATTACAAAATAGAGATCCATTATCATCCGGGCAAAGCAAACGTAGTGGCAGATGCGCTGAGCCGCAAGTCACACGTCAATAATCTGACCATCACACCGTTGGAAGAGAGCGAACCACTACTACATGTGATTCCACACGGAGCTCTCTACAACCTAGCTTTGATCCCCAGCATCCGTGAAGAGATAGCGGCAGCCCAGAAGAATGACAAGGGCATGTCACATTTACGGAGACGTGTAGACAGTGGGGAGTTGAAATGTTTCCGGAAGGACGGAGACGGCGTCCTATGGTTCAAGGACCGGATCGTCGTACCCCGAAACCCGGAGTTACGGAAGAAAATCTTTGATGAGGCTCACTTATCAAAGTTTTCTATTCACCCCGGCAGCAACAAAATGTATCAAGAACTCAGAAGCAAGTTTTGGTGGACACGGATGAAGCGTGAGACTGCAAAATACGTGTCCGAGTGTGATACATGTCGAAGGGTGAAGGCAGATCATATGCGGAAACCGGGACTGCTGCAACCACTGGGCATTCCTGCCTGGAAGTGGGAGGACGTGAGCATGGATTTCATCGTCGGTTTACCCACCACCTTACAGAAACATGATTCGGTGTGGGTGATCGTCGATCGGCTCACCAAAGTTGCTCATTTCATCCTGGTCAACACCAACTACAACGCCAAGAATTACGCTGAACTGTACATCTCACGGATCCTATGCTTGTACGGCGTACCCCGTACTATCATATCGGATCGGGGCACCTTATTTGTGTCCCGTTTTTGGGAGCAGCTGCACGCTGCCTTGGGGACGGAGCTGATCCGTGGTTCAGCCTACCACCCGCAGACGGATGGACAAACCGAGCGGGTAAATCAGATTCTAGAAGACATGCTACGAGCTTGCGCTATCGACCACGGCAAGAGTTGGGATGATCACTTGCCGTTAGCCGAGTTCTCGTACAACAATGGGTACCAAGCCAGCATCAAGATGGCGCCCTACGAGGTGATATACGGAAGAAAATTCCGCACACCGTTGAAGTGGTGTGAGTCTGGCGAAAGGGTTACCTTCGGGATTGACCTTGTCAACAACGCGGAAGAAAAGGTTCGACTAATTCAAGCGAACCTAAAAGCCGCTCAATCCCATCAGAAACAGTATGCGGACCGGAGAAGGCGGCCATTACAATTCGAAGTTGGAGATCACATATATCTACGGGTGTCTCCAATGAAGGGCGTAAACAGATTTGGGGTGAGAGGAAAGTTGGCACCCCGATTCATCGGTCCATTTCAGATTACCGAGAGATGTGGATCAGTGGCATACCGGCTGAAGTTACCAGAAGCACTTTCCGGTGTGCACGACGTCTTTCACGATTCCCAGATGAGGAAATGTCTCAAGCTATCAACTACCGTTCAGCTTGAAGACATTGAAGAACTGCAACCGGATCTCACCAATCGGGAGGAACCGGTGCAGGTTGTTGATGAAAAGGCCCGAACCACACGCAACCGTACGTTGTGGTTCTACAAGGTTCTATGGAGTAATCACTCCATGGACGAAGCGACATGGGAGAGCGAAGAATTCCTTCGCACTAACTACCCCGACTTTTTCACGTCGCATATCCGGTAATTTTCCACCGTCCTCTCTCTCATTTTCACCTTATAATCTCGGGACGAGATTCTTTTAAGGGGGGAGGAATGTAAGGGCCTCAGTTTTTGACACACATTTGCAGTATTCATCACCACACCACACCCCTCAATTGAGGAAGAATGATGAACACAAATGAAGAGCAAGTAACAATCATCAACATGCTCATTAGAGAACAAACTTACACATTACAAAAGTGGTATTTCCCACATGTGATATAAATGGGCTGGACATATGAAAACTCCTACACTTTGCTAAGGATGTCCATGCCAAGTTTCACCCAAAATTCAAAACCTTTTTGAGGTCATTTTGGGTATAGATAGGAAGAGGGCAGTTTGAAACCATATTCAAATTCAAACTGTTTTTATCCCATGAATTTAAAAGTGGAAGGCATATTCTTACTCAGCACATTTTTGTGAGCTCACACACCAATTTTCACTCCATTTGGAGTTGATCTTGACATGAGCTAAGGGGGAGAAATTCAAACTTTATTTGAATTTCAAACTGAACTTGTGCTGAAATTCATTCAAACCAAACCTCATTTGAACTTTGATCAATTCAAATGGCTCATGGGTGAATAATTGGAATTGCCAAGGGTAGTATGGGGTTCACTGTTTACAACAGTGATTAGGAGTAAATTTCAGAGGTTAAAACTGGAGGTGGGACCCACATGTCAGCCACTGCTCAGATCAAACCGACTGAGACTTTTTCACTCGGGTCGCCGAGCCGCAGCGGTGATCGCCACCGAGGCCAGCCGCCGCGCCACCAGCTGCTTGCCCACGCGCGGGCATGAGGCGGTGCAGAGCCTTCTTAAGGCGCCTGCCCCCTCCTCGGCCGATGCACCGTCGTTCTTCCCCGCAAGAACTCAGCGCCGGCCGAAAACTTCCGCAGCTCGGACTTGATCGGAGAACGCCGATCGCAGCTCCCTCCTTCCACTCCAGAGCCCCAGCAAGGTACTAGAGACCTTCCTCCGTCCTCCCCGTTGCTAGAATTCGGTTGAAACCGATTGATATCGGCTGTGCCGAAAGATCAAATTCGGGACTTGGAACCGCCGCACCTCGGGCTCTCGTGGACAGCCCAACCAGGGCGTTGTCACGCCCGAGCCAAGGCACCCTTGGACGCGCGGGTGACCGGTGCTGCTCATCCCCGAGCCACAGCTCGAGTGGTTGCTCACCGGCGGCGAATTTCCACTTTTCCCCTCTTTGTGTGCAGAACGACCTTCGGGTACGATTCTGTTTAATTCGTGCTCTAGAAAGGATTAGAGGGCCTCAGGCCGCTCTCACACGAGCTAGACCCGGTAACGCACAAGTTGCCTTCACAACTCTGGGCCGGAGAACCTCTGTGCCCGGCGTAATTTGAGGTCTACTGATGACGGAACGAACGGGCGGCATCGGGCGCACGATGGGGACCTATTTCGAGCCTTCCCCGAGCTGCCTCGAGCTCATGTCGACCTTCTCTGAGGTCCACTGATGCTCCCCGACCGATTTCCCAAGTAGCTGAGGTGCTAGAGAAGTCAGCCGACATGGCCGAAGTCATTCCGAGGTGGCGGCTCGTCGCCGACCATGCTCCGGCCATTGTCATGAGCAGCTGACCCTAGAATCCTGTTCCCCGAGTAAAAGTAGGCAGGGGCGGCCAGAATCGAGAAGTTTAGAGCTGTACAGCAGCCGGCGGCGAGCTCTCCGGCGAGGTCCCTCGGCGGCGGAGCGCGGGTGTCGCGAGGTTGAAGAAGGGGGTGGACCCCAGCTGTCAGCGGGAGATATTTTGAATCGGGATCCGGCTGTGGCCGAGATCGGCTGTGCTGGCGCGCAAATACCCTTGAGCTCCGGTGTGCCGGACACCTCCGCACTCGACACGTGTCCCCGCGGGCCCCTGCGAGATTTAAACTTTCCCCGATTTTCAGAATTCCTTCAAATTTCAAATCCTCATAACTTTGGCTAGAAAGCTCCAAATTGAGTGAACCAAATTTTGCTGGATTCATCTCTCTGAGTACTTTCCAGAAAAACAAGTTTCACTTCAGGAAATTCCTTATTTCTCCAGAATTAAGTCCTCAAAATTTAAACTGTTAGGAATTTTAACTGGAGAATCCTTTGGAGGAAAATCCTGAAATTTTGCTGAGATGTTCACTAAAATATACTTGAACTACCATAAAAATTTCAGATCCATTTGACCTCATTTAATCCACCTAATGGTGTGATTAGTGAAACTGTTCAAGAGAAAATAGAAAATGTTCAGAAACATTTTCAGAATTTTCTCTGAAATTGTTTGGCTCATATCATTAGTTAGGAACCCCCAAATTAAGTGAGACCAAATCCATTAGAACCCTCTGAAAATCTAGTTTTCAGAAAGTCATAGTTTGCTTCATGAAAATTCCTAGAACACCCTAAGAGTCCCAATTAAGGTCAAGGACATAATTAATTGTGGAGGGCTCAAATGAGCTTTGCTGCAAATAAAACTTGACCAATTCTTTGTTTAGGTTGTAACCAAGCAACAATAAAAGTTTCACAGTCATTAGGTCTGTCTAGCAAAAGTTATAGACTTCACAACTTAAAACCTAATACAAATGCATTAAATTGATACATGTATTGTTTCTATCATGTAGTCGCTAAGGTCGAGGAGGAACCCGAAGTCCTAGACTTCGTTACTCCGGAGGAACAGCTAGCCTACGACCAAGAGCAGCAAGGCAAGCTCCGGATTGCATTAACCTTTTTACAAATTTTTATTGTTTTGAGCACATACTTGTTTCCTTTATTCTGTGCATTAGAGTCTTGTTTGGAAGCCCCACTGCATAGCCAAGACAACCATGGGTTGGGTTTAGGATTGCAAACCCCGTTAGCTACTGCATTGCTAGGATAGAGTAGGATTCGGTACAAGTCGAGTAGCTGGAACTACTCGCGAGAATAGGCTAGAGGCACATTGCTCGGGTAGAGATAGCACATGATACACCTGGCAAGAAAATGAGACCGAGCGGAGAGTAAGGGCAGCAGGACTTTGGGGCCTGTGTGCTGTAGCTCCGCTTGTGTCGATTGAGGACCGAGCCGTGTGCGGGCCTGTTGAACAAGCTAGAACAGTACCGAAGACCTACCGGCTATATGGGAACCGGGAAACTGATGTAACTCGGGTAGCTGGTTATTGAGGCATTGCCCGTCGTTCAGAGGGTAGGTTGAGAGCTTGAGGTGTAAATCGGCTGGCGGCACGGAGATGCGCGTGCAGAGACGTCTTGCTCGGGACAATGGGACCGGTTCAATATTTGGCTGACGGGTGAAAGGTAGTTGCGTACGGCGTCCGTGATGGTTGTTGTAGGCAACATCGAGTACGGGCGTACGTGACGGGTTGTTCGGGTAACCCTGCAGGTGTAAATCGGTTATAATCGCCGTCCCTCGCGGTCAGTGAGTACCACATGTTCACTGTACCGTGACGTAGAAAGAACAGGCTAGTTACATGATAAAATGTTGCTGATTGAAAGCTGGACATTGATTGTTAATGATATGCTGTAGCTTAGGGCTAACTAAAGTTCTTTTCAACTTTGGGCAAAGTACATGAGAGAAATGGGTTTCTTGTTTGATTGCGGCTCTCTCATGTGCCTTAGCGTAAGGTTCTCCACAACCTGCTGCTAAAACTTGAAAGTAAGGTTCTACTAATTAGGCGAGTCCTTGCAACTGATTTTTACCTCATGTAACCCATTACCCTCATGTAGAAGTTCCATGTTTAGGTGAGACGGGTCAGACATGCTGAGCCTTCGTGCTCATTGCTTGTGTTTGAAGCTTTTGCAGGATTCTATGAGGAAGGGACTCCCGAAGAGGAGACGGAACCCCAGGAGGGGAACCCCGTCGAGTGGGACTCGTGCATGCCGCAGAGTTAGTGTGCGTGTGTGCTAGCAAGGACACATTCGAGCGCTGAACGTGCACTTGATGCTTAGTCTACGCCCGCGAGTGTAGACTAAACTTATTTTGATGTAAACATGTTCATAAACTTGTTTATGTAATAAAATTTCGCTTCCGCTTTGTACCTTTTACGTGTGTTATACGGTGCTGTGCAACGCAGCACCCCTCAGCGTGATCCTGGCTCGACAAGACCAATGGGGTCGTATCACATACATGTGATGACAAATAGTGAAGCATCATTTATTACAAGCCAGATGTCGAATATAAATAAGTCTTACATAGCATATGTCTCGATGGACGATAATAAGTTCATAACTAGTAAATAAAATAGCAGCGGAATATTATTCTTGTGGGCTCCGTTACAGGCATTGCCCGGGGGTCTCCATGAACCTAGAAACCTTCTTCGGGTCCAAGGTCTTGGTCATTATACACCACCTCATTATCTTGACCAGAGCAGCAATATAAACCAACAAATACGCAAGGTTGAGTACCGATGGTACTCAGCAAGTGTGGGAAAGTTATGTCATGCATGGCTAGAACAAGGAGAGGTTGAACTCATGGTTAAAGCACTACGCAATTAATACCTATCACCTTAGCTTATTAAGCACCTACATTACTACACAGGTGAAATGGTCCCAATCTCCCATCCCATCATCATAATCAAATAACCATAACATCATTTCCAATGTTAAGCTCCCCGCTTAACATCTACAACTTCCAAAACCATCACTCCTCTAATCATGAATAAGTCCAAGCCGCTCTTGACCGTGAGCATGGCTGTCTTGACAGTTTTGACTCTGCAGAGTTTGTACCACTGTACCCACATGTAGTGATTTCATCCCCCGTTGCCGGGTGGACTAAAAGAACCTCCATTATGCCAGTGGCTACGAACCACATTCACACTTCCCAGGTGTGTAGCTAGGAGATCACTACGAAGCCTTTACAAAGGGATTCCCGACGAGCGTGGGCCCACTGAGGTTTCACCCCTAACAGCATACAAGAGGCTCCAACCCCGCTGCAGTGGCCTCCTCTTGAGCCTTGCGGTTCATATGGTAGTCCAACTGACACCTACTCCCCGCACCACCCAACACACCCATACTACGCCGGGGATACACCTAATTAATTGGCCAAGCTGCCCCATCTCAGCATGTGGTTGGCACTGTAAAGCCAGGTTACATGCTCCATAAACCGGTCCTTAGGATCCAGGCAAGTACTAAACACAAACCCAAGTCTCGTGCACCCAGCACACAACCAAAACATCCAACTTGCCTTGATCCCTACCTCTACATAACTCACAATATCTCATTCAAGAGTATGTTAAAATAAACTGATGATCTCATATCCCAAATATCCCATTCTAAGCATGGCTAAGCATATGCATAATAATAAATGACATGATAAAATGAATCCCAACCCAAGCTACAAGGAAACAAGGTAATGCAATTCTAGGGAAACTTCCTAGCATGGGTTTCATATTTCATTTGACAATGCAAATAATTCTATCTACACATCCTAGCATAGGATCAAAGTGGTCAAGGACACTTGCCTCCTTCCTGCTGCTCCTGAAATGGGTAGTCCTGATCTTGGAAAGGAATAACTTGCTCTTGAGCAGGTTCTACATCATACCATCACACATAGCAAAAGAAAAACAACAATCCATAAGACATAGTTCACACTTCCACTTCATACAAACCACACATTCACATTTATGAAAGTCATTCACCATTATATGTGTTGTGGTTACTCTATCGTGTTGATTTGTGGCTTGCATGCACTTTTAATCATATGTATATGATTCCTACTTTTGTGTTCACATTTATACTTACATACTATATATATATATATGAGTTTCCAATTTAAATAAATTCCTTATATTCAATTACTACACCTTTTAACTACCAAATATGCATGAAAGGTATTTTCCTTCTCTATATGTGTCTTCATAATTTCTACCAACCCTAAACTGAATTCTTTGGATTTTAGAACTCCATTTATCATTTACTATTTGCTATATTTTCAGATTTATTTCCTATGCATAAATGTGTACTTTATTATGAGAATAGTAAGACACATCATATAAACAGAATAGGTTCTGGTCCTAAATAATTTTAATAACATATTTTGACCTTTGCCTCTGATGTAAAATATTTCACAATTATTTTCCCTATTTTCTAGAACTATTCATTACTTAAAAATGTGTCCCTAAATGTGAATAATAAATTAAACAGATTCAATTCAGCCCAAAATATGTTTTTGTCTCACTCCAAAGTTTCCTAAATACTGAGAAAGTCTTTAATTTAATTTTGACAATATGTTTGTCTCACTTTTTGATTTTTAAACACTAGCCACATATTCAATTTCCTAAATTAAATACTAAACAGGGCTAAAAAGTTAAACTTACCCCCCTACAGGGTCTATAATATTTTTTTAAGAATTTTCAGGGGTCTAGCTACTCATAACAGAGGTGTTTTTCCTAATTTTTATTAAGTCCAGGGGCTAAAACTGATTTTTAAATGAATTTACATGATTTTCTGGAGTTCCAGGGGCTAGATCAGAAGTTTCCGGGGCTAGCTCTTATTTCCTGAGAACCCCAGGGGGTAGCACATAAGATTTCCAGTCTTTATAACGCGGGGCTGACGTGGACTGTCTGATTTTAAACCGACGGCTGAGATTATAACGTCGAACCGGTACGCGGGGATTTAAACCCTACCGTGCAATTTAAAATAAACGGCGCACAAGCGGCCATGTCGCTCTGATCGAGCGCGGGCGGCGCTGCCGACGGCGCACGGCCGCGGGAAGCGGCGATCTCGCCGGAGACTTTCGGATCTTCGAGAATTCTTCCTAGAACTGTGATCTTATGGCATGGATCGGTGGAGGGGAGGTCAGGGATCTCACCTCGGGGGTTTTCTTGAGCTCGGAGGTCCTAGAAGGCGATCGGCGACGAGGTCCGAAGTGAAACCACGGCGAGGCTCGTCGGCGCTGTGTTTACACCGCAAGTCACCGAGTTTTCTGCACCTGCAAGGTTCCCCGGAGGCGGTGGATCAAGACCAGCGAGTTAGATCGGAATTTCCGAGCTTAGATCGGCCAGAATTCACCGGAGAAGTCTCGGTTCTCACCGAGGAAAATCGGCGGATCGCGTGGGAAAAACAGAACGAGGCCGGGGTTTTTATAGACGGGGAAAGGCGGTGGGGTGGTTTAGATCAAGTCCGCATCGCCTACGAACAGAATTCAGCGGGGATACGCAGAAGTCCCGATCGGTTTTGATTCGGGTGAGAGGGAGTCCGGCGCGGGCGCGAGGTAGAAGACGAGCTGGTGGGTCCCACCTGTCAGCGGAAGGAAACAGCGCGCGCGGCTGCGGGCTGGCGCGGTTGCTGGGTGGGCCGGCTGGTGGGTTTCGGCCCACTGGCCGGTTTTTTTCTGTTTTCTCTTTTTCTTTTTCTATTTCTTTTCTGATTTGAGTTTAATTTGAATTCCAGTTTGAATTTGAATTTTTGCAAAACATGCAACACGTCCAAAAATTTTTAGATTCCCCTCTTAACATGATTTAGGGTCTTAACAATATTTTTGGGGTGTTACAGTTCTACCCCCCTTAAAAGAAATCTCGTCCTCGAGATTGGTGGTTCTAAGAAAACAATTCCTGAAATTATGCCTTGAGCTCATCTTCCCGCTCCCAGGTGGCTTCCTCTTCTGAGTGATGCTTCCACTGCACCTTGCACATCCGGATTCTTTTATTTCTGGTGAGGCGTTCCATTGTCTCCAAAATCTTGTAATGTTGCTCGGCATAAGACAAATCCTCAGCTACGTTCACTTCATTCATGGGTAACACCTCTTCAGGCGTCCTCAGGCATTTCTTGAGTTGTGACACATGGAATACATCGTGCACATCCGATAGACGAGCCGGTAATTCTAGTTGATACGCCACTTCGCCTTTCCTCTCCAAAACTTGAAAGGGTCCGATGTATCGAGGTGACAACTTCCCTTTCACCTTGAACCGACGAACTCCTCTGATAGGGGACACCTTGAGATAAACATAGTCTCCCACGTTGAAAACGAGCTCTCTTCTTCGTACATCAGCATAACTCTTTTGGCGTGTCTGTGCTATCCTCAAATTGTTGCGAATTTCCCTTACCTTCGCCTCGGCTTCTTGTAGTACTTCTGGACCAAACACTTTACTTTCCCCCGTTTGGTTCCAAAATAGGGGAGTTCTGCACTTCCTCCCGTACAAGGCTTCAAACGGTGACATCTTCATACTAGCTTGATAGCTGTTGTTATAGGAAAACTCCGCATACGGTAAGTTCTTGTCCCAACTCCTATTGTTTTTGAGTGCACATGCCCTTAGCATATCTTCAAGGATCTGATTGGTTCTTTCCGTCTGCCCATCAGTTTGGGGATGATAGGCAGAACTAAAGTTCAGATGGGTTCCCATGGTTTCGTGCAACTTCTGCCAGAACCTTGAGGTGAACTGTGTCCCTCGATCTGACACAATCTTCTTTGGCACTCCATGGTAACACATGATCCTTGACATGTACAACTCTGCCAATTTGGATCCACTGTAGCTTTCTTTCACGGGGATGAAATGAGCTACCTTAGTTAGCCTATCAATGATGACCCATATCAAATCATACCCTGATTGGGTCCTAGGCAATCCCACAATGAAATCCATGCTGATTTCTTCCCATTTCCATTCAGGCACTTTGAGTGGTTGCAATAATCCCGCGGGTCGTTGATGTTCTGCTTTCACCAACTGACATGTGTCACAAAGGGCAACATGTTCCGCGACATCTCGCTTCATGCCATACCACCAATACCTGCTTTTGAGGTCCTGGTACATCTTCGTACTGCCAGGATGAATGGAATAGTCGGAATCGTGAGCCTCCTTCAAAATCAATTCACGGATCTCCTTTACTTCAGGCACACAGATTCTTTTTCCGTGCCACACCGTTCCTTGTTCATCCTCTCTAAAACCCGGAGCTTTATTTTCCTTGATGAGTTGTCTGATCTCTTGTATCTTCTCATCATTCTTTTGACCCTCGCGTATGTCTCGCTCTAGTGTGGAGTCCACTTCTATGGCGATGGCTTCACCACTATTTACCAGGCATAGATTGAGCCTTATAACCTCGTCCTTCAATTCTGCAGGCATGTCTTTTAAACTCAACTTATTGACTTGCACTTTCCGACTCAAAGCATCGGCCACGACGTTTGCTTTCCCACGATGATAGTTGATGCCCACATAAAAGTCATTGATTAGCTCTAACCATCTCCTTTGTCTGAGGTTGAGGTCTGGCTGTGTGAAAATGTACTTCAAACTCTTATGATCCGTATATATCTCTGTCCTCTTCCCCATCAAATAGTGCCGCCAAATTTTCAACGCGTGTACCACTGCGGCTAGTTCTAGGTCATGTGTAGGATAGTTCTTCTCGTGCTTCCGAAACTGCCGGGATGCATATGCCACGACATGCCCTTCTTGCATGAGAACACATCCCAACCCGTTTCCAGAGGCATCGCAGTACACCGTGAAATTCTTCTGCATATCTGGCATAACCAACACTGGGGCTGTTGTCAATCTTTTCTTTAGCTCCTGAAAACTCGTCTCGCACTGTGGCGTCTATGTGAATGTGATTCACTTCTCCAACAGTTTGGTGAGAGGTCTCGAGATCTTAGAGAATCCCTCTATAAACCGTCGATAGTATCCAGCCAATCCCAAAAAGCTTCGAACTTCCCCAACATTTTCAGGGGTTTTCCACTTCTGTATGTCCTCGATTTTGGCGGGGTCTACGGAGATTCCTCCCTCCGATATTATATGTCCTAAGAAGGGAACTCTCTTCAGCCAAAACTCACACTTGCTCAATTTGGCATATAGTTGGTGTTCTCTTAGCCTCTGCAACACCAACCTTAGATGTTTCTCATGTTCTTCTTCATCTTTGGAGAAGACGAGAATGTCATCTATGAAAACCACCACAAATTTGTCCAGATATTCTATGAATACCTTGTTCATGAGATACATGAAGTATGCCGGGGCATCAGTTAGCCCGAAAGGCATGACGGTGTATTCATACAGTCTGTACCGAGATACGAAAGCTGTCTTGGGAACATCAGATTGCCTTATCTTGAGTTGGTGGTAGCCCGACCTGAGATCAATTTTCGAGAACACACAAGCTCCGCTCAACTGATCAAACAAGTCTTCAATGCGGGGTAATGGGTACTTGTTCTTGATGGTTACCTCATTCAAGGAACGGTAATCCACGCATAACCTTTGGGTTCCGTCCTTCTTGGGCACAAATATCACCGGAGCTCACCATGGTGAAGAACTAGGGTGAATATACCCCTTCTCCGTCAATTCTCTCAAATGATCCTTGAGTTCTTCTAGCTGCTTGGAGTCCATCCGATAAGGTCTCTTGTATATCGGGGCTGTTCCAGGCACTAGCTCAATTGCAAATTCCACTTCACGATCGGGAGGCACACCTGGCAACTCCTTCGGAAAAACATTTGGATATTCCCTGATGGTCCTGATCTCCTCCACTTTCACCTCAACTTGATTTAATTTAATGTCCCTCCTAGGCTCGTGTATTGTTATGAACTTTACTCTTGTGCCACTAGGGTGAGTTAGTTCCACCGTTCTGGTCGAACAATGGATAACCCCTTTATGTTTGGTCAACTAATCCATATCCAAGATAATATCTATCCCTTGTGAATCTATCACTATGAGGTTAGCAGTAAATGCTACCCCATTAATGTCTAGGTTCACTTTGGGACACACTTGTCTTGTCCTTATTTCTCCCCCTGGAGAGTTTACAGCTAGCATATGGTTCATTTGTGCTGTTGCTAGGTCATGCTTCTTAACAAACCCTTAAGCAATGAACGAATGGGTAGCACCAGAATCAAACAGCAGGGTTGCAAGGTGTAAATTGGCAGGAAACTTACCAACTACCACGTCGGGTGCATCTTGTGCTTCTCCATAGTGACGTGGTTCACCCGTCCTCTCATTACATTCTGCTGTTGTGGCTGCGCGGGCTTCTTCTTTGGGCACTTATGGGCGTAGTGCCCCACTTCACCACAGCTAAAACATTGCACCCCAACCTTAGGTGCCTGGCCTTTGTTGTCTTGGGGTTGGTTTGGGGGTCCTTGCACTGCTGGTCGAGGTGGATATGCGGGGCGAGGCTGCTGTACAAACTGACGTTGCGGCTGTGCTGGTGCTGCCGGAGGCCTGTAGTTCGGGTTGTACCCTCTTGAGTAGGGTACCGCAGCACGGTTCGTCTGCCCTGCTGGTTGCTGCATCAGACGGGGGCGGGTGTTGCTACCCGAGGCTTGATGTGACCAACCGGCCTTCCTCTTATTCTCATTTTCCAAGGCCTTTAGCTTCCTTTCTACCACAAATGCTCTGTCCACCATCTTTTGGAAGCTTTCATACTCATTTGAGGACATTGCACACTGCATCTCCGCGGTAAGTCCTTCCACAAAACAATCTTGTTTCTGCTCATCAGTCTCTATGTCTCGTGGGGCATAACGGGATAGTTGAGTAAATTTAGTGAGGTATTCCCTCACAGTCATGTTACCTTGCTACAACCCCAAAAACTCCTTCCTCTTGTTTTTGAGTTCACCTCTTGGGATGTAATGGTTGCGGAAACTATGCTTGAACTCTTCCCAAGTGATGTTCTCAGGGTCATGATGGGCGGCCACGTAGGCGGTCCACCAATCAGCAGCAGGTCCATGCAATTGATGAGAGGCAAACAGCACCCTCTCATACCCTTGGCACTGTATGATCCTCATCTTACTTTCAATGGTCTTCAGCCAATCATCTGCCTCCAGAGGTTCAGCAGCACTTGCAAACTTTGGAGGTTGAGTTCCTAGAAACTCACTCAACCTTGGTTGGCGTGGTGCAGCTTGTGGAGGTGGAACTTGATGCAAGTTGGCCACCACTTGAGTCAAGTTCTGGATGAGCTGATTCTGATTCTCCAGCATTTGGTGGAGGGGATCAACTCCTTCACGGTGAGCACCCCGGTCCTGGCCTCCAGAAAGATGAGGGTTGCATGCCTCATCGTTGTTGTTGGCGGGGTTGGCAGCACGTCCTTTTCCTCTTCCGGCCATCTGGCAGAATCAACCAATGTTAATTTGAAAGCATTTAGTATCATCTTACTACTTTCATTTGTTTGTACTTTGAAGTGTTGAGGCTTTGTTATACTTCTCTAAGGGTTCACTTCTCACACAAAAATAAATGTAATATTATTTCATGTGGGTTCACACACCAAAGCAAAACAATCTAAAGACGAGGCTGTGGACAATTGCTCAGGGCTTCCACAACTCACGTCACACACCAAGCATTATCACACCATTAACTTAACTTAACGACTCGACTATTCGACATCTTTCTAACTAAGGGAAAGTCTCTACACTACTCATTTTCTTGAGCTGGCTCCTCGGGATCCTCCTCATCATTTCGGCTGCCTTCTGACTCTGCTTTGGGTGGGGAGGCTGCTGGTGGAAAAGTGCGACGACGCCTTATCGCCCGACGATCTGGGGACTCAGGAGTCCATGTATCATTCTCGGTGGCACACAGTTCATTCCAATCTCCTCTTTCCCTCGCCCTTAAGCAGGCTCACAGCAACGCCTCCGTTTCCTTCAGGGTGTCCGGGACATCCTGAAGCTCTTGTTGACACTCCTGCAGTCGAGTGCTGAGCATAGCAGCATCCTCCAAGCATAAGTCCATGTGCTCATGGGAAGTCCCTTGCTGCACCAGCGGGTACTTGTACTCCGTGGTACCACTCTCACGCTGGAGGACATACATGTACTCAGTTTTGTCCAAGTGGCGACGATAGATGTGGCTCTGGCAGGTGATGGCCTCCCAGGTGACATCTTTCTCCGCATCGACATGTGTCGCTCTACAAGCTGGAGAGTGGTGAATCTTAAGCAGCTGATTTTCGTGTATGATCCTCATCTCTGAACTCCATTCTTCCCTCTTCTCACGGATGGTCCTGGAGTTATAGTGGATGATTAGCTTGCCCGTATTGCCGGCGGCTTCGAGCATACGCCGAAGACGGCGCAATAAGCCTCCTACTGCCAATCCGTAGGAAAGGTACGTCACCGGACGGCTCTCCTCTCTCTCGGCAAGGGCAACTACGGGAACTCTCCCTCCTGTGGACTTGCGAGCGGTGCGCATCATGCGAACCATCTAAAACAAAAAGAATTTAAAATTAGGTTAGATAAACTCTCAAACAAAAATCCTATTTTGAATGAAAGTTGGGGTAAGATGAAGAAAGTGACTCATTAAATAACACTTTTAAACACACACCTTGCAAAAATAGTTTTTAAGAAAATAGGGCCCTTAAATACGTCCATTTCTACCTAGGTCCACGTTCCTACGGGCAACCTTGGCTCTGATACCACTTCTGTCACACCCGGTGTCATACCTTGGATCATTTTCTCATACATGTGATCACAAATAGTGAAGCATCATTTATTACAAGCCAGGTGTCGAATATAAATAAGTCTTACATAGCATATGTCTCGATGCACGATAATAAGTTCATAACAAGTAAATAAAATAGCAGCGGAATATTATTCTTGTGGGCTCCGTTACAGGCGTTGCCCGGGGGTCTCCATGAACCTAGAAACCTTCTTCGGGTCCAAAGTCTTGGTCATTATACACCACCTCATTATCTTGACCTGAGCAGCAATATAAACCAACAAATATGCAAGGTTGAGTACCGATGGTACTCATCAAGTGTGGGAAAGTTATGTCATGCATGGCTAGAACAAGGAGAGGTTGAACTCATGGTTAAAGCACTACGCAATTAATACCTATCACCTTAGATTATTAAGCACCTACATTACTACACAGGTGAAATGGTCCCAATCTCCCATCCCATCATCATAATCAAATAACCATAACATCATTTCCAATGTTAAGCTCCCTGCTTAACATCTACAACTTCCAAAACCATCACTCCTCTAATCATGAATAAGTCCAAGCCGCTCTTGACCGTGAGCACGGCTGTCATGACAGTTTTGACTCTGTAGAGTTTGTACCACTGTACCCACATGTAGTGATTTCATCCCCCGTTGCCGGGTGGACTAAAAGAACCTCCATTATGCCAGTGGCTAAGAACCACATTCACACTTCCCAGGTGTGTAGCCAGGAGATCACTACGAAGCCTTTACAAAGGGATTCCCGACGAGCATGGGACCACTGAGGTTTCACCCCTAACAGCATACAAGAGGCTCCAACCCCGCTGCAGTGGCCCCCTCTTGAGCCTTGCGGTTCATATGGTAGTCCAGCTGACACCTACTCCCCGCACCATCCAACACACCCATACTACACCGGGGATACACCTAATTAATTGGCCAAGCTGCCCCATCTCAGCATGTGGTTGGCACTGTAAAGACAGGTTACATGCTCCATGAACCGGTCCTTAGGATCCAGGCAAGTACTAAACACAAACCCAAGTCTCGTGCACCCAGCACACAACAAAAACATCCAACTTGCCTTGATCCCTACCTCTACATAACTCACAATATCTCATTCAAGAGTATGGTAAAATAAACTGATGATCTCATATCCCAAATATCCCATTCTAAGCATGGCTAAGCATATGCATAATAATAAATGACATGATAAAATGAATCCCAACCCAAGCTACAAGGAAACAAGGTAATGCAATTCTAGGGTAACTTCCTAGCATGGGTTTCATATTTCATTTGACAATGCAAATAATTCTATCTACACATCCTAGCATAGGATCAAAGTGGTCAAGGACACTTGCCTCCTTCCTGCTGCTCCTGAAATGGGTAGTCCTGATCTTGGAAAGGAATAACTTGCTCTTGAGCAGGTTCTACATCATACCATCACACATAGCAAAAGAAAAACAACAATCCATAAGACATAGTTCACACTTCCACTTCATACAAACCACACATTCACATTTATGAAAGTCATTCACCATTATATGTGTTGTGGTTACTCTATGTGTGTTGATTTGTAGCTTGCATGCACTTTTAATCATATGTATATGATTCCTACTTTTGTGTTCACATTTATACTTACATACTATATATATATATATATGAGTTTCCAATTTAAATAAATTCCTTATATTCAATTACTACACCTTTTAACTACCAAATATGCATGAAAGGTATTTTCCTTCTCCATATGTGTCTTCATAATTTCTACCAACCCTAAACTGAATTCTTTGGATTTTAGAACTCCATTTATCATTTACTATTTGCTATATTTTCAGATTTATTTCCTATGCATAAATGTGTACTTTATTATGAAAATAGTAAGACACATCGTCTAAACAGAATAGGTTCTGGTCCTAAATAATTTTAATAACATATTTTGACCTTTGCCTCTGATGTAAAATATTTCACAATTATTTTCCCTATTTTCTAGAACTATTCTTTACTTAAAAATGTGTCCCTAAATGTGAATAATAAATTAAACAGATTCAATTCAGCCCAAAATATGTTTTTGTCTCACTCCAAAGTTTCCTAAATACTGAGAAAGTCTTTAATTTAATTTTGACAATATGTTTGTCTCACTTTTTGATTTTTAAACACTAGCCACATATTCAATTTCCTAAATTAAATACTAAACAGGGCTAAAAAGTTAAACTTACCCCACTACAGGGTCTATAATATTTTTTTTAAGAATTTTCAGCGGTCTAGCTACTCATAACAGAGGTGTTTTTCCTAATTTTTATTAAGTCCAGGGGCTAAAACTGTTTTTTAAATGAATTTACATGATTTTCTGGAGTTCCAGGGGCTAGATCAGAAGTTTCCGGGGCTAGCTCTTATTTCCCGAGAACCCCAGGGGGTAGCACGTAAGATTTCCAGTCTTTATAACGCGGGGCTGACGTGGACCGTCTGATTTTAAACCGACGGCTGAGATTATAACGTCGAACCGGTACGCGGGGATTTAAACCCTACCGTGCGATTTAAAATAAACGGCGCACAAGCGGCCACGTCGCTCTGATCGAGCGCGGGCGGCGCTGCCGGCGGCGCACGGCGGCGGGAAGCGGCGATCTCGCCGGAGACTTTCGGATCTTCGAGAATTCTTCCTAGAACTGTGATCTTATGGCATGGATCGGTGGAGGGGAGGTCAGGGATCTCACCTCGGGGGTTTTCTTGAGCTCGGAGGTCCTGGAAGGCGGTCGGCGACGAGGTCCGAAGTGAAACCACGGCGAGGCTCGTCGGCGCTGTGTTTACACCGCAAGTCAACGAGCTTTCTGCACCTGCAAGGTTCCCCGGAGGCGGTGGATCAAGACCAGCGAGTTAGATCGGAATTTCTGAGCTTAGATCGGCCAGAATTCGCCGGAGAAGTCTCGGTTCTCACCGGAGGAAAATTGGCGGATCGCGTGGGAAAAACAGAACGAGGCCGGTGTTTTTATAGACGGGGAAAGGCGGCGGGGTGGTTTAGATCAAGTCTGCGTCGCCTACGAACAGAATTCAGCGGGGATACGCAGAAATCCCGATCGGTTTTGATTCGGGTGAGAGGGAGTCCGGCGCGGGTGCGAGGTAGAAGACGAGCTGGTGGGTCCCACCTGTCAGCGGAAGGAAACAGCGCGCGCGGCTGCGGGCTGGCGCGGTTGCTGGGTGGGCCGGCTGGTGGGTTTTGGCCCACTGGCCGGTTTTTTTTTCTGTTTTCTCTTTTTCTTTTTCTATTTCTTTTCTGATTTGAGTTTAATTTGAATTCCAGTTTGAATTTGAATTTTTGCAAAACATGCAACACGTCCAAAAATTTTTAAATTCCCCTCTTAACATGATTTAGGGTCTTAACAATATTTTTGGGGTGTTACATTTTGGCCCTCACAACCCCGGTTTCACCAAGTCTTCGCGGTGGCCGAAAAGAACCGAGCAGAGGTGCTCGCGTGGACAGCTCAGCGGAGAGCTTGTCACGGCCGAGCAAGAGCGGTTTTGGACGCGCCAAGACTCCACGCCGCTCGACCCCAAAGCTTGGACCAAGTGACTGATCGTCGCCGGCGTATTTCGCAAACTACTCTCAGCCGGTGCAGAACCACCTTCTGGTACGAAATCTATAAATTCCCGACTTCTATTTGCTTAGAGCCCATCAAACTGCACTCACAGGAGCTAGACTTGACGGCACCCAAGTTTACTTCGCAACCCTAGCTTGATCATGGCTGTAGCCGACGTATTTTCCGTTTTTCCGACCACGGCTATGGCGGGGAGGATCGGGCTCACGTCGAAAACTAGGTTAGAGCCTTCCACGAGCCGTTGCATGGCCCTGTCGACCGTCCCGGGGATCCCCTGGTGCTGTAGAGCCCTCTCACCGATGTTTTGGCGGGCTAAAGGCGTCGGGTGACATAGCCGAAGTGATCCCGAGCCACTGCACCGTCGCCGGCTAGGTTAGGGCCACCGCCGGCCGGGGGAGATGGTGCCATCGTGTTCAGCGCACGAATTTAGGCCCTGACGGTGAGGGAGAGCACGAGAGTTTGCCGGACGGCAAGGATCAGCGCTGCTCCGGCGAGCCCGGCGGCGCGCGGGCTCGGGAGCACGAGGAAGAAGACGAGTTGGCCGGGCCCGCTCGTCAGTCACTTAGTAAACAGTGTGGGGATTTTCTATTGCACCGGATCATCTGTGACACTGCGGAGAACAGTCCTGTGGCCCCGTGTGGTGTAGCGAGGGGGTGACACATGTGGGCCGGACCCGCTGTCAGGGATTTGAACTTTTCCCGGTTAATTCAAATTCCAGAATTTCTCCAAACTTTAGAACCTCATAACTTTTGCTAGGAAGCTCCAAATTTAGTGATTAAAATTGATCGGATTCAGCGTGAATAGCTCTATCAAAATATGCAACCCAATTTGTTTGAAACCCACTATTTAATTCTGGAAAATTCTTTAAAAGTTTTCAGCAAAAGAATTTTTGAGGGAGTTTGGTTAATCCAAAAATCCTCCAATTTTGCCAGAACATTCTCTAGGATGTTAGTGAACTCCTGTAAAAGTTTCAGATCATTTGGAGTTGATTTGATCTGGGCAATTCATATTTGAAGATGCTGTATTCACTTAAATACAGAAACATTTTCAGAGAATTTCCAAAACTTGGAAATTCAGTTCTGGGCAAATCTTAGATCCAAAAATGCTAGGAAAATTCATGCAAACTCTATGAGCTATAATTGAAATTTTAGTTCACTAAGTTTGGCATGAACATGGGGGTTCTCCCAGAATTAATTTTTCTTAGCTTTATTGCTTAGAAAATTATTCTGAACAAACCACTCAATGAAAAGTGCTAATCTTTGGTACAGAGGGTTTTCTTGTGACAAGGAACTCACATGAAAATTCTCAGCTCCATTGGAACTCTAGATCACCACTGTTCTGTTTAACCACTTGAGGTGATCAATATAGAAAATGGGAAAAACCACTTAGCACTTAATCATGTGCTTAGGTCCAAACCCAAACCACTAGCCCCAGTTTCATTTGAAATTCTTAAACAGGGTTCCAGTTTTTGAAAACTTGTTAGTAGAACTTGTAGCAGAATCTTTACAATTAAACTTATGTGCATATCCATTAACGTGTAGTCGCTGAAGGCGAGGAGGCTCTGGAAGTGCTCGACTTCCTCCTTCCGGAAGAAGACCTAACCACTGACCAGCAGCAACAAGGCAAGCCCCGGTTTGCATTAACCCTTTTTATAAAGTTTTACTTTGTTTAAATGTCTACTGTGAAGTATGTATGTGCACTAGGTGTAGGGTGGATGAAACCCAAATGCATAACCAGATGTTCCCATAAGAGTAAGGGTAGTGTCTAAGGCCTCGACTAGACAGGCTATGCTTAATGATTCATAGGACTTCCATACAAGTCGAGTAGTTGGAATCTACTCGCGAGTTAGGCTTGGGGACACACGGGATTGGTTCGAGCAATGTGAGGTCACTTTAGTAATGAAAATGAGACTAGGCAGGGGCTAGGGCGCAGCAAGAGGAGGTCTTGTGTGTGTCTGTGTCAATTGAGGACCGATCCGTGTGCGGCCCTGCTGAACAAGTATTGAACGTACCGAAGGCATATCGGATATATGGGCCCCGATAAACCGATGTAACCTAAACCTCCGGGCGTCGAGGCATAACGCACCGATTTATAGGTGTAGGCTGAGGGCAGCAAGGTGGAAATCTGCTAACAGACATAGAGAGATGCTCCGTGTAGGGAACCTCCTGCTCGTTTCGGTGCGACCGGTTTGACGTTTGGGCTGTTGGGTGAAAGGTTGTCCCGTACGACATCGAGTGAGCGTGCTGTGCAGCTCCACGGGTGGGCGTACGTGACATGCTCTTTCGGGTTTCCCTGCAGGTGTATATCGAGTCGATTCGCCGTCCCTCGCGGTGACGAGTACCGCTTGTTCACTGCGTCATAACGTATTTAATGTATGAAATGTGTTGAGTCAATATTGCTGTTATGATATAATATTGTATTACTACATGTGTGCCACCAAATATTGCTTACTAAATTTCAGATTCATAAACCGTTATCTTGTGCCTAAAAGATGAAGTAAGGATGAACTTGTAGGCGTGTCTGTTGACTGCAATTGTGCCATCCCATGTTCATTGTACCCTACATGTAGAGTTTCATGCTTAGGTGAGTCGGTTAAGTCTTGTTGAGCCATCGTGCTCATGGTTGCTGCTTAAGTATTTTTCGGGTGAGGAGCCACCCACGGACTCGGAGTACGAGTCCACCGGCGAGGGTTACCCTCCGTCGGGGACCACGGCTGAGTGGGAGCCGTACACGCCGCGCTGAGCTGAGGAGTGCAGCTAGTGTGGGTTGCCCTAGGGCTGGGCAACCGACTTTTGCTAGATAGGCGGGCGTGAGTTGTATAAAGTAGACATCCGCTGTGCAATATAAACAATAGTTTGTAACTGAAGTTTGTACCTGTTTGTACAGTTTCAGTTTGTTCTTCCATGTAATACAACGTATCCTTATGACCTGTGCTGTGAGTTGTCGCATCGTGCGGCATCACCCTCTGCGATCCTGGATGAGCGGATCCCGGTCCACCACACTACTCATGCTTAGCCATGCTTAGAATGTGATACATGGGATATGAGATCATCACCTTGATTACCTTACCTGTGAATGGATTATTATGAATTATGTAGAGGTAGGGAGCTAAGCAAGTTGGATGTTCTGGTTGGTGTTGTGCACGAGACACGGGTTTTTGTTTAGTGCTTGCCTGGATCCTAAGGACCGGTTCATGGAGCATGTAACCTGGCTTTACCGTGCCAACCACATGCTGAGATGGGGCAGCTTGGCCAATTAATTAGGTGCATCCCCGGCGTAGTATGGGTGTTTGGATGGTGCGGGGAATAGGTGTCAGCTGGACTACCATATGAACCGAAAGGCTCAAGAGGGGGCCACTGCAGCGGGGTTGGAGCCTCTTGGATGCTTTTAGGGGTGAAACCTCAGTGGGCCCACACTCATTGGGAATCCATTTTTAAAGGCCTCGTAGTGATCTCCTGGCTACACACCTCGGAAGTGTGAATGTGATTCGTGGCCACTACCATAATGGAGGTTCTTCTAGTCCACCCGGCAACGAGGGACGAAATCACTACATGTGGGTACAGTGGTGCAAACTCTGCAGAGTCAAAACTGTCATGACAGCTGTGCTCACGGTCAAGAGCGGCTTGGACTTATTCATGATTAGAGGATGATGAAGTGGGAAGTTGAGGATGTTGAGCGGGGAGCTTAACATTGGTAATGGAGTTATGATTACTTGATATTGATGATGGGTTAGGGGATTGGGACCATTTCAGCTATGTAGTAATATAGGTGCTAAATAAGATAAGGTGATGGGTAATAATTGCGTAGTGCCTTAGCCATGAGTTCGACCTCTCCTTTCTCTAGCCATGCATGACATAACTTTCCCTACACTTGCTGAGTACCAACGGTACTCAAGCTTGCTTTTCTGTTGGTTTAAATTGCTGCTCAGGCCAAGGGAATGACGTGGTGTACAACGACCAAGACTTCTGACCCGAAGAAGGATTTTAGGTTCACGGAGTCCCCCGGACAATGCCTGTGACGGAGCCCACAAGACTTATCTTCCGCTGCTGTTTTTTATTTACATGTTATGAACATCTTGTCGTCCATCGAGACGTTATGCTATGTAAGACTTATTTATATTCAAACACATGGCTTGTAATATAATGATGCTTCACTATTTTTCGTCACATGTATGAGAAAATGATCCTGGCATACATGTGATATTCACTCGGTCGTTATTTGGAGAAACCGGGTGTGACAGAAGTGGTATCAGAGCCAGGTTGCCCGTAGGAACATGGACCTAGGTAGAAATGGACGTATTTAAGGACCCTATGTTCTTAAAAACTATTTTACAATATGTGTGGGGTGAAAGTATTATTTAATGTGGTCACTTTAATTGTTCATCTTGCCTCAACTTTTATTCAAAATGTAGTCTTTATTTAATTCTTATCTAACTTGATTTTAAATTCTTTATGTTTTAGATGGTTCGCATGGTCCGCAACGCGGGCAAGTCCACCGGAGGAAGAGTTCCCGTAGCTGTCCTTGCCTTGAGGGAGGAGAACCGCCCGGTGATGTACCACTCCTACAGGTTCGCAGTAGGAGGCTTGTTGCGCCGTCTTCGGCATATGCTCCACGCCGCCGGCAATGTTGGCAAGCTGATCATACACTACAGCTCCACCAGGACCATCTGTGAGAAGCGTGAAGAATGGAGCTCAGAGATGAGGATTATCCATGACAACCAGCTGCTCAAGATCCACCGCTCTCCAGCTTGTCGGGTGACTCAGGCTGATGCTGAGAAGGATGTCACCTGGGAGGCCATCACCTGCCAGAGTTACATCAACCGTCGCCACCTGGACAGGACTGAGTACATGTATGTCCACCAGCGTGAGAGTGGCACCGCGGAGTACAAGTACCTGCCAGTGCAGCAGGGGACTTCCCATGAGCACATGGAGCTGTGCTTAGAGGATGCAGCTATGCTCAGCACTCGACTACAGGAGTGCCAGCAGGAGCTTCAGGATGTCCATGACACCCTGAAGGAGACTGAGGCGTTGCTTCGTGCCAGCTTGAGGGCGAGGGAGAGAGGAGATGGGAATGAACTGTTTGTCACCGATAATGACACTTGGACTGCTGACTCCCCAGACCGTCAGGCGAGCAAGCGTCGCCGCACTTCTCCACCAACAGGTTCCCCACCTAAAGCGGAATCATATGGCAGCCGCAATGATGAGGAAGACCCCGACGAGCCAGCTCAGTGATACGAATTGTTAGAGTTATTTCCCTTACTTTAGCATGTTATCGAGTAGTCGAGTAAAGAACCTATCTATTTGTTTGTTAGGGTTTGGTGTGTGACGTGAGTTGTGGAAGCCATGGGCACTTGTCCACAACCTCGTCTTTAAGTTTGCATTTGCTTTTGTGTGTGAACCCTTATGAATCAATAGTGCATTTGTTTTCGCATGAGACATGACGCCTAAAGATCTATGTGAAATCTTCAGAAATTGTCTAAATATTAAGGTCTCAAAAGTTTAAGTTTATACAAACAATTTGGGAAGTTAATGCGTAATGATTAAAGGTTACATTTGGTTGATCATAATAGATGGCCGGAAGAGGAAGAGGTCGTGGTGCCAACCCCAACAACAACAACAATGAGGCTGCCGATCCTCAACTTCCTGGTGGGCAAGACAGGGTTGGTCGCCAAGAAAGAGCTGATCCTATCTACCAAATGATCGACAATCAAAATCAGCTCATTCAGAGTTTGACTCAAGTGGTGGTCAACTTACACCAAGCTCCACCCCCACAGGCTGCACCACGTCAACCAAGGTTGAGTGAGTTTCTGGGAACTCAACCCCAAATGTTTGCAAGTGCTGCTGAACCTCTGGAAGCAGATGATTGGCTTAAGACCATTGAGAACAAGATGAGGATCAAACAATGCCAAGGATATGAGAGTGTGCTGTTTGCCTCTCATCAATTGCATGGACCTGCTGCTGATTGGTGGACCGCATATGTGGCAGCTCATCACGACCCCGAGAACATAACTTGGGAAGAGTTCAAGCGCAGTTTCCGCAACCACTACATACCAAGAGGAGAACTCAAGAACGAGAGGAAGGAGTTCTTGGGACTGCAGCAGGGCAACATGACTGTGAGGGAGTACCTCACCAAATTCACCCAACTGTCCCGTTATGCACCGCGGGACATTGAAACTGATGAGCAGAAACAGGACTGCTTTGTGGAAGGACTTACCATGGAAATGCAATGTGCAATGTCCTCCAACGAATATGAAAGTTTCCAAAAGATGGTGGACAGGGTGTTTGTTGTGGAGAGGAAGCTGAAGGCCTTGGAGAATGAAAACAAGAGGAAGATGGGATGGTTACACCAAGCATCAAGCAGCAACACACGTCCACGTCTGATGCAGCAACCTGCAGGGCAGACAAGCCGTGCTGTGGTACCCTACTCAGCACCAAGAGGATACAACCCGAACTTCAGGCCTCCTTCAGCACCAGTACAGCCGCAGCATCAGTTTGTTCAGCAGCCACGCCCCACTTATCAACATCGACCCGCAGGACAAGGGCCACAGAACCAACCCCAGGATAACAAAGGCCAGGCACCTAAAGTTGGGGTGCAATGCTTCAACTGTGGCAAAGTGGGGCACTACGCTCGTAAGTGCCCAAAGAAGAAGCCTATGCAGCCACAGCAGCAGAATGTGATGCGAGGACGGGTGAACCACGTGACCATGGAGAAAGCGCAAGACGCACCGGATGTAGTGATTGGTAAGTTCCCTATAAATTTACACATTGCAGCCATATTGTTCGATTCTGGTGCTACCCACTCGTTCATTGCTCAAGGATTTGTTAAGAAGCATGATTTAGCAACAACATAAACGAATCATATACTAGCAGTTAACTCTCCAGGGGGAGAAATAAGGACAAGACAAGTGTGTCCCAAAGTGAATCTAGACATTAATGGGGTAGTGTTTTCTGCAAACCTCATAGTGATAAACTCACAAGGGATAGATATTATTTTGGGTATGGATTGGTTGACCAAACATAAAGGTGTCATCCATTATTCGACTAGAACGGTGGAACTAACTCACACTAGTGGCACCAAAGTGAAGTTCATAGCGGTACAAGAACCCAAGAGGGACATTAAGCTCAATCAAGTGGAAGAGGAAGTGGAAGAGATAAGGGTTATCAAAGAATATCCGGACGTTTTTCCTGAGGAGTTGCCAGGTATGCCCCCAGATCGTGATGTGGAGTTCGCAATTGAACTAATGCCTGGAACCGCCCCGAGATACAAGAGGCCTTACCAGTTGGATTCTAAACAACTAGAAGAGCTCAAAGAACATATCCGGGAATTGACGGAGAAAGGGTGTATTCGCCCTAGTTCCTCGCCATGGGGAGCTCCAGTAATATTTGTGCCCAAGAAGGACGGAACCCAAAGGCTATGCGTAGACTACCCGGCGTTGAATGAGGTGACCATCAAGAACAAATACCCATTACCCCGCACTGAAGATCTATTTGATCAGTTGAGGGGAGCTTGTGTATTCTCATAAATTGATCTCAGTTCGGGATATCACCAACTGAAGACAAGATCAACCGACATTCCCAAGACGGCTTTCGTATCTCGGTACGGGTTGTATAAGTACACCATCATGCCGTTCGGGCTAACTAATGCCCCGGCGTACTTCATGTATCTCATGAACAAGGTATTCATGGAGTATTTGGACAAATTTGTGGTGGTTTTCATTGATGACATTCTCGTCTTCTCCAAAGATGAAGAGGAACATGAGGGACATCTAAGACTGGTGTTGCAAAAGTTGATAGAACACCAACTATATGCCAAGTTGAGCATGTGTGAGTTTTGGCTGAAGAGAGTTCCCTTCTTAGGACACATAATCTCGGAGGGAGGAATCTCCGTAGATCCCACCAAGATCGAGGATGTGCAGAAGTGGAAGACCACTGAAAATGTTGGGGAAATTCGAAGCTTTTTAGGATTGGCTGGGTATTATCGACGGTTCATTGAGGGCTTCTCTGAGATCTTGAGACCCCTCACCAAATTGTTAGAGAAGGGAATCACATTCACGTGGACACCAGAGTGTGAGACAAGTTTCCAAGAGCTGAAGAAAAGATTGACAACAGCCCGAGTGCTAGTTATGCCAGACATGCAGAAGAAATTTTCGGTGTATTGCGATGCTTCTGGACATGGGTTGGGATGTGTTCTCATGCAAGAGGGGCATGCCATTGCTTATGCGTCCCGTCAGCTTCAAAAATACGAGAAGAACTATCCTACGCATGACCTAGAGCTAGCCAAAGTGGTCCACCCGCTGAAGCTTTGGAGGCATTACTTGATGGGAAAAAGGAAAGAGATATATACAAATCATAAGAGCATAAAGTACATTTTCACACAGCCAGACCTCAACCTCAGACAAAGAAGATGGTTGGAACTAATCACCGACTTTGATGTGGGCATCAACTATCATCCTGGGAAGGCGAACGTCATGGATGATGCTTTAAGCCGGAAGGTGCATGTCAACATGTTGAGCTTAAGTGACACGCCTACGGAGTTGAAGGAGGAGATTGCAAAACTCAATCTATGTCTGGTGAATAGTGGTGAGGCCATCGCCATGGAGGTGGACTCCACATTGGAGCAATAGATACACAACACTCAGAAGAATGATGAGAAGATACAAGAAATCAGAGAACTCATCAAAGAGAATAAAGCTCCCGGGTTCAGAGAGGATGAACAAGGTACGGTGTGGCATGGGAAAAGAATATGTGTGCCTGAGGTGAAGGAGATACGTGAACTGATTTTGAAGGATGCTCATGATTCCGACTATTCCATTCATCCTGGGAGTACGAAGATGTATCATGACCTAAAGAGCAGATATTGGTGGTATGGCATGAAGCAAGATGTCGCGGAACATGTTGCCCTATGTGACACATGTCAGTTGGTGAAAGCAGAACATCAACGACCCGCGGGACTGTTGCAACCACTCAAAGTGCCTGAATGGAAATGGGAAGAAATAGGTACGGACACCATAGTGGGACTGCCTAGGACCCAATCGGGATATGATTCGATATGGGTCATCATCAACAGACTGACTAAGGTAGCTCATTTCATCCCCGTGAAAGAAAGCTACAGCAGATCCGAATTGGCAGAATTGTACATGTCAAGAATCGTGTGTTTTCATGGAGTGCAAAATAAGATAGTGTCAGATCGAGGGACACAGTTCACCTCAAGGTTCTGGCAGAAGTTACATGAAACCATGGGAACTCATCTGAATTTTAGTTCCGCCTATCACCCACAGACTGGCGGACAGACCGAAAGCACCAATCAAGTCCTTGAGGATACGCTGAGAGCTTGTGCATTTAAAAACAATAGGAGTTGGGATAAGAACTTACCGTATGCGGAGTTCTCCTACAACAACAGTTATCAGGCTAGTATCAAGATGTCACCCTTTGAGGCGTTGATATGGGAGGAAGTGCAGAACTCCATTATTTTGGAACCAAACTAGGGAAAGCAAAGTGTTTGGGCCCGAGGTACTACAAGAAGCCGAGGCGAAAGTGAGGGAAATCCGCAACAACTTGAGGATTGCCCGGACCTGACAAAAGAGCTATGCCGATGTACGGAGAAGAGAGCTCGTTTTAACGTGGGGGATTATGTCTATCTCAAGGTTCGTCGGTTCGAGGTGAAAGAGAAGTTGTCACCTCGATACATCGGACCCTTCTAGATTCTGGAGAGGAAAGGCGAAGTGGCATATAAGTTAGAACTACCGGCTCGCCTATCAGATGTGCACGATGTATTCCATGTGTCACAACTCAACAAATGCTTAAGAACACCCGAAGAGATGTTACCCATGAATGAGGTGGACGTACGAGAGGATCTTTCATATGCCGAGCAGCCGGTGAAGATCCTGGAGACAATGGAACACATCACCAGGAATAAAAGAATCTGAATGTGCAAAGTGCAGTGGAAGCACCACTCGGAAGCAGAAGCCACATGGGAGCGAGAAGACGAACTCAAGGCACAGTTTCCGGATCTTTTTTCCTAGAGTCACCAATCTCGAGGACGAGATTTCTTTTAAGGGGGCTAGAGTTGTAACACCCCAAAATGTGTTAAAAATGTGAATATAAAATTTTTGGATGTAATGCATGTGGATAAAAATTCAAACTCAAATTGGAATTCAAATTTGAATCAAAACCGAAAAGAAAAAGAGAAAAAGAAAAAGAAAAACAGCCAATGGGCCAAAACCCACCTCAGCCGGCCCAGCAACCCGCGGCTGTTTTCCCCCTCCCCCTCTCTCTGCCACACGGGGCCCGCATGTCATCCCTTGCCCCCCCCCCCCGGTTCTCCCCCAACCGCCAACGATCCTCCCGTGCCGATCGCCGCTGCCTCGTCCGAATTCCACGCCACGAGCCAAGATCTTCGGCCAAGCGGTGCTACACTATCTAAAACGACCCCGCCGCTTCCCCTCGTGCCTTTAAACTCAAGAAAACCCCGTCGGTTTCACCTCACCGCTGCGTTTTCGGCTACGGTGAGAACCGAGGCATCCTCCGCCACTTTCTTCCGATCCCCGTCCGGTCTTTCCGATCTAACACGCGTGGCATGCCCCACCACCGCCGGGGGGTCCTGCAGGTGAAGGAAACGACGTGTCTTGCACTCCAACAGTCGCTCCGACGAGCACCGAGTGCCATTGCCGGACTTCGACACCGCCGACCGACTTCCAGGGCCTCCGAGAGCAGGAAAATCCCTAGGTGAGCTTCCCCTACCCCTCCACAGCTGATCCGTGCAAAAAGATGCAAGTTCTAACGTCTAGCGGCAAAAACCGAGGCTACGCTGGTGAGATGGGTGCTCCCCGCTGCCGCGCGCCGCCACGCACGTGGGCTGGCTCCAGCCAGAGCGACGTGGCCCCCTGTGGCCCGTCCGTTTTAAATCGTGTGGTACTGAATAGATTTAACCCGTACCGCTTCGCGATCTAATCTCAGCCCTCCGTTTTAAATCCAACGGCCCACATCAGCCCCGCATATTAAACCACGAGAAACTTACAAGCTACCCCCAGGGTTCTGAGGAAATATGATCTAGCCCCGGAAACTTCTGATCTAGCCCCTGGAACCTCAGAAATTCATGTAAATGCATTTAAAAATCAGTTTCAGCACCTGGACTTAATAAGAATTAGGAAGACCTCCCTGTTTTGCACACTTAGACCCCTGAAAATTTAGAAAATGAGAAATGGGGCCCCACAGCAGTGTGGATTTGCACATCAGCCCCTGAGAGTTATTAATTTCAGGAAATTGAATATGTAAATAGGATTTAAATTCAAACATAAGTATATGTTCAGTTTAATTATTCTAACCCTGTTGGAGATTTGTAGAAAAATCTGAAGTCTGAATTTAGAGGGGAAATAAACTTTTAAACTAAATAAGGTTGCTGTTTTGTGATTTATCCCTGAAATACACCCTTTAGGCATAAAACAAATTAAAATGTGGGAAAATGAATCTAAGTCACCAAAAAGGGGTAGGGAAAATTCATAAATGTCCTGTTTAGGCAATTGGAACAGTAGAAATTTTTGTATGAATTTAGGTTGCTGTTTTATGGCTGGAAATTCATTTTTAGAATAGAAAATAATTCTGAAAATGGGTAAAAAATATATTTAAATTGATCCCCATCAGAGAGGAAGTCAAAAGATATTTTGTTGGACATTTTAGATCAGAACATATTCTGTTTAGGTGATATGTCTTGCTATTTTAATATTAAAGTTCACTTTTAGGTATGGAAAATAAATCTGAAAATATAGGAAAATAGGTATGCATAATTAGAAAATATTAAATGAGGTCCCAAAGATCCAAAACGTCAAATTGAGATTTTGTAGAAGATCTGAAAACCTATTTGGAGTAGGAAATTATCTTTGATGCAAATTTTGTGGCTAAGAAGTGTATTACCCAATATAGAAAATTTGTTCAAATTGGAAATTCATATATATTGTGCACTTAGAAATCTAAATATTAAAGCTAGAGATAGTATATATGTTTAAAAGTGCATGTATGCATAGAATCAACATATCTAGGGTAAACACAACAAGCTAGGATGTGTAGTTAGAATTTAATTGCATTGTCAATTTGGAATATGATACCCAAGCTAGGAAGTTTCCATAGAATTGCATTATCTTGTTTTCTTGTAGCCTTGGGTTGGGAGTTACTTTATTATATCTTTCATTTATGCTACTCATGCTTAGCCATGCTTAGAATGGGATACATGGGATATGAGATCATCACCTTGATTACCTTACCTGTGAATGGATTATATGAATTATGTAGAGGTAGGGACCTAGGAAAGTTGGATGTTTTGGTTGGTGCTGTGTGCACGAGACAAGGGTTTGTGTTTAGTGCTTGCCTGGATCCTAAGGACCGGTTCATGGAGCATGTAACCTGGCTTTACCGTGCCAACCACATGCTGAGATGGGGCAGCTTGGCCAATTAATTAGGTGCATCCCCATCGTAGTATGGGTGTTTGGATGGTGCGGGGAATAGGTGTCAGCTGGATTACCATATGAACCGCAAGGCTCAAGAGGGGGCCACTGCAGCGGGGTTGGAGCCTCTTGGATGCTGTTAGGGGTGAAACCTCAGTGGGCCCACACACATCGGGAATCCCTTTGTAAAGGCCTCGAAGTGATCTCCTGGCTACACACCTCGTAAGTGTGAACGTGGTTCGCAGCCACTGGCATAATGGAGGTTCTTCTAGTCCACCCGGCAACGGGGGATGAAATCACTACATGTGGGTATAGTGGTGCAAACTCTGCAGAGTCAAAACTGTCATGACAGCTGTGCTCATGGTCAAGAGCGGCTTGGACTTATTCATGATTAGATGATGATGAAGTGGGAAGCTGAGGATGTTAAGCGGGAGCTTAACATTGGTAATGGAGTTATGATTACTTGATATTGATGCTGGGTTAGGGGATTGGGACCATTTCACCTATGTAGTAATGTAGGTGCTAAATAAGCTAAGGTGATAGTTAATAATTGCGTAGTTCCTTAACCATGAGTTCAACCTCTCCTTGCTCTAGCCATGCATGACATAACTTTCCCACACTTGCTGAGTACCAATGGTACTCAAGCTTGCTTTTCTGTTGGTTTAAATTGCTGCTCAGGCCAATGGAATGACATGGTGTACAACGACCAAGACTTCAGACCCGAAGAAGGATTTTCGGTTCACGGAGTCCCCCGGGCAACGCCTGTGACGGAGCCCACAAGACTTATCTTCCGCTGCTGTTTTTATTTACATGTTATGAACATCTTGTCATCCATCGAGACGTTATGCTATGTGAGACTTATTTATATTCGAACACTTGGCTTGTAATACAATGATGCTTCACTATTTGTCATCACACGTATGAGAAAATGATCGTGGCATACATGTGATATTCACTCGGTCGTTCTTCGGGGAAACCGAGTGTGACAGCTGCGCACACAAGACTTCCTCTTGCTGCGCCCGAGCCCCTGCCTGGTCTCCTTTTTCATTACCAAAGTGATCTCACATCACTCGAACCAATCCCATGTGTCCCAAGCCTAACTCGCGAGTAGATTCCAACTACTCGACTTGTACCGAAGTTCTATGAATCATTAAGCATAGCCTGTCTACTCGAGGACGTAGACACTACCCTCACTCATGTGGGAAAATCTGGTTATGCACATGGGTTTCATCCATTCCACACCTAATGCACATCCATACCACATACTAAGTATTCATAAAGCAAAACTTTGTAAAATTGGTTAATGTAAACCGGGGCTTGCCTTGTTGCCACTGGTCAGTGTTTAGGGCTTCGTCCGGAAGAAGAAAGTCCAGCACTTCCAGAGTTTCCTCGCCTTCAGCGACTACACGTAAGTAACATACTATATGTCATTTAAATGCAATGCTTTAAACTGAATATGTAAAGACCATAACTTTAGCTAGCCCTCCCCTTTGGCTCTGAAATTTTTATGGTGGTTTGGTAGGGTCCTAACCAAAGTCTTGACCAAGTTTCATTTGAAACAAAGTTCATTTGAGCTTTGTACAAATTAAAGCTTACTTGGTCATTAGTAGAGCCTCTAAGGAATTTCCAGGGATTTTCACGGCTCTAACCATTACTTTCTGGAAACTAGAATTTGAGATGGTTCTAATGGAATTAATTTCATGTCATTTGAAGAATTCTAGATGAAGTTATGCCCTAAACAAGATTTGAGAAAAATCTGAAAAATGTTTCTGTACATTTTTCTATTTTCTCAGGGCAGTTCACTTAATCACACCATTATGGTAAATAAATAAACTTGGATGGGTCTGGAAATTTTACTGTGACTCAAGGATTTTCCAATGAACCTCCCAGCCAAATTTTAGAATTTTTCATATTCTCCAGATAAAATTGCCAACAGTTTCAAATTTAGAGAATTAATTCTGGAAAACCATTAAGTTTCATGAGCTGGAATTTGTGTTGCTGGAAAGTACTCAAAAAGCTGAATTCAGAAAAATTTAGTTCACTAAATTTGGAGCTTCCTAGTAAAAGTTATATGCAATTGAAGTTTGAACTAAAACTGGAAAATCTCAGTAATGTTTAAACTATGCGGGTGGGCCCCACCACCCGCCTTCTTCCTCCTCGCGCGCGCCCGAGTGTTTGGCGGCGGTGCACCCCGGCGAGTTTCACCGGAAGTGACTTACCGACCGCCCCCAGCGCTAGAACTGGCCGCCTAGCCCAATCTTGCCCCGTGGAACTTGCCCCGGGGGTCGGAGCCCGCCGGCGGTGACCGGAAATGGCCGTGCGACGTCAACCGCGAAGGCTAGGGACCCGGCGAGGTTGTTCTCACTCTCTGAGGCATAAAATAGGTCACAGTTTGCTTGGGGAGCACCAGTGGATCACGAGGAGCCTGACATGAGCAGTCTCGGAAGCTAGAAGTGCCTGCAAACCCACTCTCGACGGCGACCCGAGCTGTGTTTACACCGGCGGCTATGGAAACTGATATAACTCGGCCATTTCTGGATGGTTGTGCTCAGTTCTTCCTGGAGGAGGGACGCTAGGAGGTGTAGGAGCTACTTGCGAGCTAGCTTGACCATTGATTCAACGTGTAAGCCGATTTTTTGGTTTTTGCGAACTCGGTCCATTGCACTAGAGTTTGAGACTTTCTAAAATTATTGCTACCCGATGGATTATTTGCCGAATGATTTATGGCTACACCATCTAGGGATCCCCATGCACCTTTCTTGTGTAGCACGTGGTCGGAGAAGATGGCCGGATTGGGCTGTCGACGGCGAACCGAAGCACAGCTCCACCGGTCCCTTCCGGTTTATTGACTTCGACAGTGTAAACCGCGCACAACCAAGTGCAACTCGCTGGTGCAGCACTAGGAACAGCTAGAGCACACCTTGGCGCTCCTTTTTACTGCAGGGACCACGAGCAATCGATGATCGGTACTGGTGTGCGCCGAGGCTCGAAGGTGAGGTCGCTGCTGCTGTTTTTCGCGCGTGCGGGAGCTGAGCAGAGCGGCGCAGGCGGCAGACACAAGTGAAATACGTTTGCGCCGTGTACGTGGTGATCAGGAGGGGGCACGAGCTTATCAGTAAGAGCTGGGGCACGCATGCGATCGAGGCAGTGAGGCGGCAACAGCCCCGGAGGCCGACCGACGGCAACAGAGTCGGTTTCCCTCTGAGTACAGTCACTGATCAGAGGGTCCCTCCCCCTCTAATTTCTTTTCCAATTTTTCATTTCTGTTTCCGCTGAAAAGATCCCAGCTACTCACAATTGAATGAGAGACTTAGCCTCCAAGTCATTGTTTGAATTTGATTTCCTCAATTTGAAACTTGTTTGGCTAAATTTGCTGCACATTTGAACTGAAATTCAAATTCAGTTTTAAATTAATGCAAATTTAGCTCCCGATAAGATGAACTCCAATGAGGATGGAAATTGGTGGACTAACTCAGAACAATGTGCTGAGTTTGAATGTGAAGTCAAATTTTTATTTCAAATGATGAAAGTGGCTGCAATTTGAATTTGCATTCAAATTGGCCCTTTTTACAAATGTCTCCAAAATTGCCTCAAAAAGTCTTGGATTTGCATGAAACTTGGCCTGAGCCTTCCCAAGAATATTTAAGGTCTAGGGGTAAGCTCAACCTTTCATGTTTTTGTGTATGACTCCTACTTTTTGAAATTAAGGCTTTTCCCTCTAATCACCCTTTTTGATGGTGTTTACTTGCTCTTCACAAGTGTTCATGAGCTATCCAAAATGAGCTGTGGTGTTGTGAGGTGATGAAATGATCACTTTTGCAAGTCACTTTCTTGGGATTTTACATCCCTCCCCCCTTAAAAGAATCTCGTCCCGAGATTATAAAAGAAGAGACGACGATGTAAGAGGAGATTACCCGTGATGAGATGCCATGAAATCCGGGTAGTTTGAGCAGAGGGATTCCTCGCTCTCACACGTCGCTTCTCGGTGGTGTGGTTACTCCACAGTATCTTGTAGAACTACAGCATTTGGCTACGCGTGGTTCGAGCCTTCTCATCAATAATTGCCACCGGATATTCAGCATACATCAAATCCGGTTGCAGCTCGCCGGTGTCTTCAGTCGGAACAGCAGCCGTATACTTCAGACATTTTCACAGTAGTGAAATATGGAAAACGTCATGAACACCAGCAAGAGATGCCGGTAGTTCCAGTCTATACGCCACTGTTCCACACTTCTCGCTGATGGCATAGGGTCCAATGAATCAGAGAGCGAGTTTCCCCTTTAGGCCGAACCGGTGCACGCATTTCATCGGAGATACACGGAGGTACACGTGTTCCCCGACGTCAAAGTGCGGCGGCCTACGCCTCTTATCAGCATAACTTTTCTGCCGGGATTGAGAAGCCTTCAAGTTGGCTTGAATCATCCGAACACGCTCTTTGGCGTCGTTCACCACATGAACCCCAAACGTGACCCTTTCACCGTACTCGCACCAGTTTAATAGGGTGCGGCATTTGCGACCGTAGAGAGCCTCATAGGGTGCCATCTTGATACTCACCTGATAGCTGTTGTTGTATGAGAATTCCGCCAACGGTAGATGACCATCCCAGTTTCTACCGTAGTGGATGGCACATGCTCTCAACATGTCTTCTAGTACTTGGTTCACCCTCTCAGTCTGTCCATCTGTCTGAGGGTGATAGGCGGAGCTTCTAATCAGCTTAGTACCCAAAGCAGCGTGCAACTGCTCTCAGAAACGAGATACAAATAGTGTCCCTTGGTCTGAGACTATGGTCTTGGGTACTCCATGCAAGCATAGGATTCTTCCAATATACAACTCCGCATATCTGTTGGCATGGAAATATGTATGCACGGGAATGAAGTGAGCCGACTTGGTTAACTGGTCAACGATTACCCAAATGGAATCATGCTTATTGGAAGTCAGGGGTAACCACACAATGAAATCCATGCTCACATCTTCCCACTTCCATGGTGGAATTTTCAGGGGTTGCAACAGCCCTGATTTTCTCATATGATCCGCTTTCACTCGTCTACACGTATCACACGCGGATACGTACTTAGCCACTTCTCGCTTCATCCGTGTCCACCAAAATTTCTTTTTCAAATCTTGGTACATTTTGTTGCTGCCCGGATGAATGGAGTATTTAGACAAGTGAGCTTCATCAAGAATCTTCTTTCTCTGCTATATATTCCCGGGTACGACTATGCGGTCACTGAACCACAACGTCCCCTCCTTATCTTTCCGGAAATATTTGATTTCCCTGTTTTCTATCCGTCTCCAGAGATGTGCCATGCCCTTGTCCACTTTCTGAGCTGCAATGATCTCCACCCTAATGGTAGGGATGAGGGCAAGTATGTAGAGTGATCCATAAGGAACCAAGTATAAACTCGGCTCTTCCTCTTCCACCGGTGTAATGGTGAGGTTATGGACATGTGATTTCCGACTCAGCGCGTCGGCAACCACATTCGTCTTGCCGGGGTGGTAATGAATCTCAATCTCATAATATTTGATTAGTTATAACCACCTCCTTTGCCTCATATTCAGCTGCTTCTGGGTGAAAATATACTTCAAGCTCTTGTGGTCGGTGTAGAGATGCACCAAATTCCACAGGAGATAGTGCCTCCACATTTTCAGCGTCAAAACCACTGCAGCAAGCTCAAGATCATGAGTCGGATAATGCTGCTCGTGGCTTCGAAGTTGGCGTGAGCCATACGCGACCACGCGTCCTTCTGCATCAACACGCAGATGAGCCCGATGCCGGACGAATCACAAAACACGTCGAAGGGCTTGGTCGTATCTGGTTGAGCTAAGACCGGGGCTGTGGTGAGATGCTTCACCAATGCTTGGAACGCTCCTTCACATGCTGAGTTCCAAACATACTTTGTTCCCTTTTTCAACAATTCTGTCATCGGCTTAGCAAGCTTGGAGAAGTTTGGAATGAATCTCCGGTAATATCCCGCTAAGCCGAGGAAACTTCTGACTTCATGGACAGAAGTGGGAGCTTTCCATTTCAGCACTTGCTCAATTTTGCTTGGCTCAACCAATGCCTTCCGCTAAGATGATATGTCCCAAAAATGGCACTTGGCTGATCAAAAATTCACATTTGCTGAACTTGGCGTAGAGCTTGTGGTCCCGCAATCATTGAAGGACGATTCTCAAGTGTTCGGCGTGTTCTGCTTCTGTCTTGGAGTAAACCAAGATATCATCGATGAACACCACAACAAACTTGTCCAGATCCGGCATGAACACCGAGTTCATGACATACATGAAATGTGCCGGAGCATTGGTGAGACCAAAAGACATGACGAGATATTCATATAACCATATCTCATCGAGAAGGCCATCTTCGGGATATCCTCCGCCCAGATTTTTATTTGATGATATCCAGAGCGAAGGTCCGTCTTGGAGAACACACTTGCACCCACAAGCTGATCAAACAGGATGTCAATGCGGGGCAGTGGGTATTTGTTCTTAATGGTGACGGCGTTGAGCGGACGGTAATCCACACACAGCCTCATGGTTTCATCCTTCTTCTTGATGAACAGCGCCGAGAATCCCCAAGGCGAGGAACTCGGTCTAATGAAAGCTTTGCTCAACAGATCACTGAGCTGCTCTTTCAATTCAGCCGTTTGGAGCCATTTTGTATGGTATTCGTGAGATAGGAGTAGCCCCGGGTGCAAGCTCAATCTTGAACTCGGCATCCCGCTCAGGTGGCATGCCCGGAAGATCATCCGGAAACAAGTCGGAGTATTCCCGGACTACGGGGATGTCCTCTAACATGAGAGCTTCAGTATTATTAATTGCTGAAACTTCCTGGACAGTATTGTCTAACACCATGGAATGCGGACGGTGGAAGGGAGAATTCAAATGAACCGTCAGTGTCCGAGTGTCCAGGACAGCACCATGGTAGCGTAACCATGACATCCCTAAGATTGCATCAATCTTTTGCCCCGTAAGGATTATCAAGGTGGTGGGGTATATCTTCCCACCTAAGCACAGAGGTGCTTTTGGAATCATCATATTTGCTGAAATCTTCCCTCCCGGTGAGCAGATCACATAGGAGCAGTCGGTTGGGAAGACGTGCATTTGATGCTTAGCCACATAGGATGCACTTATGAAACTGTGGGTTGCACCCGAATCAAATAATATGATGATTGCTTGATCATTGAGAGTGAACGTACCCACCAGCACGTTGTCTTCTTCTGGGGCGTCCTCATTGTCGAGGTTGCGAACGCCCCCAGTTGACTGACCAACCTTCTTGACCGGAGGTCGGCCTCGAGCACCGCCCTGATACTAGGCTTGCCCACTGCTCTGCTGCCCCTGGGGACAGTCCATCGAGAAATGGCCTGCCTGGCCACACGTAAAGCAAGTGTAGCAAGGCGGTCCTATGCTGATCGGCGGATGGAAACTCGGGGTGCGTTGTGGTGGTGGAAATGCCCGGGGTACCATCTGCTGCTGCTGCTGCTGTTGTTGCGGTCGCGGTGGTGACATCGGCGGTCGGAACGGGGGTGACTGGAAAGAACGACCCCCGAACTGTTGAGGTTGCGCCGGTGGATGCCACTGCTGAACGGATGGTGTCCGATACACCATGCGGCATTTCTGGGGAGCTCCACCCCCACTCCTGGATGGAGTGCCGCGCTTCCGCTGCTCAGCCGCCAACTCCCGCTGAGCATCTTCTTGCATGATCACAGTGTTGACTAGATCATTGAGCGTGCCGCGATTGCATTGGACGAGATGCGTCTTCATCTCGGGATGTAATCCCTGATAGAAGTGCTCTCTCTTCTTCTCCTCAGTGGAGACATAATCCGACGCATATTGCGCCAGATGGTTGAAGGCACGGGAGTAGTCGTGGGCACTCCTCTCACCCTGCTTCAGCTCCAAGAACTCTTGGAACTTCCGCTTCATTATCCCGGGCGGGATATGGTAGGCGCGGAACGCCTCCCGGAATTCTTCCCACTCCACGGCATGGCCAGCCGGCAGTGGGGCGACATAGTTCTCCCACCATGCACCAGCGGCACCGTGAAGCTGCTGTGCCACGAACAAAGTCTTCTGCCGCTCCGTACATTGGAGCAGCCCGAACTTGGAATCAATTGTCCGCAGCCAGTTGTCGGCCTCAAGGGGTTCTGCTGCTTCAGTGAACACCGGAGGGTGTGTACTCATGAAGTCCGAGTACGTCACAACATGGGGCTCACGAGGCCCCCTCTCTTGATGCCCCCTGCCTGGGACGTATTTTGCACGATCGTGCGGAGCAGATCGGTCTGCTCCTCACGATTACCCACCAGGGCCGCGATCACATCCGCTAGTGTAAGCGGAGGCGGCGGTGGTGGTTGTTGCTGCTGGGTGCTGTCGTAGGCAGGTGGCTGGGAGTCATCACCCCCCTTCTGGCTAGAGGCACCGATCTTATGTGTGGTCCGAGTGCAAACCATCTGCAACCATACAGCAATAAACATCAGTCCCGCAACATACTTCATGCAGTCCCATAAAATAGGCGTAAAACATAATAACAGTAAAAACGTGCGATACACCTCGTATGCAGATAATGTAATAACTTTACACAACCTACACCATTATCAGACCAAATACAAGCTAGTTAAATCCAAATTGACTGACTTCCTCTTTGGAAGTTCATCTCAACTAGGAGTCGCTATGAGATGTTAATATCGCTTTGTCATCATGTATACTACCCTTTTATCTTCAATACAACAGAAACATGGTCTCTAGCAAAAGAAACTTGAGTAGGACACATACTCAAATCTTTCAGTAGTTGAAGATAACCACTCATGAGTATGTTCTACCCCATTGGAAGTACTTAAACACCCTAGGATACAACAATCTCTCAAGTGAGTTCAACTGTTATCACTCTGCTGGAATGACCAGTTTCTACATATCCCAGGTTTTGATCTGGTTCTGGGCATTTTCTTGACTCAAGCTGAATACTAAAGTTAACCTTAGTATCTTTCCAGAGAGTGTATTGAATATGTCCTGGTTCTGGACAGTTTACAATCATCTGGAATTTCAGTCAGATTAAGGTGTGATTCAGATCTGGAAGTCTACAACAAAGTTGTATAGCATTTAAAACCTTTCCAGAACTATATCCCACACCTCCATTGGCTAAATAATCTGTGAGTTATGCTCCGTTAAAGTTCAGCAGACTTGCTGCCAAAACAGAGCACTCTGTTTTTCAATCCCTTATAGCTAAACTGATTAACTATTGAATTTTTCTACCCAACCAGGGTCCTATGTGTTGAAAACTTGGTGATTTTAGTTCCTGGTTATCATTATCTTTCATGCACATGCTTATGATATGTCAGTACTACGTTCCTCACAAAAAGAAAATCTTAACCGGATTATACAGGCATATACGTCTCAATTGTGGCACTAAACGGTCTCTCGCACACGTATACTACACGGGATAGATACATGGTTAGTACCTGCAGAAGAACACCCAATAATGATGCATTCAAAGGTTATTTTCATTTCAGGCAGGTCCATATTTGAAAGTAAATACAAACGCCCATATCATTGCCATACGACCGTCCTTGAGTTAAGCCACGTCTCAAGGTACGTGATCGTGTTTTGACACCACACGACAGGGAACCCGAGTAGAGCGCGAACGGGTCGTCACGGTTGGGAATTTTATAAACCCAACAGATACCACCTACTGCCCTGCAGGGCACGTCGTTGGCAAGCGCTGCGTATGTCCTCCTGGGCTATTTCCAGACGAACACACTATCACGTTACTGACCACACGATGGGGTCTCCACTTGCTTTCCTAATGCACGCTAGGGATCAGTGTTTCATATGAACTCAGGAACATGAAGAGTCCAAGAGTTTCATATTAACGTCTCACACCAAGCTGTGAGACCTACCCCTGAACCACATTCCTCGTCAGAGGAGCTAACCGAAATTGAACCGCTTTTGGTGGCGTTCCTTACCATTTTTCCTGAGCGTAGGTGCGTCGTTGCATAATCAAAATTCAGAATTATAACACATATGTTAGTCTTGCCACTTTAAGTAACTATGCTAATATTGTCTTTACTTGGGCAAACTACCGAATCCTCACCGTAAAACCTAAGTTTTCCCGTAATACAGTCCTTAGTTAGCGTGCTATCCCCAATGCGGCTCTGATACCAGCTTGTGGCGGACTGGGATCCGCTCATCCAGGATCGCAGAGGGTGGTGCCGCACGACGTGACACCGGACAGCACACATCACAAGAACAATATTGTTTTACATAGAAAACCAACTGAATACGTACAAACTCGTACAAGACTTCAGTTACAAACTAGTATTTTGATTACAAAACCGGAAGCTAAGTTTATACAACTCACGCCACCTATCTAGCAAAAGTTGGTTGCCCAGCCCTAGGGAAACCCACACTAGCTGCAGTCCTCAGCTAAGCGCGGCTTGTACGGCTCCCACTCAGCTGTGGTCCCCGACGGAGGGTAGTCCTCGCTGGTGGACTCGTAGCCCGAGTCCGTGGGGTAGTCATCACCTAAAAAACACTTATAGCAGCAACCGTGAGCACGATGCCTCAACAAAACTTAACCGACTCATCTAGGCATGAAACTCTACATGCAGTTTACACGGACATGGGATGGTAAATTTCAGCAAACAGACACGCCTACAAGTTTATCCTTAGTTCATCTTTCAGCCACAAGTTAACAGTTCATGAATATGAAAATTTAGTAAGCGATATTTGGTGGCACACATGTAGCAATATAACTTTTATCATAACAGCAATATTGAATCATCACATTTCATACATTAACATACGTCACGACTCAGTGACCAAGTGGTACTCATCACCACGAGGGACGGTGAATCGACTCGATATACACCTGCAAGGATACCTGAAGAGCACGTCACGTACGCCCACCCGTGGAGGTGCACAGCACGCTCACTCGATGTCGTATGGGACAACCTTTCACCGAACAGCCCAAACGTCGAACTGGTTGCACCAAAACGGAAAGGAGGTTACCTACACGGAGCATCTCTCTATGCCCGTTAGCAGAATTCCACCTCGCTGCCCTCAACCTACACCTATAAATCGGTGTGCTATGCCTCGACGCCCGGAGGTTTAGGTTACATCGGTTTACCGGGGCCCATATATCCGATATGCCTTCGGTACGTTCAAACATGATCAGCGTGGACCGCACAAGGATCAGTCCTCAATCGACACGGACAGGGCTGCGCACACAAGACTTCCTCTTGCTGCGCCCTAACCCCTGCCTGGTCTCCTATTCATTACTAAAGTGATCTCACATCACTCGAACCAATCCCGTGTGTCCCAAGCCTAACTCGTGAGTAGATTCCAACTACTCTACTCGTACCGAAGTTCTATGAATCATTAAGCATAGCCTGTCCACTCGAGGATGTAGACACTACCATCACTCATGTGGGAAAATCTGGTTATGCACTTGGGTTTCATCCATCATACACCTAATGCACATCCATACCACATACTAAGTATTCATAAAGCAAAACTTTGTAAAATTGGTTAATGTAAACCAGGGCTTGCCTTGTTGCCGCTGGTCAGTGGTTAGGGCTTCGTCCGGAAGAAGAAAGTCCAGCACTTCCGGAGTTTCCTCGCCTTCAGCGACTACACGTAAGTGACAGACTATATGTCAATTTAAATGCAATGCTTTAAACTGAATATGTAAAGACCATAACTTTAGCTAGCCCTCCCCTTTGGCTCTGAAATTTTTATGGTGGCTTGGTAGGGTCCTAACCAAAGTCTTGACCAAGTTTCATTTGAAACAAAGTTCATTTGAGCTTCGTACAAATTAAAGCTTATTTGGTCATTAGTAGAGCCTCTAAGGAATTTCCAGGGATTTTCATGGCTCTAACCATTACTTTCTGGAAACTAGAATCTGAGATGGTTCTAATGGAATTAGTTTCATGTAATTTGAAGAATTCTAGATGAAGTTATGCCCTAAACAAGATTTGAGAAAATCTGAAAAATGTTTCTGTACATTTTTCTATTTTCTCAGGGCAGTTCACTTAATCACACCATTAGTGGAACTAAATGAACTTGGATGGGTCTGGAAATTGTACTGTGACTCAAGGATTTTCCAATGAACCTCCCAGCCAAATTTTAGAATTTTTCATAAAGTAATTCTCCAGATAAAATTCCCAACATTTTAAATATTAGGGAATTAATTCTGGAAAACCATTAAATTTCATGAGCTGAAATTTGTGTTTCTGGAAAGTACTCAAAAAGCTGAATTCAGCAAAATTTAGTTCACTAAATTTGGAGCTTCCTAGCAAAAGTTATATGCAATTGAAGTTTGAACTAAACCTGGAAAGTCCCAGAAATGTTTAAAGTCTGTGGGTGGGTCCCACCACCCGCCTTCTTCCTCCTCGCGCGCGCCGAGTGTTTGGCGGCGGCGCACTCCGGCGAGGTTCGCCGGAAGAGACTTCCCGACTGCCGCCAGCGCTAGAACTGGCCACCTAGCCCTATCTCGCCCCGTGGAACTTGCCTCGAGGGTCGGAGCCCGTCGGCGGTGACCGGAAATGGCCGTGCGATGTCAACCGCGGAGGCTAGGGCTCCGGCGAGGTTGTTCCCACTCTCTGAGGCATAAAAGAGGTCACGGTTTGCTCGGAGGTCACCAGTGGATCACGAGGAGCCTGACGTGAGCAGCCTCGGAAGCTAGAAGTGCCTGCAAACCCACTCTCGACGGCGACCCGAGCCTTGTTCGCACCGGCGGCTATGGAAACTGCTATAACTCGGCCATTTCTGGACGGTTGTTCTCAGTTCCTCCTCGAGGAGGGACGCTTGGAGGTGTAGGAGCTACTTGCTGTAAAATCCCCAAAAGTGGTAGCAAGAAAATTCAGCTCATATACACTTATGAAAAATGAGGGGAATTAAAACTTGGAATTATAATAGTGTGAGTTCAAAGTGAGGGTTTAGACTTCCCAAAACTTCCAAACATGGAGATCTAGAATCATAACTTGGATCTTCATAGTCCAAATATTCAACCTTCCAAATTTCAGCTCATTTGGAGGAATTTCAATATTTGTTTGGGATTAAAAGGAAAAGCCCTCTAATCTGAATTTCAAATTCAGTTTCAAATTCCAATTCCCTCAATTTGAAAATTGGGTTTCACAAATGTGTTCTCCACCTTTGAATGAGCAGCCATGCCAAAAAATTGGAAATTTTGGAGCTGGTTTGCTATATTTTTGAGGCAATACAAAGTGGAGAATTCAAACTCCTTTTCAAATTCAAATGATCAAACCCCATTCAAATTCTACATCAGAATTCAAACCATTTGAATTCTGCAAATTCAAACTTAACTTTGGGATGAAGTAAAGCTTTTAATGATGAGTTGCTGGAGGGAAAAATATCAGAAAAGTTTGACTAAACAAAGGGGGAGGTGGGGCCCAATTGTCAGCCACCTAAAGGAAACAAACCGACTGTTTTTCCCTCTCTCTCTGTTCCCGGTTGATCGCGGCGCGACAGCTCCCGGAAAAGCGCTCCACCCGACATCCTCACTGAGCCACCGAGCTGGTTCTCGCTGGCCGACGTCGGCGCGCGCTCGTGGGCAATAAGAGCGGCCGCCCGAGTACCCCAGCGCTACTTCTCCTCCTCCTCAGCTCGGTTGCCGCGGCTGCTTTGTCCACAACGAGCACCACCGATAGCCTTCTCTCCCGATCGACCACCGCCTGCTGAGCTCGGCTGCTCGGGCCATCCATAGAAAAAAGTAGCGCCTGGACGTGCTGTAGCCCTCGCAAAAGTCCCTTCGAGGTTTGCCGGTCCGAACTGCTCGAGAAACGTGGATTGGCGCCAAAGCTTCAAGGTGCCGGACCTCGCCGTTTCGACTCTCCATCGACAGCAGCACCCGGCCACCCTCTCCCCTGACTTCCTATACAAGAAAGGTGCGTGGACATGTCCTGGTCGTGTAGCCGGAGGCCGTTTAGCGTTTGCTAGGACCGGTGGCGAGGATTTCGCCATTTTCTCAAACTGTACACCGACGGATAGGGCTCGGTCTAACCAAAAATTCGCGGTGCACGATCCATTAGACCTCGAGTAAGATTGCACAGAGCTTCTCTACTTCCTAGCGCCTCTCCTCGACAAAAAACCAAGCAAAAACATCAAGAAACGAGGGAGCCCTAGCTGTTTTCTTAGTCGCCGGTGCAAAAGCACCTCGGGTCGCCGGTGAGGTCCCCTCTCCGGTGGGTTTCAGGGAAAGCGAGCTATGGGTCGATGTTGTCCATGGGACACTGGTGCTTTTGGAGCAAACCCTAGCCTGAAAGACCCACTGTTGAGGGAGAGCGAGGTCGCCGAAGTAAGGTTCGACATGGTCGCCGGTGCAAGCACCTTTCCGGCCGTTGTCATCGGCTTCCGACCCCACCATCGTGTTCAGCACGGTGTAGAACTCACAGGCGGCGAGTTTGACGAAGTTTGGACCACGGGAACCTCGTCCAGGCGAGCCTCGCCGGCGTGCGCCGCCGCGGGAGGTGCGGGCAGCGCGAGGAAGACGAAGGAGGGCCGGGTCCCACCGGTCAGCCTCCGTATGCGCACGGGGACCGGATTGTGGCCCGGGATCAACTGTGGCTGCACGGGAATAACCCCGTAGCCCCCGGTGTTGCCGAAATCTGACTGGTCCGAATTAAAACAGTGGGCCCAGCCCAATTATTTGAAGTTTCTATTAGAGAAATAATTCCAGGAATTAGCTGATCTTTACAAGGCCATAACTTTGTGTAGAAAACTTCAAAAAGAGTGAAACCAATTTTGTTGGAATCCTCATGAGGAGTACTTCACAGAGAAACCAATTTTAGGCTATGAAAATGCCCAGGAATTTCTGTAGAATTGTTTTTAGTAAATCATTTAGGGATTTATTACAGGAGCAATTCTTTATGAAATAATCCCAAATTTGGTCAGAAAATCCTTCTCATAGTTACTGATCTCCAGTAAAAACTTGGACTTCATTGGAGATCATTTGCTAGGCTAAACTGCCTTCCCAAGTTCAGCCTTTATTTGGAAATTCAAATTTAAACAGAAGCTTTTTCAGAACTCCTGTCTAAGTTCAAAAATTCATATCTCTCTGATGGTAGCTCCAAAAATGGTGAAACAAATTTTGTTAGAACCATGGAGACTTACCCTAATCAGATCTTCCACCATTAGGTATGTCAAAGCTCCTGAATTGGGCTCAAAATTCAGAGAAGCATTGTACTTGTAGGAATTTTAAAGACTACATTGTTCAATGACATGTCTCCAAATTTGACTCAAATCATCCTTAGAGAGTCTAGTATCCATTGTAAAATTCCCAAAGCCAATTAAGGATTTTAAATAGCAGTAGCTATGAATAGAAGTTCAATTCTTATAAATCCTTAATACTTATACATGTATTTTATTACATTTCATAATAGTGACCGAAGTTGAGGACGCACCGGAGCCTTTGGACGTCCTTCCACCAGAAGCTGACTTCCCCTTTAACTCGCAACCAGGCAAGCCCCGGTTTGCACTTAAGTACCTTTTATAAAGTTTTTCATTTGTATCACTCATGTCTAGGTTGAAATGTATGCATTAGAGTTAGGGTGATTGAAACCCCAAATGCATAGCCTCTTGACTCCTATGGGGGGTTGGGTAGTTTACAGACTCGACGAGTAGAGAATGCCATGCTAATGTTTAGGATCTCGGTAGAAGTCGAGTGGTTGGAAGCTACTCGCGAGATAGTACTTATTACACGGGATGAAAAGAGGTAGCAAATGGCTTAAGATATGAAAATGAGACCCAGCAGGGGGGATAGGAAGCAGTGAGCAGAGGTCTCACGTGCGTAGCCCTGTTGGCGTTGGTTGTGGACCGTCCGTATGCGGCCCTGCTGGACAAGTATCGAACAGTACCGCATGCATAGTGGCATATGGGAACCAGGAAGCTGATGTAATTGGTTAACCTGGGTGTCGAGGCTTACCCAACCGTAAATAGGAGTGGGTTGAGGGTAGCAAGGTGTAAATCTGCCGGTGGGAACAGTCACGCTCCATGCGGGGACCTCCTACCCGTTACGGATGGACCGGTTCGGCATTTGGGTTGCCTTTGAAAGGTTGTTGCATACAACAGAGTAGGAGGGGTGTGGAATCACGCTTCTGAAAGTGGGTGTATGTAACGTGTTATCCGGGTGTGTCTTGATTGCAATCACCGTCCCCCGCGGTTATTTGAGTACCAGCTTGTTCACTGTGCTGTGACGTAGTAAGAAGTGAAATAAGCCAACTGGAAATGCTGTATTGATTTATTAATGTCTTGAATACCTTGATTGCTGTAGTTATAGAGCTAATTAAGTGTATATTCCACTTTGGGCATCTCCACATCGGAGGAAAGAGTTTCTTGTTTGATTGTGGACTTCCGATATGAGGCTGCCTAAGGCACATGAATCTGCTGCTATAAAACTGAAAGTAAGGATCAACTTATAGGTGTGTCTTTGTTGCAACGTCCCTTCCTACCTTACACATCCTTGCACGTAGAGTTCCATGCCTAGGGTTGACGGTTAAGACTTGCTGAGTCATCGTGCTCACGGTTGCAATATTTTGAGCTGTGTGCAGGTGAGAGTTATGAGGAAGGTTCCGAGAACGAGGCGATGCCCCCGTCGGGGTACACGGCCGAGCTGGAGCCATGCACGCCACCGTGATCTCCGGTTACTTGCTGCTAGTGTGTAGCGCCCCCGGGCTGGACGGCTGCACTTTTGCATAGCTAGGATGAGAGGCCGTATATGTATATTACTTCCGCTGTATGAATAGGTTTTGTAAAAGACTTCCGCTGTTTTATACTAAATAAAAGTTTATATGTTGTTCTTAATTCTTTTCGTGTGTGCTGTTGGGTGCCGCATCGCACGGCACAACCCTATGCGATCCTGGAGTGGGTGAACCACGGGTTGGTCCCCACAGACGTGGTATCAGAACCGCATTGGGAATAGCACGCTCGAAAAGAGCCTATTTTGAAAACTTAGAAGTAGTCGAGTGAGGATTAGTCATTAAGCCCACATAAGGTCTATGATAGTAGTAGTTACTAAGGTGGAAAAGCTAACTTATTGTTATACCTTCTGTAACGACGCTCCGACGTCAGGTAAGAGGTAAGGTACGCCACCGCAGGCGGATCAATTGCGGTAACTCCCCATACGAGGAATAGTATGGAAGGATATACCTTGGCTTGGCACGATAGTGAATATGAGTCTCTGAACCTCTTAATGGTTCTGAGAGCATATGAAAACGCTGATCTCCAGCGTACTTTAGGCAAAAGTGAGAATACCCCATCGTGTGGTAAGCAACACGATAGTATGCAACTCTTGAACGTTCAATGTTCAAAGGGCCATACGCAGCGCTCTCCATCGGCGTGCCTCAACGGTCATGAGGCAGTAGGTGGTATCCGTTGGGTTGATAAAATTCCCAACCGTGACGACCCGTTCGCGCTCTACTCGGGTTCCCCGTCGTGTGGTGTGAAAACACGACCATGTACCTTGAGACGTGGCTTGACTCAAGGACGATCCTTATGGCAATGAAACGGACCGTATGTTTTTATTATGATATGGAACTGCCTGAAATGCCAAAAACCATTGTGTGCACCATTATTGTGTGTTCTGCTGCAGGTACTCTAATCACGTTAGTGCATGGCGTGTAGAAACCGTTTGTGAGTGACGACTTTAGTTCCACCATTTGACACGTATATGCCGGAATACCGGTTTAGGATTTTTTTTTGGTGAGGAAACGTAGTACCGACTGCATAAAAGTTTATTTTCAAAGAAAAGAGTCAAAATGAAGTTTAGGATTTCATTTGGGGGTTAGTAGACTCCTATATTGAACTAAGAGTCAATTGGGAGTATAGATTCAATCTCAAAAACTTAGGAACAATCTCCCCTGTTGTCGGCAGAAATTTTGCTGAAATTGAGCAGGGCATAACTTAATATTGGTTGAACCAATGGAGGTGTGGGATACCATTCTGGAAAGGTCTTGAAGTCCTCTACAATTTTTCTGTAGAGTTCCAGAACAAAATCTCCCTCCAATGGGATGACAATCTCAGATGAGTAGGTACTGTCCAAAAACAGGGCAGACCAAATGCTCTCTGGTATTTTCTGTATTTCAACCAAAACACTTAGTTTCACCGTTTGACGTCCAGTGGCTGTTGTAAAACAGCGAGTTGGAGTCGAAGGGTTTATGCATTTGACATATCACTTCGAGTTAGCACATGTTTGGGTCCAATACAATAGCGAGGAATTACGCATGCTAACACACTTGACATCCCGTGGTGACCCTGATGGTCGAAATGAACTTTTAAACCCATAAAGTTCAATACTTTGGAACTCGATCGTGTGACACGGTCCTGGGATGTATATGTTGCATAAAGTTTATACTTTATCCATAAGTGTGATTGTTATGCGCATTGTTTATCCCATTCTCGCACTACTATTGTATAGACTGGATGAAATAAACCAACATGCGCTGATCGTTTGAATGGTCTGAATGCAGAATGGTGCGGACACGTTCAACGTAAGAGGAGGGAGGTCCGAGTCAGGTTCGTGGTGATGAGTCTCCACCTCCAGAGCAAACCACGACGCAACAGCAACCACCTCCTCCACTGCCAGAACTTCCAAGGAATCTTGCGGAGGTTTTCGCTGCAGTGCTCGGCTCGCGCGACGAGCAAACCGAGTTACTGCGGATGTTGGTGCAGCAGAATGCGTCCCATCAGGGAGGACGCCAAGACAATGGGCAACGCCAGCCCCAACAAAGCTCGTATTCAGAATTCATGGCGACCCATGCACCGGTCTTCACGAAGGCCGAAGAACCTTTGGAGGCGGACAGCTTTATCCGCACTCTAGAGGCAAAGTTCGGGCTGCTGCGATGCACCGAACATCAGAAGGCGCTGTACGCAGCGCAACAGCTTCAAGGAGAAGCCGGTACCTGGTGGGCGAACTACACCGCCTCCTTACTGGCTGGCCATGCCGTCACATGGAAGGAGTTCCGGGAGGCGTTCCGCGCCTATCACATACCTCCCGGTGTGATGGAAATGAAGCTCCAGGAGTTCCTGGCGCTACAACAAGGCGAGAGGAGTGCTCATGAGTACTCCAGGTCATTCAACCAGCTGGTGCAGTATGCGCCAGGATTTGTGGGAACGGAGGACAACAAGTGCAATGCGTTCTTCCGGGGCCTGAATTCCAAGATGAAGGTCCATCTCGCCCAAAGCAATCGCGGCACATTCAACGACCTCGTTAATGCCACGATTCAACAAGAGAATGCTCAGCGCGAGCGCGGGTCTGATAAGAGGAAACGTAGCGCGCTAACGAGCAGCAGTGGTGGAACGCCACAGAAATACCGCGTGGTGTATCGCTCACCATCCGGTCAGAGATGGTAGCCACCGGCGTGACCGCCTCAGTTTCGCGGTCGACAATATAATGCGCCGGGCTTCCGACTGACGTATCCACCACAGCAACAGCAGCAGCAAAGGATGGTCCCGCGTGCGCCCCAGTTTCAACAGCGTGCAATAGGATTCCATCCTCAAGTCGGCGGGACCCTGACACCTTACACGTGCTATACGTGTGGCCGTGTCGGGCACATTTCGAGGGACTGCCCCGAGCCGCGACAGGGCAGGGGTGCAGCACCATATCAGGGTGCTAATCAGCCCCGCAATCAGCCAAAGAAACCAGCACCAAAACCCGGCAACGTCCACCACTTAGCTATCGAAGACGTGCCGGAAGGCGAACCCGTCCTCGCGGGTACGTTCTCCTACTTAGATCATCCCGTAGTCATACTTTTTGACTCCGGTGCCACCCATAATTTCATAAGTCAGTCTTATGTTATTAAATATGAACTGCTTATCATTCCCACAAATAATTCATATTTGATATGTTCTCCGGGTGGGAAAATAACAGCTGATAGAATGGTCTATAGAGCACCATTACAGTTGGGTGGGAATCTATATCCGACTTCTCTAATCATGTTAGAGAGTCAAAAACTTGATGTCATTTTAGGAATGTCATGGCTACATCGCCATGGTGCTGTTCTTGACATCATTCCACGTGTGGTTCGTCTAAACTCTCCACTTCATGAACCACATGTTCTTATTCTTGATCATTTGGTTCAAGAAGCTCCAGCCACCTATAACACGGAAGCCACGAAACTTGAGGATATTCGTGTGGTCCGTGAATACCCGGATGTCTTTCCGGATGATCTTCCGAGCATGCCACCCGAAAGAGATGTCGAGTTCAAGATTGAACTTGTACCTGGGACGACACCGATATCACGGAGACCGTATAAAATGGCTCTGAATGAGCTGGCTGAACTGAAGGAGCAGCTCAACGATTTGATGAAGAAGGGTTTCATTCGACCGAGTTCCTCGCCATGGGGATGCTTGGCGCTGTTTGTGAAGAAAAAGGATGAAACCTTGAGGTTGTGCGTGGACTACCGACCTCTCAACGCCGTCACCATCAAGAATAAATATCCACTGCCCCGCATCGATATTCTCTTCGATCAACTTGTGGGTGCGAGTGTATTTTCCAAGATGGATCTTCGCTCCGGATATCATCAAATCAAGATCCAAGCGTAGGATATCCCAAAGACGGCCTTCTCGACGAGATATGGGTTGTATGAATACCTCGTCATGTCCTTTGGTCTCACCAACGCCCCGACACACTTCATGTACCTCATGAACTCAGTGTTCATGCCGGAGTTGGACATGTTTGTGGTGGTGTTCATAGATGACATCCTGGTTTACTCCAAGTCTGAAGAAGAACACGCCCAACACTTGCATATCGTACTTCAACGATAAGGGACCATAAGCTTTATGCCAAGTTCAGCAAGTGCGTGTTTTGGATCAGCCAAGTGCCATTCCTTGGTCATATCATTTCTGCAGAAGGCATTGCAGTTGATCCAAGCAAAATCGAACAAGTGCTGAAATGGAAGTTCCCCACATCAGTCCACGAAGTCAGAAGTTTCCTCGGGTTAGCAGGATATTATCGGAGATTCATACCCAACTTCTCCAAGCTTGCTAAGCCGATGACTGAACTGTTGAAGAAGGGGATCAAATATGTTTGGAGCTCAGCTTGTGAAGAAGCTTTCCATGCATTAGTGAAGCATCTTACAACAGCCCCTGTGTTAGCTCAACCGGATACAACGAATCCCTTCGACGTATATTGTGATGCGTCTTGCATCGGGCTTGGCTGTGTATTGATGCAAGGAGGAAGAGTGGTCGCCTATGGCTCACGCCAACTTCATGACCACGAGCAGCACTATCCGACTCATGATCTTGAGCTCGCTGCTGTGGTATTGGCCTTGAAGATGTGGAGGCACTATTTGCTTGGGAATTTAGTGCACCTCTACACCGACCACAAGAGTTTGAAGTATATATTCACTCAAAAGGAGTTGAATATGCGGCAACGGTGATGGCTAGAACTGATCAAAGACTATGAGATTGAGATTCACTACCATCCCGGTAAGGCGAACGTGGTTGCCAATGCCTTAGGCCGCAAATCCCATGTCCACAACCTGTCCACCACCCCACCTGAAGAGGAGGAGCCAAGTCTGTACTTGGTTCCATATGGGGCATTGTATAATCTTGCTCTCGTCCCTACAATACAAGAGGAAATCATGGAAGCGCAAAAAAAAAGACGTGGGAATGTCGCACATTCGTAGAAGGATGAAGAATGGCGAAATGAAATGCTTCCGAAGAGATGAAAACGACACTCTATGGTTTAAAGACCGTATAGTGGTACCCCGTGACATGAAGCTTCGGAGGAAAATCTTGGATGAAGCTCATTTGTCCAAGTATTCTATTCATCCAGGCAGCAACAAGATGTACCAGGATCTGAAAACCAGGTTTTGGTGGACACGGATGAAGAGAGAGATCGCAAAATACATATCCGAATGTGATATGTGTCGGCGGGTGAAAGCCGACCATATGCGTAAAGCCGGACAGCTGCAACCATTGAACATTCCGGAGTGGAAGTGGGAGGATATCAACACGGACTTCATAGTCGGATTACCTCTCACATCTCACAAATATGACTCGATTTGGGTAATAGTCGATCGACTAACCAAGTCGGCTCATTTTATCCCCGTACATACAAAGTACGTGGCCAAGCAATATGCGGAGCTGTACATTGCAAAGATCTTGTGTTTTCACGGTGTTCCCCGCTCCATCATTTCAGATCGCGGTGCGTTGTTCGTCTCCCGGTTCTGGGAACAGCTGCACGCATCATTGGGGACCAAACTGATCCGAAGCTCCGCGTATCACCCGCAGACAGATGGTGAAACTGAACGGGTGAATCAAGTGCTTGAAGATATGCTACGCGCTTGTGCCATCCACCACGGCAAGAATTGGGATGATCATTTGCCGTTGGCGGAGTTTTCTTACAACAATGGCTATCAAGCTAGCATCAAGATGGCGCCGTATGAAGCTCTCTACGGCCGGAAATGTCGCACACCTCTCAACTGGTACGAGTCCGGCGAGCGAGTCATCTACGGCATTGAACTTGTGAATGAGGCTGAAGAACGAGTGCGAGTAATACAAGCCAACATCAAGGCTGCTCAATCTCGTCAGAAGAGCTATGCGTATAAAAGACGCCGCCCTCTCCACTTCGACATCGGGGACCATGTTTATGTCCGTGTGTCTCCGATGAAGGGAGTTCACCATTTCGGAGTGAAGGGTAAACTTGCGCCGCGGTTCATTGGTCCGTTCACCGTCATTGACAGATGCGGACCCGTGGCCTATCGCTTGGATTTACCGGCGTCACTCGCAGGCATTCACAACGTCTTCCACATCTCTCAGCTGAGGAAGTGCCTCAAACCCTCAGCTGAAATCCGCACTGAAGACATAGAAGTTCTTCAACCGGACCTCACGTACATGGAGTATCCAATCTGGATCATCGATGAAAAGACTCGCGCCACAAGAAACCGGACCTTATGGTTCTACAAGGTCTTTTGGAGTAACCATACCGCTGATGAGGCGACATGGGAAAGCGAGGACTATTTACGAACATATTATCCGGACTTGCTATCATCATATACCCGGTAAAGTTTTCCCCACTTTTCTTTTCCTTTAGAATCTCGAGACGACATTCTTTTTAAGGGGGGAGGGATGTAAAATCCCCAAAAGTTGTAGCAAGAAAATTCAGCTCATATACACTTATGAAAAATGAGGGGAATTAAAACTTTGAATTATAATAGTGTGAGTTCAAAGTGAGGGTTTAAGCTCATTTGGAGGAGTTTCAATATTTGTTTGGGATTAAAAGGAAAAGCCCTCTAATCTGAATTTCAAATTCAGTTTCAAATTCCAATTCCCTCAATTTGAAAATCGGGTTTCACAAATGTGTTCTCCACCTTTGAATGAGCAGCCATGCCAAAAATTGGAAATTTTGGAGCTGGTTTGCTATATTTTTGAGGCAATACAAACTGGAGAATTCAAACTCCTTTTCAAATTCAAATGATCAAACCCCATTCAAATTCTACATCAGAATTCAAACCATTTGATTTCTGCAAATTCAAACTTAACTTTGGGATGAAGTAAAGCTTTTAATGTTGAGTTTCTGGAGGGAAAATATCAGAAAAGTTTGACTAAACAAAGGGGGAGGTGGGGCCCAATTGTCAGCCACCTAAAGCAAACAAACCGACTGTTTTTCCCTCTCTCTCTGTTCCCGGTTGATCGCGGCGCGACAGCTCCCGGAAAATTGCTCCACCCGATGTCATCACCGAGCCACCGAGCTGGTTCTCACTGGCCGACGTCGGCGCGCGCGGGTGGGCGATAAGAGCGGCCACCCGAGTACCCCAGCGCTACTTCTCCTCCTCCTCAGCTCGGTTGCCGCGGCTGCTTTGTCCACAACGAGCACCACCGATAGCCTTCTCTCCCGATCGACCACCGCCTGCTGAGCTCGGCTGCTTGGGCCATCCATAGCAAAAAGTAGCGCCTGGACGTGCTCTAGCCCTCGCCAAAGTCCATTCGAGGTTTGCCGGTCCGAACTGCTCGAGAAACGCGGATTGGCGCCAAAGCTTCAAGGTGCCGGACCTCGCTGTTTCGACTCTCCTTCGACAGCAGCACTCGGCCACCCTCTCCCCCGACTTCCTATACAAGAATAGTGCGTGGACATGTCCTGGTCGTGTAGCCGGAGGCCGTTTAGCGTTTGCTAGGACCGGTGGCGAGGATTTCGCCATTTTCTCAAACTGTACACCGACGGATAGGGCTCGGTCTAACCAAAATTCATGGTGCACGATCCTTTAGACCTCGAGTAAGCTTGCACAGAGCTTCTCTACTTCCTAGCGCCTCTCCTCGACAAAAAACCAAGCAAAAACATCAAGAAACGAGGGAGCCCTAGCTGTTTTCTTAGTCGCCGGTGCAAAAGCACCTCGGGTCGCCGGTGAGGTCCCCTCTCCGGTGGGCTTCAGGGAAAACGAGCTATGCGTCGATGTTGTCCATGGGACACTGGTGCTTTTGGAGCAAACCCTAGCCCGAAAGACCCACTGTTGAGGGAGAGCGAGGTCGCCGAAGTAAGGTTCGACATGGTCGCCGGTGCAAGCACCTTTCCGGCCGTTGTCATCCGCTCCCGACCCCACCATCGTGTTCAGCATGGTGTAGAACTCACAGGCGGTGGGTTTGACGAAGTTTGGACCACGGGAACCCTGTCCCGGCGAGCCCCGCCGGCGTGCGCCGCCGCGGGAGGCGCGGGCAGCGCGAGGAAGATGAAGGAGGGTCGGGTCCCACAGGTCAGCCTCCGTATGCGCGCGGGGATCGGATTGTGGCCCGGGATCGACTGTGGCTGCGCGGGAATAACCCTGTAGCCCCCGGTGTTGCCGAAATCTGACTGGTCCGAATTAAAACAGTGGGCCCAGCCCAATTATTTGAAGTTTCTATTAGAGAAATAATTCCAGGAATTAGCTGATCTTTACAAGGCCATAACTTTGTGTAGAAAACTTCAAAAAGAGTGAAACCAATTTTGTTGGAATCCTCATGAGGAGTACTTCACAAATAAACCAATTTCAGGCTATGAAAATGCCCAGGAATTGCTGTAGAATTGTTTTTATTAAATCCTTTAGGGATTTATTACAGGAGCAATTCTTTATGAAATATTCCCAAATTTGGTCAGAAAATCCTTCTCATAGTTTCTGATCTCCAGTAAAAATTTGGGCTTCATTGGAGATTATTTGCTAGGCTAAACTGCCTTCCCAATTCAGCCTTTATTTGGAAATTCAAATTTAAACAGAATCTTTTTCAGAACTCCTGTCTAAGTTCAAAAATTCATATCTCTCTGATGGTAGCTCCAAAAATGGTGAAACAAATTTTGTTAGAACCATGGAGACATACCCTAATCAGATCTTCCACCATTAGCTATGTCAAAGCTCCTGAATTGGGCTCAAAATTCAGAGAAGCATTGTACTTGTAGGAATTTTAAAGACTACATTGCGCAATGACATGTCTCCAAATTGACTCAAATCATCCTTAGAGAGTCTAGTATCCACTGTAAAATTCCCAAAGCCAATTAAGGATTTTAAATAGCAGTAGCTATGAATAGAAGTTTAATTCTTATAAATCCTTAATACTTATACATGTATTTTATTACATTTCATAATAGTGACCGAAGTTGAGGACGCACCGGAGCCTTTGGACGTCCTTCCACCAGAAGCTGACTTCCCCTTTAACTCGCAACCAGGCAAGCCCCAGTTTGCACTTAAGTACCTTTTATAAAGTTTTTCATTTGTATCACTTATGTCTAGGTTGAAATGTATGCATTAGAGTTAGGGTGATTGAAACCCCAATTGCATAGCCTCTTGACTCCTATGGGGGGTTGGTTAGTTTACAGACTCGACGAGCAGAGAATGCCATGCTAATGTTTAGGATCTCTGTAGAAGTCGAGTGGTTGGAAGCTACTCGCGAGATAATACTTATTACACGGGATGAAAAGAGGTAGCAAATGGTTTAAGATATGAAAATGAGACCCAGCAGGGGGGATAGGAAGCACTGAGCAGAGGTCTCACGTGCGTGGCCCTGTTGCCGTCGGTTGAGGACCGTCCGTATGCGGCCCTGCTGGACAAGTATCGAACAGTACCGGATGCATACTGGCATATGGGAACCAGGAAGCCGATGTAATTGGTTAACCTGTGTGTCGAGGCTTACCCAACCGTAAATAGGAGTGGGTTGAGGGTAGCAAGGTGTAAATCTGCCGGTGGGCACAGTCACGCTCCACGCGGGGACCTCCTACCCGTTACGGATGGACCGGTTCGGCATTTGGGTTGCCTTTGAAAGGTTGTTGCATACAACAGAGTAGGAGGGGTGTGGAATCACGCTTCTGAAAGTGGGTGTATGTAACGTGTTATCCGGATGTGTCATGATTGCAATCACCGTCCCTCGCGGTTATTTGAGTACCCACTTGTTCACTGCTCTGTGACGTAGTAAGAAGTGAAATAAGCCAATTGAAAATGCTGTATTGATTTATTAATGTCTTGAATACCTTGATTGCTGTAGTTATAGAGCTAATTAAGTTTATATTCCACTTTGGGCATCTCCACATCGGAGGAAAGCGTTTCTTGTTTGATTGTGGACTTCCGATGTGAGGCTGCCTAAGGCACATGAATCTGCTGCTATAAAACTGAGAGTAAGTATCAACTTATAGGCGTGTCTTTGTTGCAAAGTCCTTTCCTACCTTACACATCCTTGCACGTAGAGTTCCATGCCTAGGGTTGACGGTTAAGACTTGCTGAGCCATCGTGCTCACGGTTGCAATATTTTGAGCTGTGTGCAGGTGAGAGTTATGAGGAAGGTTCCGAGGACAAGGCGATGCCCCCGTCGGGGTACACGGCCGAGCTGGAGCCATGCACGCCGCCGTGATCTCCGGTTACATGCTGCTAGTGTGTAGCGCCCCCGGGCTGGACGGCTGCACTTTTGCATAGCTAGGATGAGAGGCCGTATATGTATATTACTTCCGCTGTATGAATAGGTTTTGTAAAAGACTTCCGCTGTTTTATACTAAATAAAAGTTTATATGTTGTTCTTAATTCTTTTCGTGTGTGCTGTTGGGTGCCGCATCGCACGGCACCACCCTATGCGATCCTGGAGTGGGTGAACCATGGGGTGGTCCCCACACTTGGGAGCTAGCTAGACCATTGATTCAACGTGTAAGCCGAATGTTTGGTTTTTGCTGAACTCGGTCCGTTGCACTAGGGTTCGGGACTTTCTAAAATTCTTGCTACCGGATGGATTATTTGCCGAATGGTTTATGGCTACACCATCTAGGGATCCCCACACTCCTTTTTGCTGCAGAGACCACGAGCAATCAATGATCGGCACTGGTGTGCGCCGAGGCTCGAAGGTGCGGTCGTCGCTGCTGTTTTTCGCGCGCGCAGGAGCTGAGCAGAGCGGCGCAGGCGGCAGAGGCAAGCGGAATGCGTTTGTGCCATGTACGTGGAGATCGGGAGGGGGCACGAGCTGATCAGTACGAGCTCAGGCACGCGTGTGATCGAGGCAGTGAGGTGGCAACAGCCCCGGCAGCCGACCGACGGCAACAGAGTTGGTTTCTCTCTGAGTACAGTCACTGATCAGTGGGTTCCTCCCCCTCTAATTTCTTTTACAATTTTTCATTTCTGTTTCCACTGAAAAGATCCCAGCTACTCACAATTGAATCAGATACTTAGCCTCCAAGTCATTGTTTGAATTTGATTTCCTCAATTCGAAACTGGTTTGGCTAAATTTTCTGCACATTTGAACTGAAATTCAAATTCAGTTTTGAATTAATGCAAATTTAGCTCCCGACAAGATGAACTCCAATGAGGATAGAAATTGGTGGACTAATTCAGAAAAATGTGCTGAGTTTGAATGTGATGTCAAATTTTATTTCAAGTGATGAAAAGTGGCTGCAATTTGAATTTGCATTCAAATTGGCCCTTTTTACAAATGTCTCCAAAATTGCCTCAAAAAGTCTTGGATTTGCATGAAACTTGGCCTGAGCCTTCCCAAGAATATTTAAGGTCTAGGGGTGAGCTCAACCTTTCATGTTTATGTGTATGACTCCTACTTTTTGAAATTAGGGGTTTCCCCTCTAATCACCCCTTTTGATGGTGTTTACTTGCTCTTCACAAGTGTGCATGAGCTATCCATAAAATGATGTGTGGTGTTGTGAGGTGATGAAATGATCACTTTTGCAAGTCACTTTCTTGGGCTTTTACAAGTTACTGCCTATTTCGGCCGCCTGAAGGAGTTGGCGGATCTCCTTCGCGATGTCGGCCACCTCGTCTCGGACTCAGCCATGGTTATCAATGCTTTTCACGGGCTGAGCTCCAAGTTTAGTCACACGATATCAGTCTTGACAGCCTCCAAGCCGCTGCCATCGTTCTTGTTCATCCGTGACTATCTTCTGCAGGATGAGGCTCACCAAGCCCACACGTCCAAGATGGAGGCCAGTTCCGCATTACTGGCCACGGCCAAGTCGTCGTCGACATCCACAACTGCTACAACGCTGGCGTCCTCCCAGCAGTCTGACACGCACACGTCCAACCCCAATAAAAACGGGGGTGGGGGTGGGCGTGGTCTGCGTCGCAAACAAAATTCTGGACGTTCACAGAACAACCAGGGCGCCGGAGCCAACAACAGTGCCATCCCCGGCCCTACCGGCATCCATGCTCCATGGGGTGCCCAGTACAACCCGTGGAGCGGAGTTGTTCAAGGATGGACGATGTCTCTCTGGTGGCCGTCCAACCCTGGCATCCTCGGGCCACGCCCCAACACTACAACCAACAAGCGTTGCATGCAACCACAGTGCCGGCCTACGTCGACATGAGTGCCCACGACGTTCAACAGGGGACGACGCCGCCAGGTCTGGTGGCCACTCTTCAGTCCCTCCCACCACCCAGCCAGTACGCTAGTGTGGGTTGCCCATAGGGCTGGACAACCTACTTTTGCTAGTTAGGTGGGCGTGAGTTGTATAGATTTAGCTTCTGCTGTTGTAGACTCTGTAATTAGTTATAACTGAAGGTTTCTACTACTTTGTACATATTCAGTTTGTTTTCTATGTAATACATGTGTGCCTTATGGTGTGTGCTGTCAGGTGTCGCATCGTGCGGCACCACCCTCTGAGATCCTGGGCGTACGGATTTCGGTACGTCACAGGCTGGCATTAGAGCTGCTTAGGGGATAGCACACTAAACAAGGACAGTATTACGGCAAAATTTAGGATTACGGTGAGGAATCGCTAGTATGCCCAAATTAAGACTATAATAGTATAGTTACTTAAAGTGGCATGACTAGCATATGTGTTATAATTCTGAATTTTGATTATGTAACGATGCACCTATGCTCAGGTAAGAATGGTAAGGAACGCCACCGAAAGCAGTTCAGTTTCGGTTAGCTCCCTTGACGAGGAGTGTGGTTCAGGGATAGGTCTCACAGCTTGGTGTGAGACGTTAATATGAAACTATTGGACTCTTCATGTTCCTGAGTTCATATGAAACGATGGTCCCTGGCGTGCATTAGGCAAGAAAGTTAAAACCCCATCATGTGGTCGGTAACACGATAGTGTGTTCTTCTAGAACTAGCCTAGGAGGACATACGCAGCGCTTGCCATCGGCGTGCCCTGCAGGGCAGTAGGTGGTATCTGTTGGGGTGATAAAATTCCCAACCGTGACGACCCGTTCGCGTTCTACTCGGGTTCCCCGTCGTGTGGTGTGAAAACACGATCACGTACCTTGAGATGTGGCTTAACTCAAGGACGGCCGTATGGCAATGATACGGGCGTATGTATTTACTTTCAAATATGGACCTGCCTGAAATGATAACAACCTTTGAGTGCATCACTATTGAGTGTTCTTATGCAGGTACTAACCACGTATGTATCCCGTGTAGTACAGATGTGCGAGAGACCGTTTAGTGCCACAATGGAGACGTATATGCCGGTATAATCCGGTTAGGATTTTCCTTTTGTAAGGAACGTAGTACCGACATGTGATAAGCATTTGCATTAAAAATAATGGTAACAAGGAACTAAGATAACCAGGTTTCAATATTTAGGACCTGGTTGGGTAGAAAATTCAACAGTTGATTAGTTTAGCTTAAACGGATGGAAAACAGAGTGCTCTTTTTTGGCAGCAAGGGTGCTGAACTTTAACAGAGCATAACTCACAGGTTACTTAGCCAATGGGGGTGTGGGATATAGTTTTGGAAATGAGTTTAAGTGCTATACAACTTGGTTGTAGACTTCCAGAGCAGAATCACACCTTAAACTGGTTGAAATTCCAGATGAGTGTAAACTGTCCAGAACCAGGACAGGTTCAAAAACTCTCTGGACTGTTCTTTTTTTCAAGCATAACTTCCTGTAGAAAAATCTAAAATTATCATATGATACATTGTTGGAAAGGTTAGGAGATGTGTTACATCTTTGTAATTCAAAGTTTCTGCAATTTCAGCACGGAATTCAGTGGAAGTTAGAGTTGAAAACAACAACTTCTGAAGGAGGTGCTGTTGAAATTCTTTCAGAAATTCTCTTAACTTTGAATTATATAACTTTATAACAGAGCTGATATGGGGCCAAACAAATACTCATTGGAAAGATACCAAAGTTAACTTTAACCTTGGTATTCAACTTGAGTCATGAAAATGCCCAGTACCAGATCAAAATCTTGGATATGTAGAAACTGGTCATTCTGGGCAGAGGGATGGACAGTTGAACTCATTTGAGAGATTGTTGTACCCTGGGGGGGTTTCATTACTTCCAATGGGGTAGCACATACTCATGAGTTGTTATCTTCAACTAGTGAATGGTTTTAGTATATTTCCTATTCACGCTTCTTTTGCTAGAGACCATGTTTGTGTCATATTGAAGATAAAGGATAGTATACGTAATGACAAAGCGATATAACGTCTCGTAGTGACCAAATCTAGTTGAGATGAACTTCCAAAGAGGATGTTCATCAATTTTGATTTAACTAGTTTGTATTTGGTCTGGTAATGGTGTAGCTTGTGCAAAGTTATTACATTATCTATATACAAGATGTATCACATGTTTACTGTCATTATGTTTTTACGCCTATTTTATTGGACTGCATGAAGTAAGTTGTTGGACGGATTTTATTGTCGTATGGTTGCAGATGGTTCGTACTCGGGCAACGCATGAGGTCGCTGGCTGTAGTAAGCAAGGAGGTGATGACTCCCAGCTACCTGCCTACGACAATACCCCGCAGCAACAACCACCACCGCCGCCTCCGCTTACACTAGCGGACGTGATCTCGGCGTTGGTGGGCTCTCGTGAGGAGAAGACCGACCTGGTCCGCACGATCATGCAAAATACGTCCCAGGCAGGGGGGTGTCAAGAGAGGGCGCCTCGTGAGCCCACAGCGACGTACTCGGATTTCATGAGTACGCATCCTCCGGTGTTCACCGAAGCGGCAGAACCACTGGAGGCAAACAACTGGCTACGGACGATCGAGTCCAAGTTCGGGTTGCTCCAATGCACGGAGCGGCAGAAGACTCTCTTCACGGTGCAGCAGCTTCACGGTGCCGCTGGTTCCGTGCCTACCATATCCCTCCCGGGATAATGAAGAGGAAGTTCCAAGAATTCTTGGAGCTGAAGAAAGGCGGGAGGAGTGCCCACGACTACTCCCGTGCGTTCAACCATCTGGTGCAGTACGCGCCGGATTATGTCTCCACCGAGGAGAGGAAGCAAGAGCAATTCTATCGGGGGTTAAATCCTGAGATGAAGACACATCTCGTACAATGCAATCGTGGCACTTCAATGACCTTGTCGACGCCGCGATTATGCAAGAGGATGATCAGCGGGAACTGGTGGCTGAGCAGCGAAAGCGAAGCGCTCCACCAAGCAGCGGGGCTGGAGCTCCTCAAAAATATCGCATGGTGTATCGGACACCATCCGGTCAGCAGTGGCATCCACCGGCGCGACCTCAGCAGTTCAAGGGTCGTTCTTTTCAGCCACCCCCGGTCCGACCGCCGATGCCACCACTGCGACTGCAACAGCAGCAGCAGATGGTACCCCGGGCGTTTCCACCGCCACAACGCGCCCCAGGCTTCCGTCCGCCGATCAGCGGTGGACCACCTCGCTACACCTGCTACACGTGTGGCCAGGCAGGTCATTTCTCGAAGGACTGTCCCCAGGGGCATCAGAGCAGCGGGCAAGCCCAATATCAGGGCAGTGCTCGAGGCTGACATCCGGTCAAGAAGGGAGGTCAGTGAACCGGGGGCGTTTGCAACCTCGACAATGACGACGCCCCGGAGGGAGAAAACGTGCTGGCAGGTACGTTCACTCTCAACGATCAAGCAATCATCATTTTATTTAATTCGGATGCAACTCACAGTTTCATAAGTGCATCCTATGTGGCTAAGCATCAATTGCAAGTCTTCCCAACTGATTATTCATATGTGATTTGTTCACTGGGAGGGAAGATTTCAGCAAATCTGATGATTCCAAAAGCACCACTGTGCTTAGGTGGGAAGATATATCCCACCACCTTGATAATCCTTACGGGACAGAAGATTGATGCAATATTACGGATGTCGTGGTTACACTACCATGGCGCTGTCCTGGAAACTCTATCACGGACGGTTCATTTGAATTCTCAATTCCACCATCCGCATTCAATGGTATTAGACAACCCTGTCCCGGAAGTTTCAGCAACTTATAACACTGAAGCTCTCAAGTTAGAAGACATCCCTGTAGTCCAGGAATACCCCAACGTGTGTCCGGATGATCTCACGGGCATGCCACCTGAACGGGATGTGGAGTTCAAGATTGAACTTGCACCAGGGACTACTCCCATATCACGTAGACCCTACAAAATGGCTCCGAATGAGCTGGCTGAGTTGAAAGAACAGCTCAATGACTTGTTGAGCAAGGGTTTCATTAGGCCGAGTTCCTCGCCTTGGAGATGCTCGACGCTGTTCGTCAAGAAGAAAGATGAAACCTTGAGGCTGTGTGTGGATTACCGGCCGCTCAACGCCGTCACCATCAAGAACAAATATCCACTGCCCCGTATTGACATTCTGTTTGATCAGCTTGTGGGCGCAAGTGTGTTCTCCAAGATGGACCTTCGCTCCGGGTATCATCAAATAAAAATCCGGGCGGGGGATATCCCAAAGGCGGCCTTCTCGACGAGATATGGACTATGAATATCTCGTCATGTCTTTTGGTCTCACCAGCGCTCCGGCACATTTCATGTACCTCATGAACTCGGTGTTCATGCCAGAGCTGGACAAGTTCGTTGTAGTGTTCATTGATGATATCTTGGTTTACTCCAAGTCAGAAGCAGAACACGCCAAACACTTGTGAATCGTTCTTCAACAATTGCGAGACCATAAACTCTATGCAAAGTTCAGCAAATGCGAGTTTTGGATCAGCCAAGTGCCATTTTTGGGACATATCATCTCAGCGGACGGCATTGCGGTTGACCCAAGCAAAATTGAACAAGTTCTGAAATGGAAAGCCCCCACTTCTGTCCATGAAGTCAGAAGCTTCCTCGGTTTAGCGGGATATTACCGGAGATTCATTCCAAGCTTCTCCAAGCTTGCTAAGCCGATGACATAATTATTTAAGAATGGAACAAAATATGTTTGGAACTCAGCATGTGAAGGAGCATTCCAAGCATTGGTGAAGCATCTCACAACAGCCACGGTCTTAGCTCAACCGGATACAACCAAGCCCTTCAATGTGTATTGTGATGCGTCCGGTATCGGGCTCGGCTGCGTGTTGATGCAAGAAGGACGTGTGGTCGTATATGGCTCACGCCAACTTCGAAACCATGAGAAGCACTATCCGACTCATGATCTTGAGCTCGCTGCTGTGGTTTTGGCGCTGAAAATGTGGAGGCACTATCTCCTAGGGAATTTGGTGCATCTCTACACCGACCACAAGATCTTAAAATATATCTTCACCTAGAAGGAGCTTAATATGAGGCAAAGGAGATGGATAGAACTAATCAAAGACTATGAGATTCAGATTCATTACCACCCCGGCAAGGCGAATGTGGTTGCCGACGCGCTGAGTCGGAAATCACATGTCCATAACCTCACCATTACACCGATGGAAGAGGAAGAGCCGAGTTTATACTTGGTTCCATATGGGTCACTCTACAACCTTGCTCTCATCCCTACCATTAGGGAGGATATTATTGCAGCTCAGAAAGTTAACAAGGGCATGGCACATCTCCGGAGACGGATAGACAGCGGGGATATCAAATGTTTCCGGAAAGATGATGAGGGGACGCTGTGGTTCAATGACCGCATAGTCGTACCCGGGATATGAAGCTGAGAAAGAAGATCCTTGATGAAGCTCACTTGTCTAAATTCTCCATTCATCCAGGCAGCAACAAAATGTACCAATATTTCAAAAGAAAATTTTGGTGGACACGGATGAAGCGGGAAGTGGCTAAATACGTATCCGAGTGTGATATGTGTAGATGAGTGAAAGCGGATCACATGAGAAAATCAGGGCTGTTGCAACCCCTGAAAATTCCAGCATGGAAGTGGGAAGATTGACACGACCCCACGGTCTTGTTGAGCCAGGATCACGCTGAGGGGTGCTGCGTTGCACAGCACCGAATAACACACATCAAAGGTACAAAGTGGAAGCAAAGTTTTATTACAGAAATGGGTTTATGAACATTTTTACAACAAAATATGTTCAATCTACACTCACGGGCGTAGACTACGCATCAAGTTCACGTTCAGCCCATGAATGTGTTCTTGCTAGCACACACGCACACTAACACCGCGGCGTGCACGACTCCCACTCGACGGGGTTCCCCTCCTGGGGTTCCGTCTCCTCCTCGGGAGTCCCTTCCTCATAGAACCCTGCAAAAGCTTTAAACACAAGCAGTGAGCACGAAGGCTCAGCAAGTCTGACCCGTCTCGCCTAAACATGAAACTTCTACATGAGGGATGATAGGTACAGGAGGTAAAAATCAGTTGCAAGGTCCCGCCTAATTAGTGTAACCTTACTTTCAAGTTTTAGCAGCAGGTTGTGGAGAACCTTACGCTAAGGCACATGAGAGAGCCGCAATCAAATAAGAAACGCATTTCTCTCATGTACTTTGCCCAAAGTTGAAAGGAACTTTAGTTAGCTCTAAACTATAGCAAATCATTAACAATCAAAGTCCATATTTCAATCAGCAACATTTTAACATGTAACTAGCCTGTTCTTTCTACGTCATGGTACAGTGAACAAGTGGTACTCACTGACCACGAGGGACGGCGATTATAATCGATTTACACCTGCAGGGTTACCCGAATAACCCATCACGTACGCCCGTACTCGATGTTGCCTACAGCAACCATCACGGACGCCGTACGCAACAACCTTTCACCCGTCAGCCAAATATTGAACCGGTACCATCGTCCCGAGCAAGAGGTCTCTGCACGCGCATCTCAGTGCCGCCAGCCGATTTACACCTCAAGCTCTCAACCTACCCTCTGAACGACGGGCAATACCTCAATACCCAACTACCCGAGTTATATCAGTTTCCCTGTTCTCATATAGCCGGTAGATCTTTGGTACTGTTCTAGCTTGTTCAACAGGCCCGCACATGGCTCGGTCCTCAATTGACACAAACGGAGCTATAGCACACAGGTCCCAAAGTACTGCTGCCCTTACTCTCCGCTCGATCTCATTTTTCTTGCCATGTGTATCATGTGCTATCTCTACCCGAGTCGAGTGCCTCTAGCCTATGCTCGTGAGTAGTTCCAACTACTCGTCTTGTACCAAATCCTACCCTATCTTAGCATTGCAGTAGTTAAACGGGGTTTTCAATCCTAATCCCAACCCATGGTTTTCTCAGCTATGCAATTGGGTTTTCAAACAAGACTCCAATGCAAGAAATAATGATACTCAAGTAAGTGCTCAAAACAATAGAAATTTTTAAAAAGGTTAATGCAAACCGGAGCTTGCTTTGCTGCTCTTGGTCGTAGGCTAGCTGCTCTTCCGGAGTAACAAAGTCTAGGACTTCGGGTTCCTCCTCGCATTAGCGACTACATGAGATACAAGTATATGTGTTAATTTAAATGCATTTGATTTGAATTAAACTTGTGGACTTTATAAGTCTCACTAGACAGACCCACTGACCCTGAAATTTTTACTGTGGCTTGGTTACAACCTAAACAGAGACTTGGTCAAGTTTTAGTTGCAGCAAAGCTAATTTGAGCCCTCCACAATTAATTATGTCCTTGAACTTAATTGGAACTCTTAGGGTGTTCCAGGGATTTTCATGGAACAAGCCATGGCTTTCTGAAAACTAGATTTTCAGAGGATTCTAATGGAGTTGGTCTCACTTAATTTGAAGGTTCCTAGCTAAAGATATGAGCTAAACAATTTCAGAGAAAATTCTGAAAATGTTTCTGAACATTTTCTATTTTCTCTGGAACTGTTTCATTAATCACACCATTAGGTGGATCAAATGAGCTCAAATGGATATGAAAATTTTATGGTAGTTCAGAGATATTTTGGTGAACATCCCAGCAAAATTTCAGAATTTTCCTCCAGAGGATTCTCCAGTTAAAATTCCAAACAGTTTAAACATTGAGGAATTAATTCTGGAGAAATAAAGATTGTCATGAAGTGAAACTTGATTTGATGGAAATTACTCAGAGAGATGAATCCAACAAAATTTGGTTCACTCAATTTGGAGCTTCCTAGCCAAAGTTATGAGGATTTCAAGTTTGAATGAATTCTGAAAATCGGGGAAAAGTTTAAATCTGCCGGTGGGTCCACGGGGACACGTGTTGGACGCTGGAGCGGCGGAACAACGGGTTCTACGGGGTTTTTGCGCGCCAGCACACCAGATCCGAGCCGCAGACTGATCCCGATTTAAAATCCGAGCCGCTGACAGACGGGACCCACTCCCTTCGTCTACCTCTCGCCGCCCGCGCTCTGCCGCCGCGATACCTCGCCGGCAGCCTCTGTGGGGCTCCAAACTTCATGATTCTGGCCTCCCCTGCCTACTTTCACTCGGGGAACATGATTCTGGGCTCAGTTCGTCATGAAAATGGCCGGCACCTGGTCGGCGACGAACAGCGGCCTCGGGAGAACTTCGGTCGTGTCGGCCGACCTCCCTGGCACCTCAATCACTCGAGCAACCGGTCGAGGAGCATCAGTGGACCTTAGGGAAGGTTGGCATGAGCTTGAAGCAGCTCGGGGGAGGCCCGAAGTAGGCCCTCACCGTGCGCCCGATGCTTCCCGCATGATCCGCCGTTGGCAATCTTCGAAATATGCCGTGTACAGGGGTTCTCCGGCTAAAGGTTGTGAAGGCAACTTGTGCGCTACCAGGTCTAGTCGGTGTAGGAGCGGATTGAGACTCTCTAACCCTTCCTAGAGTGTGAATTTGTCAGAACCGCACCAGATGGTCGGTCTGTACAGAGAAAGGGGAAAACTGGAAATTCACCGCCGGCAATCAAGGACTCGGGCTGTGGCTCGGGGGTGAGCAGCACCGGTCACCAACGCGTCCAGGAACGCCTTAGCTCGGGTGTGACAACCTCCCGGTTGGGCTGTCCACGGGAGCCCGAAGTGCGGCGGCTTTAAGTTACTGAATGGAGCTCTCGGTATAGCCGAGATCAACCGGTTTCAGCCGAGTTCTAGCGACGGGGAAGAAGAAGGAAGGTTCCTAGTACCTCGTCGTAGCTCTGGAGGGAGTGGAGAGGCGGTGATCACGCTTCCCTGATCAGCTCCGAGCGATCGGCAGCGATGGAGTGTTTCTGGTGCGAGGAAGCAGCAGAGTGTGCGGTTCTCACTCCAATCAGGGCGGCTGCGGAGATAAGAGGACTGCGAGGCGGTTCAGCAGGTCGGGGCGGCAAGCAGCTGCTGTCCCGATCGTGCCTTCGCCGTGGCGGCTGCTTGGTCCGGCACAAGAACCCGAGCTGGGTTTTCAGTCGGTTGCTTTTGCTTCAGTGGCTGACATGTGGGTCCAACCCGGGGTTTTAACCTCTGAAATTAACTTTGCTCTACTGCTCTAAACAGTAGAGACCAAACTAACCTCAAGTATTTGAATTATCTTCCCCTGGGCCATTTGAATGGGGTAGAATTCAAATTGGTTTGGGTTTGACTAAATTTCAGCACACATGTAGTTTGAAATTCAAATAAGGTTTGAATTTGCTACACTTAGCTCATGCCAAGATCAACTCCAAATGGAGTGAAAATTGGTGTGTGAGCTCACAAAAATGTGCTGAGTATGAATATGTTTCCCACTTTTGAATTCATGGGGTAAAAACAGTTTGAATTTGAACTTGAGTTCAAACCACCCTCTTTCTAGCTATACCCTAAAATACGTCAAAAAGGTTTTTAAATTTGGTGAAACTTGGCATGGACATCCCTAGCAAGGTGTAGGAGTTTTCATATGCCCAGCCCCTAGATGATGCATGTGGAAAATACCACTTTTGCATTTTGTGAGTTTATTATCTAATGAGCATTTTGATAATGGTTACTTGCTCTTCAAATGTGTTCATCAACTTTCTTCAAAGGATGTGTGTGTGTGTGAGGATAAACACTTTGAAATGTGTCAAAAATTGAGGCCTTTACATTCCTCCCCCCTTAAAAGAATCTCGTCCCGAGATTATAAGGTGAAAATGAGAGAGAGAGGATGGTGAAAAATTCCGGATATGCGACGTGAAAAAGTCGGGGTAGTTAGCGCGAAGAAATCCTTCGCTCTCCCATGTCACTTCGTCCATGGAGTGATTACTCCATAGAACTTTGTAGAACCACAACGTACGGTTGCGTGTGGTTCAGGCCTTTTCATCTACAATCTTAACCGGTTCCTCCCGATAGGTTAGATCTAGTTTCAGTTCTTCAATGTTCTCCAGCTGAATGGCAGTTGATAGCTTGAGACACTTCCTCAGCTGGGAAATATGAAAGACGTCGTGCACACCTGAAAATGCTTCTGGTAATTTCAGCCGGTATGCTACTGATCCACATCTTTCGGTAATCTGGAATGGGCCGGTGAATCGGGGTGCCAACTTTCCTCTCACCCCAAATCTGTTTACTCCCTTCATCGGAGACACACGTAGGTATACGTGATCCCCGACCTCAAATTGCAATGGGCGTCTTCTCCGGTACGCATACTGTTTCTGTCGGGATTGGGCGGCTTTTAAGTTCGCTTGAATCAGCCAAACCTTTTCTTCCGCATTATTGACAAGATCAATCCCGAAGGTGACCCTTTTGCCAGACTCACACCAATTCAATGGTGTGCGGCATTTTCTCCCGTATAGCGCCTCGTAAGGCGCCATCTTGATGCTGGCTTGGTACCCATTGTTGTACGAGAACTCGGCTAATGGCAAGTGATCATCCCAATTCTTGCCATGGTTGATAGCGCAAGCTCGTATCATATCTTACAAGATTTGGTTTACCCGCTCGGTTTGCCCGTCCGTCTGCGCGTGGTATGCCGAACTGCGGATCAGCTTCGTCCCCAATGCAGCGTGTAGCTGCTCCCAAAAACGGGACACAAATAAAGTGCCCCGATCCGATATGATGGTACGGGGTACGCCGTACAAGCATAAGATCCGTGAGATGTACAGTTCAGCGTACTTCTTGGCATTGTAGTTGGTATTGACCGGGATGAAATGGGCAACTTTCGTGAGCCGGTTGACGATTACCCACACAGAATCATGTTTCTGAAAAGTGGTGGGTAAACCGACGATGAAGTCCATGCTCACATCTTCCCACTTCCAGGCAGGAACGCCCAGTGGTTGTAGCAGTCCCGGTTTCCGCATATGATCTGCCTTCACCCTTCGACATGTATCACACTCGGACACGTATTTTGCGATCTCCCGCTTCATCCGTGTTCACCAAAGCTTGCTTCTGAGTTCTTGATACATTTTGTTGCTGCCGGGGTGAATAGAAAATTTCGACAAGTGAGCCTCATCCCGTAACTCCGGGTTACGGGGTACGACGACCAGGTCCTTGAACCATAGGACGCCGTCTCCGTCCTTCCGGAAACATTTCAGCTCCCCACTGTCTACACGTCTCCGCAAATGCGACATGCCCTTGTCATGTTTCTGAGCTGCCGCTATCTCTTCACGGATGGTGGGGATCAAACCTAGGTTGTAGAGAGCTCCGTGTTGAATCACATGCAGTGGTGGTTTGCTCTCTTCCAACGGTGTGATGGTCAGATTGACGTGTGACTTGCGGCTCAGCGCATCCGCCACTACGTTTGCCTTGCCGGGGTGATAATGGATCTCTATTTCGTAATCCTTTATCAGCTCTAACCATCTTCGCTGCCTCATGTTCAGCTCCTTCTGAGTGAATATGTACTTGAGGCTCTTGTGGTCGGTATATAAATGTACGAGGTTACCGAGTAGGTAGTGCCTCCACATTTTTAGTGCAAGTACCACGGCAGCGAGCTCCAAGTCATGAGTTGGATAATTCTGCTCATGGTTTCTGAGCTGCCGTGATCCATACGCGACCACTCTTCGGTCTTGCATCAGCACACATCCGAGCCCAATGCCGGATGCATTGCAGTACACATCGAACGGTTTTGTTGTGTGTGGCTGCGCCAAAACTGGTACTGATGTTAGGTGCTTGACTAAAGCCTTGAATGCTGCTTCACATACTGGACTCCAAACATATTTGGTAGCCTTCTCCAGCAGCTCCGTCATGGGCTTAGCAATCTTCGAGAAGTTCGGGATGAACCTCAGATAATATCCCACGAGTCCGAGGAGACTCCATACCTCGTGAACAGTTCTCGGGGATTTCCAATTCAGCACTTGTGTGATCTTACTCGGGTCTACAGCGATGCCCTCCGCTGAGATGATATGCCCGAGAAAAGGCACTTGCGATATCCTGAATTCGCATTTGCTGAGTTTCGCGTATAACTTGTGATCCCGCAGCCGTTGCAAGACTATATGCAGATGTTTCTTGTGATCTTCCTCCGACTTGGAATATACCAGTATGTCGTCGATGAAGACCACGACAAACTTGTCCAGCTCCGGCATGAATACTGAGTTCATCAAGTACATGAAGTGAGCTGGAGCATTGGTGAGGCCGAAGGACATGACCAGGTACTCATAAAATCCGTGCCTCGTCGAGAAAGCCGTCTTCGGAATATCCTCAGCCCTTATCTTAATCTGATGGTACCCGGATCTTAAGTCCATCTTGGAAAAGATCTTTGCTTCGACCAACTGATCAAACAACATGTCGATCCGTGGCAACGGGTACTTATTCTTGATGGTTACGGCGTCGAGTGGACGATAGTCCACGCAAAGCCGCAATGTCTCGTCTTTCTTCTTCACGAATAATGCCGAACAGCACCATAGCGAGGAGCTCGGCCTAATAAAACCCTTCTCCAGCAAGTCCGTAGCTGAGTCTTCAGTTCAGCCAATTCCTTGGGCGCCATCTTGTACGGCCTTCGGGATATTGGCATGGTTCCCGGTGCAAGTTCAATCTTGAACTCCACCTCTCTATCGGGCGGCATCCTCGGTAAATCATCCGGGAACACGTCAGGAAACTCTCGGACCACTGGAATATCTTCCAATCTGATAGCTGTGGATTGGTAGACACTTGGAAATTTTATTTCTGGACTGTCCAGAAATAAAGAGTGAGATCCGTGCACTTCTGAGTTCAAGTGCACGATTCGAAGGACGGTGTCTAAAACAGCGCCGTGGCGGGTTAACCACGACATCCCTAAGATGACATCGACCTTCTGTCCCTCTAGAATTATGAGAGATGTAGGGTACACTCTACCCGCTAAGCATAATGGTGCTTTGGAAACCATTACGCTTGCTGAAATCTTCCCACACATGATTAGCCCGTCCCTCCACCGGAACGAGCGCGTATGGAGTGCCCTCCATAGCTCTCACGTGTAGTCGGCAGAAACGCGACATGGTGTCACAGGCTGCCACTTGCCACATTCCCTCCGGTTGTCTACCCCTCACCGTAACGGTGAACGACGCCCAACCGGGTGGCGTAGGTCCTGCAGGAACTTCGACATGGATCGTCCACGTCTTGTTCCCCTCCTCGCCTTCTTCCTTGGCGAAGTACTGCGGCATCTGGTTATACCCGAAATATCGAGGCATCTGCCACAATGCTTCCGGATAGCCGTTGTGGTGAGAACAGTGAGATCCCACCCACCCGTTCTCGAACTGTTTATCCGCTGTCATCTGTAAAAACATATTTGAGAAATGTCAAATATTTATTTGAACAGTAAACCACTGAGTTATAACATAAAACATGTCATTGAACTCATAAGACTTGGAATCATAGTTCAAATTTAAATAAATTTGACTGCTGATCTGCTGTCCAATATGACAGCCCTGACCAGTTTCCATTTCAACCTGATTTAGGCCATGCTAAAGGCAAAACCAATGCTAGAGCTCAACATCAAAGTTAAAGCTAACTTCGATAACTTTCCAGAGAGTATTTGCTTGGCCTAAGATCTGTCCTGATTCAAAAGTTATGAGATGTGTCACACCCGGTATATCCGAAGAACCACCGAGTGAATATCACATGTATGCCAGGATCATTTTCTCATATCTGTGATGGCAAATAGTGAAGCATCATTTATTACAAGCCAGGTGTCGAATATAAATAAGTCTTACATAGCAAATGTCTCGATGGACAATAATAAGTTCATCACAAGTAAATAAACTAGCAGCGGAATAATTATTCTCGTGGGCTCAGTCACAGGCGTTGCCCGGGGGACTCCATGAACCTAGAAACCTTCTTCGGGTCCAAAGTCTTGATCATTATACACCACCTCATTATCTTGACCTGAGCAGCAATATAAACCAACAAACATGCAAGGTTGATGTCACACCCGGTTTTTCCGAAGAACAACCAAGTGAATATCACATGTATGCCAGGATCATTTTCTCATACATGTGATGACAAATAGTGAAGCATCATTTATTACAAGCCAGGTGTCGAATATAAATAAGTCTTACATAGAAAATGTCTCGATGGACAATAATAAGTTCATCACAAGTAAATAAACTAGCAGCGCAATATTATTCTTGAGGGCTCCGTCACAGGCGTTGCCCGGGGGTCTCCATGAACCTAGAAACCTTCTTCGGGTCCAAAGTCTTGGTCGTTATACACCACCTCATTATCTTGACCTGAGCAGCAATATAAACCAACAAAATATGCAAGGTTGAGTACCGATGGTACTCAGCAAGTGTGGGAAAGTTATGTCATGCATGGCTAGAACAAGGGGAGGATGAACTCATGGTTAAAGCACTATGCAATTAATACCTATCACCTTAGCTTATTAAGCACCTACATCACTACATAGGTGAAATGGTCCCAATCTCCCAACCCATCATCAAAATCAAGTAACCATAACATTATTTCTGATGTTAAGCTCCCCACTTAACATCCACAACTTCCAAAACCATCACTCCTCTAATCATGAATAAGTCCAAGCCGCTCTTGACCGTGAGCACGGCTGTCATGACAGTTTTTGACTCTGCAGAGTTTGTACCACTGTACCCACATGTAGTGATTTCATTCCCCGTTGCCGGGTGGACTAAAAGAACCTCCATTATGCTAGTGGCTACGAACCACATTCACACTTCCTAGGTGTGTAGCCAGGAGATCACTACGAAGCCTTTACAAAGGGATTCCCGACGACCGTGGGCCAACTGAGGTTTCACCCCTAACAGCATACAAGAGGCTCCAACCCCGCTGCAGTGGCCCCCTCTTGAGCCTTGCGGTTCATATGGTAGTCCAGCTGACACCTATTCCCCGCACCATCCAACACAGCAATACTACGCCGGGGATACACCTAATTAATTGGCCAAGCTGCCCCATCTCAGCATGTGGTTGGCACTGTAAAGCCAGGTTACATGCTTCATGAACCGGTCCTTAGGATCCAGGCAAGTACTATACACAAACCCGAGTCTCGTGCACCCAGGACACAACCAAAACATCCAACTTGTCTTGATCCCTACCTCTACATAACTCACAATATCTCATTCAAGAGTATGGTAAAATAAACTGATGATCTCATATCCCAAATATCCCATTCTAAGCATGGCTAAGCATATGCATAATAATAAATGACATGATAAAATAAATCCCAACCCAAGCTACAAGGAAACAAGGTAATGCAATTCTAGGGAAACTTCCTAGCATGGGTTTCATATTTCAATTGACAATGCAAATAATTCTAGCTACACATCCTAGCATAGGATCAAAGTGGTCAAGGACACTTGCCTCCTTCCTGCTGCTCTTGAAATGGGTAGTCCTGATCTTTGAAAGGAATAACTTGCTCTTGAGCAGGTTTTACATCATACCATCACATATAGCAAAAGAAAAACAACAATCCATAAGACATAGTTCACACTTCCACTTCATACAAACCACACATTCATATTTATGAAAGTCATTCACCATTATATGTGTTGTGGCTACTCTATGTGTGTTGATCTGTGGCTTGCATGCACTTTTAATCATGTGTATATGATTCCTACTTTTGTGTTCACATTTATACTTACATACTATATATATATGAGTTTCCAATTTACATAAATTCCTTATATTCAATTACTACCTCTTTTAGCTACCAAGTATGCATGAAAGGTATTCTCCTACTCCATATGTGTCTTCAGAATTTCTACCAACCCTAAACTGAATTCTTTGGATTTTAGAAATTTCATTTATCATTTACTAGTTGCTATATTTTCAGATTTATTTCTTATGCTTAAATGTAAGCTTTATTATGAAAATAACAAAATACATCATCTAAACAGAATAGGTTCTGATCTAAAATATTTACTAATATATTTTTGACCTTTGCCTCTGACGTAAACTATTTTACAATTATTTTCCCTATTTTCCAGAACAATTCTTTACTTAAAAATGTGTCCCTAAATGTAAATATTAAATTAAACAGATTCATTTCAGCCCAAAATATATTTTTATCTCACTCCAAAGTTTTCTAAATACTGAGAAAGTTTTTAATTTAATTATGACAATATGTTTGTCCCACTTTTAAATTTTAAACACTAGCCACATATTCAATTTTCCTAATTTAAATATCAAACAGGGTTAAAAAGGTAAACTCACCCCACTACAGGGTCTATAATATTATTTTAAGAATTTTCAGGGGTCTAGCTACTCATAAAAGAGGAGTTTTTCCATATTTTTATTAAGTCCAGGGGCTAAAACTGATTTTTAAATGAATTTACATGATTTTCTGAAGTCCCAGGGGCTAGATCAGAAGTTTCCAGGGCTAGCTCTTATTTCCCGAGAACCCCAGGGGGTAGCACGTAAGATTTCCAGTCTTTATAACGCGGGGCTGACGTGGACCGTCCGATTTTAAACCGACGGCTGAGATTATAACGTCAAACCGGTACGAGGGGATTTAAACTCTACCGCGCGATTTAAAATAAACGGCGCACAAGCGGCCACGTCGCTCTGATCGAGCGCGGGCGGCGCTGCCGGCGGCGCACGGCGGCGGAAAGCGGCGATCTCGCCGGAGACTTTCGGATCTTCGAGAATTCTTCCTAGAACTGTGATCTTATGGCATAGATCGGTAGAGGGGAGGTCGGGGATCTCACCTCGGGGTTTTCTTGAGCCCGGAGGTCGTAGAAGTTGATCGGCGACGAGGTCCGAGGTGAATTCACGGTGAGGCTCGTCGGCGCTGTGTTTACACCGCAAGTCACCGAGTTTTCTGCACCTGCAAGGTTCCCCGGAGGCGGTGGATAAAGACCAGCGAGTTAGATCAGAATTTCCGAGCGTAGATCGGCCAGAATTCGCCGGAGAAGGCTCGGGTTCTCACCGGAGGAAAAATAGCAGATCGCGTGGAAAAACAGAACGAGGCCGGGGTTTTTATAGACGGGGGATGGCGGCGGGGTAGTTTAGATCGAGTTTGCGTTGCCCCCGAGCGAAATTCGGCTGAGATTCACAGAAATCCGGATCGGTTTGGATTCAGGGTGAGAGAGTCCGGCGCTGGCGCGAGGTAGAAGAAGAGCTGGAGGGCCCCGCCTGTCAGTGGGTGGAAAGGGCGCGCGCGGCTGCTGGCTGGCGCGGGTGCTGGGTGGGCCGGCTGGTGGGTTTCGGCCCACTGGCCGGTTTTTTTCTGTTTTCCTTTTTCTTTTTCTATTTCTTTTCTGTTTTGAGTTTAATTTGAATTCCAGTTTGAATTTGAATTTTTGCAAAACATGGAACATGTCCAAAAAATTTTAAATTCCCCTCTTAACATGATTTAGGTTCTTAACAAGATTTTTGGGGTGTTACAGCTCTACCCCCCTTAAAAGAAATCTCGTCCTCGAGATTGGTGGTTCTAAGAAAACAATTCCGGAAATTGTGCCTTGAGCTCCTCTTCCCGCTCCCAGGTGGCTTCCTCTTCTGAGTGATGCTTCCACTGCACCTTGCACATCCGGATTCTTTTATTTCTGGTGAGGCGTTCCATTGTCTCCAAAATCTTGTATGGTTGCTCGGCATAAGACAAATCCTCAGCTACGTCCACTTCATTCATGGGTAACACCTCTTCAGGCGTCCTCAGGCATTTCTTGAGTTGTGACACATGGAATACATCGTGCACATCCGATAGACGAGCCGGTAATTCTAGTTGATACGCCACTTCGCCTTTCCTCTCCAAAACTTGAAAGGGTCTGATGTATCGAGGTGACAACTTCCTTTCACCTTGAACCGACGAAGTCCTCTGATAGGGGACACCTTGAGATAGACATAGTCTCCCACGTTGAAAACGAGCTCTCTTCTTCGTACATCGGCATAGCTCTTTTGGCGTGTCTGTGCTATCCTCAAGTTATTGCGAATTTCCCTCACCTTCGCCTCGGCTTCTTGTAGTACTTCTGGACCAAACACTTTACTTTCCCCAATTTGGTTCCAAAATAGGGGAGTTCTGCACTTCCTCCCGTACAAAGCTTCAAACGGTGACATCTTCATACTAGCTTGATAGCTGTTGTTATAGGAAAACTCCGCATACGGTAAGTTCTTGTCCCAACTCCTATTGTTTTTGAGTGCACATGCCCTCAGCATATCTTCAAGGATCTGATTGGTTCCCTCCGTCTGCCCGTCAGTTTGGGGATGATAGGCAGAACTAAAGTTCAGATGGGTTCCCATGGTTTCGTGCAACTTCTGCCAGAACCTTGAGGTGAACTGTGTCCCTCGATCCGACACAATCTTCTTTGGCACTCCATGGTAACACACGATCCTTGACATGTACAACTCTGCCAATTTGGATCCGCTGTAGCTTTCTTTCACGGGGATGAAATGAGCTACCTTAGTTAGCCTGTCGATGATGACCCATATCAAATCATACCCTGATTGGGTCCTAGGCAATCCCACGATGAAATCCATGCTGATTTCTTCCCATTTCCATTCAGGCACTTTGAGTGGTTGCAATAATCCCGCGGGCCGTTGATGTTCTGCTTTCACCTACTGACATTTGTCACATAGGGCAACATGTTCCGCGACATCTCGCTTCATGCCATACCACCAATACCTGCTCTTGAGGTCCTGGTACATTTTCGTACTCCAGGATGAATGGAATAGTCAGAATCATGAGCCTCCTTCAAAATCAATTCACGGATCTCCTTTACTTCTGGCACACAGATTCTTTTCCCGTGCCACACCGTTCCTTGTTCATCTTCTCTAAAACCAGGAGCTTTATTTTCCTTGATGAGTTGTCTGATCTCTTGTATCTTCTCGTCATTCTTTTGACCCTTGCATATGTCTCGCTCGAGTGTGGAGTCCACTTCCATGGCGATGGCTTCACCGCTATTTACCAGGCATAGATTAAGCCTTATAACCTCATCCTTTAATTCTGCAGGCATGTCCTTCAAGCTCAACTTATTCTTCTTCAATTTCTGACTTAAAGCATCGGCCACGACGTTTGCCTTCCCAGGATGATAGTTGATACCCACATCAAAGTCATTGATTAGCTCTAACCATCTCCTTTGTCTGAGGTTGAGATCTGGCTGCGTGAAAATGTACTTCAAACTCTTATGATCCGTATATATCTCTGTCCTCTTCCCCATCAAATAGTGTCGCCAAATTTTCAACGCGTGTACCACTGCGGCTAGTTCTAAGTCATGTGTAGGATAGTTTTTCTCGTGCTTCCGGAGTTGTCGGGATGCATAAGCCACAACATGCCCTTCTTGCATGAGAACACATCCCAACCCGTTTCCAGAGGCATCGCAGTACACTGTAAAGTTCTTCTGCATATCAGGCATAACGAGCACTGGGGCTGTTGTCAATCTCTCCTTTAACTCTTGAAAACTCGTTTCGCACTGCGGCGTCCATGTGAATGTGATTCCCTTCTCCAACAGTTTGGTGAGGGGTCTCGAGATCTTATAGAATCCTTCTATAAACCGTCGATAGTATCCAGCCAATCCCAAGAAGATTCGAACTTCCCCGACATTTTCAGGGGTCTTCCACTTCTGTATATCCTCGATTTTGGCAGGATCCACGAAGATCCCTCCCTCCGAGATTATATGTCCTAAGAAGGGAACTTTCTTCAGCCAAAACTCACACTTGCTCAACTTGGCATATAGTTGATGTTCTCTCAGCCTCTGCAACACTAACCTTAGATGTTTCTCATGTTCTTCTTCATCTTTGGAGAAGACGAGAATGTCATCTATGAAAACCACCACAAATTTGTCCAGATATTCCATGAATACCTTGTTCATGAGATACATGAAGTATGCCGGGGCATTAGTTAGCCCGAAAGGCATGACAGTGTATTCATACAGTCCGTACCGAGATACGAAAGCTGTCTTGGGAATATCAGATTGCCTTATCTTGAGTTGGTGGTATCCCGACCTGAGATCAATTTTCGAGAACACACAAGCTCCCCTCAACTGATCAAACAAGTCTTCAATGCGGGGTAAATGGTACTTGTTCTTGATGGTTACCTCATTCAAGGCACGGTAATCCATGCATAACCTTTGGGTTCCGTCCTTTTTGTGCACAAATATCACCGGAGCCCCCCATGGTGAGGAACTAGGGCGAATATACCCCTTCTCCGTCAATTCTCTCAAATGATCCTTGAGTTCTTCTAGCTGCTTGCAGTCCATCCGATAAGGTCTCTTGTATATCGGGGCTGTTCCAGGCACTAGCTCAATTGCAAATTCCACTTCACGATCGGGAGGCATACCTGGCAAATCCTCCGGAAAAACATCTGGATATTCCCTGATGGTCCTGATCTCCTCAACTTTCACCACAACTTGATTTAATTTAATGTCCCTCCTAGGCTCGTGTATTGTTATGAACTTTACTCTTGTGCCACTAGGGTGAGTTAGTTCCACCGTTCTGGTCGAACAATGGATGATTCCTTTATGTTTGGTCAACCAATCCATACCCAAAATAATATCTATCCCATGTGAATCTATCACTATGAGGTTAGCAGTAAATACTACCCCATTAATGTCTAGGTTCACTTTGGGACACACTTGTCTTGTCCTTATTTCTCCACCTGGAGAGTTTACAGCTAGCATATGGTTCATTTGTGTTGTTGCTAGGTCATGCTTCTTAACAAACCCTTGAGCAATGAACGAGTGGGTAGCACCAGAATCAAACAGCAGGGTTGCAGTGTGTAAATTGGCAGGAAACATACCAACTACAACGTCGGGTGCCTCTTGTGCTTCCTCCATAGTGACGTGGTTCACCCGTCCTCTCATTACATTCTGCTGTTGTGGCTGCGTGGGCTTCTTCTTTGGGCATTTATGGGCGTAGTGCCCCACTTCTCCGCAGCTAAAACATTGCACCCCAACCTTAGATGCCTGGCCTTTGCTGTCTTGGGGTTGGTTTGGGGGTCCTTGTACTGCTGGTCGATGTGGATATGCGGGGCGAGGATGCTGTACGAACTGACGTTGTGGCTGTATTGGTGCTGCCGGAGGCCTGTAGTTCGGGTTGTACCCTCTTGGTGCTGAGTAGGGTACCGCAGCACGGTTCGTCTGCCCTGCAGGTTGCTGCATCAGACGTGGGCGGGTGTTGCTCCCTGAGGCCTGATGTGACCACCCGGCCTTCCTCTTATTCTCATTTTCCAAGGCCTTCAGCTTCCTTTCTACCACAAACGCTCTGTCCACCATCTTTTGGAAACTCTCATACTCATTTGAGGATATTGCACCCTGCATTTCTGCGGTAAGTCCCTCCATGAAACAATCTTGTTTCTGCTCATCAGTCTCTATGTCCCGTGGGGCATAACGGGATAGTTGAGTAAATTTACTGAGGTATTCCCTCACCGTCATGTTTCCCTGCTGCAGTCCCAAGAACTCCTTCCTCTTGTTTTTGAGTTCACCTCTTGGAATGTAATGGTTGCGGAAGCTACGCTTGAACTCTTCCCAAGTGATGTTCTCAGGGTCATGATGGGCAGTCACGTAGGTGGTCCACCAATCAGCAGCAGGTCCATGCAATTGATGAGAGGCAAACATCACCCTCTCATACCCTTGGCACTGGATGATCCCCATCTTGCTTTCAATGGTCTTTAGCCAATCATCTGCCTCCAGAGGTTCAGCAGCACTTGCAAACTTTGGAGGTTAAGTTCCTAGAAACTCACTCAACCTTCGTTGGCGTGGTGCAGCTTGTGGAGGTGGAACTTGATGCAAGTTGGCCACCACTTGAGTCAAGTTCTGGATGAGCTGATTTTGATTCTCCAGCATTTGGTGGAGGGGATCAACTCCTTCACGGCGACCACCCCGGTCCTGGCCTCCAGAAAGATGAGGGTTGCATGCCTCATCGTTGTTGTTGGCGGGGTTGGCAGCACGTCCTTTTCCTCTTCCGGCCATCTGGCATGATCAACCAATGTTAATTTAAAAGCATTTAGTATCATCTTACTACTTTCATTTGTTTGTACTTTGAAGTGTTGAGGCTTTGTTATACTTTTCTGAGGTTTCAGATCTCACACAAAAATAAATACAATATTATTTCATCTGGGTTCACACACCAAAGCAAAACAATCTAAAGACGAGGCTGTGGACAATTGCTCATGGCTTCCACAACTCACGTCACACACCAAGCATTAACACACCATTAACTTAACGTAACGACTCAACTATTCGACATCTTGCTAACTAAGGGAAGGACTCTACAGTATTCGTTTTCTTGAGCTGGCTCCTCGAGATCTTCCTCATCATTTCGGCTGCCTTCTGACTCTGCTTTGGGTGGGGAGGCTGCTGGTGGAGAGGTGCGACGACGCCTGATCGCTCGGCGATCTGGGGAGTCAGGAGTCCATGTATCATTCACGGTGACACACAGTTCATTCCCATCTCCTCTTTCTCTCGCCCTTAAGCAAGCTCGCAGCAACGCCTCCGTTTCCTTCAGGGTGTCCCGGACATCCTGAAGCTCTTGTTGACACTCCTGCAGTCGAGTGCTGAGCATAGCAGCATCCTCCAAGCACAAGTCCATGTGCTCATGGGAAGTCCCTTGCTGCACCGGCGGGTACTTGTACTCCGTGGTACCACTCTCACGCTGGAGGACATACATGTACTCAGTCCTGTCCAGGTGGCGACGATAGATGTGACTCTGGCACGTGATGGCCTCCCAGGTGACATCTTTCTCCGCATCGACCTGTGTTGCTCTACAAGCTTGAGAGCGGTGGATCTTAAGCAGCTGATTTTCATGTATAATCCTCATTTCTGAACTCCATTCTTCCTTCTTCTCTTGGATGGTCCTGGTGGACTTATAGTGGATGATTAGCTTGCCCGTATTGCCGGCGGCTTCGAGCATACGTCGAAGACAGCGCAACAAGCCTCCTACTGCCAATCCGTAGGAAAGGTACGTCATCGGACGGCTCTCCTCTCTTTCGGCAAGGGCAACTACGGGAACTCTCCCTCCTGTGGACTTGCGAGCGGTGCGAATCATGCGAACCATCTAAAACAAAAAGCATTTAAATTTAGGTTAGATAAACTTTTAAACAAAATCCTATTTTGAATGAAAATTGGGGTAAGATGAAGAAAGTGTCTCATTAAATAACACTTTTCAACACACACCTTGTAAAAATAGTTTTTAAGAAAATAAGGCCCTTAAATACGTCCATTTCTACCTAGGTCCACGTTCCTACGGGCAACCTTGGTTCTGATACCACTTCTGTCACACCCGGTTTTTCCGAAGAACAACCAAGTGAATATCACATGTATGCCAGGATCATTTTCTCATACATGTGATGACAAATAGTGAAGCATCATTTATTACAAGCCAGGTGTCGAAGACAATAATAAGTTCATCACAAGTAAATAAACTAGCAGCCTAATATTATTCTTGAGGGCTCCAACACAGGCGTTGCCCGGGGGTCTCCATGAACCTAGAAACCTTCTTCGGGTCCAAAGTCTTGGTCGTTATACACCACCTCATTATCTTGACCTGAGCAGCAATATAAACCAACAAAATATGCAAGGTTGAGTACCGATGGTACTCAGCAAGTGTGGGAAAGTTATGTCATGCATGGCTAGAACAAGGGGAGGTTGAACTCATGGTTAAAGCACTATGCAATTAATACCTATCACCTTAGCTTATTAAGCACCTACATCACTACATAGGTGAAATGGTCGCAATCTCCCAACCCATCATCAAAATCAAGTAACCATAACATTATTTCCGATGTTAAGCTCCCCACTTAACATCCACAACTTCCAAAACCATCACTCCTCTAATCATGAATAAGTCCAAGCCGCTCTTGACCGTGAGCACGGCTGTCATGACAGTTTTTGACTGTGCAGAGTTTGTACCACTGTACCCACATGTAGTGATTTCATCCCCCGTTGCCGGGTGGACTAAAAGAACCTCCATTATGCTAGTGGCTATGAACCACATTCACACTTCCCAGGTGTGTAGCCAGGAGATCACTACGAAGCCTTTACAAAGGGATTCCCGACGAGCGTGGGCCCACTGAGGTTTCACCCCTAACAGCATACAAGACGCTCCAACCCTGCTGCAGTGGCCCCCTCTTGAGCCTTGCGGTTCATATGGTAGTCCAGCTGACACCTATTCCCCGCACCATCCAACACAGCCATACTACGCCGGGGATACACCTAATTAATTGGCCAAGCTGCCCCATCTCAGCATGTGGTTGGCACTGTAAAGCCAGGTTACATGCTTCATGAACCGGTCCTTAGGATCCAGGCAAGTACTATACACAAACCCGAGTCTCGTGCACCCAGGACACAACCAAAACATCCAACTTGCCTTGATCCCTACCTCTACATAACTCACAATATCTCATTCAAGAGTATGGTAAAATAAACTGATGATCTCATATCCCAAATATCCCATTCTAAGCATGGCTAAGCATATGCATAATAATAAATGACATGATAAAATAAATCCCAACCCAAGCTACAAGGAAACAAGGTAATGCAATTCTAGGGAAACATCCTAGCATGGGTTTCATATTTCAATTGACAATGCAAATAATTCTAGCTACACATCCTAGCATAGGATCAAAGTGGTCAAGGACACTTGCCTCCTTCCTGCTTCTCTTGAAATGGGTAATCCTGATCTTGGAAAGGAATAACTTGCTCTTGAGCAGGTTCTACATCATACCATCACACATAGCAGAAGAAAAACAACAATCCATAAGACATAGTTCACACTTCCACTTCATACAAACCACACATTCATATTTATGAAAGTCATTCACCATTATATGTGTTGTGGCTACTCTATGTGTGTTGATCTGTGGCTTGCATGCACTTTTAATCATGTGTATATGATTCCTACTTTTGTGTTCACATTTATACTTACATACTATATATATATATATGAGTTTCCAATTTAAATAAATTCCTTATATTCAATTACTACCCCTTTTAGCTACCAAGTATGCATGAAAGGTATTCTCCTACTCTATATGTGTCTTCAGAATTTCTACCAACCCTAAACTGAATTCTTTGGATTTTAGAAATTTCATTTATCATTTACTAGTTGCTATATTTTCAGATTTATTTCTTATGCTTAAATTTGAGCTTTATTATGAAAATAACAAAATACATCATCTAAACAGAATAGGTTCTGATCTAAAATATTTACTAATATATTTTTGACCTTTGCCTCTGATGTAAACTATTTTACAATTATTTTCCCTATTTTCCAGAATAATTCTTTACTTTAAAATGTGTCCCTAAATGTGAATAATAAATTAAACAGATTCATTTCAGCCCAAAATATATTTTTATCTCACTCCAAAGTTTTCTAAATACTGAGAAAGTTTTTAATTTAATTATGACAATATGTTTGTCCCACTTTAAATTTTAAACACTAGCCACATATTCAATTTTCCTAATTTAAATATCAAACAGGGTTAAAAAGGTAAACTCACCCCACTACAGGGTCTATAATATTATTTTAAGAATTTTCAGGGGTCTAGCTACTCATAACAGAGGAGTTTTTCCATATTTTTATTAAGTCCAGGGGCTAAAACTGATTTTTAAATGAATTTACACGATTTTCTGAAGTCCCAGGGGCTAGATCAGAAGTTTCCAGGGCTAGCTCTTATTTCCCGAGAACCCCAGGGGGTAGCACGTAAGATTTCCAGTCTTTATAACGTGGGGTTGACGTGGACCGTCCGATTTTAAACCGACGGCTGAGATTATAACGTCGAACCGGTACGCGGGGATTTAAACTCTACCGTGCGATTTAAAATAAACGGCGCACAAGCGGCCACGTCGCTCTGATCGAGCGCTGGCGGCGCTGCCGGCGGCGCACGGCGGCGGAAAGCGGCGATCTCGCCGGAGACTTTCGGATCTTCGAGAATTCTTCCTTGAACTGTGATCTTATGGCATAGATCGGTAGAGGGGAGGTCGGGGATCTCACCTCGGGGTTTTCTTGAGCCCGGAGGTCCTGGAAGGTGATCGGCGACGAGGTCCGAGGTGAATTCACGGTGAGGCTCGTCGGCGCTGTGTTTACACTGCAAGTCACCGAGTTTTCTGCACCTGCAAGGTTTCCCGGAGGCGGTGGATAAATACCAGCGAGTTAGATCGGAATTTCCGAGCGTAGATCGGCCAGAATTCGCCGGAGAAGGCTCGGGTTCTCACCGGATGAAAAACAGCAGATCGCGTGGAAAAACAGAACGAGGCCGGGGTTTTTATAGACGGGGGATGGCGGCGGGGTAGTTTAGATCGAGTTTGCGTCGCCCCCGAGCGAAATTCGGCTGAGATTCGCAGAAATCCGGATCGGTTTGGATTCGGGGTGAGAGAGTCCGGCGCTGGCGCGAGGTAGAAGAAGAGCTGGCGGGCCCCACCTGTCAGTGGGTGGAAAGGGCGCGCGAGGCTGCGGGCTGGCGCGGGTGCTGTGTGGGCCGGCTGGTGGGTTTCGGCCCACTGGCCAGTTTTTTTCTGTTTTCCTTTTTCTTTTTCTATTTCTTTTCTGTTTTGAGTTTAATTTGAATTCTAGTTTGAATTTGAATTTTTGCAAAATATGCAACACGTCCAAAAATTTTTAAATTCGCCTCTTAACATGAATTAGGTTCTTAACAAGATTTTTGGGGTGTTACAGCTCTACCCCCCTTAAAAGAAATCTCGTCCTCGAGATTGGTGGTTCTAAGAAAACAATTCCGGAAATTGTGCCTTGAGCTCATCTTCCCGCTCCCAGGTGGCTTCCTCTTCTGAGTGATGCTTCCACTGCACCTTGCACATCCGGATTCTTTTATTTCTGTTGAGGCGTTCCATTGTCTCCAAAATCTTGTATGGTTGCTCGGCATAAGACAAATCCTCAGCTACGTCCACTTCATTCATGGGTAACACCTCTTCAGTCGTCCTCAGGCATTTCTTGAGTTGTGACACATGGAATACATCGTGCACATCCGATAGACGAGCCGGTAATTCTAGTTGATACGCCACTTTGCCTTTCCTCTCCAAAACTTGAAAGGGTCCGATGTATCGAGGTGACAACTTCCCTTTCACCTTGAACCGACGAAGTCCTCTGATAGTGGACACCTTGAGATAGACATAGTCTCCCACGTTGAAAACGAGCTCTCTTCTTCGTACATCGGCATAGCTCTTTTGGCGTGTCTGTGCTATCCTCAAGTTATTGCGAATTTCCCTCACCTTCGCCTCGGCTTCTTGTAGTACTTCTGGACCAAACACTTTACTTTCCCCTGTTTGGTTCCAAAATAGGGGAGTTCTGCACTTCCTCCCGTACAAAGCTTCAAACGGTGACATCTTCATACTAGCTTGATAGCTGTTGTTATAGGAAAACTCCGCATACGGTAAGTTCTTGTCCCAACTCCTATTGTTTTTGAGTGCACATGCCCTCAGCTTATCTTCAAGGATCTGATTGGTTCTCTCCGTCTGCCCGTCAGTTTGGGGATGATAGGCAGAACTAAGGTTCAGATGGGTTCCCATGGTTTCGTGCAACTTCTGCCCGAACCTTGAGGTGAACTGTGTCCCTCGATCCGACACAATCTTCTTTGGCACTCCATGGTAACACATGATCCTTGACATGTACAACTCTGCCAATTTGGATCCGCTGTAGCTTTCTTTCATGGGGATGAAATGAGCTACCTTAGTTAGCCTGTCGATGATGACCCATATCGAATCATACCCTGATTGGGTCCTAGGCAATCCCACGATGAAATCCATGCTGATTTCTTCCCATTTCCATTCAGGAACTTTGAGTGGTTGCAATAATCCCGCGGGTCGTTGATGTTCTGCTTTCACCAACTGACATGTGTCACATAGGGCAACATGTTCCGCGACATCTCGCTTCGTGCCATACCACCAATACCTGCTCTTGAGGTCCTGGTACATTTTCGTACTCCCAGGATGAATGGAATAGTCAGAATCATGAGCCTCCTTCAAAATCAATCCACGGATCTCCTTTACTTCTGGCACACAGATTCTTTTCCCGTGCCACACCGTTCCTTGTTCATCCTCTCTGAAACCAGGGGCTTTATTTTCCTTGATGAGTTGTCTGATCTCTTGTATCTTCTTGTTATTCTTTTGACCCTTGCATATTTCTTGCTCGAGTGTGGAGTCCACTTCCATGGCGATGGCTTCACCATTATTCACAAGGCATAGATTGAGCCTTATTACCTCGTCCTTCAATTCTGCAGGCATGTCCTTCAAGCTCAACTTATTGACCTGCACTTTCCGACTTAAAACATCTGCCATGACGTTTGCTTTCCTAGGATGATAGTTGATGCCCACATCAAAGTCATTGATTAGCTCTAACCATCTCCTTTGTCTGAGGTTGAGATCTGGCTGTGTGAAAATGTACTTTAAACTCTTATGATCCGTATATATCTCTGTCCTCTTCCCCATCAAGTAGTGCCGCCAAATTTTCAACGCGTGTACCACTGCGGCTAGTTCTAAGTAATGTGTAGGATAGTTCTTCTCGTGCTTCCGGAGCTGCCGGGATGCATAAGCCACGACATGCCCTTCTTGCATGAGAACACATCCCAACCCGTTTCAAGAGGCATCGCAGTACACCGTAAAGTTCTTCTGCATATCTGGCATAACTAGCACTGGGGCTGTTGTCAATCTTTTCTTTAACTCCTGAAAACTCGTCTCGCACTGTGGCGTCCATGTGAATGTGATTCCCTTCTCCAACAGTTTGGTGAGGGGTCTTGACATCTTAGAGAATCCCTCAATAAACCGTCGATAGTATCCAGCCAATCCCAAGAAGCTTCGAACTTCCCCGACATTTTCAGAGGTCTTCCACTTCTGTATATCCTCGATTTTGGCGGGATCTATGGAGATTCCTCCCTCCGAGATTATATGTCCTAAGAAGGGAACTCTCTTCAGCCAAAACTCACACTTGCTCAACTTGGCATATAGTTTGTGTTCTCTCAGCTTCTGCAACACCAACCTTAGATGTTTCTCATGTTCCTTTTCATCTTTGGAGAAGACGAGAATGTCATCTATGAAAACCACCACAAATTTGTCCAGATATTACATGAATACCTTGTTCATGAGATACATGAAGTATGCCGGGGCATTAGATAGCCCGAAAGGCATAACGGTGTATTCATACAATCCGTACTGAGATACGAAAGCTGTCTTTGGAATATCGGCTTGCCTTATCTTAAGTTGGTGGTATCCCGACCTGAGATCAATTTTCGAGAACACACAAGCTCCCCTCAACTGATCAAACAAGTCTTCAATGCGGATTAATGGGTACTTGTTCTTGATGGTTACCTCATTCAAGGCACGGTAGTCCACGCATAACCTTTGGGTTCCGTCCTTCTTGGGCACATATATCACTGGAGCTCCCCAAGGTGAGGAACTAGGATGAATATACCCCTTCTCCGTCAATTCTCTCAAATGATCCTTGAGTTCTCCCAGCTGCTTGGAGTCCATCCGATAAGGTCTCTTGTATATCGGAGCTGTTCCAGGCACTAGCTCAATCGCGAATTCCACTTCACGATCAGGAGGCATTCCTGGCAACCCCTCCGGAAAAACATCTGGATATTCCCTAATGATCCTGATCTCCTCCACTTTCACCTCAACTTGATTTAATTTAATGTCCCTCCTAGGCTCTTGTATTTTTATAAACTTTACTCTTGTGCCACTAGGGTGAGTTAGTTCCACCGTTCTGGTCGAACAATGGATGATTCCTTTATGTTTGGTCAACCAATCCATACCCAAGATAATATCTATCCCTTGTGAATCTATCACTATGAGGTTAGCAATAAATACTACCCCATTAATGTCTAGGTTCACTTTGGGACACACTTGTCTTGTCCTTATTTCTCCACCTGGAGAGTTTACTGCTAGCATATGGTTCATTTGTGTTGTTGCTAGGTCATGCTTCTTAACAAACCCTTGGGCAATGAACGAGTGGGTAGCACCAGAATCAAACAGCAGGGTTGCAATGTGTAAATTGGCAGGAAACTTACCAACTACCACGTCAGGTGCCTCTTGCGCTTCCTCCATGGTGACGTGGTTCACCTATCCTCTCATTACATTCTGCTGTTGTGGCTGCATGGGCTTCTTCTTTGGGCACTTATGGGCGTAGTGCCCCACTTCACCACAGTTGAAACATTGCACCCCAACCTTAGGTGCCTGGCCTTTGTTGTCTTGGGGTTGGTTTGGGGGTCCTTGTACGGCTGGTCGAGGTTGATATGTAGGGCGAGGCTGCTGTACGAACTGACGTTGTGGCTGTATTGTTGCTGCCGGAGGCCTGTAGTTCGGGTTGTACCCTCTTGGTGCTGAGTAGGGTACCGCAGCACGGTTCGTCTTCCCGGCGGGTTGCTGCATCAGACGTGAGCGGGTGTTGCTCCCTGAGGATTGATGTGACCACCCAGCCTTCCTCTTGTTCTCATTTTCCAAGGCCTTCAGCTTCCTTTCTACCACAAATGCTCTGTCCACCATCTTTTGGAAGCTTTCATACTCGTTGGAGGACATTGCACACTGCATTTCTGTGGTAAGTGCTTCCACGAAACAATCCTGTTTCTGCTCATCAGTCTCTATGTCCGGTGGGGCATAACGGGAGAGTTGAGTAAACTTAGTGAGGTATTCCCTCACAGTCATGTTTCCTTGCTGCAGCCCCAAGAACTCCTTCCTCTTGTCTTTGAGTTCACCCCTTCGTATGTAATGGTTGCGGAAGCTACACTTGAACTCTTCCCAAGTGATGTTCTCAGGGTCATGATGGGCGGCCACGTAGGCGGTCCACCAATCAGCAGCAGGTCCATGCAATTGATGAGAGGCAAACAGCACCCTCTCATACCCTTGGTACTGTATGATCCTCATCTTGCTCTCAATGGTCTTTAGCCAATCATCTGCCTCCAAAGGTTCAGCAGCACTTGCAAACTTTGGAGGTTGAGTTCCTAGAAACTCACTCAACCTTGGTTGGCGTGGTGCAGCTTGTGGAGGTGGAACTTGATGCAAGTTGGCCACCACTTGAGTCAGGTTCTGGATGAGCTGATTTTGATTCTCAAGCATTTGGTGGATGGGATCCACTCTCTCACGGCGTCCACTCCTGTCTTGGCTCCCAGAAAGATGAGGGTTGCAGGCCTCATCGTTGTTGTTGTGGGGTTGGCAGCACGACCCTTTCCTCTTCCGGCCATCTAGCATGATCAACCAAATGTTAATTTAAGGCATTACGTATTATCTTACTACTTTCACTTGTTTTTACTTTGAAGTGTTGAGGTTTTGTTATACTTTCTGAGGGTTCATGTCTCATACAAAAATAAATGCACTATTATTTCATGTGGGTTCACACACCAAAGCAAATCAATCTGAAGACGAGGCTGTGGACAATTGCTCATGGCTTCCACAACTCACGTCACACACCAAGCATTAACACACCATTAACTAAGATATCGACTCGACTACTCGACATCTTGCCAAACTAAGGGAAGGAATCTACACTACTCGGATCACTGAGCTGGCTCCTCGGGATCTTCCTCATTATTGTGGCTGCCTTCTGACTCCGCTTTGGGTGGGGAAGCGGCTGGTGGGGAAGTGTGACGACGCCTAATCGTCCGGTGATCTGGGAAGTCAGGAGTCCATGTGTCATTCACGGTGACACACAGTTCATTCCCATCTCCTCTCTCTCTCGCCCTCAAGCAGGCTCGAAGCAATGCCTCGGTTTCCTTCAGGGTGTCACGAACATCCTGAAGCGCCTGCTGACACTCCTGCTGTCGAGTGCTAAGCATAGCAGCATCCTCCAAGCACAGGTCCATGTGCTCATGGGAAGTCCCCTGCTGCACTGGCGGGTACTTGTACTCCGTTGTACCACTCTCGCGCTAGAGGACATACATGTACTCGGTCCTGTCCAGGTGTCGACGATAGATGTGACTCTGGCAGGTGATGGCCTCCCAGGTGACATCCTTCTCCGCATCGACCTGTGTCGCTCGACAAGCTGGAGAGCGGTGGATCTTAAGCAGCTGATTTTCATGGATAATACTCATCTCTGAACTCCATTCTTCCCGCTTCTCCCGGATGGTCCTGGTGGAGCTATAGTGTATGATTAGCTTGCCCGTATTGCCGGCAGCTTAGAGCATATGTCGAAGACGGCGCAACAAGCCTCCTACTGCCAATCCGTAGGAAAGGTATGTCACCGGATGGCTCTCCTCTCTTTGGACAAGGGCAACTACGGGAACTCTCTCTCCTGTGGACTTGCGAGCGGTGCGAATCATGTGAACCATCTAAAACAAAAATCACTTAAACTTAGGTTAGATAAACTTTTAAACAAAAATGCTATTTTGAATGAAAGTTGGGGTAAGATGAAGAAAGTGACTCATTAAATAACACTTTTCAACACACACCTTGTAAAATAGCTTTTAAGAAAATAGGTCCCTTAAATACGTCCATTTCTACCTAGGTCCATGTTCCTACGGGCAACCTTGGCTCTGATACCACTTCTGTCACACCCAGTTTATCCGAAGAACCACCGAGTGAATATCACATGTATGCCAGGATCATTTTCTCATACATGTGATGACAAATAGTGAAGCATCATTTATTACAAGCCAGGTGTCGAATATAAATAAGTCTTACATAGCAAATGTCTCGATGGACAATAATAAGTTCATCACAAGTAAATAAACTAGTAGCGGAATAATTATTCTCGTGGGCTCCGTCACAGGCGTTGCCCGGGGGACTCCATGAACCTAGAAACCTTCTTCGGGTCAAAAGTCTTGATCATTATACACCACCTCATTATCTTGACCTGAGCAGCAATATAAACCAACAAACATGCAAGGTTGAATAGCAATGGTACTCAGCAAGTGTGGGAAAATTTTGTCATGCATGGCTAGAGCAAGGAGAGGTTGAACTCATGGTTAAAGCACTACACAATTAATATCTATCACCTTAGCTTATTAAGCACCTACATTACGACATAGATGAAATGATCCCAATCCCCCATCCCATCATCATAATCAAATAACCATAACATCATTTCCAATGTTAAGCTCCCCGCTTAACATCCACAACTTCCAAAGCCACCATCCTCTAATCATGAATAAGTCAAAGCCGCTCTTGACCGTGAGCACGGCTGTCATGACAGTTTTGACTCTACAGAGTTTGCACCACTGTACCCACATGTAGTGATTTTATCCAAAGTTGCCGGGTGGACTAAAAGAACCTCCATTATGCCAGTGGCTACGAACCACATTCACACTTCCCAGGTGTGTAGCCAGGAGATCACTACAAAGCCTTTACAAACGGATTTCCCACGAGCGTGGGCCCACTGAGGTTTCACCCCTAACAGCATACAAGAGGCTCCAACCCCGCTGCAGTGGCCCCCTCTTGAGCCTTGCGGTTCATATGGTAGTCCAGCTGACACCTATTCCCCGCACCATCCAACACACCCATACTACGCCGGGGATACACCTAATTAATTGGCCAAGCTGCCCCATCTCAGCATGTGGTTGGCACGGTAAAGCCAGGTTACATGCTCCATGAACCGGTCCTTAGGATCCAGCCAAGTACTAAACACAAACCCGAGTCTCGTGCACCCAGCACGAACCAAAATATCCAACTTGCCTCGATCCCTACCTCTACATAACTCATAATATCTCATTCAAGAGTAAGTTAAATAAATTGATGATCTCATATCCCAATTTTCCCATTCTAAGCATGGCTAAGCATAAGCATGATAACAAATGACATGATAAAATAAATCCCAACCCAAGCTACAACGAAACAAGATAATGCAATTCTAGGTAAACTTCCTAGCATGGGTTTCATTTTTCAAATTGACAATGCAAATAATTCTATCTAGACATCCTAGTATAGGATCAAAGTGGTCAAGGACACTTGCCTCCTTCCTGCTGCTCTTGGAATGGGTAGTCCTGATCTTGGAAAGGAAGAACTTGCCCTGGAGCAGGTTCTACTCATACCATCACACATAGCAAAAGAAAACAACAAGTCATAAGACATAGTTCACACTTCCACTTCATACAAACCACACATTCACATTTATGGAAGCCATTCACAATTCTATGTGTTGTGGTTGCCCTATGTGTGTTGATTTTTGGCTTACATGCACTTTTAAACATGTGTATATGATTTCTACTTTTGTATTCACATTTATGTTTGCATACTATATATTTGTTTCCAATTTAAATAAATTCCTTATATTCAATTACTACACCTTTTAGCTACCAAGTATGCATGAGAGGTATTTTCCTACTTCATATGTGTCTTCAGACCTTCTACCAACCCTAAACTGAATTCATTGGATTTTGGAAACTTCATTTATCATTTTCTAGTTATTCATACCTAGTTTGCTATATTTTCAGATTTATTTCCTATGCCTAAATGTGAACTTTATTATAAAAATAGTAAGACACCTCATCTAAAGAGAATAGGTTTTGGGTCTAAAATATATAATAATATATTTTTGAACTTCCCCTCTGATGTGAACTATTTTACATTTATTTTACTAATTTTCAGAATTATTCTCTACTTAAAAATATGTCCCTATAACTAATAAATGTGAATAATCAATTAAACAGATTCATTTCAGCCAAAAATCTATTTTTATCTCACTCCAAAGTTTTCCAAGTACTAGGAAAGTTTTTAATTTGAATTTGCAATGTGCTTGTCCCATCTTTTAAATTTTAAATACTAAACACATAGTCAAATTCCTAAATTTAATATCACATAGGGTTAAAAGGGTAAAATCACCTCACTACAGGGTCTATTATATTATTTTAGGAATTTCCAGGGGTCTAACTACACATAACAGAGGGATTTTGCAAATTTTTATTAAGTCCAGGGGCTAAAACTGATTTTTAATTGAATTTACATGAATTTCTGAAGTTCTAGGGGCTAGATCAGAAGTTTCCGGGGCTAGCTATTATTTTCCGAGAACCCCAGGGGGTAGCACGTAAGAATCCAGGCCTTTATAACGCGGGGCTGACGTGGACCGTCCGATTTAAAACAGACGGCTGAGATTATAACATCGAACCGGTACGCGGGGATTTAAATTCTACCGTGCAATTTAAAATAGACGGCGCACAAGCGGCCACGTCGCTCTGATCGAGCGTGGGCGGTGCTGCCCGGCGGCGCACGGCGGCGATCTCGCCGGAGAGTTTCGGATCTTCGTCAATTCTTCCTAGAACTGTGATTTTATGGCATAGATCGGTAGAGGGGAGGTCGGGGATCTCACCTCGGGGGTTTTCTTGAGCTCGGAGGTCCTGGAAGGCGGTCGGCGACGAGGTCCGAGGTGAATTCACGGCGAGGCTCGTCGGCGCTGTGGTTGAACCACAAACCACCGAGTTTTCTGCACCTGCGAGGTTCCCCGGAGGCGGTGGATCAAGACCAGCGAGTTAGATCAGAATTCCCGAGCGAAGATCGAGCAGAATTCGCCGGAGAAGCTCGGGTTCTCACCAGAGAGAAAAACGACGGATCGTGGGGAAAAACGGGAAGATGCCGGGGTTTTTATAGACGGGGGAGGGCGGCGTGTTAGTTTAGATCGAGTTGGAGTCCTCTGGAACCAGAATTCGGGCGGAAATCCGGTCGGTTAAGATCGCGCGCGCGCGGGGAAACAGTCCCGGGTTCAGACGAGCGGGAGCTGGGGATGACAGGTGAGTCCCGCCTGTCTGCGAGAGGGGGCGCGTGCGCGCGGCTGCAGGCTGGCGCGGGGGTTGGGTGGGCAGGTGGGTTTCGGGCAGGTGGGTTTCGGCCCACTGGCCGGGAAGGTTTATTTTTTTCTTTTTCTTTTTCTTTTTCATTTCTGTTTTGAGTTTAATTTGAATTCCAGTTTGAATTTGAATTTTTGCAACACATGCAATACGTCCAAAAAAAATTAAATTCCCCTCTTAACAGGATTTTGGGGTGTTACAAGATGCCAAAGTTAACAGAATTTCTGGAGAAAATTGGACAGCACCTCCCTGCCTTAGGTACTGATTTGATCCAAGAATTTCAGTTAATTCTGTTCCCAATCTGACAAACTTTCTGTTACAAAGTTGTAACCCATCTCATAAACTTTCCAAAACTACCTCATTTTGTAGTTTTAGATTTTTATGCAGGAAGTTATGCTCAGATTACAGAGAGTTTACAGAGAGTGTTTTACTCTGCCCTGTTTTCTGGACAGTTTCCACTCTACTGCATGTTTCGATTGGTTATGGGATGAAGCACCTCTGGACCTCAACAGAAAAGTTGTAAAACTCTTCCAAATCTTTCCATAAATGTATTACATGACCCCATCCTCCAAAGAACTCAACCTCTAACCTCTGTTAACTTCAGCCTTAATTCAGCTGAAAACAGGGTGCTCTGTCCTTAGCAACCTATAAGTTGAAAATTTGTTAACTTTGAATATCCTGATTAAGGAAAGGAGTTACATCAAGTTTTTGTGCTCTGGATCAAAACTTTCAAGTTTTTATACTGAACTTTCTCATTTAATGGAGTGTGACATCGATGCATCACCAGATCATGTCGGTACTACGTCCTCACAAAGAAAAACCTATACCGGACTTAACCGGTTTCGTTAGTTCAGTGGCACTAAGCGTCACTCGCACACGGATACTACACGTCTACCGTTTCGTGGTTAGACTACCTGCATATAACTCACACAATCGTCAGACTCGGCTTCACACCGAGTCCGGTATCCATACAGTTCGTACACTCGGCCGTCATCACTCGCCCAGATGTTCTCAAGCCAAACATGCCTTGAGCTACGTGTTCACGTTACTGACCACGTGACGGGGTCTCCCAAATTGCACCACGCACGCCAGGGACAGACGTTGCTCGAATACCCCAAATGACATGAAGAGTCGTAGAGGACATTAAAGCGGGTCGCGTTACCTGCCACCCGTGGGGCTCCACCCTTCAGCTTGTGCGCACTGGTGGACAGCGCTTGCGTGCACCCCCCAAGACATAAACGTCCCGACATGCACGATTTTTCGACATAATCAAATAGGTTATTATGCCACTTTCTATACACTAATAACATCCTTATATGGCCTACTAACTCGTTCCTCACTGGATTTTTGAAAAAGATGACCATTTTAGTGCGTTAAACCTCAAGCGAGCTCTGATACCAACGCTTACACGACCCCACGGTCTTGTCGAGCCAGGATCACGCTGAGGGATGCTGCGTTGCACAGCACCGAATAACACACATCAAAGGTACAAAGCGGAAGCAAAGTTTTATTACAGAAACAGATTTATTAACATTTTTACAACAAAATATGTTCAATCTACACTCACGGGCGTAGACTACGCATCAAGTTCACGTTCAGCCCGAGAACGTGTTCTTGCTAGCACACACGCACAATAACACGGCGGCGTGCATGACTCCCACTCGACGGGGTTCCCCTCCTGTGGTTCCGTCTCCTCCTCGGCAGTCCCTTCCTCATAGAACCCTGCAAAAGCTTCAAACACAAGCAGTGAGCACGAAGGCTCAGCAAGTCTGACCCGTCTCACCTAAACATGAAACTTCTACATGAGGGACGATAGGTACAGGAGGTAAAAATCAGTTGCAAGGACCCGCCTAATTAGTGGAACCTTACTTTCAAGTTTTAGCAGCAGGTTGTGGAGAACCTTACGCTAAGGCACATGAGAGAGCCGCAATCAAACAAGAAACGCATTTCTCTCATGTACTTTGCACAAAGTTGAAAGGAACTTTAGTTAGCTCTAAACTACAGCAAAACATTAACAATCAAAGTCCATATTTCAATCAGCAACATTTTAACATGTAACTAGCCTGTTCTTTCTACGTCACGGTACAGTGAACAAGTGGTACTCACTGACCGCGAGGGACAGTGATTATAATTGATTTACACCTGCAGGGTTACCCGAATAACCCGTCACGTACGCCCGTACTAGATGTTGCCTACAGAAACCATCACGGACGCCGTACGCAACCACCTTTCACCCGTCAGCCAAATATTGAACCGGTCCCATCGTCCCGAGCAAGAGGTCTCTGCACGTGCATCTCAGTGCCGCCAGCCGATTTACACCTCAAGCTCTCAACCTACCCTCTGAACAACGGGCAATGCCTCAATACCCAGCTACCCGAGTTACATCAGTTTCCCGGTGTCACACCAGGTTTCTCCGAAGAACAACCGATTGAATATCACATGTATGCCAGGATCATTTTCTCATACATGTGATGACAAATACTGAAGCATCATTTATTACAAACCAGATGTCGAATATAAATAAGTCTTACATAGCATACGTCTCGATGGACGATAAATAGTTCATGACACGTAAATAAAGCAGCAGCGGAATATTATTCTTGTGGGCTCCATCACAGGCGTTGCCCGGGGGACTCCATGAACCTAGAATCCTTCTTCGGGTCCAAAGTCTTGGTCATTGAACACCACATCATCCCTTTGACCTGATCAGCAATTTAAACCAACAAATATGCAAGTTTGAGTACCGTGGGTACTCAGCAAGTGTGGGAAAGTTACGTGATGCATGGCTAGAACAAGGAGAGGTTGAACTCATGGTTAAAGCACTACGCAATTAATACCTATCACCTTAGCTTATTAAGCACCTACATTACTACACCGGTGAAATGGTCCCAATCTCCCATCCCATCATCATAATCAAATAACCATAACATCATTTCCAATGTTAAGCTCCCCGCTTAACATCCACAACTTCCGAAATCATCATCCTCTAATCATGAATAAGTCCAAGCTGGTCTTGACCGTGAGCACGGCTGTCATGACAGTTTTGACTCTGCAGAGTTTGCACCACTGTACCCACATGTAGTGATTTCATCCCCCGTTGCCGGGTGGACTAAAAGAACCTCCATTATGCCAGTGGCCACGAACCACATTCACACTTCCCAGGTGTGTAGCCAGGAGATCACTATGAAGACTTTACAAAGGGATTCCCGACGAGCGTGGGTCCACTGAGGTTTCACCCCTAACAGCATACAAGAGGCTCCAACCCCGCTGCAGTGGCCCCCTCTTGAGCCTTGCGGTTCATATGGTAGTCCAGCTGACACCCACTCCCCGCACCATCCAGCACACCCATATTACGCCGGGGATACACCTAATTAATTGGCCAAGCTGCCCCATCTCAGCATGTGGTTGGCATGGTAAAGCCAGGTTACATGCTCCATGAACCGGTCCTTAGGATCCAGGCAAGTACTAAACACAAACTCGAGTCTCGTGCACCCAGCACCAACCAAATCATCCAACTTGCCTCGATCCCCACCTCTACATAACTCATAAAATCTCATTCAAGAGTAAGGTAAACAAGTTGATGATCTCAGATCCCAATTATCCCATTCTAAGCATGGCTAAGCATAAGCATAATAATAAATGACATGATAAAATAAATCCCAACCCAAGCTACAAGGAAACAAGATGATGCAATTCTAGGGAAACTTCCTAGCATGGGTTTCATATTTCAATTGACAATGCAAATAATTCTATCTACACATCCTAGCATAGGATCAAAGTGGTCAAGGACACTTGCCTTCTTCCTGCTGCTCTCGGAATGGATAGTCCTGATCTTGGAAGGGAAGAACTTGCTCTGGGGCAGGTTCTACTCATGCCAACACACATAGAAAAAGAAAACAACAATCCATAAGACATAGTTCACACTTTCACTCCACACATACATAAATATGATAGTCATTCACATTTCTAAGTGTTGTGTTTACTCTAGCTGTGTTGATTTTTAGCCTTCATGCACTTTTAAACATATGTATATGATTTCTAACTTTTGTATTTCAGATTTCTGTTTGCACACTATATATGAATTTTCAATTTGAATAAATTCTTTATATTTAATTATTATACTTCTTAACTACCAAGTTTGCATGGAAGGTATTTTCCTACTCCAAATGGGTGTTCAGATCTTCTACCAAATTCTAAACTGAAATCTTTGGATTTGGAGACTTCTTTATCATTTTCTAGTTATGCATACCTATTTTCCAATATTTTCAGATTTATTTTCTATGCCTAAATGTGAACTTTATTATGAAAATAGTAAGACACATCATCTAAACAGAATAGGTTCTGATTTAAAATATTAAATAATATATTTTTGAACTTCTCCTCTGATGTGAACTAATTTAAATTTATTTTACCAATTTTCAGAATTATTTCCTAACCTAAAAATGTGTCCCTATAACTAATAAATGTGAACAATCAATTAGACAGATTCATTTCAGCTTAAAATCTACTTTTAACTCATTCTAATGTTTTCCATCTGCTAGGAGAGTTTAAATTTGAATTTACAATGTGTTTGCCTCACCTTTTTAAATTTATATCCTAATCACATATTCAATTTTCTGAATTTAATATCATATAGGGTCAAAAAGGTAAATCCACCCTACTACAGGGTCTAATTTATTATTTCATAAATTTCCAGGGGTCTAACTACACATAACAGAGGGGTTTTCCTAATTTTTATTATGTCTAGGGGCTAAAACTGATTTTTAAATGAATTTACATGAATTTCTGAAGTTCCAGGAGCTAGATCAGAAGTTTCCGGGGCTAGCTCATGTTTTCCGAGATCCCCAGGGGGTAGAGCGTAAGAATCCCGGCCTTTATAACGCGGGGCTGATGTGGACCGTCCGATTTTAAACAGACGGCTCAGATTAGATCGACGAACCGGTACGCGCGGGTTTTAATTCTACCGTCCGATTTAAAATAGACGGCGCACAAGCGGCCACGTCGCCCTGGCCGGAGCCAGCTCGCGCTGCCCGGCGGCGCGCGGCGGCGGGAGGCGGCGATCTCGCCGGAGAACCTCGGATCTTCGTCTATACCTCCTAAAACTGGGATTTCATGGCATAGATCGGTAGAGGGTTGGTCGGGGATCTCACCTCGGGGTTTTTCTTGAGCTCGGAGGCCCTGGAAGACGGTCAACGACGAGGTCCGAGGTGGAACCGCTGCGGTGCTCGTCGGAGCTGTGCCTAGAGCGCAAACCACCGAGTCTTCTGCACCTGCGTGATTCCCCGGAGGCGGTGGAACACGATCAGCGCGTTAGATCGGAAAATCCAAGCAGAGATTGAGAGAAAACGGCTGGAGAAGCTCTGGTTCTCACCGGGAGGAAAAACAGTCGATCAGGATGAAAAAAACGGGTGATGCCGGTGCTTATATAGACGAGGGAGGGCGGCGGTCGGTTGGGATCGAGCTGGAGTCGTCTGTGGACCAGAATCTCGGCTGGGGGACGCGGTTTCCGGGGTGGTTTGGATTCGGGCGCGCGGAGGTGTCCCGGCGGTTGGGGCGAGCGAGAGGTGGGGGATGACACGCGGGCCCCGCGTGTCAGTGAGAGGGAGAGGCGCACGGCTGTGGGCTGACGGGGGGAAATGGTGGGCCGGCTGGTGGGTTTCGGCCCACTGGCCGGGGGTTTTTCTTTTTCTTTTTTTGTTTTTCTTTTTCCATTTCTTTTCTGTTTTGATTTGAATTTGAATTCCAATTTGAATTTGAATTTCTGCGCCACATGCAATACGTCCAAAAAATTTTAAATTCCCCTCTTAACAGAATTTTGGGGTGTTACACCCGGTTCCCATATAGCCGGTAGGTCTTCGGTACTGTTCTAGCTTGTTCAACAAGCCCGCACACGGCTCGGTACTCAATCGACACAAACGGAGCTATAGCACACAGGCCCCAAAGTCCTGCTGCCCTTACTCTACGCTCAGTCTCATTTTTCTTGCCATGTGCTATCTCTACCCAAGTCGAGTGCCTCTAGCCTATGCTCGCGAGTAGTTCCAACTACTCGTCTTGTACCGAATCCTACCCTATCTTAGCATTGCAGTAGTTAAAAGGGGTTTTCAATCCTAATCCCAACCCATGGTTTTGACGGCTATGCAATTGGGTTTCAAACAAGACTCCAATGCAAGAAATAATGATACTCAAGTAAGTGCTCAAAACAATAAAAATTTGTAAAAAGGTTAATGCAAACTGGAGTAACGAAGTCTAGGACTTCGGGTTCCTCCTCGACCTTAGCGACTACATGAGATACAAGTATATGTGTTAATTTAAATACATTTGATTTGAATTAAACTTGTGAACTTTATAAGTCTCACTATACAGACCCACTGACCCTGAAATTTTTACTGTGTCTTGGTTACAACCTAAACAGCGACTTGTCAAGTTTTAGTTGCAGCAAAGCTCATTTGAACCCTCCACAATTAATTATGTCCTTGACCTTAGTTGGAACTCTTAGGGTGTTCTAGGGATTTTCATGGAACAAGCCATGACTTTCTGAAAACTAGATTTTCAGAGGGTTCTAATGGAGTTGGTCTCACTTAATTTGATGGTTCCTAGCTAAAGATATGAGCTAAACAATTTCAGAGAAAATTCTGAAAATGTTTCTGAACATTTTCTATTTTCTCTGGAACAGTTTCATTAATCACACCATTAGGTGGATCAAATGAGCCCAAATGAATCTGAAATTTTTATGGTAGTTCAGAGATATTTTGGTGAACATCCCAGCAAAATTTCAGAATTTTCCTCCAAAGGATTCTCCAGTAAAAATTCCAAACAGTTTAAATTTTGAGGAATTAATTCTGGAGAAATAAGGATTTCCATGAATTTGTTGGAAAGTACTCAGAGAGCTGAATCCAACAAAATTTGGTTCACTCGATTTGGAGCTTCCTAGCCAAAGTTATGAGGATTTGAAGTTTAAATGAATTCTGAAAATCGGGGAAAAGTTTAAATCTGCTGGTGGGTCCACGGGCACACGTGTTGGACGCTGGAGCGGCGGCACACCAGGGTCTACGGGGTTTTTGCGCGCCAGCACACCAGATCCGAGCCGCAGACTGATCCCGATTTAAATTCCGAGCCGCTGACAGACGGGACCCACTCCCTTCGTCTACCTCTCGCCGCCCGCGCTCTGCCGCCGCGATACCTCGCCGGCAGCCTCTGTGGAGCTCCAAACTTCATGATTCTGGCCGCCCCTGCCTACTTTCACTCGGGGAACATGATTCCGTGCTCAGTTCGTCATGAAAATGGCCGGCACCTGGTCGGCGACGAACAGCGGCCTCGGGAGAACTTCGGTCGTGTCGGCCGACCTCCCTGGCACCTCAATCACTCGAGCAACCGGTCGGGGAGCATCAGTGGACCTTAGGGAAGGTCGACATGAGATTGAAGCAGCTCGGGGAAGGCCTGAAGTAGGCCCTCACCGTGCGCCCGATGCTTTCCGCATGATCCGCCGTTGGCAATCTTCGAAATATGCCGTGTAAGGGGTTCTCCGGCTAAAGGTTGTGAAGGAAACTTGTGCGCTACCAGGTCTAGTCGGTGTAGGAGCGAATTGAGACTCTCTAACCCTTCCTAGAGTTTGAATTTGTCGGAACCGCACCCGAAGGTCGGTCTGTACCGAGAAAGGGGAAAACTGGAAATTCACCGCCGGCGATCAAGCACTCGGGCTGTGGCTCGGGGGTGAGCAGCACCGGTCACCAACGCGTCCAGGGACGCCTTAGCTCGGGCATGACAACCTCCCGGTTGGGCTGTCCACGGGAGCCTGAAGTGCGGCGGCTTTAAGTTACTGAATGGAGCTCTCAGTATAGCCGAGATCAACCGGTTTCAGCCGAGTTCTAGCGACGGGGAAGATGAAGGAAGGTTTCTAGTACCTCGGCGTAGCTCTGGAGGGATTGGAGAGGCGGTGATCACGCTTCCCTGATCGGCTCCGAGCGATCGGCAGTGATGGAGTGTTTCTGGTGCGAGGAAGCAGCAGAGTGCGCGGTTCTCACTCCAATCAGGGTGGCTGCGGAGATAAGAGGACCGCGAGGCGGTTCAGCAGGTCGGGGCGGCAAGCAGATGCTGTCCCGATCGTCCCTTGGACGTGGCGGCTGCTCGGTCCGGCGCAAGAACCAGAGCTGGGTTTTCAGTCGGTTGCTTTTGCTTCAGTGGCTGACATGTGGGTCCCACACGGGGTTTTAACCTTTGAAATTAACTTTGCTCTACTTCTCTAAACAGTAGAGACCAAACTAACCTCAAGTATTTGAATTATCTGCCCCTAGGCCATTTGAATGGGGTAGAATTCAAATTGGTTTGTGTTTCACTAAATTTCAGCACACATGTAGTTTGAAATTTAAATAAGGTTTGAATTTGCTACACTTAGCTCATGTCAAGATCAACTCCAAATGGAGTGAAAATTGGTGTGTGAGCTCACAAAAATGTGCTGAGTATGAATATGTTTCCCACTTTTGAATTTATGGGGTAAAAACAGTTTGAATTTGAACTTGAGTTCAAACCACCCTCTTTCTAGTTATACCCTAAAATACCTCAAAAAGGTTTTGAATTTGGGTGAAACTTGGCATGGACATCCCTAGCAAGGTGTAGGATTTTTCATATGCCCAGCCCCTAGATGATGCATGTGGAAAATACCACTTTTGCATTTTGTGAGTTTATTCTCTAATGAGCATGTTGATAATGGTTACTTGCTCTTCAAATGTGTTCATCAACTTTCTTCAAATGAGGTGTGTGTGTGTGAGGATGAACGCTTTGAAATGTGTCAAAAACTGGGGCCTTTACAAAGATGTGAGCACGGATTTCATTGTGGGATTACCTCTGACTTCCAACAAGCATGATTCCATTTGGGTAATCGTTGATCGGTTAACCAAGTCAGCTCACTTCATTCCCATGCATACACATTTCCATGCCAGCAGGTATGTGGAGTTGTACATTGCAAGAATTTTATGCTTGCATGGAGTACCCAAGACTATAATCTCAGATCGACGGGCACTGTTTGTGGCTATGGGTACTAAGCTGATTAGAAGCTCCGCCTATCACCCTCAGACAGATGGGCAAATAGAGAGGGCGAACCAAGTATTAGAAGACATGTTGAGAGCGTGTGCCATACACCACGGTAGAAATTAGGAGGATCATCTACCGTTGGTGGAATTCTCGTACAAAAATGGCTATCAAGCGAGTATCAAGATGGCGCCATATGAGGCTCTCTACGGTCGCAAATGCCGCACCCCATTGAACTGGTGTGAGTCCGGCGAAAGGGTCACATTCGGGATTGATTTGGTGAACGACGTCGAAGAGCGCATTCGGATTATTCAAGCCAACTTGAAGGCCGCCCAATCCCGACATAAAAGTTACGCTGATAAGAGGCGTAGGCCGCTGCACTTCGACGTTGGGGAACACGTGTACCTCCGTGTGTCTCCGATGAAAGGCGTACACCGATTCGGTGTGAAGGGCGATTCATTGGACCCTATGCTATCACCGAGTAGTGTAGACCAGTGGCGTACCAACTGGAACTACCAGCATCTCTCACCGGTGTTCACGATGTTTTCCATGTTTCACAACTCCAGAAATGTCTGAAGTATACAGCCACTGTTCCTACCGAAGAACTTGGCGAGCTACAACCGGATTTGACTTATGCTGAATATCAGGTGGTGATTATTGATGAGAAGTCCTGGACCACGCGTAATCGAACGCTGTGGTTCTACAATTGTGGAGCAACCACGCCGCTGAGGAAGCGACGTGGGAGAGCGAGGAGTTCCTTCGCTCAAACTACCTGGACTTTTTGGCATCTCATCACTGGTAATTCTTCTCACATATTTGTCTCTTCTTTCGTAATCTCAGGACGAGATTCTTTTAAGGGGGGAGGTATGTGAAGTCCCAGAAGTCTAGCAAGTTGAGCTGAAATTCACACCGAAAAATGAGAGGGAATTTAAACTTTTGAATTGGAAGGTGTGAGCTCCAAATGCTAAAGTAAATGTGCAACAATGTCCAAACACGAAGACCTAAATTTACCATTTGGTTCTCCACACATCCACGGGTAGCCCGGCAAGTTTTCAGCTCATTTGGAAAAGATTTCCTGTTTGTTGGAATTTAAACAAGAGACAATTCAAATTTGAATTCAAACTTCAGTTTCAAATTCTGACTTCACTGAAATTCAAATTTGAGAGCACCACTGTGTTCCCCATATTTCTTTTGGCTTATCCTCCAAGTTTGATCAAATTTGGAGTTTGTTTGCTAGTTCAAATGGAATTGGAAAGAAAAGAAGAGGAAAAAGGGGGCCCACTGGTCAGTAGACTTACACCCGAAGTCTACTCGGTTTTCACTCGGGCAGCAGTGCGCCACCTCCCCGGCGTTTGGCGCCCAACCGACGCTGCCTCACGCCACCTCCTCCTTTGGGGCTGAACGCCGAGTGTAGCAACGTGATCAACACGCCGGCCCACATGAACCTCCCTCACTATCTCCAGTCTGCCTCGCACACAACCAAAGAAAAGAACCCCGCTTGACTACTCTCTGCTCCCCGGTGTCCGGCTGCTAGGAACTCATTCGTGGCCGATGCCCTACACGAAAAAGGTCCACCACAAGGTGCTGAACACAACCATGCCAACCTCACCTTCTCTCTTGCATGATCGGTGGGGAATTTTGCCATCGAGTGCTTCGGTAGTCATTAAACCGAACCTCACCAATCTTCAAAATTCATGGTGATCCATCCACCATCACTTGTACCGAGCTATAGACATGATCTAGACTCTCCCACGCTCCACTAGAATCAAGAACCATCGAATTTCATCGAGTTTTGGTGCTGTTCTTCGAGAATTTTGCACCGGTACCGGTTTTCGCCCCAGGTCGCCGATGAGCTCGTATTTGCAGCCTCTTTTGAGCTGATGTGAGCTCATGCCGGTGACGAGGGATCCACCACGGTGCTCTAGGAAGAAAAACCGGAAAATTTGAGCCCTCCTAGCATGAGTGCAATGCCGCCGAAGTCAAACCGCAGCTGCCGCCCGTCGCCGAAGGGTTTCCGGTCCGCAATGCACGGTCCCGGCTGTTGGCACGAGGAGGAAGAAGGAACTGTGCTGTGGGGTCCGCACGCAAGAATTTAAACATTTCCTACCATTTTTCAGTTTAGTTCAACTTCTATTGCTCATAACTTTTTATAGGAACCTCAAACAATTGTGAAATAAATTCCAATGGATTCCTCTCAGTGAGTACTATCTAGGGGGCATCCCAATTTTTATGAAAATCCCTAGATTTGGCTCATTAATCCATTTAAAGAAAATATTGTAGGAATTTTTACAGGGGTTATTTTTATTGGAAAATTCCCAAATTTGGGCAGGAAATTCTTCCAAAAGTCCTTGATCTCCAGTAAAAATTTCAGAGGCATTGGACTAAATTTGCTTGGCCAAATGTTGTTTCAATCCTCTATGTCTCTGAAAAATAGGAAAAATAACAGAGACCTTTTTTCAGAGATTTTCTCCCAACTTGTAAAATCCATATCTCTGAATAGGAAGCTCCAAATTGGGTGAACCAAATTTTTTTGAATTTATCTCTACTAGTACTATCCAGCAAAACAAGTTTCAGCTCATGAAACTTATTCTTTTTACAGAATTAATTCCCTCAAATTTAAACTGTTGGGAATTTTATCTGGAGAATTCCTTTATGGAAAATTCTGAAATTTGGCTAGGTTGTTCATTTGAAATTCCTTGAGTCACAGGAAAAATTTCAGATCCATCCAAGTTAATTAATCCCCCTAATTGTGTGATTAAGTGAACTTCCCTGAGAAAATGGAAAAATGTACAGAAGCATTTTCCAGATTTTCTCAAATCTTGTTTATGGTATAACTTTCTCTAGGATTCTTCAAATGACATGAAACCAACTCCATTAGAACCATCTCAAACTCTAGTTTCCATAAAGTAATGGTTTTATCCATGAAAATCCCTGGAAATCCTTATAAGCTCTAGTAATGACCAATTAGACCTTTATTTGTGCAGAGCTCAAATGAGCATAGGTTCAAAGGAAAGTTGCTCAAGTCTTTGTTTAGTCCATACCAAGCCACCATAAAAATTTCAGAGCCAAAGGGGATGTCTAGCTAGAGTTATGGTCTTTACATATTGAATTTAACACATTGTATTTAAATTGACATATCGTACATTGCTTACATGTAGTCGCTGAAGGCGAAGAGATCCCGGAAGTTTTGGACTTCCTACATCCGGATGAAGCACTAACATCCGACCAGCAGCATCAAGGCAAGCCCCGGTTTGCATTTAACAAAGTTTATAAAGTTTTTCTTTATATACATATTTAGCTTGAGGTATTTATGTGCATTAGGTGTAGGATGGATGAAACCCAAATGCATAGCCAGATTATTCCAACAAGAGTGAGGGTAGGGTCTAAGTCCTCGAGTAATATATGCTCTGCTTAATGTGAATAGACTTCAGTACAAGTCGAGTAGTTGGAATCTGCTCGGGAGTATAGACTTCGGGACACACGGGATTGGTTCGAGTGATGTGAGATCACTTTAGTAAGAATATGAAACTAGGCAGGGGCTAGGGCGCACCAAGAGGAAATATTGTGGGCGAAGCCCTGTCTGTGTCGATTGAGGAACGATCTGTGTGCGTCCCATGCTGATCAAGTTTGAACGTACCGAAGGCATATCGGATATATGGGCCCTGATAAACCGATGTAACCTAAACCTCCGGGCGTCGAGGCATAGCATACCGATTTATAGGTGTAAGTTGAGGGCAGCCAGGTGGAAATATGCTAACAGGAATAGAGAGATGCTCCGTGTCGGGAACCTCCTGCTCGTTTTGGTGCGGTTCGACATTCGGGCTGTTGGGCGAAAGGTTGTCCCGTACGACATCGAGTAAGCGTGCTGTGCAGCTCCACAGGTGGGCGTACGTGACGTGCTCTTCGGGTATCCCTGCAGTATATCGAGTCGATTCGCCGTCCCTCACGGTGATGAGTACCACTTGGTCACTGAGTCGTGACGTAGGGTAACATATGTAATGATGTGATTCAATATGGCTGTTATGAATAACTTGTATTGCTACATGTGTGCCACCCAATATTGCTCACTAAATTTCAGATTCCTGAATCGTTAATTTGTGGCTAAAAGATGAACTAAGGATGAACTTGTAGGTGTGTCCGTTTGCTGCAATTTACCATCCTATCTTCGTTATGACCTGCAAGTAGAGTTTCATGTGTAGGCGCGTCGGTTAAGACTTGCTGAGCCATCGTGCTCATGGTTGCTGCTATGAGTGTTTTGCAGGTGAGGACTACCGCACGGACTCGGGGTACGAGTCCACCGGCGAGGGCTACCCTCTGTCGGGGACCACGGCTGAGTGGGGGCCATACACGCCGCACTGAGCTGCGGAGTGGAGCTAGTGTGGGTTGTCCATAGGGCTGGACAAGCTACTTTTGCTAGTTAGGTGGGCGTGAGTTGTATAAATTTAGCTTCCACTGTTGTAGACTCTGTAATTAGTTATAAACTGAAGGTTTGTACTACTTTGTACATATTCAGTTTGTTTTCTATGTAATACATGTGTGCCTTATGGTGTGTTCTGTCGGGTGTCGCATCGTGCGGCACCACCCTATGAGATCCTGGGCGTGCGGATTTCGGTCCATCACAAAAACTGATGATTTGCATAGACTTTCGAGACCTGAATCGGGCTACACCCAAGGATCAATACCCCATGCCCATTGGCGACGTTTTGATCAACTATGCTTCGGGGCACAAGATGATCAGCTTCTTGGACAGCAATGCGGGGTATAACCAGATCTTTATGGCCGGGAAGACACATCAAAGACGAGTTTATGTTGCCAGGGGTTTGTGGGATACTTTCAGTGGATTGTGATGAGCTTCGGATTGATCAAGCCACCAGTTTTGCGAGCACCGAAGATTGGACAACCTTTTATGTTCTACATAGCTGCTCAAGACCAAGTTATTGGAGCTGTTCTAACTCAAAAAAACCAAGGTAAGGAATACTCCATAGCTTACTTGAGTAGAAGGCTTTTAGATGCCGAGATCAGGTATACTTTTGTTGAGAAGCTATGCTTGTCTCTCTACTATGCTTGTTCTAAGTTTCAGCACTACATTCTCACTAGTACTTGCTTTGTGACATGTCAACACGACATTGTCAAGCATATGTTGCAACAACCGATTCCATGTTGCAAGATAGGCAAATTGGCATACTCTCTTGTGGAATATAACTTGGTGTTCGAACCACTCCGATGCATGAAAGGCCATGTCGTAGCTAACTTCATTGTGGAGCACAATGTGCAGGTCGAGTAGGAAAGCATGGTTGAGGTATGTCCATGGAAACTCTTCTTTGATGGATCGGTTTGCGACAAAGGTCAGTGAATTGGGTATGTGTTAGTTTTACCCACAAATAGAACATATGAGTTCTCTATTCAGCTAAGATTTGCGTGCGCCAACAACCAAGCCGAACATAAGACATTGTTGAATGGTTTAGAACATCTGGTTGACATGGGGATCAAGGACATTGAAGCTTTTAGTGATTCTAAGCTCATCATTCAGCACGTTTGTGGTGAAAGCAATGCTATGATGGAACTTTGAATAATTACCGAGAACGATGCCTGTACATTATAAAAACCTTGGACAATTGCTGTGCCAAACACATTCCTAGGGAGAAAAACCAGAAGGCAAAAACTTGGCACAACAGGCATCGGGCTATGAGTTAAAGAGAGGGAAGTTTCATGTAAAGTCAAGGATGACATTGTCCAAAGATGAAGCTAGAGAAGATCAAAGCAACTCGGCCAAGATAGACGTGTTCGCTATCGAAGATTGGAGGGCAGTGATCATAGAGTGCATCAAAGACCCAAATACATGCATGAACAGAAAGGTTTGACGCCAAGTTTTGAAATATACATTGATCAACAATGAGTTATACCGCCAAACCATTGATGGAATCCTACTGCAGTGTTTGGATAAAGATCAAGCAAAGGAGGCCATGGGAGAGGTGCATGAAGGGCTTTGTGGTACACATCAATCTGCCCACAAGATGAAGTGGATGCTTAAGCGAGCTGGTTTCTTTTGGCCAACTATGCAAGAAAATTGTTTCAGGCACTACAAAGGGTGTGAAGCTTGTCAAAGGTTTGGAGATATCCAACAAACCCCGACCAGCATGTTGCATCCTATCGTGAAGCCATGGCCGTTTAGAGGATGGGGTTTGGATTTCATCGGAGAGATACACCCTGCATCGTCAAAGAAGCATCGCATCGTGTTGCTGCCACAGATTACTTCACAAGTGGACAGATGCCGTTCCACTCAAGAACAACACGTACAAAGAGGTAACAAGCTTTGTCCTTGAGCATATCATTCAGAGATTCAGTGTTCCACAAACTCTAACCACAGACCAAGGAGGAGCATTCACGTTTTCTCAGTTTAGAGAGTTTGCTGAATCCTTTATGATAAAATTGTTGAACTCTACACCATACTATGATCAAACCAATGGACAAGCTGAACATAGCAACAAGATATTGATCAAGCTCATCAAAAAGAATATCAGGGAGAACCCAAGGCGATGGCATGAGACTTTGAATGAGGCTCTACGGGCTCATAGAGTGTCAAGACATGGTTCCACCGAGGTAACTCCTTTTGAGCTTGTATATAGACAAGAAGCCATGTTACTTGTGGAGATCAAGATGAAGGCATGTCGAGTATATCAACAAGACAACCTTTCAGCTATGGATTATCAAGAGTTGATGATAGATAAGTTGGATGAAGTATCTGAGAGCCGAATGGAAGCCTTGAAAGAGATTGAGAAGGAAAAGCTTAGGGTGGCTAAGAATTACAACAAAATAGTTCGAGAGAAATCATTCTAAGTCGGAGACTTAGTATGGACAACGATTTTGACCTTAGGAACTCGAGACAAGAAGTTTGGCAAATGGTCATCAAGTTGGGAGGGACCCTTCAAGATTGTAGGGATTGTTCCCGAGAATGTTTATTTTGTTGGGAGCTTACAAGGAGAAAACTTGGGAAAATCTATCAATGGAAGATACTTGAAGAGGTTCTAACCAAATGTATCGCAAGAAGGTTGAGTTTACAAGGTAAAACAATCGGTTTGTCCAACAAATCATGGCTAAGAAGAAGTTTTTTTGTCATACTTCGTTCGCCCAAAAACAGCGGGGCATGTGTTGGTAGTGAAAAGTGGTCTTATGATTCATAGGGAAGGATCCAACCCGGGGACAACATGCTTTCCTCAAGGCCAAGAGGCAAACAAGCCAATACATGAGCAATCAAGACCAAAGCAAGACTTGGAGGCTCTCAAATGGATTCAAACCGTGTGAAGACATGTGTTTTTGTCGTGTCAAAGGTCTAGAAGAGTCGGGACAACATTGTCTGTGCCTTGTATAAGATAGAGTCTTAGTTTAAACTTCGAGATAAGATAGAGTCTTAGTTTAATAGAGTCATCGAGTTTGTACCGAGTCTATATAAGAGCAGCCTTCTGCCGAGAATTTAGAGACAGTACAATCCAATTTCGATCAACTACTTTTGTTTTTTACTTGTTCCTTTATTTATTCTTCATAGTCTTTAGGTTTATCTCGTAGCGTTTGTTGCTTTGCTGAGTAAAGCATCCGATTCTCTCCACGTAAGTGAGACTTACCATGTTTGTGCCTTAGGAACCTTATACTCATCTATGTTTCGGTGACTAACGTCGAAACTCATCACAAAACAGGCGGCTCCACGATCTGTTCACCAACAAAGGCGTGCCGGCAAAGACCCGGTGAGACCTTGAGTGAGTATATCAGGTGATTCTCCAAGAAGTGCAATGAGCTCCACGACGTTGTTTACACGGACGTCATCGGGGCCTTCCTCTTCAGGATGACTTGCAAGTCCCTGGTGCACAAGCTCGGCTGCATCAAGCCAAGGACCACCAAGGACCTACTCCATGTCGCCACCAACCATGCCTCAGAAGAAGAGACGGTCGGTGTGATCTTCGACCAAGCAACACCAAAGACCACTGACATGAGAAAGGATGCGATGCCTCGTCGAAAGGACGAGAGGAATAAGAGGGTCGGCATCAACAAGCAAAGATATCAAGCAAAGGAGACTCGGACTTGGTTGCGATGACCGAACACTGGAAAGGCAAGATGCCAGCCCGGGCACAGACCAACCACTTCGAGAGGCTGCTGAAGAAGCTGTGCACCAATCACGCCTCCCCGGTCAAGCACACCCTCAAGGATTGCGCCCTCCTCAAACGCCTTTTGTGGAAGGAGCAAGACAAAGAGCTCACCTTCGTTGAGATGACCGACTGAAGGGAGCAAGCTGTCTTCCCCATGGAAGGGTTCGTACGCGGTAGCAGACGTCTTGCGGCCTAGCGCCTACCGACTGAAGGATGCCGATGGAAATATCCTCCCCAACGCCTAGAACATTGAGCACCTCAGACTGTTCTACCTGTAAAAGCCTTGACCTCTGAGTGAAAGGAAGCAAGTCGGGAAGCGCAACCCCAACAAAAAACAAAAGATATGTGTTCCAGACCCCCTTTGTTTTTTACTTCCGTATAAAGTAGAGGTCCCCCCTCCCGGGCTTGAGCCCGAGTACGTCATCCCGTCACAGGGATCAGAACCCATGACCTTGAATGGTCAGAGCCCGAGCAAATCCGCGCGGTTCAAGTGCCACATGACGTGCCGACCGGCTCAGCTGTCAGGTGCCACTCGGGGGCTACCCACCCACCGAGATCGTAACGGCCAAAACCCTTAAGGCATTCACAAATATTTTTCTATGGACTTCCTTCGCGCTTCGCAATCTACAGCTAAGGACTTTGAAAAGTTCTCAGAGGTACAGATCAAGCGAAGCGCAGGAACGAAAGCGATGTATTGTTTTTTTCTGACCTAGTGTTCACGACCCACAGCTAAGAACTGCAAAAGTTATCAAAGCTACGGATCAAAAACACAACGCAAAGGGAAAATCACGTGTATATAAGAAATCTTGTTTCTTTTCATTAGAAGAGCCACGAATGGCTAGTACACTTAGGAGTACTTTTGTTTTTGTATTCTGCCAAATTGAGGTAGCACACTCTATGGTTTCCATATAGGATGACCAAACAAAGTCTTACATGAGTATGGTTGACGCCAGTAATAAAATTGATGATTACAGGCAACATCCGCAATTCAGCGTTCTTGCAAGTTCTCTTGTCTCAAGTCCACAGGGCATGAGCTTGGGCCCGGTGGGGCTGTATATTTTGCTCAATTAAGATTCAAAGGATGACCTCTCCGGTCAGCCTCTCCGCTTGCAGTTCCTCGACTTGCGTCTGGATCACGGTGACCTGCTGCTTGATCGCCTCCGCAACGCCCCATCCCACGGTAGTGAAAGTTGACGAAGCTGACAACTTCATCATTGCGGGGCATCGTGTCTGTCACCCCGGTCGAGATGCAGATCCTTCGGAACTCCGACACCGAGATGATCCCCCGGTCAACCAGGGGGGACAGGCGGTGGGCGGTGACACGGGACTTCGTTCAGCCCGACATGCTTGACAGAGAAAAGGAAGAAGATGGGGGAACCACTCGTAGTCTCCCTCTGTTTTTTTCTTTTCCTAACTTGTGCTGCTAAAATTCACAGGGAGGCAGGAGAGAGAGGGGGGTAGAGAAGGAAAGCGGCAAGGGTAAAAGTAAAGACTTGTGTCCCAAAGGCTTTTTATATAGTGTGCGCGCGATGGCCGCGAGGAAAGGCACTGGGGCCCATGGCCACGTGCACCCCACAGTAACGCCTCCTGCCTGCAGAGCGGGTAAATTAGGGTGCACGTCCCATACCAGGACACAACGCCTGTCTGTATGATCGAATAGGACGTGAAAAACTACCAGAGGGAGGTGAATGGTAGATTAAAACTTTTTATGTGGAAGCTACAAAAACCCCTCGGCAGAAAATCAATCTAAAAAAGAAACCATGTGTGCGACTGTTTTCGACGTGTTCAAATGTGACAAAACTAGTGAATATTATACATAATCAAGTCACGAATCCACTGCAATAACAATCACGTGAAAACACTAAGTAGAACTCGAGTTATGATCAAAAGACTAGACGAAGGTCAATCTGTTCTACCCGATTTTAAAAACAGATCTGCAATGCTGCAAATAAACTCGTGTAGATAAAAAGAACAAATCCAATGACCTTGAAATTTTCAAATATGATATATAATCAAGTTTTTAAAACAACCAAAAAAGAATCATGTCAATTGGATCATAAAACGCGAGTTATGATCGAAACACTGAAGCAACATCGGTCTGTCCAGAAACTCGCTGAGGAAAAACTTGTCTGCAACAAGTCAGACGAACAAGGCAGTAAAGCTCCTCTAAACTATGAATTTTATTGATCAAAACTCAAGAGAAGCAGCCACAAGTCGTGATCCCACGAGCTTTGGCCTCCCTTGCTTATATAACCAGCCCTAAGGCCAACCATTCAAACCAGGACTCCTCCTATTTGGATTTCAACTCTAACTTTCCAAAACTGCCCAAGACTCTTCTATACGCAGATAGAATCAATACTAAGACTACCAAACATCTTAGTAACGTCCCAAACATTACTAAAACAACTCTACTTAGTGCCGAACACGAAATCCTATTATAACCAACTCGAAACTTTCCATAAACGAACCATAACCGCCTCAGCCGCAGCATGAGCACAAAATCCAGCCGGTTGAACCTTTTCAACCATATCTTCACTTCCATATCTCTTCACCATGCCTTGGAACAATGTAGCCACGTCCATTCACCCCTTGCATATGTGCAAACACTTTCCAAAATGTTCACAAAACCGTCATATGCATTGTTCTTGAACCAAACATGTTGAGTGACCTCCCGATCAGCTCAACCACAATTCCTCCAGAACTTGGTTGTTGAACCTCATCTTCTCCCTAAGACTAGTTCAAGGATCTCCAACACCAGCCATGTATTGACCTCAAGCAACACCTGCACGTGAACAAACATCCACTTTTTTCCGAGCACAAGTTCGCGACTTGACTCACGTTAGTCCGAAAACCACAACACCTAACATGAGCACCTCACATAAGCATGTTGCACACCATAGCAATGTATTAACCACCATAATCAGCCATAACACATAAAAACTTAGTAACAGAATACTAAGCAAACATTCCATAAGCCAAGAATCAAGTTCGAAACATTGCAAGTTAAAAACAGAGTGGCTGAAAATTAAACACCATGAAAACAGTTGCTCTGCAGTGACAGCTACTCCTGAACTGCAATGAGAAAGTTCAGACAATCCGAAGCGGTTATTTTGGCAATATTCAAAACTTTGAATGTAGATCCTCATTTTATTCTAATTGCCAATGTATTCAGCAGACATAGGTCTCACACTGTCATAATTTTGGCCAGGCAAACTCACCTCTTCGAAACCCGCAACGATTCGAAGAGTCGCGCTTCGCTTCCCCTTCTCCTAATCGTCTCTCCCCGGCGCCTCCTCACCTACCCCTGACATGACACTGACATGCCATCACAATTAAAGGCCTAGGTAAGTAGATAAGTTTTACGACCAACTTTTGGGGTCCGATCAAAGTTTCGGGTTCGAAGGTCTTCCTACCGTGTAAATCGAAAGGACTACCCGGAGCAAACCCGAGCGAGGGACAGACAACGCGAGATGGCCATCAAATGGCAAACTCGGGAGCCGCGACCGCTCCCGACATCTCCAACGCTCTGATATCCGAGTCTCACCTTGGAGACCCAGCAATGAACCCTCGAAGGGTCGGCATCGAGCTGCCCGGGCCCTCGAACGGCACTGGTACTACGTGAGTGTACCAAGAGAGATCTAATGGAATGCAGGCACCGAGCCCCGATCAGGTCGACCTAATTCCCTAGTCCTTGCAAAGAGGAAGCAGAGTTCCACTCGAATTGACCCTTTAGGCAGCTCACCGAGCTCGGGAATTCGGGCAGCGAGGTAAATTCCCGATTAGCTCAACCCCTCCAAACTTCGATCGGTTTGTGGATGGGGAGAAAAGTGAATTAAAGAAACGAACAAGGCCCGACCCTCGGAGGAAGGGATCTGGGGCTACCGAGTGATCCAAAGCTGCGAAGAGGCCCGAAGCCTAAGCTTTGAGTCCAGAGGCGTCCTACGAGGATAAAAACAAGACGATGATCCCACGCAATCTTTTGGTCTCTCTTATCCTTTCAGGGCCTCTGCCAAGTGCAGGATGTGCCCCCGATTGGTTCAAAAGTAACTCGGCCGAGGGCCCGGAGGGGCTACTGACGGGGTGACATACCCCGGGTACCAAAGGGACGACCAATAGGCCCATCGTATGGAGCCACGTGGCTTTGCTGGCCCCGATCAAGCTACGTGGAAAGCGCCAACATGGTAACCCAACACGGTATCCGGGCTAGGCATGGCACCGCTGCGAGTCCCGACCTCGAGGTCGGCACTAATGGTGAACAGATTATGGAGTCGCGTTTTCTATGTGACACCCGGTTCCGAAAATAGAACCAAGTGAATGCATATGTGTGCCCAGGATGTTCATCACACATACACATGTAGTCCACAAACTGAATTCAGAATATAACCACGAATAAATAATGTTGAAGTACTTTATTACAATGACTTAATGTCTCACCCATGAATATCTAACTTATTCTTGCAGCGGAAGACTCTAAACGACAGCGGAAAATGACTAAGATAGCAGGCTCCAACTTCAACTCCACTGGCATGTTGACGGTAGTGCGCACGCCTAGTACTCCACATGGTTCTCAAAGTACTCTTCTCCTGTAGCTGATGTATATGTGGGAATGCAAGGGTGAGTACATGTCCTACTCAGCAAGTGTGGGAAAAGTATGACATGTAGCTTACAACAAGGTAGGCTAAAAAAGGCTCATTGCAGCAAGCAAATTTTATTTCACAAACATGGTAAAAACAGCAACTATTTCTAGGTGAGCTTAACCAAGTAATTCAGCAACATTCTTTCATCATAATTCACCATTTATCATGCTTCAACCAGCCAATAATCTTTCTCAAGTTCATCTCATACTCATAAATATTCATATCCATCTCATTTTCATATAACTGAAACCGAACTCATTGTTATGACTCAAAACAGTCCCAAAACCAATCCCAATGACCATACCACAACCATACCGAATAAACATCCCAAGTTTTGCCTCTAATCATGGAAGCTGGCCAGGTGCTTGTGACTGGAAGCACGGCTATCATGATAGTTTTACACCCTGCAGAGGTGGCACCACTTTACCCACAAGTTTGTGATTTCGTCACCCGTCGGCGACTAGAAAGAACCTCCATTATACCTGTACACAACCGTCGGTGTATGGCCAAGAGATCACAAAATAGCCTTTACAAAGGGGCTACTAGGATGTATGGACCCACTGAGGTTTCACCGGCAGGGTCGAATCTCCATTTTTCCACCCACGGGCCCCCTCTTGTGCCATGCAGTTCCCCGGGCAGTCCCTCTCGACTCCCATTCCCCGCGCCATCCAACGGTCCATAACAAGCTAGCAACACACCTAATTAGTCAGCTAAGCCGCACCCATATTTGGCCTTGTGGTGGCACTGTTTTACTGGCATGTGCTCGCATGAACCAGTCCTTAGATCTACGGCAAGTAAACCACCATCTCATTCAGCAACATCCACAAACCAAGGTTGCCTAGATCTACCTGATTCCATGCTATCAACATCATCAAGTTCTCATCATCATTATTCATATGAGTGCAGTAGCTAACCATGTTTTAATTCAGCTTCCCGTTGCGAGGGCCCCATGGCCTCGTCGAGACAGGATCACGCTGAGGGGTGCTGCATTGCACAGCACCGAATAACACACAAAAAAGATACAAAGTGGAAGCAAAGTTTTATTACATAAACTAGTTTATGAACATTTTTACAACAAAATGGTTCGGTCTACACTCACGGGCGTAGACTACACATCGAGTTCACGTTCAGCCCGTGAACGTGTCCCCTTTAGCTGTGAGACCTATGTGTGCTGAATACATTGGCTTTGACGATAAAAGTTTTGAATACTACCAAAACACCTTTTTAACAAGGTCCGACTCTAGGTCTGAGCTCCTGCAAGGTCCGACGATAGGTCTGACTTGTTTTGGGTAGCTCCAGCAAGGTCCGACGATAGGTCTGACTTGTTTTGGGTAGCTCCGGCAAGGTCCGACGTAAGGTCCGACTTGCTTTGTCTAGGTCTGACTTATTTTGGCTAGATCCGACTTGTTTTTGCTAGCTCCGGTGCTAGGTCCGACTAGCTTTGGTAATTTCCATGCTAGGTCCGACTAAGCTTTAGTAAGCTCCGGCGCTGGGTCCGACTAGCTTTGGTAAGCTCCGGTTCAAGGTCCGGTTAGCTTTGGTAAGGTTCGGAGCTTGATTGCAATGGTTCTTCTTTTAACTTGCAATGTTTCGAACTTGCTTTACTCTTATGGAAAGTTTGCTTAGTATTATTTTACTAGTTTTTGGTGTGTTTTGGTGGTTATGGCTGATATCATTTTGCTATGGTTTACAACATGCTTATGTGAGGTGCTCACGTAAGATGTTGTAGTTTCGGAACTAACGAGAGTCAAGTCGAGGACTTGTGCTCGGAAGTATTGGTTGTGTATTCATGTGTAGGTGTTGCTTGAGTTCAAGACATGGCTGGTGACGGAATCCATTGAACTAGTTTTAGGGAGAAGATGAGGTTCAACAACCAAGTTGTAACACCCCAAAATTTTGTTAAGACCCTAAATCATGTTAAGAGGGGAATTTAAAAATCTTTTGGACGTGTTGCATGTTTTGCAAAAATTCAAATTCAAACTGGAATTCAAATTAAACTCAAATCAGAAAAGAAATAGAAAAAGAAAAAGAGAAAACAGAAAAAAACCGGCCAGTGGGCCGCAACCCACCAGCCGGCCCAACCAGCGCCGCGCCAGCCCGCAGCCGCGCGCGCCGCTTCCTCCCACTGACAGGCGGGGCCCACCAGTTCATCTTCTACCTCACGCCCGCGCCGGACTCTCTCTGACCCGAATCAAAACCGATCGGGATTTCTGCGAATCCCAGCCGAATTCCGCTCGGGGGCGACGCAAACTCGATCTAAACCAACCAGCCGCCCTCCCCCGTCTATAAAAACCCCGGCCTCGTTCTGTTTTTTCCACGCGATCCGCCGATTTTCCTCCGGTGAGAGCCGAGACTTCTCCGGCGAATTCTGTCCGATCTAAGCTCGGAAATTCTGATCTAACTCGCTGGTCTTGATCCACCGCCTCCGGGGAACCTTGCAGGTGCATAAAACTCGGTGACTTGCGGTGCAAACACAGCGCCGACGAGCCTCGCCGTGAATTCACCTCGGACCTCGTCGCCGATCACCTTCCAGGACCTCCGAGCTCAAGAAAACCCCCGAGGTGAGATCCCCGACCTCCCCTCCACCGATCTATACCATAAGATCACAGTTCTAGGAAGAATTCTTGAAGATCCGAAAGTCTCCGGCGAGATCGCCGCTTCCCGCCGCCGCGCGCCGCCGGCAGCGCCGCCCGCGTTCGATCAGAGCGACGTGGCCGCTTGTGCACCGTTTATTTTAAATCGCATGGTAGGGTTTAAATCCCCGCGTACCGGTTCGACGTTATAATCTCAGCCGTCGGTTTAAAATCGGACGGTCCACGTCAGCCCCGCGTTATAAAGACTGGAAATCTTACGTGCTACCCCCTGGGGTTCTCGGGAAATAAGAGCTAGCCCCGGAAACTTCTGATCTAGCCCCTGGAACTTTAGAAAATCATGTAAATTCATTTAAAAATCAGTTTTAGCCCCTGGACTTAATAAAAATTAGGAAAAACCCCTCTGATAAGTGTAGCTATACCCCTGGAAATTCTGAAAATAATATTAGAGACCCTGTAGTGGGGTGAGTTTACCTTTTTAGCCCTGATTAGTATTTAATTTAGGAAATTGAATATGTGGCTAGTGTTTAAAAATTAAAAAGTGGGACAAACATATTGTCAAAATTTAATTAAAGACTTTCTCAGTATTTAGGAAGCTTTGGAGTGAGATAAAAACATATTTTGGGCTGAATTGAATCTGTTTAATTTATTATTCATATTTAGGGACACATTTTTAAGTAATGAATAGTTTTAGAAAATAGGGAAAATAATTGTGAAATAGTTTACATCAGAGGCAAAGGTCAAAATATGTTATTAAATTATTTAGGACCAGAACCTATTCTGTTTAGATGTTGTGTATTACTAATTTCATAATAAAGTACACATTTATGCATAGGAAAATAAATCTGAAAATATAGCAACTAGTAAATGATAAATGAAGTTTCTAAAATCCAAAGAATTCAGTTTAGGGTTGGTAGGAATTCTGAAGGCACATATGGAGAAGAAAAATACCTTTCATACATACTTGGTAGTAAAAAGGTGTAGTAGTTGAATATAAGGAATTTATTTAAATTGGAAACTCATATATATATAGTATGTAAGTATAAATGTGGACACAAAAGTAGGAATCATATACATATGATTAAAAGTGCATGCAAGCCACAAATCAACACACATAGAGTAACCACAACACACATAATGGTGAATGACTTTCATAAATATGAATGTGTGGTTTGTATGAAGTGGAAGTGTGAACTATGTCTTATCGGTTGTTATTTTTCTTTTGCTATGTGTGATGGTATGATGTAGAACCTGCTCAAGAGCAAGTTATTCCTTTTCAAGATTAGGACTACCCATTTCAAGAGCAGCAGGAAGGAGGCAAGTGTCCTTGACCACTTTGATCCTATGCTAGGATGTGTAGATAGAATTATTTGCATTGTCAAATGAAATATGAAACCCATGCTAGGAAGTTTCCCTAGAATTGCATTACCTTGTTTCCTTGTAGCTTGGGTTGGGATTTATTTTATCATGTTATTTATTATTATGCATATGCTTAGCCATGCTTAGAATGGGATATTTGGGATATGAGATCATCGGTTTATTTTACCATACTCTTGAATGAGATATTGTGAGTTATGTAGAGGTAGGGATCAAGGCATGTTGGATGTTTTGGTTGTGTGCTGGGCGCACGAGACTCGGGTTTGTGTTTAGTACTTGCCTGGATCCTAAGGACCGGTTCATGGAGCATGTAACCTGGCTTTACAGTGCCAACCACATGCTGAGATGGGGCAGCTTGGCCAATTAATTAGGTGTATCCCCGGCGTAGTATGGGTGTGTTGGATGGTGCGGGGAATAGGTGTCAGCTGGACTACCATATGAACCGCAAGGCTCAAGAGGGGGCCACTGCAGCGGGGTTGGAGCCTCTTGTATGCTGTTAGGGGTGAAGCCTCAGTGGGCCCACGCTCGTCGGGAATCCCTTTGTAAAGGCTTCGTAGTGATCTCCTGGCTACACACCTGGGAAGTGAGAATGTGGTTCGTAGCCACTGGCATAATGGAGGTTCTTAGTCCACCCGGCAACGGGGGATGAAATCACTACATGTGGGTACAGCGGTACAAACTCTGTAGAGTCAAAACTGTCATGACAGTCGTGCTCACGGTCAAGAGCGACTTGGACTTATTCATGATTAGAGAAGTGATGGTTTTTGCAAGTTGTGGATGTTAAGCGGGGAGCTTAACATTTGAAAATGATGTTATGGTTATTTGGTTATGATGATGGGAAAGGAGATTGGGACCATTTCACTTGTGTAGTAATGTAGGTGCTTAATAAGCTAAGGTGATAGGTATTAATTGCGTAGTGCTTAAACCGTGAGTTCAACCTCCCCTTGTTCTAGCCATGCATGACATAACTTTCCCACACTTTCTGAGTACCATCATTACTCAACCTTGCATATTTTGTTGGTTTATATTGCTGCTCAGGTCAAGATAATGAGGTGGTGTATAATGACCAAGACTTTGGACCCGAAGAAGGTTTCTAGGTTCATGGAGACCGCGGGCAACGCCTGTGACGGAGCCCACAAGAATAATATTCCGCTGCTAGTTTATTTACTTGTGATGAACTTATTATTGTCCATTGAGACATTTGCGAATGTAAGACTTATTTATATTCGACACCTGGCTTGTAATAAATGATGCTTCACTATTTGTCATCACATGTATGAGAAAATGATCCTGGCATACATGTGATATTCACTTGGTTGTTTCTTCGGAAAAACCGGGTGTGACACAAGTTCGGGAGGAATTGTGGTTGAGTTGATCGGGAGGTTGCGTAGTATGTTTGAATCAAGAACAATGCATATGAAGGTATCTTGGACGTTGTTGGAAGATGTTTGCCCGTGTGCAAGGAGTGCATGGACATGGATGCATGGTTCCAAGGCATGATGAAGAGATGTGAACGTAAAGAATTGGTCAGAAAGGTCCAACCGACTAGGTTATGGACTCAGGCTGCGGCTGAGTCGTGTTTGACTCAAATATGGAAAGTTTTGAGTTGGTTATGATAGGATTTCGTGTGGGTCACGAATTTGAGTTATTTTAGAAATGTGGGATACGTTCCTAAGGTGTTTAGAAGTGTTAAGATTGCTTCTTTCTGCGTATAGAAGAGTTCTAAGCAGTATTGGAAAGTTACAGTTTGAATCCAAGTAGGAGTAGGAGTCCTAGTTTGAGTTGAGTTGGCCTTCGGGCTGGTTATATAAGAAAGGGAGGCCAGAGCTCGTGGGGCACGACTTTGGGGCTGTTTCTCTTGTGTTTTGATAAATAAAATTCATATTCTAAAGGAACTTTTGTGCCTTGTTCGTCCAACTTGTTTCAGACAAGTTTTTCTCGTCGAGTTTCTGTTCAGCACTACCTTGCTTCGTTGGTTTTATCATAACTCGAGTTTTACAGATCCAATTGATGTGATTATTTTTGGGTTGTCTTCAAAACTTGATTATCTATCATCTGTGAAAATTTCACGGTCATTTAAATTGTGGTTTCTGATCTTCACGAGTTTCTTTGCAGTATTCCAGAACTGTTTTTCTCCCGTAGGACAGATTGACCTTTGTTCGATCTTTCGATCGTAACTTGAGTTTTTCTCAACGGATTTTCATGATTCTTGTTGTGACGTCTTCGTGACTTGATTCTCTACAATCTATACTAGTTTTTTCACAGTTGAACACATTTTCTGCTGAGGGGTGTTTTGTTGCTTCCGCTGAAAAGTTTTTATCTACCATTCATCCCCCTCTAGTAGCTTTACACGTGTACTTCGATCCTACAATTGGTATCAGAGCAGGTTGCTCTAATATTTTTGATTTGCACGTGTTTTGACTAATCATTATGGAGAAATACTCCGCCAAACCTTGTGTGTTTAGTGGTATTGATTTTCAGGTTGGAAGGCACGCATGGAAGCTTTCATCCAGGCGCAAGGATTTGCAATATGGGAAAAGGTGTACAAGCCTTACGATGTGCCTTCAAACGATCAAGTCACGGCTACAAACATGAGAGATGTCGACAACAACAACAAGGCTCGAGACTTGATCATACAAGGACTAACTCAGAGCGACTTCAACCGTGTTGCACACCTCGGATCGTCGTACGATGTGTGGAGAGCACTTTGTGACTACCACGTAGGATCCAACACGATCAAGGAGGTAAGACAGGATATGTTCAAGAAAGAATACATGCGCTTTGAGATGCAACCTGGTGAGTCCATTAATGACCTCTTTGCTCACTTTAATAAAATTCTCAGCAACTTGCGTAGCGTCAATGTTAATTTTTCAGATGCTGAAAATGCTAGGCAATTACTAAGTGCATTAGACATGTCAATTTGGGAGATGAAAGTAACATCCATACGTGAATCCACTGTCATGAGTACCCTTACATTAGATGTGCTTTATTCTAAGCTAAAATCTGATGAAATTGACATTATATCATGTAAGAACCCAAATAAGACTATTGCATTTGTCTCACAACGTGATATGCCTAGCTCCGGCCAATCATCTAGCAATGCACTTGCTTTGCTGTCTTCACTAACCCTGGAACAGATTGAGGAGTTTCCAGAGGAGGAGCTAGTACTTCTCTCTTCTAGGTTCTCAAAAGCATTGCAAAATGTGAGAACTAGAAGGAGAGAAAGCTCCGGACCTCAACGATGCTTTGAATGTGGTAAGACAGGACACTTTCGTACAGATTGCCCTAACCTTTCAGGTCCTTCTAACTGTGATGAAAAGCAGAATAAAGTCAAGTCCTCTTTTGGCAACACCAACAAGAAAAAGAAGGGTTTTACAGGATGCAAACTAATAAACAGTTTCATCACCGAACATCAAGAATTTGGCTCGAGTGATGTAGACATTGGAAGTGATGAAGATGAAGATGATCTGGCAAACTTGTGCTTCATGGCGGGCAAATCAAAATCAAGTATGGAGGATGCAGAACACAACAGTGACAACGAAGAGGTATGTCCTACTTGCGAAGAAATGTGTGATGCTATTTCTCGTGCCACTATTATTGTTAAGAAAAAGGACAAAAAGCTTAGGGACAATGCTGTTAAAATTGAGTCACTAGAATCTGAACTTAATCGTTTAAAATCCTTGATTCCTAGTGATGATTCTTGTTCCTCATGTGATTTAATATATGAACAATTGTCCTCTCTAAGAAGTGCACACACCTCCACACTTCATAAACTTGAACTTGAAATCGAAAAGAACAAAAAGCTTGCTGCACTTAATGATAAAAACTTGAAAGATGCTTGTTGTTCTACAATTGATTTGCATTGTTCTACTTGCGATGATCTTGATAAGAAACTACAAGATGAAAGAAATTTCTATATTGAACAATGCTTTACGTTCTCATGAAGTTAAATATTATTCTAATTGCAAATAAAAAGGAAAAACTTCATGTGAAAATTGCCTTGATCTATCAAATAAACTTGATAACATGCATAAGACATTAGATCGGTCTTGTAATGGGAATAAGAACCTAAACTTGCTGCTGAATTCTTCCAAGTCTTGCAATGATAAAACTGGTTTAGGTTTTGATTCACATGCTCATGCTAAGGAACATCCACCTAAAATTGTAAAATTATTAGGAAGTGGTTAGATTCAAACAGTTCCTAAACAAAAAGAAGTGGTTTTTAAATCTGCAGGAGTGTTGTCACATTCGGGTTCAAATAAGTATACTGCATGCTCATCTAGACATGAACACAAAGTTAAATTTCATTGTACCTATTGTGGTAGAGATGGTCATGTCATAGATTTTTATTATAGACTAGCTAAACAACATAAAAAGGAAAGAATGAAAGCTAGATCTTATAACTCTCATACAAAATTTGCTGCACATACTAAACCGAATGTCAGGAACATGCAACCTTCTGTTATGAGTCAGAAATATTCAAAGTTTACCTCCGGAGCTTCAGTTTTTGCCTCCGGAGCTTCAGTTTTTGCCTCCGGACCTTCTGTTTTTGCCTCCGGAGCTACAGTTTTTTGTGCTACACAAGTAACACCTCATAGGTCAGTAGTTAAGAACAAAAAGTCTCAAACGTTGACTCATAAACCTGCTGTTTTATCTCAGCTTTCGCATGTTATTCCTGCTGGACATCGTGTGACTCAGTACTTGATTCCTAAATGCCTTTTAACTAACCCAGTATTGAGTCATCGACGTATTGTGCTTCTATGTAGGTTACACGCTTGAGGAAGGAGAACATTTGGATTGTGGATTCAGGTTGCTCACGCCACATGACCGGTAACAAAGAATGGTTCTCCTCTCTCTCTCTTTTGTGTCACGTGTAGAGAATGTTACTTTTGCCGATAATTCTTCAACTCCTATAATTGCTAAGGGTTCGGTTAGAGTAAATGATCACTACACATTGAAGGATGTGGCACTTGTCAAAATTTGAAATACAACTTGCTTTCTTTTTCACAATTGCTGGATGAAAATCTGGAAATTATTTTCAATAAAAACTGCTGCAAAGTTGTAGGTTCAAATAGTGAGCTTATTTTTAACATGTCTCGGTTTGGAAGAGTTTTTAAAGCTGATTTTGATATGTCTTCCTCTAAGCATAGATATCTAGTTGCAAATGATTCCAAAGAATTATATTTTTGGCATCGTAGACTTGGTCACGTAGGCTTTGATCATCTCATGCGTGTTAGTGCTCTTGATCGCATACGTGGGCTGCCTAAGCTTAAAGGGGACAAATAAATTGTGTGCTCTTCTTGTAGACATGCTAAGATGGTTGCAGGTTCACATGCTCCTCTCACAATGACCATGACAACTGAACCGGGTCAACTTTTACACCTTGACACCGTAGGACCTTCATGTGTTCAATCCTTCGGAGGTAAATGGTATGTTCTTGTGATTGTTGACGACCATTCTAGATACTCTTGGGTTTACTTTATGGCATCTAAGAATGAAGCTTTTAGTCACTTTAGAACTTTATTCTTAGATTATCAATTGATCACCCAGGATCTTTAAGTGCAATTAGAAGTGATAATGGAACCAAATTTAAAAATCAATCGTTTGATCACTTTTGTGCTGAAAATGCAATAGATCATCAATTTTCTTTACCCTATGTACCTCAACAAAACGGTGTTGTAGAGAGAAAGAGCAGAACCTTAGTTGAGATGGCTAGGACTATGCTTGATGAATATCAAACTCCTAGGAAATTTTGGGCTGACGCAATTGCAACTGCTTGTTATGTCTCAAATCGTGTTTTCTTGCGTGCTAAGCTAGGTAAAACACCATATGAGCTCAGGTTTGGACATAGGCCTAGTGTCACACACTTTAGGGTCTTTGGTTGCAAATGCTTTGTTAAGAAATATGGTAATCTTGATAAATTTGAAGCTAGATCTGTTGATGGCATGTTTCTTGGTTATCCATCTCATACTAGAGGCTACCGTGTGCTTTTACTTGATACTAACAAAATTGTGGAGACTTGTGAGGTCTCTTTTAATGAAGCTAGCCCAGTTACTAGTTCAAATATTGCAGGTCCGGATCCATATACGCAGTGGGAGAGTATTTTCGCTAAAGAAGAGGAAGAAGTGGCTAATGACATTGTTCCAGCTCCTGATCTTGATTCACAGCCAGCACCGACGACCACCATTGCTGGTCCAGATCCTCCTCACGTCACAAGCTCATCTATTTGTGATGAACATGAAGAAGAAGAAGCTTGTGAAGTGTCCACTCCCCTCCGGATTCTCAAAAGTCATCCTCCACAACAAATTATTGGAAGCTTGCATGAACGAGTTACAAGATCTAGGTTTTTTGACCCCAATTCTCATGCTCATTCTGCTTTTGTTGCTTCTTTTGAACCCAAAGATATATCACACGCACTCACTAATGAATCTTGGATTATTGCCATGCAAGAAGAGTTAGAAAATTTTGAAAGAAATAATGTTTGGAAACTTGTACCTCCACCTCAAGGTCACACTTTAATTGGAACTAAATGGGTGTTTAAAAATAAACAAAGTGAGGATGGGGTTGTGGTTAGGAATAAGGCTAGGTTGGTTTCTCAAGGTTTCACACAAGTTGAAGGTCTAGATTTTGATGAAACTTTTGCTCCTGTTGCTAGATTAGAAGCCATAAGAATTTTGTTAGCTTTTACTGCATCTAAAGGTTTTAAGCTATATCAAATGGATGTCAAAAGTGCTTTTCTTAATGGCTACATAGATGAGGAGGTTTATGTCAAACAACCACCTGGTTTTGAAAATCCAAATTTTCCTAATCATGTTTACAAACTGTCCAAAGCCTTGTACGGTCTCAAACAAGCCCCTAGAGCATGGTATGATAGGTTAAAAACATTCTTACTTGAAAAGGGGTTTACCATGGGCAAGGTTGATAAAACTCTTTTTGTGCTTAAGCATGGCAATGACTCATTATTCGTTCAAGTGTATGTGGATGATATTATCTTTGGTTGTGCTTCTCATGATCTTGTGTCCAAGTTTTCAGCTATGATGAGTTCAGAATTTGAGATGAGTATGATGGGAGAACTCACGTACTTTTTGGGGCTGCAAATCAAGCAAACCAAGGAGGATACCTTTGTGCATCAAACAAAGTATACAAAAGATCTCTTAAGGCGCTTCAACATGGACAAAAGCAAGCCTCTTCGGACACCAATGGGAACAGCAACAACACTTGAACTTGATGAAGATTGTGATCCCGTTGATCAAAAAGAATATAGAAGCATGATCGGATCACTTTTGTATCTCACAGCATCAAGACCGGACATACAATTCAGTGTATGTCTTTGTGCACGGCTTCAAGCCTCTCCACGTGCTTCACATAGTCAAGCCGTCAAAAGGATTCTCGGGTACTTACTTGGAACTCAAGAATTTAGCATTTTTCTTCCTTCTTCCTCAACCGTTACTTTGAAAGCTTTTTTTGATGCTGATTTTGGGGGTTGTAGGATTGATAGTAAAAGTACTTCTGGTGCTTGTCATTTTCTTGGTAATTCACTTGTCGCCTGGTCCTCTAGAAAACAAAGTTCAGTTGCACAATCCATAGCCGAATCTAAATATGTAGCTGCTGCTAGTGCTTGCTCACAAATTCTTTGGATTGTTCAAACACTTAAGGACTATGGGGTTGATCTAGATAGTGTTCCACTGTTTTGTGATAACACTAGTGCCATTTGCATTGCTAAAAACCCCGTGCAACATTCGAGAACTAAGCACATTGACATTAGGTAACACTTTCTCCGTGATAATGTCGAAAAAGGGAACATTGTGCTTCACCATGTAGATACCGAAGAACAATTGGCTGACATTTTTACAAAACCTTTGGATTTCACTCGTTTTTGTTACATTCGTAGTGAAATAGGGGTTATGCATCCTCATGGCTTAAATTGAGGGAGAATTTTGAAACTTGGGAAGTCTATGTGTGAATCTGAAATTAAAATAATATGAGCATAGTATTTCATGCATATATGACTTTGTGATTCCTTTTTCATGCTGAAAGTTCTTACTACATTAATCGTGTTATACATTTTGTAGTTTTTACCATGTCTAGTAATTGGAATAATTACTTACACTAAATCTGGTCATGGTCGAACTTTCTTGCTGTTTTGAACTTGTTGCATGCTCACAAGTGCTTTTAATCATAATGAATTAATCAAGTAATCAACTCACATGTTGAGTTTTTATGTTCAAATAAAAAAATGAGAAAATATCAAGAGAATATGCATGCATCGCACTTCTTCTTTTGAGATGGCTTATCATTGCACTTAGACATGAACTTGAAAGGAGTTGTGTATGACTAAAACCATGTCCTTAAGCTTCTGACTGTCAAATGAGTCTGATGCTGCATATAATCTATTGCAAATGTCATAAGATCGAAATTTGTGCTTTAAATGTTAAATAAAATGCAGCAACAAGTGTCATGCTCTCAGGTCTTGAAATAGTTAAGTTTGTGAAATCATGACTTGCTTAAATTGAAAATTACACTTGATCTCTAGCACGACTTACACTACTTTATGTATCTTATTGATGTGTTAGTGTAAGTTACTTGATAGTATGATTTGGATGAGCTTTGTTTTATATGTATATGTTATAATGTGCTCATAACAAATTAAAATTTCTCTTTTGTACCTTGCTGAATACATTGTCAAAGGGGGAGACATTGATCACACATTGCACACATTCACAAGTGTTTTGGCACGATTCTTCTCAGGGGGAGAATTTTTGGTATTTTTGTTTTTCTTCTCATTTTATTTATGATTTACAAAGTGGGAGAAATTGTTTTCAAAACTTTTCATGTGAATAAGCAAATGTTCGGATTTTAAGTGGTGTTGCCAATGCATTCATCATGGGGGAGATTGTGAGACCTATGTGTGCTGAATACATTGGCTTTGATGATAAAAGTTTTGAATACTATCAAAACACCTTTTTAACAAGGTCCGACTCTAGGTCCGAGCTCCAGCAAGGTCCGACGATAGGTCCGACTTGTTTTGGGTAGCTCCGGCAAGGTCCGACGTAAGGTCCGACTTGCTTTATCTAGGTCTGACTTATTTTAGCTAGGTCCGACTTGTTTTTGCTAGGTCCGACTAGCTTTGGTAAGTTCCGTGCTAGGTCCAACTAAGCTTTAGTAAGCTCCGGCGCTGGGTCCAACTAGCTTTGGTAAGCTCCGGTTCAAGGTCCGGTTAGCTTTGGTAAGGTTCGGAGCTTGATTGCAATGGTTCTACTTTTAACTTGCAATGTTTCGAACTTTCTTTACTCTTATGGAAAATTTGCTTAGTATTATTTTACTAAGTTTTTGGTGTGTTTTGGTGGTTATGGCTGATATCATTTTGCTATGGTTTACAACATGCTTATGTGAGGTGCTCACATAAGATGTTGTAGTTTCGGAACTAACGAGGGTCAAGTCGAGCACTTGTGCTCGGAAGTATTGGTTGTTTATTCATGTGCAGGTGTTTCTTGAGTTCAAGACATGGCTGGTGATGAGATCCATTGAGCTAGTCTTAGGGAGAAGATGAGGTTCAACAACCAAGTTCGGGAGGAATTGTGGTTGAGTTGATCGGGAGGTTGCGCAGTATGTTTGAATCAAGAACAATGCATATGAAGGTATCTTGGATGTCGTTGGAAGATGTTTGCACGTGTGCAAGGAGTGGATGGATGTGGCTGCATGGTTCCAAGGCATGATAAAGAGATGCGGTCGTAAAGAATTGGTCGGAAAGGTCCAACCGACTAGGTTATGGACTCAGGCTGCGGCTGAGTCGTGTTTGACTCAAATATGGAAAGTTTTGAGTTGGTTATCATAGGATTTCTTGTGGGTCACGACTTTGAGTTATTTTAGCAATGTGGGATACGTTACAAAGGTGTTTGGAAGTCTAAAGATTGCTTCTATCTGCGTATAGAAGAGTCCTAAGCAGTATTGGAAAGTTACAGTTTGAATCTAAGTAGGAGTAGGAGTCCTAGTTTGAGTTGAGTTGGCCTTCGGGCTGGTTATATAAGCAAGGGAGGCCAGAGCTCGTGGGGCACGACTTTGGGGCTGTTCCTCTTGTGTTTTTATAAATAAAAGTCGTATTCTAAAGGAACTTTTGTGCCTTGTTCGTCCGACTTGTTTCAGACAAGTTTTTTTCGTCGAGTTTCTGTTCAGCACTACCTTGCTTCGGTGGTTTTACTTAAATCGAGTTTTACAGATCCAATTGATGTGATTCTTTTTATGTTGTCTTCACAACTTGATTATCTATCATCTGTGAAAATTTCACGGTCATTGAATTTTTGGTTTCTGATCTACACGAGTTGCTTTGCAGTATTCCAGAACTGTTTTTCTCACGTAGGACAGATTGACCTTTGTTCGATCTTTCGATCGTAACTTGAGTTTCTCTCAACGGATTTTCATGATTCCTGAAGTGACGTCTTCGTGACTTGATTCTCTATAATATATACTAGTTTTGTCACAGTTGAACATGTTTAGATTAGTCGCACACACGGTTTCTTTAACAGATCGGTTTTCTGCTAAGGGGTGTTTTGTTGCTTCCGCTGAAAAGTTTTTATCTACCATTCACCCCCCCCTCTGGTAGCTTTACACGTGTACTTTGATCCTACACTAGCACGCACACCACTAACACGGCGGCATGCACGACTCCCATTCGATGGGGTTTCCCTCTTGGGGTTCCGTCTCCTCCTCGGGAGTCCCTTCCTCATAAACCCCTGCAAAAGCTTCAAACACAAGCAGTGATCACGATGGCTCAGCAAGTCTGACCCGTCTCTCCTATACATGAAACTTCTACATGAAGGGTTTTAGGGTACATGAGGTAAATAATTTGCAAAGGACTCGCCTAATTATTGGAACCTTACTTTCAAGTTTTAGCAGCAAGTTGTGGAGAACCTCACGCTAAGGCACATGAGAGAGCCGCAATGAAACAAGAAACGCATTTATCTCATGTACTTTACCTAAGGTCGAAAAGAACTTTAATTAGCTCTAAACTACAGCAAGTCATTAACAATTAATGTATAGCTTCCAAATCAGCAAACTTTTAACATGTATCGAGCCTGTTCTTTCTACGTCACAGTACAGTGAACAAGTGGTACTCACTGACCGTGAGGGACGGCGATTATTTATAATTGGTTTACACCTGCAGGGTTACCTGAATAACCCGTCACGTATGCCCGCACTCGATGTTGCCTACATCAACCATCACGGACGTCGTACGCAACCACCTTTCACCCCTCAGCGAAATATTGAAACGGTCCTATCGTCCCGAGCAAGAGGTCTCTGCGCGCGCATCTGCAGTGCCGCCAGCCGATTTACACCTCAAGCTTTCAACCTACCCTCTGGACGACGAGCAATGCCTCAATACCCAGCTACCCGAGTTACATCGGTTTCCCGGTTCCCATATATCCGGTAGGTCTTCGGTACTGTTCTAGCTTGTTCAACAGGCCCGCCACGGCTCGGTCCTCAATCGACACAAGCGGAGCAATGGCACCCAGGCCCTAACATCCTGCTGCCCTTACTCTCCGATCGGTCTCACTTTTCTTGCCATGTGTTTCATTTGCTACCTTTATCCGAGTAGTGTGCCTCTAGCCTATTCTCATGAGCAGTTCCAACTACTCGACTTGTACCTAATCCTACAATAACTTAGCATTGCAGTAGCTAATCGAGGTTTACCAACCTAAGCCCAAGCCAGGGTTTTCTTGGCTACGCATTTGGGTTTTCAAACAAGACTCTAATGTAAAATTGAAGTGGGTGCTCAAAGTAAGTTCTCAAAACAGTAATATTTGTAAAAATGGTTAATGTAAACCGGAGCTTGCCTTGCTGCTCTTGGTCGTAGGCTAGCTGCTCCTCAGGAGTGATGAAGTCTAATACTTCAGGTTCCTCCTGAACCTTAGCAACTACATGAGATAATACATACATGTGTCAATTTAAATGCATTTGAATTGAAGGTGAATTCGTGAAGACTATAAGTCTTGCTAGACAGACTCCATGACTCTGAACTTTTTACTGTGGTTTGGATACAACCTAAACAGAGACTTGGCCAAGTTTCACTTGCAGCAAAGCTCATTTGAGCTCTCCAAAACTAATTATGTACTTGGACTTAATTGGAGCTCCTAGTGTGTTCTAGGGATTTTCATGGAGCAAGCCCTGCCTTTCTGAAAACTAGATTTTCAGAGGACTCTAATGGAGTTGCTTTCACTTAATTTGCAGGTTCCTATCTAAATCTATGAGCAAAACAATTTCAGAGAAATTCTGAAAATGTTTCTGGACATTTTCTATTTTCTCTGGAACAGTTTTATTAATCAAAACAGTGGGTGGATCAAATAAGCTCAAATGGATCTGAATTTTTTTTGGTAGCTCAGGGATATTTTCGTGAACATTCCGGCGAAATAGAAGATCTACATGACCAAATTTTCCTGCTCCAGCAAAAGTTCAGAATTTTCCTCCAAAGGGTTCTCCAGTTAAAATTCTAACCATTTTTAAATTTGAACAATTAATTCTGGAGAAAGCCGGATTTTCATAAATGAAACCTGGTTTGTTGGAAAGTACTCAGAGAGCTGAATCCAACAAAATTTTGTTCACTCAATTTGGAGTTTCCTAGCCAAAGTTATGTTGGTTTGAAGTTTGAACTAAATCTAAGAATCGGGGAAATGTTTAAATCGCTGCGCGTGAGACCGGGGCTACGTGTCAGTTTCTCAGCGGCTGACACACGGGGCTATGGAGTATTTCGCACGCAGCCACATCCGATCCCGTGTCACAGCTTATCCCCGGTTTTAAATATTCGGCTACTGACACGTGGTACCGGAGGCTTCGTCAACCTCCGGCCTCCCGCGCTCGACCGCCGTCCTCCCTCGCCAGAGTGCTTGCCGGAGGGGCTTTGCCGTGCGCCAAACTCTGAGATTTTCGCCGCCTTTTCCTAATCCCACATGGGGAACACGGTGCTGGACTTAGCTCGACATGACAACCACCAAAAGATAGAGCTATCGGTCGTAGAGCATTAGTGCACCCTAGGGAAGATTGGCATGGTGGCTCAAGGCAGCTCGGAAGAGATCCTAAGTGAGCTCTCACCGTGAGCCCGACGGCTTCCGCCATTAGCGACGGTAGAAAAGCTAGAAATGGCCGGTCTACCAAGGTTTTCTTGCTAGGACTGCAAAGGAAAGTTGCTCACTATCAAGCCTAGCTCGTGTAGGTGCAGTTTGAGGATCTCTAAACAACTATGGAATGAGAATTTGGTGGATCCGCACCCGAAGGTCGGTCTGCGCCGAATGGAAGGGAAAAACGAAATTCGTTGCCGGTGATCAACCACTCGGGCTGTAGTTCGGGGGTGAGCAACACAATACCCTAACACGTCCGGGGATGCCTTAGCTTGGGCATGACACCTTCCCGTTTAGGCTGTCCACGGAAGCCTGAGGTGCGGAAAACTTAGGTCACCAGAGAAAAACTTTCGGTATGGGGCGAGAGCAGCCGAACTCGGCTGGTTCCTACGACAGGAAAGGAGGAGGAGAGTCTCTAGTACCGTTTTGCAGCTTGGAGAGAGTGGGGAAGCTGTGGTTGCCGGTTCTCTGATAAAATCCGAGAGAGCGGCGGCGAGGCAACGTTTTCTTGTGCAAAGTGCGAAGAACTGGTCGGTTTTAGCTCCGGCCAGCTCGGCTGCAGGGATAAGAGGGAGGGGGCGACGTCTGTTGACACAGCTCAGACGGAGCAGGAGCTGGCACTGGTGATCAGCTCGGTGGCACGCTCGGCTGAAGCCCGAGAACCCGAGTGCCCTGTCTCTCAGTCGGTTGAATTGCTGGTGAGGCTGACATGTGGGTCCCACTCCAGTTTTAACCTCCTAAATTCAATTTCCTCACTGCTCTAAACAGTAGAGACCCAAATACCCTTTGACATTTTAATTATCTACCCACTGGCCATTTGAATGTGGATAGAATTCAAATTGTGAAGTGTTTCAATATATTTTCAGCACATATGCAGTTTGAAATTCAAATTGAATTTGAATTTTCTAAAATTAGCTCATGTCAAGATCAACTCCAAATGGAGTTAAAATTGGTGTGTCAGCTCACAAAAATGTGCTGAGTATGAATATGCCTCCCACTTTTGAATTCATGGGATAAACAGTTTGAATTTGAATTTGGGTTCAAACTAGCCTCTTTCTAGTTATACCCAAAAATACCTCAAAAATGCTTTGAATTTGGGTGAATTTTTGGCATGAGCATTCCTAGCAAGGTGTTGGAGTTTTTCATAGGCTCATCCCCTATAAGATGCTTGTGGGAAATGTCACTTTTGCATTTTGTGAGTTTCTTCTCTAATGACCATGTTGATGGTGTTTACTTGCTCTTCAAAGGTGTTCATAAAGTTTCCTCAAATGAGGTGTGTGTGGTCTGATGAATACTTTGGATGTGTGCAAAAACTTAGGCCCTTACATTTCCCCCCTAAAAGAATCTCGTCCCGAGATTATAAGGTGACAATGAGAGAGAGGACGGTGTAAAAATTACCGTATATGAAACGTGAAAAAGTCGGGGTAGTTAGCGCGAAGAAATCCTTCGCTCTCCCATCTCGCTTCATCTACAGAGTGATTACTCCATAGAACTTTGTAGAACCATAACGTACGGTTGCGTGTTGTTCGGGCCTTTTCATCAATGATCTGAACCGGTTCCTCCCGATACGTGAGATCTGGTTTCAGTTCTTCAATATCCCCCAGCTGAATGGTAGTTGATAGCTTAAGACACTTCCTCAGCTGAGAAATGTGAAAGACGTCGTGCACACCAGAAAGTGCTTCTGGTAATTTCAGCCGGTATGCTACTGATCCACATCTTTCCACAATTTGAAATGGACCGATAAATTGGGGTGCCAACTCTCCTCTCACCCTGAATCTGTTTACGCCCTTCAATGGAGATACACGTAGATACACGTGATCTCCGACTTCGAATTGTAACGGGCGTCTTCTCTGGTCCGCATACTGTTTCTGTCGGGATTGGGCGGCCTTTAGGTTCGCTTGAATCAGCTGAACCTTTTCCTCCGCATGGTTGGCAAGATCAATCCCGAAGGTGACCCTTTCGCCAGACTCACACCAATTCAGCGGTGTGCGGCATTTTCTTCCGTATAGCGCCTCATAGGGCGCCACCTTGATACTGGCTTGGTACCCATTGTTGTACGAGAACTCGGCTAACGGTAAGTGATCATCCCAATTCTTACCGTAGTTGATAGCACAAGCTCGTAGCATATCCTCTAGAATCTGATTTACCCGCTCGGTTTGCCCATCCATCTGCCGGTGGTACGCTGAACTACGGATCAGCTTCGTCCCCAACGCAGCGTGTAGCTGCTTCCAAAAACGGGACACAAATAAAGTGCCCCGATCCGATATGATGGTGCGGGGTACGCCGTACAAGTATAGGATCCGTGAGATGTACAATTCAGCATACTTCTTGGCGTTGTAGTTTGTGTTGACCGGGATGAAATGGGCAACTTTGGTGAGCTGGTCAACGATCACCCACACAGAATCATGCTTCTGAAAAGTGGTGGGTAAACTGACTATGAAGTCCATGCTCACATCTTCCAACTTCCAGGCAGGGACGCCCAGTGGTTGTAGCAGTCCCAGTTTTCTCATGTGGTCTGCCTTCACCCTTCGACATGTATCACACTCGGACACGTACTTTGCGATCTCCTGCTTCATCCGTGTCCACCAAAACTTGTTTCTGAGTTCTTGATACATTTTGTTGCTGTCAGGGTGAATAGAAAACTTTGATAAGTGAGCCTCAGATTTTCTTCCGTAACTCCGGATTACGGGGTACGACGATCCGGTCCTTGAACCATAGGATGCCGTCTCCGTCTTTCCGGAAACATTTCAGCTCCCCACTGTCTACACGTCTCCGCAAATGCGACATGCCCTTGTCATGTTTCTGAGCTGCCGCTATTTCTTCACGGATGGTGGGGATCAAAGCTAAGTTATAGAGAGCTCCATGTGGAATCACATGCAATGGTGGCTCGCTATCTTCCAACGGTGTGATGGTCAGATTGTTGACGTGTGACTTGCGACTCAGCGCATCCGCTACTACATTTGCTTTGCTGGGGTGATAATGGATCTCTATTTCGTAATCCTTTATCAACTCCAACCATCTTCGCTGCCTCATGTCTATCCGCTGTCATCTGTACAAATATATTTGAGAAATGTCAAATATTTATTTGAACGGTAAATCATTGAGTTATAACACAAAACATGTCATTGAACTCATAAAACTTGGAAACGTAGTTCAAACTTAAACAAATTTGACTGTTGATCTGCCGTCCAATATGACAGCCCGGACTAGTTTCCATTTCAACCTGATTTAGACCATGCTAAATGCAAAACCAATTCTGGAACTCAACATGAAAGTTGAAGTTAACTTCAATAGATTTCCAGAAAGTATTTACTTGGCCTAATATTTGTAATGGTTCAAAAGTTATGAGATGTCAAAGTTAACAGAATTTCTGGAGAAAATTGGACAGCACCTCCCTGCTAGAGGTACTAATTTGATCCAAGAATTCCAGTTAATTCTACTCCCAATCTGACATAACTATCTGTTACAAAGTTGTAACCCATCTCATAAGCTTTCCATAACTACCTCTTTTTATATTTTTGGATTTTTATGCAGGAAGTTATGCTCAATTTATAGAGAGTTATAGAGAGTGTTTGCTCTGCCCTGTTTTCTGGACAGTTTCAACTCTACTTGATTTTTCGATGGGTTAAGGGATGAAACACCTCTGGACCTCAACGGAAAAGTTGTAAAGATCTTCCAAAGCTTTCCAGAAATGTATCATATGACCTCAACCTCGAAATAACTCAATCTCTAACCTCTGATTAACTTCAGCCTTATTTCAGCTGAAAACAGGGGACTCTGTCCTTAGTATCCTTATTTCAGCAATTAGTTTAGTATGCCACTTTCTATACACTAATAACATCCTTATATGGGCTAATAACTCGTTCCTCACTGGATTTTTGAAAAAGATGACCTTTGTAGTGCGTTAAAACTCAAGTGAGCTCTGATACCAACGCTGACACGACCCCACGGTCTTGTCGAGCTAGGATCATGCTGAGGGGTGCTGCGTAGCACAGCACCGGATAACACACATCAAAGGTACAAAGCGGAAGCAAAGTTTTATTACATAAAAAGGTTTATGAACATTTTTACAACAAAATATGTTCAGTCTACACTCACGTGCGTAGACTACGCATCAAGTTCACGTTCAGCCCGTGAACGTGTCCTTGCTAGCACGCACGCACACTAACACGGCGGCGTGCACGACTCCCACTCGACGGGTCCCCCTCCTGGGGTTCCGTCTCTTCCTCGGGAGTCCCTTCCTCATAGAACCTTGCAAAAGTTTCAAACACAAGCAGTGAGCACGAAGGCTCAGCAAGACTGACCCGTCTCTCCTAAACAGGAAACTTCTACATGAGGGGTGATACGTACATGAGGTAAATAAGTTGCAAGGACTCGCCTAATTAGTGGAACCTTACTTTCAAGTTTTAGCAGCAGGTTGTGGAGAACCTTACGCTAAGGCACATGAGAGAGCCGCAATCAAACAAGAAACACATTTCTCTCATGTACTTTACCCAAAGTTGAAAAGAACTTTAGTTAGCTCTAAACTACAACAAATCATTAACAAACAAAGTTTATCTTTCAATCAGCAACATTTTAACATATATCTAGCATGTTCTTTCTACGTCACGGTACAGTGAACAAGTGGTACTCACTGACCGCGAGGGACGGCGATTATAATCGATTTACACCTACATCACTGACCGCGAGGGACGGATAACGCCCATCAAAGGTATAAAGCGGAAGCAAAGTTTTATTACATAAACAGGTTTATGAACATTTTTACAACAAAATAGTCCAGTCTACACTCACGGGCGTAGACTATGCATCGAGTTCACGTTCAGCCTGTGAACGTGTTCCCGCTAGCATGCACACACACTAACACGGCGGCGTGCATGACTCCCACTCGACGGGGTTCCCCTCCTGGGGTTCCGTCTCCTCCTCGGGAGTCCCTTCCTCATAAAACCCTGCAAAAGCTTCAAACACAAGCAGTGAGCACGATGGCGTCTGCAAGACTGACCCGTCTCTCCTATACATGAAACTTCTACATGAAGGTTGATAGGTTACATGAGGTAAAATAAGTTTCAAAGGACTCGCCTAATTAGTGGAACCTTACTTTCAAGTTTCAGCAGCAGGTTGTGGAGAACCTTACGCTAAGGCACATGAGAGAGCCGCAATCAAACAAGAAACACATTTCTCTCATGTACTTTGCCCAAAGTTGAATAGAACATTAATTAGCTCTAAGCTACAACAAGACATTAACAAGCAAAGTATAATTTTCAAATAAGCAAACTTTTAACATGTTTCTAGCATGTTCTTTCTACATCACGGTACAGTGAATAATTGGTACTCACTGACCGCGAGGGACGGCGATTATAATCGATTTGCACCTGCAGGGTTACCTGAATAATCCGTCATGTACGCCCGTACTCGATGTTGCCTACAGCAACCATCACGGACGTCGTATGCAACCACCTTTCGCCCGTTAGCCAAATATTGAACCGGTCCTATCGTCCCGAGCAAGAGGTCTCTGCACACGCATCTCAGTGCCGCCAGCCGATTTACACCTCAAGCTCTCAACCTACCCTCTGAACGACGGGCAATGCCTCAATACCCAGCTACCCGAGTTACATCGGTTTCCCGGTTCCCATATAGCCAGTAGGTCTTCGGTACTGTTCTAGCTTGTTCATCAGGCCCGCACACGGATCGGTCCTAAATCGACACAATCGGAGCTATAGCACCCAGGCCCCAAAGTCCTGCTGCCCTTACTCTCCACTCGGTCTCATTTTTCTTGCCATGTGTTTCATTTGCTATTTTTACCCGAGCGATGTGCCTCTAGCCTATTCTCGTGACTAGTTCCAACTACTCGACTTGTACCGAATCCTACTCTATCTTAGCATTGCAGTGGCTAACGAGGTTTTCAATCCTAATCCCAACCCATGGTTTTCTTGGCTATGCAATTGGGTTTTCAAACAAGACTCTAATACAAGCAGTAGGGGTACTCAAAGTAAGTTCTCAAAACAGTAAAAATTTGTAAAAGGGTTAATGCAAACCGGAGCTTGCCTTGCTGCTCTTGGTCGTAGGCTAGATGCTCTTCCAGAGTAACGAAGTCTAAGACTTAGGGTTCCTCCTCGACCTTAGCGACTACATGAGATAACAAGTACATGTATTAATTTAAATGCATTTGAATTGAATTTAAACTTGTGAAGTTTATAAGTATTACTAGACCGACCCAATGACTCTAAAATTTTTACTGTGGTTTGGTTACAACCTAAACAGAGACTTGGCCAAGTTTTATTTGCAGCAAAGCTCATTTGAGCCCTCCACAAATAATTATGTACTTGACATTAATTGAAGCTCTTAGGGTTTTCTAGGAATTATCATGGAGTAAGCCATGACTTTCTGAAAACTATATTTTCAGAGGGTTATAATGGAGTTGGTCTCAGTTAATTTGAAGGTTCCTAGCTAAAGATATGAGCTAAACAATTTCAGAGAAATTCTGAAAATGTTTCTGGACATTTTCTATTTTCTCTGGAACAGTTTTATTAATCACACCATTAGGTGGATAAAATGAGTTCAAATAGATCTGCGATTTTTATGGTAGCTCAGGGATATTTTGGTGAACATCCCAGCAAAATTTCAGAACTTTCCACTAAAGGGTTCTCCAGTTAAAATTCTAATCAGTTTGAATTTTGAAGAACTAATTCTGTAGAAATAGGGATTTTCATGAAGTGAAACTTGATTTGCTAGAAAGTACTCAGAGAGCTGAATCCAACAAAATTTGGTTCACTTGATTTGGAGTTTCCTAGCCAAAGTTATGAGGATTTGAAATTTGAATGAAATCTGAAAATTGGGAAAAGTTTAAATCACTGCGCGTGGGACCCGGGGCTACGTGTCAGCTCCTCATCGGTTGACACACGCGGCTACTGAGTCCTTCGCGTGCAGCCACACCCGATCCGTGCCACAGCAGATCCTGGTTTTAAAATATCTGCCGCTGACAGCCGGGACCCACCCCTTCGTCTCCCTCCTGCCAGTTCCCAGCGCGCGCCCGCGCTCTCTGCTCGCCGGAGCAAGCTGTAGCTCGCCGGCCGGCCGTTCCCGGCCACCGTCCAAGCTAAAACACACCTCCAGTGCGTTTAGGACCCCGGGGAACACGATGGTGAGGTGCTTTGGGACTGCCGATGACCGGAAGGTGGCCGGCGACGTGCAGCGGCCTCTGTTGAGGTTCGGCAGCATCGGCCGGGGGTTCTAACCCGCCAAAACCTGTACCGACGAGCTTTACAGCACCAGTGCACCTCTAGGAATCTCGTCAAGGCCTCAAAGTTGTTCAGAAATGGCTGCAAGGTTGTCGGCACCGTGAGACCGATCGTGTCCGCCATGAACGCCGTTGATCGAGCTCGAAATCCGTCGCCCCTAGCCGGTTTCATGCAACGGATGCTAAAAGGAAAATGATTGCCGGCTAGTCCAGCACCTATGTGACAAGTTTGATGAGTGAAGGAGGATCAGAGAGCAGGAATTCGAAAGAACCGTACCGGATGCTCGGGTTGAGGTCGCCGGAACAAAATCTGGAAATTCCCGGTCGATGCTTCATGGTTTGCTCCAAGAATTGGAGGAGAGTAGCACCAACCTAGCGCGCTGCCGTGGCCTGGATCGCTTGACCGTGAGAACCCCTGTGGAGGGCTGTCCACGATCACCCGATCATCGGCTGAAGTTTGGTCGCCGCTGTGGCGGTCATTTTCGGGCAAGGAAGGCCGGAACTTGCTTGTTTCCGGGTCGGGGAGGTGTGTGCGGAGCTCAGATCAGTGTTTAGCAGCTAGGGGAGGAGAGGGCGTGGGAGTTTCGCCGTTCTCTCGATCAGTCCGAGCAGCGGAGGGAAGAGCTTCGGCTCAGTGTTCACGTGAGGGAAAAGCAGGTGAGGGTGGCTTCGGCAGAGGCGAGGAGCGCCTTAAGATGCGACCCGAACCACAGACCTGCGTCCGCGCGTGGGCAAGCAGCTGGTGGCGCGGCTGCTCCCCCTCGGTGGCGCTCTCGGAGGAGGCCCGGCGACCCGAGTGCTGAAGTCTCAGTGGGTTGAATTGCTTCAGTGGCTGACATGTTGGTCCCATCTCCTTTTTAACCTCTGAACTTAACTCCCTCTTACTGTTGTAAACAGTAATCCCCCTTATACCCATGGTGATTTGAATTATTTACCCCTGAGCCATTTGAATGGGATAGAATTCAAATTGGTTTGTGTTTGACTAAATTTCAGCACATATGCAGTTTGAAATTCAACTAAAGTTTGAATTTGCAAAACTTAGCTCATGTCAAGATCAACTCCAAATGGAGTGAAAATTGGTGTGTGAGATCACAAAAATGTGCTGAGTAAGAATATGCCTCCCACTTTTGAATTCATGGGATGAAAACAGTTTGAATTTGAATTTGAGTTCAAACCACCCTCTTTCTAGTTATACCCAAAAGGACTTCAAAAAGGTTTTGAATTTGGGTGAAACTTGGCATGGACATTCCTAGCAAGGTGTAGGAGTTTTTCATATATCCAGCCCCTATATGATGCATGTGGGAAATACCACTTTTGCACTTGGTGAGTTTACCCTCTAATGAGCATGTTGATGGTGGTTACTTGCTCTTAAAATGTGTTCATCAACTTTCTTCAAATGAAGTGTGTGTGTGGTGTGATGAACACTCTGAGTATGTGCCAAAAACATAGGCCCTTACAAGCATAAACTTTATACAAGATACATTATTCATGGGTCTCTGAGAAGTCGTGCTCATGTCGTCACTACATATACATATACTACTGTCTACACGACATGTCACCGATTAAAAAAGTTTTTCTTACACCACCCTCGCTGCCCTACTTGGCAACGGTAACCTACTACTCGGAGTAGAACTCGACCTCCTGCGGGTCATCCTCCTACGCTACCTCTGCTGGTGGCTCCGGGTCCATGACCTCCTCTTCCGGTTCAGGTTCCACCATCACCGGGATACCCAAAACCACGGGTATGGCACCTACCATCGGTAGGCCCATTACCGTAGGCATGAGGTCCTGCAATGCGTGCACCTCGTCCATGGCCTGGTTGTAGTCCTCTTCCCAGTCTTGCCCCTCCTCAATAGCGTCATCACACTCATGAGTGAGGACCTCATTATGCTGGGTCAGAGCCTGCACTTGTTGTTGTAAAGCCGTGATGTCGACGCGGCTTTTCTTTTTCGCCTTCTTCAGACGATGCAACTGATTGTGTTGTTCGTTCAGTCGCTTTATCGTCGGAAGGAGAACATTGCAAAGTGCGCTGTGAGCACTCTCGAAATGATCTCCACGGCTGGTGCTCTCCTTGAGCTTTGCAGCAAGACAATCCGTATGAACAGCTTTGCTGTCCATCACGGCTTTTCCTGCCCTCAACTGGAGACTGAGATTCGCCTCCGCGGGATTGTACCTTTTTGACACCCGATTCCAAAAATAGAACCAAGTGAATGCATATGTGTGCCCAGGATTTTGATCACACATACACATGTAATCCACAAACTGAATTCAGAATATAACCATGAATAAATAGGGTTTAAGTACTTTATTACAATGACTCAATGTCTCAGTCATGAATGTCTATCTTATTCTTGCAGCGGAAGACTCTAAACGACAGCGGAAATAGCTAAATAGAGGCTCCAATCTTCATCTCCATAGGCATGTTGAAGGTAGTGCGCACGCTTAGTACTCCACATGGTCCTCGAAGTACTCATCTCCTATAGCTGATGTTTATGTGGTAATGCAAGGATGAGTACATGTCGTAGTCAGCAAGTGCAGGAAAAGTATGACATGTAGCTTTCAACAAGGTATGGAATAAAAAGGCTCATTGCAGCAAGCAAATTTTATTTCACAAACATGGTAAAAACAGCAACTAAGTCTAGGTGAATTAAATCCCAATATAACCAAGTAATCGGCAACATTCTTTCATCATAATTCACCATTTATCAAATCTCAACCAGCCAATAATCTTTCTCAAGTTCATCTCATACTCATAAATATTCATAAACATCTCATATTCATATAACTGAAGCCAAACTCATTTTCATGACTCAAAACAGTTATAAAACCAATCCCAATGATCATACCATAACCATACCGAATATCCACCGCAAGTTTTCCCTCTAATCATGTGAGTTGGCCATGTGCTTGTGACCGGAAGCACGGCTATCATGATAGTTTTACACTCTGCAGAGGTGCCACCACTTTACCCACAATTTCATGATTTCGTCACCCGTCGGTGACTGCAGAACCTCCATTATACCAGTACACAACCGTCGGTGTATGGCCAAGGGATCACAAAATATCCTTAAGGGGCTACTAGATGTATGGACTCACTGAGGTTTCACCGGTAGGCTCGGATCAACATTCTCCTACCCACGGGCCCCCTCTTGTGCCATGCAGTTCCCAGGGCAGTCCTCCTCGACTCCCATTCCCCGCGCCGTCCATGGTCTATAACAATCTAGCAACACACCTAATTAATCAGCTAAGCCACACCCATATTTGGCCTTGTGGTGACACTGTTTTCCTGGCATGTGCTGGCATGAACCGGTCCTTAGATCTACGGCAAGCAAACCACCATCTCATTCAGCAACATCCACGAACCAAGCTTGCCTAGATCTTCCCAATTCCATGCTCATTAACATCATCAACTTATCATCATTATTCATATGAGTGCAGTAGCTAGACATGTTTTATTTCAGCTTCCCGTATCCCGTAGATTAAGCAAACCAAAAAAGAAAAACGACCATACCCAACTCATCAACTTTCCCGGTGACACGGATGGTTAATAAAACTAGTAAACTCCTATAAAACGGTGTCCCATCAAGTTGACTCAAGCATACATGTTTTCGCAAACAAAACAGTTTCAAAACATGGGATCAATATGGTCAAGGAGCACTTGCCTTGCTCCCGTGGTTCTTGTTGTTCAAGCATCTCGAAGTATTGGTGCTGTAGTTCCTCGTAGATGGCCTCTTGAGCTTGTTCTTCTACTCACAATCACGCACATACAAATATTACTGTAATCAATCATCGTGCACAAACTTTACTCAAGTTGCATTGGAGTAGATGGATGCAAATCCTATGGTGCTGTTTGATTAAACCAGTTTGTACGTGTTCTTGCATGTTTTAATGGGCTTTCATGGGGTTTTATGATGAAAAAGGGTGCTGGGATCAAGTATGGACGTGGTGATGATCTTGACTCAAGATCTAGATCAATTCCACCGTCAAAAACGGATCAAAACACGATCTGTCCACACGTAAAAGTTTCTGCTCGAAGGGGGCAAAGAAAACGGATGCGTAGAAACAGTGGTGACGTCGTAAGATGGGTAATGGTGACCTACCTCACTTCCTTTTGGTGGCAGGGCCTTCCTCCTAGCAATGACAGCAGTGGGGAATTTTTTTTCTATGGAAGATTAGGGCAAGACAGATCGTCGGGCTTCTTCTCCGGCGACGGCAGGGCTCGACGGAGCTCGACGGCGACCAAATTCCAGCAAGAGGAGAAACTTGGCGACTTGGCAGAAAGGAAGGGGGCTTGGCAGCAGGGGGGGGCGACCAAAAGAGAGAAGGGTCGGCCAAGGGGTTGGGGGTTATATTTATAAGGGGAAAAAAGAGAGTTCTACTCCAATTGGAGCTCAAATAAGAGTCCTATTCAATTTTTTTTGGATCTTAACAAACTTATGTCTTATGGTGCGGCAGCCTTGGGGATTTTATCCCCAAATTGTGGGGAAAATTCCACTTTTTGGGAATAGGGGAATTCAGAAATTTTGGGAGTAATTTGGGAATGGCTCATTTCAGCTATCTTTTTCCCATTCCTCACCATTTCTATGTCACCTGTTCCATTTCTCCATTCCCCTCTCTATTTCTATATCCCATTCTCCATTTCTACATTCCCCTCTCCATTTCTATGTACCATTCTCCATTTCTACATTCCCCTCTCCATTTCCATGTCCCATTCTCCATTTCTACATTGCCCTTCTCCATTTCTATGCCCCATTCTCCATTTCTATATTCCCTTCTCCATTTCTGTGGTTTTTCCTCCATTTCTATGGTTCATTCCTCCATTTCTATGATTTTTTCTCCATTTATATGGTTCCTTCCTCCATTTCTATGGTTCTTTCTCCATTTCTATGGTTCTTTTCTCCATTTCTAGAGTTCTTTCTCCATTTCTATAGTTCTTTCTCCATTTCTATAGTTCTTTCTCCATTTATACTTCTTTTATAATGTTTCTCTACATGAAAAATGTATGCAATGCATGGAAATTATTTTGAGAGTGTTACAAACCTACCCCCCTTAAACTTAATCTCGCCCTCGAGATTCGATAGAGTGGAGAATAGATGAGGTAATTCTGCCTTTAGATCTTCTTCATGCTCCCATGTAGTTTCGGCTTCCGTGAGATGGCTCCACTGTACCTTGCACCAACGGATCACTTTTTTCCTCGTAACCCTTTCCTTCACGTCAAAAATTTTGACAGGGTGCTCCGCGTAGATCAGATCCTTTTGAATCTCAAGCTCATCCATCGGTACTTGTTCTTCCGGTACTCTCAAGCACTTCTGGAGTTGGGATACATGAACTACAGTGTGCACGTCGGAGAGGTGCGTTGGCAGCTCTAGTTGATAGGCTACTTCTCCTCGCTTGCCCAAAATCTTGAATGGCCCGGTGTAGCGAGGTGCTAGCTTGCCTTTGACGTTGAACCGTCGTTGGCCTCGGATAGGCGATACCTTAAGATACACGAAGTCTCCCACTTTGAAGGTCAATCTTCTTCGCCTATTATCCGCATAACCCTTTTGTCGTGACTGAGCGGCCTTCAAGTTTTCTCGTATCGTTTGGACTTGTTTTTCGGCGTCTTGCAGCACTTCGGGTCCAAACACTTGGCTTTCTCCAGTCTCATTCCAGAACAGCGGCGTTCTACACCGTCTACCATACAATGCTTTGAAAGGTGACATCTTCAAGCTGGCTTGGTATCGGTTGTTGTATGAGAATTCAGCATACGGCAAGCTCCTATCCCAATTACGCCCATGTTTCAAGGCGCAAGCTCTCAACATGTCTTCCAAAATTTGATTTGTCCTCTCAGTTTGCCCGTCGGTTTGCGGGTGATAAGCGGAGCTGAAATTCAGTCATGTACCCATGGCTTCATGCAGCTTCTTCCAGAACCTAGAGGTAAATTGAGAACCCCGATCTGAAACTATCCTCTTCAGAACTCCATGGTGACACACGAATTGCTCCATATACAGCTCGGCTAGTTGTGCAACACTGTACTTGGTTCTAACAGGAAGGAAATGGGCTGTTTTCGTCAATCGGTCCACGATAACCCAAATAGAGTCGTAACCCGTGCCAATCCGACGATGAAATCCATGCTGATGTCTTCCCACTTCCACTCGGGTACTTTCAATGGCTGCAACAGTACAGAGGGTCTTTAATGTTCGGCCTTCACCCGTTGGCACGTATCGCATAAGGCAACATATTCAGCTATGTCCCTTTTCATACCATCCCACCAGTAGCAAGTTTTCATGTCCTTGTACATCTTTGTACATCTGGGGTGTATGGAATAAGGTGAGTCATGTGCCTCCTTTAATATCGTGTCACGGATGTGCTTCATGTTAGGCACACAAATCCTTTCCCCTAACCAAAGCGTGCCTTTCTCGTCTTCCTTGAAATCCTTTTCTATGCCTTGTCGGATTCTTTCCTTGATTTCCTTGATTTCCTCATCCGTTGATTGGACATCTCGTATCACTTGTTCCAGCGAGGAGTTCAGTTCTATCACCTCCATCTCGTTCAAGAACCCGAGAGGTAACTGTTCAAACTCCTTGCGCAGCTCGGGTGGCAGCTCCCGAAATGTGAGTTGGTGACATGCTCCCTTTCAGCTCAACGCATCAGCTACTACATTGGCCTTTCCGGGTGATAGTTGATACCCACATCATAATCTTTGATGAGTTTCAACCATCGACGTTGCCTCAAATTCAGATCCGTTTGCGTGAATATATACTTGAGGCTTTTGTGATCCGTATAGATCTCACATCGGTGGCCAAGGATATAATGTCTCCAAATCTTCAAGGCATGTACTACGGCTGTAAGTTCCAAGTCATGTGTGGGGCAATTAGGCTCATGTCTCTTTAGTTGTCTCGACGCATAGGCTACCACTTGTCCTTCTTGCATGAGCACACATCCAAGCCCTTGTCTTTATGGGTGACAAAATATGGTGAAGCTCTTGCTCACGTCCGGCAATACCAAAACCGGCGCTGTGGTTAATCTCTTCTTTAGCTCCTCAAAGCTTTCTTGACACGCTGGTGTCCACTGAAATGCTTTCCCTTTCGTTAGCAATTCAGTCATAGGCTTCACTATTTTGAAGAAATCCTTGATGAACCGGCGGTAATATCCAGCCATCCCTAGGAAACTCTGAATATCTCTTACATTCTGCGGTTGATTCCACTTCAAAACATCTCCCACTTTTTCAGGATCAACCGATACTCCTCCTTTGGATATGATGTGGCCTAGGAATGATATCTCCTTTAGCCAAAATTGGCACTTGCTGAACTTGGCATACAATTGATGCTCTCGCAGTTTCTGCAATGTCAATCTCAAGTGTTCCTCGTGTTCTTCCTCGCTTTTCGAATACACCATGATATCATCGATGAAAACCACGACGAACTTGTCCATGTACTCCATGAAGACCGTATTCATGAGGTACATAAAGTATGCGGGTGCATTCATCAACCCAAATGACATAACGGTATATTCATACGAACCATACCGTGTTCGAAATGCAGTCTTGGGTATGACGGAGGGCTTAATCTTCAGCTGGAAGTATCCCGACCAAAAACCAATCTTGGAGAAAATTCGGGCACCTTTCATTTGGTCAAACAGATCCTCTATACGGGGCAGCAGGTATTTATTCTTGATCTTCACCTCATTGAGAGACCTATAATCCACACACATCCTTTTGGTCCCATCCTTCTTGTCTACGAAGAGCACGGGGGCTCCCCATGGTTACGAGCTTGGGCGTATAAAACCCTTTTCTAGCTGCTCCTGAATATGCTTCTTGTGCTCCACTAATTCATTAGCAGGCATCCTATATGGCCTCTTAGCTATAGGTGCTGTTCCAGGTACTAAATCAATGGCAAATTCAATGTCCCGGTCAGGTGGCATACCTGGAAGTTCTTCCGGGAACACATTTGAATATTCTTGAACCACCAGAACGCTTTCCAATGTCGCTTCTTCGATGTGGTTCAGCACTGCCTTCTCGGTTGTAGGTTGGGCTACCTCAAACTCAATACGCGTACCCTGCTCACTCGTCAACTGCACGATCCTCTGAGTGCATTGAACTACTCCATTGTGCTTGCTTAACCAGTCCGTTCCAAGTATTATGTCAATCCCTTGGGAGTCCTAGACAATAAGGTTGGCAAGAAAGTCTACCCCCCTTATTTCAAGGCTTACTTTCGGACATACTATATTATTAGGAGCTAGAATTCAGAATTGAAAGAAGTGATTTCCCAACTATATGCATCAAGGTGTATGAACCTATATAAGGATGTGAACACGTGCCGAAGCATCTCACATCTCTCTACTATTTGTCGATGTCGACTTTCGCAGAAGCCTCCCACAACTCATACACAAGCACACAAACATTAGCAATCATCAAAAAAAAATCAGCACACCACTGTTATTCAAGACACTACGATCTAAGCGTTCCTATCACAGCTTTATCTAATGGAATAATCGTGAGAACCGGTGCTGTTCTCGCCGTGTGACGGGGGTGGTCCATACATGGGCGCACGCCATGGTGAGTCGGCAGTCCATGTAGGGTTAGATGACGCTGGTGCTCCATTTGCTCCCGCCTTGGCACGAGTCTCCTCTTGTTTCTCCAGCAAATACAGCTTCTTGTGGAGGTAACGGATCTCTTCTTGTGCGCTTCCGTAGTGGTTTCCTAACTCAACAAGCAACCTCTGAGACTTGTCAGCAGCTTGTGGGTTGGAAAGAGCTGTTACATGGGGTCCAATGATCTCCCTTGCGCCACTCTTCCGATACGGGTGCAGCTCAAAAGTGGTGCCCTCAAGCTGCTCATGGAAGGCGTAGCACTGTCCGGTGAGTGCTTCCCATGCAGCATCATAGATAGCTTCTGCCCTTGTAGATCTCCATGTGGGTGTGAAGTTCCGACTGACAGCCCTACCGTTAGATAGGATGGCTACGTCAGCCTTCCACTCTTCATGTCCAAGACGAGGGACTTTCTTGAGGAGATACTCCGGGTATAAGCTGCAGCAATCCAGAAATTCTTTGAGCTCCCTGGATATGTGTCCTCCTTCCATTCCGTCGGACCGAAATTTTTGAACTGAATGGTTGGCCCATTCATCATCTTCAATATTGGTCTCAACAAGAGGTGGCTCCTCCTCGGGTTCATCTCCTCTCGTCATAGCTTCATGAGGCTCCACGGGGGGTAAGCCTGCGTAAAACTCCTCCTGAGGTGCATACCAATGCAGTTCTTGTGGATCATCCTCCATATCGTCTTCGAATGGTTCCACCTCTTCCGGGTCCTCTTCCTCATGCATAGAGCTATTGACTTCTTCTTCATCATGAGGTTCTGTTTTCACCTCCTTCCAATATGGTCCATCGGACACCTCAATGGGGTTAAGAGCACTCCCACGTGGTGGTGGACGAGTTCTTATGCGTGCTGTGCTCCTGATCACCGGCATCTATACATAAGACATGAGAAGCTTTGGAGAATGAAGAAATAACTCCAAAACTTCAGAAGCTATGGAGCAAGAAAGAAAAGATTCCTATGTGTTTTAGAGTGTCCATTCTACCTAGGCTTGCGTCCTACGGTCAACGTGGCTCTGATACCAATCTGTGACACCCGGTCCCGAAAATAGAACCAAGTGAATGCATATGTGACCCAGGATGTTCATCACACATACACATGTAATCCACAAACTGAATTTAGAATATAACCATGAATAAATAGGGTTTAAGTACTTTATTACAATGACTCAATGTCTCACTCATGAATGTCTATCTTATTCTTGCAGCGGAAGACTCTAACGACAGCGGAAAGTGACTAAAGACAGCAGGCTCCATCTTAGACTCCACAGGCATGTTGATGGTAGTTCGCACGCCTAGTACTCCACATGGTCCTCGAAGTACTCATCTCCTGTAGCTGATGTTTATGTGGCAATGCAAGGGTGAGTACATGTCGTACTCAGCAAGTGCGGGAAAAGTATGACATGTAGTTTACAACAAGGTAGAAAATAAAAAGGCTTATTGCAGCAAGCAAATTTTATTTCACAAACATGGTAAAAACGCAACTAAGTCTAGGTGAATTAAATCCCAATATAACCAAGTAATCAGCAACATTCTTTCATCATAATTCACCATTTATCAAGTCTCAACCAGCCAATAGTCTTTCTCAAGTTCATCTCATACTCATAAATATTCATAACCATATCATATTCATATAACTGAAGCCAAACTCATTTTCATGACTCAAAACAGTTCCAAAAGAAATCCCAATTACCATACCATAACCATACCGAATATCCATCCCAAGTTTTTCGTCTAATCATGTGAGTTGGCCAGGTGCTTTTACCGGAAGCACGGCTATCATGATAGTTTTACACTCTGCAGAAGTGGCACCACTTTACCCACAAGTTTGTGATTTCGTCACCCATCGGCGACTGCAGAACCTCCATTATACCAGTACACAATCGTCGGTGTATGGCCAAGAGATCACAAAATAGCATTTACAAAGAGGCTACTAGATGTATGGACTCACTGAGGTTTCACCGGCAGGCTAGAATCACCATTCTCCCACCCACGGACGCTCTATTGTGCCATGCAGTTCCCAGGGCAGTCCTCCTCGACTCCCATTCCCCGTGCCATCCATGGTCCATAACAAACTAGCAACACACCTAATTAATCAGCTAAGCCGAACCCATATTTGACCTTGTGGTGGCACTGTTTTCCTAGCATGTGTGAAACAGCTCTGATACCACGCTGAAACAGCTCTGATACCATGCTGAAACAGCTCTGATACCACGCTGACGCGACCCGCTCAACCGAGACAGGCCACTCGCCCGGGAATCGCATTGGGTGGTACCGTGTTATGCGGCACCCAACAACACACATATGAGGAACAATGTATTACATAAAACAATAGCGGAAGCTTACAAGTTTTTCTTTGTAAATACTCTACATCAAGTAACTACAGCGGAAGTCTTTATCAACTCACGTCGAATAACTAAGAGCACCCGAGATGAAGTCCAGCCCGCGGACTCCTCTCGCTAGCAACACGAAGATAAGCAGCAGCGGCTGGGTTCTCCATGTGTTACCTGACTCAGGAGTTCCCGAGTCTCACCGGACAACCTTCTTTTCAGCATCGTTGTTAACCTGCAAAACCACTTATATAGAAAGCGTGAGCACATAGGCTCAGCAAGTCTGACCCATCTCTCCTAAACAAGAAACTCTACATGCACGATGGTTTCAAATGGGTCGGCTAGATTTGCATAAGGGACTCGCCTAAAGTTGATCCTTAACTTTCAGATTTTAAGCCCCATTGTGCAGACCTTGAGCCGAAAAGCATCGCAACTCCACAATCAAACAAGAAACGCTTTGTTGCGATGCTCCTTGCACAAAGTGAAAGTAAACTTTAATGAGCCTACCTCTAATTCAATCATAGTTGCAATACAAGTTATAGCACAGCCTTATCAAGTTCAAAAATAACCAATTCCAGTTGTTGCTACATCAAGACGCAGTGGGCAAGTATGCTCATATAACCGCGAGCGACGGTGATTCGAATCAGTACACGCCCGGATTACACAACACGTACACCCGTACTCCGAGTTGCCGGCAGCAACCTCGACTGACGTTGTACGCGGCCACCTTACCCAAGATCTTCCACATTGGACGTAGTCCAACTGCCCCGAGTACGGAAGTTCCCTCAAGGTACATACCCGCTGTGGTATGTTCTTGAGCGAGTTACCTCCTGCTACCCTGACGCCGAAAGCCTAAGGCAGTTGGAAAAGTTCCACTATGGATCTCCCAAGGTACATCGGTTTCCTGGGTCCCATATAGCCAGTATGTACCCGGTACACAACTCAAACTTGTCCAACAGGGCCAAGCACGGACGGGCCTTAACCGACACAGGCAGGGCTATGCACGCACGGCCTGCAATCTGCTGCATCTAAACCTCCCTGCCCGGTCTCCATTTCTTAAGTGTGAACTTTCCTCATCTTTTCTAATTCGGACCCGTTCCGAGTAAACAAGCCCTAAACTCGCGAGTAGATTCCAACTACTCGTCTTCTACCGGACCTTTCCTACTAACATTAGCGTAGCCAAATTCCCTCGAGGAGTTGCTATTCTACCCTTTCTGTCTTAGGTGTTTTTGGTCATGCAAGTGGGGTTTTCAATATCATCTAGACGTAAGGCAAGCAACGATGCAAAGCTATGATTTCTACAAATGAAAATGCTTTATAAAACGGTTCAAATGCAAACCGGGGCTTGCCTGTTTTGCAGGTGACTACTGTTACAATCAGTTAGTGACGATCACTTGGAGCTTGATCACTTGTTCTCCTTCCTCCTTGATCTTCACTTCAAGTCCTTCTCACCTTCTTCACGTATATGCTACACGATATGATCATGCATATATATTTAATTGAAAAGCTTTTGCTCATAAGATCTAAAGACCATTTTAAAACTGGAACTTTGTTTAAGAATTTAAAATGACACTGGTACTAGTGGTTTGGGTTGGGCTTAAACACTAAGATCACTTATTAAGTGCTTTTCCCACTTAAGTGTTGATCACCTTAAGGGATCACACATGACAGTGGTGATCCAGAGCTCTAATGGAGCTGAGAATTTTCATGTGAGTTCCTTGTCACAAGAAAGTCCTCTGGACCAAAATTTAGCACATTTCATGGAATGGTTTATTCAGAATAATTCTCTAAGTATTTAGTCAAAGATGAATTAATTCTGAGGTAACATCCATGTTCATGTCAAACTCAGTGAACCACAATTTCAATTATAGTTTATATAGTCTACATGAATTTTCCTATGATTTTTGGAGCTAAGAATTTCCCAGAACTGAATATACAAGTATTGGAAATTCTCTGAAAATGTTTGCTGTATTCATTTGAATACAGGAACTTACAATCTGAATTACCCTGATAAATTCAACTCCAGATGAGCTGAAACTTTTACAGGAGTCTAATAACACCCTAAAGAATATTCTGGCAAAATTTGAGTATTTTTGGATAAACCAAACTCTCTCTAAAATTCTTTTGCTTAAAAGCTTTAAAGAATTTTCCAGAATTAAATAAAGACTTTCATACAAATTGGGTTGCATATTTGGATAGAGTTTGTCAATCTGAATCTAACCCAATTTGAATCACTAAATTTGGAGGTTCCTAGCAAAAGTTATGCTCTTCTAAAGTTTGGGGAAAAATCTGGGATTTGAATAAATCCGGGGGAAAAGTTTAAACCAGACTGTGGGCCACAGGGCACGTGTCACCTACAGAATCAAAGGCACACGGGGCCACACATATTCCTCCGTGCAGTCACACGGGATCCCACAGCCACAGAGGATCAGGGTTTTAAACTCTCTCTCACTGACGACTGGGCCCGCCGACCCCTTCTTCTACCTCGGGTCAGTTCCCGCGCTCCGGGTGCCCGCGCCGCCGCCCTCGCCGGAGATCGCCGGAACTCGATCTCCCGGCCTCTGCTCGAGCCCTTGCTCGCCGCCAGAGCCTAACCTGCCCTGCTGAGCACGATGGTAAGGTTTCCCCGAGCCGGCAAAACCTCTATGGTAGCTAGCGAAGCTGCGGCAGCCAGGCACTTCATCGGCGACGTCGGTCGGCCATCCTAGTGCACCAACAGTTCAACAAAATGGTGCTACAGCACCGGTGAACGATGGGGAAGCTCGGCCTAGACTCAAAAACGTTCGAGAATGATGGCAAACATGCTTTCACCGTGCGACCGCGGTCCCCCGGTTCGGTCGCCGGTAGAAACCCATGAAATACTCAGTCTATGTGCAGTTTTAGCCTAGAACCGTGAAGGGCAAAGGATCGCCTATCGCTTTGGGCCCTTCGTGCAAACTTTGACGAACAAAGATTGAGAATTGGGAAGGAATTCGGGATTACCGTGCCGGAAGGTCAGATGGAGTATGCTGGAGCAACTTTTCAAAATTCACTCCCGGCGATGCATGGCACGGTCTGATCTTTGGAGGGGAGCAGCAGGGTGCCTTGGCGCGTCCAGAGGCGCTGGTACTTGGCTGTGATACTCACCAGACTGAGCTGTCCACGGACGCCTCCCAATCGATCCTTGTTCGGCCGCCGCACGGCCGTAGTTTACCCGGGGTAGGAGAGCCGATCATCGGTCGGGGACGCGTTGAGGAGGGAGAGGGAGCTGCGCCGGTGCTATATGGCTATTGACCAGCTGTTGTTCGTGCCTGTTTGAGCCGGCTGTCGAGCAAACGACGGCGGCGGCGTTGGTGTTGCTCAGGGCACGAGGGGAGAAGAAATGGAGTGGTTCCTCGGGGCTGTGGTAAGAGGACACGGCCGAGGTGATAAGAAGGAGAAAGCAGCTCGCCAGGCGTCCACCGGTGAAGCAGGTGGTGGCTCGGCGCTGCCCGGTGTCGACCGGCGCTGCCCTCGGTGTGGGAGGCAAAACAGAGACCCAACACTGAGATCTTTTGCAAGTTTTCAGTTCACACAATGACATGTGGGACCCACTGATCAGTCCACCTTATCCCCTCTCCAAATATCTCTCAAGTTTGAATGTTGAGTGAATTCAATTGTGGGAATTCAAATCTGGTATGCATTTGGATAATTGGGCAAGTTTCATCCAAATTCAAACATGCATTTGAATTCTTTGTGTTTTAAAGTCCATTTTGCAAAATGGGTTGCAAACTATTTCCATAAATCATGAAACTTTGCACACCCCCTAATTTGGACTCAAGGAATTCAAATATGAAATATGATTTTTATTTTGGCTGCTGCAAATGAGATTTTTAGCACAACAGTTTTGAATTCCATTGTGTTTTTCTCATTTGAATTTTTGTTTGAACAAATTGTTCGAAATCTGATTTTTTTTTCTCACACATATGGGAACTTCCCATCCTTGTTTTTGACCCCTCTAGGGTTCCAAGTTCTAAAATGAACATTTGACTTGTGTGAAGAAAGCCCTCATGTGTGTTATCACATGTGGGAAAAAGTTTTAACAAGTCCCAAATTTCATACACATGAAACAAAACTTTGCAAACAAGTGTTTCTTTGTATTCATAATTTTGGGACCTTTACATTCCTCCCCCCATAAAAGGAATCTCGTCCCGAGATTCAAAAGAAGAACGAGGTGGGAGGTAATTACAAGGTTTATGACAAAAGCTCCGGATAATTCCTGTGGATGTAATCTTCGGATTCCCACGTCGCCTCTTCCGGGGTATGATTACTCCACAGGACTTTGTAAAATTTCAAAGTCCGGTTCCTGGTGGTCCGGGTCTTTTCATCGATAATCTGTACAGGTTGCTCGACATAGGTGAGATCCGGTTTCAACTCGTCGATGTCTTCGGTGTGGATGGCAGCTGTAAACTTGAGACATTTCCGCAGCTGGGATACGTGAAATATGTCATGAATACCGGCAAGGCTTGCCTGTAGTTCCAGCCGGTAGGCTACAGTTCCGCACTTCTCCGTGATAGTAAACGGACCGATGAATCGGGGAGCAAGTTTCCCCTTGACACCAAACCGATGAATCCCCTTCATCGGAGACACACGAAGATACACGTGCTCTCCGGCTTCGAAATGCAGCGGTCGACGTCTCTGGTCCGCGTAGCTCTTTTGACGAGATTGGGCAGCTTTGAGGTTCTCTTGTATTATCCGAACTCTCTCTTCGGCTTCATTGACAAGATCAACCCCGAACGTTACGCGTTCACCGGATTCGCACCAATTCAATGGTGTACGGCACTTCCGGCCGTATAGAGCTTCATATGGTGCCATCTTAATGCTCGTCTGATATCCGTTGTTGTACGAGAACTCCGCCAGCGGTAAGTGATCATCCCAGCTCTTACCGTGGTGGATGGCACATGCTCTTAGCATATCCTCTAGTATTTGATTCACCCTCTCAGTTTGCCCATCGGTTTGAGGGTGATATGCAGAGCTTCTAATCAACTTTGTCCCCAAGGAGGTGTGTAGCTGTTCCCAGAAACGGGCTACGAACAGCGATCCTCTATCTGACACAATGGTGCGGGGAACTCCATGTAAGCACAAGATCCGTGCTATGTACAGCTCCGCATACTGCTTTGCGTTGTACCTAGTATGCACAGGGACGAAATGTGCTGATTTGGTTAATCGGTCCACGATTACCCAAATCGAATCATGGTTGTGGGAGTTCATCGGCAACCCGACGATGAAGTCCATACTCAAGTCTTCCCACTTCCATGCCGGTACTTGCAATGGCTGCAACAGGCCTGACTTCTTCATATGGTCGGCCTTGACTCTTCGACACGTATCACATTCCGAAACGTACTTTGCAACTTCACGTTTCATACGTGTCCACCAAAACTTCTTCCGGAGGTCTTGGTACATTTTACTGCCCGGATGAATGGAAAACTTGAACAAATGAGCTTCATCCAAAATTTTCTTCCGTAGTTCCATATTCCGGGGTACTACAATCCGGTTGTTAAACCACAAAGTACCCTCATCGTCCTTCCGGAAGCACTTCATTTCTCTGTTGTCTAATCTTCGTCGTATGTGAGACATACCCTTGTCTTTTCGTTGAGCCTCAATGATCTCCTCTCGGATGGTAGGAATGAGAGCAAGATTATAGAGAGCTCCATACGGGATGACACGGAGGCTTGGTTCTTTATCATCCATTTCAGCAATAGTTAGGTGATGGATATGCGCCTTACGACTAAGTGCATCGGCGACCACATTCGCCTTTCCTGGATGATAATGAATTTCAAGTTCATAGTCCTTAATGAGCTCTAGCCATCTTCGTTGCCTCATGTTCAATTCTTTCTGAGTGAAGATGTACTTCAAGCTCTTGTGGTCGGTGTAGAGGTGTACAAGATTTCCGAGCAAGTAATGCCTCCACATCTTCAAAGCAAGGACCACGGCAGCTAACTCAAGATCATGAGTTGGATAATGCTGCTCGTGAGTTCTGAGTTGACGAGATCCATAAGCGACCACTCGTCTTTCTTGCATCAGCACGCAGCCAAGACCGATGCCAGATGCATCGCAATAAATGTCGAATGGCTTCGTTGTATCTGGCTGAGCAAGAACTGAGGCTGTTGTGAGATGCTTCACTAAGGTCTTGAAAGCTTGTTCACACGCAGCACCCCACACAAATCTGGTATTCTTCTTTAATAATTCCGTCATCGGTTTAGCAATCTTGGAGAAACTCGGAATAAACCTCCGGTAGTAACCCGCTAAACCGAGGAAGCTTCGGATTTCATGTACTGACTTTGGTGACTCCCATTTCTGTACTTGGATAATCTTACTCGGATCTACAGCGATGCCCTCCGCTGAAATAATGTGTCCGAGAAAAGGTACTTGATTAATCCAGAATTCACATTTGCTGAATTTTGCATAGAGCTGATGATCTCGCAATCTTTGTAGCACAATATGCAGATGTTCAGCATGTTCTTCCTCTGACTTGGAGTACACCAAGATATCGTCGATGAAGACCACGACGAATTTATCCAACTCCGGCATGAACACTGAATTCATCAGGTACATAAAGTGTGCCGGGGCGTTGGTCAAACCAAAAGACATAACGAGATACTCATACAGCCCGTATCTTGTTGAAAATGCCGTCTTCGGAATATCTTCTGCCCGGATTTTAATCTGATGATATCCGGACCGAAGATCCATCTTCGAAAATACCTTCGCACCCACTAATTTATTGAAGAGCATATGAATGCGAGGTAGTGGATACTTGTTCTTGATGGTAACGGCGTTTAAAGGACGATAATCAACACAAAGCCGTAGTGTTTCGTCCTTCTTCTTGACAAACAACGCTGAACAACCCCAAGGTGACGAACTCGGTCGTATAAATCCCTTGCTCATTAGGTCATTCAGCTGTGTCTTCAATTCTGCCAGTTCATTGGGTGCCATCTTGTACGGCCTTCGTGATATCGGTGTGGTTCCCGGTATAAGTTCGATCTTGAACTTAACGTCTCGTTCGGGCGGCATGCCCGGTAAATCGTCGGGAAACACATCCGGATACTCACGTACCACCGGAATGTCCTCTATCTTGACAGCTTCCGTGTGGTTCACTGTTGCAATCTGCTGCCGTCTGGCGCCCAGAATTAATATATGAAGACCGTGCTGTGGGGAGTTGAGCTCAACGGTCCTGGAGCTGATGTTAAGAACCGCTCTGTGGTAATTCAACCACGACATCCCCAAAATGATGTCGATCTTCAGACCCTCAAGGATAATGAGAGTCGTAGGGTATATTTTACCACCCAAACAAAGAGGTGCTCGGGAGACAACCTCACTTGCGGTACTGCTGCCCCCGGGCGAAGATATGAGGTATTGCCTCTTTGTATAAACGGTTTGGAGCTGATGTTGAGCCACAAAAGATTGGCTAATGAAGTTGTGTGTGGCACCGGAATCAAAGAGAACTAAAACCGGTAGCTGATTCAGAGAAAACATCCCTGCTAAAGCGGCTTCTCCTTCCGGAACATCATCAATCACAGTATAGTGAATGTTGCCCCTTATCTGCCCTCCTATCTGCAGATTGAGGTACGGGTCGTATTGTTGTAAATATGATGACCCGCACCCTTGAATTCCCTCCGAACATTGCCTAGCATAATGGCCCTTACGCCCACAAGTAAGACACGGATGCCTCTCCGGTTCTTGGTTGACTTGCGGTGGACTGCTAGGTACATATGGCTGCAGCGATGGAGCACAAAACACCGTCTGATGCTGCGGTTGTGGAGGTGGTGCAAGTTGTAGAACTTGACCAACAATCAATCTCTGAGGAGTTGATCGTACAGGTGGCCTCCATCTCTCACCGGTTGGCGTTTGATACACCAAACGGTACTTCTGAGGCACATGACTTGTGCTAGCCTGCTCGATCTTACTCATCTTTCTCTTCTCCGCTTGCCACTCAAGTGTCGGCTTCTCTTGAATGAAAGCCGCATTGACCATGTCGGTGTAACTGCCGTTATTATGTACGGCCATCTTCTCCCGTAATATGGCACTCAGGCCATGGAAAAATAGGTCACATCGTGCCTCTTCTTTCGCCACATATTCGGGAGCATATTGGGCCAAAAGATTGAATCTCCTGATATACTCGAGGACACTCATGTCCCCTTGCTTCAAGCCCCAAAATTCCTCCTGCTTTGCCTTGACAATACCTAGTGGTATGTAACGAGTACGAAAGGCTTCACAAAACTCTCTCCATGTTACTTGATGGCCCTCCGGAATGGTGGCAACATAATCCACCCACCAGTTTCCGGCGGCTCCATGGAGTTGTTGAGCGGCAAACTTTGTCTTCTGGTATTCATCACACTTGAATACTCCAAATTTAGACTCCATGACACGAAGCCATTGATCTGCTTCCACAGGTTCGGTGGCTTCAGTAAAAATTGGTGGTTGAGTCGCCAAGAAATCCAGATAAGCGTTCCGAGGTGGAACGACTTTTTGCGTGTTCTGGAGTACGCCCTGCTGTACCAAAGCTTGGAGTAAGCGTGTGTGTTCTTGTGTTGCTTCTTGGAGTAGCCTAGCGTTCTATTGGTTAGACTCGACAACTCGAGTCATAAGATCCATCCATCCCGTGGATGGTGGTTCCGATGGTGGAATAGAAGCATCACCATCTCGACGAGATCTTCCGGCCCTACTCCTAGAGTGATTACGAACCATACTGCAAAATGTAGTTGAGATGAGTTAAGCAAGAACTCATCATTATGTGAGACTAATGGAAACATGATTATGTCAAAACTTTATGAAAGCAGTAACAAAATTCATGTCTACAAAACTCCTTAGTAGGCATAGCTATTCAGCCTATCTGTACAGAACAGACCTTTATGCACTATCTCCAGATTTTGATCTAATTAAGAGCATTTTCATAACTAAAGTTGAATACCAAAGTTAAATTTAACTTCAGTATCTTTCCAACGAGTACTCATATGCCCCCAGATCATCTCCGGATTAAAAGTTATGATTTTTCCAAAGTTGACAGAATTCCTGGATAAAATTTGCCAGCACCTCCTTTGTACATGGCTGATTTTATCACAGTTGTATATGTAAATACAATAAGAACCTGAACAAACTTTGAACTACAACAATGTTTCACATTCATAATCTTTCCAATGGTGTATCATAGGCTTCTTAAGGGTTTATCTACAGAAAGTTATGGCTTAAAAACAGAAAGGTCCAGAGAGGTTTTGTTGCTGTCCTGGTTCTGGACAGTTTACCTTACTCTGAACTTTCTACCCATTTAGCATGTGATTTAGCTCTGGAGGTCTACAAACAAGTTGTAGATCACTTGAAAATATTTCCATAGCTGTATCTTACACCTTAATTGGGTCAAGCTACTCAGAGTTATGCTCTGTTGAAGTCCAGCACAAATTCCTGCCGAGAACAGAGCACTCTGTTTTTGAAATCTTTGAAGTCTAATCTTCCTCTCATTTGAATCTTAGCTCAAAATAAGAGTTCAGTAACTAATATTTGTTTCAAACTTCCATTTTTATTTGAAAGTTAGTTCATAAGTCATTTCTTCAAAGGAAAGGGGTTATTATGTTTAGTACGGCGTCGATGCACCGTAAGAAGCATGTCGGTACTACGTAGCCTCACCAAAAGAAAATCCTAACCGGATTATACCGGTATGACGTATCTCAGGTGGCACTAACACGATCACTCACAAACGTGTACTATTCGTACTACGATTTCGTGGTTAATCCTGCATAAGTCACACTCAATCATCAGGTCCGGCTGCACACCGAACCCGGTATCCATACATTTCTTACACCCGTCCGTCATCACTCGCACAGGTGTTCTCAAGCCAAACACGCCTTGAGCTACGTGTTCACGTTACTAACCACGTGACAGGGTTTCCCAAATTGCACCACGCACGCCTGGGACAGACGTTGCTCGAGTACCCCCAAACGACATGAAGAGTCGTAGAGGATACTAAAGCGGATCGAGTTACCTGCCACCCGTGGGGCTCCACCCTTCAGCTTGTGCGCACTGGTGGACAGCTCTTACATGAACCCCCCAAGACATAAATCGTCCTGAGATGCACGATTTTCCGACATAACAAATAAGTTAGGTTGCCACCTTCATATTAAGCTAATAGTAATCCTTATGTGGGCCTAGTATCGTATCCTCACCGTAACCTAAATTTTTGTCGTAATACCATCCTTATTCTGTGTGCTATTCCCAATGCGTCTCTGATACCACGCTGAAACAGCTCTGATACCACGCTGACGCGACCCGCTCAACCGAGACAGGCCACTCGCCCGGGAATCGCATTGGGTGGTGCCGTGTTATGCGGCACCCAACAACACACATATGAGGAACAATGTATTACATAAAACAATAGCGGAAGCTTACAAGTTTTTCTTTGTAAATACTTTACATCAAGTAACTACAGCGGAAGTCTTTATCAACTAACGTCGAATAACTAAGAGCACCCGAGATGAAGTCCAGCCCACGGACTCCTCTCGCTAGCAACACGAAGATAAGCAGCAGCGGCTGGGTTCTCCATGTGTTACCTGACTCGGGAGTTCCCGAGTCTCACCGGACAACCTTCTTTTCAGCATCGTTGTTAACCTGCAAAACCACTTATATAGCAAGCGTGAGCACATAGGCTCAGCAAGTCTGACCCGTCTCTCCTAAACAAGAAACTCTACATGCACGATGGTTTCAAATGGGTCGGCTAGATTTGCATAAGGGACTCGCCTAAAGTTGATCCTTAACTTTCAGATTTTAAGCCTCATTGTGCAGACCTTGAGCCGAAAAGCATCGCAACTCCACAATCAAACAAGAAACGCTTTGTTGCGATGCTCCTTGCACAAAGTGAAAGTAAACTTTAATAAGCCTATCTCTAATTCAATCATGGTTGCAATACAAGTTATAGCACAGCCTTATCAAGTTCAAAAATAACCAATTCCAGTTGTTACTACGTCAAGACGCAGTGGGCAAGTATGCTCATATAACCGCGAGCGACGGTGATTCGAATCAGTACACGCCCGGACTACACGACACATACACCCGTACTCCGAGTTGCCGGCAGCAACCTCGACTGACGTTGTACGCGGCCACCTTTCCCAAGATCTTCCACATTGGACGCAGTCCAACTGCCCTGAGTACGCAAGTTCCCTCAAGGTACATACCCGCTGTGGTATGTTCTTGAGCGAGTTACCTCCTGCTACCCTGACGCCGAAAGCCTAAGGCAGTTGGAAAAGTTCCACTATGGATCTCCCAAGGTACATCGGTTTCCTGGTTCCCATATAGACAGTATGTGCCCGGTACACAACTCAAACTTGTCCAACAGGGCCAAGCACGGACGGGCCTTAACCGACACAGGCAGGGCTATGCACGCACGGCCTGCAACCTGCTGCATCTAAACCTCCTTGCCCGGTCTCCATTTCTTAAGTGTGAACTTTCCTCATCTTTTCTAATTCGGACCCGTTCCGAGTAAACCAGCACTAAACTCGCGAGTAGATTCCAACTACTCTTCTTCTACTGGACCTTTCCTACTAACATTAACGTAGCCAAATTCCCTCTAGGAGTTGCTATCCTACCCTTTCTCTCTTAGGTGTTTTTGGTCATGCAAGTGGGGTTTTCAATATCATCTAGACGTAAGGCAAGCAACGATGCAAAGCTATGATTTCTACAAATGAAAATGCTTTATAAAACGGTTCAAATGCAAACCGGGGCTTGCCTGTTTTGCAGGTGACTACTGTTACAATCAGTTAGTGACGATCACTTGGAGCTTGATCACTTGTTCTCCTTCCTCCTTGATCTTCACTTCAAGTCCTTCTCACCTTCTTCACGTATATGCTACACGATATGATCATGCATATGTATTTAATTGAAAAGCTTTTGCTCATAAGATCTAAAGACCATTTTAAAACTGGAACTTTGTTTAAGAATTTAAAATGACACTGGTACTAGTGGTTTGGGTTGGGCTTAAACACTAAGATCACTTATTAAGTGCTTTTCCCACTTAAGTGTTGGTCACCTTAAGGGATCACACATGACAGTGGTGATTCAGAGCTCTAATGGAGCTGAGAATTTTCATGTGAGTTCCTTGTCACAAGAAAGTCCTCTGGACCAAAATTTAGCACATTTCATGGAATGGTTTATTCAAAATAATTCTCTAAATGTTTAGTCAAAGATGAATTAATTCTGAGGTAACATCCATGTTCATGTCAAACTCAGTGAACCACAATTTCAATTATAGTTTATAGAGTCTACATGAATTTTCCTAGGATTTTTGGAGCTAATAATTTCCCAGAACTGAATTTACAAGTTTTGGAAATTCTCTGAAAATGTTTGCTGTATTCATTTGAATACAGGAACTTACAATCTGAATTACCCTGATAAATTCAACTCCAGATGAGCTGAAACTTTTACAGGAGTCTAATAACACCCTAAAGAATATTCTGGCAAAATTTGAGTATTTTTGGATAAACCAAACTCTCTCTAAAATTCATTTGCTTAAAAGTTTTAAAGCATTTTCCAGAATTAAATAAAGACTTTCATACAAATTGGGTTGCATATTTGGATAGAGTTTGTCAATCTGAATCTAACCCAATTTGAATCACTAAATTTGGAGGTTCCTAGCAAAAGTTATGCTCTTCTAAAGTTTGGGGAAAAATCTGGGATTTGAATAAATCCGGGGAAAAGTTTAAACCAGACTGTGGGCCACAGGGCACGTGTCACCTACAGAATCAAAGGCACACGGGGCCACACATATTCCTCCGTTCAGTCACACGGGATCCCACAGCCACAGAGGATCAGGGTTTTAAACTCTCTCTCACTGACGACTGGGCCCGCCGACCCCTTCTTCTACCTCGGGTCAGTTCCCGCGCTCCGGGTGCCCGCGCGGCCGCCCTCGCCGGAGATCGCCGGAACTCGATCTCCCGGCCTCTGCTCGAGCCCTTGCTCGCCGCCAGAGCCTAACCTGCCCTGCTGAGCACGATGGTAAGGTTTCCCCGAGCCGGCAAAACCTCTATGGTAGCTAGCGACGCTGCGGCAGCCCGGCACTTCATCGGCGACGTCGGTCGGCCATCCTAGTGCACCAACAGTTCAACAAAATGGTGCTACAGCACCGGTGAACGATGGGGAAGCTCGGCCTAGCCTCAAAAACGTTCGAGAATGATGGCAAACATGCTTTCACCGTGCGACCGCGGTCCACCGGTTCGGTCACCGGTAGAAACCCATGAAATACTCGGTCTATGTGCAGTTTTAGGCTAGAACCGTGAAGGGCAAAGGATCGCCTATCGCTTTGGGCCCTTCGTGCAAACTTTGACGAACAAAGATTGAGAATTGGGAAGGAATTCGGGATTACCGTGCCGGAAGGTCAGATGGAGTACGCCGGAGCAACTTTTCAAAATTCACTCCCGGCGATGCATGGCACGGTCTGATCTTTGGAGGGGAGCAGCAGGGTGCCTTGGCGCGTCCAGAGGCGCTGGTACTTGGCCGTGATACTCACCAGACTGAGCTGTCCACGGACGCCTCCCAATCGATCCTTGTTCGGCCGCCGCACGGCCGTGGTGTACCCGTGGTAGGAGAGCCGATCATCGGTCGGGGACGCGTTGAGGAGGGAGAGGGAGCTGCGCCGGTGCTATCTGGCTATTGACCAGCTGTTGTTCGCGCCTGTTTGAGCCGGCTGTCGAGCAAACGACGGCGGCGGCGTTGGTGTTGCTCAGGGTGCGAGGGGAGAAGAAATGGAGTGGTTCCTCGGGGCTGTGGTAAGAGGACACGGCCGAGGTGATAAGAAGGAGAAAGCAGCTCGCCAGGCGTCCACCGGTGAAGCAGGTGGTGGCTCGGCGCTGCCCGGTGTCGACCGGCGCTGCCCTCGGTGTCCATCACCCGGGGAGGCAAAACAGAGACCCAACACTGAGATCTTTTGCAAGTTTTCAGTTCACACAATGACATGTGGGACCCACTGATCAGTCCTCCTTATCCCCTCTCCAAATATCTCCCAAGTTTGAATGTTGAGTGAATTCAATTGTGGGAATTCAAATCTGGTATGCATTTGGATAATTGGGCAAGTTTCATCCAAATTCAAACATGCATTTGAATTCTTTGTCTTTTAAAGTCCATTTTGCAAAATGCGTTGCAAACTATTTCCATAAATCATGAAACTTTGCACACCCCCTAATTTGGACTCAAGGAATTCAAATATGAAATCTGATTTTTATTTTGGCTGCCGCAAATGAGATTTTTAGCACAACAGTTTTGAATTCCATTGTGTTTTTCTCATTTGAATTTTTGTTTGAACAAATTGTTCCAAATCTGATTTTTGTTTTCTCACACATATGGGAACTTCCCATCCTTGTTTTAGACCCCTCTAGGGTTCCAAGTTCTAAAATGAACATTTGACTTGTGTGAAGAAAGCCCTCATGTGTGTTATCACATGTGGGAAAAAGTTTTAACAAGTCCCAAATTTCATACACATGAAACAAAACTTTGCAAACAAGTGTTTCTTTGTATTCATAATTTTGGGACCTTTACAATGTGCTGGCATGAACCGGTCCTTCGATCTACGGCAAGTGAACCACCATCTCATTCAGCAACATCCACGAACCAAGCTTGTCTAGATCTCCCCGATTCCATGCTCATTAACATCATCAAGTTCTCATCATCATTATTCAGATGAGTGCAGTAGCTAGACATGTTTTATTTCAGCTTCCCGTATCCCGTAGATTAAGCGAAGCAAAAAGGGAAAATGAACATACCCGACTCATCAACTTTCCCGGCGACAATGATGGTTAACAAAACTAGTAAACTCCTTTTAAAGGGTGTCGCATCAAGTTGACTCAAGCATACACGTTTTTGCAAACAAAACAGTTTCAAAACATGGGATCAATATGGTCAAGGGGCACTTGCCTTTATCCCGTGGTTCTTGTTGTTCAAGCGTCTCGAAGTCTTGGTGCTGTAGTTCCTCGTATATGGCCTATTAAGCTTGTTCTTCTACTCACGATCACGCACATACAAAATTTACAGCAATCAATCATCATGCACAAACTTTACTCAAGATGCAATGGAGTAGATGGATGCAAATCCTATGGTGCTGTTTGATTAAACCAGTTTGTACATGTTCTTGCATGTTTTAATGGCCTTTCATGGGGTTTTATGATGAATAAGGGTGATGGGATCAAGTGTGGACATGGTGATGATCTTTACTCAAGATCTAGATCAATTCCACCGTCAAAAACCGATCCAAACACGATCTGTCCACATGTAAAAGTTTCTGCTCGAAGGGGGCGAAGAAAACGGATGCGTAGAAACAGCGGCGACGTCGTAAGATGGGTAATGGTGATCTACCTCACTTCCTTTTGGTGGCAGGGCCTTCCTCCTAGCAATGGCAGCAGTGGGGAATTTTTTTCTATGGAAGATTAGGGCAAGACAGATCGTCTAGCTTCTTCTCCGGTGACGGCAGGGCTCGACGGAGCTCGACGGCGGCCAAATTCCGGCAAGAGGGGAAACTTGGCGACTTGGCAGCAAGGAAGGGGGCTTGGCAGCAGGGGGGACGACCAAAAGAGAGAGGGGTCGGCCAAGGGGGTGGGGGTTATATTTATAAGGGGAAAAAGAGAGTTCTACTCCAATTGGAGCTCAAATAAGAGTCCTATTTAATTTTTTTTGGATCTTAACAAACTTATCTCTTGTAGTGTGGCAGCCTTGGGGATCTTATCCTGAAAATGTGGGGAAAATTCCCCTTTTGGGGAATAGGGGAATTCAGAGATTTTGGGGGAAATTTGGGAATGACTCATTTCAGCTATCTTTTTCCCATTCCTCACCATTTCTATGTCACTTGTTTCATTTCTCCATTCCCCTCTCCATTTATATGTCCCATTCTCCATTTCTACATTTCGCTCTCCATTTCCATGTCCCATTCTCCATTTCGACATTCCCCTCTCCATTTCTATGTCCCATTTTCCATTTATACATTGCCCTTCTCCATTTCTATGCCCCATTCTCCATTTTTGTATTCCCTTCTGCATTTCTGTGGTTTTTCCTCCATTTCTATGTTTCCTTCCTCCATTTCTATGGTTCTTTCTCCATTTATATGGTTCCTTCCTCCATTTATATGGTTCTTTCTCCATTTCTATGGTTCTTTTCTCCACATTCCCTCCGGCTGTCTACCTCTCACCGTAATGGTGAACGGTGCCCAACCGGGTGGCGTGGGTCCTGCAGGAACTTCGACGTGTATTGTCCACGTCTTGTTCCCCTCCTCGCCTTCTTCCTTGGCGAAGTACTGTGGCATCTCGGAGTACCCGAAATATTGAAGCATTTGCCTCAACACTTCCGGAAAACCGCTGCGGTGAGAACAGTGGGATACCACCCACCCGTTCTCCAGTTGGTTGTCCGCTGTCATCTGTAGAAACATATTTGAAAAATGTAAAATATTTATTTCAACAGTAAATCATTGAGTTATAACATAAAACATGTCATTGAACTCATAAAACTTGGAAACATAGTTCAAACTTAAACAAATTTGACTGCTGATCTGCTGTCCAAGATGACAGCCCTGACCAGTTTCAATTTCAACCTGATTTAGACCATGCTAATTGAAAAACCAATCATGGAGCTCAACATCAAAGTTCAATCTAACTTCAATAGTTTTCCAGAAAGTATTTACTTGGTCTAAGAAATGTCCTGGTTCAAAAGTTATGAGATGTTAAATTTGACAGAATTTCTGGAGAAAATTGGACAGTACCTTCCTGCTTGAGGTACTGATTGATCCAAGAATTCCAGTTAATTCTACACCAAATTTGACAAAACTTTCTGTTACAAAGTTCTAACTTATCTCATGAACTTTTCAGAACTACTTCCTTTTCTATTTTTGGATTTTTATGCAGGAAGTTGTGCTCAATTTACAGAGAGCTACAGAGAGTGTTTGCTCTGCCCTGTTTTCTGGACAGTTTGAACTCTACTGCATTTTTCGACTGGTTAAGGGATGAAACACCTCTGGACCTCAACATAAAAGTTGTAAACCTCTTCCAAGGTTTTCCAGAAATGTATCATATGACCCCAACCTCGAAAGAACTCAACCTCTAACCTCTGATTAACTTCAGCCTTATTTCAGCTGAAAACAGGGGACTCTGTCCTTAGTATCCTATAAGTTGAAAACTTGTTAACTTTGAACATCCTGATTAAGGGAAGAAGTTATCTCAAAGTTTTAGTGCTCTGGATTAAAACTTTCAAGTTTTACAATGATGTTGATCATTTAGTGGGGTGTGACGTTGATGCATCACCAGTTCATGTCGGTACTATGTTCCTCACAAAGAAAAACCTATACCGGACTTAGCCGGCTTCGTTAGTTCAGTGGCACTAAAAATCTCTCGCACACGGATACTACTCGTCTACCGATTCGTGGTTAGACTACCTGCAAATAACTCACACAATCATCAGACTCGGCTGCACACCGAGCCCGGTATCCATACAGTTCATACATCCGTCCGTCATCACTCGCATGGGTGTTCTCAAGCCAAACACGCCTTGAGTTACGTGTTCACGTTACTGACCACGTGACGGGGTCTCCCGAACTTGCCCGTAGCACGCCAGGGAAAGGCATTGCTCGAATACCCTAAACGACATGAAGAGTCGTAGAGGATACTAAAGCGGGTCGGGTTACCTGCCACCCGTGAGGCTCCACCCTTCAGCTTGTGCGCACTGGTGGACAGCGCTTACATGCACCTCCCAAGACATATGACGTCCCGAGATGCATGATTTTCTGACATAAGCAAAGAGGTTAGTATTGCCACTTTCTATACACTAATAACATCATTATATAGGCTACTAGCTTGTTCCTCACCGAATTTTTGAAAAATGTGACCTTTTTAGTGCGTTAAGCCTCAAGCGAGCTCTGATACCACGCTGCGAGGGCTCCACAGCCTTTTCGAGCCAGGATCACGCTGAGGGGTGCTGCGTTGCACAACACCGGATAACACACATAAAATATACAAAGCGGAAGCAAAGTTTTATTACATAAACCAGTTTATGAACATTTTTACAACAAAATGGTTCAGTCTATACTCACGGGCGTATACTACGCATCGAGTTCACGTTCAGCCCGTGAACGTGTCCCCGCTAGTACGCACACACACTAACACAGCGGCATGCACGACTCCCATTCGACGGGGTTTCCCTCTTGGGGTTCCGTCTCCTCCTCGGGAGTCCCTTCCTCATAAACCCCTGCAAAAGCTTCAAACACAAGCAGTGAGCACGATGGCTCAGCAAGTATGACCTGTATCTCCTATATATGAAACTTCTACATGAAGGGTTTTAGGGTACATGAGGTAAATAAGTTGCAAAGGACTCGCCTAATTATTTGAACCTTACTTTCAAGTTTTACAGCAGGTTGCGGAGAACTTCACGCTAAGGCACATGAGAGAGCCACAATAAAAAAAGAAACACATTTCTCTCATGTACTTTGCCTAAGGTCGAAAAGAACTTTAATTAGCTCTAAACTACAGGAAGTCATTAACAATTAATGTATAGCTTTCAAATCAGCAAACTTTTAACATGTATCTAGCCTGTTCTTTCTACGTCACGGTACAGTGAACAAGTGGTACTCACTGACCGTGAGGGACGGTGATTATAATCGATTTACACCTGCAGGGTTACCCGAATAACCCGTCACGTACGCCCGCACTCGATGTTGCCTACAGCAACCATCACGGACGTCGTACGCAACCACCTTTCACCCGTCAGCCAAATATTGAACCGGTCCTATCGTCCTGAGCAAGAGGTCTCTGTGTGTGCATCTGTAGTGCCGCCAGCCGATTTTCACCTCAATCTCCCAACCTACCCTCTGGACGACAAGCAATGCCTCAATACCCAGCTACCCGAGTTACATCGTTTTCCTGGTTCCCATATATCCGGTAGGTCTTCGGTACTGTTCTAGCTTGTTCAACAGGCCCGCACACGGCTCGGTCCTCAATCGACACAAGAGGAGCTATGGCACCCAGGCCCCAACGTCCTGCTGCCCTTACTCTCAGCTTGGTCTCATTTTTCTTGCCATGTGTTTCATTTGCTACCTTTACCCGAGTAGTGTGCCTCTAGCCTATTCTCGCGAGCAGTTCCAACTACTCGACTTGTACCAAATCCTACACTAACATAGCATTGCAGTAGCTAATCGAGGTTTACCAACCTAAGCACAACCCAGGGTTTTCTTGGCTATGCATTTGGGTTTTCAAACAAGACTCTAATGCAAAATTGAAGTTGTGCTCAAAGTAAGTTCTCAAAACAGTAAATTTGTAAAAATGGTTAATGCAAACCGGAGTTTGCCTTGCTGCTCTTGGTCGTAGGCTAGCTGCTCCTCAGGAGTGATGAAGTCTAAGACTTCGGGTTCCTCCTCAACCTTAGCGACTACATGAGATAATACATACATGTGTCAATTTAAATGCATTTGAATTGAAGTTGAATTCGTGAAGACTATAAGTCTTTCTAGACAGACTCCATGACTCTGAATTTTTTACTGTGGTTTGGATAAAACCTAAACAGAGACTTGGTCAAGTTTCACTTGCAGCACAGCTCATTTGAGCTCTCCACAAATAATTATGTACTTGGCCTTAATTGGAGCTCCTAGGGTGTTCTATGGATTTTCATGGAGCAAGCCCTGCCTTTCTGAAAACTAGATTTCAAAGGATTCTAATGGACATGGTTTCACTTAATTTGCAGATTCCTAACTAAAGCTATGAGCTAAACAATTTCAGGGAAATTCTGAAAATGTTTCTGGACATTTTCTATTTTCTCTGGAACAGTTTTATTAATCACACCAGTAGGTGGATCAAATGAGCTCAAATGGATCTGAAATTTTTATAGTAGCTCAGGGATATTTTGGTGAACATCCCAGCAAAATTTCAGAATTTTCCTCGAAAGAGTTCTCCAGTTAAAATTCTAAACAATTTAAAATTGAAGAATTTATTCTGGAGAAATCAGGATACAAATAAAGTGAAACTTTATTTGTTGGAACGTACTCAGAGAGCTGAATCCAACAAAATTTGGTTCACTCAATTTGGTGTTTCCTAGCCAAAGTTATGTGTGTTTGAAGTTTGAACTAAATCTGAAAATCGGGGAAATGTTTAAATCGCTGCGCGTGGGACAGGGGCTACACGTCAGTTTCTCAGCGGCTGACACACGGGGCTACGGAGTATTTTGTGCGCAGTCACATCCGATCCGGTGCCACAGCTGATCCCCGGTTTTAAATGTTCGGCCGCTGACACGTGGGACCGGAGGCTTCGTCAACCTCCGGCCTCCCGCGCTCGACCGCCGCCCCCCTCGCCGGAGTGCTCACTGGAGGGGCTCTGCCATGCGCCAAACTCCTAGATTTTTACCGCCTTTGCCTAATCCCACATGGGGAACATAGTGCTAGACTTAGCTCGACATGATAACCACCGGAACATGGCCGGCGACGAGCTGCGACTTCGGAAGAACTTTGGCCGGGTCAGCCGGGCTTCCTAGCACCCCAAAAGATCAATCTATCGGTCGTAGAGCATCAGTGTACCCTAGGGAAGATTGCATGGACTCAAGGCAGCTCGGAAGAGATCCTAGCTGAGCTCTCACCGTGCGCCCGACGGCTTCAGCCATTAGCGCCGGTAGAAAAGCTAGAAATCGTCGGTCTACCAAGGTTTTCTTTCTAGGACTGCAAAGGAAAGTTGCTCGTTATCAAGCCTAGATCGTAGAGGTGCAGTTTGAGGATCTCTAAACAACTATGGAATGATAATTTGGCGGATCCGCACCCGACGGTCGGTCTGCGCCGAATGGAAGGGAAAAATGAAATTCGTCGCCGGTGATCAACCACTCAGGCTGTGGTTCAGGGGTGAGCAACACAATACCCTAACACGTCCGGGGATGCCTTAGCTTGGGCGTGACTGTGGGGAAACCCTTCCGGGATCCGCACTCCAGGATACACATTGGGTGGTGCCATGCGATGCGGCACCGAACAGCATACACGAAAAGAACCATAAAGTACAAAATCTTTTATTTCTCAAGATAATATCATTTACAAAATAATGTACCACAAAGGTACACGCAGCGGAATATACATACACACTTACTCTCGGTCCTAACTATGCAACAGAGAAGACGTCCAGCCCGCGGACGCTTCTTACTAGCTTCCACCAAGACAAGTGCAGCGGCAGGGTTTCCGGTGAGTCTCTGATGGCTCACCAAACAACCATCTTCATAGCAAATTTTATAACCTGCAAAACACTAATAATGCAACCGTGAGCATGATGGCTCATCAAGACATAACCGACACTCCTAAACATGGAACTCTACGTGCCGGGATTTCTAACATAGGAAAGGTATGATGCAATAACGACACGCCTAAATGTTAGTCCTTACTTTCAGTTTAATAGCAGCAGATTAATATGCCTTAGGCAGCCCTCACATCGTAAGTCCACAATCAAACAAGAAACGCTTTCCTCCGATGTGGTGATGCCCAAAGTGGAAGATAAACTTAGTGAGCTCTACAACTACAGCATACATGGTTGGCAATACAATGAATTTAAGAATTTCACATCAGCAATGATTCATCACACTTTATCTGGAATTTATTACTACGTCACAACTCAGTGAACAAGTGGTACTCATATAACCGCGAGGGACGGTGATTGCAATCAGGACACACCCGGAATACACGACACATACACCCGCCTCGAAAGACTCACACGAGCTCTTTCTTACGTTGTATGCAGCAACCTTTCACCCGTCACTCCAATGCCGAACCAGTTCGCTGCCGACCCATCAGAAGGGCCACTACACGGAACACATCGAAGTTGCTCCGCTAGCGGGTTTACACCTCTGACACCAACCCCCAAAGGACGGCCGTATAAGTTTCGAGACAAGAGTACCCGAGTTACATCGGTTTATCGGGTGCCATATATCCGATATGCATCCGGTACTGTTCAAACTTGGTCAGCAGGGTGGCATACGCATCAGTCCTTAACCGACACAAACAGCTACAGCCACACAGGCCCAACGTCCTGCTGCTCCTACTCTCTGCTCGGTCTCGTTTTCCACTCCAGAACTTTCATTTTCTAGAATCATACTCCGCTGTGCCCGCATCCTAAACTCGCGGGTAGCTTCCAACTACCCGACTTGTACCGGATCCTATACAACTTTAGCCTAGCAGAAACTACACGAAGGTAAACTATTCTACCCTGTACTCCAAGGGTTTGTGGGTTATGCATTTGGAGTATCAATCACCTTGACCTAATGCACAATACATACTAGACCTATAAAAGTGATACAAAGCAAAATATAACTAAAAGTTGTTAAATGCAAACCGGGGCTTCCCTTATGTTGCTGCAGGTTTAGTTCTACTTTATAGTCAGTATCTTGGCGATGAGTTAAGCTTCAACTTGCTGCTCTGAGTCACGTTGCCCGTCGACCTCCTTCATCGTATTTCCTACTGATATGAATATGCACAGTTTTTAATACAAGTAACTGAATTATAAAACAAATGTGTTTTAGGAATTAAGGATGGTTTATACCAACTCTAAGGTGAGTGAAAATCTCTGTTATGGACAAAAACAGAGAACTTTAGCTGGCAGTAGATGTTGGTTGGAGTAAATTCAAAGAGTTATATCTAATGGACATAAGAAATGTAGTGGAAAGAACCAGCAGAAAACTGGAGAAGATGATCTCAATTTGATCTGAAATTTTTACAGTGGATCATATATCTTACAGAGGTATGGCTTGCAAAATTTCAGACAAAGTTGATGGAAGATGTGGCCTAGAGAATTTTCTTACTATTTGGCTTCTCTGAAATCCTATGGCAATTATAGTGTCTTGTCATTCTCCAAATTTGGTTTTTCAGAAACTTGAGAGTCTCATGAGTCCATAGGACTTGGTTTCACCATTTTTGGAGCTTTCTACACAGAGATATGAATTTTCCAAACTTGGTTAAAAGTCTGAAAATGTCTCTGTTCATTTTCCCATTTTTCAGAGACATAGAGGATTCAAACAACATTTGGGCAAGAAAATGGAGTCCAATGCCTCTGAAAAGTTTACTGGAGTTCAAGGATTATTGGATGAATGTCCTGCCCAAATTTGGGAATTTTCCAATTAACAGAACTCCTGTAAAAATTCATACAAGATTCTCCTTAAATGAATTAATGAGCCAAATGTAAGGGCCTCAGTTTGTGACACATAGTTGAAGTGTTCATCACCATACATACACACCTCATTTGAGGAAAGATAATGAACACAAATGAAGATCAAGTAACCACCATCAACATGCTCATTAGAGAACAAACTCACATATTGCAAAAGTGGTATTTCCCACATGTGATATAGGTGGGCTGGACATATGAAAACTCCTACACATTACTAAGGATGTCCATGCCAAGTTTCACCCAAATTCAAAACCTTTTCGAGGTCATTTTGGGTATAGCTAGAAAGAGGGCAGTTTGAAACCATATTCAAATTCAAACTGTTTTTATCCCATGAATTTAAAAGTGGGAGGCATATTCTTATTCAGCACATTTTGTGAGCTCACACACCAATTTTCACTCCATTTGGAGTTGATCTTGACATGAGCTAAGTGGGACTATTTCAAACTTTATTTGAATTCAAAACTGAACTTGTGCTGAAATTCATTCAAACCAAACCCAATTTGAATTCTAATCAATTCAAATGGCTCATGGGTGAATATTTGAATCACCAGGGGTATTATGGGGCTCACTGTTTACAACAGTGATTAGGAGTAAATTTCAGAGGTTAAAACCCCGGGTGGGACCCACATGTCATAGAGAGAAGGAGGCAAAACTTGCACACAAAGTCACAGCCTCGGTGGGAAATTCCACCGAGCAGCTGTCGGCTGTGCTACCGGGCAGCCACCGGTGCCACCAGCTGCTTCCCCTCTACGCGCGCTGGTGCCCAGGGCAGCTTGCTTGCGCCCCCACGCGACCGGCACCGCCTCAGCCGAGCAGGAGTCGGCCGGCTTTATCTTCTCGCGGGCAAACCCGGGCAGCGGCATTGTTTCTCGCTGCAGCTCTCTGCTCAATCGGGAAAACCAGCAAAACAATCTCCTCCTTCGTTCCTGAGCTGCTAGACAGCAACGTGAGGTCGCACTCCACCTCCCCAACGCAAGAAACCCCAAGTTCCGACCTCCTTTGCCCGAAAACGATCGCCACCGCGGCGACCTAGCCTCAGCCGAGAGTCAGGTGCCCATGGACAGCGTTCCATAGGCGTTTTCACGGTCCAGCAAGAGAGGCAACAGGAGCACGCGACCACCGTGCTGCTCTCCTCCAAGTTTGGAAGCAAACCGTGAAGAATCCATAGAGAATTTCCAGTTTTTGCTCCGGCGACCGTAAACCGAGCTTCCGGTATGGATTCTTCAAATTCTCGCTCTATGATCTTTTGGTGGTTATCAAATCTTGCACATAGACGCTGGACTAGCCGGCGATCAAGTTCTTTTCTGCATCTATGGCGTGAAACTGTCTAGGAGTGATGAATTTCGAGCTCGATCAAGGGCGGTCATGGCGGGCACGATCGGTCACACAGTGCCGACCGGCTTGCCGCCATCCCTGAACCCTTTTGACACCTTGTCGAGCTTCCTAGAAGTACACTGATGCTGTAGGACCATTTGTTCGAGGTGTTGGCGGTTTAGAACCCACAGTCGACGGCTCCGAACCTCAACCGAGGCCGCGGCACGTCGCTGGGCTATTTCCGGTCACCCCCAGCCCGACCTAACACCACCGACGTGTTCCTCGACGTCGACAACCCCCTAGAGGCGAGTTTCAGACCATGGGAGGTCCGGCAGCGGCGAGCCGGCGAGCTCTGGGTCTGCTCCGGCGAGGTCGGCGGCGCGGGCGCGAGAGAGCGGCGGGAGGAAGACGAAGCCGGCTGGCCCACGTGTCAGCGGCTGAAGAATTTTAAATCGGGATCGGGTGTGGCCGGGATCAGCTGTGCTGGCGCGCAAATACCCTGTGGGCCTCGGTGTGCCGGACACCTCCGCGCTCAACACGTGTTCCCGTGGTCCCCCGAGAGTTTAAACTTTTTCCCCTGATTTTCAGAATTCTTCCAAACTTCAAATCCACATAACTTTGGCTAGAAAGCTCCAAATCGAGTGAACCAAATTTTGTTGGATTTTGCTCTCTGAGTACTTTCCAACAAATCAAGTTTCACTTCATGAAAATCCTTATTTCTCCAGAATTAATTCCTCAAAGTTTAAAATGTTTGGAATTTTAACTGGAGAATCCTTTGGAGGAAAATCCTGAAATTTTACTGGGATGTTCACCAAAATATCCCTGAACTACCATAAAAATTTCAGACCCATTTTAGCTAATTTGATCCACCTAATGGTGTGATTAGTGAAACTGTTCCAGAGAAAATAGAAAATGTTCAGAAACATTTCCAAAATTTTCTCTGAAATTGTTTAGCTCATATCCTCAGCTAGGAACCTTCAAATTAAGTGATACCAACTCCATTAGAACCCTCTGAAAATCTAGTTTTCAGAATGTCATAGTTTGTTTCATGAAAATCCTTAGAACACCCTAAAAGCCTTCAATTAAGGTCAAGTACATAGTTAATTGTGGAGGGCTCAAATGAGCTTTGCTGCAACTAAAACTTGACCAAGTCTCTGTCTAGGTTGTAACCAAGCCACAGTAAAAGTTTCATAGTCAGTAAGCCTGTCTAGTGGGACTTATAAGCTTCACAAGTTCAAACTTAATACAAATGCATTTAAATTGATACATGTATTTCCTCTATCATGTAGTCGCTTAGGTCGAGGAGGAACCCGAAGTCCTAGACTTCGTTACTCCAGAGGAACAGCTAGCCTACGACCAAGAGCAGCAAGGCAAGCTCCGGTTTGCATTAACCTTTTACAAATTTTTATTGTTTTGAGCACATACATGAATACTATTGTTCCTTGCATTAGAGTCTTGTTTGGAAACCCAAGTGCATAGCCAAGAAAGCCATGGGTCGGGATTAGGATTGAAAACCTCGTTGGCCACTGCATTGCTAAGATAGAGTAGGATTCGGTACAAGTCGAGTAGTTGGAACTACTCGCGAGCATAGGCTAGAGGCACTCGACTCGGGTAGTGATAGCACATGAAACACATGGCAAGAAAATGAGACCAAGCGGAGGGTAAGGGCAACAGGACTTTGGGGCCTGTGTGCTGTAGATCCGCTTGTGTCGATTGAGGACCGAGCCGTGTGCGTGCCTGTTGAACAAGCTAGAACAGTACCGAAGACCTACCGGCTATATGGGAACCGGGAAACTGATGTAACTCGGGTAGCTGGGTGTTGATGCGTAGCTGGTCGTTCAGAGGGTAGGTTCAGAGCTCGAGGTGTAAATCGGCTGGCGGCACTGAGATGCGCGTGCAGAGACCTCTTGCTCGGGACGATTGGACCGGTTCAACATTTGGCTAACGTGTGAAAGGTAGTCGCGTACGGCGTCCATGATGGTTGTTATAGGCAACATCGAGTACGGGCGTATGTGACGGGTTGTTCGGATAACCCTGCAGGTGTAAATCGATTATAATCGCCATCCCTCGCGGTCAGTGAGTATCACTTGTTCACTGTACCGTGACGTAGAAAGAACAGGCTAGTTACGTGTTAAAATGTTGCTGATTGAAAGATGGACTTGATTGCTAATGACTTGCTGTAGTTTAGAGCTAACTAAATTTCATTTCAACTTTGGGCAAAGTACATGAGAGAAATGCGTTCCTTGTTTGATTGCGGCACTCTCATGTACCTTAGCGTAAGGTTCTCCACAACCTGCTGCTAAAACTTGAAAGTAAGGTTCTACTAATTAGGCGAGTCCTTGCAAATGATTTTTACCTCATGTAACCCACCACCCCTCATTTAGAAGTTCCATGTTTAGGTGAGACGGGTCAGACTTGCTGAGCCTTCATGCTCACTGCTTTCGTTTGAAGCTATTGCAGGGTTCTATGAGGAAGGGACTCCCGAAGAGGAGACGGAACCCCAGGAGGGGAACCCCGTCGAGTTGGAGTCGTGCACGCCGCAGAGTTAGTGTGCGTGTGTGCTAGCAAGGACACGTTCAAGGGCTGAACGTGGACTTGATGCGTAGTCTACGCCCGTGAGTGTAGACTGGAACTATTTTGATGTAAACATGTTCATAAACTTGTTTATGTAATAAAATTTCGCTTCCGCTTTGTACCTTTGACGTGTGTTATCCGGTGATGTTCAACGCAGCACCCCTCAGCGTGATCCTAGCTCGACAAGACCTTTGGGGTCGTGTCAGCGTTGGTATCAGAGCTCGCTTGAGGTTTAACGCACTACAAAGGTCATCTTTATAAAAAATCCAGTGAGGAACGAGTTAGTAGCCCGTATAAGGATGTATTAGTATATAGAAAGTGGCATATTAACTTATTTGATTATGTTGGAAAATCGTGCATCTCGGGACGTTCATGTCTTGGGGGTGCACGTAAGTGCTGTCCACCAGTGCGCACAAGCTGAAGGGTGGAGCCCCACGGGTGGCAGGTAACCCGACCCGCTTTGATATCCTCTACGACTCTTCATGTTGTTTGGGGTATACGAGCAACATCTGTCCCTGGCGTGCATGGTGCAACTTGGGAGACCCCGTCACGTGGTCTGAAACGTGAACACTTAGCTCAAGGCGTGTTTGGCTTGAGAACATCCGGGCGAGTGATGACGGCCGGGTGTACGAACTGTATGGATTCCGGGCTCGGTGTGCAGCCGAGTCTGATGATTATTTGAGTTTCTGCAGGTAGTCTGACCACGAAACGGTAGACGTGTAGCATCCGTGTGCGAGTGACGTTTAGTGCCACTGAAATAACGAAGCCGGCTAAGTCCGGTATAGGATTTTCTTTGTGAGGACGTAGTACCGACATGAGCTGGTGACGCATCGACGTCACACCCCACTAAATGAACAACTTCTTTTAAAAACTTGAAGGATTTGATCCAAAGTAGTAAAACTTGATGTAACTCCTTCCCTTGAACAGGATATTCAAAGTTAACAAGTTTTCAACTTATAGGTTGTTAAGGACAGAGCACTCTGTGTTCCGCTGAATCAAGGCTGAAGTTAATCAGAGGTTAGAGGTTGAGTTCTTTAGAGGTTGGGGTCATATTATACATTTCTGGAAAGCTTTGGAATATCTTTACAACTTTTCTGTTGAGGTCCAGAGGTGTTTCATCCCTTAACCAATCGAAAAATGCAGTAGAGTTGAAACTGTCCAGAAAACAGGGCAGAGCAAACACTCTCTGTAAACTCTCTGTAAATTAAGCATAACTTCCTGCTTAGAAATCCAAAAATAGAAAATGAGGTAGTTCTGGAAATCTTATGAGATGGGTTACAACTTTGTAACAGAAAGTTTTGTCAGATTAGGAATATAATTAACTGGAATTCTTGGATTAAATCAGTACCTAAAGCAGGGAGGTGCTGTCCAGATTTCTCCAGAAATTCTGTTAACTTTGGCATCTCATAACTTTTGAACCAGGACAGATATTAGGCCAAGCAAATACTTTCTGGAAAGCTATTGAAGTTAGCTTTAACTTTGATGTTGAGCTCCAGAATTTGTTATGCTTTCAACATGGCCTAAATCAGGTTGAAATGGAAACTGGTCAGGGCTGTCATGGGAACAGCAGATCAGCAGTCAAATTTGTTTAAAATTTGAACTATGTTTCCAAGTTTTATGGGTTCAATGACATGTCTTATGTTATAACTCAGAGGTTTACTGTTTAAATAAATATTTGACATTTCTCAAATATATTTTTACAGATGACAGCAGATAAGCAATTGGAGAACGGGTGGGTGGTGTCCCACTGTTCTCACCGTAGCGGCTACCCGGAAGCATTGTGGCAAATGCTCCAATATTTCGGGTACAACCAGATGCCGCAGTACTTCGCCAAGGAAGAAGGCGAAGAGGGGAAAAAGACGTGGATGATCCATGTCGAAGTCCCTGCAGGACCTACGCCACCCGGTTGGGTGCCGTTCACCGTCACGGTGAGAGGAAGACAACCGGAAGGGATGTGGCAAGTGGCAGCCCGTGACACCATGTCACGTTTCTGCCAACTACACGTGCAGGCTATGGAGGGCACTCCATACGCGCTCATTCCGGTGGAGGGACGGGCTCAGCATGTGTGGGAAGAGAGGTACCTGGAGGCAACGGATCCGAGTTGCCCAAGGTACAACGCCGCGGAGGCAAATCTCAGCCTCCAGATGAGGGCGGGAAACGCCATGATGGACAGCCAAGCTGTTCATACGGAGCATCTCGCCACGAAGGTCAAAGAGAGCACGAGCCGTGGAGACCATTTCGAGAGTGCCCACAGCGCACTCCGCAATGTGCTCCTTCCGACGATCAAGCGACTGAATGAACAACATAATCAGTTGCATCGTCTGAAGAAGGCGAAGAGAAAAAGCCGTGTCGACATCGCGGCGTTGCAAGAACTGGTACAGAATCTGACCCAGCAGAATGAGGAACTTACTCAAGAGCGGGACGACGCTATTGAGGAATGGCAAGGCGGGGAAGAAGATTACAACCAGGCTATGGACGAGGTTCATGCTTTGCAGGACCTTGTACCTCCGGTATTGGGCATACCGGTGGTCTTGGGTCTTCCAGCAATGGGAGAACCCAGGATGGGAGAAGAGGTGGTAGATCCAGAGCCACCAGCAGAGGTACCGGAGGAGGACGACCCACAGGAGGTCGAGTTCTACTCCGAGTAGGGGGTTACAGTTGCCATGTAGGTCAGCCAGGGTAGTGTAGCCCAAATTTTGTAATCGGTGACATGTCGTGTAGACAGTAGCATATGTATAGGTAGTGACGACATGAGCACGACTTCTCGGAGACCCGAGAATAATGTATCTTGTATAAAGTTTATGCTTTATCAATATCTGTGAATGTTGTGGAAATTAATCATGTGTCACTTCAATACCTACTGTTGCATATGGAATTTTTAGTAAGACATGTGCTAATTGCTACTGTTTTGAATTTCAGAATGACGCGTATTCGTGCCAAACCGGACGTTGGGGTTACCAGTCAAGGGGGAGAAACCTCCCAACAGCCTCCCGAGGACTCCTCGGGACAGCAACAGCAACAGCAAACACCGCCACCGCCACTGCCAACGGTTACACTGGCCGACATCGTCGCGGCAATGGCGGGTTCACATCAGCAGCACACGGAGTTGCTGCAAACGCTTATCGCCAATACGTCTCGCCCAGAGATACGTCAAGACCGTGAGGAGTGTCAACAGAGCTCCTACTCCGACTTCCTGGCAACTCATCCCCCGGTATTCTCAAGGGCGGATGAACCTCTTGACGCGGACAACTGGCTCCGCGCCATAGAGATGAAGTTCGGGCTGCTCCAGATAAGTGAGCAGCGCAAGACTCAGTTCGCGGTCCAGCAGCTCCAAGGATCCGCGAGCGCATGGTGGGCCAACTTCTGTGCTTCACAGCCCACCGACCGAGTCATGACCTGGACGGAGTTCCGGACGGCCTTCAGGGCCTATCATATACCGCCAGGTTTGATGAAGAGGAAGACGCAGGAGTTCCTGCACCTGCAGCAAGGGAGCCGGAACACGCTGGAATACTCCAGGGCGTTCAACGATCTCACGCTTTATGCGTCGTATCATGCCGATACCGACGAGAAGCGGCGGTACCATTTTTACCAGGGGCTTAACCCGCTCCTGAAGGACAAGTTGGCGATGTTCAATCGTGTCAGCCTCAACGACATCATTGATGCTGCGATTGTTCAGGTGGACTCCGGCAAGGAGTTAGCGGCGGCGGAGAGAAAGCGAAGCACGCCGCAGAGCAGCGGAGAAGGAGACGGTCCTTCTCAGAAGTTTCGGATGGTGAATCGCCCACCATCAGGTCCATGCTGGCAGCCACCAAAGCGGTCAATGCCGTTCCGCAGTCGGCCGTACTCTTCACCGGCATTCAGGCCGGCACTGCCAGTACCACCGCAACAACAACAGCAGCGGCGTGCGATGCCGCGTGCGTATGCACCTCAGCAGCGCATGCCGGGCTTTCGTCCCCCGAGCACTATACCAGCAGCGGCCACATGTTACAAGTGTGGTCATCTAGGACACTTCGCGAGCAGTTGCTTGGAGAGGCAAGGCGGCGGAGTGGCACCACAGTCTCCGGGTAGGAATCAACCCCGGAACCCTACTAATGCGCGGCGGGCAAACCCTAGGCCCGGCACTGTCCACCAGCTTGCCATAGAGGACGTGCCGGAGGGCGAGCCAATCCTTGCGGGTATGTTCCAACTCCACCAGCATCCCGCTATAATATTATTTGATTCAGGCACCACCCATAGCTTCATTAGCCAAGCTTTCATTGATAAGTATAGCTTGCAAATACTACCCACCGAAAATCCTTATGTGATCTGTTCAGCGGGTGGGAAAATTTCAGCAAGCATGATGGTCCCAAAAGCGCCATTGTGCTTAGAGGGTAGAGTTTACCCTACGTCTCTCATAATTTTAGAGGGACAAGAGGTCGATGTCATCTTAGGGATGCCGTGGTTAACCCGCCAAGGCGCTGTTTTAGACACCATCCTCCGAGTTGTGCACTTGAACTCAGGAGTGCACGAGTCTCACTCATTATTTCTGGACAGTCCAGAAATAAAACTTCCAAGTGTCTATCAAGCCACAACCATCAGATTGGAAGATATTCCAGTGATCCGAGAGTTCCCTGATGTATTCCCGGACGATTTGCCGGGGATGCCACCCGATAGAGAGGTGGAGTTCAAGATTGAACTTGCACCGGAAGCCATGCCAATATCCCGAAGGCCGTACAAGATGGCACCCAAGGAGTTGGCTGAACTGAAGACTAAACTCACGGACCTTATGGAGAAGGGTTTTATTAGGCCGAGCTCCTCGCCATGAGGCTGTTCGGCATTATTTGTCAAGAGGAAGGATGAGACGTTACGGCTTTGCATGGACTATCGTCCACTAAATGCCGTAACCATCAAGAACAAGTACCCGTTGCCACGGATCGACATGTTGTTTGATCAGTTATTCGAAGCAAAGATCTTTTCCAATATGGATTTAAGATCCGGGTACTATCAGATTAAGATAAGGACTGAGGACATTCCAAAGACAGCTTTCTCGACAAGGTACGGACTTTATGAGTACCTGGTCATGTCCTTCGGCCTTACCAATGCTCCAGCTCACTTCATGTACTTGATGAACTCGGTATTCATGCCGGAGCTGGACAAGTTTGTCGTGGTCTTCATCAACGACATACTGGTATATTCCAAGTCGGAGGAAGATCACAAGAAGCATCTGCGTATAGTCTTGCAACGGCTGCGGGATCACAAGCTATACGCGAAATTCAGCAAATGCGAATTCTGGATATCGCAAGTGCCTTTTCTCGGGCATATCATCTCAGCGGAGGGTATCGCTGTAGACCCGAGCAAGATCACTCAAGTGCTGAATTGGAAATCCCCGAGAACTGTTCATGAGGTACGGAGTTTCCTTGGACTCGTGGGATATTATCGGAGGTTCATTCCGAACTTCTCAAAGATTGCCAAGCCAATGACAGAGATGCTGAAGAAGGCTACCAAATATGTTTGGAGTCCAGCATGTGAAGCAGCGTTCAAGGCTTTAGTCAAGCACCTGACATCAGCACCGGTTTTGGTGCAGCCAGACACAACAAAACCGTTCGATGTGTACTGCGATGCATCCGGCATTGGGCTCGGATGTGTGCTGATGCAAGACCGGAGAGTGGTCGCGTATGGATCACGGCAGCTTAGAAACCATGAGCAGAATAATCCAACCCATGACTTGGAGCTTGCTGCCGTGGTACTTGCACTGAAGATGTGGAGGCACTACCTACTCGGTAACCTCGTACATCTATATACCGACCACAAAAACCTCAAGTACATAATCACTCAGAAGGAGTTGAACATGAGGCAACGAAGATGGTTAGAACTGATAAAGGATTACAAAATAGAGATCCATTATCATCCGGGCAAGGCAAACGTAGTGGCAGATGCGCTGAGCCGCAAGTCACACGTCAATAATCTGACCATCACACCGTTGGAAGAGAGCGAACCACCACTACATGTGATTCCACACGGAGCTCTCTACAACCTAGCTTTGATCCCCACCATCCGTGAAGAGATAGCGGCAGCTCAGAAACATGACAAGGGCATGTCGCATTTGCGGAGACGTGTAGATTGTGGGGAGCTGAAATGTTTCCGGAAGGACGGAGATGGCGTCCTATGGTTCAAGGACCAGATCGTCATACCCCGTAACCCGGAATTACGGAAGAAAATTTTTGATGAGGCTCACTTATCAAAATTTTCTATTCACCCCGGCAGCAACAAGATGTATCAAGAACTCAGAAGCAAGTTTTGGTGGACACGGATGAAATGGGAGACTGCAAAATACGTGTCCGAGTGCGATACATGTCGAAGGGTGAAGGCAGACCATATGCGGAAACCGGGACTGCTGCAACCACTGGGCATTCCTGCCTGGAAATGGGAGATGTGAGCATGGATTTCATTGTCACTTTACCCACCACCTTGCAAAAACATGATTCTGTGTGGGTGATCATCGATCGGCTCACCAAAGTTGCCCATTTCATCCCGGTCAACATCAACTACAACGCCAAGAAGTACGCTGAACTGTACATCTCACGGATCCTATGCTTGTACGGCGTAACCCGTACCATTATATCGGATTGGGGCACTTTATTTTTGTCCCATTTTTGGGAGCAGCTGCACGCTGCCTTGGGGACGAAGTTGATCCGTAGTTCAGCATACCACCCGCAGACAGATGGGCAAACGGAGCGGGTAAATCAGATCCTAGAAGACATGCTACGAGCTTGCGCTATCAACCACGGCAAGAATTGGGATGATCACTTGCCGTTAGCCGAGTTCTCGTACAATAATGGGTACCAAGCCAGCATCAAGATGGCACCTTACGAGGCGCTATACGGTAGGAAGTGCCGCACACCATTGAACTGGTTCGACTGATTCAAGCGAACCTAAAAGCCGCTCAATCCCGTCAGAAACAGTATGCGGACCGGAGAAGGCGCCCATTACAATTCGAAGTTGGAGATCACGTATATCTACGGGTGTCTCCAATGAAGGGCGTAAACAGATTTGGGGTGAGAGGAAAGTTGGCACCCTGATTCATCGGTCCATTCCAGATTACCGAAAGATGTGGATCAGTGGCATACCGGCTGAAATTACCAGAAGCACTTTCTGTTGTGCATGACGTCTTTCACATTGCCCAGCTGAGGAAGTGTCTTAAGCTATCAACTACCGTTCAGCTGGAAGATATTGAAGAACTGCAACCAGATCTCACCTATCGGGAGGAACCGGTGCAGATTATTGATGAAAAGGCCCGAACCACACGCAACCGTACGTTGTGGTTCTACAAGGTTCTATGGAGTAATCACTCCATGGACGAAGCGACATGGGAGAGCGAAGGATTTCTTCGCGCTAACTACCCCGACTTTTTCACGTCGCATATCCGGTAATTTCCACCGTCCTCTCTCTCATTTTCACTTTATAATCTCGGTACGAGATTCTTTTAAGGGGGGGGTGGAATGTAAGGGCCTCAGTTTGTGACACATAGTTGAAGTGTTCATCACCATACACACACACCTCATTTGAGGAAAGATAATGAACACAAATGAAGAGCAAGTAACCACCATCAACATGCTCATTAGAGAACAAACTCACATATTGCAAAAGTGGTATTTCCCCATGTGATATAGGTGGGCTGGACATATGAAAACTCCTACACATTGCTATGGATGTCCATGCCAAGTTTCACCCAAATTCAAAACCTTTTTGAGGTCATTTTGGGTATAGCTAGAAAGATGGCAGTTTGAAACCATATTCAAATTCAAACTGTTTTTATCCCATGAATTTAAAAGTGGGAGGCATATTCTTATTCAGCACATTTTGTGAGCTCACACACCAATTTTCACTCCATTTGGAGTTGATCTTGACATGAGCTAAGTGGGACTATTTCAAACTTTATTTGAATTCAAAACTGAACTTGTGCTGAAATTCATTCAAACCAAACCCAATTTGAATTCTAATCAATTCAAATGGCTCATGGGTGAATATTTGAATCACCAGGGGTATTATGGGGCTCACTGTTTACAACAGTGATTAGGAGTAAATTTCAGAGGTTAAAACCCCGGGTGGGACCCACATGTCATAGAGAGAAGGAGGCAAAACTTGCACACAAAGTCACAGCCTCGGTGGGAAATTCCACCGAGCAGCTGTCGGCTGTGCCACCGAGCAGCCACTGGCGCCACCAGCTGCTTCCCCTCTATGGGCGCTGGCGCCTAGGGCGGCTTGCTCGCGCCCCCACGCGACCGGCACCGCCTCAGCCTAGCAGGAGTCGGCCGGCTTTATCTTCTCGCGGGCAAACCTGAGCAGCGGCATTGTTTCTCGCCGCAGCTCTCTGCTCAATCGGGAAAACCAGCAAAACAATCTCCTCCTTCGTTCCTGAGTTGCTAGACAGCAACCTGAGGTCGCACTCCACCTCCCCAACGCCAGAAACCCTGAGTTCCGACCTCCTTTGCCCGAAAACGATCGCCACCGCGGCGACCTAGCCTCAGCCGAGAGTCAGGCGCCCGTGGACAGTGTTCCACAGGCGTTTTCACGGTCCAGCAAGAGAGGCAACAGGAGCGCGCGACCACCGTGCTGCTCTCCTCCAAGTTTGGAAGCAAACCGTGAAGAATCCACAGAGAATTTCCAGTTCTTGCTCCGGCGACCGTAAACCGAGCTTCCGGTACGGATTCTTCAAATTCTCGCTCTATGATCTTTCGGTGGTTATCAAATCTTGCACATAGATGCTGGACTAGCCGGCGATCATGTTCTTTTCTGCATCCGTGGCGTGAAACTGTCTAGGAGTGATGAATTTCGAGCTCGATCAAGGGCGGTCATGGCAGGCACGATCGTTCACACGGTGCTGACCAACTTGCCGCCATCCCTGAACCCTTTTGACACCTTGTCGAGCTTCCTAGAAGTACACTGATGCTGTAGGACCTTTTGTTTGAGGTGTTGGCGGGTTAGAACCCACGGTCGACGGCGCCGAACCTCAACCGAGGCCGCAGCACATCGCCGGGCTATTTCCGGTCACCCCCAGCCCGACCTAACACCACCGACGTGTTCCTCAACGTCGACAACCCCCTGGCGGCGAGTTTCAGGTCATGGGAGGTCCGGCAGCGGCGAGCCGGCGAGCTCCAGGTCTGCTCCGGCGAGGTCGGCGGCGCGGGCGCGAGAGAGCGGCGGTTGGAAGACGAAGCCGGCTGGCCCACGTGTCAGCGGCTGAAGAATTTTAAATCGGGATCGAATGTGGCCGGGATCGGCTGTGCTGGCGCGCAAATACCCTGTGGGCCTCGGTGTGCCGGACACCTCCGCACTCAACACGTGTTCCCGTGGGCCCCCGAGAGTTTAAACTTTTTCCCCCAATTTTCAGAATTCTTCCAAACTTCAAATCCTCGTAACTTTGGCTAGAAAGCTCTAAATTGAGTAAACCAAATTTTTTTGGATTCAGCTCTCTGAGCACTTTCCAGCAAATCAAGTTTCACTTCATGAAAATCCTTATTTCCCCATAATTAATTCCTCGAAGTTTAAACTGTTTGGAATTTTAACTGGAGAATCCTTTGGAGGAAAATCCTGAAATTTTACTGGGATGTTCACCAAAATATCCCAGAACTACCATAAAACTTTCAGACCCATTTGAGCTCATTTGATCCACCTAATGGTGTGATTAGTGAAACTGTTCCAGAGAAAATAGAAAATGTTCAGAAACATTTCCAGAATTTTCTCTGAAATTGTTTATTTCATATCCTTAGCTAGGAACCATCAAATTAAGTGATACCAACTCCATTAGAACCCTCTGAAAATCTAGTTTTCAGAAAGTCATAGTTTGTTTCATGAAAATCCTTAGAACACCCTAAAATCCTTCAATTAAGGTCAAGTACATAATTAATTGTGGAGGGCTGAAATGAGCTTTGCGGCAACTAAAACTTGACCAAGTCTTTGCCTAGGTTGTAACCAAGCCACAGTAAAAGTTTCATAGTCAGTGAGCCTGCCTAGTGGGACTTATAAGCTTCACAAGTTCAAACTTAATACAAATGCATTAAAATTGATACATGCTAAGGTCGAGGAGGAACCCGAAGTCCTAGACTTCGTTACTCCAGAGGAACAGCTAGCCTACGACCAAGAGCAGCAAGGCATCTCCGGTTTGCATTAACCTTTTACAAATTTTTATTGTTTTGAGCACATACATGAATACTATTGTTCCTAGCATTAGAGTCTTGTTTGGAAACCCAAGTGCATAGCCAAGAAAGCCATGGGTTGGGATTAGGATTGAAAACCTCGTTGGCCACTGCATTGCTAAGATAGAGTAGGATTCGGTACAAGTCGAGTAGTTGGAACTACTCGCGAGCATAGGCTAGAGGCACTCGACTCGGGTAGTGATAGCACATGAAACACATGGCAAGAAAATGAGACCAAGCGGAGGGTAAGGGCAACAGGACTTTGGGGCCTGTGTGCTGTAGCTCCACTTGTGTCGATTGAGGACCGAGCCTTGTGCGGGCCTGTTGAACAAGCAAGAACAGTACCGATGACCTACCGGCTATATGGGAACCGGGAAACTGATGTAACTCGGGTAGCTGGGTGTTGAGGCATAGCTGGTAGTTCAGAGGGTAGGTTGAGAGCTCGAGGTGTAAATCGGCTGGCGGCACTGAGATGCGCGTGCAGAGACCTCTTGCTCGGGACGATTGGACCGGTTCAACATTTGGCTAACGGGTGAAAGGTAGTCGCGTACGGCGTCCGTGATGGTTGTTGTAGGCAACATCGAGTACGGGCGTACGTGACGGGTTGTTCGGGTAACCCTGCAGGTGTAAATTGATTATAATCGCTGTCCCTCGCGGTCAGTGAGTACCACTTGTTTACTTTACCGTGACGTAGAAAGAACAGGCTAGTTACATGTTAAAATGTTGCTGATTGAAAGATGGACTTGATTGCTAATGACTTGCTGTAGTTTAGAGCTAACTAAAGTTCATTTTAACTTTGGGCAATGTACATGAGAGAAATGTGTTTCTTGTTTGATTGCGGCTCTCTCATGTACCTTAGCGTAAGGTTCTCCACAACCTGCTGCTAAAAATTGAAAGTAAGGTTCTACTAATTAGGCGAGTCCTTGCAAATGATTTTTACCTCATGTAACCCACCACCCCTCATTTAGAAGTTCCATGTTTAGGTGAGACGGGTCAGACTTGCTGATCCTTCGTGCTCACTGCTTGTGTTTGAAGCTTTTGCAGGGTTCTATGAGGAAGGGACTCCCGAAGAGGAGACGGAACCCCAGGAGGGGAACCCCGTCGAGTGGGAGTCGTGCACGCCGCAGAGTTAGTGTGCGTGTGTGCTAGCAAGGACACGTTCAAGGGCTGAACGTGGACTTGATGCATAGTCTACGCCCGTGAGTGTAGACTGGAACTATTTTGATGTAAACATGTTCATAAACTTGTTTATGTAATAAAAATTCGCTTCCGCTTTGTACCTTTGACGTGTGTTATCCGGTGCTGTGCAACGCAGCACCCCTCAGCGTGATCCTGGCTCGACAAGACCTTTGGGTCGTGTCACCAAATCCAAGAATTTTCATAAATATTGGGATGCACCCCTGGATAGTACTCTTCGAGAGGAACCCAACAAAATTTGTTTCGCAATTTTTGGACATTCCTACACAAAGTTATGGCTCTCCAAAGTTTGAACTGAAATGGGAAAACCTGGAAAATGTTTAAATGCCGACAGTGGGCCCCACTCGTCATCCTTAACCTCCAGCCACGCGCCAAACAGAGCAGGGGCGGCTCCCTCGGGCGAGGTCGCCGGAAAGGCACTTCCCAGCCACCTCCAGACCCCCTGCTGGCCGCCCCCCCCCCCCCCCCATTTTTCTCCATGCTGAACTCGTTGGTGAGGTCGCCGGCGGCTGAAACTCGCCGGAAAACGGGGCGCACCGGCAACAGCTAACCCTAGGGCTCTGGCGAGGTCGTGCACGGTGATTTCTCCATAAAATGGTCGGTTCTTGGGCTCTAAAGCATCAGGGAATCGTCTAGAAGACCGGCATGAGGTAAAAACAAGCCGGGGAGAGCTCTAAACCTATCGGCACCGTGCACCCGACATGGTTCAGCGGTATACCCTTGAAAAGAACTCGGATTCCTCGCTCTACACTCAGTTACTTGGTCTAAATCGATGGAGGAGGTGTGCTAGGCAGTTAAGAACTTGTGTGCGGAGTTTGAAACACAACCAACACGAATTGAGGACGAATTTTGCAATTCCTTACCTCAAGGTCAGTTTCGGCCGCCCAGGAGAAAAACTTGAAATTCTCCCTCTGTGATCAATGGCTAGGGCTGCGCTTCGGAGGTGAGCAACTAGGCTTGTAGGTGCACGGATGGGGTGGCTTGCTTGGGCGTGATCACTGCTGGTTTGGGCTGGCCACGGCGACCAGTTCAGTTTTTCGGCGTTCACCAGAGAGCTGCAGAATCTTCGCTGATTTCCGGTGCCAACGAGCGCAGGACCATGGGGGAAAGTTGCTGGCCGGCTAGAGCACTCGGGGGCGAAGCTTTTTCGTGTGGAGAGCTCGGGCAAAATGAAATTCTGTTGGTGGCTGTGATTGTGAGAAACAGTGCAGCGCTGGTTTCTTCTCGGGTGGGAAACAGAGAGCTGATTGAGCGAGAGAGAAGCAACCAGGCTCGTACCTGGGATGGATAGGGGCAAAGCAACCGAGCTGAGAGCAGGAGGTGGCGCCCAAAAACTTCGTCCCGAAGTCTGCTGCCGGTGTGCTGTCGGGAGCTCGCGCGAGGGAGGAAAACAGAGGCGGTTCACTCCCTGTGTAGCTGACAGATGGGGTCCACCTCTCCCCCTTATCCCCAATTTCCGTTTAAAAATAGCAAAAGAGCTCCAAATTTGATATAATTTTGAGGATAGGCCAAAAGAAATATGAGAAACACAATGGTGCACTCAAATTTGAATTTCGGTGAAGTCAGAATTTGAAACTGAGATCTAAATTCAAATTCGAATTTTTTCCGTTTAAGTTCCAACAAATTGGAAATCCTTTTCAAATGCTCTGAAAATTTGCCGGGCTATTATTGGATGTGTGGATAACCAAATGATAGCTTTAGATCTCCGTGTTCGGGAATTTTTGCAAGTTCAAGTTTAGACTTGGAGCTCACACCGTTAAATTCAAAAGTTTAAATTCCCTCTCATTTTCTCGGTGTTACTTGTAGCTCCACTTGCTAGAGTTTTGGGATTTCACATCCCTCCCCCCTTAAAAAGAATCTCGTTCCGAGATTCATAAAGAAGAGACGAAGTGGTAGAGAAGGAATTACCTTATATGAGCGGACAGCAAGTCCGGGTAGTTCGAACGGAGGTATTCTTCACTCTCCCATGTTGCTTCCTCCGCGGTATGATTTCTCCATAATACCTTATAGAATTGGAGCGTCTGATTCCTTGTCGACCGAGACTTTTCATTGATAATCCACATTGCGCATTGGATGCTCGGTATAGGAGAGATCCGTTTGCAATGTCTCGAAATCTTCATTGCGGACAGCAGTGGTATTCTTGAGACATTTTCAAAGCTGAGAGACGTGAAATATATCATGCACCCCAGCGAGAATCGTCGGTAGCTCAAGCCGGTAAGCTACGGGTCCACATTTCCCCGTGATAGCGAATGGGCCGATAAACCGGGGAGCGAGCTTTCCTTTTACACCAAATCGGTGAACTCCTCTCATTGGAGATACGCGGAGATATACGTACTCTCCGACGTTGAAGTTCAGCGGTCGACGTCGCTGGTCTGCATAACTCTTCTGTCGAGATTGAGCAGCCTGTAAATTTGCTTGTATGACCCGAACTCGTTCTTCGGCGTCATTGACAAGGTCAATCCTGAATTTCACTCTTTCACCGGATTCGCACCAATTCAGCAGTGTGCGACATCTCCGGCCATAGAGAGCCTCATACGGTGCCATCTTGATACTCGTTTGATAGCTGTTGTTGTACGAGAACTCCGCCAACGGTAGATAAGCATCCCAGTTCTTACCGTGGTGGATGGCACACGCTCTCAACATATCTTCCAAGACTTGATTCACCCTCTCGGTCTGTCCATCGGTTTAAGGGTGATATGCGGAGCTTCTAAGCAATTTGGTTCCCAAAGATGCGTGCAGCTGTTCCCAGAACCGAGAAATGAACAGTGCACCATGATCTGAAACTATTGTTCTTGGAACTCCATGATGGCATAATATCCGCTCAGTGTATAACTCCGCATATTTCTTGGCATTGAATCCCACATTCACCGTTATGAAGTGTGCTGACTTGGTTAATCGGTCAATGATTACCCAAACCGAATCATGCTTTCGAGATGTGAGCGGCAGTCCGGCAATGAAATCCATATTCACATCATCCCACTTCCATGCCGGAATATGAAGGGGCTGCAGCAAACCCAGTTTCTTCATGTGATCTGCTTTCACCCTTCGACACGTATCACACTCGAATACGTATTTAGCTATTTCCCGCTTCATCCGTGTCCACCAAAACTTGTTTCTCAAATCTTGGTACATCTTGTTGCTACCCGGATGAATGGAAAATTTTGATAAATGAGCTTCGTCTAATATCTTCTTATGAAGCTTCATGTCACGGGGTACGACTATACGGTTTTTGAACCATAGCGTACCATTCTCATCTTTCCGGAAGCACTTAGCTTCTCCTTTGTCTATTCTCTTCCGGATATGGGCCATGCCGTTATCTTTCTTTTGAGACACTACAATTTCATCACGAATTGTAGGAATGAGGGCAAGGTTAAACAATGACCCATAGGGAACCAAGCGCAGGCTCGGTTCTTCTTCTTCCATTGCAGCCATGGTTAGGTTATGAACATGTGATTTCCGACTAAGGGCGTCAGCAACCACATTCGCTTTTCCAGGATATTAATGAATCTCCAGTTCATAATCCTTGATTAACTCTAACAATCTTAGCTGCCTCATATTTAGCTCCTTTTGTGTGAAGATGTATTATAAGCTCTTGTGGTCGGTGTAGAGGTGGACTAAGTTTCCAAGCAAATAGTGCCTCCACATCTTTAGAGCAACAACCACAGCCGCTAACTCGAGATCATGTGTCGGATAATTTTGCTCATGATTCTGAAGCTGCCTGGATCCATACGCGACCACTTGCCTTCTTGCATAAGCACGCCGCCCAGGCCGATGCCGGATGCATCGCAATACACATCAAAAGCTTTAGTCGTATCGGGCTGCGCCAAGACTGGGGCTGTTGTGAGGTGGTTTACCAATGCTTTGAACGCTTCCTCACATGCTTCACTCCACACATATTTGTTGCCCTTCTTCAGAAGTTCCGTCATCGGTTTAGAAACTTTGGAGAAATTCCGAATGAATCTCCGGTAGTACCCCGCTAAACCGAGAAAGCTACGGACTTTGTGGACTGATTTCGGTGAACTCCAATTCAGCACTTGGACGATCTTGCTCGGATCAACTGCGATACCCTCCGAAGAAATAATGTGCCCAAGAAATGGCACTTGGTTGATCCAGAACTCACACTTGCTGAATTTTGCATACAGTTTGTGATCCCGTAGGCGTTGGAGCACAATATGAAGATGTTCGGCGTGTTCTTCTTCCAGCTTAGAATATACCAAGATATCATCGATGAAGACCACGACGAACTTGTCCAACTCCGGCATGAAGACTGAATTCATCAAGTACATAAAATGAGCCAGAGCATTAGTGAGTCCGAATGACATGACGAGATACTCGTATAATCCGTATCTCGTCGAGAATGCCGTCTTGGGTATGTCTTCCGCCCGGATTTTTATCTGGTGATATCCGGACCGAAGATACATCTTCAAGAAAACCTTAGCACCCACTAGTTGATCGAAAAGCATATCGATACGTGGTAGTGGATACTTGTTCTTGATAGTTACGGCATTTAGCGGACGATAGTCCACACATAACCTCAGAGTCCCGTCCTTTTTATCGACGAACAGCGCGGAGCATCCCCATGGTGATGAACTGGGTCGAATGAAGCCTTTGCTTAACAAATCATTCAGCTGCTCCTTCAGCTCCGCGAGTTCCTTCGGTGCCATTTTATACGGCCTCAGAGATATTGGTGTGGTTCCCGGTGCTAGTTCAATTTTGAACTCCACTTCACGATCGGGCGGCATGCCCGGTAGATCATCGGGAAACACGTCCGGATATTCCCGGACCACTGGAATGTCCTCCAGTTTCTTAGCTTCAACGGTGTGTAAGCAGTGACTCCCGGTGCAACATTTCTCAGAATCAACGTGTGTTGCCCGTGCTTCATTGAATTCAGCTGCACCGTTCGTGAACTAATATCAAAGATAGCTTGGTGATGTGTCAACCAAGCCATTCCCAATATGATGTCAATCAGCAAGCCTTCTAGAATGATGAGTGTAGTAGGATATATCCGCACATCCAAACATATAGGTGCTCGAGCAACGATTCTGCCCGCTGTCCTACTACCTCCTGGTTAATTAATCTGATAAGATGCGGCCAAGGTGGTTGAGGGTACTTGGTGCTTAACCACATAATCTTTGCTGATAAAATCATGTGTAGCACCCGAGTCGAACAACACGAGCGTGGGCTGATCACGTAGGCTGAACATGCCCGCCAACACAGGTTCTCCTACGGGAACGTCTTCAACTGCCATATAGTTTATGTTCCCCACTTTCAGTGTTGTCCTCCTTGGCTGACCATGAAATTTCTTTGCAGCTTGAGATGACATGTGACTGCTGCTTTGCTGGGTAACTTGACCCTCCTGAGGAATATGCTCTACATCGCTACAAGTGTTATACGATGCAAGCTCAGGATCTTCGCCATATGGAAGTGCTTGGTATTCTGGTGCACTTTGCTGAGGTGGGGGTGCACAATTACTCATTTGCTGCTGTTGCAGCAGTGGCTGAACCTCCATGGGTGAATATGGACAGTATTGGATCTGAGGTGGCCCGTCAAAGGACTGAATTTCCACCCCGGATGGTAAGCAATATATCACCGGTTGTTCTTTATGATAATCATCTGTACTTGCCAGTGATAATTTTCTCTTCCTCTTACTCTCCTTGTGGTCGAATTCAGCTATTTCTTGAATCATAGCGGCATTGAATAACTCGCTATAATTCCCTTTATTTCATGGTGCCACTTTTGTCCGAAGCTTCACATCGAGGCCTCGGAAAAAGTAATGACACTTCATCGTCTCGTTATGCACATAAGAGGATGCATATTGTACTAAACGGTTAAATTCCGTAAAGTACTTCATGACACTCATGCCTTCTTGTTTGAGTTCATAGAACTCTTCAATTCTGGTTTTGACAGTGCCCTCACAAATATGACGTGCACGGAAAGCCTCACGAAACTCCGTCCACGTCACACGATGACCTTCAGCAATCTTAGCAAGATATTCACACCACCAAGACCCAGCGGATCCATGAAGTTGCTGAGTGGCAAATAAGGCCTTCTCATATTCATCACACTGGAGCATTCCCAATTTAGATTCAATCACTCGGAGCCAATGATCTGCCTCCAAGGCTTCTTTAGCTTCAGAGAATACCGGTGGTTGTCTTGCTCGAAAATCCAGATACGTATTCAGTGTGGGGTTTTGCTGGGAGGTTACCTGTCGGATGCCTTGCTGCACCAAAAACTCAAGAGACTCAGCCATTCTCCCCAACACCTTCGCCAGTCCGGTTGCTGATGGCGGTGATCGTCGCTGCGACGAATCATTGCCATCCCGACTGGAATCACCAACTTGATACCCGGAATGAGTATGATCCATACTGCAAGAGTGAGCAATTTACGGTTAATATCCAAGGGTGTACTCAGCTTTAACTTAAAATGATTAACCGCAAAAGCATCACATCAACTGTGCAGCGTATATGAAGGAAACACGGTTTTTGACAATTCCGAAATATAACCAATGATTGTTGAAGTTTGTCAAACACTTAAATCAACAGAAAGGAATGATGAAATATGACTAATGAATATGTCATGGAACTTAGAGAAGTATAAAAACCTTCATGTCCACAACAAGTCCTAAATTACATGGGCAATGAGCAATGCTCTGTTCAGTATGACCCTTGGATTTTAATCCCGGAATTTGATTATGAAAATGGCAGTTTAATGTCTCAAGTTGAATATAAAAGTTGTTAATAACTTCAATATCTTTCCAACGAGTATTTATTTGCCTTCATATCTGTTGTGTATCAGAAGTTATGATATTTCAAAGTTGACAGAAATCTGGAACAATTTTGACAGTACCTCCTCTGGAAGTGTCTGTTTTGTTCGCAAGATTTCCTAAAGTTCTACCCCAAATCTGTAGACACTTTAACTACAAAATCGTAGAACATATCACAAACTTTCCAACGGTGTCTTACATGACCCTTAGAAATCTTTCTACAAGAAGTTATGGTCGAAATACAGAAAATTCCACAGAGTCTTTTTGGTCTGCCCTGTTTTTGGACAGTTAACCCTCATCTGAGATTTTCATCCAGTTGCAGGGGGATTCTGTTCTGGAGTTATACAGAAAAGTTGTAGAAGACATCAAAAACTTTCCATAAATGTATCCTTCACCTCCATTGGTTCAACCAATCAAAAGTAATTCCCTGTTCAATTTCAGCAAAAATTCTGCTGAAAACAGGGGGGGGGGGGTTGTTTCTAATGGTTTGAAATGGAAACTATACTCCCAATTGACTCTTAGTTTAATATAGGAGTTCATTAACCCCTAATGAAATCCTAGACTCCAAATTTACTCTTTTATTTGAAAACTTTCTTTTCCATGAAGTTAAGAACATTTCACGGTACTACGTTTCCTCACCAAATCAAAAATCCTAACCGGCGTTACACCGGCATATACGTCTCAAGTGGTGGCACTAAAACGATCACTCACAAACATTGTCTAAACGCAATGTTCTAACATGGTTAATGTACCTGCATAAAAACAATCAATAATGATGCACACAAAGGTCTTCCATTATAGGCAGGTCCATATCACAGTAAAAACATATGCCCCGTATCATTGCCATACGGGCCGTCCTTGAGTCAAGTCACGTCTCAAGGTACATGGACGTGTTTTAACACCACACGACGGGGAACCCGAGTAGAGCGTGAACGGGTCGTCACGGTTGGGAATGTTATCAACCCAACGGATACCACCTACTGCCTCATGACTGTTGAGGCACGCCGATGGCGAGCGCTGCGTATGGCCCTTTGAACATTGAACGTTCAAGAGTTGCATACTATCGTGTTGCTTACCACACGATGGGGTATTCTCACTTTTGCCTAAAGCACGCTGGAGATCAGAGTTTTCATATGCTCTCAAAACCATAGAGAGGTTCAGAGACTCATATTAACTACCGTGCCAAGCTACGGTATACCATTCCATACTATTACTCGTATGGCGAGTTACTGCAATTGATCCGCCTGCGGTGGCGTACCTTAACTCTTACCTCCACATAGGAGCGTCGTTACAGAATTGAAATACTGAATATTAACACACTGTTAGCTTGCCACCTTAAGTAACTATGCTTCTAATAGTCCTTATGTGGGCATACTATACGTTCCTCACTCGTATACTTCTAAGTTTTTGAAAATAAGCTCTTTTCATGCATGCTATTCCCAATGCGGCTTTGATACCACGCATGTGGGGAACCCCTTCCAGGATCCGCACTCCAGGATACACATTGGGTGGTGCCGTGCGATGCGGCACCGAACAGCATACACGAAAAGAACCATAAAGTACAAAATCTTTTATTTCTCAAGATAATATCATTTACAAAATAATGTACCACGAAGGTACACGCAGCGGAATATACATACACACTTACTCTCGGTCCTAACTATGCAACAGAGAAGACGTCCAGCCCGCGGACGCTTCTTACTAGCTTCCACCAAGATTAGTGCAGCGGCAGGGTTTCCGGTGAGTCTCTGATGGCTCACCGAACAACCATCTTCATAGCAAATTTTATAACCTGCAAAACACTAATAATGCAACCGTGAGCACGATGGCTCAGCAAGACTTAACCGACACTCCTAAACATGGAACTCTACGTGCCAGGATTTCTAACATAGGAAAGGTATGATGCAATAACGACACGCCTAAATGTTAGTCCTTACTTTCAGTTTAATAGCAGCAGATTAATATGCCTTAGGAAGCCCTCACATCAGAAGTCCACAATCGAACAAGAAACGCTTTCCTCCAATGTGGTGATGCCCAAAGTGGAAGATAAACTTAGTGAGCTCTACAACTACAGCATACATGGTTGGCAATACAATGAATTTAAGAACTTCACATCAGCAATGATTCATCACACTTTATCTGGAATTTATTACTACGTCACAACTCAGTGAACAAGTGGTACTCATATAACCACGAGGGACGGTGATTGCAATCAGGACACACCCGGAATACACGACACATACACCCGCCTCGAAAGACTCACGCGAGCTCTTTCTTACGTTGTATGCAGTAACCTTTCACCCGACACTCCAATGCCGAACCAGTTCTGCCGACCCATCAGAAGGGCCACTACACGGAACAGTCGATGTTGCTCTGCTAGCGGGTTTACACCTATGACACCAACCCCCAAAGGACGGCCGTATAAGTTTCGACACGAGAGTACCCGAGTTACATCGGTTTATCGGGTCCCATATATCCGATATGCATCTGGTACTGTTCAAACTTGCTCAGTAGGACGGCATACGCATCGGTCCTTAACCGACACAAACAGCGCTACAGCCACACAGGCCCAACGTCATGCTGCTCCTACTCTCTGCTCGGTCTCGTTTTCCACTCCAGAACTTTCATTTTCTAGAATCATACTCCACTGTGCCCACATCCTAAACTCGCGGGTAGCTTCCAACTACCCGACTTGTACCGGATCCTATACAACTTTAGCCTAGCAGAAACTACACGAAGGTAACCTATTCTACCCTGTACTCCAAGGGTTTGTGGGTTATGCATTTGGAGTATCAATCACCTTGACCTAATGCACAATACATACTAGACCCATAAAAGTGATACAAAGCAAAATATAACTAAAAGTTGTTAAATGCAAACTGGGGCTTGCCTTATGCTGCTGCAGGTTTAGTTCTACTTTATAGTCAGATCTTGGCGATGAGTTAAGCTTCAACATGCTGCTCCGAGTCAAGTTGCGCGTCGACCTCCTTCGTCGTATTTCCTACCGATATGAATATGCACAGCTTTTAATACAAGTAACTGAATTATAAAACAAATGTGTTTTAGGAACTAAGGATGGTTTAGACCAACTCTAAGGTGAGTGAAAATCTCTGTTATGGACAAAAACAGAGAACTTTAGCTGGCAGTAGATGTTGGTTGGAGTAAAATTCAAAGAGTTATATCTAATGGACATAAGAAAGGTAGTGGAAAGAACCAGTAGAAAACTGGAGAAGATGATCTCAATTTGCTCTGAAATTTTTACAGTGGACCTTATATCTTACAGAGGTATGGCTTGCAAAATTTCAGACAAAGTTGATGGAAGATGTGGCCTAGGTAATTTTCTTACTATTTGGCTTCTCTGAAATCCTATGGCAACTATAGTGTCTTGTCATTCTCCAAATTTAGTTTTTCAGAAACTTGAGAGTCTCATGAGTCCATAGGACTTGGTTTCACCATTTTTGGAGCTTCCTACACAAGATATGAATTTTCCAAACTTGGTTAAAAGTCTGAAAATGTCTCTGCTCATTTTCCTATTTTTCAGAGACATAGAGGATTCAAACAACATTTGGCCAAGAAAATGGAGTCCAATGCCTCTGAAAATTTTACTGGAGTTCAAGGATTATTGGAATAATGTCCTTCCCAAATTTAGGAATTTTCCAATTAACAGAACTCCTGTAAAAATTCATACGAAATTATCCTTAAATGAATTAATGAGCCAAATCGAGGAATTTTCATAAATATTGGGCTGCACCCCTGGATAGTACTCTTTGAGGGAAATCCAACAAAATTTGTTTCACAATTTTTGGACACTCCTACACAAAGTTATGGCTCTCCAAAGTTTCAACTGAAATGGGAAAACCTGGAAAATGTTTAAATGCCGACAGTGGGCCCCACTCGTCATCCCTAACCTCCAGCCACGCGCCGGCATGAGGTAAAAACAAACCGGGGAGAGCTCTAAACCTATCGGCACCGTGCACCCGACATGGTTCAGCGCTATACCCTTGAAAAGAACTCGGATTCCTCGCTCTACACTCAATTACTTGGTCTAAAATCGATGGAGGAGGTGTGCTAGGCAGTTAAGAACTTGTGTGCGGAGTTTGAAACACAACCAACACGAATTGAGGACGAATTTCGCAATTCCTTACCTCAAGGTCAGTTTCGGCCGCCCGGGAGAAAAACTTGAAATTCTCCCTCTGTGATCAATGGCTAGGGCTGATCTTCGGATGTGAGCAACTAGGCTTGTAGGTGCATGGATGGGGTGGCTTGCTTGGGCGTGATCACTGCTGGTTTGGGCTGGCCACGGCAACCAGTTCAGTTTTTCGGCGTTCACCAGAGAGCTGCAGAATCTTCGCTGTTTTCCGGGGCCAACGAGCGAGGGACCGTGGGGGAAAGTTGCTGGCCGGCTAGAGCACTCGGGGGCGACGCTTTTTCGTGTGGAGAGCTCGGGCAAAAGGAAATTCTGTTGGTGGCTGTGATTGTGAGAAGCAGTGCAGCGCTGGTTTCTTCTCGGGTGGGAAACAGAGAGCTGATTGAGCGAGAGAGAAGCAACCAGGCTCGTACGTGGGATGGATAGGGGCAAAGCAACCGAGCTGAGAGCAGGAGTGGCGCCCAAAAACTTCGTCCCGAAGTCTGCTGCCGGTGTGCTGTCAGGAGCTCGCGCGAGGGAGGAAAACAGAGGCGGTTCACTCCCTGTGTAGCTGACAGATGGGGTCCACCTCTCCCCATTATCCCCGAATTTCCGTTTGAAAATAGCAAACGAGCTCCAAATTTGATAAATTTTGGAGGATAGGACAAAAGAAATATGAGAAACACAATGGTGCACTCAAATTTGAATTTCGGTGAAGTCAGAATTTGAAACTGATATTTAAATTGAAATTCGATTTTTTCCATTTAAATTCCAACAAATAGGAAATCCTTTTCAATGCTCTGAAAATTCGCCGGTCTATTATCGGATGTGTGGATAACCAAATGATAGCTTTAGATCTCCGTGTTCGGGAATTTTTGTAAGTTCAAGTTTAGACTTGGAGATCACACTGTTAAATTCAAAAGTTTAAATCCCCTCTCATTTTCTCGGTGTGACTTGTAGCTCCACATACTAGAGTTTTGGGATTTCACAGTGACACCTTCCCGTTTAGGCTGTCCAAGGAAGCCCGAGGTGCGGAAAACTTATGTCACCAGATAAAAACTTTCGGTATGGGGCGAGAGCAGCCGAACTCGGCTGGTTCCTACGACGGGAAAGGAGGAGCAGAGTCTCTAGTACCGTTTTGCAGCATGGAGAGAGTTGGGAAGCTGTGGTTGCCGGTTCTCCGATCAAATCCGAAAGAGCAGCGGCGAGGCAATGTTCTCTTGTGCGAGGAGCGAAGAACTGGTCAGTTTTGCCTCCGGCCGGCTCTGCTGCGGGGATAAGAGGGAGGGGGCAACGTTGGTTGACACAGCTCAGACCGAGCAGGAGCTGGCACCGGTGATCAGCTCGGTGGCGCGCTCGGCTGAAGCCCGAGAACCCGAGTGCCCTGTCTCTCAGTCGGTTGAATTGCTAGTGAGGCTGACATGTGGGTCCCACTCCAGTTTTAGCTTCCTAAATTCAATTTTCCTCACTGCTCTAAACAGTAGAGACCCAAATACCCTTTGACATTTGAATTATCTACCCACTGGCCATTTGAATTTGGATAGAATTCAAATTGTGAAGTGTTTGAATATATTTGTAGCACATATGCAGTTTGAAATTCAAATTGAATTGAATTTGCTAAAATTAGCTCAGGTCAAGATCAACTCCAAATGGAGTGAAAATTTGTGTGTGAGGTCACAAAAATGTGCTGAGAATGAATATGCCTCCCACTTTTGAATTCATGGGATAAAAGTAGTTTGAATTTGAATATAAGTTCAAACTAGCCTCTTTCTAGTTATAACCAAAAATACCTCAAAAAGGCATTGGATTTGGGTGAATTTTTGGCTTGAGCATTCCTAGCAAGGTGTTGGAGTTTTTCATAGGCTCAGCCCCTATAAGATGCTTGTGGGAAATGCCACTTTTGCATTTTGTTAGTTTCTTCTCTAATGACCATGTTGATGGTGTTTACTTGCTCTTCAAGTGTTCATAAAGTTTCCTCAAATGAGGTGTGTGTGGTGTGATGAACACTTTGGATGTGTGCAAAAACTTGGGCCCTTACACCCGTATCCTGTAAATTAAGCGAAGCAAAAAGGAAAAACGACCATACCCGACTCATCAACTTTCCCAGCGACAAGGATGGTTAATAAAACTAGTAAACTCCTAATAAAAGGGTGTCCCATCAAGTTGACTCAAGCATACGAGTTTTCACAAACAAAACAGGTTCAAAACATGGGATCAATATGGTCAAGGGGCACTTGCCTTGCTCCTGTGGCTCATGTTGCTCAAGCGTCTCAAAGTCTTGGTGCTGTAGTTCCTCGTAGAGGGCCTCTTGAGCTTGTCCTTCTATTCATGATCACGCACATACAAAATTTACAGCAATCAATCATCATGCACGAACTTTACTCAAGATGCAATGGGGTAGATGAAATCAAATCCTATAGTGCAGTTTTATAAAATCAGTTTGTATATATTTTGCATGTTTTAGTTGGCTTTCATGGAGTTTTATGGTGATCAAGGTTGCTGGGGTCAAGTGTGGACGTGGTCTGTCCACATACAGAAACTTCTGTTCGCAGGGGGTGGAGAAAAACGGGTGCGTAGCAACAGCAGCGACGTGGTAAGAGGGGCGACGGGGACCTACCTCTCTTCTTCCTCCTCTCCTCCTTGCAGCTCGACTTCTTCCCTTGCAATGGCAGCAGCTGAGGTTTTTCTTTGCAGAAGAATAGGGCTGCGGCCAGGGCTTGGCAGGAGGGATCTTCTTCTCTGTCGACGGCAAGGCGGGGCAGAGTTTCGACAGCGGCCAAGGTAGCAGCAAAGGGGTGGCGACCAGGGCTTGGTAGCAGGGGGCAACAGGCTTGTTTTGGCAGGGGTGATGGCCAGGGAAGGCAGTATTTATAAGGGGGAAGATCTCCTACTCAGCTTGGAGGAGGAGAGGGACTCTATCTCCATGAGATGCAATCTCATACTCAGTTTGGAGGAGGAGAAGGACTCTATCCCTAAGAGGTGCGGCCAGCAGGGTGTTTTATCTCCAAAACTTTATCTCTAAGCTCTATGTCGTTTAAGGCCCGTCCGTGCTTGGCCCTGTTGGACAAGTTTGAGTTGTGTACCGGGCACATACTGGCTATATGGGACCCAGGAAACCGATGTACCTTGGGAGATCCATAGTGGAAGTTTTCCAACTGCCTTAGGCTTTCGTCGTCAGGGTAGCAGGAGGTAACTCGCTCAAGAACATACCACAGCGGGTATGTACCTTGAGGGAGCTTGCGTACTCGGGGCAGTTGGACTGCGTCCAATGTGGAAGATCTTGGGAAAGGTGGCCGCGTACAACGTCAGTCGAGGTTGCTGCCGGCAACTCGGAGTACCGGTGTACGTGTCGTGTAGTCCGGGCGTGTACTGATTCGAATCACCGTCGCTCGCGGTCATATGAGCATACTTGCCCACTGCGTCTTGACGTAGTAACAACTGGAATTGTTTATCTTTGAACTTCATAAGGCGGTGCTATAACTTGTATTGCAACCATGATTGAATTAGAGATAGGCTCATTAAAGTTTACTTTCACTTTGTGCAAGAAGCATCACAACAAAGCGTTTCTTGTTTGATTGTGGAGTTGCGATGCTTTTCGGCTCAAGGTTTGCACAATGAGGCTTAAAAATCTGAAAGTTAAGGATCGACTTTAGGCGAGTCCTTTATGCAAATCTAGCCAACCCAATTGCAACCGTCGTGTATGTAGAGTTTCTTGCTTAGGAGAGACGGGTCAGACTTGCTGAGCCTATGTGCTCACGCTTGCTATATAAGTGGTTTTGCAGGTTAACAACGATGCTGAAAAGAAGGTTTTCCGGTGAGACTCGGGGACTCCCGAGTCAGGTAACACATGGAGAACCCAGCCGCTGCTGCTTGTCTTCGTGTTGCTAGTGAGAGAAGTCCGCGGGCTGGACTTCATCTCGAGTGCTCTTAGTTATTCGACGTGAGTTGATATAGAGTTCCGCTGTAGTTACTTGATGTAAAGTATTTACACAGCAAAACTTGTAAGCTTCCGCTATTGTTTTATGCAATACATTGTTCCTCATATGTGTGCTGTTGGGTGCCGCACAACACGGCACCACCCAATGCGATTCCCGGGTGAGTGGCCTGTCTCGGTTGAGCGGGTCGTGTCAGCGTGGTATCAGAGCCGCATTGGTAATAGCACACGGAATAAGGAAGGTATTACGACAAAAATATAGGTTACGGTGAGGATACGGTACTAGGCCCACATAAGGATTACTATTAGCTTAATATGAAGGTGGCAATCTAACTTATTTGTTATGTCAGAAAATCGTGCATCTCGGGACAATTTATGTCTTGGGGGGTGCACGTAAGCGCTGTCCACCAGTGCGCACAAGCTGAAGGGTGGAGCCCCACGGGTGGCAGGTAACCCGACCCGCTTTAGTATCCTCTACGACTCTTCATGTCGTTTGGGGTATTCGAGCAACGTCTGTCCCAGGCGTGCGTGGTGCGATTTGGGAAACCCCGTCACGTGGTTAGTAACATGAACACGTAGCTCAAGGCGTGTTTGGCTTGAGAACACCTGTGCGAGTGATGACGGACGGGTGTAAGAACTGTATGGATACCGGGTTCGGTGTGCAGCCGGACCTGATGATTGAGTGTGACTTATGCAGGATTAACCACGAAACCGTAGTACGAATAGTACACGTTTGCGAGTGACCATTTTAGTGCCACCTAAGATACGTTATACCGGTATAATCCGGTTAGGATTTTCTTTTGGTGAGGCTACGTAGTACCGACATGCCTCTTACGGTGCATCGACGCCGTACTAAACATAATAACCCCTTTTCTTTGAAGAAATGACTCATGAACTAACTTTCAAATAAAAATGGAAGTTTGAAACAAATATTAGTTACTGAACTCTTATTTTGAGCTAAGATTCAAATTAGAGGAGGACTAGGCTTCAAAGATTTGAAAAACAGAGTGCTCTGTTTTCAGCAGAAATTTGTGCTGGATTCAACAGAGCATAACTTTGGGTAGCTTGACCCAATTAAGGTGTATGATACAGTTCTGGAAAGATTTTCAAGTGATCTACAACTTCCTTGTAGACCTCCAGAGCTAAATCACAAGCTAAATGGGTAGAAAGTTCAGAGTAAGGTAAACTGTCCAGAACCAGGACAGTAACAAAACCTCTCTGGACCTTTATGTTTCTAAGCCATAACTTTCTATAGAGAAACCCTTAAGAAGCCTATGATACACAATTGGATAGGTTATGAAATGTGCAACATTGTGTAGTTCAAAGTTTGTTCAGGTTCTTATTGTATTTACATATACAACTGTGATAAAATCAGCCACGTACAAAGGAGGTGCTGGCAAATTTTATCCAGGAATTCTGTCAACTTTGGAAAATCATAACTTTAAACCCGGAGATGATCTGGGGCCATATGAGTACTCGTTGGAAAGATACTGAAGTTAACTTTAACTTTGGTATTCAACTTGAGTAATCAAAATGCCCTTAACTAGATCAAAATCTGGAGATAGTGCATAAAGGTCTGTCCTGTACAAATAGGCTGGATAGCTATGCCTACTAAGGAGTTTGGTAAACATGAATTTTGTTACTGCTTTCATAAAGTTTTGAAATAATCATGTTTCCATTAGTCTCACATACTGCTGAGTTCTTGTTTAACTCATCTCAACTACTTTTTGCAGTATGGTTCGTAATCGCTCTAGGGGTAGGGCCGGAAGTTCTCGTCGAGGTGGTGATGCTTCTACCCCACCATCGGAACCACCATCCACGGGATGCATGGATCTTATGACTCGAGTCGTCGAGTCTAACCAAGAGAACGCTAGGCTACTCCAAGAAGCAATGCAAGAACACACACGCTTACTCCAAGCTTTGGTACAGCAAGGCATACTCCAGAACACGCAACAAGTTGTTCCACCTCGGGACGCTTATCTGGACTTCTTGGCGACTCAACCGCCAATTTTTACTGAAGCCACCAAACCTGTGGAAGCAGATCAATGGATTCGTGTCATGGAGTCCAAGTTTGGAGTATTCAAGTGTGATGAATACCAGAAGACAAAGTTTGCCGCTCAACAACTCCATGGAGCCGCCGGAAACTGGTGGGTGGATTATATTGCCACCATTCCGGAGGGCCATCAAGTAACATGGAGAGAGTTTTGTGAAGCCTTTCGTACTCGTTACATACCACTAGGTATTGTCAAGGCAAAGCAGGAGGAATTTTTGGGCTTGAAGCAAGGGGACATGAGTGTCCTCGAGTATGTCAGGAGATTTAATCTTTTGGCCCAATATGCTCCCGAATATGTGGCGAGAGAAGAGGCACGGTGTAACCTATTTTTCCATGGCCTGAGTGCCATATTACAGGAGAAGCTGGCCGTACATAATAACGGCAGTTACACCGACATGGTCAATGCGGCTTTCATTCAAGAGAAGCCGACACTTGAGTGGCAAGCGGAGAAGAGAAAGATGAGTAAGATCGAGCAAGCTAGCACAAGTCATGTGCCTCAGAAGTACCGTTTGGTGTATCAAACGCCACCCGGTGAAAGATGGATGCCACCTGTGCGATCAACTCCTCAGAGATTGATTGCTGGTCAAGTTCTACAACTTGCACCACCTCCACAGCCGCAGCATCAGACGGTGGTTTGTGCTCCATCGCTGCAGCCATATGTACCTAGCAGTCCACCGCAAGTCAACGAAGAACCGCAGAGGCATCCGTGTCTTACTTGTGGGCGTAAGGGCCATTATGCTAGGCAATGTTCGGAGGGAATTCAAAGATGCGGGTCATCATATTTACAACAATACGACCCGTACCTTAATCTGCAGATAGGAGGGCAGATAAGGGGCAACATTCACTATACTGTGATTGATGATGTTCCGGAAGGAGAAGCCGCTTTAGCAGGGATGTTTTCTCTGAGTCAGCTACCGGTTTTAGTTCTCTTTGATTCCGGTGCCACACACAACTTCGTTAGCCAATCTTTTGTGGCTCAACATCAGCTCCAAACCGTTTACACAAAGAGGCAATACCTCATATCTTCGCGCGGGGGCAGCAGTACCGCAAGCGAGGTTGTCTCCCGAGCACCTCTTTGTTTGGGGGGTAAAATATACCCTACGACTCTCATTATCCTTGAGGGTCTGAAGATCGACATCATTTTGGGAATGTCGTGGTTGAATTACCACAGAGCGGTTCTTAACATCAGCTCCAGGACCGTTGAGCTCAACTCCCCACAGCACGGTCTTCATATATTAATTCTGGGCGCCAGATGGCAGCAGATTGCAACAGTGAACCACACGGAAGCCGTCAAGATAGAGGACATTCCGGTGGTACGTGAGTACCCGGATGTGTTTCCCGACGATTTACCAGGCATACCGCCCAAACGAGACGTTGAGTTCATGATCGAACTTATACCGGGAACCACACCGATATCACGAAGGCCGTACAAGATGGCACCCAATGAACTGGCAGAATTGAAGACACAGCTGAATGACCTAATGAGCAAGGGCTTTATACGACCAAGTTCGTCACCTTGGGGTTGTTCAGCATTGTTTGTCAAGAAGAAGGACAAAACACTACGGCTTTGTGTTGATTATCGTCCTTTGAATGCCGTTACCATCAAGAACAAGTATCCACTACCTCGCATTGATATGCTCTTCGATCAATTAGTGGGTGCGAAGGTATTTTCGAAGATGGATCTTCTGTCCGGATATCATAAGATTAAAATCCGGGCAGAAGATATTCCGAAGACGGCATTTTCAACGAGGTACGGGCTGTATGAGTATCTCGTTATGTCTTTTGGTTTGACCAACGCTCCGGCACACTTTATGTACCTGATGAATTCAGTGTTCATGCCGGAGTTGGATAAATTCGTCGTTGTTTTCATCGACGATATCTTGGTGTACTCCAAGTCAGAGGAAGAACATGCTGAACATCTGCATATTGTGCTACAAAGATTGCGACATCATCAGCTCTATGCAAAATTCAGCAAGTGTGAATTCTGGATTAATCAAGTACCTTTTCTCGGACACATCATTTCATCGGAGGGCATCGCTGTAGATCCAAATAAGATTATCCAAGTACAGAAATGGGAGTCACCAAAGTCAGTACATGAAATCCGAAGCTTCCTCGGTTTAGCGGGTTACTACCGGAGGTTTATTCCGAGTTTCTCCAAGATTGCTAAACCTATGACGGAATTATTAAAGAAGAACACCAGATTAGTGTGGGGTGCTGCGTGTGAACAAGCTTTCAAGACCTTAGTGAAGCATCTCACAACAGCCCCAGTTCTTGCTCAGCCGGATACAACGAAGCCATTCGACGTTTATTGCGATGCATCTGGCATCGGTCTTGGCTGCGTACTGATGCAAGAAAGACGAGTGGTCGCTTATGGATCTCGTCAACTCAGAACTCACGAGCAGCATTATCCAACTCATGATCTTGAGTTAGCTGCCGTGGTCCTTGCTTTGAAGATGTGGAGGCATTACTTGCTCGGAAATCTTGTACACCTCTACACCGACCACAAGAGCTTGAAGTACATCTTCACTCAGAAAGAATTGAACATGAGGCAACGAAGATGGCTAGAGCTCATTAAGGATTATGAACTAGAGATTCATTATCATCCAGGAAAGGCGAACGTGGTCGCCGATGCGCTTAGTCGTAAGGCGCATATCCATCACCTAAATATTGCTGAAATGGATGATAAAGAACCAAGCCTCCGTGTCATCCCGTATGGAGCTCTCTACAATCTCGCTCTCATTCCTACCATCCGAGAGGAGATCATTGAAGCTCAACGGAAAGACAAGGGTATGTCTCACATACGGCGAAGGATAGACAACGGAGAAATGAAATGCTTCCGGAAGGATGATGAGGGTACTTTGTGGTTTAACGACCGGATTGTAGTACCCCGGGATATGGGACTACGGAAGAAAATTTTGGATGAAGCTCATTTTTCCAAGTTTTCCATTCATCCGGGCAGTAATAAAATGTACCAAGATCTCCGGAAGAAGTTTTGGTGGACACGTATGAAACGTGAAGTTGCAAAGTACGTTTCAGAGTGTGATACGTGTCGAAGAGTCAAGGCCAACCATATGAAGAAGTCAGGCCTGTTGCAGCCATTGCAAGTACCGGCATGGAAGTGGGAAGACTTGAGTATGGACTTTATCGTCGGGTTGCCGATGACCTCCCACAACCATGATTCGATTTGGGTAATCGTGGACCAGTTAACCAAATCGGCACACTTCTTCCCGGTGCATACTAGGTATAACGCAAGGCAGTATGCGGAGCTGTACATAGCACGTATCTTGTGCTTACATGGAGTTCCCCGCACCATTGTGTCAGATAGAGGATCGCTGTTCGTAGCCCGTTTCTGGGAGCAGCTACACGCATCCTTGGGGACAAAGTTGATTAGAAGCTCTGCGTATCACCCTCAAACCGATGGGCAAACGGAGAGGGTGAATCAAATACTAGAGGATATGCTGAGAGCATGTTCCATCCACCACGGTAAGAGCTGGGATGATCACTTACCGCTGGCGGAGTTCTCGTACAACAACGGATATCAGACGAGCATCCAGATGGCACCATATGAAGCTCTATACGGCCGGAAGTGCCGTACACCATTGAACTGGTGCGAATCCGGTGAACGAGTAACATTCGGGGTTGATCTTGTCAATGAAGCCAAGAGAGTTCGGATAATACAAGAGAACCTCAAAGCTGCCCAATCTCGTCAAAAGAGCTACGCGGACTAGAGACGTCGACCGCTGCATTTCGAAGTCGGAGAGCACGTGTATCTTCGGGTGTCTCCGATGAAGGGGATTCATCGGTTTGGTGTCAAGGGGAAACTTGCTCCCTGATTCATCGGTCCATTTACTATCACGGAGAAGTGTGGGACTGTAGCCTACCGGCTGGAACTACCGGCAAGCCTTGCCGGTATTCACGACATATTTACGTGTCCCAGCTGCGGAAGTGTCTCAAGTTTACCGCTGCCATCCGCACTGAAGACATCGATGAGTTGAAGCCGAATCTCACCTATGTCGAGCAACCTGTACAGATTATCGACGAAAAGACCCGGACCACCAGGAACCGGACTTTGAAATTTTACAAAGTCCTGTGGAGTAATCATACCCCAGAAGAGGCGACGTGGGAAACCGAAGATTACATCCACAAGAATTATCCGGAGCTTTTGTCATAAACCTTGTAATTACCTCCCACCTCGTCTTCTTTTGAATCTCGGGACGAGATTCCTTTTAAGAGGGGAGGAATGTAAAGGTCCCAAAAATTATGAATACAAAGAAACACTTGTTTGCAAAGTTTTGTTTCATGTGTATGAAATTTGGGACTTGTTAAAACTTTTTCCCACATGTGATAACACACATGAGGGCTTTCTTCACACAAGTCAAACGTTCATTTGAGAACTTGGAACCCTAGAGGGGTCTAAAAACAAGGATGGGACGTTCCCATATGTGTTAGAAAACAAAAATCAGATTTGGAACAATTTGTTCAAACAAAAATTCAAATGAGAAAAACACAATGGAATTCAAAACTGTTGTGCTAAAAATCTCATTTACAGCAGCCAAAATAAAAATCAGATTTCATATTTGAATTTCCTTGAGTACAAATTAGGGGGTGTGCCAAGTTTCATGATTTATGGAAATAGTTTGCAACCCATTTTGCAAAATGGGCTTTAAAAGACAAAGAATTCAAATGCATGTTTGAATTTGGATGAAACTTGCCCAATTATCCAAATGCATACCAGATTTGAATTCCCACAATTGAATTCACTCAACATTCAAACATGGGAGATATTTGGAGAGGGGATAAGGAGGACTGATCAGTGGGTCCCACATGTCATTGGGAACACTGAAATTGCAAAAGATCTGGAGTCCACAGTCTCTGTTTTGCTTACTTCCCACGTGAAGCAATCGGCAGAGCCGACAGCGGCGCTCACCGCCTCGGGCGACCGCCTCCCCGCGGGAACCGCCTCGCCCGGGGCTTTATTACCCCCTGTCGGGCTCCTTTTCGCTCTCATCGCCGAAGCCCCGAACCCTCGGCCTGTTCTTCCTCCTCGCGCAAGAAAAATCAACCGAGCGCTGCCGCCGAGCTCTCGGTCGATCGACCACCACCTAGCGCGTGTGCCAGCCGCAGCTGAGCAACAAAACCGCACCGCAAAACACCCCACCACACCCCCGAGCCATCACCGAGCGGATTTACGCTCTCTGCACCGAGAACGGCGAGTTTTCACGGCAGCCGCCATAGAACCGAGAGCAAGTGCTCTCGTGGGCAGCTTCAACCATGGCCTGTTACGACCGAGCTAGGCCATCTCTGGGCGCGCGCGACGTCCAGGCAACTCACCCCCGAAGCTCAGGATCAACCGTGGATCGTCGGCAGGGAATTTCGAGAATTTCTCCCGATCGGTGCAAACCGACCTTCCTGTACGTGTCCGAGAAATTCCCAGTTGATTATGGTCTAGATAGCCCAAAACTTCGCACACGAGGGCTAGACGTAAGGACGCACCGGTTTGCTTTTGAAACCCCACATGAAACACACTGTGCATGACGTATTTCCAGTTTTTACGACGGCGGCTATGGCGGAAAGGTTCGGGTGCACGGTGAACCCAAATTTAGAACCGTTTCTGAGCCATTGTATTCCCATGTCGATGTTCCTTAGCGTCCGCCGGTGCTCTAGAGCTTGGAAACCGAAGCCTAGAAGGCTTAGGGCGTCGGGGCGACGTCGCCGGACTTCGTCCGAACTGTTGCGCCGTCGCGGGCTAGTTTGGGAGCCCTACCGGCTCGAGCAAACCCCACCAGCGTGTTCCTCACGTTGAATTAGGCGCTGGCGGCGAGTTTCAGCAGCTGAGATGGCCGGACGACGGATCCAGGAGCTTCTCCGCGAGCCCGGCAGCGGAATCGCGTGGGAGAGAGAGGTGGAAGACGACCTCCCTGGGCCCTCGTGTCAGCGACTCGGGCAAAACGGGCCGGATACTCTGTGGCGCGTGATCGGCTGTGACAGCGTGGAAAATAATTCTGTAGCCCGTGTGGCACTTCCTCAGCAGCTGACACGTGCCCCATGGCCCACAGTCAGGTTTAAACTTTTCCCCGGATTTATTCAAATTCCAGATTTTTCCCCAAACTTTAGAAGAGCATAACTTTTGCTAGGAACCTCCAAAATTAGTGATTCAAATTGGGTTAGATTCAGATTGACAAAATCTATCCAATTATGCAACCCAATTTGTATGAAAGTTTTTATTTAATTCTGGAAAATTCTTTAAAGCTTTTCAGCAAAAGAATTTTAGAGGGAGTTTGGTTTATCCAAAAATCCTCAAATTTTGCCAGAATATTCTCTAGGATGTTATTAGACTCCTGTGAAAGTTTAAGCTCATTTGGAGTTGAATTGATAAGGGTAATTTAGATTGTAAGTTCCTGTATTCAAATGAATACAGAAACATTTTCAGAGAATTTCCAAAACTTGTAAATTCAGTTCTGGGAAATTCCTAGCTCCAAAAATCCTAGGAAAATTCATGTAGACTCTATAAACTATAATTAAAATTTTGGTTCACTGAGTTTGACATGAACATGGATGTTACCTCAGAATTAATTCATCTTTGACTAAACACTTAGAGAATTATTATGAATAAACCATTCCATGAAATGTGCTAAATTTTGGTCCAGAGGACTTTCTTGTGACAAGGAACTCACATGAAAATTCTCAGCTCCATTAGAGCTATGGATCACCACTGTCATGTGTGATCTCTTAAGGTGATCAACACTTACGTGGGAAGGAGCACTCAACACTTGATCTTAGTGTTTAAGCCCAACCCAAACCACTAGCACCAATGTCATTTTAAATTCTTAAACAAAGTTCCAGTTTTAAAACTGTCCTTAGATCTTATTAGCTAAAGCTTTTCAATTAAATACATATGCATGATCATATCGTGTAGCATATACGTGAAGAAGGTGAGAAGGACTTGAAGTGAAGATCAAGGAGGGAGGAGAACAAGTGATCAAGCTCCAAGTGATCGTCACTAACTGATTGTAACAGTAGTCACCTGCAAAACAGGCAAGCCCCGGTTTGCATTTGAACAGTTTTATAAAGCATTTCCGTTTGTAGAGATCATAGCTTTGCATCGTTGATTGCATTATGTCTAGATGATATTGAAAACCCTACTTGCATGACCAAAAACACCTAAGAGAGAAAGGATAGAATAGCAACTCTTCGAGGGAATTTGGCTACGCTAATGTTAGTAGGAAAGGTCTGGTAGAAGACGAGTAGTTGGAATCTACTCGCGAGTTTAGGGCTGGTTTACTCGGAACGGGTCCGAATTAGAAAAGATGAGGAAAGTTCACACATAAGAAATGGAGACCGGGCAGGGAGGTTTAGATGCAGCAGGTTGCAGGCTGTGCGTGCATAGCCCTGCCTGTGTCGGTTAAGGCCCGTCCGTGCTTGGCCCTGTTGGACAAGTTTGAGTTGTGTACCGGGCACATACTGGCTATATGGGACCCAGGAAACCGATGTACCTTGGGAGATCCATAGTGGAACTTTTCCAACTGCCTTAGGCTTTCGGCGTCAGGGTAGCAGGAGGTAACTCGCTCAAGAACATACCACAGCGGGTATGTACCTTGAGGGAGCTTGCGTACTCGAGGCAGTTGGACTGCATCCAATGTGGAAGATCTTGGGAAAGGTGGCCGCGTACAACGTCAGTCGAGGTTGCTGCCGGCAACTCGGAGTACGGCTGTACGTGTCGTGTAGTCCAGGCGTGTACTGATTCGAATCTCCGTCGCTCGCGGTCATATGAGCATACTTGCCCACTGCGTCTTGACGTAGTAACAACTGGAATTGTTTATCTTTGAACTTCATAAGGCGGTGCTATAACTTGTATTGCAACCATGATTGAATTAGAGATAGGCTCATTAAAGTTTACTTTCACTTTGTGCAAGGAGCATCGCAACAAAGCGTTTCTTGTTTGATTGTGGAGTTGCGATGCTTTTCGGCTCAAGGTTTGCACAATGAGGCTTAAAAATCTGAAAGTTAAGGATCGACTTTAGGCGAGTCCTTTATGCAAATCTAGCCAACCCAATTGCAACCATCGTTCATGTAGAGTTTCTTGCTTAGGAGAGACGGGTCAGACTTGCTGAGCCTATGTGCTCACGCTTGCTATATAAGTGATTTGGCAGGTTAACAACGATGCTGAAAAGAAGGTTGTCCGGTGAGACTCGGGGACTCCCGAGTCAGGTAACACATGGAGAACCCAGCCGCTGCTGCTTGTCTTCGTGTTGCTAGCGAGAGAAGTCCGCGGGCTGGACTTCATCTCGAGTGCTCTTAGTTATTCGACGTGAGTTGATATAGACTTCCGCTGTAGTTACTTGATGTAAAGTATTTACAAAGCAAAACTTGTAAGCTTCCGCTATTGTTTTATGCAATACATTGTTCCTCATATGTGTGCTGTTGGGTGCCGCACAACACGGCACCACCCAATGCGATTCCCGGGCGAGTGGCCTGTCTCGGTTGAGCGGGTCGTGTCACACCTATCCGAGGCCAACGACATTTCAACGTCAAAGGCAAGTTAGCACCTCGCTACATCGGGCCATTTAAGATTTTTGGCAAGCGAGGAGAGGTAGCTTATAAACTCGAGCTCCCAACACACCTCTCCGACGTGCATGACGTGTTTCACGTATCCCAGCTCAAGAAGTTCTTGAGAGTACCATAAGAACAAGTACCAATGGATGAGCTCGAGCTTCAAGAGGATCTGACCTATGTAGAGCACCCTGTCCAAATTTTGAACGTTAAGGAAAGGGTCACGAGGAACAAAGTGATCCATTGGTGCAAGGTACAGTGGAGCCGTCACACGGAAGCCGAAGCTACATGGAAGCGTGAGGAGGACCTCAAGGAAGAATTCCTTCACCTATTCTCTACTCTATCAAATCTCGAGGGCGAGATTCAGTTTAAGGGGGGTAGTTTTGTAACACCCTCAATTTCAGATTCATGCATTGCATATAGAAAAACATTATAAAAGAAATATAAATGGGAAAGAATCATAAAAATGCGAGAAAGATAGCTGAAAAGAGCCAATTCCAATTCGTCGAGGAGCGCTGTCGACACTTCCCGCAGCCCACTGACCACGTGGCATCTTCGGAGCTCATCCCTACGGAGGGGGTGAGGTCCGGCACTGCTGGCCACGTGGCAGGCTTGGAGCTCGCCTCTGAGGAAGGGGCGAGGTCCGGCCCCGCTGGACACGTGTTGCCTTCGGAGCTAGTCTCTGCGGAGAAGCGAGGCTCAGCCCCGCGGGACACGTGTTGACTTCGGAGCTAGTCTCTGTAGAGAAGCGAGGCCCAGCCTCGCGGGACACGTGTCGCTCTTGGAGCTCGCCCCCGAGAGGTCCGCCCTGCTAGACACGTGTCACCATCGGAGCTCGCCTCCGAGAGGTCCGGCCCGCTGGACACGTGTCACCCTCGGAGCTCACCTCCAAGAGGTCCGGCCCTGCTGGACACGTGTCATCCTCGGAGCTCACCTCCGAGGAGAAGGGAGGTCCGACACTGCTGGACACGTGTCGTCCTCGAAGCTCACCTCCGAGGAGAAGGGAGGTCCGACTCTGTTGGACACGTGTCGCCACCAAAGCTCACCTCTATAGAGAGGGGAGGCCCCACCCCGCCAGACACGTGGCGCACACGGAGCTCGCCTCTGAGGAAAAGGGAGGCCCCGCCCCGCTGGACGCGTGGCAGGTCCGGAGCTCGCCTCTGAGGAGAAGCAAGGACCGGCCCCGCTGGACACGTGGCGTCTCCAGAGCTCACCACTACGGAGATGCGAGGTCCTTAGGCAGTTTTTCCTCCTGTGTGCAGGAGTACCTGGTACGGAGGATACCGACACAATTTCCCCCACGTTGCTGCCGCACCAAATCAATTGAAGATAAGTTTGATAAGATCCAAAAACAAACTAAATAGGACTCGTATTTGAGTTCCAATTGGAGTAGGACTCTTATTTCACCCCTTATAAATAGTACCCAAAACCCCCTGGCCGCAACCACGTACCTATTTTCCACCTCCCGAGTCGACGACTTGGAGGCCCTAGCTCCCAACTCGCCGAGTTGAACCCCGTGCCGGAGTTCAGTCGCCGGTGAGCTCCACCGGTGAGCCCACCGACGAGCGCCGTCGTGCCTCACCGTTGCTACTGCCATTGATAGGAGGAAGGCCCCATCACCAAAGAGAAGTGAGGTAGGTCTTTGTACCCATCTTACGACCTCGTCGCGGTTTTTTCGCATCTGTTTTCTTCGTTCCCTTCGGACAGAACCTTTTTTGTGTGGACAGATCACGTCTTGATCAGTTATTAACGGTGATATTGATCTACATCTTGAGTCAAGATCATCACCACGTCCACACTTGATTCCTACACCCTTGTTCATCATAAAACCCCATGAAAGCCATTAAAACATGCAAGAACACGTACAAACTGGGTTAATAAAACAGCACCATAGGATTTGCACCGTTGCATCTTGAGTAGAGTTTGTGCATGATGATTGATTGCGGTAAATTTTGTATGTGCGTGGTCATGAGTAGAAGGACAAGCTCAGGGAGCCATCTATGAAGAACTACAGCACCGAGACTTCGAGACACGTGATCAACAAGAGCCATAGGAGCAAGGCAAGTGCCCCTTGACCATATTGATCCCATGTTTTGAAAACTGTTTTGTTTATGAAAATGTGTATGCTTGAGTCAAATTGATGGGAAACCCTTTCACAGGAGTTTAGTAGTTTTGTTAACCATCCTTGTTGCCGGGAAAGTTTATGAGTCGGGTATGGTCATTTTTCCTTTTTGCTTCGCTTAAGCTACAAGATACGGGAAGGCAAAGTAGAACATGTCTAAGTACTGCACTCATATGAATAATGATAATGAGAACTTGATGATAATAATGAGCATAGAATCGGGGGATATCTAGGAAAGCTTGGTTCTGTGGATGTGGTAGAATGAGATGGTGGTTTACTTGCCGTAGATCTAAGGACCGGTTCATGCCAGCACATGCTAGGAAAACAGTGCCACCACAAGGCCAAATATGGGTGCGGCTTAGCTGACTAATTAGGTATGTTGCTAGATTGTTATGGACCGTGGAAGGCGCGGGGAATGGCAGTCGAGAGAGGACTGCCCTGGGAACTGCATGGCACAAGAGGGGGCTCGTAGGTGGGAGAATGGTGATTTGAGCCTGCTAGTGAAACCTTAGTGAGTCCATACATCTAGTAGCCCCTTTGTAAAGGCTATTTTGTGATACTTGGCCATACACCGACGGTTGTGTACTGGTATAATGGAGGTTTTGCAGTCACCGACGGGTGACGAAATCACAAACTGGTGGGTAAAGTGGTGCCACCTCTTAAGAGTGTAGAACTATCATGATAGCCGTTCTTACTGTCACAAGCGCCTGGCCAACTCCCATGTTTAGAGGGAAATTTGGGATGGAAACTTGGGATGATTATTTGGTTATGGTTATGGTATGGTTATTGGGATTGGTTTCGGGACTGTTGAGTCATGACAATGAGTTTGGTTTTTGGTTATATGATTATGAGATGGATATGAACATGAAATGATTATTATAACCATGAGATAAAGTTGAGAAAGATAAATGGTTGGTTGAGACATGAAAGGTGGTGAATTATGAAGGAGATATGTTGCTGTTTTACTTAAATATATATTGGGATTACGTTCACTTAAAGATAGTTGCTGTTTTTATCATGGTTGTGAAATAAAATTTGCTTGCTGCAATGAGCCTTTTTATTCCATACTTTGCTGTAAGCTACATGTCATACTTTTCCCCCACTTGCTGAGTACGACATGTACTCACCCTTGCATTATCATACAAACATCAGCAACAGGAGAAGAGTACTTCGAAGATCATGTGGAGTACTAGGCGTGCGAACTACCATCAACTTGCCTGTGGTGTTGGAGATGGAGCCGCTGCTATTTAGTTGTTTCTGCTATCGTTTAGAGACTTCCGCTGCTAGAATAATTTAGAGAATTCCGCTGCAAGAATAAGTTAGAGATTGATGTAATAAAGTACTTAAACCATATTATTCGTGGTTATATTCCGAATTCAGTTTGTGGATTACATGTGTCTGTGTGATGAACATCCTGGACACACAAATGCATTAGCTGGGTTCCGTGTTTTATGGCACCGGGCATCACATATAGCCTTGGTACAAGAGATGATGACTCTATCTTTTCTATGTTTAAAAACTAAGATTCTCTAACTCTTATCTTATCTTTAAGGCACGGACAATGTCATGCTAATGCTTCTAGAACATCTACTTATGAAAACTTAAAGATCTACAAAGTTTTTGAATCCATCAGAGAATGGCTAAGTTTTGCATGGCTCTTTTATCTTGCGGTTTAGGTTGTTTATCTTGTGGTTGCGAGGTAAACTTGGTCTCCTTCGTTTGGACTCCCACCCGGGCGCTTGCATCTTCGGTTTTCAAGGTAAAACGGTTTTCCACAAGTGTTCCTTGGTCTCGGGTAGGTTCTCTCACCGAGGTTGTTTGCGCCTTGAGTTTACAAGATAACTAGCCCCCTACACCTTGTTTTTTTGGCATCTTCCACCTGCAAAACTCACAACCATTTTTCATACCCAACACGTGCCCCTCTGTTTTTGGACAAACGGAGTATGCTAAAAAACATCTTCCAAGCCACGAATCATTAGATAAATTTGCTGTCTTACCTTGCAAGTCTTAGATAATCTATCTTTCATGCCACACACATGGGTAGAACCTCTTCAAGTATCTTCCATTCATAGCTTTTTCCAAGTTCTCCCGTCCACAAAGTAAGCATTCCAGGGACAATTCCCGCAATCTTGAAAGGTCCGTCCCAACTTATGACTGTTTGCCTAACTTCTCGTCTCGAGTTCCTAATGATAAAATTGTTCTCCACACTAAGTCTCCGAATTGGAACGATTTCTCTCAAATTCTTTTGTTCTAACGTTTGGCCACCCTGAGCTTTTCCTTCTCAATTTCTTTCAAGGATTCCATTCGGCTCTCGGATACTTCATCCAACTTGTCCATCGTCAACTCCTTATAACCCAGAGCCGAAAGGTTGTCTTGTTGAGCTACACGACAAGCCTTCATCTTGATTTCCACAGGTAACACGACTTTTTGTCCATATACAAGCTCAAAAAGGGTTACCTTGGTGGTACCGTGTATTGATAGTCTATGAGCCTATAGAGCTTCATTCAAAGTATCATGCCATCGTCTTGGGTTCTCCTTGATTTCTTTTTGATGAGATTGATCAATATCTTGTTACTAGCCTCAGCTTGATCATTGGTTTGAGCATAGTATGGTGAAGAGTTCAATAGTTTTATCTTAAAGTATTCCATAAACTCTCTAACCAATAAGATATCAGTGCTCCTCCTAGGTCTATGGTTATAGTTTGTGGAACATCGAATCTATGGATAATATGCTCAAGGACAAAGCTTGTTACCTCTTTGTACGTGTTGTTCTTGAGTGGGACAGCCTCTGTCCACTTGGTGAAGTAGTCCATAGCAACCAACACAAAACCATACTTCTTTGACGATACAGGGTGTATCTCTCCAATGAATTCTAGACCCCATGCACGAAATGGCCACGACTTCACGATAGGATGTAGCATGCTAGCCGGGGCATGTTGGATGTCTCCGAACCTTTGACAAGCCTCACACCCTTTGTAGTACTTGAAACAATCTTCTTGTATGGCTGACCAATAGAAACCAGCTCGCTTGAGCATCCACTTCATCTTGTGGGCAGATTGGTCTGTGCCACGAAGCCCTTCATGCACTTCTCCTATGACCTACTTTGCTTGATCTTCGTCCAAGCACTTAAGAAAGAGTCCATCGATGGTTCGGTGGTATAGCTCGTCATTGATCAATGTATATTTCAAAGCATGGCGCAGGACCTTTCTATCTTTGAACATGTGTGGGTCTTTGATGCACTCTATGATCACTGGCCTCCAATCATCGACAGCCAACACATCTATCTTGGCTGAGTTTCTTTATTTTTCCCGTTTCATCATCCCTAGGCAATGTCGGCCTTGTCTTTACATGGAACTACAATCTGTTCACCTCATAGCCCGATGCCTGTTGTGCCAAGTTGTTTTCCTTCTGGTTTTCCTCCCTAGGAATGTGTTTGGCACAGAAAGTAATTAAGGCCTTGATGATATCTAGGCATCGTTCTCAGTAATTATTCAAAGTTCCATCATAGCATTGGCTTTCACCACAGACTTACTGAATGATAAGCATGGAATCACCGAAGGCTTCAACATCTTTGATCCCCATATTGACAAGGTGTTCTAAACCATTCAACAACGCCTCATACTCGACTTGGTTGCTGGTGCATGTGAAGTTGATCCGAATAGAGAATTCATATGCCATGTTTGTGGGTGAAACCAACACATATCTAATCCCTTGACCTTTGTCTCAAACTGATCCATCAAAGAAGAGTTTCCAAGGACATACCTCAACCATACATTCCTCCTCGAGTTGCACATTGTGATCCACGATGAAGTAAGCTACGCCTTGGCCTTTCATGCTCCGGAGAGGCTCGAACATAAGATCGTATTCCACTAGAGAGTATGCCCATATACCTATTCTGCCACTTAGAATTGGTTGCTGCAACATATGTTTGACAATGTCATGTTGATATGTCACAAAAAGTACTAGGGAGAATGTAGTGCCGGAACATAGAACAAGCATAGTAGAGAGACAAGCATAGCTTTTCAACAAATATATACCTGGTTTCGGCATCTAAGAGTCTTCTTCTCATGTAGGCTATGGAGTATTCCTTACCTTGGCTTTCTTGAGTTAGAACAGCTCCAATAATTTGGTCTTAAAAAAATATATAGAGCTTAAAAGGCTTCTTCATCTTCGGTGCTCGCAAGACTGGTGGTTTCATCAAGTATTCTTTGATTCTCTTGAAGGCTTCCTTCTGGTCTGCCCCCAAGTGAACTCCTGCTCGTGCTTGAGCTTCAAGAGAGGCATGAATGTCCCAATCTTGCCGGCCAAGTTCACAATGAATCTCCTCAAATTGTTCACCTTCCCTAGTAGGATCTGGAAATCCTTCTTGCATGTCAGCTCTCCTATCCTCTTGATAGCTTCTACCTTCTTGGGATCAATCTCTGTGCCATGTTCATGCATGATGAAACCCAAGAAACTTCCAGACGACACGCCAAACGCATGTAAAAGCCCAAGAAAAGGGACTTGTAAAAAAATTTTTCTTCACTTCACCACACCTCAGCTCTTGTTGTGGATGGCTGGTAAGGAATGGGAGGAGCAAGTAACCCCTATCAAAGAAGTGGTTAGAGGGGAAACTTACACTTTCACAACATGTGAAAATTATACACATATGATCACACATGAGAGTGTGTTTCCAAACTGTTGCATTCAAACTCAGGATTTCAGCAGCTAAACCAAGGATCAAAGTGCATAATTGGATTCCTCAGGTCCAAATTAGTGGGGAGGCAAAGTTTCAGAAATTTTCAAAAAGATTTGCTACCCATTTTTCCAAAAAGGATCCAAACATGCCAAGAATTCAAATATACATTTGAATTTGAGGTAAATTTGCCAAACAATACCAATGTAGCTCAGTTGAAGATTTCCAACAATTGAATTCATCTTTTGTCAAGTTTTGGAGATCTTTTGAGAGGGGGTAGAGCACTGACCAGTGGGGCCCACCTGTCATTGGGTGAAATAGACTTAGCCCCCAAGTCTGCTCTCTGTTTCCCAGTCAACCGAGCGCAGCCAGCTGCCGCGCGCGCACCGCCGGCCGAACGGCCACCTCCTGGTTCCCGTCGCTCGCGCTGGCAGCCGGGGAACGGCGCGCCCTCTCCTCTACATGACCCCCTCGCCAAGCCACCGAAGACGTACGCCTGCTTCTTTGCAAAACAGCGAGCCCCCGCTCTGCTCGGCCACCGACGCCGCTCCCCCGATCCTCCCCTGCACGCCGACGTCCGCTCGGCCTTTGCCCGAGCTCCCAACGCAGAAAGAGAGCGCCGGTGTGTGCTCTAGCTAGCCATCTCACCACCCCACGGTGTTAGCACCACACTCGACCACAAATCGACGATCGCCACTGAAAGCTCAGGCCACCGGCGGAAAGGCGCGAACTGCTCCCCGTGGACAGCACGCCACGGCCAGTTTCACCGCCGGACTTCTACACAGAAAAGGTGCGCCTTAGCCTCCAGATCGTGTAGCTGCAACCCTTCTAACCATTGGTAGACGGTGCGCTGAGAATTCCTAAGGATCCCGAGAACTAGTGCAACCGGGTAAGGATCGGTCTAACCCGAAATTCGAGCTGCACCGTCCAATCCAGCTCGAGTGAGCTTACACATACCTTCCTCACTTCCTAGCGACCCTCCTCGACCGAGAATCATGGGAAATGACTCAGAAATGGCCGGGTTTAGGTTGTTTTTCGGGCCGCCATAGAATAACAGCTCCGTTCACTGTGGAGCTCTAGGTTGCCGACCTTTTCATGGGGTTTGGCGGCCATTTCCATCACCCTCGAGCTTCCGTGGTGCTCTCCGACCCTTAGCCAATCATTTTGATGCGTTATAACGCATTCCCGACCACGCCGGAACCCTAACCGCCACTGTCAATGTCGGGAGCCCTGTTCCGGTGAGCTACGGCCGCCGGCGACGCCACCGACGAGTTCAGCGATGTGAGTTAGGGCGGGGCGGCAAGTTTGGGGCCGGGAGACGGCCGGGAGAGCAGTTCCGGCGAAGCTCGCTGGAGTGCGCCGCCGCGGGCCCCTGTTTGGCGCGAGGAAGAGGAAGACTGCCGGGTGGGACCCACCGGCAGACATTTAAACATTTTGAAACGTCCAGTTTGTAGTTCAAACTTTAGAGGACCACAACTTGGGTTAGGAGAATCCAAAAATCATGAAACAAATTTTGTTGGATTCCTCTAACAGAGTACAATCCAAATCTGAAACCCAATTTTTATAAAATCCAGTAATTAATTCTGGAAAATTCTTTAAAGCTTTTCAGCAAAAGAATTTTAGAGGGAGTTTGGTTCATCCAAAAATCCCCAAATTTTGCCAGAATGTTCTTTAGGACATTAGTAAACCCCTGTAAAAGTTTCAGACCATTTGGAGTTGATTTGGTGAGAGCAATTCAAAGTGGAAGGTGCTGTGTTCATTTGAATGCAGAAACATTTTCAGAGAATTTCCAAAACTTGGAAATTCAATTCTGGGCAAACCTTGACTCCAAAAATGCTAGGAAAATTCATGCAAACTCTATGAGCTATAATAGAAATTGTAGTTCATTAAGTTGAGCATGAACAGGGGTATTACCTCAGAATTAATTCTCCCTTGCTGATTTGCCAAGAGAATTATTCTGAGCAAACCACTCCATGAAAAGTGCTAATGTTTGGTCCAGAGAGTTTTCTTGTGACAAGGAACTCACACAAAAATTCTCAGCTCTACTGGAGCTCTAGATCACCCCTGTCCTGTTTAACCACTTAAGGGAATTAATATGGAAAAGGGGAAAAAACCACTTAGCATTTGACCATGTGATTAAGTTCAAGCCAAACTACCAACACCAGTTCATATTTAAATTCTTAAACAAAGTTCCAGGTGTTAGAGGCTGGTTATTAGAACCAATAGTAGAAGTTTTACTCTAAAACTCTCATTTGCATCTAAATTAACGTATAGTATTTCATTAACGTGTAGCCGTTGAAGAAGAGACTCCGGAAGTGCTGGACTTCCTCCTTCCGGACGAAGAACTAACTCCTGACCAGCAGCAACAAGGCAAGCCCCGGTTTGCATTAACCCTTTTTAAAAGCTTTACTTTGTTTACATGTGTCATATGAGGTATGTATGTGCATTAGGTATAGGATGAATGAAACCCCACTTGCATAACCAAAGGTTCCTAAAAGAGTGAGGGTAGTGTCAAGGACCTCGAGTAGACAGGCTATGCTTAATGAGTCATAGGACTTCGGTACAAGTCGAGTAGTTGGAATCTACTCGCGAGATAGGCAGTGGGACACACGGGTTCGGTTGAGTGATGTGAGATCACTTTAGTAATGAAAATGAGACTAGGCAGGGGCTAGGGCGCAGCAAGAGAGAGTCTTGTGTGCGCAGCCCTGCCCGTGTCGATTGAGGACCGATCCGTGTGCGGCCCTGCTGAACAAGTATTGAACGTACCGAAGGCATATCGGATATATGGGCCCCGATAAACCGATGTAGCCTAAACCTCCGGGCGTCGAGGCATAGCACACCGATTTATAGGTGTAGGTTGAGGGCAGCAAGGTGGAAATCTGCCAACGGGCATAGAGAGATGCTCCGTGTGGGGAACCTCCTGCTCGTTTCGGTGCGACCGGTTCGACGTTTGGGCTGTTGGGTGAAAGGTTGTCCCGTACGACATCGAGTGAGCGTGCTGTGCAGCTCCACGGATGGGCGTACGTGACGTGCTCTTTGGGTTTTCCCTGCAGGTGTATATCGAGTCGATTCGCCGTCCCTCGCGGTGACGAGTACTGCTTGTTCACTGCGTCGTAACGTAGACTAATGGATGAAATATGTTGATTCAATGATGCTGATTGATATAATTGTATTGCTACATATGTGCCACCAAACACTGCTTACTAAATTTCAGATTTCATGAACTGTTAACTTGTTGCTAAAAGTTGAACTAAGGATCAACTTGTAGGGGTGTCGTTTTGCTGAAATGTACTATCCTATGTCCATTGTACACCTCATGTAGAGTTTCATTCTTAGGTGAGTCGGTTAAGCCTTGCTGAGCCTTCGTGCTCACGGTTGCTGCTTAAGTGTTTTTCAGGTGAGGAGCCACCCACGGACTCGGAGTACGAGTCCACCGGCGAGGGTTACCCTCCGCCGGGGACCACGGCTGAGTGGGAGCCGTACACGCCGCGCTGAGCTGAGGAGTGCAGCTAGTGTGGGTTGCCCTAGGGCTGGGCAACCGACTTTTGCTAAATAGGCGGGCGTGAGTTGTATAGTGTAGTCTTCCGCTGTGTAACAGAACAATAATTGTAACTGAAGTTTGTACTTGTTTGTACAGTTTCAGCTGTTTTTCCCATGTAATATATTGTGTTCTTATGACGTGTGCTGTCGGGTGTCGCATCGCGCGGCACCACCCTCTGCGATCCTGTATGAGCGGATTCCGGTCCGCCACAGCCTGGTATCAGAGCTGCAGTGGGGATAGCACAGTACTAAAGGACTGCATTATGGGAAAAACTTAGGTATACGGTGAGGATTCGGTAGTTGCCCAAGTAAGGACTATATTAGCATAGTTACTTAAAGTGGCAAAGACTAACTTATATGTTATAATTCTGAATTTCAATTATGTAACGACGCACCTACGCTCTGGTAAGTATGGTAAGGAACGCCACCGAAAGCGGTTCAATTTCGGTTAGCTCTCCCTGACGAGGAACGTGGTTCAGGGATTGATCTCACAGCTTGGTGTGAGATGTCAATATGAATCTCTTGGACTCTTCATGTCCCTGAGTTCATATGAAACGCTGATCCCTAGCGTGCATTAGGCAAGTAAGTGGAGACCCCATCGCGTGGTCAGTAACGCGAGAGTGTGTTCGTCTGGAAATAGCCCAGGAGGACATACGCAGCGCTTGCCATCGGCGTGCCCTGCAGGGCAGTAGGTGGTATCTGTTGGGTTGATAACATTCCCAACCGTGACGACCCGTTCATGACATACTCGGGTTCCCCGTCGTGTGGTGTTGAAACACGATCACGTGCCTTGAGACGTGACTTAGCTCAAGGACGGCCGTATGACAATGATACGGGCGTTTGTATTTACTTTTAAATATGGAACTGCCTGAAATGAACAACCTTTGAGTGCACCATCATTGTGTGGTCTTCTGCAGGTACTAACCACGTATGTATCCGTGTAGAAAACGTGTGCGAGAGACCGTTTAGTGCCACATTTGAGACGTATATGCCGGTGTGATCCGGTTAGGATTTTCTTTTGTGAGGAACGTAGTACCGAGATATGGTAGGCATATGCATGAGAATAATGATAACAAAGAATTAAAATCTATAGGATTAACATTTAGGACCCTGGTTGGGTATAAGAATGGGATAGTGGACCAGGATAGCTAAAGGGATGAAAAACAGAGTGCTCTGTTTTGGGACAGCAAGTTTGCTGATCCTCAACAGGGCATAACTCACAGGTCTTTTAGCCCAGGGAGGTGTGCTATATAGTTCTGGAAAGGTATTCAAGTCCTCTACAACTTTGTTGTAGACTTCCAGAGCTGAAACTCGCCTTAAGATGGCTGAAATCCCAGAGAAATGTAAACTGTCCAGAACCAGGGCAGAGTAAAACATCCTCTGAACTGATCTGTTTTTCAAATATAACTCCCAGTAGAAAAATATAAAATTGTCATATAATACATCCTTAGAAAGAGTAGAAGATGTGTGACATCTTTGCAATTCAAAGTTTCTGAAGTTTCAGCACAGAATCTAGTGGAAATAAGGGTTGAAAACAGCCACTTCCAAGGGAGGTGCTGTTAAAATTCTTCCAGAAATTCTGCTAACTTTGAATTAGCATAACTTTTTAATCAAAGCTGATCTGGGGGCAAATGAGTACTCGTTGGAAAGATACCGAAGTTAACTTTAACTTTGGTATTCAACTTGAGTCATGAAAATGCACAGAACCAGATCAAAACTTGGGATAGGTAGAAACTGGTCATTCTGACAGGAGAATGACAGTTGAGCTCATTGGAGAGGGTGTTGTACCCTAAGGGTGTGATAGGTGATGACAACGCGATAGTAATGTCTCGTAGTGACCAAACCTAGTTATGTTGAGCTTCCAGAGTGGAGGTTCATCAAGTTGGATTAAACTAGCTGGTGTTTGGTCTGGTAATGGTGTAGCTTGTGCAAAGTTATTACATTATCTGCTTACGAGATATATCGCATGTTTTTGTTGTCATAATATTTTTACACCCATCGTAATGGAACTGCATGCAAGGGTTGCGGGACTGATGTTATTGTCGTATGATTGCAGATGGTTCGCACTAGGACCACGCACGAGGTAGGTGGCTCTAGCCAAGGGGGAGGCGATGACTCCCAGCCACCGGCCTACGACAGCACCCCGCAGCAGCAGCCACCACCGCCGCCTCCGCTTACTCTAGCGGATGTGATAGCGGCATTGGTGGGAGGTCGTGAGGAGCAGACCGACCTGCTCCGCACGATCGTGCAGAATACGTCCCAGGCGGGAGGACGTCAAGAGCGAGGGCCTCGTGAGCCCCGCGAAGTGTCGTACTCGGATTTCATGAGTACGCACCCTCCAGTGTTCACCGAAGCTGAAGAACCACTGGAGGCGGACAACTGGCTGCGGACTATCGAGTCCAAGTTCGGGCTGCTCCAGTGTACGGAGCGGCAGAAGACGCTGTTCGCAGCACAGCAGCTCCACGGTGCCGCTGGTGCGTGGTGGGCGAATTATGTCGCCTCACGTCCGGCTGGCCATGCCGTGGAATGGCAAGAGTTCCGGGAGGCGTTCCGCGCCTATCACATTCCTCCCGGAATAATGAAGAGAAAGTTCCAAGAATTTTTGGAACTGAAGCAGGGCGGAAGGAGTGCCCACGACTACTCCCGTGCCTTCAACCATCTGGCGCAGTATGCGTCAGACTACATCTCCACGGAGGAGAAAAAGAGGGAGCACTTCTATCGGGGGTTACACCCCGAAATGAAGACCCACCTCGTACAATGGAACCGCGGCACATTCAACGACCTAGTCAATGCCGCCATCATGCAAGAGGACGCTCAGCGGGAGTTAGCAGCTGAGCAGAGGAAGCGCAGCGCTCCACCTAGCAGCGGTGGGAGTGGCGCTCCCCAGAAGTACCGTATGGTGTATCGGACACCATCCGGGCAGCAGTGGCAACCACCGGCGCGACCGCAACGGTTCGGGGGACGTCCCTTTCAGGCACCTCCGTTCCGTCCGCCGATGCCACCACCAAGACAGCAGCAGCAGCAGACGGTACCCCGGGCGTTTCCACCGCCACAACGCGCCCCAGGTTTCCGTCCACCGATCAGCTGGGGACCGCCCCGTTTCACCTGCTTCACGTGTGGCCAGGCGGGCCACTTTGCGAAGGACTGTCCCCAGGGGCAGCAGAGCAGCGGGCAAGCCCAGCTCCAGGGCGGTGCTCGAGGCCGACCTCCGGTGAAGAAGGTTGGTCAACGGACTGGAGGCGTCCGCAACCTCGACAATGAGGACGCCCCAGAGGGAGACAACGTGCTGGCGGGTACGTTTACTCTCAACCATCAAGCCATCGTCATATTATTTGATTCGGGTGCAACCCACAGCTTTATAAGTGCATCCTATGTGGCTAAACGTCAATTGCAAGTCTTCCCAACCGACTGCACTTATATGATCTGCTCACCGGGAGGGAAGATTTCAGCTAATATGATGATTCCAAAGGCACCTCTGTGCTTAGGTGGGAAACTATATCCCACCACCTTGATAATCCTTATGGGACAAAAGATTGATGCAATCTTAGGGATGTCATGGCTGCAATACCATGGCGCTGTCCTAGAGACTCGGACACGGACGGTTCACTTAAATTCTCCATTCCACCGTCCGCATTCCATGGTGTTAGACACGCCAGTCCGGGAAATTTTAGCAATTAATAATGCTGAAGTTCTCAAGTTAGAAGACATCCCCGTAGTCCGGGAGTATCCTGATGTGTTCCCGGATGATCTTCCGGGCATGCCACCTGAGCGGGATGTCGAGTTCAAGATTGAACTTGCACCCGGGACTACGCCCATATCACGGAGACCATACAAGATGGCTCCAAATGAGCTGGCAGAACTGAAAGAACAGCTCAATGATCTGTTGAGCAAGGGTTTCATTAGGCCGAGTTCCTCGCCTTGGGGATGCTCGGCGCTATTTGTAAAGAAGAAGGATGAAACCCTGAGGCTGTGTGTGGATTACCGGCCGCTCAACGCCGTCACCATCAAGAATAAGTACCCACTGCCCCGTATTGACATCTTGTTTGATCAACTTGTGGGGGCAAGTGTATTCTCAAAGATGGACCTTCGCTCTGGATATCACCAGATCAAGATCCGGGCGGAGGATATTCCGAAGACGGCATTCTCGACGAGATACGGCTTATACGAATATCTCGTCATGTCCTTTGGTCTCACAAATGCTCCAGCCCATTTCATGTATCTCATGAACTCGGTGTTCATGCCGGAGCTGGACAGGTTCGTGGTAGTGTTCATCGACGATATCTTGGTTTACTCCAAGACAGAAGCTGAGCATGCCGAACACTTACGGATCGTTCTTCAACGATTGCGAGACCACAAGCTCTACGCCAAGTTCAGCAAGTGCGAATTTTGGATCAGCCAAGTGCCATTCTTGGGACATATCATCTCAGCTGAAGGCATCGCGGTTGACCCAAGCAAAATAGAGCAAGTGTTGAAATGGAAAGCTCCCACTTCAGTTCATGAAGTCAGAAGCTTCCTCGGGTTAGCGGGATACTATCGGAGATTCATCCCAAGCTTCTCCAAGCTCGCTAAGCAGATGACAGAGCTGCTGAAGAAAGGGACAAAATATGTTTGGAACACGGCGTGTGAAGGAGCGTTCCGAACACTGGTGAAGCATCTCACAACAGCCCCGGTATTAGCTCAGCCGGATACAACAAAGCCCTTCGACGTGTATTGTGACGCGTCCGGTATTGGGCTCGGCTGTGTGTTGATGCAGGAAGGACGTGTGGTCGCTTATGGCTCACGCCAACTTCGGAACCATGAGCAGCACTATCCGACTCACGATCTTGAACTTGCTGCCGTGGTGTTGGCGCTGAAGATGTGGAGGCACTATCTCCTGGGGAACTTGGTGCATCTCTACACCGACCACAAGAGCTTGAAATACATTTTCACCCAGAAGGAGCTGAACATGAGGCAGAGGAGGTGGTTAGAACTGATCAAAGATTATGAGATAGAGATCCATTACCACCCCGGCAAGGCGAATGTGGTTGCCGACGCGCTGAGTCGGAAATCACATGTCCATCACCTCACCATTACACCGGTGGAGGAGGAAGAGCCAAGTTTATACTTGGTTCCTTATGGATCGCTGTACAACCTTGCCCTCATCCCTACTATTAGGGAGGACATCATTGCAGCTCAGAAAACGGATAAAGGCATGGCACATCTCCGGAGACGGATAGACATTGGAGAAATTAAATGTTTCCGGAAGGATGATGAGGGGACGCTGTGGTTCAATGACCGCATAGTCGTACCCCGAGATATGGAGTTGAGGAAAAAGATCCTCGATGAAGCTCACTTGTCCAAATACTCCATTCATCCGGGCAGCAACAAAATGTACCAAGATTTGAAAAAGAAATTTTGGTGGACGCGGATGAAGCGGGAGGTAGCTAAGTACGTATCCGAGTGCGATACGTGTAGACGAGTGAAAGCTGATCATATGAAGAAATCAGGGCTGCTGCAACCCCTGAAGATCCCGGCATGGAAATGGGAAGATGTGAGCATGGATTTCATTGTGGGATTACCCCTAACAGCCAACAAGCATGATTCCATATGGGTAATCGTTGATCGGTTAACCAAGACGGCTCACTTCATTCCGGTGAATACACGTTACAATGCCGGCAAATATGCGGAGCTATACATAGCGAAGATTCTATGCCTATACGGGGTACCCAAGACCATTGTCTCAGATCGAGGTGCATTATTTGTATCTCGCTTTTGGGAGCAGCTACACGCTGCATTGGGTACTAAGTTGATCAGGAGCTCCGCTTATCACCCTCAGACAGATGGTCCGACAGAAAGGGTGAATCAAGTCCTGGAAGACATGTTGAGAGCGTGTGCCATCCACCATGGTAGGAATTGGGATGATCACCTACCATTGGCAGAATTCTCGTACAACAACGGTTATCAGGCGAGTATCAAAATGGCACCCTATGAGGCTCTCTATGGTCGCAAATGCCGCACCCCGTTAAATTGGTGTGAGTCCGGTGAAAGGGTCACATTCGGAGTTGATGTGGTGAACGACGCCGAAGAGCGCGTTCGGACAATTCAAGCCAATTTGAAGGCCGCTCAATCCCGACAGAAGAGCTACGCTGATAAGAGGCGTAGGCCGTTGCACTTTGACGTTGGGGAACACGTGTACCTCCGCGTGTCTCCAATGAAGGGCGTGCACCGATTCGGTGTGAAGGGGAAGCTCGCTCCCCGTTTCATTGGACCCTACGCTATCACCGAGAAGTGTGGACCAGCAGCGTATCGATTGGAGCTACCGGCATCTCTGGCTGGTGTCCATGATATTTTCCATGTTTCGCAACTGCGAAAATGCTTGAAGCATACAACTGCTGTTCCTACCGAAGACATCGGCGAGCTGAAACCGGATTTAACATATGATGAATATCCGGTGGGAGTTCTTGATGAGAAAGCTAGGATCACGCGTAGCAGAACGTTGTGGTTCTACAAAATACTCTGGAGTAACCACACCGCCGAAGAAGCGACATGGGAGAGCGAGGAGTTCCTTCGCTCAAATTACCCGGAGTTCGTGGCTTCTCAACACGGGTAAGTCCCTATTACATCGCTATCTCTTCTTTTATAATCTCGGGACGAGATTCTTTTAAGGGGGGAGGGATGTAAAAGCCCAAGAAAAGGGACTTGTAAAAATTTTTTCTTCACTTCACCACACCTCAGCTCTTGTTGTGGATGGCTGGTAAGGAATGGGAGGAGCAAGTAACCCCTATCAAAGAAGTGGTTAGAGGGGAAACTTACACTTTCACAACATGTGAAAATTATACACATATGATCACACATGAGAGTGTGTTTCCAAACTGTTGCATTCAAACTCAGGATTTCAGCAGCTAAACCAAGGATCAAAGTGCATAATTGGATTCCTCAGGTCCAAATTAGTGGGGAGGCAAAGTTTCAGAAATTTTCAAAAAGATTTGCTACCCATTTTTCCAAAAAGGATCCAAACATGCCAAGAATTCAAATATACATTTGAATTTGAGGTAAATTTGCCAAACAATACCAATGTAGCTCAGTTGAAGATTTCCAACAATTGAATTCATCTTTTGTCAAGTTTTGGAGATCTTTTGAGAGGGGGTAGAGCACTGACCAGTGGGGCCCACCTGTCATTGGGTGAAATAGACTTAGCCCCCAAGTCTGCTCTCTGTTTCCCAGTCAACCGAGTGCAGCCAGCTGCCGCGCGCGCACCGCCGGCCGAACGGCCACCTCCTGGTTCCCGTCGCTCGCGCTGGCAGCCGGGGAACGGCGCGCCCTCTCCTCTACATGACCCCCTCGCCAAGCCACCGAAGACGTACGCCTGCTTCTTTGCAAAACAGCGAGCCCCCGCTCTGCTCGGCCACCGACGCTGCTCCCCCGATCCTCCCCTGCACGCCGACGTCCGCTCGGCCTTTGCCCGAGCTCCCAACGCAGAAAGAGAGCGCCGGTGTGTGCTCTAGCTAGCCATCTCACCACCCCACGGTGTTAGCACCACACTCGACCACAAATCGACGATCGCCACTGAAAGCTCAGGCCACCGGCGGAAAGGCGCGAACTGCTCCCCGTGGACAGCACGCCACGGCCAGTTTCACCGCCGGACTTCTACACAGAAAAGGTGCGCCTTAGCCTCCAGATCGTGTAGCTGCAACCCTTCTAACCATTGGTAGACGGTGCGCTGAGAATTCCTAAGGATCCCGAGAACTAGTGCAACCGGGTAAGGATCGGTCTAACCGCCACTGTCACCGTCGGGAGCCCTGTTCCGGTGAGCTACGGCCGCCGGCGACGCCACCGACGAGTTCAGCGATGTGAGTTAGGGCGGGGCGGCAAGTTTGGGGCCGGGAGACGGCCGGGAGAGCAGTTCCGGCGAAGCTCGCCGGAGTGCGCCGCCGCGGGCCCCTGTTTGGCGCGAGGAAGAGGAAGACTGCCGGGTGGGACCCACCGGCAGACATTTAAACATTTTGAAACGTCCAGTTTGTAGTTCAAACTTTAGAGGACCACAACTTGGGTTAGGAAAATCCAAAAATCATGAAACAAATTTTGTTGGATTCCTCTAACAGAGTAAAATCCAAATCTGAAACCCAATTTTTATAAAACCCAGTAATTAATTCTGGAAAATTCTTTAAAACTTTTCAGCAAAAGAATTTTAGAGGGAGTTTGGTTCATCCAAAAATCCCCAAATTTTGCCAGAATGTTCTTTAGGACATTAGTAAACCCCTGTAAAAGTTTCAGACCATTTGGAGTTGATTTGGTCAGAGCAATTCAAAGTGGAAGGTGCTGTGTTCATTTGAATGCAGAAACATTTTCAGAGAATTTCCAAAACTTGGAAATTCAATTCTGGGCAAACCTTGACTCCAAAAATGCTAGGAAAATTCATGCAAACTCTATGAGCTATAATAGAAATTGTAGTTCATTAAGTTGAGCATGAACAGGGGTATTACCTCAGAATTAATTCTCCCTTGCTGATTTGCCAAGAGAATTATTCTGAGCAAACCACTCCATGAAAAGTGCTAATGTTTGGTCCATAGAGTTTTCTTGTGACAAGGAACTCACCCAAAAATTCTCAGCTCTACTGGAGCTCTAGATCACCCCTGTCCTGTTTAACCACTTAAGGGAATTAATATGGAAAAGGGGAAAAAACCACTTAGCATTTGACCATGTGATTAAGTTCAAGCCAAACCACCAACACCAGTTCATATTTAAATTCTTAAACAAAGTTCCAGGTGTTAGAGGCTGGTTATTAGAACCAATAGTAGAAGTTTTACTCTAAAACTCTCATTTGCATCTAAATTAACGTATAGTATTTCATTAACGTGTAGCCGTTGAAGAAGAGACTCCGGAAGTGCTGGACTTCCTCCTTCCGGACGAAGAACTAACTCCTGACCAGCAGCAACAAGGCAAGCCCCGGTTTGCATTAACCCTTTTTAAAAGCTTTACTTTGTTTACATGTGTCATATGAGGTATGTATGTGCATTAGGTATAGGATGAATGAAACCCCACTTGCATAACCAAAGGTTCCTAAAAGAGTGAGGGTAGTGTCAAGGACCTCGAGTAGACAGGCTATGCTTAATGAGTCATAGGACTTCGGTACAAGTCGAGTAGTTGGAATCTACTCGCGAGATAGGCAGTGGGACACACGGGTTCGGTTGAGTGATGTGAGATCACTTTAGTAATGAAAATGAGACTAGGCAGGGGCTAGGGCGCAGCAAGAGAGAGTCTTGTGTGCGCAGCCCTGCCCGTGTCGATTGAGGACCGATCCGTGTGCGGCCCTGCTGAACAAGTATTGAACGTACCGAAGGCATATCGGATATATGGGCCCCGATAAACCGATGTAGCCTAAACCTCCGGGCGTCGAGGCATAGCACACCGATTTATAGGTGTAGGTTGAGGGCAGCAAGGTGGAAATCTGCCAACGGGCATAGAGAGATGCTCCGTGTGGGGAATCTCCTGCTCGTTTCGGTGCGACCGGTTCGACGTTTGGGCTGTTGGGTGAAAGGTTGTCCCGTACGACATCGAGTGAGCGTGCTGTGCAGCTCCACGGATGGGCGTACGTGACGTGCTCTTTGGGTTTTCCCTGCAGGTGTATATCGAGTCGATTCGCCGCCCCTCGCGGTGACGAGTACTGCTTGTTCACTGCGTCGTAACGTAGACTAATGGATGAAATATGTTGATTCAATGATGCTGATTGATATAATTGTATTGCTACATATGTGCCACCAAACACTGCTTACTAAATTTCAGATTTCATGAACTGTTAACTTGTTGCTAAAAGTTGAACTAAGGATGAACTTGTAGGCGTGTCGTTTTGCTGAAATGTACTATCCTATGTCGATTGTACACCTCATGTAGAGTTTCATGCTTAGGTGAGTCAGTTAAGCCTTGCTGAGCCTTCGTGCTCACGGTTGCTGCTTAAGTGTTTTTCAGGTGAGGAGCCACCCACGGACTCGGAGTACGAGTCCACCGGCGAGGGTTACCCTCCGCCGGGGACCACGGCTGAGTGGGAGCCGTACACGCCGCGCTGAGCTGAGGAGTGCAGCTAGTGTGGGTTGCCCTAGGGCTGGGCAACCGACTTTTGCTAAATAGGCGGGCGTGAGTTGTATAGTGTAGTCTTCCGCTGTGTAACAGAACAATAATTGTAACTGAAGTTTGTACTTGTTTGTACAGTTTCAGCTGTTTTTCCCATGTAATATATTGTGTTCTTATGACGTGTGCTGTCGGGTGTCGCATCGCGCGGCACCACCCTCTGCGATCCTGTATGAGCGGATTCCGGTCCGCCACAAAGCACACTTGAGAGGATTCATGTTTAGGCCATACTTTATGATCCTCTCAAAGGCTATCTTCAAGTTGGCCATGTTCCCTTGGAATCTAGCCAACTTTACCACAAGACCATCGATGTACACCTCAAGGATATCTCCCAACAGATCATGGAATATTAAGTTCGTAGCCGTCGGGTATGTTGCACTGGCGTTCTTCAACCCGAAGGTCATCACAATTCACTCAAAGAGTTACACGAACCCAGGGCAACAAAGGCTGTTTTTGATGTATCTTCCTCGGCCATAAAGATCTGGTTGTACCCCGCATTACCGTCCAAGAAGCTGATCATCTTGTGCCTTGAAGCATTGTTGATTAACATGTAGGCAATGGCCATGGCGTACTCATTCTTGGGTGTAGCCAGGTTGAGGTCTTGAAAGTCTATGCAAATCTATAGTTTCCCTGTGTTTTTCTTCTCTACCGGGACTATGTCTGAGATCCACTCGGCAATCTACAAGGCCAAACGAACTTAGCTTGGAGTATATGATTCACTTCATCCTTGATCTTGTCGTGTATAGCCGGGTTGAACCGTCTAAAAGGCTGTTTGTGAAGCCTAAAACCTGGCTTGATCGGCAACTTATGCTTCACAAGGTCTCGGCTGAGCCCTGTCATCTCGGTGTACTACCATGCAAAGCAATCCATGTATTCCTTGAGGAGTTTACTCACTTCTTCCTTCTGGGAACACCCGAGGTTCTTGTTGATGAAAGTTAGTCGATGTGCTGATCCCTCACTAAGGTTCACCTCCTCTAACTCGTCCACAGAAGAAAATCCTTGCTCAAGCTTTCTTAACTCATCAAAGTATTCGATTAGCTCACCCAATTATTCTTGCCTAAATGATACTGCTTGGTTTTCTCCTGTAGGCAAGGTAAATGGCTTTGTTTATCCAACATTCTCAAGTTACATTGTTAAGCCGAGTGATATCAGTTGGCCTTACACACACGGGTACTGTGACACACGGTTCCGAAAAATAGAACCAAGTGAATGCATGTGTGCCCAAGATGTTCATCACACATACACATGTAATCCACAAACTGAATTCAGAATATAACCACGAATACATAGAGTTGAAGTATTTATTACAATGACTCAGTGTCTCACTCACGAATATGTAACTTATTCTTACAGCGGAAGTCTCTAAACGACAACGGAAATAACTAAACAGCAGGCTCCAACTTCAACTCCACAGGCATGTTGACGGTAGTGTGCACGCCTAGTACTCCACATGTTCCTCGAAATATTCTTCTCCTGTTGCTGAAGTATGCGTGGGAAATGCAAGGGTGAGTACATGTCGTACTCAGCAAGTGCGGGAAAAGTATGACATGTTGCTTACAACAAGGTAGGGAACAAAAAGGCTCATTGCAGCAAGCAAATTTTATTTCACAAACATGGTAAAAAACAGCAACTATGTCTAGATGAGTTAAATCCCAATATAAACAAGTAAATCAGCAACATTCTTTCATCATAATTCACCACTTATCAAGTCTCAACCAGCCAATAATCTTTCTCAAGTTAATCTCATACTCATAAATATTTATAACCATCTCATATTCATATAACCGAAACAACACTCATTTTCATGACTCAAAACAGTCCCAAAACTAATCCCAATGACCATAACATCACCATACCCAAGTTTTGCCTCTAGTCATGGAAGTTGGCCAGGTGCTTGTGACCAGAAGCACGGCTATCATGATAGTTTTACACTCTGCAGAGGTGGCACCACTTTACCCACAAGTTTTGTGATTTCGTCACCCGTCGGCGACTAGAAAGAACCTCCATTATACCAGTACACAACTGTCGGTGTATGGCCAAGAGATCACAAAATAGCCTTTACAAAGGGGGTACTAGGATGTACGGACCCACTGAGGTTTCACCGGCAGGCTCGAATCTCCATTCTCCCACCCACGGGCCCCCTCTTGTGCCATGCAGTTCCCAGGGCAGTCCCTCTCGACTCCCATTCCCCGCGCCATCCAACGGTTCATAACAAGCTTGAAATTTACACCTAATTAATCAGCTAAGCCGCACCCATATTTGGCCTTGTGGTGACACTTTTTTCCTTGCATATTCTCGCATGAACCGGTCCTTAGATCTACGGCAAGCAAACCACCATCTCATTCAGCAACATCCACGAACCAAGCTTGCCTAGATCTCCCCGATTCCATGCTCATTAACATTATCAAGTTCTCATCATCTTTAATCTCATGAGTGCAGTAGCTAACAAGTTTTGTTTCAGCTTCCCATATCCAGTAAATTAAGCGAAGCAAAAAGAAAAAATGACTATACCTGACTCATCAACGTTCCCGGCGACAAGGATGGTTAACAAAACTAGTAAACTCCTATAAAAGGGTGTCCCATCAAGTTAACTCAAGCATACACGTTTCCGCAAACAAAACAGTTTCAAAACATGCGATCAATATGGTCAAGGGGCACTTGCCTTGCTCCTTTTGTTCGTGTTGCTCAAGCGTCTCGAAGTCTTGGCGCTGTAGTTCCTTGTAGACGGCCTCTTGAGATTGTCCTTATACTTACGACCACGCACATACAAAATTTACAGCAATCAATCATCATGCACAAACTTTGCTCAAGATGCAATGGGGTAGATGAATGCAAATCCTATAGTGCAGTTTTATAAAACCAGTTTGTATGTGTTCTTGCATGTTTTAATGGGCTTTCATGGGGTTTTATGATGAACAAGGGTGTAGGGATCAAGTGTGGACTTGGTGATGATCTTTACTCAAGATCTAGATCAATTCCACTTTCAAAATTGATCGAAACGCGATCTGTCCACATGCAAAAGTTTCTGTTGGAAATGAGCGAAGAAAACGGATGCGTAGAAACAGCGGCGACGTCGTAAGATGGGTAATGAAGACCTACCTCACTTCCTTCTTGTGGAAGGGCCTTTCTCCTAGCAACGGCAGCAGCGGGGGATTTTTCTATGAAAGATTAGGGTAGGACAGATCGTCGGACTTCTTTTCCGGTGATGGCGAGGCGTGACGGGGCTCATCAGCGGGTCTCGACGGCGGGGCTCAACGGTGGGGCTCGACGGCGGGGCTCGATGGCGGGGCTCATCGGCGGGACTCGACGGTGGGGCTCATCGGTGGGGCTCACCGGCGGAGCTCACCGGCGACCAAACTACGGCAGGGATGGTTGCCAACTCGGCGACTTGGAGGGGGGCTCCAACTCAGCGACTTGGGGAGGGGGAGGGCTGCGGCCAAGCGGGGGGGGGGGGGCGCTGGGGGTTGTATTTATAAGGGGGAGAAAAGAGGAGTCCTACACCAATTGGAACTCAACCAAGAGTCCTAGTCAGCTCATGTTTCTTTAGTTGTCTCGATGCATAGGCTACCACTTGTCCTCCTTGCATGAGCAAACATCCAAGCCATTGTCTTGATGCGTCACAATATATGTTGAAACTCTTGCTCACGTCCGGCAATACCAAAACCGGCGCTGTTGTTAATCTCTTCTTTAGTTCTTCAAAGCTGTCTTGACATGCTTGTGTCCACTGAAACGCTTTCCCTTTCATCAGCAATTCAGTCATGGGCTTCGCTATTTTGGAGAAATCCTTGATGAACCGGCGGTAGTATCCAGCCATCCCAAGGAAACTCTGAATATCTCTCACATTCTGCGGTTGGTTCCACTTTAAAACATCTCCCACTTTTCCGGGATCAACCAATACTCCACCCTCGGAGATGATATGGCCTAGAAACGATATCTCCTTTAGCCAAAATTGACATTTGCTGAACTCAGCATACAATTGATGCTCTCGCAGTTTCTGCAATGTTAACCTCAAGTGTTCTTCATGTTCTTCCTCGCTTTTCAAATACACCATGATATCGTCGATGAAAACCACGATGAGTTTGTCCAAGTACTCAATAAAGACTATATTCATGAGGTACATAAACTATGCGGGTCCGTTCGTCAACCCAAAAGACATAACGGTATACTCATACGAACCATACCGTGTTCGAAATGCAGTCTTGGATATGTTGGAGGACTTAATCTTCAGCTGGATGTATCCCAACCGAAGATCAGTCTTGGAGAAAATTCGGGCACCTTTCATTTGATTGAACATGTCCTCTATACGGGGCAGCGGGTATTTATTCTTGATCATCACCTCATTGAGAGACCTATAATTCACACACATCCTTTGGGTCCCATCCTTCTTGTCTACGAAGAGCATGGGGGCTCCCCATGGTGATGAGCTTGGGCGTATAAAACCCTTTTCTAGATGCTCCTGAATTTACAATATGAGCTCCACTAGTTCATTAGCGGGCATCCTATACGGCCTCTTCGCTGTAGGTGCAGTTCCAGGTACCAAATCAATAGCAAATTCAATGTCCCGGTCAGGTGGCATACCTGGAAGTTCTTCCGGGAACACATCTGAATATTCTTGAACCACCGGAATGATTTCCAATGTCGCTTCTTTGACGTGGTTCAGCGCTGCCTTCTCAGTTGTCGGTTGGGCTGCCTAGAACTCAATACGAGTACCGTGCTCACTTGTCAGCTGCACGATCCTCTCAGCACATTGAATCACTACATTGTGCTTTCTTAGCCAATCCATTCCAAGTATTATGTCAATCCCTTGGGAGTGCAAGATAATAAGGTTGGCAAGAAAGTCTACCCCCTTATTTTAAGGTTTACTTTTGGACATAGTATATTAGTCCTCATCTCTCCACCGGAAGAATTAACCAACATAGTTTGTTTCATGTGTGATATGGGCAGGTTATACTTGGCAACATACTTTGATGCTATGAATGAATGTGATGCTCCAGAATCAAATAAAGTAGTGGCTGGGTTGGAGTTGGCAAGAAACATACGAATCACGACGTCCTCAGCTTGTTGTGCTTCCTCAGCGGAGACATGACTCACATTGCCACGAGCATAGTTCTGCTGTCCACGGTTACCTTGATTAGCTCCTCCATTCGGCCGTGGGTTCTGCTTGGGTGCGTTGCTTGGCTGTCCAAGGCCTTTCTTCGGGCACTGACTTGCAAAGTGTCCCGCCTCTCCGCATGAAAAACATGCTTTGTTGCCCATAACAGCAGGAATGTTGGGGCGAGGCTGGTTTTGAGCATAAGCGCCCATGTTTGGACAGGGCGCAGGAGGCAAAGGCATACGAGATGCTTGCATAGCAGGACGTTGCTGCGGTGGCTGATTAGGGCGAGGTGGATTTGCAGGGCGGAAAGTAGAAGTGTACGAACCATAATGTGGTGCAGCTGGTGGCATGAAACAGGGGCGTACATTGCTCCCTTGTGGATGTCCTTGATATGACATCTTCCTCTTGCCCTCTTGCTCAATCTCACAGATCTTTGTCTCAACCACTATAGCTTTGTCAACGAGCTTCTAGAAGTTTGCATAGTTGAGCAGCTGAACTTGGATCTCATTGTTCAATCCTCTCATGAACAAGTATTGCTTTCTTTGATCCGAGTTGATATCTTCTGGAGCATACCTTGACAGCTGCTTGAACTTGTTGAGGTACTCATTCACGCTCTTCCTTCCTTGGCGGAGACCTTCAAACTCTTGCCGTTTAAACATCATGACTCCTGCAGGGACGTAATGAGAGTGGAAACTCTCCTTGAATTCAGCCCAAGTGATAGTCTCCTGGTTGACATGAGCATTGCAAAGAGCATCCCACCAATCAGCGGCTGCTCCCATAAGTTGGTGCAATGCGAAGAGAACTTTCTCATGATCATTGCACTGAACAATAGCAAGCTTCTTTTCCATGGACATCAGCCAATCATCAGTCTCCATGGGATCATTGGTTTGTGCAAAAGTAGGCGGCCTAGTCCTCATGAACTCTCCCAATCTGTTGTGAACCGGCGGTGGTGGCGGTGGCAGTTGTGGGGGTGCAGGAACGGGGTTAGGATTGTTGTTGTTGTTGGCCTGCAGCTGTCCCAATGTTTGTATCATCATTTGCATGAGCTGGTTCTGCATAGCCATCAACCGTTCAAGGTTGTTTGCATCAGCCCCGGGGTTAGCATTTTCAGGAATATCAACATTGCCATCCTCCTGTTGTTCATTGTTGCCACGAGCATTCGTCCTTTGACGGTTGGAGTTTTCCCTCACCATCTGTGAGAGAGAGTATAGTAGAATAGAAAATGGAAGTTCAGATTGACCCCCCCAACTATATGCATCAAGGTGTATGAACTATCTTCTTTTATTAATTTCAGCCTATATGAGGATGTGAACACGTGCCGAAGCATCTCACATCTTTCCACTATGTGTGGATGTGGACATTCGCCGAAGCGTCCCACAACTCACATCAGCATACAAACACAAGCAATCATCATAAAATTCAGCACTTCACTCTTATTCAAGCTACTAGGATCTAAATGTTCCTATTACAGCTTTATTCAATGGAAACCTAACTTAATCATGAGAACCGGTGCTGTTCTCGCCGTGTGACGAGGGTGGTCCATACATGGGTGCACGCCACGGTGAGTCGGCTGTCCATGTAGGGATAGATGACGCTGGTGCTCCATTTGCTCCCGCGATGGCACGAGTCTCCTCTTGTTTCTCCAGCAAATACAACTTTTTGCGGAGGTAACGGATCTCTTCTTGTGCGCTTGCATAGCGGTTTCCTAACTCCACGAGCAACTTCTGGGACTTGTTAGCAGCTTGTGAGTTGGACAGACGTCCTACATGGGGTCCAATGATATCCCTTGTACCACTCTTTTGATACGGGTGCAGCTCAAAAGTGATGTCCTCAAGCTGCTCATGGAAGGTGTAGCACAGTCCGGTGAGTGCATCCCATGCAGCATCATCGATAGCTTCTGCCCTTGTAGATCTCCATGTGGTGCGAGGTGCCAGGTGACAACCCTACCGTTAGATGGGGTGGTTACTTCAGCCTTCCACTATTCATGTCCGAGACGAGGGACTTTCTTGAGAAGATATTCCTGGTATAAGATGCAGCAGTCCAGAAATTCTTTGAGCCCCTTGGATATATGTCCTCCTTCCATTCCGTCGGACCGGAATTCTTGAACTGAATGGTTGGCCCATTCATCACCTTCATTATTGGTCTCAGAAAGGGGTGGCTCCTCTTCGTATTCATCTCTTCCCGACATAGCTTCATGAGGCTCCACGGGGTGTAAGCCTGCGTGAAATTCCTCCTGAGGTGCGTACCAATGCCGTTCTTGTGGATCATCTTCCATGTCGTCTTTGAATGGTTCCACCTCTTCCAGATCTTATTCCTCATGCATAGAGCTATTGACTTCCTCTTCATCATGAGGTTCCATCTTCACCTCCTACCAATATGGTCCATCGGACACCTCAATAGGGTTAAGTGAACTCCCACGTGGTGGTGGACGAGTCCTTATGCGTGCTGCGCTCCTGGTCACCGGCATCTTTAAATAGGACATGAGAATCTTTAGAGAAGGAAGAAATAACTCCAGAACTTCATAAGCTATGAAGCAAGAAAGCAAAAGTGTTGCTGTCCAAAGAAGAGAAAAAGAGGGACTGAAAATAGTACTTTGCGGTGGCTGAATTGACAAATAAAGTGCAGCAGCAAGCAATTTTTGAAAATAACAGTTTGGAGGGGTGTGCCTATGTGTTTTAGAGTGACCATTCTACCTAGGCTTGCATCCTGCGGTAAACGTGGCGCTGATACCAATCTGTGACACCCGATTCCGAAAAATAGAACCAAGTGAATGCATGTGTGCCCAGGATGTTCATCACACATACACATGTAATCCACAAACTAAATTCAGAATATAACCACGAACAAATAGAATTTAAGTAGTTTATTACAATGACTCAATGTCTCATGAATATCTAACTTATTCTTGCAGCGGAAGTCTCTAAACGACAGCGGAAATAACTAAACAGCAGGCTCCAACTTCAACTCCACAGGCATGTTGACGGTAGTGTGCACGTCTAGTACTCCACATGTTCCTTGAAATATTCTTATCCTGTTGCTGAAGTATGTGTGGGAAATGCAAGGGTGAGTACATGTCGTACTCAGCAAGTCCGGGAAAAGTATGACATGTTGCTTAGAACAAGGTAGGGAATAAAAAGGCTCATTGCAGCAAGCAAATTTTATTTCACAAACATGGTAAAAACAGCAACTATGTCTAGATGAGTTAAATCCCAATATAAACAAGTAAATGAGCAACATTCTTTCATCATAATTCACCACTTATCAAGTCTCAACCAGCCAATAATCTTTCTCAAGTTCATCTCATAATCATAAATATTTATAACCATCTCATATTCATATAACCGAAACCAAACTCATTTTTATGACACAGAACAGGCTTATCTCTCTTAAGACTTAGTCCACTTTCTTCTAGAATCTGATTTTTCTAGTTTGCAAGCAGGTGAGAAGTAGCCTAAGCTCATTTTCAAGAAGTCGTGGTCTGTGTTTGAGTGTGAAAAAGTTTGCATCCCTAAACCTGTACTGAGTACGTTGTGTTGGTAGTGAAACTCCCTCTACTCTAAATTACTAAATTAGAGAAAGAAGGGCCACTAGTTGAAGACCTTTCAAAGGAAAAGGTTTGTGGCGATGGTCGAAGCCTCAGACGAACCTTCCCAATAGAGGCCTCCACGGAACACTCTAAAAAGTCAAGGGTCGAACGTCAACCAGGTTCTTGGGGATGAATTTTGGTTGTACCAGACATCCCAAAATCCATTTATATTCCGCAAGGTATCTGTGGAACCAATTTACTCGCTCAGTCTCTTTTACTAAAACTAATCCCAATGACCATACCATCACCATACCCAAATTTTGCCTCTAATCATGGAAGTTGGCCAGGTGCTTGTGACCGGAAGCACGGCCATCATGATAGATTTACACTCTGCAGAGGTGGCACCACTTAACCCACAAGTTTGTGATTTCGTCACCCGTCGGCGAATAGAGAAACCTCCATTATACCAGTGCAAAACTGTCAATGTATGGCCAAGAGATCACAAAATAGCCTTTACAAAGGGGCTACTAGATGTACGGACCCACTGAGGTTTCACCGACAGGCTCGAATCTCCATTCTCCCACCCATGGGCCCCCTCTTGTGCCATGCAGTTCCCAGGGCAGTCCCTCTTGACTCCCATTCCCCAAGCTATCCAATGGTCCATAACAAGCTAGCAACACGCCTAATTCATCAGCTAAGCCGCACCCATACTTGGCCTTGTGGGGGCACTGGTTTCCTGGCATATTCTTGCATGAACCGGTCTTTAGATCTATGGCAAGCAAACCACCATCTCATTTAGCAACGTCCACGAACCAAGCTTGTCTAGATCTCCCCGATTCCATGCTCATTAACATTATCAAGTTCTCATCATCTTTAATCTCATGGGTGCAGTAGCTAACAAGTTTTGTTTCAGCTTACCGTATCTCGTAAATTAAGTGAAGCAAAGAGGAAAAATGACCATACCCGACTCATCAATGTTCCCGGTGACAAGGATGGTTAACAAAACTAGTAAACTCCTATAAAAGGGTGTCCCATCAAGTTGACTCAAGCATACACGTTTTCACAAAACAAAACAGTTTCAAAACATGGGATCAATATAGTCAAGGGGCACTTGCCTTGCTCCCGTGGTTCGTGTTGCTCAAGCGTCTCGAAGTCGGTGCTGTAGTTCCTCGTAGACGGCTTCTTGAGCTTGTCCTTCTACTTACAACAACGCACATACAAAATTTGCAGCAATCAATCATCATGCACAAACTTTACTCAAGATGCAATGGGGTAGATGAATGCAAATCCTATAGCGTAGTTTTATAAAACTAATTTGTATGTGTTCTTGCATGTTTTAATGGGCTTTCATGGGGTTTTATGATGAACAAGGGTGTAGGGATCAAGTGTGGACGTGGTGATGATCTTGACTCAAGATCTAGATCAATTCCACAGTCAAAAATCGATCAAAACGCGATCTGTCCACACGCAAAAGTTTCTATTCGAAAGGGGCAAAGAAAACGGATGCGTAGAAACAGCGGCGACATCGTGAGATGGGTAATGAAGACCTAGCTCATATCCTTCTTGTGGAAGGCCCTTTCCCCTAGCAACGGCAGCAGCGGGGGATTTTTCTATGATAGATTAGGGTAGGACAGATCTTCAGGCTTCTTTTCCGGTGACGGCGAGGCGTGACTGGGCTCGTCGGCGGGTCTCGACGGCGAGGCTCGACACCGGGGCTCGACGGCGGGGCTCGACGGCGGGGCTTGACGGCGGGGCTCGTCGGCGGGGCTCGACGGCAGGGCTCATCGGCGGGGCTCATCGGCGACCAAACTCCGGTAGGGGGGTGGCCAACTCGGCAACTTGGAGGGGGGCTCCAACTCGGCGACTTGGGGAGGGGGAGGGCTGCGGCCAAGGGGGGGCGCTGGGGGTTGTATTTATAAGGGGGAGAAAAGAGGAGTCCTACTCCAATTGTAACTCAACCAAGAGTTCTAGTCAATTTGGAACTCAACCAAAGAGTCCTAGGGACTTTCCCCCTTTTTTGCTGTGGCAGCATTGGGGATTAATTTTCCCCCATATGTGGGGAAAATTCCCCTTTTTGGGGAATTGGGGAATTTGGAAACTTTGCGGGTAATTTGGGAAAATTTGGGAATGGCTCATTTGAGCTATCTTATTTCCATTTCCCACCATTTCTATGTCCTTTTTTCAATTCCTATATTCCCCTCTCCATTTCTATGTCCCATTCTCCATTTCTATGGTTCTTTCTCTATTTCTATGGTTCTTTCTCCATTTCTATGGTTCATTCTCCATTTCTATAGTTCTTTCTCCATTTCTACTTCTTTTCAAATGCTTCTCTACAGGAAAAATGTATGCAATGCATGGTAATGGAATTTGAGGGTGTTACAGGTACAAAGCCATTCCTTCCAACACTTATAAGGTCATAGTTGGTGAGGTCCCGACCTATGAGACACCTAATGTCATCGTGTTGGAGTTCGTATGGCTCGGCCATCACCACACAAGGCGAGTTATCAGCTTTGATCACTTATACTTCATCACCAACCCATTGGACGAGGCACTGATGAAGTATAGATGGCACACACCCATTGGCATGGATCCAATCTCGTCCAAGGAGTAGATTGTATCTGCTTCGCTCGTTGACAACAAAGAAGGCCGTGGTATCGTCTTGCTTCCTATGGTGAGCTCTACGGGCAACACTCCTTTGGCCTCCGTTGGGTCTCCAGCAAACCCACTTAGTGTTGTGTTGCTCTTGATAAGATCATCCTCCTGGTAGCCATGTCTCTCAAACATGCTCACAGGCATGATGTTTACCCCAGCCCCTCCATCAACCAACATGCCCCCGACTGGTGTTCCATCGACATGTCCTCGGATGTAGAGGGGTTTCATATGCTGGCCGAGCTGTTCTAGCTTCTAAAGGACCACATTCTTGGCTCCTAGATCAAGCTCGGCAACCTCAACCTTCGGGATGCAAAACTCAACCAGTAGTTAGAACACCATGATCACTTCAACCTGGTTTTGATCCTTACGCGTGATGTCTCCTTCTGTTTCATTGTTCCCAGCTTCCTCCTGGGCAATCCTCTTTTCCTTCCAGGTCTTCTTAGTAGTCATTGTTCTTGCTTGGTTGAAGCAATGGTCTCTTTGCTCTTCCTTCCTCTTCTCGACAAGTTCCAGGGCTCTCAGCCTTTCTACACGCCTCTTTTGAGTCTTGTTGAGCGTTTTGGGACACCATTGGGGTTCTGGCTTTGTTCCTGGAGCTACTGCCTTGATCATGTCTTGTTTCACCCGTTCTGGCTTCACATCCCCATCTGCTGAGTTGTGTTGGAGCTGTTTTGGGCTGGCCGGTTGATGCCTTAAGTTGTTGTGGCTGTGCATGTTCAACCAACCTTTGTACCCCGTGTTTGGGTGTTGGTGTGATGCCTGGTCCAACAATGACTCTTCCCTCAGGAGATACCAACCGAGAACATTTGATAGGAGGCCCTGGATCAGCCTTGTTTCTCTCGGTTTTTCTTGGACCAGAATCCTTATTTTTGGTTTGAGCTGCCGACCTCATTCCGTTTACCCAAACCTTGTTTTATGAACTGGCCTTCACTCCCCAGGTGGCTTGGGGCCAATTCACCTTGGATCACACAAGGTACCGACCCAATCATCAGTACTTGGTGTCCCATTCTTGTGTCCTCCTTGTTTGGTTCTCCCCGACATGTCTCTAAGGTGGGGTGGAAGAAATCGTGCTTTCTAGTTGTTTTTTTCTCGGTTACCATGTGTTGGCGCGGCTTCCTCGCTTACCTGTTTGCTGCTCCCACACTCGGGCTTCCCGAGCCTCTTGGGAGGGCATTTTTCCTTGGAAAACCATCGACTTCTCATAATACTGATGACTCCCAACCCGTCCCACCTGAGCCTTTGGGGAACGCTGTTTTTCCTTGGGAAATCATTGGCTTCTCGGGGTGCCGATGACTCCCAAACCTGGTTCTGCCGAGAGTGCTTCCAAGGCTTCTGTTGGAGTTGATGACAAACTCGTTGCCCCTGAAATCTTTCAACCTAAGTAAGACACTCTTCCCTGGCTTCCTCTCGAGGTACTTGGTGATCAAATACTCCGAAGTTGGCTTGAATTGGGTGGTCTTCCTGGTTCATTGAGCTTCCATATGCCAACTTAGGGGTTTGATCATCTTCTTTTATAGATCATCAGACACGATCACATTCTTCCCTTTGGCTGTGGATGCCTGATTGGTCCTCACAAGGATCTTCTTCCCTTTGAGGTTTACCATGTTGACTGGGAAGGGGTCGGTGTCAAGCTTCATCTGGTGGCTATCACCGAGTGTCAACCGGCCGTCATTGAGAGCCGTTTGTACCTGTCAACAAAAGAAGTTGCAACCTTTAGTAGAATGAGAGCATGAGTCATGCCACTTACAATAGCCTTTTCCCCTATGGTTAGGATAAATCATTTGTTCCTGGTTTCCCTAAAATTTTTGATGTATTCAGTCATGAGTTCATTGTGGTTTTGCCTGACCACAGTTAGATGAAACAATCTTAGTTCGGTCTCACCATTGTAGAAGTACTCGTGTTGTTCCAAGCACGGCCAAGTGGGAATGGATTTAGGAGCTAATGAAGTAAACCACCTAGAGGTTGTGCTTGTTAGGGAGAAGGGGAACAATCTGATCCGGTGTACATCTGTTATTCCTATGTCACTGCACTGGATCAAGAATTGGCCAACGTGTTCTTGTGTGATTTTTGAATCCTCCCCACTAAACTTACAGAAATCAGGCACCCTAAAGGCCCTAGGATACGGGACATTGTCATATTGGTCGGGGTAAGGCTTTCGGTAGTTCCTAATGCTTGCTCTGGTTGTTACCCCAAACTCTCCAAGTGTCCTGGCTACTTGATCCCTAAGCTCATCACTTGGAGCATTGTTTGGTGCTATGGGAGGCTCTCGCAATTTGCAAGGTGCAACTTGCGGCGGTGGCGGAGGGAAACATGCATCGGGCACTGGCCTGAGCGGCACACCATTGCCTGTGGGTGGCATGGGCAGGTCCATACGCAACGGTTTGGTAATATGGTTGCTGCACGTTCACAGTCGGTTGCTTAGTTTGGACGTAAGATGGTGGCATGCAAGGTGATGAGGTGCTCGCTATATTTGCTTCTGCACTACTCGTGTTGATGTCTACACGTTTGCCTCTGATCTCATCTTGCACTTGCTGGACAGTAGATCAGATCTACCGATGAAGGTTTTGATCTATGGTGTATTCTACATCAGCCATGAACTTGTTGAAAGAGTCCTTAAGCCTATCAGCCACCAAGGATGCCATCTGCTCTAAGTCCGTGTTGTACTTGGTAGTGACCGATACATCTACGAGTTGAACAAGTTCTTCGAGGGACATCGGTGTGCTTACCTTGCGTGATGTTGCCTCATACGTGTCGACCTTCTGGATGATGCCTCCTTGTGTCTTCTGGAAACATGCTAGCTTGGATTGCAGACATGCCATCTTCTGCTCTTGGATCTCTCGCTCCACCTCTTCTTGCATGCATTCATGGTCCTCCGGCAAGAGATCTTCGAGCTGGACGTTGATAACGTTGCTCATGTCGACGGCTTTGCCGTCGGCCTTCCTCCTAGATGCATCTGCCATGATCTTCATGGTTTTATCGGTACAAAGACGTGCCAATCATCGAGTAGATGCTTTGGTCGATGAAATTGACGTCGCTAACCAGCGGAGTCGCCAATTCTGTTGGTAAACAGATTGTGGAGTCGCCTGTTTTGTGATCAACCCCAGCGTTAGTCACCGAAACTTGTATGAATTCAAGGTTCCTGAAGCAGGAACGTGATAAGTCTCACTTACGTGGAGATGAACCAGATGCTTTACTCGACAAAGCAACAAAGAGCTACGGTCTAAGTCTAAGAACTACGAAGAACAAGTAAATAACTAGTAAAAATGAAAGTTGTTGATTGGAACTTGGTTTTGTTGCTTGTTTTTGTAACACCCTCATTTTCATCATCATGCATTGCATCCATTATCATGTAGAGATCACTTAAAAAGAGAAGTAGAAATGGAGAAAGAACCATAGAAATGGAGAAAGAACCATAAAAATGGAGAAGGGAATATAGAAATGGAGAAAGGAACATAGAAATGAAGAGAAATGGGATAAAACCCAGGCCGCATCTTAGAGATAAATCTTCTAGAAGAATTTTAGAGATAAAGCTTCTAGAAAAAATTTAGAGATAAATCTTCTAGAAGAATCTTGGGGATAAAGCTTCTAGAAGAATATTGGAGATAAAGCTTCTAGAAGAATCTTGGAGATAAAACTTAGAGATAAAGCTTCTAGAAGAATATTGGATATAAACCTTATAGATAAAGCTTCTAGATGAACCTTAGAGATAAAGCTTTTAGATAAGATTAAAGATAGAGCTTAGAGATAAAGTTTTGAAGATAAAACACCCTGCTTGCCGCACCTCTTAGGGATAGAGTCCCTCTCCTCCTCCAAACTGAGTAGGAGATCTTCCCCCTTATAAATATATCCTTCCCTGCCGGCCACCCCTGCCAAAACAAGCCTGTTGCCCCCTGCTGCCAATCCCTGGTCGCCACCCATTAGCTGCTGCCTTGGCCGCCGTCGAAAATCTGCCCCGCCTCGCCGTCGACGGAGAAGAAGACCCTTCCTTCCAAGCCCTGGCCGCAGCCCTTTTCTTCTCCAAAGAAAAACCCCAGCTGCTGCCATTGCAAGGGAAGAAGTCCAGCTGCAAGGAGGAGAGGATGAAGAAGAGAGGTAGGTCCCTGTCACCCCTCTTACCACGTCGCTGCTGTTGCTACGCACCAGTTTTTCTCCACCCACTGCGAACAGAAGTTTCTGCGTGTGGACAGACCATGCTTTGGTCAATTTTTGACGGTGGAATTGATCTACATCTTGTGTCAAGATCATCACCACGTCCACACTTGATCCCAGCAACCTTGATCACCATAAAACCCCATGAAAGCCTACTAAAACATGCAAGTACACGTACAAACTGGTATTGTAAAACTGCACTATAGGATTTGCATTCATCTACCCAATTGCATCTTGAGTAAAGTTTGTGCATGATGATTGATTGCTGTAAATTTTGTATGCCCGTGGTCATGAGTAGAAGTACAAGCTCAAGAGGTCGTCTACGATGAACTACAGCACCAAGACTTTGAGACGCTTGAGCAACACGAGCCACGGGAGCAAGGCAAGTGCCCCTTGACCATATTGATCCCATGTTTTGAAACTGTTTTGTTTGCAAAAACGTGTATGCTTGAGTCAACTTGATGGGACACCCTTTTATAGGAGTTTACTAGTTTTGTTAACCATCCTTGTGGCCAGGAAAATTGATGAGTCAGGTATGATCGTTTTTCCTTTTTGCTTCGCTTAATTTACGGGATACGGGAAGCTGAATTAAAACATGGTTATCTGCTGCACTCATATGAATTGATGATGAGAACTTGATGATGTTGATAAGCATGGAATCGGGGAGATCTAGGCAAACTTGGTTCCTGGATGTTGCTGAATGAGATGGTGGTTTACTTGCCGTAGATCTAAGGACCAGTTCATGCGAGCACATGCCAGGTTAACAGTGCCACCACAAGGCCAGATATGGGTGCGGCTTAGCTGACTAATTAGGTGTGTTGCTAGCTTGTTGTGGACCGTTGGATGGCGCGGGGAATGGGAGTTGAGGGGGACTGCCCTGGGAACTGTATGGCACAAGAGGGGGCCCGTGGGTGGGAGAATGGAGATTCGAGCCTGCCGGTGAAACCTCAGTGGGTCCGTACATCCTAGTAACCCCTTTGTAAAGGCTATTTTGTGATCTCTTGGCCATACACCGACGGTTGTGTACTGGTATAATGGAGGTTCTTTCTAGTCACCGACGGGTGACGAAATCACGAACTTTTGGGTAAAGTGGTGCCACCTCTGCAGAGTGTAAAACTATCATGATAGCCGTGCTTCCTGTCACAAGCACCTGGCCAACTTCCATGATTAGAGGCAAAACTTGGGATGGATATTTGGGTATGGTCATTGGGATTGGTTTTGGGACTGTTTTGAGTCATGATAATGAATTTAATTTCGGTTATATGAAAATGAGATTGATATGAATATTTTATGAGTATGAGGTGAACTTGAGAAAGATTATTGGCTGGTTTTGAAAGATGATAAATTGTGAATTATGATGAAAGAATGTTGCTGAATTACTTGGTTATGTTGGGATTAAACTCATCTAGAGATAGTTGCTGTTTTTATTATGTTTATGAAATAAAATTTGCTTGCTGCAATGAGCCTTTTTATTCCCTACCTTGTTGTTAGCTACATGTCTTACTTTTCCCGCACTTGCTGAGTACGACATGTGCATTCCCACATATACATCAGCTACTGGAGAAGAGTACTTTGAGGAGCATGTGGAGTACTAGGCGTGCACACTACCGTCATCATGCCTATGGAGTTGAAGTTGGAGCCTGCTGTATTAGCCATTTTCTGCTGTCGTTTAGAGTCTTCTGCTGCAACAATAAGTTAGATATTCATGAGTGAGACATTGAGTCATTATAATAAAGTACTTAAAAACTATTTATTCGTGGTTATATTCTGAATTCAGTTTATAGATTACATGTGTATGTGTGATGAACATCCTGGGCACACATATGTATTCACTTGGTTCTATTTTCAGAACTGGGTGTCGCAGTTTTTCTCGACAGGACGCTAGCTTTATATAGCCTAGGTACAAGACTTGACGACTCTATATTTTCTAAGTTTAAACTAAGACTCTCTAACTCTTATCTTTAAGGCATGGACAATGTCGTACAAATGCTTCTAGAACATCTATATGATGGAAACTTAAAGATTTACAAAGTTTGAATCCATCCGAGAATGGCTAAGTTTTGCTCCGGCTCTTGTATCTTGAGGTTTAGTTGGTTTGTCTTGTGGCTGCGAGGTAAACTTGGTCTCCTCAGTTTGGACTCCCACCTGGACGCTTGCATCATGGGTTTTCAAGGTAAAACGGCTTCCCACAAGTGATCCTTGGTCTCGGGTTGGTTATCTCGCCGAGGTTGTTTGTACCTTGAGTTTCCAAGATAACGAGCTCCCTGCACCTGTTTTTTGGCTCCTCCAACCTACAAAACTCACGACCATTTTTCATACCCAACAGGGGCATAAACGACCGACCACTGACTGCCAGGAGTCGGAATCAACAGCCGACCCCTAAGGTCGGGAAGCGACGTCTGACCAATCTTGACATGAAGTGATCTCCGGCCCCTGACATTGGCCGTCGAGGCCGGAGGAAGGAGTGACCCGGGCTCAAGCCCAGACCAGAGGCAGGTGAAAGACTTCGATACTGACGTGAAGGAAGAGCAGAGGGACTTCAAGACAGAGTGGGAGGCCATGTGCGACAAGACAAGCATAACGCATGCCATCATCGCCTTCTGTCCCGTCCTAGTCGCCGTGGTTGTACAGACGTCGAAAGCAGACGTAGATCGTAGATAAGACGGGAGCATGTGTTCTTATCGCTCATGTGCCTTACCAGGCCGCCTTACACGTTGACACAACATGTAAACCCCCGCCTCATTTATGAGTAGTTTGCGGGTAGGTAGAAACGTCCGGACTATAAAAGGAGAGGCCAGGAACCTCCCTAGGCACGGCCCGATGGCCACATATCACGCACAACACTTAGACTCTCTCGCATCCTTGCTCACAATGAAGCCTCGCTTGTAACTCCGGTTCCACAAAAAAGAGCTAATACAAGGTCGACGAACAACTGAACAGGACGTAGACATTCGGTTCGAATCAGTATAGATCTTTGTCTTTGTTAGCTAGCCATCCAGACATAAAACGTGCAACATTCGATTACTAGCCGGTGGAAAAAAACACTGACACTTCTTCTATTTATGTGCAGCAATTAAGTATATGAATCAGATCATTTAGTTTCAGAGTTATAGCAGGTAGCAGGTTTACAGTTTCAGTTCAGAAATGGTGCACTAATATATTTTAACCTGCCAACATGGATAGTTCAGTAATAGATTTATATTCTAACCATGATAGTTCAGTCATCCAAAAAGCTCTTTCTCATCATTCTTCATTCACCTATAACAGCATGGAAACAAAAAATAAAAATACAAAAGGCAAAACTCATATTGTAAACATGTAACCGTGTAGTTATACATGCATGCCTCTTCATACTCAAACTTCAAATATGTGACAAAGTTCTCTAGAATGTCAGCATAAGCCATGAGAAAAGTAATATGCTTAGAATCTTAATATACAAAGGGACATGCATTACAAAGAGTATAATGGACATTTTTGTAAACTTGTAATTAACAGCATATCTAAAAATATCTTTTCTTTCTGCAGCGATCCAATCTTTACTACTAATCAGTGCTTGTACCATCTCTGGATCAAGGAGACTATGCTAAGGATCAATCACACGACCACCATCACTAAAAGCGGACTCAGAAGCAATAGTTGACACTTGTATGGCCAACACATCACGAGTAATTTGTGAAAGAATAGGATATTCTCTTTTCTGGTTCCGCCACCAAGATAAATACCAAACTGACCACCACTATGCTTCAAAAGAGGTGTTGTCATAAACTTATCAAATTCATTTAACTCATCCAAATTAGCACCATTTGAATCATATAAAAAACGATAAAGTTCATCATCCTAAGGTTCAATTAACAGATCATCTGGACTAAAACTTTCAGTTACACTTGCACTAACCTTTGCCTTTGATAGTGCCGAAGCTGAACTAACATAACATTTGTACAATTTCTTTATGATGTTAACAAAATCATCAAGTTTGTCCTGAGCCATGACACCATAAAATTTGTTCATGTAGTACTCTATGAGCCTTTTCTTGTACCTCGGATCAAGAAAAACATGCTACAGCAAGAGCAGCACTAGATTTTTTTGAATACTTTTCAAAATTTTCACTTATTGCAGCTACCATTTTGCTAATAATACGATCATCACTGCAACACCATCTATCAATTAATTCTTCTATATAACAAAAACTTCTATAAAACTGATTTGCAGTTGGGTAAGAAGTGCCAGAGAGAATTTCAGCAAGGTCATAGATTTTTTTTTCAAAAACTGAAAAAGTTTTAGAGCCATGTCCCATTCTTCAGGGGGGAGTTATGCTCTCATACGTACAACGGTCAGATGATTTGAGCCTCATAAAGGCAGTTTTGTAATATAAGGCGCCTCTCAACATCAGATATGTCAAATTCCATCTAGTAGAAACATCAAGTAACAGCCCCTTTGATGTATCCAGCCCACACTCCTTGGCACACTTCATGAGCTCTTCCCATTGCAGTGGAGATCTCTTTACGGTCAATACAAGCTTCTTGACTTTCTCAATAGTTCCTGAAATTACAGCCATGCCATCTCTAGCGACCAAATTGAGTATGTGGCATGCACACCTCAAATGGAAAAATAGACCATCACATACTAACGAAGCATGACCATCATTCCAATCAGCAATTATATCATGAACTGCCACTTCATTTGCACTTGCATTGTCTAAAGTTAGGGAAAATAATTTCATCTCAACATACCATTTAACCATCAATTCGGTAAAGGTTTGTGACAACCATTTACCTGTATGGCTGCCTTCTACATGCAAAAAGCCTACAATCCTCTTTTGCATATGCCATTGATTATCTATCCAGTTGAGGGTAACGCACATGTAAGACTTGTTTCGACATGAGGTCCACATGTCCATGGTTGCACTAAAGCGACAATGAGCATTTTTTAAACAGTCATACAATATATCCTTCTGTTCCAAATATATGTCCATGATATCTTTTCTAGCAGTGATACAAGACTTTATGGAAAAGTTGGGGTGCAATGATTTGATAAAATCAACAAGGTACTCATGTTCAACTATACTAAAGGGATACTCGTGCATTATTATTGCGAACTAAAACTTTCTTAAAATAATAGCCTGGTCATACTTGTAGGGCTCAATTACAGCAATATCCTTTTCATGATTCTTTACCAAATTGAGTTGTTGCTTCCCTTTAACAACGCTATGTGCTGATCTTAAATGGTTTAGAAATCTAGTAGTTCCATACCTGGCTTCACATATGTACTTAGTCTTGCATTTAGAGAAATTGCAAAAACCCCATTGTTGTTTATAAATCTTCCCATCCACCTCAACGTCAATGGTCTTCTTATCAAATTATTGCCATACCATAGATGTGCGCTTCTTTTTCTTTTTTGGCTCATGGTTGTCATCAAGTTCAATAACATCATCATCCTCAATGGCTGCCGCAGCAGCATCATTGTTCTGCTCTTGAGCTTGTGTGCCACTGCCATCTATGCTAATGCCAACAGATTCTGTGCTAGTGTCATCTGTGTTGACAGGAACAACAACACTTCTAGCTGCAGATGCTGGAGACGATGCAGCCTCGCTTGTTTTACTCTTAGAACCTAACAAGTGGCAACAACACAAGCTTCATGGAGTGCTACTGCAGTACTCTACAGCTAAACGAACACGGTGAAAAATAACGACATATATGCAGTACCTAGTGAAGTAGATGCAGCAGGCCTGGTCACTTTGTTCTTCATCCTGCCACTACCAATGCTGGGTTGTGGTGGTGATGGTCCAAATAACATGCGAGCAACGGTGGATCTTTCTTCTTCAGTGGGTGGTCTCATATTGAGAGATGCAGCAGCAACTACTTTTGAATAGCAAAAATCTTGTCCTAGTCCAACATTTAAGCTTTAAATGAGTACCAATTAAGGAATTACTACAAGGGCATTATACCTGTGGTTGCAGTCTTGTAGAGATCCTTGTGACTTGAGACTTTGCAGTCTGGTGGAGGAAGGACAAGGGTGAGGGAGCACGGGAGCGAGGGGGCACACACTGGAACTGGAGCCGAGCGAGGGAGGTAGTGAGGGGGCGCACAGGGGACGGCCCAGAAGCGAGCCACTGATCCAGCGAGCAGTGAGGTCGGCAGGCCGCTAACCACTTGGCGGATGTGGGAGCGGGACGCGGGAGCCGGGAAAAGCGACAGCGGCGAACCGGGAGGCAAGGCCACGGCCAGGAGCGCCGAGCGGAGTCCGGACATACGGGCTACGGGCTTTCGTGCGTGCAGGGGTGATCGGCGAGAAGGTCTTGACTCTTGAGCAGCGAGCGGCAAGTGAGGGCCGAGGGGTCGAGCCGCCGAGATTGTGTGTGGCTAGGGTTTGTGTGCGGGACCGGACAGGGGTATTCGGCTAGGGTTTCACTTCGTGGGCCTTTTATGTTGCGCTGTGGGTTGTTTTGGGCCGAATACCGCTACACCGTTTTTGATCCCATTCTCGATTGGCCCCAACCCGTTTTCATCCGGTTCTGAATAAATCCCGAAAAATTTGAAAACGAACGGATACAAACCGGCATACGGTACAGGACAGGACAGAATTTTTCATCCCTAGCAAGCCTCCCGATAAGCAGGTTGCTCATCATGCGGCATACGTCGCTTTAACAAATAATCGTAGTAAAGTTGTAGATTGCATACGTCATTTCATCATTCATCTTAAACTTGAATCAATATATAAAACAATATTACATCATCTAGATACCAGCTGGCCTGTGAATGTCTTCTTACATTACACAATGCTAGGCAAAACCTGTCAATTTATCATCTATATGCCCATCTAATCTGAGAAAAATGTCATCTGTGTCGCAGATCAACATCTAACTCCTGCTTACAGTCGACGATAGACATTGGTCATCCGGAGCTCACCGCCGGCGGCTGGGCGGCATAAGGATCGGTCCAGGATTCGTCTTCTGCAGCAGCGGCCTCCCACGTCCTCTCAAAAATCTGCATCTCCTTGATGGAACGCCACATCACCGCAGCCCGGCCGGCCGACGGCGTGTCCTTGCTACCGTCGCTGAGCACGGGGATGCCACGGTGGAGCACATACTCGCTGTCGACGACGCCGACGCTTTGCACGCGGTCACCGCGCGTGCAGTACCCGAGCTTGTAGTCAAGCTCCCACCCGTGGATGAGGTCGTTCTGCACCATCCGCCACGCGCACAGCCACGCCGCCCGCGAGAAGACGGGCACCATCACCTCCACCCAGCCAGCGCCGCGGTGCACACCATCCTCATTAGGCGCCAGCGCGCGTGCCGTCAGCGCGTGGTGGATCTCCGCCTTGCGATCGAGCGCCGGCTGCGATACCTCGAGCCCCTCCCGGCGGACGACGGCGAGGTACCGGACGGGGTCGAAGTCGTCGACCTCGATGTCCTCGTCCCACAGGAACACGTAGTCGTGCACCGCCACGACGTCCGGGTGCAGGAACCGCTTGCCGAACCACCACTTGGTCTGCCCCCGCGCCGCCACGTGCACGGCACGGCCGGACAACTCGAGATCGCCCCACTGCTCCACTGCACCGTCATAGTGGAACAGCATCACCGTGAATTCCATGCCGAGGAACTTGGACACGAGCTTGTCCACGACGTCCTTGTTCTTGATCCCCACCGGGACGGCCAGGAGGCTCTTCTTCTTCGGCGGCGCGAACTCCTGCTGCTTCCGTTCTGGGTTGCCGTTCAGCGACGGCTCCATCTCCAGGTTTGTGGTGTCCCGCACGACGGCCCTCGGCAGCGGCTCGCCGCTTTCTGGTGGCAGGCGCTGTTGGTTCCCGCAGCCGTCACGAAGTATCTTGCGCGGCAGTATCGTGTTTGGATTGTTTACGACGACGACGCCCTGGTGATGAAGCGTGGAGATTGCGCCGGCGACAAATACTATGACGAGGAAGATGAGCACCACCGCCGGGGCGATGCTGCGCAGGGAGAAGCGGTTAGTCGACGCTGAGCCCATGGCTGCAGCAGGTTTTTCGGCCCTGCGGCGAGGGATCCGAAGGTCTGCCGCCAAGTTGTCGTGGTATTCGAGTCTGGTCGGTTCATTATTTGTTATATATAGGCTCTCTTCTGATTAGGTTTTGGGGGCAGCCATCTATTATTTATATAGTAAATAATGGGCCTTCCCATATGGGCCTTTATTCAATTTTTTGTGCGGACCTGACAATCTTCCACTTGCACTAGAGTTGAACGATGTGTTTGAAAGCTCTCACGTTCTGGATTCAATCCAATTGATCCAGTTAACTCCTTGATTGTCTCTCCTTAAGTGTGTGACCCCGTAGCTTCATGCAATCAACTGCCATGACTGAGAAACCATTTCTGATCAATAATTAGCATTGGCCTCTAGAAAGGCTTACTAACTCCTAAATGTTAAAAAAGATCATATCTTGCAAAACCTGTAACACTTGCCAATACTATGTCCTTCTGCCTCATGAGACCTAGCCAAGTACAAGAAGAGTGAAGTGCTACTTGTCAACTTAGCCTTATCTCGATCCGTGTATGGAATGTTTTGTCGATTAACCTTTAATCGAGGCATGGCCATGCACTTTAATTCCAAACACATCGAGAGAGCCCGGAGGAGTTTATCTCTAATAAGAGAGGGGCAGATTCCATATTAACTTGACGCACCCGGTGTCTTGCTACAGTTATTCCCAAAAAACTACTTTTATAACTACCCAATTATGGAGTAGCGTTTGGTAGCCCCAAAGTATAACTTACGCAACCCAGGACTATTTGCCAATCTCAGGTCAGCGGATGCAAATATGCGAGTTTTTCGGAGACCACCGGTACCACCCTGTATTCGTGGTCTATCATAGTAGGTCAGATCCAGCCCCGTTTTCCTAACACGTGCCTGCATTGTTGGTGCAATATCTCATATTGTCATGATCCGTGAAACATGATCATCCACCCAACACATGCACCAGCTTATTTCTACATCACAATTCCACATGATGGATACAAGCTGAGGATCACATTTAACACAATGTCATTTTATATCGTGTAGTTTCACTAACAAATCACATATTCCCATTCTGAACGCGCTGCTGTACATTTCCATCTTGCCTTCGTAATCATGCTCATCCATACACGAAATGACAAAGTCCTGGAACATATAATTAAACATGCAGGTCACAAATGTTGACATGATGTCATCATCCTATGACTACCAATAAGGTACACATCATCATAAGCTCCCAATTACACTAATCAATCCAGCATCCTATACCCATTGATCTTGTGTGTGCTTCATGCTTTGCTTGTGGAAGTGGCTTAGTCAACGGATCTGCTATGTTCAGGTCGGTGTGCACTTTGAATATCTTCACATCACCTTGATCGATGATATCTCAAATCAGTTGATAGCGCCATAGTATGTGTTTAGACTTTTGGTGCGACCTTGGTTCTTTTGCTTGTGCAGTTGCACCACTATTATCACAATAGAGGTCAATCGGATTGGAGCAGCTAGAGACCACACCTAATTCAGAAACAAATTTTCTAATCCATACAAATTCCTTTGCAACTTCTAAGGCTGCAATGTACTCGGCTTTTGTTGTTGAGTCCGTGAACGTATCTTTCTTAGAACTCTTCTAGCTCACCGCCCCACCGTCGAGACAAAAGACATATCCTGACTGTGATTTGCTATCGTCCTTGTCGGTTTGGAAACTAGCATTGGTGTAACCGTTCATAATGAGCTCTTCCTAACCTCCATAGACTAGGAACATATCCTTAGTTCTTCACAAGTACTTAAGGATATTCTTAACTGCTACCTAGTGACCATCACTTGGGTTTGATTAGTACCTGCTCCACTGCTCGTAACACTTAGATCGTACGAGACATCTAGGCGTGTACACAACATGGCATACATGATAGATCTAATAGATGAAGCGTATGGGATTCTACTCATCCTTTCTTGCTCACTAGGTGATATGGCACACTGATTCTTGCTCAAGTATATTCCATGTGACATAGGTATGAATCCTTTCTTGGAGTCATTCATGTTGAACCTATTCAATATCTTATCAATGTACATACATTGGCTTAATCCAAATAAATGTTTAGATATACATCTATAGATCTTTATGCCTAGAATATATGATGCCTCTCCAAAATCCTTCATAGAGAAACTTTTTTCTCAGCCAAGCCTTTACATCCTCCACAAATGGGATATCATTCCGATTAGTAGTATGTCATCTACATACAAGATCAGAAATATGAGTGTGCTCCCACTAGCCTTCTTGTACACAGGACTCTTCTACATTTTCCGAGAAGCCAAACGATTTGACTACCTCATCAAAACAAATATTCCAACTTTGAGATGCTTGTTTTAGCCTGTATATAGACTTCGTAAGTCTACATACTTTTCTAGGATTTTGTTGGTTGACAAACCCTTCATGTTGTGTCTTATACGCATCCTCACTTAGGTTTCCGTTAACGAAAGCCGTTTTGACGTCCATTTACCATATTTAGTAATCATAGTACGCAACAATTACTAAAGGATCTGATGGGGTAACGTACCCTGGGTACCCAAGAAGCAACCAGCTAACCAGTCACGAAGGGTCACGTGGCCCCGCAGGCCGCAACCTAGAGCGCGGACCCAGGATGACGCGAGGAGTGAGCCAACCTCCAAAGTCAGAGGACATGTCCGACCTCCAAGCCCGGGCAACAGGGCCGGAGGAAAGAGCAATCCGGGCTAGAGCCGAAACCGAAGGTAGGCGAGAGGCTTAAATACCGACGTGACAGAACATTAGAAGGAATTCAAGATATAGTGGGAGGCCTCACACGACAAGACAAGCACGACATCAGGCCATTGTCGCCACCCGTCTCATCCCGCTCGGCGCGGGTGTACAGGGATGTAAAGTAGACGTAGACCATAGACTAGATGGGAGCAGGTGTACTCATCGCTCCCGCACCGCTCTTGGTCACCTTAGGCGTTAACACACCATATAAACCCCCCCTCATTTATGAGGAGCCGGCAGGTAGGTATAGGCGTCCAGGCAATAAAAGGGGATGCTCAGAACCTCCCCTCGCACGTTGAAACGGCTCACACACACGCGACACTTAGGTTTTCTCTTTGCTTTCGCACGCGGGATAGCCTCGCTTGTAACCACGGTTCACTGAACCGCCTTGGCTAATACAAGGCCGATGAACACCCCAGATTGGACGTAGGATATGTCGTCCGAACTAGTATAAATCATTGTCTTTTTTAGCAAGCCATCCAGACATAGAACATGAAGCATTTGATTACTAGCCGGTGGTAAAACATCGACAGTTGGTGCACCAGCTAGGGGGCCGCTTTGTGTTTTCATTTTCTTATGTGATGTATTTCTTGAGCTCAAGCTTCTGGGCCGGTGAGAAGCTCTGTTTTGGCAGCCTTGAGTTTTTCATCACCATCGGCAACAGGCTTGAGGCCGACGTCATTTTTGTGCACTGCCAGGCCTTCCGTTTCGGGAGCCTGGAGTTTGTCACCAATGGTGGTGGCATCCTACGTCTGATGGACGATGCGACCGTTGACGTCGTCGACCATGTCCCCAAGGGAAACTTCATGGGCATGGTCGACGAGGTGTTGCCGTCCCTCCTCCCCCTCTTGGAGGGCATGACCGGGTCCAATAAAGACCGTTACTCTTCATGCGAGTGCTACATCATGGAAACTGGTAACGCCTCTCCAACCGCTCCTCCTATTGATACCCCGCTCTAGCCAATACTTATGCAGCGGGAAGTATTGCGTCGGAACCATGGGGAGGGGCTGATGGCCGCATAGGAGGTTGTCGAACAGCTTGAGGGGTGCCGCGTCGCACTCGAGGTGGAGAGGGCGAAGCTAAAAACAGACTGAGTTGCGCTGGAAGCATCACGTGGTCGCTACTCAGGTTCTAGTGAAGCACGAGCATGCGGCCGCCAAGTATGGGCGAGCATATTGCTAGCCCACTGTTGGTGAACATATTGTTGGATTTGCCTGTTTTGTGATCAATTTTGGCGTTAGTCACCAAAACTTGGATGAACTCAAGGTTCCTGAGGCAGGAACATGATAAGTCTCACTTAAATGGAGAGAAACCAGATGTTTTACTCAGCAAAACACCAAAGAGATTTGAACTACGTCTAAGTGCTATGAAAAAAAATAAAGAACATGTAAAGAACGAAAGTTGTTTGATCGTAATTTGATTGCATTGCATTGCTCTTATTCTCGATAGATTGCTACTTTTATATAGCCTTGGTACAGAGCTTGATGACTCTATCTATTCTAAGTTTAAACTAGGACTCTCTAATCTCTATCATATCTCTAAGGCACAGATAATATCATGTAGACTCCTTCTAGAACTTTGACACGACGAAAACATAATAATTCACATGTTTTGAATCTTCCTGGGAACTTATAACTCTGGCTCTGATCTTGGTTTCTTGTGTCTTGGACTGTTTGTCTCTTGGCCGCGAGGAAAACTTGATCTCTTGAGCTGGATTCCTCCCTGTGAAACACACAACCATTTTTTGTTCTGAACACATGCCCCCTATTTTGGGCAAATGAAGTATGCCAAAAAAACATCTTCCTAGCCATGATTTGTTGGATAAATCGGCTGTTTGACCTTGTATGTTTTAACCTTCTTGCCATACACTCGAGTAGAACCTTTTTACGTATCTTCCATTGATAGCTCTTCCTAAGTTCTCCCCTCGCAAGTTCTCCACAAAGTAAGCATTCTCAGGAACAATTCCGACAATTTTGAATGGCTCCCAACTTGGTGACCATTTGCCAAACTTCTTATCTCGAGTTCCCAATGGTAAAATCGTTCTCCATACTATGTCTCCAATTTGGAACGATTTCTCTCGAAATTTTTTGTTGTAATGCTTGGCCACCATGAGCTTCTCCTTCTCAATTTCTTTTAAGGCATACATTTGGTTTTCGGATACTTCATCTAACTTGTCCATCATTAGTTCTTGATAATGCTCAGCCGAAAGGTTGTCTTGTTGAGCTACTCGACATGCCTTCATCTTGATCTCCACAGGTAACACGACTTCTTGTCCGTATACAAGCTTGAAAGGAGTTACCTTAGTAGCATCGTGCCTTGATACTCTATTAGCCCATGGAGCTTCATTCAAAGTCTCATGCCATCGTCTTGGGTTCTCCTTGATCTTCTTTTTGATGAGCTTAATCAGTATTTTGTTGCTAGCCTCAGCTTGTCCAATGATTTGAGCATAGTATAGTGAAGAGTTCAACAGTTTTATCTTAAAGGATTCGGCAAACTATCTAAACTGAGAAGATATGAGTGCTCCTCCTTGGACCGTAGTTAAAATTTGTTGAATACCGAATCTCTAGATAATATGCTCAAGGACAAAGCTTGTTATCTCTTTGTACGTGTTATTCTTGAGTGGGACGACTTCTGTCCACTTGGTGAAGTAATCCGTAGCAACCAACACGGAGCGATGTTTCCTTTGATGGCATAGGGTGTATATATCCAAAGAAATCAAAACCCCATCCTTTAAATGGCCACGACATCACGATAGGATGTAACATGCTAGCCAAGGCTTATTGGATGTCTCCAAACCATTGACAAGCTTCACTATGACACCCGGTTTCGAAAATGAACCAAGTGAATGCGCATGTGTGCCAATGATGTTCATCACACATACACATTGTCGAAGTGTTCGCTACGACACTTCCCCCGGTCCACTCGGAAGCAGGCGGCGGAGGTTCTTTTTTCGGAGGGGCTAGTGGATCTTGAAGATGGAGCACGATGGCGAGGGTGAACACCTGGATTTACGTGGTTCGGGCCACCGGAGCGTAATACCCTATGTCCACGGGAATGCTTGATGTATTTCTTGCGTGTGTGAGAGCATGAGCCTTTCGGTGCTAGAGGGATCTGAGTGCGAACCCCCTCTACGGTGGCTGCCCCGATCCTTTTATAGTACAAGGTCGGAGCAGTTACAATGTGGCCCGGGGCCCGACAGGTGGCCCCACGGCTATCTGTGCCCTATACATAAGGTAGTCATTTACAGCTACACATATTGTCGCTGTCGGTGGAGTTAAGGCACGCCGCCTGTCTCACTGGGCACCTCTGACCGGGTAGCAGGTGATGATGAAGTACCTGTCTTGTTGCCGCATCCCCTCGCTCTACTGGGCATCTCAACGGCGTTGGGCGGCACTGCTATGCCATCATGCCTCGCCGCCCCGTCTTTCACCGTAATGGTGTTCAGACGGAGGGCGGAAGCGTGTGCCGTGCACCATGCTTCTGGGGAAGGCACGAACCTTGGATGCACGGCCTGACAGCGTACCTTCCTCTTTACTCCTCGCCCATCTTCCCATTGCTGGCTGGCGCGGCGTCCGGGCAGCTGTCCTCCGGGACACGTGTTTCCATCGGAGCTGTCCTGCGGAGTAGCGAGGGGTACGGAGTTGTTGGACACATGGCAGCACAGGAGCCTTCCCATGTTGGAGGTCGGGCCCGGAGCCGTAGGACACATGGCACTTCCGGAGCGCTCCTTGTAGACAAGGTACACCTGGGGTCGTTGCCCACGTGGCAGCACCGGAGACATCCCATGCTGGAGGTTAGACCTGGAGCCGTAGGACACGTGGCGCCTCCGGAGCCCTCTCTGGCAAAAGATCGGGCCCGGCACTATTGGACACGTGGCAGCTTTGGAGCCACCCTCGGCCGGTAGTCAAGCTGAGAGCCTGAAGACACGTGGCAGCCTAAGAGCTGTCCATGGGGGCCAGGACACGTGGCTCATGCTGGGGCCCGCCCTAGCAGGGAGGCGGACCCAGGCTATCTTTCACCCACTATGCGGGGGTACCTGGTCTGCAGGGTACCGACAGTGGCTCCCGGGCCCATCTCGGGGGAGGCATTGAGCCCGCAGGTGGGGCCTCCATCTTTCCCGCGTGGTGGCGAGATTTTCTCGAATTGGATGAGTGGCCGTACCTGGGAGATGAAGAGGTTGCTTGTCTTCGGTGTATTGGGCGCACTCAGTCAAAGCGGCAGCGCATCGTCGTGTTCACTCTAATTCGACTGGTCATGGCGAGGCAGCTGAGGGGTTGCCTCGGGGCAATTACTATGACCGCTCGCGAGCCGTAGGAGTACTGCGCTGCTTCCCTCGGGAACCGCCAGATGTTCCCGAGTTTATACTCACCTGTCCCGTGAGTGCCTGACCGGTGGACCTTGGCCCTACCCGTCATTGGCAAGTGCTAGGACGGCATGCTCGAGGGGTTGCCCCGGGTCATTTACTGCGGCAACCGATGAGTCAGCCGCACCACTCTCCTCAGAAACCGCTGGACGTTCTCGAGAGGTTATCTTCCGACCCCCAGTGTCTGATGAGTGGACCTGAATCCAGCCCATCGTTGGGGGAGGCGAATAACCCGCGGCGTGCAATGGTGGCAATCCAATCGCCTCGCCTGTTGCCTTGCCAGAGGCCGCGGTTTGGTATAAAAGGAGGCCTTGCGGTGTAGGATGGCACCCCTCCTCATCATGTGGCCTTTTTTCTCCTCTTGCGCGTTGGAAGTCTCTGCTTCCAGGTACTCTCGTCCACCAGATGCTTCCTTGCTGGTAGCAGTCTTCGTCTACTTCTGTGAGATGTTCGTGTGTGTGCGGCCTTCGGTGAGGTTCTCTGGTGTATTCCTCTCCTTGACGGCCTTGGATAGAGGCACAAGCCATCTTGATGGTGTGCCGGCAGTAGTGGAGGCCGTCGGGGACAGGGTCCTCCACTCACCGTGAACCCCTACGCCAGTGTCTAGAAGGGCTGTCTGCTGGTACTGGAGGAAGGTTAAGTCCAGAGTGATCAAGCCTTCCTCCAGGTACTGTGGTAGACATCAAAATCTGCCATAGATGGCGATTTTGCCCACACGACACTGGACGTCACCGTTGCCTCGGTCCAGCGTGCATCGCTGTTGCCTCGGTTGTAAGGGCCTAAGTTTTGGCACATATTCAAAGTGTTCATCACCACACACACACTTCATTTGAAGAAACTTGATGAATACATTTGAAGAGCATGTAAACACCATCAACATGATCATTAGAGAATAAACTCACAAAATGCAAAAGTGGCATTTCCCACATGCATCATATAGGGGCTGGACATATGAAAAAGTCCTACACCTTGCTAGGAATGTCCATGCCCAAATTTTACCCAAATTCAAGACCTTTTTGAAGTCCTTTTGGGTATAACTAGAAAGAGGGTGGTTTGAACTTAAATTCAAATTCAAACTGTTTCCATCCCATGAATTCAAAAGTGGGAAGCATATTCTTACTCAGCACATTTTTGTGAGCTCACACACCAATTTTGACACCATTTTGAGTTGAGCTTGAGATGAGCCATTAGGCCAAATTCAAATAGATTTGATTTTTAAACTAAACCTTTGCTGAAAATTTATCAAATTGAATTCCATTTTGAATTATTCAAAGTGCAGTAGCCATTTGGAAATTTGATCAAATTACCAAGGTTATTTGGGTCTCTACTGTTTAGAGCAGTAGGAAAATTAAAGTTTGGAGGTTAAAATGTGAGGTGGGACCCCGTGTCAGCCACTCAAACGTGAAGATCCGCCTCTGCTCGAGCCTGCCTTCGCATGGGAGAGCGCCAGCATGCTGATCGACCGGTTCCCGACGTGTGATCGGCGCCATCTCCTGCTGTTCGGTGTGCGGCTGGCTCTTATCAGCCCCTGAGCGGCCAAAGGCGATCTTCTTCACTGATAGCCCACGCTCTCTCGCTCTCTGCTTTGTTTCCGCGAAGAACGCGATCACCGGCTGCACTCTTGGTGTTTCCCCTCACCATAGTCAGCTGAGCATTGGTTGCTCGGGGTTTACACCGCAAGCATCAGTGCCCGGACGTGCTCTAGCTATTTCTCTCGCCGTACCAAAGTTTTGTACCTTGGGGTGAGCACAGTTCTGAGAACACCGACGAGCTACCGAGGGCTACGTCGGCGATCGGTTCGGTTCACCGTGGACAGGATGCCACGGCCACTATCGCCTCCGCTCTCCTATAAAAGAAAGGTGCGATAGCTCCCCTGGATCGTGTAGCTTCTCTCTGTTCAGCAAATGATCCATCGTATAGCTAGAATTTTCCAGTTTCCCGAATCCTAGTATAAGACAACCGAGCTCGGTTGTGAGCCAAATTTGGTTCACATCTACCACTACCATACGAGCTCATTTGTAAGTAGATAGTACATCACCTGGCGCCTCTCCTCAAAGAAAAACCAGGGAAAATCATGAAGAATGGGCTCGGAGAGGGCAGTTCTTCGGGCCGCCATGGAAAACGGTCCCGGTTCACCGTGGAGCTCGGGGTTGCCGGCCGTTTCACCGAGGTTGGCTACCATTTCCAGCATCCTCAGAGTTCCCTGGTGCTGTAGAGCCAAAAACCCGAGGTATTGGTAAAGGACAGAGCTTACCTGACCTCGCCGAAACCCTAGAGGGTGCTGTCATCAGTGCGCGCAGGTTTCCGGCCATCGCCGGTGGCCGGCGAGCCCACAGCCGAGTTCAGGAGGTCGGAAAAGGTGTAGGCAGCGAGTTTCGGGCCGGGACGTGGCCGGGAACTCAGTTCCGGCGAGTCTCGCAGGAGACCGCCGCTGCCGGCTGTTTGGCACGAGGAGGAAGATGAAGCACTGTGTGTGGGACCCACAGGCAGAAGTTTAAACTTTTCTTCAATTTTCAGTTTTTGTTCAAACTTCAAACTCACATAACTTTGGCTAGGAAACTCCAAATTGAGTGAACCAAATTTTGTTGGATTCAGCTCTCTGAGTACTTTCCAGCAAATCAAGTTTCACATCATGAAAATCCTTATTTCTCCAGAATTAATTCTTCAAAGATCAAATTTGTTAGAATTTTAACTGGAGAACTTGCCAGGATGTTCACCAAAATATCCCTGAGCAACCATAAAAATTTGAGATCCATTTGAGCTCATTTGATCCACCTAATGGTGTGATTAATAAAACTGTTCCATAGAAAATAGAAAATGTCCAGAAACAATTTTCAGAATTTCTCTGAACTTGTTTAGCTCAAATCTTTATCTAGGAACCTTCAAATTAAGTGAGACCAACTCTATTAGAACTCTCTGAAAACCTAGGTTTCAGAAAGTCATGGATTGCTACATTAAAATCCCTAGAACACCCTAGGAGCTCCAATTTAGGTCAAGTACATAATCAATTGTGGAGAGCTAAAATGAGCTTTGCTGCAAATGAAACTTGGCCAAGTCTCTGTTTAGGTTGTAACCAAACCACAGTAAAAATTTCAGAGTCATTGGGTCTGTCTAGTAAGACTTATAGTCTTCACAAGTTTAAATTTAATTAGAATGCATTTAAATTGATACATATACATGTTACCTCATGTAGTCGCTAAGGTTGAGGAGGAACCCGAAGTCTTAGACTTCGTCACTCCGGAAGAGCAGCTAGCCTACGACCAAGAGCAGCAAGGCAAGCCCGGTTTGTATTAACCCCTTTTATAAATTTTTATTGTTTTAAAGAACTTACTTTGAGCACCACTTATTTCTGGCATTAGAGTCTTGTTTGAAACCCAATTGCATAGCCAAGAAAACCATGGGTTGGGATTAGGATTGAAAACCCCGTTTAGCTACTGCAATGCTAAGATAGAGTAGGATTCGGTACAAGTCGAGTAGTTGGAACCACTCGTGAGGAAAGGCTAGAGGCACTCGACTCGGGTAAAGATAGCAAATGAAACACATGGCAAGAAAAATGAGACCGAGCGGAGAGTAAGGGCAGCAGGAATTTGGGGCCTGGGTGCTATAGTTCTGCTTGTGTCGATTGAGGACCGAGCTGTGTGTGGGCCTGTTGAACAAGCTAGAACAGTACCGAAGACCTACCGGCTATATGGGAACAGGGAAACCGATGTAACTCGGGTAGCTGGGTGTTGAGGCATAGCTGGTCCTTCAGACGGTAGGTTTAGAGCTTGAGGTGTAAATTGGCTGGCGGCACTGTGGATGCGCGCGCAGAGGCCTCTTGCTCGGGACGATTGGACCGGTTCAACATTTGGCTGACGGGTGAAAGGTGGTTGCGTACGACGTCCGTGATGGTTGCTGTAGGCAACATCGAGTACGGGCGTACGTGATGGGTTATTCAGGTAACCCTGCAGGTGTAAATCGATTATAATCGCTGTCCCTCGCGGTCAGTGAGCACCACTTATTCACTGTACCGTGATGTAGAAAGAACAGGCTAGAAACATGTTAAAAGTTTGCTTATTTGAAAATTATACTTTTCTTGTTAATGTCTTGTTGTAGCTTAGAGCTAATTAATGTTCTATTCAACTTTGGGCAAAGTACATGAGAGAAATGTGTTTCTTGTTTGATTGCGGCTCTCTCATGTGCCTTAGCGTAAGATCCTCCACAACCTGCTACTAAAACTTGAAAGTAAGGTTCCACTAATTAGGCGAGTCCTTTGCAACTTATTTTACCTCATGTAACCTATCAACCTTCATGTAGAAGTTTCATGTATAGGAGAGATGGGTCAGTCTTGCAGAGCCATCGTGCTCACTGCTTGTGTTTGAAGCTTTTGCAGGGTTTTATGAGGAAGGGACTCCCGAGGAGGAGACGGAACCCCAGGAGGGGAACCCCGTCGAGTGGGAGTCATGCACGCCGCCGTGTTAGTGTGTGTGCGTGGTAGCAGGAACACGTTCACAGGCTGAACGTGAACTCGATGCATAGTCTACGCCCGTGAGTGTAAACTGGACTATTTTGTTGTAAAAATATTCATAAACCTGTTTATGTAATAAAACTTTGCTTCCGCTTTGTACCTTTGATGGGCGTTATCCGGTGCTGTGCTGTAAAGGTCCCAAAAATGTGAATACAAAGAAACACTTGTTTGCAAAAGTTGATTTCATATGCATGAAATTTGGGACTTCTTAAAACTTTTCCACATGTGATAACACACATGAGCGCTTTCTTCACACAAGTTCAAATGTTTATTTGAAAACTTGGACCCCAAGAGGGGTCTAAAACAAAGAGGAAAGTTCCCATATGTGTGAGAAAACTAAAGTCAGATTTGGAACAAACTTGTTCAAACTGAAAATTGAAATGAGAGCAACACTATGAATTTCAAAACTATTGTGCTACAAATCTCATTTGCACCAGCCAAAATACAAATCAGATTTCATATTTGAATTCCTTGGGTCTAAATTAGGGGGTGTGCAAAGTTTCATGATTTATGGAAATGATTTGCAACCCATTTTCCAAAATGGACTTTAAATAACAAAGAATTCAAATGCATGTTTGAATTTGGATAAAACTTGCCCAATTGTCCAAATGCCTCTCAGATTTAAACTCCCACAATTGAATTCCATTATTTGCCAATTTCGGGAAATATTTTAGAGGATGAGGAGGCTCTGAACTGTGGGACCCACATGTCATTGAGGGAGCTGAAAATTTGCAAAAAGATCTTCACAACACAGTCTCTGTTTTGCTTCTGCTATGCGCTCGACAGCAGAGGGCGAGCCGACAGCGGCGCTCACCGCCTCGGACGACCGCCTCCCACGGGAACCGCCTCATCCAAGGCTTTATTACCACCTGCCAGGCTCCCTTTCACCCTCATCACCGAAGCCCCGAAGCCTCGGCCCTGTTCTTCTTCCCTCCTGCACGAAATGAACCGAGCGCTGCCGCCGTGCTTGTGATCGATCGGCCACCGCCTAGCTCGTGTGCAAGCCTCAGCTGAGCAGCAAAACCACACCGCAGAACCCCCCATGACCTCCTCGAGCCATCACCAAGTGTGTTCGTGCCCTCTACACCGAGAACACCCCGTTCCCTCGGCGACCGAACACCACGGCGACGTGGTGCTCTCGTGGGCAGCCCCACAGAAAGGTTTTTACAACCAAGCAAGAGGGCCCCTGGACGCGCATGAGTTCCCTGCAGCTTTTATCCGAAGCACAGCGCGTGTCTTCGCCTCTCGCCGCTCAATTTCAGGATTTCGCTCTGGCCGGTGCAATCGGACCCGCGGGTATGAATTCGTAAAGTACTCGCATTATATTCGTTTTGAGCATTGCAAATTGCACACACGGGACGTAGACTTGCTTAGCAACCATTTCCCTTTTGAAACCTAGCTAGAAACACGTTCTGCACGACGTATTTTCGATCTTTCCAACGGAGGTTTTGGTGGGACCCGTCGGGCACTCAGTGAACCCTATTTCAGAGCCATTCCCGAGCCCATGTGCGGCCATGCCGAGCTTTCCCAACCTTCCCTGATGCTGTAGAGCCTTTCCAGTGAGGTTTTGGCAGGCTAACTCATCGGGGCGGCGCCGCCGAACTTCATCCGAGCCGTTGCGCCGTCGAGGGCTAGTTTGGGGGCCCTGCCAGCTCAGGAAGACCACACCAACGTGTTCCTCACGTTGAATTAGGGGCTAGCGGCGAGTTTAAGCAGTTGATATGGATGGGCGACCAATTTCAGAGGGTCTCCGGCGAACTCCGGCGGCGGGGCGCGCGGGAGCGAGAGGTTGAAGACGACCTCACCGGGCCCGCGTGTCAGTGACTTGGGATAGAGGAGCTGGGTACTCTGTGGTGCTGGATCGGCTCTGACAGCGCGGGAAACAATCCTGTAGCCCGTGTGGCGCGCTCCCGGCAGCAGACACGTGCCCCTTGGCCCCACCGTCAGTTTAAACTTTTTCCCTGATTTATTCAAATTCCAGGTTTTCGCCAAACTCTAGAAGAGCATAACGTTTGCTAGGAACCTCCAAATTCAGTGATTCAAATTGGGTTAGATTCAGATTGAAAAACACTATCCAAATATGCAACCCAATTTGTATGAAAGTCTTTATTTAATTCTGGAAAATTCTTTAAAGCTTTTCAGCAAAAGAATTTTAGAGGGAGTTTGGTTTATCCATAAATCCTCAAATTTTGCCAGAATATTCCTTAGGGTGTTATTAGACCCCTGTAACAGTTTCAGCTCATTTGGAGTTTAGTTGATCATGGTAATTCAGATTGTATGTTGCTGTGTTCAATTGAATACAGAAACATTTTCAGAGGATTGAAAAAACTTGTAAATTCAGTTCTGGGCAATTCTTAGCTCCAAAAATCCTAGGAAAATTCATGCAAGCTCTATGAACTATAATTGAAATTGTGATTCACTGAGTTTGACATGAACATAGGTGTTACCTTAGAATTAATTTTTCTTTGCTTAATTTCTTAGAAAATCATTCTAAATAAACCACTCAATGAAAAGTGCTATTTTTTGGTCCAGATGACTTTATTTTGACAAGGAACTCACATAACAATTCTCAGCCCCATTGGAGCTATGGATCACCACTGTCATGTGTAACCTCTTAAGGTGATCAACATTTAAGTGGGAAAAGCACTTAACCTTTGATCAGGGTGTTTAAACCCAATCCAAACCACTAGCACCAGTGTCATTTTAAATTCTTAAACAGAGTTCCAGTTTCAAAACTGTCATTAGATCTTATTAGCAAAATCTTTTCAATTAAATACATATGCATGATCATATCGTGCAGCATCTACGTGAAGAACGTGAGAAGGACTTAAAGTGAAGATCAAGGAGGAAGGAAAAGCAAGTAATCAAGCTCCAAGTGATCGTCACTAACTGATTGTAATTTTAGTTACCTGCAAAACAGGCAAGCCCCGGTTTGCATTTGAACAGTTTTATAAAGCACTTCCATTTTTAGAGATCATAGCTTTGCATCATTGATTGCACTAAGTCTAGTCGATATTGAAAACCCCACTTGCATGACCAGAAATACCTAAGAGAGAAAGGGTAGAATAGCACCTCCTCGAGTGGGTTTGGCTACGCTAATGTTAGTAGAAAAGGTCCGGTTGAAGTGGAGTAGTTGGAATCTACTCGCGAGTTTAGGGCTGGTTTATTCGGGGCGGGTCCAAAAATAGAAAAGATGAGGAAAGTTCACGCATAAGAAATGGAGACTTGGCAGGGAGGTTTAGATGCAGCAGGTTGCGGACCGTGCGTGTATAGCCTTGCCTGTGTCGGTTAAGGTCCGTCCGTGCTTGGCCCTGTTGGACAAGTTTGAGTTGTGTACCGGGCACATACTGGCTATATGGGACCCAGGAAACTGATGTACCTTGGGAGATCCATAGTGGAACTTTTCCAACTGCCTTAGGCTTTCGGCGTCAGGGTAGCAGGAGGTAACTCGCTTAAGAACATACCACTGCGGGTATGTACCTTGAGGGAGCTTGCGTACTCGGGGCAGTTGGACTGCGTCCAATGTGGAAGATATTGGGAAAGGTGGCCGGGTAAAACGTCAGTCGAGGTTGCTGCCGGCAACTCGGAGTACGGGTGTACGTGTCGTGTAGTCCGGGCGTGTACTGATTCGAATCACCGTCGCTCGCGGTCATATGAGCATACTTGCCCACTGCGTCTTGACGTAGTAACAACTGGAACTGGTTATCTTGAACTTGATAAGGCTGTGATATAACTTGTATTGCAACCATGATTGAATTAGAGATAGGCTCATTAAACTTTACTTTCGCCTTGTGCAAGGAGCATCACAACAAAGCGTTTCTTGTTTGATTGTGGAGTTGTGATGCTGTTCAGTTCAAGGTCTGTACAATGAGGCTTAAAATCTGAAAGTTAAGGATCAACTTTAGGCGAGTCCTTTACGCAAATCTAGCTATCCTAATTGTGAACCGCCGTGCATGTAGAGTTTCTTGTTTAGGAGAGACGGATCAGTCTTGCTGAGTCTATGTGCTCACGCTTGCTATATAAGTGGTTTTGCAGGTTAACATCAATGCTAAGATGGAGGTTGTCCGGTGAGACTCGGAGACTTCCGATTCAGGTAACACATGGAGAACCCAGCCGCTGCTGCTTGTCTTCGTGTTGCTAGCGAGAGGAGTCCGCGGGCTGGACTTCATCTCGAGTGCTCTTAGTTATTCGACGTGAGTTGTTATAGACTTCCTCTGTATCTATTTGATGTAAACTATTTACAAAGAAAAACTTGTAAGCTTCCGCTATTGTTTTATGTAATACATTGTTCCTTGTATGTGTGCTGTTGGGGGTCGCACAACACGGCACCACCCAATGCGATTCCCGGGAAAGTGCCCTGTCCCCGTGACTAAACGGGCGGCGCCGGGCCATGTCAGCGTAGTATCAGAGCCGCATTGGTAATAGCGCACGGAATAAGGATCGTATTACAAAAAAAATTTAGGTTACGGTTAGGATACGGTACTAGGCCCACATAAGGATTACTATTAGCTTATCATGAAGGTGGCAAACTAACTTATTTGTTATGTCGGAAAATCGTGCATCTCGGGACGAGTAATGTCTTGGGGGGTGCACGTAAGCGCTGTCCACCAGTGCGCACAAGCTGAAGGGTGGAGCCCCACGGGTGGCAGGTAACCCGACCCGCTTTGGTATCCTCTACGACTCTTCATGTCGTTTGGGGTACTCGAACAACGCCCTTCCCTGGCATGCTACGGGCAAGTTTGGGAAACCCCGTCACGTGGTTAGTAATGTGAACACGTATCTCAAGGCGTGTTTGGCTTGAGAACACCTGTCCGAGTGATGACGGACGGGTGTAAGAACTGTATGAATACCGGGTTCGGTGTGCAGCCGGACCTGACGATTGAGTGTGACTTATGCAGGATTAACCAAGAAACCGTAGTACAAATAGTACACGTTTGTGAGTGACCGTTTTAGTGCCACCTAAGATATGAATATGCCGGTATAATCCGGTTAGGATTTTCTTTTGGTGAGGCTACGTAGTACCGACAAGCTTCTTACGGTGCATCGACGCCGTACTAAACTTAATAACCCCTTTCCTTTGAAGAAATGACTCATGAACTAACTTTCGATTAAAAATAGAAGTTTGAAACAAATATTAGTTACTGAACTCTTATTTTGAGCTATGATTCAAATGAGAGGAAGACTAGGCTTCAAAGATTTCAAAAACGGAGTGCTCTGTTTTCGGCAAGAATTCTTGCTGGACTTTAACAGAGCATAACTCCGAGTAGCTTGACCCAATTAAGGTGTATGATACGGTTCTGGAAAGATTCTCAAGTAATCTACTTTTTCTTTGTAGAGATCCAGAGCAAAATCACGCGCTAAATGGGTAGAAAGTTCATAGGAAGGTAAACTGTCCAGAACCAGGACAGCAGCAAAACCTCTCTGGACCTTTCTGTTTTTAAGCCATAACCTTCTGTAGAAAAATCCTTAAGAAGCCTATGATACACCGTTAGAAAGGTTATGAAATATTAAACATTGTTGTAATTCAAAGTTTGTTCAGATTCTTATTGTATTTGCATATACAACTGTGATAAAATCAGCCACATACAAAGGAGATGCTGGCAAACTTTATCCAGGAATTCTGTCAACTTTGGAAAATCATAAATTTTAATCCAGGGATGATCTGCAGGCATATGAGTACTCGTTGGAAAGATACTAAAGTTAAATTTAACCTTGGTATTCAACTTGAGTTATGAAAATGCACTTAACTAGATCAAAATCTGGAGATAGTGCATAAAGGTCTGTTCTGTAAAGATAGGCTGGATAGCTATGCCTACTAAGGAGTTGTGTAGACATGAATTTTGTTACTGCTTTCATAAAGTTTTGACATAATCATGTTTTAATTAGTCTCACATACTGCTGAGTTCTTGTTTAACTCTTCTTAACTACATTTATGCAGTATGGTCGTAACCGCTCTAGGAGTAGGGCCGGAAGTTTTCGTCGAGGTGGTGATGCTTCTATTCCACCATCGGAACCACCATCCACGGGATGGATGGATCTTATGACTCGAGTCGTCGAGTCTAACCAAGAGAACACTAGGCTACTCCAAGAAGCAACGCAAGAACACACACACTTACTCCAAGCTTTGGTACAGCAAGGCGTACTCCAGAACACGCAACAAGTCGTTCTACCTCGGAACGCTTATCTGGACTTCTTTGCAACTCAACAGCCAATCTTTACTGAAGCCACTGAACCTGTGGAAGCAGATCAATTGCTTCGTGTCATGGAGTCCAAATTCGGAGTATTCGAGTGTGATGAAGACCAGAAGACCAAGTTTGTCGCTCAGCAACTCCATGGAGCCGCCAGAAACTGGTGGGTGGATCATCTTGCCACCATCCCGGAGGACCATCAAGTGCCATGGAGTGAGTTTTGTGAAGCCTTTCGTACTCGTCACATACCCCTAGGTATTGTCAAGGCAAAGAGGGAGGAATTTTTGGGTTTGAAGCAAGGGGACATGAGTGTCCTCGAATATGTCTGGAGGTTTAACCTGTTGGCTCAATATGCTTCCGAATATGTGGCGAAAGAAGAGGCACGGTGTGACCTATTCCTCGACGGCCTGAGAGCCATATTACAGGAGAAGTTGGCCGTACACAATAACGGCAGTTACACCGACATGGTAGATGCGGCTTTCATCGAAGAGAAGCCGACACTTGAGTGGCAAGCTGAGAAGAGAAAGATGAGTGAGATCGAGCAGGCTAGCACAAGTTATGTGCCTCAAAAGTACCGTTTGGTGTATCAAACGCCACCCGGTGAAAGATGGAGGCCACCTGTATGATCAACTCCCCAGAGATTGATTACTGGTCATGTTCTACAACTTGCACCACCTCCACAGCCGCAGCATCAGACGGTGGTTTGTGCTCCATCGCTGCAGCCATGTGTACCTAGCATCCCACCGCAAGTCAACGAAGAACCGGAAAGACATCCGTGTTTCACTTGTAGGAGTATGGGTCATTATGCTAGACATTGTCCGGAGGGAACTAGAGGCTGCGGGTCATCATATTTACAACAATACGACCCGTACCTCGATCTGCAGATAGGAGGGCAGATAAGGAGCGACATTCACTATACTGTGATTGATGATGTTCCGGAAGGAGAAGCCCCTTTAGCTGGGATCTTTTCTCTGAATCAGCTACCGGTTTTGATTCTCTTTGATTCCGGTGCCACACAAAATTTCATTAGCCAATCTTTTGTGGCTCAACATCAGCTCCAAACAGTTTATACAAAGAGGCAATACCTCATATCTTCGCCCGGGGGCAGCAGTACCGCAAGCGAGGTTGTCTCCCGAGCACCTCTTTGTTTGGGGGGTAAAATATACTCTACGACTCTCATTATCCTTGAGGGTCTGAAGATCGACATCATTTTGGGGATGTCGTGGTTGATTTACCAGCAGGCGGTTCTTAACATCAGCTCCAGGACCGTTGAGCTCAACTCCCCACAGCACGGTCTTCACATATTAATTGTGGGTGCCAGACGGCAGCAGATTGTAACAGTGAACCACATGGAAGCTGTTAAGATAGAGGACGTTCCGGTGGTATGTGAGTATCCGGATGTGTTTCCCAACGATTTACCGGGCATGCCGCCCGAGCGAGACGTTGAGTTCAAGATTGAACTTATACCGGGAACAACACCGATATCATGAAGGCCGTACAAGATGGCACCCAATGAACTAGAAGAATTGAAGACACAGCTGAATGACCTAATGAGCAAGGGCATTATACGACCGAGTTCGTCACCTTGGGGTTGTTCAGCATTATTTGTCAAAAGAAGGACGAAACACTACGGCTTTGTGTTGATTATCGTCCTTTGAACACTGTTACCATCAAGAACAAGTATCCACTACCTCGCATTGATATGCTCTTCGATCAATTAGTGGGTGCTAAGGTATTTTCGAAGATGGATCTTCGGTCTGGATATCACCAGATTAAAATCCGGGCAGAAGATATTCCGAAGACGGCATTCTCAACGAGATACGGGCTGTATGAGTATCTTGTTATGTCTTTTGGTTTGACCAACGCCCCGGCACACTTTATGTACCTGATGAATTCAGTATTCATGCCGGAGTTGGATAAATTAGTCGTTGTCTTCATCGACGATATCTTGGTGTACTCCAAGTCAGAGGAAGAACATGCTGAACATCTTCATATTGTGCTACAAAGATTGCGAAATCATCAGCTCTATGCAAAATTCAGCAAGTGCGAATTCTGGATTAATAAGGTACCTTTTCTCGGACACATCATTTCAGCGGAGGGCATCGCTGTAGATCCGAGTAAGATTATCCAAGTGCATAAATGGGAGTCACCAAAGACAGTGCATGAAATCCGTAGCTTCCTCGGTTTAGCGGGTTATTACCGGAGGTTCATTCCGGGTTTCTCCAAGATTGCTAAACCGATGACGGAATTATTAAAGAAGAATACCAGATTTATGTGGGGTGCTGCGTGTGAACAAGCTTTCAAGACTTTAGGGAAGCATCTCACAACAACCCCAGTTCTTGCTCAGCCGGATACGATGAAGCCATTCGACGTGTATTGCGATGCTTCTGGCATTGGTCTTGGCTGCGTTCTGATGCAAGATAGACGAGTGGTCGCTTATGGATCTCGTCAACTCAGAAATCACGAGCAGCATTATCCAACTCATGATCTTGAGTTAGCTGCGGTGGTCCTTGCTTTGAAGATGTGGAGGCATTACTTGCTAGGAAATCTTCTACACCTCTACACCGACCAAAAGAGCTTGAAGTACATCTTCACTCAGAAAGAATTGAACATGAGGCAACGAAGATGGCTAGGGCTAATTAAAGACTATGAACTTGAGATTCATTATCATCCAGGAAAGGCGAATGTGGTCGCCGATGCGCTCAGTCGTAAGGCGCATATCCATCACCTGAGTATTACTGAAATGGATGATGAAGAACCAAGCCTCCGTGTCATCCCGTATGGAGCTCTCTATAATCTCGCTATCATTCGTACCATCTGAGTGGAGATCAATGAATCTCAACGAAAAGACAAGGGTATGTTTTACATTCGGCGAAGGATAGACAACGGAGAGATGAAGTGCCTCCAGAAGGACGATGAAGGTACTTTGTGGTTCAACGACCAGATTGTAGTACCCCAGGATATGGGACTACGGGAGAAAATTTTTGATGAAGCTCATTTGTCCAATTTTTCCATTCATCCGGGCAGCAACAAAATGTACCAAGATCTCCGGAAGAACTTTTGGTGGACACGTATGAAACGTGAAGTTGCAAAGTACGTTTCAGATTGCGATACGTGTCTACGAGTCAAGGCCGACCATGTAAAGAAGTCAGGCCTGCTGCAACCTTTGCAAGTACCGGCATAGAAGTGGGAAGACTTGAGTATGGACTTCTTTGTCGGGTTGCCGATGACCTCCCACAACCATGATTCGATTTGGGTAATCATTGATCGTTTAACCAAATCAGCACATTTCATCCCTGTGCATACAACGTATAACGCAAAGCAGTATGCAGAGCTGTACATAGCACGGATCTTGTGCTTACATGGAGTTCCCCGCACCATTGTGTCCGATAGAGGATCACTGTTCGTAGCCCGTTTCTGGGAGCAGCTACACGCATCCTTGGGGACAAAGTTGATTAGAAGCTCTGCGTATCACCCTCAAACCGATGGGCAAACTGAGAGGGTGAATCAAATACTAGAAGATATGCTAAGAGCATGTGCCATCCACCATGGTAAGAGCTGGGATGATCACTTACCGCTGGCGGAGTTCTCGTACAACAACAGATATCAGACGAGCATCAAAATGGCACCATATGAAGCTCTATACGGCCGGAAGTGCTGTACGCCATTGAACTGGTGTGAGTCTGGTGAACCAGTGACGTTCGGGGTTGATCTTGTCAATGAAGCCGAAGAGAGAGTTCGGATAATACAAGAGAACCTCAAAGCTTCCCAATCTCGTCAAAAGAGCTACGCGGACCATAGGCGTCGACCGCTGCATTTCGACGTCGGAGAGCACGTGTATCTTCGTGTGTCTCCGATGAAAGGGTTTCATGTAAAATCCTAAGAAAAGGGACTTGCAAAAACTTTTCTGCACCTCACAACACTACAGTTTTGTTGTGGATAGATTGTGAAATATTGGGAAGAGCAAGTAACCTCTCTCAAAGAAGTGGTTAGAGGGGAAACTTACACTTTCACAACATGGGAAAATTCTACACATATGATCACACATGAGAGGGTGTTTCCAAACTGTTGCATTCAAATTCAGGATTGCAGCAGCTAAAACAAGGAGTAAAGGGCATACTTGGATTCCTCAGGTTCAAATTAGTGGGGAGGCAGAGTCTCAATAATTTTTGAAAAGGTTGGCCACCCATTTTTCCAAAAGGGATCCAAATATGCAAAGAATTCAAATATACATTTGAATTTGGGGGAAATGAGCTTAACCATACAAATGTAGGTCAGTTTCAAACTCCAAATATTTGAATTCATCTCTGGCTAAGCTTTGGAGATCTTTTGAGGGGTGGGGGAGCACTGACAAGTGGGTCCCACATGTCATTGGAGAGGTTAAAATGGCACAAAAGTCAACAGCCTTAGGGGCTAAGTGTTGCACTCGGAACAGAGCCGAGGCTCCACCGTGACACACCGCGAAAACGCCGGGCGCCACCTCCTGCTCTCCCCTCGCGCGCTGGCAAGCTCCTTGTGGGGGTGCAGTAACTCCCAGCCGTGCCCCAGCTCGCCACGACCACGAACCGACCCCCAGTCACCGCCCTCTCGCACGACAGAGCGCCGAGGAGCCGCCGCTGTGATCCACTCGCTCGGGAGAGATCGTCTCTCGTGTACCAACGTCGGCAACTCAGCAAACCAACATCCTCAGACCTCCCACACCCTCCCCGCATCACTTCCAGTCGAGTTGAACCACTACCCACCGAGAAAAACCACGTTTTCGTGGCCGCCGGGGAGAACCAAGCAAAGGTGCTCCCGTGGGCAGCTCGGCAGAAGACTTGTCACGACCAAGGAGGAGCAGTTTTGGACGCGCCTAGACTCCACGCTGCTCGACCCCAAAGCCTAGAACCAGTGACCGATCATCGCCGGCGAATTTCGCAAAACGTCTTCAACCGGTGCAGAACTACCCTCGGGTAAGAAACCCACAAATTCCCGACGTATGATTGCTTAGAGTTTATCAAACTGCACGCACAGGAGCTAGACTGGATGGCGCCCAAGTTTGCTCCGCAACCCTAGCTTAATTTTGGCTATAGCTGGCGTATTTTTTCCCGGTTTTCCAGCCGCGGTTATGGCGGGAAAGGTCGGGCTCACGGTGACGACTAGGTTAGAGCTCTCCCCGAGCCCTAGCATGGCCTTGTCGACCTTCCATGAGATCCCCCGGTGCTGTAGAGCCTTTCCACCGCCGACCAGAGCAGGCGGTACCAGCGTGTTCAGCGGGCAAAAATAGGCCCAAGCGGCGAGTTTCCTGCCGGGAGGCGGTCGGGAAGCCATGTCCGGCAAGCAGCCGAGGTGTGCCGGCGAGGGGGCGGCGCGGGAAAAAGAGCGGGCGCGAGGAAGAAGACGAGCCGGCCGGGCCCGCTCGTCAGTCTCTCGCGGCACAGTGTGGGGATTTTCTGTTGCACCGGATCGGCTGTGAACGCGCGGAAAACAATCCTGTGGCCCCGTGTGGCGCAGCCGAGGTGATGACACGTGGAAGCCGGGCCCGCTGTCAGAAATTTGAACTTTCCCGGTTAATTCGAATTCCAGAAATTTCCCAAACTTTAGAGCTCCATAACTTCTTCTAGGAAGCTCCAAATTTAGTGATTCAAATTGGGTTGGATTCATCTTGCCTAGCTCTGCCCAGATATACAACCCAATTTGTATGAAACCCATTAATTAATTCTGGAAAATTCTTTAAAGCTTTTCAGCAAAAGAATTTTAGAGGGAATTTGGTTCATCCAAAAATCCCCAAATTTTGCCAGAATGTTCTTTAGAACATTAGTAAACCACTGTAAAAGTTTCATACCATTTGGAGTTGATTTGGTCAGAGGAATTCCAATTGGAAGGTGCTGTGTTCATTTGAATGCATAAACATTTTCAGAGAATTTCCAAAACTTGGAAATTCAATTCTGTGCAAACCTTAACTCCAAAAATGCTAGGAAAATTCATGCAAACTCTAGGAGCTATAATTGAAATTGTAGTTCACTAAGTTGGGTATGAACAGGGGTCTGACCTCAGAATTAATTCCTCCTTGCTTATTTGCTAAGAAAATTATTCTGAGCAAACCACTCCATGAAAAGTGCTAAGGTTTGGTCCAGAGGGTTTTCTTGTGACAAGGAACTCACATGAAAATTCTCAGCTCCATTGGAGCTCTAGACCACCCCTGTCCTGTTTACCCACTTAAGGGATTAAGATGGAAAAGGGTGAAAACCACTTAGCATTTAACCATGTGACTAAGTCCAAGCCAAACCACCAACACCAGTTCATCTTTAAATTCTTAAACAAAGTTCCAGGTGTTAGAGGCTGGTTATTAAAACTAATAACAGTAACCTTACAATAACTTGTATGCATACTAATTAACATGTAATATTGCATAAACGTGTAGCCGTTGAAGAAGAGACCCCGGAGGTGCTGGACTTCCTCCTTCCGGACGAAGACTTAACTCCTGACCAGCAGCAACAAGGCAAGCCCCGGTTTGCATTAACCCTTTTATAAGTTTTCTTTTGTTTACATGAGTCATATGAAGTATGTATGTGCATTAGGTGTAGGATGAATGGAACACCACTTGCATAACTAAAGGCTCCTAAAAGAGTGAGGGTAGTGTCTAAGACCTCGAGTAGACAGGCTATGCTTAATGATTCATAGGACTTCGGTACAAGTCGAGTAGTTGGAATCTACTCGCGAGATAGGCTTGGGACACACGGGTTCGGTTGAGTGATGTGAGGTCATTTTAGTAATGAAAATGAGACTAGGCAGGGGCTAGGGCGCAGCAAGAGGGAGTCTTTTGTGCGCAGCCCTGTCCGTGTCGATTGAGGACCGAGCCGTGTACGGCCCACGCTGATCAAGTTTGAACGTACCGAAGGCATATCGGATATATGGGCCCCGATAAACCGATGTAGCCTAAACCTCCGGGTGTCGAGGCATAGCACACCGATTTATAGGTGTAGGTTGAGGGCAGCAAGGTGGAAATCTGCCAACGGGCATAGAGAGATGCTCCGTGTGGGGAACCTCCTGCTCGTTTCGGTGTGACCGGTTCGACGTTTGGGCTGTTGGGTGAAAGGTTGTCCCGTACGACATCGAGTGAGCGTGCTGTGCAGCTTCACGGATCGGCGTACGTGACGTGCTCTTTGGGTCTCCCTGCAGGTGTATATCGAGTCGATTCGCCGTCCCTCGTGGTGAAGAGTACCACTTGGTCACTGAGTCGTGACGTTGATTAATGGATGAAATATGTTGATTCAATGTTGCTGATTGATATAATTGTATTGTTATATGGGTGCCACCAAATACTGCTTACTAAATTTCAGATTTCAGGAACTGTTAACTTGTTGCTAAAAGATGAACTAAGGATGAACTTGTAGGCGTGTCCTTTTGCTGAAATGTTACTATCCTATGTCCATGGTAACCCTCATGTAGAGTTTCATGCTTAGGTGAGTCGGTTAAGCCTTGCTGAGCCTTCGTGCTCACGGTTGCTGCTTAAGTGTTTTTCAGGTGAGGAGCCACCCACGGACTCGGAGTACGAGTCCACCGGCGAGGGTTACCCTCCGTCGGGGACCACGGCTGAGTGGGAGCCGTACACGCCGCGCTGAGCTGAGGAGTGCAGCTAGTGTGGGTTGTCCTAGGGCTGGACAACCACTTTTGCTAGATAGGCGGGCGTGAGTTGTATAGTGTAGACTTCCGCTGTGTAATATAAACAATAGTTGTAACTGAAGTTTGTACCTGTTTGTACAGTTTCAGTTGTTTTTCCCATGTAATATATTATGTTATTATGACGTGTGCTGTCGGGTGTCGCATCGCGTGGCACCACCCTCTGCGATCCTGGATGAGCGGATTCCGGTCCGCCACGGCCTGGTATCAGAGCTGCAGTGGGGATAGCACAGTACTAAAGGACTGCATTATGGGAAAAACTTAGGTATACGGTGAGGAATCGGTAGCTGCCCAAGTAAGGACTATATTAGCATAGTTACTTAAAGTGGCAAAGACTAACCTATGTGTTATAATTCTGAATTTCAATTATGTAACGACGCACCTACGCTCTGGTAAGTATGGTAAGGAACGCCACCGAAAGCGGTTCAATTTCGGTTAGCTCTCCCTGACGAGGAACGTGGTTCAGTGATTTGTCTCATAGCTTGGTGTGAGACGTCAATATGAACCTCTTGAACTCTTCATGTTCCTGAGTTCATATGAAACGCTGATCCCTAGCGTGCATTAGGCAAGTAAGTGGAGACCCCATCGCGTGGTCAGTAACGCGAGAGTGTGTTCGTCTGGAAATAGCCCAGGAGGACATACGCAGCGCTTGCCATCGGCGTGCCCTGCAGGGCAGTAGGTGGTATCTGTTGGGTTGATAACATTCCCAACCGTGAGGACCCGTTCATGACATACTCGGGTTCCCCGTCGTGTGGTGTTGAAACACGATCACGTACCTTGAGACGTGACCTAACTCAGGGACGGCCGTATGACAATGATACGGGCGTTTGTATTTACTTCTAAATATGGAACTGCCTGAAATGAATAACCATTACGTGCACCATTATTGTGTGGCCTTCTGCAGGTACTAACCACGTAAGTATCCGTGTAGTAAACGTGTGCGAGAGACCGTTTAGTGCCACATTTGAGACGTATATGCCGGTAAAATCCGGTTAGGAATTTCTTTTGTGAGGAACGTAGTACCGAGATATTGTAGGCATATGCATGAGAATAATGATAACAAAGAATTTAAATCTATAGGTTCAACATTTAGGACCCTGGTTGGGTATAAAAATAGGATAGTGAAGTAGGATAGCCAAATGGATGAAAAACAGAGTGCTCTGTTTTGGACAGCAAGTTTGCTCATCTTCAACAGGGCATAACTCACGGGTCCTTTAGCCCAAAGAGGTGTGCTATATGGTTCTGGGGAGGTATTGAAGTACTCTACAACATTGTTGTAGACTTCCAGAGCTGAAACTCACCGTAAGATGGCTTAAATCCCCGAGGAATGTAAACTGTCCAGAACCAGGACAGAGTTAAACATTCTCTGGACTGTTCGGTTTTTTCAAACATAACTCCCAGTAGAAAAATCTAAAATTGTCATATAATACATCCTTAGAAAGAGTAGAAGATGTGTGACATCTTTGCAATTCAAAGTTTCTGAAATTTCAGCACGGATTTCAGTGGAAACCAGGGTTGAAAACAGCCACTTCCAAGGGAGGTGCTGCTAAAATTCTTCCAGAAATTCTGCTGACTTTGAATTAGCATAACTTTTTAACCAAAGCTGATCTGGGGGCAAATGAGTACTCGTTGGAAAGATACTGAAGTTAACTTTAACTTTGGTATTCAACTTGAGTCATGAAAATGCCCATAAACGGATCAAAACTTGGAATAGGTAGAAACTGGTCATTCTGACGGAAGAATGACAGTTGAACTCATTGGAGAGGGTGTCGTACCCTAAGGGTGGTATATGTGATGACAACGCGATAATAATGTCTCGTAGAGACCAAACCCAGTTATGGTGAGCTTCCAAAGAGGGGGTTCATCATGTTGGATTAAACTAACTTGTGTTTGGTCTGGTAATGGTGTAGCTTGTGCAAAGTTATTACATTATCTATTTACGAGATATTTCGCATGTTTTGTTGTCATAATGTTTTTACGCCCATTTCTATTGGACTGCATGCAAAATGTTGCGGGACTGATGTGTAATGTCGTGTGGTTGCAGATGGTTCGTACTAGGACCACGCACGAGGTTGGTGGCTCTAGCCAACAGGGAGGTGATGACTCCCAGCCACCGGCCTAAGACAGCACCCCGCAGCAGCAGCCACCACCGCCGCCTCCGCTTACTCTAGCGGATGTGATAGCGGGCATTGGTGGGAGGTCGTGAGGAGCAGACCGACCTGCTCCGCACGATCGTGCAGAATACGTTCCAGGCGGGGGGACGTCAAGATAGAGGGCCTCGGGAGCCCCGTGATGTGTCGTACTCGGATTTCATGAGTACGCACCCTCCAGTGTTCACCGAAGCTGAAGAACCACTGGAGGCTGACAACTGGCTGCGGACCATCGAGTCCAAGTTTGGGCTGCTCCAGTGTACGGAGCGGCAGAAGACCCTGTTCGCAGCACAGCAGCTCCACGGTGCCGCTGGTGCGTGGTGGGCGAATTATGTCGCCTCACGTCCGGCTGGCCATGCCGTGGAATGGCAAGAGTTCCGGGAGGCGTTCCGCGCCTATCACATCCCTCCTGGAATAATGAAGAGGAAGTTCCAGGAATTTTTGGAACTGAAGCAGGGCGGGAGGAGTGCCCACGACTACTCCCGTGCCTTCAACCATCTGGCGCAGTATGCGTCAGACTACATCTCCACGGAGGAGAAGAAGAGGGAGCACTTCTATCGGGGGTTACACCCCGAAATGAAGACCCACCTCGTACAGTGGAACCGCGGCACATTCAACGACTTAGTCAATGCCGCGATCATGCAAGAGGATGCTCAGCGGGAGTTGGCAGCTGAGCAGCGGAAGCGCAGCGCTCCACCCAGCGGTGGGAGTGGCGCTCCCCAGAAGTACCGTATGGTGTATCGGACACCATCCGGGCAGCAGTGGCGTCCACCGGCGCGACCTCAACAGTTCGGGGGACGTTCGTTCCAAGCACCCCCATTCCGTCCTCCGATGCCACCACCAAGACAGCAGCAGCAGCAGACAGCACCCCGGGCGTTTCAACTGCCGCAACGCGCCCCGGGTTTCCGTCCACCGATTAGCGGGGGACCGCCCCGTTTCACCTGCTTCACGTGTGGCCAGGCGGGCCACTTCGCGAAGGACTGTCCCCAGGGGCAGCAGAGCAGCGGGCAAGCCCAGTTCCAGGGCAGTGCTCGAGGCCGACCTCCGGCGAAGAAGGTTGGTCAGCGGACTGGAGGCGTCCGCAACCTCGACAATGAGGGCGCCCCAGAGGGAGATAACGTGCTGGCGGGTACGTTTACTCTCAACAATCAAGCCATCGTCATATTATTTGATTCTGGTGCAACCCACAGCTTTATAAGTGCATCCTATGTGGCTAAACATCAATTGCATGTCTTCCCAACAGACTGCACTTATATGATATGCTCACCGGGAGGGAAGATTTCAGCTAATATGATGATTCCAAAGGCACCTCTGTGTTTAGGTGGGAAACTATATCCCACCACCTTGATAATCCTTATGGGGCAGAAGATTGATGCAATCTTAGGGATGTCATGGCTACAATATCATGGCGCTGTCCTAGAGACTCGGACACGGACGGTTCACTTAAATTCTCCATTCCACCATCCACATTCCATGGTATTAGACACGCCAGTCCGGGAAGTTTTACCAATTAATAATGCTGAAGCTCTCAAGTTAGAAGACATCCCCGTAGTCCGGGAGTATCCTGATGTGTTCCCGGATGATCTTCCGGGCATGCCACCTGAGCGGGATGTCGAGTTCAAGATTGAACTTGCACCCGGGACTACACCCATAGCACAGAGACCATACAAAATGGCTCCAAATGAGCTGGCGGAACTGAAAGAACAGCTCAATGATCTGTTGAGCAAGGGTTTCATTAGGCCGAGTTCCTCGCCTTCGGGATGCTCGGCGCTATTCGTGAAAAAGAAGGATGAGACCCTGAGGCTGTGTGTGGATTACCGGCTGCTCAACGCCATCACCATCAAGAATAAGTACCCACTGCCCCGCATCGACATATTGTTTCACCAACTTGTGGGTGCCAGTGCGTTCTCCAAGATGGACCTTCGCTCTGGATATCACCAGATAAAAATCCGGGCGGAGGATATTCCGAAGACGGCATTCTCGACGAGATATGGACTATATCAATATCTCGTCATGTCATTTGGTCTCACAAATGCTCCAGCCCATTTCATGTATCTCATGAACTCGGTGTTCATGCCGGAGCTGGACAAGTTCGTGGTAGTGTTCATCGACGATATCTTGGTTTACTCCAAGACGGAAGCCGAACATGCCAAACACTTGCGGATCGTTCTTCAACGATTGCGAGACCATAAACTCTACGCTAAGTTCAGTAAATGCAAATTTTGGATCAGCCAAGTGCCATTCTTGGGACATATCATCTCAGCTGAAGGCATTGCGGTTGACCCAAGCAAAATAGAGCAAGTGCTGAAATGGAAAGCTCCCACTTCAGTCCATGAAGTCAGAAGTTTCCTCGGGTTAGCGGGATACTACCGGAGGTTCATTCCAAGCTTCTCCAAGCTCGCTAAGCCGATGACAGAGTTGCTGAAGAGAGGGACGAAATACGTTTGGAACACGGCGTGTGAAGGAGCGTTCTGAACATTGGTGAAGCATCTCACAACAGCCCCGGTGTTAGCTCAGCCGGATACAACAAAGCCCTTCGACGTGTATTGTGACGCGTCCGGTATTGGGCTTGGCTGCGTGTTGATGCAGGAAGGACGTGTGGTCGCTTATGGCTCACGCCAGCTTCGGAACCATGAGCAGCACTACCCGACTCACGATCTTGAACTTGCTGCCGTGGTGTTGGCGCTGAAAATGTGGAGGCACTACCTCCTGGGGAACTTGGTGCATCTCTACACCGACCACAAGAGCTTGAAATACATTTTCACCCAGAAGGAGCTGAACATGAGGCAGAGGAGGTGGTTAGAACTGATCAAAGATTATGAGATTGAGATCCATTACCACCCTGGCAAGGCGAATGTGGTTGCCGACGCGCTGAGTCGGAAGTCACATGTCCATCACCTCACCATTACACCGGTGGAGGAGGGAGAGCCAAGTTTATACTTGGTTCCTTATGGATCGCTATAAAACCTTGCCCTCATCCCTACTATTAGGGAGGACATCATTGCAGCTCAGAAGACGGATAAAGGCATGGCACATCTCCGGAGACGAATAGACAACGGGGAGATCAAATATTTCCGGAAAGATGAGGAGGGGACGCTATGGTTTAATGACCGCATAGTCGTGCCCCGAGATATGGAGTTGAGGAAAAAGATCCTCGATGAAGCTCATGTGTCTAAATACTCCATTCATCCGGGCAGCAACAAGATGTACCAAGATTTGAAAAAGAGATTTTGGTGGACACGGATGAAGCGGGAGGTAGCTAAGTACGTAGCCGAATGTGATACGTGTAGACGAGTGAAGGCGGATCATATGAGGAAATCAGGGCTGCTGCAACCCCTGAAGATTCCAGCATGGAAATGGGAAGATGTGAGCATGGATTTCATCGTGGGATTACCCTTAACATCCAACAAACATGATTCCATTTGGGTGATTGTTGACCGACTGACCAAGTCAGCTCACTTCATCCCCGTACATACACACTTCCATGCCAACCGATATGCGGAGTTATACATTGCCAGGATTCTATGCCTGCATGGTGTACCCAAGACCATAGTCTCAGACCGAGGTGCATTGTTTGTATCTCGCTTTTGGGAGAAGTTGCACGCTGCCTTGGGTACTAAACTAATCAGGAGCTCCGCTTATCACCCTCAAACAGATGGCCAGACAGAGAGGGTGAATCAAGTTCTGGAAGACATGTTGAGAGCATGTGCCATCCACCATGGTAGGAACTGGGATGATCACCTACCATTGGCGGAATTCCCGTACAATAATGGCTATCAGGCGAGTATCAAGATGGCACCCTACGAAGCCCTCTACGGTCGCAAGTGCCGCACCCCGTTAAATTGGTGCGAGTCCGGTGAAAGGGTCACATTCGGGGTTGATGTGGTGAACGACGCCGAAGAGCGCGTTCGGACAATTCAAGCCAATTTAAAAGCCGCTCAATCCCGGCAGAAGAGCTACGCTGATAAGAGGCGTAGGCCGTTGCACTTTGACGTTGGGGAACACGTGTACCTCCGCGTGTCTCCGATGAAGGGCGTGCACCGGTTCGGTGTGAAGGGGAAGCTCGCTCCCCGTTTTATTGGACCCTACGCTATCACCGAGAAGTGTGGACCAGCGGCGTATCGATTGGAGTTACCGGCATCCCTTGCTGGTGTCCATGATGTTTTCCATGTTTCACAACTGCGATAATGTTTGAAGCATACAGCTGCTGTTTCTACCGAAGATATCGGCGAGCTGAAACCGGATTTAACTTATGATGAGTATCCGTGGCTATTCTTGATGAAAAAGCCAGGACCACACGCAGCAGAACGTTGTGGTTCTACAAAATACTCTGGAGCAACCACACCGCCGAAGAAGCGACGTGGCAGAGCGAGGAGTTCCTTCGCTCAAGCTACCCGGAGTTCATGGCTTCTCAACATGGGTAAGTCCCCATTACATCGCTATCTCTTCTTTTATAATCTCGGGACGAGATTCTTTTAAGGGGGGAGGGATGTAAAAGCCTAAGAAAAGGGACTTGCAAAAACTTTTCTGCACCTCACAACACCACAGTTTTGTTGTGGATAGATTGTGAAATATTGGGAAGAGCAAGTAACCTCTATCAAAGAAGTGGTTAGAGGGGAAACTTACACTTTCACAACATGGGAAAATTCTACACATATGATCACACATGAGAGGGTGTTTCCAAACTGTTGCATTCAAATTCAGGATTGCAGCAGCTAAAACAAGGAGTAAAGGGCATACTTGGATTCCTCAGGTTCAAATTAGTGGGGAGGCAGAGTCTCAATAATTTTTGAAAAGGTTGGCCACCCATTTTTCCAAAAGGGATCCAAATATGCAAAGAATTCAAATATACATTTTAATTTGGGGGAAATGAGCTTAACCATACAAATGTAGGTCAGTTTCAAACTCCAAATATTTGAATTCATCTCTGGCTAAGCTTTGGAGATCTTTTGAGGGGTGGGGGAGCACTGACAAGTGGGTCCCACATGTCATTGGAGAGGTTAAAATGGCACAAAAGTCAACAACCTTAGGGGCTAAGTGTTGCACTCGGAACAGAGCCGAGGCTCCACCGTGACACACCGTGAAAACGCCGGGCGCCACCTCCTGCTCTCCCCTCGCGCGCTGGCAAGCTCCTTGTGGGGGCGCAGTAACTCCCAGCCGTGCCCCAGCTCGCCACGACCACGAACCGACCCCCAGTCACCGCCCTCTCGCACGACAGAGCGCCGAGGAGCCGCCGCTGTGATCCACTCACTCGGGAGCGATCGTCTCTCGTGTACCAACATCGGCAACTCAGCAAACCAACATCCTCAGACCTCCCACACCCTCCCTGCATCACTTCCAGTCGAGTTGAACCACTACCCACCGAGAAAAACCACGTTTTCGTGGCCGCCGGGGAGAACCGAGCAAAGGTGCTCCCGTGGGCAGCTCGGCAGAAGACTTGTCACGACCAAGGAGGAGCAGTTTTGGACGCGCCTAGACTCCACGCTGCTCGACCCCAAAGCCTAGAACCAGTGATGATTGGTGCAGAACTGGTGCAGAACTACCCTCGGGTAAGAAACCCACAAATTCCCGACGTATGATTGCTTAGAGTTTATCAAACTGCACGCACAGGAGCTAGACTGGATGGCGCCCAAGTTTGCTCCGCAACCCTAGCTTAATTTTGGCTATAGCCGGCGTATTTCCCGGTTTTCCAGCCGCGGTTATGGCGGGAAAGGTCGGGCTCACGGTGACGACTAGGTTAGAGCTCTCCCCGAGCCCTAGCATGGCCTTGTCGACCTTCCATGAGATCCCCCGGTGCTGTAGAGCCTTTCCACCGAGGTTTTGGTGGGCTACGATGACCGGGCGCCATAACTGAAGAGAGTCCGATCCGCTGCACCGTCGCCAGCTAGGTTAGGGCCACCGCCGACCAGAGCAGGCGGTACCAGCGTGTTCAGCGCGCAAAAATAGGCCCAAGCGGCGAGTTTCCGGCCGGGAGGCGGTCGGGAAGCCAAGTCCGGCGAGCAGCCGAGGTGTGCCGGCGAGGGGGCGGCGTGGGAAAAAGGGCGGGCACGAGGAAGAAGACGGGCCGGCCGGGCCCGCTCGTCAGTCTCTCGCGGCACAGTGTGGGGATTTTCTGTTGCACCGGATCGGCTGTGAACGCGCGGAAAACAATCCTGTGGCCCCGTGTGGCGCAGCCGAGGTGATGACACGTGGAAGCCGGGCCCGCTGTCAGAAATTTGAACTTTCCCGGTTAATTCGAATTCCAGAAATTTCCCAAACTTTAGAGCTCCATAACTTCTGCTAGGAAGCTCCAAATTTAGTGATTCAAATTGGGTTGGATTCATCTTGCCTAGCTCTGCCCAGATATACAACCCAATTTGTATGAAACCCATTAATTAATTCTGGAAAATTCTTTAAAACTTTTCAGCAAAAGAATTTTAGAGGGAATTTGGTTCATCCAAAAATCCCCAAATTTTGCCAGAATGTTCTTTAGAACATTAGTAAACCCCTGTAAAAGTTTCATACCATTTGGAGTTGATTTGGTCAGAGGAATTCAAATTGGAAGGTGCTGTGTTCATTTGAATGCAGAAACATTTTCAGAGAATTTCCAAAACTTGGAAATTCAATTCTGGGCAAACATTAACTCCAAAAATGCTAGGAAAATTCATGCAAACTCTAGGAGCTATAATTGAAATTGTAGTTCACTATGTTGGGTATGAACAGGGGTCTGACCTCAGAATTAATTCCTCCTTGCTTATTTGCTAAGAAAATTATTCTGAGCCAACCACTCCATGAAAAGTGCTAAGGTTTGGTCCAGAGGGTTTTCTTGTGACAAGGAACTCACACGAAAATTCTCGGCTCCCTTGGAGCTCTAGACCACCCCTGTCCTGTTTACCCACTTAAGGGATTAAGATGGAAAAGGGGGAAAACCACTTAGCATTTAACCATGTGACTAAGTCCAAGCCAAACCACCAACACCAGTTCATCTTTAAATTCTTAAACAAAGTTCCAGGTGTTAGAGGCTGGTTATTAAAACTAATAACAGTAACCTTACAATAACTTGTATGCATATTAATTAACATGTAATATTGCATAAACGTGTAGCCGTTGAAGAAGAGACCCCGGAGGTGCTGGACTTCCTCCTTCCGGACGAAGACTTAACTCCTGACCAGCAGCAACAAGTCAAGCCCCGGTTTGCATTAACCCTTTTATAAGTTTTCTTTTGTTTACATGAGTCATATGAAGTATGTATGTGCATTAGGTGTAGGATGAATGGAACACCACTTGCATAACTAAAGGCTCCTAAAAGAGTGAGGGTAGTGTCTAAGACCTCGAGTAGACAGGCTATGCTTAATGATTCATATGACTTCGGTACAAGTCGAGTAGTTGGAATCTACTCGCGAGATAGGCTTAGGACACACGGGTTTGGTTGAGTGATGTGAGGTCATTTTAGTAATGAAAATGAGACTAGGCAGGGGCTAGGGCGCAGCAAGAGGGAGTCTTGTGTGTGCAGCCCTGTCCGTGTCGATTGAGGACCGAGCAGTGTGCGGCCCACGCTGATCAAGTTTGAACGTACCGAAGGCATATCGGATATATGGGCCCCGATAAACCGATGTAGCCTAAACCTCCGGGCGTCGAGGCATAGCACACCGATTTATAGGTGTAGGTTGAGGGCAGCAAGGTGGAAATCTGCCAACGGGCATAGAGAGATGCTCCGTGTGGGGAACCTCCTGCTCGTTTCGGTGCGACCGGTTCGTCGTTTGGGCTGTTGGGTGAAAAGTTGTCCCGTACGACATCGAGTGAGCGTGCTGTGCAGCTTCACGGATGGGCGTACGTGACGTGCTCTTTGGGTCTCCCTGCAGGTGTATATCGAGTCGATTCGCCGTCCCTCGCGGTGAAGAGTACCACTTGGTCACTGAGTCGTGACGTAGATTAATGGATGAAATATGTTGATTCAATGTTGCTGATTGATATAATTGTATTGTTACATGGGTGCCACCAAATACTGCTTACTAAATTTCAGATTTCAGGAACTGTTAACTTGTTGCTAAAAGATGAACTAAGGATGAACTTGTAGGCGTGTCCTTTTGCTGAAATGTTACTATCCTATGTCCATGGTAACCCTCATGTAGAGTTTCATGCTTAGGTGAGTCGGTTAAGCCTTGCTGAGCCTTCGTGCTCACGGTTGCTGCTTAAGTGTTTTTCAGGTGAGGAGCCACCCACGGACTCGGAGTACGAGTCCACCGGCGATGGTTACCCTCCGTCGGGGACCACGGCTGAGTGGGAGCCGTACACGCCGCGCTGAGCTGAGGAGTGCAGCTAGTGTGGGTTGTCCTAGGGCTGGACAACCACTTTTGCTAGATAGGCGGGCGTGAGTTGTATAGTGTAGACTTCCGCTGTGTAATATAAACAATAGTTGTCACTGAAGTTTGTACCTGTTTGTACAGTTTCAGTTGTTTTTCCCATGTAATATATTATGTTCTTATGACGTGTGCTGTCGGGTGTCGCATCGCGTGGGACCACCCTCTGCGATCCTGGATGAGCGGATTCCGGTCCGCCACAATTCATCGGTTCGGTGTCAAGGGGAAACTTGCTCCCCGATTCATCGGTCCGTTTGCTATAACGGAGAAGTGCGGAAACATAGCCTACCGGCTGGAACTACCGGCAAGCCTTGCCGGTATTCACGACATATTTCACGTGTCCCAGCTGCGGAAGTGTCTCAAGTTTACCGCTGCCATCCGCACTGAAGACATCGACGAGTTGAAGCCGGATCTCACCTATGTCGAGCAACTTATACATATTATCGATGAAAAGACCCGGATCACCCGAAACCGGACTTTGAGATTTTACAAAGTCCTGTGGAGTAATCATACCCGGGAAGAGGCGACGTGGGAAACTGAAGATTACATCCACAAGAACTATCCGGAACTTTTGTCATAAACTTTGAATTACCTCCCATCGCGTTCTTCTTTTGTAATCTCGGGACGAGATTCCTTTTAAGAGGGGAGGAATGTAAAGGTCCCAAAAATGTGAATACAAAGAAACACTTGTTTGCAAAAGTTGATTTCATATGCATGAAATTTGGGACTTGTTAAAACTTTTCCACATGTGATAACACACATGAGGGCTTTCTTCACACAAGTTCAAATGTTTATTTGAAATCTTGGAACCCAAGAGGGGTCTAAAACCAAGATGGAAAGATCCCATATGTGTGAGAAAACTAATGTCAGATTTGGAACAAACTTGTTCAAACTCAAAATTCAAATGAGAGCAACACTATGAATTTCAAAACTATTGTGCTACAAATCTCATTTGCACCAGCCAAAATAAAAATCAGATTTCATATTTGAATTCCTTGGGTGTAAATTAGGGGGTGTGCAAAGTTTCATGATTTATGGAAATGATTTGCAACCCATTTCCAAAATGGACTTTAAATAACAAAGAATTCAAATGCATGTTTGAATTTGGATGAAACTTGCCCAATAGTCCAAATGCCTCTCAGATTTAAACTCCCACAATTGAATTCCATTATTTGCCAATTTCAGGAGATATTTTAGAGGATGAGGAGGCTCTGAACTGTGGGACCCACATGTCATTGAGGGAGCTGAAAATTTGCAAAAAGATCTTCACAACACAGTCTCTATTTTGCTTCTGCTATGCGCTCGACAGCAGAGGGCGAGCCGACAGCGGCGCTCACTGCCTCGGATGACCGCCTCCCACAGGAACCGCCTCATCCAAGGCTTTATTACCCCCTGCCGGGCTCCCTTTCACCCTCATCACCGAAGCCCCGAAGCCTCGGCCCTGTTCTTCTTCCCTCACGCACGAAACGAACCGAGCGCTTCCGCCGTGCTTGTGATCGATCGGCCACTGCCTAGCTCATGTGCAAGCCTCAGCTGAGCAGCAAAACCACACCGCAGAACCCCCGACGACCTCCTCGAGCCATCACCAAGTGTGTTCGTGTCCTCTACACCGAGAACACCCCGTTCCCACAGCGGCCGAACACCACGGCGACGAGGTGCTCTCATGGGAAGCCCCACGGAAACATTTTTACGACCAAGAAAGAGGACACCTGGACGCGCAAGAGTTCCCTGCAGCTTCCATCCGAAGCACAGCGCGTCTTCGCCTCTCGCCGCTGAATTTCAGGATTTCGTTCCGGCCACTGCAATCGGACCCGCGGGTATGAATTCATAAAATACTCGCGTTATATTCATTTTGAGCGTTGCAAATTGCACACACGGGACGTAGACTTGCTTAGCAACAATTTCCCTTTTGAAGTCTAGCTAGAAACACGTTCTGCACGACGTATTTTCGATCTTTCCAACGGCGGTTTTGGTGGAACCCGTCGGGCACTCGGTGAACCCTATTTCAGAGCTATTCCCGAGCCCATGTGCGGCCATGCCGATCTTTCCCAACCTTCCCTGGTTCTGTATAGCCTTTCCAGGGATCTTTTGGCGGGCTAGTTCATCGGGGCGACACCGCCGAACTTCATCCGAGCCGTTGCGCCGTCGAGGGCTAGTTTGGGGGCCCTGCCAGCTCAGGAAGACCACACCAACGTGTTCCTCACGTTGAATTAGGGGCTAGCGGCGAGTTTGAGCAGTTGAGATGGCTTGGTGACCGATTTCAGAGGGTCTCCGGCGAACTCCGGCGGCGGGGCGCGCGGGAGCGAGAGGTTGAAGACGACCTCACCGGGCCCGTGTGTCAGTGACTCGGGATAGAGGAGCTGGATACTCTGTGGTGCTGGATCGGCTGTGACGGGAAAGAATCCTGTAGCCTGTGTGGCGCGCTCCCGGCAGCAGACACGTGTCCCTTGGCCCCACCGTCAGTTTAAACTTTTTCCCGGATTTATTCAAATTCCAGGTTTTCCCTAAACTTTAGAAGAGTATAACTTTTGCTAGGAACCTCCAAACTTAGTGATTCAAATTGGGTTAGACTCAGATTGACAAACTCTATCCAAATATGCAACCCAATTTTTATGAAAGTCTTTATTTAATTCTGGAAAAATCTTTAAAACTTTTCAGCAAAAGAATTTTAGAGGGAGTTTGGTTTATCCAAAAATCCTCAAATTTTGCCAGAATATTCTTTAGGGTGTTATTAGACTCCTGTAAAAGTGTCAGATCATTTGGAGTTGATTTGATCAGGGTAATTGAGATTGTAAGTTGCTGTGTTCAATTGAATACAGAAACATTTTCAGAGAATTGCCAAAACTTGTAAATTCAGTTCTGGGCAATTCTTAGCTCCAAAAATCCTAGGAAAATTCATTCAAGCTCTATGAACTATAATTGAAATTGTGATTCGCTGAGTTTGACATGAACATAGGTGTTACCTCAGAATTAATTATTATTTGCTTAATTGCTTAGAAAATCATCCTAAATAAACCACTTAATGAAAAGTGCTAATTTTTGGTCTAGACGACTTTCTCGTGACAAGGAACTCACATGAAAATTCTCAGCCCCATTGGAGCTCTGGATCACCATTGTCATGTGTAACCTCTTAAGGTGATCAACATTTAAGTGGGAAAAGCACTTAACCTTTGATCAGGGTGTTTAAACCCAACCCAAACCACTAGCACCAGTGTCATTTTAAATTCTTAAACAGAGTTCCAGTTTTAAAACTGTCATTAGTTCTTATTAGCAAAAGTTTTTCAATTAAATACATTATCATGATCATATAGTGTAGCATCTACGTGAAGAACGTGAGAAGGACTTAAAGTGAAGATCAAGGAGGAAGGAAAAGCAAGTAATCAAGCTCCAAGTGATCGTCACTAACTGATTGTAATTTTAGTCACCTGCAAAACAGGCAAGCGCCGGTTTGCTTTTGAACAGTTTTATAAAGCACTTCCATTTTTAGAGATCATAGCTTTGCATCATTGGTTGCACTAAGTCTAGTTGATATTGAAAACCCCACTTGCATGACCAGAAATACCTAAGAGAGAAAGGGTAGAATAGCACCTCCTCGAGTGGGTTTGACTACGCTAATGTTAGTAGAAAAGGTCCGGTAGAAGTCGAGTAGTTGGAATCTATCCGCGAGTTTAGGGCTGGTTTATTCGGGGAGGGTCCAAAAATAGAAAAGATGAGTAAAGTTCACGCATAAGAAATGGAGACTGGGCAGGGAGGTTTAGATGCAGCAGGTTGCGGACCGTGTGTGCATAGCCCTGCCTGTGTCGGTTAATGCCCATCCATGCTTGGACCTGTTGGACAAGTTTGAGTTGTGTACCGGGCACATACTGGCTATATGGGACCCAGGAAACTGATGTACCTTGGGAGATCCATAGTGGAACTTTTCCAACTGCCTTAGGCTTTTGGCGTCAGGGTAGCAGGAGATAACTCACTTAAGAACATACCACTGCAGGTATGTACCTTGAGGGAGCTTGCATACTCGGGGAAGTTGGACTGCTTCCAATGTGAAAGATCTTGGGAAAGTTGGCCGCGTACAACGTCAGTCGAGATTGCTGCCGGCAACTCGGAGTACGGGTGTACGTGTCGTGTAGTCCGGGCGTGTACTGATTTGAATCACCGTCGCTCGCGGTCATATGAGCATACATGCCCACTGCGTCTTGACGTAGTAACAACTGGAACTGGTTATCTTGAACTTGATAAGGCTGTGAGATAACTTGTATTGTAACCATGATTGAAATAGAGATAGGCTCATTAAACTTTACTTTTGCCTTGTGCAAGGAGCATCGCAACAAACCGTTTCTTGTTTGATTGTGGAGTTGCGATGCTGTTCAGTTCAAGGTCTGTACAATGAGGCTTAAAATCTGAAAGTTAAGGATCAACTTTAGGCGAGTCCTTTACACAAATCTAGCTATCCTAATTGTGAACCGCCGTGCATGTAGAGTTTCTTGTTTAGGAGAGACGGATCAGTCTTGCTGAGCCTATGTGCTCACGCTTGCTATATAAGTGGTTTTGCAGATTAACATCGATGCTAAGATGGAGGTTGTCCGGTGAGACTCGGAGACTTCTGAGTCAAGTAACACATGGAGAACCCAGCCGCTGCTGCTTGTCTTCGTGTTGCTAGTGAGAGGAGTCCGCGGGCTGGACTTCATCTCGAGTGCTCTTAGTTATTCGACGTGAGTTGTTATAGACTTCCGCTGTAGCTATTTGATGTAAACTATTTACAAAGGAAAACTTGTAAGCATCCGCTATTGTTTTATGTAATACATTGTTCCTTGTATGTGTGCTGTTGGGTGCCGCACAACACGGCACCACCCAATGCGATTCCCAGGCAAGTTCCCTGTCCCCGTGACTAAACTGGCAGCGTCGGGCCGTGTCAGCGTGGTATCAGAGCCGCATTGGTAATATCGCACGAACGACAAAAAATTAGGTTACAGTGAGGATACGGTACTAGGCCCACATAAGGATTACTATTAGCTTATTATGAAGGTGGCAAACTAACATATTTGTTATGTCGGAAAATCGTGCATCTAGGGAAGAGTTATGTCTTGGGGGGTGCACGTAAGCGCTGTCCACCAGTGCGCACAAGCTGAAGGGTGGAGCCCCACGGGTGGCAGGTAACCCGGCCCGCTTTAATATCCTCTATGACTTTTCATGTCGTTTGGGGTATTCGAGCAACGTCTGTCCCTGGCGTGCTACGGGCAAGTTTGGGGAACCCCGTCACGTGGTTAATAACGTGAACACGTAGCTCAAGGCATGTTTGGTTTGAGAACACCTGTGTGAGTGATAACGGACGGGTGTAAGAACTGTATGAATACCGGGTTCGGTGTGCAGCCGGATCTGACGATTGAGTGTGACTTATGCAGGATTAACCACCAAACCGTAGTACGAATAGTACACGTTTGCGAGTGACCATTTTAGTGCCACCTAAGATACGAATATGCCCATATAATCCGGTTAGGATTTTCTTTTGGGGAGGCTACGTAGTACTGACATGCTTCTTACTGTCCACCAGTGCGCACAAGCTGAAGGGTGGAGCCCCACGGATGGCAGGTAACCCGGCCCGCTTTAATATCCTCTATGACTTTTCATGTCGTTTAGGGTATTCGAGCAACGTCTGTCCCTGGCGTGCTTTGGGCAATTTGGGAGACCCCGTCGTGTGGTCAGTAACGTGAACACGTAGCTCAAGGCGTGTTTGGTTTGAGAACATCCGGGCGAGTGATGAGGGCCGGGTGTATGAACTGTATGGATACCGGGCTCGGTGTGCAGCCGAGTCTGATGATTGTTTGAGTTATCTGCAGGTAGTCTAACCATGAAATGGTAGACGTGTAGCATCCGTGTGCGAGTGACGCTTAGTGCCACTGAACTAATGAAGCCGGCTAAGTCCAGTATAGGTTTTTCTTTGTGAGGACGTAGTACCGACATGATCTGGTGACGCATCGACGTCACACCCCACTAAATGAACAACTGCAATGTAAAACTTTAAAGTTTTAAACCAGTGTACTAAAACTTGATGTAACTCCTTCCCTTGATCAGAACATTCAATGTTAACAAGTTTTTAACTTATAGGATACTAAGGACAGAGCCCCTATTTTCAGCTGAATTAAGGCTGAAGTTAATCAGAGGTTATAGGTTGAGTTCTTTCGAGGTTGGGGTCATATGATACATTTATGGAAAGCTTTGGAAGAGCTTTACAACTTTTCTGTTGAGGTCCAGAGGTGTTTCATCCCTTAACCAATCGAAAAAAGCAGTGGAGTTGAAACTGTCCAGAAAACAGGGCAGAGCAAACACTCTTTGTAATTCTATGTAAATTGAGCATAACTTCCTGCATAAAAATCCAAAAATAGAAAATGAGGTAGTTTTGGAAGTTTATGAGAAAGGTGACAACTTTGTAACAGAAAGTTTTGTCAGGTTTGGTGTGGAATTAACTGGGATTCTTGGATCAATTCAGTACCTCAATTTTCTCCAGAAATTCTGTTAACTTTGACATCTCATAACTTTTGAACCAAGACATATCTTAGGCCAAGAAAATACTTTCTGGAAATATATTGAAATTAGCTTTAACTTTGATGTTGAGCTCCAGAATTGGTTTTGCCTTTAGCATGGTCTAAATCAGGTTGAAATGGAAACTGGTCAGGGCTGTCATATTGGACAGCAGATCAACAGTCAAATTTGTTTAAGTTTGAACTATGTTTCCAAGTTTTATGAGTTCAATGACATGTTTTATGTTATAACTCAATGGTTTACTGTTAAAATAAATATTTGATATTTCTCAAATATATTTCTACAGATGACAGCGAATAGACAGTTAGAGAACGGGTGGATGGAATCTCACTGTTCTCACCACAGCGGCTATCCGGAAGCCATGAGGCAAATGCTTCAATATTTCGGATACAACAAGATGCTGCAGTACTTCGCCAAAGAAGAAGGCGAGGAGGGGAAAAAGGCATGGACGATTCATGTCGAAGTTCCTACAGGACCTACGCCACCCGGTTGGGCGCCGTTCACCGTTACGGTGAGAGGTAGACAACCGGAGGGAATGTTGCAAGTGGCAGCCCGCGACACCATGTCGCGTTTCTGCCAGCTACATGTGAGAGCTATGGAGGGCAATCCATATGTGCTCGTTCCGGTGGAGGGACGGGCTAATCATGTGTGGGAAGAGAGGTACATAGAGGCAACAGATCCGGGTTGCCCAAGGTACAACCCCGCGGAGGCGAACCTCAGCCTCTAGATAAGGGCGGGAAAGGCCGTGATGGACAGCCAAGCTGTTCATACGGAATGTCTCGCCATAAGGCTCAAGGAGAGCAACAGCCGTGGATATCATTTCGAGAGTGCTCACAGCGCACTCCGCAATGTTCTCCTTCCGACGATTAAGCGACTGAACGAACAATATAATCAGTTGCATCGACTGAAGAAGGCGAAGAAGAAAAGCCGTGTCGACATCGCGACTTTGCAACAACAGGTGCAGGCTCTGACCCAGCAGAACGAGGTCCTTACTCAAGAGCGGGACGACGCTATTGAGGAGGAGCAAGGCTGGGAAGAGGACTACAACCAAGCCATGGATGAGGTGCACGAGTTGCAGGACCTCGTACCTCCGATAATGGGCATACCAGTGGTAGGTGCTGTACCTGTGGTTTTGGGTCTTCCGGCAATGGGAGAACCCGAGCCAGAAGAGGAGGTGGTAGACCCAGAGCCATCAGCAGAGGCACCGGAGGAGGACGACCCGCAAGAGGTCGAATTCTACTCTGAGTAGGAGGGTACCGTTGCCAAGTAGGGCAGCTGGGTGATGTAACCCAAACTTTTGTAATCGGTGACATGTCGTGTAGACAGTAGTGCATGTATAGGTAGTGACGACATGAGCATGACTTCTCGGAGACCCGAGACTAATGTATCTTGTATAAAGTTTATGCTTTATCAATATATGTGACTGTTGTGCAAATTATTCATGCGTCACTTCAATACCTACTGTTTCATATGGAATTTTAAGTATGACATGTGCTGATCGCTGCTTTTTTGAATTTCAGAATGACTCGTACTCGTGCCAACCTGGACGTTGGGGATTCCAGTCAGGGGGGAGAAACCTCCCAACAATCTCCCGAGGACTCCTCGGGACAGCAACAGCAACAACCGCCAACGGTTACATTGGCTGATATCGTGGCAGCGATGGCGGGCTCTCGTCAGCAGCACACAGAGTTTCTGCAAACCCTCATTGCGAATACGTCTCGACCAGAGAGACGTCAAGATCGTGAGGAGCGCCAACAGAGCTCCTACTCCAACTTTCTGGCTACTCATCCCCCGGTATTCTCAAGGGCGTTTGAACCCATTGATGCGGACAACTGGCTCCACACGATGGAGATGAAGTTTGGGCTGCTCCAAGTGAGTGAGCAGCGTAAGACTCAATTCACGGTCCAACAGCTTCAGGGATCCACGAGTGCTTGGTGGGCTGCGCCTCGCAACCCACAGAGCGAGTTATGACCTGGACGGAATTCAGGACGGCCTTCAGGGCCTATCACATACCGCCGGGTATCATGAAGAGGAAGACGCAGCAGTTCCTACGCCTGCAACAAGGATGCCGGAACGCGCTGGAATATTTCAGGGCGTTCAATGATCTTGCACTTTACGCCTCGTATCACGCCGATACCGACAAGAAGCAGCAGGATCATTTCTACCAGGGGCTTAACCCGCTCCTGAAGGACAAGCTGGCGATGTTCAATCACGGCAGCCACAACGATATAATTGATGCTGCGATTGTTCAGGAGGACTCCAGCAGGGAGTTAGCGGCGGCGGAAAGGAAGTGAAGCGCACCGCAAAGCAGCGGAGAAGGAGGTGGTCTACCGGATGTGAATTGCCCACCATCGGGTCCACGCTGGCAGCCACCACAGAGGTCGATGCCATTCCGCAGTCGGCCATATTCTCCACCGGCATTTAGGCCGGCACTGCCAGTTCCACCTCTGCAGCAACAACAGCAGCAGCGGACGATGCCGCGTGCGTATGCACCTCAGCAGCGCATGCCGGACTTTCGTCCCCCAAGCACCGGACAAGCAGCAGCCACATGCTACAAGTGTGGTCGTCCGGGACACTTCGCCAGCAGTTGTCCGGAGAGGCAAGGCTGCGGAGTTGCACCACAACTTCCGGGGAGGAATCATGACACGACCCCACGGTCTTGTCGAGCCAGAATCACGCTGAGGGGTGCTGCGTTGCACAGCACCGAATAACACACATCAAAGGTACAAAGCGGAAGCAAAATTTTATTACATAAACGGGTTTATGAACATTTTTACAACAAAATATGTTCAGTCTACACTCACGGGCGTAGACTACTCATCAAGTTCACGTTCAGCCCGTGAAAGTGTCCTTGCTAGCACGCACGCACACTAACACGGCGGCGTGCACGACTCCCACTCGACGGGGTTCCCCTCCTGGGGTTCCGTCTCCTCCTCGGGAGTCCCTTCCTCATAGAACCCTGCAAAAGCTTCAAACACAAGCAGTGAGCACGAAGGCTCAGCAATACTGACCTGTCTCTCCTAAACATGAAACTTCTACATGAGAGATGATAGGTACATGAGGTAAAAATAAGTTGCAAAGGACTCACCTAATTAGTGGAACCTTACTTTCAAGTTTTATCAGCAAGTTGTGGAGAACCTTACTCTAAGGCACATGAGAGAGCTGCAATCAAACAAGAAACGCATTTCTCTCATGTACTTTGCCCAAAGTTTGGAAAGAACTTTAGTTAGCTCTAAACTACAACAAATCATTAACAATCAAAGTCCATCTTTCAATCAGCAACATTTTAACATGTAACTAGCCTGTTCTTTCTGCGTCACGGTACAGTGAACAAGTGGTACTCACTGACCGCGAGGGACAGCGATTATAATCGATTTACACCTGCAGAGTTACCCGAATAACCCATCACGTACGCCCGTACTCGATGTTGCCTACAGCAACCATCACGGACGTCGTACGCAGCTACCTTTCGCCCGTTAGCCAAATATTGAACCGGTCCTATCATCCCGAGCAAGAGGTCTCTGCATGCGCATCTCAGTGCCACCATCCGATTTACACCTCAAGCTCTCAACCTACCCTCTGAACGACAGGCAATGCCTCAATACCCAGCTACCGGAGTTACATCGGTTTCCCGGTTCCCATATAGCCGGTAGGTCTTCTGTACTGTTCTAGCTTGTTCAACAGGCCCGCACACGGCTCGGTCCTCAATCGACACAAGCGGAGCTATAGCACCCAGGCCCCAAAGTCCTGCTGCCCTTACTCTCCACTCGGTCTCATTTTCTTGCCATGTGTTTCATTTGCTATCTCTACCCGAGTCGAGTGCCTCTAGCCTATACTCGCGAGTAGTTCCAACTACTCGACTTGTACCAAATCCTACACTATCTTAGCATTGCAGTAGCTAACGGGGTTTTCAATCCTAATCCCAGTCCACGGTTTTCTTGGCTATGCATTTGGGTTTTCCAAACAAGACTCTAATGCAAGGAATAATAGTACTTAAAGTAAGTTCTCAAAACAATAAAAAATTGTAAAAAGGTTAATGCAAACCGGGGCTTTCCTTGCTGCTCTTGGTCGTAGGCTAGCTGCTCTTCCGGAGTAACGAAGTCTAAGACTTCGGGTTCCTCCTCGACCTTAGCGACTACATGAGATAACAAGTACATGTATTAATTTTAATGCATTTGAATTGAATTTACACTTGTAAAGTTTATAAGTCTTACTAGAAAGACCCAATGACTCTGAAATTTTTACTGTGGCTTGGTTACAACCTAAACATAGACTTGGCCAAGTTTTAGTTGCAGAAAAGCTCATTTGAGCCCTCCACAAATAATTATGTACTTGACCTTAATTGGAGCTCTTAGGGTTTTCTAAGAATTTTATGGAGTAAGCCATGACTTTCTGAAAACTAGATTTTCAGCGGGTTCTAATGGAGTTGGTCTCACTTAATTTGAAGGTCCCTAACTAAAGATATGAGCTAAACAATTTCAGAGAAATTCTGAAAATGTTTCTGGACATTTTCTATTTTCTCTGGAACAGTTTTATTAATCACACCATTAGGTGGATCAAATGAGCTCAAATGGATCTGAAATTTTTATGGTAGTTCAGGGATGTTTTGGTGAACATCCCAGCAAAATTTCAGAATTTTCCTCCAAAGGGTCCTCCAGTTAAAATTCTAAACAATTTAAATTTTGAAGAATTAATTATGGAGAAATAAGGATTTTCTGTAAGGGCCTCAGTTTTTGACACATAAATGAAGTGTTCATCACCACACCACACATCTCATTTGAGGAAAGATGATGAACACAAAAGAAGAGCAAGTAACCACCATCAACATGTTCATTAGAGAACAAACTCACATATTGCAAAAGTGGTATTTCCCACATGTGATATAGGTGGGCTGGACATAGGAAAACTCCTACACATTGCTAAGAATGTCCATGCCAAGTTTCACCCAAATTCAAAACTTTTTTGAGGTCATTTTGGGTATAGCTAGGAAGAGGGCAGTTTGAAACCATATTCAAATTCAAATTGTTTTATCCCATGAATTTAAAAGTGGGAGGCAGATTCTTATTCAGCACATTTTTGTGAGCTCACACACCAATTTTCACTCCATTTGGAGTTGATCTTGACATGAGCTAAGTGGGACAAATCCAAACTTTATTTGAATTCAAAACTGAACTTGTGCTGAAATTCATTCAAATCAAACCCCATTTGAATTCTACTCAATTCAAATGGCTCATGGGTGAATAATTTGAGTCACCATGGGTATTTTGGGACTCACTGTTTACAACAGTGATTAGGAGTAAATTTCAGAGGTTAAAATTGGCAGTGGGACCCACATGTCAGCCACTGAAGAAGATCAACCGAGTGGACTTTCAGCACTTGGGTCCCCGAGCTTCTCCCGAGAGCGCCACCGAGGGGAGGCCGCCGCGCCACCACCTGCTTGCCGCCCACGGTCGCTGAACCGACTCCCCGGGTCTTTATCTACCCGCCCGAGCGGTCACCGACGCCTCCCATCGCTGCCTCGCCGCACTTTCACTCAAAACGCCGAAACACCTCGCCGCCCGAGCAAACCTTCGGTTCCTCATCGCCCCGCCGATCCAGTGACCCTCTCGGCGATCTGAGACCAGCACCGGGTGCGCCAAGCCATCTTCGACACCTTCGCATCGGTTGCAGACCCTGCGCAGCCTTCCCCGAGCTCCACCGCGGCGATCTTTGCCCTGCCGGTGCAGCTCGAGCCGCCGCTGCGGGAGCCGCCTTTCTGGCCACCACAGCCCACCGTTCACGGAGCTATAAACAGCAAAGAGGTTTGCCTTCAACCCCTCTTTCTTTTCCGCAAGCTTCGGCGGCGTGACAAGCACTGCTCCGGCCGGAATTTCATATTTTCGCGACGGTGTGCAAAAGTGAGGTCGGTACTGATCCGAGAAATTCGTTAACCACACTGCATCACTCATCCTCTCATGGAGAGGATCACTTCTAGTAGCCCGTGCGGACCCATAGGATCAAGAACCACAAAGAACTGTGGAGGGAAACCGCTGTTCTTCGAGTTTTAGTAGAAATCCCGATTTCCGGCCTAGGTCGCACGGTGACAGCCCAACACAGCCCTTCCCGAGCTCCGTAGAGCTCATGTCGACCTTTCCGATGGTCCACTGATGCTCGACGACCCTTAGCTTGATCGGGGGAGGTGCTAGGGAGGGTGGACAACGCGACCGAGGTTCTTCCGAGGTTGCGGCTCGTCGCCGACCAGGTGGCGACCGTTGTCATGACGAGCTGACCCCAGAATCCTGTTCCCCGAGTTGAAATAGGCAGGGGCGGCCAGAATCGTTAAGTTTGGAGCTTTACAGAAGCCGGCAGCAAGCTCTCCGGCAAGGCTCCTCGGCGGCAGAGCGCGGGCGTTGGGAGGTTGACGAAGGGGTGGACCCCAGCTGTCAGCGGGAGGTATTTTATATCTGGATTGGGCTGTGGCCGGGATCTGGTGTGCTGGCGCGCAAAAACCCGGTGAGCCCCGGTGTGCCGGACACCTCCACGCTCGACACGTGTCCTCGCGGGCCCCCGCGAGATTTAAACTTTTCCCTGATTTTCAGAATTCTTCCAAACTTCAAATCCTCATAACTTTGGCTAGAAAGCTCCAAATTGAGTGAACCAAATTTTGTTGGATTCAGCTCTCTGAGCACTTTCCAGCAAATCAAGTTTGACTTCATGAAAATCCTTAATTCTCCAGAATTAATTCCTCAAAATTTAAACTGTTTGGAATTTTAACTGGAGAATCCTTTGGAAGAAGATCCTGAAATTTTGCTGGGATGTTTACCAAGATATCCCTGAACTACCATAAAAATTTCAGACCCATTTGAGCTCATTTAATCCACCTAATGGTGTGATTAGTGAAACTGTTCCAAAGAAAATAGAAAATGTTCAGAAACATTTTCAGAATTTTCTTTGAAATTGTTTAGCTCATAACTTTAGCTAGGAACCTTCAAATTAAGTGAGACCAACTCCATTAGAACCCTCTGAAAATCTAGTTTTCAGAAAGTCATAGTTTGTTTCATGAAAATCCTTAGAACACCCTAAAAGCCTTCAATTAAGGTCAAGTACATGATTAATTGTGGAGGGCTAAAATGAGCTTTGCTGCAACTAAACTTGACCAAGTCTCTGTTTAGGTTGTGACCAAGCCACAGTAAAAATTTCACAGTCATTGAGATTGTCTAGTAAGGGTTATAGACTTCACAAGTTAAAAGTTAATACAACTGCATTTAAATTGATACATATGTTTCTTCTATCATGTAGTCGCTAAGGTCGAGGAGGAACCCGAAGTCCTAGACTTCGTTACTCCAGAGGAACAGCTAGCCTACGACCAAGTGCAGCAAGGCAAGCTCCGGTTTGCATTAACCTTTTACAAGTTTTTATTGTTTTGAGCTCATACTTGATTACTTCATTCTTTGCATTAGTGTCTTGTTTGGAAATCCAACGGCATAGCCAAGAAAACAATGGGTGGGGTTTAGGATAGCAAACCCCGTTAGCTACTGCAATGCTAAGATAGAGTAGGATTCGGTACAAGTCGAGTAGTTGGAACTACTCGCGAGCATAGGCTAGAAGCACTCGACTCGGGTAGTGATAGCACATGAAACACATGGCAAGAAAATGAGACCAAACGGAGAGTAAGGGCAGCAGGACTTTGGGGCCTGTGTGCTGTAGCTCCGCTTATGTCGATTGATGACCGAGCCGTGTGCGGGCCTGTTGAACAAGCTAGAACAGTACCGAAGACCTACCGGCTTTATAGGAACCGGGAAACTGATGTAACTCGGGTAGCTGGGTATTGAGGCATTGTCCGTCGTTCAGAGGGTAGGTTGAGAGCTTGAGGTGTAAATCGGCTGGTGGCACGGAGATGCGCGTGCAGAGACCTCTTGCTCGGGACGATGGGACCGGTTCAATATTTGGCTGACGGGCGAAAGGTGGTTGCGTACGGCGTCCGTGATGGTTGTTTTAGGCAACATCAAGTACGGGCGTACATGACGGGTTGTTCGGGTAACCCTGCAGGTGTAAATCGATTATAATCGCCGTCCCTCGCGGTCAGTGAGTACCACTTGTTCACTGTACCATGACGTAGAAAGAACAGGCTAGTTACATGTTAAAATGTTGCTGATTGAAAGATGGACTTTGCTTGTTAATGGTTTGTTGTAGCTTAGAGCTAACTAAAGTTCCTTTCAACTTTGGGCAAAGTACATGAGAGAAATGCATTTCTTGTTTGATTGCGGCTCTCTCATTTACCTTAGCGTAAGGTTCTCCACAACCTGCTGCTAAAACTTGAAAGTAAGGTTCTACTAATTAGGCGAGTCCTTGCAAATGATTTTTACCTCATGTAAACCACCACCCCTCATGTAGAAGTTCCATGTTTAGGTGAGACGGGTCAGACTTGCTGAGCCTTCGTGCTCACTGCTTGTGTTTGAAGCTTTTGCAGGGTTCTATGAGGAAGGGACTCCCGAAGAGGAGACGGAACCCCAGGAGGGGAACCCCGTCGAGTGGGAGTCGTGCACGCCGCAGAGTTAGTGTGTGTGTGTGCTAGCAAGGACACGTTCAAGGGCTGAACATGGACTTGACGCGTAGTCTACGCCCGCGAGTGTAGACTGGACTTATTTTGTTGTAAACATGTTCATAAACTTGTTTATGTAATAAAATTTTGCTTCCGCTTTGTACCTTTGACGTGGGTTATCCGGTGCTGTACAACGCAGCACCCCTCAGCGTGATCCTGGCTCGACAAGACCTTTGGGGTCGTGTCAGCGTTGGTATCATAGCTCGCTTGAGGTTTAACGCACTACAAAGGTCATCTTTTTCAAAAATCCAGTGAGGAACGAGTTAGTAGCCTGTATAAGGATGTTACTAGTGTATAGAAAGTGGCATATTAACTTATGTGATTATGTCGGAAAATTGTGCGTCTCGGGACGTTCATGTCTTGGGGGGGGGGGGGGGGGTGCACGTAAGTGCTGTCCACCAGTGCGCACAAGCTGAAGGGTGGAGCCCCACGGGTGGCAGGTAACCCGACCCGCTTTGATATCCTCTACGACTCTTCATGTCGTTTGGGGTATTCGGGCAACGTCTATCCCTGGCGTGCGTAGTGCAACTTGGGAGACCCCGTCACGTGGTCTGAAACGTGAACACGTAACTCAAGGCGTGTTTGGCTTGAGAACATCCGGGCGAGTGATGACGGCCGGGTGTACGAACTGTATGGATTCCGGGCTCGGTGTGCAGCCGAGTCTGATGATTGCTTGAGTTTCCTGCAGGTAGCCTGACCACGAAACGGTAGACGTGTAGCATCCGTGTGCGAGTGACGTTTAGTGCCACTGAAACAATGAAGCCGGCTAAATCCGGTATAGGTTTTTCTTTGTGAGGACGTAGTACCGACATAATCTGGTGATGCATCGACGTCACACCCAACTAAATGAACAACTTCATTTAAAAACTTGAAGGTTTTGATCCAAAGTAGAAAAACTTGATGTAACTCCTTCCCTTGAACCATATATTCAAAGTTAACAAGTTTTCAACTTATAGGTTGTTAATGACAGAGCACTCTGTTTTCAGCTGAATCAAGGCTGAAGTTAATCAGAGGTTAGAGGTTGAGTTCTTTCGAGATTGGGGTCATATGGTACATTTCTGGAAAGCTTGAAGAGATTTACAACTCTTCTGTTTAGGTCCAGAGGTGTTTCATCACTTAACCAATCGAAAAATGCAGTGGAGTTGAAACTGTCCAAAAAACAGGACAGAGTAAAGACTCTCTGTAAACTCTCTATAAATTAAGCATAACTTCCTGCTTAAAAATCCAAAAATAGAAAATGAGGTAGTTCTGGAAATCCTATGAGATGGGTTACAACTTTGTAACAGAAAGTTTTGTCAGATTAGGAACAGAATTAACTGGGATTCTTGGATCAAATCAGTACCTAAAGCAGGGAGGTGCTGTCCAATTTTCTCCAGAAATTCTGTTAACTTTGACATCTCATAACTTTTGAACCAGGACAGATCTTAGGCCAAGCAAATACTTTCTGGAAAGCTAATGAAGTTAGCTTTAACTTTTATGTTAAGTCCCAGAACTGGTTTTGCCTTCAGCATGGCCTAAATCAGGTTGAAATGGAAACTGGTCAGGGCTGTCATGTTGAACAGCAGATCAGCAGTCAAATTTGCTTAGAAATTTGAACTATGTTTCCAAGTTTTATGGGTTCAATGACATGTCTTATGTTATAACTCCATAGTTTACTGTCTAAATAAATATTTGACATTTCTCAAATATATTTTTACAGATGACAGCAGATCAGCAGTTAGAGAACGGGTGAGTGATGTCCTGCTGTTCTCACCGCAACGGCTATCCAGAAGCATTGAGGCATATGCTTCAATATTTCGGATACCACCAGATGCCGCAATACTTCGCCAAGGAAGAAGGAGAAGAGGGGAACAAGACGTGGATGATCCATGTCGAAGTCCCTGCAGGACCTACGCCACCCGGTTGGGTGCCCTTCACCGTTACGGTGAGAGGAAGGCAACCGGAAGGGATGTGGCAAGTGGCAGCCCGTGACACCATGTCATGTTTCTGCCAACTACACGTGTAGGCTATGGAGGGCACTCCATACGCGCTCGTTCCGGTGGAGGGACGGGCTCAGCATGTGTGAGAAGAGAGGTATCGGGAGGCAACAGATCCGAGTTGCCCAAGGTACAACCCCGCGGAGGCAAATCTCAGCCTCCAGATGAGGGCGGGAAACGCCGTGATGGACAGCCAAGCCGTTCATACGGAGCATCTCGCCACAAAGCTCAAGGAGAGCGCGAGCCATGGAGACCATTTTGAGAGTGCTCACAGCGCACTCCGCAATGTGCTCCTTCCAATGATCAAGCGACTGAATGAACAGCATAGTCAGTTGCATCGTCTGAAGAAGGCGAAGAGAAAAAGCCGTGTCGACATCGCGGCGTTACAAGAACTGGTACAAAATTTGACCCAGCAGAACGAGGAACTTACTCAAGAGCGGGACGACGCTGTTGAGGAAGGGTAAGGCTGGGAAGAAGATTATAACCAGGCTATGGACGAGGTGCATGCTTTGCAGGACCTCGTACCTCTGGTATTGGGCATACCGGTGGTCTTGGGCCTTCCAGCAATGGGAGAACCCGGGATGGGAGAAGAGGTGGTAGATCCAGAGCCACCAGCAGAGGTACCGGAGGAGGAAGACCCACAGGAGGTCGAGTTCTACTCCGAGTAGGGGGTTACGGTTGCCAAGTAGGGCAGCTAGGGTAGCGTAACACAACTTTTGTAATCGGTGACATGTTGTGTAGACAGTAGCGTATGTATAGGTAGTGACGACATGAGCACGACTTCTCGGAGACCCGAGAATAATGTATCTTGTATAAAGTTTATGCTTTACCAATATATGTGAATGTTGTGCAAATTAATCATGTGTCACTTCAATACCTACTGTTGCTTATGGAATTTTAAGTAAGACATGTGCTAATTGCTGCTGTTTTGAATTGCAGAATGACGCGTACTCGTGCCAACCCTGATGTTGGGGGTGCTAGCCAAGTGGGAGAGACCTCTCAACCACCTCCCGAGGACTCCTCGGGACAGCAGCAGCAACAGAAACAGCAAACACCGCCACCGCCACTGCCAACGGTTACATTGGCCGACATCGTCGCGGCAATGGCGGGTTCACATCAGCAGCACACGGAGTTGCTGCAAACGCTAATCGCCAATACGTCTCGCCCATAGAGACGTCAAGATCGTGAGGAGCGCCAACAGAGCTCCTACTCCGACTTCCTGGCGACTCATCCCCCGGTATTCTCAAGGGCAGATGAACCACTTGACGCGGACAACTGGCTCCGCGCCATAGAGATGAAGTTCGGGCTGCTCTAGATAAGCGAGCAGCGCAAGACTCAGTTCGCGGTCCAGCAGCTTCAAGGATCCACGAGCGCGTGGTGGGCCAACTTCTGTGCTTCACAGCCCACCGACCGAGTGATGACCTGGACGGAGTTTCGGACGGCCTTCAGGGCCTATCACATCCCGCCAGGTTTGATGAAGAGGAAGACGCAGGAGTTCTTACACCTGCAGCAAGGGAGCCGGAACGCGCTGGAATATTTCAGGGCGTTCAACGATCTCGCGCTCTATGTCACACCCGGTTTTTCCGAAGAACAACCGAGTGAATATCACATGTATGCCAGGATCATTTTCTCATACATGTGATGACAAATAGTGAAGCATCATTTATTACAAGCCAGGTGTCGAATATAAATAAGTCTTACATAGCAAATGTCTCGTTGGACAATAAAAAGTTCATCACAAGTAAATAAACTAGCAGCGGAATATTATTATTGAGGGCTCCGCCACAGGCGTTGCCCGGGGGTCTCCATGAACCTAGAAACCTTCTTCGGGTCCAAAGTCTTGGTCATTATACACCACCTCATTATCTTGACCTGAGCAGCAATATAAACCAACAAAATATGCAAGGTTGAGTACCAATGGTACTCAGCAAGTGTGGGAAATTATATCATGCATGGCTAGAACAAGGGGAGGTTGAACTCATGGTTAAATCACTATGCAATTAATACCTATCACCTTAGCTTATTAAGCACCTACATTACTACACAGGTGAAATGGTCCCAATCTCCCATCCCATCATCATAATCAAATAACCATAACATCATTTCCAATGTTAAGCTCCCCGCATAACATCGACAACTTCCAAAACCATCAATCCTCTAATCATTAATAAGTCCAAGCCGCTCTTGACCGTGAGCACGGCTGTCATGACTGTTTTGACTCTGCAGAGTTTGCACCACTGTACCCACATGTAGTGATTTCATCCCCCGTTGTCGGGTGGACTAAAAGAACCTCCATTATGACAGTGGCCACGAACCACATTCACACTTCCCAGGTGTGTAGCCAAGAGATCACTACGAAGCCTTTACAAAGGGATTCTCGACGAGCGTGGGCCCACTGAGTTTTCACCCCTAACAGCATACAAGAGGCTCCAACCCCGCTGCAGTGGCCCCCTCTTGAGCCTTGCGGTTCATATGGTAGTCCAGCTGACACCTACTCCCCGCACCATCCAACACACCCATACTACATCGGGGATACACCTAATTAACTGGCCAAGCTGCCCCATCTCAGCATGTGGTTGGCACTGTAAAGCCAGGTTACATGCTCCATGAACCGGTCCTTAGGATCCAGGCAAGTACTAAACACAAACCCGAGTCTCGTGCACCCAGCACACAACCAAAACATCCAACTTGCCTTGATCTCTACCTCTACATAACTCACAATATCTCATTCAAGAGTATGGTAAAATAAACTGATGATCTCATATCCCAAATATCCCATTCTAAGCATGGCTAAGCATATGCATAATAATAAATGACATGATAAAATAAATCCCAACCCAAGTTACAAGGAAAACAAGGTAATGCAATTCTTGGGAAACTTCCTAGCATGGGTTTCATATTTTCAATTGACAATGCAAATAATTCTATCTACACATCCTAGTATAGGATCAAAGTGGTCAAGGACACTTGCCACCTTCCTGCTGCTCTTGAAATGGGTAGTCCTGATCTTGGAAAGGAATAACTTGCTCTTGAGCAGGGTCTACATTATACCATCACACATAGCAAAAGAAAAACAACAATCCATAAGACATAGTTCACACTTCAACTTCATACAAACCACACATTCATATTTATGAAAGTCATTCACCATTATATGTGTTGTGGTTACTCTATGTGTGTTGATTTGTGGCTTGCATGCACTTTTAATCATATGTATATGATTCCTACTTTTGTGTTCACATTTATACTTACATTCTATATATATGAGTTTCCAATTTAAATAAATTCCTTATATTCAATTACTACACCTTTTAGCTACCAAGTATGCATGAAAGGTATTTTCCTTCTCCATATTTGTCTTCATAATTTCTACCAACCCTAAACTGAATTCTTTGGATTTTAGAACTCCATTTATCATTTACTAGTTGCTATATTTTGAGATTTATTTCTTATGCCTAAATGTGAACTTTATTATGAAAATAACCAGACACATCATCTAAACAGAATAGGTTCTGATCTAAAATATTTACTAATATATTTTTGACCTTTTCCTCTGATGTAAACTATTTTACAATTATTTTCCCTATTTTCCAGAACTATTCTTTACTTAAAAATGTGTCCCTAAATGTGAATAATAAATTAAACTGATTCATTTCAGCTCAAAATATATTTTTATCTCACTCCAAAGTTTTCTAAATACTGAGAAAGTTTTTAATTTAATTTTGACAATATGTTTGTCCCACTTTTTAAATTTTAAACACTAGCCACATATTCAATTTCCTAAATTAAATATTAAACACGGCTAAAAAGGTAAACTCACCCCACTACAGGGTCTATAATATTATTTTAAAAATTTTCAGGGGTCTACCTATACATAACAGAGGAGTTTTTCCTAATTTTTATTAAGTCCAGGGGCTAAAACTGATTTTTAAATGAATTTACATGATTTTCTGAAATTCCAGGGGCTAGATCAGAAGTTTCCGGCGCTAGCTCTTATTTCCCGAGAACCCCAGGGGGTAGCACGTAAGATTTCCAGTCTTTATAACGTGGGGCTGACGTGGACCGTCCAATTTAAAACAGACGGCTGAGATTATAACGTCGAACCGGTGTGCGCGGATTTAAAGTCTACCGTGCGATTTAAAATAGACGGCGCGAAGCGGCGATCTCGCCGGAGACTTTCGGATCTTCGAGAATTCTTCCTAGAACTGTGATTTTATGGCATAGATCACTGGAGGGGAGGTCGGGGATCTCACCTCGGGGGTTTTCTTGAGCTCGGAGGTCCTGGAAGGCGGTCGGCGACGAGGTCCGAAGTGAAACCACGGTGAGGCTCGTCGGCGCTGTGTTTGAACCGCAAGTCACCGAGTTTTCTGCACCTACAGGGTTCCCCGGAGGCGGTGGATCAAGACCAGCTAGTTAGATCGGAATTTCCGAGCTTAGATCGGCCAGAATTCGCCGGAGAAGGCTCGGGTTCTCACCGGAGTAAAAACAGCGGATCGCGTGGGAAAAACAGAACGAGGCCGGAATTTTTATAGACGGGGAAGGGCGGCGGGGTGGTTTAGATCGAGTTTGCGTCGCCCCCGATCGAAATTCGGCTGGGATACGCGAGAATTCCCGATCGATTTCGATTCGGGTGAGAGAGTCCCGGCGCGGGCGCCAGGAAGAAGAAGGCTGGCGGGCCCCGCCTGTCAGTGGGAGGAAGAGGCGCGCGCGGCTGCGGCTGGCGCGGGTGCTGGTTGGGCCGGCTGGTGGGTTTCGGCCCACTGGCTGTAAAAGCCCAAGAAAGTGAAGTGCAAAAAAATGTTTATCACCTCACAACACCACAGTTCATGTGGTGGATATCTTGTGAACACTTGTGAAGAGCAAGTAAACACCATCAAAAGGGTGAGTAGAGGGGAAAGCACTAACTTCCAAAAAGTGGGATTTCTACACATGAACATGAAAGGTTGAGCTCAGCCCTAGACCTTAATAGTCTTCGGAAGGCTCAGGCCAAATGTCATGCAAATCCAATACTTTCTGAGGCACTTTTGGAGGCATTTGAAAAAGTGGCCAATTTGAATGTAAAATTCAAATTGCAGCAACTTCCATCACTTGAATTCAAAAGTTGACTTCATATTCGAACTCAGCACATTTTTCTGAGTTAGTCCACAAATTTTCGTACTCATTGGAGTTCATCTTGTCTGGGGCTAAATTTGCATTATTTCAAACTAAATTTGAATTTCAAATTCAAATGGGCAGCAAATTTAGCCAAACTAGTCTCAAATTTAGGAAATCAAACCATGACTTCGTGGCTAAGTCTCTCATTCAATTGTGAGTAGCTGAGATCTTTTCAGTAAAAACAAAAATGAAAAACAGAAAAGGAATTAGAGGGGAGAGGGACCCACTGGTCAGTGACTCAGCTCTACTAAACCGACTCAACCGAAGGAAATCGACCACGGCGACCGTCTGGCGCATGCAGAGGCCACCATCTCGCTCGGGGCTTCCACCTCACAGTGAAAAATTTTGGCTCAAAAGCCAGCACACCGAGCTGCTCCACCCTTCATTCTGTTCCCGAGTGAAAACGAACACGTTTCGAGCTATTCTCCAGACCCCGCACAAGAACTCGTCGCTGCTTCCTCTGATCACCGGTGACCGGCTGATCCCGGCTGTTTCACGCACCGTCAACCGAAAAGAAAAGGTGTGCTTACTTGTGCTGAAGCTGTAGGAGGAAACCGTGCTCCAGTTCATGCGGTGTAGAGCAAGAATTTCTAGTTTTCTTCCTTGGAGCATGTTAGGGTTAGAGTCCGGTCGACGACAAAATTCGTTGCACAGAGGCAACCGCCGGTTAAGCTACAGCTCACACACGCTCTAGAACACCTAGCGCACCTCCTTGATCAAGTAGCAGCCAGTTCCATGCACTAGGACCCTAGTTCTGCCAGAATTTCGGCCCGGCGGCTGAAAACAGGGCACCTCGCCGGTGAGGTCTTAGTTGCGGCCGTTTTCACGAGGATCAGTGCTCATATCCGTGATCAGCAAGTGTCAGCGGAGCTCCCCAAGAAAACCACGTCGAAAAAGGTGTAGAGAACACCGAGTGCGAAGTCGCCGATGAGCTCCCGGCCGCTGTCACCGTCGCGAGCACTGTTCCGGCCATCGCCGAGCTCCGTTGAGTGCACCAACGTGTTCCTCAGGCAGAAAGTGTACAGGCGGCAAGTTTTGTCGGAGGTTGGGCTGCAGAACGCCCGGCGGAAAGCTCTCCGGCGAAGGGGGCGGCGGTGAGCCGCGGGAGCGCGAGGTAGACGAAACCCCACGGGCCCCACGTGTCAGCCTCTGTTTAAACAGCGCCGGATCTGCTGTGGCATCGGGATCTCGTGTGACTGCAAGGGAGATTCTGCGCACCCCCGTGTGGCTTTGCTGCGTTGCTGACACGTAGCCTGGAGACCCCACCAGCCAGTTTAAACTTTATTTGAAATTTCAGATTTAGTTCAAACTTCAATTGCACATAACTTCTGCTAGGAAGCTCCAAATTCAGTGAACCAAATTTTTCTGAACTCATAATTTTGAGTACATTCCAGCAAATCAACATTCAGCTACCTTAATAGTTTTCCAGAATTAATTCCCTAAAATTTAAACTGTCAGGAATTTTATCTGTAGAATTACTTTATGAAAAATTCTGAAATTTGGCTGAGAGGTTCATTGGAAAATCCTTGAGTCACAGTAAAATTTTCAGACTCATCCAAGTTCATTTATTCCCCTTAATGGTGTGATTAAGTGAACTACCCTGAGAAAATAGAAAAATGTACAGAAACATTTTCCAGATTTTCTCCAATCTTGTTTAGAGCATAACTTCATCTAGAATTCTTCAAATGACATGAAACCAATTCCATTAGAACCATCTCAAATTCTAGTTTCCAAAAATAATGGTTGCGGCCATGAAAACCCCTGAAATTCTTTAGAGGCTCTAATATGACCAAATAGACTTTTATTTGTACAAAGCTCAAATGAACTTTGTTTCAAATGACACTTGGTAAAGACTCTGGTTAGGACCCTACCAAGCCACCATAAAAATTTCAGAACCAAAGGGAAGGGCTAGCTAGGGTTATAGTAATTACTTATTCAGTTCTAAACATTGCATTTGAATTGACATATAGTATCTCGTTGACGTGTAGTCGCTGAAGGCGAGGAAACTCCGGAAGTGCTCGACTTCCTTCTTCCGGACGAAGCCCTAACCACTGACCAGCAGCAACAAAGCGAGCCCTGGTTTGCATTGACCCTATTTATAAAGTTTTGCTTTGTTTACATACTTAGTGTGAGGTGTATATATGTCCATTAGGTGTAGGATGGATGAGACCCCAAATGCATAACCAGATTTTCCTATAAGAGTGAGGGTAGTGTCTAAGATCTTGAGTAGACAGGCTAGGCTTAATGATTCCTAGAACTTCGGTACAAGCCGAGTAGTTGAAATCTACTCGCGAGTTTAGACATGGGACACATGGGATTGGTTCGAGTGATATGAGATCACTTTAGTAATGAAAATGAGACTAGGCAGGGGCTAGGGCGCAGCAAGACGAAGTCTTGTGTGCGTGGCCCTGTCCGTATCGATTGAGGACCGATCCATGTGCGGCCCTGCTGAACAGGTATTGAACGTACCGAAGGCATATCGGATATATGGGCCCCAATAAACCGATGTAACCTATACCTCTGGGCGCCGAGGCATAACGCACTGATTTATAGGTGTAGACTGAGGGCAGCAAGGTGGAAATCTGCTAACGGGCATAGAGAGATGCTCCGTGTAGGGAACCACCTGCTTATTTCGGTGTGACCGGTTTGACGTTTGGGTGAAAGGTTGTCCCATACGACATCGAGTGAGCGTGCTGTGCAGCTCCACGGGTGGGCGTACGTGACGTGCTCTTTGGGTATCCCTGCAGGTGTATATCGAGTCGATTCGCCGTCCCTTGTGGTGACGAGTACCGCTTGTTCACTGCATCATAACGTAGGAAAACTATGGAATGTTATGATTCAATATTGCTGTTATGATATAATTGTATTGCTACATGTGTGCCACCAAATATTGCTCACTAAATTTCATATTTATGAACTGTTAACTTGCGGCTAAAAGATGAACTAAGGCTGATCGTGTAGGTGTGTCCACTTGCTAAAAGTTACCATCCCATGTTTGTGTAAACTGCATGTAGAGTTTCATGCCTAGGGGAGTCGGTTAAGTCTTGTTGAGCCTTCGTGCTCACGGTTGCTGCTATAAGTGTTTTTCAGGTGAGGAGCATCCCACGGACTCGGGTTACGAGTCCACCGGCGAGGGCTACCCTCCGTCTGGGACCACAACTGAGTGGGAGCCGTACACACCATGCTGAGCTGAGGAGTGCATCTTGTGTGGGTTGCCCTAGGGCTGGGCAACCGACTTTTGCTAGGTAGACGGACGTGAGTTGTATAAACTTAGTTTCCGCTGCTGTAATATAAACACTAGTTTGTAACTAAAGTATTGTACTACTTTGTACATTTCAGTTGGTTTTCTATGTAATACAATGTTTTCCTTATGATGTGTGCTGTCAGGTGTCGCATCGTGCGGCACCACCCTCTGCGATCCTGGATGAGCGGATTCTGGTCCGCCACAGGCTGGTATCAGAGCCGCATTGGGGATACACCTTAATTAAGAACTGTATTACGAGAAAAGTTAGGATTACGGTGAGGATTCACTAGTTTGCCGAAGTAAGGACTATATTAGCATAGTTACTTAAAGTGGCAAGACTAACACATGTGTTATAATTCTGAATTTTAATTATGTAACGACGCACCTACGCTCAGGTAAAAATGGTAAGGAACGCCACCGAAAGCGGTTCAATTTCGGTTAGCTCCCCTGACGAGGAACGTGGTTCAGGGATAGGTCTCACAGCTTGGTGTGAGACGTTAATATGAAACTCTTGGACTGTTCATGTTCCTGAGTTCATATGAAACGCTGATCCCTACCGTGCACTAGGCAAGTAAGTGGAGACCCCATCGCGTAGTCAGTAACGTGAAAGTGTGTTCGTCTGGAAATAGCCCAGGAGGACATTCGCAGCACTTGACATCGGAGTGCCCTGCAGGGCAGTAGGTGGTATCTGTTGGGGTGATAAAATTCCCAACCGTGACGACCCGCTCGCGCTCTACTCATGTTCCCCGTCGTGTGGTGTTAAAACACGATCACGTACCTTGAGACGTGGCTTAACTCAAGGAGGGTCGTATGGCAACGATACGGGCGTTTGTATTTACATTCAAATACGGACTTTCCTGAAATGAGAATAACCTTTGAGTGCATCATTATTGGGTGTTCTTCTGCAGGTACTAACCACGTATATATCCCGTGTAGTATACGTTTGCGAGAGCCCGTTTAGTGCCACAATTGAGACGTATATGCCGGTATAATCCGATTAGGATTTTCTTTTTGTGAGGAACGTAGTACCGACATATCATTGGCATGTGCATGAACGATAATGATAATAAGGAACTAAAATCACCAAGTTTCAACATTTAGGGCCCTGGTTGGGTATAAAAATGCTATAGTTGATCAGCATAGCTCCAAGGGACTGAAAAACAGAGTGCTCTGTTTTGGACAGCAAGTTTGCTGAACCTTGACAGGGCATAACTCGCAGATAATTTAGCCAATGGAGGTGTGGGATATAGTTCTGGAAAGTTGTTTAAGCACTCTACAACTTTGTTGTAGACTCCCAGAGCTGAATCACACCTTAAGATGGCTTAAATTCCAGAGGATTGTAAACTGTCCAGAACCAGGACAGATTTAAAGCACTCTCTGGACTGTTCTGTTTTTCAAGCATAACGTCCGGTAGAAAAATCTGAAATTATCATATGATACATCTTTGGAAAGGGTAGGAGATGTGTTACATCTTTGTAATTCAAAGTTTCTGCAATTGCAGCACGAAATTAAGCTGAAATCAGAGTTGAAAACAGCAACTTCCAAAGGAGGTGCTGTCGAAATTCTTCCAGAAATTCTGTTGACTTTGAATTACCATAACATTTAAACCAAAGCTGATCTGGAAGCAAATAAATACTCGTCGGAAAGATGCTGAAGTTAACTTTAACTTTGGTATTCAGCTTGAGTCATGAAAATGCCCAGCACCAGATCAAAATCTGGAATATGTAGAAACTGGTCATTCTGGCAGAGAGATGACAGTTGAACTCATTTGAGAAAATGGTGTACCCCAAGGGGTTTGAGTACTTACAATTGGGTAGAAAATACTCATGAGTGGTTATCTTCAGCTAGTGAAAGATTTGGGTATATGTCTTACTCAAGTTTCTTTTGCTAGAGACCATGTTGTGTCGTATTGAAGATAAAAGGGTAGTATACGTGATGACAAAGCGATTTTAACGTCTCGTAGTGACCAAACCCAGTTTGGATGAACTTCCAAAGACGATGTCCGTCAAGTTGGATTTAACTAGCTTGTATTTGGTCTGGTAATGGTGTAGCTTGTGTAAAGTTATTACATTATCTACATACGAGATGTATCCCATGTTTTACTGTCATTGTGTTTTACGCCTATCTTATTGGACTGCATGAAGTATGTTGTGGGACTGATGTTTATTGTCGTATGGTTGCAGATGGTTCGCACTCGGACCACACATGAGATTGGTGGCTCTGGCAAGCAGGGGGGTGACGACTCCCAGCCACCTGCCTACGACAGCACCCCGCAGCAACAACCACCACCGCCGCCTCCGCTTACGCTAGCGGATGTGATTGCGGCACTGGTGGGTGGTCGTGAGGAGCAGACCGACCTGCTCCGCACGATCGTGCAGAATACGTACCAGGCGGGGGGCATCAAGAGAGGGGGCCTCGTGAGGCCCATGTTGTGACGTACTCGGATTTCATGCGTACGCACCCTCTGGTGTTCACTGACGCAGCAGAACCCCTGGAGGCCGACAACTGGCTGCGGACAATTGAGTCCAAGTTCGGGCTGCTACAATGTACGGAGCGGCAGAAGACTCTGTTCACGGTGCAGCAGCTTCACGGTGCCGCTGGTGCGTGGTAGGCGAATTATGTCGCCTCACGTCCAGCTGGCCCTGCCGTGGAGTGGGAAGAATTCCGGGAGGCGTTCCGCACCTACCATATCGCCTAACCAAAGCGTACCCTTCCCGTCTTCCTTGAAATCCTTTTCTATGCCTTGTCGGATTCTTTCCTTGATTTCCTCATCTGTTTCTTGGCCATCTCGTATCTCTTGTTCCAGCGAGGAGTTGAGTTCTATCACTTCCATCTCGTTCAAGAACCCGAGCTGTAACCGTTCGAACTCCTTGCGCAGCTCGGGCGGTAGCTCCTGAACCGTGAGTTGATGACATGCTCCCTTTCGGCTCAACGCATCAGCTACTACATTGGCCTTTCCGGGGTAATAATTGATTCCAACATCATAATCCTTGATGAGTTCCAACCATCGACCGTGCCTCAAATTCAGATCCGTTCACGTGAATATATACTTGAGGCTTTTGTGATCCGTTTAGATCTCACATTGGTGGCCAAGGATATAATGCCTCCAAATCTTTAGGGCATGTACCACGGATGCAAGTTCCAAGTCATGTGTGGGGTAATTCAGCTCGTGTTTCTTTAGTTGTCTTGATGCATAAGCTACCACTTGTCCTTCTTGCATGAGCACACATCCAAGCTCATGTCTTGATACGTCACAATATATGTCAAAACTCTTGCTCACGTCCGGCAATACCAAAACCGACGCTGTGGTTAGTATTTTCTTGAGCACCTCAAAGCTTTCTTGGCACACAGGTGTCCACTGAAATGCTTTTCCCTTCATTAGCAATTCAGTAATAGGCTTTGCTATTTTGGAGAAATTGTTGATGAACCGGCGATAGTATCCAGCCATCCCAAGGAAACTCCGAATATCCTCCACGTTCTGCGGTTGGTTCTACTTCAGAACATCTCCCACTTTTTTGGGATCAACCGATACTCCTTCCTCGGAGATGATGTGGCCTAGGACCGATATCTCCTTTAGCCAAAATTGGCACTTGCTGAACTTGGCATACAATTGATGCTCTTGCAGTTTCTGCAATGTCAATCTCAAATGTTCTTCTTGTTCTTCCTCGCTTTTTGAATACACCATGATATCGTCGATGAAAACCACGACAAACTTGTCCAAGTACTCCATGAAGACCTTATTCATGAGGTAAATAAAATATGCGGGTGCATTCGTTAACCCAAAATACATAACGGTATATTCATACAAACCATACCGTGTTCAAAATGCAGTCTTGGGTATGTCAGAGGGCTTTATCTTCAGCTGGAAGTATCCCGACCAAAGATCAATCTTGGAGAAAATTCGGGCACCTTTCATTTGGTCGAACAGGTCCTCTATACGGGGCAGCGGGTATTTATTCTTGATCCTCAACTCATTGAGAGACCTATAATCCACACACATCCTTTGGGTCCCATCCTTCTTGTCTACGAAGAGCATGGGGGCTCCCCATGGTGACAAGCTCGGGCGTATAAAACCCTTTTCTAGCTGCTCCTGAATTTGCTTCTTAAGTTCCACTAGTTCATTAACGGGCATCCTATATGGCCTCTTTGCTATAGGTCCAGTTCCAGGTACTAAATCAATGGCAAATTCAATGTCCCGGTCAGGTGTCATACCAGGAAGTTCTTCCGGGAACACATCTGAAAAATTCTTGAACCATCGGAATACTTTCCAATGTTGCTTCTTCGACGTGGTTCAACGTTGCCTTCTCGGTTGCCGGTTGGGCTGACTCGAACTCAATACGAGTACCGTGCTCATTTGTCAACTGCACGCTCCTCTCAGCACATTGGATCACTCCGTTGTACTTGCTTAACCAATCCATTCCATGTATTATATCAAGCCCTTCACAATCCAAGACAATAAGGTTGGCAAGGAAGTCTACCCCCCCTTATTTTAAGGTTTACTTTTGGACATACTATATTAGTCCTCATCTCTCAACCGGGAGAATTAACCAACATAGTATATTTCATGTGTGATATGTGCAGATTATACTTGGCAACATACTTGGATGATATGAATGAATGCGATGCTCGGGAATCAAATAAAACAGTGGCTGGGTTGGAGTTGGCAAAAAACATACCAATCACGACGTCCTCAGCTTGTTGTGCTTCCTCAGTGGAGACATGGTTCACGTTGCCACGAGCGTAGTTCTGCTATCCATGGCTACCTTCATTAGCTCCTCCGTTCGGCCGTGGGTTCTGCTTGGGCGCGTTGGTCAGCTGTCCAAGGCCTTTCCTCAGGCACTGACTTGCAAAGTATCCCGTCTCTCCGCATGAAAAGCATGCCTTGTTGCCCAAGACAGCAGGAACGTTGGGGCGAGGGTGGTTTTGAGCATAGGCGCCCATGTCGGGACGGGGCGCAAAAGGCAAAGGCACACGAGGTGCTTGCATGACAGGACGTTGTTGCGGTGGCTGATTAGGGCGGGGTGGGTTTGCAGGGCGGAAAGTAGAAGGGGACAAGCCATACTGTGGTGCAGCTGGGGGCATGAAACGAGGACGTACATTGCTCCCTTGTGGCTGGTATGGCATCTTCCTCTTACCCTCTTGGTCGATCTCACGGATCTTGCTCTCAACCACTATAGCTTTGTCAGCAAGCTTCTAGAAGTTTGCATAGTCTTTGTTAAGCAGCTGAACTTGGATCTCATTGTTCAACCCTCTCATGAACAAGTATTGTTTCCTTTGATCCGAGTTGGCGTCCTCGGGAGGTTACCTTGAAAGCTGCGTGAACTTGTTGAGGTACTCATTCACACTCTTCTTTCCTTGGCGGAGACCTTCGAACTCTTGCCTTTTGAGCATCATGACTCCAACAGGGACGTAATGAGAGCGGAAACTCTCTTTGAACTCAGCCCATGTGATAGTCTCCTGGTTGTCATGAGCATTGCAAACAGCCTCCCACCAGTCAGCGGCTGCTCCCATAAGTTGGTGCGATGCGAAGAGAACTTTCTCCCGATCATTGCACTGAACAATAGCAAGCTTCTTCTTCATGGACTTCAACCAATCATCAGCCTCCATGGGATCATTAGCTTGTGCAAAAGTAGCCGGTCGAGTGCTCATGAACTCTCCCAATCTGTTGTGAGCCGACGGTGGTGGCGGTGGTGATGGTTGTGGTAGAGGAACGGGGTTAGGATTGTTGTTGTTGTTGGCTTGCAGCTGACCCAAAGTTTGGATCATGGTTTGCATGATCTGGTTCTGCATAGCCATCAACCGTTCAAGGTTCTTTGCACCAGTCCCGGGGTTAGCATTCTCAGGAACTTCATCGTGGCCATCCTCTTGTGGTTCATAGTTGCCACAAACGTTCCTCCTTTGATGGCTGGCGTTTTCCCTCACCATCTGTGAGAGAGAGTTGAGTAGAATAGAAAAGAGAAGCTTAGGTTGATACCCCAGCTATATGCATCAAGGTATATGAACTAAATATCTTCTTCTATTAATATCAGCCTATACAAGGTTGTGAACACATGCAAAAACATCTCACACCTCTCTACTATGTGTGGATGCGGATATTCGTAGAAGTGTCCCACAACTCACACTCAAGCACACAAACACAAGCAATCGTCACAAAAATTCAACACGCCACTCCTACTGAAGCTACTATGATTTAACATTCCTATTACAGCTTATTCAATGGAAATCCTAAACTTAATCATGTGAACTGGTGTTGTTCCCGCTGTGTGACGGGGGTGGTCCATCGGACCCCTCAATGGGGTTAAGTGCGCTCCCACGTGGTGGTGAAAGAGTGCTTATGTGTGTCGTGCTCCTGATCACCGGTATCTAAAAATAGGTCATGAGAAACTTTAGAGAAGGAAGAAATAACTCCAAAGCTTCAGAAGTTATGGAGCAAGGAAGCAAAGGTGTGGCTGTCCAAAAGAAGAGAAAAGAGGGGCTGAAAATAGCACTTTGCGGTGGCTGAATTGACAAGGAAGTGCAGCAGCAAGAAATTTTTGAAAATAGAAGTTTAGAGGGGTGTGCCTACGTGTTTTAGAGTGTCCATTCTACCTAGGCTTGCGTCCTATGGTCAACGTGGCTCTGATACCAATCTGTGATGCCCGGTCCCGTAAAACACGGAACCCAGCTAATGCATATGTGTGCCCAGGATGTTCATCACACATACACATGTAATCCACAAACTGAATTCGGAATATAACCACAAATAATAGGGTTTAAGTACTTTATTACATCAATCTCTAACTTATTCTTGCAGCGGAAGTCTCTAACTTATTCTAGCAGCGGAAGTCTCTAAACGATAGCGGAAGCAACAACAGCTGCTCCATCTCCAACACCACAGGCAAGTTGACGGTAGTTCGCACGCCTAGTACTCCACATGATCTTCAAAGTACTCTTCTCCTGTTGCTGCTGTTTGTATGATAATGCAAGGGTGAGTACATGTCGTACTCAGCAAGTGCGGGAAAAGTATGACATGTAGCTTACAACAAGGTAGGAATAAAAAGGCTCATTGCAGAAAAGCAAATTTGGTTTCATAAACATGATAAAAACAGCAACTATCTTTAAGTGAATATAATCCCAACATATATCCAAATAAAACAGAAACATACCTCCATCATATTTACCAAGCCTCAATATTCTTTCATCATAAGTCACCTTTTCTCAAGTCTCAACCAGCCATTGATCTTTCTCAAGTTTATCTCATGCTCATAACCATCTCATGTTCATATAACCAAATCCAAACTCATTGCCAAGACTCAACCAGTCCCGAGACCAATCCCAATGACCATACCAAGACCATACCATGACCATACCAAATAACCATCCCAAGTTTCCATCCCAAATTTCCCTCTAATCATGTGAGTTGGCCAGGCGCTTGTGACCGTAAGCACGGCTATCATGATAGTTTTACACTCTTAAGAGGTGACACCACTTTACCCACAAGTTTGTGATTTTGTCACCTGTCAGCGACTGCAGAACCTCCATTATACCAGTAAACTACCGTCGGTGTATGGCCAAGAGATCACAAAATAGCCTTTACAAAGGGGCTACTAGATGTATGGACTCACTAAGTTTTCACCAGCAGGCTCGAATCACCATTCTCCCACCTACGGGCCCCCTCTTGTGCCATGCAGTTCCCAGGGCAGTCCTCTCTAGACTCCCATTCCCCGCGCCTTCCACGGTCCATAACAATCTAGCAACTTACCAAATTAGTCAGCTAAGCCGCACCCATATTTGGCCTTGTGGTGGCATTGTTTTCATGGCATGTGCTGGCATGAACCGGTCCTTAGATCTACGGCAAGTAAACCACCATCTCATACTACCACATCCACGAACCAAGCTTGCCTAGATCTCCCCCGATTCTATGCTCATTATTATCATCAAGTTCTCATCATCATTATTCATATGAGTGCAGTACATAGACATGTTCTAATTCGCCTTCCCGTATCCTGTAGCTTAAGCAAAGCAAAAAGGAAAAACGACCATACCCGACTCATAAACTTTCCCAGCGACAAGGATGGTTAACAAAACTAGTAAACTCCTATGAAAGGGCGTCCCATCAAGTTGACTCAAGCAAACACGTTTTCGCAAACAAAACAGTTTCAAAACATGGGATCAATATGGTCAAGGGGCACTTGCCTTGCTCCTGTGGCTCTTGTTGCTAACGTGTCTCGAAGTCTCGGTGCTGTAGTCCTTCGTAGATGGCTTCCTGAGCTTTTCCTTCTACTCACGACCACGCAGATACAAAATCATAGCCATCAAACATCATGCACAAACTTTAGTCAAGATGCAATGGTGTAGATGGATGCAAATCCTATGGTGCTGTTTTATTAAACCAGTTTGTACGCGTTCTTGCATGTTTTACTGGGCTTGCATGGGGTTTTATGGTGAACAAGGGTGTAAGGATCAAGTGTGGACGTGGTGATGATGTTGACTCAAGATCTAGATCAATTCCACCGTCAAAAAACTGATCAACACGTGATCTGTCCACACGAAACAGCTTCTGTTCGAAGGGAACAACGAAAACAGATGCGAAGAAACCGCGACGAGGTCGTAAGATGGGTACGAAGACCTACCTCACTTCTCTTTGGTGGCGGGGCCTTCCTCCTAGCAATGGCAGCAGCGACGGCGAGGCGCGACGACACTCGTCGGCGGGCTCACCGGTGGGGCTCACCGGCGACTGAACTCCGGCAGGGGGTTCAACTCGGCGAGTTGGGGCTAGGGCCTCTAAGTTGTCGACTTGGGAAAGGTGTTATGGCCAAGGGGGTTTTCGGGTTTTATTTATAAAAGGAAAAGTAGAGTCCTACTCAGATTGGATTTCAAATAAGAGTCCTATTGAATTTGTTTTGGATCTTAACAACTTATCTCCAATTGATTTGGTGCGGTAGCAACGTGGAAATTGTGTCGGTTTCCTCAGTACTGGGTATTCCCTCGCGCACAGGAGAAAAACCGCTTAAGGACCTCGCATCTCCGCAGTGGCGAGCTCCGGAGACGCCACGTGTCCAGCGGGGGCCGGTCCTTGCTTCTCCTCAGAGGCGAGCTCCGGACCTGCCACGTGTCCAGCAGGGCGGGACCTCCCTTTTCCTCAGAGGCGAGCTCCGTGTGCGCCACGTGTATGGCGGGGCAGGCCTCCCTTTTCCTCAGAGGCGAGCTCCGTGTGCGCCACGTGTCTGGCGGGGCGGGGCCTCCCCTCTCTAAAGAGGTGAGCTCCGGTGGCGACACGTGTCCAACAGCATCGGACATCCCTTCTCTTCACAGGTGAGCTCCGAGGAAGACACGTGTCCAACAGTGTCGAACCTCCCTTCTCCTTGGAGGTGAGCTCCGATGATGACACGTGTCCAGCAGTGTCAGACCTCCCTTCTCCTCGGAGGTGAGCTCCGAAGGTGACACGTGTCCAGTGGGCCAGACCTCTTGGAGGCGAGCTCCGAGAGTGACACGTGTCCAGCGGGGTCGGGCCTCATCCCTTCCGCAGGGGTGAGTTCAGAAGTCGACACGTGTCTGGTGGGGCCGGACCTCATCCCTTCCGCTGGGGTGAGATCCGAGAGCGACACGTGTCCCGCGGGGCTGGGCCTCGCTTCTCTGCAGAGACTAGCTCCGAAGTCAACACGTGTCCCGCGGGGGTGAGCCTCGCTTCTCCGCAGAGACTAGCTCCGAAGGCAAATTGGGCTCTTTTCAGCTATCTTTCTCCCATTTTTATGATTCTTTCCCATTTCTATTTCTTTTATAATTTTTTTCTATATGCAATGCATGGATATGAAATTGAGGGTGTTACATATAGTCCAAGGTCGGAGCAGTTACAATGTGGCCCGGGGCCCGACAGGTGGCCCCGCGGCTATCTGTGCCCTATACATGAGCTAGGCATTTACAGCTACACGTATTGTCGCTGTCCTACCGGACACCTCTGACCAGGTAGCAGGTGATGATGAAGTACCTGTCCTGTCGCTGCGTCCCCTCGCTCTGCTGGGCAGCTCAGCGCCGTTGGGCAGCACTGCTACGCCATCACGCCTCGCCGCCCTGTCTTTCACCGTAATGGTGTTCAGATGGAGGGCCGAAGTGTGCGCCGTGCACCATGCTTCTGGGGGAAGGCACAAACCTTGAATGCACGGCCTGACAGCGTACCTTCCTATTTTCTCCTCGCCCATCTGCCCGTTGCTGTCTGGCGCAGCGTCCCGGCGGCTGGCCCCCGGGACACGAATTCGCATCGGAGCTGTCCTGCGGAGTAGCGAGGGGTCAGGAGTCGTTGGACACATGGCAGCACCGAAGCCCTCCCATGTTGGAGGTCGGGCCCGGAGCCGTAGGACACGTGGCACCTCCAGAGCCCTCCTTGTTGGGAAGGTACACCTGTGGTCGTTGCCCACGTGGCAGCACCGGAGCCCTCCCATGCTGGAGGTCGAACCCGGAGCCATAGGAAACGTGGCACCTCCGGAGCTCTGTCCGGCATGGGGCATGTCTCGGAGGTTCCAGACACGTGGCAGTACTAGAGCCCTCCCTGGCAGAAGATCGGGCCCGGCACTACTGGACACGTGGCAGCTCCGGAGCCACCCTCAGACGGGAGTCAGGCTCAGAGCCTGAAGACACGTGGCAGACTCAGGGCTGTCCATGGAGGTCAGGACATGTGGCTCATGCTCAGGCTGTCTTTCACCCACTACGCGGGGGTACCTGGTCTGCAGGGTACCAACACACACGTACTTCACAAACTGAATTTCAAAATATAACCACATACAAATAGTGTTTAAGTACCTTATTACGATAACTCAATGTATCACTTATGAGTAGCTAACTTATTCTGCAGCGGAAGACTTTAAACGACAGAGGAAAATAACTAAAGACGATGGGTCTCCACTCCGACTCCACAGGCATGTTGATGGTAGTGCGCACGCCTAGTACTCCACCTGTTCCTTGAAGTATTCTTCTCCTGTAGCTGATTTATATGTGGGAATGCAAGGGTGAGTACATGTCATACTCAGCAAGTGTGGGAAAGTATGACATGTATCTTAAAACAAGGTAGGAAATAAACGGTTTTATTGCAGCAAGCAAGTTTTATTTCACAATCATGATAAAAACAACAACTATCTCTAAGTGAGTTAAATCCCGACATAACCAATTAATTCAACATCCCTCCATCATAATTCATCATGAATCAAGTCTCAACAAGCCAATGTTCTTTCTCAATTTCATCTCATATTCATAAATACTCATGATCAACCGAATCCAATCAAATATTCATGACCAAAACCAGTCCCAAAACCAGTCCCAATGACAATACCGTAACCATACAAAATAACCATCCCATGTTTTGCCTCTAATCATGGAAGCTGGCCAGGATCATGTAATCGGAAGCACGGCTATCATGCTAGCTCTACACTCTGCAGAGGTGACACCACTTTACCCACAAGTTTGTGATTTCGTCACCCGTCAGCAACTAGAGAGAACCTCCGTTCTACCACTACACAACCTTCGGTGTATGGCCAAGAGATCACAAAATAGCCTTTACAAATGGGCTACTAGAATGTACGGACCCACTGAGGTTTCGATGGCAGGCTCGAATCTCCATTCTCCCACCCACGGGCCCCCTCGTGTGCCATGCAGTTCCCAGGGCAGTCCTCCTCGACTCACATTTCCCACGCCATCCAATGGTCCATAATAAGCTAGCAACACACCTAATTAGTGAGCTAAGCTGCACCCATATTTGGCCTTGTGGTGGCACTGTTTTCCTCGCATGTTATCGCATGAACCGGTCCTTAGATCTAAGGCAAGCAAAACCATCATCTCATTCAGCACAATCCACGAACCAAGCATGCCTAGATCTCCCCGATTCCATGCTCCTCAACATCATCATGTTCTCATCATCTTTAATCTCTATGAATGCAATATCTAACATGCTTATTTCAGTTCTCCCGTATCACGTAAGTTATTCGAAGCAAAAGAAAAAAGACCATACCCGACTCAACAATTTTCCCGGCCACAAGGGTGGCTAATAAAGCTAGTAAGCTCCTACTAAAGGGTTTCCAATAAAGTTGACACAAGCATGCAATTTTCACAATCAAAACAGTTCGAAACCTTAGGTTCAATATGTTCAAGGGGCACTTGCCTTGCTCCCTCGGTCCGTGTTGCTCAAACGTCTTGAAGTCTTGGTGCTGTAGTTCCTCGTAGACGGCCTCTTGAGTGTGTCCTTCTACTCACGACCACGTACATACGAATAATACAGCAATCAAATGTCATGCACAAACTTTACTCAAGATGCAATGAGGTAGATGAATGCAAATCCCATAATGCAGCTTACAATAATCAGTTTGCACGTGTTCTTCCAAGTTTTAGTGAGCTTTCATGGGGTTTTACGATGAATGAGGCTGCTGGAATTAAGTATAGACGTGGTTATATCTTAACTCAAGTTGTAGATCAATTCCACTGTCAAAACTTAACAGGAACATGGTCTACTCACGTGCAGAAATCCCTGCTCGCAGGGGGTGGAGAAAAACGGGTGTGAAGCAACAGCAGCGACGTGGTAAGAGGGGTGATGGGGACCTACCTCTCTTCTCCCTCCTATCCCCTTGCGGCTGGACCTTTTTCCTTGCAATGGCAGCAGCTGGGTTTTTTTTTCTTTGGAGAATTGTAGAGCTGCGGCTAGGGCAGGATGTTGGGGTCTTCTTATTCGGCGACGGCGACGCGGGGCAGAGCTTCGACGGCGGCCAAACATTAGCAGAGGGCGACGACCAAGGCTTGGCAGTAGAGGAGAGGGGCGGCGGCCAGAAAATATGGGCTGGGGATGGCGGCTAGGGGGAGGGTTTTATTTATAAGGGGGTGAAAAATAGCCAAGGGCTAGGATTTTAGCAACTCATTTATCCAAGGGCTGAGATTCAATTTGAGAAGAGGTGGGAGCTAGGGCTGAGTTTTAATCAACTATTTTCTACCAAGAGCTGAGATTATTTGGGGGAAAAGAATGTACCGAAAAAAGGAAAAGGGGGGCTAGGGTTTTCCCCCTTAGGGTGGTGCGGCCAAGGGGAGGGGGGAAATAAATCCAATTTGTGGGAAAATTCCTAGGGATTCGGCACGGCCAAAATTGCGGAGAAATTCCCCCAAATGTGGGGAAATTCCCTAGGAGGGATTTTAGGGGGAAATTGGGGGGGGCATTGGGCGGCCAGGTTTTATTATTTTATTTATTATTTTATTTTTATTTCTTTTTATTTTCTATTTATTTTTTATTATTTCTTAATTTTATTTCTTTTTATTTATTTATTTGTTCCTATATTCCTTCCTTCATTTTCTTCTTTTTTTTTTAAATGCTTTTCTACATGAAAATTGTATGCAATGCATGGTAATGAATATGAGGGTGTTACAAACCTACCCCCTTAAAATGAATCTCACCCTCGAGATTCGATAGAGTGCAGAAAAGATGAGGAAATTCTGTCTTGAGGTCTTCCTCACGCTCCCATGTGGCTTCAGCTTCCGTGTGATGGCTCTATTGTAATTTGCACCAACGGATTACCTTGTTCCTCGTGACTCTTTCCTTTATGTTCAGGATTTTTATGGGGTGTTCCGCGTAGGTCAGATCATCCTGAGTTCTACCTCATCCATTTGTACTTGGTCTTCCGACACTCTTAGGCACTTCTTGAGCTGGGATACGTGAAATACATCGTGCATGTTGGAGAGGTGTGTTGGCAGCTCTAGTTGATATGGTACCTCTCCTCGCTTACCCAAAATCTTGTATCTCCCGATGTAGCGAGGTGCTAACTTGCCTTAGACGTTGAACCGGTGTTGGCCTCAAATAGGCGACACCTTAAGATACACGAAGTCCCCGACTTCGAAGGTCAAACTCCTTCGCCTATTGTCTTCATAGCCTTTTTGTCGTGACTGTGCGGCCTTTACGTTTTCACGTATTGTTTGGACTTGCTTCTCAGCGTCTTACAGCACTTTGGGTCCAAATACTTGGTTTTCTTCCATCTCATTCTAGAACAGGGGTGTCCTTCACCTTCTACCGTACAGTGCCTCGAAAGGTGACATTTTCAATCTGCATTAGTAACTATTTTTTGTATGAGAATTCAGCATACGGCAAGCTCTTATCCCAACTACATCCATGTTTCAAGGCGCAAGCTCTCAACATGTCTTCCAATATCTGATTCGTCCTCTCGGTTTGCCTGTCGGTTTGTGGGTGACACGCGGAGCTGAAATTCAACTGTGTACCCGTGGCTTCATGCAGCTTCTTCCAGAACCTAGAGGTAAATTGAGAACCTCGATCTGAATCTATCCTCTTCGGAACTCCATGATGACACACGATTTGCTCCATATACAGCTCGACTAATTGCGCCACGGTGTACTTGGTCCTGACAGGAATAAGGTGGGCTGATTTCGTCAATTGGTCCTCAATAACCCAAATAGAGTCGTAGCCGGACTGAGTACGTGGCAATCCGACTATGAAATCCATGCCAATTTCTTCCCACTTCCACTCGGGTACTTTCAATGGCTGCAATAATCCAGTGGGTCTTTGATATTCGGCCTTCACTTGTTCGCACGTATCGCATAGGGCAACATATTCAGCTATGTCTCTTTTCGTGCCATCCCACCAATAGCAAGTGGACCTTTTCCTTGTATATCTTTGTACAACCGGGATGTATGGACTAGGGCGAATCATGTGCCTCCTTTATTATCGTGTCGTGGATGTGCTTCACGTTAGGCACACATACCCTTTTCCGTAACCAAAGCGTGCCATTCCCGTCTTCCTTGAAATCCTTCTCTATCCCTTGTCCGATTCTTTCCTTAATTTCCTTTATCTCCACATCCGTTGCTTGACCATCTCGTATCTCTTGTTCTAGTGTTGAGTTTAGTTCTAACACCTCCATCTCGTTCAAGAACCTGAGATGTAACTGTTCGAACTCCTTACGTAGCTCGGGTGGCAGCTCCCGAACCGTGAGTTGGTGACATGCTGCTTTTTGGCTCAACGCATCCGCTACCACATTAGCCTTCTCAGGGTGATAGTTAAATCCTACATCACAATCCTTGATGAGTTCCAACCACCGACGTTGCCTCAAATTCAGATCCGTTTGCATGAATATATACTTGAGGCTTTTGTGGTCCGTATAGATCTCACATCGGTGACCAATGATGTAATGCCTCCAAATCTTCAACGCGTGTATCACAGCTGCGAGTTCCAGATCATGCGTAGGGTAATTCAGCTCATGTTTCTTTAATCGCCTCGATGCATAGGCTACCACTTGGCCTTCTTGCATACGGACACATCCAAGTCCCTGTCTTGAGGCATCACAATATATATCAAAGCTGTTGCTCACATCCGGCAACACCAAAACCGGTACTGTTGTCAATCTCTTCTTTAACTCCTCAAAGCTGTCTTTACTTCATAGCCCGATGCCTGCTGTGCTAAGTTGTTTGCCTTCCGATTTTTCTTCCCTAGGAATGTGTTTGGCACAGAAAGTATCTAAGGTTTTGATGATGTCCAGACATCGTTCTTGGTAATCATACAAAGTTCCATCATAGCATTGGTTTTCACCACAAACTTGTTGAATGATGAGCTTGGAATCACCAAAAGCTTCGGTGTCTTTGATCCCCATACCAACTAGAAGCTCCAAACCATTCAAAATGCCTCATATTTGGCTTGGTTGTCGGTGCATGTGAAGTTTAGCAAATAGAGAACTCATATGTTGTATTTGTGGGTGAAACCACCACATGACCGATTGCTTGACCTTTCTCACAAACCGACCCATCAAAGAAGAGTTTCCATGGGCATACCTCAACCATGCATTCACTTTCAAGTAGCACATCGTGTTCCACAATGAAGTTAGCTACGGCTTGACCTTTCATGCTCCAAAGAGGTTCAAACGCCAGGTCGTATTCCACAAGAGAGTATGCCCACTTACCTATCCTGCTACTTAGAATCGGTTGTTGCAACATAAGTTTGACAATGTCGTGTTGACATGTTACAAAGCAAGTACTAGGGAGAATATAGTGCTGAAACTTAGAACAACCATAGGTGGGAGACAAACATAGTTTCTCAACAAAAGCATACCTGGTCTCGGCATCTAAAAGTCTTCTACACAAGTAGGCTATGGAGTATTCCTTACCTTGGCTTTCTTGAGTTAAAACAGCTCGGATTCGCTCCGCCTTACAGCCTTGCTTCCCATTGTCATTGCCATTGTAGCATAACTTGGTGTTGATCAGCTATATAGAGCCTAAAAGGCTGTCCCATCTTTGGTGCTCGCAAGACTAGTGGCTTGATCAAGTATTCTTTGATTCTTTCAAAAGCCTCCTTCTGTTCTGGCCCCACCTAAATGAACTCCTGCTCGTGTTTGAGCTTTAAGAGAGGCATGAAGGTCTCAATCTTGCCGACCAAATTCGCAATGAACCTCATCAAGTAATTTATCTTCCATAGTAGGCTCTGGACATCTTTCTTCCATGTCAGCTCTCCTATTCTCTTGATAGCTTCTACCTTCTCGGGATCAATCTCTATGCCATGGTCATGCATGATGAAACCCAAGAAACGTCCAGCCGACACGCCAAATGCACACATGAGAGGATTCATATTGAGTCCATACTTTCTAATCCTCTCAAAGGATATATTCAAGTTGACCATATGCCATACTTTCTAATCCTCTCAAGGTTGTCGATGTACGCTTCAAGGTTGTCTCCCAACATATCATGGAAGATATCGTTCATGGCCCTCTGGTACGTTGCAATGGCGTTCTTTAACCCAAAGGTCATCACAATCCACTCAAAGAGTCCCATGAACCCAGGGAAGCAAAAGGACGTTTTTGATGTGTCTTCCTCGGCCATGAAGATCTGGTTGTACCCCACATTGCTGTCCAATATGCTCATCATCTTGTTCCCTTATGCTTTGTTAATCGAGACATCAGCAATGGGCATGGGGTACTCATCCTTGGGTGTAGCTTAATTAAGATCTCGAAAGTCTATGCAAATCCTTAGTTTCCTTGTGTTTTTCTTCTCCACCGGGACTATGTTTGAGGCCCACTCGGCATATCTACAAGGCTGAATGAAGTTATCTTTGAGTAGACGATTTACCTCTTTCTTGATCTTGTCATGTATAGCCAAGTTAAGTCATCTAAAAGGTTGCTTCTGTGGTCTAAAGCCTGGTTTGGTTGGCAACTTATGTTCCACGAGGTCTCGGCTGAGCCCTGGCATCTTGGTGTACCCCATGCAAAACAATCCATATGTTCTTTGAGGACTTTACTCACCTCTTCTTTCTGAGCACACCTGAGGTTCTTGTTGATGAAGGTTGGTTGATGTGCCGATTCATCCCCAAGGTTCACCTCTTCTAACTCGTCCAAAGAAGAAAACCATTGCCCAAGTTTTCTCGACTCATCAAAATCTTCAACTAGTTTACCCGTATATTTCTTGCCTAAACGATATCGCTCAGTTTCCTCTTGGAGCCAAGTTAAATGGCTTTGTTTTCCTAACATCCTCAAGTTACATTGCCAAGCCAACTAATATCAGTCAGCTTCACACACACGGGTACAAACCCGTCCCTTCCAACACTTACAAAGTCATAGTCGGTAAGGTCCTGACCTGTGAGACACCTAATATCATCGTGTTGGAGGTCGGATGACATGGCCATTGCCACACAAGCTGAGTTGTCAGCTTCAATCACTTCTACTTTGTCACCAACCCATTGGAAAAGGCACTGATGAAGTGTAGATGGTACACACCGATTGAAATGGATCCAATCTCGTCCAAGAAGTAGATTGTATCTGCTTTGCATGTTGACAACGAAAAAAGCCGTGAGTATCATCTTGCTTCCTATGGTGAGCTCAACGGCCAGCACTCCTTTATCCTCTGTTGGGTCTCTAGCAAACCCACTTAGTGTCGTGTTAGTCTTGATGAGATCACCTTCCCGAGAACCAAGTCTTTCAAACATGCTCACGGGCAAGATGTTTACCCCATCTCCTCCATCAACCAACAAGCGCCCGATTGGTGTTCCATCAACATGTCCTCGGATGTAGAGGGGTTTCATATGCTGGCCGAGCTGTTCTATCTTCTCAAAGACCACATTCTTGGCTCCTAGATCTAACTCGGCCACCTCAACCTCCGGGATTCAAAACTCAGCCAACAGATGGAACACCATTTCACTTCAACCTGGTTTTCATCCTTGCCCGTGATGTCTTCTTCTGCTTCATCATTTCCAGCTTCCTTCCGGGCAATCCTCTTTTTCTTCCAGGTCTTATTAGTCATCATTGGTTGTGCTTGGTTGAACCAATAATATCTTTCCTCCTCCTTCCTCTTCCTAGCAAGTTCCAGGGCTCTTAGTCTTTGTACACGCCTTTTTTGAGTCTTGTTAAGCCCTGTGGGACACCATTGGGGTCCTGGCTTTGTTCATGGAGCTACTGCCTTGATCATGTCTTGTTCCACCCCATCTGGCTTCACATACCATCTGTTGAGCCGTCTTGGAGCTGTTTTGGGATGGCCGGTTGGTGCCTTAGGTTGTTGTGGCCGTGCACGTTCAACCGGCCTTTGTACCTTGTGTTTGGGTGCTGGTGTGATGCCTGGTCCGATGATGACTCTTTCCTACAGAGACACCAATCGAGAACACTTGATAGGAGGTCCTCGATCAGCTTTGGTCCTCTCAATTTTTCTTGGACCAACACCCTTCTTCATGTTGGAGCTGCCGACCTCGTGTCTTTACCCAATCCTTGTTTTGTGAACTGGCCTTCACTATCCGTGTTGCTAGTGGCCAACTCATCTTGGATCACACAAGGTACTGACCAAATCATCAGTACTTGGTGTCCCGTTCTTGTGTTATCGTCGGTTTGGGTCTTCCTGACACGTCTCTGAGATGGGGTGGAAGAATCAGCGCGTTCTAGTGGTTTTTTGCTCCGGTTTCCATGTGTCGGTGTGGCTTCCTTGCTTACCCGGTTGCTGCTCCCACACCCGGGCATCCTGAGCCTCTCGAGAGGGCTGTTTTCCTTGGAAAACCACCAATTTCTCGAGGTACTGGTGAATCCTGACCCGTGCCCCCGAGCCCATTGGGAAGGCCATTTTCTTTTGAAAATCATCAGTTTCTCGAGGTGTTGAGGACTCCCAAACCCAGTGCTACTGAGGGTGCTTCCAAGGTTTTTGTTGGAGTTGATCATGAACTCGTTTCCCTTGCAATCTCTCAGCGTATGGAAGACACTCTTTTCTGCCTTCCTCCTAAGATATTTGGTGATCAAATACTCTGAAGTCGGCTTGAATTGGGTAGTCTTACTTGGTTCGTTGAGCTTCCATATGCCGACTTCGGGGTTTCGAGGCTTGATCATGTTCTTACGAAGATCATCGGACACGATCACATTCTTCCCTTAGGTTGTGGATGCCTGATCGGTCCTCATAAGGATCTTCTTCCCTTTGAGGTTTACCATGTTGATGGGGAAGGGATCCGTGTCAAACTTCATTCCATGGCTATCACCGAGTGTCAAATGGCCGTCATTGAGAGCCAATTGTACCTGTCAACAAAAGAAGTTACAATTCTTAGTAGAATGAGAATATGAGTTGTGACACTTACAATAGCGTTTGTTTGCTAGCTGCTCAGGTGGTGGGATAACATGTCCGTTCTTGAGCTTGATCACCGGTTTTGCAAGAGCACGTCGAAGAGCTTGTCACACTTTGTTACATCAAAGGTAAACTTGATCTCCTTCTTTCCGGAGTTGGGCTTCAAGAATGTACAAGCCAGGGGCTTGTTCTTGTTGTTTTCTACCCACTCGGCAACAGAAACATCCATCTCATCATCGCTGGCCGAGTCTTCCCCGAGGTGATTGACATGTTGCTTCTTTCAGTCCCTGTGGTTGGTTTCCTTGAACCGGCCCTGTGCCTTGGCTTCTCTGACTCGGTTCACATGTGCCAAAGCTCGCCGTAGAACCTAGTTGACATCTCCAAACTCAATGTCCTCCATCTTCTCCCTGAGGTATGGTAGGAGTCCTGCAAACGCTATATCGGCCAAATCCTTTTCCCCTATGGTTAGGCTAAAGCATTTGTTCTGGATTTCCCTTAACTTTTTGATGTATTCTGTCATGAGTTCATTATGTTTTTGCCTGGCCGCAGTTAGATGAAACAATCTAAGTTTGGTCTCACCATTGCAGAAGTACTCGTGAATCTTTTGTTCCAAACACAGCCAGGTGAGGACAGAATTGGGAGCTAACGAGGTAAACCAGCTGAAGGCCGTGCTGGTTAGGGACAAGGGAAACAATCTAATCCATTGTACATATGTTATTCCTATGTCACTGCACTGGATCAAGAATTGGCCAACGTGTTCTTGTGTGGTTTTTGAATCCTCCCCACTAAACTTAGAGAAATCAGGCACTCTAAAGCCTCTAGGATACGGGACATTGTCATAGTGGTCGGGGTAAGGCTTTCGGTAGTTCCTAGTGCTTGCTCTGGTTGTTACCAGGAACTTTCGTGTCCTGGCTACTTGATCTCTAAGCTCATCGCGTGGAACATTGTTTTGTGCTATGGGAGGCTCTGGCAAGTTGCAAGGTGCAACTTGTGGCGGTGGTGGAGGAAAACATGCGTCGGGCACTGACCCGAGCGGCACACCACTGCCTATGGGTGGCATGCCAGGTCCATAGGCACGGTTTGGTAATATGGTTGCTGCATGTTCACAATTGGCTGCCTAGCTTGGATGTAAGATGGTGGGATGCAAGGTGATGAGGTACTCCCTACGTTTGTTGTTGCACTACTCGTGCTGATGTATACGCGTTTGCCCCCGATCTCATCTTGCACTTGCTGGATGGAAGATCGGATATGCTGATGAAGGTTTCGATCTATGGTGTGTTCTACATCGGCCTTGAACGTGTTGAAAGAATCCTTGAGCCTATCTTCTACTGAAAATGCCATCTGCTCTAGGTCCATGTTTTACTTAGTAGCTACCGATACATCTACAAATTGAACCAGTTCTTCGAGGGATATCGGTGCGCTTACCTTGCGTGATGTTGCCTCGCACGTGTCGGCCTTCTGGACGATGCCTCCTCTCGTCTTCTGGAAACACGCCAACTTGGACTGCAGACGCGTCATCTTTTCTTCATGTGTCTCTCGCTCCAGCTTGTCTTGGATGCATTCACGGTCCTCCGGCGAGAGATCTTCAAGCTGGACAATGATAACGTTGCTCACATTGATGGTTTGCCATCGGCCTTCCTCCTCGATGCATCTGCCATGATCTTCACGGTTTGATCAGTACAAGAATGTGTTGATCATAGAGTAGATGCGCTGGTCGATGCAGTTGACGTCGTTCCCCAGCGGAGTCACCTGTTTTGTTATCAATCTTGGCGTTAGTCACCAAAACTTGGATGAACTCAAGGTTCCTGAGGCAGGAACGTGATAAGTCTCACTTAAGTGAAGAGAAACCAGATGTTTTAGTCGGCAAAACTCCAAAGAGCTATGAACTACATCTAAAAGCTATGAAAAACTAAAGAACAAGTAAAGAACGAAAGTAGTCTGATCGGAATTTGATTGCATTGCATTGCCCTTATTCTCGAAAGAAGTCTACTTTTATATGGCCTTGGTACAAAGATTGACGACTCTATCTACTCAAAGTTTAAACTAGAACTCTCTAATCTCTATCTTATCTCTAAGGCACGTATAATATCATGCAGACTCCTTCTAGAACTTTGACACGACGAAAACATAAGAATTCACATGTTTTGAATTTTCCTGAGAACTTCTAAGTCTTTCTCTTGCCATGGTTTCTTGTGTCTTAGCTTGTTTGTCTCTTGGCCGTGAGGAAAACTTGATCTCCTGAGATGGATTTATCCCTGTGAAACACACAACCATTTTTTGATCCCAACACCCGCATGATCTACCACGCTTCGAGCGGCCGAGCCAGAACATGGCGGCCATGGCAGCCATGGTGTGCAATCGCCTGGAGCCCAAAGAGCCGGAGCCGTGACACAAATATCAAAACCTTCGTTCATTACTAGAGAGGGCCACGGCTCAACACCCCAAGAGTTCTCTTGTTTGCAGGAGAGTGACGTCCGCCCGGACCAGTTCCCACGGGCACGTTCAGAGCACCGCAGCGACACCACATGTACGCTCACCAAGCCGGGCCGAGAAGATCGGTTCATCTAACCCTTCACATAGCTCGACGCGCGAGCGCACGGGGTTGCCTGACCTGCGCAGGGTTCTCGAGGCTCGTAGAGGAGCCAGGGAAGAGGCGGTGGATCAATGTCCTGAACACCGACATCAGCCACGTCGGGGCGGGCGCTACGATGACGGTGAGGACCGGAGACCAAGCCACGACGCTCCTGGGCCCCGAGCTTTCGGGAGGAAGATACGCAATGCACACTTCCCGTCATGATTCTGCACCTCGACCGGCATCACTATGTACAACGGAGAGTCGTGTGGCTAGAGGACTATCACTTGGCATGCAGAGCTGGTGGGGTGACGGATGACTACTTCATAATCCGATACCTCTGCATCTACATGGCAGACTCTACCCGGGCATGGCTTGAATACCTCCTGGTAGACAACATCCGAAGCTGGGCAGAGCTAAAGGAAACTTTCGTCGGCAACTTACAAGGCACCTACATGCGTCCTGAAAATTCGTGGGATCTCAAGGCGTACCGGCAGAAGCAGGGCGAAACCTTGAGACAATACATCAGACGTTTCTCCAAGAAATGTAGCGAGGTTCTCGATGTCGTCGACACTGATGTTGTCAGGGCATTCCTTTCCAGGACGACCTGTAAGTCCCTGGTGCACAAGCTCGGCTGCATCAAGCCAAGGACCACCAAAAAGCTACTCGACGTCGCCACCAACCACACCTTAGGAGAAGAGGCGGTCGGGCAATCTTCGACCAGGCAACACCGAGGACACCCGACATGAGGAAGGACATCATGCCTCATCAGAAGGACAAAAGGAGGAAGAGAGTTAGAACCGACAAACGGCAACACTAAACTGAAGCAGACTCGGATCTGGTCGCGACAGCCGAACGCCACGAAGGCAAGAGGCCAACCTAGACGCAGGCCAGCCACTTCGAGAAATTGTTGGAATAGCCGTGCAGCAATCACACCTTCTTGGTTAAACATGCCCTCAAGGATTGCACCCACCTCAAGCATTTTTTTGTGAAAAGAGTCGGGTCCCCCAAACAACAAAAGCAAAAATCCCATGCGTGCGGTTGCGGAGCCCGAGGAGGAGCACGCCTTCCAAGATCCGACCGCTGCTGCCTCATGATCTTCGGTGGCCCAACACTCATCAACTGAAAGATACTATCAAGAAAGGGGAGGCGGATCGGGGAGCGCAGCTTAGGCGAAGGATAAGCATGGCGTCCACCATCCGACTTCCATTTTAAAGAGTAAAGGAGAGCTCTCCCCCCAGGCTCATGTCCGGGTACGTCATCTCACCACGTAGGCCGGTACTCCAAACCCCGAGCAGTCAAAGCTCGTACGAATCCATGTGATTCAAGTACCACATGGCATGCCGACCAGTTTGGACGCCACCTGCCACTCAGGGGCTACCCACCCACCGGGGGCGGGATAACCAAAACCCTTAAAGCATCTACATGATTTTTCCAAATGTTTCTTCCACATTTCCGAGTTAAGGTGCGTTGCTTCCTATTGGACCAAAGCACAGCACGAGAAAGAAAATAAATGCACACATAGCGAATGCTCGCCTTTTCTTTATAAAAAAGGGTTGCCAAGGGCTAGAACATCCACTACAAGGCAAAAAGGGAAAAGATACAAGGAGCGTAACTCCTGTCGATGTATCCTAAGATGGAGTCCGGCCTAACCGCCTCGGCTAGGGAGAGGGCGGCAGGCTTGACCCAGGCGTCGATGGCCTGAAGATCTTCTTCAGAGCGGCCGGCAGCGAAGCCCTCCCTGATGGCCAGAAGGTCAACCCTGTCATAGTGGGAGACGACCACAGCTAAGGCCAACTGCGCCCCGAGCTGAGCCCCGACGGTTGCCACCCTGTCCAAATGCGCCCTCAAACACGCCGGATGATGCGTCAACTGCAAGTTCAGAGGGGCAGCCAAGTTTGCAAGCACTGCGTCATTGGCAACTTGGCCCACGGCACGACGGTCTTCAAGCTCCTTCCAAAGGGTTCCCAGGACCTTGACCGCATCACCGGGCCGGGACGCCACTGCTTCGGACGTCACTTGACTCGCAGACTATGGAGCCCCCAGCATGGCTTCGTAGTCCTCCGAGCCTGCCCTAGTGAGGAGTTGTTGCTCTTTCCCTTCGGCCGAGTCGTGAGCCATGGCTTCGCCAAATTGAGAGATCAGCCCCCACGACTTACCCCCAGGCCCGATCCAGCTTCGCAGAGCTCGTCCATGGTCTTCTCAAGTCTCACGAGCTCCACTTCCCGATTGGCGATCTGATCCTTCGCCACGACAAGAGAACTCTTCGCCACTGCAAGTGGGAAGCAAAATAGAGGGCTTAGCAACGAAGAAGAGACAAGTGTGGCAAAAGCCTGGCAAAAGGACTTACGATTGAGCTCCTGGGAAAAGGCATCTTTAGCAGCCCGAATGGACCCATCCTCCCGATACCTGACCTTCTCGGCTTCTTCCCAAGAGGCCTCGCCACGGCGCGCGCCTTGGTGATCTCCTCGGCGGACTTCTCCCTGATCGCCGCCACAGCCTCCTTCGTGCGAGTCACCTAGAAGGTATCCTCCTGGGTGGCGGCAGTCACCTCATGAAGTCGATCCTGTCACAGCCCCGATACCACGCTGTGAGGGACAGGACCTCGTCGGGTGGTGCCGTGATATGCGGCACCCAACAGCACACGGGTTGCAGAAACACATCATATTACATAAATAGTTTAGCGGAAGCGTACAAGAATGTTTTACAAATACTTGTATCAGAGTAAGCTACAGCGGAAGACTATCTCTCTCACGATTCATCTCTATCTTAGCAACAAAGAAACAGTCCAGCCCGCGGACTGTCTCTTACTAGCAACACGGAGAACAATCTGCAGCGGCGAGGATGCTCTTTGAGTAAATGCTCGGAGGTTCTCGAGTCTCATTGTCATCCCTTCTTTTAAGCATGAAGTCAAATACCTGCAAAACAACTCAGATAACATCCGTGAGCATAACGCTCAGCAAGACTTAACCGTCACCCTAAACATGAAACTCTATGTGAGGTTATGAACCTAAAATAAGATGGCATAAGCATAATTAAACTCGCCTAAAAGTGAATCCTTATATTCAGGTATTAATTGCAGCATTTTAAGTAACCCTGGTCACGCCACATTGGGAGTCCACAATCAAACAAGAAACGCTTTCTCCCGATGTAAATTGCTCATGGCATAAAAGAATCGAGTTTGCACTAGCCTATTCATCAAGATCCAATACAAAGCTAGTTTGAAACTTCAAACCAATGTAATTAGTTCCTTTCTCATGCATGTTTTTACTACGTCACGACTGTGAGAACAAGTATGCTCGGTCCATTCCACGAGCGACGGTGATTCGAATCAATAACACCCGGACTACACGACACGTACGTCCGTACTCGACGTTGCCTACAACAACCATCACTGACATCGTACGTGGCAGCCTTTCCCCCGTTTCACCCCCACTAAATCGATCAAGTCACCCCGTACAGTAGCCACTCTCATGGTGCACCTACCGATGTGAGATGTCATGAGAATGTTCCCCACATACTGCACACCGGCCGTCCGCCTGAGGCGACCCGAAAAGTCCCAACGACAGCTTCCCGAGGTACATCGGTTTACTGGGTCCCATATAGACAGCATGAGTCCGGTACACAACTCAAACTTGTTCGACAGGGCCGCATACGGATCGGTCCTTGACCGACACGGACAGGTCTATAGCACCAAGGCCCCTGTGTCCTACTTCTCTTACAACCTTCCGGTCTCAACTTTAACTTGCTAATTCATTTGTGAACCAATCCCGTATGCCCCTGTTGTTCCTAAATCTGCGAGTAGCATCTCACCACTCGACTTCTACCGAACCGTACTTACGCATGGCAGTTCTACACGGTGAAAGACATCTTTCCCAATACTCCATGGGTCATTTGGCTATGCAAGAGGAGTATCAAACACTAGACCTAATGCACAGTTCAAATCTTAACCAAAGGTGAATACAAAATAAAAACTTAATAGCTGTTAAATGTAAAACGGAGCTTGCCTGTTTTGCAGGGTAGTCATATATAATCAGCTAGTGTCCTTGTTGATCCACCCTTGACTCTCCGGAGCTTGATCCACTTCAATGAATCACTCCTTTGAATCCCCTTAGTTATGGTTCCTATTGAAATGCACATGCACATGTTTTATAGAATGTAATGGAAAGAAGTTATAGAATGGAATTCTTAAGAACAGAGGTCGTGTGGAAAGGCCAAGAATGGCTTCGATTGCCTCTGTTGTGCAAAGAAACAGAATTGATTTACATTGATCTTACTACCTTAGCTATACACTAACTATTTTCCCTAATGAACATAATAGATGAGCTGAAAAGATTTGGGTGCAACTGAAGAACAAAAACTCCAATGGCCTCAAAAGTTTTACAGCAGATTCTATACTACCTAAGGATTTAGCTTGGCAAATTGCAGCTAAGGTGAAATTAAATTGTGTGCTTCATAATTCTCACAATGTCCCTTATGTATTTCACATACACATAAGTATGGAGAATAAGCACAGGGAGTTCTAGGGCTCAACTTGAGCTGATAAATTTACATGTGAGTTCTTGGTCACATGAAAGTAATCTGGTCCAAAATTCAGCCCTTTTACTTGAGTAGTTCTCCCAGAATAATTCTTTAAGCAATTCTACTCAAAAGAATTAATTCTGGAGTAATGTGCATTTTTATGGCCAATTAAGTGAGCTACAATTTCAAGTATGTCTCAGAGAGCTTTCCTAAATTTTCCTATGATTTTTTGGAGCTAGGGATTTGCCAGAATAGATTTTTGAAGTGAGAAACATTTTCTGAAAATGTTTCTGGATTCTTATGAACACAGCAGTTTGTTTTTGGCAAATTCCTACTCAAATGACCTTCAAATGAGCTGAACTTTTGCTAGAAAGTCAACAATATGCTAAAGAATATTCTGGCACAAATTGGGGATTTTTGGATAAACCAAACTCTCTCAATAATTCTTTTTCAGAAAACCTTCAAAGAATTCTCCAGAATATAGTATTGACTTTCATACAAATCTGAGTTCATATTTGGATAGAACTCGGAGAGATGAATCCAACCCAATTGGAATCACTGGAATTGTTTTCCTACAGAAAATCCTACTGGGCCCTCTTATTTAAATTCCAGCCACAAGAATTGAAGCCACACCGGAACCGCGGGGTTTTGCGCGCCAGCAAATGGGTTCCCGGCCACACCCGATCACGGGTTTGAATTCTGAGCTGCTGACAGCCGGGGCCTACGCTTTCTTCTTCCTCCCGCCCTCTTCCTCGCACCCGCGCACTCCCCCCTCACCGGAGCAAACGGCTGCTCGCCGGACCGGCGTTTCCGGCCGCCGCCACGGTAGAGGCTCGCCGCCAGAGGGTTTAGGGCACCGAGGAACACGATGGTGGGTTCTGCTTGGGCTGCCGGTGGCCGGAACCAGCTCGGCGACGTGCGGCAGCTACTGTTGTGGTTCGGCGCTGTCGCCCGAGGTCTCCAGCCTGCCAACACTTGCACCGATGAGCTCTACAGCACCAGCGCAGTTCTAGGAAGATCGGCACAACCTCAAAGTAGCTCGAGAGTGGCCGCAAATATGGTTTCACCGTGCGACCGAATGGGTCCGCGGCGAACACCCCTAGTAGAGCTTGAAATCCGTCGCGCGGAAGCATTTTCATGCGATGGATGCTAAAGGAGAATTGATCCCTGGCTTATCCAGCATCTACGTGCAAAGTTTGACGATCTGCGGAGGATTGGAGAGGGGGAATTTTAAGGAACTGTACCGGGAGCTCGGGTTAAGGCCGCCGGAGCAAAACTTCGAAATTCGCCATCGATAGCTTACGGCATGGCCTGAGCTTCAGGTGGAAGCAGCGTGGAGTCCATGCACTCCTTTTGCCGCCCTTGCTCGGCCGTGAAAGTTGCTCTGGTCCGCTGTCCTCGTGCGCCCGGTCGTCAGTTGCAACTAGCTCGCCGCTGTGGCGGTGGTTCTAGGGCACAGGAGGCCGAAGTTCGCTTGCTTGTGGGTCAGGGAGGTGGAGGCCGAGCTCGGGGCACTTTCTAGCAGCTCGGGGAGGAGAGGGCGCGAGCGTGCCTTCGGTTTCCAAATCGACCGAGCGGTGAGGAGAAAAACACGGCTCTGTTTAGTGTCGCTCGCGAGGAGGGAAAACGAATGGGCTTTGCTTCGGCCAGGGGGGGTGATCAAGCCGCTGAACCGCCTCTGGGCGCCGCGCGTGGGGGAATGAAGCAGCTGGTGGCGCTGCCGAGCCTCCCAGTGCCTCCACGGTTGAAGCTGCTCGTGGCTCACGTGGACTGTTCGATGAAATTTCCCACCGAGGCTGAGACTTAGTGTGCAAGGCACCCTCTTTAGCTCTATGACATGTGGGTCCCACTCCACATTTACTTCCAAATATCTTCTCAAGCTGATTCTCTCAATCCCTTGAATTCTAAGTTTAAAAGGTGGGTTAGAATTTGAATCCTTCCAATTCAGTTTGAATTTGCTTGCCAAATTTGAATTTGGTTGAAGTTTGCAAATTCTTCTCTTTACTCCTTTTTGAGCCCACCCTACAAATGAAAAGTTTGTGATCAAACTTTTTCCTATAATTCCAACTATATGGCTGCATGTTTATTCAAAGTTTTTGGCCACCCCATGTGTAAACTTTGAATCTCAAATCTGATTTTTAAACTTACATGCAAAGAGGTATTTAACTCTTTATTGGTTCAACACTTTTAAATAAAAATGTGAGCCTCATTTTGGATGGTCATCCATGTATCACTTTGCATGAAGAAAAGTTTTAGCAAGTCCCATTTTTCATGTATTTGCCACACATATGAACTCAAACCTTAATTTTTATTCATACACATTTTTGGGACTTTTACATTCCTCCCCCCTTGAAAGAATCTCGTCCCGAGATTACAAAAGAGGAACGAGACGGGAGAGGTAATTACAAACTGTACAGCGCTAAAAGTTCTGGATAGTTGGTGCGGAGGTAATCTTCACTTTCCCACGTCGCCTCTTCCAATGTATGATTACTCCACAGCACCTTGAAAAATCTGATCGTCTGGTTCCGGGTTACCCGGGCCTTTTCATCCAAAATCTGAACCAGTCGCTCGGTGTAGGTTAGATCCGGTTTCAATTCGTCGATTTCTTCGGTGCGAACAGCAGCGGTGAATTTGAGACACTTCCGCAGCTTTGACACATGAAATACATCATGAACACCCGCTAGACTTGCCGGTAGTTCCAGCCGATAGGCTACGGGTCTGCACTTCTCCGTGATAGCAAAAGGACCAATAAATCGGGGAGCGAGTTTCCCCTTTACACCGAACCGGTGAATTCCCTTCATCGGAGACACACGAAGATACATGTGTTCTTTGACGTCAAAATGCAAAGGCCTACGCCGTTGATCAGTGTAGCTCTTCTGTCGGGATTGTGCAGCCTTTAAGTTCTCTTGTATCAACCGAACTCGATCTTCGGCTTCGTTGACAAGGTCAATCCGAAACAGAACTCTTTCGTAGTGCCATTTTAATATTCGCTTGATAACCGTTGTTGTACGAAAACTCCGCCAACGGTAAGTGATCGTCCCAATTCCTACCGTGGTAGATGGCACACGCTCTCAACATGTCCTCGAGCACTTGATTCACCCTCTCAGTTTGTCCATCGGTTTGAGGGTGATATGCGGAGCTTCTAATCAGCTTGGTGCCCAACGAGGCGTGCAGCTGCTCCCAAAACCGAGCAACGAACAGCGCACCTCGATCTGAAATGATGGTCTTCGGGACACCGTGTGAGCATATAATTCTGGAGATGAATAACTCCGCATATTGCCTTGCTCGATAATGAGTGTTCACCGGTATGAAATGAGCTGATTTCGTCAACCGGTCGACAATCACCCATATCGAGTCATGCTTCTTGGATGTGAGTGGTAATCTGACGATGAAATCCATACTCACATCCTCCCACTTCCATGCCGGTATCTTCAAAGGTTGTAACGGTCCGGCTTTCCGCATATGATCAGCCTTGACCCGTCTACACGTATCACACTCGGATACGTACTTAGCGATCTCCCTTATCATCCTCGTCAACCAAAATTTCTGTTTCAAATCTTGGTACATCTTGTTACTTCTGGGATGAATGGAAAACTTAGACAGGTGGGCTTCATCCAAGATCTTCTTCCGGAGTTTCATATTGCGCGGTACCACTATACGGTCGTTAAACCATATCGTACCGTTTTCATCCTTCCGGAAACATTTCACCTCTCCGTTGTCTAGCCTTCTCCGTATGTGATACATGCCCTTGTCTCTTCTTTGAGCCTCAACAATCTCTTCACGGATCGTGGGAATGAGCGCGAGATTATAAAGCGCGCCATACGGAATGACACGGAGACTTGGTTCTTCATCTTCCAACTCAGCAGCCGCCAAGTTGTGGACGTGGGCTTTCCGACTAAGCGCGTCGGCAACCATGTTTGTCTTTCCCGGATGATAGTGGATCTCAATTTCATAATCTTTGATGAGCTCCAACCATCTCTGTTGTCTCATATTCAGCTCCTTCTGCGTGAAGATATACTCCAGGCTTTTATGGTCGGTGTAGAGGTGAACAAGATTACCAAGCAGATAATGCCTCCACATCTTTAACGCCAACACCACTGCAGCAAGCTCAAGATCGTGAGTTGGGTAATTCTTCTCGTGGTTTTGCAGTTGACAAGACCCATAGGCGACTACACGCCCTTCTTGCATCAGAACACAGCCGAGACCGATGCCGGATGCATCACAGTATACATCAAATGGCTTCGTCGTGTCTGGCTGAGCAAGAACTGGAGCTGTTGTGAGATGTTTCACCAAATTTTTGAATGTGGCTTCACATGCTGCATTCCACATGTATTTTGTGCCCTTCTTTAGCAGATCCTTCATTGGTTTAGCAATTTTTGAGAAGCTTGGAATAAACCTCCGATAATACCCCGCTAAACCTAGGAAACTTCGGACCTCGTGGACAGATTTTGGAGATTCCCACTTCAGCACTTGTTCAATCTTGCTGGGGTCCACGGCAATGCCTTCTGCTGAAATGATATGACCTAGGAAAGGCACTTGATCAATCCAAAATTCGCACTTGCTGAACTTGGCATATAATTGGTGCTCCCGCAACCGTTGTAGCACGATGTGCAGATGTTCAGCGTGCTCTTCTTCAGATTTGGAGTAAACCAATATGTCGTCAATGAATACCACGACGAACTTGTCTAACTCCGGCATGAACACCAAATTCATCAAGTACATGAAGTGTGCCGGAGTGTTGGTTAACCCAAATGACATGACGAGGTACTCATAGAGTCCGTATCTCGTCGAGAAAGCTGTCTTCGGTATGTCCTCCGGTCGGATCTTAATTTGATGATACCCCGACCGAAGATCCATCTTCGAAAATACCCTTGCACCCACAAGTTGATCAAACAGTATATCGATGCGGGGCAAAGGATACTTGTTCTTGATCGTGACAGCATTTAGAGGACGGTAATCAACACATAGTCGTAGTGTTTCGTCCTTCTTCTTAACAAACAGCGCAGAGCAACCCCAAGGTGAAGAACTTGGTCATATGAAACCCTTGCTCATGAGTTCATTTAGTTGCTCCTTCAACTCTGCTAGCTCGTTAGGTGCCATTTTGTAAGGCCTTCGTGAAATAGGCGTCGTTCCCGGCGCCAGTTCAATCTTGAACTCGACGTCCCGTTCGGGCGGCATGCCCGGTAAGTCATCCGGAAATACATCGGGATAATCACGTACCACCGGAATATCTTCTAGTTTAAGTGCTTCCGTGTGGTAGGCCTCTACCATATCTGAGTCTTCTCTGTCTAAAAACAGCGTGTGCTCTGCGTGAATCGGCGAGTCAATCTGGACAGTCCGGTTACCGATATTGAGAACGGCACCGTGATGATTTAACCAAGACATCCCCAATATAATGTCTATCTTATGCCTATCCAATATAATCAACGATGTTGGGTATATTTTCCGCCCAAACACAAAGCTGCTCGTGATACAATCTGATTGGCAGAGATATTCCCTCCCGATGAACGTATAAGGAAACTCGTTGTGGGAGTATTGGTGGATAATTGGTGCTGATCCACGCATGTTTTGCTGATAAAATTGTGGGTTGCACCAGAATCAAAAAGTACAAGCACGGGCACGTCTTTGAGAGTAAACATGCCCGCTAACACCGGTGATCCCTCCGGGACATCCTCAACAGCAAGATGTTGCACAGTCCCGGATTGCAATGCTGTTATGTTGACTTGAGCAGGTGGCGGCATACCACCTGCTGATGATGGTTGTCTACTGTTCAACAACTTCTCCCGGCATTCCTGCCTAAAATGTCCAGAACGGTGGCAATAAGAACACGGAGGTTTCCCCAGTTCTTCGTTGACTTGTGGTTGAGAATTTGATGTTCTTGGTGGCAGCAATGATGCAACAGGTGTCATTCGTTGCTGCGGCAATGGTGTTGCTTCAAGACAAGACTCTTGAGCAGGAAATCTGTAAGGAGTTGATCTCACTGGTGCTTGCCATATCTCATCGGATGGTGTGTGATACACCACACGGTACTTACGAGGAACAACTGGTGTGTCTTCTTGCACATCATCCCGGTCCCTCTTCTCTGCTTGACACTCCAGTGTCGCTTGTTCTTGCAGCAGGGCAGCACTGATAAACTCGGTGTAACTGCCTTGATTGAACAAAGCCAACTTATCTTTTAATATGGCACTCAGGCCATAGAAGAAGTAGTCACACCTTGCAGCTTCACTCGTCGCATAAGCAGGAGCATATTGTGCCAAAAGGTTGAACCTTTTGACATACTCGAGGACACTCATGTCCCCCTGCCTCAAGTTCCTAAATGCTTGCTGCGGGGCCTTGATAAAACCCATAGGAATGTGATGAGCACGGAATGCTTCACGAAATTCCGTCCATTCCACTCGATGGCCTTCCGGAACGGTGGCGAGATAAGCAAACCACCAATTACCTGTGGCTCCATGGAGCTGTTGAGCTGCAAATAATGTCTTCTGATACTCATCGCACTCAAACACTCCAAACTTGGACTCCGTAACCCAAAGCCACTGATCAGCTTCCACTGGTTCATTGGCTTCCGTGAAAATTGGCGGTTGTGTCGCCAAGAAGTCCAGATAGGCGTTTCGAGGTGGAGCATCCTGTTGTGCACGTTGGAGTAAGCCCTGTTGTACCAAGGCTTGGAGTAGACATGTGTTCTCTTGAATTGACTTGACCATCTGAGCCATGACATCCGCCCATATCGTTGACGGCGGTGCCCGTGGTGGAGTCGAGTCATTATCGTCTCGGCGAGAACCTTCAGCCTGACTCGAAGAATGACTACGCACCATACTGCAAAAGCATAATTTTGAGGGGAGTCAAAACTTGATCTCAGAAGTATGTGAAAGTATGTAAAACATGAACATGCTAAAACTTTATGAAAAGCATAACAAAATTTCATGTTTACACATCTTTCTAAAGCCAACATATTCAGTCCCTCATTCTGTACAGAACAGACCTTTCTGTACTTAACCCAGAATTTGATCCAGTTACTAGCATTTTGATAACTTAAGTTGAATACCAAAGTTAAAGTTAACTTCAGTATCTTTTCTACGAGTACTCACATGCCTCTGGATCATCCCTTAATCAGAACTTATGATCGTTCAAAGTTGACAGAATTTCTGGAATTTTGCCAGCACCTCCTTTGTATGTGGCTGTTTTCATCACAGTTTTACATACAAATGGGGTACAATTATGAACAAACTATGAACTAAAAAATCGTTGCAAGTTTCATAACCTTTCCAACGGTGTATCATATGACCCTTAGAAATTTTTCTACAGAATGTTATGGCTAATTACAGAAACATCCAGAGAAGGTTGCAGCTGTTCTATTTTTGGAACAGTTTACATTCAACTGGACATTCAACTAAGTTAGCGTCTGATTTTGCTCTGGAGGTCTACAGAAAAATTGTAGAGCACTTAAAATCCTATCCAGAACTGTATCATATACTTTCGTTGGGTCAATATACACAGAGTTATGGTCTGTCAAAGTCCAGCAACAATTTCTGCCAGAACAGAGCACTCTGTGAGATCAAAAGAAGCCTAGCAACTCTCTTCTTTGAAACTTAGTTCAAATGAAGAGCTCAGTACCTAATATGTGCTTTACCACATCCATTTTAATTTTGAAAGTTAGTCATGAATGATTTCTTCATAGGAAAGAAGACTATCCAGTGTAGTACGGTGGCGATGCACCGTAAGACATATGACGGTACTACATTGCCTCACCAAAGAAAAACCTAACCGGATTACACCGGCATATACGTATCCTTAGGTGGCACTAACACAGTCACTCCCAAACGTGTTCTACACACACTAAGATTTTCGTGGTTAGTACCTACATAAGCCACACTCAATCATCAGGCCCGGCTGCACACCGAACCCGGTATCCATACAGTTCGTACACCCGGCCGTCATCACTCGCCCAGGTGTTCTCAAGCCAACCACGTCTTGAGCTACGTGTTCATGTTACTGACCACGTGACGGGGTCTCCCAAATTGCACCACGCACGCCAGGGACAGACGTTGCTCGAATACCCCAAACGACATGAAGAGTCGTAGAGGATACTAAAGCGGGTCGGGTTACCTGCCACCCGTGGGGCTCCACCCTTCAGCTTGTGCGCACTGGTGGACAGCGCTTACGTGCACACCCAAGACATAGAACATCCCGAGATGCACTATTTTCTGACATAACAAATAGGTTAGCTTGCCACCTTCATCATATGCTAATAATAGTCCTTATGTGGGCCTAGTACCGTTATCTCACTGTATCCTAAGTTTTATCGTAATATGATGGTCAATCCATGTGCTATTCCCAACGCAGCTCTGATACCAGCTGTCACAGCCCCGATACCACGCTGTGAGGGACAGGACCTCGTCGGGTGGTGCCGTGATATGCGGCACCCAACAGCACACGGGTTGCAGAAAAACAGCATATTATATAAATAGTTTAGCGGAAGCATACAAGAATGTTTTACAAATACTAGTATCAGAGTAAGCTACAGTGGAAGACTATCTCTCTCACGATTCATCTCTATCTTAGCAACAAAGAAACAGTCCAGCCCGTGGACTGTCTCTTACTAGCAACACGGAGAACAATCTGCAGCGGCGAGGATGCTCTTTGAGTAAACGCTCAGAGGTTCTCGAGTCTCATTGGCATCCCTTCTTTTAAGCATGAAGTCAAATACCTGCAAAACAACTCGGATAGCATCCGTGAGCATAACGCTCAGCAAGACTTAACCGTCACCCTAAACATGAAACTCTATGTGAGGTTATGAACCTCAAATAGGATGGCATAAGCATAATTAAACTCGCCTAAAAGTGAGTCCTTACTTTCAGGTATTAATTGCAGCATTTTAAGTAACCCTGGGCACGCCGCATCGGGAGTCCACAATCAAACAAGAAACGCTTTCCCCCGATGTAAATTGCTCATGGCATAAAAGAATCGAGTTTGCACTACCCTATTCATCAAGATCCAATACAAAGCTAGTATGAAACTTCAAACCAATATGATTAGTTCCTTTCTCATGCAAGTTTTTACTACGTCACGACTGTGAGAACAAATATGCTCGGTCCATTCCGCGAGCGACGGTGATTCAAATCAATAACACCCGGACTACACGACATGTACGCCCGTACTCGACGTTGCCTACAACAACCATCACTGACGTCGTACGTGGCAGCCTTTCCCCCGTTTCACCCCGCTGAATCGATCAAGTCACCCCGTACAGTAGCCACTCTCATGGTGCACCTGCCGACCTGAGATGTCATGAGAATGTTCCCCACATACTGCACACCGGCCGTCCGCCTGAGGTGACCCAAAAAGTCCCAACGACAGCTTCCCGAGGTACATCGGTTTACTGGGTCCCATATAGCCAGCATGAGTCCGGTACACAACTCAAACTTGTTCGACAGGGCCGCATACGGATCGGTCCTTGACCGACACGGACAGGTCTATAGCACCCAGGCCCCTATGTCCTGCTGCTCTTACAACCTTCCGGTCTCAACTTTAACTTGCTAATTCATTTATGAACCAATCCCGTATGTCCCTGTTGTTCCTAAATCTGCGAGTAGCATCTCACCACTCGACTTCTACCGAACCGTACTTACGCATGGCAGTTCTACACGGTGAAAGACATCTACCCAGTACTCCATGGGTCATTTGGCTATGCAAGAGGACTATCAAACACTAGACCTAATGCACAGTTCAGATCTTAAGCAAAGGTGAATACAAAATAAAAACTTAATAGCTGTTAAATGTAAACCGGAGCTTGCCTGTTTTGCAGGGTAGTCGTATATAATCAGTTAGTGTCCTTGTTGATCCACCCTTGACTCTCCGGAGCTAGATCCACTTCAATGAATCACTCCTTTGAATCCCCTTCGTTATGGTTCCTATTGAAATGCACATGCACATGTTTTATATAATGTAATGGAAAGAAGTTATAGAATGGAATTCTTAAGAACAGAGGTTGTGTGGAAAGGCCAAGAATGGCTTGGCTTGCCTCTGTTGTGCAAAGAAACAGAATTGATTTACATTGATCTTACTACCTTAGCTATACACTAACTGTTTTCCCTAATGAACATAATAGATGAGCTGAAAAGATTTGAGTGCAACTGAAGAACAAAAACTCCAATGGCCTCAAAAGTTTTACAGCAGATTCTATACTACATAAGGATTTAGCTTGCCAAATTGCTGGTAAGGTGGAATTAAATTGTGTGCTTCATAATTCTCACAATGTCTCTTATGTATTTTCACATACACATAAGTATGGAGAATAACCACAGGGAGTTCCAGGGCTCAACTTGAGCTGATAATTTACATGTCAGTTCTTGGTCACATGAAAGTAATCTGGTCCAAAATTCAGCCCTTTTACTTAAGTAGTTCTCCCAGAATAATTCTTTAAGCAATTCTACTCAAAAGAATTAATTCTGGAGTAATGTGCATTTTCATGCTGAATTAAGTGAACTACAATTTCATGTATGTCTCAGAGAGCTTGCCTAAATTTTCCTATGATTTTTTGGAGCTAGGGATTTCCCAGAATAGATTTTTGAAGTGAGAAACAATTTCTGAAAATGTTTCTGGATTCTTATGAACACAGCAGTTTTTTTTTGGCAAATTCCTACTCAAATGATCTTCAAATGAGCTGAACTTTTTCTAGAAAGTCTACAATATGCTAAAGAATATTATGGCACAAATTGGGGATTTTTGGATAAACCAAACTCCCTCAATAATTCTTTTTTCAGAAAACTTTCAAAGAATTATCCAGAATATAATATTGACTTTCATACAAATCTGAGTTCATATTTGGATAGAACTCGGAGAGATGAATCCAAGCCAATTGGAATCACTCATTTTGGAGTTTTCTACAGGGAGCTATGATTTTCCAAAGTTTGAGCCCTCACTGGATGTAACACCCCAAAACCTTCTAAAGACGGGAATTTAAAAATCTTGGACGTATTGCATGTGGTGAAGCCATTCAAATTCAAACTGGAATTTAAATTTAAATTAAAACAGAAAAAGAAAAGGAAAAGGAAAAAGAAAAACGGCCAGTGGTCTGAAACCCATCTCGGCCGGCCCAAAACCCGCGCGCGCATCTCCCCCTCTCCCTCTCTCTGACATGCGGGACCCGCGTGTCATCTCCTTCCCCGCGCGCCCCTAACCGCTCCAGTTCCTTCGCGCCCGATCGCACGCGCCCCCAATCCCGGATTCCTCACGCTCAACCCAACCCCGAATCCCTCGCACCGTCCTACTCGATCGCAACAAACCCCCGTGCCCCCGGCCATGATAAAAACAGATGTCCCTGCCGCCCTGCCCTCACGCAAATAGTTCCTCTCCCGGTGAGCGCCGCCGACGTTGAGCTTGGAATTCCCCAAGAGCATCGCCGTTTCCCTCTGTCAAACCGATCTCGTGACCCCGCAGCACCACGCACAAGCTGTAGACGCCGACCCCGGAGGGAAACGCCACCGGAAACGACCATCCCGACGCTCCCCGGTGAGTACCGCCGCCGCTCGCCGGTGAAACTTCTGAATTACACGGTTCCCGATCCACCCTAATCATCTGTGTGCCATCTCTAGACCCCAGTGAAGCGTCACGACCCGAGAGCTCGAAGGGATCACTGCCCCAACTGCCACTTCGACGAGCACAGCAAGTCGCCGGCGCCTGTCCTCATCGTCGACCGGGTTCCGAGTCCTTCAGGCCTAAGAAATTAGCCTAGGTGAGCTCTCCTACCTCCCCTCTGCCGTTTGCTACAAAAAGGGCGGGTGTTAGCGTCTGTAGATGAAGATCAGCGACCTCGCCGGCGAGATCGCGCCTCTGTCGCCGTGCGCCGCCACGCGCACGGGCGAACTCCAGCTAGGAGCGACGTGGCCTCTTGTGGGCCGTCTATTTTAAATCGTGTGACGCATAATAGGAACCCGGCGTACCCCTTCGCAATCTAATCGTGACCCTCCATTTAAAATCGGACGGTCCACATCAGCCCCGCATTATAAAGGCCGGTAACTTACGCGCTACCCCCTAGGGATCTCGGAAAACACGAGCTAGCCCCGGAAACTTCTGATCTAGCCCTTGGACCTTCAGAAATTCATGTAAATTCATTGAAAAATCCGTTTTAGCCCCTGGACTTAATAAAAATTAGGAAAACCTCTATGTTTTATGTAATTATACCCCGAAAAATTTTGGAAACAGCAAATTAGACCCTGCAGTAGGGTGGGTTTGCACTTCAGACCCTATAGGAGATTAAATACAGAAATTTGAACATGTGATTAGGATTTGAATTCAAATGGTGATGCAAACACATGAGCAAATACAAAGTTAAATTTTCCTAGCACTTGGAAAACTTTTAGAATGAGTTAAAAACTGATTTTAGGCTGAAATGAGATCTGACTAAGTACTGCTTATTTTTATTATTTCTAGAAACACATTTTTAGGCTAGGAAATAATTCTGAAAATGGCTAAAATAAATTTAAATTGGTTCCCATCAGAGAGGAAGTTCAAAAATATTTTATTATTTTAGATAAGAACCTATTCTGTTTAGGTGATATGCCTTACTAGTTTAGTATTAAAGTTCACTTTTTGGCATAGAAAATAAATCTGAAAATATAGGAAGAATAGGTAAGCATAATTAGAAAATGTTAAATGAGGTCTTCAATTCCAAAAACTTCAAATTAAGATTTTGTAGAAGATCTAAAAACCTATTTGGAGTAGGAAACTTTCTTTCATGCAAATTTTGTGGCTAAGAAGTGTATTAGTTAAATATAGAGAATTTGTTCAAATTGGAAATTCATATACAGTGTGCAATTAGAAACCTGAATACAAAAGTTAGAAATGATATATATGTTTAAAAGTGCGTGTAGACCTAAAAGCAACACATCTAGGGTAACCACAACACCTAGAAATGTGAATGACTTTCATATGTATGTATGTGTGGAAGTGTGGACAATGGCTAATGGATTGTTGTTTTCTTTTGCTATGTGTATTGGCATGAGTAGAACCAGCCCCAGAGCAGGTTCTCACCTTTCAAGACCAAGACTTTCCATTCCCAGAGCAGTAGGAAGAAGGCAAGTGTCCTTGACCACTTTGATCCTATACTAGGATGTGTAGTTAGAATTTAATTACTTGCATTGTCAATTTGGAATATGGTACCCAAGCTAGGAAGTTTCCCTAGAGTTTCATATTCTTACTTCCTTGTAGCCTGGGTTGGGATTTATTTTATTATGTCATTCATTCATATTACTTATGCTTAGCCATGCTTAGAATGGGATAAGTAGGATATGAGATCATCAACTTATTTACCTTACTCTTGAATGAGATATTATGAGTTATGTAGAGGTAGGGATCGAGGCAAGTTGGATGATTTGGTTGGTGCTATGTGCACGAGACTCGGGTTTGTGTTTAGTGCTTGCCTGGATCCTAAGGACCGGTTCATGGAGCATGTAACCTGGCTTTACCGTGCCAACCACATGCTGAGATGGGACAGCCTGGCCAATTAATTAGGTGTATCACCGGCGTAGTATGGGTGTTTTGGATGGTGCGGGGAATAGGTGTCAGCTGGACTACCATATGAACCGCAAGGCTCAAGAGGGGGCCACTGCAGCGGGGTTGGAGCATCTTGTATGCTGTTAGGGGTGAAACCTCAGTGGGCCCACGCTCGTCGGGAATCCCTTTGTAAAAGCCTCGTAGTGATCTCCTGGCTACACACCTGGGAAGTGTGAATGTGGTTCGCGGCCACTGGCATAATGGATGTTCTTTTAGTCCACCCGGCAACGGGGGATGAAATCACTACATGTGGGTACAGTGGTGCAAACTCTGCAGAGTCAAAACTGTCATGACAGCAGTGCTCACGGTCAAGAGCGGCTTGGACTTATTCATGATTAGAGGATGATGGATTGGGAAGTTGTGGATGTCAAGCGGGAAGCTTAACATTGGAGATGAGACTATGTTTACTCGATATTGATGATGGGTTGAGGGATTGGGACCATTTCACCTGTGTAGTAATGTAGGTGCTCAATAAGCTAAGGTGATAGGTATTAATTGCGTAGTGCTTTAACCAAGAGTTCAACCTCTCCTTGCTCTAGCCATGCATGACATAACTTTCCCACACTTGCTGAGTACCAACGGTACTCAAGCTTGCTTTTCTGTTGGTTTAAATTGCTGCTCAGGTCAAGGGGATGATGTGGTGTTCAATGACCAAGACTTCGGACCCGAAGAAGGATTCTAGGTTCACGGAGTCCCCCGGGCAATGCCTGTGACGGAGCCCACAAGATTTATATTCCGCTGCTGTTTTATTTACATGTTATGAACATATTATTGTCCATCGATACATTATGCTATGTAAGACTTATTTATATCCTAACACTTGGCTTGTAATAAAATGATGCTTCACTATTTGTCATCACATGTATGAGAGAATGATCCTGGCATACATGTGATATTCACTCGGCTGTTCTTCAGAGAAACCGGGTGTGACAGAAGTGGTATCAGAGTCAAGGTTGCCCGTACGAACGTGGACCTAGGTAGAAATGGACGTATTTAAGGACCTTATTTTCTTAAAAACTATTTTACAAAAGGTGTGGGTTGAAAATGTTATTTAATGGGGTCACTTTATTTATTCACCTTGTCCCAACTTTTATTCAAAATACAACCCTTATTTAATTCTTATCTAACTTGATTTTAAATGCTTTATGTTTTAGATGGTTCGCATGATCCGCACCGCCCCCAAGTCCACTGGAGGGAGGGTTCCTATAGCTGCCCTTGCCTTGAGAGAGGAGAACCGTCCGGTGACGTACCACTCCTATGGGTTGGTAGTAGGAGGCTTGTTGCTCCGTCTTCGGCGTATGCTCCACGCCGCCGGCAACGTGGGCAAGCTGATCATACACTACAGCTCCACCAGGACCATCCGTGAGAAGCGGGAAGAATGGAGCTCAGAGATGAGGATTATCCATGAAAATCAGCTGCTCAAGATCCACCCCTCTCCAGCTTGTTCGGGCGACTCAGGCCGATGCCGAGAAGGATGTCACCTGGGAGGCCGTCACCTGCCAGAGTTACATCAACCGTCGCCACCTGGACCGGACTAAGTACATGTATGTCCTCCAGCGTGAGAGTGGCACCGCAGAGTACAAGTATCCGCCAGTGCAGCAGGGGACTTCCCACGAGCACATGGACTTGTGCCTGGAGGATGCAGCTATGCTCAGCACTCGACTACAGGAGTGCCAGCAGGAGCTTCAGGATGTTCGTGACACCCTGAAGGAGACTGAGGCATTGATTCGCGCCAGCTTGAGGGCGAGAGAAAGAGGAGATGGGAATGAACTGTGTGTCAACGTGAATGACACGTGGACTCCTGACTCTCCAGAGCATCGGGCGAGCAAGCGTCACCGCACTTCTCCACCAGCAGCTTCCCCACCTAAAGCGGAATCAGAGGGGCAGCCGCAATAATGAGGAAGACCCCAACGAGCCAGCACAGTGATACGAGTTGTTTAGAGAAATTTCCCTTATTTCAGCCGGTTATCGAGTAGTCGAGTCAATACCCTATTTATTTGTGTGTTAATGTTTGGTGTGTGACGTGAGTTGTGGAAGCCATGGGCAATTGTCCACAACCTCGTCTTTAGGTTGCTTTGCTTTGGTGTGTGAACCACTATGAATCAATAGTGCATTTTATTTTCGCGTGAGACGTGACACCCAAAGATCTACGTGAAATCTTCAGCAATTGTTTAAATATTAAGGCCTCAAAAGTTTAAGTTAAACAAGCAATTTGGGAAGTTAATACGTAATGCTTTAAGTTAACATTTGGTTGATCATGATAGATGGCTGGAAGAGGAAAAAGTCATGGTGCCAACCCCAACAACAACAACGATGAGGCCGGCAATCCTCACCTTTCTGGAGGACAATACAGGGGCGGTCGCCGTGAAGGAGCTGATCCTATCTATCAAATGATCGAAAATGAGAATCAGCTCATCTAGAGTCTAAATCAAGTGGTGGCCAACTTGCACCAAGCTCCACCCCCACAAGCTGCACCACACCAACCAAGGTTGAGTGAGTTTCTGGGAACTCAACCCCCAATGTTTGCAAGTGCTCCTGAACCTCTGGAGGCAGATGATTGGCTAAAGACCATTGAGAGCAAGATGAGGATCATAGAATGCCAAGGTTATGAGAGGGTGTTGTTTGCCTCTCACCAATTGCATGGACCTGCTGCTGATTGGTGGACCGCTTACGTTGCAGCCCATCACGACCCCGAGAACATCACTTGGGAAGAGTTCAAGCGCAATTTCCGCAACCACTACATACCAAGGGGTGAACTCAAAAACAAGAGAAAGGAGTTCTTGGGACTGCAGCAAGGCAACATGACCGTGAGGGAATACCTCACTAAGTTCACCCAACTATCCCGTTATGCACCACGGGACATCGAAACCGATGAGCAGAAACAAGACTGTTTTGTGGAAGGACTTACCATGGAGATGCAATGTGCAATGTCCTCCAACGAGTATGAAAGCTTTCAAAAGATGGTAGACAAAGCATTTGTCGTGGAGAGGAAGCTGAAGGCCTTGGAGAATGAAAACAAGAGGAAGGTGGGATGGTCACACCAAGCATCAAGTAGCAACACACGTCCACGTCTGATGCAGCAATCTGCAGGGCAGACGAGCTGTGCTGTGATACCCTACTCAGCACCGAGAGGGTACAACCCGAACTTCAGGCCTCCATCAGCACCAGTACAGCCGCAGCGTCAGTTTGTGCAACAGCCATGCCCCACATATCAACCTCGACTAGCAGGACATGGGCCACCGAACCAACCCCAAGATAACAAAGGCCAGGCACCTAAAGTTGGGGTACAATGCTTCAACTGTGGTGAACCGGGGCACTACGCCCATAAGTGCCCAAAGAAGAAGCCCATGCAGCCACAACAGCAGAATGTCATGCGAGGACGGGTGAACCACGTGACCATGGAGGAAGCGCAAGAGGCACCTGACGTGGTAATTGGTAAGTTTCCTGCAAATTTACACATTGCAACCCTATTGTTCGATTCTGGTGCTACCCATTCGTTCATTGCTCAAGGGTTTGTTAAGAAGCATGATCTAGCAACAACACAAATGAACCATATGTTAGCAGTGAACTCTCCAGGGGGAGAAATAAGAACAAGACAAGTGGGTCCCAAGGTGAATCTAGACATTAATGGGGTAGTATTTACTGCAAACCTCATAGTGATAGACTCCCAAGTGATAGATATCATTTTGGGTATGGATTGGTTGACCAAACATAAAGGTATCATCCACTGTTCGACAAGAACGGTGGAACTAACTCACACTAGTGGCACAATAGTGAAGTTCATAGCCGTGCAAGAACCTAGGAGGGACATTAAACTCAATCAAGTTGAGGTGGAAGTGGAAGAGATAAGGATTATCAGGGAATATCCAGACGTTTTTCTGGAGGAGTTGCCACGTATGCCTCCCGATCGTGAAGTGGAATTCGCGATTGAACTAGTGCCTGGAACAGCCCCAATATACAAGAGGCCCTATCGGATGGACTCCAAACACCTGTAAGAGCTCAAGGAGCATATAAAAGAATTGACAGAGAAGGGGTGTATTCGTCCTAGTTCCTCACCATGGGGAGCTCGAGTGATATTTGTGCCCAAGAAGGACGGAACCCAAAGGTTATGCGCAGACTACCGTGCGTTGAACGAAGTAACCATCAAGAACAAGTACCTATTACCCCGCATTGAAGACCTATTTGATCAGTTGAGGGGAGCGTGTGTATTCTCAAAAATTGATCTCAGATCGGGATACCACCAACTGAAGATAAGGCAAACTGACATTCCAAAGACAGCTTTTATATCTCGGTACGGGCTGTATGAATACGCCGTCATGCCGTTCGGGCTAACTAATGCCCCAGCATAATTCATGTACCCCATGAACAAGGTATTCATGGAATATCTGGATAAATTTGTGGTGGTTTTCATTGATGGCATTCTCGTCTTTTCCAAAGATGAAGAAGAACATGAGAGACATTTAAGACTGGTGTTGCAAAAGATGAGAGAACACCAACTATATGCCAAGCTGAGCAAGTGTAAGTTTTGGCTAAAGAGAGTTCCCTTCTTAGGACATATAATTTTGGAGGGAGGAATCTCCGTAGATCCTGCCAAGAACGAGGATGTGCAGAAGTAGAAGACCCCTGAGAATGTCGGGGAAATTCGAAGCTTCTTAGGATTGGCCGGGTATTATCGACGGTTCATTGAGGGTTTCTCCAAGATCTCGAGACCCCTCACCAAATTTTTAGAGAAGGGAATCACCTTCACATGGACACCGGAGTGTGAGACGAGTTTTCAAGAACTGAAGAAAAGATTGACAACAACCCCAGTGCTAGTTATGCCAGATATGCAGAAGAATTTTTCGGTGTATTGCGATGCCTTTGGACACGGGTTGGGATGTGTTCTCATGCAAGAGGGGCATGTCGTTGTGTATGCGTCCCCACAGCTCCGAAAACACGAGAAGAACTATCCTACGCATGACCTAGAGCTAGCCGCAGTGGTACACGCATTGAAGATTTGGCGGCATTACTTGATGGGAAAGAGGACAGAGATATATACGGATCATAAGAGCTTAAAGTACATTTTCACACAGCCAGATCTCAACCTCAGACAAAGGAGATGGTTAGAGCTAATCAACGACTTTGATGTGGGCATCAACTACCATCCTGGGAAAGCGAACATCGTGGCTGATGCTTTAATCCGGAAGGTGCAGGTCAATATGTTGGCCTTAAAGACATGCCTACAGAATTGAAGGAAGAGATTGCAAAACTCAATCTATGTGTGGTGAACAGTGGTGAGGCCATCACCATGGAAGTGGACTCCACATTAGAGCAAGACATATGCAACGGTCAGAAAAATGACGAGAAGATACAAGAAATTAGAGAACTCATCAAATAAAATAAAGCCCCTAGGTTTAGAGAGGATGAACAAGGTACTGTGTGGCATGGGAAAAGAATCTTTGTGCCTGAGGTGAAGGAGATCCGTGAACTGATTTTGAAGGAGGCTCATGATTCCGAGTACTCCATTCATCCTGGAAGTACGAAGATGTATCATGACCTCAAGAGCAGATATTGGTGGTATGGCATGAAGCGATATGTCGCGGAACATGTCGCCCTATGTGACACATGTCAGCTAGTAAAAGTAGAACATCAAAGACCCGCGGGACTGTTGCAACCACTCAAAGTGCCTGAATGGAAATTGGAAGAAATCGGTATGGATTTCATAGTGGGACTACCCAGGACCTAATCGGGATATGAGTTGATATGGGTCATCATCGACAGGCTAACTAAGGTAGCTCATTTCATCCCCGTGAAAGAAAGCTACAGTGGATCCAAATTGGCAGAATTGTACATGTCAAGGATCGTATGTTTTCATGGAGTGCCAAAGAAGATAGTGTCAGATCGAGGGACACAATTCACCTCAAGGTTCTGGCAGAAGTTACATGAAACCATGGGAACTCATCTGAATTTGAGTTCTGCCTATCACCCCCAGACTGACGGGCAGACGGAAAGAACCAATCAAATCCTTGAGGATATGCTGAGAGCTTGTGCACTCAAGAACAATAGGAGTTTGGATAAGAACTTACCGTATGCGGAGTTCTCCTACAACAACAGCTATCAGGCTAGTATGAAGATGTCACCATTCGAGGCGTTGTATGGGAGGAAGTGCAGAACTCCACTATTTTGGAACCAAACTGGAGAAAGTAAAGTATTTGGGCCCGAGGTACTACAAGAAGCCGAGGCAAAAGTGAGGGAAATCCTCAACAATTTGAGGATAGCGCAGACCCGAGAAAAGAGCTATGCCGATGTACGGAGAAGAGAGCTCGTTTTCAATGTGGGAGACTATGTTTATCTCAAGGTGTCCCCTATCCGAGGACTTCGTCGGTTCAATGTAAAAGGGAATTATCACCGCGATACATCGGACCCTTCCAAATTCTGGAGAGGAAAGGCGAAGTGGCATATCAACTAGAACTACCGGCTCGCCTATCAGATGTGCACGATGTATTTCATGTGCCATAGCTCAAGAAATGTTTAAGAACGCCCGAAGAGATGTTACCCATGAATGAGGTGCACGTACGAGAGGATCTTTCTTGTGCCGAGCAACCGGTCAAGATTTTGGAGACAATGGAACGCCTCACAAGAAATAAAAGAATCCGAATGTGCAAGGTGCAGTTGAAGCATCACTCGGAAGCAGAAGCCACATGGGAGCGAGAAGACGAGCTTAAAGCACAGTTTCCGGATTTGTTTTCCTAGAATCACCAATCTCGAGGACGAGATTTCTTTTAAGGGGGGTAGAGCTGTAACACCGCAAAACCTGCTAAAGAGGGGAATTTAAAAATTTTGGACGTATTGCATGTGGTGAAGCAATTCAAATTCAAACTGGAATTCAAATTTAAATCAAAACAGAAAAAGAAAAGGAAAAGGAAAAATGGCCAGTGGGCCAAAATCCATCTCAGCCGGCCCAAAACCCGCGCGTGCATCTCCCCCTCTCCCTCTCTCTGACACGCGGGACCCGCGTGTCATCTCCTTCCCGCGCGCCCCCAATTGCTCCGGTTCCTTCGCGCCCGATCGCACGCGCCCCCACTCCCGGATTCCTCGCGCTCAACCCAATCCCGAATCCCTCGCGCCGTCCTGCTCGGTCGCAACAAACCCCCGTGCCCCCGGCCATGATAAAAACAGATGTCCCCGCTGCCCTCCCCTCGCGCAAACAGTTCCTCAACCGGAGAGCGCCGCCGCCGTTGAGCTTGTAATTCCCCAAGAGCGTCACCGTTTCCCTCTGTCAAACCGATCTCGTGACCCCGCAGCACCGCGCACAAGCTGTAGACACCGACCCCGGAGGGAAACGCCGCCGGAAATGACCATCCCGACGCTCGCCGGTGAGTACCGCCGCCGCTCGCCGGTGAAACTTCCGAATTACACGGTTCCGATCCATCCTAATCATCGGTGTGCCATCGCTAGACCCCAGTGAAGCGTCACGACCCGAGAGCTCGAAGGGATCACCGCCCCAACTGCCACTTCGACGAGCACAGCAAGTCGTCGCCGCCTGTCCTCGTCGCCGACCGGGTTCTGAGTCCTTCAGGCCTAAGAAATTGGCCTAGGTGAGCTCCCCTACCTCCCCTCTGCCGTTTGCTACCAAAAAGGGCGGGTGTTAGCGTCTGTAGATGAAGATCTGCGACCTCACCGGCGAGATCGCGCCTCTGCCGCCGTGCGCCGCCGCGCGCACGGGCGAACTCCGGCCAGGAGCGACGTGGCCTCTTGTGGGCTGCCTATTTTAAATCGTGTGACGCATAATAGGAATCCGGCGTACCCCTTCGCAATCTAATCATGACCCTCCATTTAAAATAGGACGGTCCACGTCAGCCCCGCATTATAAAGGCCGGGAATCTTACGCGCTACCCCCTGGGGATCTCGGAAAACACGAGCTAGCCCCGGAAACTTCTGATCTAGCCCCTAGACCTTCAGAAATTCATGTAAATTCATTTAAAAATCCGTTTTAGACCCTGGACTTAATAAAAATTAGGAAAACCTCTCTGTTTTGTGTAATTAGACCCCTGAAAATTTAGGAAATAGCAAAATAGACCCTGCAGTAGGGTGGGTTTGCACTTCAGACCCTATAGGAGATTAAATTCAGAAATTTGAACAAGTGATTAGGATTTGAATTCAAATGGTGATGCAAACACATGAGCAAATACAAAGTTAAATTTTCCTAGCACTCAGAAAACCTTTAGAATGAGTTAAAAACTGATTTTAGGCTGAAATGAGATCTGACTAAGTACTGCTTATTTTTATTATTTCTAGAAACACATTTTTAGGCTAGGAAATAATTCTGAAAATGGGTAAAATAAATTTAAATTGGTTCCCATCAGAGAGGAAGTTCAAAAATATTTTATTGAACATTTTAGATCAGAACCTATTCTGTTTAGGTGATATGTCTTACTAGTTTAGTATTAAAGTTCACTTTTTGGCATAGAAAATAAATCTGAAAATATAGGAAGAATAGGTAAGCATAATTAGAAAATGTTAAATGAGGTCTTCAATTCCAAAAACTTCAAATTAAGATTTTGTCGAAGATCTAAAAACCTATTTGGAGTAGGAAACTTTCTTTCATGCAAATTTTGTGCCTTTCAAGACCAAGACTTTCCATTCCCAGAGCAGCAGGAAGAAGGCAAGTGTCCTTGACTACTTTGATCCTATACTAGGATGTGTAGTTAGAATTTAATTACTTGCATTGTCAATTTGTAATATGGTACCCAAGCTAGAAAGTTTCCCTAGAGTTTCATATTCTTACTTCCTTGTAGCCTGGGGTGGGATTTATTTTATTATGTCATTCATTCATATTACTTATGCTTAGCCATGCTTAGAATGGGATAAGTGGGATATGAGATCATGAACTTATTTACCTTACTCTTGAATGAGATATTATGAGTTATGTAGAGGTAGGGATCGAGGCAAGTTGGATAATTTTGTTGGTGCTATGTGCACGAGACTCGGGTTTGTGTTTAGTGCTTGCCTGGATTCTAAGGACCGGTTCATGGAGCATGTAACCTGGCTTTACTGTGCCAACCACATGCTGAGATGGGACAGCCTGGCCAATTAATTAGGTGTATCCTCGGCGTAGTATGGGTGTTTTGGATGGTGCGGGGAATAGGTGTCAGCTGGACTACCATATGAACCGCAAGGCTCAAGAGGGGGCCACTGCAGCGGGGTTGGAGCCTCTTGTATGCTGCTAGGGGTGAAACCTCAGTCGTCCCACGCTCGTCGGGAATCCCTTTGTAAAGACCTCGTAGTGATCTCCTGGCTACACACCTGGGAAGTGTGAACGTGGTTCGCGGCCACATGCATAATGGAGGTTCTTTTAGTCCACCCGGCAACGGGTGATGAAATCACTACATGTGGGTACAGTGGTGCAAAATATGTAGAGTCAAAACTGTCATGACAGCCGTGCTCACGGTCAAGAGTAGCTTGGACTTATTCATGATTAGAGGATGATGGATTGGGAAGTTGTGGATGTTAAGCGGGAAGCTTAATATTGGAGATGAGACTATGTTTACTTGATATTGATGATGGGTTGAGGGATTGGGACCATTTCACCTGTGTATTAATGTAGGTGCTCAATAAGCTAATGTGATAGGTATTAATTGCGTTGTGCTTTAACCTACAGTTCAACCTCTCCTTGCTCTAGCCATGCATGACATAACTTTCCCACACTTGCTGAGTAGCAACGGTACTCGAGCTTGCTTTTCTGTTGGTTTAAATTGCTGCTCAGGTCAAGGGGATGATGTGGTGTTCAATGACCCAGACTTCGGACCCGAAGAAGGATTCTAGGTTCACGGAGTCCCCCGGGCAACGCCTGTGATGGAGCCCACAAGATTTATATTCCGCTGCTGTTTTATTTACATGTTATGAACATATTATTGTCCATCGAGACATTATGCTATATAAGACTTATTTATATCCTAACACTTGGCTTGTAATAAAATGATGCTTCAATATTTGTCATCACATGTATGAGAGAATGATCCTGTCATAAATGTGATATTCACTCGGCTGTTCCTCAGAGAAACCGGGTGTGACGCTGGAATTGTTTTCCTACAGAAAATCCTACTGGGCCCGCATATTTAAATTCCAGCCACTAGAATTGAAGCCACACCGGGACCGCGGGGTTTTGCGCGCCAGCACACGGGATCCCGGCCACACACGATCACGGGTTTGAATTCTGAGCTGCTGACAGCCGGGGCCCATGGTTTCTTCTTCCTCCCGCCCTCTTCCTCGCGCTCGCGCACTCCCCCCTCAGCGGAGCAAACGACTGCTCGCCAGACCGGCGTTTCCGGCCGCCGCCCAGCTAGAGGCTCGCCACCAGAGGGTTTAGGGCACCGAGGAACACGATGGTGGGTTCTGCTTGGGCTGCGGGTGGCCGGAACCAGCTCGGCGACGTGCGGCGGCTACTGTTGTGATTCGGCGCCGTCGCCCGAGGTCTCCAGCCCGCCAACACTTGAACCGATGAGCTCTACAGAACCAGCGCAGTTCTAGGAAGATCGGCACAACCTCAAAGTAGCTCGAGAGTGGCTGCAAATATGGTTTCACCGTGCAACCGAATGGGTCCGCGGCGAACACCCCTAGTAGAGCTTGAAATCCATCGCGCGGAGGCGTTTTCATGCGATGGATGCTAAAGGGAATTGATTGCCGGCTAATCCAGCATCTACGTGCAAAGTTTGATGATCTGCGGAGGATTGGAGAGGGGGAATTTGAAGGAACTGTACCGGGAGCTCGGGTTGAGGCCGCCGGAGCAAAACTTCGAAATTCACCGTCGATAGCTTACGGCATGGCCTGAGCTTCAGGTGGAAACAGCGTGGAGTCCGTGCGCTCCTTTTGCCGCCCTTGCTCAGCCGTGAAAGTTGCTCTGGTGTGCTGTCCTCATGCGCCCGGTCGTCGGATGCAACTAGCTCGCCGCTGTGGCGGTGGTTCTAGGGCACAGGAGGCTGAAGTTCGCTTGCTTGTGGGTCAGGGAGGTGGAGGCCGAGCTCAGGGCGCTTTCTAGCAGCTCGGGGGGGAAAGGGCATGAGCATGCCTTCGGTTTCCCGATCGACCAAGCGGTGAGGAGAAAAACATGGCTTTGTTTAGTGTCGCTCGCGAGGAGGGAAAACAAATGGGCTTTGCTTCGACCAGGGGGTGATCAAGCTGCTGAACCGCCTCTGGGCGCTGCGCGTGGGGGAATGAAGCAGCTGGTGGCCCTGCCGAGCCTCCCAGCGCCTCCACGGTGGAAGCTGCTCGTGGCTCACGCGAACTGTTCGATGAAATTTCCCACCGAGGCTGAGACTTAGTGTGCAAGGCACCCTCTTTAGCTCTATGACATGTGGGTCCCACTCCACATTTACCTCCCAAATATCTTCTCAAGCTGATCCTCTCAATCCCCCGAATTCTAAGTTTAAAAGGTGGGTTAGAATTCGAATCCTTCCAATACAGTTTGAATTTGCTTGCCAAATTTGAATTTGGTTGAAGTTTGCAAATTCTTCTCTTTACTCCTTTTTGAGCCCACCCTACAAATGAAAAGTTTGTGATCAAACTTTTCCCTATAATTCCAACTATATGGCTGCATGTTTATTCAAAGTTTTTGGTCACCCCATGTGTAAACTTTGAATCTCAAATCTGATTTTTAAACTTACATGCAAAGAGGTATTTAACTCCTTATTGGTTCAACACTTATAAATAAAAATGTGAGCCTCATTTTGGATGGTCATCCATGTATCACTTTGCATGAAGAAAAGTTTTAGCAAGTCCCAATTTTCATGTCTTTGCCACACATATGAACTCAAACCTTAGTTTTTATTCATACACATTTTTGGTACTTTTACAGATCCCCTTCTTCTTAGGCGATGGCAATTGCGGTATGGAGGTGGTCCGTTTCCTCCCGGGCGGCCACTGCTTCAGCTCGGGCCCTTTCAGCCTCCTCCTTCCACTTCACCGCCTCAAGCCTTTGACGGCCAAGGGATCCCTCAAGGAGCCGCGCCCACTTGGCCTCTCGCCAGGCAATATCTGCCAAAGGGAAATAAAAGACATGGTCCCGGATGAGCCCCAGGGCAAACTACGAAGAAGAAGGTCAGGAAAATGAGACTTACGCCGCTCGGGAACATGCCACAGCTAAGCCTCTACAGTGTGTCCACGAGACAATCCCGACCGGAGTCAAACAGCTCCATAGCTTTGGCGATCCGAGAACAGGAGAAGGAAGCATCATCCTCCTTGCCCGCTGCGCCGCTAGAGCTGGAGAGTCCCCGGCTTGCTGGAGGAAGCTCTGATCCTCCAGGTCTAGGCTCAGAGCTACGATAAGAACTGCTTCTCTTAAAAAACCTGGGCTCCGAAGCCTGGGAATCGACAGCAACCAAAGGAGGAGCCACCACCGCCGTGAGTGCCTCCTCCATCGCCCAGCCCTATCACTTCCTGCGAACCAGTGGTACCTCTGGAGACGACTCCACCTCCGCCTTGGCAGCGGCTGGCTCCACTTCAGGGAGGGGGGCCTTGCCCCTCTCAGACTAAACCACTGCGGCCGGGGCCGCCTCGGTGGTGGCTGGGATCGGCGGAGATGGCTGAGATGCCCCCGCGGCAGTTGGGAGAGAGGGCACCTCCTCCACTGTCGGCTTCACACCTCTTGTCCACAATGGAGTGGGCTCAACGGATGAAGCACCGAAGGCCGGAAGTGGTGAAGCTCCCAGCGACGCCAGGATTGTAGGATCAAAGAGCACGTGAAAAGCTACCAGAGGGGGGGTGAATGGTATATTAAAACTTTTTATGTGGAAGCTACAAAAACCCCTCGGCGGAAAATCGATCTCATAATGAAACCATGAGTGCGACTGTTTTCGACGTGTTCAAACATGACTAAACTAGTGGATATTATGGATAATCACGTCACGAATCCACTGCAACGATAATCACATGAAAGCACAAATAGAACTTGAGTTATGATCAAAAGGCTAGACGAAGGTCAATCTGTTCTACCTGATTTTAAAAACAGATCTGCAATGCTGCAAAGAAACTCGTGTATCTGAAAAACCATAATTCCAATGAACGTGCATTTTTCATAGATTATAGATAATCAAGTTTTGAAGACAACACAAAAAGAATCACGTCATTTGGATCAGTAAAACGCGAGTTATGATAGAAACACCAGAGCAACATCGGTCTGTCCTGAAACTCGCTGAGGAAAAACTTGTCTGAAACAAGTCGGACGAACAAGTCACCAAAACTCCTCTAAACTACGAATTTTATTGATAAAAACTCAAGAGAAGCAGCCACAAGTCATGCTCTCCACGAGCCTTGGCCTCCCTTGCTTATATAACCAGCCCTAAGGCCAACCCAATCCAACTAGGACTCCTACTCCTACTTGGATTCAAACTCTAACTTTCTAAAACTGCTCAAGACTCTTCTATACGCAGATAGAAGCAATCTTAAGACTTCCAAACACCTTAGGAACGTCCCAAACATTTTTAAAACAATTCTGCTTGGTTCCTAACATGAAATCCTATTATAACCAACTCGAAACTTTCCATAAACAAACCATAACCGCCTCAGCCGCAGCCTTAGCTCAAAATCCAGCCGGTTGAACCTTTTCAACCAAATCTTAACTTTCATATCGTTTCACCACGCCTTGGCACAAAGTTTCCATGTCCATGCACCCCTTGCATACGTGCAAACACTTTCCAAAACGTTCACAACACCTTCATATGCATTTATCTGGACCCAAACATGCTGCGTGACCTCCCGATCTGCTCAACCACAATTCCTCCCGAACTTGGTTGTTGAACCTCATCTTCTCCCTAAGACTAGTTCAAGGATTTCCATCACCAGCCATGTCTTGACCTGAAGCAAAACCTGCACATAAGCAAACATCCACTTGTTTCCGAGCACAAGTCCGCGACTTGACCCACGTTAGTCCGAAAACCACAACACCTTACATGAGCACCTCACATAAACATGTTGCAAACCATAGCAATGTATTAACCACCATAATCAGCCATAACACATCAAAAACTTAGTAAGAGAATACTAAGCAAACATTCCATAAGCCAAGATGCAAGTTCGAAACATTGCAAGTTAAAAATAGAGTGGCTGAAAAAATTAACACTATGACAACAGTTGCTCCACAGTGACAGTTACTCCTGAAATGCAATGATAAAGTTCGGACTGTAACACCCTCAATTTCACTACCACGCATTGCATGCATTTTTCATATAGAGAAACATTTAAAAAGAAGAAGAAATAAAGAGAGGAATATAGAAGCAAATAAAATAATAAAAGGAAATAGAAATGGAAAATAATGAAATAAATAGAAAAGAAAAAGAAAGAAAAAGAAAAAATAAATAAAAAAGCCAAATTGGGCCACCCCAAAATTTCCCCAAAATTTCCGAAATTTCCCCCCAAATTTTCCCCTTCCCTAATTTCCCAAATTTTTCCTAATTTTCCTGATTTTCCCCAAATTCCCCTAGGGGGAATTTCCCCCACATTTGGGGGGGATCCACCCCCCCAATTTGGCCACACTAAATTAGGGGGGAACCCTAATTGGGCCCAACAACCCTTGGCCGCAGCCCATTAGGGGGAGAACCCTAGCCGCCCCCCTCTTGGACTCTTGTGGGCTTTTATTTTCTAATTAAATCCTAGCCATTGGTGGAAAATAAATAATAAAATCCCAGTTTCTAGTTTCCACCTCTTTTAAAATTAAATCTCAGCCCTTGGATAATTGGGTTGCTAAAATCCTAGCCACCCTAGCACTTTCCCCCTTATAAATATAACTCCCCCCTTAGCCGCCACCACCCCTCACTATTTTTTTTGGCCGCCGCCCCCTCCCCTTGGTGCCATGTCACCGCCCCTCCCCCCTGCTGGAATTTGGCTGCTGTCGAGCTCCGTCACGCCTCGCCATCGCCGGAGAAGAAGCCCCCGACGTCCTGCCCTAGCTGCAGCCTCATAATTCTCCACGGAAAATCTTCCGCTGCTCCCATTGCAAGAGAGGAGGTTCTGATGCAAGGAAGAGAGGGGGAAGAAGTGAGGTAGGTCTTCGTTACCCCCCTTACAACGTCGCCGCTGTTTCTACGCACCCATTTTATTCACCCCCTGCAAGCAGAAAATTCTGTGTGTGCACAGACAATGTTTTGGTCAATTTTTTATGGTGGAATTGATCTACACATTATGTCAAGATCATGACCACGTCCACACTTAATCCCAGAAGCCTTGACCATCATAAAACCCCATGGAAGCCTACTAAAACATGCAAGAACACGTGCAAACTGATTTTATTAAACTGCACCATAGGAATTGCATTCATTCACCTCATTGCATCTTGAGTAAAGTTTGTGCATGATAATTGATTGCTGTAAATTTTGTATGTACGTGGTCGTGAGTAGAAGGACACGCTCAATAGGCCGTCTACGAGGAGCTACCGCACCAAGACTTCGAGACGCTTGAGCAACACGAACCGCGGGAGCAAGGCAAGTGCCCCTTGACCATATTGATCCCATGTTTTGAAACTGTTTTGCTTGCGAAAACGTGTATGCTTGTGTCAAATTGATGGCACACCCTTTTATAGGAGTTTACTAGTTTTTTTAACCATCCTTGTCGCCGGGAAGGTTGATGAGTTGGGTATAGTCGTTTTTCCTTTTTGCTTCACTTAGCTTACAGGATACGGGAAGCAGAAATAAAATATGTTAGCTACTGCACTCATACGAATAAAGATGATGATAACATGATAATGTTAATGAGCAAGTAATTGGAGAGATCTTGGCGAGCTTGGTTCGTGGATGTTGCTGAATGAGATGGTGGTTTGCTTGCCGTAGATCTAAGGATCGGTTCATGCGAGCACATGCCAGGAAAACAGTGCCACCACAAGACCAAATATGTGTGCGGCTTAGCTGACTAATTAGGTGTATTGCTAGCTTGTTATGGACCTTTGGATGGCGCGGGGAATGGGAGTCGAGGAGGACTGCCCTGGGAATTGCATGGCACAAGAGGGGCCCGTGGGTGGCAGAATGGAGATTCGAGCCTGCCAGTGAAACCTCAGTGGGTCCGTACATCATTGTAGCCCCTTTGTAAAGGCTATTTTGTGATCTCTTGGCCATACACCAACGGTTGTGTACTGGTATAATGGAGGTTCTCTTTAGTCGCCGACGGGTGACGAAATAACAAACTTGTGGTTAAAGTGGTGCCACCTCTGCAGAGTGTAAAACTATAATGATAGCCGTGCTTCCGGTTACAAGCACCTGGCCAACTTCCATGATTAGAGGCAAAACTTGGGATTTTTATTCGGGTATGGTCATTGGGAGGTTTTTTGGGACTGTTTTGGGTCATGACAATGAGTTTGGTTTCGGTTATATGAAAATGAGATGATTATGAATATTTATGAGTATGAGATGATCTTGAGAAAGATTAATGGCTGATTGAGACTTGATATATGGTGAATTATGATGAAGGAATGTTGATGATTAGATTGGTTATGATGGGATTTAACTCACCTAGAAATAGTTGCTGTTTTTACCTTGTTTGTGAAATAAATTTTGCTTGTTTCAATGAACCTTTTTATTCCCTATCTTGTTGTAAGCTACATGTCATACCGTAAAGTGCTATTTTCCGGTGCATTTTTTTGTCTTTCTCTTCAATTGGGACAGCCGCACCCCCTATTTTCTTGTTATATGGCTGCTGCAATTTCCAGATTTTATTACCCTCTTCTCCAATGTTCTCATATCTTCTATATAGATGTCGATCACTAGGAGTACAGCGCACATGAGCACTCGCCCGCCGCCCTCGGATGCTCATTGAACCCCATCAGGATTTTCAATGGACCGGTTTGGGTGGAGGTAGAAGTGAAGCCCCATGTGGAGGAAGCTAATCACTCAAGCACTATAGAAGAGGAAGATGGTCCAGAGGAAGTAGAGCCATATGAGGATGAGATGGAAGAGGAGCCACACCAGTACGCACCCTAGCAGTAGTACCACGCGGGCTTACACCAGGAGGAGGAACCCTTTGAAGCTGAACCGCAAGGAGGTTGGCAAGGAGAGTAGCCACAACATGTTGAGGCTGAAAATGAAGATGATGAACCGGTCTTCCATTTTGCTTAGGAATTTCGGTCTAATGGAACGGAGGGAGGACATGCATCCAGGGAGTTAAGAGAGTTCCTCAATCGCTGCAACTTATACCCAGGGTACCTCATCAAGAAATTGTGACACCCGGTTCCGAAAATAGAACCAACTGAATGCATATGTGTGCCCAGGATGTTCATCACACATACACATGCAGTCCACAAACTGAATTCAGAATATAACCACGATCAAATAGTGTTTATGTAGTTTATTACAATGACTCAATGTCTCACTCATGAATATCTAACTTATTCTTGCAGCAGAAGACTTTAAACAACAGTGGAAACTGGCTAAGACAGCAGGTTCCAACTTCAACTCCACAGGCATGTTGACGGTAGTGCGCACGCCTAGTAATCCACATGATCCTCGAAGTACTCTTCTCCTGTTGTTGTTGTATATGTGGGAATGCAAGGGTGAGTACATTTCGTACTCAGCAAGTGCGGGAAAAGTATGACATGTAGCTTACAAAAAGGTAGGGAATAAAGAGGCTCATTGCAGCAAGCAAATTTTTATTTCACGAACATGTTAAAAACAGCAACTATTTCTAGGTGAGTTTAATCCCATCATAACCAAGTATTTCATCAATATCATAATTCACCATTTATCATGTCTCAACCAGCCATTAATTTTTCTCAAGTTCATCTCATACTCATAAATATTTATGACCACCTCATATTCATATAACCGAAACTAAACTCATTTTCATGACCAAAAACAGTCCCAAAACGAATCCCAATGACCATACCATAACCATACCAAAGTTTTGCCTCTAATCATGGAAGTTGGTGTAACACGCTCAAATTCATTACCATGCATTGCATACATTTTTCATGTAGAGAAGCATTTGAAAATAAGAAATGGAGAAAGAACCCTAGAAATGGAAAAATAACCCTAGAAATGGAGAAAGAACAATAGAAATGGAGAAAGAACCATAGAAATGGAGAAAGGAATATAGAAATGGAGAAAGGGACATAGAAATGGAGAGGGGAATATATAAATGGAAAAAAGGGACATAGAATTGGAGAGAAATGGAAATAAATTAGCTGAAATGAGCCATTCCCGAATTTCCCCCAAAAATTTCCAAATTCCCCAATTCCCCAAAAGAGGAATTTTCCCTACATTTGGGGGAAATTTATCCCCAATGTAGCCGCAGCCTAAAGGGGGGAAAACTCTAGTACTCTTTGGTTGAGATCCAAATTGACTAGGACTCTTTGGTTGAGTTCCAATTGTAGGACTCTTCTTTTCTCCCCATTATAAATACAACCCCCACCCCCCCGGCCACAGCCCCTCCCCCTCCCAAATCGCTGAGTTGGAGCCCCCTCCCCCCTCCAAGTCGCCGAGTTGGCCACCCCCCTGCCGGAGTTTTGTCACCGGTGAGCCCCGCCGGTGAGCCCCACCGACGAGCCCCGCCTCCGAGCCCCTCCGTCGAGCCCTGTGTCGAGACCCGCCGACAAGCCCCGTCACGCCTTGCCGTCACTGGAGAAGAAGTCTGATGATTTGTCCTACCATAATTCTCCACAGAAAAATCCCCCGCTGCTGCCATTGCTAGGAGGGAGGCCCTGCCGCAAGGGAGAAGTGATGTAGGTCTTCATTGCCCATCTTACGATGTCGCCGTCATTTCTACGCATCCGTTTTCTTCGCCCCCTTCGAGCAGAAACTTTTGCCTGTGGACAGATCGTGTTTTGATAGTTTTTTTACGGTGGAATTGATCTAGATCTTGTGACAAGATCATCACCACGTCCATACTTGATCCCTACACCCATGTTCATCATAAAACCCTATGAAAGCCCATTAAAACATGCAAGAACACATACAAACTGGTTTAATAAAACTGCACTATATGATTTGCATTCACCTACCCCATTGCATCTTGAGTAAAGTTTGTGCATGAATTGATTGCTGTAAATTTTGAATGTGCATAAGTAGAAGGACAAGCTCAAGAGGCTGTCTACGAGGAACTACAGCACCAAGACTTCGATACGCTTGAGCAACACGAACCACGGGAGCAAGGCAAGTGCCCCTTGACCATATTGATCCCATGTTTTGAAACTGTTTTGTTTGCGAAAACATGTATGCTTGAGTCAACTTGATGGGACATCCTTTTATAGGAGTTACTAGTTTTGTTAACCATCCTTGTCGCCGGGAAAGTTGATGAGTCGGGTATGGTCGTTTTTCTTTGTTGCTTTTCTTAATTTACGGGATACGGGAAGCTGAATTAAAACATGTCAAGCTACTGCACTCATATGAATAATGATGATGAGAAATTGAAGATTATAATGAGCATGGAATCGGGGAGATCTAGGCAGGATTGGTTCATGGATGTTGCTGGATGAGATGGTGGTTTGCTTGCCGTAGATCTAAGGACCGGTTCATGCGAGCACATTCCAGGCAAACAGTGTAAGGGCCTAAGTTTTTGCACACATCCAAAGTGTTCATCACACCATACACACACCTCATTTGAATTCTATCAAGTTCAAATGGGCATTTGGTAGATAATTCAAATTTCAAGGGGTATTAGTGGTACTACTGTTTAGAGCAGTGGGGGAAATTTAATTCATAGGTTAAAATGGAAGTGGGGACCTCATGTCAGTCTAACCAGTGATCAACCGACTGAAGAGTGCCGGGACTTGGTTTCTCGGGCTGCAGCCACGGTTGCCACCGTGCCGAGGCTCGGCGCCAGCAGCTGCTTCGCCCGGCGCCCCGGTGGAACCGACATTTGGAGTCTATATCCTTCCCCGAGCAGCTCAGTGCCAGGTTCTCCTCCATTCTCATGTGCCTACTCGTCTTCAGTGCTGCTCTCATGATAAAGGTTGCCACCACCTCGCTCTCGGTGTTGCCGAGCGCACACCGCCACACACTCCGGTTGAGCGAGCCCTCCACAGCAAAAACGATCGCCATCTCTTGCTCTACCGTGCTGTCACCTCAGACAAAGGGTCCCCTATGGTGTTTGGCGGCAAATTGAGGATTTTCACCGAGCTCTCACGAGTACCGGCGGAACTCCAATTCGGATCGCTGTTGACAGAGCTGCCACAGCCGTCGTCGTCGTCCGCTTGCTACACGAGAAAGATGCGCTATACTTCCTAGATCGTGTAGCTGCAAGCCTTGTAGCAAATGATCAACCATGTGTAGAGAATTTCCAAGCATCCCGAAACCTAGAGGAAACTAGCCGAGCTTGTTCTAAACCCAAATTCGGGTTATAAGGTTCCCCAACGCTCGATCCAGTTTTCACATAGTTGGTACACGTCCTAGCGCGTCTCCTCAAAGAAGAACTGAACGAAACCATCCCTAATCGGCCGAGTTCTAGCCATTTTTCGTGCCGCCATTAGAAAAGCACCTTGGGTCATCGGTGAGATCGATGTTGCGGCCGCTTCAGAGCTTCCTTGAGTTCATGACAATCTTCCCTAGGGTGCACTGATGCTTTACGACCGTTAGCTCGATCTTTTGAGGTGCTAGGAAGCCTGGCCGACACGGCCAAAGTTCTTCCGAAGCCGCCGCTTGTCGCTGGCCATGTTCCGGTGGTTGTCATGTCGAGCTAAGTCCAGCACCATGTTCTCCATGGGGTATTAGGCAGAGGCAGCAAAAATCTCGGAGTTTTGTTGTCACACCCGGTTTTTCCGAAGAACAACCAAGGTGAATATCACATGTATGCCAGGATCATTTTCTCATACATGTGATGACAAATAGTGAAGCATCATTTATTACAAGCCAGGTGTCGAATAAAAATAAGTCTTACATAGCAAATGTCTCGATGGACAATAATAAGTTCATCACAAGTAAATAAACTAGCAGCAGAATATTATTCTTGTGGGCTCCGTCACAGGCGTTGCCCGGGGGTCTCCATGAACCTAGAAACCTTCTTCGGGTCCAAAGTCTTGGTCATTATACACCACCTCATTATCTTGACCTGAGCAGCAATATAAACCAACAAAATATGCAAGGTTGAGTACCGATGGTACTCAGCAAGTGTGGGAAAGTTATGTCATGCATGGCTAGAACAAGGGGAGGTTGAACTCATGGTTAAAGCACTACGCAATTAATACCTATCACCTTAGCTTATTAAGCACCTACATTACTACACAGGTGAAATGGTCCCAATGTCCCATCCCATCATCATAATCAAATAACCATAACATCATTTCCAATGTTAAGCTCCCCGCTTAACATCCACAACTTCCAAAACCATCAATCCTCTAATCATGAATAAGTCCAAGCCGCTCTTGACCGTGAGCACGGCTGTCATGACAGTTTTGACTCTGCAGAGTTTGCACCACTGTACCCACATGTAGTGATTTCATCCCCCGTTGCCGGGTGGACTAAAAGAACCTCCATTATGCCAGTGGCTACGAACCACATTCACACTTCCCAGGTTTGTAGCCAGGAGATCACAACGAAGCCTTTACAAAGTGATTCCCGACGAGCGTGGGCCCACTGAGGTTTCACCCCAAACAGCATACAAGAGGCTCCAACCCCGCTCCAGTGGCCCCCTCTTGAGCCTTGCGGTTCATATGGTAGTCCAGCTGACACCTATTCCCCGCACCATCCAACACCACCCATACTACGCCGGGGATACACCTAATTAATTGGCCAAGCTGCCCCATCTCAGCATGTGGTTGGCACGGTAAAGCCAGGTTACATGCTCCATGAACCGGTCCTTAGGATCCAGGCAAGTACTAAACACAAACCCAAGTCTCGTGCACCCAGCACACAACCAAAACATCCAACTTGCCTTGATCCCTACCTCTACATAACTCTCAATATCTCATTCAAGAGTATGATAAAATAAACTGATAATCTCATATCCCCAAATATCCCATTCTAAGCATGGCTAAGCATATGCATAATAATAAATGATAGATAAAATAAATCCCAACCCAAGCTACAAGGAAAAAAGGTAATGCAATTCTAGGGAAACTTCCTAACATGGGTTCCATATTTAAATTGACAATGCAAATAATTCTAGCTACACATCCTAGCATAGGATCAAAGTGGTCAAGGACACTTGCCTCCTTCCTGCTGCTCTTGAAATGGTTAGTCCTGATCTTGAAAAGGAATAACTTGCTCTTGAGCAGGTTCTACACCATACCATCACACATAGCAAAAGAAAAACAACAATCCATAAGACATAGTTCACACTTCCACTTCATACAAACCACACATTCACATGTAACAAAGCCATTCAAAACTTCTATGTGTTGTGTTTACTCTATGTGTGTTGACCTTTGGCTTACATGCACTTTTAATCATGTGTATATGATTCCTACTTTTGTATTCACATTTATGCTTGCATACTTTATATATGAGTTTCCAATTTAAATAAATTCCTTATATTCAATTACTACACCTTTTAGCTACCCAGTATGCCTGAAAGGTATTTTCCTACTCCATATGTGTCTTCATAATTTCTACCAATCCTAAACTGAATTCTTTGGATTTTAGAAACTCCATTTATCATTTACTAGTTGCTATATTTTCAGATTTATTTCCTATGCCTAAATGTGAACTTTATTATGAAAATAACAAGACACATCATCTAAACAGAATAGGTTCTGATATAAAATATTTAATAACCTATTTTGACCTTTTCCTCTGATGTAAACTATTTTACATTTATTTTCCTAATTTTTAGAACTATTCTTCACTTAAAAATGTGTCCCTATGACTAATAAATGTGAATAATAAATTAAACAGATTCATTTCAGCCAAAAATCTATTTTTATCTCACTCCAAAGTTTTCTAAGTACTGAGAAAGTTTTTTATTTAAATTTGGCAATATGTTTGTCCCACTTTTTAAATTTTAAATACTAGCCACATATTCAATTTCCTAAATTTAATATCAAACAGGGTTAAAAAGGTAAACTCACCCCACTACAGGGTCTATAATATTATTTTAACAATTTTCAGGGGTCGAGCTACACATAACAGAGGAGTTTTTCCTAATTTTTATTAAGTCCAGGGGCTAAAACTGATTTTTAAATGAATTTACATGATTTCTGAAGTTCCAGGGGCTAGATCAGAAGTTTCCGGGGCTAGCTCTTATTTCCCGAGAACCCCAGGGGGTAGCACGTAAGAATTCCAGTCTTTATAACGCGGGGCTGACGTGGACCGTCCGATTTAAACAGACGGCTGAGATTATAACGTCGAACCGGTACACGGGGATTTAAACTCTACCGTGCGATTTAAAATAAATGGCGCACAAGCGGCCACGTCGCTCTGATCGAGCGCGGGCGGCGCTGCCGGCGGCGCACGGCGGCGGGAGGCGGCGATCTCGTCGGAGAGTTTCGGATCTTCGTCAATTCTTCCTAAAACTGTTATTTTATGGCATAGATCGGTGGAGGGGAGGTCGGGGATCTCACCTCGGGGGTTTTCTTGAGCTCGGAGGTCCTAGAAGGCGGTCGGCGGCGAGGTCCGAGGTGAATTCACAGCGAGGCTCATCGGCACTGTGTTTGAACCGCAAAGCACCGAGTTTTCTGCACCTGCGAGGTTTCCTGGAGGTGGTGGATCAAGACCAGCGAGTTAGATCGGAATTTCCGACCGTAGATCGGCCAGAATTCGCCGGAGGGGCTCGGGTTCTCACCGGAGTAAAAACGGCAGATCGCGTGGGAAAAACAGAACGAGGTCGGGGTTTCTATAGACGGGGGAGGGCGGCGGGTTGGTTGTGATCGAGTTTGAGCCTTCGGGGTCCGGAAATCGGCTGGGATACGCGAGATTTCCCGGTCGGTTTTGATTCAGGTGAGAGAGTCCGGCCGAGCGAGGGCGCGGGCGCGAGGAGGAAGAAAAGCTGGCGGGCCCCGCCTGTCAGTGGGAGGAAGGGGGCGCGCGCGGCCTCGGGCTGGCGCGGAGCAGGGTGGTCCGGCTGGTGGGTTTCGGCCCACTGGCCGGTTTTTTTTTCTGTTTTCCTTTTTCTTTTTCTAATTCTTTTCTGTTTTGAGTTTAAATTGAATTCCAGTTAGAATTTGAATTCTTGTTACACATGCAACACGTCCAAAAAATTTTAAATTCCCCTCTTAACAGGATTTTGGGGTGTTACAGCTCTACCCCCCTTAAAAGAAATCTCGTCCTCGAGATTGGTGGTTCTAAGAAAACAATTCCGGAAATTGTGCCTTAAGCTCATCTTCTCACTCCCAGGTGGCTTCCTCTTCTGAGTGATGCTTCCACTGCACCTTGCACATCCGGATTCTTTTATTTCTGGTGAGGCGTTCCATTGTCTCCAAATCTTGGATGGTTGCTCGGCATAAGACAAATCCTCAGCTACGTCCACTTCATTCATGGGTAACACCTCTTCAGGCGTTCTCAGACATTTCTTGAGTTGTGACACATGGAATACATCGTGCACATCCGATAGGCGAGCCGGTAATTCTAGTTGATACGCCACTTTGCCTTTCCTCTCCAGAACTTGAAAGGGTCCGATGTATCGAGGTGACAACATCCCTTCCACCTTGAACCGACGAAGTCCTCGGATAGGGGACACCTTGAGATAGACATAGTCTCCCACGTTGAAAACGAGCTCTCTTCTTCGTACATGGGCATAGCTCTTTTTGCGTGTCTGTGCTATCCTCAAGTTGTTGCGAATTTCTCTCACCTTCGCCTCGGCTTCTTGTAGTACTTCGGGGCCAAACACTTTACTTTCCCCTGTTTGGTTCCAAAATAATGGAGTTCTGCACTTCCTCCCGTACAAAGCTTCGAACGGTGACATCTTCATACTAGCTTGATAGCTGTTGTTATAGGAGAATTCCGCATACGGTAAGTTCTTGTCCCAACTCCGATTGTTTTTGAGTGCACACGCCCTCAGCATATCTTCGAGGATCTGATTGGTTCTTTCTGTCTGCCCGTCAGTTTGGGGATGATAGGCAGAGCTGAAATTCAGATGGGTTCCCATGGTTTCATGCAATTTTTGCCAGAACCTTGAGGTGAACTGCGTCCCTCGATCCGACACAATCTTCTTTGGCACTCCATGGTAACACACGATCCTTGACATGTACAACTCTGCCAATTTGGACCCGATGTAGCTTTCTTTCACGGGGATGAAATGAGCTACCTTGGTTAGCCTGTCAATGATGACCCATATTGAATCATATCCTGATTGGGTCCTAGGCAATCCCACTATGAAATCCATACCGATTTCTTCCCATTTCCATTCAGGCACTTTGAGTGGTTGCAATAATCCCGCGGGTCGTTGATGTTCTGCTTTCACCAACTGACATGTGTCACATAGGGCAACATGTTCCGCGACATCTCGCTTCATGCCATACCACCAATACCTGCTCTTAAAGTCCTGGTACATCTTCGTACTCCCAGGATGAATGGAATAGTTGGAATCGTGAGCCTCCTTCAAAATCAATTCACGGATCTCCTTTACTTCAGGCACACAGATCCTTTTCCCATGCCACACCGTACCTTGTTCATCCTCTCTGAAACCAGGAGCTTTATTTTCCTTGATGAGTTGTCTGATCTCTTGTATCTTCTCGTCATTCTTTTGACCCTCGCGTATGTCTCACTCTAGTGTGGAGTCCACTTCCATGGCGATGGCTTCACCACTATTTACCAGGCATAGATTGAGTCTTATAATCTCGTCCTCCAACTCTGCAGGCATGTCCTTCAAGCTCAACTTATTGACCTGCACCTTTCGACTTAAAGCATCTGCCACGGCGTTTGCTTTCCCAGGATGATAGTTGATGCCCACATCAAAGTCATTGATTAGCTCTAACCATCTCCTTCGTCTGAGGTTGAGATCTGGCTGTGTGAAAATGTACTACAAACTCTTATGATCCGTATATATCTCTGTTCTCTTCCCCATCAAATAGTGTCGCCAAATTTTCAGCGCGTGTACCACTGCGGCTAGTTCTAAGTCATGTGTAGGATAGTTCTTCTCATGCTTCCGGAGCTGCCAAGATGCATAAGCCACGACATGCCCTTCTTGCATGAGAACACATCCCAACCCGTTTCCAGAGGCATCGCAGTACACCATAAAGTTCTTTTGCATATCTGGCATAACCAGCACTGGGGCTGTTGTCAATCTCTCCTTTAACTCCTGAAAACTCATCTCGCACTGTGGCGTCCATGTGAATGTGATTCCTTTCTCCAACAGTTTGGTGAGGGGTCTCAAGATCTTAGAGAATCCCTCAATAAACCGTAGATAGTATCCAGCCAATCCCAAGAAGCTTCGAACTTCCCTGACATTTTCAGGGGTCTTCCACTTCTGTATATCCTTGATTTTGGCAGGATCCACAGAGATTCCTCCCTCCGAGATTATATGTCCTAAGAAGGGAACTCTCTTCAGCCAAAACTCACACTTGCTCAACTTGGCACATAGTTGGTGTTCTCTCAGCCTTTGCAACACCAACCTTAGATGTTTCTCATGTTCTTCTTCATCTTTAGAGAAGACGAGAATGTCATCTATGAAAACCACCACAAATTTGTCCAGATATTCCATGAATACCTTGTTCATGAGATACATGAAGTACGCCGGGGCATTAGTTAGCCCGAAAGGCATGACAGTGTATTCATATAGTCCAAACCGAGATACGAAAGCTGTCTTGGGAATATCAGATTGCCTTATCTTGAGTTGGTGGTATCCCGACCTGAGATCAATTTTCGAGAACACACAAGCTCCCCTCAACTGATCAAACAAGTCTTCAATGCGGGGTAATGGGTACTTGTTCTTGATGGTTACCTCATTCAAGGCACGGTAATCCACGCACAACCTTTGGGTTCCGTCCTTCTTGGGCACAAATATGACCGGAGCTCCCTAAGGTGAGGAACTAGGACGAATATAACCTTTCTCCGACAATTCTCTCAAATGATCCTTGAGTTCTCCCAGCTGCTTGGAATCCATCCGATAAGGTCTCTTGTATATCGGGGCTGTCTCAGGCACTAGCTCAATCGCGAATTCCACTTCACGATCTGGAGGCATACCTGGCAACTCCTCCGGAAAAACATCTGGATATTCCCTGATGGTCCTGATCTCCTCCACTTTCACCTCAACTTGATTTAATTTAATGTCCCTCCTAAGCTCTTGTATTGTTATAAACTTCACTCTTGTGCCACTAGGGCGAGTTAGTTCCACCGTTCTGGTCGAACAATGGATGATTCCTTTATGTTTGGTCAACCAATCCATACCCAAAATAATATCTATCCCTTGTGAATCTATCACTATGAGGTTAGCAGTAAATACCACCCCATTAATGTCTAGGTTCACTTTGGCACACACTTGTCTTGTCCTTATTTCTCCACCTGGAGAGTTTACGGCTAGCATATGGTTCAGTTGTGTTGTTGCTAGGTCATGCTTCTTAACAAACCCTTGAGCAATGAACGAGTGGGTAACACCAGAATCAAACAGCAGGGTTGCAATGTGTAAATTGGCAGGAAACTTACCAACTACCACGTCGGGTGCCTCTTGTGCTTCCTCCATAGTGACGCGGTTCACCCGTCCTCTCATTACATTCTGCTGTTGTGGCTGCGTGGGCTTCTTCTTTGGGCACTTATGGGCGTAGTGCCCCACTCCACCACAGCTAAAACATTGCACCCAAACCTTAGGTGCCTGGCCTTTGTTGTCTTGGGGTTGGTTTGGAGGTCCTTGCACTGCTGGTCGAGGTGGATATGCGGGGCGAGGCTGCTGTACAAACTGACGTTGCGGCTGTGCTGGTGCTGCCGGAGGCCTGTAGTTTGGGTTGTACCCTCTTGGTGCTGAGTAGGGTACCGCAGCACGGTTCGTCTGCCCTGCAGGTTGCTGCATCAGACGTGGGCGGGTGTTGCTCCCTGAGGCTTGATGTGACCACCCGGCCTTCCTCTTATTCTCATTTTCCAAGGACTTCAGCTTCCTTTCTACCACAAACGCTCTGTCCACCATCTTTTGGAAGCTTTCATACTCATTTGAGGACATTGCACACTGCATTTCTGCGGTAAGTCCTTCCACGAAACAATCTTGTTTCTGCTCATCAGTCTCTATGTCTCGTGGGGCATAACGAGATAGTTGAGTAAATTTAGTGAGGTATTCCCTCACCGTCATGTTTCCCTGCTGCAGTCCCAAGAACTCCTTCCTCTTGTTTTTGAGTTCACCTCTTGGGATGTAATGGTTGCGGAAGCTACGCTTGAACTCTTCCCAAGTGATGTTCTCAGGGTCATGATGGGCGGCCACGTAGGCGGTCCACCAATCAGCAGCAGGTCCATGCAATTGATGAGAGGCAAACAGCACCCTCTCGTACCCTTGGCACTGTATGATCCTCATCTTGCTCTCAATGGTCTTAAGCCAATCATCTGCCTCCAGAGGTTCAGCAGCACGTGCAAACTTTGGAGGTTGAGTTCCTAGAAACTCACTCAACCTTGGTTGGCGCGGTGCAGCTTGTGGAGGTGGAACTTGATGTAAGTTGGCCACCACTTGAGTCAAGTTCTGGATGAGCAGATTTTGATTCTCCAGCATTTGGTGGAGGGGATCAACTCCTTCACGGCGACCACCCCTGTCCTGGCCTCCAGAAAGATGAGGGTTGGAGGCCTCATCGTTGTTGTTGGCGGGGTTGGCAGCACGTCCTTTTCCTCTTCTGGCCATCTGGCATGATCAACCAATGTTAATTTAAAGCATTACGTATCATCTTACTACTTTCACTTGTTTGTACTTTGAAGTGTTGAGCCTTTGTTATACTTTTCTGAGGGTTCATATCTCACACAAAAATAAATGCAATATTATTTCATGTGGGTTCACACACCAAAGCAAAACAATCTGGAGACGAGGCTGTGGACAATTGCTCATGGCTTCCACAACTCACGTCACACACCAATCATTAACACACCATTAACTAAGATAACGACTCGACTACTCGACACTGCTAAACTAAGGGAAGGACTCTACACTACTCGTACTCACTGAGCTGGCTCCTCGGGGTCTTCCTCATCATTGTGGCTGCCTTCTGACTCTGCTTTGGGTGGGGAAGCTGCTGGTGGAGAAGTGCGACGATGCCTAATCGCCCGGCGATCTGGGGAGTCAGGAGTCCATGTATCATTCACGGTGACACACAGTTCATTCCCATCTCCTCTTTCTCTCGCTGACACTCCTACAGTCCTGTCCCGAACATCCTGAAGTTCTTGCTGACACTCCTACAGTTGAGTGCTAAGCATAGCAGAATCCTCCAAGCACAAGTCCATGTGCTCATGGAAAGTCCCTTGCTGCACTGGCGGGTACTTATACTCTGTTGTACCACTCTCTCGCTGGAGGACATACATGTACTCAGTCCTGTCCAGGTGGCAACGATAGATGTGACTCTGGCAGGTGATGGCCTCCCAGGTGACATCCTTCTCCGCATCAACCTGTGTTGCTCGACAAGCTGGAGAGCGGTGGATCTTGAGCAGCTGATTTTCATGGATAATCCTCATTTCTGAACTCCATTCTTCCCGCTTCTCCCGGATGGTCCTGGTGGAGCTATAGTGTATGATTAGCTTGCCCGTATTGCCGACGGCTTCGAGCATACGTCGAAGACGGCGCAACAAGCCTCCTACTGCCAATCCGTAGGAAAGGTACGTCACCGGACGGCTCTCCTCTCTTTCGGCAAGGGCAACTATGGGAACTCTCCCTCCTGTGGACTTGCGAGCGGTGCGAATCATGCGAACCATCTAAAAACAAAAGCATTTAAACTTAGGTTAGATAAACTTTTTAAACAAAAATCCTATTTTGAATGAAAATTGGGGTAAGATGAAGAAAGTGACTCATTAAATAACACTTTTCAACACACATCTTGTAAAAATAGTTTTTAAGAAAATAGGGCCCTTAAATACGTCCATTTCTACCTAGGTCCATGTTCCTACGGGCAACCTTGGCTCTGATACCACTTCTGTCGCACCCAGTTTTTCCGAAGAACAGCCAAGGTGAATATCACATGTATGCCAGGATCATTTTCTCATACATGTGATGACAAATAGTGAAGCATCATTTATTACAAGCCAGGTGTCGAATAAAAATAAGTCTTACATAGCAAATGTCTCGATGGACAATAATAAGTTCATCACAAGTAAATAAACTAGCAGTGGAATATTATTCTTGTGGGCTCCGTCACAGGCGTTGCCCGGGGGTCTCCATGAACCTAGAAACCTTCTTCGGGTCCAAAGTCTTGGTCATTATACACCACCTCATTATCTTGACCTGAGCAGCAATATAAACCAACAAAATATGCAAGGTTGAGTACCGATGGTACTCAGCAAGTGTGGGAAAGTTATGTCATGCATGGCTAGAACATGGGGAGGTTGAACTCATGGTTAAAGCACTACGCAATTAATACCTATCACCTTAGCTTATTAAGCACCTAATGGTCCCAATCTCCCATCCCATCATCATAATCAAATAACCATAACATCATTTCCAATGTTAAGCTCCCCGCTTAACATCCACAACTTTCAAAACCATCAATCCTCTAATCATGAATAAGTCCAAGCCCCTCTTGACCGTGAGCATGGCTGTCATGACAGTTTTGACTCTGCAGAGTTTGCACCACTTTACCCACATGTAGTGATTTCATCCCCCGTTGCCCGGTGGACTAAAAGAACCTCCATTATGCCAGTGGCTACGAACCACATTCACACTTCCCAGGTGTGTAGCCAGGAGATCACTACGAAGCCTTTACAAAGGGATTCCCGACGAGCGTGGGCCCACTGAGGTTTCACCCCTAACAGCATACAAGAGGCTCCAACCCCGCTGCAGTGGCCCCCTCTTGAGCCTTGCGGTTCATATGGTAGTCCAGCTGACACCTATTCCCCGCACCATCCAACACACCCATACTACGCCGGGGATACACCTAATTAATTGGCCAAGCTGCCCCATCTCAGCATGTGGTTGGCACGGTAAAGCCAGGCTACATGCTCCATGAACCGGTCCTTAGGATCCAGGCAAGTACTAAACACAAACCCAAGTCTCGTGCACCCAGCACACAACCAAAACATCCAACTTGCCTTGATCCCTACCTCTACATAACTCTCAATATCTCATTCAAGAGTATGATAAAATAAACTGATAATCTCATATCCCCAAATATCCCATTCTAAGCATGGCTAAGCATATGCATAATAATAAATGACATGATACAATAAATCCCCACCCAAGCTACAAGGAAACAAGGTAATGCAATTCTAGGGAAACTTCCTAACATGGGTTCCATATTTAAATTGACAATGCAAATAATTCTAGCTACAGATCCTAGCATAGGATCAAAGTGGTCAAGGACACTTGCCTCCTTCCTGCTGCTCTTGAAATGGGTAGTTCTGATCTTGAAAAGGAATAACTTGCTCTTGAGCAGGTTCTACATCATACCATCACACATAGCAAAAGAAAAACAACAATCCATAAGACATAGTTCACACTTCCACTTCATACAAACCACACATTCACATGTAACAAAGCCATTCACAACTTCTATGTGTTGTGTTTACTCTATGTGTGTTGACCTTTGGCTTACATGCACTTTTAATCATGTGTATATGATTCCTACTTTTGTATTCTCATTTATTCTTGCATACTTTATATATGAGTTTCCAATTTAAATAAATTCCTTATATTCAATTACTACACCTTTTAGCTACCCAGTATGCATGAAAGGTATTTTCCTACTCCATATGTGTCTTCATAATTTCTACTAACCCTAAACTGAATTCTTTGCATTTTAGAAACTCCAATTATCATTTACTAGTTGCTATATTTTCAGGTTTATTTCCTATGCCTAAATGTGAACTTTATTATGAAAATAACAAGACACATCATCTAAACAGGATAGGTTCTGATCTAAAATATTTAATAACCTATTTTTGACCTTTTCCTCTGATGTAAACTATTTTACATTTATTTTCCTAATTTTTAGAACTATTCTTCACTTAAAATGTGTCCATATGACTAATAAATGTGAATAATAAATTAAACAGATTCATTTCATCCAAAAATCTATTTTTATCTCACTCCAAAGTTTTCTAAGTACTGAGAAAGTTTTTAATTTAAACTTGACAATATGTTTGTCCCACTTTTTAAATTTTAAATACTAGTCACATATTCAATTTCCTAAATTTAATATCAAACAGGGTTAAAAAGGTAAACTCACCCCACTACAGGGTCTATAATATTATTTTAACAATTTTCAGGGGTCTAGCTACACATAACAGAGGAGTTTTTCCTAATTTTTATTAAGTCCAGGGCTAAAACTGATTTTTAAATGAATTTACATGATTTTCTGAAGTTCCAGGGGCTAGATCAGAAGTTTCCGGGGCTAGCTCTTATTTCCCGAGAACCCCAGGGGGTAGCACGTAAGAATTCCAGTCTTTATAACGCGGGGCTGACGTGGACCGTCCGATTTAAAACAGACGGCTGAGATTATAACGTCGAACCGGTACGCGGGGATTTAAACTCTACCGTGCGATTTAAAATAAACGGCGCACAAGCGGCCACGTCGCTCTGATCGAGCGCAGGCTGCGCTGCCGGTGGCGCACGGCGGCGGGAGGCGGCGATCTCGCCGGAGAGTTTCGGATCTTCGTCAATTCTTCCTAAAACTGTGATTTTATGGCATAGATCGGTGGAGGGGAGGTCGGGGATCTCACCTCGGGGGTTTTCTTGAGCTCGGAGGTCCTGGAAGGCGGTCGGCGGCGAGGTCCGAGGTGAATTCACGGCGAGGCTCGTCGGCGCTGTGTTTGAACCGCAAACCACCGAGTTTTCTGCACCTGCGAGGTTCCCCGGAGGCGGTGGATCAAGACCAGCGAGTTAGATTGGAATTTCCGAGCGTAGATCGGCCAGAATTCACCGGAGGGGCTCGGGTTCTCACTGGAGTAAAAACGGCGGATCGCATGGGAAAAACAGAACGAGGCCGGGGTTTTTATAGACAGGGGAGGGCGGCGGGTTGGTTGTGATCGAGTTTGAGTCTTCGGGGTCCGGAAATCGGCTGGGATACGCGAGATTTCCCGGTCGGTTTTGATTCGGGTGAGAGAGTCCGGCCGAGCGCGGGCGAGGGCGCGAGGAGGAAGAAAAGCTGGCGGGCCCCGCCTCTCAGTGGGAGGAAGGGGCGCGCGCGGCCTCGGGCTGGTGCGGAGCAGGGTGGGCCGGCTGGTGGGTTTCGGCCCACTGGCCGGTTTTTTTCTGTTTTCCTTTTTCTTTTTCTATTTCTTTTCTGTTTTGAGTTTAAATTGAATTCCAGTTTGAATTTGAATTTTTGCTACACATGCAACACGTCCAAAAATTTTTAAATTCCCCTCTTAACAGGATTTTGTGGTGTTACATTTGCGCACGGCAAATCCACTCCGCCGAGGGGGCGGTGGTCGAGCGTGGGAGGTTGACGAAGCCTCCGGTTCCACGTGTCAGCGGCCGGATATTTAAACCGGGGATCAGCTGTGGCACCGGATCCGATGTGGCTGCGTGCGAAATACTCCGTAGCCCCGTGTGTCAGCAGCTGAGAAACTGACACGTAGCCCCGGTCCCACGCGCAGCGATTTAAACTTATCCCCGATTTTCAGATTTAGTTCAAACTTCAAACCCACGTAACTTTGGCTAGGGAACTCCAAATAGAGTGAACCAAATTTTGTTGGATTGGGCTCTTTGAGTACTTTCCAATAAATCAATTTTGACTTTATGAACATCCTTATTTCTCCATAATTAATTCTTCAAATTTAAACTGTTTATAATTTTAAATGGAGAACCCTATAGCGGAAAATTCTGAAATTTGGCTAGGATGTTGACCAAAATATCCCTGGACTACCATAAAAATTTCAGATCCATTTGAGCTAATTTTATACACCTAATGGTGTGATTAATAAAACTGTTCCAGAGAATATGGAAAATGTCCAGAAACATTTTCAGAATTTCCCTGAAATCGTTTAGCTCATATCATTGGCTAGGAACATTCAAATGAAGTGAAACCAACTCCATTAGGACACTCTGAAAATATAGTTTTCAGAAAGTCATGTCTTGCTCCATGAAAATCCCTAGAACACCCTAAGAGCTCCAATTAAGGCCAAGTACACAATTATTTTTGGAGAGCTCAAATGTGCTTTGCTGCAAATGAAACTTGGCCAAGTCTCTGTTTAGGTTGTATCCAACCCACAGTAAAAATTTCAGAGTCATTGGGTCTGTCTATCAAGAGTTATAGTCTTCACAAATTCAACTTCAAATTCAAATGCATTCAAATTGATAATATATGTATTTATCTCATGTAGTCGCTAAGGTTGAGGAGGAGTCCGAAGTCTTAGACTTCATCACTCCAGAGGAACAGCTAGCCTACAACCAACAGCTGCAAGGCAAGCTCCGGTTTGCATTAGCCTTTTTATAAATTTTACTGTTTTGAGAACTTACTTTGAGCACCCACTTAAATTTTGTATTAGATGTTGTTTGAAAACCCAAATGCATAGCCAAGAAAACCCTTGGTTGGGCTTAGGTTTGTAAACCTTGATTAGCTACTGCAATGCTAATATAGTGTAGGATTTGGTACAAGTTGAGTAGTTGTAACTGCTTGCGAGAATAGACTAGAGGCACACTACTCGGGTAAAGGTAGCAAATGGAACACATGATGAGAAAAATGAGACCGAGCGAAGAGTAAGGGCAGCAGGACGTTGGGGCCTGGGTGCCATAGCTCCACTTGTGTGGATTGAGAACCGAGCCGTGTGCGGGCCTGTTGAACAAGCTAGAACAGTACCGAAGACCTACCGGATATATGGGAACCGGGAAAACGATGTAACTCGGGTAGCTGGGTGTTGAGGCATAGCTGGTCGTTCAGAGGGTAGGTGTAACACCCCAAAACCTGCTAAAGAGGGGAATTTAAAAATTTTTTGACGTATTGCATGTGGTGTAGCAATTCAAATTCAAACTGGAATTTAAATTTGAATCAAAACAGAAAAAGGAAAAGGAAAAAGAAAAAATAAGAAAAAAACCGGCCAGTGGGCCGAAACCCACCCAGCCGGCACAAAACCCACGCGCGCCCCCCTCCCTCTCTCCCTCTCTCTGACGCGCTGGGCCCACTTGTCATCTTCTTCCCCCCTCCCCCGCGCGCCCCAACTAACCCGATCTTCCCGCGACGATCGCGGCTGCTCTAACCGGTTTCCACGCCCGATCTTCGGCAGGGCGCTACTGCATATCCAAACCAACGCTCAACCACCCTCCCTCGCCCATTTAAACGCCGACGATCGCCCCTTTTTCCTTCCCGATCGGCTATTTTTCCTCCCGGTGAGAACCGAAGCTTCTACCGTCGTTTTCCTTCGTTCCTCGCTCGGATTTCCTGATCTAACGTGCTTGTCATGTTCCACCGCCGCTGGGGAGTCTCGCAGGTGAAGGAAACCCGGTGTTTTGCGCTCTAGACACAGCTCCAGCGAGCAACGCCGCGTTTTCACCTCGGTCCTCGTCGCCGATCGCCTTCCGGGGCCTCCGACCTCAAGAAAAACCCCTAGGTGAGATACCCTACCTCCCCTTTTCCGTTCTATGCCAAGAAATCCAAGTTTTAGGAAGTATAGACGAAAACCCGAAGTTCTCCGGCGAGATAGCCGCCTCCCGCCGCCGCGCGCCGCCGGGCAGCACCGCCCGCACACGGCCAGGGCGACGTGGCCCCCTGAGGCCTGTCCATTTTAAATCGTGCGGTTCCTATTAGATCTAACCCATACCGCTTCGCGTTATAATCTAAGCTGTCTGTTTTAAATCGGACGGTCCACGTCGGCCCCGCATTATAAAGGCTGGGAATCTTACGCGCTACCCCCTGGGGATCTCGAAAAACACGAGCTAGCCCCGGAAACTTCTGATCTAGCCCCTGGACCTTCAGAAATTCATGTAAATTCATTTAAAATCAGATTTAGCCCATGGGCTTAATAAAAATTAGGAAAACCTCTCTGTTATGTGTAATTAGGCCCCTGAAAATTTAGGAAATAGTAAATTAAATCCTGCAGTAGGGTGGAATTGCCTTTTAGACCCTATAAGATATTAAATTCAGAAATTTGAACATATGAGTAGAATTTAAATTAAAAAGGTAATATAAACACATGCGCAAATACAAATTTAAATTTTCCTAGCACTTGGAAAATCTTTAGAATGAGTTAAAAACAGATTTTAGGCTGAAATGAGATCTGACTAAGTGCTGCTTACTTTTATTATTTCTGGAAATACATTTTCAGGCTAGGAAATAATTCTGCAAATGGGTAAAATAAATTTAAATTGGTTCCCGTCAGAGAGGAAGTTCAAAAATATTTTATTGAACATTTTAGATCAGAACCTATTCTGTTTAGGTGATATGTCTTACTATTTTAATATTAAAGTTCACTTTTAGGCGTAGAAAATAAATCTGAAAATATAGGAAAATAAGTATGCATAATTAGAAAATGATAAATGAAGTCTCCAAATCCAAAAACTTCAATTTAGGATTTTGTAGAAGATCTGAAAGCCTAATTGGAGTAGGAAACTTTCTCTCATGCAAATTTTGTGGCTAAGAAGTGCATTAATTGAATATAGAGAATTTGTTCAAATTGGAAATTCATATATAGTGTGCAATTAGAAATCTGAATACAAAAGCTAGAAATGATATACATATGTTTAAAAGTGCATGTAGGCCTAAAATCAACACATCTAGGGTAACCGCAACACTTAAACATGTGAATGACTTTAATATGTATGTATGTCTGGTTTGCATGAGTGAAAGTGTGGGCTATGGCTTATGGATTGTTGTTTTCTTTTGCTATGTGTATTGGCATGAGTAGAGCCTGCCACAGAGCAAGTTCTCACCTTTCAAGACCAAGACTTTCCATTCCCAGAGCAGCAGGAAGAAGGCAAGTGTCCTTGACCACTTTGATCCTATACTAGGATGTGTAGTTAGAATTTAATTAATTGCATTGTCAATTTGGAATATGATACCCAAGCTAGGAAGTTTCCCTATATTTTCATTATCTTACTTCCTTGTAGCCGGGGTTGGGATTTATTTTATTATGTCATTCATTCATATTACTTATGCTTAGCCATGCTCAGAATGGGATAAGTGGGATATGAGATCATCAACTTGTTTACCTTACTCTTGAATGAGATATTATGAGTTATGTAGAGGTAGGGATCTAGGCAAGTTGGATGATTTGGTTGGTGCTGTGTGCATGAGACTCGGGTTTGTGTTTAGTACTTGCCTGGATCCTAAGGACCGATTCATGGAGCATGTAACCTGGCTTTACCGTGCCAACCACATGCTGAGATGGGGCAGGTTGGCCAATTAATTAGGTGTATCCCCGGTGTAGTATGGGTGTTTTGGATGGTGCGGGGAATAGGTGTCGGCTGGACTACCATATGAACCGCAAGGCTCAAGAGGGGGCCACTGCAGCGGGGTTGGAGCCTCTTGTATGCTGTTAGGGGTGAAACCTCAGTGGGCCCATGCTCGTCGGGAATCCCTTTGTAAAGGCCTCATAGTGATCTCCTGGTTACACACCTGGGAAGTGTGAACGTGGTTCGCGGCCACTGGCATAATGGGGGTTATTTTAGTCCACCTGACAACGGGGGATGAAATCACTACATGTGGGTACAGTGGTGCAAACTCTGCAGAGTCAAAACTGTCATGACAGCCGTGCTCACGGTCAAGAGCGTCATGGACTTATTCATGATTAGAGGATGATGAATTGGGAAGTTGAGGATGTTAAGCGAGAAGCTTAACATTGGAAATGAGACTATGTTTACTTGATATTGATGATGGGTTGAGGGATTGGGACCATCTCACCTGTGTAGTAATGTAGGTGCTTAATAAGCTAAGGTAATAGGTATTAATTGCGTAGTGCTTTAACCATGAGTTCAACCTCTCCCTGCTCTAGACATGCATGACATAACTTTCCCACACTTGCTGAGTACCAACGGTACTCAAACTTGCATTTCTGTTGGTTTAAATTGCTGCTCAGGTCAAAGGAATGATGTGGTGTTCAATGACCAAGACTTCGGACCCGAAGTAGGATTCTAGGTTCACATAGTCTCCCGGGCAACGCCTGTGACGGAGCCCACAAGTTTTATATTCCGCTGCTGCTATATTTACATGTTATGAACATATTATCGTCCATCGAGACGTATGCTATGTAAGACTTATTTATATTCGAACACTTGGCTTGTAATAAATGATGCTTCATTATTTGTCACCACATGTATGAGAAAATGATCCTGGCATACATGTGATATTCACTCGGTTGCTCTTTGGAGAAATCGGGTGTGACAGAAGTGGTATCAGAGCCAAGGTTGCCCATAGCAACGTGGACCTAGGTAGATACGGACGTATTTAAGGACCCTACTTTCTTAAAAACTATTTTACAAAGATGTGGGTTGGAAGTGTTGTTTAATGGGGTCACTTTATTCACCTTGTCCCAACTTTTATTCAAAATACAATTTTTATTTAATTCTTATCTAACTTAATTTTAAATGCTTTATGTTTTAAATGGTTCGCATGATCCGCACCGCCCGCAAGTCCACCGGAGGGAGAGTTCCTGTAGTTGCCCTTGCCTCTTGAGAGGAGAACCGTCCAGTGACGTACCACTCCTATGGGTTGGCAGTAGGAGGCTTGTTGCACCGTCTTCGGCGTATGCTCCACGCCGCCGGCAATGTGGGCAAGCTGATCATACACTACAGCTCCACCAGTACCATCCGTGAGAAGTGGGAAGAATGGAGCTCAGAGATGAGGATTATCCATGAAAATCAGCTGCTCAAGATCCACCGCTCTCCAGCTTGTAGGGCGACTCAGGCCGATGCTGAGAAGGATGTCACCTGGGAGGCCATCACCTGCCAGAGTTACATCAACCGTCGCCACCTAGACAGGACTGAGTACATGTATGTCCTCCAGCGTGAGAGTGGCACCGCGGAGTACAAGTACCCGCCAGTGCAGCAGGAGACTTCCCATGAGCACATGGACCTGTGCTTGGAGGATGCAGCTATGCTCAGCACTCAACTACAGGAGTGCCAACAGGAGCTTCAGGATGTTCGTGACACCCTGAAGGAGACTGAGGCGTTGCTTCGCGCCAGCTTGAGGGCGAGAGAAAGAGGAGATGGGAATGAACTGTGTGTCACCGTGAATGACACATGGACTCCTGACTCCCTAGACCGTCGGGCAAGCAAGCGTCGCCACACTTCTCCACCAGCAGCCTCCCCACCTAAAGCGGAATCAGAGGGCAGCCGCAATAATGAGGAAGACCCCGACGAGCCAGCTCAGTGATACGAGTTGTTTAGAGTCATTTCTCTTATTTCAGCAGGTTATCGAGTAGTCGAGTCAATACCCTATTTATTTATGTGTTAATGTTTGGTGTGTGACATGAGTTGTGGAAGCCATGGGCATTTGTCCACAACCTCGTCTTTAGGTTGCTTTGCTTTGGTGTGTGAACCCCTATGAATCAATAGTGCATTTATTTTCACGTGAGACGTGACGCCCAAAGATCTACGTGAAATCTTCAGAAATTGTTTAAATATTAAGGCCTCAAAAGTTTAAGTTAAACAAGCAATTTGGGAAGTTAATACGTAATGATTTAAGTTAACACTTGGTTGATCATGATAGATGGCTGGAAGAGGAAAAGGTCGTGGTGCCAACCCCAACAACAACAACGATGAGGCTGGCAATCCTCACCTTTCTGGAGGACAAGACAGGAGTGGTCGCCGTGAAGGAGCTGATCCTGTCCACCAAATGCTCGAAAATCAGAATCAGCTCATCCAGAGTCTAACTCAAGTGGTGGCCAACTTGCACCAAGCTCCACCCCCACAAGCTGAACCACGTCAACCAAGGTTGAGTGAGTTTCTGGGAAATCAACCCCCAAAGTTTGCAAGTTCTGGTGAACCTCTGGAGGCAGATGACTGGTTAAAGACCATAGAGAGCAAGATGAGGATCATACAATGCCAAGGGTATGAGAGGGTGCTGTTTGCCTCTCACCAATTGCATGGACCTGCTACTGACTGGTGGACCGCTTACGTGGCAGCCCATCATGACCCCGAGAACATCACTTGGGAAGGGTTCAAGCGCAGTTTCCGCAACCACTACATACCAAGGGGTGAACTCAGAAACAAGAGAAAGGAGTTCTTGGGACTGCAGCAAGGTAACATGACCGTGAGGGAATACCTCACTAAGTTCACCCAACTATCCCGTTATGCACCACGGGACATCAAAACCGAGGAGCAGAAACATGACTGTTTTGTGGAAGGACTTACCATGGAGATGCAATGTGCAATGTCCTCCAACGAGTATGAAAGCTTCCAAAAGATGGTGGACAGAGCATCTGTTGTGGAGAGGAAGCTGAAGACCTTGGAGAATGAAAAAAAGAGGAAGGCGGGATGGTCACACCAAGCCTCAAGTAGCAACACACGTCCACGTCTGATGCAGCAACCCGCAGGGCAGACGAGCCGTGCTGTGGTACCCTACCCGACACCGAGAGGGTACAACCCGAACTTCAGGCCTCCATCAGCACCAGTACAGCCGCAACGTCAGTTTGTGCAACAGCCACGTCCCACGTATCAACCTCGACCAGCAGGACAAGGGCCACATAACCAACCCCAAGATAACAAAGGCCAGACACCTAAAGTTGGGGTGCAATGCTTCAACTGTGGTGAAGTGGGGCACTATGCCCATAAGTTCCCCAAGAAGAAGCCCATGCAGCCACAGCAGCAAAATGTGATGCGAGGACGGGTGAACCACGTGACCATGGAGGAAGCACAAGAGGCACCTGACGTGGTAATTGGTAAGTTTCCTGCAAATTTACACATTGCAACCCTATTGTTCGATTCTGGTGCTACCCACTCGTTCATTGCTCAAGGGTTTGTTAAGAAGCATGATCTAGCAACAACAAAAATGAACCATATGTTAGCAGTTAACTCTCCAGGGGGAGAAATAAGGACAAGACAAGTGTGTCCTAGGGTGAATCTAGACATTAATGGGGTAGTATTTACTGCAAACCTCATAGTGATAGACTCACAAGGGATAGATATTATTTTGGGTATGGATCGGTTGACCAAACATAAAGGAATCATCCATTGTTCGACAAGAACGGTGGAACTAACTCACCCTAGCGGCACAAAAGTGAAGTTCATAGCCGTGCAAGAACCTAGGAGGGACATTAAACTCAATCAAGTTGAGGTGGAAGTGGAAGAGATAAGGACTATCAGGGAGTATCCAGATTTTTTTCCGGAGGAGTTGCGAGGTATGCCTCCCGACCGTGAAGTGGAATTCACGAATGAACTAGTGCCTGGAACAGCACCAATATACAAGAGGCCTTATCGGATGGACTCCAAACAGCTGGAAAAGCTCAAGGAACATTTAAGAGAATTGACAGAGAATGGGTATATTCGTCCTAGTTCCTCACCATGGGGAGCTCCAGTGATACTTGTGCCCAAGAAGGACGGAACCCAAAGGTTATGCGTAGACTACCGTGCGTTGAATGAGGTAACCATCAAGAACAAGTACCCATTACCCCGCATTGAAGACTTATTTGATCAGATGAGGGGAGCGTGTGTATTCTCAAAAATTGATCTCAGGTCGGGATACCACCAACTGAAGATAAGGCAAACTGACATTCCAATGACAGCTTTCGTATCTCGGTACGGGCTGTATGAATACACCGTCATGCAGTTCGGGCTAACTAATGCCCCGGCATATTTCATGTACCTCATGAACAAGGTATTCATTGAATATCGGGATAAATTTGTGGTGGTCTTCATTGATGACATTCTCGTCTTTTCCAAAGATGAAGAAGAACATGAGAGACATTTAAGACTGGTGTTGCAAAAGCTGAGAGAACACCAACTATATGCCAAGTTGAGCAAGTGTGAGTTTTGGCTAAAGAGAGTTCCCTTCTTAGGACATATAATCTCGGAGGGAGGAATCTCCGTAGATCCCGCCAAGATCGAGGATGTGCAGAAGTGGAAGACCCCTGAAAATGTCGGGGAAATTCGAAGCTTCTTAGGATTGGTTGGGTATTATCGACGGTTCATTGAGGGTTTCTCCAAGATCTCGAGACCACTCACCAGATTGTTAGAGAAGGGAATCACATTCACATGGACACCGGAGTGTGAGACGAGTTTTCAAGAACTGAAGAAAAGATTGACAACAACCCCAGTACTAGTTATGCCAGATATGCAGAAGAATTTTTCGGTGTATTGCGATGCATGTGGACACGGGTTGGGATGTGTTCTCATGCAAGAGGGGCATGTCATTGCCTATGCGTCTCGGAAGCTACGAAAACACGAGAAGAACTATCCTACGCATGACCTAAAACTAGCCGCAGTGGTCCACGCGTTGAAGATTTGGCGGCATTACTTGATGGGAAAGAGGACAGAGATATATACGGATCATAAGAGCTTAAAGTACATTTTCACACAGCCTGATCTGAACCTCAGACAAAGGAGATGGTTAGAGCGAATCAACGACTTTGATGTGGGCATCAACTATCATCCTGGGAAAGCGAACGTCGTGGCTGATGCTTTAAGACGGAAGGTGCAGGTCAACATGTTGAGTTCAAAGGACATGCCTACAGAATTGAAGGAAGAGATTGCGAAACTCAATTTATGTCTGGTGAATAGTGGTGAGGCCATCGCCATGGAAGTGGACTCCACATTGGAGCAAGACATACGCAACGGTCAGAAGAATGATGAGAAGATATAAGAAATCAGAGAACTCATCAAAAAGAATAAAGCTCCTGGGTTCAGAGAGGATGAACAAGGTACGGTGTGGCACGGGAAAAGGATCTGTGTGCCCGAGGTGAAGGAGATCCGTGAACAGATTTTGAAGGAGGCTCATGATTCCGACTACTCCATTCATCCTGGAAGTACGAAGATGTATCATGACATCAAGAGCAGATATTGGTGGTATGGCATGAAGCGAGATGTCGCAGAACATGTCGCCCTATGTGACACATGTCAGTTAGTAAAAGCAGAACATCAAAGACCCGCGGGACTGTTGCAACCACTCAAAGTACCTGAATGGAAATGGGAAGAAATTGGTATGGATTTCATAGTGGGACTACCCAAGACCCAATCGGGATATGATTCTATATGGGTCATCATCGACAGGCTAACTAAGTTAGCTCATTTCATCCCCATGAAAGAAAGCTACAGCGGATCCAAATTGGCAGAATTGTACATGTCAAGAATCGTGTTTTTTCATGGAGTGCCAAAGAAGATAGTGTCGGATCGAGGGACACAGTTCACCTCAATGTTCTGGCAGAAGTTACATGAAAACATGGGAACTCATCTGAATTTTAGTTCTGCCTATCACCCCCAGACTGACGGGCAGACGGAAAGAAAAAATCCGATCCTTGAGGATATGCTAAGAGCGTGTGCACTCAAGAACAATAGGAGTTGGAATAATAACTTACCGTATGTGGAGTTCTCCTACAACAACAGCTATCAGGCTAGTATGAAGATGTCACCATTTGAGGCGTTGTATGGTAGGAACTGTAGGACTCCACTATTTTGGAACCAAACAGGGGAAAGTAAAGTGTTTGGGCCCGAGGTACTACAAGAAGCCGAGGAGAAAGTGAGGGAAATTCGCAACAACTTGAGGATAGCCCAGACCCGAAAAAAGATTATGCCGATGTACGGAGAACAGAGCTTATTTTCAACGTGGGGGACTATGTCTATCTCAAGGTGTCCCCTATCCGAGGACTTCGTCGGTTCAAGGTGAAAGGGAAGTTATCACCTCGATACATCGGACCCTTCCAGATTATGGAGAGGAAAGGCGAAGTGGCATATCAACTAGAACTACCGGCTCGCCTATCAGATGTGCACGATGTATTCCACGTGTCACAACTCAAGAAATGTTTAAGAACACCCGAAGAGATGCTACCCATGAATGAGGTGGACGTACGAGAGGATCTTTCTTATGCCGAGCAACAGGTCAAGATTTTGGAGACAATGGAACGCCTCACAAGAAATAAAAGAATCCGGATGTGCAAGGTGCAGTGGAAGCATCACTCGGAAGCCGAGGCCACATGGGAGCGAGAAGACGAGCTTAAGGCACAGTTTCCGGATTTGTTTTCCTAGAATCACCAATCTCGAGGACGAGATTTCTTTTAAGGGGGTAGAGCTGTAACACCCCAAAACCTGCTAAAGAGGGGAATTTAAAAATTTTTGGACGTATTGCATGTGGTGTAGCAATTCAAATTCAAACTGGAATTTAAATTTGAATCAAAACAGAAAAATGAAAAGGAAAAAGAAAAAGAAAAAAAACCGGCCAGTGGGCCGAAACCCACCAAGCCGACCCAAAACCCGCGCTCGCCCCCCTCCCTCTCTCCCTCTCTCTGACGCGCAAGGCCCGCTAGTCATCTTCTTCCCCCCCTCCCCCGCGCGCCCCAACTAACCCGATCTTCCCCCGCCGATCGCGGCTGATCTAACCGGTTTCCACGCCCGATCTTCGGCAGGGCGCTACTGCATATCCAAACCAACCCTCCGTCGCCCTCCCTCGCCCATTTAAACACCGACGATCGCCCCTTTTTCCTTCCCGATTGGCTATTTTTCCTCCAGGTGTGAACCGAAGCTTCCACCTCTGTTTTCCTTCGTTCCTCGCTCGGATTTCCTGATCTAACATGCTTGTCATGTTCCACCGCCGCCGGGGAGTCTCGCAGGTGAAGGAAACCCGGTGTTTTGCGCTCTAGACACAGCTCCGGCAAGCACCGCCGCGTTTTCACCTCGGACCTCGTCGCCGATCGCCTTCCAGGGCCTCCGAGCTCAAGAAAAACCCCGAGGTGAGATCCCCTACCTCCCCTTTTCCTTTCTATGCCAAGAAATCCAAGTTTTAGGAAGTATAGATGAAAACCCGAAGTTCTCCGGCGAGATCGCCGCCTCCCACCGCCGCGCGCCGCCGGGCAGCACCGCCCGCACATGGCCAGGGCGGCGTGGCCCCTGAGGCCCATCCATTTTAAATCGTGCGGTTCCTATTAGATCTAACCCTTCACGTTATAATCTCAGCCGTCTATTTTAAATCGGACGGTCCACGTCGGCCCCGCATTATAAAGGCCGGGAATCTTTCGCGCTACCCCCTGGGGATCTCGGAAAACACGAGCTAGCCCTGGAAACTTCTGATCTAGCCCCTGGACCTTCAGAAATTCATGTAAATTCATTTAAAAATCAGATTTAGCCCCTGGACTTAATAAAAATTAGGAAAACCTCTCTGTTATGTGTAATTAGGCCCCTGAAAATTTAGGAAATAGTAAATTAAACCCTGCAGTAGGGTGGAATTGCCTTTTAGACCCTATAAGATATTAAATTCAGAAATTTCAACATATGAGTAGAATTTAAATTAAAAAAGTAATATAAACACATGCGCAAATACAAATTTAAATTTTCCTAGCACTTGGAAAATCTTTAGAATGAGTTAAAAACAGATTTTAGGCTGAAATGAGATCTGACTAAGTGCTGCTTACTTTTATTATTTCTGGAAATACATTTTTAGGCTAGGAAATAATTCTGCAAATGGGTAAAATAAATTTAAATTGGTTCCCATCAGAGAGGAAGTTCAAAAATATTGTATTGAACATTTTAGATCAGAACCTATTCTGTTTAGGTGATATGTCTTACTATTTTAATATTAAAGTTCACTTTTAGGCGTAGAAAATAAATCTGAAAATATAGGAAAATAAGTATGCATAATTAGAAAATGATAAATGAAGTCTCCAAATCCAAAAACTTCAATTTAGGGTTTGTAGAAGATCTGAAAGCCTAATTGGAGTAGGAAACTTTCTTTCATGCAAATTTTGTGGCTAAGAAGTGCATTATTTGAATATAGAGAATTTGTTCAAATTGGAAATTCATATATAGTGTGCAATTAGAAATCTGAATACAAAAGCTAGAAATGATATACATATGTTTAAAAGTGCATGTAGGCCTAAAATCAACACATCTAGGGTAACCGCAACACTTAAACATGTGAATGACTTTAATATGTATGTATGTCTGGTTTGCATGAGTGAAAGTGTGGGCTATGTCTTATGGATTGTTGTTTTCATTTGCTATGTGTATTGGCATGAGTAGAACCTGCCACAGAGCAAGTTCTCACCTTTCAAGACCAAGACTTTCCATTCCCAGAGCAGCAAGAAGAAGGCAAGTGTCCTTGACCACTTTGATCCTATACTAGGATGTGTAGTTAGAATTTAATTAATTGCATTGTCAATTTGGAATATGATACCCAAGCTAGGAAGTTTCCCTATATTTTCATTATCTTACTTCCTTGTAGCCTGGGTTGGGATTTATTTTATTATGTCATTCATTCATATTACTTATGCTTAGCCATGCTTTGAATGGGATAAGTGGGATATGAGATCATCAACTTGTTTACCTTACTCTTAAATGAGATATTATGAGTTATGTAGAGGTAGGGATCGAGGCAAGTTGGATGATTTGGTTGGTGCTGTGTGCACGAGACTCGGGTTTGTGTTTAGTACTTGCCTGGATCCTAAGGACCGGTTCATGGAGCATGTAACCTGGCTTTACCGTGCCAACCACATGCTGAGATGGGGAAGCTTGGCCAATTAATTAGGTGTATCCCCGACGTAGTATGGGTGTTTTGGATGGTGCGGGGAATAGGTGTCAGCTGGACTACCATATGAACCGCAAGGCTCAAGAGGGGGCCACTGCAGCGGGGTTGGAGCCTCTTGTATGCTGTTAGGGATGAAACCTCAGTGGGCCCACGCTCGTCGGGAATCCCTTTGTAAAAGCCTCGTAGTGATCTCCTGGCTACACACCTGGGAAGTGTGAACGTGGTTCGCGGCCACTGGCATAATGGAGGTTCTTTTAGTCCACCCGGCAACGGGGGATGAAATCACTACATGTGGGTACAGTGGTGCAAACTCTGCAGAGTCAAAACTGTCATGACAGTCGTGCTCACGGTCAAGAGCGGCTTGGACTTATTCATGATTACAGGATGATGAATTGGGAAGTTGAGGATGTTAAGCGGGAAGCTTAACATTGGAAATGAGACTATGTTTACTTGATATTGATGATGGGTTGATGGATTGGGACCATCTCACCTGTGTTGTAATGTAGGTGCTTAATAAGCTAGGGTAATAGGTATTAATTGTGTAGTGCTTTAACCATGAGTTCAACCTCTCCTTGCTCTAGCCGTGCATGACATAACTTTCCCACACTTGCTGAGTACCAACGGTACTCAAACTTGCATTTCTGTTGGTTTAAATTGCTGCTCAGGTCAAAGGGATGATGTGGTGTTCAATGACAAAGACTTCGGACCCGAAGAAGGATTCTAGGTTCACGTAGTCCCCCGGGCAACGCCTGTGACGGAGCCCACAAGATTTATATTCCGCTGCTGCTTTATTTACATGTTATGAACATACTATCGTCCATCGAGACGTATGCTATGTAAGACTTATTTATATTTGAACACTTGGCTTGTAATAAATGATGCTTCACTATTTGTCATCACATGTATGAGAAAATGATCCTGGCATACATGTGATATTTACTCGGTTGCTCTTTGGAGAAATCCGGTGTAAATCGGCTGGCGGCACTGCGGATGCACGTGCAGAGACCTCTTGCTCGGGACGATTGGACCGTCTTAACATTTGGCTGATGGGTGAAAGGTGGTTGCTTATGATGTCCGTGATGGTTGTTGTAGGCAACATCGAGTACGAGCGTACGTGACGGGTTATTCGGTTAACCCTGCAGGTGTAAATTGATTATAATTGCCGTCCCTCGCGGTCAGTGAGTACCACTTGTTCACTGTACCGTGACATATAAAGAACTGGCTAGAGTCATGTAAAAGTTGCTGATTGAAAGCTATACCTTGATTGTTAATGACTTGTAGTTTAGAGAAAATTAATGTTCTTTTAAACCTTGGGAAAAGTACATGAGAGAAATGCGTTTCTTGTTTGATTGTGGCTCTCTCATGTGCCTTAGCGTGAGGTTCTCCACAATTTGCTGCTAAAACTTGAAAGTAAGGTTCAAATAAATAGGCGAGTCCCTTGCAACTTACTTTCCCAAATATGCATGATCCAACATGTAGAAGTTTCATGGATGGGAAAGACGGGTCATACTTGCTATCCATTGTGCTCACTGCTTGTGTTTGAAGCTTTTGCAGGGTATTATGAGGAAGGGACTCCCGAGGAGGAGACAGAACCCCAAGAGGGAAACCCCGTCGAGTGGGAGTCGTGCAAGCCGCCGTGTTAGTGTGCGTGTGTGCTAGCGGGGACACGTTCACGGGCTGAACGTCAACTCGGTGCGTAGTCTATGCCCATGAGTGTAGACTGAACATAGTTTGTTGTAAAAATGTTCATAAACTCGTTTATGTAATAAAACATTGCTTCCGCTTTGTACCTTTGATGTGTGTTATCCGGTGCTGTGCAACGCAGCACCCCTCAGCGTGATCCTGGCTCTACGAGGCCGTGGGGCCGTGTCAACGTGGTATCAGAGCTCGCTTGAGGTTTAAAGCACTAAAAATTCATCTTTTTCAAAAACTCGGTGAGGAACGAGTTAGTAGCCCATATAAGGATGTTATTAGTGTATAGAAAGTGGCAATACTATCCTACTTGCTTATGTCAGAAAATCATGCATCTCGGGACGTCATATGTCTTGGGGGGTGCATGTAAGCGCTGTCCACCAGTGTGCACAAGCTGAAGGGTGGAGCCTCACGGGTGGCAGGTAACCCGGCCCGCATTAATATCCTCTACGACTCTACATGTCCTTTGGGGTATTCGAGCAACGCCCTTCCCTGGCGTGCTACGGGCAAGTTTGGGAGACCCCGTCACGTGGTTAGTAACATAAACACATAGCTCAAGGCGTGAGTGATGACGGACGGGTGCATGAATTGTATTGGGACCGGGCTCGGTGTGCAGCCGAGCCTAATGATTGTGTGAGTTATTTGCAGGTAGTCTAACCACGATTCGGTAGACGAGTAGCATCCGTGTGCGAGAGATGTTTAGTGCCACTGAACTAATGAAGCCGGCTAAGTCCGGTATAGGTTTTTTCTTTGTGAGGAATGTAGTACCGACATGAACTGGTGACGCTTCAACAACACACCCCACTAAATGAGCAACTTCATTGTAAAACTTGAAGGTTTGATCCAGAGCACTGAAACATTGATATAACTTCTTCCCTTAATCAGGATGTTCAAAGTTAACAAGTTTTCAACTTATAGGATACTAAGGACAGAGTCCCCTGTTTTCAGCTGAAATAAGGCTGAAGTTAAAAAGAGGTTAGAGGTTGATTTATTTCGAGGTTGGAGTCATATGATAAATTTCTGGAAATATTTGGAATATCTTTACAACTTTTCTATTGATGTACAGAGGTGTTTCATCCCTAAGCCAGTCGAGAAATGCAGTCGAGTTGAAACTGTCCAGAAAATAGGGCAGAGCAAACACTCTCTGTAACTCTCTGTAAATTGAGCACAACTTCTTGCACAAAAGTCTAAAAATAAAAAATGGGGTAGTTCTGAAAAGTTCTTGAGATGGGTTACAACTTTGTAACAGAAAGTTTTGTCAAATTTGGTGTATAATTAACTGGAATTCTTGGATCAAATCAGTACCTCAAGCAGGGAGGTGCTGTCCAATTTCCTCCAGAAATTCTGTCAACTTTGACATCTCATAACTTTTGAACCATGGAAGATATGAGGTCAAGAAAATACTTTATGGAAATCTACTAAAGTTATCTTTAACTTTGATGTTGAGCTCCAGAAGTGGTTTTGCCGTTAGCATGGTATAAATCAGGTTGAAATGCAAACTGGTCAGGGCTGTCAGTGCGGGCAGCAGACCAGCAATCAAATTTGTTCTAAGTTTGAGTTGTGTTTCCAAGTTTTATGATTTAAATGACATGTTTTATATTATAACTCAATGAATTACTGTTGAAATGAATATTTGTCATTTTTCAAATATGTTTCTACAGATGACAGCGGATAGACAATTGGAGAACGGGTGGGTGGTATCTCACTGTTCTCACCGCAGCTGTTATCCGGAAGTGTTGAAGCAAATTCTTCAATATTTCGGGTACGTGGAGATGCTGCAGTACCTCGCCAAGGAATGAAGGGGAGAAGGGGAACAAGACGTGGACCATCCATGTCGAAGTTCCTGCAGGACCTACGCCACTCAGTTGGGCGCCGTTCACCGTCACGGTGAGAGGTAGACAGCCGGGGGAAATGTGGCAAGTGGCAGCCTGCGACACCATGTTGCGTTTCTGCCAACTGCACGTGAGAGCTATGGAGGGTAATCCATACGCGCTCATTCCGATGGAGGGACAAGCTAATCACGTGTGGAGGGAAAGGTACTTGGAAGCAACAGACCCGGGTTTCCCAAGGTACAACCCCGCGGAGGCGAACCTCAGCCTGAAGGCCGTGATGGACAGCCAAGCTGTTCATACGGATTGTCTTGCCATGAAGCTCAAGAAGAGTACCATCCGTGGAGACCATTTCAAGAGTGCTCACAGCGCACTCTGCAATGTTCTCCTTCCGACGATAAAGTGACTGAAGGAGCAATACAATCAGTTGCATCGTCTGAATAAGGCAAAAAAGAAAAGCCGCGTCGACATCACGGCTTTATAACAGCAAGTGCAGGCCTTGACCCAGCAAAATGAGGTCCTCACTCAAGAGCATGATGATGCTATTGAGGAGGGACAAGGCTGGGAAGAGGACTACAACCAGGCCATGGACGAGGTGCATGCATTGCAAGACCTCGTGCCTCCGGTAATGGGCCTACCGATGGTAGGTACCGTACCCGTGGTTTTGGGTATCCTGGCGATGGGGGAACCTGAACAGGAAGAGGAGGTCATGGACCCGGAGCCACCAGTAGAGGTAGCGGAGGAGGACGACCTGCAGGAGGTCGAGTTCTACTCCGAGTAGTGGGTTACCGTAGCCAACTAGGGCAGTGAGGGTGATGTATAAAAACTTTTGTAATCAGAGACATGTCGTGTAGACAGTAGTATATGTATAGGTAGTGACGACATGAGCACGACATCTCGGAGACTCGAGAATAATGTATCTTTTATAATGTTTATACTTTATCAATATATGTGAATGTTGTGCAAGTTATTCATGTGTCGCTTCAATACCTACTGTTTCATATGGAATTTTAAGAATGACATGTGCTCATCACTGCTGTTTTGAATTTCAGAATGACTCACACTCGTGCCAACCCAGACGTTGGGGGTTCTAGTCAGGGGGAGAGGCCTCCCAACAGCCTCCCGAGGATTCCTCGGAACAGCAACAGCAGCAACAGCAACAACCGCTACTGCCAACGGTTACATTGCCCGACATTATTGCGGCTATGGCTGGTTCTCATCAGCAGCATATGGAGTTGCTGCAGACCCTTATTGTGAATACGTCTCGACCAGAGAGGCGTCAAGATTGCAAGGAGCGCCAACAAAGCTTCTACTCCGACTTTCTGGCTACTCATCCCCTGGTATTCTCAAGGGCGGATGAACCCCTCGATGCGGACAACTGGCTCCGCACGATGGAGATGAAGTTTGGGCTGCTCCAAGTGAGTGAGCAGCGCAAGACTCAGTTCACGGTCCAACAGCTTCAAGGGTCCGCGAGTGCTTGGTGGGCGAACTACTTTGCCTCGCAACCAACTGAGTGTGTTATGTCCTGGGCGGAGTTCCGGACGGCCTTTAGGCCCTATCACATACTGCCGGGTCTTATAAAGAGGAAGACACAGGAGTTCCTTCGCCTGCAACAAGGAAGCAGGAAGGCGTTGGAATAGTCCAGGGCATTCAATGATCTTGCACTCTACTCTTCTTATCACGCCAATACCGACGAGAAGAGGCAGGATCATTTTTACCAGGGGCTTAACCCACTCCTGAAGGACAAGTTGACAATGTTCAATCGCGGCGGCCTCAACGACATCGTTGATGCTGCGATTATTCAGGAGGACTCCGGCAAGGAGTTAACGGTGGTGGATAAGAAGTGAAGTGCGCCGCAAAACAGTGGAGAAGGAGGTGGTCCTTCTCAAAAATACCGGATGGTGTATCTCTCACCATCGGGGCAACACTGGCAGCCACCACAGAGGCTGATGCCATTCCGCAGTCAGCCATATTCTCCACCGGCATTCAGGCCGGCACTACCAGCACCATCTCCGCAGCAACAGCAGCAGCAGCGGGCGATCCCGCGTGCGTTTGCATCTCAGCAGCGCATGCCGGGCTTTCGTACCCCAAGCACGGGCCAGACAGCAGCCACATGCTTCAAATGCGGTCGCCCAGGACACTTCACCAACAACTGTCTTGAGAGGCAAGGTGAAGGAGTGGCACCATGGTTTCTAGGGAGGAATCAGCCCCAGAACCCCACTAATGCGCGGTGGGCAAATCCAAAGCCCAGCACCGTCCACCAACTCGCCATAAAGGACGTGCCAGAGGGGGAGCTAATCCTTGCGGGTTTGTTCCAACTCCACCAGCATCCTGCCATAGTATTATTTAATTCAGGCGCCATGCACAGTTTTATTAGTCAAGCTTTCATTGCTACATACAGCTTGCAAATACTACCCACCGAGAGTCCATATTTGATTTGTTCCCCGGGTGGGAAAATTTCAGCAAGCATGATGGTTCCAAAAGCGCCATTATGCTTAGAGGGTAGAGTATACCCTACGTCTCTCATAGTTTTAGAGGGACAAAAGGTCGATGTCATTCTAAGGATGTCGTGGTTAACCCACCACGGCGCTGTTTTAGACACCGCCCTACGAGTCGTGCATTTGCACTCAGAAGTACACGAGTCTCACTCATTATTTCTGGACAGTCCAGAAATAAAACTTCCAAGTATATACCAATCCACCACCATTAGATTGGAAAACATTCCAGTAGTCCGTGAGTTACCTGACGTGTTCCCGGATGATTTACCGGGGATACTGCTCGACAGAGAGGTGGAGTTCAAGATTGAACGTGCACCGGGAACTATGCCAATATCCCGAAGGCCGTATAAGATGGTGCCCAAGGAATTGGCTGAACTGAAGACACAGTTAACTGACCTGCTGGAGAAGAGTTTTATTAGGCCGAGCTACTCGCCATGAGGCTGTTCGGCATTATTTGTAAAGAAGAAGGATGAGATGTTGCGGCTTTGCATGGACTATTGTCCACTAAACGCCGTAACCATCAAGAACAAGTACCCGTTGCCAAGGATCGACATGTTGTTTTATCAGTGGGTCGAAGCAAAGATCTTTTCCAAAATGGACTTAAGATCCGGGTATCATCAGATTAAGATACGAGCTGAGGATATTCTGAAGATGGCTTTCTCGATGAGGTACAGACTTTATGAGTACCTGGTCATGTCCTTTGGCCTCACCAACGCTCCAGCTCACTTCATGTACTTGATGAACTCGGTATTCATGCCGGAGCTGGACAAGTTTGTTGTGGTCTTCATCGACGACATATTGGTATATTCCATGTCAGAGGAAGAACACACGAAGCATCTGCGTATAGTCTTGCAAAGGCTGCGGGATCACAAGCTATATGCGAAATTCAGAAAGTGTGAATTCTTGATATTGCAAGGGCCTTTTCTTGGGCATATTATCTCAGCAGAAGGCATCGCTGTAGACCCGAGTAAGATCACACAAGTGCTGAATTGGAAGTCCCCGAGAACTGTTCATGAGTTATGGAGTTTCCTCGGACTCGCGGGATATTATCGGAGGTTCATTCTGAACTTCTCAAAGATTGCAAAGCCTATGACTGAGCTGCTAAAGAAGGCTACTGTAACACCCTCAAATTCATTTCCATGCATTGCATACATTTTTCATAGAGAAACATTATAAAAGAAGTAGATATGGAGAAAGGAACCATAGAAATGGAGAAAGAATCATAAAAATGGTGGGGAATGGGAAAAAGATAACTGAAATGAGCCAATTTCAATTTGTCGAAGTGCGCTGTCGACACTTCCCCGGCCGCTGGACGCGTGGCGCCCACAGAGCTCACCTCTGCGGAGGGGGTGAGGTCTGTCACCGCTGGACACGGGGCACCCTTGGAGCTCGCCTCTGAGGAGAGGGGAGGTCCGGCACCGCTGGACACATGGCCCCATCGGAGCTCGTCTCTGAGGAGAGGGGAGGTCCGACAACGCTGGACACGTGGCGCCTCGGAGCTCGCCTATGAGGAGAGGGGAGGTCCGGCTCCGCTGGACACGTGGCGCCCTCAGAGCTCGCCTCTGAGGAGAGGGGAGGTCTGACACCGCTGGACATGTGGCGCCCTCCGAGCTCATCCCTGCGGAGGGGGTGAGGTCCGGCACTACTGGCCATGTGGCAGGCCCGGGGCTCGCCTATGAGGAAAAGGGTGGCCCGGCCCCGCTGTACACGTGGCACTCTCGGAGCTCGCCCCTGCGGAGGGGGTGAGGCCCGGCTCTGCTGGCTGCGTGGCAGGGCAGAAGCTCGCCTCTGAGGAGGAGGGTGGCCTGGCCCCGCTGGGTACGTGGCGCTCTGGGAGCTCACCCCTGCAGAGGGGGCGAGGTCCCTATGCGGTTTTTCTACTGTGTGCAGGGGTACCCGGTACTGAGGGTACCGACACAATTTCCCCAAATTTTCGCCACATTGCTGCCGCACCTAACTGAAAAGATAAGTTTGTTGAAATCCAAAATTGAGTAGGACTCTTATTTGAGCTCCAATTGGAGTAGGACTCCTCTTTTTCCCCTTATAAATAGAACCCAAACCCCCCCCCTTTGGCCGTATACCCTTTTCCTTTTTCTTCCTCCCAAGTCGGCGACTTGGAGGCCCTAGCCCCAACTCGCCGAGTTAAACCCCCCCTCGCTGGAGTTCAGTCGCCGGTGAGCCCCCGCTGATGCCATTGCTAGGAGGAAGACCCTGCCACCAAAGGGAAGTGAGGTAGGTCTTTGTTACCCATCTTACGATGTCGTCGCTGTTCTTCGCTCCCTTCGAAATGAAACTTTTTCGTGTGGACAGATCATGTTTTGATCGGTTTTTGACGGTGGGATTGATCTAGATCTTGGGTCAAGATCATCACCACGTCCACACTTGATCCCTACACCCTTGTTCATCATAAAACCCCATGAAAGCCCATTAAAACATGCAAGAACACGTACAAACTGGTTTAATAGAACAGCACCATAGGAATTGCATTCATCTACACCATTGCATCTTGAGTAAAGTTTGTGCATGATGTTTGATTGCTGTAAATTTTGTATGTGTGTGGTCATGAGTAGAAGGACAAGCTCAGGAAACCATCTACGAAGAAATACAGCGCCAAGACCTCGAGACGCTTGAGCAACAAGAGCCACGGGAGCAAGGCAAGTGCCCCTTGACCATATTGATCCCATGTTTTGAAACTGTTTTGTTTGCGAAAACTTGTACGCTTGAGTCAACTTGATGGCACACCATTTTATAGGAGTTTACTAGTTTTGTTAACCATCCTTGTCACCGGGAAAGTTGATGAGTCGGGTATGGTCGTTTTTCCTTTTTGCTTCGCTTAATCCACGGGATACGGGAAGCATAATTAAAACATGGTTAGCTACTGCACTCATATGAATAATGATGATGAGAACTTTATGATGTTAATGAGCATGGAATCAGGGGAGATCTATGCAAGCTTGGTTCGTGGATGTTGCTGAATGAGGTGGTGGTTTACTTGCCGTAGATCTAAGGACCGGTTCATGCCAGCACATGCCAGGAAAACAGTGCCACCACAAGGCCAAATATGGGTGCGGCTTAGCTGACTAATTAGGTGTGTTGCTAGCTTGTTATGGACCATGGAAGGCGCGGGGAATGAGAGTCGAGAGAGGACTGCCCCGGGAACCGCATGGCACAAGAGGGGGCCCGTGGGTGGGAGAATGGTGATTCGAGCCTGCCGGTAAAACCTCAGTGAGTTCATACATCTCGTAGCCCCTTTGTAAAGGCTATTTTGTGATCTCATGGCCATACACCGATGGTTGTGTACAGGTATAATGGAGGTTCTGCAGTCGCCGATGGGTGATGAAATCACGAACTTGTAGGTAAAGTGGTGCCACCTCTGCAGAGTGCAAAACTGTCGTGATAGCCGTGCTTCCGGTCACAAGCACCTGGCCAACTCACATGATTAGAAGGGAGAACTTGGGATGGATATTCGGTATGGTTATGGTATGGTCATTTGGATTGGTTTTGGGACTGTTTTGAGTCATGAAAACAAGTTTGGCTTCAGTCATATGAATATGAGATTGTTATGAATATTTCTGAGTATGAGATGAACTTGAGAAAGATTATTGGCTGGTTGAGACTTGATAAAGGGTGAATCATGATGGAGAAATTGATGCTGAATTACTTGGTCCTGTTGGGATAAATATGACTTAGAAATAGTTGCTGTTTTTATCATGTTTGTGAAATAAAATTTGCTTGCTGCAGTGAGCCTTTTTATTCCATACCTTGTTGTAAGCTACATGTCATACTTTTTTCCGCACATGCTGAGTACGTCATGTACTCACCCTTGCATTATCACATAAACATCAGCAACAGGAGAAGAGTACTTCGAGGACCATGTGGAGTACTAGGCATGCGAACTACCATCAACATGCCTGTGGAGTTGAAGATGGAGCCTGCTGCTGTTTAGTTGTTTCCGCTGTCGTTTACAGACTTCCGCTGCAAGAATAAGATAGACAATCATGAGTGAGACAAATAGTTGATGTAATAAAGTACTTAAACACTATTTATTCGTGGTTATATTTTTAATTCAGTTTGTGGATTACATGTGTATGTGTGATGAACATGCTGGGCACCCATATGCATTAACTTAGTTCTGTTTTCAGAACCGGGTGCCACAGATTGGTATCAGATCCACGTTGACCATAGGACGCAAGTGTGACACCCTCATTTCTTTTTTCTGCATGTATTCATGTTTCATGTAGAGAAAACATTTTAAAAGAAGTGGGAACAGAGAAAAATATCAAAAAGATAGCCAATAAGAGCCGAATCCAGTTTCCAGAGAGAGCTGAAGACAACTTCCACGGCTCGCTGGCCACGTGGCGTGTTCGGAGCTCATTCCTGCGAAGTGGGGAGAGGACCGCCGCTAAAATGGTTACGTGGCAGGCTTGGGGCTCATCTCCACAAAGGGGGAGAGGTCCGACCCTGTGGGACACGTGTTGCCCCCGGAGCTAGCCTCTGCGGAAGAAGCAAAGGCAGTTCCGCAGGACACATGTCACCTTCAGAGCTAGTCACCACGGAAACCAGAGGACCAGTCGCGTGGGATACGTGTCAATCTCGGAGCTCACCTCCGAGAGGTCCGGTTCTATTGGACACGTGTCGCCACCGGAGCTTATCTCCGGGAGGTCCGTCACTGTTGGACACGTGTCTACCTCGGAGCTCGTCTCTGAGGAAAAAAGGGAGTCCGGCGCTACTTGACGTGTGGCATTCACGGAGCTCACCTCCGAAGAGAGGGAGGTCCGGAATGATACGTGGCACACTCGGAGCTACCTCCGTAGAGAGGGAAGGTCCGACACTAACACGAGGCGTGCGCGGAGCCACCTCCGAATAGAGAGGAGGCCCCGACCGCCAGGATACGTGGCGCACGTGGAGCCCACCTCCGAAGGAAAGGGAGGCTCGCTCGCTTGACACGCGGCACAACCGGAGCTCGTCTCTGCGGAAAGGGAGAGGCCAGGCCCCGGAGAACACGTGGAGTTTCTGGAGCTCATCACTGCGGGGGTAACAAGTTCTGCGGCGGTTTTTGGATTCTGTACGCGTAAAAATATTGGTACGGAGAGGAAACCGACCTGAGTTCCACAATGTTACCACACCAAATCAACTAAAGATAAGTTGTTAAGATTCAACGACAATCTGAATAGGACTCTTATTCGGAATACAATCAGATTAGGACTCTTCTTTCCCCGATTATAAATAGAACGAAAAACCTCTGGCCAAAACCACAACCTTCTTTTCCAACTCCTGAGCCGACGACTTAGAGCCCTAGCTCGCCGAGTAAGCCATCGCCGGAGATCAGCGAGGAAGATTGCCGGAAGAGAGCCCCAACGATCTGTCTCATTAGAGAAGGACCCCGAGACCGAGAAGAACGTAAGGTAGGTCTCCAATACCACCTTACGATATCGTTGTGTTTTCTTTGCATCTGTTCTTCGATTCCTTTCGAACAGAAGCTTTCTCGTGGACAGATCACTTGTTGATCGAGTTGATCTTAAGACAAGGTCATTTCCACGTCCACATCTGATCCGAACACCTCTGTTCATCATAAAACCATGCAAGAACACATACAAACCGACCTAATAAAACTAAACTAATTATAGGATAGCATGCATATGCATCAACACATCTAGTTAAAGTTTGTGCATGGTATTGATTGTTATGAATCTTGTATGTGTGTGATCCTCTATAGAAGGACAAGCTCAGGGAGCTGTCTACGACGAGCTGCAACAACAAGGTTTCGAGATCCAAGAGCAACCGGAACCGCAAAAACAAGGCAAGTGCCCCTTGACCATATTGATACTATGTTTTGGGAAAAACTGTTTTGTTTTGCGAAAAGGAGTGTGTGCTGAGTCAAACATGGTGGGAAACCCTTTTATAGGAGTTTACTAGTTTTGGTTAAACCACCCTTGTCGCTAGGGAAGTTTATGAGTCGGGTATGGTTTTTATTTTTATGCTTTGCTGAGTCCATGGGATTGGGAAGCGAGATAGATGTGTCTAACTAACTGCACTCGTAATTATAATGAGAAACTGATGTTGAAAATGGACATGGATCGGAGGGACATCTAGGCAAGCCGGGTTTGTGAATGAGGTAGCATGAGGTGGTGGTTTGCTTGCCGTAGATCTAAGGACCGGTTCATGCGAGCACATGCCAGGATAACAGTGCCACCACAAGACCAAGTATGGGTGCGGCTTAGTTGACTAATTAGGTAAGTTGCTAGATTGTTATGGACCGTGGAAGGCGCGGGGAATGGGAGTCGAGTGAGGACTGCTCTGGGAACTGCATGGCACAAGTGGGGCCGTGGGTGGGAGAATTGGAGATTCTAGCCTGCCAGTGAAACCTTAGTGAGTCCATACATCTAGTAGCCCCTTTGTAAAGGCTATTTTGTGATCTCTTGACCATACACCGAAGGTTGTGTACTGGTATAATGGGGGTTCTGCAGTCACCGACGGGTGACGAAATCAGAAACATGTGGGTAAAGAGGTGCAAACTCTGCAGAGTCTAAAACTATCATGATAGCCGAGCTTACGGTCACGAGCGCCTGGCCAACTTCCATGATTAGTTGGGATGGTGATTAGAAATGGTTATTGGTTATGGTTTGGTTTTTTTTTGGTTTTGGAACTGTTGAGACCGGGTGAAAAGATGGGTTGCATGACTGTTGAGTCATGGCAACAAGGTTAGTATCGGTGGGAGACGAAGTTGTTTATGAGGTGAAATGGTAGCGAATACGAGATGGTATTCGTGAGATGGTAGCGAATACGAGGAGGTATTCGTGAGCAAGAATGAGGTTGATTGATGTCTGGAAGGTAATGAACATAATGGAGGTATGATTGGTATTTTAATACATCTTGGGATTACATTCACTTAAAGATGAGTTGCTGTTTTATCATGTTTTTTATAAATAACTTTGCTTTCTGCAAATGAGCCTTTTATACCTACCTTGTTATGAGCTTCATATCATATTTTTCCCGCACTTGCTGAGTACATCATTGTACTCAAACTTGCATTATTATTTCATCATCAGCGGCAGGAGAAGATTACTATGAAGACCAAGTGGAGCATTAGGCGTGTGATCTGTTCTCAACCTTGCCTGTGGGGATGGAGTAGGGATGGAACCATTGCTGTCTAGAATTGCTTCCGCATTAGTTAAATTGCTTCCGCATTAGTTAGAAGACTTCCGCTGCATAGAAATAAGACTTCCGCTGTGAGCATGAGTCCAAGACTCATGAAACATTGTAATAAACTCTGTTATTCGTGGTCATATATATTCTGAATTCAGTCTGTAGAACATGTGTGTATGTGTGATGAACATCCTGGGCACACATATGCATCAGTTCTCGGTTCCGTGGTTTTCCACATAATTGAGGGCGTCACAGCAAGCCTAGGTAGAATGGACACTCTAAAACACATAGGAACACCCCTCTAAACTGCTATTTTCGAAAATTTGCTTGCTGCTGCATTTTTCTTGTCAATTCAGCCACCGCAAAGTGCTATTTTCAGCCCCTCTTTTCTCTTCTTCTGGATAACAACACTTTTGCTTTCTTGCTTCATAGCTTCTGATGTTTTGAAGAATTTTCTTCCTTCTCTAAAGTTTCTCATGTCCTATTTATAGCTGACGGTGACCCGGAGCACGACACGCATAAGTAACTGTTCACCACCACGTGGGAGTGCACGTAACCCCATTGAGGTGTCTGATGGACCACCCCGTCACACGGCGGGAACAGCACCAGTTCACGTGCTTAAGTTTAGGATTTCCATTGAATAAGCAGTAATAGGAACGTAGTAGCGTGAATAGGAGTGGTGTGTTGAACTTTCGTGATGATTACTTGTGTTTGTGTGCTAGTGTGAGTTGTGGGACGCTTCTGCGAAAGTCCACATCTACACATAGTAGAGAGATGTGAGATGCTTCGGCATGTGTTCACATACCCATATAGGCTGAAATTAATAAAAGAAGATATTTAGTTCATACCCTTGATGCATATAGTTGGGGGGATCAATCTAAACCTCTATTCTCTATTCTACTCAACTCTCTCTCACAGATTGTGAGGGAAAATGCCAGCCGTCAAAGGAGGAATGTTCGTGGCAACCATGAACCACAAGATGATGGCAACATTGAAGTTCCTGAAAATGCTAACCCCGGGGCTGATGCAAACAACCTTGAACGGTTGATGGCTATGCAGAACCAGCTCATGCACTATGATACAAACTTTGGGACAGCTGCAAGCCAACAACAACTACAATCCTAACCCCGTTCCTGCACCTCCACCACCACCACCGCCACCACCGCCGGCTCACAACAGATTGGGAGAGTTCATGAGGACTTGACCGCCTACTTTTGCACAAGCTAATGATCCCATGGAGGCTGATGATTGGTTGAAATCCATGGAAAAGAAACATTCTATTGTTCAGTGCGATGATCGGGAGAAAGTTCACTTTGCATTGCACCAACTCATGGGAGCAGCCGCTGACTGGTGGGACGCTCTCTGCAATGCTCATGACAACTAGGAGACAATCACTTGGGCTGAATTCAAGGAGAGTTTTCGCTCTCATTACGTCCCTGCTGGAGCCATGATGCTTAAAAGGCAAGAGTTCAAAGGTCTCCGCCAAGGAAACAAGAGCGTGAATGAGTACCTCAACAAGTTCACGCAGCTGTCAAGATATGCTCCCGGAGACGTCAACTCAGATCAAAGGAAGCAATACTTGTTCATGAGAGGATTGAACAATGAGATCCAAGTACAACTGCTCAACAATGATTATGCAAACTTCCATAAGCTCGTTGACAAAGCTATAGTGGTTGAGAGCAAGATCTGTGAGATCGAGCAATAGGGCAAGAGGAAGATGCCATACCAGCCACAAGGGAGCAATGTACGTCCCCGTTTCATGCCCCCAGCTGCACCACAGTATGGCTCGTCCGCTTCTACTTTCCGCTCTGCAAATCCACCTCGCCCTAATCAGCCACCGCAGCAATGTACTGTTATGCAAGCACCTCGTATGACTTTGCCCACTGCACCCCGTCCCAACATAGGCGCCTATGTTCAAAACCAGCCTCGCTCCAACATTTCTGCTGTTTGGGTAACAAAGCATGTTTTTCATGCGGAGAGGCAGGACACTTTGCAAGTCAATGCCCAAAGAAAGGCCTTGGAAAGCCAAACAACACGCCGAAGAAGAACCCACGGCCGAATGGAGTAGCTAACCAAGGTAACCATGGGCGGCAGAACTACGCTCGTGGCAATGTGAATCATGTCTCCGCTGAGGAAGCATAACAAGATGAGGACGTCATGACTGGTATGTTCCTTGCCAACTCCAACCCAGGCACTGTTATTTGATTCCGGAGCATCGCATTCATTAATATCATACAAGTATATGCCAAGTATAATCTGCCCATATCACACATGAAACACACTATGTTGGTTAATTTTCCCGGTGGAGAGATGAGGACTAATATAGTATGTCCGAAAGTAAACCTTGAAATAAGAGGGGTAGACTTTCTTGCCAACCTTATTGTCTTAGATTCCCAAGGGATTGATATAATACTTGGAATGGATTGGTTAAGCAAGCACAACGGAGTAATCCAATGTGGTTAGAGTAGCGTGCAATTGACAAATGAGCACGGTACTCGTATTGAGTTCGAGTCACCCTAACCGGCGACCGAGAAGGCAGCGTTGAACCACGTCGAAGAAGCAACATTGGAAAGCATTCCAGTGGTTCAAGAATCTTCAGATGTGTTCCCAGAAAAACTTACAGGTATGCCACCTGACCGGGACATTGAATTTGCCATTGATTTAGTACCTGGAACTGCACCTATAGCGAAGAGGCCATATAAGATGCCCGTTAATGAACTAGTGGAACTTAAGAAGCAAATTCAGGAGCAGCTAGAAAAGGGTTTTATATGCCCAAGCTTGTCACTGTGGGGCGCTCCCGTGCTCTTCATAGACAAGAAGGATGGGACCCAAAGGATGTGTGTGGATTATAGGTCTCTCAATGAGGTGACGATCAAGAATAAATACCTGCTGCCCCGTATAGAGGACCTATTCGACCAAATGAAAGGTGTCCGAATTTTCTCCAAGATTGATCTTCGGTCGGGATACTTCCTGCTGAAGATTAAGCCCTCCGACATACCCAAGACTGCATTTCGAACACGGTATGGTTCGTATGAATATACCGTTATGTCTTTTGGGTTAACGAATGCACCCGCATGTTTTATGTACCTCATGAATAAGGTCTTAATGGAGTACTTGGACAAGTTCGTTGTGGTTTTCATCGACGATATCATGGTGTATTCAAAAGGCGAGGAGGAACATGAAGAACATTTGAGATTGACATTGCAGAAACTGCGAGAGCATCAATTGTATGCCAAGTTCAGCAAGTGTTAATTTTGGCTAAAGGAGATATCGTTCCTAGGTCACATCATCTCCAAGAGAGGAGTATCGGTTGATCCTGGAAAAGTGGGAGATGTTCTGAGGTGGAACCAACCGCAGAATGTGAGAGATATTCGGAGTTTCCTTGGGATGGCTGGATACTACCGACGATTCATCAAGGATTTCTCCAAAATAGCGAAGCCTATGACTGAATTGCTAATGAAGGGAAAAGCATTTCAGTGGACACCAGTGTGCCAAGAAAGCTTTGAGGAGCTCAAGAAAAGACTAACCACAGTGCCGGTTTTGGTATTGCCGGACGTGAGCAAGAGTTTCGATATATATTGTGACGCATCAAGACAAGGGCTTGGATTTGTGCTCATGCAAGATCGACAAGTGGTATCCTATGCGTCGAGACAACTAAAGAAACACGAGCTGAATTACCCCACATATGACTTGGAACTTGCAGCCGTGGTACATGCCTTGAAGATTTGGAGGCATTATATCCTTGGCCACCGATATGAGATCTATCCGGATCACAAAAGCGTCAAGTATATATTCACGCAAACGGATCTGAATTTGAGGCAACGTCGATGGTTGGAACTCATCAAGGATTATGATGTTGGAATCAATTATCACCCCAGAAAGGCCAATGTAGTAGCTTATGCATTGAGCCGAAAGGGAGCATGTCACCAACTCACGGTTCGGGAGCTACCTCCCGAGCTGCGCAAGGAGTTCGGATGGTTACATCTCGGGTTCTTGAACGAGATGGAAGTGATGGAACTCCATTCCTCACTGGAACAAGAGATACGAGATGGACAAGCCACGGATGACGAAATCAAGGAGATCAAGGAAAGAATCCGACAAGGCATAGAAAAGGACTTCAAGGAAGACGAGAAGGGTACGCTTTGGCTAGGAAAAAGGATTTGTGTTCCTAACGTGAAGCACATACGCGACACGATATTAAAGGAGGCACATGACTCACCTTATTCCATACATCCCGGCAGTACAAATATGTACAAGGACCTCAAAATATGCTATTGGTGGGATGGTATGAAAAGGGACATAGCTGAATATGTTGCCTTATGCGACACGTGCCAACGGGTGAAGGCCGAACATCAAAGACCCACTGGACTGTTGCAGCCATTGAAAGTACCCGAGGGGAAGTGGGAAGACATCAGCATGGATTTCATTATTGGATTGCCACGTACTTGGTCGGGCTACGACTCCATTTGGGTTATTGTGAACCGATTGACGAAAACAGCCCATTTCCTTCCTGTTAGAACCACGTACCGCGTCGCAGAACTAGCCGAGCTGTATATGGAGCAAATCGTGTGTCGCCATGGAGTTCCGAAGAGGATAGTTTCAGATCGGGGTTCTCAATTTACCTCTAGATTCTGGAAGAAGCTGCATGAAGCCATGGGTACATGGCTGAATTTCAGCTCCGCTTATCACCCACAAACTGACGAGCAAACTGAGAGGACAAATCAAATTTTGGAAGACATGTTGAGAGCTTGCGCCTTGAAACATGGGCGCAGATGGGGTAGGAGCTCGTGAAAGTGCATCTAGGGTATACCTTGTGGGTTTTGGAGAATTGATGACAAGCATATGAGATCCTAACAAAATGATTGCAGGACAAACAAAGTGAACTAGCTCGGTGCACACAAAAAGGTGAAAAATACAGTGGTGCCCGAAAAGGAAGACTTTAGTGGAATTTAGAAGAGCAAAGTAGATGTAAATGTATAGGGCGTGTGTGAGAGACACATCCCAAGAGCTCATGACTTTGCGTAAGGGTAAGGGGTTTAAAAATCAACTAAAATCCACTGGACACCGGACTAGTTCGTTCATGGACCGGACTCGTCCGGTCAGCTTACTGGAATGCAACCGGACAAGTCCGGTTTTAGACCGGACTAGTCCGCTCATGTTTCTGTTGTCCTCTTTAGAGGACTGCGGACTAGTCCATCCATGCGACAGGACTAGTCCGCTAAACTTTCTGGAACCCCACTTCACATAGCACCGGACAAGTCCGGTTTTAGACCGAACTAGTCCGGTTAACCCACTGGAAGTAGACCGGACAAGTCCGATCATATACCGGACTAGTCCGGTATTAGGTTTTACAACGATAACTTTTTGGAAACCATATAAATTGGTGATCCACGGCCTTGAAACCAGAAGACACGACTCATACTGCTTGAAACGAAAATCCTAGCGCCGCCACCTGTCCCAAGAGCCCAAAAACACATCTCCCCACACATTTGAGGTGCGAAAAAGGTGAAAATCAATGAAACACTTGGATTTGGGATTGGGAGATCGTCGTTCCTTCGTTGTGAGCTCTTGGGGTTTGATCTCTCTACACTCATATTCGGCATTGTAATTCTTTTGAGTGTATTTGATCGCTTTCTCATTGTAATTCTTGTGGGAGCCCTCAACGTGTGAGGTTGCCCCACAAACTCGGTGATTACCCGTGCTAGTGGAGTCAAGTCGGCCTTGTGTGGTGACTTGAAGAGGGAAAGGGTTAGAGACCTGGCTCTGTGTGAGCTTCCTCAACGAGGACGTAGATCTCTTGGTGAGATCGAACCTCGGTAAAATTTGAGTCTCGCTTGCCTCCTTAATTTTATTGAATAGAACATCTAGTTGCTAAACTTCATAATTTGAGTTGCTAAGTCTCATTCACGGGCATAATCACACCTCACATTGTAAAATCAAAATAGAATAATTGTTGTTCTTATTTCCACTGCTAAACAAGTTGATTCTCCTGCACAACACTTATACAATCTACACACTTCAGGCACACCGGACTAGTCCGGTCACACAACCAGACTAGTCCGGTCAATCAAGTTTTTGACAACTACTTTAAGTGTGCAGGAAGCTCTATAAGGCCTATTCACCCCCCTCTAGGCCACATTCAATTTGTATCAGATCCAATTTCTCATCAACGAGACTCACATCTCGGAGAGATCAATGGCCTCTGAGAAGAACAACGATATCCCGAAGACAAACATCAATGATGAGGAGCAAGAAGCCAAAGCCTTCGATGTGCTGAAAGAAGGTCCACATGACGATGAAGAAGTGAGACAGCTAAAGGCACTACTGAGAAAGAAATTAATGGCACAAAAGGGAAAAGAGGAAGAAAAGACAATGGGGAGTGGTCATCACGACTACTCCCGATAACCTTACAACTACAACCGTCTCAATTCAAATAATCACTATCTCTCCATTCCTATGGGAAGGCCCCCGCAGTTTGACGGAAGTGACTATACCATGTGGAAGTACAATATGAAAATGCATCTAATATCCTTGAATCCCAGCCTTTGGCATATTGTCTTCACAGGAATAGATATCCCATACACGGATGAAGAACTCACTCCGGAACAAGAATAAGAGATTCACAGAAATGCACAAGCCGTTGCAGTAATCACATCGTCACTGAGCAGAGAAGAATTCACCAAGATCGATGGACTAGAGAGTGCAAAAGAAATCTGGGATACACTCAAAACTGCTCATGAAGGAAATAGGTCTGTACGTGAAGCCAAAATTGAGATTCTAGAAGGAGAGTTGGGGAGATTTGCTATTGAAGAAGGCGAATCACCTCAACACATGTACAACCGGATGAAGGCACTCATCAACAAAATCCGTGCCTATGGAAGTAAGAAATGGACTGATCACGAGGTGGTCAAAAGGATGATTAGAGCGTTCATGCCAAGAAACGTCACACTTTGCTCAATGATTAGAGAAAGCCCTGGGTTTCACAAAATGACTCCCGATGAGTTATTGGGGAAGATGATAAATCATGAAATGATGGAGAAGGAGGCTCAATACGTTAAAGACTTAGCCGAGCTTACCTCTTCCAAAAAGAAAGAAGTTGCTCTCAAAGCAACGTGCAGACCCAAACTCAAAGAAACCCGTGAAGACCAAGATGACGGAGATACAAGCGACGTGAGTACCGATCTAGATGATGAGGAAATGGTACTCTTTATCAAAAAGTTCAAGCGCATGATGAGGAGAAGACATGGAACAATTCAAATGAAGGAAAAAGCAAGGACAAAGGGAAATCCAAGGCTCGACGTACTTGCTATAATTGTGGAGTACAGTCACTTCATGGTGGACTGTACTTATGAAGAAAACAAGAAGAAGAAGGAAGCAAAAGCACATGAGAAGAAAATTTTCAGAAAAAAGGAGACAAGCTCATCAAGCTCACATTGGCAAGGAGTGGGACTCAAACGATGAGTCCTCCTCCGATGAAGAAGAGAAGATGGCCACCTTTGCCGTTAAGAAACCCACCATGAGAGCTACACTCTTCACAAACATGGGAGGACGGGATATGAACAACCATACTTGCCTTATGGCTAAAGAAGGCAAGAAAAAGGTTCGACTTACTCCTCCTGCATTAAATACCTCTATTGATGACTTTGATAGCTCTAGTGATAATGAAGAAATGATTAGAGGATTAAGTAAAATTGTTTTAAAGAAAAAGGAAATGTTGTCGAACCAAATCTTTGAAAAGGAGGAACTTGTCAACCGACAAGAAGATATGCTCATCCGTGAAAGGAAGAGATATCAAGAAGTTGAAAAACTTCTTAAGCTTGAAAGAGAGAAGAACACGTCACTTGAGTTTGAGCTAGCCTTGAGTAAGGAGACTTACTCAAAGCTAGAGGACTCACATATTGCAATCAAGGATGAGCTTGCTAACTTGTCAAGAGTTAACAAGATTCTTGAGTTGCAAGTTGAGTCGCTCAAACAAGGTGACTCATCTTCCTCCAAGAGCTCTTCCTCCAAAGATATGAGTTTGACAACAATTGGAACCTGCATATGCTCTAGTAAGAAAAATATCATTTCTAATACTTCAATTTCTCATGATATGCATCCTTCCCAAAACGGCATCTTGGATAAGGAGAAGATCAAATATGCACGTAGTGCATATATGATCACTAGACCTCCCAACGTCAAAGATGGTCTTGGGTTTGACAGGAACAAACACATGTCCACTCTTAATCATGCAAAGAAAAGAATCATCTTTGTTAAGGAAAAATCACATGAATCTGATTTACAAATATAGTTTCGTACATTTGATGCTTCCTATGTTCTTATGAGAAACAAATATGGAAAAGTTATTGCTAAATACACAGGGCCACGCCACAGGAACTCAAAAACTTGTGTGTGGGTGTCCAAGACTCTTGTGACTAACCTGAGAGGACCCAAGCAAGCTTGGGTACCTAAAACCAAGGAATAATTCTGTTTTGCAGGCTTACTCCTCCGGTGGATCTAAGTGGGTGCTAGATAGCGGATGCACAAATCACATGACCGGAGAGAGAGATATGTTTGTGGAGTACGAGTACAACGAGGATCCAAGTGAAGGCATATACTTTGGAGACAACAGCCAAGGAAAGGTCCTTGGTAGCGGTAACATTTAAATATCTCCTCAACACACTTTATCTAATGTTTTACATGTAGACTCCCTAGATTATAACCTTTTGTCAATATCTCAACTATGCGACAAAGGTTATAACTGTTTATTCACTAATGAGGGTGTGACCGTTTTTAGAAGAAGTGATGGCTCGATTGCTTTCAAGGGAATGTTGAAGGGAAAGCTTTATCTTGTTGATTTCAACAAAGATAAAGCCGAACTCAACACTTGCTTGGTTGCTAAAACCCACAAGGGATGGCTGTGGCATAGACGGCTAGCCCATGTTGGGATGAGAAATCTGCAGAAACTTCTAAAAGGTGGTCACATCTGAGGTCTAAAGGATGTGGTTTTTGAGAAAGACAGGCCGTGCAGCGCTTGCCAGGCGGGAAAACAAGTCGTAGCACCACACCCCACCAAGAACATAATGACCACTACAAGACCACTGGAACTTCTTCATATGGATCTATTTGGTCCAATTGCTTACATAAGTATCGGCGGTAACAAATACGGTTTAGTAATTGTTGATGATTTTTTAAGATTTACCTGGGTATTTTTCTTGTATGATAAATCAGAAACTCAGGGAATCCTCAAGAAGTTCCTGAAAAGAGCCCAGAACGAATTCTCATCAACCGTGAAGAACATCAGAAGTGACAACGGGATAGAATTCAAGAATACACAAGTTGAAGAGTATCTCGATGAAGAAGGGATAAAGCATGAGTTCTCGGCACCCTACTCTCCTCAACAAAACACGGTGGCCGAATGGAAGAACAGAACATTGATTGAAATGGCAAGAACAATGTTGGACGAATACAAGACATCAGATCAATTTTGGGCAGAAGCGGTGAACACTGCTTGTCATGTCACAAATCGGCTGTACCTTCACCGACTACTGAAGAAAACTCCATATGAGCTCCTTACCGGTAAAAATGCTAATGTTTCTTATTTCAAAGTTTTTGGTTGTAAATGTTTTATTCTGAACAAGAAACCGAGGGCTTCAAAGTTTGCTTTGAAGTCCGATGAAGGGTTCTTGCTCGGCTATGAATCGAATGCCTACGCCTATCGCGTCTTCAACAAGGTGTCCGGCCTTGTTGAAGTAGCACGTGACGTAGTGTTCGATGAAACTAACGGCTCACAAGTGGAGCAAGTCGATAAGTGTATGCTAGATAAAGAGGAAGCTCCATGTGAAGCGCTGAAGAAAATGGCACTTGGTGATATTCTACCACAAGAGCAAACGCAAGACTCAAATGCACAAGGTGAACCTCAACAAGTAAGCAATGATCAAGGGGGAGCTTTCACACAAGATCAAGTGGAGGAAGATCAAGAAGATCAAGATAATCATGGAAGCAATGATCTAGGGGGAGACAATGAACATGAAGATGATGAAGAACAAGCAGCTACACAAGTTCCTCACCCAAGAGTACACCAGAGTGTACAAAGAGACCATCCTGTCAACAATATCATTGGTGATATTGCTAAGTGAGTAACTACTAGATCTCGCGTTGCAATTTTTTGTGAATACTATTCTTTTGTCTCTTTTCTGGAACCATACAGGGTAGACGAAGCCTTAAGGGATCCAGACTGGGTGATGGCAATGCAAGAAGAATTGAACAACTTCAAAAGAAATGAAGTGTGGAAGCTGGTGGAAAGACCAAGGGCTAACTCGTTGGAACCAAATGGGTCTTTCAGAACAAGAAAGATGAACATGGAGTAGTAACAAGAAATAAAGCGAGGCTGGTGGCCAAGGGTTATTCTCAGGTCGAAGGTTTGGACTTCGACGAAACTTTCGCTCCTGTAGCTAGACTTGAGTCCATTCGTATTTTATTGGCATATGCTACTCACCATAATTTCAAGTTGTATCAAATGGACGTCAAAAGTGCCTTCCTCAACGGTCCGATAAAGGAGGAAGTTTTTGTGGAGCAGCCACCAGGATTCAAAGACCAAGAGTATCCTAACCACGTCTATAAACTGCGTAAGGCTCTCTATGGCCTCAAACAAGCTCCTCGAGCTTGGTATGAGTGCCTTAGAGATTTTCTAACTCAAAATGGATTTAAAATTGGTAAAGCTGACTATACACTCTTCACTAAACATTTTGATGATCATCTATTTGTATGTCAAATTTACGTTGATGATATTATCTTTGGATCCACTAACAAGTCTTTCTGTGAGGAATTTAGCAAAATTATGATGGATAGGTTCGAGATGTCGATGATGGGCGAATTGAAGTTCTTCTTGGGATTCCAAGTGAAGCAACTGAGAGAAGGCACATTTATAAGCCAAACAAAATACACACAGGACATCCTCAAGAAATTCAATATGGACAAAGCCAAGCCCATCAAGACACCCATGGCAATCAACGGACATCTCGATCTCAATGAAGAAGGTCCAAATATGGACCAAAAGGTATATAGGTCAATGATCGGCTCTTTACTTTACTTATGTGCATCTAGGCCAGATATTATGCTTAGCGTATGCATGTGTGCAAGGTTTCAAGCCGCACCTAAAGAGTGTCACTTAATTGCTGTAAAAAGAATCCTAAGGTATCTTGTGCACACACCAAACTTGGGCCTTGGGTATCCCAAAGGATCCAAGTTTAACTTGATAGGTTATTCCGATGCCGACTATGCAGGATGCAAAGTCGATAGAAAGAGCACTTCAGGGACTTGTCAATTTCTTGGCAGATCTCTAGTTTCTTAATCATCTAAAAAGCAAAACTCTATTGCTCATTCAACAGCGGAAGCAGAGTATGTTGTAGCAGGTAGTTGTTGTGCACAACTACTTTGGATGCGACAGACTCTTAGAGACTACAGCTACATTTAAATCATATTCCGATTCTATGTGATAATGAAAGCGCGATAAAAATTGCACACAACCCAGTAGAGCACTCAAGAACTAAGCACATAGATATTCGTCATCACTTTCTTAGAGATCACTCATTAAAAGGTGACATTGAAATTTCACATGTTAGAACTGAAAAACAACTAGCAGATATTTTTACCAAACCATTAGATGAGAAAAGGTTTTCTGAGCTAAGAAATGAACTTAATATTCTTGACTCTCGAAATGTGGCTTGAAACGTTGCATACCTGGTTGCGACCTCAAATGTTACATTTTGTTGTAAAAACCGTTCCTCATCTCTTTTTCTTCTAAGAAATCTATTTTAATGAAGAAATCTTGTGAAATATGACCATTGTTTGATTGTTGCTTGCCTACTGGTCGTAATTACCAAGATTATTTGCAAAAATTAGTGTCCTTGGATCACCTCTAAACTCTACTATCTGCATCAAGTCTGTTGGAACCGGACTTGTCCGGTTGTCGACCGGACTAGTCCGGACAGACGACACAATTAGGTTAATTCAGGGGCACCGGACTAGTCCGGTCAGTCGCATATAGAAGCAGTTGGCCAGACCAAACCCCTCCCTCTCCACTCATAAGCACTTTGTCTCACCCCCTCTCCTAAACACTAGCTCCCAAAGTGATTTTTGAGTTGAGCCCTCAAACTCGAAGTTTTCTCCGTGAAAAAGCCTCTCCTCGACGAGTGGATTCTACTCTCCGGACTCATCCGGATAGATTTTTGCTCCTTCAACGCGAATCTTCAAATCTTGGTAAATTCCCCCTTAAAACCAAAGTCTCAACTTTTCTAGTTCTAGCTAGTTTCCTTTGATTTCAAAAGGATGTACATTGCCTCAATAGATGCATTCCTACCACTTTCCTGCCTTTGTGTCCTTAGATAGGAGATTTGATTCAAATGAAACATTAGGGTTCTTATGCCAGGCCGGACTAGTCCGGCGCATAGATGTGGACAAGTCCGGTCCACCGGACAAGTCCGCACTTTGAAACCGGACAAGTCCGGTCTCTGACAGTTGAACCCCTACATTCCCATTTGAAGTCGATAATGAGTCCATTCGCATCTAATCCTTGAACTCCTTAATCAGGCACCATGTCTTCAGGCTCAGATGACGACTTTTTTCACCTTGACGTAGAGGTTCAATGTGAAAGAGTGAGGAGAGCCAAGGAGGGAATGATGAAGAAAAGACATGATGTCAATGTCTACTCTTCACCTTCCGACGAAAATTTGCCTAAGAAGAGGAAAGTAATTGTGAAGAAGCCTCGAGGGAAGGCTATGGCCGAGAGCTCCTCAGGACCTAAGAGGACTCTCAATAAATGGAAGGGGCTTGCTAGTGGCCCCATTGGGCCTCTAAAATTGAAAAATCTTGTTCATCGCAACAGGCAACCTTCAGATAATGATTACACTGGAAACGGGGGTGAACTAGCCGACAAGTTCAGAAAAGCAGAAGTGTATAATCAGCCCAGAGAGTCAGCTGACCCCAGATTTTGGAGTAATTTTCATGCTGATTACTATGAACATGTGTATCGGAAGATGAAGCATCCCATTGTCGAAAGTCAGTGGGTTGATATTGATTATCTTCAGTCCAAGAGATGTTAAGCTTATCAGGAGGTTGTGACAGCCCTCGAGCTTCATGGGCTAAAAGAACTATTCTCTTTCCAGTGTGACTGGAATGATGAAGTCATCACGCAATTCTACTCCACTCTCTACTTCGCTCGTGATGACAACGACAGGATGATCTGGATGACACATGGGTCTCTGTACAGTGTCACATATGAAGAATTTGCAAGGATCCTTCATCTTGAGCATACTTTGGACAATGAACTTGTGATTCACAACCTGAAACCACTGGAGAAGGATCAGCTGGACTTTCTCTATGATACAAGAATGCCATTCAGGCCTCCAACCACAAAATACAAGAAGCCCTTCTTTGTAGTCCTCAATCGGATATTGAGGAAGACTATAGCTCCCAAAGAGGGAGATGCAGGCACTGTTCAGGGCACCCTCAGAACCTTAATGAAGGTCATAAGCAAGAAGAGGAAATTCAATGTGTTTGAGTACATCTACAATGACATTGTCAATATCTCTATCAATTCCATCCGGTCTTGCGGCTATGCACCCTACGTAATGTTCATGATTGAGAAAGTGACAGGATTGGAGTTCGTAAAGGATGTGGCTCACACTAGACTTCGGCCCCAAAAGCCCACTATATATTCTGCTCCTTCTGCTCTTGCCTCACCCGGAGAAGAAAGAAGATCCAAGAGAGCTCAAGAGGAGCCAAGATCTGAGGCTGCAGCTACCACTCATGCAACCTCCTCTAATCGGGAATCCTCAAGTGGCATCTTCAAGATGCTATCTTCTATCTTTGCCTCTTGTCTCAAAGTTGAAGTTAAGCAACATGAAGAGAGATTGGCCAGGAAGAAGCATCAAAGATATGTAAAAACCAACATCCAAGCCATCTGTGCCAAACTGGAAATTGAGCCACAAGGGTCACTTGAGGTTTCTGAGGACTCAGCTGAAGACTTCACTGAAATGCTCGAAAAGGTGAAAAATAGAGTGGTGCCCGAAAAGGAAGACTTTAGTGGAATTTAGAAGAGCAAAGTAGATGTAAATGTATAGGGTGTGTGTGAGAGACACATCCCAAGAGCTCATGACTTTGTGTAAGGGTAAGGGGTTTAAAAATCAACTAAAATCCACTGGACACCGGACTAGTCCGTTCATGGACCGGACTAGTCCGGTCAGCTTACTGGAATGCAACCGGACAAGTCCGCTCATGTTTCTGTTGTCCACTTTAGAGGACTGCGGACTAGTCCATCCATGCGACAGGACTAGTCCGATAAACTTTCTGGAACCCCACTTCACATAACACCGGACAAATCCGGTTTTAGACCGGACTAGTCCGGTTAACCCACTGAAAGTAGACTGGACAAGTCCGATCATATACTGGACTAGTCCGGTATTAGGTTTTACAACGATAACTTTTTGGAAACCATATAAATTGGTGATCCATAGCCTTGAAACCAGAAGACACGACTCATACTGCTTGAAACAAAAACCCTAGCGCCACCACCTGTCCCAAGAGCCCAAAAATACATCTCCCCACACATCTAAGGTGCGAAAAAGGTGAAAATCAATCAAACAGTTGGATTTGGGATTGTGAGATCGTCGTTCCTTCGTTGCGAGCTCTTGGGGTTTGATCTCTCTACACTCATATTCTGCATTGTAATTCTTTTGAGTGTATTTGATCGCTTTCTCATTGTAATTCTTGTGGGAGCCCTCAACGTGTGAGGTTGCCCCACAAACTCGGTGATTACCCATGCTAGTGGAGTCAAGTCGGCCTTGTGTGGTGACTTGAAGAGGGAAAGGGTTAGAGACCCAGCTCTTTGTGAGCTTCCTTAACAAGGACGTAGATCTCTTGGTGAGATCGATCCTCGGTAAAATTTGAGTCTCGCTTGCCTCCTTAATTTTGTTGAATAGAACATCTAGTTGCTAAACTTCATAATTTGAGTTGCTAAGTCTCATTCACGGGCATAATCACACCTCACATTGTAAAATCAAAATAGAATAACTGTTGTTCTTATTTCCGCTGCTAAACAAGTTGATTCTCCTGCACAACACTTATACAATCTACACACTTCAGGCACACCGGACTAGTCCGCTCACACAACCGGACTAGTCCGGTCAATCAAGTTGTTGACAACTACTTTAAGTGTGCAGGAAGCTCTATAAGGCCTATTCACCCCCCTCTAGGCCACATTCAGCTTGCCGTCTCATACAATAACAGCTATCAAACTTGCTTGAAGATGTCACCTTTCGAAGCATTGTATGGTAGACGGTGTAGAACGCTGCTGTTCTGGAATGAGACCGGAGGGAGCCAAGTGTTTGGACCCGAAGTGCTGCAAGACGCCGAGAAGCAAGTCCGAATGATACAAGAAAGTTTGACGGCTGCTCAGTCACGACAAAAAGGTTATGCGGGCAATAGGCGAAGAAGATTGACCTTCGAAGTAGGAGACTTTGTGTACCTTAAGGTATCGCCTATCCGAGGCCAACGACGGTTCAACGTCAAGAGCAAATTAGCACCTCGCAACATCGGGCCAGATAAGATTTTGGGCAAGCGAGGAGAAGTAGCCTATCAACTAGAGCTGCCAACGCACCTCTCCGACGTACACGACGTGTTTCACGTATCCCAACTCAAGAAGTGCTTAAGAGTACCGGAAGAACAAGTACCGATGGATGAGCTCAAGCTTCAAGAGGATATGATCTATGTGGAGCACCCCGTCCAAATTTTGGACGTGAAGGAAAGGGTCACGAGGAACAAAGTGATCCATTGTTGCAAGTTACGGTGGAGCCATCACACGGAAGCCGAAACTACACGGGAGCGTGAGGAAGACCTCAAGGCAGAATTCCCTCATCTATTCTCTACTCTATCGAATCTCGAGGGCGAGATTTAGTTTAAGGGGGGTAGGTTTGTAACACCGTCAAATTCATTTCCATGCATTGCATATATTTTTCATAGAGAAACATTATAAAAGAAGTAGAAATGGAGGAAGGAACCATAGAAGTGGAGAAAGAATCATAAAAATGGTGGGGAATGGGAAAAAGATAGCTGAAATGAGCCAATTTCAATTTGTCGAAGTGCACTGTCGACACTTCCCCGGCCGCTGGACGCGTGGCGCCCTCGGAGCTCACCTCTGCGGAGGGGTGAGGTCCGGCACCGCTGGACATGTGACGCCCTCGGAGCTCGCCACTGAGGAGAGGGGAGGTCCGGCACCGCTGGACACATGGCGCCCTCGGAGCTCGCCTCTGAGGAGAGCGGAGGTCCGGCACTGCTGGACACGTAGCACCCTCGGAGCTCGCCTCTGAGGAGAGGGGAGGTCCAGCACCGCTGGACACGTGGCGCCCTAGGAGCTCGCCTCTGAGGAGAGGGGAGGTCCGGCACCGCTGGACACGTGACACCCTCGGAGCTCATCCCTGCGGAGGGGGTGAGGTCCGGCACTACAAGCCACGTGGCAGGCCCGGGGCTCGCTTCTGAGGAGACGGGTGGCCTGGCCCCGCTGGACACATGGCGCTCTCGGAGCTCACCCCTGCGGAGGGGGCGAGGCCCGGCTCCGCTGGCCGCGTGGCAGGCGCGGAGCTCGCCTCTGAGGAGGAGGGTAGCCCGGCCCTGCTGGGCATGTGGCGCTTTTGGAGCTCACCCCTGCTGAGGGGGCAAGGTCCCTAGGCGGTTTTTCTACTGTGCATGGGGGTACCCGGTACTCAGGGTACCGACACAATTTCCCCAAAATTTTCCCCACATTGCTGCCGCACTTAACTGAAAAGATAAGTTTGTTGAAATCTAAAATTGAGTAGGACTCTTATTTGAGCTCCAATTAGAGTAGGACTCCTCTTTTTCCCCTTATAAATAGAACCCAAACCCCCCCCCCTTTGGCCGTAAACCCTTTTCCTTTTCTTCCTCCCAAGTCGGCGACTTGGAGGCCCTAGCCCCAAACTCGCCGAGTTAAACCCCCCCCCTCGCCGGAGTTCAGTCACCGGTGAGCCCCCACTGCTGCCATTGCTAGGTGGAATACCCTGCCACCAAAGGGAAGTGAGGTACGTATTCGTTACCCATCTTACGATGTCGTCGCTGTTCTTCGCTCCCTTCGAATCGAAACTTTTTCGTGTGGACAGATCACGTTTTGATCCGTTTTTGACGGTGGGATTAATCTAGATCTTGAGTCAAGATCATCACCACATCGACACTTGATCCCTACACCCTTTTTCATCACAAAACCCCATGAAAGCCCATTAAAACATGCAAGAACACGTACAAACTGGTTTAATAAAACAGCACCATAGGAGTTTCTTTCATCTACACCATTGCATCTTGAGTAAAGTTTGTGCATGATGTTTGATTGCTGTAAAGTTTGTATGTGCGTGGTCATGAGTAGAAGGACAAGCTCGGGAAGCCATCTACGAAGAACTACAGCGCCAAGACCTTGAGATGCTTGAGCAACAAGAGCCACAGGAGCAAGGCAAGTGCCCCTTGACCATATTGATCCCATGTTTTGAAACTGTTTTGTTTGCGAAAACTTGTACGCTTGAGTCAACTTGATGGGACACCCTTTTATATGAGTTTACTAGTTTTGTTAACCATCCTTGTCTCCGGGAAAGTTGATGAGTCGGGTATGATTGTTTTTCATTTTTGCTTCGCTTAATCCACGGGATACAGGAAGTGGAAATAAAACATGGTTAGCTACTGCACTCATATGAATAATGATGATGAGAACTTGGTGATGTTAATGAGCATGGAATTGGGAGAGATCTAGGCAAGATTGGTTCGTAGATGTTGCTGAATGAGGTGGTGGTTTACTTGCCGTAGATCTATGGACCGGTTCATGCCAGCACATGCCAGGAAAAAAGTGCCAGCACAAGTCCAAATATGGGTGCGGCTTAGCTGACTAATTAGGTATGTTGCTAGCTTGTTATGGACCGTGGAAGGCGCGGGAATGGGAGTCGAGAGAGGACTGCCCTGGGAACCGCATGGCACAAGAGGGGGCCCGTGGGTAGGAGAATGGTGATTCGAGCCTGCCGGTGAAGCCTCAGTGAGTCCATACATCTAGTAGCCCCTTTGTAAAGGCTATTTTGTGATCTCTTGGCCATACACCGACGGTTGTGTACTGTTATAATGGAGGTTCTGCAGTCGCCGATGGGTGACGAACTCACGAACTTGTGGGTAAAGTGGTGCCACCTCTGTAGAGTGTAAAACTATCATGATAGCCGTGCTTCGGGTCACAAACACCTGGCCAACTCACATGATTAGAAGGGAAAACTTGGGATCGATATTCGGTATGGTTATGGTATGGTCATTGGGATTGGTTTTGGGACTATTTTGAGTCATGAAAACAAGTTTGGCTTCGGTCATATGAATATGAGATGGTTATGAATATTTCTGAGTATGAGATGAACTTGAGAAAGATTATTGGCTGGTTGAGACTTGATAAAGGGTGAATCATGATGGAGAAATTGATTCTGAATTACTTGGTCATGTTGGGTTAAATATCACTTAGAAATAGTTGCTGTTTTTATCATGTTTGTGAAATAAAATTTGCTTGCTGCAATGAGCCTTTTTATTCCATACCTTGTTGTAAGCTACATGTCATACTTTTTTATGCACTTGCTGAGTACGTCATGTACTCACCCTTGCATTATCACATAAACATCAGCAACAGGAGAAGAGTACTTTGAGGACCATGTGGAGTACTAGGCGTGCGAACTACCGTCAACATGCCTGTGGAGTTGAAGATGGAGCCTGCTGCTGTTTAGATGTTTCCGCTGTCGTTTAGAGACTTCCACTGCAAGAATAAGATAGACAATCATGAGTGAGACAAATAGTCGATGTAATAAAGTACTTAAACACTATTTATTCGTGGTTATATTCTGAATTCAGTTTGTGGATTACATGTGTATGTGTGATGAACATCCTGGGCACACATATGCATTAACTTGGTTCTGTTTTCGGAACCGGGTGCCACAGCTACCAAATATGTTTGGAGTCCAGCATGTGAAGCACCTAAAATCAGCACCGGTTTTGGCGCAGCCAGACACAACAAAACCGTTCGATGTGTACTGCGATGCATCCGGCATTGTGCTCGGATGTGTGCTGATGCAAGACTGAAGGGTGGTCGCGTATGGATAACGGCAGCTCAGAAACCATGAGCAGAATTTTCCAACTCATGACTTAGAACTCACTGCTGTGGTACTCTCACTCAAGATGTGGAGGCACTACCTACTCGGTAACCTCGTGCATTTATATACCGGCTACAAAAGCCTCAAGTACATATTCACTCAGAAGGAGCTGAACATGAGGCAGCGAAGATGGTTGGAGTTGATAAAGGATTACGAAATAGAGATCCATTATCACCCCGGCAAAGCAAACGTAGTGGCGGATGCGCTGAGCCATAAGTCACACGTCAACAATCTGACCATCACACCGTTGGAAGAGAGCGAGCCACCATTGCATATGATTCCACATGGAGCTCTCTACAACATTGCTTTGATACCCACCATCTGTGAAGAAATAGCGGCAGCTCAGAAACATGACAAGGGCATGTCGCATTTGCAGAGACGTGTAGACAGTGGGGAGCTGAAATGTGATGCGAAGTTTAGGCCCGATCTTCTGAAAGGTAGGCCGATTGAAGTGGAAATCTTGACGTTGATGATCCGAGGCAACCGAGCAGACCGAATACCCCTGCAATCACTACACCCCTGCTCCGTTGGTTATCAACCGTGCTTCACACGCTTGACCTCGCCCAGAAGGCTATCCCTGCAGGTGCAACCGAGAACACAAGCAAGAACGATGAAGATGCAATCTGAAATTGCGAAATTGGGGTCTCACAAAACAGTAGAACGGTGAAATTGTTTAATCTAAGCAAAACCCACAAAATATGGCTGGCAGCTACAGTATTTAAAAGCTAGGGTTCGGCCATAAGACCCTTAGACGCGTCCCTAATGGACTCATACGGGATACAAGGCCCAAAAGCCCAATACGGTGGCGCAGCACCGGACAGAACTCTGTAGTCGACTTGTCTCGACAATTCCCAGTTACTCCTGGCATTTTAGTGTGGCACCAGAACCAGTGGAAAGTTTATCTTCTCATCTTTCTATGCATATGTAGAACATCAAAAACAGAGACCGTATGCATTCTGGACGTCCATTTTAAGATGGACTGCTTCTGGACTCCAAGTTGAACTCGAGTCCGAGTTGGCGACTGTTTCCATCAACTTGTGGACGTCTCATCTGGTTCTCCACGTCCCCAAAACCTACCTTTACTTGTTGATCATGCCCATGGTTCCTAATAACAATTAAATCATTGAATTGCAATCCATTCTCAAACTCACATGGGTAGGAAGTTAGGAACGAGTTCACCTGCTGATTTAGTAACCGTGCTCATCACTACAGTAAACCCGATCATTTGCGACGGCTAGAATTTTTTGCGACAGGACACCGTCGCAAATAATGTAAATTGCGACGGCTAACCCTAGGCCATCGTAAATAAAGGAGCCGTCGCAAATAGTATTCTATTTACGACGGCTATGACTGTAGCCGTCACAAATAGCATTAATTTGCGACGGCCGGACCTGTGGCTGTCGCAAATAGCATCAACTTGTGACATCCAGAACTGTGGCTGTCGCAAATTAAGCAACCGTCGCAATTAAATGCGTGTTTGCAGCGGACGATGGAAATGCCGTCGCAATTAAGGAAGCCGTCGCAAATGACCCTGATATAGTCGACTGGGCACCTCCCGGCTCACACAATTGTCGCCGCCGCCGCACCGTAGCCGCCTCCCACGCCGCGCCGCTGCCGCCACCGGCCCCAGCCCCGGCGCCCGGCTCCGGACCTAGCTCCGCCGCCACCGGCCCCAGCTCCGGCGCCCGGCTCCGGCCCTAGCTCTGCCGCCACCGCCCCCAGCTCCGGCTGCCGGCTCTGGCCCCGGCCACCGGCCCAGCTCCGCCGCCACCGGCCCCAGCTCGGGCTCCCGGCTCCAGCCCCAGCGCCCGGCCACCGGTCCCAGCTCCGCCGCCACCGGCCGCAGCTCTGCCTCCCTGCTCCGGCTCCGGCGCCCGGCCACCCGCCGCCTCCCTGCTCAGGCGCCCGGCTGCCCCCTGCCTCCCGGCTCCCGCACTCGGCCGCCCCCGCCTCCCGCCTTCGGCGCCCGGCGCCTCTCGGTAACCTATGTTCATGCATTTTTTTAATTTTTTCTTGTTGTTAGTTAGATTTAGTTAGAGTAGAGTTAATAGAATATTGTTTTAGAGTAATTTGTAATTAATTTGGCAATTAAATTATTTTTTGTAGTTAGTTTATAGTTTTGTAGTTGTAGTTTAAGTTGACAATTAACTAGGGTGTTTATAGTTTAAGTTGATAATTAGTTTGATTTGCGGCAAAAGGTGGCGCAGCAGGGCGTGGCGGGCCGGTCGTCCCTAGATAATTGCGACGACCGGCCCGCCGCGCCCAGCCGCGCCACCTTCCACCGCGTGCGCCTCCCGCCACACGTGCCTCCTCGCCTCCTCACTCCCGTCGCCCCGCCTCCCGCCGCTGCACCCGCCTCCCGCCACCGCGCCCCACCTCCCCCTCCTCCCGCCGCTGCGCCTCGCCGAGCACACCTCCCATCGCCGCCGTGCCCGCCTCCCTCCACCGCCACGCCGCCTTCCACATCACGTGCCTCCCGCCTCCTCCATCACGCCGCCCCCGCCTCCCGCCTCCCGCTACCTCGCCCCGCTGCCCCTGCCTCCCGCCACCACGCCCCGCCTCCCCTGCCTCCCGCCGCTGCACCCCGCCGCGCCCGCCTCCCGTCGCCGCCGCGCCCGCCACCATCTCCGCCTCTCGATAATCTCCTCCATGTACATGCATTTGGTAATTAGATTGTTTTTTATAGTTAGTTAGGTAATTAGGGTGTTTATAGTTTAATTTGGTAATTAGATTGATTTGCGATGACCGGACTTAGGGCTGTCGCAAATTAAATAATCGTCGAAATAAAGTCCTATTTGTGACGGCCAAAGAAAAAGCTGTCGCAAGTAAAATAAATTGCGACGGGCAACCCTAAATGGGATATACCCGGCCCCAACTCACACACCCCGAGGCCGCTCACGACTACGCGGTGGGGGCCCCGGTGAGCAGATTTCGATTGGGAACATGAACCAATCGATCCTCAAGCCGCGTATGCAACCGGAGGTGGAAAAGCCCACGGAAGGTGAGTTCATAAGTCATTTTATCGTTTTCAATTCAAAATATTAAAGATATTTCAATTCCATAATACTGATTCTGTTTTTATAGGCTCACCATATTCAACGGAGTTGTTGACTCGAGGGCGGCGAGACCTGCGAGAGGCAGCTCCACACATTCTTCATCGGTGGGCCCGAGTCGCCGTGTCTCGCAGGTGGATACTCTCGCCCGTCAGGTCCAGGATAGTCGCAAGCAGTTTCAGTCGGACCTGGAGGCGCAGAGGGCGGCGATGGAGGCGCAGAGGGCGGCGATGGAGGCTACCATCTCCCACCAGCGAGCCTGCATGGAGCAGATGCGACAGACGATGGAGATGCAGCGACAGGCGATGACGGTAAGCTAAAGTAATTTAAATTTAGCGCATTCTTAATAATATGTAATAACCTGCAGCTTTTGCAACCACAGAGTTTCTTTCAAGGCTGCGATGTCCAGGGGTTGCACCTCCAGCTTCCTCCACTGCCACTGCCGATTCCACCGCCGGAACTGGAGCTACTGCCGCCGGTGCATGTTTCTCCGGATGTTCAGGTAATAAAAAACGTTCTTACTTAGTCTTAATTCATAAAATGTAGTCTTACTTTCATGCCGAACAAATTGTAGTCTTACATAGGTATTGTAGTCTAGCTTAGTCTTACATAATCAAACATATAGCAAATCTAACTCAAATTAAATAATCTAAGTTCAATATGATCAATTCTAGCTTGTTTAATCAATTCTTGTCAAAAACGAAGTTCTAAACAAATTAATTTTTCCAACAACTTCTATGTGTTGCAGGGATCAGCGACGGAGGCTCAAACTCCGTCGCCGTCAATACCGGCACCTGGACTGACGCGCGGCGAGGATGTTGGTGGCTCTGGAGGAAGTGGACGCTAGCGGAGAGCCTCTCTTCCTAATTTTTCTATTCTTGTGATGAGATGTGAGACTTTTGTGTTGTGATCGATGGAGATGTTGTATGTCTATTGTTACTGCTGCTGTTATGTCTATTTTCTATGTCTTGTGTTTCTGGACATCGAGCCGGGCAGGATTTTCAGTTTTTCTAAAAAAATAAAAAACCTTATTTGCGACGGTTTTTATACAGTACCGTGGCAAATAAGTGTACAGCTGTCGCAAATTACGTAGGTTAATTAAGTACTTACTTGCGACGGCCACCGCTGGCCATCGCAAATTGTCGAGTCGGGCCCATCGGCTGGGCCCAGGCTCTTGTTTGCGATGGCCAGTCTAAGCCGTCGCACACAAGTTTATTTGTTACGGCGACCGTCACAAATAAAGTTAATTGCGACGAAAAACAAGTGACAGCCGGAAACCGTCGCAAATAAGTAAAGTCGTCGCAATTTGATTATTTGCGACGGTTTTACACTTATTTGCGACGGCCCTGGCCGTCGCAATTCGTCAGGATCCTGTAGTGCATGCTCTTGTGATTGGTCCTTGTATATCAATGTAAGTATACACTGTTGTGATGTCCTCATCAAAATGTTTCCGGAAAGATGGAGACGGTGTCCTATAGTTCAGGGACCGGATTGTCGTAGCCCGTAACCCGGAGTTACGGAAGAAAATCTTTGATGAGGCTTACTTGTCAAAGTTTTCTATTCACCCCAGCAGCAAAAAAATGTATCAAAAACTCAGAAACAAGTTTTGGTGGACACGAATGAAGCGGGAGATCGCAAAGTACGTGTCCGAGTGTGATACATGTCGAAGGGTGAAGGCAGACCACATGAGAAAACCGGGACTGCTACAACCACTGGGCGTTCCTGCCTGGAAGTGGGAAGATGTGAGCATGGACTACATCGTCGGTTTACCCGCGACATTCAGAAGCATGATTCAGTGTGGGTGATCGTCGACCAGCTCACCAAAGTTGCCCATTTTATCCCAGTCAACACCAACTACAACGCCAAGAAGTATGCTGAATTGTACATCTCATGGATCCTATGCTTGTACGGCGCACCCCCGCACCATCATATTGGATCGGGCACTTTATTTTTGTCTCATTTTTGGGAGCAGCTACATGCTTCTTTGGGGATGAAACTGATCCGTAGTTCAGCATACCACCCGCAGACAGATGGGCAAACCGAGCGGGTAAATCAGATTCTAGAAGATATGCTACGAGCTTGTGCTATCAACCACGGTAAGAACTGAAATGATCACTTTCGGTTGGCCGAGTTCTCGTACAACAATGGGTACCAAGCCAGCATTAAGATGGCGCCTTACGAGATGCTATAAGGGAGAAATTTCCACACACTGCTGAATTGGTGTGAGTCTGGCGAAAGGGTCACCTTCGGGATTGATCTTGTCAACAATGCAGAAGAAAAGGTTCGGCTGATTAAAGCGAACCTAAAGGCTGCTCAATCCCAACAAAAACAGTATGCGGACCGGAGAAGATGCCCGTTACAATTCGAAGTCGGGAATCACGTGTATCTGCGTGTGTCCCCAATGAAGGGCGTGAACAGATTCGGGGTGAGAGGAAAGTTGGCACCCTGATTCATCAGTCCATTCCAGATTACAGAAAGATGCGGATCAGTAACACACCGGCTGGAATTACCAGAAACACTTTCCGGTGTGCACGATGTCTTTCACATTTCTCAGCTGAGAAAGTGTATTAAGCTATCAACTACCATTCAGCTGGGGGATATTGAAGAACTGAAACCGGATCTCACTTATCGAGAGGAACCGGTTCAGATAATTGATGAAAAGTTCTGAATCACACGCAACCGTACGTTGTGGTTCTATAAAGTTCTATGGAGTAATCACTCCATAGATGAAGCGACATGGGAAAGCGAAGGATTTCTTCACGCTAACTACCCCGACTTTTTCGCGTCGCACATACGGTAATTCTCCACCATCCTCCCTCTCATTTTCACCTTATAATCTCGGGACGAGATTCTTTTAAGGGGGGAGGAATGTAAGGGCCTAAGTTTTTGCACACATCCAAAGTGTTCATCACACCACACACACACACCTCATTTGAGGAAAACTTATGAACACATTTGAAGAGCAAGTAAACACAATCAATATGGCCATTAGTGGATAAACTGACAAAATGCAAAAGTGGTATTTCCCACATGCATCATATAGGGGCTGAGCATATGAAAAACTCCTACACCTTGATAGGAATGCTCATGCCAAATTTCACCCAAATGCAAAATCTATTGAGGTATTTTTGGGTATAATAAGAAAGAGGCTAGTTTGAACTCAAATTTAGATTCAAACTCCTTTCATCCCGTGAATTCAAAAGTGGGATTCATATTCATACTCAGCACATTTTTGTGATCTCACACACCAATTTTCACTCCATTTGGAGTTGATCTTGACATGAGCCAATTTTAGCAAATTCAAATTCAATTTGAATTTCAAACTGCACATGTGCTGTAAATATATTCAAACACTCCATAATTAAAATTCTATTAAGTTCAAATGGGCATTTGGTAGATAATTCAAATTTCAAGGGTTATTAGTGGTACTACTGTTTAGAGCAGTGGGGGAAATTTAATTTCAGATGTTAAAATAGAAGTGGAGCCCTCATGTCAGTCTAACCAGTGATCAACCGACTGAAGAGTGCCGGGACTTGGTTTCTTGGGCTGCAGCCGCGGTTGCCACCGCGCCGAGGCTCGGCACCAGCAGCTGCTTCGCCCCGCGCCCCGGTGGAGCTGACATTCGGCGTCTATATCCATCCCTAAGCAGCTCAGAGCCGGGTTCTCCTCCGTTCTCACGCGCCCACTCGTCTTCAGTCCTGCTCTCACGATAAATGTCGCCACCACCTCGCTCTCGGTGTTGCCGACCGCACACCGCCACCACACTCCGGTTGAGCGAGCCCTTCACAGCAAAAACGATCGCCATCTCGTGCTCTACCGTGCTGTCACCTCACACCAAGGGTCCCCTATGGTGTTTGGCGGCAAATTGAGGATTTTCACCGACCTCTCAGGAGTACCGGCTGAACTCCACTTCGGGTCGCCATCAACCGAGCGCCACAGCCGTCGTCGTCGTCCCCTTGCTACACAAGAAAGGTGCGCTATACTTCCAAGATCGTGTAGCTGCAAGCCTTGTAGCAAATGATCAACCATGTGTAGAAAATTTCCAATAATCCCGAAATCTAGAGGAAACTAGCCAAGCTTGGTCTAAACCCAAATTCGGCTTATACGGTTCCCAAACGCTCTGTGACAGCTCTCTAGGATCATAGACTGGCCCTACATACCACCACTCGTCTTTTCTACGCACTTTGTCCTCACTCGTGCGCACCCTGGAAAACTTCCCAGTCGGTCACCTATCCCCAAATTCCTCCGGGCCAAGCACAATTAACCCCTTAGTACTTTGCAGGTGGGCTTCCGGAAAAGAAGGTATACCTTGGGGGTATGAGTACTCTATCAATCCTAATAAGCCAGGACCCAGGATATCACACAATCCACCCCCCTTAGAAGACCGACATCCTCATCGGTCAACGCCAAGACAGGAACGTCCCCTCTTAGCCACGTCAATATGTTCAGTACTGGCATACGCATACTGTACGTCCGGTTAGCAGCATACGTACCATACCGTCTCCCACACAGAGGACCCACGTGTCATGCGTACGTACCTGCGTCCCTGACCAGTACGCTATCGTATCCTTGTCACAGACCCGTATGCACCCGTGAAACTGCGAGGGTCGGCTCTGATACCATTTGTAACACGCTCTCTAGGATCATAGACTGGCCCCACATACCACCACTTGTCTTTTCTGCGCACTTTGTCCTCACTCGTGTGCACCCGGGAAAACTTTCCGGTCGGTCACCCATCCCCAAATTCCTATGGGACAAGCACGCTTAACCCCGGAGTCCTTTGCAGGCGGGGTTCCAGAAAATAAGGTATACCTTGATTGTATGAGTACTCTATCAATCCTATTAAGCCGGGAGCCAGGATATCACACAATAATAGGCTCTTTTCGAGTGTACTATTCCCGATGCGGCTCTGATACCACGTCTATGGTGACCACCCCGTGGTTCACCCACTCCTTGATCGCATAGGGTGGTGTCGTGTGATGCGGCACCCAACAGCACACAAGAAAAGAATAAGAGCAACATACAAACTTTTATTTGATATAAAATAGCGGAAGTCTTTTTACAAAACTTAATTATACAGCGGAAGTCTTATACATAGATAGCATCTCATCCTAACTAAGCAAAAGTGCAGCCGTCCAGCCCGGGACGGTACACACTAGCAGCACTCAAGCGTAGATCACGGCGGCGTGCAGGGCTCTAGTTCGGCCGTGTACCCCGACTGGGGTATCGCCTCGTCCTCGGAACCTTCCTCATAACTCTCACTTGCACACAGCTTAAATATTGCAACCGTGAGCACGGTGGCTCAGCAAGTCTTAACCGACAACAATAGGCATGGAACTCTACATGCAAGGATGTGTAAGATAGGAAAAAGGTCTTTGCAATAAAGACACGCCTACATGTTGATCCTTACTTTCAGTTTTATAGCAACAGTTTAATGAGCCTTAGGCAGCCCCCACAATGGAAGTCCACAATCAAACAAGAAACACTTTCCTCCGATGTGGTGATGCCCAAATTGGAATATAAACTTAATTAGCTCGATAACTACAGCATACAAGGTTTCAAGACATGAATAGTTCAATACAGTATATTCAGTTGGCTTATATCACTTCTTACTACGTCATAGCACAGTGAACAAGCGGGTACTCAAATAACCGCGAGGGACGGTGATTGCAATAAAGAGACACCTGGATAACACGTCACATACACCCACTTTCATAAACGTGATTTCATACCCCTTCCTATTCTGTTGTATGCAACAACCTTTCAAAGGCAACCCAAATGCCGAACCGGTCCATCCGTAAAGGGCAGGAGGTCCCCGCATGGAGCGTGACTGTGCCCACCGGCAGATTTACACCTTGCTACTCTCAACCCACTCCTATAAAATGGTTGGGTAAGCCTCGGCACCCAGGTTAAACAATTACATCGGTTTCCTGGTTCCCATATGCCAGTATGCATCCGGCATTGTTCGATACTTGTCCAGCAGGGACGCACACGGCTCGGTCCTCAATCGATACCAACAGGGCTACACACGATAGACCTGCGCTCACTGCATCCTATCCCACCTGCTGGGTCTCAGTTTCACACTTAAGCCATTATCTACCTATTCTCATCCCGTGTGATAAATACCTATCTCGCGAGTAGATTCCAACCACTCGACTTCTACCGAGATCCTAAGAACATTAGCATTGCATTCTCTACTCATCGAGTTTGTAAACTACCCAACCCTTCATAGGATTTAAAAGGTTATGCAAGTGGGGTTTCAATCACCCTAACTCTAATGCAAGAATTCACCCTAAACATAAGTGATGCAAATGAAGAATTTGCAAAAGTACTTAAATGCAAACCGGAGCTTGCCTGGCTGAGAGTTAAATGGGAAGTCAGCTTCTGTTGGGAGGACAGCCAAGGGCTCCGGCGTATCCTCAACATCGGTCACTAAATGAAATGTAGCAAAATATATGTATAAGTGTTAAGGACTTATAAGAAGTAAACTTCTATTCATATCTACTCCTATTTAGGATCCTTAATTGGCTTTGGGATTTCTCCAGTAGATACTAGACTCTCTAAGGATGATCTGAGCAAAATTTGGAGAATTTTCATTGCACTTTGTGGTCTCCAAAATTCCCACAATTACAAGGTTTCTCTGAATTTTGAGCCCAAATCAGAAGTTCTAACATGGTTAACAGTGGAAGATCTAACCAGGGTAAGTCTCCATGGTTCTAAAAAAATTTGTTTCATCATTTTTGGAGCTACCAACAGAGATATATGAATTTTGGAACTTGATAAGAAATGCTGAAATTGCTTCTGTTTATTTTCCCATTTTTCAGAGACATAAAGGATTGACACCACATTTGGTCAAGCAAATGAGGTCCAATGCCTCTGAAATTTTTACTGGGGTTCAATGATTTTTGGAAGATTATCATGCCCAAATTTGGGAATTTTCCAATGAACAGAACTCCTGCGAAAATTCGTACAATATTTTGCTTATTTGAATTAATGAGCCAAATACAGAGATTTTCATAACCATCGGGCTGTACCCCTGGATAGTATTCTCTGAGAGGAATCCAACAAAATTTGTTTGACAACTTTTTGGACCTTTGTGGCGGACCGGAATCCGCTCATCCAGGATCGCAGAGGGTTGTGCCGCGCGATGCGACACCCGACAGCACACGTCATAAGAACACATTATATTACATGGGAAACACAAACTGAATGTACAAAATAGTACACTTCTCAGTTACAAACTAGGGTCTTTTATTACACAGCGGAAGTTTCTTTTATACAACTCACGCCTGCCTATCTAGCAAAAGTCGGTTGCCCAGCCCTAGGGCAACCCACACTAGCTGCACTCCTCAGCTCAGCGCGGCGTGTACGGCTCCCACTCAGCCGTGGTCCCCGACGGAGGGTAACCCTCGCCGGTGGACTCGTACTCCGAGTCCGTGGGTGGCTCCTCACCTGAAAAACACTTAAGCAGCAACCATGAGCACGAAGGCTCAGCAAGGCTTAACCGACTCACCTAAGCATGAAACTCTACATGAGGTATACCAAGACATAGGTTGGTAGCATTTCAGCAAAACGACACGCCTACAAGTTCATCCTTAGTTCATCTTTTAGCAACAAGTTAACAGTTCATGAAATCTGAAATTTAGTAAGCAGTATTTGGTGGCACACATGTAGCAATACAATTATATCAACCAGCAATATTGAATCAACATGTTTCATCCATTAATCTACGTTACGACACAGTGAACAAGCGGTACTCGTCACCGCGAGGGACGGCGAATCGACTCGATATACACCTGCAGGGAAAACCCAAAGAGCACGTCACGTACGCCCACCCGTGGAGCTGCACAGCACGCTCACTCGATGCCGTACGGGACAACCTTTCACCCAACAGCCCAAGCGTCGAACCGGTCGCACCAAAACGAGCAGGAGGTTCCCCACACGGAGCATCTCTCTATGCCCGTTGGCAGATTTCCACCTTGCTGCCCTCAACCTACACCTATAAATCGGTGTGCTATGCCTCGACGCCCGGAGGTTTAGGCTACATCGGTTTATCGGGGCCCATATATCCGTATGCCTTCGGTACGTTCAATACTTGTTCAGCAGGGCCGCACACGGATCGGTCCTCAATCGACACGGGCAGGGCTGCGCACACAAGACTCCCTCTTGCTGCACCCTAGCCCCTGCCTAGTCTCATTTTCATTACTAAAATGATCTCACATCACTCAACCGAACCCGTGTGTCCCAAGCCTATCTCGCGAGTAGATTCCAACTACTCGACTTGTACCGAAGTACTATGACTTATTAAGCATAGCCGGTAGACTCGAGGTCTTAGACACTACCCTCACTCTTTTAGGAACCTTTGGTTATGCAAGTGGGGTTCCATTCATCCTACACCTAATGCACAATCATACTTCACATGACTCATGTAAACAAAAGAAAACTTATAAAAAGGTTAATGCAAACCGGGGCTTGCCTTGTTGCTGCTGGTCAGTAGTTAGTTCCTCGTCCGGAAGAAGGAAGTCCAGCACTTCCGGAGTCTCTTCTTCAACGGCTACACGTTAATGAAATACTACATGTTAATTTAGATGCCAATGTGAGTTTTAGAGTAAGACTTCTACTATTAGTTCTAATAACCAGCCTCTAACACCTGGAACTTTGTTTAAGAATTTAAAGATGAACTGGTGTTGGTGGTTTGGCTTAGACTTAATCACATGGTTAAATGCTAAGTGGTTTCCCCCCTTTTCCATCTTAATCCCTTAAGCGGGTAAACAGGACAGGGGTGATCTAGAGCTCCAATGGAGCTGAGAATTTTCGTGTGAGTTCCTTGTCACAAGAAAACCCTCTGGACCAAACATTAGCACTTTTCATGGAGTGGTTTGCTCAGAATAATTCTCTTGGCAAATCAGCAAGGAAGAATTTATTCTGAGGTAATACCCCTGTTCATGCTCAACTTAATGAACTACAATTTCAATTATAGCTCATAGAGTTTGTCTGAATTTTCCTAACATTTTTGGGGTTAAGAATTGCCCAGAACTGAATTTCCAATTTTTGGAAATTCTCTGAAAATGTTTCTGTATTCAAATGAACACAGTACCTTCTAATTTGAATTGCTCTGACCAAATCAACTCCAAATGGTCTGAAACTTTTACAGTGGTTTACTAATGTCCTAAAGAACATTCTGGCAAAATTTGGGGATTTTTGGATGAACCAAACTCCCTCTAAAATTCTTTTGCTGAGAAGCTTTAAAGAATTTTCCAGAATTAATTAATGGGTTTCATACAAATTGGGTTGTATATCTGGACAGAGCTAGGCAAGATGAATCCAACCCAATTTGAATCACTAAATTTGGAGCTTCCTAGCCAAGGTTATGGATTTCTAAAGTTTGAGCTAATCCCTAAATTATTTTCCTACAGAAAATCCCCTCCCGCGCTAAACCAGAGGCTGACAGCGGGGCCCGCCCGTTTAAATTGAACTAACCGCGCGCTCGCGCGCGATTAACACAGGGGCTGACAGGTGGGGCCGCGCCCTTCGTCTACCTCCCGACGTCGCCGCCCCGAGCCGCCGGAGCTCCGGCGAGGTCAGCGTTCCCGGCGATCTAGCTCACCGGAGCCGACGAAACTCGCCGCCCCCACGTAATCTCGGGTGCTGAACCCGCTGGACACCATGTCGCCGCCGGCTAACCGCCATAGCTCGCCGGCGACGAGCCCTATGCCTCTGTGCTACCTCGGCAACGTGTTCCCGCCCTTCTGACCATCTTCTTCGTGCGCTAATCGCGTCGCCACACTCAGGGAAACCTCGGGAAACTCGGCATGAGCTCTGTTGGGCCCTAAACGGCCGGCAACCCAGACCTCACCGGCGACCCCCCTCCTCCGCCATACTGTCCTAGGGTGAACTTAGGGTTCCGGCGGTGATTTCCTTTCGGTTTTTGATCGAGAAGGGTCGCCAGAACCTCTAGATGCTCTCTCACAGCTTCGTTCGACCTCCCACCCACTAAGCTTCCCGAATTTCTGTTAAACCTAATCGGGTCCCGAAAGGAGCTACTCGATCCCGCACAAAGGTCGAACCTTGGAACGGTTTGCGCGGTGGTCTTGAGGACGAGCTAGCGCTTCACTTTCCTATGGAGGTCAAAGCCGGAATATGATCACAGCTGGGGTGGCATCCGATCGAAGCTCGGGCGACTAGGCTGCTGGTTACGGAACTCGCGAAAATCAGTAGCTCGCCGGCGGTCTCGGGCCTTTTATAGGCCCCTGAGGCCAGTGGAGAGCGCGACACCTGCTGTGCCACCTCCTCTGCCGAAGCAGGAGCTGGCCGGCCGAGGTGGTCGGGCGCCGGCGCTGGCTGCAGCTGGCGAGCGCGCTCGGTCGAGGAAGTCGGCTGAGGAGACTTCTGTGCTAAGTCTACTGACCAGTGGGCCTCCCCTCTAACTCTTTTGTTTTTTCCAATTTTCTGAATTCTGTTGTGCTAAAATATCCTCAGCTACTCACAATTTAATGTGAGACTTAGTCACCAAGTCTTTGTTTGAATTTGAATTCTCAAATTCAAACTTTGTTTGGTTAAATTTGCTTCATATTTAAACTGAAATTCAAATTCAGTTTTGAATTCTTGCAAATTTAGCTCTTGACAAGATGAGCTCCAATGGAGATGAAAATTGGTGGGTTTACTCAGAAAAATGTGCTGAGTATAGATATGGAGCTAACTTTTGAATTTGGGTGATGAAAGTTGCTGCAATTTGAATTTACATTCAAATTGGCCTCTTTTTGAAATAACCCAAAAGTGCCTCAAAAAGTGATGAATTTGCATGAGCTTTGGACTGAACCTTCCCAAGACTTTTTAAATTCTAGGGGTGAGCTCAACCTCTCATGTTCATGTGTAGAAACCCTACTTTGTGAAAGTGAAGGCTTTCCCCTCTAATCATTCTTTTGATGTAGGTCACTTGCTCTTCACAATATTTCACAATCTATCCACAACAAAACTGTTGTGTTGTGAGGTGCAGAAAAGTTTTTGCAAGTCCCTCTTCTTGGGCTTTTACATCCCTCCCCCCTTAAAAGAATCTCGTCCCGAGATTACAAAAGAAGAGATAGCGATGTAATAGGGACTTACCCGTGTTGAGAAGCCATGAACTCCGGGTAATTCGAGCGAAGGAACTCCTCGCTCTCCCACGTCGCTTCTTCGGCGGTGTGGTTGCTCCAGAGTATTTTGTAGAACCACAACGTTCTGCTGTGTGTGGTCCTGGCTTTCTCATCAAGAATTCCCACCGGATACTCATCATATGTTAAATCCGGTTTCAGCTTGCCGATGTCTTTGGTAGGAACAGCAGCCGTATGCTTCAAACATTTTCGCAGCTGCGAAACATGAAAAACATCATGGACACCAGCAAGCGCTGCCGGTAACTCCAATCGATACGCCGTTGGTCCGCACTTCTCGGTGATAGCATAGGGTCCAATGAAACGGGGAGCGAGCTTCCCCTTCACACCGAACCGGTGCACGCCCTTCATTGGAGACACGCGGAGGTACACGTGTTCCCCGACGTCAAAGTGCAACGGCCTACGCCTCTTATCAGCGTAGCTCTTCTGTCGGGATTGAGCGGCCTTCAAATTGGCTTGAATGGTACGAACGCGCTCTTCGGCGTCGTTCACCACATCAACCCCGAATGTGACCCTTTCACCGGACTCGCACCAATTTAGTGGGGTGCGGCATTTACGACCGTAGAGAGCTTCGTAGGGTGCCATCTTGATACTCGCCTGATAGCCGTTGTTGTACGAGAATTCCGCCAATGGTAGGTGATTATCCCAGTTCCTACCATGGTGGATGGCACATGCTCTCAACATGTCCTCCAGAACTTGATTCACCCTCTCTGTCTGGCCATCTGTCTGAGGGTGATAGGCGGAGCTCCTGATCAACTTAGTACCCAATGCAGCGTGTAGCTGCTCCCACAAGCGAGATACAAATAATGCACCTCGATCTGAGACAATGGTCTTGGGTACCCCGTATAGGCATAGAATTTTCGCTATGTATAGCTCCGCATATTTGCCGGCATTGTAACGTGTATTCACCGGAATGAAGTGAGCCGTCTTGGTTAACCGATCAACGATTACCCATATGGAATCATGCTTGTTGGCTGTTAGGGGTAATCCCGTAATGAAATCCATGCTCACATCTTCCCATTTCCATGCCGGGATCTTCAGGGGTTGCAACAGCCCTGATTTCTTCATGTGATCAGCTTTCACTCGTCTACACGTATCGCACTCGGATACGTACTTAGCTACCTCTCGCTTCATCCGTGTCCACCAAAATTTCTTTTTCAAATCTTGGTACATTTTGTTGCTGCCCGGATGAATGGAGTATTTAGACAAGTGAGCTTCATCGAGGAGCTTTTTCCTTAACTCCATATCTCGGGGTACGACTATGCGGTCATTGAACCACAGTGTCCCCTCACCATCTTTCCGGAAACATTTGATTTCTCCATTGTCTATCCGTCTCCGGAGATGTGCCATACCTTTATCCGTTTTCTGAGCTGCAATGATGTCCTCCCTAATAGTGGGGATGAGGGCAAGGTTGTACAGCGATCCATAAGGTACCAAGTATAAACTTGGGTCTTCCTCCTCCACCGGTGTAATGGTGAGGTGATGGACATGTGATTTCCGACTCAGCGCGTCGGCAACCACATTCGCCTTGCCGGGGTGGTAATGGATCTCAATCTCATAATCTTTGATCAGTTCTAACCACCTCCTCTGCCTCATGTTCAGCTCCTTCTGGGTGAAAATGTATTTCAAGCTCTTGTGGTCGGTGTAGAGATGCACCAAAGTCCCCAGGAGATAGTGCCTCCACATTTTCAGCGCCAAAACCACTGCAGCAAGCTCTAGATCGTGAGTCGGGTAGTGCTGCTCATGGTTCCGAAGTTGGCGTGAGCCATAGGCGACCACACGTCCTTCCTGCATCAACACGCAGCCAAGCCCAATACCGGACGCGTCACAATACACGTCGAAGGGCTTTGTTGTATCCGGCTGAGCTAAGACCGGGGCTGTTGTGAGATGCTTCACCAATGCTTGGAAGGCTTCTTCACACGCCGTGTTCCAAACATACTTCGTCCCCTTCTTCAGCAATTCTGTCATCGGCTTAGCGAGCTTGGAGAAGCTTGGAATGAATCTCCGGTAGTATCCCGCTAACCCGAGGAAGCTTCTGACTTCATGAACTGAAGTGGGAGCTTTCCATTTCAACACTTGCTCTATTTTACTTGGGTCAACCGCAATGCCTTCAGCTGAGATGATATGTCCCAAGAATGGCACTTGGCTGATCCAAAATTCGCATTTGCTGAACTTGGCATAGAGCTTGTGGTCTCGCAATCGTTGAAGAACGATCCGCAAGTGTTCGGCATGTTCGGTTTCGGTCTTGGAGTAAACCAAGATGTCGTCGATGAACACTACCACGAACTTGTCCAGTTCCGGCATGAACACCGAGTTCATGAGATACATGAAATGGGCTGGAGCATTTGTGAGACCAAAAGACATGACGAGATATTCGTATAAGCCGTATCTCGTCGAGAAGGCCGTCTTCGGGATATCCTCCGCCCGGATCTTTATATGGTGATATCCAGAGCGAAGGTCCATCTTGGAGAACACACTTGCCCCCACGAGTTGATCAAACAAGATGTCAATACGGGGCAGTGGGTACTTATTCTTGATGGTGACGGCGTTGAGCGGCCGGTAATCCACACACAGCCTCAGGGTTTCATCCTTCTTCTTTACAAATATCGCCGAGCATCCCCAAGGCGAGGAACTCGGCCTAATGAAACCCTTGCTCAACAGATCATTGAGCTGTTCTTTCAGTTCAGCCAGCTCATTTGGAGCCATCTTGTATGGTCTCCGTGAGATGGGCGTAGTCCCGGGTGCAAGTTCAATCTTGAACTCGACATCCCGCTCAGGTGGCATGCCCGGAAGATCATCCGGGAACACATCAGGGTACTCCCGGACTACGGGGATGACTTTTAACTTGAGAGCTTCAGCGTTATTAATTGCTAAAACTTCCCGGACTGGCGTGTCTAACACCATGGAATGCGGACGGTGGAATGGAGAATTTAAGTGAACCGTCCGTGTCCGAGTCTCTAGGACAGCGCCATGGTATTGTAGCCATGACATCCCTAAGATTGCATCAATCTTTTGTCCCATAAGGATTATCAAGGTGGTGGGATATAGTTTCCCACCTAAGCACAGAGGTGCCTTTGGAATCATCATATTAGCCGAAATCTTCCCTCCCGGTGAGCAAATCATATAAGTGCAGTCGGTTGGGAAGACTTTCAATTGATGTTTAGCCACATAGGACGCACTTATAAAGCTGTGGGTTGCACCAGAATCAAATAATATGACGATGGCTTGATTGTTGAGAGTAAACGTACCCGCCAGCACGTTGTCTCCCTCTAGGGCGTCCTCATTGTCGAGGTTGCGGACGCCTCCAGTCCGCTGACCAACCTTCTTCACCGGAGGTCAGCGTCGAGCACCACCCTGGAACTGGGCTTGCCCGCTGCTCTGCTGCCCCTGGGGACAGTCCTTCGCGAAGTGGCCCGCCTGGCCACACGTGAAGCAGGTGAAACGGGGCGGTCCCCCGCTGATCGGTGGACGGAATCCCGGGGCGCGTTGTGGCGGTGGAAACGCCCGGGGTACTGTCTGCTGCTGCTGTTGCTGTTGCTGTCTTGGTGGTGGCATCGGCGGACGGAACAGGGGTGCTTGGAACGAACGTCCCCCGAACTGTTGAGGTCGCGCCGGTGGACGCCACTGCTGACCGGATGGTGTCCGATACACCATACGGTACTTCTGAGGCGCGCCACCACCGCTGCTAGGTGGAGCGTTGCGCTTCCTCTGCTCAGCTGCCAACTCCCGCTGAGCGTCCTCTTGCATGATCGCGGCATTGACTAAGTCGTTGAATGTGCCGTGATTCCACTGAACGAGGTGCGTCTTCATTTCGGGCTGTAACCCCCGATAGAAATGCTCCCTCTTCTTCTCCTCCGTGGAGATATAGTCTGACGCATACTGCGCCAGATGGTTGAAGGCACGGGAGTAGTCGTGGGCACTCCTCCCGCCCTGCTTCAGTTCCAAAAATTCTTGGAACTTCCTCTTCATTATTCCGGGAGGGATGTGATAGGCGCGGAATGCCTCCCGGAACTCTTGCCATTCCACGGCATGGCCAGCCGGACGTGAGGCGACATAATTCGCCCACCACGCACCAGCGGCACCGTGGAGCTGCTGTGCTGCGAACAGGGTCTTTTGCCGCTCCGTACACTGGAGCAGCCCGAACTTGGACTCGATGGTCCGCAGCCAGTTGTCAGCCTCCAGTGGTTCTTCAGCTTCCGTGAACACTGGAGGGTGCGTACTCATGAAGTCCGAGTACGACACTTCGTGGGGCTCACGAGGCCCTCGCTCTTGACGTCCCCCCGCCTGGGACGTATTCTGCACGATCGTGCGGAGCAGGTCGGTCTGCTCCTCACGACCTCCCACCAGTGCCGCTATCACATCCGCTAGAGTAAGCGGAGGCGGCGGTGGTGGCTGCTGTTGCGGGGTGCTGTCGTAGGCCGGTGGCTGGGAGTCATCATCTCCCTGTTGACTAGAGCCACCAACCTCGTGCGTGGTCCTAGTACGAACCATCTGCAACCATACGACATTAGACATCAGTCCCGCAACATTTTGCATGCAGTCCAATAGAACTGGGCATATAAACATTATGACAACAAAACATGCGAAATATCTCGTAAGTAGATAATGTAATAACTTTGCACAAGCTACACCATTACCAGACCAAACACAAGTTAGTTTAATCCAACTTGATGAACCCCCCTCTTTGGAAGCTCACCATAACTGGGTTTGGTCTCTACGAGACATTACTATCGCGTTGTCATTACATATACCACCCTTAGGGTACAACACCCTCTCCAATGAGTTCAATTGTCATTCTTCCGTCAGAATGACCAGTTTCTACCCATTCCAAGTTTTGATCTGGTTCTGGGCATTTTCATGACTCAAGTTGAATACCAAAGTTCCAGTTAACTTCAGTATATTTCCAACAAGTACTCATTTGCCCCCAGATCAGCTTTGGTTAAAAAGTTATGCTAATTCAAAATCAGCAGAATTTCTGGAAGAATTTTAACAGCACCTCCCTTGGAAGTGGCTGTTTTCAATCCTGATTTCCACTAATTCTGTGCTGAAATTTCAGGAACTTTGAATTGCAAAGGTGTCACACATCTTCTACTCTTTCTAAGGATGTATTATATGACAATTTTAGATTTTTCTACTGGGAGTTATGTTTGAAAAACAGATCAGTTCAGAGGGTGTTTTACTCTGCCCTGGTTCTGGACAGTTTACATTCCTCTGGGATTTCAGCCATCTTAAGGCGAGTTTCAGCTATGGAAGTCTACAACACAGTTATAGAGTACTTGAATACCTTTCCAGAACTATATAGCACACCTCCCTGGGCTAAAAGACCTGTGAGTTATGCCCTGTTGAAGATCAGCAATCTTGCTGTCCAAAACAGAGCACTCTGTTTTTCATCCCTTTAACTATCCTGGTCCACTATCCCATTCTTATACCCAACCAGGGTCTTAATTGTTGAACCTAATGATTTTAGTTCCTTGTTATCATTATTTTCATGCATATGTCTACAATATCTCGGTACTACGTTCCTCACAAAAGCAAAATCCTAACCGGATCATACCGGCATATACGTCTTAAGTGTGGCACTACACGGTCTCTCGCACACGTTTTCTACACGGATACATACGTGGTTAGTAACTGCAGAAAACCACACAATAATGGTGCACTCAAAGGTTGTTCATTTCAGGCAGTTCCATATTTAAAAGTAAATACAAACGCCCGTATCATTGTCATACGGCCGTCCTTGAGTTAGGTCACGTCTCAAGGTACGTGATCGTGTTTCAACACCACACGACGGGGAACCCGAGTAGGTCATGAACGGGTCGTCACGGTTGGGAATGTTATCAACCCAACAGATACCACCTACTGCCCTGCAGGGCACGCCGATGGCAAGCGCTGCGTATGTCCTCCTGGGCTATTTCCAGACGAACACACTCTCGCGTTACTGACCACGCGATGGGGTCTCCACTTACTTGCCTAATGCATGCTAGGGATCAGCGTTTCATTTGAACTCAGGAACATGAAGAGTCCAAGAGATTCATATTGATATCTCACACCAAGCTGTGAGACTCTATCCCTGAGCCACGTTCCTCGTCAGGGGGAGCTAACCGAAATTGAACCGCTTTCGGTGGCGTTCCTTACCATACTTACCAGAGCGTAGGTGCGTCGTTACATAATTGAAATTCAGAATTATAACACATAGGTTAGTCTTTGCCACTTTAAGTAACTATGCTAATATAGTTCTTACTTGGGCAGCTACCGATTCCTCACCGTATACCTAAGTTTTTCCCATAATGCAGTCCTTAAGTACTGTGCTATCCCCACTGCAGCTCTGATACCAGGCTGTGGCGGACCGGAATCCGCTCATCCAGGATCGCAGAGGGTGGTGCCGCGCGATGCGACACCCGACAGCACACGTCATAAGAACACATTATATTACATGGGAAACACAAACTGAATGTACAAAATAGTACACTTCTCAGTTACAAACTAGGGTCTTTTATTACACAGCGGAAGATTCTTTTATACAACTCACGCCCGCCTATCTAGCAAAAGTCGGTTGCCCAGCCCTAGGGCAACCCACACTAGCTGCACTCCTCAGCTCAGCGCGGCGTGTACGGCTCCCACTCAGCCGTGGTCCCCGACGGAGGGTAACCCTCGCCGGTGGACTCGTACTCCGAGTCCGTGGGTGGCTCCTCACCTGAAAAACACTTAAGCAGCAACCATGAGCACGAAGGCTCAGCAAGGCTTAACCGACTCACCTAAGCATGAAACTCTACATGAGGTATACCAAGACATAGGTTGGTAGCATTTCAGCAAAACGACACGCCTACAAGTTCATCCTTAGTTCATCTTTTAGCAACAAGTTAACAGTTCATGAAATCTGAAATTTAGTAAGCAGTATTTGGTGGCACACATGTAGCAATACAATTATATCAACCAGCAATATTGAATCAACATGTTTCATACATTAATCTACGTTACGACGCAGTGAACAAGCGGTACTCGTCACCGTGAGGGACGGCGAATCGACTCGATATACACCTGCAGGGAAAACCCAAAGAGCACGTCACGTACGCCCACCCGTGGAGCTGCACAGAACGCTCACTCGATGCCGTACGGGACAACCTTTCACCCAACAGCCCAAGCGTCGAACCGGTCGCACCGAAACGAGCAGGAGGTTCCCCACACGGAGCATCTCTCTATGCCCGTTGGCAGATTTCCACCTTGCTGCCCTCAACCTACACCTATAAATCGGTGTGCTATGCCTCGACGCCCGGAGGTTTAGGCTACATCGGTTTATCGGGGCCCATATATCCGATATGCCTTCGGTACGTTCAATACTTGTTCAGCAGGGCCGCACACGGATCGGTCCTCAATCGACACGGGCAGGGCTGCGCACACAAGACTCCCTCTTGCTGCGCCCTAGCCCCTGCCTAGTCTCATTTTCATTACTAAAATGATCTCACATCACTCAACCGAACCCGTGTGTCCCAAGCCTATCTCGCGAGTAGATTCCAACTACTCGACTTGTACCGAAGTCCTATGACTTATTAAGCATAGCCGGTAGACTCGAGGTCTTAGACACTACCCTCACTCTTTTAGGAACCTTTGGTTATGCAAGTGGGGTTCCATTCATCCTACACCTAATGCACAATCATACTTCACATGACTCATGTAAACAAAAGAAAACTTATAAAAAGGTTAATGCAAACCGGGGCTTGCCTTGTTGCTGCTTGTCAGTAGTTAGTTCCTCGTCCGGAAGAAGGAAGTCCAGCACTTCCGGAGTCTCTTCTTCAACGGCTACACGTTAATGAAATACTACATGTTAATTTAGATGCCAATGTGAGTTTTAGAGTAAGACTTCTACTATTAGTTCTAATAACCAGCCTCTAACACCTGGAACTTTGTTTAAGAATTTAAAGATGAACTGGTGTTGGTGGTTTGGCTTGGACTTAATCACATGGTTAAATGCTAAGTGGTTTTCCCCCTTTTCCATCTTAATCCCTTAAGTGGGTAAACAGGACAGGGGTGATCTAGAGCTCCAATGGAGCTGAGAATTTTCGTGTGAGTTCCTTGTCACAAGAAAACCCTCTGGACCAAACATTAGCACTTTTCATGGAGTGGTTTGCTCAGAATAATTCTCTTGGCAAATCAGCAAGGAAGAATTTATTCTGAGGTAATACCCCTGTTCATGCTCAACTTAATGAACTACAATTTCAATTATAGCTCATAGAGTTTTCCTGAATTTTCCTAACATTTTTGGGGTTAAGAATTGCCCAGAACTGAATTTCCAATTTTTGGAAATTCTCTGAAAATGTTTCTGTATTCAAATGAACACAGTACCTTCTAATTTAAATTGCTCTGACCAAATCAACTCCAAATGGTCTGAAACTTTTACAGGTGTTTACTAATGTCCTAAAGAACATTCAGGCAAAATTTGGGGATTTTTGGATGAACCAAACTCCCTCTAAAATTCTTTTGCTGAGAAGCTTTAAAGAATTTTCCAGAATTAATTAATGGGTTTCATACAAATTGGGTTGTATATCTGGACAGATCTAGGCAAGATGAATCCAACCCAATTTGAATCACTAAATTTGGAGCTTCCTAGCCAAGGTTATGGATTTCTAAAGTTTGAGCTAATCCCTGAATTATTTTCCTACAGAAAATCCCCTCCCGCGCTAAACCAGAGGCTGACAGCGGGGCCCGCCCGTTTAAATTGAACTAACCGGGCGCTCGCGCGCGATTAACACAGGGGCTGACAGGTGGGGCCGCGCCCTTCGTCTACCTCCCGACGTCGCCGCCCCGAGCCGCCGGAGCTCCGGCGAGGTCAGCGTTCCCGGCGATCTAGCTCACCGGAGCCGACGAAACTCACCGCCCCCACGTGATCTCGGGTGCTGAACCCGCTGGACACCATGTCGCCGCCGGCTAACTGCCATAGCTCGCCGGCGACGAGCCCTATGCCTCTGTGCTACCTCGGCAACGTGTTCCCGCCCTTCTGACCATCTTCTTCGTGCGCTAATCGCGTCGCCACACTCAGGGAAACCTCGGGAAACTCGGCATGAGCTCTGTTGGGCCCCAAACGGCCGGCAACCCAGACCTCACCGGCGACCCCCCTCCTCCGCCATACTGTCCTAGGGTGAACTTAGGGTTCCGGCGGTGATTTCCTTTCGGTTTTTGATCGAGAAGGGTCGCCAGAACCTCTAGATGCTCTCTCACAGCTTCGTTCGACCTCCCACCCACTAAGCTTCCCGAATTTCTGCTAAACCTAATCGGGTCCCGAAAGGAGCTACTCGATCTAAACTGGAAAATTCTCCGCGCACAAAGGTCGAACCTTGGAACGGTTTGCGCGGTGGTCTTGAGGACGAGCTAGCGCTTCACTTTCCTATGGAGGTCAAAGCCGGAATATGATCACAGCTGGGGTGGCATCCGATCGGAGCTCGGGCGACTAGGCTGCTGGTTACGGAACTCGCGAAAATCAGTAGCTCGCCGGCGGTCTCGGGCCTTTTATAGGCCCCTGAGGCCAGTGGAGAGCGCGACACCTGCTGTGCCACCTCCTCTGCCGAAGCAGGAGCTGGCCGGCCGAGGTGGTCGGGCGCCGGTGCTGGCTGCAGCTGGCGAGCGCGCTCGGTCGAGGAAGTCGGCTGAGGAGACTTCTGTGCTAAGTCTACTGACCAGTGGGCCTCCCCTCTAACTCTTTTGTTTTTTCCAATTTTCTGAATTCTGTTGTGCTAAAATATCCTCAGCTACTCACAATTTAATGTGAGACTTAGTCACCAAGTCTTTGTTTGAATTTGAATTCTCAAATTCAAACTTTGTTTGGTTAAATTTGCTTCATATTTAAACTGAAATTCAAATTCAGTTTTGAATTCTTGCAAATTTAGCTCTTGACAAGATGAGCTCCAATGGAGATGATAATTGGTGGGTTTACTCAGAAAAATGTGCTGAGTATAGATATGGAGCTAACTTTTGAATTTGGGTGATGAAAGTTGCTGCAATTTGAATTTACATTCAAATTGGCCTCTTTTTGAAATAACCCAAAAGTGCCTCAAAAAGTGATGAATTTGCATGAGCTTTGGACTGAACCTTCCCAAGACTTTTTAAATTCTAGGGGTGAGCTCAACCTCTCATGTTCATGTGTAGAAACCCTACTTTGTGAAAGTGAAGGCTTTCCCCTCTAATCATTCTTTTGATGTAGGTCACTTGCTCTTCACAATATTTCACAATCTATCCACAACAAAACTGTTGTGTTGTGAGGTGCAGAAAAGTTTTTGCAAGTCCCTCTTCTTGGGCTTTTACAACCTTCCTACACAAAGTTATGGCTCCTCAAGCCGCCCCCCCTGTTTTCAGACGCGCTAAACACACCGGTGGGGTCGCCGGTGGCCGGATCCCACCGGAAACCACCGCGCACAGGCAACAGTAGGGTTTAGAACTCCGGCGAGGTCGAGATGCTTCATTACTCAACCAAACGATCGGCTCTCGGTCTCTATAGCACCAGTGGAAGATGTAGGAGCTAGGCATGGCAGCCAAATCCGCCGGATAGCCCTCCAAACCTATCGGCACCGTATGCCCGAAGTTGTCCGAAGGTGTTCCCGCGACAAGAACGTAAAATCCTTGCTCTACACCTAATTTCCCGACCTAGAATCGAGGGGGGAAGGGCACTAGCTAGTCTATAACCTGTGTGCAAGAGTTGAGCTACTCACAACACGAATTGAAGCTGAATTTAGCAACTCTTTACCTCAGGGTCGAGTTGCGCTGCCCGGGGGAAAATCTCCGAATTCTCCTCCGAGGATCACGGCTTGGGCTGAGTTTTGGAGGTGAGCAGCTCCGGTCGTAGGTGCACCAATGGGTTGGATCGCTTGGATGTGAGTTTGTCCAGGTTGGGATGTCCATGGTGACCGAAGGTTGGAACTTTCGGTGTTCACGGCGGCACAGTTGCAACCCCGGGAATTTTAAGCTCCAACAGCCAGAGACCGAAGGAGTTGGGATGGTGGAGGGCTAGAGCACATGTTGGTGATGGTTTTTACTGTGGAAGGCTCGAGCAACCGAGCTCGGGGTGCTGTGGTTGATCGGGAGGAACCGGCGGCGGTGTTCTGTGCGAGGAAATCAACCGAGGCGCAAACACGAGCTGGGGGTAGCGAAGTAGCTCCGGTGCACTCTTTGCAGTGATCCAGCCGAGCAAAAATCACGCAACAGGAGGTGGTGTGGTGCTCTCTCGGGAGCGGGTTGCAACCGGGAGCAGTCGAGCTCTGACTGTTCGACCGAAGTTGGCAGAGGCGGTAAACATCTGGGTGGCTGACAAAGGGGTCACACCACCTCTATTTGTAATCCAATTTCCACTGATATTTGTCCCCAGCTACTCAAAATTTAATACTATGCTTTGCCTCAAAGTTAAGGTTTGAAAAGGTTTTATTCAAATGATTTGAATTCTGGTGTGGAGTTTGAATTGTGTTTGATCATTTGAATTTCAAATGGTGTTTAAATTCTCTGTTTTGCATTGTTCCAAAAATATAGCAAACCAACTCCAAAGTTTCTGATTTTTGGCATGGCTGCTAATTCAAATGTGGATAACACATTTGTGGAACCAAATTTGTAATTGGAGGAAGTTGTAATTTGAAACTGAATTTGAAATTCAGATTAGAGTGCTTCCTCTTTTAATCCCAAACAAATACTAAAACTCATCCAAATGAGCTGAAATTTGGGAGTTTGAATATTTGAAATATGAAGACCCAAGTTATGAATTTAGATCTCCATGTTTGGAAGTTTTGGGAAGTTTGAATCACCACTTTGAACTTACATCATAATAATTCAAAGTTTTAATTCCCCTCATTTTCCTAAGTGTACATGAGCTGAATTTTCTTGCTACCACTTTTTGGGGATTTTACACGCTCGAGTCAGTTTGCACATAGTTGGTACACGTCCTAGCGTGTATCCTCGAAGAAGAACCGAACGAAACCAACCCTAATCAGCTGAATTCAAGCCATTTTTCACGCCGCCATGAGAAAAGCGCCTCGGGTTGTTGCCGCTTACGAGCTTCCTTGAGTTCATGAAAATCTTCCCTAGGGTGCACTGATGCTTTACGACCGTTAGCTCGATCTTTTGAGGTGCTAGGAAGCCTGGCCGACACGGCCAAAGTTCTTCCGAAGCTGCCGCTCGCCGCCGGCCATGTTCCGGTGGTTGTCATGTCGATCTAAGTCCATCACCGTATTCTCCGTGGGGGATTAGGCAGAGGCGACAAAAATCTCGGAGTTTTGTGCACGGCAAAGCCCCTCCGTCGAGCACTCCGGCGAGGGGGCGGCGGTCTTGCATGGGAGGTCGGGAGGTTGACGAAGCCTCCGGTCCCAAGTGTCAGCGGCCGGATATTTAAACCGGGGATCAGCTGTGGCACCAGATCTGATGTGGCTGCATGTGAAATACTCCGTAGCCCCGTGTGTCAGCCGCTGAGAAACTGACACGTAGCCCCGGTCCCACGCGCAGCGATTTAAACTTTTCCCCGATTTTCAGATTTAGTTCAAACTTCAAACCCACATAACTTTGGCTAGGGAACTCCAAATCGAGTGAACCAAATTTTCTTGGATTCAGCTCTTTGAGTACCTTCCAACAAATTAAGTTTCACTTTATGAAAATCCTTATGTCTCCCGAATTAATTCTTCAAAATTTAAATTGTTTAGAATTTTAACTGGAGAACGCTGTAGCGGAAAATTCTGAAATTTTGCTAGGATGTTCACCAAACTATCCCTGAGGTACCATAGAAATTGAAGATCCATTTGAGCTCATTTGATCCACCTAATTTTGTGATTAATAAAACTGTTCCAGAGAAAATGGAAAATGTCCAGAAACATTTTCAGAATTTCCCTGAAATTGTTTAGCTCATATATTTGGCTAGGAACATTCAAATGAAGTGAAACGAAATCCATTAGGACACTCTGAAGATATAGTTTTCATAAAGTCATGGCTTGCTCCATGAAAATTCCTAGAACACCCTAAGAGCTCCAATTAAGTCCAAGTACACAATTATTTTTGGAGAGCTCAGATGAGCTTTGCTGCAAATGAAACTTGTCCAAGTCTCTGTTTAGGTTGTATCCAACCTGCAGTAAAACTTCCAGAGTCATTGGTCCTGTCTAGCAAGACTTATAGTCTTCACAAATTCAACATCAAATTCAAATGCCTTCAAATTGATACATATATGTATTTATCTCATGTAGTCGCTAAGGTTGAGGAGGAGCCCGAAGTCTTAGACTTCATCACTCCAGAGGAATAGCTAGCCTACGACCAACAGCAGCAAGGCAAGCTCCAGTTTGCATTAGCGTTTTTATAAATTTACTGTTTTGAGAACTTACTTTGAGCACCCACTTAAATTTTGCATTAGATGGTGTTTGGAAACCCAAATGCATAGCCAAAAAAACCCTGGGTTGGGCTTAGGTTTGTAAACCTCGATTAGCTACTACAATACTAAGATAGTGTAGGATTCGGTACAAGTCGAGTAGTTGGAACTGCTCGCGAGAGTAGGCTAGAGGCACACTACTCGGATAAAAGGTAGCAAATGAAACACATAACGAGAAAAATGAGACCGAGCGGAGAGTAATGGCAGAAGGACGTTGGGGCCTGGGTGCCATAACTCTGCTTGTGTCGATTGAGGACCGAGCCGTGTGCGGGCTTTTTGAACAAGCTAGAACAGTACCGAAGACCTACCGGATATATGGGAACCGGGAAACCGATGTAACTCGGGTAGCTTGGTGTTGAGACATAGCTGGTCGTTCAGTGGGTTGGTTGAGAGCTTGAGGTGTAAATCGGCTGGCGGCACTGCAGATGTGCGCACAGAGACTGCTTTCTCGGGATGATTGGACCGAAGCAACATTTGACTAACGGGTGAAAGGTGGTTGCGTACGATGTCCGTGATGGTTGCTGTAGGCAACATCGAGTATGGTCATACGTGACAGGTTATTTGGGTAACCCTGCAGGTGTAAATTAATTATAATCGCCGTCCCTCGCGGTCAATGAGTACCACTTGTTCATTGTACCGTGACGTAGAAAGAATAGGCTAGAGTCATGTAAAAGTTCCTGATTGAAAGCTATACCATGATTGTTAATGACTTGTTGTAGTTTAGAGCAAATTAAAGTTCTTTTAAACCTTGGGCAAAGTACATGAGAGAAATGAGGTTCTCCACAATTTGCTGCTAAAACGTGAAAGTAAGGTTCAAATAATTAGGTGAGTCCCTTGCAACTTACTTTCCCAAATATGCATGATCCAACATGTAGAAGTTTCATGGATAGGAAAGACGGGTCAGACTTGCTGAACCATCGTGTTCACAGCTTGTGTTTGAAGCTTTTGCAGGGTGTTATGAGGAAGGGACTCTCGAGTAGGAGACAGAACCCCAAGAGGGAAATCCCGTCGAGTGGGAGTCGTGCACGCCGCCGTGTTAGTGCGCGTGTGTGCTAGCGGGGACACGTTCACGGGCTGAACGTGAACTCGGTGCGTAGTCTACGCCCCATGAGTGTAGACTGAACATATTTTGTTGTACAAATGTTCATAAACTTGTTTGTGTAGTAAAACTTTGCTTCCGCTTTGTGCTTTTGATGTGTGTTATCCGGTGCTGTGCAACACAGCACCCCTCAGCATGATCCTGGCTCGATGAGGCCGTGGGGCCGCGTCAAACAGTGAAACCACAAGGCCAAATATGGGTGCAGCTTAGCTAACTAATAAGGTGTGTTGCTAGCTTGTTATGGACCGTTGGATGGCGTGGGGAATGGGAGTCGATAGGGACTGCCCTGGGAACTACATGGAACAATAGGGGGCCCGTGGGTGGGAGAATGGGAATTCGAGCCTGCCGGTGAAACCTCAGTGGGTCCGTACATCCTAGTAGCCCCTTTGTAAAGGCTATTTTGTGATCTCTTGGCCATACACCGATGGTTGTGTACTGGTATAATGGAGGTTCTTTCTAGTCACCGACGGGTGACGAAATCACGAACTTGTGGGTAAAGTGGTGCCACCTCTGCATAGTGTAAAACTATCATGATAGCCGTGCTTCCGGTCACAAGCACCTGGCCAACTTCCATGATTAGAGGCAAAACTTAGGATGGATGGTTATGGTATGGTCATTGGGATTGGTTTTGGAATTGTTTTGAGTCATGAAAATGAGTTTGGTTTTGGGTATATAAATGTCAGATGGTTATGAATATTTATGGGCATGAGATGAACGTGAGAAAGATTAATGGCTGGATGAGACTTGATAAATGGGGAATCATGATGAGAGAATGTTGCTTAAATTACTTGATTATGATGGGATAAATTTCACCAATAAATAGTTGTTGTTTTATAATGTTTGTGAAATAAAATTTGCTTGCTACAATGAGCCTTTTATTTCCATACCTTGTTGTAAGCTACATGTCATATTTTTCCCGCACATGCTGAGTACGACATGTACTCGCCCTTGCATTACCACATATACATAAGCTACAGGAGAAGAGTACTTTGAGGACCATGTGGAGTACTAGGCGTGCGCACTACCGTCAACATGCCTGTGGAGTTGAAGTTGGAGCCTGTTGTTTAGATATTTCCGCTGTTGTTTAGAGACTTCCGCTGCAAGAATAAGTTAGAGATTCATGAGTGAGACATTGAGTCCTTGTAATAAAGTACTTAAACACCATTTATTCGTGGTTATATTCTGAATTCAGTTTGTGGATTACATGTGTATATGTGATGAACATCCTGGGCACACATATGCATTCACTTGGTTCTATTTTCGGGACCGTGTGTCACAGTTGGCCAGGTGCTTGTGACCGGAAGCACGGCTATCATGATAGTTTTACACTATGCAGAGGTGGCACCACTTTACCCACAAGTTCGTGATTTCGTCACCTGTTGGAGACTAGAAAGAACCTCCATTATACCAGTACACAACCATCGGTGTATGGCCAAGAGATTACAAAATAGCCTTTACAAAGGGGCTACTAGGATGTACGGACCACTGAGGTTTCACCGGCAGGCTCGAGTCTCCATTCTCCCATCCACGGGCCCCCTCTTGTGCCATGCAGTTCCTAGGGCAGTCCCTCTCGACTCCCATTCCCCGCACCATCCAACGGTCCATAACAAGCTAGCAACACTCCTAATTAGTCAGATAAGCTGCACCCATATTTGGCCTTTGGTGGCACTGTTTTCCTGGCAAGTGCTCGCACGAACCGGTCCTTAGATCTACGGCAAGCAAACCAACATCTCATTCAGCAACATCAACGAACCAAGCTTGCCTAGATCTCCCTGAGTCCATGCTCATCAACATCATCAAGTTATCATCATCTTTAATATCATGTGTGCAGTAGCTAACAAGTTTTATTTTAGCTTCCCGTATCCCGTAAGTTAAGCGAAGCAAAAAGGAAAGAAAAACGACCATACCCGACTCATCAACTTTTCCGGCGACAAAGGTGGTTAACAAAACTAGTAAACTCCTATAAAAGGGTGTCCCATCAAGTTGACTCAAGCATACGAGTTTTCGCAAGCAAAATAGTTGCAGAACACGGGATCAATATGGTCAAGGGCACTTGCCTTGCTCCCGTGGTTCGTGTTGCTCAAGCGTTTCGAAGTCTTGGTGCCGTAGTTCCTCGTAGACGGCCTCTTAATCTTGTCCTTCTACTCACGACCACGCACATACAAAATTTACAGCAACCAATTATCATGTACAAACTTTACTCAAGATGCAATGAGGTGAATGAATGAAATTCCTATAGTGCAGTTTTATAAAACCAGTTTGTACGTGTTCTTGCAAGTTTTAATAGGCTTCCATGGGGTTTTATGATGATCAAGGTGGCTGAGATCAAGTGTGGACGTGGTGATGATCTTGACACAAGGTGTAGATCAATTCCACCGTCAAAAATGGACCAAAACATGGTATGTCCACACGCAGAAGTTTCTGCTCGAAGGTGGCGAAGAAAACGGGTGTGTAGAAACAGCGGCGATGTTGTAAGAGGGGTGATGGGGACCTACCTCTCTTCTTCCTCCTCTCCTCCTTGCAGCTGGACTTTTTCTCTTGCAATGTGTAACACCCTCAATTTTGTATCCATGCATGCATACATATTTCATATAGAGAAACATTTTAAAAGAAGTAGAAATAGAGAAAGAATCAGAGAGATAGCCGAAAGGAGCCAATTCTAGTTCGCTGAGGAGCGATGTAGACACTTCCCTCGGCCCGCTGGCCACGTGGCGCCTTCGGAGTTCATCCCTGCAGATTGGGTTAGGTCCGCCACTGACTGGCCACGTGGCAGGCTTGGAGCTCGCCTCTGCAGAAGGGGCGAGGTCTAGCCCCGCTGGACACGTGTCGCATGCGGAGTTCGCCTCTGCAAGGAAGCGAGGCCCGACCCCACGGGACACGTGTCACCTCCGGAGCTAGACTCTGCGGAGAAGCGAGGTCCAGCCGCGGCGGGACACGTGGAGCCTTCAGAGCTCGCCTCCAAGAGGTCCGATATGCGGCACACGTGTCGCACTCGGAGCTCACCCCTGTGGAGGGAGTGAGGTCCGGTCCTACTGGACACGTGTCATCCTCGGAGCTCACCTCCGAGGAGAACACCCTGCGGGACACGTGTCATCCTCGGAGCTCACCTCCAAGGAGAAGAGAGGTCTGACACTGATTTGACACATGGCACTCTCAGAGCTCGCATCTGTAGAGAGGGAAGGTCCGGCACTGACACGTGGCATACGTGGAGCTCGCCTCTGAGGGGGAGGGAGGTCCCACCCGCAAAACACGTGGCGCACGCGGAGCTCGCCTCTGAGGGAGAGGGAGGTCCCGCCCGCCAGACACGCGGCGCAACAAGAGCCCGCCCCTGAGGAAAAGGGAGGCCCGGCCCCCGCTGGACACGTGGCGCCTCCGGAGCTCACCGCTGCGGAGATGGCGAGAATACCCAGTACTGAGGAAACCGACACGATTTTTTTTCCATATTGCTACCGCACCAAATCAATTGGAGACAAGTTTGTTAAAATACAAAACAAATTGAGTAGGACTCTTATTTGAAATCCAATCAGAGTAGGACTGTTATTTCACCCCTTATAAATAGAACCCAAAACCCCCTGGACGCAACCACGTACCTATTTTCCACCTCCCGAGTCGACGACTTGGAGACCCTAGCTTCCAACTCACCAAGTCAACCCCCTTCGCCGGAGTTCGGCCATCGGTGATACCGCCGACGAGCCCTGTCACGATCGCCGTTTCCGGAAGAGAGCCGACGATCTGTCCTGCTGCAGTTGCTAGGAGGAAGGCCGAGGTAGGTCTTCGTTACCACCTTTCGACATCATCGCGGTTTCTACACATCTGTTTCTTCGAACAGAAGCTTTTTCGTGTGGACAGATCACGTGTTGATCGGTTTTTGACGGTGGTATTGATCTAGATATTGAGTCAAGATCATCACCACATCCACACTTGATCCTTACACCCTTGTTCACCATAAAACCCCACGCAAGCCCAGTAAAACATGCAAGAACACGTATAAACTGGTCTAATAAAACAGCATCATAGGCATTGCACCATTGCATCTTGAGTACAGTTGTGCATGATTATTGATTGCTATGATTTTGTACGTGCATGGTCGTGAGTAGAAGGACAAGCTCAGGAAGCCATCTACGAAGGACTAAAACACCAGAACTTCGAGACACGTGAGCAACAGAAGCCACAGGAACCGCGGCGGGACACGTGGAGCCTTCAGAGCTCGCCTCCAAGAGGTCCGATATGCGGCACACGTGTCGCACTCGGAGCTCACCCCTGTGGACGGAGTGAGGTCCGGTCCTACTGGACACGTGTCATCCTCGGAGCTCACCTCCGAGGAGAACACCCTGCGGGACACGTGTCATCCTCGGAGCTCACCTCCAAGGAGAAGAGAGGTCTGACACTGATTTGACACATGGCACTCTCAGAGCTCGCATCTGTAGAGAGGGAAGGTCCGGCACTGACACGTGGCATACGTGGAGCTCGCCTCTGAGGGGGAGGGAGGTCCCACCCGCAAAACACGTGGCGCACGCGGAGCTCGCCTCTGAGGGAGAGGGAGGTCCCGCCCGCCAGACACGCGGCGCAACAAGAGCCCGCCCCTGAGGAAAAGGGAGGCCCGGCCCCCGCTGGACACGTGGCGCCTCCGGAGCTCACCGCTGCGGAGATGGCGAGAATACCCAGTACTGAGGAAACCGACACGATTTTTTTTCCATATTGCTACCGCACCAAATCAATTGGAGACAGGTTTGTTAAAATCCAAAACAAATTGAGTAGGACTCTTATTTGAAATCCAATCAGAGTAGGACTGTTATTTCACCCCTTATAAATAGAACCCAAAACCCCCTGGACGCAACCACGTACCTATTTTCCACCTCCCGAGTCGACGACTTGGAGACCCTAGCTTCCAACTCACCAAGTCAACCCCCTTCGCCGGAGTTCGGCCATCGGTGAGACCGCCGACGAGCCCTGTCACGATCGCCGTTTCCGGAAGAGAGCCGACGATCTGTCCTGCTGCAGTTGCTAGGAGGAAGGCCGAGGTAGGTCTTCGTTACCACCTTTCGACATCATCGCGGTTTCTACACATCTGTTTCTTCGAACAGAAGCTTTTTCGTGTGGACAGATCACGTGTTGATCGGTTTTTGACGGTGGTATTGATCTAGATATTGAGTCAAGATCATCACCACATCCACACTTGATCCTTACACCCTTGTTCACCATAAAACCCCACGCAAGCCCAGTAAAACATGCAAGAACACGTATAAACTGGTCTAATAAAACAGCATCATAGGCATTGCACCATTGCATCTTGAGTACAGTTGTGCATGATTATTGATTGCTATGATTTTGTACGTGCATGGTCGTGAGTAGAAGGACAAGCTCAGGAAGCCATCTACGAAGGACTAAAACACCAGAACATCGAGACACGTGAGCAACAGAAGCCACAGGAACAAGGCAAGTGCCCCTTGACCATATTGATCCCATGTTTTGAAAACTGTTTGTTTTGCGAAAATGTGAATGCTTGAGTCAACTTGATGGGAAACCCTTTTATAGGAGTTTACTAGTTTTTTTAACCATCGTTGTCGCCGGGAAAGTTAATGAGTCGGGTATGGTCGTTTTTCCTCTTTGCTTCGCTTAAGCTGCGGGATACAGGAAGGCGAAGTAGAACATGTCTAAGTAGTGCACTCATATGAATAATGATGATGAGAATTTGATGATAATAATGAGCATAGAATCGGGGGAGATCTAGTCAAGCTTGGTTTGTGGATGTGGTAGAAAGAGATGGTGGTTTACTTGCTGTAGATCTAAGGACCGGTTCATGCCAGCACATGCCAGGAAAACAGTGCCACCGCAAGGCTAAATATGGGTGCGGCTTAGCTGACTAATTAGGTAAGTTGCTAGATTGTTATGGACCGTGGAAGGCACGGGGAATGGGAGTCGAGAGAGGACTGCCCTGGGATCTGCATGGCACAAGAGGGGGCCCGTAGGTGGGAGAATGGTGATTCGAGCTTGCTGGTGAAACCATAGTGAGTCCATACATCTAGTAGCCCCTTTGTAAAGGCTATTTTATGATCTCTTGGCCATACACCGACGGTTGTGTACTTGTATAATGGAGGTTCTGCAGTCGCCGACAGGTGACGAAATCACAAACTTATGGGTAAAGTGGTGCAACCTCTTAAGAGTGTAAAACTATCATGATAGTCGTGCTTTCGGTCACAAGAGGCTGGCCAACTCACATGATTAGATGGGATGGTTATCGGGATGGTTATTTGGTTATGATTATGGTATGGTCTTGAGATTGGTTTCGGGACTGTTGAGTCTTGGTAATGAGATTGGTTTCGGAACTGTTGAGTCTTGGTAATGAGATTGGTTTCGGGACTGTTGAGTCTTGGTAATGAGATTGGTTTTCGGATGATGAGATGGATATGAACATGAGATGGTTATTATAAGCGTAAGATAAAGTTGAGAAAGATTAATGGCTGGATGAGACGGGATAAGTGGTAAATTATGATGGAGGTATGTTACTGTTTCAATTGGATATATGTTGGGATCAAACCCACTTAAAGATAGTTGCTGTTTTTATCATGTTTGTGAAATAAACTTTGCTTTCTGCAATGAGCCTTTTTGTTCCATGCCTTGTTGAAAGCTACATATCATATTTTCCTGCACTTCCTGAGTAAGTCATGTACTCAACCTTGCATTATTACGTAAACATCAGCAACAGGAGAGGAGTACTTCGAAGACCACATGGAGTACTAGGCATGCGAACTACTTTTAACTTGCCTGTGGAGTTGGAGATGCAGCCGCTGCCGTGTTTAGTTTGCTTCCGCTATCGTTTAGAGACTTCTGCTGCTAGAATAAGACTTCCGCTGCAAGAATAAGTTTGTGATTGATGTAATAAAGTACTTAAACCCTATTATTCATGATTATATTATGAATTCAGTTTGTGGATTACATGTGTATGTGTGATGAACATCCTTGGCACACATACGCATTAGCTGGGTTCCGTATATTACGGGACCGGACATTACAGATTGGTATCAGAGCCACGTTGGCCGTAGGACGCAAGCCTAGGTAGAATGCACAGATTGGCATCAGAACCACATTGACCGTAGGATGCAAGCCTAGGTAGAATGGACACTCTAAAACACATAGGAACACCCTTCTAAACTTCTATTTTCGAAAATTGCTTACTGCTGCACTTCCTTGTCAATTCAGCCACCACAAGTTGCTATTTTCAACCCCTCCTTGTCTCTTCTTTTGGACAACGACACCCTTGCTTTCTTGCTCCATAACTTCTGATGTTTTGGAGTTATTTCTTCCTTCTCAAAGCTTTCTCATGTCCCATTTATAGATGGTGTCGGTGTTCCCGATCAACGCCATCTAACCATACATGGACTGCCAACTCAGTATGGCGTGCGCCCATGCATGGACCACCCCCGTCACATGGAGGGAACAACACCAGTTCATATGATTAAGTTTAGGACTCCCATTGAATAAGCTTGAATAGGAGTGATGTGAACTTTTGTGATGATTGCTTGTGTTTGAGTGCTTAGTGTGAGTTGTGGGACGCTTCAGCGTTGTCCACATCCACACATAGTAGAGAGATGTGAGGTGTTTCGACACTTGTTCACATCCTCATTAATAAAAGAAGTTATTTAGTTCATAACCCTTGATGCATATAGTTGGGGGATCAATCTAAACTTCTAACTTCTATTCCACTCAACTCTCTCTCACGGATGGTGAGAGAAAACGCCGGCCATCAAAGAAGGAACGTTCGTGGCAACCAGGAACCACCAGAGGATGGCCACGATGAAGTTCCTGAGAATGTTAACCCCGGGGCTGGTGCAAACAACCCTGAATAGTTGATGGCTATGCAGAATCAGCTTATGCAAACTATGATCCAAACTTTGGGTCAGCTGCAAGCCAACAACAACCACAATCCTAACCCTATTCCTGCACCACCACCACCACCGCCGCAGCCACCACCGCCGGCTCACAACATACTAGGAGAGTTCATGAGGACTCGACCGCCCACTTTTGCACAAGCTAATGATCCCATGGAGGCTAATGATTGGTTGAAATCCATGGAGAAGAAGCTTGCCATTATTCAGTGCAATGATCGGGAGAAAGTTCTCTTCGCATCGCACCAACTTATCGGAGCATCCGCTGACTGGTGGGACGCTCTTTGCAATGCTCATGTCAACCAGGAGACTATCACTTGGACTGAGTTCAAGGAGAGTTTACGCTCTCATTACGTCCCTGCTGGAGTCATGATGCTCAAAAGACAAGAGTTCGAAGGTCTCCGCCAAGGAAAGAAGAGCGTGAATGAGTATCTCAACAAGTTCATGCAGCTTTCAAGGTATGCCCCCAAGGATGTCAACTCGGATCAAAGAAAGCAATACTTGTTCATGAGAGGGTTGAACAATGAGATCCAAGTTCAACTGCTCAACAATGACTATGCAAACTTCCAGAAGCTAGTTGACAAAGCTATAGTGGTTGAGAGCAAGATCCGTGAGATCGAGCAAGAGGGCAAGAGAAAGATGCCATAACAGCCATAAGGGAGCAATGTATGTCCCCACTTCATGCCCCCAGCTGCACCATAGTATGGCTCGTCCGCTTTCACTTTTCGCCCTAATCAACCACCACAGTAACATCCTGTTATGCAAGCACCTCGTGTGCCTTTGCCTCCTGCGCCCCGACCCAACATGGGCGCCTATGCTCAAAACCACCCTCGCCCCAACGCCCCTGCTGTCTTGGGCAACAAGGCATGCTTTGCACGCGGAGTGATGGGACACTTCGCAAGTCAGTGCCCGAGGAAAGGCCTTGGACAGCCGACCAACGCACTTAAGCAGAACCCACGGCCAAATGGAGGAGCTAATCACGTGAATCATGTCTCCGCTGAGGAAGCGCAACAGGCTGAGGACGTCGTGATTGGTATGTTCCTTGCCAACTCCAACCCAGCCACTGTTTTATTTGATTCCGGAGCATCACATTCATTCATATCATCCAAGTATGTTGCCAAGTATAACCTGCCCATATCACACATGAAATATACTATGTTGGTTAATTCTCCCGGTGGAGAGATGAGGACTAATATAGTATGTCCGAAAGTAAACCTTAAAATAAGGGAGGTAGACTTCCTTGCCTACCTTATTGTCTTGGATTCCCAAGGACTTGATATATTACTTGGAATGGATTGGTTAAGCAAGAACAATGGAGTAATCCAATGTGCTGAGAGGAGCGTGCAGTTGACAAATGAGCACGGTACTCGTATTGAGTTCGAGTCAGCCCAACCGGCAACCAAGAAGGCAACGTTGAACCACGTCGAAGAAGCAACATTGGAAAATATTCCGGTGGTTCAAGAATTTTTGGACGTGTTCCCGGAAGAACTTCCAGGTATGCCACCTGACTGGGACATTGATTTTGCCATTGATTTGGTACCTGGAACTGCACCTATAGCAAAGAATCCATATAGGATGCCCGTTAATGAACTAGTAGAACTTAAGAAGCAAAATCAGGAGCAGCTAGAAAAGGGTTTTATACGCCCATGCTCGTCACCATGGGGATCTCCCGTGCTCTTCGTAGACAAGAAGGATGGGACCCAAAGGATGTGTGTGGATTATAGGTCTCTCAATGAGGTGACGATCAAGAATAAATACCCGCTGCCCCGTATAGAAGACCTGTTTGACCAAATGAAAGGTGCCCGAGTTTTCTCCAAGATTGATCTTTGGTCGGGATATTTCCAGCTGAAGATTAAGCCCTCCGACATACCCAAGACTGCCTTTCGAACACGGTATGGTTCGTATGAATATACCGTTATGTCTTTTGGGTTAACGAATGCACCTGCATACTTTATGTACTTCATGAATAAGGTCTTCATGCAGTACTTGGACAAGTTCTTCGTGGTTTTTATCGACGACATCATGGTGTATTCGAAAAGCGAGGAGGAACATGAAGAACATTTGAGATTGACATTGCAAAAACTGTGAGAGCATCAATTGGATGCCAAGCTCAGCAAATGTCAATTTTGGCTAAAGGAGATATCGTTCCTAGGCCACAACATCTCCGAGGAAGGAGTGTCGGTTGATCCCGGAAAAGTGGGAGATGTTCTGAAGTGGAACCAACCGCAGAACATGAGGGATATTCGGAGTTTTCTTGGGATGGCTGGATACTATCGCCGGTTCATCAAGGATTTCTCCAAAATAGCGAAGCCTATGACCGAATTGCTAATGAAGGGAAAAGCATTTCAGTGGACACCAGCGTGTCAAGAAAGCTTCGAGGAGCTCAAGAAAAGGCTAACCACAGCGCCGGTTTTGGTATTGCCAGACGTGAGCAAGAGCTTCGACATATATTGTGACGCATCAAGACAAGGGCTCGGATGTGTGCTCATGCAAGAAGGACAAGTGGTAGCCTATAAGTTGAGACAATTAAAGAAACACGAGATGAATTACCCCACACATGATTTATAACTTGCAGCCGTGGTGCATGCATTAAAGATTTGGAGACATTATATCCTTGGCCACCGATGTGAGATCTATACGGATCACAAAAGCCTCAAGTACATATTCACGCAAACGGATTTGAATTTGAAGCAACGTCATGGTTGGAACTCATCAAGGATTATGATGTTGGAATCAACTATCACCCCGGAAAGGCCAAGGTAGTAGCTGATGCATTGAGCCAAAAGGGAGCATGTCACCAACTCACGGTTCGGGAGCTACCGCCCGAGCTGCGCAAGGAGTTCGAATGGTTACATCTCGGGTTCTTGAACGAGATGGAAGTGATGGAACTCCATTCCTCGCTGGAACAAGAGATACAAGATGGACAAGCCACAGATGAGGAAATCAAGGAGATCAAGGAAATAATCCGACAAGGCATAGAAAAGGACTTCAAGGAAGACGATAAGGGTACGCTTTGGTTAGGAAAAAGGATTTGTGTTCCTAACGTGAAGCACATACGCGACACGATATTAAAGGAGGCACATGACTCACCTTATTCCATACATCCCGGCAGTACAAATATGTACAAAGACCTGAGAAATCGCTATTGGTGGGATGGTATGAAAAGGGACATAGGTGAATATGTTGCCTTATGCGACACGTGCCAACGGGTGAAGGCCGAACATCAAAGACCCTCTGGGCTGTTGCAGCCATTGAAAGTGCCCGAGTGGAAGTGGGAAGACATCAGCATGGATTTCATCGTCGGATTACCACGTACTCGGTCGGGTTACGACTCCATCTGGGTTATTGTGGACCGATTGACGAAAACAGCCCATTTTCTTCCTGTTAGAACCACGTACCGCGTCACGGAACTAGCCGAGCTATATATGGAGAAAATCGTGTGTCTTCATGGAGTTCCGAAGAGGATAGTTTCAGATCGGGGTACCCAATTTACCTCTAGGTTCTGGAAGAAGCTGCATGAAGCTATGGGCCCACACCTGGATTTCAGCTCCGCTTATCACTCGCAAACTGACGGGCAAACTGAGAGGGCAGACCAAATTTTGGAAGATATGTTGAGAGCCCGTGCCCTGAAACATGGGCGTAGTTGGGATAGGTGCTTGCCGTATGCTGAGTTCTCATACAATAACAGCTATCAAGCCATCTTGAAGATGTCACCTTTCAAAGCATTGTATGGTAGACGGTGTAGAATGCCGCTGTTCTGGAATGAGACCGGAGAAAACCAAGTGTTTGGACCCGAAGTGTTGCAAGAAGCTGAGAAGCAAGTCCATACGATACGAGAAAATTTGAAGGCTGCTCAGTCACGAAAAAAAGGTTATGCAGACAATAGGCGAAGAAAGTTGACCTTCGAAGTAGGAGACTTCGTGTACCTTAAGGTATCACCTATCCGTGGCCAACTACGTTTCAACGTCAAAGGCAAGTTAGCACCTCGCTACATCGGGCCATTTAAGATTTTGGGCAAGCGAGGAGAGGTAGCTTATCAACTAGAGCTCCCAACACATCTCTCCCACGTGCATGACGTGTTTCACATATCCCAACTCAAGAAGTGCTTGAGAATACCAGAAGAACAAGTACCGATGGATGAGCTCGAGCTTCAAGAGGATCTGACCTATGTAGAGCACCCTGTCCAAATTTTGGACGTTAAGGAAAGGGTCACAAGGAACAAAGTGATCCGTTGGTGCAAGGTACAGTGGAGCCATCACACGGAAGCGGAAGCTACATGGGAGCGTGAGGAAGAACTCAAGGCATAATTCCCTCATCTATTCTCCACTCTATCAAATCTCGAGGACGAGATTCAGTTTAAGGGGGGTAGGTTTGTCACACCCTCAATTTCGTATCCATCCATGCATACATATTTCATATAAAGAAACATTTTAAAAGAAGTAGAAACGGAGAAAGAATCAGAAAGATAGCCGAGAGGAGCCAATTCCAGTTCACCGAGGAGCGCTATAGACACTACCCATGGCCCGCTGGCCACGTGGCGCCTTCGGAGCTCATTCCTGCAGAGGGGGTGAGGTCCGCCACTGAATGGCCACGTGGCAGGCTCGGAGCTCGCCTCTGCGGAAGGGGCGAGGTCCGGCCCCGCTAGACACGTGTCGCCTGCGGAGTTCGCCTCTGCAGGGAAGCGAGGCCCGACCCCGTGGGACACATGTCACCTCCGGAGCTAGACTCTGCAGAGAAGCGAGGTCCAGCCGCGCGGCATACGTGGAGCCTTCAGAGCTCGCCTCCGAGAGGTCCGACCCGCGGGACACATGTCGCTCTCGGAGTTCACCCTTGCGGAGGGAGTGAGGTCCGGTCCTATTTGACACATGTCGTCCTTGGAGCTCACCTCCGAGAAGAAGACCCTTCGGGACACGTGTCATCCTCGGAGCTCACCTCCGAGGAGAAGAGAGGTCCAACACTGATTTGTCACATGGCACTCTTGGAGCTCGCCTCTGTAGAGAGGGGAGGTCCAGCACTGACACGTGGTGCACGCGGAGCTCGCCTCTGAGGGAGAGGGAGGTCCCGCCCGCCAAACACGTGGCGCACTCGGAGCTCGCCTCTGAGGGAGAGGGAGGTCTTGCCCGCCAGACACGCTGCGCAACTGGAGCCTGTCCCTGAGGAAAAGGGAGGCCCGGCCCCCGCTGGACACGTGGCGCCTCCGGAGCTCACCTCTGCGGAGATGACGAGATCCTTAAGCGGTTTTTCTCCTGTGCGCGCGGGAATACCCTGTACTGAGGAAACCGACACAATTTTTTTCCACGTTGCTACCGCACCAAATCAATTGGAGATATGTTTGTTAAGATCCAAAACAAATTGAATAGCACTCTTATTTGAAATCCAATCAGAGTAGGACTCTTCTTTCACCCCTTATAAATAGAACCCAAAACTCCCTGGCCGCAACCACGTACCTATTTTCCACCTCCCGAGTCGACGACTTGGAGACCCTAGCTTCCAACTCGCCAAGTTAACCCCCTTCGCCGGAGTTCAGCCACCGGTGAGACCGCCGACAAGCCCTGTCACGATCGCCGTTGCTGCAAGAGAGCTGACGTTCTGTCCTGCTGCCATTGCTAGGAGGAAGGCCGAGGTAGGTCTTTGTTACCACCTTACGACATCATAACGGTTTCTACGCATCTGTTTCTTCGAACAGAAGCTTTTTCGTGTGGACAGATCACGTGTTGATCGGTTTTTGACAGTGGTATTGATCTAGATCTTGAGTTAAGATCATCACCACGTCCACACTTGATCCTTACACCCTTGTTCACCATAAAACCCCATGCAAGCCCAGTAAAACATGCAAGAACACGTACAAACTGGACTAAGAAAACAACATCATAGGCATTGCACCATTGCATCTTGAGTAGAGTTGTGCATGATGATTGATTGCTATGATTTTGTATGTGCGTAGTCATGAGTAGAAGGACAAGCTCAGGAAGCCATCTACCAAGGACTACAGCACCAGAACTTCGAGACACGTGAGCAACAGAAGCCACAGGAACAAGGCAAGTGCCCCTTGACTATATTGATCCCATGTTTTGAAAACTGTTTGTTTTGCGAAAATGTGAATGATTGAGTCAACTTGATGGGAAACCCTTTTATAGGAGTTTACTAGTTTTGTGAACCATCCTTGTCGCCGGGAAAGTTGATGAGTCGGGTATGGTCGTTTTTTACTTTTTGCTTCGCTTAAGCCGCGGGATACGGGAAGGCGAAGTAGAACATGTCTAAGTACTGCACTCATATGAATAATGATGATGAGAACTTGATGATAATAATGAGCATAGAATCGGGGGAGATCTAGGAAATCTTGGTTTGTGGATGTGGTAGAATGAGATGGTGGTTTACTTGCGGTAGATCTAAGGACCGGTTCATGCCAGCACATGCCAGGAAAATAGTGCCACCACAAGGCCAAATATGGGTGTGGCTTAGCTGACTAATTAGGTAAGTTGCTAGATTGTTATGGACCGTGGAAGGCGCGGGGAACGGGAGTCGAGAGAGGACTGCCCTGGGAACTGCATGGCACAAGAGGGGGCCGTAGGTGGGAGAATGGTGATTCGAGCTTGCTGGTGAAACCTTAGTGAGTCCATACATCTAGTAGCCCCTTTGTAAAGGCTATTTTGTGATCTATTGGCCATACACCGACGGTTGTGTACTGGTATAATGGAGGTCCTGCAGTCTCCGATGGATGATGAAATTACAAACTTGTGGGTAGAGTGGTGCAACCTCTTAAGAGTGTAAAACTATCATGATAGCCGTGCTTACGGTCACAAGCGTCTAGCCAACTCACATGATTAGATGGGATGGTTATCAGGATGGGTATTTGGTTATGGTTATGGTATGGTCTTGAGATTGGTTTCGGGACTGTTGAGTCTTGGTAATGAGACTGGTTTCGGGACTGTTGAGTCTTGGTAATGAGATTAGTTTCGGGACTGTTGAGTCTTGGTAATGAGATTGGTTTCCGGATGATGAGATGGATTTGAACATGAGATGGTTATAATGAGCATAAGATAAAGTTGAGAAAGATTAATGGCTGGATGAGATGTGATAAGTGGTAAATTATGATGGAGGTATGTTACTGTTTTAATTGGATGTATGTTGGGATCAAACTCACTTAAAGATAGTCGCTGTTTTTATCATGTTTGTGAAATACACTTTGCTTTCTGCGATGAGCCTTTTTGTTCCATGCCTTGTTGAAAGCTACATATCATATTTTCCCGCACTTGCTGAGTATGTCATGTACTCAACCTTGCATTATTACGTAAACATCAGCAACAGGTGAGGAGTACTTTGAAGACCATGTGCAGTACTAGGCATGCGAACTACCGTCAACTTGCCTGTGGAGTTGGAGATGGAGCCACTGCTGTGTTTAGTTTGCTTCCGCTATAGTTTAGAGACTTCAGCTGCTAGGATAAGACTTCCGCTGCAAGAATAAGTTAGAGATTGATGTAATAAAGTACTTAAACCCTATTATTCGTGGTTATATTCTGAATTCAGTTTGTGGATTACATGTCTATGTGTGATGAACATCGTGGGCACACATATGCATTAGCTGGGTTCCGCGTTTTACGGGACCGGGTGTCACACAATGGAAGCAGCTGGGGTTCTTTTTTGGAGAAGAATAGGGCTGCGGCCAGGGCTTGGCAGCAGGGGTCTTCTTCTCCGGCGATGGCGGGGCGGGGCAGAGTTTTGACAGCGGCCAAGGCAGCAGCAAAGGGGTGGCGACCAGAAGAGTGAGGGGTGCAGCCAGGGGGTGGGGTTATATTTATAAGGGGGGAAAAGAGTCCTAGGTGTGGGGAACAAAGAGTCCTAGAAGTAGGGGACTCAAACCAAAGAGTCCTAGGGTGGTGGACAAAGAGTCCTAGAGGTGGGGGACTTAACCAAAGAGTCCTAGAGGTGGGGGATAAAGAGTCCTAGAGGTATGGGACTCAACCAAAGAGTGCTAGGGGTGGGGGACAAAGAGCCTTAGAGGTGGGGGACTTAACCAAAGAGTCCTAGATGTGGGAGACTTAACCCAAGAGGCTCCTAGAGGTGGGGGGCTAGGGTTCCTCCCCTTAATGGCTGCGGCCCAGGGGAGGTGGGCCCAATAAGTGTTTCTCCCTCCTAATTTGGTGCGGCCAATTTGGGGGAAAATTCCCCCCAAATGTGGGAAAATTCCCCCTAGGGGAATTTAGGGGAAAATCAGGAAAATTGGGGGGGGGGGGAAGGGGAAATTTGGGAAAATTGAGGTAACTCAATTTGGCTATTTTATTCCCATTATTTTCCATTTCTATTTCCTTTTATCATTTTAGTAGCTTCTATAATCCTTTCTTCATTTCTTCTTCATTTTAAATGCAATGCATGGTACTGAAATTGAGGGTATTACAAACCTACCCCCTTAAAATGAATCTCGCCCTCGAGATTTGATAGTGGAGAAGAGATGGTGGAATTCTGCCTTGAGATCTTCCTCATGTTTCCATGTAGTTTTGGATTCCGTGTGATGGATCCGTTGTACCTTGCACCAACAAATTACTTTGTTCCTCGTGACCCTTTCCTTCACGTACAAGATTTTTAAGGGGCGTTCCTCATAGATCAGCTCCTCTTGAAGCTCTAGCTCATCCATTGGTACTTGTTCTTCCGGTACTCTTACGCATTTCATAAGCTGAGATACGTGAAATACGCCGTGCACGTCGGAGAGGTGCGTTAGCAGCTCTAGTTGACAGGCTACCTCTCATTGCTTGCCCAAAATCTTGAATGGCCCGATGGAGGGAGGTGCTAACTTGCCTTTGACGTTGAACCGTCGTTGGCCTCAGATAGGCGACACCTTAAGATACACGAAGTATCCCACTTCAAAGGTCAATCTCCTCCGCCTATTGTCCGCGTAGCCCTTTTGCCGTGACTGAGCGGCCTTCAAGTTTTCATGTATCGTTTAGACTTGCTTTTTGGCGTCTTGCAGCACTTAGGGTCCAAATACTTGGCTTTCTCCGATCTCATTCCAGAACAGCGGCATTCTACACCGTCTACCATACAATGCTTCGAAAGGTGACATCTTCAAGCGGGCTTGGTAACTGTTGTTGTACGAGAATTCAGAATATGGCAAGCTCTTATCCCAACTACGCCCATGTTTCAAGGCGCAAGCTCTCAACATGTCTTCCGAAATCTGATTTGTTCTCTCAGTTTGACCGTCGGTTTGCTGGTGATATGCGGAGCTGAAATTGAACCGTGTACCCATGGCTTCATGCAGCTTCTTCCAGAACCTAGAGGTAAATTGTGAACCTCAATCTGAAACTATCCTCTTCGGAACTCCATGGCGACACACGATTTGCTCCATATACAGCTCGGCTAGTTGTGCGATGCTGTATTTGGTTCTAACAGGAAGGAAGTTGGCTGTTTTCATCAATCGGTCCACAATAACCCACATAGAGTCGTAGCAGGACTGAGTACGCGGCAACCCGACTATGAAATCCATGCTGATATCTTCCCACTTCCACTCGGGTACTTTTAATGGATGCAACATACAGCGGGTCTTTGATGCTCGGCCTTCACTCGTTGGCACGTGTCGCATAGGGCAACATATTCAGCAATGTCCCTTTTCATACCAGCCCACCAATAGCATGTTTTCAGGTCTTTGTACATCTCTGTACAGCCAGGGTGTATGGAATAAGGTGAGTCATGTGCCTCCTTTAGTATCGTGTTGCGGATGTGCTTCACATTGGGCACACAAATTCTTTTCCCTAACCAGAGCATGCCATTCTCGTCTTCCTTGAAATCCTTTTCTATGCCTTGTCAGATTCTTTCCTTGATTTCCTTGATTTCCTCATCCGTTGCTTGGCCATCTCGTATCTCTTGTTCCAGCATTGAGTTTAGTTCTATCACTTCCATCTCATTTAAGAACCCTAGATGTAACCGTTCAAACTCCTTACGCAGCTCGGTTGGCAGCTCCCGAACCGTGAGCTGGTGACATGCTCCTTTTTGGCTCAACGCATCAGTTACTACATTAGCCTTTCCGGAGTGATTGTTGATTACAACATTATAATCCTTGATGAGTTCCAACTATCGACTTGACGTGGCCCCAACGGCCTTGTCGAGCCAGGATCACGCTGAGGGGTACTGCGTTGCACAGCACCGGATAACGCGCATCAAAGATACAAAGCGGAAGCAAAGTTTTATTACATAAACCAGTTTATGAACATTTTTACAACAAAATAGTTCAGTCTACACTCGCGGGCGTAGACTATGCATCGAGTTCACGTTCATCCTATGAATGTGTCCTCGCTAGCACACACACACACTAACATGTCGGCGTGCATGACTCCCGCTCGACGGGGTTCCCCTCCTAGGGTTCCGTCTCCTCCTCGAGAGTCCCTTCCTCATAGACCCCTGCAAAAGCTTCAAACACAAGCAGTGAGCATGATGGCTCAGCAAGACTGACCCGTCTCTCCTATACATGAAACTTCTACATGGATGGTTTTAGGGTACATGAGGTAAAATAAGTTGCAAAGGACTTGCCTAATTATTTGAACCTTACTTTCAAGTTTTAGCAGCAGGTTGTGAAGAATCTTACGCTAAGGCACATGAGAGAGCCACAATCAAAAAAGAAACACATTTCTCTCATGTACTTTGCCCAAAGTTGAAAACAACTTTAATTAGATCTAAGCTACAACAAGAGAATAACAAGCAAAGTATAACATTCAAATCAGCAAACTTTTAACATGTATCTAGCCTGTTCTTTCTACGTCATGGTACAGTGAACAAGTGGTACTCACTGACCGTGAGGGACGGTGATTATAATCGATTTACACCTGCAGGTTTACACAAATAACCCGTCATGTACGCCCGTACTCGATGTTGCCTACAGCACCCATCACGGACGTCGTACGCAACCACCTTTCACCCGTCAGCCAAATGTTGAACCAGTCCAATCGTCCCGAGCAAGAGGTCTCTGTGCGCGCATCCACAGTGCCGCCAGCCGATTTACACCCCGAGCTCAACCTACCCTCTGAACGACCAGCTATGCCTCAAGACCCAGCTACCCGAGTTACATCGGTTTCCCGGTTCCCATATAGCCGGTAGGTCTTCGGTACTGTTCTAGCTTGTTCAACAGGCCCGCACACGGCTCGGTCCTCAATCGACACAAGCGGAGCTATAGCACCCAGGCCCCAACGTCCTGCTGTCCTTACCCTACGCTCGGTCTCATTTTTCTTGCCATGTGTTTCATTTGCTATCTTTACCCGAGCAATGTGCCTCTAGCCTATCCTCGCGGGTAGTTCCAACTACTCGACTTGTACCAAATCCTACACTATCTTAGCATTGCAGTAGCTAAACGGGGTTTACAAACCTAATCCCTACCCAGGATTTTCTTGGCTATGCATTTGGGTTTCAAACAAGACTCTAATGCAAGAATTTATTGAGTGCTCAAAGTAAGTTCTCAAAACAGTAAAACATTGTAAAGAGGTTAATGCAAACCGGAGCTTGCCTTGCTGCTCTTGGTCGAGGCTAGCTGCTCTTCCGGAGTGACGAAGTCTAAGACTTCGGGTTCCTCCTCAACCTTAGCGACTACATGAGATAACATGTATATGTATCAATGTAGTTGAATTGAATTAAAACTTATGAAGACTACAAGTATTACTAGACAGACCCAGTGACTCTGAAATTTTTACTGTGGTTTGGATACAACCTAAACGGAGACTTGGGCAAGTTTCATTTGCAGCAAAGCTCATTTGAGCTTTCCACAAATAATTATGTACTTAACCTTAATTAGAGCTCTTAGGGTGTTCTAGGGATTTTCATGGAGCAACCCATGACTTTCTGAAAACTAGATTTTCAGAGGGTTCTAATAGAGTTGGTTTCACTTAATTTGAGGGTTCCTAGCTAAAGATATGAGCTAAACAATTTCAGAGAAATTCTGAAAATGTTTCTGGACATTTTCTATTTTATCTGGAACAGTTTTATTAATCACACCATTAGGTGGATCAAATGAGCTCAAATGGATCTTAATTTTTATGGTAGCTCAGGGATATTTTGTTGAATATCCCAGCAAAATTTCAGAAATTTCCTCCAAAGGGTCTCCAGTTAAAATTCTAAACAGTTTAAACTTTGAAGAATTAATTCTGGAGAACTAAGGATTTTCATGAAGTGAAACTTGATTTGCTGGAAAGTACTCAGAGGCTGAATCCAACAAAATTTGGTTCACTCGATTTGGAGTTTCCTAGCCAAAGTTATGTGTGTTTGAAGTTTGAACTAAATCTGAAAATCGAGAAATGTTTAAAACACTGCACGTGGGTCCCATGCACAGTGCCTTCGTCTACCTCCCGCCAGCGCGCGATGTCCAGCGCCGGTGGCGCGGTTCGTTCTCAGCCGCTACTGCCTAATTTTCGATGTGGTTTCTTCCTACGTGATCCTTGGAGCACGGCGCACAGGCCGGGCACCTTCTCGGACCTTGACATCGCCGGAAACCTGGTCGGCGACGGCGGAGGCGGAAGATGAGCTCGGGTCCGATGGCGCTAGCTCGTCTCGGCAGTGAACACGATCAACTAATGGGTCGCAAAGCACTACTGGGGCACGAGGAAGCTATCCCTGCCCTTCTCTTCGCCGGAGATCGCCGGGAAAGTAGACTTTACCGGCGACCCGAACCGCTTTCACCGGCGATGGCCAAATTCCGGTGCTCTGCTCACTGGGTTGATCATTACCGCTAGGATTTGGCTGAGGTGACCTTGAGGTGCTAGTCTAGCTTCAGCTCGACCAGGACCTCCGGTGATCAAGTGATCGAGGTGAATTTCGAGTTTTGGTTCTCGGTGTTCTTTCCGGCGATCATCGGGAAAGTTGAAATTCCGGCTAACCAGCACTAAGAGGGACCTAGAGAGTTCGGGGAGAGCTACTAGACTTGGATGCTAACCTCAGGGACTCGTTGGTCGCGCTGGAGAAGCTTTGTGCTGCTTTGGCGACGGCGTCGAGTTGGAGGAGCTCTCGGGTTGACAGAGCACCGAAAGATCGGCACGGACAAGCTACACCGAAGCTCATCACGAGCAGCTGAGGGCTGTAACACATCGAGCAAGGACCAGCGGTGCCGTTTGTGGCCTCAGCTAGCGGTGGAAGGGACTGTGCTGGCCGGTCGACGGCGAGGTGATGCGGCGGGGCTGTGCGGCGATCAGCTCGGTGTTTTCAGTGCTGGAAACGTCGAGGCAGTGGGAAAGTGGGCTGCTGCCGGTGGCAGCTCGCAGCTAAATAGCTGGGGACGTCGGTTTGGGGCGGTGATTGGAGGCCCGGAGGTGGCAGCGGTGGGAAAACGCCGTGGCGCTTGCGTGGTCGCGCGCAGGAACCGAGCTGCGGTGACTTCAGTCGGTTTGAACACTGGTGAGGCTGACATGTGGGTCCCACTCCGGTTTTAACCTCTGAAATTGAATTTTCCACACTGATATAAACTGTAGAGACCCAAATAACCCTGGTCATTTGAATCATCTACCCTCTGGCCATTTGAATTGGATATAATTCAAACTGGGGTATGTTTGAATATAATTTCAGCAACTATGCAGTTTGAAATTCAAATAAAGTTTGAATTTGCTAAACTTAGCTCATGACAAGATCAACTCCAAATGGAGTGAAAATTGGTGTGTGGGCTCACAAAAATGTGCTGAGTAAGAATATGCCTCCCACTTTTGAATTCATGGAATGGAAACAGTTTGAATTTGAGTTTGAGTTCAAACCACCCTCTTTCTATTTATACCCAAAAGGCTTCAAAAAGGTTTTGAATTTGGGTGGAATTTGGCATGTACATTCCTAGCAAGGTGTAGGAGTTTTTCATATGCCCAGCCCCTTTATGATGCATGTGGGAAATCCACTTTTGCATTTTGTGAGTTTATTCCCTAATGAGCATGTTGATGGTGTTTACTTGCTCTTCTAATGTATTCATCAAGTTTCTTCAATGAAGTGTGTGTGTGGTGATGAACACTTTGAATATGTGCCAAAAACTTAGGCCCTTACATGACGTTGCCTCAAATTCAGATCCGTTTACGTGAATATATACTTGAGGCTTTTGTGATCCGTATAGATCTCACATCGGTGGCCAAGGATATAATGCCTCCAAATCTTCAAGGCGTGTACAACGGCTGCAAGTTCCAGGTCGTGTGTGGGGTAATTCAGCTCATGTTTCTTTAGTTGTCTTTATGCATAGGCAACCACTTGTCCTCCTTGCATAAGCACACATCCAAGCCCTTGTCTTGATGCGTTACAATATATATCGAAACTCTTGCTCACATCCGGCAATACCAAAATCGGCGCTGTTGTTAATCTCTTCTTTAGCTTCTCAAAGCTGTCTTGACACGCTTGTGTCCACTGAAATGCTTTCTCTTTCATGAGCAATTCAGTCGTAGGCTTTGCTATTTTGGAGAAATCCTTGATGAACCGGCGGTAGTATCCAGCCATCCTAAGGAAACTTCGAATATCCCTCACATTCTGCGGTTGGTTCCACTTCAAAACATCTCTCACTTTGGAGATGATGTGGCCTAGGAATGATATCTCCTTTAGCCAAAACTGACACTTGCTGAACTTAGCATACAATTGATGCTCTCGCAGTTTCTGCAATGTCAATCTCAAAGTGTTCTTCATGTTCTTCCTCACTTTTCAAATACACCATGATATCGTCGATGAAACCCACGACGAACTTGTCCAAGTACTCCATGAAGACCTTATTCATGATGTACATAAAGTATGCGGGTGCATTCGTTAACCCAAAATACATAACGATATATTCATATGAACTGTACCGTGTTCGAAATGCAGCCTTAGGTATGTCGGAGGGCTTAATCTTCAGCTGGAAGTATCCCGACCGAAGATCAATCTTGGAGAAAATTCGGGCACCTTTCATTTGATCGAAAAAGTCCTCTATGCGGGGCAGCGGGTACTTATTTTTTATTGTCACTTCGTTGAGAAACCAGTAGTTCACACACATCTTTTGGGTCCCATCTTTCTTGTCTACGAAGAGCACGGGGGCTCCCCAAAGTGACAAGCTTGGACGTATAAAACCCTTTCTAGCTGCTCCTGAATTTGCTTCTTGAGATCCACTAATTCATTAGCAGGCATCCTATATGGCCTCTTTGCTATAGGTTCAGTTCCGGATACTAAATTAATGGCAAATCCAATGTCCCAGTCAGGTTGCATACCTGGAAGTTCTTCCGGGAACACATCTGAATATTCTTGAACCACCGGAATGCTTTCCAATGTCGCTTCTTCGATGTGGTTCAGCACTGCCTTCTCGGTTGCAGGTTGGGATTCCTAGAACTCAATACGTGTACCGTGCACACTCGTCAACTGCACGATCCTCTGAGCTTATTGAATCACTCCGTTGTACTTGCTTAACAGTCCATTCCAAGTATTATACCAATCCTTTGGGAATCCAAGATGATAAGGTTGGCAAAAAAGTCTACCCCCCTTATATTAATGCTTGCTCTCGGAATTGAATTTAGAATTGAAAGAAGGGATTTCCCAACTATATGTATCAAGGTGTAGGAACTAAGCATCTTCTTTTATTAATTTCAGCCTATATGAGGATGTGAACACGTGCCGAAGCATCTCACATCTCTCCACTATGTGTGGATGTTGACATTCGCTGAAGCGTCCCACAACTCACACCAGCACACAAACACAAGCAATCACCATAATAATTTCTGCACACCACTCTTATTTGACTTACTATGATCTAAACTTACTATTACAGCTTTATTCAATGGAAACCTAAACTTAATCGTGAGAAACGGTGCTGTTCTCGCCATGTGACAGGGGTGGTCCATACATGGGTGCACGCCATGGTGAGTCGGCAGTCCATGTAAGGATAGATAACGCTGGTGCTCCATTTGTTCCCGCATTGGCACGAGTCTCCTCTTGTTTTTCCAGCAAGTACAGTTTCTTGCGAAGGTAGCGGATCTCTTCTTGTGCGCTTGCATACTGGTTTCCTAACTCCATAAGTAACCTCTGAGACTTGTCAGCAGCTTGTGGGTTGGAAAGAGCTCCTTCATGGGGTCTAATAATCTCCCTTGTACCACTCTTCCGATACGGGTGCAGCCCAAAAGTAGTGTTCTCAAGCTGCTCACGGAAGGCATAGCACAGTCCGGTGAGTGCGTCCCATGCAGCATCATCAATAGCTTCTGCCCTTGTAGCTCTGCATGTGGGTGCGAAGTGCTGAGTGACAACCCAACCGTTAGATAGGATCGTTATCTCAGCCTTTGTGACGCCCTCAATTTCGTAGAAAAACCACGGAACCGAGAACTGATGCATATGTGTGCCCAGGATGTTCATCACACATATACACATCATCCACAAACTGAATTTCAGAATATATATAACCACGAATAACAGAGTTTATTACAAGGTTTCATGAGTCTTGGACTCAGCTTGGCAGCGGAAGTCTAATCTTACAGCGGAAGTCTTATTTCTATGCAGCGGAAGTCTTTTAACTAGTGCGGAAACAATCTAAGCAGCAGCGGCTCCATCTCTACTCCATCCCCACAGGCAAGGTTGAGGACAGATTACATGCCTAATGTTCCACCTGGTCTTCATAGTAATCTTCTCCTGTTGCTGATGATAAAATAATAATGCAAGTTTCAGTACAATGATGTACTCAGCAAGTGCGGGAAAATATGATATGTAGCTCACAACAAGGCAGGTATAAAAAGGCTCATTGCAGAAAGCAAAGTTATTTATCAAAACACGATAAAACAACAACTTAACTTTAAGTGAACGTAATCCCAACATGTATTAAAATACCAACATACCTCCATTATGTTCATCACTTTCCATGTCCCAACCGGACATTAATAAACTTCATTCTTGCTCACGAATACCTTCTCGTATTCGCTACCATCTCACGAATACCATCTCGTATTCGCTACAATTTATAAACAAATCCGTCTCACACCGAGACCAATCTTGTTTCCATGACTCAACAGTCATGCAACCAAATCTTATCACCCAGACTCAACAATCCTGAAAGCCAAACCATAACCAAAACCATAACCAATAACCATAACCAATAACTATAACCAATAACCATCCAAACTAATCATGGAAGTTGGCCAGGCGCTCGTGACCATAAGCTCGGCTATCATGATAGTTTTAGACTATGCAGAGGTTGTACCAGTTTACCCACAAGTTTGTGATTTCGTCACCCGTCGGCGACTGTAGAACCTCCATTATACCTGTACACAACCGTTGGTGTATGGTCAAGAGATCACAAAATAGCCTTTACAAAGGGTCTACTAGATGTATGGAATCACTAAGGTTTCACCGGCAGGCTAGAATCTTTAATTCTCCCACCCACGGGCCCCCTCTTGTGCCATGCAGTTCCCAGGGCAGTCCTCACTCGACTCCCATTCCTCGCATGTCACACCCGGTTTTTCCGAAGAAACAACCAAGTGAATATCACATGTATGCCAGGATCATTTTCTCATATATGTGATGACAAATAGTGAAGCATCATTTATTACAAGCCAGGTGTCGAATATAAATAAGTCTTACATTCGCAAATGTCTCGATGGACAATAATAAGTTCATCACAAGTAAATAAACTAGCAGCGGAATATTATTCTTGTGGGCTCCGTCACAGGCGTTGCCCGGGGTCTCCATGAACCAAGAAACCTTCTTCGGGTCCAAAGTCTTGGTCATTATACGCCACCTCATTATCTTGACCTGAGCAGCAATATAAACCAACAAAATATGGAAGGTTGAGTACCGATGGTACTCAGCAAGTGTGGGAAAGTTATGTCATGCATGGCTAGAACAAGGGGAGGTTGAACTCACGGTTAAAGCACTACGCAATTAATACTTATCACCTTAGCTTATTAAGCACCTACATTACTACACAAGTGAAATGGTCCCAATCTCCTTTCCCATCATCATAACCAAATAACCATAACATCATTTTCAAATGTTAAGCTCCCCGCTTAACATCCACAACTTCTAAAACCATCAATCCTCTAATCATGAATAAGTCCAAGCCGCTCTTGACCGTGAGCACGGCTGTCATGACAGTTTTGACTCTGCAGAGTTTGTACCACTGTACCCACATGTAGTGATTTCATCCCCCGTTGCCGGGTGGACTAAAAGAACCTCCATTATGCCAGTGGCTACGAACCACACTCACACTTCCCAGTTGTGTAGCCAGGAGATCATTACGAAGCCTTTACAAAGGGATTCCCGACGAGCATGGGCCCACTGAGGTTTCACCCCTAACAGCATACAAGAGACTCCAACCCCGTTGCAGTGGCCCCCTCTTGAGCCTTGTGGTTCATATGGTAGTCCAGCTGACACCTATTCCCCGCACCATCCAACACACCCATACTACGCCAGGGATACACCTAATTAATTGGCCAAGCTGCCCCATCTCATCATGTGGTTGGCACTGTAAAGCCAGGTTACATGCTCCATGAACCGGTCCTTAGGATCCAGGCAAGTACTAAACACAAACCAGAGTCTCGTGCACCCAGCACACAACCAAAACATCCAACTTGCCTTGATCCCTACCTCTACATAACTCACAATATCTCATTCAAGAGTATGGTAAAATAAACTGATGATCTCATATCCCAAATATCCCATTCTAAGCATGGCTAAGCATATGCATAATAATAAATAACATGATAAAATAAATCCCAACCCAAGCTACAAGGAAACAAGGTAATGCAATTCTAGGGAAACTTCCTAGCATGGGTTTCATATTTCATTTGACAATGCAAATAATTCTATCTACACATCCTAGCATAGGATCAAAGTGGTCAAGGACACTTGCCTCCTTCCTGTTGCTCTTGAAATGGGTAGTCCTGATCTTGGAAAGGAATAACTTGCTCTTGAGCAGGTTCTACATCATACCATCACACATAGCAAAAGAAAAATAACAACCCATAAGACATAGTTCACACTTCCACTTCATACAAACCACACATTCATATTTATGAAAGTCATTCACCATTATGTGTGTTGTGGTTACTCTATGTATGTTGATTTGTGGCTTGCATGTACTTTTAATCATATGTATATGATTCCTACTTTTGTGTCGACATTTATACTTACATACTATATATATATGAGTTTCAATTTAAATAAATTCCTTATATTCAACTACTACACCTTTTTACTACCAAGTATGTATGAAAGGTATTTTTCTTCTCCATATGTGCCTTCAGAATTTCTACCAACCCTAAACTGAATTCTTTGGATTTTAGAAACTCCATTTATCATTTACTAGTTGCTATATTTTCAGATTTATTTTCCTATGCATAAATGTGTACTTTATTATGAAATTAGTAATACACATCATCTAAACAGAATAGGTTCTGGTCCTAAATAATTTAATAACATATTTTGACCTTTGCCTCTGATGTAAACTATTTCACAATTATTTTCCCTATTTTCTAAAACTATTCATTACTTAAAAATGTGTCCCTAAATGTGAATAATAAATTAAACAGATTCAATTCAGCCCAAAATATGTTTTTATCTCACTCCAAAGTTTCCTAAATACTGAGAAAGTCTTTAATTAAATTTTGACAATATGTTTGTCCCAATTTTTAATTTTTAAACACTAGCCACATATTCAATTTCCTAAATTAAATACTAAACAGGGCTAAAAAGGTAAACTCACCCCACTACAGGGTCTCTAATATTATTTTCAGAATTTCCAGGGGTATAGCTACACTTATCAGAGGGGTTTTTCCTAATTTTTATTAAGTCCAGGGGCTAAAACTAATTTTTAAATGAATTTACATGATTTTCTGAAGTTCCAGGGGCTAGATCAGAAGTTTTCGGGGCTAGCTCTTATTTCCCGAGAACCCCAGGGGGTAGCACGTAAGGTTTCCAGTCTTTATAACGCAGGGCTGACGTGGACCGTCCGATTTTAAACCGACGGCTGAGATTATAACGTCGAACCGGTACGAGGGGATTTAAACCCTACCGTGCGATTTAAAATAAACGGCGCACAAGCGGCCATGTCGCTCTGATCGAACGCGGGCGGCGCTGCCGGCGGCGCACGGCGGCGGGAAGCGGCGATCTCGCCGGAGACTTTCAGATTTTCGAGAATTCTTCCTAGAACTGTGATTTTATGGTATAGATCGGTGGAGGGAAGGTCGGGGATCTCACCTCGGGGGTTTTCTTGAGCTCGGAGGTCCTGGAAGGTGATCGGCGACTAGGTCCGAGGTGAATTCACGGCGAGGCTCGTCGGCGCTGTGTTTACACCGCAAGTCACCGAGTTTTCTGCACCTGCAAGGTTCCCCGGAGGCGGTGGATCAAGACCAGCGAGTTAGATCGGAATTTCCGAGCTTAGATCGGCCAGAATTCGCCGGAGAAGTCTTGGCTCTCACCGGAGGAAAATCGGCGGATCGCGTGGGAAAAACAGAATGAGGCCGGGGTTTTTATAGACGGGGTAGGGCGGCTGGTTGGTTTAGATCGATTTTGCGTCGCCCCCGAGCGGACTTCGGCTGGGATTCGTAGAAATCCCGATCGGTTTTGATTCGGGTGAGAGAGAGTCCGGCGCGGGCGCGAGGTAGACGATGAACTTGTGGGCCCCGCCTGTCAGTGGGAGGAAGCGGCGTGCGTGGCTGCGGGCTGGCGCGGCGCTGGTTGGGCCAGCTGGTGGGTTGCGGCCCACTGGCCGGTTTTTTTCTGTTTTCTCTTTTTATTTTTCTATTTCTTTTCTGATTTGAGTTTAATTTGAATTCCAGTTTGAATTTGAATTTTTGCAAAACATGCAACACGTCCAAAAAAATTTTAAATTCCCCTCTTAACATGATTTAGGGTCTTAACAAAATTTTGGGGTGTTACAGCTCTACCCCCCTTAAAAGAAATCTCGTCCTCGAGATTGGTGTTTCTAAGAAAACAATTCCGGAAATTGTGCCTTGAGCTCATCTTCCCGCTCCCAGGTGGCTTCCTCTTCTGAGTGATGCTTCCACTGCACTTTGCACATCCGGATTCTTTTATTTCTGGTGAGGCGTTCCATTGTCTCCAAAATCTTGTATGGTTGCTCGGCATAAGACAAATCCTCAGCTACATCCACTTCATTCATGGGTAACACCTCTTCAGGCGTTCTCAGGCATTTCTTGAGTTGTGACACATGGAACACATCGTGCACATCCGATAGACGAGCCGGTAACTCTAGTTGATACACCACTTCGCCTTTTCTTTCCAGAACTTGAAAGGGTCCGATGTATCGAGGTGACAACTTTCCTTTCACCTTGAACCGACGAAGTCCTCTTATAGGGGACACCTTGAGATAGACATAGTCCCCCACGTTGAAAACGAGCTCTCTTCTTCGTACATCGGCATAGCTCTTTTGGCGTGTCTGTGCTATCCTCAAGTTATTGCGAATTTCCCTCACCTTCGCCTCGGCTTCTTGTAGTACTTCTGGACCAAACACTTTACTTTCCCCTGTTTGATTCCAAAATAGGGGAGTTCTGCACTTCCTCCCGTACAAAGCTTCAAATGGTGACATCTTCATACTATCTTGATAGCTGTTGTTATAGGAAAACTCCGCATACGGTAAGTTCTTGTCCCAACTCCGATTGTTTTTTAGTGCACATGCCCTCAGCATATCTTCAAGAATCTGATTGGTCCTTTCTGTCTGCCTATCAGTTTGGGGATGATAGGCAGAACTAAAGTTCAAATGGGTTCCCATGGTTTCATGCAACTTCTGCCAGAACCTTGAGGTGAACTGTGTCCCTCGATCCGACACAATCTTCTTTGGCACTCCATGGTAACACACAATCCTTGACATGTACAACTCTGCCAATTTGGATCCGCTGTAGCTTTCTTTCACGGGGATGAAATGAGCTACCTTGGTTAGCCTGTCGATGATGACCCATATCGAATCATATCCTGATTGGGTCCTAGGCAATCCCACGATGAAATCCATGCTGATTTCTTCCCATTTCCATTCAGGCACTTTGAGTGGTTGCAATAATCCCACGGGTCGTTGATGTTCTGCTTTCACCAACTGACATGTGTCACATAGGGCAACATGTTCCGCGACATCTCGCTTCATGCCATACCACCAATACCTGCTCTTGAGGTCCTGGTACATCTTCGTACTCCCAGGATGAATGGAATAGTCAGAATCATGAGCCTCCTTCAAAATCAATTCACGGATCTCCTTTACTTCTGGCACACAGATTCTTTTCCCGTGCCACACCTTTCCTTGTTCATCCTCTCTAAAACCTGGAGCTTTATTTTCCTTGATGAGTTGTTTGATCTCTTGTATCTTCTCGTCTTTCTTTTGACCCTCGCGGATGTCTCGCTCTAGTGTGGAGTCCACTTCCATGGCGATAGCTTCACCACTATTCACAAGGCATAGATTGAGCCTTATAACCTCGTCCTTCAATTCTGCAGGCATGTCCTTCAAGCTCATCTTATTGACCTGCACTTTCCGACTTAAAGCATCGGCCACGACGTTTGCTTTCCCGGGATGATAGTTGATGCCCACATCAAAGTCATTGATTAGTTCTAACCATCTCCTTTGTCTGAGGTTGAGATCTGGCTGTGTGAAAATGTACTTCAAACTCTTATGATCCGTATATATCTCGGTCCTCTTCCCCATCAAATAGTGCCGCCAAATTTTCAACGCGTGTACCACGGCGGCTAGTTCTAAGTCATGTGTAGGATAGTTTTTCTCGTGCTTCCGAAGCTGCCAGGATGCATATGCCATGACATGCCCTTCTTGCATGAGAACACATCCCAACCCGTTTCCAGAGGCATCGCAGTACACTGTGAAATTCTTCTGCACATCTGGCATAACCAACACCGGGCTGTTGTCAATCTCTTCTTTAGCTCCTGAAAACTCGTCTCGCACTATGGCGTCCAGGTGAATGTGATTCCCTTCTCCAACAGTTTGGTGAGAGGTCTCGAGATCTTGGAGAATCCTTCAATAAACCGTCGATAGTATCCAACCAATCCCAAGAAGCTTCGAACTTCCCCGACATTTTCAGGGGTCTTCCACTTCTGGATATCCTCGATTTTGGCGGGATCTACGGAGATTCCTCTCTCTGAAATTATATGTCCTAAGAAGGGAACTCTCTTCAGCCAAAACTCACACTTGCTCAATTTGGCATATAGTTGGTGTTCTCTTAGCCTCTGCAACACCAACCTTAGATGTTTCTCATGTTCTTCTTCATCTTTGGAGAAGACGAGAATGTCATCTATGAAAACCACCACAAATTTGTCCAGATATTCCATGAATACCTTGTTCATGAGATACATGAAGTATGCCAGGGCATTAGTTAGCCTGAAAGGCATGACGGTGTATTCATACAGTCCGTACCGAGATACGAAAGCTGTCTTGGGAATATCAGATTGCCTTATCTTGAGTTGGTGGTATCCCGACCTGAGATCAATTTTCGAGAACACACAAGCGCCTCTCAACTGATCAAACAAGTCTTCAATGCGGGGTAATGGGTAGTTGTTCTTGATGGTTACCTCATTCAAAGCACGGTAATCCACGCATAACCTTTGGGTTCCGTCCTTCTCGGGCACAAATATCACCGGAGCTCCCCAAGGTGAGGAACTAGGGTGAATATACCCCTTCTCCGTCAGTTCTCTCAAATGATCCTTGAGTTCTTCTAGCTGCTTGGAGTCCATCCGATAAGGTCTTTTGTAAATCGGGGCTGTTCCAGGTACTAGCTCAATTGCGAATTCCACTTCATGATCGGGAGGCATACCTGGCAACTCCTCCGGAAAAACATCTGGATATTCCCTGATGGTCCTGATTTCCTCAACTTTCACCTCAACTTGATTTAATTTAATGTCCCTCCTAGGCTCGTGTATTGTTATGAACTTTACTCTTGTGCCACTAGGGTGAGTTAGTTCCACCGTTCTGGTCGAACAATGAATGATTCCTTTATGTTTGGTCAACCAATCCATACCCAAAATAATATCTATCCCTTGTGAATCTATCACTATGAGGTTAGCAGTAAATACTACCCCATTAATGTCTAGGTTCACTTTGCGATACACTTGTCTTGTCCTTATTTCTCCACCTGGAGAGTTTACGGCTAGCATATGGTTCATTTGTGTTGTTGCTAGGTCATACTTCTTAACAAACCCTTGAGCAACGAACGAGTGGGTAGCACCAGAATCAAACAGCAGGGTTGCAAGGTGTAAATTGGCAGGAAACTTACCAACTACCACGTCGGGTGCCTTTTGCGCTTCCTCCATAGTGACGTGGTTCACCCGTCCTCGCATCACATTCTGCTGTTGTGGCTGTGCGGGCTTCTTCTTTGGGCATTTGTGGGCGTAGTGCCCCACTTCACCGCAGCTAAAACATTGCACCCCAACCTTAGGTGCCTGGCCTTTGTTGTCTTGGGGTTGGTTTGGGGGTCCTTGCACTGCTGGTCGAGGTGGATATGCAGGGCGAGGCTGCTGTACAAACTGACGTTGTGGCTGTGCTGGTGCTGCCGGCGGCCTGTAGTTCGGGTTGTACCCTCTTGGTGCTGAGTAGGGTACCGCAGCACGGTTCGTCTGCCCTGCTGGTTGCTGCATCAGACGGGGGCGGGCGTTGCTACCCGAGGCTTGATGTGACCAACCGACCTTCCTCTTATTCTCATTTTCCAAGGCCTTTAGCTTCCTTTCTACCACAAATGCTCTGTCCACCATCTTTTGGAAGCTTTCATACTCATTTGAGGACATTGCACACTGCATCTCCGCGGTAAGTCCCTCCACGAAACAATCTTGTTTCTGCTCATCAGTCTCTATGTCCCGTGGGGCATAACGGGATAGTTGGGTGAATTTAGTGAGGTATTCCCTCACAGTCATGTTACCTTGCTGCAACCCCAAAAACTCCTTCCTCTTGTTTTTGAGTTCACCCCTTGGGATGTAATGGTTGCGGGAGCTATGTTTGAACTCTTCCCAAGTGATATTCTCAGGGTCATGATGGGCGGCCACGTAGGCGGTCCACCAATTAGCAGCAGGTCCATGCAATTGACGAGAGGCAAACAGCACCCGCTCATACCCTTGGCACTGTATAATCCTCATCTTGCTCTCAATGGTCTTAAGCCAATCATCTGCCTCCAAAGGTTCAGCAGCACTTGCGAACTTTGGAGGTTGAGTTCTTAGAAACTCACTCAACCTTGGTTGGCGTGGTGCAGATTGTGGAGGTGGAACTTGATGCAAGTTGGCCACCACTTGTGTCAAGTTCTGGATGAGCTGATTCTGATTCTCCAGCATTTGGTGGAGGGGATCAACTCCTTCACGGCGACCACCCCTGTCCTGACCTCCAGAAAGATGAGGGTTGCATGCCTCATCGTTGTTGTTGGCGGGGTTGGCAGCACGTCCTTTTCCTCTTCCGGCCATCTGGCAGAATCAACCAATGTTAATTTGAAAGCATTTAGTATTATCTTACTACTTTCACTTGTTTGTACTTTGAAGTGTTGAGGCTTGGTTATATTTTTCTAAGGGTTCATTTCTCACACAAAAATAAATGCAATATTATTTCATGTGGGTTCACACACAAAAGCAAAACAATTTAAAGACGAGACTGTGGACAATTGCTCATGGCTTCCACAACTCACGTCACACACCAAGCATTAACACACAATTAACTTAACGTAACGACTCGACTATTCGATATCTTGCTAACTAAGGGAAGGATTCTACACTACTCATTTTCTGGAGCTGGCTCCTCGGGATCTTCCTCATCATTTCGGCTGCCTTCTGACTCTGCTTTGGGTGGGGAGGCTGCTGGTGGAGAAGTGCGACGACGCCTGATCGCTCGGCGATCCGGGGAGTCAGGAGTCCATGTATCATTCACGGTGACACACAGTTCATTCCCATCTCCTCTTTCTCTCGCCCTCAAGCAGGCTCGCAGCAACGCCTCCGTTTCCTTCACGGTGTCCCGGACATCCTGAAGCTCTTGTTGGCACTCCTGCAGTCGAGTGCTGAGCATAGCAGCATCCTCCAATCACAGGTCCATGTGCTCATGAGAAGTCCCCTTCTGCACTGGCGGGTACTTGTACTCCGCTGTACCCCTCTCACGCTGGAGGACATACATGTACTCAGTCCTGTCCAGGTGGCGATGGTAGATGTGACTCTGGCAGGTGATGGCCTCCCAGGTGACATCCTTCTCCGCATCGACCTGTGTCGCCCGACAAGCTGGAGAGCGGTGGATCTTGAGCAGCTGATTTTCATGGATAATCCTCATTTCTGAACTCCATTCTTCCCGCTTCTCACGGATGGTCCAGGTGGAGCTGTAGTGTATGATTAGCTTGCCCATATTGCCGGCGGCGTGGAGCATACGTTGAAGACAGCACAACAAGCCTCCTACTGCCAATCCGTAGGAGAGGTACGTCACCGGACGGGTCTTCTCTCTCAGGGCAAGGGCAACTACGGGAACTCTCCCTCCGGTGGACTTGCGGGCGGTGCGGATCATGCGAACCATCTAAAAAATAAAGCATTTAAAATTAAATTAGATAAGATTTTAAACAAAAATCCTATTTTGAATAAAAGTTGGGGTAAGATGAATAAAGTGACCCCATTAAATAACACTTTTCAACCCACACCTTTGTAAAATAGTTTTTAAAAAAATTGGGTCCTTAAATACGTCCATTTCTACCTAGGTCCACGTTCCTACGGGCAATCTTGGCTCTGATACCACTTTTGTCACACCCGGTTTTTCCGAAGAACAACCGAGTGAATATCACATGTATGCCAGGATCATTTTCTCATACATGTGATGACAAATAGTGAAGCATCATTTATTACAATCCAGGTGTCGAATATAAATAAGTCTTACATTCGCAAATGTCTCGATGGACAATAATAAGTTCATCACAAGTAAATAAACTAGCAGCGGAATATTATTCTTGTGGGCTCCGTCACAGGCGTTGCCCGGGGTCTCCATGAACCTAGAAACCTTCTTCGGGTCCAAAGACTTGGTCATTATACACCACCTCATTATCTTGACCTGAGCAGCAATATAAACCAACAAAATATGCAAGGTTGAGTACCGATGGTACTCAGCAAGTGTGGGAAAGTTATGTCATGCATGGCTAGAACAAGGGGAGGTTGAACTCACAGTTAAAGCACTACGCAATTAATACCTATCACCTTAGCTTATTAAGCACCTACATTACTACACAAGTGAAATGGTCCCAATCTCCTTTCCCATCATCATAACCAAATAACCATAACATCATTTTCAAATGTTAAGCTCTCCGCTTAACATCCACAACTTCCAAAACCATCAATCCTCTAATCATGAAAAAGTCCAAGCCGCTCTTGACCGTGAGCACGGCTGTCATGACAGTTTTGACTCTGCAGAGTTTGTACCACTGTACGCACATGTAGTGATTTCATCCCCCGTTGCCGGGTGGACTAAAAGAACCTCTATTATGCTAGTGGCTACGAACCACATTCACACTTCCCAGGTGTGTAGCCAGGAGATCACTACGAAGCCTTTTCAAAGGGATTCCCGACGAGCATGGGCCCACTAAGGTTTCATCCCTAACAGCATACAAGAGGCTCCAACCCCGCTGCAGTGGCCCCCTCTTGAGCCTTGCGGTTCATATGGTAGTCCAGCTGACACCTATTCCCCGCACCATCCAACACACCCATACTACGCCGGGGATACACCTAATTAATTGGCCAAGCTGCCCCATCTCAGCATGTGGTTGGCACTGTAAAGCCAGGTTACATGCTCCATGAACCGTTCCTTAGGATCCAGGCAAGTACTAAACACAAACCCGAGTCTCGTGCACCCAACACACAACCAAAACATCCAACTTGCCTTGATCCCTACCTCTATATAACTCACAATATCTCATTCAAGAGTATGGTAAAATAAACTGATGATCTCATATCCCAAATATCCCATTCTAAGCATGGCTAAGCATATGCATAATAATAAATAACATGATAAAATAAATCCCAACCCAAGCTACAAGGAAACAAGGTAATGCAATTCTAGGGAAACTTCCTAGCATGGGTTTCATATTTCATTTGACAATGCAAATAATTCTATCTACACATCCTAGCATAGTATCAAAGTGGTCAAGGACACTTGCCTCCTTCCCGCTGCTCTTGAAATGGGTAGTCCTGATCTTGGAAAGGAATAACTTGCTCTTGAGCAGGTTCTTCATCATACCATCACACATAGCAAAAGAAAAATAACAACCCATAAGACATAGTTCACACTTCCACTTCATACAAACCACACATTCATATTTATGAAAGTCATTCACCATTATGTGTGTTGTGGTTACTCTATGTGTGTTGATTTGTGGCTTGCATGCACTTTTAATCATATGTATATGATTCCTACTTTTGTGTCCACATTTATACTTACATACTATATATATATGAGTTTCCAATTTAAATAAATTCCTTATATTCAACTACTACACCTTTTTACTTCCAAGTATGTATGAAAGGTATTTTTCTTCTCCATATGTGCCTTCAGAATTTCTACCAACCCTAAACTGAATTTTTTGGATTTTAGAAACTCCATTTATCATTTACTAGTTGCTATATTTTCAGATTTATTTTCCTATGCATAAATGTGTACTTTATTATGAAATTAGTAATACACATCATCTAAACAGAATAGGTTCTGGTCCTAAATAATTTAATAACATATTTTGACCTTTGCCTCTGATGTAAACTATTTCACAATTATTTTCCCTATTTTCTAAAACTATCCATTACTTAAAAATGTGTCCCTAAATGTGAATAATAAATTAAACAGATTCAATTCAGCCCAAAATATGTTTTTATCTCACTCCAAAGTTTCCTAAATACTGAGAAAGTCTTTAATTAAATTTTGACAATATGTTTGTCCCACTTTTTAATTTTTAAACAGTAGCCACATATTCAATTTCCTAAATTAAATACTAAACAGGGCTAAAAAGGTAAACTCACCCCACTACAGGGTCTCTAATATTATTTTCAGAATTTCCAGGGGTATAGCTACACTTATCAGAGGGGTTTTTCCTAATTTTTATTAAGTCCAGGGGGTAAAACTGATTTTTAAATGAATTTACATGATTTTCTGAAGTTCCAGGGGCTAGATCAGAAGTTTCCGGGGCTAGCTCTTATTTCCCGAGAACCCCAGGGGGGTAGCACGTAAGATTTCAAGTCTTTATAACGCGGGGCTGACGTGGACCGTCCGATTTTAAACCCACGGCTGAGATTATAACGTCGAACCGGTACGCGGGGATTTAAACCCTACCATGCGATTTAAAATAAACGGCGCACAAGCGGCCACGTCGCTCTGATCGAACGCGGGCGGCGCTGCCGGCGGCGCACGGCGGCGGGAAGCGGCGATCTCGCCGGAGACTTTCGGATTTTCGAGAATTCTTCCTAGAACTGTGATTTTATGGTATAGATCGGTGGAGGGGAGGTCGGGGATCTCACCTCGGGGGTTTTCTTGAGCTCGGAGGTCCTGGAAGGTGATCGGCGACGAGGTTCGAGGTTAATTCACGGTGAGGCTCGTCGGCGCTGTGTTTACACCGCAAGTCATCTAGTTTTCTGCACCTGCAAGGTTCCCCGGAGGCGGTGGATCAAGACCAGCGAGTTAGATTAGAATTTCCGAGCTTAGATCGGCCAGAATTCGCCGGAGAAGTCTCGGCTCTCACCGGAGGAAAATCGGCGGATCGCGTGGGAAAAACAGAACGAGGCCGGGGTTTTTATAGACGGGGGAGGGCGGCTGGTTGGTTTAGATCGAGTTTGCGTCGCCCCCGAGCGGAATTCGGCTGGGATTCGCAGAAATCCCGATCGGTTTTGATTCGGGTGAGAGAGAGTCCAGCGCGGCCGTGAGGTAGACGATGAACTGGTGGGCCCCGCCTTTCAGTGGGAGGAAGCGGCGCGCGCGGCAGCGGGCTGGCGCGGCGCTGGTTGGGCCGGCTGGTGGGTTGCGGCCCACTGGCCGGTTTTTTTTTCTGTTTTCTCTTTTTCTTTTTCTATTTCTTTTCTGATTTGAGTTTAATTTGAATTCCAGTTTGAATTTGATTTTTTGCAAAACATGCAACACATCCAAAAAAAATTTAAATTCCCCTCTTAACATGATTTAGGGTCTTAACAAAATTTTGGAGTGTTACATCGCGCCTTCCATGGTCCATAACAATCTAGTAACTTACCTAATTAGTCAGCTAAGCCGCACCCATACTTGGCCTCGTGGTGGCACTGTTATCCTGGCATGTGCTCGCATGAACCGGTCCTTAGATCTACGGCAAGTAACCACCGTCTCAGGCTACCTCATTCACAAACCCAGGCTTGCCTAGATCTTCCTCGGATCCATGTTCATTAACAACATCAGTTTCTCATCATGATTATGAGTGCAATTAGCTAGACACATCTATCTCGCTTCCCAATCCCATGGACTCGGCGAAGCATAAAAGCAAAAACCATACCCGACTCATAAACTTCCCAGGCGACAAGGGTGGTTTAACCAAAATTAGTAAACTCCTATAAAAAGATTTCCCATCATGTTTGACTCAGCACACACACACCTTTTCGCAAAACAAAATAGTTTCCCAAAACATAGGATCAATATGGTCAAGGGGCACTTTCCTTGTTCTGGCGGTTCCGGTTGCTCAAAAATCTTGTTGTTGTAGTCCGTCGTAGGTAGCTCCCTGAGCTTGTCCTTCTATTCGCTATCACGCATATACAAGATTCATAGCAATCAATATCATGCACAAACTTTACTTTAAGATGCAATGATGCATATGCATGTTAATCCTATGGTGCAGTTTTGTTTTGTGCGTGTTCTTGCATGTTTGTATGGGGTTTTTATGGAAAAACAGATGTTTATAGATCAAATGTGGACGTGGCGATGATATTGACTTAGTTCAAACCGATCAGCAAGTGATCTGTCCATGAAAAAGCTTCTGTTCGAAAGGAATCAAAGAACAGATGCAAAGAAAATGCGATGATGTCGTAAGGTGGTATTGGAGGCCTACCTTAAGTTCTTCTTGGTCTCGGGGTCCTTCTCCTAGCGAGACTGATCGTTGTGGCTCTCTTCCGGTGATCTCCCGCGACTGAACTCCGGCGAAGGGTTTACTCGGCGAGTTGGGGCTACGGCTCTAAGTTGTCGGCTCAAGAGGTGGAAAAGAAGTTCGTGGTTTCGGCCAAAGGTTCTGGGTTCTATTTATAATCAGGAAGAGAAGAGTCCTAATCTGATCGGAATTCGAATAAGAGTCCTATTCAAATCATTTTTAAATCATAACGACTTATCTTTAGTTGATTTGGTGCGGTAGCAACGTGGAATTCGTGACGGTTTCCTCTCGTACCGGTATTCCCATGCATGCCGAAAAAAAACCGCTTCAGAATCGCGTCCTTACACGGTGATGAGCTCCGGAAGTTCCACGTGTCCATTGGGGGCCTGGTCTCCCTTCTCCGCAAAGACGAGCTCCGGTTGTGCCGCATGTCAAGCGAACGAGACTTCCCTCTTTTTTAGGGGCGGGCTCCGCGTGCGCCACGTATCCTGGCGGGCGGGAACCTCCCTCTCTTCAGAGGTGAGCTCCACGTGCGCCACATGTCTGGTAGGTCGGGACCTCCCCTCTCAACAGAGGCGAGCTCCGCGAACTCCACGTGTCAGTTCCGGACCTCCCCCTCTCTTCGGAGGTGGCTCCGGGTGCCATGCGTCAATTCCTGACCTCCCTCTCTTCGGAGGTGAGCTCCGTGAATGCCATGCGTCAAGTAGCGCCGGATTCCCTTCTTCCTCAGAGAGGAGCTCCGAGGTCGACACGTGTCCATCAGCGTCGGACCTCCCGGAGGAGAGCTCCGGCGGTGACACGTGTTCGGTGCGGCCGGACCTCTTGGAGGTGAGCTCCGAACACGCCACGTGGTCAGCGGCCACGGGAATTGTCTTCGGCGCTCTCTGTAGACTGGAATTTGGCTCTTTCTGGCTATCTTTTTAATATTTTATCTATTCTACTTATTTTAAAATGTTTTCTACATTTAAAATATGAATATGCAGAACCTGAAAAATGAGGGTCACAAATCTACCCCCCTTAAATTGAATCTCGCCCTCGAGATTCGTTAGTAGAGAATAGATGAGGAAACTCTGTCTTGATATCTTCTTCACGCTCCCATGTGGCTTCAGCTTCGGTGTGATGGCTCCAATGTACCTTGCACCATCGGATCACTTTGTTCCTCGTGATCCTTTCCTTTACGTCCAAAATTCATACAGGGTGCTCTGCATAGGTCAGGTCCTCCTAAAGTTTGAGATCTTCCATTGGTACTCGCTCTTCCGGCACTCTCAAGCACTTCTTGAGTTGAGATACATGAAACACGTCATGTACGTCGGAGAGGTGCGTTGGGAGCTCTAGTTGATAGGCTACTTCTCCTCGCTTGTCTAAAATCTTAAATGGTCCGATATAGCGAGGTGCTAGCTTGCCCTTGATGTTGGAACGTCGTTGGTCACGGATAGGCGATACCTTGAGGTATACGTAGTCTCCGACTTCGAAAGTCAACTTTCTTCGTCTATTGTCCGCATAGCCTTTCTGTCGCGACTAAGCAGCCTTTAAGTTCTCCCATATCGTTTGGACTTGCTTTTCAGCCTCTTGTAGCACTTTGGGTCCAAACACTTGGTTTTCTCCGGCCTCATTCCAAAACAACGGCGTTCTACACTGTCTGCCATATAATGCTTCGAAAGGCGACATCTGCAAGCTGGCTTGATAGCTGTTGTTATAGGAGAATTCCGCGTACGGCAAGCTCCTATCCCAACTACGTCCATATTTCAAGGCACAGGCTCTCAACATGTCCTCCAAAATTTAGTTTGTCCTTTCCGTTTGCCCGTCGGTCTGCGGGTGGTAAGCGGAGCTAAAATCCAGTCGTGTACCCATAGCTTTCTACAGCTTCCTCCAAAATCTTGAGGTAAACTGAGAACCCCGATCTGAGACTATCCTCCTTCGGACTCCATGACGGCACACGATTTGCTCCATGTACAACTCGGCTAAGTGCGCAACGTTGTACTTGGTCCTTACAGGGAGAAAATGGGTTGTTTTCGTCAATCAGTCCACGATAACCTAGATGGAGTCGTAACCCGACTGAGTACGTGGCAACCCAACGATGAAATCCATACTGATGTCTTCCCACTTCCACTCGGGTACCTTCAAGGGTTGTGTGACGCCCTCAATTCTGTGGAAAACCACGGAACCGAGAACTGATGCATATGTGTGCCCAGGATGTTCATCACACATATACACATCATCCACAAACTGAATTTCAGAATATATATGACCACGAATAACAGAGTTTATTACAGTGTCTCATGAGTATTGGACTCATGCTCACAGTGGAAGTCTTAATCTAACAGCGGAAGCCTTTATTCTAGTAGCGGAAGTCTTCTAACTAATGCGGAAGCAATCTAAACAGCAGCAGCAGCTCCATCTCTGTTCCATCCCCACAGGCAAAGTTGAGGACAGATTACACGCCTAATGCTCCACCTGGTCTTCATAGTAATCTTCTCCTGTTGCTGATGATGAAATAATAATGCAAGTTTGAGTACAATGATGTACTCAGCAAGTGCGGGAAAATATGCTATGTAGCTCACAACAAGGTAGGTATAAAAAGGCTCATTGCAGAAAGCAAAGTTATTTATCAAAACCACGATAAAACAGCAACTTATCTTTAAGTGAATGTAATCCCAACATGTATTAAAATTCCAATCATACCTCCATTATGTTCATTACCTTCCATGTCCAGTCAGACATTAATCAACTTCATTCTTGCTCATGAATACCTCCTCATATTCGCGACCTTCTCACGAATACCATCCCGTATTCGCTACCATCTCATCTCATAAACAATTCCGTCTCACAACGAGGCCAATCTCATTGCCACGACTCAACAGTCATGCATCCAAATCTTATCACCCGGACTCAACAGTCCCGAAAACCAAACCAAACCAAAATCAAACCATAACCAAAACCATCCAACTAATCATGGAAGTTGGCCAGGTGCTCGTGATCGTAAGCTTGGCTATCATGATTGTTTTAAGACTCTGCAGACGTTGTACCACTTTACCCACAAGTTTGTGATTTCGTCACCCGTCGGCGACTGCAGAACCTCCATTATACTAGTACACAACCGTTGGTGTATGGTCAAGAGATCACAAAATAGCCTTTACAAAGGGGCTACTAGATGTATGGACTCACTAAGATTTCACCGGCAGGCTAGAATCTCAATTTCTCCCACCCACGGGCCCCCTCTTGTGACATGCAGTTCCCAGGGCAGTCCTCACTTGACTCCCATTCCCCGTGCCTTCCACGGTCCATAACAATCTAGCAACTTACCTAATTACTCAGCTAAGCCGCACCCATACTTGGCCTTGTGGTGGTACTGTTATCCTAGCATGTGCTCGCATGAACCGGTCCTTAGATCTACGGCAAGTAAACCACCATCTCATGCTACCTCATTCAGAAACACGGCTTGCCTAGATCTCCCTCCGATCCATGTTTATTAACAACATCAGTTTCTCATTATCATTACGAGTGCAGTTAGCTAGACACATCTATCTCGCTCCCCGTAATCCCATGGACTCAGCGTAGCATAAAAGTAAAAACCATACCCGACTCATAAACTTCCCAGGCGACAAAGGGTGTTTTAACCAAAACTAGTAAACTCCTATAAAAGGTTTCCCATCATGTTTGACTCAGCACACACACCTTTTCGCAAAACAAAACAGTTTCCCAAAACATAGGATCAATATGGTCAAGGGGCACTTACCTTGTTCTGGCGGCTCCTATTGCTCAAAATCTTGTTGTTGTAGTCCGTCGTAGGCAGCTCCCTGAGCTTGTCCTTCTATACACGATCACACACATACAACATTCACAGCAATCAATATTATGCATAAACTCTACTTTAAGATGCAATGATGTATATGAATGTTAATCCTATGGTGCAGTTTTTTATTAGATCGGTTTGTACGTGTTCTAGCATGAATTGCATGGTTTTACGATGAACAGAGGTGTTCGGATCAAATGTGGACGTGGCGATGATCTTGTCTTTAGATCTATATCAAACCGATCAACAAGTGATCTGTCCACGAAAAAGTTTCTATTCGAAAGGAATCAAAGAACAGATGCAAAGAAAACGCGATGATGTCGTAAGGTGGTATTGGAGACCTACCTTATGTTCTTCTTAGTCTCGGGGTCCTTCTCCTATCAGACAGATCGTTGGGGATCTCTTCCGGCGATCTCTCTCGACCAAACTCTGGCAAAGGGTTTATTCGGCGAGCTGGGGCTAGGGCTCTAAGTCGTTGGCTCAAGAGTTGGAAAAGAAGTTCGTGGTTTCGGCCAAAGGTTCTGGGTTCTATTTATAATCGGGAAGAAAGAGCTCTAATCTGATTGGACTTCGAATAAGAGTCCTATTCAACTTGTCGTTGAATCTTAGCAACTTATGTCTAGTTGATTTGGTGCAGTAACATTGTGGAATTCGTGTCGGTTTCCTCCCGTACCGGTATTCCCACGCGTACAGAAGCAAAAACTGCTCCAGAACTCGTTACCTCCGTGGTGATGAGCTCCGGAAGCTCTATGTGTCCATCGGGTCTGGTCTCCCCCCTTCCACAGAGACACGCTCCGGTTGTGCCGCGTGTCAAGCGAGCGATACCTCCCTCTTTCTCAGAGGCGGGCTCCGCGTGCACCACGTATCCATGCGGTCGGGACCTCCTCTTTATTCGGAGGTGTCTCCAGGTGTGCCATGTGTCCTAACAGTGCTAGATTTCCTTCCTTCTCAGATACGAACTGCGAGGTTGACACGTGTCCATTAGGAGAGGACCTCCCGGAGGTGAGCTCCGGAGGTGACACGTGTCCCGCGTGGCTGGTACTCTCTTTTCCACGGTGAATAGCTCCTAAGGTGACACGTGTCCTGCGGGACTGGCCTCGCTTCTCCGCAGAGGCTAGCTCCGGGGGCAACACGTGTCCCACAGGGTCGGACCTCTCCCCCTTTGCGGAGGTAAGCCCCGAGCCTGCGACGTAGCCTGTTTAGTGGCGGACCCCTCCCCCTTTGCGGAGATGAGCTCCGAACACGCCATGTGGCCAGCGAGCCGCGGGAGTTGTCTTCGGCGGTCTCTGTACACTGGAATTTGCTCTTTCTGGCAAACTTTTTGATTCTTTCTCGGTTTCAACTTATTTTAAAGTGTTTTTCTACATAAAACATGAATACATGCAGAACCTGAAAATGAGGGTGTCACAGGTTGCAACAATCCAGCGGGTCTTTGATGTTCGGCCTTCACCCGTTGGCATGTGTCGCATAGGGCAATATATTCGGCTATGTCCCTCTTCATACCATCCCACCAATAACAAGTCTTCAGGTCCTTGTACATCTTGGTACTTCCGGGATGTATGGAATAAGGTGAATCATGTGCCTCTTTTAATAATCATGTCGCGGATGTGCTTCACGTTAGGCACACAAATCCTTTTTCCTAGTCAAAGCGTACCCTTCTCATCTTCCTTGAAATCCTTCTCTATTCCTTGTCGGATGCTTTCCTTGATCTCCTTGATCTCCCCATCCGTTGCTTGGCCATCTCTTATCTCTTGCTCCAATGATGAGTGGAGTTACATCACTTCCATCTTGTTCAAGAATCCGAGGTGTAACCGTTCGAACTCCTTGCGTAGTTCAGGTGGTAGCTCCCGAATCGTGAGTTGGTGACATGCTCCCTTCTGGCTCAATGCATCAGCTACTACATTGGCCCTTCTAGGGTGGTAGTTGATTCCAACATCGTAATCCTTTATGAGTTCCAACCATCGACGTTGCCTCAAATTCAAGTCCGTTTGTGTGAATATGTACTTGAGGCTTTTATGATCTGTATAGATCTCACATCGATGACCAAGGATATAATGTCTCCAAATCTTCAATGCATGCACTACTACTGCTAGCTCCAAGTCATGTGTAGGATAATTAAGCTCGTGCTTCTTTAATTGTCGTGAGGCATAGGCTACCACTTGTCCTTCTTGCATGAGCACACATCCGAGCCCTTGTCTCGATGCGTCACAATATATGTCAAAGCTCTTGCTTACGTTAGGTAATACCAGAACTGGCGCTGTGGTTAGCCTTTTCTTGAGTTTCTCAATGCTCTCTTGGCACGTTGATGACCACTGGAACGCTTTTCCCTTCGTTAGCAACTCCGTCATAGGTTTCGCTATCTTAGAGAAGTCCTTGATGAAGCGTCGGTAGTATCCAGCCATCCCAAGAAAACTCCCAATATCTCTCACATTTTGCGGTTGGTTCCACTTCAGAACATCTCCCACTTTTCCGGGATCAACCGATACTCCTTCCTTGGAGATAATGTGGCCTAGGAACGATATCTCCTTTAGCCAAAATTGACACTTGTTAAGCTTGGCATACAATTGATGCTCGCGCATTTTCTGCAAGGTTAATCTCAAATGTTCTTCATGCTCCTCCTCACTTTTTGAATACACCATAATGTCGTCGATAAAAACCACGACGAACTTATCCATGTACTCCATGAAAACCTTGTTCATAAGGTACATGAAGTATGCGGGTGCATTTGTTAACCCAAAAGATATGACGGTATATTCATACGAACCATACCGTGTTCGAAAGGCAGTCTTTGGTATATCGGAGGGCTTAATCTTCAGCTGGAAGTATCCCGACCGAAGATCAATCTTGGAGAACACTCAGGATCCTTTCATTTGGTCGAATAGGTCTTCTATACGGGGCGGAGGGTATTTGTTCTTGATTGTCACCTCGTTGAGAGACCTATAGTCCATGCACATCCTTTGGGTCCCATCCTTCTTGTCTACGAAGAGCACGGGGGCTCCCCATGGTGATGAGCTTGGACGTATAAAACGCTTCTCCAACTGCTCCTGAATTTGCTTCTTGAGTTCCACTAGTTCATTGGTGGGCATCCTATAGGGTCTCTTTGCTATGGGTGCAGTTCCGGGTACCAAATCAATGGCAAACTCAATGTCCCGGTCAGGTGGCATACCTGGAAGCTCTTCCGGAAACACATCCGAGAATTCTTGAACCACTGGAATGTTGTCCAATGTTGCTCCTTCGACGTGGTTCAAAATTGCCTTCTTGGTTGTTTGTTGGGCTGACTCAAACTCGATACGAATACCGTGCTCGTTTGTCAACTGCACGCTCCTTTCAGCACATTGGATTACTCCGTTGTGCTTGCTTAACCAATCCATCCCGAGTATTATGTCAAGCCCTTGGGAATCCAAGACAATGAGGTTGGCAAGGAAGTCTAACCCTCTTATTTTAAGGCTTACTTTCGGACATACTATATTAGTCCTCATCTCTCCACCGGGAGAATTAACCAACATAGTACAATTTGAGTGTGATATGGGTAGATTATGCTTGGCAACATACTCGGATGATATGAAGGAATGTGATGCTCCAGAGTCAAATAAGATGGTGGCTGGGTTGGAGTTGGCAAGGAACATACCAATTATGACGTCCTCTGCCTGTTGTGCTTCCTCAGCAGAGACATGGTTCATGTTGCCGCGAGCATAGTTCTGCTGTCCATGGTTTCCTTGATTGTCCCCTCCGTTCGGCCGTGAGTTCTGCTTGGGCACGTTGCCTTGCTGTCTAGGACCTCTCCACGGGCACTGGCTCGCGAAGTGTCCTGTTTCCCCGCATGCAAAGCATGCCCTGTTGCCCACGGCAGCAGGTACGTTGGGGCAGGGGTTTTGAACAGGAGCGCCCATGTTGGGTCAGGGCACAGGAGGCAAAGGCACACAAGGTGCTTGTGCAACGGGTTGTCGCTGTGATGGCTGATTAGGGCGGTATGCAGGAGCGGTTGATCCATACTGTGGTGCAGATGGGGGCATGTACCGAGGTCGTATGTTACTCATATTCCTCTTGCCCTCTCGCCCGATCTCTCGGATCTTGATTTCAACCACTATAGCCTTGTCAACCAGCTTATGGAAGCTCGCGTAGTCATTGTTGAGGAGATGAACCTGGATTTCATTGTTCAACCCTCTCATGAACAGGTACTGCTTCCGTTGGTCCGAGTTGACATCTTCGGGGGCGTACCGGGACAGTTGCGTGAACTTGTTGAGATACTCAGTCACGCTTTTCTGTCCTTGGCGGAGACCTTCGAACTCCTGTCTCTTGAGCATCATTATACCAGCAAGGATGTAATGAGAGCGGAAACTCTCCTTGAACTCAGTCCATGGGATCGTCTCCGGGTCGACATGAGCGTTGCACAGGGCATCCCACCAGACAGCGGCAGCTCCCATGAGTTGGTGCAACGCAAAGAGAACCTTCTCTCGGTCATTGCACTGAACTATGGCAAGCTTCTTCTCCATGGACTCCAACCAGTTGTCGGCCTCCATGGGGTCGTTAGCTTGAGCAAAGGTGGGTGGTTGAGTCCTCATGAACTCTCCTAGTCTGTTATGAGCCAGCGGTGGTGGCGGTGGTGGTGGCGGTGGTGCCAGCACGGGGTTGTTGTTGTTGGCCTGCAACTGACCCAAAGTTTGGATCATGGTTTGAATAAGTTGATTCCGCATGGCCATCAACCGTTCCAGGATTTTCTCACTAGCTCCAGGGTTAACAGGAACTTCATCGTGGCCATCCTCTTGGTTGCCACGGACGTTCCTTCCTTGGCGGCTGGCATTTCCTCTCACCATCTGTGAGAGAGAACGAAATAGAATAGAGGTTAGAAGGTTAGATGGATCCCCCTAACTATATGCATCAAGGTGGATTGGACTATATATATTAGCCCATATGAGGATGTGAACAAGTGCTGAGGCATCTCACACCTCCTTCTACTTATGTGTGGATATGGACAACGCTTGAGACGTCCCACAACTCACACTAAGCACACAATCACAAACAATCATTACAAGGGCTCACACAACTCCTATTCAAGGATTGTTCAATGGGGGTCCTATATGGCTTTGGGTGATGCCAATTTGTGATCCAACTATGGCTTCTCCTAGGCTTGTATTTTATGTCAAGGTAGTTCCAATGCCAATCTATGCATCCTAGGCTTGCATCCTATGGTCAACGTGGCTTAGCTACCAATCTGTGACCTATCGAGGTTGTGTGATCTACGATCAACCCGTGAAAGGTTGATACCAATCTGTGTCTGATACCAACTTGTGACTTCTATCTAAGCATGTAACCTACCGTCAACCCGTGGCTCTGATACCAATCTATGACGCCCTCAATTTCGTGGAAAAACCACGGAACCGAGAACTGATGCATATGTGTGCCTAGGATGTTCATCAAACATATACACGTCATCCACAAACTGAATTTCAGAATATATATAACCACGGATAACAGAGTTTATTACAAGGTTTCATGAGTCTTGAACTCAGCTTGGCAGCGGAAGTCTAATCTTACAGTGGAAGTCTTATTTCTATGCAGCGGAAGTCTTCTAACTAGTGCGGAAACAATCTAGGCAGCAGCAGCTCCATCTCTACTCCATTCCCACAGGCAAGGTTGAGGACAGATTAAACGTCTAATGCTCCACCTGGTCTTCATTGTAATCTTCTCCTGTTGACGATGATAAAATAATAATGCAAGTTTGAGTACAATGATGTACTCAGCAAGTGCGGGAAAATATGATATGTAGCTCACAACAAGGTAGGTATAAAAAGGCTCATTGCAGAAAGCAAAGTTATTTACCAAAACCACGATAGAACAGCAACTTAACTTTAAGTGAACGTAATCCCAACATGTATTAAAATACCGACATACCTCCATTATATTCATCACTTTCCATGTCCCAACCAGACATTAATCAACTTCATTCTTGGTCACGAATACCTTCCCGGATTCGCTACCATCTCATGAATACCATCTCGTATTCGCTACCATTTATAAAAAAATCCATCTCACACCGAGACCAATCTCGTTGCCATGACTCAACAGTCATGCAACCAAATCTTATCACCCGGACTCAACAGTCCCAAATGCCAAACCATAACCAAAACAATAACCAATAACCATAACCAATAAACTATAACCAATAACTATAACAATAACCATCCCAACTAATCATGGAAGTTGGCCAGGCGCTCGTGACCGTAAGCTCGGCTATCATGATAGTTTTAGACTCTGCTGAGGTTGTACCACTTTACCCACAAGTTTGTGATTTCGTCACCCGTCGGCGACTGCAGAACCTCCATTATACCAGTACACAACCGTTGGTGCATGGTCAAGAGATCACAAAATAGCCTTTACAAAGGGGCTACTAGATGTATGGACTTACTAAGGTTTCACCGGCAGGCTAGAATCTCCAATTCTCCCACCCACGGGCCCCCTCTTGTGCCATGCAGTTCCCAGGGCGGTCCTCACTCGACTCCCATTCCCCGCGCCTTCCATGGTCCATAACAATCTAGTAACTTACCTAATTAGTCAGCTAAGCCACACCCATACTTGGCCTTGTGGTGGCACTATTATCCTGGCATGTGCTCGCATGAACCGGTCCTTAGATCTACGGCAAGTAACCACCGTCTCAGGCTACCTCATTCACAAACCCAGGCTTGCCTAGATCTTCCTCCAATCCATGTTCATTAACAACATCAGTTTCTCATTATCATTACGAGAGCAGTTAGCTAGACACATCTATCTCGCTTTCCAATCCCATAGACTCAGCGAAGCATAAAAGCAAAAACCATACCCAACTTATAAACATCCCAGGCGACAAGGGTGGTTTAACCAAAACTAGTAAACTCCTATAAAAATGTTTCCCATCATGTTTGGCTCAGCGCACACACACCTTTTCGCAAAACAAAATAGTTTCCCAAAACATAGGATCAATATGGCCAAGGGGCACTTGCCTTGTTCTGGCGGTTCCAGTTGCTCAAAATCTTGTTGTTGTAGTCCGTCGTAGGTAGCTCCCTGAGCTTCTCCTTCTATTCGCGATCACACATATACAAGATTCATAGCAATCAATGTCATGCACAAACTTTACTTTAAGATGCAATGATGCATATGCAGGTTAATCCTATGGTGCAGTTTTGTTTTGTGCGTGTTCTTGCATGTTTGTATGGGGTTTTTATGGAAAAACAGAGGTGTATAGATTAAATGTGGACGTGACGAGGATCTTGAATTAGTTCAAACCGATCAGCAAGTGATCTGTCCACGAAAAAGCTTCTGTTCGAAAGGAATCGAAGAACAGATGCAAAGAAAACGCGATGATGTCGTAAGGTGGTATTGGAGGCCTACCTTACGTTCTTCTTGGTCTTGGGTCCTTCTCCAAGCGAGACTGATCATTGGGGCTCTCTTCCGGCGATCTCCCGCGACTGAACTCCGGCGAAGGGTCTACTCAGCGAGTTGGGGCTAGGGCTCTAAGTTGTCGGCTCAGGAGATGGAAAAGAAGTTCGTGGTTTCGGCCAGAGGTTCTAGGTTCTATTTATAATCAGGAAGAGAAGAGTTCTAATCTGATCGGAATTCGAATTAGAGTCCTATTCAAATCATTTTTAAATCTTAACAACTTATCTTTAGTTGATTTGGTGCGGTAGCAATGTAGAATTCATGTCGGTTTCCTCTCGTACCGGTATTCCCACGCGTACCGAAGAAAAACCGCTTCAGAATCGCCTCCTTACATGGTGATGAGCTCCGGAAGTTCCACGTGTCCATTGGGGGCCTGGTCTCCCTTTTCCGCAAGGACGAGCTAAGGTTGTGTCACGTGTCAAGCGAGCGAGACTTTCCTCTTTTTCAGAGGCGGGCTCCACGTGCGCCACGTATCCTGGCGGGCGGGAACCTCCCTCTCTTTAGAGGCGAGCTCCACGTGCACCACGTGTCTGGTAGGTCGAGACCTCCCCTCTCAACAGGGGCGAGCTCCGCGAATGCCACGTGTCAGTTCCGGACCTCCCCCTCTCTTCGCAGGTGGCTCCAGTAACACCCCAAAACCTGTTAAGAGGGGAATTTAAAATTTTTTGGACGTATTGCATGTGGTGCAGAAATTCAAAAATTGGAATTCAAATTCAACTCAAAACTGAAAAGAAAAAGAAAAAGAAAAAAACAAAACCCCCGGCCAGTGGGCCGAAACCCACCAGCCGGCCCACCCGCCCCCGCGCCAGCCCGCAGCCGCGCGCTCCCCTCTCCCTCTCACTGACAAGCGGGGCCCGCGTGTCATCCCTCACCAACCACTCGCGCCAACAGCCGGACTCTTCCGCGCGCGCCCGATCGCAACTGACTACGGAATTCCGCGTCCCCAGCCCGACTCCTGGTCCCGGACGACTCCGGCTTGATCTAAACAGACACGCCGCCCTCCCTTGTCTATAAAAAATCCGGCATCGCCCCGTTTTCCCCCCATGATCAGCTGTTTTTCCTCCCGGTAAGAACCGAAGCTCCGATCACCGTTTTCTCTCGATCCCTGCTCGGATTTTCTGATCTAACGCGCCGATCATGCTCCACCGCCTCCGGGGAATCACGCAGGTGCAGAAGACTCGGTGGTTTGCGCTCTAGGCACAGCTCCGACGAGCACCGCAGCGATTCCATCTCGGACCTCGTCGCCGACCGCCTTCCAGGACCTCCGAGCTCAAGAAAAACCTCGAGGTGAGATCCCCGACCTCCCCTCTACCGATCTATGCCATGAAATCCCAGTTTTAGGAAGAATAGACGAAGATCCAAAGTTTTCCGGCAAGATCGCCGGCTCCCGCCGCCGCAGCGCCTCCCGCGCACGGTCAGAGCGACGTGGCCGCTTATGCGCCGTCTATTTTAAATCGCACGGTAGAATTAAAACCCGCGCGTACCGGTTCGTCGAACTAATCTCAGCCGTTTATTTTAAATCGGACGGTCCACATCAGCCCCGCGTTATAAAGGCCGGGATTCTTACGCGCTACACCCTGGGGATCTCGGAAAACACGAGCTAGCCCCGGAAACTTCTGATCTAGCCCCTTGAACTTCAGAAATTCATGTAAATTCATTTAAAAATCAGTTTTAGCCCCTGGACTTATTAAAAATTAGGAAAACCCCTCTGTTATGTGTAGTTAGACCCCTGGAAATTTATGAAATAATATAATAGACCCTGTAGTGGGGTGAGTTTACCTTTTTAACCCTATATGATATTAAATTTAGGAATTTGAATATGTGATTAGGATTTAAAATTTAAAAGGTGAGACAAACACATTTAAATTCAAATTTAAACTCTCCTAGCACTTTGAAAACTTTAGAATGAGTTAAAAGTAGATTTTAAGCTGAAATGAATCTGTCTAATTGATTGTTCACATTTATTAGTTATAGGGACACATTTTTAGGTTAGAGAATAATTCTAAAAATTGGTAAAATAAATTTAAAGTAGTTCACAACAGAGAAGTTCAAAAATATATTATTTAATATTTTAGATCAGAACCTATTCTGTTTAGATGATGTGTCTTACTATTTTCATAATAAAGTTCACATTTAGGCATAGAAAATAAATCTGAAATTATAGGAAAATAGGTATGCATAACTAGAAAATGATAAATGAAGTCTCCAAATCCATAGATTTCAGTTTAGGATTTGGTAGAAGATCTGAAAACCCGTTTGGAGTAGGGAAATACCTTCCATGCGTACTTGGTAGCTAAGAAGGGTATCAATTGAATATAAGGAAGTTGTTCAAATTGGAAATTCATATATAGTGTGCAAACAGAAATCTGAATACAAAACTTAGAAATCATATACACATGTTTAAAAGTGCATGTAAGCCAAAAATCAACACACATAGAGTAACCATAATACGTAGAAATGTGAATGACTTTCATAGGTGTGAATTTGTGGTTTGTATGAAGTGAAAGTGTGAACTATGTCTTATGGATTCTTGTTTTTTCTTTTTGCTATGTGTGTTGGCATGAGTAGAACCTGCCCCAGAGCAAGTTCTTTCCTTCCAAAATCAGGACTATCCATTCCCAGAGCAGAAAGAAGAAGGCAAGTGTCCTTGACCACTTTGATCCTATACTAGGATATGTAGATAGAATTAATTGCATTGTCAATTGAAATATGAAACCCATGCTAGGAAGTTTCCCTAGAATTGCATTATCTTGTTTCCTTGTAGCTTGGGTTGGGATTTATTTTATCATATCATTTATTTATATGCTTATGCTTAGTCATGCTTAGAATGGGATAATAGGGATATGAGATCATCAATTTATTTACCTTACTCTTGAATGAGATATTATGAGTTATGTAGAGGTAGGGATCAAGGCAAGTTGGATGATTTGGTTGGTGCTGGGTGCACGACACTCGTGTTTGTGTTTAGTACTTGCCTGGATCCTAAGGACCGGTTCATGGAGCATGTAACCTGGCTTTACCGTGCCAACCACATGCTTAGATGGGGCAGCTTGGCCAATTAATTAGGTGTATCCCCGGTGTAGTATGGGTGTGTTGGATGGTGCGGGGAGTTGGTGTCAGCTGGACTACCATATGAACCGCAAGGCTCAAGAGGGGGCCACTGCAGCGGGGTTGGAGCCTCTTGTATGCTGTTAGGGGTGAAACCTCAGTGGGCCCACGCTTGTCGGGAATCCCTTTGTAAAGGCTTCGTAGTGATCTCCTGGCTACACACCTGGGAAGTGTGAATGTGGTTCGTTGCCACTAGCATAATGGAGGTTCTTTTAGTCCACCCGGCAACGGGGGATGAAATCACTACATGTGGGTACAGTGGTGCAAACTCTGCAGAGTCAAAACTGTCATGACAGCCGTACTCACGGTCAAGAGCGGCTTGGACTTATTCATGATTAGAGGATGATGGATTTGGAAGTTGAGGATGTTAAGCGGGGAGCTTAACATTGGTATGGATGTTATGGTTAATTTATTATGATGATGGGTTGGGAGATCGGGACCATTTCACCTGTGTAGTAATGTAGGTGCTTAATAAACTAAGGTGATAGGTAATAATTGCGTAGTGCTTTAACCATGAGTTCAACCTCTTCTTGGTCTAGCCATGCATGACATAACTTTCCCACACTTGCTGAGTACCAACGGGTCGTGCTGCCAACCCCGCCAACAACAACGATGAGGCCGGCAACCCTCATATTTCTGGAGGACAAGACAGGGGTGGTCTCCATGAAGGAGTTGATCCCATCCACCAAATGCTTGAAAATCAGAATCAGCTCATCCAGAGCCTAACTCAAGTGGTGGCCAACTTGCACCAAGCTCCACCTCCACAAGCTGCACCACGCCAACCGAGGTTGAGTGAGTTTCTAGGGACTCAACCTCCAAAGTTTGCAAGTGCTGCTGAACCCCTGGAGGCAGATGATTGGCTAAAGACCATTGAGAGCAAGATGAGGATCATACAATTCCAAGGGTATGAGAGGGTGCTGTTTGCCTCTCACCAATTGCATGGACCTGCTGCTGATTGGTGGACCGCTTACGTGGCCGCCCATCATGATCCTGAGAACATCACTTGGGAAGAGTTCAAGCGTAGCTTCCGCAACCATTACATACCAAGGGGTGAACTTAAAAACAAGAGAAAGGAGTTCTTGGGGCTGCAGCAAGGAAACATGACGGTGAGGGAATACCTCACTAAATTCACCCAACTATCATGTTATGCACCACGGGACATAGAGACTGATGAGCAGAAACAGGACTGCTTTGTGGAAGGACTTACAGCGGAAATGCAGTGTGCAATGTCCTCAAACGAGTATGAAAGCTTCCAAAAGATGGTGGACAGAGCATTTGTTGTGGAAAGGAAGCTGAAGGCCTTGGAAAATGAAAACAAGAGGAAGGCGGCATGGTCACACCAAGCCTCGGGTAGCAACACCCGCCCACGTCTGATGCAGCAATCCGTAGGGCAGACGAGCCGTGCTGCGGTACCCTACTCTGCACCGAGAGGGTACAACCCGAACTTCAGGCCTCCGTCAGCACCAACACAGCCACAACGTCAGCTTGTACAGCAGCCTCGCCCCACATATCAACCTCGACCAGCAGGACAAGGACCACCGAACCAACCCCAAGACAACAAAGTCCAGGCACCTAAAGTTGGGGTGCAATGCTTCAACTGTGGTGAAGTGGGGCACTACGCCCATAAGTGCCCAAAGAAGAAGCCCATGCAGCCACAACAACAGAATGTGATGCGAGGACGGGTGAACCACGTGACCATGGAGGAAGCGCAAGAGGCACCTGACGTGGTAGTTGGTAAGTTTCCTGCCAATTTACACATTGCAACCCTGTTGTTCGATTCTGGTGCTACCCACTCATTCATTGCCCAAGGGTTTGTTAAGAAGCATGATTTAGCACCAACACAAATGAACCATATGCTAGCCGTAAACTCTCTAGGGGGAGAAATAAGGACAAGACAAGTGTGTCCCAAGGTGAATCTACACATTAATGGGGTAGTATTTACTACCAACCTCATAGTGATAGATTCACAAGGGATAGATATTATTTTGGGCATGGATTGGTTGATCAAACATAAGGGAATCATGCATTGTTCGACCAGAACGGTGGAACTAACTCACTCTAGCGGCACAAGAGTAAAGTTCATAACAATACAACAGCCTAGGAGGGACATTAAATTAAATCAAGTTGAGGTGGAAGTGGAGGAGATCAGGATCATCAGGGAATATCCAGATGTTTTTCCGTAGGAGTTGCCAGGTATGCCCCCTGATCGAGAAGTGAAATTCGCGATTGAGCTAGTGCCTGGAACAGCTCCGATATACAAGAGACCTTTTCGGATGGACTCCAAGCAGCTGGAAGAACTCAAGGATCATTTAAGAGAATTGACGGGGAAGGGGTACATTCGTCCTAGTTCCTCACCATGGGGAGCTCCAGTGATATTTGTGCCCAAGAAGGATGGGACCCAAAGGCTATGCGTGGACAACCGTGCGTTGAATGAGGTAACCATCAAGAACAAGTACCCATTACCCCGCATTGAAGACTTTTTTGATCAGTTGAGTGGAGCTTGTGTGTTCTCGAAAATTGATCTCAGGTCGGGATACCACCAACTTAAGATAAGGCAAACTGATATTCCAAAGACAGCTTTCATATCTCGGTACGGACTGTATGAATACACCGTCATGCCTTTCGGGCTAACTAATGCCCCGACATACTTCCTATATCTCATGAACAAGGTATTCATGGAATATCTGCACAAATTTGTGGTGGTTTTCATTGATGACATTCTCGTCTTTTCCAAAGATGAAGAAGAACATGAGAGGCATCTAAGGTTGGTGTTGCAGAAGCTGAGAGAACACCAACTATATGCCAAGTTAAGCAAGTGTGAGTTTTGGTTAAAGAGAGTTCCCTTCTTAGGACATATAATCTCGGAGGGAGGAATCTCCGTAGACCCCGCCAAGATCGAGGATGTACAGAAGTGGAAGACCACTGAGAATGTCGGGGAAGTTCAAAGCTTCTTGGGATTGACTGGGTATTATCAACGGTTTATCGAGGGTTTCTCCAAGATCTCGAGACCCCTCACCAAACTGCTGGAGAAGGGAGTCACATTCACTTGGACGCCGCAGTGCAAGATGAGTTTCCAGGAACTAAAGAAAAGATTGACAACAGCCCCAGTGCTAGTTATGCCAGATATGCAGAAGAACTTTTCGGTGTACTGCGATGCTTCTGGAAACGGGTTGGGATTTGTTCTCATGCAAGAAGGGCATGTTGTGGCTTATGCGTCCCGGCAGCTCCGGAAACACGAGAAGAACTATCCTACACATGACCTAGAGCTAGCTGCAGTGTACACACGTTGAAGATTTGGCGGCATTACTTTATGGGGAAGAGGACAGAGATATATACGGACCATAACAGCTTAAAGTATATTTTCACACAGCCAGATCTCAACCTCAGGAAAAGGAGATGGTTAGAGCTGATCAACGACTTTGATGTGGGCATCAACTATCATCCTGGGAATGCGAACGTCGTGGCAGATGCTTTAAGCCGGAAGGTGCAGGTCAATAGGTTACGCTTGAAGGACATGCCTACAGAATTGAAGGAAGAGGTTATAAAACTCAATCTATGTCTGGTGAATAGTGGTGAAGCCATCGCCATGGAAGTGGATTCCACCTTAGAGAAAGACATCCACAATGGTCAAAAGAATGACGAGAACATACAAGAGATTAGAGAACTCATCAAGGAAAATAAAGCCCCTGGGTTCAGAGAGGATGAACAAGGTACGATGTGGCACGAGAAAAGAATCTGTGTGCCTGAAGTAAAGGAGATCCGTAAATTGATTTTGAAGGAGGGTCATGATTCAGACTATTCCATTCATCCTGGGAGTACGAAGATGTACCATGACCTCAAGAGCAGGTATTGGTGGTACGGCATGAAGCGAGATGTCGCGGAACATGTTGCCCTATGTGACACATGTCAGTTGGTGAAAGCAGAACATCAACGACCCGCGGGATTATTGCAACCACTTAAAGTGCCTGAATGGAAATGGGAAGAAATCGGTATGGATTTCATAGTGGGATTACCCAGGACCCAATCAGGATATGATTCGATATGGGTCATCATTGACAGGCTCACCAAGGTAGCTCATTTCATCCCTGTGAAAGAAAGCTACAGCAGATCCAAATTGGCAGAATTATACATGTCAAGGATCGTGTGTTTCCATGGAGTGCCAAAGAAGATAGTGTCAGATCGAGGGACACAGTTCACCTCAAGGTTCTGGCAGAAGTTACATGGAACCATGGGAACTCATCTGAACTTTAATTCTGCCTATCATCCCCAGACTGACGAACAGATGGAAAGAACCAATCAGATCCTTGAGGACATGCTGAGAGCGTGTGCACTCAAAAACAATCGGAGTTGGGATAAGAACCTACCGTATGCGGAGTTCTCCTATAACAACAGCTATCAGTCTAGTATGAAGATGTCACCGTTTGAAGCTTTGTATGGGAGAAAGTGCAGAACCCCACTATTCTGGAACCAAGCCGGGGAAAGTAAAGTGTTTGGACCCGAGGTACTACAAGATGCCGAGGCGAAAGTGAGGGAAATTCGGAACAACTTGAGGATAGCACAAACACGACAAAGGAGTTATGCCGATGTACGGAGAAGAGAGCTCGTTTTCAACGTGGGGGACTATGTCTACCTCAAGGTGTACCCTATTCGAGGACTTCGTCGGTTCAAGGTGAAAGGGAAGTTATCACCTCGATACATCGGACCCTTTCAAGTTCTGGAGAGGAAAGGCGAAGTGGCATATCAACTAGAATTACCAGCTCGCCTATCGGACGTGCATGATGTATTCCATGTGTCACAGCTCAAGAAATGCCTAGGGACGCCTAAAGAGATGTTACCCATGAACGAGGTTGACGTAGCTGAGGATCTGTCTTATGCCGAACAACCGTTCAAGATTTTCGAGACAATGGAACGCCTCACAATAAATAAAAGAATCCGGATGTGCAAGGTGCAGTGGAAGCATCACTCGGAAGAGGAAGCCACATGGGAGCGAGAAGACGAGCTTAAGGCACAGTTTCCGGAATTGTTTTTCTAGAACCACCAATCTCGAGGATGAGATTTTTTTAGGGGGCTAGAGATGTAACACCCCAAAACCTGTTAAGAGGGGAATTTAAAAATTTTTGGACGTATTGCATGTGGTGCAGAAATTCAAATTCAAATTGGAATTCAAATTCAACTCAAAACTGAAAAGAAAAAGAAAAATAAAAAGAAAAAACAAAACCCCGGCCAGTGGGCCGAAACCCACCAGCCGGCCCACCCGCCCTGCGCCAGCCCGCAGCCGCGCGCTCCCCTCTCCCTCTCACTGACACGCGGGGCCCACATGTCATCCCTCACCTCCCGCTCGCACCAACAGCCGGACTCTTCCGCGCGCGCCCGATCGCAACCGACTTTGGAATTCCGCGTCCCCAGCCCGACTCCCGGTCCCGGACGACTCCGGCTCGATCTAAACAGACACGCCGCCCTCCCTCGTCTATAAAAACGCCAGCATCGCCCCGTTTTTCCCCCATGATCGGCTGTTTTTCCTCCCGGTAAGAACCGAAGCTCCGATCACCGTTTTCTCTCGATCCCTGCTCGGATTTTCCAATCTAACGCGCCGATCGTGCTCCACCGCCTCCGGGGAATCACGCAGGTGCAAAAGACTCGGTGGTTTGCGCTCTAGGCACAGCTCCGACGAGCACCGCAGCGATTCCATCTCGGACCTCGTCGCCGATCGCCTTCCAGGACCTCTGAGTTCAAGAAAAACCCCGAGGTGAGATCTCCGACCTCCCCTCTACCGATCTATGCCATGAAATCCCAGTTTTAGGAAGAATAGACGAAGATCCAAAGTTTTCTGGCGAGATCGCCGCCTCCCGCCGCCGCGCGCCGCTGGGCAGTGCCGCCCGCGCACGGTCAGAGCGACGTGGCCACTTATGCGGCGTCTATTTTAAATCGCACGGTAGAATTAAAACCCGCGCGTACCGGTTCGTCGATCTAATCTCAGCCGTCTATTTTAAATCGGACGGTCCACATCAGCCCCGCATTATAAAGGCCGGGATTCTTACGCGCTACCCCCTGGGGATCTTGAAAAACATGAGCTAGCCCCGGAAACTTCTGATCCAGCCCCTGGAACTTCAGAAATTCATGTAAATTCATTTAAAAATCAGTTTTAGCCCCTGGACTTATTAAAAATTAGGAAAACCCCTATGTTATGTGTAGTTAGACCCCTGGAAATTTATGAAATAATATAATAGACCCTGTAGTGGGGTGAGTTTACCTTTTGAACCCTATATGATATTAAATTTAGGAATTTGAATATGTGATTAGGATTTAAAATTTAAAAGGTGAGACAAACACATTGTAAATTCAAATTTAAACTCTCCTAGCACTTGGAAAACTTTAGAATGAGTTAAAAGTAGATTTTAAGCTGTAATGAATCTGTCTAATTGATTGTTCACATTTATTAGTTATAGGGACACATTTTTTAGGTTAGAGAATAATTCTAAAAATTGGTAAAATAAATTTAAAGTAGTTCACAACAGAGGAGAAGTTCAAAAAGATATTATTTAATATTCTAGATCAGAACCTATTCTGTTTAGAAGATGTGTCTTACTATTTTCATAATAAAGTTCACATTTAGGCATAGAAAATATATCTGAAATTATAGGAAAATAGGTATGCATAACTAGAAAATGATAAACGAAGTCTCCAAATCCATAGATTTCAGTTTAGGATTTGGTAGAAGATCTGAAAACCCATTTAGAGTAGGGAAATACCTTCCATGCGTACTTGGTAGCTAAGAAGGGTATCAATTGAATATAAGGAAGTTGTTCAAATTGGAAATTCATATATAGTGTGCAAACAGAAATCTGAATACAAAACATAGAAATCATATACACATATTTAAAAGTGCATGTAAGCCAAAAATCAACACACATAGAGTAACCATAATACGTAGAAATGTGAATGACATTAATAGGTGTTAATTTGTGGTTTGTATGAAGTGAAAGTGTGAACTATGTCTTATGGATTGTTGTTTTCTTTTTGCTCTGTGTGCTGGCATGAGTAGAACCTGCCCCAGAGCAAGTTCTTTCCTTCCAAGATCAGGACTATCCATTCCCAGAGCAGCAGGAAGAAGGCAAGTATCCTTGACCACTTTGATCCTATACTAGGATATGTAGATAGAATTAATTGCATTGTCAATTGAAATATGAAACCCATGCTAGGAAGTTTCCCTAGAATTGCATTATCTTGTTTCCTTGTAGCTTGGGTTGGGATTTATTTTATCATATCATTTATTTATATGCTTATGCTTAGCCATGCTTAGAATGGGATAATTGGGATATGAGATCATCAATTTATTTACCTTACTCTTGAATGAGATATTATGAGTTATGTATAGGTAGGGATCAAGGCAAGTTAGATGTTTTGGTTGTGTGCTGGGTGCACGAGACTTGGGTTTGTTTTTAGTACTTGACTGGATCCTAAGGACCGGTTCATGGAGCATGTAACCTGGCTTTACCGTGCCAACCACATGCTGAGATGGGGCAGCTTGGCCAATTAATTAGGTGTATCCCCGACGTAGTATGGGTGTGTTGGATGGTGCAGGGAATAGGTGTCAGCTGGACTACCATATGAACCGCAAGGCTCAAGAGGGGGCCACTGCAGCGGGGTTGGAGCCTCTTGTATGCTGTTAGGGGTGAAACCTCAGTGGGCCCACGCTCGTCGGGAATCCCTTTGTAAAGGCTTCGTAGTGATCTCCAAGCTACACACCTGGGAAGTGTGAATGTGGTTCGTAGCCACTGGCATAATGGAGGTTCTTTTAGTCCACCCGACAACGGGGGATGAAATCACTACATGTGGGTACAGTGGTGCAAACTCTGCAGAGTCAAAACTGTCAAGATAGCCGTGCTCACGGTTAAGAGCGGCTTGGACTTATTCATGATTAGAAGAGTGATGGTTTTGGAAGTTGAGAATGTTAAGCGGGGAGCTTAACATTGGAAATGATGTTATAGTTATTTGATTATGATGATGGGATGGAAGATTGGGACCATTTCACCTGTGTAGTAATGTAGGTGCTTAATAAGCTAAGGTGATAGGTATTAATTGCGTAGTGCTTTAACCATGAGTTCAACATCCCCTTGTTCTAGCCATGCATGACATAACTTTCCCACACTTGCTGAGTACCATCGGTACTCAACCTTGCATATTTTGTTGGTTTATATTGCTGCTCAGGTCAAGATAATGAGGTGGTGTATAATGACCAAGACTTTGGACCCGAAGAAGGTTTCTAGGTTCATGGAGACCCCCGGGCAACGCCTGTGACGGAGCCCACGAGAATAATTATTCCGCTGCTAGTTTATTTAATTGTGATGAACTTATTATTGTCCATCGAGACATTTGCTATGTAAGACTTATTTATATTCGACACCTGGCTTGTAATAAATGATGCTTCACTATTTGTCATCACATGTATGAGAAAATGATCCTGGCATACATGTGATATTCACTTGGTTGTTCTTCGGAAAAACTGGGTGTGACAGAAGTGGTATCAGAGCCAAGGTTGCCCGTAGGAACGTGGACCTAGGTAGAAATTGACGTATTTAACGGCCCTATTTTCTTAGAAACTATTTTTACAAGATGTGTGTTGAAAAGTGTTATTTAATGAGCCACTTTCTTCATCTTACCCCAATTTTCATTCAAAATAGGATTTTTGTTTAAAAAGTTTATCTAACCTAAGTTTAAATGCTTTTTGTTTTTAGATGGTTCGCATCGCACCGCTCGGAAGTCCACAGGAGGGAGAGTTTCCGTAGTTGCCCTTGCCGAAAGAGAGGAGAGTCGTCTGGTGACGTACCTTTCCTACGGATTGGCAGTAGGAGGCTTGTTGCGCCGTCTTCGACGTATGCTCGAAGCCGCCGGCAATACGGGCAAGCTAATCATACACTATAGCTCCACCAGGACCATCCGGGAGAAGCGGGAAGAATGGAGTTCAGAAATGAGGATTATCCATGAAAATCAGCTGCTCAAGATCCACCGCTCTCCAGCTTGTCGAGCAACACAGGTCGATGCAGAGAAGGATGTCATTTGGGAGGCCATCACCTGCCAGAGTCACATCTATCGTCGCCACATGGACAGGACTGAGTACATGTATGTCCTCCAGCGTGAGAGTGGTACAACAGAGTATAAGTACCCGCCAGTGCAGCAAGGGACTTCCCATGAGCACATGGACTTGTGCTTGGAGGATGCTGCTATGCTCAGCACTCGACTGCAGGAGTGTCAGCAAGAACTTCAGGATGTTCGGGACACCCTGAAGGAAACGGAGGCGTTGCTGCGAGCCTGCTTATGGGCGAGAGAAAGAGGAGATGGGAATGAACTGTGTGTCACCGTGAATGATACATGGACTCCTGACTCCCCAGATCGCCGGGCAATTAGGCGTCGTCGCACTTCTCCACCAGCAGCTTCCCCACCCAAAGCAGAGTCAGAAGGCAGCCGCAATGATGAGGAAGACCCCGAGGAGCCAGCTCAGTGAATACGAGTAGTGTAGAGTCCTTCCCTTAGTTTAGCAGAGTGTCGAGTAGTCGAGTCGTTATCTTAGTTAATGGTGTGTTAATGATTGGTGTGTGACGTGAGTTGTGGAAGCCATGAGCAATTGTCCACAGCCTCGTCTCCGGATTGTTTTGCTTTGGTGTGTGAACCCACATGAAATAATATTGCATTTATTTTTGTGTGAGATATGAACCCTCAGAAAAGTATAACAAAGCCTCAACACTTCAAAGTACAAACAAGTGAAAGTAGTAAGATGATACGTAATGCTTTAAATTAACATTGGTTTATCATGCCAGATGGCCGGAAGAGGAAAAGGACGTGCTGCCAACCCCGCCAACAACAACGATGAGGCCTCCAACCCTCATCTTTCTGGAGGCCAGGACAGGGGTGGTCGCCGTGAAGGAGTTGATCCCCTCCACCAAATGCTGGAGAATCAAAATCAGCTCATCCAGAACTTGACTCAAGTGGTGGCCAACTTGCATCAAGTTCCACCTCCACAAGCTGCACCGCGCCAACCAAGGTTGAGTGAGTTTCTAGAAACTCAACCTCCAAAGTTTGCAAGTGCTGCTGAACCTCTGGAGGCAGATGATTGGCTTAAGACCATTGAGAGCAAGATGAGGATCATACAGTGCCAAGGGTACGAGAGGGTGCCGTTTGCCTCTCATCAATTGCATGGACCTGCTGCTGATTGGTGGACCGCCTACGTGGCCGCCCATCATGACCCTGAGAACATCACTTGGGAAGAGTTCAAGCTTAGCTTCCGCAACCATTACATCCCAAGAGGTGAACTCAAAAACAAGAGGAAGGAGTTCTTGGGACTGCAGCAGGGAAACATGATGGTGAGGGAGTACCTCACTAAATTTACTCAACTATCTCGTTATGCCCCACGAGACATAGAGACTGATGAGCAGAAACAAGATTGTTTCGTGGAAGGACTTACCGCAGAAATGCAGTGTGCAATGTCCTCAAATGAGTATGAAAGCTTCCAAAAGATGGTGGACAGAGCGTTTGTGGTAGAAAGGAAGCTGAAGGCCTTGGAAAATGAGAATAAGAGGAAGGCCGGGTGGTCACATCAAGCCTCAGGGAGCAACACCCGCCCACATCTGATGCAGCAACCTGCAGGGCAGACGAACCGTGCTGCGGTACCCTACTCAGCACCAAGAGGGTACAACCCGAACTACAGGCCTTCGGCAGCACCAGCACAGCAGCAACGTCAGTTTGTACAGCAGCCTCACCCCGCATATCCACCTCGACCAGCAGTGCAAGGACCTCCAAACCAACCCCAAGACAACAAAGGCCAGGCACCTAAGGTTGGAGTGCAATGTTTTAGCTGTGGTGAAGTGGGGCACAAAGCCCATAAGTGCCCAAAGAAGAAGCCCACGCAGCCACAACAGCAAAATGTAATGAGAGGACGGGTGAACCACGTCACTATGGAGGAAGCACAAAAGGCACCCGACGTGGTAGTTGGTAAGTTTCCTACCAATTTACACATTGCAACGCTGCTGTTTGATTCTGGTGCTACCCACTCGTTCATTGCTCAAGGGTTTGTTAAGAAGCATGACCTAGCAACAACACAAATGAACCATATGCTAGCCGTAAACTCTCCAGGTGGAGAAATAAGGACAAGACAAGTGTGTCCCAAAGTGAACCTAGACATTAATGGGGTGGTATTTACTGCTAACCTCATAGTGATAGATTCACAAGGGATAGATATTATCTTGGGTATGGATTGGTTGACCAAACATAAAGGGATTATCCATTGTTCGACCAGAACGGTGGAACTAACTCACCCTAGTGGCACAAGAGTAAAGTTCGTAACAATACAAGAGCCTAGGAGGGGCATTAAATTAAATCAAGTTGAGGTGAAAGTGGAGGAGATCAGGACCATTAGGGAATATCCAGATGTTTTTCCGGAGAAGTTGCCAGGTATGCCTCCAGATCATGAAGTGGAATTCGCGATTGAGCTAGTGCCTGGGACAGCCCCGATATACAAGAGACCTTATTGGTTGGATTACCGTGCCTTGAATGAGGTAACCATCAAGAACAAGTACCCATTACCCCGCATTGAAGACTTGTTTGATCAGTTGAGGGGAGCTTGTGTGTTCTCGAAAATTGATCTCAGGTCGGGATACCACCAACTCAAGATAAGGCAATCTGATATTCCCAAGACAGCTTTCGTATCTCGGGACGGACTGTATGAATACACTGTCATGCCTTTCGGGCTAACTAATGCCCCAGCGTACTTCATGTATCTCATGAACAAGGTATTCATGGAATATCTGGATAAATTTGTGGTGGTTTTCATAGATGACATTCTCGTCTTCTATAAAGATGAAGAAGAACATGAGAAACATCTAAGGTTGGTGTTGCAAAGGCTGAAAGAACACCAACTATATGCCAAGTTGAGCAAGTGTGAGTTTTGGCTGAAGAGAGTTCCCTTCTTAGGACATATAATCTCGGAGGGAGGAATCTCCGTGGATCCTGCCAAAATCGAGGATATACAGAAGTGGAAGACCCCTGAAAATTTCGGGGAAGTTCGAAGCTTCTTGGGATTGGCTGGATACTATCGACGGTTTATTGAGGGATTCTCTAAGATCTCGAGACCCCTCACCAAACTGTTGGAGAAGGGAATCACATTCACATGGACGCCACAGTGCGAGACGAGTTTTTAGAAGTTAAAGGAGAGATTGACAACAGCCCCAGTGCTGGTTATGCCAGATATGCAAAAGAACTTCACGGTGTACTGCGATGCCTCTAGAAACGGGTTGGGATGTGTCTCATACAAGAAGGGCATGTCGTGGCTTATGCATCTCGGCAGTTCCGGAAGCATGAGAAGAACTATCCTACACATGACCTAGAACTAGCCGCAGTGGTACACGCGTTGAAAATTTGGTGACACTATTTGATGGGGAAGAGGACAGAGATATATACGGATCATAAGAGTTTGAAGTACATTTTCACACAGCCAGATCTCAACCTCAGACAAAGGAGATGGTTAAAGCTAATCAATGACTTTGATGTGGGCATCAACTATCATCCTGGGAAAGCAAACGTCGTGGCAGATGCTTTAAGTCGGAAGGTGCAGGTCAATAAGTTGAGCTTGAAGGACATGCCTGCAGAGTTGGAGGACGAGATTATAAGACTCAATCTATGCCTGGTAAATAGTGGTGAAGCCATCGCCATGGAAGTGGACTCCACACTAGAGCGAGACATACGCGAGGGTCAAAAGAATGACGAGAAGATACAAGAGATCAGACAACTCATCAAGGAAAATAAAGCTCCTGGTTTCAGAGAGGATGAACAAGGTACGGTGTGGCACGGGAAAAGGATATGTGTGCCTGAAGTAAAGGAGATCCGTGAATTTATTTTCAAGGAGGCTCAAGATTCTGACTATTCCATTCATCCTGGGAGTACGAAGATGTACCAGGACCTTAAGAGCAGGTATTGGTGGTATGGCATGAAGCGAGATGTCGCGGAACATGTTGCCCTATGTGACACATGTGAGTTGGTGAAAGCAGAACATCAACGACCCGCGGGATTATTGCAACCACTCAAAGTGCCTAAATGGAAATGGGAAGAAATCGGTATGGATTTCATAGTGGGATTGCCTAGGACCCAATCAGGATATGATTCAATATAGGTCATCATTGACAGGCTAACCAAGGTGGCTCATTTCGTCCCCGTGAAAGAAAGCTACAGCGGGTCCAAATTGGCAGAGTTGTACATGTCAAGGATCATGTGTTACCATGGAGTGCCATAGAAGTTTGTGTCGGATCGAGGGACACAGTTCACCTCAAGGTTCTGGCAAAAATTGCATGAAACCATGGGAACCCATCTAAATTTCAGCTCTGCCTATCATCCCCAAACTGACGGGCAGACGGAAAGAACCAATCAGATCCTCGAAGATATGCTGAGGGTGTGTGCACTAAAAAACAATCGGAGTTGGGACAAGAACTTACCGTATGCGAATTCTCCTATAACAACAGCTATCAAGCTAGTATGAAGATGTCACCGTTCGAAGCTTTGTACGGGAGGAAGTGCAGAACTCCATTATTTTGGAACCAAACAGGGGAAAGTAAAGTGTTTGGTCCTGAAGTACTACAAGAAGTCGAGGCGAAGGTGAGAGAAATTCGCAACAACTTGAGGATAACACAGACACGCCAAAAGAGCTATGCCGATGTACGAAGAAGAGAGCTCGTTTTCAATGTGGGAGACTATGTCTATCTCAAGGTGTCCCCTATCCGAGGACTTCGTTGGTTCAAGGTGAAAGAGAAGTTGTCACCTCGATACATCGGACCCTTTCAAGTTCTGGAGAGGAAAGGTGAAGTGGCGTATCAACTAGAATTACCGGCTCGCCTATCGGATGTGCACGATGTATTCCATGTGTCACAACTCAAGAAATGTCTGAGAACGCCTGAAGAGGTGTTACCCATGAGTGAAGTGGACGTAGCTGAGGATTTGTCTTATGCCGAGCTACCATCCAAGATTTTGGAGACAATGGAATGCCTCACCAGAAATAAAAGAATCCGGATGTGCAAGGTGCAGTGGAAGCATCACTCAGAAGAGGAAGCCACCTGGGAGCGAGAAGATGAGCTTAAGGCACAACTTAGGAATTGTTTTCTTAGAACCACCAATCTCGAGGACGAGATTTCTTTTAAGGGGGGTAGAGCTGTAACACCCCAAAATCCTGTTAAGAGGGGAATTTAAAAATTTTTGGATGTGTTGCATGTGTAGCAAAAATTCAAATTCAAACTGGAATTCAATTTAAACTCAAAACAGAAAAGAAATAGAAAAAAGAAAAAGGAAAACAGAAAAAAAAACGGCCAGTGGGCCAAAACCCACCAGCCGGCCCACCCTGCTCCGCGCCAGCCCGAGGCCGCGCGCGCCCCCTTCCTCCCACTGACAGGCCGGGCCCTCCAGCTTTTCTTCTTCCTCGCGCCCGCGCCGCGATCGGCCGGACTCTCTCACCCGAATCAAAACCGATCTGGAATTCTCGCGTACCCCAGGCGATTTCCGGAGCCCGAAGACTCCAGCTCGATTAAACCAACCCGCCGCCCTTCCCCGTCTATAATAACCCCGGCCTTGTCCTGTTTTTCCGACGCGATCCGCCGTTTTTACTCCGGTGAGATCCCGAGCCCCTCCGGCGAATTCTGGCCGATCTACGCTCGGAAATTCCGATCTAACTCGCTGGTATTGATCCACCGCCTCCGGGGAACCTCGCAGGTGCAGAAAACTCGGTGGTTTGCGGTTCAATCACAGCGCCGACGAGCCTCGCCGTGAATTCACCTCGGACCTCGCCGCCGACCGCCTTCCAGGACCTCCGAGCTCAAGAAAACCCCCGAGGTGAGATCCCCGACCTCCCCTTCCATAAAATCACAGTTTTAGAAAGAATTGATGAAGATCTGAAACTCTCTGGCGAGATCGCCGCCTCCCGCTGCCGTGCGCCGCCGGCAGCGCCGCCCGTGCTCGATCAGAGCGACGTGGCCGCTTGTGCGCCGTTTATTTTAAATCGCACGGTAGAGTTTAAATCCCCGCGTACCAGTTCGACGTTATAATCTCAGCCGTCTGTTTTGAATCGGACGGTCCACGTCAGCCCCGCGTTATAAAGACTGGAATTCTTACGTGCTACCCCCTGGGGTTCTCGGGAAATAAGAGCTAGCCCCGGAAACTTCTGATCTAGCCCCTGGACCTTCAGAAAATCATGTAAATTCATTTAAAAACTAGTTTTAGCCCCTGGACTTAATAAAAATTAGGAAAAAAACTCCTCTGTTATGTGTAGCTAGACCCCTGAAAATTGTTAAAATAATATTATAGACCCTGTAGTGGGGTGAGTTTACCTTTTTAACCCTGTTTGATATTAAATTTAGGAAATTGAATATGTGGCTAGTATTTAAAATTTAAAAAGTGGGACAAACATATTGTCAAATTTAAATTAAAAACTTTCTCAGTACTTAGAAAACTTTGGAGTGAGAATAAAATAGATTTTTGGCTGAAATGAATCTGTTTAATTTATTATTCACATTTATTAGTCATAGGGACACATTTTTAAGTGAAAAATAGTTCTAAAAATTAGGAAAATAAATGTAAAATAGTTTACATCAGAGGAAAAGGTCAAAAATAGGTTATTAAACATTTTAGATCAGAACCTATTCTGTTTAGATGATGTGTCTTGTTATTTTCATAATAAAGTTCACATTTAGGCATAGGAAATAAATCTGAAAATATAGCAACTAGTAAATGATAAATGGAGTTTCTAAAATCCAAAGAATTCAGTTTAGGGTTGGTAGAAATTATGAAGACACATATGGAGTAGGAAAATACCTTTCATGCATACTGGGTAGCTAAAAGGTGTAGTAATTGAATATAAGGAATTTATTTAAATTGGAAACTCATATATAAAGTATGCAAGCATAAATGTGAATACAAAAGTAGGAATCATATACACATGATTAAAAGTGCATGTAAGCCAAAGGTCAACACACATAGAGTAAGCACAACACATAGAAGTTGTGAATGGCTTTGTTACATGTGAATGTGTGGTTTCTATGAAGTGGAAGTGTGAACTATGTCTTATGGATTGTTGTTTTTCTTTTGCTATGTGTGATGGTATGATGTAGAACCTGCTCAAGAGCAAGTTATTCCTTTTCAAGATCAGGAATACCCATTTCAAGAGCAGCAGGAAGGAGGCAAGTGTCCTTGACCACTTTGATCCTATGCTAGGATGTGTAGCTAGAATTATTTGCATTGTCAATTTAAATATGGAACCCATGTTAGGAAGTTTCCCTAGAATTGCATTACCTTGTTTCCTTGTAGCTTGGGTTGGGATTTATTTTATCTTGTCATTTATTATTATGCATATGCTTAGCCATGCTTAGAATGGGATATTTGGGGATATGAGATTATCAGTTTATTTTATCATACTCTTGAATGAGATATTGAGAGTTATGTAGAGGTAGGGATCAAGGCAAGTTGGATGTTTTGGTTGTGTGCTGGGCGCACGAGACTTGGGTTTGTGTTTAGTACTTGCCTGGATCCTAAGGACCGGTTCATGGAGCATGTAACCTGGTTTTACCGTGCCAACCACATGCTGAGATGGGGCAGCTTGGCCAATTAATTAGGTGTATCCCCGGCATAGTATGGGTGTGTTGGATGGTGCGGGGAATAGGTGTCAGCTGGACTACCATATGAACCGCAAGGCTCAAGAGGGAGCCACTGCAGCGGGGTTGGAGCCTCTTGTATGCTGTTTGGGGTGAAACCTCAGTGGGCCCACGCTCGTCGGGAATCCCTTTGTAAAGGCTTCGTAGTGATCTCCTAGCTACACACCTGGGAAGTATGAATGTGGTTCGTAACCACTAGCATAATGGAGGTTCTTTTAGTCCACCCGGCAACGGGGGATGAAATCACTACATGTGGGTACAGTGGTACAAACTCTGCAGAGCAAAACTGTCATGACAGCCGTGCTCACGGTTAAGAGCGGCTTGGACTTATTTATGATTAGAGGAGTGATGGTTTTGGAAGTTGAGAATGTTAAGCGGGGAGCTTAACATTGGAAATGATGTTATGGTTATTTGATTATGATGATGGGATGGGAGATTGGGACCATTTCACCTATGTAGTAATGTAGGTGCTTAATAAGCTAAGGTGATAGGTATTAATTGCGTAGTGCTTTAACCATGAGTTCAACATCCCCTTGTTCTAGCCATGCATGACATAACTTTCCCACACTTGCTGAGTACCATCGGTACTCAACCTTGCATATTTTGTTGGTTTATATTGCTGCTCAGGTCAAGATAATGAGGTGGTGTATAATGACCAAGACTTTGGACCCGAAGAAGGTTTCTAGGTTCATGGAGACCCTAGCCAACGCCTGTGACGGAGCCCACGAGAATAATTATTCCGCTGCTAGTTTATTTAATTGTGATGAACTTATTATTGTCCATCGAGACATTTGCTATGTAAGACTTATTTATATTCGACACCTGGCTTGTAATAAATGATGCTTCACTATTTGTCATCACATGTATGAGAAAATGATCCTGGCATACATGTGATATTCACTTGGTTGTTCTTCGGAAAAACCGGGTGTGACAGCAAGGGGTGGATCCTCTTCGGATTCACCTCCTTCCGACATAGCTTCATGAGGCTCCACGTGGTGTAAGCCCGCGTGAAAGTCCTCCTGAGGTGCGTACCATTGCCATTCTTTTGGATCATCTTCCATGTCGTCTTTGAACTGTTTCACCTCTTCCGGATCCTATTCCTCATGCATAGAGCTATTGACTTCATCTTCATCAAGAGCTTCCATCTTCACCTCCTCCCAATATGGTCCATCGGACACCTTAATGGGGTTGAGTGCACTCCCAAGTGGTGGTGGACGAGTCCTTATGCGTGCTGTGCTCCTAGTCACTGGCATCAATAAATAAGACATGAGAAAATTTAGAGAATAAGAACATAACTCCAAAACTTCAGAAGCTATGAAGCAAGAAAGCAAAAGTGTTGCTGTCCAAAAGAAGAAAAAAAGTGGGGCTGAAAATAGCACTTTGCGGTGGCTGAATTGACAAGTAAAGTGCAGCAGCAAGCAATTTTCGAAAATAACAGTTTAGAGGGGTGCTCCTATGTATTTTAGAGTGTCCATTCTACCTATGCTTGCATCCTACGGTCAACATGGCTCTGGCACCAATTTGTGACACCCGGTTCTGAAAATAGAACCAGGTGAATGCATATGTGTGCCCCGGATGTTCATCACACATACACATGCATTCCACAAACTGAATTCAGAATATAACCACGAACAAATAGTGTTTAAGTAGTTTATTACAATGACTCAATGTCTCACTCATGAATATCTAACTTATTATTGCAGCGGAAGATTCTAAACGACAGCGGAAAATGGCTAAGACAGCAGACTCCAACTTCAACTCTACAGGCATATTGACGGTAGTGCACACGCCTAGTACTCCACATGTTCCTCGAAGTACTCTTCTCCTGTTGTTGTTGTATATGTGGGAATGCAAGGTTGAGTACATGTCGTACTCAGCAAGTGCGGGAAAAGTATGGCATGTAGCTTACAACAAGGTAGGGAATAAAGAGGCTCATTGCAGCAAGCAAACTTTATTTCATGAACATGGTAAAACAGCACATATTTCTAGGTGATTTTAATCCCATCATAACCAAGTATTTCATCAACATCATAATTCACCATTTATAATGTCTCAACCAGCCATTAATCTTTCTCAAGTTCATCTCATACTCATAAATATTCATAACCACCTCATATTCATATAACCGAAACCAAACTCATTTTCATGACCCAAAACAGTCCCAAAACGAATCCCAATGACCATACCATAACCATAACCAAGTTTTGCCTCTAATCATGGAAGTTGGTCATGTGCTTGTGATCGGAAGCATGGCTATCATGATAGTTTTACACTTTGCAGAGTTGGCACCACTTTACCCAAAATTTCGTGATTTCGTCACCTATAGGCGACTAGAAAGAACCTCCATTATACCAGTACACAACCATCGGTGTATGCCCAAGAGATCACAAAATAGCCTTTACAAAGGGGCTACTAGGATGTACGGACCCACTAAGTTTTCACCGGCAGGCTCGAATCTCCATTCTCCCACCCACGGGCCCCCTCTTGTGCCATGCAGTACCCAGGGCAGCTCCTCTCGACTCCTATTCCCCCCACCATCCAACGGTCCATAACAAGTTAGCAACACGCCTAATTAGTCAGCTAAGCCGCTGTAACACCCTCAAATTCATTTCCATGCATTGCATACATTTTTCATGTAGAGAAACATTATAAAAGAAGTAGAAATGGAGAAAGAACTATAGAAATAGAGAAAGAACCATGGAAATGGAGGAAGGAACCATGGAAATGGAGGAAGGAACCATGGAAATGGAGAAAGAACCATAGAAATGGAGAAGGGCATATAGAAATGGAGAATGGGGCATAGAAATGGAGAGGGGCAATGAAGAAATGGAGAATGGGACATAGAAATGGAGAGGAGAATGTAGAAATGGAGAATGCGACATAGAAATGGAGAAGGGAATGTAAAAATGGAGAATGGGACATAGAAATGGTGAGAAATGGGAAAAAGATAGCTGAAATGAGCCATTTCCAATTTCCCCAAATTTTCCCCAAAATCTCCCAATTCCCCAAAAAAGGGGAATTTTCCCCACATTTGGGGAATTTCATCCCCATTGCTACCGCACCAAATGAAAAGTGGATAAGTTTGTTAAGATTGAGTTCCAATTGGAGTAGGATTCCTCCCTCTCCACCCCTTATAAATAGAACCCACCCCCCCTTTTGGCCGCAGCCCCACCTCCTCTGCCTCCCCCAAGTCGGTGACTTCCCCCCCCCCCCAACTCGTCGAGTTTACACCCCCCTCGCCGGAGTTCGGTCGCAGGTGAGCCCCGCCGACGAGCCCCGCCGTCGAGCCCCACCGACGAGCCCCGCCGTCGAGCCCCGCCGTTGAGCCCCACCGACGAGCCCCGCCGTCGAGCCCCGTTGTCAAGACCCGCCGACGAGCCCTGTCACGCCTCGCCATCGCCGGAAAAGAACCAACAATCTGTCCTGCCCTAATCTTCCATAGAAAAATTCCCCGCTGCTGCCATTACTAGAAGGAAGGCCCTGCCACCAAAAGGAAGTGAGGTAGGTCTCCATTACGCATCTTACAACGTCGCTGCTGTTTCTACGAATCCGTTTTCTTCGCCCCATCGAACAGAAACTTTTTCGTGTGGACAGATCGCGTTTTGATCAATTTTTGACAGTGGAATTGATCTAGATCTTGAGTCAAGATCATCACCACGTCCACACTTCATCCCTACACCCTTGTTCATCATAAAACCCCATGAAAGCCCATTAAAACATGCAAGAACACGTACAAACTGGATTAATAAAACTGCACTATAGGATTTGCATTCATCTACCCCATTGCATCTTGAGTAAAGTTTGTGCATGATGATTGATTGCTGTGAATTTTGTATGTGCGTGATTGTGAGTAGAAGGACAAGCTCAAGAGGCCATCTACAAGGAACTACAGCACCAAGACTTCGAGACGCTTGAACAACAAGAACAACGGGAGCAAGGCAAGTGCCCCTTGACCATATTGATCCCATGTTGGGAAACTGTTTTGTTTACGAAAATGTGAATGTTTGAGTCAACTTCATGGGACACCCTTTTATAGGAGTTCACTAGTTTTGTTAACCATCCTTGTCGCCAGGAAAGTTGATGAGTCGGGTATGGTCGTTTTTCCTTTTTGCTTTGCTTAATCTACGGGATACAGGAAGCTGAATTAAAACATGTTTAGCTACTGCACTCATATGAATAATGATGATGAGAACTTGATGATGTTAATTGTAACACCCTCAACATTCATTCTCATGCATTGCACACATTTTTCATGTTGAGAAGCATTGTAAAAGAAGTAGAAATGGAGAAATAACTATAGAAATGGAGAAAGAACCATGGAAATGGAGAAATTAACCATAGAAATGGAGAAAGAACTATAGAAATGAAGAAAGAACCATGGAAATGGAGAAAGAACCATAGAAAAAGAGGAAGGAACCATAGAAATAGAGAAGGGCATATAGAAATGGAGAATGGGGCATAGAAATGGAGAAAGGCAATGTAGAAATGGAGAGTGGGACATAGAAATAGAGAGGGGAATGTAGAAATGGAGTAAGTGACATAGAAATGGTGCGGAATGGGAAAAAGAGTACGGAATCACCCGCAAGCTTGGCTCTCCGTCCTCATCCGGAACAACTGACAAATTATTAACGTGGGACTTACGACTGAGTGCATCACCCACCACGTTAGCTTTGCCCGGATGGTAATGGATCTCGAGCTCATAATCTTTGATCAATTCCAACTGATAGAAGGATGAGTCCCGATCTTCCGAGAGGTAGGGTAAACTTGATTGGGTGGAGATCTCGACGTTGATGATCCAAGGCTCCGAACGGACGAAACCCCGCAATCACTACACCACTGCTCCGCTGGTTATCACCCGTGTCACGCGAATGACCTTGCCACAAAGGCTTATCCCTGCAAGCGCAATCAAGAACACAAGCAAGAACAGAGAAGTTGCAATCAAAACTGAATTGATCACGAATTTGGGGTCTCACAACCGATGATCGGTGACACTGTTCAATGACAGATTGTAACTAAGAAAAACCCGCCCTAATGTGGTGACGGCTGCTGTATAAAAAGGAGTTTAGGGGCGTGCAAGACCCCTGGACGCAACCCTAATGGGCTTCCACACGATACACGGGTCAGCAGCCCAAAAGGCGGTGGCGCAGCACCGGACAGATTCTGGGGGCTCACTTGTTTCGCTGATTCCCGTCAGCTGAGAAGGAATTTTGAGGTGGGGCTGGTTCCATTGGAAGCTTTATGAAATCACGGTTCCAACCATATATAGAACGTCCAAATCCAACTCCGTATGTGTCCAGGACATAAGTTTTGGTGAAGGCAGCTCCTGGAACCCGAGGTGGAGTCGAAGTCGAGTTGTACTTGGGCTCCTCCATGGTGTGCACATCCTATCTCCTCCTCCTTGACTCCTTGGACTCCTCCCAGCCCTTGCTGGTCCTCTCCATTGTTCCTAATCAATAAAACATGCATGGAAACAAGCGTAAGTTCTGAAAAACAATTGACAAGGTTAGAACGTACCTGGAGATCCAATTGTCGTGCACGTGCTCTAGTGATCGGTCCTTGCATTGTATGCAAAGGAGAGATGCCTCATATTGATATCCTTCTGAGTGAATATATATTTGAGCCTCTTATGGTCGGTGTAGAGGTGCACTAAATTCCCAAGTAAGTAGTGCCTCCACATCTTTAACGCAAGCACCACTGCAGCGAGTTCTAGGTCATGAGTGGGGTAGTGCTGTTCGTGGTTACCGAGTTGTCGAGACCCATACGCGATCACGCGTTTATCTTGCATTAAGACACAGCCAAGTCCAATGCCTGAGGCATCATAATAAACATCAAATGGCTTTGTTGTATCCAGTTGGGCTAACACCGGTGCCGTTGTGAGATGTTTCTTTAGAGTTTGAAATGCCTCTCACAGGCCTCTGTCCACACATACTTGCTGCTCTTCTTTAATAACCCGGTCATTGGTTTAGCCACCTTCGAGAAGCTGGGAATAAACCTCCGGTAATAACCCGCTAGCCCTAGAAAACTGCGGATTTGATGAACAGATGTCGGAGACTCCCACTTCAAAACTTGCTCAATTTTAGTTCGATCCAAGGCCACACCCTCCGCTGAAATAATGTGGCCTAAAAATGGTACCTTGCTGATCCAAAATTCACACTTGCTGAATTTGGCATACAGCTTATGTTCCCGTAAGCGTTGGAGCACAATGTGGAGATTTTTGGTGTGCTCCTCCTCCGATTTGGAGTATACAAGAATGTCGTCGATGAAAGCCACGACGAACTGATCCAACTCTGGCATGAATACAGAATTCATGAGATACATGAAGTGTGCAGGTGCATTAGTTAGCTCGAAATACATGACTAGATACTCATAGAGCCCGTATCTAGTCGAGAAAGCCGTCTTCGGTATATCATCCGCTCTGATTTTTATCTTATGATAACCGGACCGGAAGTCCATCTTGGAGAATACCTTGGCACCCACCAACTGATCAAATAATATATCGATCCGCGGCCAAGGGTTGTGAAGGCAACTTGTGCGTTACCGTGTCTAGTTTGTGTGAAAGCGGATTGAGGACCTCTAATCCTTTCTAGGGTACGAATTCGACGGAATCGCACCCGAAGGTTGTTCTGCACACAGAAAGGGGAAAACTGGAAATTCGCCGCCGGTGAGCAATCACTCGGGCTGCGGCTCGGGGGTGAGCAGCACCGGTCGCCAGCGCGTCCAAGGGTGCCTTGGCTCGGGCGTGACAACGCCCTGGTTGGGCTGTCCACGGGAGCCCGAGGTGCGGCGGTTTTAAGTCACTGAAGTGATCTTTCGGCATAGCCGATATCAATCGGTTTCAGCTGAGTTTTAGCAGCGGGGATGAAGGAGAAGAGTTCCTAGTACCTTGCCGTAGCTCGGGAGGGGACGGGAAGGCTGTGATCAGCGCTCTCCGATCGATTCCGAGCTGTGGAAAGTGTTTGCCGGCGCTGAGTTCTTGCGGGGGAAGAAACGGGCGATGCTTCGGCCAAGGAGGGGGGAGGAGCCTTAAGAAGGCTCTGAACCGCCTCACGCCCGCGCGTGGCCAAGCAGCTGCTGGCGCGGCGGTTCCCCTCGGTGGCGATCGCAGCGGCGGCTCAGTTAACCGAGTGAGAATGTCTCAGTCGGTTTGATTTGGAGTAGTGGCTGACATGTGGGTCCCACTTCCAATTTTAACCTCTGAAATTTACTCCTAATCACTGTTGTAAACAGTGAGCCCCATAATACCCCTGGTAATTCAAATTATTCACCCATGAGCCATTTGAATTAGTTAGAATTCAAATGGGGTTTGGTTTGAATGAATTTCAGCACACGTTCAGTTTGAAATTCAAATAAAGTTTGAATTTCCCCCACTTAGCTCATGTCAAGATCGACTCCAAATGGAGTGAAAATTGGTGTGTGGGCTCACAAAAATGTGCTGAGTAAGAATATGCCTCCCACTTTTGAATTCATGGGATAGAAACAGTTTGAATTTGAATATGGTTTCAAGCTGCCCCCTTTCTAGCTATACCCAAAATGACCTCAAAAAGGTTTTGAATTTGGGTGAAACTTGGCATGGACATCCTTAGCAATGTGTAAGAGTTTTTATATGTCCATACCACCTATATCACATGTGGAAAATACCACTTTTGCAATGGGTGAGTTTGTTCTCTAATGAGCATGTTGATGGTGGTTACTTGCTCTTCATTTGTATTCATCAACTTTCCTCAAATGAGGTGTGTGGTGTGGTGATGAACACTTCAATTATGTGTCAAAAACTGAGGCCCTTACATTCCTCCCCCCTTAAAAGAATCTCGTCCCGAGATTATAAGGTGAAAACGAGAGAGAGGACGGTAGAAAATTACCGGATATGCGACGTGAAAAAGTCGGGGTAGTTAGCGTGAAGGAATCCTTCGCTCTCCCATGTCGCTTCGTCCATGGAGTGATTACTCCATAGAATCTTGTAGAACCACAACGTACGGTTGCGTGTGGTTCGGGCCTTTTCATCGATAATCTGCACCGGTTCCTCCCGATAGGTGAGATCCGGTTGCAGTTCTTCAATGTCTTCCAGCTGAATGGTAGTTGATAGCTTAAGAGACTTCCTCAGCTGGGAAATGTGAAAGACTCGTGCACACCGGAAAGTGCTTCTGGTAATTTCAGCCGGTATGCCACTGATCAATATCTTTCGGTAATCTGGAATGGACCGATGAATCGGGGAGCCAACTTTCCTCTCACCCCAAATCTGTTTACGCCCTTCATTGGAGACACCCGTAGATATACGTGATCTCCAACTTTGAATTGTAATGGGCGCCTTCTCCGGTCCGCATACTGCTTCTGACGGGATTGAGCGGCTTTTAGGTTCGCTTGAATCAGTCGAACCTTTTCTTCCGCATTGTTGACAAGGTCAATCCCGAAGGTAACCCTTTCGCCAGACTCACACCAGTTCAATGGTGTGCGGCACTTCCTACCGTATAGCGCCTCGTAAGATGCCATCTTGATGCTGGCTTGGTACCCATTACTGTACGAGAACTCGGCTAACGGCAAGTGATCATCCCAATTCTTGCTGTGGTTGATAGCGCAAGATCGTAGCATATCTTCTAGGATCTGATTTACCTGCTCCATTTGCCCATCCGTCTGCGGGTGGTATGCTGAACTACGGATCAACTTCGTCCCCAAGGCAGCGTGCAGCTGCTCCCAAAAACGGGACACAAATAAAGTGCCCCGATCCGATATAATGGTACGGGGTACGCTGTACAAGCATATGATCCGTGAGATGTACAGTTCAGCGTACTTCTTGGCGTTGTAGTTGGTGTTGACCGGGATGAAATGGGCAACTTTGGTGAGCCGATCGACGATCACCCACACAGAATCATGTTTCTGCAAAGTGGTGGGTAAACCGACGATGAAGTCCATGCTCACATCCTCCCATTTCCAGGCAGGAATGCCCAGTGGTTGCAGCAGTCCCGGTTTCCGCATATGGTCTGCCTTCACCCTTCGACATGTATCACACTCGGACACGTATTTTGCAGTCTCACGCTTCATCCATGTCCACCAAAACTTGCTTCTGAGTTCATGATACATTTTGTTGCTGCCGGGATGAATAGAAAATTTTGATAAGTGAGCCTCATCAAAAAATTTCTTCCATAATTCCGGGTTACGGGGTACGACGATCCGGTCCTTGAACCATAGGACGCCGTCTCTGTCCTTCCGGAAACATTTCAGCTCCCCACTATCTACACGTCTCCGCAAATGTGACATGCCCTTGTCATTCTTCTGGGCTGTTGCCATCTCTTCACGGATGGTGGGGATCAAAGCTAGGTTGTAGAGAGCTCTATGTGGAATCACATGTAGTGGTGGTTCGCTCTCTCTCAACGGTGTGATGGTCAGATTGTTGACGTGTGACTTGCGGCTCAGCGCATCTGCCACTACGTTTGCCTTGCCCGGATGATAATGGATATCTATTTCGTAATCCTTTATCAATTCTAACCATCTTCGCTGCCTCATGTTCAACTCCTTGTGAGTGAATATGTACTTGAGGCTTTTGTGGTCGGTATATAAATGTACGAGGTTACCGAGTAGATAGTGCCTCCACATCTTCAGTGCAAGTACCACGGCAGCGAGCTCCAAGTCGTGGATTGGATAATTCTGCTCATGGTTTCTAAGCTGCCGTGATCCATACGCGACCACTCTTCGGTCTTGCATCAGCACACATCCGAGCCCAATGCCGGATGCATCGCAGTACACATCAAACGGTTTTGTTGTGTCTGGCTGCGCCAAAACCGGTGCTGATGTCAGGTGCTTGACTAAAGCCTTGAACGCTGCTTCACATGCTGGACTCCAAACATATTTGGTAGCCTTCTTCAGCAGCTCTGTCATTGGCTTGGCAATCTTCGAGAAGTTCGGAATGAACCTCCGATAATATCCTGCGAGTCCGAGGAAACTCTGTACCTCATGAACAGTTCTCGGGGATTTCCAATTCAGCACTTGAGTGATCTTGCTCGGGTCTACAGCGATACCCTCCGATGAGATGATATGCCTGAGGAAAGGCACTTGCGATATCCAGAACTCGCATTTGCTGAATTTCGCGTATAGCTTGTGATCCCGCAGCCGTTGCAAGACTATACGCAGATGCTTCTTGTGATCTTCCTCTGACTTGGAATATACCAGGATGTCGTCGATGAAGACCACGTAAACTTGTCCAGCTCCGGCATGAATATCGAGTTCATTAAGTACATGAAGTGAGCTGGAGCATTGGTGAGGCCGAAGGACATGACTAGGTACTCATAAAGTCCGTACCTTGTTGAGAAAGCTGTCTTTGGAATGTCCTCAGCCCTTATCTCAATCTGATGGTACCCGGATCTTAAATCCATCTTGGAAAAGATCTTTGCTTCTACCAACTGATCAAACAACATGTCGATCCGTGGCAACGGGTACTTGTTCTTGATGGTTACGGCATTTAATGGACGATAGTCCACGCAAAGCCGTAACGTCTCATCCTTCTTCTTGACAAATAATTCCGAGCAACCCCATGGCGAGGAGCTTCGGCCTAATAAAACCCTTTTCCAGGAGGTCCCTGAGCTGAGTCTTCAGTTCAGCCAACTCCTTGGGCGCCATCTTGTACGGTCTTCGGGATATTGGCATGGTTCCCGGTGCAAGTTCAATCTTGAACTCCACCTCTCTATCGGGCGGCATCCCCGGCAAATCATCCGGGAATACGTCAGGGAACTCTCGGACCACTGGAATATCTTCCAATCTGATGGTTGTGGCTTGATAGACACTTGGAAGTTTTATTTCTGGACTGTCCAGAAATAAGGAGTGAGACTCGTGCACTTCTGAGTTCAAGTGCACAACATGGAGGACGGTGTCTAAAACAGCACCGTGGCGGGTTAACCACGACATCCCTAGGATGACATCGACCTTTTGTCCCTCTAAGATTATGAGAGACGTCGGGTAGACTCTACCCTCTAAGCACAATGGCGCTTTTGGGACCATCATGCTTGCTGAAATTTTCCCACCCGGTGAACAGATCACATAAGGACTATCAGTGGGTAGTATTTGCAAGCTATATTTAGCAATGAAAGCTTGGCTAATGAAGCTATGCGTGGCGCCTGAATCAAATAGTACTATTGCGGGGTGCTGGTGGAGTTGGAACATACCCGCAAGGATTGGCTCGCCCTCCGGCATGTCCTCAATGGCAAGTTGGTGGACGGTGCCGGGCCTAGGGTTTGTCCGCCGCGCAGTAGTAGGGTTCTGGGGTTGATTCCTCCCCGGAAATGGTGGTGCCACTCCGCCACCTTGCCTCTCCGGGCAACTGCTCGCGAAGTGTCCTGGACGACCACACTTGTAACATGTGGCCGCTGCTGGTGTAGTGCTCGGGGGACGAAAGCCCGGCATGAGCTGCTGAGGTGCATACGCACGCGGCATCGCCCGCTGCTGCTGTTGTTGCGGAGGTGGTGCTGGCAGTGCCGGCCTGAATGCCGGTGAAGAGTACGGCCGACTGCGGAACGGCATCGACTGCTGTGGTGGCTGCCAGCATGGACCTGATGGTGGGTGATTCACCATCTGAAACTTCTGAGAAGGACCGCCTCCTTCTCCGCTGCTTTGCGGCGCGCTTCGCTTTCGCTCCGCCGCCGCTAACTCCTTGCCGGAGTCCTCCTGAACAATCGCAGCATCAATGATGTCGTTGAGGCTGCCGCGATTGAACATCGCCAATTTGTCCTTCAGGAGCGGGTTAAGCCCCTGGTAAAAGTGGTCCCGCCGCTTCTCGTCAGTATCTGCGTGATATGACGCGTAAAGCGCGAGATCGTTAAACGCCCTGGAGTATTCCAGCGCGTTCCGGCTCCCTTGTTGCAGGTGTAAGAACTCCTGCGTCTTTCTTTTCATCAGACCTGGCGGTATATGATAGGCCCTGAAGGCCGTCCGGAACTCCGTCCAGGTCATCACTCGGTCGGTGGGCTGTGAAGCACAAAAGTTGGCCCACCACGCGCTCGCGGATCCTTGGAGCTGCTGGACCGCGAACTGAGTCTTGCGCTGCTCACTTATCTGGAGCAGCCCGAACTTAATCTCTATGGCGCGGAGCCAGTTGTCCGCGTCAAGTGGTTCATCCGCCCTTGAGAATACTGGGGGATGAGTCGCCAGGAAGTCGGAGTAGGAGCTCTGTTGACGCTCCTCACGGTCTTGACGTCTCTCTGGGCGAGACGTATTGGCGATGAGTCTGCAGCAACTCGGTGTGCTGCTGGTGTGAACCTGCCATTGCCGCGACGATGTCGGCCAATGTAACCGTTGGCAGTGGCGGTGGCGGTGTTTGCTGTTGCTGCTGCTGTCCCGAGGAGTCCTCGGGAGGTGGTTGGGAGGTCTCTCCCCCTTGGCTAGTACCCCCAACATCAGGGTTGGCACGAGTACGCGTCATTCTGAAATTCAAAACAGCAGCGATTAGCACATGTCTTACTTAAAATTCCATATGTAACAGTAGGTATTGAAGTGACACATGAATAATTTGCACAACATTCACATATATTGATAAAGCATAAACTTTATACAAGATACATCATTCTCGGGTCTCCCAGAAGTCGTGCTCATGTCATCACTACCTATACATACGCTACTGTCTACACGACATGTCACCGATTACAAAAGTTGGGTTACACTACCCTAGCTGCCCTACTTGGCAACTGTAACCCCCTACTCGTAGTAGAACTCAACCTCTTGCGGGTCATCCTCCTCCGGTACCTCTGCTGGTGGCTCCGGATCTACCACCTCTCCTCCAATCTCGGGTTCTCCCATTGCTGGAAGGCCCAAGACCACCGGTACGCCCAATACCGGAGGTACGAGGTCCTGCAAAGCATGCACCTCATTCATAGCCTGGTTGTAATCTTCTTCCCAGCCTTGCCCTTCCTCAATAGCGTCGTCCCGCTCTTGAGTAAGTTCCTCGTTCTGCTGGGTCAGATTCTGTACCAGTTCTTGCAATGCCGCGATGTCGACACGGCTTTTCCTCTTTGCCTTCTTTAGACGATGGAACTGATTGTGTTGTTCATTCAGTCGCTTGATCGTCGGAAGGAGCACATTGCGAAGTGCGCTGTGAGTACCCTCAAAATGGTCTCCACGACTTGTGCTCTCCTTGAGCTTGGTGGCGAGATGCTCCGTATGAACAGCTTGGCTGTCCATCACAGCGTTTCCCGCCCTCCTCTGGAGGCTGAGATTTGCCTTCGCGGGGTTGTACCTTGGGCAACTCGGGTCCGTTGCCTCCAGGTACCTCTCTTCCCACACATGCTGAGCCCGTCCCTCCACCGGAACGAGCGCGTATGGAGTGCCCTCCATAACCTGCACGTGTAGTTGGCAGAAACGTGACATAGTGTCACGGGCTGCCACTTGCCACATCCCTTCCGGTTGTCTTCCTCTCACCGTGACGGTGAACGGCACCCAACCGGGTGGCATAGGTCCTGCAGGGACTTTGACATGGATCATCCACATCTTGTTCCCCTCTTCGCCTTCTTCCTTGGCGAAGTACTGCGGCATCTGGTTGTACCCGAAATATTGGAGCATTTGCCACAATGCTTCCGGGTAGCCGCTACGATGAGAACAGTGGGAAACCAACCACCCGTTCTCCAACTGTCTATCTGCTGTCATCTGTAAAAATATATTTGAGAAATGTCAAATATTTATTTAAACAGTAAACCACTGAGTTCTAACATATGAAATGTCATTGAACTCATAAAACTTGGAAACATAGTTCAAATTTTAAACAAATTTGACTGCTGATCTGCTGCTCCCATGACAGCCCTGACCAGTTTCCATTTCAACCTGATTTAGGCCATGTTAAATGCAAAACTAGTCCTGTAGCTCAACACTAAAGTGAAAACTAACTTCAATAGCTTTCCAGAAAGTATTTGCTTGGCCTAAGATCAGTCCTGGTTCAAAAGTTATGAGATGTCAAAATTTACAGAATTTCTGGAGAAAATTGGACAGCACCTCCCTGCTTTAGGTACTGATTTAATCCAAGAATTCCAGTTAATTATGTCCCTAATCTGACAAAACTTTCTGTTACAAAGTTGTAACCCATCTCATGAGCTTTCCAGAACTACCTCATTTGCTATTTTTAGACTTTTATGCAGGAAGTTATGCTTAATTTACAGAGAGTTTACAGAGAGTGTTTGCTCTGCCCTGTTTTCTGGACAGCTTCAATTCTACTGAATTTTTCGACTGGTTAAGTGATGAAACACCTCTGGACCTCAACATAAAAGTTGTAAAGCTCTTCCAAAGCTTTCCAGAAATTTATCATATGACCCCAACCTCGAAAGAACTCAACCTCTAACCTCTGATTAACTTCAGCCTTGATTCAGCTGAAAACAGAGTGCTCTGTCCTTAACAACCTATAAGTTGAAAACTTGTTAACTTTGAATATCTTGTTCAAGGGAAGGAGTTACATCAAGTTTTACTACTTTAGATCAAAACCTTCAAGTTTTAAATGAATTTGTTCATTTAATGGGGTGTGATGTCGATGCGTCACCAGATTATGTCAGTACTACGTCCTCACAAAGAAAAACCTATACCGGACTTAGCCGGCTTCGTTATTTTAATGGCACTAAACTTCACTCGCACACGGATGCTACACGTCTACCGTTTCATGGTCAGGCTACCTGCAGAAACTAAAACAATTGTCAGACTCGGCTGCACACCGAGCCCGGAATCCATACAGTTAGTACAACCGGCCGTCATCACTCGCCCGGATGTTCTCAAGCCAAACACGCCTTGAGTTACGTGTTCACATTTCAGACCACGTGACGGGGTCTCCCAAGTTGCACCACGCACGCCAGGGACAGGCGTTGCTCGTCTTGGTCGTAGGCTAGCTGCTCCTCCGGACTAACAAAGTCTAGGACTTCGGGTTCCTCCTCGACCTTAGCGACTACATGATAGAAGAAATACATGTATCAATTTAAATGCATTTGTATTAAGTTTGAAGTTGTGAAGTCTATAAACCTTAGTAGACAGACCCAATGACTATGAAACTTTTGCTGGGGCTTGGTTACAACCTAAATAGAGATTTGGTCAAGTTTTAGTTGCAGCTAAGCTCATTTGAGCCCTCCACAATTAATTATGTCCTCGACCTTAATTGAAGGTTTTAGGGTGTTCTAAGGATTTTCATGAAACAAACTATGACTTTCTGAAAACTAGATTTTCAGAGGGTTCTAATGGAGTTGGTCTAACTTAATTTGAAGGTTCCTAACTAAAGATATGAGCTAAACAGTTTCAGAGAAAATTCTGAAAATGTTTCTGAACATTTTCTATTTTCTTTAGAACAGTTCCACTAATCACACCATTAGGTGTATCAAATGAGCTCAAATGGATCTGAAACTTTTATGGTAGTTCAGGGATATTTTGGTGAACATCCCAGCAAAATTTCAGGATTTTCCTCCAAAGGATTCTCCAGTTAAAATTCCAAACAGTTTAAACTTTGAGGAATTAATTCTGGAGAAATAAGGAATTTCATGAAGTAAAACTTGACTTGCTAGAAAGTACTCAGAGAGCTGAATCCAGCAAAATTTGGTTCACTCGACTTGGAGCTTTCTAGCCAAAGTTATGAGGATTTGAAGTTTGAAGGAAATCTGAAAATCGGGGAAAAGTTTAAACTCGCGAGTGGGCCCAGGGGACACGCGTCGCACGCCGAGGCGACCGCACTCTGCGGCCCACAGGGTCTTTGCGTGCCAGCACACCCGATCCCGGCCACACCCCGATCCCGATTTAAAATATCTGTCGCTGACAGCTGGGGTCCACCCCCTTCTTCAACCTCGCGACGCCCGCGCTCTGCCGCCGAGGGACTTCGCCGGAGAGCTCGCCGCCGGCTTCTGTACAGCTCCAAACTTCACGATATTGGCCGCCCCTGCCTACTTTCACTCGGAGAACAGGATTTTGGGGTCAGCTTGTCATGACAATGGCCGGTGCATGGTCGGCGACGAGCCGCCACCTCGGAAAGACTTCGGCCATGTCGGCTGACTTCCCTAGCACCTCAACTACTCGAGGAACCGGTCGGGAAGCATCAGTAGACCTCAGGGAAGGTCGACATGAGCTTGAGGCAGCTCGGGGAAGGACCAAAGTAGGTCCACACCGTGCGCCTGATGCTTCCCGTTCGTTCCGCCGTTGGTAAACCTCGAATTACGCCGGGTACAGAGGTTCTCCGGCCAAGGGTTGTGAAGGCAACTTGTGCGTTACCGTGTCTAGTTTGTGTGAGAGCGGATTGAGGCCCTCTAATCCTTTCTAGGGTATGAATTCGACGGAATCGCACCCGAAGGTTGTTCTGCACACAGAAAGGGGAAAACTGGAAATTCGCCGCCGGTGAGCAATCACTCGGGCTGCGGCTCGGGGGTGAGCAGCACCGGTCGCCAGCGCGTCCAAGGGTGCCTTGGCTCGGGCGTGACAACGCCCTGGTTGGGCTGTCCACGGGAGCCCGAGGTGCGGCGGTTTTAAGTCACTGAAGTGATCTTTCGGCATAGCCAATATCAATCGGTTTCAGCTGAGTTTTAGCAGCGGGGATGAAGGAGAAGAGTTCCTAGTACCTTGCCGTAGCTCGAGAGGGGACGGGAAGGCTGTGATCAGCGCTCTCCGATCGATTCCGAGCTGCGGAAAGTGTTTGCCGACGCTGAGTTCTTGCGGGGGAAGAAACGGGTGATGCTTCGGCCGAGGAGGGGGGAGGCGCCTTAAGAAGCCTCTGAACCGCCTCACGCCCGCGCGTGGCCAAGCAGCTGCTGGTGCGGCGGCTCCCCTCGGTGGCGATCGCAGCGGCGGCTCGGTTAACCGAGTGAGAAAGTCTCAGTCGGTTTGATTTGGAGTAGTGGCTGACATGTGGGTCCCACTTCCAATTTTAACCTCTGAAATTTACTCCTAATCACTGTTGTAAACAGTGAGCCCCATAATACCCCTGGTAATTCAAATTATTCACCCATGAGCCATTTGAATTAGTTAGAATTCAAATGGGGTTTGGTTTGAATGAATTTCAGCACAGGTTCAGTTTTGAAATTCAAATAAAGTTTGAATTTCCCCCACTTAGCTCATGTCAAGATCAACTCAAAATGGAGTGAAAATTGGTGTGTGGGCTAACAAAAATGTGCTGAGTAAGAATATGCCTCCCACTTTTGAATTCATGGGATAAAAACAGTTTGAATTTGAATATGGTTTCAAACTGCCCTCTTTCTAGCTATACCCAAAATGACCTCAAAAAGGTTTTGAATTTGGGTGAAACTTGGCATGGACATCCTTAGCAATGTGTAGGAGTTTTTTATATGTCCAGCCCACCTATATCACATGTGGAAAATACCACTTTTGCAATGGGTGATTTTGTTCTCTAATGAGCATGTTGATGGTGGTTACTTGCTCTTCATTTGTGTTCATCAACTTTCCTCAAATGAGGTGTGTGGTGTGGTGATGAACACTTCAATTATGTGTCAAAAACTGAGGCCCTTACAATTTGGAGACCGTAGATCGGAGAATCCAAACTAACAATCCATGGACCAACATCAAGAACAGCCCCGTGGTAGTTCATCCACGCCATTTCTAGAGTCACATCGATCTTATGCCCCTCTAACACAATGAGGGTCGTGGGGTATAATTTTCCACCTAAGCACAAGGGTGCTTTGATCACCACTTCATTAGCGGCTATATTCCCACCAGGGGCGCGGATCAGGTAGTGATCTTTTGGTGTAGAGGTGGAGAGCTCAGCTTTGCACACAAATGTCCTGCTGATGAAATTGTGTGTGGCTCCAGAGTCAAATAAAATTAATACGGGCAGTTCATTGAGGATGAACATTCCCGCTAGCACAGGTGCCCCATCTGGCACATCCTCTAGAGCTGTATGATAAATGCACCCGGATTTTGGTTCTGTTCCTTGAAGCTGAGCACGGGGTTGATTTATACCCTGCTCCGGTGTAGTTTCTCTGTGGTGTATCCTTTCTGGACACTTCCTGCTGATGTGACCCAAATACCCGCACGTGAAGCACGGTTTCTCAGCCGGTTCAAGGTTGCTCGGAGTACGGACACTAGTTGTATTCTGCCGCGGCAAGAACACTTGAGGAACAGAATAACGTGGCTGCATATACCGTTGTTGCAGCTGTCCGACTTCAGAGTATTGAGCCGAACGACCCGAATGTTGCTGGAGTCGTCTAGCCGGCTGCATCAGCTGACAGTTCAAGGTACTGTCTACCACCCTGTATTTCTGCGGAGCACTACTGCTACTCTCCGGTGGTATATGGGTCTTTCTTTTCTCAGCCTGAACTTCCCGCTGAGCATCTTCAACCATGATGGCAGCACTCATCAATTCGTTGAAGTTCTTTCGATCAGCTAAAACAAGTCTCTCCTTTAGCTTGGGATTGAGGCTGCGGAAGAACCATTCACACTTTTGTGCTTCGGTGAGGCGCAAACTGTGCCAGCTTGTTGAACACTCGCGAATGCTCGTATGCACCCCTCCCTCCTTGTTTTAAGGCCAGAAACTCCTCGAGCTTCCACTGAATTATTCCGGAAGGAACATGATACGCGAGAAACGCCTTCCAGAATTCTGCCCATGTAAAGTCATGTCCAGCTGGTAAGGAGGCAAGTTGATTTGCCCACCATGCACTGGCGGACCCGTGAAGTTGTTGCGCTGCGTATAAAACCTTCTGATGTTCGGTGCATTGAAGCAACCCGAACTTAGACTCAACGGTACGGATCCAGCTATCCGCCACCAGAGGATCCTCAGCTTCAATGAAAACCGGTGGTTGAGTTGCCAAGAACTCAACATAGGAATTCAGTTGAGGTTGGCGCAAGTCTTCGTCTTGACATCCCCCTTTACGGGATGTATTCATCACCAGGGTGCGGAGCAAGTCGGTTCGCTCATCGCTTGCACCCGTCATGGCAGCCAGAATGTCCGCCATTGTGACCGTGGGTGAAGGTCCTGGTGGAGGCTGCGGTTGCGGAGCTCGCTGCTCCCGCTGTGGAGAGTTATCACCACCACCACCACTGGAACCACCCACCTCACTCATGGAACGAGATCACACCATTCTGCAATTGCACGAGTTCATTATCAGTTCAACAGTATCACTTGATTTATTCCATAAACAAAGTAGTGCAACACTGATAATGAAGTCTTAACATGTAAGCAAATTGATTTAAGCGCAAACTGATGTAGCTAACAGCAAGGATTTAAAAGCATATTGACCGGTCCTTAAACAAACCAGATTTCGATCCAGTTAAAAGCATTTTCATAACTCATGTTGCATACCAAAGTTAAAGTTAACTTCAATATCTTTCCAACGAGTATCCAAATGCCTCCTTAGGGATCGAAAAGTTATGATTGCTCAAAGTGGACAGAGTTTCCGAATAAACTTTGCCAACATCACCTTTGTATGTGGCTGACTTTATCACAGTTGTATATGAAAATACAACAAGAATCTGAACAACATTTGAACTACAAAAATGTTGCATATCTCATAACCTTTCCAACGATGTATCACAGACTCCTTAGGGATTTTTCTACAGGAAGTTATGGCTTAAAAACAGAAAAGTCCAGAGAGGTTTTGCTGCTGTCCTGATTCTGAACAGTTTGCCTTCATCTGGTCTTTTCACCAACTTAACTTGTGGTTTTGCTCTGGAGGTCTACAAGAAAGTTGTAGAGCACTTGAAAAGCTTTCCAGAACTGTGTCATAAACCTTAATTGGTTAAAGCTATCCTGAGTTATGCTCTGTTAAAGTCCAGCAAGAATTCCTGCCAGAAATAGAGCACTCTGTTTTTGAAATCTTTGAAACCTAAACCTTCTCTCATTTGAATCTTAGCTCAAAATAAGAGTTCAGTAACTAATACTTATTTCAAACATCCATTTTTAGTTGAAAGTTAGTTCATGAATTATTTCTTCATAGGGAAGGAGTTATTAAGTGTAGTACGGTGTCGATGCACCGTAAGAAGCATGTCGGTACTACGTAGCCTCACCAAAGGAAATCCTAAACCGTATTATACCGGCATATCCGTTTAATCAGTGGCACTAAGACGGTCTCTCGCACACGTGTACTACACGGAATACGTACGTGGTTGGTACCTGTAGAAGAACACTCAATAGTGGTGCACTCAAAGGTTGTTTCATTTCAGGCAGTTCCAAATTTGAAAGTAAATACAAACGCCCGTATCATTGCCATATGGCCGTCCTTGAGTTAAGTCACGTCTCAAGGTACATGATCGTGTTTCAACACCACACGACAGGGAACCCGAGTATATCATGAACGGGTCGTCACGGTTGGGAATGTTATCAACCCAACAGATACCACCTACTGCCCTGCAGGGCACGCCGATGGCAAGCGCTGCGTCTGTCCTTTAAGGCTATTTCCAGAAGAACACACTCTCGCGTTACTGACCACACGATGGGGTCTCCACTTACTTGCCTATTGCATGCTAGGGATCAACGTTTCATATGAACTCAGGAACATGAAGAGTCCAAGAGTTTCATATTGGCGTCTCACACCAAGCTGTGAGTCCTATCCCTGAACCACTTTCCTCGTCAGGGGAGCTAACCGAAATTGAACCGCTTTCGGTGGCGTTCCTTACCATGCTTACCTGAGCGTAGGTGCGTCGTTACATAACCAAAATTCAGAATTATAACACATATGTTAGTGCTGCCACTTTAAGTAACTATACTACTATAATCCTTATGTGGGCCTAATACCGTTTCCTCACCGTATCCTAAGTTTTTGTCGTAATATGATCCTTATTCAGTGCGCTATTACCGATGCAGCTCTGATACCATGCTGTGAGGGCCCGTCCATCCCGGTTCACTCACAGGGACGGGGCACCTCCCCCGGGAATCGCATTGGGTGGTGCTGTGCGATGCGGCACCCAATAGCACACATAATAAAGCGTCATATTACATAAAACAAGCGGAAGCTTACAAAGTGTTGGTTTTACAAATACTTCTCAAAATAATCTACAGAGGAAGACTATTACAACTCACGTCTCATACCTATGCTAAGCAACAGAGAAGGTGTCCAGCCCGCGGACCCTTCTCACTAGCAACACTATCACCGTAGCAGCGGCAGGGGTTGTAATGAGTTCACCACTCGGAGAGCTCCGAGTCTCATCAGACACCCGTACTTAGTAGCGTACAGTTACTACCTGCAAAACAACTTATGCAATATCTGTGAGCACGAAGCTCAGCAAGACTGACCCGTCACCCTAGTCATGAAACTCTACATGATGAAAATAGAGGGCTGAATATAGAAGTTTGCACAAAAGGTGAACTTGAGCTAAAGGAGAGTCCTTACTTTCAGGTTTTTAAGCCACTTTTATATGCCTCGCGCAATTTACATCGAGACTCCACAATCAAACAAGAAATGCTTTATCTCGATGTCACTTGCCCGAGGGGAAAGTAACTTTAGTGAGCTACCCTAGACTCATACGGACCTTGCGCCATCAACGTCGAGACTCCACAATCAAACAAGAAACGCTTTGCCTCGACGCTACTAGCCCAAGGTGGAAATTAAATTTAGTGAAAGTGTTGATCGTTCCTCATCTCCATTATGAGGATTACTCACAAAGTATATTAAATGTTTTCCCAGTTGATTACTACGTCACGACTCAGTGTACAAGTATGCTCACTACCGCGAGCGACGGTGATTGCAATCAAAAACACCCGGCTGACACGACACGTATGCCCGTACTCGATGTTGCACACAGCAACCATCACTGACGTCGTACGTGGCAACCTTTCACACGACACCCAAATGTCGAACCGGTCCCACCGACTGGGATTAAGTCTCTCTACGGCAAACCCTCGTAGAGCCGACTTCTCTATCCTTTCAGCATTGGCATCAGACGATGAGGTATGCCTCGACACCCAGGTTAACATGTTACATCGGTTTCCTGGGTCCCATATAGCCAGTATGCATCCGGTACACATCTCAAACTGGTCCAGCGGGGCCGCACATGAGAACGGGCCTTAATCGACTCAGACATAGACTAGGTTCACAGGACCACGTCCTTGATCCTTCCATCCACTGCCCGGTCTCCATTCCCAACTATGAGGATCAATTCCCAACTCTTCCGATTGATCACCCTTAACCCCGTTTCACGAGTAGGAAACTGCCCACTCCAGTTTTGCTTCTTTTAATCCACTTTTGTTAATTTGAGATCAGCAGTTATAATCAATTTATAACCTACTCTACATTATACTCCAGGGTTTTCTGGGTCATGCATTTGGAGTGTCATACCACCTAGGCTTAATACAATAAACAGAATACTAGACATATAAAGTGAATACAAATGAAAACTTGTAAGTTTTGATGCAAACCGGGGCTTGCCCGTGTTTTGCAGGTGACTTATATATATATATATATATATATATATATATATATATATATATATATATATATATATATATATATATATATATATATATATATATATATATATAAAGTTCAGTTAGTGAAGACCACTTGGTGCTTGATCAACTGCTTTCCTCCTTCCTTGATCTCTACTCCGATGACTTCAACTCCTCCACGTAGATACTACACGTAATGAATATGTATATGGATTTAATTGTAAAGATTTTGCTACAAGTTCCAATAACAAGTTTTTAGAAACTGGAACTCTGTTTAAGAATTTAAAATGACACTGATGCTAGTGGTTTGGGTTTGGGTCTAAGTAACATGATTAAGTGCTAAGTGTTTTTCCCCTCTTCTATATTGATCACCTTAAGAGGTTAAACAGAACAGGGGTGATCCAGAGCTCCAATGGAGCTGAGAATTTTCATGTGAGTTCCTTGTCACAAGAAAGTCCTCTGGACCAACAATTAGCACTTTTCATTGAGTGGTTTGTTCAGAACAATTTTCTAAGCAATTAAGCAAAGAATAATTAATTCTGAGATCACATCCATGTTCATGCCAAGCTGAGTGAACTACAATTTCAAATTATAGTTCATATAGCTTGCAAGAATTTTCCTAGAATTTTTGGAGCTAAGATTTACCCCGAACTGAATTTCCAAATTCAGGAACTTCTCTGATAATGTTTCTGTATTCAAATTGCCCTGAGCAAATCAACTCCAAATGATCTGAAAATTTTACAGGTGTTCACTAACATCCTAGAGACTATTCTGTCAAAATTTGAGGATTTTTGGATTAACCGAACTCCCTCAAGAATTCTTTTGCTGAAAAGGTTTAAAGAAGTTTCCAGAATTAAATACTGAGTTTCATACAAATTAGGTTTCATATTTGGATAGTACTCTATTAGAGGAATCCAGCAAAATTTGTTTCACAAATTTTGGATTCTCCTACCCAAAGTTGTGGCCCTCCAAAGTTCAAACTAGAAACTGAAATCCCCAAAATGTTTAAATGCCTGCCAGTGGGTCCCACCCGGCAGGCCTTCTCCTTTCTCGCGCCAAACAGGGCCCGCGGCGGTGCCCTCCGGTGAGCGTCGCCGGAATGGCTTTCCCGGTCATCTCCCGACCTCAGACTCGCCGCCCCTCCCGTAACTCGTGGTGCTGAACTCGTCTAAGGTGTCGCCGGCGGCCGTAGATCGCTGGAAAGGGGTGCGCGGCGGCGGCAGTGTCCGCTAGGGTTCTGGTGAGCTCGGAAATTGCCTAAACTGCATCAAAACTGTCGGGAATTGCTTGGAGAGTACCGTGGCAGCTTGCGAATGTCGGAAATGGGCGCCAAATCTCGTGAAAAAGCTGGCAGCATAGAGCTCCACGGTGACCCGAGACAATTTCTTCATGGCGGCACGAAAAATAGCTATAACTCGGTCAATCCTTGGTGTTTTCGCTCGATTCTTCTTCGAGGATGACCGCTAAGAGGTATAGAGGCTGTGTGCAAGCTCGCCCGAGCTTAGGTGGACTGTGCCGCTAGAATTTTGGGGTAGACCGACCCCATACCCCCATGCACCATGTTTCAGGAACTTTGGAAATTCTCTATGCTTGGTCCATCAAACGCTACACGGTTTGCAGCTACATGAACTAGGGATCATGGCGCACCTTTTTTGTGTTGAGGAGGGATTGTGAAAAGAGCCGTAGCTCGCTGTCCACGGTGACCCGACTTGGCTTCCGCCGGTGAGCTCTGTTCCTTGGCGCCAGTTGCTGAATTGCACGCGCCACAGGCTAGGAGCCTCGGCGTTGTGGGGCTGGTGTGGTAGAGCATGCACGGGCGCTGGTTTTCTGTGTTGCCGGCGCGAGCAACCGAGGCTCGGTTGGGGCCGGCGATCGGGAAAAGGAGAGTGCGGCGGTGAGCGCCGGTTTCTGTTCGTGCGTGAGCAAAACAGCGAGAGTGCGACCCAGTGAGGAAGGCAACGTGCTTCGGTTGGCTACGGGGTAAAGATCAGGCCAGCGTGAATTGGAGCAGGAGGTGGAGCCTTGGGCGGTGGAGCAGCCGCTCGGTGTCGCCCGGGGGCAAAACCTCGGTGGAGTGAGGAACAGAGAGAAAAGACTTAGGGGTTAAGTCTACTCATCCCTATGACATGTGGGCCCCACTAGTCAGTACCCCTTATCCTCAAAAGATCTCCAAAACTTGGCAAGTGATCAATTCAAATGTTTGGATTGGATAATGAGCTGCATTTGGATAGTTGGACAAATTTCATGCAAATTCAAAAGCACATTTGGATTCTTTGTACATTTAACTCCATTTGGATAAATGGGTCGCAAACATTTTAAAAATTTAATGAAACTTTGCCCAACCGCTAATTTCGACCCAAGGAATCCATGGATGCAACTTGATTCTTGTGTTATCTGCTGCAAACAAGAGTTTGAACACAACAGTTTTGAATTACCATTGTGTCCTCCCCTCATTTGAAATTTGAGTTGAACATTTGGTTTGACTTCTGATTTTTAAACCCTTCCATTGCACTTGAGTACTTCAACTCTGTGGTCTTAACCCACCAAGGGTCCAAACATGCAAATAACCCTAAGTTGGTTTTTGAACAATTTTTCATGTGTTATCATATGTAAAAAAGTTGAAACCAGCCCCTTTTTCATACACATGACAACCACATTTGTGCAAACTCATGATTCTTTGTATTCATACTTTTGGGACCTTTACAGGAGAATGGTGATTCGAGCCTGCCGGTAAAACCTCAGTGAGTCCATACATCTAGTAGCCCCTTTGTAAAGGCTATTTTTTGATCTCTTGGCCACACCGACGATTGTGTACTGGTATAATGGAGGTTCTGCAGTCGCCGACAGGTGACGAAATCACGAACTTGTGGGTAATGTGGTGCCACCTCTGCAGAGTGTAAAACTATCATGATAGCCGTGCTTCCGGTCACAAGCACCTGGACAACACCCATGATTAGAGGGAAAAACTTGGGATATTCGGTATGGTTATGGTATGGTCATTGGGATTGGTTTTGGGACTGTTTTGAGTCATGACAATGAGTTCGGCTTCGGCTATATGAATATGAGATGGTTATGAATTGTTTATGAGTATGAGATGAACTTGAGAAGGATTAATGGCTGAATGAGACTTGATAAGTGGTGAATTATGATGAGAAAATGTTGCTGAATTACTTGGTCATGTTGGGATAAATTTCACTTACAAATAGTTTCTGTTTTTACCATGTTTGTGAAATAAAATCTGCTTGCTGCAATGAGCCTTTTTATTTCCTACCTTGTTGAAAGCTACATGTCATACTTTTCCCGCACTTGCTGAGTACGACATGTACTCACCCTTGCATTACCACATATACATCCGCTACAGGAGATGAGTACTTCGAGGACCATGTGGAGTACTAGGCGTGCGAACTACCGTCAACATGCCTGTGGAGTCGAAGATGGAGCCTGCTGCCTTTATTGATATTCCGCTGTCGTTTAGAGCCTTCCGCTGCAAGAATAAGATAGACATTCATGAGTGAGATAATGAGTTGATGTAATAAAGTACTTAAACCCTATTTATTCATGGTTATATTCTGAATTCAGTTTGTGGATTACGTGTGTATGTGTGATGAACATCCTGGGTACACATGCATTCACTTGGTTCTATTTTCAGAACCATGTGTCACAGAATGGTATCAGAGCCACGCTGACCGTAGGACGCAAGACTAGGTAGAATGGACACTCTAAAACATATAGGAACACCCCTCTAAACCGCAATTTTTGAAAATTGCTTGCTGCTGCACTTTTCTTGTCAATTCAGCCACCGCAAAGTGCTATTTTCAGCCTCTCTTTTCTTTTCTCTTGGACAGCAACGCCTTTGCTTTCTTGCTCCATAACTTCTGAAGTATTGGGAATTATTTCTTCCTTCTCTAAAGTTTCTCATGTCTTATTTATAGATGCCGGTGACCAGGAGCACAGCACGCAAAAGAGCTCGTCCACCACCACGTGGGAGTGCTCTTAACCCCATTGAGGTGTCCGATGGACCATATTAGGAGGAACTGAAGACGGAACCTCATGATAAAGATGAAGTCAATAGCTTTATGCATGACGAAGAGGATCCGGAAGAGGTGGAACCATTCGAAGACGACATGGAAGATGATCCACAAGAACGGCATTGGTACGCACCTCAGGAGGAGTTTCACACGGGCTTACACCCCGTAGAGCCTCATGAAGCTATGACGGGAGGAGATGAACCCGAGGAGGAGCCACACCTTGCTGAGACCAATAATGAAGGTGATGAATGGGCCAGCCATTCAGTTCAAGAATTTCGGTCCGTTGGAATGGAAGGAGGACACACATCCAGGGAGCTCAAAGAATTTCTGGATTGCTGCAGCTTATATCCACAGTATCTCCTCAAGAAAGTCCCTCATCGCGGACATGAAGAGTGGAAGGCTGATGTAACCATCCTATCTAACGGTAGGGTTGTCACAAGGCACTTCACACCCACATGGAGAGCTACAAGGGCAGAAGCTATGGATGAAGCTGCATGGGAAGCACTCACCGGACTGTGCTACGCCTTCCATGAACAGCTTGAGGGCACCACTTTTGAGCTGCACCCGTGTCGGAAGAGTGGTACAAGGGAGATCATTGGACCCCGTGTAACAGCTCTTTCCTACCCACAAACAGCTGGCAAGTCTCAGAGGTTGCTCGTGAAGTTAGGAAACCGCTACGCAAGCGCACAAGAAGAGATCCATTACCTCCGCAAGAAGCTGTATTTTCTGGAGAAACATGAGGAGACTCGTGCCAATGCAGGAGCAAATGGAGCACCAGCGCCATCTAACCCTACATGGACTGCCGACTCACCATGGTGTGCGCCCATGTATGGACCACCCCCGTCCCACGGCGAGAACAGCACCGGTTCACATGATTAAGTTTAGGATTCCCATTGAATAAGCTGTAATAGGAACTTTTAAATCGTAGTAGCTTAAATAGGAGTGGTGTGTTGAACTTTTGTGATGATTGCTTGGTTTGTGTGCTGATGTGAGTTGTGGGACGCTTCGGCAAATGTCCACATCCACATATAGTGGAGAGATGTGAGATGCTTCGGCACGTGTTCACATCCTCATATAGGCTGAAATTAATAAAAGAAGATATTTAGTTCAAACACATTGATGCATATAGTTGGGGGGATCTATTTAACTTCTATTTTCTATTCTTCTCTACTCTCTCTCACAGATGGTGAGGGAAAAGCCAGCCATCAAAGGAGGAATGCGCGTGGCAACAATGAACCACAAGAGGATGGCAACGTTGAAGTTTCTGAAAATGCTAACCCCGGGGCTGATGCAAGCAACCTTGAACGGTTGATGGCTATGCAGAACCAGCTCATGCAAACTATGATACAAACGTTGGGACAGCTGCAAGCCAACAACAACAACAATCCTAACCCCGTTCCTGCACCCCCACCGCCACCACCGCCGGCTCACAACAGATTGGGAGAGTTCATGAGGACTGGGCCACCTACTTTTGCACAAGCTAATGATCCTATGGAGGCTGATGATTAGTTGAAGTCCATGGAAAAGAAGTTTTCTATTGTTCAGTGCAATGATCGGGAGAAAGTTCTCTTTGCATCGCACCAACTTATGGGAGCAGCCGCTGACTGGTGGGACACTCTTTGCAATGCTCATGTCAACCAGGAGACTATCACTTAGGCTGAATTCAAGGAGAGTTTCCGCTCTCATTACATCCCTGCTGGAGTCATGATGCTTAAAAGGCAAGAGTTTGAAGGTCTCCGCCAATGAAGGAAGAGCGTGAATAAATACCTCAACAAGTTCACACAGCTGTCAAGGTATGCTCCAGAAGATGTCAACTCGGATCAAAGGAAGCAATACTTGTTCATTAGAGGATTTAACAATGAGATCAAAGTTCAGCAGCTCAACAACGATTCTGCAAACTTCCAGAAGCTCGTTGACAAAGCTATAGTGGTTGAGAGCAAGATCCATGAGATTGAGCAAGAGGGCAAGAGGAAGATGCCATACCAGCCACAAGGGAGCAATGTACGTCCCCATTTCATGCCACCAGCTGCACCACAGTATGGCTCGTCCACTTCTACTTTCAGCCCTGTAAATCCACCTCGCCGTAATCAACCACCGCAGCAACGTCCTGTTATGCAAGCACCTCGTATGCCATTGCCTCCTGCGCCCCGTCCCAACATGGGCGCATATGCTCAAAACCAGCCTCGCCCCAACATTCCTGCTGTTTTGGGCAACAAAGCATGCTTTTCATGTGGAGAGGTGGGACACTTGGCAAGTCAGTGCCCGAAGAAAGGCCTTGGACAGCCGACCAACGCACCAAAACAGAACCCACGGCTGAATGGAGGAGCTACGCAAGGTAACCGTGGGCAGCAGAACTACGCTCGTGGCAACGTGAATCATGTCTCCTCCGAGGAAGCACAAAAAGCTGAGGACGTCGTAATTGGTATGTTTCTTCCCAACTCCAACCCAGCCACTGTTTTATTTGATTCCGGAGCACCGCATTCATTCATATCATCCAAGTATGTTGCCAAGTATAATATGCCCATATCACACATAAAACACACTATGTTGGTTAATTCTCCCGGTGTAGAGATGAGGACTAATATAGTATGTCCAAAAGTAAACCTTAAAATAAGGGGGGTAGACTTTCTTGCCAACCTTATTGTCTTGGATTCCCAAGTGATTGATATAATACTTGGAATGGATTGGTTAAGCAAGCACAACAGAGTGATTCAATGTGCTGAGAGGAGCGTGCAGTTGACAAATGAGCACGGTACTCGTATTGAGTTTGAGTCAGCCCAACCGGCAACCGAGAAGGCAGCATTGAACCACGTCGAAGAAGCAACATTGGAAAGCATTCCGGCGGTTCAACAATTTTCAGATGCGTTCCCAGAAGAACTCCTAGGTATGCCACCTGACCGGGACATTGAATTTGCCATTGATTTAGTACCTGGAACTGTATCTATAGCAAAAAGGCCATATAGGACGCCCGCTAATGAACTAGTGGAACCTAAGAAGAAAATTCAGGAGCAGCTAGAAAAGGGTTTTATACGCCCAAGCTCGTCACCATGGGGAGCCCCCGTGCCCTTCGTAGATAAGAAGGATGGGACCCAAAGGATGTGTGTGGATTATAGGTCTCTCAATGAGGTGACAATCAAGAATAAATACCCACTGCCCCGTATAGAGGACCTGTTCGACCAAATGAAAGGTCCTCGAATTTTCTCCAAGATTGATCTTCGGTCAGGATACTTTCAGCTGAAGATTAAGCCCTCCGACATACCCAAGACTGCATTTCGAACACGGTATGGTTCATATGAATATACCGTTATGTCTTTTGGGTTAACGAATGCACCGGCATACTTTATGTACCTCATGAATAAGGTCTTCATGGAGTACTTGGACAAGTTTGTCGTAGTTTTCATCGACGATATAATGGTGTATTCGAAAAGCGAGGAAGAACATGAAGAACAATTGAGATTGACGTTGCAAAAACTGCGAGAGCATCAATTGTATGCCAAGTTCTGCAAGTGTCAATTTTGGCTAAAGGATATATCGTTCCTAGGCCACATCATCTCCGAGGGAGGAGTATCGGTTGATCCCGGAAAAGTGGGAGATGTTTTGAAGTGGAATCAACCGCAGAATGTGAGAGACATTTGGAGTTTTCTTGGGATAGCTGGATACTACCGCCGTTTCATCAAGGATTTCTCCAAAATAGCGAAGCCTATGACTGAATTTCTTATGAAGGGGAAAGCATTTCAGTGGACACCAGCGTGTCAAGAAAGCTTTGAAGAACTAAAGAAGAGGTTAACAACAGCGCCGATTTTGGTATTGCCAGACGTGAGCAAGAGCTTCGACATATATTGTGACGCATCAAGACAAGGGCTTGGATGTGTGCTCATGCAAGAAGGACAAGTGGTAGCCTATGCGTCGAGGCAACTAAAGAAACACGATCTGAATTACCCCACACATGACTTGGAACTTGCAGCCGTGGTACATGCCTTGATGATTTGGAGGCATTATATCCTTGGCCACCGATGTGAGATCTATACGGATCACAAAAGACTCAAGTATATATTCATGCAAACAGATGTGAATTTGAGGCAACGTCGATGGTTGGAACTCATCAAGGATTATGATGTTGGAATGAACTATCACCCCGGAAAGGCCAATGTAGTAGCTGATGCGTTGAGCCGAAAGGGAGCATGTCACCAACTCACGGTTCGGGAGATGCCGCCCGAGCTGCGCAAGGGGTTTGAACGGTTACATCTCGGGTTCTTGAACGAGATGGAAGTGATAGAACTCAACTCTTCGCTGGAATAAGAGATACGAGATGGCCAAGCAACGGATGAGGAAATCAAGGAAAGAATCCGACAAGGCATAGAAAAGGATTTCAAGGAAGACGATAAAGCCACGCTTTGGTTAGGGAAAAGGATTTGTGTGCCTAACGTGAAGCACATCTGCGACACGATATTAAAGGAGGCACATGACTCACCTTATTCCATACACCCCGGCTGTACAAAGATGTACAAGGACCTGAAAACTTGCTATTGGTGGGATGGTATGAAAAGAGACATAGCTGAATATGTTGCCTTATGCGATACGTGCCAATGGGTGAAGGCCGAACATCAAAGACCCGCTGGACTGTTGCAGCCATTGAAAGTACTCGAGTGGAAGTAGGAAGACATCAGCATGGATTTCGTCGTTGGATTGCCACGTACTCAATCGGGTTATGACTCTATTTGGGTTATCATGGACCGATTGACAAAAACAGCCCATTTCCTTCCTGTTAAAACCAAGTACAGCGTTGCACGACTAGCCGAGCTGTACATGGAGCAAATCGTGTGTCGCCATGGAGTTCCGAAGAGGATAGTTTCAGGTCGGGGTTCTCAATTTACCTCTAGGTTCTGGAAGAAGCTGCATGAAGCTATGGGTACACGACTGGATTTTAGCTCCACTTATCACCTGCAGACTGACGGGCAAACTGAGAGGACAAATCAAATTTTGGAAGACATGTTGAGGGTTTGCGCCTTGAAACATGGGCGTAGTTGGGATAGGAGCTTGCCGTATGCTGAATCCTCATACAACAACAGCTACCAAGCCAGCTTGAAGATGTCACCCTTCGAAGCATTGTATGGTAGAAGGTGTAGAACGCCGCTGTTCTGGAATGAGACAGGAGAGAGCCAAGTGTTTGGGCCCGAAGTGCTGCAAGATGCTGAGAAGCAAGTCCAAACGATAAGAGAAAATTTGAAGGCTGCTCAGTCACGACAAAAAGGTTATGCGGACAATAGGCGAAGAAAATTGACCTTCGAAGTAGGAGATTTCGTGTATCTTAAGGTATCGCCTATCCGAGGCCACCGACGGTTTAACGTCAAGGGAAAGTTAGCACCCCGCTACATCGGGCCATTCAAGATTTTGGACAATCGAGGAGAAGTAGCCTATCAACTAGAGCTGCCAACGCACCTCTCCGACGTGCATGACATGTTTCACGTATCCCAACTCAAGAAGTGCTTAAGAGTACCGGAAGAACAAGTACCGATGGTGTGACGCCCGGTCCCATAAAACACGGAACCCAGCTAATGCATATGTGTGCCCAGGATGGTCATCACACATACACATGTAATCCACAAACTGAATTCAGAATATAACTACGAATAATAGGGTTTAAGTACTTTATTACATCAATCTCTTACTTATTCTTGCTGATGTTGCTGATGTTTACGTAATAATGTAAGGTTGAGTACATGACATACTCAGCAAGTGCGGGAAAATATGATATGTAGCTTTCAACAAGGCATGGAACAAAAAGGCTCATCGCAGAAAGCAAAGTTTATTTCACAAACATGATAAAAACAGCAACTATCTTTAAGTGAGTTTGATCCCAACATATATCCAATTAAAACAGTAACATACCTCCATCATAATTTACCACTTATCACGTCTCATCCAGCCATTAATCTTTCTCAACTTTATCTTATGCTCATTATAACCATCTCATGTTCATATCCATCTCATCATCCAAAAACCAATCTCATTACCAAGACTCAACAGTCCCAAAACTAATCTCATTACCAAGACTCAACAGTCCCGAAACCAGTCTCATTACCAAGATTCAACAGTCCCGAAACCAATCTCAAGACCATACCATAACCATAACCAAATACCCATCCTGATAACCATCCCATCTAATCATGTGAGTTGGCCAGATGCTTGTGACCGTAAGCACGGCTATCATGATAGTTTTACACTCTTAAGAGGTTGCACCACTTTACCCACAAGTTTGTAATTTCATCATCCGTCGGCGACTGCAGAACTCCATTATACCAGTACACAACCGTCGGTGTATGGCCAATAGATCACAAAATAGCCTTTACAAAGGGGCTACAAGATGTATGGACTCACTAAGGTTTCACCAGCAAGCTCGAATCACCATTCTCCCACCTACGGGCCCCCTCTTGTGCCATGCAGTTCCCAGGGCAGTCCTCTCTCGACTCCCGTTCCCCGCGCCTTCCACGGTCCATAACAATCTAGCAACTTACCTAATTAGTCATCTAAGCCGCACCCATATTTGGCCTTGTGGTGGCACTGTTTTCCTGGCATGTGCTGGCATGAACCGGTTCATAGATCTATGGCAAGTAAACCACCATCTCATTCTACCACATCCACGAACCAAGCTTGCCTAGATCTCCCCCGATTCTATGCTTATTATTATCATCAAGTTCTCATCATCATTATTCATATGAGTGCAGTACTTAGACATGTTCTACTTCGCCTTCCCGTATCCCGTAGCTTAAGCAAAGCAAAAAGTAAAAACAACCATACCCGACTCATAAACTTTCCCGGCGACAAGGATGGTTAACAAAACTAGTAAACTTCTATGAAAGGGTTTCCCATCAAGTTGACTCAAGCATAAACATTTTCGCAAACAAAACAGTTTCAAAACTGTGACGCCCGGTCCCGTAAAACACGGAACCCAGCTAATGCATATGTGTGCCCAGGATGTTCATCACACATACACAGGTAATCCACAAACTGAATTCAGAATATAACCACGAATAATATGGTTTAAGTACTTTATTACATCAATCTCTAACTTATTCTTGCAGCGGAAGTCTTATTCTAGCAGCGGAAGTCTCCAAACGATAGCGGAAGCAAACTAAACACGGCAGCGGCTCTATCTCCAACTCCACAAGCAAGTTGACGGTAGTTCGCACGCCTAGTACTCCACATGGTCTTCGAAGTACTCCTCTCCTGTTGCTGATGTTTACGTAATAATGCAAGGTTGAGTACATGACGTACTCAGCAAGTGCAAAAAAAATATGATATGTAGCTTACAACAAGGTATGGATAAAAAGGCTCATTGCAGAAAAGAAAATTTTTGTTTCATAAACATGATAAAACAGAAACTATCTTTAAGTGAGTTTGATCCCAACATATATCCAAAACAGTAACATACCTCCATCATAATTTACCACTTATCACGTCTCATCCAGCCATTAATCTTTCTCAACTTTATCTCGTGCTCATAATAACCATCTCATGTTCATATCTATCATATAACCGAAAACCCACCACATTGTCATGACTCAACAGTCCCGAAACCAATCTCCTTACCAAGACTCAACAGTCCCGAAACCAAATCTCAAGACCATACCAATAACCATCCCAACCATCAATCTAATCATGTGAGTTGGCCAGGCACTTGTGACCGTAAGCACGGCTATCATGATAGTTTTACACTCTTAAGAGGTTGCACCACTTTACCCACAAGTTTGTGATTTCGTCAACCGTCGGCGACTGCAGAACCTACATTATACCAGTACACAACCGTCGGTGTATGGCCAAGAGATCACAAAATAGCCTTTACAAAGGGACTACTAGATGTATGGACTCACTAAGGTTTCACCAGCAGGCTCGAATCACCATTCTCCCACCTACGGGGCCTCCTCTTGTGCCATGTAGTTCCCAGGGCAGTCCTCTCTTGACTCCCATTCCATGTACCTTCCATGGTCCATAAAAATCTAGCAACTTACCTAATTAGTCAGCTAAGCCGCACCCATATTTGGCCTTGTGGTGGCACTGTTTTCTTGGCATGTGCTGGCATGAACCGATCCTTAGATCTACGACAAGTAAACCACCATCTCATTCTACCATATCCACAAACAAAGCTTTGCTAGATCTCCCCCGATTCTATGCTCGTTATTATCATCAAGTTTTCATCATCATTATTCATATGAGTGCAGTACTTAGACATGTTCTACTTTGCCTTCCCGTATCCCGCAGCTTAAGCGAAGCAAAAAGGAAAAACGACCATACCCGACTCATCAACTTTCCCAGCGACAAGGATGATTAACAAAACTAGTAAATTCCTATAAAAGGGTGTCCCATCATGTTGACTCAAGCATACACATTTTCACAAACAAAACAGTTTTCAAAACATGGGATCAATATGGTCAAGGGGCACTTGCCTTGCTCCTGTGGCTCTTGTTGCTCACGTGCCTCGAAGTCTCGGTGCTGTTGTTCTTTGTAGATGGCTTCCCGAGCTTGTCCTTCTACTCACGATCACGCACATACAAGATTTACAGCAATCAATCAGCATGCACAAACTTTACTCAAGATGCAATGGTGCAAATCCTATGATGCTGTTTTATTAGATCAGTTTGTACGTGTTATTGCATGTTTTACTGGGCTTGCATGGGGTTTTATGGTGAACAAGGGTGTAAGGATCAAGTGTGGACGTGGTGATGATCTTGACTCAAGATCTAGATCAATACCACCGTCAAAAACCGATCAACATGTGATCTGTCCACACGAAAAAGCTTCTGCTCGAAGAAACAGATGCGTAGAAACCGGGATGATGTCGTAAGGTGGTAACGAAGACCTACCTCGGCCTTTCTCCTAGCAATGGCAGCAGGACAGATCATCGGCTCTCTTCCGGCGATGGCGATCGTGACAGGGCTCGTCGGCGGTCTCACCGGTGGCTGGACTCCGGCGAAGGGGGTTTAACTCGGCGAGTTGGGGGCTAGGGCCTCTAAATTGTCGACTTGGGAAAAGGTGTTATGGCCAAGGGGGTTTTTGGGTTCTATTTGTAAAGGAATAAGGAAGAGTCCTACTCTGATTGGATTTCAAATAAGAGTCCTATTCAATTTGTTTTGAATCTTAACAACTTATCTCCAATTGATTTGGTGCGGTAGCAATGTGAAAATCGTGTCGGTTTCCTCAGTATCGGGTATTCCCGCGCGCACAGGAGAAAAACCGCTTAAGGATCTCGTCACCTCTGCAGCGGTGAGCTCCGAAGGCGCCAGGTGTCCAGCGGGGGTCGGGCCTCCCTTTTTCCCCAGGGGCGGGCTCCGGTTGCGCCGCGTGTCTGGCGGGCGGGACCTCCCTCTCCCTCAGAGATGAGCTCCACGTGCACCACGAGTTTGGCGGGCGGGACCTCCCTCTCCCTCAGAGGCGAGCTCCACGTGCGCCACGTGTCAGTGCTGGACCTCCCCTCTCTACAGAGGCGAGCTCCGAGAGTGCCACTTGTCAGTGCCGGACCACCCCTCTCTACAGAGGCGAGCTCCGAGAGTGCCAAGTGTCAAATCAGTGTCGGACCTCTCTTCTCCTCGGAGGTGAGCTCCGAGGATGACACATGTCAAGTAGTGTCAGACCTCCCTTCTCCTCGGAGGTGGGCTCCGAGGATGACACGTGTCCAGTAGGACCGGACCTCACTCCCTCTGCAGGGGTGAGATCGGAGAGCGACACGTGTCCCGCAGGTCGGACCTCTTGGAGGCGAGCTCTGAAGGCTCCACGTGTCCCGCGCGGCTGGGTCTCGCTTCTCCGCAGAGTCTAGCTCCGGAGGTGACATGTGTCCCGTGGGGTCGGGCCTCGCTTCCCTGTAGAAGCGAACTCCGCAGGCGACACATGTCCAGTGGGGCCGGACCTTGCCCCTTCCGCAGAAATGAGCTCCGAGCCTGCCACATGGCCAGTCAGTGACGGACCTCACCCCCTCTACAGGGGTGAGCTCCGAAGGCGCCACGTGGCAAGCGGTCCGCGGGAAGTGTCTACAGCGCTCCTCGGCGAACTGGTATTGGCTCCTTTCGGCTATCTTTCTGGTTCTTTCTCCGTTTCTACTTTTTTTAAAATGTTTCTCTATAAGAAATATGTATGCATGCATGGATTTAAAATTGAGGGTGTTACAATGACATGGGATCAATATGGTCAAGGGGCACTTGACTTGCTCCTGTGGGTTTTGTTGCTCACGTGTCTCGAAGTCTTGGTGCTGTAGTCCTTCGTAGATGGCTTCCTGAGCTTGTCCTTCTACTCACGATCACGCACATACAAGATTTACAGCAATCAATCATCATGCACAAACTCTACTCAAGATACAATGGTGCAAATCCTATGGTGCTGTTTTATTAACCCAATCTGTAGGTGTTCTTGCATGTTTTAATGGCTTTCATGGGGTTTTATGATGAACAAGGGTGTAGGAATCAAGTGTGGATGGTGAGGATCTTGACTCAAGATCTAGATCAATTCCACCGTCAAAAACCAATCAACACGTGATCTGTCCACACGAAGCAGCTTCTGTTCGAAGGGAACGAAGAAAACAGATGCGAAGAAACCACGATGATGTTGTAAGGTGGTAACGAAGACCTACATTGGCCTTCCTCCTAGCAATGGTAGCAGGACATATAGTCGGCTGTCTTCCGGCGACGGCGAGCGTGACGGGGCTCGTCGGCGGTCTCACCGGTGGCTGAACATCGGCGAAGGGGGTTAACTCGGTGAGTTGGGGGCTAGGGCCTCTAAGTTGTCGACATGGGAAAAGGTGTTACGGCAAAGGGGGTTTTCGGGTTCTATTTATAAAGGAATAAGGAAGAATCCTACTCTGATTGGATTTCAAATAAGAGTCCTATTCAATTTGTTTTGGATCTTAACAAACCTATCTCCAATTGATTTGGTGTGGTAGCAACGTGGAAATCTTGTCGGTTTCCTCAGTATCGGGTATTCCCATGGGCACAGGAGAAAAACCGCTTAAGGATCTCGTCACCTCTGTAAGGTGAGCTCCGGAGGTGCCAGGTGTCCAGCGGAGGCCGGTCCTTGCTTCTCCTCAGAGGCGAGCTCCGGACCTGCCACACGTCCAGCGGGGCAGGGCCTCCCTTATTCTCAGAGACGAGCTCCGCGTGCGCCACGTGTCTGACAGGGTCGGACCTCCCTCTCCCTCAGAGGTGAGCTCTGGGGGTGCCACGTGTCAGTGCCGGACCTCCCCTCTCCTCGGAGGTGGGCTCCGAGAGTGCCACGTGTCCAACAGCGCTGGACCTCCTTTCTCCTTGGAGGTGAGCTCCGAGGACGACACGTGTCTAGCAGTGTCGGACCTCCCTTCTCCTCGGAGGTGAGCTCCGAGGATGACACGTGTCCAGCGGGCCGGACCTCTCAGAGGCGAGCTCCGAGGCACACACGTGTCCAGCGGGCCGGACCTCTCGGAGGCGAGCTTTGAGAGTGACACGTGTCCCGCGGGTCCGGGCCTCATCCCTTCCGCAGGGGTGAGTTCCTCAGGCTACACGTGTCTGGTGGGGTCGGACCTCATCCCTTCTGCAGGGGTGAGCTCCGAAGTTGACACGTGTCTGGCGGAGCTGGGCCTAGCTTCTCTGCAGAGACTAGCTCCGAAGTCAACACGTGTTCCGCGGGGCTGAGCCTCGCTTCTCCGCAGAGACTAGCTCCGAAGGCGACACGCATCCAGCGGAGCCGGAACTCGCCCCTTCTTCAGAGGCGAGCTCCGAGCCTGCCACGTGGCCAGCAGTGCCGGACCTCACCTCCCCTCCGCAGGGATGAGCTCCGAAGACGCCATGTGGCCAGCGGGCCGCGTGAAGTGTCAACAGCGCTCCTCGGCGAATTCAAATTGGCTCTTTTCAGCTATCCTTCTCCCATTTTTATGATTCTTTCCCATTTCTAATTCTTTTATAATGTTTTTATATGCAATGCATGAATATGAAATTGAGGGTGTTACAAACCTACCCCCATTAAACTGAATCTCGCCCTCGAGATTCGATAGAGTAGAGAATAGATGAGGGAATTCTGCCTTGAGGTATTCCTCACACTCCTCTTAGCACATTGTATTACTCCGTTGTGCATGCTTAACCAATCCATTCCAAGTATTATATCAAGTCCTTTGGAATCCAAGACAATAAGGTTGGCAAGGAAGTCTACCCCCCTTATTTTAAGGTTTACTTTCGGACATACTATATTAGTCCTCATCTCTCCTCCGGGAGAATTAACCAACATGGTATATTTCATGTGTGATATGGGCAGGTTATACTTGGCAACATACTTGGATGATATGAATGAATGCGATGCTCCGAAATCAAATAAAACAGTGGCTGGGTTGGAGTTAGCAAGGAACATACCAATCACGACGTCCTCCGCCTGTTGCGCTTCCTCAGCGGAGACATGATTCACGTTGCCACGAGCGTAGTTCTGCTGCCCACGGTTACCTTGCGTAGCTCCTCCATTTGGCCATGGGTTCTACTTGGGCGCGCTGCTTGGCTGTCCAAGGCCTTTCCTCAGGCACTGACTTGTGAAGTGTCCCATCTCTCCGCATGAAAAGCATGCCTTGTTGCCCAAGACAGCAGGGACGTTGGGGCGAGGGTGGTTTTGAGCATAGGCGCCCATGTTGGGTTGGGACACAAGAGGCAAAGGCACACGAGGTGCTTGCATAACAGGACGTTGCTGTGGTGGTTGATTAGGGCGAAAAGTAGAAGCGGATGAGCCATACTGTGGTGCAGCTGGGGGCTTGAAACGGGGACGTACATTGCTCCCTTGTGGCTGGTATGGCATCTTTCTCTTGCCCTCTTGCTCGATCTCACGGATCTTGCTCTCAATCACTATAGCTTTGTCAACTGGCTTCTGGAATTTGCATAGTCATTGTTGAGCAGTTGAACTTGGATCTCATTGTTCAACCCTCTCATGAACAAGTATTGCTTCCTTCGATCCGAGTTGACATCCTTGGGGGCATACCTTGACAGCTGCGTGAACTTGTTGAGGTACTCATTCACGCTCTTCCTGCCTTGGCGAAGACCTTCGAACTCTTGACTTTTAAGCATCATGACTCCAGCAGGGACGTAATGAGAGCGGAAACTCTCCTTGAACTCAGTCCAAGTGATAGTCTCCTGGTTGACATGAGCATTGCAAAGAGCATCCCACCAGTCAGCGGCTGCTCCCATAAGTTGGTGAGATGCAAAGAGAACTTTCTCCCGATCATTGCACTGAACAATGGCAAGCTTCTTCTCCATGGATTTTGTAAAATCCCAAGAAAAGGGACTTGCAAAAACTTTTCTTCACCTCACAACACCACAGTTTTTATTGTGGATACCTTAGGAAATATTGTGAAGAGCAAGTAACCTCCATCAAAAGAGTGATTAGAAGGGAAAGTCTTCCTTTTCACAAAGTGGGATTTGGACACATGAACATGAGAGGTTGAGCTCACCCCTAGAACTTATAAGGTCTTGGGAAGGTTCAGTCCAAGTTTCATAGAAATCCAACACGTTTTGAGGCACTTTTGGAGGCATTTGCAAAAGAGGCCAATTTGAATGTAAATTCAAATTGTAGCAACTTTCATCACTCAAATTCAAAAGTTAGCTTCATATTAAAACTCAGCACATTTTTCTGAGTAAGCCCACCAATTTTCATCCTCATTGGAGTTCATCTTGTCAAGAGCTAAATTTGCAAGAATTAGAAACTGAATTTGAATTTCAGTTTAAATATGCAGCAAATTTAGCCAAACATAGTTCAAATTTGAGAATTCAAATTCAAACAAAGACTTGGTGACTAAGTCTCACATTAAATCGTGAGTAGCTGAGGATATTTTGACACCCGAGAATTAAGAAAATTTGGAAAAAGAAATTGAGAGAAGGCCCCACATGTCAGTGGACTTAACAGAGAAGTACCACTGATTTTCTTTCCTCTCACGGCTGAGACAGCGCACGGGAGCGCCGGCACCGACCTCCTCGCGTGGCCACCTGCACACCGACGTCTGCTCGGCCTTTGCCCGAGCTCCCAACACAGAAAGGGAGCGCCTGTGTGTGCTCTAGCTAACCATCCCACCACCTCGCGGTGTTAGCACCGCACTCGACCACAAATCGACAATCGCCACTGAGAACTCAGGCCACCGGCGGAAAGCCGAGAACTGCTCCCCGTAGACAGCACGCCACGGCCAGTTTCACCACTGGACTCCTACACGAAAAAGGTGTGCCGTGCTCTCTAGGTCGTGTAGATGCAAGCCGTATAGCGGTTTATCCACCGGATGAAGAGTATTTCCAGTTCTTCCGAAACGTAGTGTGTTCGGGTAGAGCGCGGTCTACCCCAAAATTCCTGCTACTCACTTAGCTATTGGCCGCACCGGCTTGTCAGCACCTTCCTCACTCCCTAGCGGCCCTCCTCGACCAAGAATCAAGGGAAATGACCCAGAAATTGCCGGGTTTCGGTTGTTTTTTGGGCCGCCATAGAATAACAGCTCGGTTCACCGTGGAGCTCTAGGTTGCCGACCTTTTCATGGGGTTTGGCGGCCAGTTCCATCACCCTCGAGCTCCCGCGTGCTTTCCGACCCTTTGCCGATCATTTGGATGTGTTGTAACGCATTCCCGACCACGCCGGAACCCTAACCGCCGCTGTCACCGTCGGGAGCCCTGTTCCGGTGAGCTACGGCCGCCGGCGACACCACCGATGAGTTCAGCGTCGTGAGTTAGGGCGGGGCGGCAAGTTTCGGGTCGGGAGATGGCCGGGAAAGCGGTTCCGGCGATGATCACCGGAGTGCGCCGCCGCGGACCCCTGTTTGGCGCGAGGAAGGAGAAGACAGCCGGGTGGGACCCACTGGCAGACATTTAAACATTTTGAACTGTCCAGTTTGTAGTTCAAACTTTGGAGGACCACAACTCGGGGTAGGAGAATCCAAAAATTATGAAACAAATTTTGTTGGATTCCTCTAACAGAGTACAATGCAAATCCGAAACCCAATTTGTATGAAACCCATTAATTAATTCTGGAAAATTCTTTAAAAAAATTTCAGCAAAAGAATTTTAGAGGGAGTTTGGTGCATCCAAAAATCCCCAAATTTTGCCAGAATGTTCTTTAGGACATTAGTGAACCCCTGTAAAAGTTTCAGACCATTTAAAGTTGATTTGGTCACAGCAATTCAAATTTGAAGGTGCTGTGTTCATTTGACTACAGAAACATTTTCAGAGAATTTCAGAAACTTGGAAATTCAGTTCTGGGCAAATATTAGCTCCAAAAATATTAGGAAAATTCATGCAAACTCTATGAGCTATAATTGAAATTGTAGTTCACTAAGTTGGGCATGAACTGGGGTATTACCTCAGAATTAATTCTTCTTTGCTTAATTGCTAAAAGGATTATTCTGAGCAAACCACTCAATGGAAAGTGCTAATGTTTGGTCCAGAGGGTTTTCTTGTGATAATGAACTCACACAAAAATTCTCAGCTCCATTGGAGCTCTGGATCACCCCTGTCCTGTTTAACCACTTGAGGGATTAATATGAAAAAGGGGGAAACCACTTAGCACTTAACCATGTACTTAGGTCCAAACCCAAACCACTAAACCCCAGTTCATCTTTAAATTCTTAAACATAGTTCTAGTTGTTAGAAAAGGTTATTAGAACTAATAGCAGTAACCTTACAACAAACTTGTATGCACTTTGCATTTAAATTTACATGTAGTCTTTCAATAACGTGTAGTCGCTGAAGGCGAGGAAGCTCCGGAGATTCTCGACTTCCTGCTTCCAGAGGAAGAACTGACCCCTGACCAGCAGCAACAAGGCAAGCCCCGGTTTGCATTAACCTTTTTATAAGTTTTTACTTTGTTTACATGTGTCATATGAAGTATGATTGTGCATTAGGTATAGGATGGATGGAACCCCACTTGCATAACCAGAACTTTTCCCTAAGAGTGAAGGTAGTGTCTAAGGCCTCGAGTAGATAGGCTAGGCTTAATGATTCATAGGACTTCGGTACAAGTCGAGTAGTTGGAATCTACTCGCGAGATAGGAATTGGGACACACGGGTTCGGTTGAGTGATGTGAGATCACTTTAGTATTGAAAATGAGACTAGGCAGGGGCTAGGGCGCAGCAAGAGGAGGTCTTGTGTGCGCGGCCCTGTCCGTGACGATTGAGGACCGATCCGTGTGCGGCCCTGCTGAACAAGTATTGAATGTACCGAAGGCATGATGGATATATGGGCCCCGATAAACCGATGTAGCCTAAACCTCCGGGCGTCGAGGCATAGCACACCGATTTATAGGTGTAGGTTGAGGGCAGCAAGGTGGAAATCTGCCAACGGGCATAGAGAGGTGCTCCGTGTGGGGAACCTCCTGCTCGTTTCGGTGCGACCGGTTCGACGTTTGGGCTCTTGGGTGAAAGGTTGTCCCGTACGACATCGAGTGAGCGTGCTGTGCAGCTCCATGGGTGGGCGTACGAGACGTGCTCTTTGGGTTTCCCTGCAGGTGTATATCGAGTCGATTCGCCGTCTCTCGCGGTGATGAGTACCGCTTGTTCACTGCGTCGTAACGTAGACGAATAAATGAAATGTTATGATCACATATTGCTGTTATGAAATAATTGTATTGCTACATGTGTGCCACCAAATATTGCTCACTAAATTTCAGCTTCATGAACCGTTAACTTGTGGCTAAAAGATGAACTAAGGATGAACTTGTAGGCGTATCCATTTGCTGCAACATTGCTATCCTATGTCATGGTACACCTCATGTAGAGTTTCATGCTTAGGTGAGTCGGTTAAGCCTTGCTGAGCCTTCGTGCTCACGGTTGCTGCTTAAGTGTTTTTCAGGTGAGGAGCCACCCACGGACTCGGAGTATGAGTCCACTGGCGAGGGTTACCCTCCGTCGGGGACCACGGCTGAGTGGGAGCCGTACACGCCGCGCTGAGCTGGGACGTGCAGCTAGTGTGGGTTGCACTAGGGCTGGGCAACCGACTTTTGCTAGATAGGCGGGCATGAGTTGTACAAAAGAAACTTCCGTTGTGTAATAAAGACCCTAGTTTGTAACTGAGAAGTGTACTACTTTGTACATTCAGTTTGTTTCCCATGTAATATAATGTGTTCTTATGACGTGTGCTGTCGGGTGTCGCATCGCGCGGCACCACCCTCTGCGATCCTGGATGAGCGGATTCCGGTCCGCCACAGCCTGGTATCAGAGCTGCACTGGGGATAGCACAGTACTTAAGGACTGCATTATGGGAAAAACTTAGGTATACGGTGAGGATTCGGTAGTTGCCCAAGTAAGGACTATACTAGCATAGTTACTTAAAGTGGCAAAGACTAACTTATGTGTCATAATTCTGAATTTCAATTATGTAACGACGCACCTACGCTCTGGTAAGTATGGTAAGGAACGCCACCAAAAGCGGTTCAATTTCGGTTAGCTCCCCTGACGAGGAACGTGGTTCAGGGATTGATATCACAGCTTGGTGTGAGACATCAATATGAACCTCTTGGACTCTTCATGTCCCTGAGTTCATATGAAACGCTGATCCCTAGCGTGCATTAGGCAAGTAAGTGGAGACCCCATTGCGTGGTCAGTAACGCGAGAGTCTGTTCGTCTGGAAGTAGCCCAGGAGGACATACACAGCGCTTGCCATCGGCGTGCCCTGCAGGGCAGTAGGTGGTATCTGTTGGGTTGATAACATTCCCAACCGTGACGACCCGTTCTTGACATACTCGGGTTCCCCGTCGTGTGGTGTTGAAACACGATCACGTACCTTGAGACGTGACCTAACTCAAGGACGGCCGTATGACAATGATACGGGCGTTTGTATTTACTTTTAAATATGATCCTGCCTGAAATGAAAACAAACATTGAGTGCATCACTATTGTGTGGTTTTTTGCAGGTACTAACCACGTATGTATCCGTGTAGCAAACGTGTGCGAGAGACCGTTTAGTGCCACACTTGAGCCGTACATACCAGTATGATCCGGTTAGGATTTTCTTTTGTGAGGAACGTAGTACCGAGACATTGTAGGCATATGCATGAAAATAATGATAAAAAGGAAATAAAATCATTAGGTTCAACAATTAGTACCCTGGTTAGGTAGACAAATTGAAAAGGGAGGAGTGTAGTTCCAAAAGACTGAAAAACAGAGTGCTCTGTTTTGGACAGCAAGTTTGCTGATCTTCAACAGGGCATAACTCACAGGTCTTTTAGCCCAGAGAGGTGTGCTATATAGTTCTGGAAAGGTATTTAAGTACTCTACAACTTTGTTGTAGACTTCCAGAGCTGAAACGCAGCTTAAGATGGCTGAAATCCCAGAGGAATGTAAATTGTCCAGAACCAGGACAAAGTAAAACATTCTCTGAATTTTTCTGTTTTTCAAACACAACTCCCAGTTGAAAAATATAAAATTGTCATATAATACATCATTAGAAAGAGTAGAAGATGTGTGACATCTTTGCAATTCAATTTCCTGAAATTTCAGCACAGAATTCAGTGGAAACCAGGGTTCAAAACAGCCACTTCCGAGGGAGGTGCTGTTAAAATTCTTCCAGAAATTCTGCTGACTTTGAATTAGCATAACTTTTTAACCAAAGCTGATCTGGGGGCAAATGAGTACTCGTTGCAAAGATACCGAAGTTATCTTTAACTGTGGTATTCAGCTTGAGTTATGAAAATGCCCAGAACCAGGTCAAAACTTGGAATAGGTAGCAACTGGTCATTCTGACAGAGGAATGACAGTTGAACTCATTGGAGAGGGTGTTGTACCCTAAGGGTGGTATACGTGATGACAAAGCGATAGTGATATCTCGTAGTGATCAAACCTAGTTATGGTGAGCTTCCAAAGTGGAGGTTCATCAAGTTGGATGTAACTAGCTTGTGTTTGGTCTGGTAATGGAGTAGCTTGTGCAAAGTACTACATTATCTACATACGAGATGTATCGCATGTTTTATTGTCATTATGGTTTACGCCTATTGTAGTTGACTGCATGCAATATGTTGCGGGACTGATGTTTATTGTCGTATGGGTGCAGATGGTTCGTACTAGGACCACGCACGAGGTGGGTGGCTCTAGCCAACAGGGATGTGATGACTCCCAGCCACCGGCCTACGACAGCACCCCGCAGCAGCAACCACCACCGCCGCCTCCGCTTACGCTAGCGGATGTGATAGCGGCACTGGTGGGAGGTCATGAGGAGCAGACCGACCAGCTCCGCACGATCGTGCAGGATACGTCCCAGGCGGGGGGACGTCAAGACAGAGGGCCTCGTGAGCCCCGTGAAGTGTCGTACTCGGATTTCATGAGTACGCACCCTCCAGTGTACACCGAAGCTGAAGAACCACTGGAGGCTGACAACTGGCTGTGGACCATCAAGTCCAAGTTTGGGCTGCTCCAATGCACGGAGCGGCAGAAGACTCTGTTCGCAGCGCAGCAACTCCACGGTGCCGCTGGTGCGTGGTGGGCGAATTATGTTGCCTCACGTCCGGCTGGCCATGCCGTGGAATGGCAAGAGTTCCGGGAGGCGTTCCGCGCCTATCACATTCCTCCCGGGATCATGAAGAGGAAGTTCCAAGAATTTTTGGAACTGAAGCAGGGCGGGAGGAGTGCCCATGACTACTCCCGTGCTTTCAACCATCTGGCGCAGTACGCATCAGATTATATCTCCACTGAGGAGAAGAAGTGGGAACACTTCTATCGGGGGTTACACCCCGAAATGAAGACGCACCTCGTTCAGTGGAATCGCGGCACGTTCAACGAACTAGTCAATGCCGTGATCATGCAAGAGGATGCTCAGCGGGAGTTGGAAGCTGAGCAGAGGAAGCGCAGTGCTCCACCTAGCAGTGGTGGGAGTGGCGCTCCCCAGAAGTACCGTATGGTGTATCGGACACCATCCGGGCAGCAGTGGCGTCCACCGGCACGACCTCAACAGTTCGGGGGACGTTCGTTCCAAGCACCCCTGTTCCGCCCGCCGATGCCCCCACCAAGAAAGCAGCAGCAGACGGTACCCCGGGCGTTTCCACCGCCACAACGCGCCCTGGGATTCCGTCCACCGATCAGCGGGGGACCGCCCGGTTTCACCTGCTTCACGTGTGGCCAGGCAGGCCACTTCGTGAAGGACTGTCCCCAGGGGCAGCAGAGCAGCGGGCAAGCCCAGTTCCAGGGCGGTGCTCGAGGCCGACCTCCGGTGAAGAAGGTTGGTCAGCGGACTGGGGGTGTCCGCAACCTCGACAATGAGGACACCCCAGAGGGAGACATTGTGCTGGCGGGTACGTTTACTCTCAACAATCAAGCCATCATCATATTATTTGATTCTGGTGCAACCCACAGCTTTATAAGTGCATCCTATGTGGCTAAACATCAAATGCAAGTCTTCCCAACCGACTGCACTTATATGATCTGCTCACCGGGAGGGAAGATTTCAGCTAATATGATGATTCCAAAGGCACCTCTGTGCTTAGGTGGGAAACTATATCCCACCACCTTGATAATTCTTAAGGGACAAAAGATTGATGCAATCTTAGGGATGTCATGGATACAATACCATGGCGCTGTCCTAGAGACTCGGATACGGACTGTACACTTAAATTCTCCATTCCACCATCCGCATTCCATGGTGTTAGACACGCCAGTCCGGGAAGTTTTAGCAATTAATAACGCTGAAGCTCTCAAGTTAGAAGACATCCCCGTAGTCCGGGAGTACCCCGACGTGTTCCCGGATGATCTTCCGGGCATGCCACCTGAGCGGAATGTCGAGTTCAAGATCGAGCTCGCACCCGGGACTACGCCCATATCACGGAGACCATACAAGATGGCTCCAAATGAGCTGGCTGAACTGAAAGAACAGCTCAATGATCTGTTGAGCAAGGGTTTCATTAGGCCGAGTTCCTCGCCTTGGGGATGCTCGGCGCTGTTTGTAAAGAAGAAGGATGAAACCTTGAGGTTGTGTGTGGACTACAGGCCGCTCAACACCGTCACCATCAAGAATAAGTATCCACTGCCCCGCATCGACATATTGTTTGATCAACTTGTGGGTGCAAGTGTATTCTCCAAGATGGACCTTCGCTCTGGATATCACCAGATTAAAATCCGGGCGGAGGATATTCCGAAGACGGCCTTCTCGACAAGATATGGACTATATGAATATCTCGTCATGTCTTTTGGTCTCACAAACGCTCCAGCCCATTTCATGTATCTCATGAACTCGGTGTTCATGCCAGAGCTGGACAAGTTCGTGGTAGTGTTCATCGACGATGTCTTGGTTTACTCCAAGACAGAAGCCGAACATGCCGAACACTTGCGGATCGTTCTTCAACAATTGCGAGACCACAAGCTCTACGCCAAGTTCAGCAAATGCGAGTTATGGATCAGCCAAGTGCCATTCTTGGGACATATCATCTCAGCAGAAGGCATTGCGGTTGACCCAAGCAAAATAGAGCAGGTGCTGAAATGGAAAGCTCCCACTTCAGTCCATGAAGTCAGAAGCTTCCTCGGGTTAGCGGGATACTATCGGAGATTCATTCCAAGCTTCTCCAAGCTCGCTAAACCAATGACAGAATTGCTGAAGAAAGGGACGAAATATGTTTGGAACACGGCGTGTGAAGGAGCATTCCAAACATTGGTGAAGCATCTCACCACAGCCCCGGTCTTAGCTCAGCCGGATACAACAAAGCCCATCGACGTGTATTGTGACGCGTCCGGTATCGGGCTCGGCTGCGTGTTGATGAAGGAAGGACGTGTGGTCGCATATGGCTCACGCCAACTTCGGAACCATGAGCAGCATTATCCGACTCATGATCTTGAGCTTGCTGCCGTGGTATTGGCACTAAAAATGTGGAGGCACTATCTTCTGGGGAACTTGGTGCATCTCTACACCTACCACAAGAGCTTGAAATACATTTTCACCCAGAAGGAGCTGAACATGAGGCAACGAAGGTGGTTAGAATTAATCAAGGACTATGAGATTGAGATTCACTACCACCCCGGCAAGGCGAATGTGGTTGCCGATGCGCTGAGTCGGAAATCACATGTCCATCACCTCACCATTACACCGGTGGAGGAGGAAGAGCCAAGTTTATACTTGGTTCCTTATGGATCGCTGTACAACCTTGCCCTCATCCCTACTATTAGGGAGGACATCATTGCAGCTCAGAAGACGGATAAAGGCATGGCACATCTCCGGAGACGGATAGACAACGGAGAGATTAAATGTTTCCGGAAGGATGATGCGGGGACACTGTGGTTCAATGACCGCATAGTCGTACCCCGGGATATGGAGTTGAGAAAGAAAATCCTCGATGGAGCTCACTTGTCCAAGTACTCCATTCATCCGGGCAGCAACAAAATGTACCAAGATTTGAAAAAGAAATTTTGGTGGACGCGGATGAAGCGGGAGGTAGCTAAGTACGTATCCGAGTGCGATACGTGCCGACGAGTGAAAGCTGATCACATGAAGAAATCAGGGCTGCTACAACCCCTGAAGATCCCGGCATGGAAATGGGAAGAGGTGAGCATGGTTTTCATTGTGGGATTACCCCTAACTGCCAACAAACATGATTCCATTTGGGTAATCATTGATCGGTTAACCAAGACGGCTCACTTCATCCCGGTGAATACACGTTACAATGCCGGCAAATATGCGGAGCTGTACATAGCGAAGATTCTATGCCTATACAGGGTACCCAAGACCATCGTCTCAGATCGAGGTGCATTATTTGTATCTCTCTTTTGGGAGCAGCTACACGCTGCATTGGGTACTAAGTTGATTAGGAGCTCCGCTTATCACCCTCAGACAGATGGGCAAACAGAGAGGGTGAACCAAGTATTAGAAGACATGTTGAGAGCATGTGCCATCCACCATGGTAGGAACTGGGATGATCACCTACCATTGGCGGAATTCTCGTACAACAATGGCTATCAGGCGAGCATCAAGATGGCACCCTACGAAGCTCTCTACGGTCGTAAATGCTGCACCGCATTAAACTGGTGCGAGTCCGGTGAAATGGTCACATTCGGGGTTGATGTGGTGAACGACGCCGAAGAGCGCATTCGGACGATTCAATCTAACTTGAAGGCCGCTCAATCCCGGCAGAAGAGCTACGCTGATAAGAGGCGTAGACCGTTGCACTTCGACGTCGGTGAACACGTGTACCTCCGCGTGTCCCAGATGAAGGGTGTGCACCGGTTCGGTGTGAAGGGGAAGCTTGCTCCCCGTTTTATTGGACCCTACGCCATCACCAAAAAGTGTGGACCAGCGGCGTATCGATTGGAGTTACCGGCATCCCTTGCTGGTGTCCATGATGTTTTCCATGTTTCGCAACTGCGAAAATGTTTGAAGTATACAGCTGCTGTTCCTACCGAGGACATCAGCGAGCTGAAACCGGATTTAACATATGAGGAGTATCCGGTGGAAATTCTTGATGAGAAAGCCCGGACCACGCGTAGCAGAACATTGTGGTTCTACAAGATCCTCTTGAGTAACCACACCACGGAAGAAGCGACGTGGGAGAGCGAGGAATTCCTTCGCTCAAATTACCCGGAGTTCATGGTTTCTCTACACGGGTAAGTCCCTACTACATCGCTATCTCTTCTTTTGTAATCTCGGGACGAGATTCTTTTAAGGGGGGAGGGATGTAAAAGCCCAAGAAAAGGGACTTGCAAAAACTTTCCTTCACCTCACAGTTTTTATTGTGGATACCTTAGGAAATATTGTGAAGAGCAAGTAACCTCCATCAAAAGAGTGATTAGAGGGAAAAGTCTTCCTTTTCACAAAGTGGGATTTGGACACATGAACATGAGAGGTTGAGCTCACCCCTAGAACTTAAAAGGTCTTGGGAAGGTTCAGTCCAAGTTTCATAGAAATTGTAGGATCGAAGAGCACGTGAAAAGCTACCAGAGGGGGGTGAATGGTAGATTAAAACTTTTCGCAGCGGAAACAACAAAAACCCCTGAGCAAAAAATCAATCGGTTAAAGAAACCATGTGTGCAAGTGTTTTCAAACGTGTTCAACCGTGACAAATCAAGTAGAGAGGTAGAGAATCAAGTCACGGATCTAATGCAACAAGAATCACTTGAAAACACGAAGTAAAACTTGAGATACGATCAAAACATTAAATGAAGATCAATCTGTTCTACCCGATATAAAACAGATCTGCAACGCTGCAAAGGAACTCTTGTATCTCAAAAACTACAGATCCGAATCTCGTGAAAATTTCACAGATGATGGATAATTGAGTTGTGAAGACAACCCAAAAAGAATCACGTCAATCGGATCTATAAAACTCGAGTTATGAACGAAACACCGAAGCAACGTCGGTCTGTCCAGAAACTCGGCGAGAAAGACTTGATGAAAAACAAGTCGGACGAACAAGGCACAAAAGCTCCTCGAAACTATGAACATTATTCAATAGAAACACAAGAGGAACAGACCAAAGTTCTCTACCCACGAGAGCTCTGGCCTCACTTGCTTTTATAGCCAGCCCTCAGGCTAAACAATCCAATCTAGGACTCCTACTCCTAATTGGACTCATATCCTAACTTACCATAACTGCTCAGGACTCTCCTATTCGCAGATAGAAGCAATCGTGAGACTTCCAAACACCTTAGGAACGTCCTAAAAATTCCTAAAACAACTCAACTTCGTGCCTAGCACGAAATCCTATCATAACCAACTCAAATCTTCCATATTTGAGCCATATCCGACTCAGCCTTAGCCTGAGTACGCAATCCAGCCGGTTGGACCTTTCCGACCAATTCTTTACGTCCACTTCTCTTCATCACGCCTTGGAACAATGTTGCCACGTCCATGCACTCCTTGCACACGTGCAAACACCTTCCAACGACGTACACGCAACCTTCATATGCACTGCCCTTGATTCAAACATGCTGCGCGACCTCCCGATCAACTCAACCACAGCTCCTCGCGAACTTGGTTGTTGGAACCTCATCTCCTCCCTGAGACTAGTCCAAGGATCCCGTCACCAGCCATGTCTTGAACTCAAGCAACACCTGCACATGAATAAACAACCAATTCTTCCGAGCACAAGTCCTCGACTTGACTCACGTTAGTTCGAAAACCACAACACCTTACATGAGCACGTCACATAAGCATGTTGCAAACCATATCAAATGATAACAGCCATAACCACCAAAACACACCAAAAACTTAGCAAATTAATACTAAGCAAACCTTCCCATAAAGCAAGTTTGAAACATTGCGAGTTCAAAGCAAAAACAAAACGCTGCAGTTCTACGAGTTGAACTTCACGGGAGCTCCCTAAAAACAAGCTCCGGACCTCACAGAAGCTCTCCGGACCTTGCAGGAGCTCTCCCGACCTTGCGTCGGACCTTGCCAACACTTGGCGGACCTAACAAAGAACTTGTCGGACCTTGCCACAGAAGAATGTTTTGGCAATATTCAAAACTTTGAATGTTAATGCTAACTTTTATCCTAATTGCCAATGTATTCAGCACACATAGGTCTCACAGAAATCCAACACGTTTTGAGGCACTTTTGGAGGCATTTGCAAAAGAGGCCAATTTGAATGTAAATTCAAATTGTAGCAACTTTCATCACTCAAATTCAAAAATTAGCTTCATATTCAAACTCAGCACATTTTTCTGAGTAAGCCCACCAATTTTCATCCTCATTGGAGTTCATCTTGTCAAGAGCTAAATTTGCAAGAATTCAAAACTGAATTTGAATTTCAGTTTAAATATGCAGCAAATTTAGCCAAACATAGTTCAAATTTGAGAATTCAAATTCAAACAAAGACTTGGTGACTAAGTCTCACATTAAATTGTGAGTAGCTGAGGATATTTTGGCACCCCAGAATTAAGAAAATTTGGAAAAAGAAATTCAGAGAAGGCCCCACATGTCAGTGGACTTAACAGAGAAGTTTCCACTGATTTTCTTTCCTCTCACGGCTGAGACAGCGCACGGGACTGCCGGCGCCGACCTCCTCGTGCGGCCACCTCCTGCTTCCCGCCCGCGCTGGCTGCCGTGTGTTTAACTCCCTCTTCACTCGGTGTGACCTTTTCTTCACAGCACGAGCCAATCGTATTTTGCTTCCTTCTCCCTAGCAGCGCCACACCGAGCTCGGTTCTTCTTCCCCCGATGCTGCTCCCCCGATCCTCCCCTGCACACCGACGTCTGCTCGGCCTTTGCCCGAGCTCCCAACACAGAAAGGGAGCGCCTGTGTGTGCTCTAGCTAACCATCCCACCACCTCGCGGTGTTAGCACCGCACTCGACCACAAATCGACGATCGCCACTGAGAACTCAAGCCACCGGCGGAAAGCCGAGAACTGCTCCCGTGGACAGCACGCCACGGCCAGTTTCACCGCCGGACTCCTGCACGAAAAAGGTGTGCCGTGCTCTCTAGGTCGTGTAGATGCAAGCCTTATAGCGGTTGATCCACCGGATGAAGAGTATTTCCAGTTCTTCCGAAACGTAGTGTGTTCGGGTAGAGCGCGGTCTACCCCAAAATTTCTGCTACTCACTTAGCTATTGGCCGCGCCGGCTTTTCAGCACCTTCCTCACTACCTAGCGGCCCTCCTCGACCAAGAATCAAGGGAAATGACCCAGAAATGGCCGGGTTTGGGTTGTTTTTCGGGCCGCCATAGAATAACAGCTCGGTTCACCGTGGAGCTCTAGGTTGCCGACCTTTTCATGGGGTTTGGCGGCCAGTTCCATCACCCTCGAGCTCCTGCGGTGCTCTCCGACCCTTTGCCGATCATTTGGATGCATTGTAACGCATTCCCGACCACGCCGGAACCCTAACCGCCGCTGTCACCGTCAGGAGCCCTGTTCCGGTGAGCTACGGCCGCCGACGACACCACCGACGAGTTCAGCGTCGTGAGTTAGGGCGGGGCGGCAAGTTTGGGGTCGGGAGACGGCCGGGAAAGCGGTTCCGGCGACGCTCGCCAGAGTGCGCCGCCGCGGACCCCTGTTTGGCGCGAGGAAGGAGAAGACTGCCTGGTGGGACCCACTGGCAGCCATTTAAACATTTTGAACTGTCCAGTTTGTAGTTCAAACTTTGGAGGACCACAACTCGGGGTAGGAGAATCCAAAAATTATGAAACAAATTTTGTTGGATTCCTCTAACTGAGTACAATCCAAATTTGAAACCCAGTTTGTACGAAACCAATTAATTAATTCAGGAAAATTCTTTAAAGCTTTTCAGCAAAAGAATTTTAGTGGGAGTTTGGTGCATCCAAAAATCCCCAAATTTTGCCAGAATGTTCTTTAAGACATTAGTGAACACCTGTAAAAGTTTCAGACCATTTAGAGTTGATTTGGTCAGAGCAATTCAAATTTGAAGGTGCTGTGTTCATTTGACTACAGAAACATTTTCAGAGAATTTCCAAAACTTGGAAATTCAGTTCTGGCAAATCTTAGCTCCAAAAATATTAGGAAAATTGCAAACTCTATGAGCTATAATTGAAATTGTAGTTCACTAAGTTGTGCAAGAACAGGGGTATTACCTCAGAATTAATTCTTCTTTGCTAAATTGCTAAAAGGATTATTCTGAGCAAACCACTCAATGGAAAGTGCTAATGTTTGGTCCAGAGGGTTTTCTTGTGATAAAGAACTCACACAAAAATTCTCAGCTCCATTGGAGCTCTGGATCACCCCTGTCCTGTTTAACCACTTGAGGGATTAATATGAAAAAGGGGGAACCACTTAGCACTTAACCATGTACTTAGGTCCAAACCCAAACCACTAAACCCCAGTTCATCTTTAAATTCTTAAACAGAGTTCCAGTTGTTAGAAATGGTTATTAGAACTAATAGCAGTAACCTTACAACAAACTTGTATGCACTTTGCATTTAAATTTACATGTAGTCTTTCAATAACGTGTAGTCGCTGAAGGCGAGGAAGCTCCGGAGATTCTCGACTTCCTGCTTCCAGAGGAAGAACTGACCCCTGACCAGCAGCAACAAGGCAAGCCCCGGTTTGCATTAACCTTTTTATATGTTTTTACTTTGTTTACATGTGTCATATGAAGTACGATTGTGCATTAGGTGTAGGATGGATGGAACCCCACTTGCATAACCAGAACTTTTCCCTAAGAGTGAAGGTAGTGTCTAAGGCCTCGAGTAGACAGGCTAGGCTTAATGATTCATAGGACTTCGGTACAAGTCGAGTAGTTGGAATCTACTCGCGTGATAGGCATTGGGACACACGGGTTCGGTTGAGTGATGTGAGATCACTTTAGTATTGAAAATGAGACTAGGCAGGGGTAGGGCGCAGCAAGAGGAGGTCTTGTGTGCGCGGCCCTGTCCGTGTCGATTGAGGACCGATCCGTGTGCGGCCCTGCTGAACAAGTATTGAACGTACCGAAGGCATATCGGATATATGGGCCCCGATAAACCGATGTAGCCTAAACCTCCGGGCGTCGAGGCATAGCACACCGATTTATAGGTGTAGGTTGAGGGCAGCAAGGTGGAATCTGCCAACGGGCATAGAGAGATGCTCCGTGTGGGGAACGTCCTGCTCGTTTCGGTGCGACCGGTTCGACGTTTGGGCTGTTGGGTGAAAGGTTGTCCCGTACGACATCGAGTGAGCGTGCTGTGCAGCTCCACGGGTGGGCGTACGTGACGTGCTCTTTGGGTTTCCCTGCAGGTGTATATCGAGTCGATTCGCTGTCCCTCGCGGTGATGAGTACCACTTGTTCACTGCGTCATAACGTAGACGAATAAATGAAATGTTATGATCCCATATTGCTGTTATGAAATAATTGTATTGCTACATGTGTGCCACCAAATATTGCTCACTAAATTTCAGCTTCATGAACCGTTAACTTGTGGCTAAAAGATGAACTAAGGATGAACTTGTAGGCGTGTCCATTTGCTGCAACATTGCTATCCTATGTCATGGTACACCTCATGTAGAGTTTCATGCTTAGGTGAGTCGGTTAAGCCTTGCTGAGCCTTCGTGCTCACGGTTGCTGCTTAAGTGTTTTTCAGGTGAGGAGCCACCCACGGACTCGGAGTACGAGTCCACCGGCGAGGGTTACCCTCCGTCGGGGACCACGGCTGAGTGGGAGCCGTACACGCCGCGCTGAGCTGAGACGTGCAGCTAGTGTGGGTTGCACTAGGGCTGGGCAACCGACTTTTGCTAGATAGGCGGGCGTGAGTTGTACAAAAGAAACTTCCGCTGTGTAATAAAGACCCTAGTTTGTATCTGAGAAGTGTACTACCTTGTACATTCAGTTTGTTTCCCATGTAATATAATGTGTTCTTATGACGTGTGCTGTCGGGTGTCGCATCGCGCGGCACCACCCTCTGCGATCCTGGATGAGCGGATTCCGGTCCGCCACAGATTTCAACCAATCATCAGCCTCCATGGGATCATTAGCTTGTGCAAAAGTGGGCGGTCGAGTCCTCATGAACTCTCCCAGTCTGTTGTGAGCCGGCGGTGGTGGCAGTGGTGGTGGTGGTGGTGCAGGAATAGGGTTTGGGTTGTGGTTGTTGTTGGCTTGCAGCTGACCCAAAGTTTGGATCATAGTTTGCATGAGCTGATTCTGCATAGCCATCAACCGTTCAAGGTTGTTTGCACCGGCCCCGGGGTTAGCATTCTCAGGGACTTCAATGTGACCATCCTCTTGTGGTTCCTGGTTGCCACGAACGTTCCTTCTTTGACGGCCAGCGTTTTCCCTCACCATCTATGAGAGAGAGTTGAGTAGAATAGAAAAGAAGTCTAGATTGATACCCCAACTATATGCATCAAGGGTTATGAACTAAATAACTTCTTTTATTAATGAGGATGTGAACAAGTGCCGAAACACCTCACATCTCTCTACTATGTGTGGATTTGGACAACGCTGAAGCGTCCCACAACTCACACTAAGCACTCAAACACAAGCAATCATCACAAAAGTTCACACCACTCCTATTCAAGCTTCAATGGGAGTCCTAAACATAATCATGTGAACAGGTGTTGTTCCCGCCATGTGATGGGGGTGGTCCATGCATGGGCGCACGCCATAGTGAGTTGGCAGTCCATGTATGGTTAGATGGCGTTGATCAGGAACACCAGCGCCATCTATAAATGGGACATGAGAAAACTTTGAGAAGGAATAAATAACTCCAAAACCTCAGGAGTTATGGAGCAGGGAAGCAAAGGTGTGGCTGTCCAAAAGAAGAGAAAAGAGGGGCTAAAGATAGCACTTTGTGGTGGCTGAATTGACAAGGAAGTGCAGCAGCAAGCAATTTTCAAAAATAGAAGTTTTAGAAGGGTGTTCCTATGTGTTTTAGAGTGTCCATTCTACCTAGACTTGCATCCTATGGTCAATGTGGTTCTGATGCCAATCTGTGCATTCTACCTAGGCTTGCGTGCTACGGCCAACGTGGCTCTGATACCAATCTGTGACGCCCGGTTCCATAAAACACGGAACCCAGCTAATGCATATGTGTGCCCAGGATGTTCATCACACATACACATGTAATCCATAAACTGAATTCAGAATATAACCACGAATAATAGGGTTTAAGTACTTTATTACATCAATCTCTAATTTATTCTTGCAGCGGAAGTCTCTAACTTATTCTAGCAGCGGAAGTCTCTAAACGATAGGGGAAGCAACTAAACAGCAGCTGCTCCATCTCCAACACCACAGGCAAGTTGACGGTAGTTCGCATGCCTAGTACTCCACATGATCTTCGAAGTACTCTTCTCCTGTTGCTGATGTTTGTATGATAATGCAAGGGTGAGTACATGTCGTACTCAGCAAGTGCGGGAAAAGTATGACATGTAGCTTACAGCAAGGTAGGAATAAAAAGGCTCATTGCAGAAAAGCAAATTTTGTTTCATAAACATGATAAAAACAGCAACTATCTTTAAGTGAATTTAATCCCAACATATAGCCAAATAAAACAGCAACATACCTCCATCATATTTATCAAGCCTCAATATTCTTTCATCATAAGTCACCTTTTCTCAAGTCTCAACCAGACATTAATCTTTCTCAAGTTTATCTCATGCTCATAACCATCTCATATTCATATAACGAAAACCAAACTCATTGCCAAGACTCAACAGTCCCGAAACCAATCCCAATAACCATACTATAATCATAACCAAATAACCATCCCAAGTTTCCATCTAATCATGTGAGTTGGCCAGGCGCTTGTGACCGTAAGCACGGCTATCATGATAGTTTTAAACTCTTAATAGGTGGCACCACTTTACCCACAAGTTTGTGATTTCGTCACCCGTCGGCAACTTCAGAACCTCCATTATACCAGTACACAACCTTCGGTGTATGACCAAGAAATCACAAAATAGCCTTTACAAAGGGGCTACTAGATGTATGGACTCACTAAGGTTTCACCAGCAGGCTCGAATCACCATTCTCCCACCTACGGGCCCCCTCTTGTGCCATGCAGTTCCCAGGGCAGTCCTCTCTCGACTCCCATTCCCCACGCCTTCCACGGTCCATAACAATCTAGCAACTTACCTAATTAGTCAGCTAAGCCGCACCCATATTTGGCCTTGTGGTGGCACTGTTTTCCTGGCATGTGCTGGCATGAACCGGTCCTTAGATCTACGGCAAGTAAACCACCATCTCATTCTACCACATCCACGAACTAAGCTTGCCTAGATCTCCCCCGATTCTATGCTCATTATTATCATCAAGTTCTCATCATCATTATTCATATGACTGCAGTACTTATACATGTTCTACTTTGCCTTCCCGTATCCCGTAGCTTAAGCGAAGAAAAAAGCAAAAATTACCATACCTGACTCATAAACTTTCCTGGAGACAAGGATTGTTAACAAAACTAGTAAACTCCTATGAAAGGGTTTCCCATCAAGTTGACTCAAGCATACACATTTTCACAAACAAAATAGTTTCAAAACATGGGATCAATATGGTCAAGGGGCACTTGCCTTGCTCCTATGGCTTTTGTTGCTCACGTGTCTCGATGTCTTGGTGATGTAGTCCTTCGTAGATGGCTTCCTGAGCTTGTCCTTCTACTCACGATCACGCACATACAAGATTTACAGCAGTCAATCATCATGAAAAAACTCTACTCAAGATGCAATGATGCAAATCCTATGGTGCTGTTTTATTAACCCAGTTTGTACATGTTCCTGCATGTTTTAATGGCTTTCATGGGGTTTTATGATGAACAAGGGTGTAGGAATCAAGTGTGGACATGGTGATGATCTTGACTCAAGATCTAGATCAATTCCACCGTCAAAAACTGATCAACACGTGATCTGTCCACACGAAACAGCTTCTGTTTGAAGGGAACAAAGAAAACAGATGCGAAGAAACCATGATGATGTTGTAAGGTGGTAATGAAGACCTACCTTGGCCCTCCTCCTAGCAATGGTAGCAGGACAGATCGTCAGCCCTTTTCTGGCGATGGCGAGCGTGGCGGGGCTCGTCGGCGGTCTCACCCGTGGCTGAACTCCGGCGAAGGTTGTTAACTCGGCGAGTTGGGGGCTAGGGCCTCTAAGTTGTCGACTTGGGAAAAGGTGTTACGGCCAAGGGGGTTCTCGGGTTCTATTTATAAAGGAATAAGGAAGAGTCCTACTCTGATTGGATTTCAAATAAGAGTCCTATTCAATTTGTTTTGGATCTTAACAAACATATCTCCGATTGATTTGGTGTGGCAGCAACGTGGAAATCGTGTCGGTTTCCTCAGTATCGGGTATTCCCGCGCGCACAGGAGAAAACCACTTAAGGATCTTGTCACCTCCGCTGGATAAGCTCCGGAGGTGCCACGTGTCCAGCGGGGGCCGGTCCTTGCTTCTCCTCAGAGGCGAGCTCCAGACCTGCCACGCGTCCAGCGGGGCGGGGCCTCCATTTTTCTCAGAGGCGAGCTCCGCGTGCACCACGTGTCTGGCGGGGTCGGACCTCCCTCTCCCTCAGAGGCGAGCTCTGGGGGCGCCACATGTCAGTGCCGGACCTCCCCTCTCCTCGGAGGTGGGCTCCGAGAGTGCCACGTGTCCAACAGCGCCGGACCTCCTTTCTCCTTGGAGGTGAGCTTTGAGGACGACACATGTCCAGCAGCGTCAGACCTCCCTTCTCCTCGAAAGTGAGCTCCGAGGACGACACGTGTCCAGCAGTGTCGGACCTCCCTTCTCCTCGGAGGTGAGCTCCGAGGATGACACTTGTCCAGCGAGCCAGACCTCTCAGAGGCGAGCTTCAAGGGTGACACTTGTCCCGCGGGCTGGACCTGTTGGAGGCGAGCTCCGAGAGTGACACGTGTCCCGCAGGGCCGGGCCTCATCCCTTCCGCAGGGGTGAGTTTTTCAGGCGACACGTGTCTAGCGGGGCCGGACCTCATCCCTTCATTAGGGGTGAGCTCCGAAGTCGACACGTGTCTGGCGGAGCTGGGCCTCGCTTCTCTGCAGAGACTAGCTCCAAAGTCAACACGTGTCCCGCGGGGCTGAGCCTCGCTTCTCCGCAGAGACTAGCTCTGAAGGCGACACGCGTCCAGCGGAGCCGGACCTCACCCCTTCCTCAGAGACGAGCTCCGAGCCTGCCACGTGGCCAGCAGTGCCGGACCTCACCCTCCCCCCTCCGCAGGGATGAGCTCCAAAGACGCCACGTGGCCAGCGGGCCGCGGGAAGTGTCGACAGCGCTCCTCGGCGAATTGGAATTGGCTCTTATCAGCTATCCTTCTCCCATTTTTATGATTCTTTCCCATTTCTATTTCTTTTATAATGTTTTTCTATATGCAATGCATGAATATGAAATTGAGGGTGTTAGAGATGAATGAGCTTGAGCTTCAAGGGGATCTGACCTACGTGGAGAACCCCGTCAAAATCTTGGACATGAAGGAGAGGGTCATGAGGAACAAAGTGATCTGTTGGTGCAAGGTACAATGGAGCCATCACACAGAAGCCGAAACTACATGGGAGCGTGAGGAAGACCTCAAGGCAGAATTCTCACATCTATTCTCCACTCTATCGAATCTCGAGGGCGAGATTCAATTTAAGTGGGGTAGGTTTGTAACACCCTCAAAATTCATTCCCATGCATTGCACACATTTTTCATGTAGAGAAGCATTATAAAAGAAGTAGAAATGGAGAAAGAACTATAGAAATGTAGAAAGAACCATGGAAATTAAGAAAGGAACCATAGAAATGGAGAAAGAACTATAGAAATGGAGAAAGAACCATGGAAATGGAGAAAGAACCATAGAAATGGGGGAAGGAACCATAGAAATGGAGAAGGGCATATAGAAATGGAGAAAGGCAATGTAGAAATGGAGAGTGGGACATAGAAATGGAGAGGGGAATGTAGAAATGGATTAAGTGACATAGAAATGGTGGGGAATGGGAAAAAGATAGCTGAACTGAGCCAATTCCAATTTCCCCAAATTTTTCCCCAAATCTCCAAATTCCCCAATTCCCTAAAAAGGGGGAATTTTCCCCACATTTGGGGAATTTCCCCCCATTGCTGCCGCACAAAATTAAATGTGGAAAAGTTTGTTAGGATTTAGTTCCAATTGGAGTAGGATTCTCCCCTCCCCCCTTATAAATAGAACCCCAACCCCCCCCCCTTTTGGCCGCAGCCCCCCCTCCTCTCTCCCCCCTCCGAAGTCGGTGACTTGGAGGCCCTAGCCCCCAACTCACCGAGTTGCCCCCCCTCGCCGGAGTTCAGTCGCTGGTGAGCGCCGCCGGTGAGCCCTGCCAACGAGCCCCGCCGTCGAGCCCCGTCGTCGAGCCCCGCCGGTGAGCCCCGTCGTCGAGACACGCCGACGAGCCCCGTCACGCCTCGCCGTTGCCGGAAAAGAACCGACAATCTGTCCTGCCCTAATCATCCATAGAAAAATTCCCCGCTGCTGCCATTGCTAGAAGAAAGGCCCTGCCACCAAGGAGGAAGTGAGGTAGGTCCCTATTACCCATCTTACGACGTCGCCGCTGTTTCTACGCATCCGTTTTCTTCAGCCCCTTCGAAAAGAAACTAGTTTTATTAACCATCCTTGTCACCGGGAGAGTTGATGAGTCGGGTATAGTGGTTTTTCCTTTTTGCTTTGCTTAATCTACGGGATACGGGAAGCTGAATTAAAACGTGGTTAGCTACTGCACTCATATGAATAATGATGATGAGAACTTGATGATGAAAATGAGCATGGAATCGAGGGAGATCTAGGCAAGCTTGGTTCATGAATGTTGCTGGATGAGATGGTGGAACTTGCCGTAGATCTAAGGACCGGTTCATGCGAGAATATGCCAGGAAAACAGTGCCACCACAAGGCCAAGTATGGGTGCGGCTTAGCTGATTAATTAGGTGTGTTGCTAGCTTGTTATGGACCGTGGATGGCGTGGGGAATGGGAGTCAAGGAGGACTGCCCTGGGAACTGCATGGCACAAGAGGGGGCCCGTGGGTGGGAGAATGGTGATTCGAGCCTGCCGATGAAACCTCAGTGAGTCCATACATCTAGTAGCCCCTTTGTAAAGGCTATTTTGTGATCTCTTGGCCATACACCGACGGTTGTGTACTGGTATAATGGAGGTTCTGCAGTCGTCGACGGGTGACGAGATCACGAACTTGTGGATAAAGTGGTGCCACCTCTGCAGAGTGTAAAACTATCATGATAGACATGCTTCCGGTCACAAGCACCTGGCCAACTCCATGATTAGAGGGAAAAACTTGGGATATTCGGTATGGTTATGATATGGTCATTGGGATTGGTTTTGGGACTGTTTTGAGTCATGACAATGAGTTTGGTTTTGGCTATATGAATATGAGATGGTTATGAATTGTTTATGGCTTTGAGATGAACTTGAGAAAGATTAATGGCTGAATGAGACTTCAATAAGTGGCGAATTATGATGAGAAAATGTTGCTGAATTACTTGGTCATGTTGGGATAAATTTCACTTAGAAATAGTTGCTGTTTTTACCATATTTGTGAAATAAAATTTGCTTGCTGCAATGAGCCTTTTTATTTCCTACCTTGTTGAAAGCTACATGCCATACTTTTCCTGCACTTGCTGAGTATCACATGTACTCACCCTTGCATTACCACATATACATCAGCTACAGGAGATGTGTACTTAGAGGACCATGTGGAGTACTAGGCGTGCGAACTACCGTCAACATGCCTGTCGAGTCGAAGATGGAGCCTTCTGCCTTTATTGATATTACGCTGTCGTTTAGAGCCTTTCGCTGCAAGAATAAGATAGACATTCGTGAGTGAGACAATGAGTTAATGTAATAAAGTACTTAAACCCTATTTATTCGTGGTTATATTCTGAATTCAGTTTGTGGATTACATGTGTATGTGTGATGAACATCCTAGGCACACATATGCATTCACTTGGTTCTTTTCGGAACCAGGTGTCACATTAATGAGCATGGAATCGGGGAGATCTAGGCAAGCTTGGTTTGTGGATGTTGCTGAATGAGATGGTGGTTTACTTGCCGTAGATCTAAGGACCGGTTCATGCCAGCAGATGCCAGAAAAACAGTGCCACCATAAGGCCAAATATGGGTGCGGCTTAGCTGACTAATTAGGTGTGTTGCTAGCTTGTTGTCACACCCGGTTTTTCCGAAGAACAACCGAGTGAATATCACATGTATGCCAGGATCATTTTCTCATACATGTGATGACAAATAGTGAAGCATCATTTATTACAAGCCAGGTGTCGAATATAAATACGTCTTACAAAGCATATGTCTCGATGGACGATAAGTTCATAACATGTAAATAAACTAGCAGCGGAATATTATTCTTGTGGGCTCCGTTACAGGTGTTTCCCGGGGGACTCCATGAACCTAGAATCCTTCTTCAGGTCCGAAGTCTTGGTCATTAAACACCACGTCATCCCCTTGACCTGAGCAGCAATTTAAACCAACAAATATGCGAGGTTGAGTACCGTTGGTACTCAACAAGCGTGGGAAAGTTATGTCATGCATGGCTAGAGCAAGAAGAGCTTGAGCTCATGGTTAAAGCACTACGCAATTATTACCTACCACCTTAGCTTATTAAGCACCCACATTACTACACAGGTGAAATGGTCCCAATCTCACAACCCATCATCATAATCAAATAACCATAACATCATTTCCAATGTTAAGCTCCCTGCTTAACATCCACAACTTCCAAATCCATCATCCCCTAATCATGAATAAGTCCAAGCCGCTCTTGACCGTGAGCATGGCTGTCATGATAGTTTTTGACTCTGCAGAGTTTGCACCACTCTACCCACATGTAGTGATTTCATCCCCCGTTGCCGGGTGGACTAAAAGAACCTCCATTATGCCAGTGGCCACGAACCACATTCACACTTCCCAGGTGTGTAGCCAGGAGATCACTACGAAGACTTTACAAAGGGATTCCCGACGAGCGTGGGCCCACTGAGGTTTCACCCCTAACAGCATACAAGAGGCTCCAACCCCGCTGCAGTGGCCCCCTCTTGAGTCTTGCAGTTCATATGGTAGTCCAGCTGACACCTATTTCCCGCACCATCCAACACACCCATACTACGCCAGGGATACACCTAATTAATTGGCCAAGCTGCCCCATCTCAGCATGTGGTTGGCACGGTAAAGCCAGGTTACATGCTCCATGAACCGGTCCTTAGGATCCAGGCGAGCACTAAAAACAAACCCGAGTCTCGTGCACACAACACCAACCAAATCATCCAACTTGCCTCGATCCCTACCTCTACATAACTCATAACATCTCATTCAAGAGTAAGGTAAATAAATTGATGATCTCATATCCCACTTATCCCATTCTAAGCATGGCTAAGCGTAAGCATTTAAATGACATGATAAAATAAATCCCAACCCAAGCTACAAGGAAACAAGATAATGCAATTCTAAGGAAACTTCCTAGCATGGGTTTCATATTTAAATTGACAATGCAAATAGTTCTATCTACACATCCTAGCATAGGATCAAAGTGGTCAAGGACACTTGCATTCTTCTTGCTGCTCTGAGAATGGAAAGTCTTGGTCTTGGAAGGGATGAACTTGCTCTGGGGCAGGTTCTACTCATTCCATACACATAGCAAAACAACAATCCATAAGCCATAGTTCACACTTCCACTCATGCAAAACATACATAAATACATATGAAAGTCATTCTCATTTCTAAGTGTTGTGGTTACTCTACATGTGTTGATTTTTGGCCTACATTCACTTTTAAACATATGTGTATGATTTCTAACTTTTGTATTCAGATTTTTATTTGCACACTATATATATGAGTTTCAATTCTAAAATAATTCTTTATATTCAATTAACACACTCTTTAGCTACCAAGTTTGCATGGAAGGTAATTTCCTATTCCAAGTGGGTTTTTTAAACCTTCTACCAATTCCCAAACTGAAATCTTTGGATATGGAGACTTCATTTATCATTTTCTAATTATGCATACCTATTTTTCCTTTATTTTCCAGATTTATTTTCTATGCCTAAAAGTGAGTTTTAAATATTAAATAGTAGGGAATAACATCTATAAAAAATAGGTTCTGATCTAATATATTAAATAATATGTTTTTGAATTTCTCCTCTGATGTGAACTAATTTAAATTTATTTTACCAATTTTCAGAATTATTTATTAACCTAAATGTGTTCCTAGAACTAATAAATATGAACAACACCCAAACAGATTTCATTTCAGCCTAAAATTTATTTTTTAGTTCATTCTAAAGTTTTCCAAGTGTTAGTAGAGTTTAAACTTGAATTAGCACATGTGTTTGTCTTTCCTTTTAAATTTAAATCCTAGTCACACATTCAAATTTCTAAACTTAATACCATATAGGGTAAAAAAGATAAGTTCACCCTACTATAGGGTCTAATTTATTATTTTACAAATTTCCAGGGGTCTAACTATACATAACAGAGGGGTTTTGCTAATTTTTATTAAGTCCAGGGGCTAAAACTGATTTTTAATTGAATTTACATGAATTTCTGAAGTTCCAGGGGCTAGATCAGAAGTTTCCGTGGCTAGCTCGTATTTTCTGAGATCCCCAGGGGGTAGCGCGTAAGAATTCCGGCCTTTATAATGCGGGGCCGACGTGGACCGTCCGATTTAAAACAGACGGCTGAGATTATAACGTCGAACCGGTACGCGCGGGTTTTAATTCTACCATGCGATTTAAAATAGACGGCGCACAAGCGGCCACGTCGCCCTAGCCGTGCGCGGGCGGCACTTCCCAGCGGCGCGCGGCGGTGGGAGACGGCGATCTCGCCGGAGAACTTCGGATCTTCGTCTATACCTCCTAAAACTGGGGTTTCATGGCATAGATCGGTAGAGGGGAGGTCGGGGATCTCACCTCGGGGTTTTTCTTGAGCTCAGAGGCCCTGGAAGGCGGTCGGTGACGAGGTCCGAGATGGAATCGCAGCGATGCTCGTCGGAGCTGTGTCTAGGGCGCAATCTACCGAGTTTTCTGCACCTGCGTGATTCCCCGGAGGCGGTGGAACAGGATCGGCGTGTTAGATCAGAAAACCCGAGCAAAGATCGAGAGAAAAAAGGTGATCGGAGCTTCGGTTATCACGGGGAGGAAAAACAGCCGATCGGGTGGGGAAAACGGGGCGATTCCGGCGTTTATATAGACGGGGGAGGGTGGCGTGTCGGTTGTGATCGAGTTTGAGTCGTCCGGGACCAGAATTCGGCTGGGGAAACATGGGTTTCCGGGGTGGTTTGGATTCGGCGCGCGGAGGAGTCCCGGCGGTTGGCGCGATCGCGCGAGGAAGAAGTTGACCGCAGGCCCCGCGTGTCAGTGAGAAAGAGAGGGGAGCGCGCGGCTGCGGGCTGGCGCGGGAGAAGGTGGGCCGGCTGGTGGGTTTTGGACCACTGGCCGTGGTTTTTCTGTTTTTCTTTTTCTTTTTCCATTTCTTTTCTGGTTCTGATTTGAATTTGAATTCCAAATTGAATTTGAATTTCTGCACCACATGCAATACGTCCAAATTTTTTTAAATTCCCCTCTTAACAGGATTTTGGGGTGTTACAACTCTACCCCCTTTAAAAGAAATCTCGTCCTCGAGATTGGTGGTTCTAGAAAAACAATTCCGGAAACTGTGTCTTAAGCTCGTCTTAAGCTCCCATGTGGCTTCCTCTTCCGAGTGATGCTTCCACTGCACCTTGCACATCCAGATTCTTTTAATTCTTGTGAGGTGTTCCATTGTCTCCAAAATCTTGACCGGTTGCTCGGCATAAGACAGATCCTCTCGTACGTCAACCTCATTCATGGGTAACATCTACTCAGGCGTCCTTAGATATTTCTTGAGCTGTGACACATGGAATACATCATGCACATCCGATAGGCGGGCCGGTAGTTCTAGTTGATATACCACTTCACCTTTCCTCTCTAGAACTTGAAAGGGTCCGATGTATCGAGGTGATAGCTTCCCTTTCACCTTGAACCGACGAAGTCCTCGAATAGGGGACACCTTGAGGTAGACATAGTCCCCCACGTTGAAAACGAGCTCTCTTCTCCGTACATCGGCATAGCTCTTTTGTCGTGTCTGTGCTATCCTCAAGTTGTTGCGAATTTCTTTCACTTTCGCCTCGGCTTCTTGTAGTACTTCGGGTCCAAACACTTTACTTTCCCCAGCTTGGTTCCAAAATAGTGGAGTTCTGCACTTTCTCCCATACAAAGCCTCAAACAGTGACATCTTCATACTAGCCTGATAGCTGTTGTTATAGGAGAACTCCGCATACGGTATGTTCTTATCCCAACTCCGATTGTTTTTGAGTGCACCTGCCCTCAGCATGTCCTCAAGGATCTGATTGGTTCTTTCCGTCTGTCCGTCAGTCTGGGGATGATAGGCAGAACTAAAGTTCAGATGAGTTCCCATGGTTTCATGTAACTTCTGTCAGAACCTTGAGGTGAATTGTGTCCCTCGATCTGACACTATCTTCTTTGGCACTCCATGGTAACACACGATCCTTGACATGTACAACTCCGCCAATTTGGATCCGCTGTAGCTTTCTTTTACGGGAATGAAATGAGCTACCTTGGTTAGCATGTCGATGATGACCCATATCGAATCATATCCTGATTGGGTCCTGGGTAGTCCCACTATGAAATCCATACCGATTTCTTCCCATTTCCATTCAGGCACCTTGAGTGGTTGCAATAATTCCGCAGGTCGTTGATGTTCTGCTTTCACCAACTGACATGTGTCACATAGGGCAACATGTTCCGCTACATATAGCTTCATGCCATACCACCAATACCTGCTCTTGAGGTCATGGTACATCTTCGTACTCCTAGGATGAATGGAATAGTCGGAATCATGAGCCTCCATCAAAATCAATTCACGGATCTCCTTCACTTCAGGCACACAGATTCTTTTTCCGTGCCACACCGTACCTTGTTCATCCTCTCTGAAACCAGGGGCTCTATTATCCTTGATGAGTTGCCGGATTTCTTGTATCTTCTCATCATCCTTTTGACCATCGCGTATGTCTTGCTCTAATGTGGAGTCCACTTCCATGGCGATGGCTTCACCACTATTCACCAGGCATAGATTGAGTCTTATAACATCGTCCTTCAATTTTGCAGGCATGTCCTTCAAGCTCAACCTATTGACCTGCACTTTCCAGCTTAAAGCATCTGCCACGACATTTGCTTTCCCAGGATGATAGTTGATGCCCACATCAAAGTCGTTGATTAGCTCTAACCATCTCCTCTGTCTGAGGTTGAGATCTGGCTGTGTGAAAATGTACTTTAAGCTCTTATGATCCGTATATATCTCTGTCCTCTTCCCCATCAAGTAGTGCCGCCAAATCTTCAACGCGTGTACCACTGCGGCTAGTTCTAGGTCATGTGTAGAATAGTTCTTCTCGTGTTTCCGGAGCTGCCGGGACGCATAAGCCACGACATGCCTCTCTTGCATGAGAACACATCCCAACCCATTTCCAGAGGCATCGCAGTACACCGAAAAGTTCTTCTGCATATCTGGCATAACTAGCACTGGGGCTGTTGTCAATCTTTTCTTTAGTTCTTGAAAACTCGTCTCACACAGTGGTGTCCATGTGAATGTGATTCCTTTCTCCAACAGTTTGGTCAGGGGTCTCGAAATCTTGGAGAAACCCTCGATAAACCGTCGATAATACCCAGCCAATCCTAAGAAGCTTCGAACTTCCCCGACATTCTCAGGGGTCTTCCACTTCTGTACATCCTCGATCTTGGCAGGATCTACGGAGATTCCTCCCTCCGAGATTATATGTCATAAGAAGGGAACTTTCTTCAGCCAAAACTCACACTTGCTCAACTTGGCATATAGTTGGTGTTCTCTCAGCTTCTGCAACACCAACCTTAGATGTTTCTCATGTTCCTCTTCATCTTTGGAGAAGAGAATGTCATCAATGAAAACCACCACAAATTTGTTCAGATATTCCATGAATACCTTGTTCATGAGATACATGAAGTATGCCGGGGCATTAGTTAGCCCGAAAGGCATGACGGTGTATTCATACAGTCCGTACCGAGATACGAAAGCTGTTTTTAGAATATCGGTTTGTCGTATCTTCAGTTGGTGGTATCCCGACCTGAGATCAATTTTCGAGAAAACACAAGCTCCACTCAACTGATCAAACAAGTCTTCAATGCGGGGTAATGGGTACTTGTTCTTGATGGTTACTTCATTCAACGCACGGTAGTCTACGCATAACCTTTGGGTTCCGTCCTTCTTGGGCACAAATATCACTGGAGCTCCCCATGGTGAGGAACTAGGACGAATGTACCCCTTCCCTGTCAATTCTCTCAAATGTTCCTTGAGTTCTTCCAGCTGTTTGGGGTCCATCCGATAAGGCCTCTTGTATATCGAAGCTGTTCCAGGAACTAGCTCAATCGCGAATTCTACTTCACGATCGGGAGGCATACCTGGCAACTCCTCCGGAAAAACGTCTGGATATTCCCTGATAATCCTGATCTCCTCCACTTTCACCTCAACTTGATTTAATTTAATGTCACTCCTAGGCTCTTGTATTGTTATAAACTTTACTCTTGTGCCACTAGGGTGAGTTAGTTCCACCGTTCTGGTCGAACAATGGATGATTCCTTTATGTTTGGTCAACCAATCCATGCCCAAAATAATATCTATCCCTTGTGAATCTATCACTATGAGGTTGGCAGCAAATAATACCCCATTAATGTCTAGATTCACCTTGGGACACACTTGTCTTGTCCTTATTTCTCCCCCTGGAGAGTTTACGGCTAGCATATGGTTTATTTGTGTTGTTGCTAAATCATGCTTCTTAACAAACCCTTGGGCAATGAACGAGTGGGTAGCACCAGAATCGAACAACAGGGTTGCAATATGTAAATTGGCAGGAAACTTACCAACTACCACGTCAGGTGCCTCTTGCGCTTCCTCCATGGTCACGTGGTTCACCCGTCCTCGCATCACATTCTGCTGTTGCGGCTGCATGGGCTTCTTCTTTGGGCACTTATAGGCGCAGTGCCCCACTTCACCACAGTTAAAGCATTGTACCCCAACCTCAGGTGCCTGGCCTTTGTTGTCTTGGGGTTGGTTTGGGGGTCCTTGTACTGCTGGTCGAGGTTGATATGTGGGGCGAGGTTGCTGTACAAACTGACGTTGTGGCTGCGCTGGTGCTGACGGAGGCCTGAAGTTCGGGTTGTACCCTCTCGGTGCTGAGTAGGGTACCGCAGCACGGCTCGTCTGCCCTGCGGGTTGCTGCATCAGACGTGGACGTGTGTTGCTACTTGAGGCATGGTGTGACCATCCCGCCTTCCTCTTGTTTTAATTTTCCAAGGCCTTCAGCTTCCTCTCCACAACAAATGCTCTATCCACCATCTTTTGGAAGCTTTCATACTCGTTGGAGGACATTGCACATTGCATCTCCTTAGTAAGTCCTTCCACAAAGCAGTCCTGTTTCTGCTCATCAGTCTCGATGTCCCGTGGTGCATAACGGGATAGTTGGGTGAATTTAGTGAGGTATTCCCTCACCGTCATGTTTCCTTGCGGCAGCCCCAAGAACTCCTTTCTCTTGTTTTTAAGTTCACCCCTTGGTATGTAATGGTTGCGGAAGCTACGCTTGAACTCTTCCCAAGTGATGTTCTTAGGGTCATGATGGGCGGCCACGTAAGCGGTCCACCAATCAGCAGCAGGTCCATGCAATTGGTGCGAGGCAAACAGCACCCTCTCATATCCTTGGCATTGTATGATCCTCATCTTGCTCTCAATGGTCTTTAGCCAATCATCTGCCTCCAGAGGTTCAGCAGCACTTGCAAACTTTGGGGGTTGAGTCCCTAGAAACTCACTCAACCTTGGCTGGCGCGGTGCAGCTTGTGGAGGTGGAGCTTGGTGCAAGTTGGCCACCACTTGAGTTAGGCTCTGGATGAGCTGATTTTGATTTTCAAGCATTTGGTGGATGGGATCAACTCCTTCACGGCAACCACCCCTGTCTTGTCCTCTAGAAAGATGAGGGTTGCCGGCCTCATCGTTGTTGTTAGCCGGGTTGGCACCACGACCCTTTCCTCTTCCGGCCATCTATCATGTTCAACCAAATGTCAATTTAAAGCATTACATATTAACTTCCCAATTTGCTTGTTTAAACTTTAAAATTTTAAGACCTTATTATATTTATATTTTCTGAGGGTTTCATGTCTCACGCGAAATAAATGCACTCTTAAATTCATAGGGGTTCACACATCAAGGCAAAACAACCTGAAGAGGTTGTGGACAAATGCCCATGGCTTCCACAACTCACGTCACACACCAAACATTAACACATCATAATCTAAGGTATTGACTCGCCTACTCGATAACCTGCTGAACTATGGGAAAAGACTCTACACGACTCATATCACTGAGCTGGCTCCTCGGGATATTCCTCATTATTGCGGCTTCCCTCTGACTCCGCTTTGGGTGGGGAAGCTGCTGGTGGAGAAGTGCGGAGACGCCTGCTTGCCCGGCGATCTGGGGAGTCAGGGGTCCATGTGTCATTCACGGTGACACACAGTTCATTCCCATCTCCTCTTTCTCTTGCCCTCAAGCTGGCGCGGAGCAACACCTCAGTCTCCTTCAGGGTGTCACGAACATCCTGAAGCTCCTGCTGGCACTCCTGCGGTCGAGTGCTGAGCATCGCAACATCCTCCAAGCACAGGTCCATGTGCTCATGGGAAGTCCCCTGCTGCACTGGTGGGTACTTGTACTCCGTGGTACCACTCTCACGCTGGAGGACATACATGTACTCAGTCCTGTCTAGGCGGTGACGGTAGATGTGGCTCTGGCAGGTGATAGCCTCCCAGGTGACATCCTTCTCCGCATCGACCTGTGTCGCTCGAAAAGCTGGAGAGCGGTGGATCTTGAGCAGCTGATTTTCGTGGATAATCCTCATTTCCGAACTCCATTCTTCCCGCTTCTCACGGATGGTTCAGGTGGAGCTGTAGTGTATGATTAGCTTGCCCGTATTGCCGGCGGCTTGGAGCATGCGTCGAAGGCGGCGCAACAAGCCTCCTACTGCCAATCCGTAGGAGAGATACGTCACCGGACGGTTCTCCTCTCTCAGGGCAAGGGCAACTACGGGAACTCTCCCTCCGGTGGACTTGCGGGCGGTGCGGATCATGCGAACCATCTAAAACATAAAGCATTTAAAATTAAGTTAGATAAGATTTTAAACAAAAATCCTATTTTGAATAAAAGTTGGGGTAAGATGAATAAGGTGACCCTATTAAATAACACTTTTCAACCCACACCTTTGTAAAATAGTTTTTAAGAAAATAGGGTCCTTAAATACGTCCATTTCTACCTAGGTCCACGTTCCTACGGGCATCCTTGGCTCTGATACCACTTCTGTCACACCCGGTTTTTCCGAAGAACAACCGAGTGAGTATCACATGTATGCCAGGATCATTTTCTCATACATGTGATGACAAATAGTGAAGCATCAATTATTACAAGCCAGGTGTCGAATATAAATACGTCTTACAAAGCATACGTCTCGATGGACGATAAGTTCATAACATGTAAATAAACTAGCAGCGGAATATTATTCTTGTGGGCTCTGTCACAGGTGTTGCCCGGGGGACTCCATGAACCTAGAATCCTTCTTCGGGTCCGAAGTCTTGGTCATTAAACACCACATCATCCCCTTGATCTGAGCAGCAATTTAAACCAACAAATATGCAAGGTTGAGTACCGTTGGTACTCAGCAAGCGTGGGAAAGTTATGTCATGCATGGCTAGAGCAAGAAGAGGTTGAGCTCATGGTTAAAGCACTATGAAATTATTACCTACCACCTTAGCTTATTAAGCACCAACATTACTACACAGGTGAAATGATCTCAATCTCCCATCCCATCATCATAATCAAATAACCATAACATCATTTCCAATGTTAAGCTCCCCGCTTAACATCCACAACTTCCAAAGTCATCATCCTCTAATCATGAATAAGTCCAAGCCGCTCTTGACCGTGAGCACGGCTGTCATGACAGTTTTTGACTCTGCAGAGTTTGGACCACTGTACCCACATGTAGTGATTTCATCCCCCGTTGCCGGGTGAACTAAAAGAACCTCCATTATGCCAGTGGCCACGAACCACATTCACACTTCCCAGGTGTGTAGCCAGGAGATCACTACGAAGCCTTTACAAAGGGATTCCCGACGAGCGTGGGCCCACTGAGGTTTCACCCCTAACAGCATACAAGAGGCTCCAACCCCGCTGCAGTGGCCCCCTCTTGAGCCTTGCGGTTCATATGGTAGTCCAGCTGACACCTATTTCCCGCACCATCCAACACACCCATACTACGCCAGGGATACACCTAATTAATTGTCCAAGCTGCCCCATCTCAGCATGTGGTTGGCACGGTAAAGCCAGGTTACATGCTCCATGAACCGGTCCTTAGGATCCAGGCATGTACTAAACACAAACTCGAGTCTCGTGCACCCAGGACCAACCAAATCATCCAACTTGCCTCGATCCCTACCTCTACGTAACTCATAACATCTCATTCAAGAGTAAGGTAAATAAGTTGATGATCTCATATCCCACTTATCCCATTCTAAGCATGGCTAAGCGTAAGCATATAAATGACATGATAAAATAAATCCCAACCCAAGCTACAAGGAAACAAGACAATGCAATTCTAAGGAAGCTTCCTAGCATGGGTTTAATATTTAAATTGACAATGCAAATAATTCTATCTACACAACCTAGCATAGGGTCAAAGTGGTCAAGGACACTTGCCTTCTTCTTGCTGCTCTGAGAATGGAAAGTCTTGGTCTTGGAAGGGAAGAACTTGCTCTGGGGCAGGTTCTACTCATGCCATACACATAGCAAAACAACAATCCATAAGCCATAGTTCACACTTCCACTCATGCAAAACATACATACATACATACATACATACATACATACATACATACATACATACATACATACATACATACATACATACATACATACATACATACATACATACATACATACATACATACATACATACATACATACATACATACATACATACATACATACATACATACATACATACATACATACATACATACATACATACATACATACATACATACATACATACATACATACATACATATGAAAGTCATTCTCATTTCTAAGTGTTGTGGATACTCTACATGTGTTGATTTTTGGCCTACATTCACTTTTAAACATATGTGTATGATTTCTAACTTTTGTATTCAGATTTTTATTTGCACACTATATATATGAGTTTCAATTCTAAACAAATTCTTTATATTCAATTAACACACTCTTTAGCTACCAAGTTTGCATGGAAGGTAATTTCCTATTCCAAGTGGGTTTTTTTAAACCTTCTACCAATTCCCAAACTGAAATCTTTGGATTTGGAGACTTCATTTATCATTTTATAATTATGCATACCTATTTTTCCTTTATTTTCCAGATTTATTTTCTATGCCTAAAAGTGAGTTTTAAATATTAAATAGTAGGGCATAACACCTAAACAAAATAGGTTCTGATCTAATATATTAAATAATATGTTTTTGAACTTCTCCTCTGATGTGAACTAATTTAAATTTATTTTACCAATTTTCAGAATTATTTATTAACCTAAAAATGTGTTCCTAGAACTAATAAATATGAACAACACCCAAACAGATTTCATTTCAGCCTAAAATTTATTTTTAGTTTATTCTAAAGTTTTCCAAGTGTTAGTAGAGTTTAAACTTGAATTAGCACATGTGTTTGTCTTTCCTTTTAAATTTAAATCCTAGTCACACATTCAAATTTCTAAACTTAATACCATATAGGGTCAAAAAGATAAGTTCACCCTACTATAGGGTCCAATTTATTATTTTACAAATTTCCAGGGGTCTAACTATGCATAACAGAGGGGTTTTGCTAATTTTTATTAAGTCCAGGGGCTAAAACTGATTTTAATTGAATTTACATGAATTTCTGAAGTTCCAGGGGCTAGATCAGAAGTTTCCGGGGCTAGCTCGTATTTTCCGAGATCCCTAGGGGGTAGCGCGTAAGAATCCTGGCCTTTATAATGCGGGGCCGACGTGGACCGTCCGATTTAAAACAGACGGCTGAGATTATAACGTCGAACCGGTATGCGCGGTTTTAATTCTACCGTGCGATTTAAAATAGACGGCGCACAAGTGGCCACGTCGCCCTGGCCGTGCGCGGGCGGCGCTGCCCAGCGGCGGGAGACGGCGATCTCGCCGGAGAACTTCGGATCTTCGTCTATACCTCCTAAAACTGGGGTTTCATGGCATAGATCGGTAGAGGGGAGGTCGGGGATCTCACCTAGGGGTTTTTCTTGAGCTTGGAGGCCCTGGAAGGCGGTCGGCGACGAGGTCCGAGATGGAATTGCGGCGATGCTCGTCGGAGCTGTGTCTAGGGTGCAATCTACCGAGTTTTCTGCACCTGCGTGATTCCCCCGAGGCGGTGGAACAGGATCGGCGTGTTAGATCAGAAAACCCGAGCAAAGATCGAGAGAAAAAGGTGATCGGAGCTTTGGTTCTCACCGGGAGGAAAAACAGCTGATCGGGTGGGGAAAACGGGGCGATGCCGGCGTTTATATAGACGGGGGAGGGCGGCGTGTCGGTTGTGATCGAGTTTGAGTCATCCGGGACCAGAATTTGGCTGGGGAAACGCGGGTTTCCGGGGTGGTTTGGATTCGGCGCGCGGAGGAGTCCCGGCGGTTGGCGCGATCGCGCGAGGAAGAAGATGACCGCGGGCCCCGCGTGTCAGTGAGAAAGAGAGGGGAGCGCGCAGATGCGGGCTGGCGCGGGAGAAGGTGGGCCGGCTGGTGGGTTTCGGCCCACTGGCTGGGGTTTTTCTGTTTTTCTTTTTCTTTTTCCATTTCTTTTCTGGTTCTGATTTGAATTTGAATTCCAAATTGAATTTGAATTTCTGCACCACATGCAATACGTCCAAAATTTTTTAAATTCCCCTCTTAACAGGATTTTGGGGTGTTACACTTATTATGGACAGTGGATGGCACGGGGAATGGGAGTCACGAGGGGCTGCCTTGTGAACTGCATGGCACAAGAGGGGGCCCGGGGGTGCGAAAATGGTGATTCGAGCCTGCCGGTGAAACCTCAGTGAGTCCATACATCTAGTAGCCCCTTTGCAAAGACTATTTTTTGATCTCTTGGCCATACACCGACTGTTGTGTACTGGTATAATGGAGGTTCTGCAGTCGCCGACGGGTGACGAAATCACGAACTTGTGGGTAAAGTGGTGCCACCTCTGCAGAGTGTAAAACAATCATGATAGCTGTGCTTCCGGACACAAGCACCTGGCCAACTCACATGATTAGTGGGAATACTTGGGATGGTTATTCGGTATGGTTGTGGTATGGTCATTGGGAATTGTTTTAGAACTGTTTTGAGTCATGAAAATGAGTTTGGCTTCGGTTATATGAATATGAGATGGTTATGAATATTTATGAGTATGAGATGAACTTGAGAAAGAATAATGGATGGATGAGACTTGATAAATGGTGAATTATGATGAGAGAATGTTTCTGAATTAATTGAGTATGATGGGATACATTTCACCTAGAAATAGTTGCTGTTTTTACCATGTTTGTGAAATAAAATTTGCTTGCTGCAATGAGCCTTTTTATTTCCTACCTTATTGTAAGCTACATGTCATACTTTTCCCGCACTTGCTGAGTACGACATGTACTCGCCCTTGCATTACCACATAAACATCATCTACAGGAGATGAGTACTTTGAGGACCATGTGGAGTACTAGGCGTGCGAACTACCGTCAACATGTCTGTGGAGTTGAAGATGGAGCCTGCTGTCTTAGTCACTTTCAGCTGTCGTTTAGAGTCTTCCGCTGCAAGAATAAGATAGACATTCATGAGTTAGACATTGAGTCATTGTAATAAAGTACTTAAACCCTATTTATTCGTGGTTATATTCTGACTTTAGTTTGTGGATTACATGTGTATGTGTGATGAACATCCTGGGCACACATATGCATTCACTTGGTTCTATTTTTGGAACCGGGTGTAACAGATTGGTATCAGAGCCACGTTGACCATAGGACGCAAGCCTAGGTAGAATGGACACTCTAAAACACATAGGGACACCCCTCTAAGCTGCTATTTTCTAAAATTGCTTGCTGCTGCACTTTACTTGTCAATTCAGCCACCGCAAAGTGCTATTTTCAGCCCCTCTTTTCTCTTCTTTTGGACAGAAACACTTTTGCTTTCTTGATCCATATCCTCTGAAGTTTTGGAGCTATTTTGTTCTTCTCTAAAGTTTCTCATGTCCTAATTATAGATGCCGGTGATTAGGAGCACAGCACGCATAAGGACTCGTCCACCACCACGTGGGAGTGCACTTAACCCCATTGAGGTGTCCGATGGACCATATTGGGAGGAGGTGAAGATGGAACCTCATGATGAAGAGGAAGTCAATATCTCTATGCATGAGGAAGAGGACCTGGAAGAGGTGGAACCATTCGAAGACGATATGGAGGATGATCCACAAGAACGGCATTGGTACGCAACTCAGGAGGAGTTTCACGCGGGCTTACACCCCGTGGAGCCTCATGAAGCTATGTCGGGAGGAGATGAACCAGAGGAGGAGACACACCTTGCTGAGACCAGTAGTGAAAGTGATGAATGGGCCAACCATTAAGTTCGAGAATTTCGGTCCGACAGAATGGAGGGAGGACACATCCAGGGAGCTCAAAGAATTTCTGGATTGCTGCAGCTTGTATCCAGAATATCTTCTCAAGAAAGTCCCTCGTCTCGGACATGAAGAGTGGAAGGCTGAAGTAACCATCCTATCTAACGGTAGGGTTGTCACCTGGCATTTCACACCCACATGGAGAGCCACAAGGGCAGACGCTATCGATGATGCTGCATGGGAAGCACTCACCGGACTGTGCTACGCCTTCCATGAGCAGCTTGAGGACCCAACTTTTGAGCTGCACCCATATCGGAAGAGTGGTACAAGGGAGATCATTGGACTCCATGTAACAGCTCCTTCCAACCCACAAGCTGCTTACAAGTCTCATAGGTTGCTCGTGGAGTTAGGAAACCGCTATGCAAGCGCACAAGAAGAGATCCGTTACCTCCGCAAGAAGCTGTATTTGCTGGAGAAACAAGAGGAGACTCGTGCCAACGTGGGAGCGAATGGAGCACCAGCGTCATCTATCCCTACATGGACTGCCAACTCACCATGGTGTGCGCCCATATATGGACCACCCCCGTCACACGGCAAGGACAGCACCGATTCTCACGATTAAGTTTAGGTTTCCATCGAATAAAGCTGTAATAGAAACGTTAAGATCATAGTAGCTTGAATAAGAGTGATGTGCTAAATTTTTGTGACGATTGCTTGTGTTTGTGCGCTTGGTGTGAGTTGTGGCACGCTTCGGCGAATGTCCATATCCACACATAATAGATAGATGTGAGATGCTTCGGCACGTGTTCACATCCTCATATAGGCTGAAATTAATAAAAGAAGTTTCTTAGTTCACACACCTTGATGCATATAGTTAAGAAATCGCTTCTTTCAAATCTGAATTCTAGCTCCTACAAATATAGTATGTCCGAAAGTAATCCTTAAAATAAGGGGGGTAGACTTCCTTGCCAACCTTATTATCTTGGATTCCCAAGAGATTGACATAATACTTGGAATGGACTGGTTAAGCAAGCAAAACGGAGTGATTCAATGTGCTCAGAGGATCGTGCAGTTGACGAGTGAGCACGGTACTCGTATTGAGTTTGAGGCAGCTTAACCTACAACCGAGAAGGCAGTGCTGAACCACATCGAAAAAGAGACATTGGAAAGCATTCCTGTTGTTAAAGAATATTTAGATGTGTTCCTGGAAGGACATCCAGGTATGCCACCTGACCGGGACATTAAATTTGTCATTGATTTAGTAATCGGAACTGCACCTATAGCGAAGAGGCCGTATAGAATGTCCTCTAATGAACTAGTGGAGGTCAAGAAGCAAATTCAGGAACAGTTAGACAAGGGTTTTATACGCCCAAGCTCGTCACCGTGGGGAGCCCCCATGCTCTTCGTGGACAAGAAATATGGAACCCAAAGGATATGTGTGGACTATAGGTCTCTCAACGAAGTGACGATCAAGAATAAGTACCCGCTGCCCCGCATAGAGGACTTGTTCGATCAAATGAAAGGTGCCTGAATTTTCTCCAAGACTGATCTTCTGTCGGGATACTTCCAGCTGAAGATTAAGCCCTCCGACATACCCAAGACTGCAATTCTGTGATGCCCTGGTTCTGTGGAAAAACCAAGGAACCCGGACTGATGAGTATGTGTGCCTAGGATGTTCATCACACATACACATTTAATCCACAAACTGAATTCAGAATATATATAACCACGAATGAATATGTTCAAGTACTTTATTACATCAATCTCTATTGCAGCGGAAGTCTCTAATCTATTCTAGCAGCGGAAGTCTTTATTCTAGCAGCGGAAGTTTTCTAACTAGTGCGGAAGCAAACTAAGCAGTAGCAGTGGCTCCATCTCTACTCCATCCCCACAGGCAAGTTGACGGTGGTTCACACTCCTAATACTCCACATGGTCTTCGAAGTACTCCTCTCCTGTTGCTGATGATGAAGTAATAATGCAAGTTTGAGTACATGACGTACTCAGCAAGTGCGGGAAAATATAATATGTAGCTCACAGCAAGGTAGGTATAAAAAGGCTCAGTGCAGAAAGCAAAGTTTATTTCACAAAACATGATAAAAACAGCAACTAGCTTTAAGTGAATGTACTCCCAACATTTATCCAATTAAAACATCAACATACCTCCACCATGTTCCACCTCTTTTCATGTCTCATCAGACATTCATCTTTCTCAGCTTTTTCTCATGCTCATGAATACCATCTCGTATTCTGTAACACCCCAAAAACCTGTTAAGAGGAGAATTTAAAAATTTTTGGGCGTATTGCATGTGGTGCAGAAATTCAAACTCAAATTCAAATCAAAACAGAAAAATAAAAAGAAAAAGAAAACCCAACCGGCCAGTGGGCCGAAACCCACCAGCCGGCCCAACATTTACCGCGCCAGCCCACAGCCGCGCGCTCCCCTCTTTTTCTCACTGACACGCGGGGCCCGCTGTCATCTTCTTCCTCGCGCGATCGCGCCAACCGCCGGGACTCCTCCGCGCGCCCGAATCCAAACCACCCCGGAAACCGCGTCCCCCAGCCAAGATTCTGGTCCACGGACGACTCCAGCTCGATCCCAACCGACTGCCGCCCTCCCTCGTCTATATAAGCGCCGGCATCACCCGTTTTTTTCATCCCAATCGACTGTTTTTCCTCCCGGTGAGAACCAGAGCTTCTCCGGTCGTTTTCTCTCGATCTTTGCTCGGGTTTTCTGATCTAACGCGTGGATCGTGTTCCACCGCCTCCGGGGAATCACATAGGTGCAGAAAACTCGGTGGTTTGCGCTCTAGGCACAGCTCCGGCGAGCACCGCAGCGGTTCCACCTCGGACCTCGTCGCCGACCGTCTTCCAGGGCCTCCGAGCTCAAGAAAAACCCCGAGGTGAGATCCCCGACCTCCCCTCTACCGATCTATGCCATGAAATCCCAGTTTTAGGAGGTATAGACGAAGATCCGAAGTTCTCCGGCGAGATCGCCGCCTCTCGCCGCCGCGCGCCGTCGGGCAGCGCGGGCTGGCTCCGGCCTGGGCGACGTGGCCGCTTGTGCGCCGTCTATTTTAAATCGCACGGTAGAATTAAAACCCGCGCGTACCGGTTCGGCGATCTAATCTGAGCCGTCTGTTTTGAAATCGGACGGTCCACATCAGCCCTGCGTTATAAAGGTCGGGATTCTTACGCGCTACCCCTTGGGGATCTCGGAAAACATGAGCTAGCCCTGGAAACTTCTGATCTAGCCCCTGGAACTTCAGAAATTCATGTAATTCATTTAAAATTCAGTTTTAGCCCCTGGACTTAATAAAAATTAGGAAAACCCCTCTGTTATGTGTAGTTAGACCCCTGGAAATTTCTGAAATAATAAATTAGACCCTGTAGTAGGGTGGATTTACCTTTTTGACCCTATATGATATTAAATTCAGAAAATTGAATATGTGATTAGGATTTAAATTTAAAAAGGTGAGGCAAACACATTGTAAATTCAAATTTAAACTCTCCTAGCACTTGGAAAACTTTAGAATGAGTTAAAAGTAGATTTTAAGCTGAAATGAATCTGTCTAATTGATTGTTCACATTTATTAGTTATAGGGACACATTTTTAGGTTAGGAAATAATTCTGAAAATTGGTAAAATAAATTTAAATTAGTTCACATCAGAGGAGAAGTTCAAAAATATATTATTTAATATTTTAAATCAGAACCTATTCTGTTTAGATGATGTGTCTTACTATTTTCATAATAAAGTTCACATTTAGGCATAGAAAATAAATCTGAAAATATAGGAAATAGGTATGCATAACTAGAAAATGATAAATGAAGTCTCCAAATCCAAAGATTTCAGTTTAGGATTTGGTAGAAGATCTGAAAACCCATTTGGAGTAGGAAAATACCTTCCATGCAAACTTGGTAGTTAAGAAGTAAATTAATTAAATATAAAGAATTTATTCAAATTGAAAATTCATATATAGTGTGCAAACAGAAATCTGAAATACAAAAGTTAGAAATCATATACATATGTTTAAAAGTGCATGAAGGCTAAAAATCAACACAGCTAGAGTAAACACAACACTTAGAAATGTGAATGACTATCATATGTATGTATGTGTGGAGTGAAAGTGTGAACTATGTCTTATGGATTGTTGTTTTCTTTTGCTATGTGTGTTGGCATGAGTAGAACCTGCCGCAGAGAAAGTTCTTCCCTTCCAAGATCAGGACTATCCATTCCCAGAGCAGCAGGAAGAAGGCAAGTGTCCTTGACCACTTTGATCCTATGCTAGGATGTGTAGATAGAATTATTTGCATTGTCAATTGAAATATGAAACCCATGCTAGGAAGTTTCCCTAGAATTGCATCATCTTGTTTCCTTGTAGCTTGGGTTGGGATTTATTATATCATGTCATTTATTATTATGCTTATGCTTAGCCATGCTTAGAATGGGATAATTGGGATATGAGATCATCAACTTGTTTACCTTACTCTTGAATGAGATATTATGAGTTATGTAGAGGTAGGGATCGAGGAAAGTTGGATGATTTGGTTGGTCCTGGGTGCACGAGACTCGGGTTTGCGTCTAGTACTTGCCTGGATCCTAAGGACAGGTTCATGGAGCATGTAACCTGGCTTTACCGTGCCAACCACATGCTGAGATGGGGCAGCTTGGCCAATTAATTAGGTGTATCCCCGGCGTAGTATGGGTGTGTTGCATGGTGCGGGGAGTGGGTGTCAGCTGGACTACCATATGAACTGCAAGGCTCAAGAGGGGGCCACTGCAGCAGGGTTGGAGCCTCTTGTGTGCTGTTAGGGGTGAAACCTCAGTGGGCCCATGCTCATCGGGAATCCCTTTGTAAAGGATTCATAGTGATCTCCTGGCTATACACCTGGGAAGTGTGAATGTGGTTCGTGACCACTGGCATAATGGAGGTTCTTTTAGTCCACCCGGCAACGGGGATGAAATCACTACATGTGGGTACAGTGGTGCAAACTCTGCAGAGTCAAAACTGTCATGACAGCCGTGCTCATGGTCAAGAGGGGCTTGGACTTATTCATGATTAGAGGATGATGACTTTGGAAGTTTTGGATGTTAAGCGGGGAGCTTAACATTGGAAATGATGTTATGGTTATTTGATTATGATGATGGGATGGGAGATTGAGATCATTTCACCTGTGTAGTAATGTTGGTGCTTAATAAGCTAAGGTGGTAGGTAATAATTTCATAGTGCTTTAACCATGAGCTCATCCTCTCCTTGCTCTAGCCATGCATGACATAACTTTCCCACACTTGCTGAGTACCCACGGTACTCAAACTTGCACATTTGTTGGTTTAAATTGCTGCTCTAGTCAATGGGATGATGTGGTGTTTAATGATCAAGACTTCGGACCCGAAGAAGGATTCTAGGTTTATGGAGTCCCCCGGGCAACGCATGTGACGGAGCCCACAAGAATAATATTCCGCTGCTGCTTTATTTACGTGTCATGAACTATTTATCGTCCATCGAGACGTATGCTTTGTAAGACTTATTTATATTCGACACATGTCTTGTAATAAATGATGCTTCACTATTTGTCATGACATGTATGAGAAAATGATCCTAGCATACATGTGATATTCACTCGGTTGTTCTTCGGAGAAACCGGGTGTGACAAAAGTGGTATCAGAGCCAGGTTGCCCGTAGGAACGTGGACCTAGGTAGAAATGGACGTATTTAAGGACCCTATTTTCTTAAAAACTATTTTACAAAGGTGTGACGGTTGAAAAGTGTTATTTAATGGGGTCACTTTATTCATCTTACCCCAACTTTTATTCAAAATAGGATTTTTGTTTAAAATCTTATCTAACTTAATTTTAAATGCTTTATGTTTTAGATGGTTCGCATGATCCGCACCACCCGCAAGTCCACCGGAGGGAGAGTTCCCGTAGTTGCCCTTGCCCTGAGAGAGGAGAATCGTCTGGTGACGTACCTCTCCTACGGATTGGCAGTAGGAGGCTTGTTGCGCCGTCTTCGACGTATGCTCCACGCCGCCGGCAATACGGGCAAGCTTATCATAAACTACAGCTCCACCCGGACCATCCGTGAGAAGCAGGAAGAATGGAGTTCAGAAATGAGGATTATCCATGAAAATTAGCTGCTCAAGATCCACCGCTCTCTAGCTTGTCGAGCGACACAGGTCGATGCGGAGAAGGATGTCACCTGGGAGGCCATCACCTGCCGGAGTCACATCTACCGTCGCCACCTGGACAGGACTGAGTACATGTATGTCCCCCAGCGTGAGAGTGGTACAAAGGAGTACAAGTACCCGCCAGTGCAGCAGGGGACTTCCCATGAGCACATGGACCTGTGCTTGGAGGATGCTGCTATGCTCAGCACTCGACTGCAGGAGTGCCAGCAGGAGCTTCAGGATGTTCGTGACACCCTGAAGGAGACTGAGGTGTTGCTTTGATCTAGCTTGAGGGCGAGAGAAAGAGGAGATGGGAATGAACTGTGTGTCACCGTGAATGACACATGGACTCCTGACTCCCTAGATCGCCGGGCGAGTAGGCGTCGCCGCACTTCTCCACCAGCAGCTTCCCCACCCAAAGCGGAGTCGGTGGGCAGCCACAATAATGAGAAGGATCCCAAGGAGCCAGCTCAGTGATACGAGTCGTGTAGAGTCCTTTCCCGTAGTTCAGCAGGTTATCGAGTAGTCGAGTCAATACCTTAGTTAATGGTGTGTTAATGTTTGGTGTGTGACGTGAGTTGTGGAAGCCATGGGCATTTGTTCACAATCTCGTCTTCAGGTTGTTTGCTTTGATGTGTGAACCCCTATGAATTAAGAGTGCATTTATTTTCGCGTGAGACGTGAAACCCTCATAAAATGTAAATATAATAAGGCCTCAAAAGTTTAAGTTTAAACAAGCAAATTGGAAAGTTAATGCATAATGCTTTAAATTAACATCTGGTTGATCATGATAGATGGCCTGAAGAGGAAAGGGTCGTGGTGCCAACCCCGCCAACAACAACGATGAGGCCGGCAACCCTCATCTTTCTGGAGGACAAGACAGGGGTGGACGCCGTGAAGGAGTTGATCCCATCCACCAAATGCTTGAAAATCAAAATCAGCTCATCCAGAGCCTAACTCAAGTGGTGGCCAACATGCACTAAGCTCCACCTCCACAAGCTGCACCACGCCAACCAAGGTTGAGTGAGTTTCTAGGGACTCAACCTCCAAAGTTTGCAAGTGCTGCTGAACCTCTGGAAGTAGATGACTGGCTAAAGACCATTGAGAGCAAGATGAGGATCATACAATGCCAAGGGTATGAGAGGGTGCTGTTTGCCTCTCACCAATTGCATGGACTTGCTGCTGATTGGTGGACCGCTTACGTAGCAGCCCATCATGACCCTGAGAACATCACTTGGGAAGAGTTCAAGCGCAGTTTCCGCAACCCTTACATACCAAGGGGTGAACTCAAAAACAAGAGGAAGGAGTTCTTGGGGCTGCAGCAAGGAAACATGACTGTGTGGGAATATCTCACTAAGTTCACCCAACTATCCTGTTATGCACCACGGGACATCGAAACTGATGAGCAGAAACAGGACTGCTTTGTGGAAGGACTTACTGCGGAGATGCAATGTGCAGTGTCCTCCAACGAGTATGAAAGCTTCCAAAAGATGGTGGACAGAGCATTTGTTGTGGAGAGGAAGCTGAAGGCCTTGGAAAATAAAAACAAGAGGAAGGCGGGATGGTCACACCAAGCCTCGGGGAGCAACACACGCCCACGACTGATGCAGCCACCCGCGGGGCAGACTAGCCGTGCTGTGGTACCCTACTCAGCACCGAGAGGGTACAACCCGAATTTCAGGCCTCCATCAGCACCGGAACAGCCGCAGCGTCAGTTTGTACAGCAGCCTCGTCCCACATATCAACCTCGACCAGCAGTGCAAGGACCACAGAACCAACCCCAAGACAACAAAGGTCAGGCACCTAATGTTGGGGTGCAATGCTTCAACTGTGGTGAAGTGAGGCACTACGCTCATAAGTGCCCAAAGAATAAGCCCATGCAGCCGCAACAGCAGAATGTGATGCAAGGATGGGTGAACCACGTGACCATGGAGGAGGCACAAGAGGCACCTGACGTGGTAGTTGGTAAGTTTCCTGCTAATTTACACATTGCAACCCTGTTGTTTGATTCTGGTGCTACCCACTCGTTCATTGCTCAAGGGTTTGTTAAGAAGCATGATCTAGCAACCACACAAATGAACCATATGCTAGCAGTGAACTCTCCAGGTGGAGAAATAAGGACAAGACAAGTGTGTCCCAAGGTGAATCTAGACATTAATGGGGTAGTATTTACTGCCAACCTCATAGTGATAGATTCACAAGGGATAGATATTATTTTGGGTATGGATTGGTTGACCAAACATAAAGGAATCATCCATTGTTCAACAAGAACGGTGGAACTAACTCACCCTAGTGGCACACGAGTAAAGTTCATAACTATACAAGAGCCTAGGAGGGACATTAAACTCAATCAAGTTGAGGTAGAAGTGGAGGAGATCAGGATCATCAGGGAATATCCAGATGTTTTTTCTGGAGGAGTTGCCAGGTATGCCCCCCGATCGTGAAGTGGAATTCGCGATTGAGCTAGTGCCTGGAACAGCTCCCATATACAAGAGACCATATCGGATGGACTCCAAACAGCTGGAAGAACTCAAGGAACATTTAAGAGAGTTGACAAAGAAGGGGTACATTCATCCTAGTTCCTCACCATGGGGAGCTCTAGTGATATTTGTGCCCAAGAAGGACAGAACCCAAAGGTTGTGCGTAGACTACCGTGCGTTGAATGAAGTAACCATCAAGAACAAGTACCAATTACCCCGCATTGAAGACTTGTTTGATCAGTTGAGGGGATCTTGTGTGTTCTCGAAAATTGATCTCAGGTCAGGATAACACCAACTTAAGATAAGACAAACTGATATTCCAAAGACAGCTTTTGTATCTCGGTACGGACTGTATGAATACACCGTCATGCCTTTCGGGCTAACTAATGCCCCGGCATACTTCATGCATCTCATGAACAAGGTATTCATGGAATATTTGGACAAATTTGTGGTGGTTTTCATAGATGACATTCGCGTCTTCTCCAAAAATGAAGAAGAACATGAGAAACATCTAAGGTTGGTGTTGCAAAAGTTGAGAGAACACCAACTATATGCCAAGTTGAGCAAGAGTGAGTTTTGGCTGAAGAGAGTTCCCTTCTTAGGACATATAATCTCGGAGGGAGGAATCTCCGTAGATCCCCACCAAGATCGAGGATGTACAGAAGTGGAAGACCCCTGAGAATGTCGGGGAAGTTCGAAGCTTCTTAGGATTGGCTGGATACTATCGACGGTTTATCGAGGGTTTCTCCAAGATTTCGAGACCCCTCACCAAACTGTTGGAGAACGGAATCACATTCACATGGACACCGCAATGCGAGACGAGTTTTCAGGAACTGAAGAAAAGATTGACAACAGCCCCAGTGCTAGTTATGCCAGATATGCAGAAGAACTTTTTGGTGTACTGCGATGCCTCTGGAAACGGGTTGGGATGTGTTCTCATGCAAGAGGGGCATGTCGTGGCTTATGCGTCCCGGCAACTCCGGAAACACGAGAAGAACTATCCTATGCATGACCTAGAGCTAGCCGTAGTGGTACACGCGTTGAAAATTTGGCGGCATTACTTGATGGGGAAAAGGACATAGATATATACGGATCATAAGAGCTTAAAGTACATTTTCACACAGCCAGATCTCAACCTCAGACAAAGGAGATGGTTAGAGCTGATCAACGACTTTGATGTGGGCATCAACTATCATCCTGGGAAAGCGAACGTCGTGGCAGATGCTTTAAGCCGGAAGGTGCAGGTCAATGGGTTGAGCTTGAAGGACATGCCTATAGAATTGAAGGAAGAGGTTATAAAACTCAATCTATGTCTAGTGAATAGTGGTGAAGCCATCGCCATGGAAGTGGACTCCACATTAGAGCAAGATATACGCAACGGTCAAAAGACTAATGAGAAGATACAAGAAATCAGAGAACTCATCAAGGATAATAAAGCCCCTAGTTTCAGAGAGGATGAACAAGGTATGGTGTGGCACGGGAAAAGAATTTGTGTGTCTAAAGTGAAGGAGATCCGTGAATTGATTTTAATGAAGGCTCATGATTCCGACTATTCCATTCATCTTGGGAGTACGAAGATGTACCATGACCTCAAGAGCAGGTATTGGTGGTATGGCATGAAGCGAGATGTCACGGAACATGTTGCCTTATGTGACACATGTCAGTTGGTAAAAGCAGAACATCAACGACCCGCACGATTATTGCAACCACTCGAAGTGCCTAAATGGAAATGGGAAGAAATCGGTATGGATTTCATAGTGGGACTACCCATGACCCAATCAGGATATGATTCGATATGGGTCATCATCGACAGACTAACCAAGGTAACTCATTTCATTCCCGTGAAAGAAAGCTACAGCGGATCCAAATTGGAAGAGTTGTACATGTCCAGGATCGTGTGTTACCATGGAGTGCCAAAGAAGATAGTGTCAGATCGAGGGACACATTTCACCTCAAGGTTCTGGCAGAAGTTACATGAAACCATGGGAACTCATCTAAATTTTAGTTCTGCCTATCATCCCCAGACTGACGGACAGACGGAAAGAACCAATCAGATCCTTGAGGATATGTTGAGAGCGTGTGCGCTCAAGAACAACAGGAGTTGGGATAAGAACTTACCGTATGCGGAGTTCTCCTATAAAAACAGCTATCAGGCTAGTATGAAGATGTCACCATTTGAGGCTTTGTATGGGAGGAAGTGCAGAACTCCCCTATTTTGGAACCAAACGGGGGAAAGTAAAGTGTTTGGGCCCGAAGTACTACAATAAGCCGAGGCGAAAGTGAGGGAAATCCGCAACAACTTGAGGATAGCACAGACACGACAAAAGAGCTATGCCGATGTACGAAGAAGAGAGCTCGTTTTCAACGTGGGGGACTATGTCTACCTCAAGGTGTCCCCTATCCAAGGACTTCGTCGGTTCAAGGTGAAAGGGAAGTTATCACCTCGATTCATCAGACCCTTTCAAGTTCTGGAGAGGAAAGGTGAAGTGGCATATCAACTAGAACTGCCGGCTCGCCTATCAGATGTGCATGACGTATTCCATGTGTCACAGCTCAAGAAATGTCTGAGGACGCCTAAAGAGATGTTACCCATGAATAAGGTTGACGTAGCTGAGGATCTGTCTTATGCCAAGCAACCATTCAAGATTTTGGAGACAATGGAAGGCCTCACAAGAAATAAAAGAATTCGGATGTGCAAGGTGCAGTGGAAGCGTCACTCAGAAGAGGAGGCCACATGGGATCGAGAAGACGAGCTTAAGGCACAGTTTCCGGAATTGTTTTCGTAGAACCGCTAATCTCGAGGACGAGATTTCTTTTAAAGGGGGTAGAGCTGTAACACCCCAAAAACCTGTTAAGAGGGGAGTTTAAAAATTTTTGGACGTATTGCATGTGGTGCAGAAATTCAAAGTCAAATTGGAATTCAAATTCAAATCAAAACAGAAAAGAAATAGAAAAAGAAAAAGAAAAATAAAACCCAACCGGCCAGTGGGCCGAAACCCATCAGCCGGCCCAACATTTCCCGTGCCAGCCCACAGCCGCGCGCTCCCCTCTTTTTCTCACTGACACGCGGGGCCCGCCGTCATCTTCTTCCTCGCGCGATCGCGCCAACCGCCAGGACTCCTCCGTGCGCCCGAATCCAAACCATCCCGGAAACCGCGTCCCCCAGCCGAGATTTTGGTCCACGGACGACTCCAGCTCGATCCCAACCGACCGCCGCCCTCCCTCGTCTATACAAGCGTCAGCATCGCCCATTTTTTTTCATCCCGATCGACTGTTTTTCCTCCCGGTGAGAACCAGAGCTTCTCCGGCCATTTTCTCTCGATCTTTGCTCAGGTTTTCTGATCTAACGCGTCGATCGTGTTCCACCGCCTTCGGGGAATCACGCAGGTGCAGAAAACTCGGTGGTTTGCCCTCTGGGCACAGCTCCGACGAGCACCGCAGCGGTTCCACCTCGGACCTCGTCGCCGACCGTCTTCCAGGGCCTCCGAGCTCAAGAAAAACCCCGAGGTGAGATCCCCGACCTCCCCTCTACCGATCTATGCCATGAAATCGCAGTTTTAGGAGGTATAGACGAAGATCTGAAGTTCTCTGGCGAGATCGCCGCTTCCCGCCGCCGCGCGCCGCCGGGCAGCGCGGGCTGGCTCCAGCCAGGGCGACGTGGCCGCTTGTGTGCTGTCTATTTTAAATCGCACGGTAGAATTAAAACCCGCACGTACCGGTTCGGCGATCTAATCTGAGACGTTTGTTTTAAATCGGACGGTCCACATCAGCTCCGCATTATAAAGGCCGGGATTCTTACGCGCTACCCCCTGGGGATCTCGGAAAACACAAGCTAGCCCCGGAAACTTCTGATCTAGCCCCTGGAACTTCAGAAATTCATGTAAATTCATTTAAAAATCAGTTTTAGCCACTGGACTTAATAAAAATTAGGAAAACCCCTCTGTTATGTGTAGTTAGACCCCTGGAAATTTATGAAATAATAAATTAGATCCTGTAGTAGGGTGGATTTACCTTTTTGACCCTATATGATATTAAATTCACAAAATTGAATATGTGATTAGGATTTAAATTTAAAAAAGGTGAGGCAAACACATTGTAAATTCAAATTTAAACTCTCCTAGCACTTGGAAAACTTTAGAATGAGTTAAAAGTAGATTTTAAGCTGAAATGATTGTTCACATTTATTTGTTATAGGGACACATTTTTAGGTTAGGAAATAATTCTGAAAATTGGTAAAATAAAATTAAATTAGTTCACATTAGAGGAGAAGTTCAAAAATATATTATTTAATATTTTAAATGAGAACCTATTCTGTTTAGATGATGTGTCTTACTATTTTCATATTAAAGTTCACATTTAGGCATAGAAAATAAATCTGAAAATATAGGAAAATAAGTATGCATAACTAGAAAATGATAAATGAAGTCTCCAAATCCAAAGATTTCTTTAGGATTTGGTAGAAGATCTGAAAACCCATTTGGAGTAGGAAAATACCTTCCATGCAAACTTGGTAGTTAAGAAGTATATTAATTAAATATAAAGAATTTATTCAAATTGAAAATTCATATATAGTGTGCAAACAGAAATCTGAAATACAAAAGTTAGAAATCATATACATATGTTTAAAAGTGCATGAAGGCTAAAAATCAACACAGCTAGAGTAAACACAACACTTAGAAATGTGAATGACTATCATATGTATGTATGTGTGGAGTGAAAGTGTGAACTATGTCTTATGGATTGTTGTTTTCTTTTGCTATGCGTGTTGGCATGAGTAGAACCTGTCCCAGAGCAAGTTCTTCCCTTCCAAGATCAGGACTATCCATTCCCAGAGCAGCAGGAAGAAGGCAAGTGTCCTTGACCACTTTGATCCTATGCTAGGATGTGTAGATAGAATTATTTGCATTGTCAATTGAAATATGAAACCCATGCTAGAAAGTTTCCCTAGAATTGCATCATCTTGTTTCCTTGTAGCTTGGGTTGGGATTTATTTTATCATGTCATTTATTATTATGCTTATGCTTAGCCATGCTTAGAATGGGATAATTGGGATATGAGATCATCAACTTGTTTACTTTACTCTTGAATGAGATATTATGAGTTATGTAGAGGTATGGATCGAGGCAAGTTGGATGATTTGGTTGGTGCTGGGTGCACGAGACTCGGGTTTGTGTTTAGTACTTGCCTGGATCCTAAGGACCGGTTCATGGAGCATGTAACCTGGCTTTACCGTGCCAACCACATGCTGAGATGGGGCAGCTTGGCCAATTAATTAGGTGTATCCCCGGCGTAGTATGCGTGTGTTGGATGGTGCGGGGAGTGGGTGTCAGCTGGACTACCATATGAACCGCAACGCTCAAGAGGGGGCCACTGCAGCGGGGTTGGAGCCTCTTGTATGCTGTTAGGGGTGAAACCTCAGTGGGCCCATGCTCATCGGGAATCCCTTTGTAAAGGCTTCTTAGTGATCTCCTGGCTACACACCTGGGATGTGTGAATGTGGTTCGTGACCACTGACATAATGGAGGTTCTTTTAGTCCACCCTGCAACGGGGGATGAAATCACTATATTTGGGTACAGTGGTGCAAACTCTGCAGAGTTAAAACTGTCATGACAGCCGTGCTCACAGTCAAGAGCGGCTTGGACTTATTCATGATTAGAGGATGATGACTTTGGAAGTTGTGGATGTTAAGCGGGGAGCTTAACATTGGAAATGATGTTATGGTTATTTGATTATGATGATGGGATGGGAGATTGGGATCATTTCACCTGTGTAGTAATGGAGGTGCTTAATAAGCTAAGGTGGTAGGTAATAATTGCGTAGTGCTTTAACCATGAGTTCAACCTCTCCTTGCTCTAGCCATACATGACATAACTTTCCCACACTTGCTGAGTACCCACGGTACTCAAACTTGCATATTTGTTGGTTTAAATTGCTGCTCAGGTCAAGGGGATGATGTGGTGTTTAATGATCAAGACATCGGACCCGAAGAAGGATTCTAGGTTCATGGAACCCCCCGGGCAACGCCTGTGACGGAGCCCACAAGAATAATATTCCGCTGCTGCTTTATTTACGTGTCATGAACTATTTATCGTGCATCGAGACGTATGCTATGTAAGACTTATTTATATTCGACACCTGGCTTGTAATAAATGATGCTTCACTATTTGTCATCACATGTATGAGAAAATGATCCTGGCATACATGTGATATTCACTCGGTTGTTCTTCGGAGAAACCGGGTGTGACATATTCATTACCATCTTAACTCATGTTCAATTCCGTCTCATAACCGAGACCAAAGCTCATTATCATGACTCAACAGTCCCGAAACCAAAACCAAAGACCAAACCATAACCAAACCAAATACCATCCTAATCACCCTCCCAATAACCATCCCATCTAATCATGTGAGTTGTCCAGGCGCTTGTGACCGTAAGCTCGGCTATCATGATAGTTTTACACTCTGCAGAGTTTGCACCACTTTACCCACAAGTTTGTGATTTCGTCACCCGTCGGCGACTGCAGAACCTCCATTATACCAGTACACAACCGTTGGTGTATGGTCAAGAGATCACAAAATAGCCTTTACAAAGGGGCTACTAGATGTATGGACTCACTAAGGTTTCACCAGCAGGCTAGAGTCTCCAATTCTCCCACCTACGTGCCCCCTCTTGTGCCATGCAGTTCCCAGGGCAGTCCTCAATTGACTCCCATTCCCTGCGCCTTCCATGGTCCATAACAATCTAGCAAGTTACCTAATTAGTCAACTAAGCCGCACCCATATTTGGCCTTGTGGTGGCACTGATATCCTGGCATGTGCGGGCATGAACCGGTCCTTAGATCTACGGCAAGTAAACCACCATCTCATTCTACATCATCCACAAACCAAGCTTTCCTAGATCTCCCCCGATTCATGTTCATTATCATCAAGTTCTCATTAACGTTATGAGTGCAGTAGCTAGGCACATTCTATCGCTTCCCATATCCCGTAGATTAGCAAAGCAGAAAAGAAAAATGACCATACCCGAATCATAAACTTTCCTGGCGACAAGGGGGGTTAACAAAACTAGTAAACTCCTATAAAAGGGTTTCCCATCAAGTTGACTCAAGCATTCACAGTTTTGCAAACAAAACAGTTTCCAAAACATGGGATCAATATGGTCAAGGGGCACTTGCCTTGTTCCTGTGGCTCTGGTTGTTCTTGTGTCTCGATGTTCTGGTGTTGTAGTCCTTCGTAGGTAGCTCCCTGAGCTTGTCCTTCTACTCACGATTACGCACATACAAGATTCACAGCAATCAATTATCATGCACATACTTTACTCAAGATGCAATGATGCATATGCATGCTAATCCTATGGTGCAGTTTAGTTTGTACGTGCTCTTGCATGGCTTGCATGGGTTTTACGATGAACAAAGGTGTACAGATCAAATATGGACGTGGTAATGATCTTGACTCAAGATCTAGATCAAACCGATCAATACGTGATCTGTCCACGAAAAAGCTTCTGTTCAAAGGGATCGAAGAAACAGATGCGAAGAAAACCGCGATGAGGTTGTAAGGTGGTAACGAAGACCTACCTCACTTCTCCTTGGTCTCGGGGTCTTCCTCCTAGCAAGACAAATCGTCGGGCTCTCTTCCGGCGACGGCGAGCTCGTCAGCGGTCTCCGGCGACTGAACTCCGGCGAAGGGAATAGACTCGATGAGTTGGGGGCTAGGGCCTCTAAGTCGTTGGCTTGGAAATAGATGGTACGACCAAGGGGTGTTTCGGGTTCTATTTATAACCGGAAAAAGAAGAGTCCTATTCAAATCATTTTTGAATCTTAACAACTTATCTCCAATCGATTTGGTGTGGTAACATCGTGGAAATCGTGTCGATTTCCTCCCGTATTGGGTATTCCCACGTGTACAGGAGATAAAACACTTAAAATCTCGTCACCTCCGCGGTGATGAGCTCGGGAGGCTCCATGTGTCTAGCAGGCGCCTGGTCTCTCTTTTCCGCAGAGGCGGGCTCCGGTTGTGCCGCGTGTGAGGCGGGCGGGACCTCCCTCTCCTCAGACACGAGCTCCGCGTGCGCCATGTGTCTGGTGGGTCGGGACCTCCCCTCTCTCTAGAGACGAGCTCCGCGTACACCACGTGTCAGTTCCGTACCTCCCTCTCTTCGGAGGTGGCTCTGAAAGTGCCACGTGTCAGTGCTGTGATGGACCGGAATCCGCTCATCCAGGATCACAGAGGGTGGTGCCGCACGATGTGACACCCGACAGCACACATTATAAGGAAACATTGTATTACATAGAAAGCCAACTGGAATGTACAAAGTAGTACAATACTCAGTTACAAACTAGGGTTTATATTACACAGCGGAAGCTAAATTTGTACAACTCACACCCATCTACTTAGCAAAAAGTCGGTTGCCCAGCCCTAGGGTAACCCACACTAGCTGCACTCCTCAGCTCAGCGCGGTGTGTACGACTCCCACTCCACCGTGGTCCCTGATGGAGGGTAACCCTCGCCGGTATACTCGTAATCCGAGTCCGTGGGTGGCTCCTCACCTGAAAAACACTTAAGCAGCAACCATGAGCACGATGGATCAACAAGACTTACCCGACTCACCTAGGCATGGAACTCTACATGCAGTGTATGACGAACATGGGACGGTAAAAATTTCAGCAAACGGACACGCCTACAAGTTCATCCCTAGTTCATCTTTTAGCTACAAGTTTACAGTTCATGAATCGGAAATTTAGTAAGCAATATTTGGTGGCACACATGTAGCAATACAATTATACATATCAACAGTATTGAATCATAATATTCCATAATTTATTTACGTTACGACGCTGTGAACAAGCGTTACTCGTCACCGTGAGGGACGGCGAATCGACTCGATATACACCTGCAGGGATACCCAAAGAGCATGTCACATACGCCCACCCGTGGAGCTGCACAGCACGCTCACTCGATGCCGTACGGAACAACCTTTCACCCAACAGCCCACACGTCGAACTGGTCGCACCGAAACGAGCAGGAGGTTCCCTACATGGAGCATCTCTCTATGCCCGTTAGCAGATTTCCACCTTGCTGCCCTCAGCCTACACCTATAAATCGGTGCGTTATGCCTCGACGCCCGGAGGTATAGGTTACATCGGTTTATCGGGGCCCATATATCCGATATGCCTTTGGTACGTTCAGTACTTGTTCAGCGGGGCAGCACACGGATCGGTCCTCAATCAACACGGAGAGGGCTGCGCACACAAGACTTCCTATTTATGTGCCCTAGCCCCTGTCTAGTCTCATTTTCATTTCTAAAGTGATCTCACATCACTCGAACCAATCCCGTGCGTCCCAAGCCTAACTCGCGAGTAGATTCCAACTACTCGACTTGTACCGTAAGTCCTATGAATCATTAAGCAAAGCCTGTCTACTCGAGGCCTTAGACACTACCCTCACTCTTATAGGAAAATTCTGGTTATGCCCTTGGGTCTCATCCATCCTACACCTAATGCACATCCATACCTCACACTAACCATGTACACAAAGCAAAACTTTATAAAAGGGTTTAATACAAACTGGGGCTTGCCTTGTTGCTGCTGGTCAGGGGCTAGGGCTTCATCCGGAAGAAGGAAGTGGAGTACTTCCGGAATCTCCTCGCCTTCAGCGACTACACGTTAACGAGATACTACATGTCAATTCAAATGCAATATTTAGAATGGAATAAGCAATTACTATAACTCTCGCTAGACCTCCCCTTTGGTTCTGAAATTTTTATGGTGGCTTGGTATGGTCCTAACCAGAGTCTTGACGAAGTTTCACTTGAAACAAAGTTCATTTGAGCCTTGTACAAATAAAAATCTATTTGGTCAATATTGGAGCCTCTAAGAGATTTCAGGGGTTTTCATGGCTCCAACCCTTATTTTCTGGAAACTAGAATTTGAGATGGTTCTAATGGAATTTGTTTCATGTCATTTGAAGAATTCTAAAGGAAGTTATGTCCAAATCAAGATTTGAGAAAATCTGAAAAATGTTTATGTACATTTTTCTATTTTCTCAGGGCAGTTCACTTAACCACCCCATTAGGGGGACTAAATGAACTTGGATGGTTCTGAAAATTTTACTGTGACTCAAGGATTTTATAAAGAACATCTCAGCCAAATTTCAGAATTTTTCATAAAGCAATTCTCCAGATAAAATTCCTAACAATTTAAATTTTAGGGAATTAATTCTGGAAAACTATTAAGTTTCATGAGCTGAAATTTGTGTTGCTGGAAAGTACTCAAAAAGCTGAGTTCTGCAAATCTTGATTCACTGAATTTGGAGCTTCCTAGCAAAAGTTATGTGCATTTTAAGTTGTGCACTAAACCTGGAAAATCCCAGAAAAGTTCAAACTCTGCGGGTGGGTCCCACCACCCACCTTCTTCCTCCTCGCGCGCGCCCGCGAGTTCAGCAGCGCTGCACTCCGGCGAGGTTCACCGGAACTGCCTTCCCGACCGCCCCCAGCGCTAGAACTGGCCGCCTAGCCTTATCTCGCCATGTGGAACTTGCCTCGGGGTCAGAGCTCGCCGGTGGTGACCGGAAACGGCTGTGCGACATGCACCGCGGAGGCTAGGGCTCTGGCGAGGTCGTTCTCGCTCTCTGAGGCATGAAAAGAGTTACGGTTTGCTCGGGGAGCACCAGTGGGTCACGAGGAACCCAACGTGAACAGCCTCGGAAGCTAAAAATGCCTGCAAACCCACTCTCGACGGTGACCCGAGCTGTTTTTGCACCGGCGGCTATGGAAACTGTTATAACTCGGCCATTTCTGGATGGTTGTGCTCAGTTCTTCCTTGAGGAGGAATGCTAGGAGGTGTAGGAGCTACTTGCGAGCTAGCTTGACCATTGATTCAGCGTGTAAGCCGAATTTTTGGTTTTTGCTGAGCTCGGTCAGTTGCACTAGGGTTTGGGACTTTCTAAAATTCTTGCTACCCGATGGATTGTTTGCTGAATGGTTGCGGCTACACCATCTAGGGATCCCCACACACCTTTCTTGTGTAGAACACGGTCTGCGAAGATGGCCGGATGGGGCTGTCACCGGTAAGCCGAAGCACCGCTCCGCCGGTTCCTTGCGGTCTCTCGACTTTGACGGCTTACACCGCGCACAACCAAGTGCAGCATACTGGTGCAGCACGGGGAACAGCTAGAGCACATCTTGGTGCTCCTTTTTGCTGCAGGGACCGCGAGTGATCTATGATCAGGCCGGTTGCGCGCCGGGGCTCGGAAGCGCGGATGCTGCGGCAGGTTTTTCGCGCGCGCGGACGCTGAGCAGAGCAGCGCAGGCGAGGGAGGCAGCGAACTCGGTTTGTGCCGTGTACGTGGTGATCGGGAGGGGGGCACGAGCTAATCCAGGCGTGCGCTGGCGAGCCGTGAGGCGGCAACCAGCCTCGGCGGCTGAACGACGACCACCGAGTCTGTTTCCTTCTGAACACAGTCACTGACCAGTGGGCCCTCTCCCCTCTAATTCCTTTTCCAATTTTTCATTTTCTGTTTTTGCTGAAAATATCCCCAGCTACCCACAATTAAATGTGAGACTTAACCTCCAAGTCATTGTTTGAATTTGGTTTCCTAAATTTGAAATTGGTTTGGCTAAATTTACTTCACATTTGAACTGAAATTCAAATTCAGTTTTGAATTATTGCAACTTTAGCTCCCGACAAGATGAACTCCAATGGGGATGAAAATTGGTGGGCTAACTCAGAAAAATGTGCTGAGTTTGAATATGAAGCCAACTTTTGAATTCAAGTGATGAAAGTTGCTGCAATTTGAATTTACATTCAAATTGACCCCTTTTCAAATGCCTCCAAAAGTGCCTCAAAAAGTATTGTATTTGCATGAAATTTGGCCTGAGCCCTCCCAAGAATATATATGGTCTAGGGTGAGCTCAACCTTGCATGTTCATGTGTAGAAATCCTACTTTTTGGATGTTAGGGCTTTCCCCTCTAATCACCCTTTTGATGGTGGTTACTTGATCTTCACAAGTGTTCACAAGATATCCACAAAATGAGCTGTGGTGTTGTGGGTTGATGAACAAGTTTTTGCAAGTCACTGTCTTGGGCTTTTACATCCCCCCATTAAAAGTATCTTGTCCCGAGATTACAAAAGAAGAGACAGCGATGTAATAGGGACTCACCCGTGCTGAGACGTCATGAACTCCGGGTAGTTTGAGCGAAGGAATTCTTCACTCTCCCACGTTGCTTCTTCGGCGGTGTGGTTGCTCCAAAGTATCTTGTAGAACCACAACGTTCGGCTACGTGTGGTCCGAGCCTTCTCATCAATAATTGCCACCGGATATTCATCATACGTTAAATCCGGTTGCAGCTCGCCGAATCTTCAGTGGGAACAGCTGCCATATGCTTCAGACATTTTCGCAGTTGTGAAACATGGAAAATGTCGTGAACACCAGCAAGAGATGCCGGCAGTTCCAGTCCATAAGCCACTGGTCCACACTTCTCGGTGATGGCATAGGGTCCAATGAATCGGGGAGCGAGTTTCCCCTTCACGCTGAATTGGTGCACTCCTTTCTTTGGAGAGACACGGAGGTACACATGCTCTCCGACGTCAAAGTGCAGCGGTCTACGCCTCTTATCAGCGTAGCTTTTCTGACGGGATTGAGCGGTCTTCAAGTTGGCTTGAATCACCCGAACGCGCTCTTCGGCGTCGTTCACCACATCAACCCCGAATGTGACCCTTTCACCGGACTCGCACCAGTTTAATAGGGTGTGGCATTTGCGACCATAGAGAGCTTCGTAGGGTGCCATCTTGATGCTCACCTGATAGCCGTTATTGTACGAGAATTCCGCCAACGGTAGGCGATCATCCCAGTTCCTACCGTGGTGGATGGCACATGCTCTCAACATGTCTTCTAGTACTTGATTCACCCTCTCTGTTTTGCCCATCTGTCTGAGGGTGATAGGTGGAGCTCCTAATCAGCTTAGTACCCAAAGCAGCGTGCAACTGCTCCCAAAAGCGAGACACGAATAACGCACCTCGATCTGAGACTATGGTCTTGGGTACCCCATGTGAGCATAGGATTTTCGCTATGTACAGCTCCGCATATTTGCCGGCATTGTAACGTCTATGCACAGGGATGAAGTGAGCCGTCTTGGTTAACCGATCAACGATTACCCAAATGGAATCATGCTTGTTGGACGTCAGGGGTAATCCCACAATGAAATCCATGCTCACATCTTCCCATTTCCATGCCGGGATTTTCAGGGGTTGCAGCAGCCCTGATTTCTTCATATGATCAGCTTTCACTCGTTTACACGTATCACACTCGGATACGTACTTCGCTACTTCCCGCTTCATCCGTGTCCACCAGAATTTCTTTTTCAAATCTTGGTGCATTTTATTGCTGCCTGGATGAATGGAGTATCTAGACAAGTGAGCTTCATCAAGAATTTTCTTCCTCAGCTCCATGTTCTGGGGTACGACTATGCGATCATTGAACCATAGCGTCCCCTCATCATCTTTCCGGAAACATTTGATTTCCCTGCTGTCAATCCATCTCCGGAGATGTTCCATACCCTTGTAATCCATCTGAGCTGCAATGATGTCCTCCCTAATGGTAGGGATGAGGGCAATGTTGTAGAGAGATCCATAAGGAACCAAGAATAAACTCGGCTCTTCCTCCTCCACCGGTGTAATGGTGAGGTTATGGACATGTGACTTCTGACTCAGCGCGTCGGCAACCACATTCGCCTTGACGGGGTGGTAATGAATCTCAATCCCATAATATTTGATTAGTTCTAACCACCTCATTTGCCTCATATTCAGCTCCTTCTGGGTGAAGATATACTTCAAGCTCTTGTGGTCGGTGTAGAGATGCACCAAATTCCCCAGGAGATAGTGCATCCACATCTTCAACGCCAAAACCACAGCAGCGAGCTCTAGATCATGAGTCGGATAATGCTGCTCATGGTTTCGAAGTTGGCGTGAGCCATATGCGACCACATGTCCTTCCTGCATCAACACACAGCCGAGCCCAATACCGGACGCATCACAATACACGTCGAAGGGCTTAGTTGTATCCGGTTGAGCTAAGACCGGAGCTGTTGTGAGATGCTTCACTAATGCTTGGAACGCTCCTTCACATGCCGTGTTCCAAACATATTTGGTTCCCTTCTTCAATAATTCTGTAATCGGCTTAGCAAGCTTGGAGAAACTTGGAATGAATCTTCGATAGTATCCCGCTAAACCGAGGAAGCTTCTGACTTCATGGACAGAAGTAGGGGCTTTCCAATTCAGCACTTGCTCAATTTTGCTTGGGTCAACCGCAATGCCTTCCGCTGAGATAATATATCCCGAAAATGGCACTTGGCTGATCCAAAACTCACATTTGCTGAACTTGGCGTAGAGCTTGTGGTCTCGCAATCGTTGAAGAACGATCCTCAAGTGTTCGGCGTGTTCTGCTTTTGTCTTGGAGTAAACCAAGATATCATCAATGAACACCACCACGAACTTGTCCAGCTCCGGCATGAACACCGAGTTTATGAGACACATGAAATGTGCTGGAGCATTGGTGAGACCGGAAGACATGACGAGGTATTCATATAAGCCATATCTCGTCGAGAAAGCCGTCTTCGGGATATCCTCCGCCCGGATTTTATTTGATGATACCCGGAGCGAAGATCCATCTTGGAGAACACACTTGCACCAACAAGCTGATCAAACAGGATGTCAGTGCGGGGCAGTGGGTATTTGTTCTTTATGGTGACGGCGTTGAGCGGCCGGTAATCCACACACAGCCTCATGGTTTCATCCTTCTTCTTTACGAACAGCGCCGAGCATCCCCAAGGCGAGGAACTCGGCCTAATGAAACCTTTGCTCAACAGATCATTGAGCTGTTCTTTCAATTCAGCCAGCTCGTTCGGAGCCATTTTGTATGGTCTCCGTGAGATAGAAGTAGTCCCGGGTGCAAGCTCAATCTTGAACTCGGCATCCCGCTCAGGTGGCATGCCCGGAAGATCATCCGGAAACACGTCGGGGTATTTCCGGACTATGGGGATTTCCTCAAACTTGAGAGCTTCAGTATTATTGATTGCTGAAACTTCCCGGACTGGATTATCTAATATGAGGGACTGCGGACGGTGTAGTGGGGAGTTAAGATGAACCGTCCGTGATAATATTTCCAGCACAGCGCCATGGTAGCTTAGCCATGACATCCCTAAGATTGCATCAATCTTTTGTCCCTCAAGAATAATCATAGTGGTGGGATATATCTTCCCACCTAAGCACAGTGGTGCTTTCGGAATCATCATAGTTGCTGAAATCTTTCCTCCCGGTGAGCATATCATATAAGAGCACTCGGTTGGAAAGGCTTCCAGTTGATGCTTAACCACATATGATGCACTTATAAAGTTGTGGGTTGCACCCAAATCAAATAATATGATGATTGCTTGATTGTTGAGAGTGAACGTACCCGCCAGCACGTTGTCTCCCTCTGGGGCGTCCTCATTATCGAGGTTGCGAACGCCCCCAGTCCGCTGACCAACCTTATTGACCGAAGGTCAGCCTCGAGCACCGCCCTGGAACTGGGCTTGCCCGCTGCTCTGCTGCCCCTGGGGACAGTCCTTCGAAAAATGGCTCGCCTGGCCACACGTAAATCATTTGTAGCGAGGCGGTCCTCCGCTGATCGGTGGACAGAAACCCGGGGCGCGTTGTGGCGGCAGAAATGCCCGGGGTGTCGTCTGCTGCTGCTGTTGCGGTCGCGGTGGTGGCATCAGCGGTCGGAACGGGGATGGCTGAAAAGAACGACCCCCGAACTGCTGAGGCCGCGCCGGTGGATGCCACTGCTGACCGGATGGTGTCCGATACACCATACTGTATTTCTGGGGAGCTCCACCCCCACTACTGGGTGGAGTGCTGCGCTTCCGCTGCTCAGCTTCCAATTCCCTCTGAGCGTCTTCTTGCATAATCGCGGCATTAACGAGGTCATTGAAGGTGCCGCGATTGCATTGGATGAGATGCGTCTTCATTTTGGGGTGTAACCCCCCGATAGAAGTGCTCCCGTTTCTTCTCCTCGGTGGAGACATAATCCGACGCATATTGCACCAGATGGTTGAAGGCACGGGAGTAGTCATGGGCACTCCTCCCGCCCTGCTTCAGCTCCAAGAACTCTTGGAACTTCCGCTTCATTATCCCGGGAGGGATATGGTAGGCGCGGAACGCCTCCCGGAATTCCGCCCACTCCATGGCATGGCCAGCCGGACGTGAGGCGACATAGTTTGCCCACCAATCACCCGTGGCACCGTGAAGCTGCTGTGCTGCGAACAGAGTCTTTTGCCGCTCCGTACATTGGAGCAGCCCGACCTTGGACTCGATTGTCTGCAGCCAGTTGTAGGCCTCCAGTGGTTCTGCTGCTTCCGTGAACACCGGAGGGTGCGTACTCATGAAATCCGAGTACGTCACATCATGTGGCTCACGAGGACCCCTATCTTGACGCCCCCCGCCTGGGACGTATTCTGCACGATCGTGCGGAGCAGGTAGGTCTGCTCCTCACGACCACCCACCAGTGCCGCAATCACATCCGCTAGCGTAAGCGGAGGTGGCGGTGGTGGTTGTTGCTGCGGGGTGCTGTCATAGACAGGTGGCTGGGAGTCATCCCCCCCTGCTGGCTAGAGCCACCAATCTCATGCATGGTCCGAGTGCGAACCATCTGCAACCATACATCAGTCCCGCAACATACTTTATGCAGTCCAATAAAATTGGCGTAAAACATAATGACAGTAACACACGCGATACATCTCGTATGCAGATAATGTAATAACTTTGCACAAGCTACACCATTACCAGAACAAATACAAGCTAGTTAAATCCAACTTGACGGACTTCCTCTTTGGAAGTTTATCCTAACTAGGTTTGGTCACCACGAGACGTTACATCGCTTTGTGATCACGTATACTACCCTTTTTTCTTCAATATGACACAAACATGTTCTCTAGCAAAAGAAACTTGAGTAAGACATGTACTCAAATCTTTCACTAGTTGAGGATAACCACTCATGAGTATGTTCTACCCCATTGGAAGTACTTAAACCCCCTAGGGTACAACAACCTCTCAAATGAATTCAACAGTCATCCCTCTGTCAAGATGACCAGTTTCTACATATCCCAGATTTTTATCTGGTTTTGGGCATTTTCATGACTCCAGCAGAATACCAAAGATAAAGACAACTTCAGAATCTTTCCAAAGAGTATTTATTTGCCCTCAGATCAGCTTTGGTTTAAAAGTTATGGTAATTCAAAGTCAGCAGACTTTCTGGAATAATTTCAACAGCACCTCCTTTGGAAGTTGCTGTTTTCAACTCTGATTTCAGCTTCATTCCGTGCTGCAATTGCAGAAACTTTGAATTACAAAGATGTAACATCTCTACTACCCTTTCCAAAGATTTATCTTATGATAATTTCAGATTTTTCTACAGGAAGTTATGCTTGAAAAACAGAACAGTCCAGAGAGTGTTTTAAATCTGTCCTGGTCCTGGACAGTTTACAATCCTCTGGGATTTAAGCCATCTTTAGGTGTGATTCAGCTCTGGAAGTCTACAACAAAGTTGTAGAGTGATTAAACACCTTTCCAGAACTATATCCTAAACCTTCTTTGGCTAAATGATCTGTGAGTTATGCTCTGTCAAAGTTCAGCAAACTTGCTGCTCAAAACAGAGCACTCTGTTTTTCAGTCCCTTGGAGCTACACTGATCCACTATTAAATTTTTCTACCCAACCAGGGTCCTAAATGTTGAAACTTAGTGATTTTAATTCCTTGTTATCATTATATTTCATGCACATGCCTATGATATATCGGTACTACATTCCTCACAAAAAGAAAATCCTAACCGGATTATACCGGCATATACGTCTCAATTGTGGCACTAAACGGTCTCTCGCACACGTATACTACACGGCATACATATGTGGTTAGTACCTGCAGAAGACCACACAAAAATGATGCACTAAAAGGTTATTTTCATTTCAGGCAGGTCCATATTTGAAAGTAAATACAAACGCCTGTATCATTGCCATACAGCCGTCCTTGAGTTAAGCCACGTCTCAAGGTACGTGATCGTGTTTCAACACCACACGACGGGGAACCTGAGTAGAGCGTGAACGGGTTGTCACGGTTGGGAATTTTATCACCCCAACAGATACCACCTACTGCCCTGCAGGGCACTCCGATGGCAAGCGCTGCGTATGTCCCCCTGGGCTATTTCTAGATGAACACACTCTCGTGTTACTGACCACGCGATGGGGTCTCCACTTACTTGCCTAATGCACGCTAGGGATCAGCGTTTCATATGAACTCAGGAACATGAAGAGTCCAAGAGTTTCATATTAACGTCTCACACCAAGCTGTGAGACCAATCCCTGAACCACATTCCTCGTCAGGGGGGCTAACCGAAATTGAACCGCTTTCGGTGGTGTTCCTTACCATTCTTACCAGAGCGTAGGTGCGTCGTTACATAATTAAAATTCAGAATTATAACACATATGTTAGTCTTTCCACTTTAAGTAACTATGATAATATAGTCCTTACTTGGGCAAACTACCGAATCCTCACCGTAAACCTAAGTTTTCCCGTAATACAGTCCTTAATTAATGTGCTATCCCCAATACCGCTCTGATACCAGCCTGTGGCGGACCAGAATCTGCTCATCCAGGATCACAGAGGGTGGTGCCGCACGATGCGACACCCGACAGCACACATCATAAGGAAACATTGTATTACATAGAAAACCAACTGAAATGTACAAAGTAGTACAATACTTTAGTTACAAACTAGTGTTTATATTACAGCAGCGGAAACTAGGTTTATACAACTCACGCCCGTCTACCTAGCAAAAGTCGGTTGCCCAGCCCTAGGGCAACCCACACAAGCTGCACTCCTCAGCTCAGCATGGCGTGTACGGCTCCCACTCAGTTGTGGTCCCAGACGGAGGGTAGCCCTCGCCGGTGGACTCGTAACCCGAGTCCGTACAAAGTAGTACAATACTCAGTTAAAAACTAGGGTTTATATTACACAGCGGAAGCTATTTTGTACAACTCACGCCCGTCTATTTAGGAAAAGTCGGTTGCCCAGCCCTAGGGCAACCAACACTAGCTGCACTCCTCAGCTCAGCGCTGCGTGTACGGCTCCCACTCCGCCATGGTCCCCGACGGAGGGTAACCCTCGCCGGTAGACTCGTAACCCGAGTCCGTGGGTGGCTCCTCACCTGAAAAACACTTAAGCAGCAACCATGAGCACGATGGCTCAACAAGACTTACCCGACTCACCTAGGCATGAACTGTAAATGCAATGTACAACGAACATGGGACGGTAAAATTTCAGCAAACGGACACGCCTACAAGTTCATCCTTAGTTCATCTTTTAGCCACAAGTTTACAGTTCATGAATCTGAAATTTAGTAAGCAATATTTGGTGGCACACATGTAGCAATACAATTATACATATCAACAGTATTGAATCATAATATTCCATAATTTATCTACGTTACGACACTGTGAACAAGCGGTACTGGTCACCGTGAGGGACGGTGAATCGAATCGATATACACCTGCAGGGACACCCAAAGAGCACGTCATGTACGCCCACCCGTGGAGCTGCACAGCACGCTCACTCGATGCCGTACGGGACAACCTTTCACCCAATAGCCCATACGTCAAACCTGTCGCACCGAAACGAGCAGGAGGTTCCCTACACAGAGCATATCTCTATACCCGTTAGCAGATTTCCACCTTGCTGCCCTCAGCCTACACCTATAAATCGGTGCGTTCTGCCTCGAAGCCCGGAGGTATAGGTTACATCTGTTTATCGGGCCCCTTATTTCCGATATGCCTTTAGTACGTTCAGTACTTGTTCAGCAGGGTCGCACACGGATCGGTCCTCAATCGACACGGACAGGGCTGCGCACACAAGACTTCCTCTTGCTGTGCCCTAGCCCCTGCCTAGTCTCATTTTCATTTCTAAAGTGATCTCACATCACTTGAACCAATCCCGTGCGTCCCAAGCCTAACTCTCGAGTAGATTCCAACTACTCAACTTATACCATAAGTCCTATGAATCATTAAGAAAAGCCTGTCTACTCGAGGCCTTAGACACTACCCTCACTCTTATAGTAAAATTCTGGTTATGCCATTGGGTTTCATAACCATGTACACAAAGCAAAACTTTATAAAAGGGTTTAATCCAAACCGGGGCTTGCCTTGTTGCTGCTGGTAAGGACTTAGGGCTTCAGCCGGAAGAAGGAAGTCGAGTACTTCTGGAGTCTCCTCGCCTTCAGCGACTACACGTTAACGAGATACTACATGTCAATTCAAATGCAATATTTAGAATGGAAAAAGAAATTACTATAACTCTAGCTAGACCTCCCCTTTGGTTCTGAAATTTTTATGGTGGCTTGGTAGGGTCCTAACCATAGTCTTGACCAAGTTTCACTTGAAACAATGTTCATTTGAGCCTTGTACAAATAAAAACCTATTTGGTCAATATTGGAGCCTCTAAGGGATTTCAGGGGTTTCATGGCTCCAACCCTTATTTTCTGGAAGCTAGAATTTGAGATGGTTCTAATGGAATTGGTTTCATGTCATTTGAAGAATTATAAAGGAAGTTATGTCCAAATCAAGATTTGAGAAAATCTGAAAAATGTTTCTGTACATTTTTCTATTTTCTCAGGGCAGTGCACTTAACCACCCCATTAGGGGGACTAAATAAACTTGGGATGGTTCTGAAAATTTTACTGTGACTCAAAGATTTTCCAAAGAACCTCTCAGCCAATGTTCAGCAAAATTTGATTCACTGAATTTGGAGCTTCCTATCAAAAGTTATGTGCATTTGAAGTTTTGCACTAAACCTGGAAAATCCCAGAAAAGTTCAAACTCTGCGGGTGGGTCCCACAACCCGCCTTCTTCCTCCTCGCGTGCGCCCGCGAGTTCAGCGGCGGTGCACTCCGGCGAGGTTCGCCGGAACTGCCTTCCCGACCGCCGCCAGCGCTAGAACTGGCCGCCTAGCCTTATCTCTCCATGTGGAACTTGCCTCGGGGGTCGGAGCTCGCCGGTGGTGACCGGAAACGGCCGTGCTACGTCCACCATGGAGGCTAGGGCTCCGGCGAGGTCGTTCTCACTCTCTGAGGCATGAAAAGAGTTATGGTTTGCTTGGGGAGCACCAGTGGGTCACGAGGAACCCGACGTGAGCAGCCTCGGAAGCTAAAAATGCCTGCAAACCCACTCTCCTCGGTGACCCGAGCCGTGTTTGCACCTGTGGCTATGGAAACTGCTATAACTCGGACATTTCTGGACGGTTGTGCTCAGTTCTTCCTCTAGGAGGGACATTAGGAGGTGTAGGAGCTACTTGCGAGCTAGCTTGACCATTCATTCAGCGTGTAAGCCGAATTTTTGGTTTTTGCCGAGCACGGTCAGTTGCACTAGGGTTCGGGACTTTCTAAAATTCTTGCTACCCGATGGATTATTTGCTGAATGGTTGCAACTACACCATCTAGGGATCCCCACGCACCTTTCTTGTGTAGAACGCGGTCGGCGAAGATGGCCGGATGGGGCTGTCACCGGTGAGCCAAAGCACCGCTCCGCAGGTTCCTTCCGGTCTCTCGATTTCGATGGCTTACACCGCACACAACCGAGTGCAGCTTGCTGGTGCAGCACGGGGAACAGCTAGAGCACATCTTGGCACTCCTTTTTGCTGCAGGGACCGCAAGTGATCGATGATCAGCACGGTTGCGCGCCGGGGCTCGGAGGCGCGGACGCTGCGGCAGGTTTTTCGCGCGCGCGGACGCTGAGCAGAGCAGCGCAGGCGAGGGAGGCAGCGAACTCGGTTTGTGCCGTGTACGTGGTGATCGGGAGGGGGCACGAGCTAGTCCAGGCACGTGCTGGTGAGCCTTGACGTGGCAACCAGCCTCGGCGGCTGACCGACGACCACCGAGTCGGTTTCCTTCTGAACACAGTCACTGACCAGTGGGCCCTCTCCCCTCTAATTCCTTTTTTTTTATTTTTCATTTTCTGTTTTTGCTGAAAATATCCCCAGCTACCCACAATTAAATGTGAGACTTAACCTCCAAGTCATTGTTTGATTTGGTTTCCTAAATTTGAAATTGGTTTGGCTAAATTTGCTTCACATTTGAACTGAAATAAATATTCAGTTTTGAATTATTGTAAATTTAGCTCCCGACAAGATGAACTCCAATGGGGATGAAAATTGGTGGGCAACTCAGAAAAATGTACTGAGTTTGAATATGAAGCCAACTTTTGAATTCAAGTGATGAAAGTTGCTGCAATTTGAATTTACATTCAAATTGGCCCCTTTTTCAAATGCCTCCAAAAGTGCCTCAAAAAGTATTGGATTTGCATGAAATTTGGCCTGAGCCCTCCCAAGAATATATGGTCTAGGGTGAGCTCAACCTTGCATGTTCATGTGTAGAAATCCTACTTTTTGGAAGTTAGGGCTTTCCCCTCTAATCACCCTTTTGATGGTGGTTACTTGCTCTTCACAAGTGTTCACAAGATATCCACAAAATGAGTTGTGGTGTTGTGGGTTGATGAACAAGTTTTTGCAAGTCAGTGTCTTGGGCTTTTACAAGTGCCGGACCTCCCCTCTCTTTGGAGGTGAGCTCTGAGAGTGCCACGTGTCAGTTCTGGACCTCCCCTCTCTTCGGAGGCAAGCTCCAAAGTCGACACGTGCCCAATAGCGATGGACCTCCCGGAGGTGAGCTCCGGAAGTGACACGTGTCCGGTAGTGTCGGACCTCTCGGAGATGAGCTCCGAGGGTGACACGTGTCTGGCGGTTTAGGCCTTACTTCCCCGCAGCGACTATCTCCGGTGGTGACACATGTCCTTCGGGGCTGGACTTCGCTTCTCCGCAGAGACTAGCTCCGGGGGAAACACGTGTCCCACGGGGTCGGACCTCGCCCCTTTCACAGAGGCAAGCTCCGAGCCTGCCACATAGCCAGTTTAGCGGCGGACCTCTCCCCCTTCGCGGGGATGAGCTCCGAACACGCCACGTGGCCAGCGGGCCGCGGGAAGTGCCTACAGCGCTCTAGGCGAACTGGAATTGGCTCTTTTCGGCTATCTTTTTAAACTCTTCTCTGTTTCTACTTATTTTAAAATGTATCTCTACATGAATTATGTATACATACATGATTATGAAATTGAGGGTGTCACAAATATACCCCCCTTAAATTGAATCTCGCCCTCGATATTCGATAGAGGAGAATAGATGAGTGAATTCTGCCTTCTCGGTTGTTGGTTGGGCTGACTCGAACTCAATACGAGTACCGTGCTCGTTTGTCAACTGCACGCTCCTCTCAGCACATTGGATTACTCCGGTGTGCTTGCTTAACCAATCCATTCCGTGTATTATGTCAAGCCCTTGGAAATCCAAGACAATGAGGTTGGCAAGGAAGTCTACCCCCTTATTTTAAGGTTTACTTTCGGACATACTATATTAGTCCTCATCTCTCCACCGGGAGAATTAACTAACATAGTATATTTCAAGTGTGATATGGGTAGATTATACTTGGCAACATACTTGGATGATATGAATGAATGCGATGCTCCTGAATCAAATAAGATGGTGGCTGGGTTGGAGTTGGCAAGGAACATACCAATCACGATGTCCTCAGCCTGTTGCGCTTCCTCAGCAGAGACATGGTTCACGTTGCCACGAGCGTAGCTCGGCTGTCCACGGTTGCCTTGCGTAGCTCCTCCATTCGGCCATGGGTTCTGCTTGGGCATGTTGCTTGGTTGTCCAGGACCTCTCTTCAGGCACTGGCTCGCAAAATGTCCCATCTCTCCGCATGCAAATCATGCCTTGTTGCCCAAGACAGCGGGGACGTTGAGGCGGGGGTTTTGAGCAGGGGCGCCCATGTTAGGACGAGGCGCAGGAGGCAAAAGCACACGAGGTGCTAGCATGGTAGGACGTTGCTGTGGTGGTTGATTAGGGCGAAAAGTAGGAGTGGACGAGCCATGCTGTGGTGCAGCTGGGGGCATGTACCTGGGGCGTACGTTGCTCCCTTGTGGCTGGTATGGCATCTTTGTTTTGCCCTCTTGCTCGATCTCTCGGATCTTGCTCTCATCCACTATGGATTTGTCAACTAGCTTCTGGAAACTCGCATAGTCATTGTTGAGGAGCTGAACCTGGATCTCATTGTTCAACCCTCTCATGAATAAATACTGCTTCCTTTGTTCCGAGTTGACATCTTCGGGGGCATACCTCGAAAGCTGCGTGAACTTGTTGAGGTACTCATTCACGCTCTTCTTTCCTTGGCGGAGACCTTCAAACTCTTGCCTTTTAAGCATCATGACACCAGCAGGGATATAATGAGAGCGGAAACTCTCCTTGGACTCGGTCCAAGTAATAGTCTTCGGGTTGTCATGAGCATTGCAAAGAGCGTCCCACCAGTCAGCGGCTGCTCCCATAAGTTGGTGCGATGCGAAAAGAACTTTCTCTCGATCATTGCACTAAACTATGGCAAGCTTCTTCTCCATGGACTTCAACCAATCATCGGCTTCCATGGGATCATTAGCTTGTGCAAAAGTGGGTGGTCGAGTCCTCATGAACTCTCCCAATCGATTGTGAGCCGGCGGTGGTGGCGGTGGTGGTGGGCGGGGTGCAGGAACGGGGTTGTTCTTGTTGGCTTGCAGCTGACCCAAAGTTTGGATCATGGTTTGCATGAGCTGGTTCTGCATAGCCATCAACCTTTCAAGGTTGTTTCCACCAGCCTTGAGGTTGACATTCTCAGGAACTTCGACGTGGTCATCATCTTGGTTGCCACGGACATTCCTCCTTTGTCGGCTGGCGGTTTCTCTCACCGTCTTTGAGAGGGAGTTGGATAGAATAGAGGGTAGAAGTTTAGATGGATTCCCCCCAACTATATGCATCAAGGTGGGTGGACTACGTGTATTAATTCTTATGAGGATGTGAACACATGCCGAAGCATCTCACATCTCTCTACTATGTGTGGATATAGACAACGCTTGAGACGTCCCACAACTCACACTAAGCACACAAACACAACAATCATCACAAAAGTTTCACACAACTCCTATTCAAGCTCATTCAATGGGAGTCCTATTTGTTTTTAGGGTGATACCTATCTGTGACTTTGTCCTATAGTCAATGTGGTTTGGGGTGATACCTATGATACCAATCTGTGATCAATCTGTGACTTCTCCTAGGCTTGCATCCTACGGTCAAGGTGGTTCTGATGCCAATCTATGCATTTATCTAGGCTTGCGTCCTATGGTCAGCGTGGCTTCTAATACCAATCTGTTGATTCTATCTAGGCTTGTGGCCTACAGTCAACCGTGGTAGCTTGATACCAATCTGTGACCTTATCTAGGCTTGTGACCTACAGTCAACCGTGGTATCTATACCAATCTGTGATTTGTATCTAGAAGTGTGACCTACGATCAACCGTGGCTCTGATACATTCTGTGACGCCCCGGTTCAATGGAAAAACCAAGGAGCCCTGACTAATGCGTATGTGTGCCCAGGATGTTCATCACACATACACATTTAATCCACAAACTGAATTCAGAATATATATAACCACGACTGAATATGTTCAAGTACTTTATTACATCAATCTCTATTGCAGCGGAAGTCTTTATTCTAGCAGCGGAAGTCTTCTAACTAGTGTGGAAGCAAACTAAGCAGTAGCAGCGGCTCCATCTCTACTCCATCCCCACAGGCAAGTTGACGGTGGATCACACTCGTAATACTCCACATGGTCTTCAAAGTACTCCTCTCCTGTTGTAGATGATGAAGTAATAATGCAAGTTTGAGTACATGACGTACTCAGCAAGTGCAGGAAAATATGATATGTAGCTCACAGCAAGGTAGGTATAAAAAGGCTTATTGCAGAAAGCAAAGTTTATTTCACAAAATGTGTTAAAAACAGCAACTAGCTTTATGTGAATGTAATCCCAACATTTATCCAATTAAAACATCAACATACCTCCACCATGTTTCACCTCTTTTCATGTCTCATCCGACATTCATCTTTCTCAGCTTTTTATCATGCTTATGAATACCATCTCGTATTCATTACCATCTTAACTCATGTTCAATTCCGTCTCATAACCGAGACCAAAGCTCATTATCATAACTCAACAGTCCTGAAACCAAAACCAAATACCAAACCATAACCAAACCAAATACCATCCGAATCACCATCCCAATAACCATCCCATCTAATCATGTGAGTTGGACAGGCGCTTGTGACCGTAAGCACAACTATCATGATAGTTTTACACTCTGTAGAGGTGGCACCACTTTACCCACAGGTTTGTGATTTCGTAACCCGTCGGCGACTGCAGAACCTCCATTATACTAGTATACAACCGTCGGTGTAAGGCCAAGAGATCACAAAATAGCCTTTACAAATAGGCTACTAGATGTATGGACTCACTAAGGTTTCACCAGCCGGCTCGAATCACCATTCTCCCACCTACGGGCCCCCTCTTTTGCCATGCAGTTCCCAGGGCAGTCCTCTCTCGACTCCCATTCCCCGCGCCTTCCACAGTCCATAACAATCTAGCAACTTACCTAATTAGTCAGCTAAGTCGCACCCATATTTGGCCTTGTGGTGGCACTTTTTCCTGGCATGTGCTGGCATGAACCGGTCCTTAGATCTACAGCAAGTAAACCACAATCTCATTCATCGACTTCCACTAACCAGGCTTGCTTAGATCTCCCCCGATCCATGTTCATTGTCATCTCAAATTCTCATTATCATTTTTCATATGAGTGCAGTAGCTAACCATGTTTTAACTCAGCTTCCCGTATCCCGTAGGTTAAGCGAAGCAAAAAGGAAAACGACCATACCCGACTCATCAACTTCCCCGGTGAAAAGGATGGATAACAAAACTAGTAAACTCCTATAAAAGGGTGTCCCATCAAGTTGACTCAAGCATACACGTTTTCGCAAACAAAACAGTTTCAAAACATGGGATCAATATGGTTAAGGGGCACTTGCCTTGCTCCTGTGGCTTTTATTGCTCACGTGTCTCGAAGTGTTGGTGCTGTAGTCCTTCGTAGATGGCTTCCTGAGCTTGTCCTTCTACTCACAACCACGCACATACAAAATCATAGCAATCAAACATCATGCACAAACTTTACTCAAGATGCAATGGTGTAGATGGATGCAAATCCTATGGTGCTATTTTATTAAACCAGTTTGTACGTGTTCTTGCTTGTATTAATGGGCTTGCATGGGGTTTTTTGGTGAACAAGGGTGTAAGGATCAAGTGTGGACGTGGTGATGATCTTGACTCAAGATCTAGATCAATTTCACCGTCAAAAACTGATCAACATGTGATCTGTCCTCACGAAAAAGCTTCTGTTCGAAGGGGCGAAGAAAACAGATGCGTAGAAACCGCGATGATGTCGTAAGATGGGTAACAAAGACCTGCCTCACTTCTTTTTGCTGGCAGGGCCTTCCTCCTAGCAATGGCAGCAGCAACGGCGAAGCGTGACGGCGCTCGTCAGCGGGCTCACCGGTGGGGCTCACCGGCGACTGATCTCTGGCAGGGGGTTCAACACGGCGAGTTGGGGGCTAGGGCCTCTAAGTTGTCTACTTAGGAAAGGTGTTACGACCAAGGGAGTTTTCGGGTTCTATTTGTAAGGGGAAAAAGAAGAGTCCTACTGCAATTGGAGCTCAAATAAGAGTCCAACTCAACTTTGGATTTCAACAAACTTATCTTTTCAGTTTGGTGCGGCAGCAATGTGGGGAAAATTTGGAGAGATTGTGTCGGTACCCTTAGTATCGGGTACCCCCACGCACGGTCGAAAATCCGCCTAAGGACCTCGTCACCTCTGCATGGATGTGCTCCGGAGGCGCCACGTGTCATCAGGGGCCGGGCCTCCCCTCTCCTCAGAGGCGAGCTCCGGGTGCGCCATGTGATTAGCGGGGTCGGGCCTCCCTCTTCCTCAGAGGCGAGCTCCGGGTGCGCCACATGTATGGCGGGGCGGGACCTCCCCTCTCCTCAGAGGCGAGCTCCGTGGGCGCCACGTGTCTGGCAGGGTCGGGCCTCCCTCTTCTTCAGAGGCGAGCCCCGGGGGCGCCACGCGTCAGTGTCGGACCTTCCCTCTCCTCAGTGGCGAGCTCCGAGAGTGCTACGTGTCAGTGCCGGACCTCCCTTCTCCTCAGAGGCGAGCTCCGAGAGGGCCACGTGTCCAGCAGCGTCAGATCACCCTTCCCCTCGAAGGTGAGCTCCGAGGACGACACGTGTCCAGCAGTGTCGGACCTCTCTTCTCCTCGGAGGTGAGCTCGGAGGACGACACGTGTCCAGCAGTGCCGGACCTCTCTTCTCCTCGGAGGTCCGGACCATGCCCCTTCCGCAGAGGCGAGCTCCGAGCCTGCCACGTGGCCAGCAGGCCATGGGAATTGTCGACGGCGCTCCTCGGCGAATTGGAATTGGCTCTTTTCATCTATCTTTCTCCCATTTTTATAATTCTTTCTCCCGTTCTACTTCTTTTATAATGTTTCTCTATATGCAATGCATGGATATGAAATTGAGGGTGTTACAAACCTGCCCCCCTTAAACTGAATCTCGCCCTCGAGATTCGTTAGAGTAGAGAATAGATGAGGGAATTCTGTCTTGAGGTCTTCCTCACACTCCCATGTACCCTCGGCTTCCGTGTGATGGCTCCACTGTACCTTGCACAACGGATCACTTTGTTCCTCGTGACCCTTTCCTTCATGTCCAAAATTTTGATAGGGTGCTCTACATAAGTTAGATCCTCTTGAAGCTCGAGCTCATCCATCGGTACTTGTTCTTCCGGTACTCTTAAGCACTTCTTGAGTTGGGATACGTGAAACACGTCATGCACGTCGGAGAGGTGCGTTGGGAGCTCTAGTTTATAGGCTACCTCTCCTCGCTTGCCCAAAACCTTAAATGGCCCGATGTAGCAAGGCGCTAACTTGCCTTTGACGTTGAAACGTCGTTGGCCTCGGATAGGTGATACCTTAATGTACACGAAGTCTCCTACTTTGAAAGTCGACTTTCTTCGCCTATTGTCCGCATAACCTTTTTGTCGTGACTGAGCAGCCTTCAAATTTTCTCGTATCGTTTGGACTTGCTTTTCAGCTTCTTGCAGCACTTCGTGGTCCAAACACATGGCTCTCTCTGGTCTAATTCCAGAACAGCGGCGTTCTACATCGTCTACCATACAATGCTTCGAAAGGTGACATCTTCAAGCTGGCTTGATAGCTGTTGTTGTATGAGAACTCAGCATACAGCAAGCTCCTATCCCAACTACGCCCATGTTTCAAGGCGCAGGCTCTCAACATGTCTTCCAAAATTTGATTTGTCCTCTCAGTTTGCGGGTGATAAGCGGAGCTGAAATCCAGTCGTGTACCCATAGTTTCATGCAGCTTCTTCCAGAACCTAGAGGTAAATTGGGTACCCCAATCTGAAACTATCCTCTTCGGAACTCCATGGAGACACATGATTTGCTCCATGTACAGCTCGGCTAGTTCTACGACGCGGTACGTGGTTCTAACAGGAAGGAAATGGTCTGTTTTCATCAATCGGTCCACGATAACCCAAATGGAGTCGTAACCCGACCAGTACGTGGCAATCCGACAATGAAATCTGTCTGTACCCTCAATATGGGGTACCCCCGCGCACAGGGGAAACCGCCTAAGGACCTTGCCCTTCTCTGCAGGGAGAGCACCGAAGGTGCCACGTGTCCAGCGGGACCGGACGTCCCTCTCCTCAGAGGAAAGCTCCGGGCCCGCCACGTGGCCAACAGAGACGGACCTCCCCCCTCCGCGGGGAGAACTCCGAAGGCTCCACGTGTCCAGCGGGGCCGGACCTCCCTCGCATCAGAGGAGAGCTCCGGGCCCGCCATGTGGCCAGCAGAGCCGGACCTCCCCCCTCCGTGGGGAGAGCTCCGAAGGCTCCATGTGTCCAGCGGGGCCAGACCTCCCTCTCCTCAGAGGAGAGCTCCGGGCCCGCCACATGGCCAGCAGAGCCGGATCTCCCCCCTCCGCGAGGAGAGCTCCGAAGGCTCCACGTGTCCAACAGGGCCGGACCTCCCTCTCCTCAGAGGAGAGCTCCGGGCCCGCCACGTGGCCAGCAGAGCCGGACCTCCCCCCTCCGCGGGGAGAGCTCCGAAGGCTCCACGTGTCCAGCGGGGCCGGACCTCCCTCTCCTAAGAGGAGAGCTCCGGGCCCACCACGTGGCCAGCAGAGCCGCGCTGCCCGCCCCTGCGTGGTAGGCAGCAAGAGTAAAGATGCGCCATACCTTTCCCGTACAAGGTACTCAAGACCCACGCCTTCCCAAGGCGCGGAGACACGGAGCACGCCTCTGACAAGTGCCGTTGCGCTCAATCACATTGCAGTGAAGGCTGGTGCGCTGCGTCAGAGGCTGTACTCCAATAAACACAGCGACAAGACATCCCCTGCCGCCCCTGCCATCATCAACCACTATGACTAGCTTGCGGCATGGGCAGGGCGGCAGAACGAAGACTCGAAAGCCCTTGCCAGAGACAACTACCGGCGTAACTGCAGATACGGTAGATGGCAGGCAATCTCCCCGGGACCACCTGTCGGGTCCCGGGCCCACCTTGTAAGCCACCCGAGCCTTGGGCTATAAAAGGCTCGGGTAGGCAATGTTAGCAAGGGTTCGCACCTCAGCCATTTGACCTGGGGGTTCGCCTTTTACAAACTCTCATGCAGGGTTCGCTCCTGAGCACCAAGAAATACAACGAGCATCTCTGCTCACCGTGGACGTAGGGTTTTACGCTCCGGTAGCCTGAACCACATAAAAATCCCTGTGTCAAGCTTCTCCTTCAATCGTCCCTAACGCGTGAGCTCTCCGTTAGTGACTAGCCCCTCCGAAAAAGAACCTCCGCGGGCTGCCCAGAGCAGGCCCGGGGGAAGTGTCGACAACACACTTCAACATTTGGCGCGCCAGGAAGGGGGCTTTTCCCTTGCACAACGAGCTTTCACTGATGAAGATGACGAAGCTTCCTTCAGCCGCAAGCTCTCCCCGCCCACGTTCACGACGAACGTGACCAGCGGGAACTATGTCTCGACGCACTCAGGACGGAGTGTGTCGGTGCAAGCTGGAAGCCAGCAGCCGACTCCGGCAGCGCCGACTCCAGCAAGCCCAAGATCCACTGCAGCGCTGAGTGTCTCCCATGGAAGTGCACTAGCTGCAGCACGAGCGCTACTGCACAATCCACCTGCTGGGGACGCGCCTCAGTCAGCGATCCAGCAGTGGATTCGCGACGTAGACCGTCTCGTCGTCGCTGCCGCCAACCCTCAACTTCGGCGGGGACGATGTCCCAGTCAACCGGCTGTGTCGCTGACGCGCACGCCAACGGTTGACGGGCAGACGGCAGACTCTCGCTCCACCAGGCTCCCATCGGCGGACCTGAGGTCGGAGCTAGAATGACGCCACTTGGGCAAGGATGCCTGAGTGGTCATCGAGCAACGACGAGAAAGGCGTCGCAACCAAGAGGCCGGCGACAGCATGTTGACCGCCTCAACTCAGCCTGAGCCGCAGATGTTCGCCACGCGATCCCAGCCCCAGGCATACGCCACGCAGCATATGCCCCAGCCATATGCCCTGCAAATGGTGCCCCCGGTCTATGGCGCAGCCTTGCCCATACCGGGGTACACAGTGCCAGCAGCGAACCAAGCGTTCACGGCACCAACACCTGCAGCAACAGGAGCAGGATGTGCGGCCCTGGCGCCACACCTTCGTTTCGCGAAGTGGCCGCGCAAGTTCCGGCCGCACCTGCCCGAGAAGTACGATGGCAGCGTCAACCCGGCGGAGTTCCTCCAGCTCTACTCCACCTCCATCCTTGCTGCAGGAGGGGACGTGGCCGTCATGGCCAACTACTTCCCCGTCGCCTTGACCGGCCCAGCCCGGTCTTGGCTCATGAATCTCCCCCAGGGTTCCATAACCTCCTGGGGAGAGCTCTGCCGGCAGTTTACTGCAAACTTCGGCAGCTCCTACACCCAGCCTGGCACGGAGCTTGACCTCCATGCCATCCAACAACAGCCTAGAGAGACGCTGCGCTCCTTCATCCAGCGGTTCTCCCAGGTACGGAACACCATCCCGCATATCCAAAATGCTTCTGTGGTGGTGGCGTTCTGGCAGGGTGTACGGGACAAGAAGATGCTCGAGAAGCTCGCGACCAGAGAGGTTCGCGACGTCTCAGAGCTCTTCAGCCTGGCGGACAAATGTGCCAGGGCAGCAGAAGGGCGGAACTGGCACTCACAGCCAGCCTCCGAATCAGGAGGACAGCCGGATCTGGCTGTAAGGGCCTCAGTTTTTGACACACATTTGCAGTGTTCATCACCACACCACACACCTCATTTGAGGAAGGATGATGAACACAAATGAAGAGCAAGTAACAATTGTCAACATGCTCATTAGAGAACAAACTCACACATTGCCAAAGTGGTATTTCACACATGTGATATAAGGGGGCTGGACATATGAAAACTCCTATACATTGTTAAGGATGTCCATGCCAAGTTTCACCCAAATTCAAAACCTTTTTGAGGTCATTTTGGGTATAGTTAGGAAGAGGGCAGTTTGAAACCATATTCAAATTCAAACTGTTTTTATCCCATGAATTTAAAAGTGGGAGGCATATTCTTACTCAGCACATTTTTGTTAGCCCACACACCAATTTTCACTCCATTTGGAGTTGATCTTGACATGAGCTAAGTGGGACAAATTCAAACTTCATTTGAATTCAAAACTGCACTTGTGCTGAAATTCACTCAAACCAAACCCAATTTGAACTTTGATCAATCCAAACGGTTCATGGGTGAATAATTTGAATTACCAGGGGTAGTATGGGGTTCACTGTTTACAACAGTGATTAGGAGTAAATTTCAGAGGTTAAAATGGGGAGTGGGACCCACATGTCAGCCTCTACTTCAACACAAACCGACTGAAACACAGCTCAATCGGTTCCCGGGTGCAGTGTGCGCGCGCCACCGGGGGGCAGCCGGCGCCAGCTCCTGCTGCGCGCCCCAAGCCGGAGACCGGTCGCCGGGCTACTTATCCCCTCCCCGGCGTGCTCCGATCGACCATTCCCCGAGCTGCCGACATACTCGGCCTGTTCTTCCACTGCAACTGCCGCTGCTCGAGCTCACGCTTGATCAAGCCCGATCACTCGCGAGCACAGCCTCCTCCACAGCAAAACGGCACCGGGAGATCGTAAGCATCCTCCTAGGCACCGTGTTGGCCAGTGAGTAAGCGTCCTCGAGCTGTACCGAACCGTTTCTCCGGCGAACCAAGCATCGCCGTCGATCGGGCTCTCGTGGACAGCACAGCACAGCCGTTGTCACGTCCTCTTCTCTACACAAGAAAGGTGCGTGATTGTATGTAGATGGAGTAGCCGAAAGCCGTTTGGCGATTGATCAACTCTCGGCCGAGAATTTCTAAATTTACTCTTGATCAGTTCATAAGGACCGAGCTCACCTTCGGGTGAAATTCATGCTCTAGGCACGAGGGTTGGACAAGCTCGTTACCTAGTAGCTTCTACGCACGATAGCGCCCACGCTCGAACTGGAATTAGAGAAAACCATCGAGAATCGGCATGATATGGCTGTTTTCCCCGCCGCCATGGCTGAACACCTCGGCTCACCGTCGAGAGCATAGTTGCCGGTATTCCTAGCTTCCAACCAGCCCGAGTTTGTGTTTCCCACGCTCTGCTGATGCTCTCCGACCGATTCCCGGTCGATTTGGTGCACGGGAGAGCGGGACCGACCTCACCGGAACCCTAGCAGGTGCTTTCAACAGTGCGCACGGGTTTCCGGTTATCGCAGGCAGCCGGCGACCCCACCATCTAGTCCAGGGGGTCAGTAAAGGGGCAGGCGGCGAGTTTTGGGCCGGGGGGTGGCCGGGAACTCAGTTCCGGCGAGGGTCGCCGGAGATCGCCGCCGCCGCGCAGTTGGCGCGAGAAGGGAGACGACGCACTGTGTGCGGGGCCAACAAGCCAGAGTTTAAACTTTTTCCCGAATTTCAGTTTCAGTTCAAACTTCAAATCCTTATAACTTTGGCTAGAAAGCTCCAAATTGAGTGAATCAAATTTTGCTGGATTCAGCTCTCTGAGCACTTTCCAGCAAATCAAGTTTCACTTCATGAAATTCCTTAATTCTACAGAATTAAATCCTCAAAGTTTAAACTGTTAGGAATTTTAACTGGAGAATCCTTTGGAGGAAAATTCTGAAATTTTGCTAGGATGTTCACCAAAATATTCTTGAACAACCACAAAAATTTCAGACCCATTGGAGCTCATTTGATCCACCTAATTGTGGGATTAGTGAAACTGTTCCAGAGAAAATAGAAAATGTTCAGAAACATCTTCAGAATTTTCTCTGAAATTGTTTAGCTCATATATTTAGTTAGGAACTTCCAAATTAAGTGAGACCAACTCCATTAGAACCCTCTAAAAATATAGTTTTCAGAAAGTCATAGTTTGTTTCATGAAAATCCCTAGAACACCCTAAGAGTTCCAATTAAGGTCAAGGACATAATTAATTGTGGAGGGCTCAAATGAGCTTTACTGCAACTAAAATTTGACCAAATCTATATCTAGATTGTAACCAAGCCACAGTAAAAGTTTCACAGTCATTGAGTCTGTCTAGGAAGGGTTATAGACTTCACAACTTCAAACTTAATACAAATGCATTTAAATTAATACATGTACCTCTCTTATCATGTAGTCGCTAAGGTCGAGGAGGAACCCGAAGTACTAGACTTCGTAACTCCGGAGGAGCAGCTAGCCTACGACCAAGAACAGTAAGGCAAGCTCCGGTTTGCATTAACCTTTTTACAAATTTTTATTGTTTTGAGCACATACTTGATTACTTTATTCCTTGCATTAGAGTCTTGTTTGGAAACCCAATTGCATAGCCAAGAACACCATGGGTTGGGTTTAGGATTGCAAACCCCGTTAGCTACTGCAATGCTAACATAGTGTAGGATTCGGTACAAGTCGAGTAGTTGGAACTACTCGCGAGCATAGGCTAGAGGCACTCGACTCGGGTAGTGTTAGCACATGAAACACATGGCAAGAAAATGAGACCAAGCGGAGAGTAAGGGCAGCAGGACTTTGGGGCCTGTGTGCTGTAGCTCCGCTTGTGTTGATTGAGGACCGAGCCGTGTGCAGGCCTGTTGAACAAGCTAGAACAGTACCGAAGACCTACCGGCTATATGGGAACCGGGAAACTGATGTAACTCGTGTAGCTGGGTGTTGAGGCATAGCTGGTCGTTCAGAGGGTAGGTTGAGAGCTCGAGGTGTAAATCGGCTGGTGGCACTGAGATGCGCATGCAGAGACCTCTTGCTCGGGACGATTGGACCGGTTCAACATTTGGCTAACGGGTGAAAGGTAGTTGCGTACGGCGTCCGTGATGGTTGTTGTAGTCAACATCGAGTACGGGCGTACGTGACGGGTTGTTCGGGTAACCCTGCAGGTGTAAATCGATTATAATCGCCGTCCCTCGTGGTCAGTGAGTACCACTTGTTCACTGTACCGTGACGTAGAAAGAACAGGCTAGTCACATGTTAAAATGTTGCTGATTGAAAGATGGACATTGATTGTTAATGATATGCTGTAGCTTAGAGCTAACTAAAGTTCTTTTCAACTTTGGGCAAAGTACATGAGAGAAATGCGTTTCTTGTTTGATTGCGGCTCTCTCATTTGCCTTAGCGTAAGGTTCTCCACGACCTGCTGCTAAAAATTGAAAGTAAGGTTCCAATAATTAGGCGAGTCTTGTCGAGCCAGGATCACGCTGAGGGGTGCTGCGTTGCACAGCACCGTATAACACATGTCAAAGGTACAAAGCGGAAGCGGAAGTTTATTACATAAACAGGTTTATGAACATGTTTACATCAAAATAAGTTCAGTCTACACTCGCGGGCGTAGACTAAGCATCAAGTGCACGTTCAGCCCTCGAACGTGTCCTTCCTAGCACACACGCACACTAACTCTGCGGCGTGCACGACTCCCACTCGACGGGGTTCCCCTCCTGGGGTTCCGTCTCCTCTTCGGGAGTCCCTTCCTTATAGAACCCTGCAAAAGCTTCAAACACAAGCAATGAGCATGAAGGCTCAGCAAGTCTGACCCGTCTTACCTAAACATGGAACTTCTACATGAGGAGTGATGGGTACATGAGGTAAAATAATTTGCAAAGGACTCGCCTAATTATTGGAACCTTACTTTCAATTTTTAGCAGCAGGTTGTGGAGAACCTTACGCTAAGGCACATGAGAGAGCCGCGATCAAATAAGAAACGCATTTCTCTCATGTACTTTGCCCAAAGTTGAAAAGAACTTTAGTTAGCTCTAAGCTACAGCATATCATTAACAATCAATGTCCATCTTTCAATCAGCAACATTTTAACATGTGACTAGCCTGTTCTTTCTACGTCACGGTACAGTGAACAAGTGGTACTCACTGACCGCGAGGGACGGCGATTATAATCCATTTACACCTGCAGGGTTACCCAAACAACCCGTCACGTACGCCCGTACTCGATGTTGCCTACAACAACCATCACGGACGCCGTACGCAACTACCTTTCACCCGTTAGCCAAATGTTGAACCGGTCCAATCGTCCCGAGCAAGAGGTCTCTGCACGCGCATCTCAGTGCCGCCAGCCGATTTACACCTCGAGCTCTCAACCTACCCTCTGAACGACCAGCTATGCCTCAACACCCAGCTACCCGAGTTACATCAGTTTCCCGGTTACCATATAGCCGGTAGGTCTTCGGTACTGTTCTAGCTTGTTCAACAGGCCCGCACACGGCTCGGTCCTCAATCGACACAAGCGGAGCTACAGCACACAGGCCCCAAAGTCCTGCTGCCCTTACTCTCCGCTTGGTCTCATTTTCTTGCCATGTGTTTCATGTGCTAACACTACCCGAGTCGAGTTCCTCTAGCCTATGCTCGCGAGTAGTTCCAACTACTTGACTTGTACCGAATCCTACACTATCTTAGCATTGCAGTAGCTAACGGGGTTTGCAATCCTAAACCCAACCCATGGTGTTCTTGGCTATGCAATTGGGTTTCCAAACAAGACTCTAATTCAAGGAATAAAGTAATCAAGTATGTGCTCAAAACAATAAAAATTTGTAAAAAGGTTAATGCAAACCGGAGCTTGCCTTGCTGTTCTTGGTCGTAGCTAGCTGCTCCTCCGGAGTTACGAAGTCTAGGACTTCGGGTTCCTCCTCGACCTTAGCGACTACATGATAAGAGAGGTACATGTATCAATTTGAATGCATTTGTATTAAGTTTGTAGTTGTGAAGTCTATAACCCTTACTAGACAGACTCAATGACTGTGAAACTTTTACTGTAGCTTGGTTACAACCTATATATAGATTTGGTCAAGTTTTAGTTGCAGTAAAGCTCATTTGAGCCCTCCACAATTAATTATGTCCTTGACCTTAATTGGAACTCTTAGGGTGTTCTAGGGATTTTCATGAAACAAACTATGACTTTCTGAAAACTAGATTTTTAGAGGGTTCTAATGGAGTTGGTCTCACTTAATTTGGAAGTTTCTAACTAAAGATATGAGCTAAACAATTTCAGAGAAAATTCTGAAAATGTTTCGGAACATTTTCTATTTTCTCTGTAACAGTTTCACTAATCCCACCATTAGGTGGATCAAATGAGCTCCAATGGGTCTGAAATTTTTGTGGTAGTTCAAGCATATTTTGGTGAACATCCTAGCAAAATTTCGGAATTTTCCTCCAAAGGATTCTCCAGTTAAAATTCCTAACAATTTAAAATTTGAGGATTTAATTCTGGAGAACTAAGGAATTTCATGAAGTGAAACTTGATTTTCTGGAAAGTGCTCAGAGAGCTGAATCCAGCAAAGTTTGGTTCACTCAATTTGGAGCTTTCTATCCAAAGTTATAAGGATTTGAAGTTTGAACTGAAACTGAAATTCGGGAAAAAGTTTAAACTCTGGCTTGTGGGCCCCGCACACAGTGCGTCGTCTTCCTCCTCGCGCCAACTGCGCGGCGGCGGCGATCTCCGGCGACCCTCGCTGGAACTGAGTTCCCGGCCACCCCCGGCCTGAAACTCGCCGCCTGCCCCTTTACTGACCCCCTGGACTCGATGGTGGGGTCGCTGGCCGCCGGCAATGACCGGAAACCCGTGCGCACCGGTGACAACACCTGCTAGGGTTCCGGTGAGGTCGGTCCCGCTCTCCCGTGCACCAAATCGACCGGGAATCGGTCCGAGAGCATCAGCAGAGCGTGGGAAACACGAACCCGGGCTGGTTGGAAGCTAGGAATACCGGCATCTATGCTCTCGACGGTGAGCCGAGGTGTTCAGCCATGGCGGCGGGGAAAACAGCCATATCATGGCCGATTCTCGATGGTTTTCTCTAATTCCAGTTCGAGCGTGGGCGCTATCATGCGTAGAAGCTGCTAGGTAACGAGCTTGTCCAACCCTCGTGCCTAGAGCACGAATTTCATCCGAAGGTGAGCTCGGTCCTTATGAACTGATCAAGAGTAAATTTCGAAATTCTCGGCCGAGGGTTGATCAATCGCCAAACGGCTTTCGTCTACTCCATCTACATACAATCACACACCTTTCTTGTGTAGAGAAGAGGACGTGACAACGGCTGTGCTGTGCTGTCCACGAGAGCCCGATTGGCGGTGATGCTTGGTTCGCCGGAGAAACCGTTCGGTACAGCTCGAGGACACTTACTCACTGGCCAACACGGTGCCTAGGAGGATGCTTACGATCTCCCAGTGCGGTTTTGCTGTGGAGGAGGCTGTGCTCGCGAGTGATCGGGCTTGATCAAGCGTGAGCTCGAGCGGCGGCAGTTGCAGTGGAAGAACAGGCCGAGTATGTCGGCAGCTCGGGGAATGGGCGATCGGAGCACGCCGGGGAGGGGATAAGTAGCCCGGCGACCGGTCTCCGGCTTGGGGCGCGCAGCAGGAGCTGGCGCCGGCTGCCCCCCGGTGGCGCGCGCACACTGCACCCGGGAACCGATCGAGCTGTGTTTCATTCGGTTTGTGTTGAAGTAGAGGCTGACATGTGGGTCCCACTCCCCATTTTAACCTCTGAAATTTACTCCTAATCACTGTTCTAAACAGTGAACCCCATACTACCCCTGGTAATTCAAATTATTCACCCATGAACCATTTGAATTGATCAAAGTTCAAATTGGGTTTGGTTTGAGTGAATTTCAGCACAAGTGCAGTTTTGAATTCAAATGAAGTTGAATTTGTCCCACTTAGCTCATGTCAAGATCAACTCCAAATAGAGTGAAAATTGGTGTGTGGGCTCACAAAAATGTGCTGAGTAAGAATATGCCTCCCACTTTTAAATTCATGGGATAAAAACAGTTTGAATTTGAATATGGTTTCAAACTGCCCTCTTCCTAACTATACCCAAAATGACCTCAAAAAGGTTTTGCATTTGGGTGAAACTTGGCATGGACATCCTTAACAATGATAGAGAGGACGGTGGAAAATTACCGGATATGCGACGTGAAAAATTCGGGGTAGTTAATGCGAAGGAATTCTTCGCTCTCCCATGTCGCTTCGTCCATGGAGTGATTATTCCATAGAACCTTGTAGAACCACAACGTACGGTTGCGTGTGGTTCGGGCCTTTTCATCAATAATCTGCACCGGTTCCTCCCGATAGGTGAGATACGGTTGCAGTTCTTCAATGTCTTCCAGCTGAACGGTAGTTGATAGCTTGAGACACTTCCTCGGCTGGGGAACGTGAAAGACGTCGTGCACACCGGAAAGTGCTTCTGGTAATTTCAGCTGGTATGCCACTGATCCACATCTTTCGGTAATCTGGAATGGACCGATGAATCGGGGTGCCAACTTTCCTCTCACCCCAAATCTGTTCACGCCCCTCATTGGAGACACCCGTAGGTATACGTGATCTCCAACTTCGAATTGTAATGGGCGCCTTCTCCGGTCCGCATACTGTTTCTGACGGGATTGAGCGGCTTTTAGGTTCGCTTGAATTAGTCGAACCTTTTCTTCCACGTTGTTGACCAGGTCAATCCCAAAGGTAACCCTTTCGCCAGACTCACACCAGTTTAATGGTGTGCGGCACTTCCTACCGTATAGCGCCTCGTAAGGTGCCATCTTGATGCTGGCTTGGTACCCATTATTGTACGAGAACTCGGCTAACGGCAAGTGATCATCCCAATTCTTGCCGTGGTTGATAGCGCAAGCTCGTAGCATATTTTCTAAGATCTGATTTACCCGCTCGGTTTGCCCATCCGTCTGCGGGTGGTATGCTGAACTACGGATCAGTTTCGTCCCCAAGGCAGCGTGCAGCTGCTCCCAAAAATGGGACACAAATAAAGTGCCCCGATCCGATATGATAGTACGGGGTACACCGTACAAGCATAGGATCCGTGAGATGACAGTTCAGCATACTTCTTGGTGTTGTAATTTGTGTTGACCAGGATGAAATGGGCAACTTTGGTGAGCCGATCAACGATCGCCCACACAGAATCATGTTTCTGCAAGGTGGTGGGTAAACCGACGATGAAGTCCATGCTCACGTCCTCCCACTTCCAGGCAGGAATGCCCAGTGGTTGCAGCAGTCCCGGTTTCCGCATATGATCTGCCTTCACCCTTCGACATGTATCACACTCGGACACGTATTTTGCAACCTCGCGCTTCATCCGTGTCCACCAAAACTTTCTTCTGAGTTCTTGATACATCTTGTTACTGCCGGGGTGAATAGAGAACTTTGGTAAGTGAGCCTCATCCAAGATCTTCTTTCGTAGTTCCGGGTTTCGGGGTACAACAATCCGGTCCTTGAACCATAGGACGCCGTCTCCGTCCTTCCGGAAACACATCAGCTCCGCACTTTCTACACGTCTCCGCAAATGTGACATGCCCTTGTCATTCTTCTGGGCTGCCGCTATCTCTTCATGGATGGTGGGGATCAAAGCTAGGTTGTAGAGAGCTCCGTGTGGAATCACATGTAGTGGTGGTTCACTCTCTTCCAACGGTGTGATGGTCAGATTATTGACGTGTGACTTGCGGCTCAGCGCATCTGCCACTACATTTGCCTTGCCCGGATGATAATGGATCTCTATCTCGTAATCATTTATCAGTTCTAACCATCTTCGTTGCCTCATGTTCAGCTCCTTCTGAGTGAATATGCACTTGAGGCTTTTGTGGTCGGTATATAGATGTACGAGGTTACCGAGTAGGTAGTTCCTCCACATTTTTAGTGCAAGTACCACGGCAGCGAGCTCCAAATCATGAGTTGGATAATTTTGCTCATGGTTTCTAAGCTGACATGACCCATACGCGACCACCCTTCGGTCTTGCATCAGCACACATCCGAGCCCAATGCCGGATGCATCGCAGTACACATCGAACGGTTTTGTTGTGTCTGGCTGCGCCAAAACCGGTGCTGATGTCAGGTGCTTGACTAAAGCCTTGAATGCTGCTTCACATGTTGGACTCCAAACATATTTGGTAGTCTTCTTCAGCAGCTCTGTCATTGGCTTGGCAATCTTCGAGAAGTTCGAAATGAACCTCCGATAATATCCCGCGAGTCCGAGGAAACTCCGTACCTCGTGAACAATTCTCGGGGATTTCCAATTCAGCACTTGAGTGATCTTGCTCGGGTCCAGAGCAATACCCTCTGCTGAGATGATATGCCCGAGGAAAGGCACTTTCGATATCCAAAACTCACATTTGCTGAATTTTGCGTATAACTTGTGATCCCGCAGCCGTTGCAAGACTATACGCAGATGTTTCTTGTGATCTTCCTCCGACTTGGAATATACCAGGATGTCGTTGATGAAGACCACGACAAACTTGTCCAGCTCCGGCATGAATACCGAGTACATCAAGTACATGAAATGAGCTGGAGCATTGGTGAGGCCGAAGGACATGACCAGGTACTCATAAAGTCCGTACCTCGTCGAGAAAGCCGTCTTCGGAATGTCCTCAGCCCTTATCTTAATCTGATGGTACCCGGATCTTAAGTCCATTTTGGAAAAGATCTTTGCTTCGACCAACTGATCAAACAACATGTCGATCCGTGGCAACGGGTACTTGTTCTTGATTGTTACGGCATTTAATGGACGATAGTCCACGCAAAGCCGCAACGTCTCATCCTTCTTCTTGACAAATAATGCCGAACAGCCCCATGGTGAGGAGCTCGGCCTAATAAAACCCTTCTCCAGGAGGTCCGTGAGCTGAGTCTTCAGTTCAGCCAACTCCTTGGGCGCCATCTTGTACGGCCTTCGGGATATTGGCATGGTTCCCGGTGCAAGTTCAATCTTGAACTCCACCTCTCTATCGGGCGGCATCCCCGGCAAATCGTCTGGGAATACGTCAGGGAACTCTCGGACCACTGGAATATCCTCCAATCTGATGGTTGTGGCTTGATAGACACTTGGAAGTTTTATTTCTGGACTGTCCAGAAATAATGAGTGAGACTCCTGCACTTCTGAGTTCAAGTGCACGACTCGGAGGACGGTGTCTAAAACAGCGCCGTGGCGGGTTAACCACGACATTCCTAAGATGACATCGACCTTTTGTCCCTCTAAGATTATGAGAGACGTAGGGTAGACTCTACCCTCTAAGCACAATGGCGCTTTTGGGACCATCATGCTTGCTGAGATTTTCCCACCCGGTGAACAGATCACATAAGGACTATCGGTGGGTAGTATTTGCAAGCTATACTTATCAATGAAAGCTTGGCTAATGAAGCTATGCGTGGCGCCTGAATCAAATAATATTATGGCGTGATGCTGGTGGAGTTGGAACATACCCGCAAGGATTGGCTCGCCCTCCGGCACGTCCTCAATGGCAAGCTGGTGGACGGTGCCGGGCCTAGGGTTTGCCCGCCGTGCATTAGTAGGGTTCCGGGGTTGATTCCTCCCCGGAAACTGCGGTGCCACTCCGCCGCCTTGCCTCTCCGGGCAACTGCTAGCGAAGTGTCCTGTATGACCACACTTGTAACATGTGGCCGCTGCTGGTGGAATACTCGGTGGACGAAAGCCCGGCATGCGCTGCTGAGGTGCATACGCACGCGGCATCGCCCGCTGCGGTTGTTGTTGCGGAGGTGGTACTGGCAGTGCCGGCCTGAATGCCGTTGCAGAGTACGGCGGACTGCGGAACGGCATCGACCGCGGTGGTGGCTGCCAGCGTGGACCTGATGGTGGGCGATTCACCATTCGAAACTTCTGAGAAGGACCGCCTCCTTCTCCGCTGCTCTGCGGCGCGCTTCGCTTTCGCTCTGCCGCCGCCAACTCCTTGCCGGAGTCCTCCTGAACAATCGCAGCATCAATGATGTCGTTGAGGCTGCCGCGATTGAACATCGCCAACTTGTCCTTCAGGAGCGGGTTAAGCCCCTGGTAGAAATGGTCCCGGCGCTTCTCGTCGGTATCAGCATGATACGACGCATATAGCGCGAGATCGTTAAATGCCCTGGAGTATTCCAGCGCGTTCCGGCTCCCTTGTTGCAGGTGTAAGAACTCCTGCATCTTCCTCTTCATTAAACCTGGCGGTATATGATAGGCCCTGAAGGCCGTCCGGAACTCCGTCCAGGTCATCACTCGGTCGGTGGGCTGTGAAGCACAGAAGTTGGCCCACCACGCGCTCGCGGATCCTTGGAGCTGCTGGACCGCGAACTGAGTCTTGCGCTGCTCGCTGATCTGGAGCAGCCCGAACTTCATCTCTATGGCGCGGAGCCAGTTGTCCGCGTCAAGTGGTTCATCCGCCCTTGAGAATACAGGGGGATGAGTCGCCAGGAAGTCGGAGTAGGAGCTCTGTTGACGCTCCTCACGGTCTTGACGTCTCTCTGGGCGAGACGTATTCGCAATTAAAGTTTGCAGCAGCTCCGTGTGCTGCTGATGTGAACCCGCCATTGCCGCGATGATGTCGGCCAATGTAACCGTTGGCAGTGGCGGTGGCGGTGTTTGCTGTTGCTGTTTCTGCTGTTGCTGTTGTTGTCCCGAGGAGTCCTCGGGAGGTGGTTGGGAGGTTTCTCCCCCTTGACTGGTACCCCCAACGTCAGGGTTGGCACGAGTACGCGTCATTCTGAAATTCAAAACAGCAGCAATTAGCATATGTCTTACTTAAAATTCCATAAGCAACAGTAGGTATTGAAGTGACACATGATTAATTTGCACAACATTCACATATATTGATAAAGCATAAACTTTATACAAGATACATTATTCTCGGATCTCCGAGAAGTCGTGCTCATGTCGTCACTACCTATACATAAGCTACTGTCTACACGACATGTCACTGATTACAAAAGTTGGGTTACGCTACCCTAGCTGCCCTACTTGGCAACCTGTCACACCCGGTTTTTCTGAAGAACAACCGAGTGAATATCACATGTATGCCAGGATCATTTTCTCATACATGTGATGGCAAATAGTGAAGCATCATTTATTTCAAGCCAGGTGTCGAATATAAATAAGTCTTACATAGCAAATGTCTCGTTGGACAATAAAAAGTTCATCACAAGTAAATAAACTAGCAGCGGAATATTATTCTTGAGGGCTCCGTCACAGGCGTTGCCCGGGGGTCTCCATGAACCTAGAAACCTTCTTCGGGTCCAAAGTCTTGGTCATTATACACCACCTCATTATCTTGACCTGAGCAGCAATATAAACCAACAAAATATGCAAGGCTGAGTACCAATGGTACTCAGCAAGTGTGGGAAATTATATCATGCATGGCTAGAACAAGGGGAGGTTGAACTCATGGTTAAAGCACTACGCAATTAATACCTATCACCTTAGCTTATTAAGCACCTACATTACTACACAGGTGAAATGGTCCCAATCTCCCATCCCATCATCATAATCAAATAACCATAACATCATTTCCAATGTTAAGCTCCCCGCTTAACATCCACAACTTCCAAAACCATCAATCCTCTAATCATGAATAAGTCCAAGCCGCTCTTGACCGTGAGCACGGCTGTCATGACAGTTTTGACTCTGCAGAGTTTGCACCACTGTACCCACATGTAGTGATTTCATCCCCCGTTGCCGGGTGGACTAAAAGAACCTCCATTATGCCAGTGGCCACGAACCACATTCACACTTCCCATGTGTGTAGCCAGGAGATCACTACGAAGCCTTTACAAAGGGATTCCCGATGAGCGTGGGCCCACTGAGGTTTCACCCCTAACAGCATACAAGAGGCTCCAACCCCGCTGCAGTGGCCCCCTCTTGAGCCTTGCGGTTCATATGGTAATCCAGCTGACACCTACTCCCCGCACCATCCAACACACCCATACTACGTCGAGGATACACCTAATTAATTGGCCAAGCTGCCCCATCTCAGCATGTGGTTGGCACTGTAAAGCCAGGTTACATGCTCCATGAACCGGTCCTTAGGATCCAGGCAAGTACTAAACACAAACCCGAGTCTCGTGCACCCAGCACACAACCAAAACATTCAACTTGCCTTGATCCCTACCTCTACATAACTCACAATATCTCATTCAAGAGTATGGTAAAATAAACTGATGATCTCATATCCCAAATATCCCATTCTAAGCATGGTTAAGCATATGCATAATAATAAATGACATGATAAAATAAATCCCAACCCAAGTTACAAGGAAAACAAGGTAATGCAATTCTAGGGAAACTTCCTAGCATGGGTTTCACATTTTCAATTGACAATGAAAATAATTCTATCTACACATCCTAGTATAGGATCAAAGTGGTCAAGGACACTTGCCTCCTTCCTGCTGCTCTTGAAATGGGTAGTCCTGATCTTGGAAAGGAATAACTTGCTCTTGAGCAGGTTCTACATCATACCATCACACATAGCAAAAGAAAAACAACAATCCATAAGACATAGTTCACACTTCCACTTCATACAAACCACACATTCATATTTATGAAAGTCATTCACCATTATATGTGTTGTGGTTACTCTATGTGTGTTGATTTGTGGCTTGCATGCACTTTTAATCATATGTATATGATTCCTACTTTTGTGTTCACATTTATACTTACATACTATATATATGAGTTTCCAATTTAAATAAATTCCTTATATTCAATTACTACACCTTTTAGCTACCAAGTATGCATGAAAGGTATTTTCCTTCTCCATATGTGTCTTCATAATTTCTACCAACCCTAAACTGAATTCTTTGGATTTTAGAACTCCATTTATCATTTACTAGTTGCTATATTTTCAGATTTATTTCCTATGCCTAAATGTGAACTTTATTATGAAAATAACAAGACACATCATCTAAACAGAATAGGTTCTGATCTAAAATATTTACTAATATATTTTTGACCTTTTCCTCTGATGTAAACTATTTTACAATTATTTTCCCTATTTTCCAGAACTATTCTTTACTTAAAAATGTGTCCCTAAATGTGAATAATAAATTAAACAGATTCATTTCAGCCAAAAATCTATTTTTATCTCACTCCAAAGTTTTCTAAGTACTGAGAAAGTTTTTAATTTAAATTTGACAATACGTTTGTCCCACTATTTAAATTTCAAATACTAGCCACATATTCAATTTCCTCAATTTGATATCAAACAGGGTTAAAAAGGTAAACTCACCCCACTACAGAGTCTATAATATTATTTTAACAATTTTCAGGGGTCTAGCTACACATAACAGAGGAGTTTTTCCTAATTTTTATTAAGTCCAGGGGCTAAAACTGATTTTTAAATGAATTTACATGATTTTCTGAATTTCCAGGGGCTAGATCAAAAGTTTCCGGGGCTAGCTCTTATTTCCCGAGAACCCCAGGGGGTAGCACGTAAGATTTCCAGTCTTTATAACGCGGGGCTGACGTGGACCGTCCGATTTAAAACAGACGGCTGAGATTATAACGTCGAACCGGTATGCGGGGATTTAAAGTCTACCGTGCGATTTAAAATAGACCGCGCACAAGCGGCCACGTCACTCTGATCGAGCGCGGGCGGCGCTGCCCGGCGGCGCACGGCGGCGGGAAGCGGCGATCTCGCCGGAGACTTTCGGATCTTCGAGAATTCTTCCTAGAACTGTGATTTTATGGCATAGATCGGTGGAGGGGAGGTCGGGGATCTCACCTCGGGGGTTTTCTTGAGCTCGGAGGTCCTGGAAGGCGGTCGGCGACAAGGTCCGAAGTGAAACCACAGTGACGCTCGTCGGCGCTGTGTTTGAACCGCAATCACTGAGTTTTCTGCACCTACAGGGTTCCCCGGAGGCGGTGGATCAAGACCAGCTAGTTAGATCGGAATTTCCGAGCTTAGATCGGCCAGAATTCGCCGGAGAAAGCTCGGGTTCTCACCGGAGTAAAAATGGCGGATCGCGTGGGAAAAACAGAACGAGGTCGGGGTTTTTATAGACGGGGAAGGGCGGCGGGGTGGTTTAGATCGAGTTTGCGTCGCCCCCGATCGAAATTCGGCTGGGATACGCGAGAATTCCCGATCGGTTTCGATTTGGGTGAGAGAGTCCCGGCGCGGGCGCGAGGAAGAAGAAGGCTGGCGGGCCCCGCCTGTCAGTGGGAGGAAGAGGCGCACGCGGCTGTGGCTGGCGCGGGTGCTGGTTGGGCCGGCTGGTGGGTTTCGGCCCACTGGCCGGTTTTTTCTGTTTTCTTTTTTTCTTTTTCTATTTCTTTCTGTTTTGAATTTAAATTGAATTCCAGTTTGAATTTAAATTGTTGCAAAACATGCAACACGTCCAAAAATTTTTAAATTCCCCTCTTAACATGATTTAGGGTCTTAACAAGATTTTTGGGGTGTTACAGCTCTACCCCCCTTAAAAGAAATCTCGTCCTCGAGATTGGTGGTTCTAAGAAAACAATTCCGGAAATTGTGCCTTGAGCTCATCTTCCCGCTCCCAGGTGGCTTCCTCTTCTGAGTGATGCTTCCACTGCACCTTGCACATCCGGATTCTTTTATTTCTGGTGAGGCGTTCCATTGTCTCCAAAATCTTATATGGTTGCTCGACATAAGACAAATCCTCAGCTACGTTCACTTCATTCATGGGTAACACCTCTTCAGGCGTCCTCAGGCATTTCTTGAGTTGTGACACATGGAACACATCGTGCACATCCGATAGATGAGCCGGTAACTCTAGTTGATACGCCATTTCGTCTTTCCTTTCCAGAACTTGAAAGGGTCCGATGTATCTAGGTGACAACTTCCCTTTCACCTTGAACCGGCGAAGTCCTCTGATAGGGGACACCTTGAGATAGACATAGTCTCCCACGTTGAAAACGAGCTCTCTTCTTCGTACATCGGCGTAGCTCTTTTGGCGTGTCTGTGCAATCCTCAAGTTGTTGCGAATTTCCCTTACCTTCGCCTCGGCTTCTGGTAGTACTTCTGGACCAAACACTTTACTTTCCCCCGTTTGGTTCCAAAATAGGGGAGTTCTGCACTTCCTTCCGTATAAAGCTTCAAACGGTGACATCTTCATACTAGCTTGATAGCTGTTGTTGTAGGAAAACTCCGCATACGGTAAGTTCTTGTCCCAACTCCTATTGTTTTTGAGTGCACATGCCCTCAGCATATCTTCAAGGATCTGATTGGTTCTCTCCGTCTGCCCATCAGTTTGGGGATGATAGGCAGAGCTGAAATTCAGATGGGTTCCCATGGTTTCATGCAACTTCTGCCAGAACCTTGAGGTGAACTGTGTCCCTCGATCCGACACTATCTTCTTTGGCACTCCATGGTAACACACGATCCTTGACATGTACAACTCTGCCAATTTGGATCCGCTGTAGCTTTCCTTCACGGGGATGAAGTGAGCTACCTTGGTTAGCCTATCAATGATGACCCATATCGAATCATATCCTGATTGGGTCCTAGGCAATCCCACGATGAAATCCATGCTGATTTCTTCCCATTTCCATTCAGGCACTTTGAGTGGTTGCAATAATCCCGCGGGTCGTTGATGTTCTGCCTTCACCAACTGACATGTGTCACATAAGGCAACATGTTCCGCGACATCTCGCTTCATGCCATACCACCAATACCTGCTCTAGAGGTCCTGGTACATTTTCGTACTCCCAGGATGAATGGAATAGTCAGAATCATGAGCCTCCTTCGAAATCAATTCACGGATCTCCTTTACTTCTGGCACACAGATTCTTTTCCCGTGCCACACCGTTCCTTGTTCATCCTCTCTAAAACCCGGAGCTTTATTTTCCTTGATGAGTTGTCTGATCTCTTGTATCTTCTCATCATTCTTTTGACCCTCGCGTATGTCTCGCTCTAGTGTGGAGTCCACTTCCATGGCGATGGCTTCACCACTATTTACCAGGCATAGATTGAGCCTTATAACCTCGACCTTCAATTCTGCAGGCATGTCCTTCAAGCTCAACTTATTGACCTGCACTTTCCGACTTAAAGCATCGGCCACGACGTTTGCCTTCCCAGGATGATAGTTGATGCCCACATCAAAGTCATTGATTAGCTCTAACCATCTTCTTTGTCTGAGGTTGAGATCTGGTTGTGTAAAAATGTACTTTAAACTCTTATGATCCGTATATATCTCTGTCCTCTTCCCCATCAAATAGTGTCGCCAAATTTTCAACGCGTGTACCACTGCGGCTAGTTCTATGTCATGTGTAGGATAGTTTTTCTCGTGCTTCCGAAGCTGCCGGGATGCATATGCCACGACATGCCCTTCTTGCATGAGAACACATCCCAACCCGTTTCCAGAGGCATCGCAGTACACTGTGAAATTCTTCTGCATATCTGGCATAACCAACACTGGGGCTGTGGTCAATCTTTTCTTTAGCTCCTGAAAACTCGTCTCGCACTGTGGCGTCCATGTGAATGTGATTCCCTTCTCCAACAGTTTGGTGAGGGGTCTCGAGATCTTGGAGAATCCCTAAATAAACCGTCGATAGTATCCAGCCAATCCCAAGAAGCTTCGAACTTCCCCAACATTTTCAGGGGTCTTCCACTTCTGTATATCCTCGATTTTGGCAGGATCCACGGAGATTCCTCCCTCCGAGATTATATGTCCTAAGAAGGGAACTCTCTTCAGCCAAAACTCACACTTGCTCAACTTGGCATATAGTTGGTGTTCTCTTAGCCTCTGCAACACCAACCTTAGATGTTTCTCATGTTCTTCTTCATCTTTGGAGAAGACGAGAATGTCATCTATGAAAACCACCACAAATTTGTCCAGATATTCCATGAATACTTTGTTCATGAGATACATGAAGTACGTCGGGGCATTAGTTAGCCCGAAAGGCATGACGGTGTATTCATACAGTCCGTATCGAGATACGAAAGCTGTCTTTGGAATATCAGTTTGTCTTATCTTAAGTTGGTGGTATCCCGACCTGAGATCAATTTTCGAGAACACACAAGCTCCACTCAACTGATCAAACAAGTCTTCAATGTGGGGTAATGGGTACTTGTTCTTGATGGTTACTTCATTCAAGGCACGGTAATCCACGCATAACCTTTGGTTTCCGTCCTTCTTGGGCACAAATATCACCGGAGCTCCCCATGGTGAGGAACTAGGGCGAACATACCCCTTCTCCGTCAATTCTCTCAAATGATCCTTGAGTTCTCCTAGCTGCTTGGAGTCCATCCGATAAGGTCTCTTGTATATCGGGGCTGTTCCAGGTACTAGCTCAATTGCGAATTCCACTTCACGATCGGGAGGCATACCTGGCAACTCCTCCAGAAAAACATCTGGATATTTCCTGATGGTCCTGATTTCCTCAACTTTCACCTCAACTTGATTTAATTTAATGTCCCTCCTAGGCTCGTGTATTGTTATGAACTTTACTCTTGTGCCACTAGGGTGAGTTAGTTCCACCGTTCTGGTCGAACAATGGATGATTCCTTTATGTTTGGTCAACCAATCCATACCCAAAATAATATCTATCCCTTGTGAATCTATCACTATGAGGTTAGCAGTAAATACTACCCCATTAATGTCTAGGTTCACTTTGGGACACACTTGTCTTGTCCTTATTTCTCCACCTGGAGAGTTTACGGCTAGCATATGGTTCATTTGTGTTGTTGCTAGGTCATGCTTCTTAACAAACCCTTGAGCAATGAACGAGTGGGTAGCACCAGAATCAAACAGCAGGGTTGCAATGTGTAAATTGGCAGGAAACTTACCAACTACCACGTCGGGTGCCTCTTGTGCTTCCTCCGTAGTGACGTAGTTCACCCGTCCTCTCATTACATTCTGCTGTTGTGGCGGCGTGGGCTTCTTCTTTGGGCATTTATGGGCATAGTGCCCCACTTCACCGCAGCTAAAACATTGCACCCCAACCTTAGGTACCTGGCCTTTGTTGTCTTGGGGTTGGTTTGGAGGTCCTTGTACTGCTGGTCGAGGTGGATATGCGGGGCGAGGCTGCTGTACGAACTGACGTTGTGGCTGTGCTGGTGCTGCCAGAGGCCTGTAGTTCGGGTTGTACCCTCTTGGTGCTGGGTAGGGTACCGCAGCACGGTTCGTCTGCCCTGTAGGTTGCTGCATCAGACGTGGGCGGGTGTTGCTCCCTGAGGCTTGATGTGACCACCCGGCCTTCCTCTTATTCTCATTTTCTAAGGCCTTCAGTTTCCTTTCCACCACAAACGCTGTGTCCACCATCTTTTGGAAGCTTTCATACTCATTTGAGGACATTGCACACTGCATCTCCGCGGTAAGTCCCTCCACGAAACAATCTTGTTTCTGCTCATCAGTCTCTATGTCCCATGGGGCATAACGGGATAGTTGAGTAAATTTAGTGAGGTATTCCCTCACCGTCATGTTCCCCTGCTGCAGTCCCAAAAACTCCTTCCTCTTGTTTTTGAGTTCACCTCTTGGGATGTAATGGTTGCGGAAGCTACGCTTGAACTCTTCCCAAGTGATGTTCTCAGGGTCATGATGGGCAGCCACGTAGGCGGTCCACCAATCAGCAGCAGGTCCATGCAATTGATGAGAGGCAAAAAGCACCCTCTCATACCCTTGGCACTGGATGATCCTCATCTTGCTTTCAATGGTCTTCAGCCAATCATCTACCTCCAGAGGTTCAGCAGCACTTGCAAACTTTGGAGGTTGAGTTCCTAGAAACTCACTCAACCTTGGTTGGCGTGGTGCAGCTTGTGGAGGTGGAACTTGATGCAAGTTGGCCACCACTTGAGTCAAATTCTGGATGATCTGATTTTGATTCTCCAGCATTTGGTGGAGGGGATCAACTCCTTCACGGCGACAACCCCGGTCCTGGCTTCCAGAAAGATGAGGGTTGCATGCCTCATCGTTGTTGTTGGCGGGGTTGGCAGCACGTCCTTTTCCTCTTCCGGCCATCTGGCAGAATCAACCAATGTTAATTTTGAAAGCATTTAGTATCATCTTACTACTTTCACTTGTTTGTACTTTGAAGTGTTGAGGCTTTGTTATATTTTTTTTCTGAGGGTTCATTTCTCACACAAAAATAAATGCAATATTATTTCATGTGGGTTCACACACCAAAGCAAAACAATCTAAGGACGAGGCTGTGGACAATTGCTCATGGCTTCCACAACTCTCGTCACACACCAAGCATTAACACACCATTAACTTAACATAACGACTCGACTATTCGACATCTTGCTAACTAAGGGAAGGTCTCTACAAATACTCGTTTTCTTGAGCTGGCTCCTCGGGATCTTCCTCATCATTTTGGCTGCCTTCTGACTCTGCTTTGGGTGGAGAGGCTGCTGGTGGAGAAGTGCGACGACGCCTGATCGCTCGGCGACCCGGGGAGTCAGGAGTCCATGTATCATTCACTGTGACACACAATTCATTCCCATCTCCTCTTTCTCTCGCCCTTAAGCAGGCTCGCAGCAACGCCTCTGTTTCCTTCAGGGTGTCCCGAACATCCTGAAGCTCTTGCTGACACTCCTGCAGTCGAGTGCTGAGCATAGCAGCATCCTCCAAGCACAAGTCCATGTGCTCATGGGAAGTCCCTTGCTTCACTGGCGGGTACTTGTACTCTGTGGTACCACTCTCACGCTGGAGGACATACATGTACTCAGTCCTGTCCAGGTGGCGACGATAGATGTGACTCTGGCAGGTGATGGCCTCCCAGGTGACATCCTTCTCCGCATCGACCTGTGTCGCTCTATAGGCTGGAGAGCGGTGGATCTTAAGCAGCTGATTTTCGTGTATAATCCTCATCTCTGAACTCCATTCTTCCCTCTTCTCACGGATGGTCCTGGTGGAGTTATAGTGGATGATTAGCTTGCCCGTATTGCCGGTGGCTTCGAGCATACGTTGAAGACGGCGCAACAAGCCTCCTTTTGCCAATCCGTAGGAAAGGTACGTCACCGAACGGCTCTCCTCTCTTTGGGCAAGGGCAACTACGGGAACACTCCCTCCTGTGGACTTGCGAGCGGTGCGAATCATGCAAACCATCTAAAACAAAAAGAATTTAAACTTAGGTTAGATAAACTCTTAAACAAAAATCCTCTTTTGAATGAAAATTGGAGTAAGATGAAGAAAGTGACTCATTAAATAACACTTTTCAATACACACCTTGTAAAAATAGTTTTTAAGAAAATAAGGCCCTTAAATACGTCCATTTCTACCTAGGTCCACGTTCCTACGGGCAACCTTGGCTCTGATACCACTTCTGTCACACCCGGTTTTTCCGAAGAACAACCGAGTGAATATCACATGTATGCCAGGATCATTTTCTCATACATGTGATGACAAATAGTGAAGCATCATTTATTACAAGCCAGGTGTCGAATATAAATAAGTCTTACATAGCAAATGTCTCGTTGGACAATAAAAAGTTCATCACAAGTAAATAAACTAGCAGCGGAATATTATTCTTGAGGGCTCCGTCACAGGCATTTCCCGGGGGTCTCCATGAACCAAGAAACCTTCTTCGGGTCCAAAGTCTTGGTCATTATACACCACCTCATTATCTTGACCTGAGCAGCAATATAAACCAATAAAATATGCAAGGTTGAGTACCAATGGTACTCAGCAAGTGTGGGAAATTATATCATGCATGGCTAGAACAAGGGGAGGTTGAACTCATGGTTAAAGCACTACGCAATTAATACCTATCACCTTAGCTTATTAAGCACCTACATTACTACACAGGTGAAATGGTCCCAATCTCCCATCCCATCATCATAATCAAATAACCATAACATCATTTCCAATGTTAAGATCCCCGCTTAACATCCACAACTTCCAAAACCATCAATCCTCTAATCATGAATAAGTCCAAGCCGCTCTTGACCGTGAGCACGGCTGTCATGACAGTTTTGACTCTGCAGAGTTTGCACCACTGTACCCACATGTAGTTATTTCATCCCCCATTGCCGGGCGGACTAAAAGAACCTCCATTATGCTAGTGGCCGCGAACCACATTCACACTTCCCAGGTGTGTAGCCAGGAGATCACTACGAAGCCTTTACAAAGGGATTCCCGACGAGCGTTGGCCCACTGAGGTTTCACCCCTAACAGCATACAAGAGGCTCCAACCCTGCTGCAGTGGCCCCCTCTTGAGCCTTGCGGTTTATAAGGTAGTCCAGCTGACACCCACTCCCCGCACCATCCAACACACCCATACTACGCCGGGGATACACCTAATTAATTGGCCAAGCTGCCCCATCTCAGCATGTGGTTGGCACGGTAAAGCCAGGTTACATGCTCCATGAACCGGTCCTTAGGATCCAGGCAAGTACTAAACACAAACCCGTGTCTCGTGCACCCAGCACCAACCAAAACATCCAACTTGCCTTGATCTCTACCTCTACATAACTCACAATATCTCATTCAAGAGTATGGTAAAATAAACTGATGATCTCATATCCCAAATATCCCATTCTAAGCATGGCTAAGGATATGCATAATAATAAATGACATGATAAAATAAATCCCAACCCAAGCTACAAGGAAACAAGGTAATGCAATTCTAGGGAAACTTCCTAGCATGGGTTTCATATATCAATTGACAATGCAAATGATTCTATCTACACATCCTAGTATAGGATCAAAGTGGTCAAGGACACTTGCCTTCTTCCTACTGCTCTTGGAATGGGTAGTCCTGATCTTGGAAAGGAAGAACTTGCTCTGGAGCAGGTTCTGCTCATACCATCACACATAATAAAAGAAAACAACAATCCATAAGACATAGTTCACACTTCCACTTGATACAAACCACACATTCACACTTATGAAAGCTATTCACATTTCTATGTGTTATGGTTACTCTATGTGTGTTGATTTTGGCTTACATGCACTTTTAAACATGTGCATATGATTTCTACTTTTGTATTCATATTTATGTTTGCCTACTATATATGAGTTTCCAAATTTAAATAAATTCCTTATATTCAATTGATACACCTTTTAGCTACCAAGTGTGCATGGAAGGCATTTTCCTACTCCAAATATGTCTTCAGACCTTCTACCAACCCTAACTAAATTCTTTGGATTTTGGAAACTTCATTTATCCATTTATAGTTATGCATACCTATTTTGTTATATTTTCATATTTATTTCCTATGCCTCAATGTGAACTTTATTATGAAAATAGTAAGACACCTCATCGGTTTTGGGTCTAAAATATTAAATAATATATTTTTGAACTTCTCCTCTGATGTAAACTATTTTACATTTATTTTACTAATTTTCAGAATTATTCTCTACTTAAAAATACGTCCCTATAACTAATAAATGTGAATAGTCAATTAAACAGATTCATTTCAGCCAAAAATCTATTTTTATCTCACTCCAAAGTTTTCCAAGTACTAGGAAAGTTTTTAATTTGAATTTGCAATGTGTTTGTCCCATCTTTTAAATTTTAAATACTAACCACATATTCAAATTCCTAAATTTAATATCAAACAGGGTTAAAAAGGTAAACTCACCCCACTGCAGGGTCTATTATATTATTTTAAGAATTTCCAGTGGGCTAACTACACATAACAGAGGGGTTTTCCTAATTTTTATTAAGTCCAGGGGCTAAAACTGATTTTTAATTGAATTTACATGAATTTCTGAAGTTCCAGGGGCTAGATCTGAAGTTTCCGGGGCTAGCTCGTATTTTCCGAGAACCCCAGGGGGGAGCACGTAAGAATTCCGGCCTTTATAACGCGGGGCTGACGTGGACCGTCCGATTTAAAACAGACGGCTGAGATTATAACGTCGAACCGGTACGCGGGGATTTAAATTCTACCGTGCGATTTAAAATAGACGGCGCACACGCGGCCACGTCGCTCTGATTGAGCGCGGGCGGCGCTGCCCGGCGGCGCACGGCGGCGGGAGGCGGCGATCTCGCCGGAGAGTTTCGGATCTTCGTCAATTCTTTCTAAAACTGTGATTTTATGGCATTGATCGGTGGAGGGGAGGTCGGGGATCTCACCTCGGGGGTTTTCTTGAGCTCGGAGGTCCTGGAAAGCGATCGGCGACGAGGTCCAAGGTGAATTCACGGCGAGGCTCGTCAGCGCTGTGTTTGAACGGCAATCCACCGAGTTTTCTGCACCTGCGAGGTTCCCCGGAGGCGGTGGATCAAGACCAGCGAGTTAGATCAGAATTCCCGAGCATAGATCGAGCAGAATTCACCGGAGAAGCTCGGGTTCTCACCGGAGAGAAAAACGGCGGATCATGGGGAAAAAGGGACGATGCCGGGGTTTTTATAGACGGGGGAGGGCGGCGTGTTAGTTTAGATCGAGTTGGAGTCCTCCGGAACCAGAATTCGGCGGAAATCCGGTCGGTTAAGATCGCGCGCGCGTGGGGAAACAGTCCCGGGTTCGGACGAGCGGGGGTTAGGGATGACAGGTGGGTCCCGCCTGTCTGCGAGAGGGGCGCGGGCGCGCGGCTGCGGGCTGGCGTGGGGGTTGGGTGGGCCGGCTGGTGGGTTTCGGCCCACTGGACGGGAAGATTTGTTTTTTTCTTTTTCTTTTTCATTTCTGTTTTGAATTTAATTTGAATTCCAGTTTGAATTTGAATTTTTGCCACACATGCAATACGTCCAAAAATTTTCAAATTCCCCTCTTGACAGGATTTTGGGGTGTTACAGCTCTACCCCCTTAAAAGAAATCTCGTCCTCGAGATTGGTGTTTCTAAGAAAATAATTCCGGAAATTGTGCCTTAAGCTCATCTTCTCGCTCCCAGGTGGCTTCCTCTTCTAAGTGATGCTTCTACTGCACCTTGCACATCCGGATTCTTGTATTTCTTGTGAGGCGTTCCATTTTCTCCAAAATCTTGGATGGTTGCTCGGCATAAGACAAATCCTCAGCTACGTCAACCTCATTCATGGGTAACATCTCTTCAGGCGTTCTCAGACATTTCTTGAGCTGTGACACATGGAATACATCGTACACATCCGATAGGCGAGCCGGTAATTCTAGTTGATGCGCCACTTCGCCTTTCCTCTCCAGAACTTGAAAGGGTCCGATGTATCGAGGTGACAACTTCCCTTTCACCTTGAATCGACGAAGTCCTCGGATAGGGGACACCTTGAGATAGACATAGTCTCCCACGTTGAAAACGAGCTCTCTTCTCCGCACATCGGCGTAGCTCTTTTGTCGTGTCTGTGCTATCCTCAAGTTATTGCGAATTTCCCTCACTTTCGCCTCGGCTTCTTATAGTACTTCGGTTCCAAACACTTTACTTTCCCCTGTTTGGTTCCAAAATAGGGGAGTTCTGCACTTCCTCCCATGCAAAGCTTCAAACGGTGAGATGTTCATACTAGCCTGATAGCTGTTGTTATAGGAGATCTCCGCATACGGTAAGTTCTTGTCCCAACTCCGATTGTTTTTGAGTGCACACGCTCTCAGCATATCCTCAAGAATCTGATTGGTCCTTTCCGTCTGCCCGTCAGTTTGGGGATGATAGGCAGAACTAAAGTTCAGATGGGTTCCCATGGTTTCGTGCAACTTCTGCCAGAACCTCGAGGTGAACTGTGTCCCTCGATCCGACACTATCTTCTTCGGCACTCCATGGTAACACACGATCTTTGACATGTACAATTCTGCCAATTTGGATCCGCTGTAGCTTTCTTTCACGGGGATGAAATGAGCCACCTTGGTTAGCCTGTCGATGATGACCCATATTGAATCATATCCTGATTGGGTCCTAGGCAATCCCACTATGAAATCCATACCGATTTCTTCCCATTTCCATTCAGGCACTTTGAGTGGTTGCAATAATTCCGCAGGTTGTTGATGTTCTACTTTCACCAACTGACATGTGTCACATAGGGCAACATGTTCCGCGACATCTCGCTTCATGCCATACCACCAATACCTGCTCTTGAGGTCCTGGTACATCTTCGTACTCCCAAGATGAATGGAATAGTCAAAATCGTGAGCCTCCTTCAAAATCAATTCACGGATCTCCTTTACTTCAGGCACACAGATTCTTTTCCTGTGCCACACCATTCCTTGTTCATCCTCTCTGAAACCAGGGGCTTTATTTTCCTTGATGAGTTGCCTGATTTCTTGTATCTTCTCGTCGTTCTTTTGACCCTCGCGTATGTCTTGCTCTAGTGTGGAGTCCACTTCCATAGAGATGACCTTACCACTATTCACAAGGCATAGATTGAGCCTTATAACCTCGTCCTTCAATTCTGCAGGCATGTCCTTCAAGCTCAACTTATTGACCTGCACTTTCCGACTTAAAGCATCTGCCACGACGTTTGCTTTCCCAGGATGATAGTTGATGCCCACATCAAAGTCATTGATTAGCTCTAACCATCTCCTTTGTCTTAGATTGAGATCTGGCTGTGTGAAAATGTACTTTAAACTCTTATGATCCGTATATATCTCTGTCCTCTTCCCCATCAAATAATGCCGCCAAATTTTCAACGCGTGTACCACTGCGGCTAGTTCTAGGTCATGTGTAGGATAGTTCTTCTCGTGTTTCCAGAGCTGCCGGGATGCATAAGCCACGACATGCCCTTCTTGCATGAGAACACATCCCAACCCATTTCCAGAGGCATTGCAGTACACCGTAAAGTTCTTCTGCATCTGGCATAACTAGCACTGGGGCTGTTGTCAATCTTTTCTTTAACTCCTGAAAACTCGTCTCGCACTGCGGCGTCCATGTGAATGTGATTCCCTTCTCCAGCAGTTTGGTGAGGGGTCTCGAGATCTTAGAGAATCCCTCAATAAACCGTCGATAGTATCCTGCCAATCCCAAGAAGCTTCGAACTTCCCCGACATTTTCAGGGGTCTTCCACTTCTGTATATCCTCGATTTTGGTGGGATCCACGGAGATTCCTCCCTCCGAGATTATATGTCCTAAGAAGGGAACCCTCTTCAGCTAAAACTCACACTTGCTCAACTTGGCATACAGTTGGTGTTCTCTCAGCCTCTGCAACACCAACCTTAGATGTTTCTCATGTTCTTCTTCATCTTTGGAGAAGACAAGAATGTCATCTATTAAAACCACCACAAATTTGTCCAGATATTCCATGAATACCTTGTTCATGAGATACATGAAATATGCCGGGGCATTAGTTAGCCCGAAAGGCATGAAAGTGTATTCATACAGTCCGTACCGAGATACGAAAGCTGTCTTGAGAATATCAGATTGCCTTATCTTAAGTTGGTGGTATCCCGACCTGAGATCAATTTTCAAGAACACACAAGCTCCCCTCAACTGATCAAACAAGTCTTTAATGCGGGGTAATGGGTACTTGTTCTTGATGGTTACCTCATTCAGGGCACGGTAGTACACGCATAACCTTTGGGTTCCATCCTTTTTGGGCACAACCAAAATTATGAATACAAAGAAACACTTATTTGCAAAAGTTGGTTCCATATGTATGAAAATTGGGACTTGTTAAAACTTTTCCCCACATGTGATAACACACATGAGGATTTCGCTTCACACAAGTCAAATGTTTATCTGAGAACTTGGAACCCTAGAGGGGTCAAAAAACAAGGATGGGAAGTTCCCATATGTGTGAGAAAACAAAAATCAGTTTTGGAACAATTTGTTAAAACAAAAATTCAAATGTGAAAAACACAATGGAATTCAAAACTGTTGGGCTAAAAATCTCATTTGCAGCAGCCAAAATAAAAATCAGCTTTCATATTTGAATTCCTTGAGTCCAAATTAGGGGGTGTGCAAAGTTTCATGATTTATGGAAATAGTTTGCAACCCATTTTGCAAAATGGACTTTAAAAGACAAAGAATTCAAATGCATGTTTGAATTTGGATGAAACTTGCCCAATTATCCAAATGCATACCAGATTTGCATTCCCACAATTGAATTCACTCAACATTCAAACTTGGGAGATATTTGGAGGGGGGATAAGGAGGACTGATCAGTGGGTCCCACATGTCATTGTGGGAACTGAAAATTTGCAAAAGATCTAAGTGTTGGGTCTCTGTTTGCCTCCTTCGGTCGGCACCCGAGACCGAGGGCGCAGCTCCGCTCGACACCGCGATCAGCCGACGCCTCCACCTCCTGCTGGATTTCGTCGCGCTGGAGAAGCCGCCCGACCGTCTTATACCCTCTGCCGTGCTCCTCTTCGCTCATTCCCGAAGACCAGCACCGCTCTGCTTCTTTCCTCGCGCGAGAAACAGCCGCAGCTGCCGACGCCGTCCGCTCGATTGGCCACCGCCATAACGTGAGTGTGAAGCCTCGGTTGAGCAGACAAACAACACCACCATCGTCCCCACGACCCCCTCGTGCACTCACCAAGGGCGTCCGTGCTCTCCATACTGAGATAACTCGGTTTCAGCGGCGGCCGGAAGAAACCGCCATCCACGGCTCCCGTGGACAGCCTCCTCCAGAGCTTGTCACGACCAAGCGAGGCCACCCTGGGACGCGCAGGAGCTCCATGCAGCTTCTACCCGAAGCACAGAGCCTGCCTCGGCCTCTCGACAACGAATTTCGAAGATTCTCTCCAGCCGGTGAAAACTGACCCGCGGGTATGAATCGATGAAATTCTCAGGTTATATTCATTTAGAGCTCTGCAAATTTCGCACATAGAACCTAGACTGGTGTAGCAACTTTTCTTCTTCACAAAACGTCGCATGAAACCGATGGTAGACGGCTTGTTTCAAGCTTTTCCATCGGCTACCACAATAAGGGGCATCGGGTGCACGATGAAACCTAGGTTGGAGCCGTTTCCGAGCCCATATGCGGCCATGCCGAGCAGGGCAAACCTCCACTAGTGCTGTAGAACCTTTCCAGGGGACTTCTGGCGGGCTAGAGCATCGGGGCAACGTTGCCGGACTCCCTCAGAGCCGCTGCACCGGTGCGGGGTGGTTTAGGAACCTCGCCGGTCCTGGGAAGTCCCACCATCGTGTTCCTTGGGTTAAAATAGGTCCTGGCGGCGAGTGACAGCTCGGGAGTTGGTCGGAGCGACGAAAACCGGCGAACTCCGGCGAGCCCGGCGGCGCAGAAGCGCGGGGGCGGGAGGTAGACGAAGGTGCTACCGGCCCCACGCGTCAGTCGCACGGAAACAGTGGACCGGATACTCTGTGGCGCGGGATCGGCTGTGACAGCGCGGGAAACAATTCTGTAGCCCGTGTGGCGCGCTCCCGGCAGCAGACACGTGTCCCTGGTCCCACAGTCAGGTTTAAACTTTTCCCCGGATTTATTCAAATCCCAGATTTTCCCCCAAACTTAGAAGAGCATAACTTTTGCTAGGAACCTCCAAAATTAGTGATTCAAATTGGGTTAGATTCAGATTGACAAACTCTATCCAAATATGCAACCCAATTTGTATGAAAGTCTTTATTTAATTCTGGAAAATTCTTTAAAGCTTTTCAGCAAAAGAATTTTAGAGGGAGTTTGGTTTATCCAAAAATCCTCAAATTTTGCCAGAATATTCTTTAGGGTGTTATTAGACTCCTGTGAAAGTTTCAGCTCATTTGGAGTTGAATTAATCAAGGTAATTCAGATTGTAAGTTCCTGTATTCAAATGAATACAAAAACATTTTCAGGGAATTTCCAAAACTTGTAAATTCAGTTCTGGGAAATTCCTAGCTCCAAAAATCCTAGAAAAATTCATGTAGACTCTATAAACTATAATTGAAATTGTGGTTCACTGGGTTTGACATGAACATGGATGTTACCTCAGAACTAATTCATCTTTGACTAAACACTTAGAGAATTATTCTGAATAAACCATTCCATGAAATGTGCTAGATTTTGGTCCAGAGGACTTTCTCGTGACAAGGAACTCACATGAAAATTCTCAGCTCCAGTAGAGCTCTGGATCACCACTGTCATGTGTGATCCCTTAAGGTGATCAACACTTAAGTGGAAAAAGCACTTAATAAGTGATCTTAGTGTTTAAGCCCAACCCAAACCACTAGCACCAGTGTCATTTTAAATTCTTAAACAAAGTTCCAGTTTTAAAATGGTTGTTAGATCTTATGAGCAAAAGCTTTTCAATTAAATACATAGGTATGATCATATCGTGTAGCATATACGTGAAGAAGGTGAGAAGGACTTGAAGTGAAGATCAAGGAGGAAGGAGAACAAGTGATCAAGCTCCAAGTGGTCGTCACTAACTGATTGTAACAGTAGTCACCTGCAAAACAGGCAAGCCCCGGTTTGCACTTGAACCATTTTATAAAACATTTTCATTTGTAGAGATCATAGCTTTGCATCGTTGATTGCATTACGTCTAGATGATATTGAAAACTCCACTTGCATGACCAGAAACACCTATGAGAGAAAGGGTAGAATAGCAACTCCTCGAGGGAATTTGGCTACGCTAATGTTAGTAGGAAAGGTCCGGTAGAAGACGAGTAGTTGGAATCTACTCGCGAGTTTAGGGCTGGTTTACTCGGAACGGGTCCGAATTAGAAAGAATGATGAAACTTCACACTTAAGAAATGGAGACCGGGCAGGGAGGTTTAGATGCAGCAGGTTGCAGGCCGTGCGTGCATAGCCCTGCCTGTGTCGGTTAAGGCCCGTCCGTGCTTGGCCCTGTTGGACAAGTTTGAGTTGTGTACCGGGCACATACTGGCTATATGGGACCCAAGAAACCGATGTACCTTGGGAGATCCATAGTGGAACTTTTCCAACTGCCTTAGGCTTTCGGCGTCAGGGTAGCAGGAGGTAACTCGCTCAAGAACATACCACAGCGGGTATGCACCTTGAGGGAACTTGCGTACTCGGGGCAGTTGGACTGCGTCCAATGTGGAAGATCTTGGGAAAGGTGGCCGCGTACAACGTCAGTCGAGGTTGCTGCCGGCAACTCGGAGTACGGGTGTACGTGTCGTGTAGTCCGGGCGTGTACTGATTCGAATCACCGTCGCTCGCGGTCATATGAGCATACTTGCCCACTGCGTCTTGACGTAGTAACAACTGGAATTATTCTTTTGAACCTGATGAGGATGTGCTATAACTTGTATTGCAATCATGATTAAATTAGAGATAGGCTCATTAAAGTTTACTTTCACTTTGTGCAAGGAGCATCGCAACAAAGCGTTTCTTGTTTGATTGTGGAGTTGCGATGCTTTTCGGCTCAAGGTCTGCACAATGAGGCTTGAAATCTGAAAGTTAAGGATCAACTTTAGGCGAGTCCTTTATGCAAATCTAGCCAACCCAATTGCAACCGTCTTGCATGTAGAGTTTCTTGCTTAGGAGAGACGGGTCAGACTTGCTGAGCCTATGTGCTCACGCTTGCTATATAAGTGGTTTTGCAGGTTAACAACGATGCTGGAAAGAAGGTTGTCCGGTGAGACTCGGGAACTCCCGAGTCAGGTAACACATGGAGAACCGAGCCGCTGCTGCTTGTCTTCGTGTTGCTAGCGAGAGGAGTCCGCGGGCTGGACTTCATCTCGGGTGCTCTTAGTTATTCGACGTGAGTTGATAAAGACTTCCGCTGTAGTTACTTGATGTAAAGTATTTACAACGAAAAACTTTTAAGCTTCCGCTATTGTTTTATGTAATACATTGTTCCTCATATGTTTGCTGTTGGGTGCCGCACAACACGGCACCACCCAATGCGATTCCCAGGCGAGTGGCCTGTCTCGGTTGAGCGGGTCGCGTCAGCGTGGTATTAGAGCTGAGCCCTGACTCAGTCGGTACCGCGCCCGTCTCACAAATATCACTGGAGCTCCCCATGGTGAGGCACTAGGACGAATATACCCCTTCTCCGTCAATTCTCTCAAATGATCCTTGAGTTCTTCCAGCTGCTTGGAGTCCATCCGATAAGGTCTCTTATATATCGGGGTTGTTCCAGGCACTAGCTCGATTGTGAATTCCACTTCACGATCAGGAGGCATACCTAGCAACTCCTCCGGAAAAACAGCTGGATATTCCCTGATGGTCCTGATCTCCTCCACTTTCACCTCAACTTGATTTAATTTAATGTCCCTCCTAGGCTCTTGTATTGTTATAAACTTTACTTTTGTGCCACTAGGGTGAGTTAGTTCCACCGTTCTGGTCGAACAATGGATGATTCCTTTATGTTTGGTCAACCAATCCATACCCAAGATAATATCTATCCCTTGTGAATCTATCACTATGAGGTTAGCAGTAAATACTACCCCATCAATGTCTAGGTTCACTTTGGGACACACTTGTCTTGTCCTTATTTCTCCACCTGGAGAGTTTAATGCTAGCATATGGTTCATTTGTGTTGTTGCTAGGTCATGCTTCTTAACAAACCCTTGGGCAATGAACGAGTGGGTAGCACCAGAATCAAACAACAGGGTTGCAATGTGTAAATTGGCAGGAAACTTACCAACTACCACGTCAGGTGCCTCTTGCGCTTCCTCTATGGTGATGTGGTTCACCCGTCCTCTCATTACATTCTGCTGTTGAGGCTGCGTGGGTTTCTTCTTTGGGCACTTATCGGCGTAGTGCCCCACTTCACCACAGTTAAAACATCGCACCCCAACTTTAGGTGCCTGGCCTTTGTTGTCTTGGGGCTGGTTTGGAGGTCCTTGTACTGCTGGTTGAGGTGGATATGCAGGGCGAGGCTGCTGTACAAACTGACGTTGTGGCTGTGCTGGTGCTGCCGGAGGCCTGTAGTTCGGGTTGTACCCTCTTGGTGCTGAGTAGGGTACCGCAGCACGGTTCGTCTGCCCTGCGGGTTGCTGCATCAGACGTGGGCGGGTGTTGCTCCCTGAGGCTTGATGTGACCACCCGGCCTTCCTCTTGTTCTCAGTTTTCAAGGCCTTCACACCTTCCTTTCTACCACAAACGCTCTGTCCACCATCTTTTGGAAGCTTTTGTACTCGTTGGAGGACATTGCACACTGCATTTCTGCGGTAAGTCCTTCCACGAAACAATCCTGTTTCTGCTCATCAATCTCTATGTCCCTTGGGGCATAACGGGAGAGTTGAGTAAATTTAGTGAGGTATTCCCTCACAGTCATGTTACCTTGCTGCAACCCCAAGAACTCCTTCCTCTTGTTTTTGAGTTCACCCCTTGGTATGTAATGGCTGCGGAAGCTACGCTTGAACTCTTCCCAAGTGATGTTCTCAGGGTCATGATGGGCGGCCACGTAGGCGGTCCACCAATCAGCAGCAGGTCCATGCAATTGATGAGAGGCAAACAGCACCCTCTCATACCCTTGGCACTGTATGATCCTCATCTTGCTCTCAATGGTCTTTAGCCAATCATCTGCCTCCAGAGGTTCAGCAGCACTTGCAAACTTTGAAGGTTGGGTTCCTAGAAACTCACTCAACCTTGGTTGGCGTGGTGCAGCTTATGGAGGTGGAACTTGATGCAAGTTGGCCACCACTTGAGTCAGGTTCTGGATGAGATGATTTTGATTCTCAAGCATTTGGTGGAGGGGATCAACGCCCTCACGGCGTCCACCCCTGTCTTGGCTCCCAGAAAGATGAGGTTTGCAGGCCTCATCGTTGTTGTTGGCGGGGTTGGCAGCATGACCCTTTCCTCTTCCGGCCATCTAGCATGATCAACCAAATGTTAATTTAAAGCATTACGTATTATCTTACTACTTTCATTTGTTTTTTTTACTTTGAAGTGTTGAGGCTTTGTTATACTTTCTGAGGGTTCATGTCTCACACAAAAATAAATGCACTATTATTTCATGTGGGTTCACACACCAAAGCAAAACAATCGGAAGACGAGGCTGTGGACAATTGCTCATGGCTTCCACAACTCACGTCACACACCAAGCATTAACACACCATCTAAAACAGAAAGCATTTAAACTTAGGTTAGATAAACTTTTAAACAAAAATGCTATTTTGAACGAAAGTTGGGGTAAGATGAAGTGACTTCATTAAATAACACTTTTCAACCCACACCTTATAAAATAGTTTTTAAGAAAATAGGGCCCTTAAATACGTCCATTTCTACCTAGGTCCACGTTCCTACGGGCAACCTTGGCTCTGATACCACTTCTGTCACACCCGGTTTTTCTAAAGAACAACCGAGTGAATATCACATGTATGCCAGGATCATTTTCTCATACATGTGATGACAAATAGTGAAGCATCATTTATTACAAGCCAGGTGTCGAATATAAATAAGTCTTACATAGCAAATGTCTCGTTGGACAATAAAAAGTTCATCACAAGTAAATAAACTAGCAGCGGAATATTATTCTTGAGGGCTCCGTCACAGGCGTTGCCCGAGGGTCTCCATGAACCAAGAAACCTTCTTCGGGTCCAAAGTCTTGGTCATTATACACCACCTCATTATCTTGACCTGAGCAGCAATATAAACCAACAAAATATGCAAGGTTGAGTACCAATGGTACTCAGCAAGTGTGGGAAATTATATCATGCATGGCTAGAACATGGGGAGGTTGAACTCATGGTTAAAGCACTACGCAATTAATACCTATCACCTTAGCTTATTAAGCACCTACATTACTACACAGGTGAAATGGTCCCAATCTCCCATCCCATCATCATAATCAAATAACCATAACATCATTTCCAATGTTAAGATCCCCGCTTAACATCCACAACTTCCAAAACCATCAATCCTCTAATCATGAATAAGTCCAAGCCGCTCTTGACCGTGAGCACGGCTGTCATGACAGTTTTGACTCTGCAGAGTTTGCACCACTGTACCCACATGTAGTGATTTCATCCCCCATTGCCGGGCGTACTAAAAGAACCTCCATTATGCCAGTGGCCGCGAACCACATTCACACTTCCCAGGTGTGTAGCCAGGAGATCACTACGAAGCCTTTACAAAGGGATTCCCGACGAGCGTTGGCCCACTGAGGTTTCACCCCTAACAGCATACAAGAGGCTCCAACCCTGCTGCAGTGGCCCCCTCTTGAGCCTTGCGGTTTATAAGGTAGTCCAGCTGACACCCACTCCCCGCACCATCCAACACACCCATACTACGCCGGGGATACACCTAATTAATTGGCCAAGCTGCCCCATCTCAGCATGTGGTTGGCACGGTAAAGCCAGCTTACATGCTCCATGAACCGGTCCTTAGGATCCAGGCAAGTACTAAACACAAACCCGAGTCTCGTGCACCCAGCACCAACCAAAACATCCAACTTGCCTTGATCCCTACCTCTACATAACTCACAATATCTCATTCAAGAGTATGGTAAAATAAACTGATGATCTCATATCCCAAATATCCCATTCTAAGCATGGCTAAGCATATGCATAATAATAAATGACATGATAAAATAAATCCCAACCCAAGCTACAATGAAACAAGGTAATGCAATTCTAGGGAAACTTCCTAGCATGGGTTTCATATTTCAATTGACAATGCAAATGATTCTATCTACACATCCTAGTATAGGATCAAAGTGGTCAAGGACACTTGCCTTCTTCCTGCTGCTCTTGGAATGGGTAGTCCTGATCTTGGAAAGGAAGAACTTGCTCTGGAGCAGGTTCTGCTCATACCATCACACATAACAAAAGAAAACAACAATCCATAAGACATTGTTCACCACTTCCACTTCATACAAACCACACATTCACACTTATGAAAGCTATTCACATTTCTATGTGTTATGGTTACTCTATGTGTGTTGATTTTGGCTTACATGCACTTTTAAACATGTGCATATGATTTCTACTTTTGTATTCATATTTATGTTTGCCTACTATATATGAGTTTCCAAATTTAAATAAATTCCTTATATTCAATTGATACACCTTTTAGCTACCAAGTGTGCATGGAATGCATTTTCCTACTCCAAATATGTCTTCAGACCTTCTACCAACCCTAACTAAATTCTTTGTATTTTGGAAACTTCATTTATCCATTTATAGTTATGCATACCTATTTTGTTATATTTTCAGATTTATTTCCTATGCCTAAATGTGAACTTTATTATGAAAATAGTAAGACACCTCATCGGTTTTGGGTCTAAAATATTAAATAATATATTTTTGAATTTCTCCTCTGATGTAAACTATTTTACATTTATTTTACTAATTTTCAGAATTATTCTCTACTTAAAAATATGTCCCTATAACTAATAAATGTGAATAATCAATTAAACAGATTCATTTCAGCCAAAAATCTATTTTTATCTCACTCCAAAGTTTTCCATGTACTAGGAAAGTTTTTAATTTGAATTTGCAATGTGTTTGTCCCATCTTTTAAATTTTAAATACTAACCACATATTCAAATTCCTAAATTTAATATCAAACAGGGTTAAAAAGGTAAACTCACCCCACTACACGGTCTATTATATTATTTTAAGAATTTCCAGAGGGCTAACTACACATAACAGAGGGGTTTTCCTAATTTTTATTAAGTCCAGGGGCTAAAACTGATTTTTAATTGAATTTACATGAATTTCTGAAGTTCCAGGGGCTAGATCTGAAGTTTCCGGGGCTAGCTTGTATTTTCCGCAAACCCTAGGGGGCAGCACGTAAGAATTCCGGCCTTTATAACGCGGGGCTGACGTGGACCGTCCGATTTAAAACAGACGGCTGAGATTATAACGTCGAACTGGTACGCGGGGATTTAAATTCTACCGTGTGATTTAAAATAGACGGCGCACACGCGGCCACGTCGCTCTGATCGAGCGCGGGCGGCACTGCCCGGCAGCGCACGGCGGCGGAAGGCGGCGATCTCGCCGGAGAGTTTCAGATCTTCGTCAATTCTTTCTAAAACTGTGATTTTATGGAATTGATCGGTGGAGGGGAGGTCGGGGATCTCACCTTGGGGGGTTTTCTTGAGCTCGGAGGTCCTGGAAAGCGATCGGCGACGAGGTCCGAGGTGAATTCACGGCGAGGATCGTCAGCGCTGTGTTTGAACCGCAATCCACCGAGTTTTCTGCACCTGCGAGGTTCCCCGGAGGCGGTGGATCAAGACCAGCGAGTTAGATCAGAATTCCCGAGCATAGATCGAGCAGAATTCGCCGGAGAAGCTCGGGTTCTCACCGGAGAGAAAAACGGCGGATCGTGGGGAAAAACGGGACGATGCCGGGGTTTTTATAGACGGGGGAGGGCGGCGTGTTAGTTTAGATCGAGTTGGAGTCCTCTGGAACCAAAATTCGGCGGAAATCCGGTCGGTTAAGATCGCGCGCGCGCGGGGAAACAGTCCCGGGTTCGGACGAGCGGGGGTTAGGGATGACAGGTGGGTCCCGCCTGTCCGCGAGAGGGGCGCGGGCGCGCGGTTGCGGGCTGGCGTGGGGTTGGGTGGGCCGGCTGGTGGGTTTTGGCCCACTGGCCGGGAAGATTTGTTTTTTTCTTTTTCTTTTTCATTTCTGTTTTGAATTTAATTTGAATTCCAGTTTGAATTTGAATTTTTGCCACACATGCAATACGTCCAAAAATTTTTAAATTCCTCTCTTGACAGGATTTTTGGGTGTTACAAACACTCCATAACGCACGGTCCCGGCTGGTGCTCTGGCGCTACCGCCAAAGGACCAAGCGCGTCTGGGAGCTACAAGAGGGCGACCTGCTGCCGCGGCGCACACTTTCTTGCGAAGGACCTAAAAACTCTCCCCCAGCCGGGAAGGTCCCTTCCGAGTCACGAAAGTTACCGCCCCAGGTACATACGCCTCTCCACCAAGGATGGGATCCGCTCACGAACCATTGGAGCATGGAACATCACAGTAAGTTCTATCCCCAGAGCATTAGTAGAATAGGCCTTTTCCTTTCTGTAATAGATCCCATAGGCTCCAGAAACAGTGCTCGGAGCAGCTAAGCCTCAGGGGACGGTCCAGGGCTACGTTCAGCTTGGCCTGGTTCTGACCCCAAGCGCGTAGAGTCTTGCTTCCCTTCTTAATGGGGCGGGTCATTGCCTCCATGTTCAGCCTTCCTTCCTCCTATGGGCATTTACACAGAAACATGTTCTACCACGCTCTTACTTATGTGCTCATTTAAATTACGCTTTAATTTCTATGACCGCACTTTCCATGTATGCTCACCGTACATTTAGCTCCCCTTTCCCGCTCTCATCCATAGTCAGCATTTGCTATCCTACCGAAGGCGGTTGCGCTTGAGGCACATGCCGATGGCCAGGGGGCCTTTCGGGACTCCCACAGTCAGGTGCTGCGGTGCCAGTTGGTCACCTCCAGGAAAGGCCTGCGCTGAGCATGGGGGGTCCAGGGTGCGTAGCCTGCTTTTCCTGGTTCTGACCCAAAGCGTGCGCGCCCTGTCCTTCGGAGGTCCAGGGGAGTACAGCCGCTTTGCCTGGTTCCGTACCGAAAGCCTGTACACTCTGCCTCCCCGGCGTTAGGTCCAGTACTAGGGGATGGACGGTCGTACCCTGACATCGGAGGGAGCCGGACCCCCGGCGCCTCGCGCATAGAATTGCCCGAGCACCGTATACCGGACCAGGACCGTAAGCCAAATAAGACTAGGAGACGGGGAAGGGAAGGCCATCGAGGAGAATTACGCTTCCTCTACTTGTTTGCAGGACCTCCAGGTTCAGCTACGTGGACCGCACAGGGAAGGGCCGGAGCTATCGACTACTCCAGCGCAAGACCGGAGGATCCGGGTCTCGCCCCCTCCGCAGGGGCCAGCCCCGAAGGCCCCACGTGTACCAGCGAGACCGGAGCTCCCCTCTCCTCAGAAGGTAGCCCCGGGCCCACCGCGTGACACGACCCCACGGTCTTGTCGAGCCAGGATCACGCTGAGGGGTACTGCGTTGCACAGCACCGAATAACACACTTCAAAGATACAAAGCGGAAGCAAAACTTTTATTACATAAAGTGGTTTATGAACATTTGTACATCAAAATAAGTCCAGTCTACACTCACGTGCGTAGACTACGCATCAAGTGCATGTTCAGCTCTTGAACGTGTCCTTGCTAGCACACACGCACACTAACCCTGCGGCGTGCACGGCTCCCACGCGACGGGGTTCCCCTCCTGAGGTTCCGACTCCTCTTCGGGAGCCCCTTCCTCATAGAACCCTGCAAAAGCTTCAAACACAAGCAGTGAGCCTGAAGGCTCAGCAAGACTGATCCGTCTCTCCTAAACATGGAACTTCTACATGAGGGATTGATAGGTTACATGAGGAAAAATCATTTGCAAGGACTCGCCTAATTAGTAAAACCTTACTTTCAAGTTTTAGCCGCAGGTTGTGGAGAACCTTACGCTAAGGCACATGAGAGAGCCGCAATCAAACAAGAAACACATTTCTCTCATGTACTTTGCCCAAAGTTGAAAAGAACTTTAGTTAGCTCTAGACTACAGCAAATCATTAGCAATCAAGTCCATCTTTCAATCAGCAACATTTTAACATGTAACTAGCCTGTTATTTCTATGTCACAGTACAGTGAACAAGTGGTACTCACTGACCGCGAGGGATGGCGATTATAATCGATTTACACCTGCAGGGTTACCCGAACAACCCGTCACGTACGCCCGTACTCGATGTTGCCTACAACAACCATCACGGACGCCGTACGCAACTACCTTTCACCCGTTAGCCAAATGTTGAACCGGTCCAATCGTCCCGAGCAAGAGGTCTCTGCACGCGCATCTCAGTGCCGCCAGCCGATTTACACCTCGAGCTCTCAACCTACCCTCTGAACGACCAGCTATGCCTCAACACCCAGCTACCCGAGTTACATCGGTTTCCCGGTTCCCATATAGCCGGTAGGTCTTTGGTACTGTTCTAGCTTGTTCAACAGGCCCGCACACGGCTTGGTCCTCAATCGACACAAGCGGAGCTACAGCACACAGGCCCCAAAGTCCTGCTGCCCTTACTCTCCGCTCGGTCTCATCATTCTTGCCATGTGTATCATGTACTATCTCAACCCGAGTCGAGTGCCTCTAGCCTATACTCACGAGTAGTTCCAACTACTCGACTTGTACCGAATCCTACTCTAACTTAGCTTTGCAGTAGCTAACGGGATTTGCAATCCTAAACCCAACCCATGGTTTTCTTGGCTATGCAATTGGGTTTCCAAACAAGACTCTAATGCAAGGAATCATAATACTCAAATAAGTGCTCAAAACAATAAAAATTTGTAAAAGGTTAATGCAAACTGGAGCTTGCCTTGCTGCTCTTGGTCGTAGGCTAGCTGCTCCTCCGGAGTAACGAAGTCTAGGACTTCGGTTTCCTCCTCGACTTTAGCGACTACATGATATACAAGTATATGGATTAATTTAAATGCATTTGATTGAATTTAAACTTGTGAAGTCTATAACTCTCACTAGACAGACCCAATGAATGTGAAACTTTTTCTATGGCTTGGTCACAACCTAAACGGAAACTTGGTCAAGTTTTAGTTGCAGCAAAGCTCATTTCAGACCTCCACAATTAATTATGTATTTGACCTTAATTGAAGGCTTTTAGGGTTTTCTAAGCATTTTCATGAAACAAACTATGACTTTCTGAAAACTAGATTTTTAGAGGGTTCTAATGGAGTTGGTATCACTTAATTTGAAGGTTCCTAGCTAAACATATGAGCTAAACAATTTCAGAGAAAATTCTGAAAATGTTTCTGAACATTTTCTATTTTCTCTGGAACAGTTTCACTAATCACACCATTAGGTGGATCACATGAGCTCAAATGGATCTGAAATTTTTATGGTAGTTCAGTGATATTTTGGTGAACATTCCAGCAAAATTTCAGGATTTTCCTCCAAAAGATTCTCCAGTTAAAATTCCAAACAGTTTAAATTTGAGGAATTAGTTCTGGAGAAATAAGGATTTTCATGAAGTGAAACCTGATTTGCTGGAAAGTGCTCAGAGAACTGAATCCAACAAAATTTGGTTCACTCGATTTGGAGCTTTCTAGCTAAAGTTATGAGGATTTGAAATTTGAACTGAAATCTGAAAATTCGGAAAAAGTTTAAAATCGCGGGTGGGCCCTGGGGACACGCGTCGCACACTGAGGCGTCGGCACACCGTGGTCTGCGGGGTTCCTGCACGCCAGCACAACATATCCCGGCCACACCCGATCCCGGTTTGAATTTTTGAGCCGCTGACGAGTGGGCCAGCCGGCTTCGTCTTCCTCCCGACGCCGAGCTCTGCCGCCGGGGTATCTGGCCGGAGAGCTCGCCGGCAGCTTCTGTAAAAGCTCCAAACTTCACGATTTTGGCTGCCTCTGCCTATTTTCACTCGAGGAACAGGATTCTTGGGTCAGCTTGCCATGAAAATGGCCGCCACATGGTCGGCGACGAGCAGCAGCCTCGGGAGAACTTAGGCCGTGTTGCCCGTCCTCCCTAGCACCTCACCCGATCAAGCTAAGGGTCGTCGAGCATCAGTGGACCATAGGAAAGGTTGACGTGAGCTCCACGGAGCTTGGGAAGGGCTGTGTTGGGCTGTCGCCCTGCGACCTAGGCCGGAAATTGGGATTTCTACTAAAACTCGAAGAACAGCGGTTTCCCTCCACGGTTCTTCATGGTTCCTGCTCCTATGGACTCGTACGGGCAACTAGACGTAATCCTCTCCATGAGTGGATGAGTGATGTAGTGTGGCTTACGAATTTCTCTGATCGGTACAGACCTCACTTTTGCACACCTTCACGAAAACATGAAATTCCGGCCTAAGCAGTGTTTGTCACGCTGCCGGAGCTTGCGGGGAATGAAAGAGGGACTGAAGGCGAACCTCTTTGCTGTTCACAGCTCGATGAACGGTGGGCTGTGGTGGCTGGAAGACTGGTTCCCGCAGCGGCGGCTCGAGCTGAACCGGCAGAGAAAGGATCGCCGCGGTGGAGCTCGGGGAAGACTGCGCAGGGTCTGGAACCGATGCGAGGGTGTTCAAGATGGCCTGGCGCACCCGGTGCTGGTCTCAGATCGCCGGGAGGGTCACTGGATCGGCCGGGCGCTGAGGAACCGAGAGTTCACTCGGGCGGCGAGGAGCTTCGGCTTTCTAGGTGGAAATGCGACGAGGCAGCGGTGAAGACCCCCTGCGACTGCTCGGGCGCGCAGATAAGGACCCTGCAAGGCGGTTCACCGGCCGAGGGCGGCAAGCAGCTGCTGTCCTCGCCGTTTCTTCGCCGTGGCGGTCGCTGCAGCGCGCGCGAGTACTCGAGCTGAGCTCTCAGTCGGTTTCTTTTGCCTCAGTGGCTGACATGTGGGTCCCACCCGGGTTTTAACCTCTGAAATTCACTCCTAATCACTGTTGTAAACAGTGAGCCCCAAAATACCCATGGTGATTCAAATTATTCACTCATGAGCCATTCGAATTGATTAGAATTCAAATTGGGTTTGGTTTGAATGAATTTCAGCACATGTTCAGTTTGAAATTCAAATAAAGTTTGAATTTGCCCCACTTAGCTCATGTCAAGATCAACTCCAAATGGAGTGAAAATTGGTGTGTCAGCTCACAAAAATGTGCTGAATAAAAATATGCCTCCCACTTTTGAATTCATGGGACAAAAACAGTTTGAATTTGAATATGGTTTCAAACTGCCCTCTTTCTAGCTATACCCAAAATGACCTCAAAAAGGTTTTGAATTTGGGTGAAACTTGGCATGGATATCCTTAGCAATGTGTAGGAGTTTTCATATGCCCAGCCCCTCTATATCGCATGTGGGAAATACCACTTTTGCAACATGTGAGTTTGTTCTCTAATGAGCATGTTGATGGTGGTTACTTGCTCTTCATTTGTGTTCATCAACTTGCTTCAAATGAGGTGTGTGGTGTGGTGATGAACATTTCAAACATGTGTCAAAAACTGAGGCCCTTACATTCCTCCCCCCTTAAAAGAATCTCGTCCCAAGATTATAAGGTGAAAATGAGAGAGAGGACGGTGGAAAATTACCGGATATGCGACGTGAAAAAGTTGGGGTAGTTAGCGCGAAGAAATCCTTCGCTCTCCCATGTCGCTTCGTCCATGGAGTGATTACTTCATAGAACTTTGTAGAACCACAACATGCGGTTGCGTGTGGTTTGGTCCTTTTCATCAATGATTTGAACCAGCTCTTCCCGATAGGTAAGATCCGGTTGCAATTCTTCAATGTCTTCCAGCTGAACGGTAGTTGATAGCTTGAGACACTTCCTCAGCTGGGAAATATGAAAGACGTCGTGCACACCGGAAAGTTCTTCTGGTAATTCCAGCCGGTATGCTACCGATCCACATCTTTCAGTAATCTGAAATGGACCGATGAATCGGTTTGCCAACTTTCCTCTCACCCCAAATCTGTTTACGCCCTTCATTGGAGACACACGTAGATATACGTGATCCCCACTTCGAATTGTAATGGATGTCTTCTCCGGTCCGCATACTGTTTCTGCCGGAATTGGGCGGCTTTTAGGTTCGCTTGAATCAGTCGAACCTTTTCTTCCGCGTTGTTGACAAGGTCAATCCCGAAGGTAATCCTTTCGCCAGACTCACACCAGTTCAATGGTTTGCGGCATTTTCTTCCGTATAGCGCCTCGTAGGGCGCCATCTTTATGCTGGCTTGGTACCCATTGTTATACGAGAACTCGGCTAACGGCAAGTGATCATCCCAATTCTTGCCGTGGTTGATAGCGCAATCTCGTAGCATATCCTCTAAGATCTGAAGCTTCATCCCCAAGGCAGCGTGCAGCTGCTCCCAAAAACGGGACACAAATAAAGTGCCCCGATCCGATATGATGGTACGGGGTACGCCGTACAAGCATAGGATCCGTGAGATGTACAGTTCCGTGTACTTCTTGGCGTTGTAGTTGGTGTTGACTGGGATGAAATGGGCAACTTTCGTGAGCCGGTCGACGATCACCCACACAGAATCATGTTTCTGCAAAGTGGTGGGTAAACCGACGATGAAAGCCATGCTCACGTCCTCCCACTTCCAGGCTGGAACGCCCAGTGGTTGTAGAAGTCTCGGTTTCCGCATATGATCTGCCTTCACCCTTCGACATGTATCACACTCGGACACGTACTTTGCGATCTCCCGCTTCATCCGTGTCCACCAAAACTTGCTTCTGAGTTCTTGATACATTTTTTTGCTGCCAGGGTGAATAGAAAATTTTGATAAGTGAGCCTCATCAAAAAATTTCTTCCGTAACTCCGGGTTACGGGGTACGACGAGCCGGTCCTTGAACCATAGGACGCCGTCTCCGTCCTTCCGGAAACATTTAAGCTCCCCACTGTCTACACGTCTCCGCAAATGCGACATGCCCTTGTCATTCTTCTGGGCTGCCGCTATCTCTTCACGGATGGTGGGGATCAAAGCTAAGTTGTAGAGAGCCCCATGTGGGATCACATGTAGTGGTGGTTCGCTCTCTTCCAACGGTATGATGGTCAGATTGTTGACGTGTGACTTGCGGCTCAGCGCATCTGCCACTATGTTTGCCTTGACCGGATGATAATGGATCTCTATTTCGTAATCCTTTATCAGTTCTAACCATCTTCGCTGCCTCATGCTCAGATCCTTCTGAGTGAATATGTACTTGAGGCTTTTGTGGTCGGTATACAAATGTACGAGGTTACGGAGTAGGTAGTGCCTCCACATTTTCAGTGCAAGTACCACGGCAGCGAGCTCCAAATCATGGGTTGGAAAATTCTGCTCATGGTTTCTAAGCTGCCGTGATCCATACGCGACCACTCTTGAGTCTTGCATCAGCACACATCCGAGCCCAATGCCGGATGCATTGCAGTACACATTGAACGGTTTTGTTGTGTCTAGCTGCGCCGAAACCGGTGCTGATGTCAGGTGCTTGACTAAAGCCTTGAATGCTGCTTCACATGCTGGACTCCAAACATATTTGGTAGCCTTCTTCAGCAGCTCCGTCATAGGCTTGGCAATCTTCGAGAAGTTCGGAATGAACCTCCGATAATATCCCGCGACTCCGAGGAAACTCCGCACCTCGTGAACAGTCCTCGGGGATTTCCAATTCAGCACTTTAGTGATCTTGCTTGGGTCTACAGAGATACCCTCCGCGGAGATGATATGCCCGAGAAAAGGCACTTGCGATATCCAAAACTCGCATTTGCTGAATTTCGCGTATAACTTGTGATCCCGCAGCCGTTGCAAGACTATACACAGATGCTTCTTGTGATCTTCCTCCGACTTGGAATATACCAGAATGTCATCGATGAAGACCACGACAAACTTGTCCAGCTCCGGCATGAATACCGAGTTCATCAAGTACATGAAGTGAGCTGGAGCATTGGTGAGGCCGAAGGACATGACCAGGTACTCATAAAGTCCGTACCTTGTCGAGAAAGCCGTCTTCGGAATGTCCTCAGCCCTTATCTTAATCTGATGGTACCCAGATCTTAAGTCCATCTTGGAAAAGATCTTTGCTTCGACCAACTGATCAAACAACATGTCGATCCGTGGCAACGGGTACTTGTTTTTCATGGTTACGGCATTTAATGGACGATAGTCCACGCAAAGCCGTAACGTCTCATCCTTCTTCTTTACAAATAATGCCGAACAACCCCATGGCGAGGAGCTTGGCCTAATAAAACCCTTCTCCAGGAGGTCCGTTAGCTGGGTCTTCAATTCAGCCAATTCCTTGGGCGCCATCTTGTACGGCCTTCGGGATATTGGCATGGTTCCCGGTGCAAGTTCAATCTTGAACTCCACTTCTCTATCGGGCGGCATTCCCGGTAAATCGTCCGGAATACGTCAGGGAACTCTCGGACTACTGGAATATCTTCCAATCTGATGGTTGTGGCTTGATAGACACTGGGAAGTTTTAGTTCTGGACTGTCCAGAAATAAGGAGTGAGAGTTGTGCACTTCTGAGTTCAAGTGCACAACTCGGAGGACGGTGTTTAAAACAGCGCCGTGGCGGGTTAACCACGACATCCCTAGGATGACATCGACCTTTTGTCCCTCTAGGATTATGAGAGACGTAAGGTAGACTCTACCCTCTAAGCACAATGGTGCTTTTGGGACCATCATGCTTGCTGAAATTTTCCCGCCCGGTGAACAGATCACATAAGGATTATCGGTGGGTAGTATTCGCAAGCTATATTTATCAATGAAAGCTTGGCTAATTAAGCTATGCGTGGCGCCTGAATCAAATAATACTATAGCGGGATGCTGGTGGAGTTGGAACATACCCGCAAGGATTGGCTCGCCCTCCGGCACGTCCTCTATGGCAAGCTGGTGGACGGTGCCGGGCCTAGGGTTTGCCCGCCGCACATTAGTAGGGTTCCGGGGTTGATTCCTCCCCGGAAACTGCGGTGCCACTCCGCCGCCTTGCCTCTCCGGGCAACTGCTCGCGAAGTGTCCTGGACGACCACACTTGTAACATGTGGCCGCTGCTGGTGTAGTGCTCGGGGGACGAAAGCCCGGCATGCGCTGCTTAGGTGCATAGACACGCGGCATCGTCCGCTGCTGCTGTTGTGGTTGCAGAGGTGGTATTGGCAGTACCGGCCTGAATGCCGGTGAAGAGTACGGCCGACTGCGGAACGGCATCAACCTCTGGGGTGGCTGCCAGCGTGTACCTGATGGTGGGCGATTCACCATCCGAAACTTCTGAGAAGGACCGTCTCCTTCTCCGCTGCTTTTCGGCGCGCTTCGCTTTCTCTCCGCCACCGCCAACTCCTTGCCGGAGTCCTCCTGAACAATCGCAGCATCAATGATGTCGTTGAGGCTGCCGCGATTGAACATCGCCAACTTGTCCTTCAGGAGCGGGTTAAGCCCCTGCTAAAAGTGGTCCCGCCGCTTCTCGTGGGTATCGGCGTGATACGACGCGTAGAGCGCGAGATCGTTGAACGCCCTGGAGTATTCCAGCGCGTTTCGGCTCCCTTGCTGCAGGTGTAGGAACTCCTGCGTCTTCCTCTTCATCAGACCTGGAGGTATGTGATAGGCCCTGAAGGCCGTCCGGAACTCCGTCCAGGTCATAACTCGATCGGTGGGCTGTGAAGCACAGAAGTTTGCCCACCACGTGCTCGCGGATCCTTGGAGCTGCTGGACCGCGAACTGAGTTTTGCGCTGCTCGCTTATCTGGAGCAGCCCGAACTTCATCTCTATTGCGCGGACCCAGTTGTCCGCGTCAAGAGGTTCATCCGCCCTTGAGAATACCGGGGGATGAGTCGCCAGGAAGTCGGAGTAGGAGCTCTGTTGACGCTCCTCACGATCTTGACGTCTCTCTGGGCGAGACGTAATGGCAATAAGAGTTTGCAGCAACTCCGTGTGCTGCTGATGCGAACCCGCCATTGCCGCGACGATGTCGGCCAATGTAACCGTGGGCAGTGGCGGTGGCGGTTTTTGTTGTTGCTGTTGCTGCTGCTGTCCCGAGGAGTCCTCGGGAGGCGGTTGAGAGGTCTCTCCCCCTTGGCTAGTACCCCCAACATCCGGGTTGGCACGAGTACGCGTCATTCTGAAATTCAAAACAGCAGCGATTAGCACATGTCTTACTTAAAATTCCATATGCAACAGTAGGTATTGAAGTGACACATGAATAGTTTGCACAACATTCACATATATTGATAAAGTATAAACTTTATACATGATACATTATTCTCGGGTCTCCGAGAAGTCGTGCTCATGTCGTCACTACCTATACATACGCTACTGCCTAAACGACATGTCACCGATTACAAAAGTTGGGTTACACTACTTTAGCTGCCCTACTTGGCAACTGTAACCCCCTACTCGGAGTAGAACTCAACCTCCTGCGGGTCGTCCTCCTCCGGTACCTCTGCTGTAGGCTCTGGATCTACCACCTCTTCTCCCATCTCGGGTTTTCCCATTGCTGGAAGGCCCAAGACTACCGGTATGCCCAATACCGGAGGCACGAGGTCCTGCAAAGCATGCACCTCGTCCATAGCCTGTTTGTAGTCCTCTTCCCAGCCTTGCCCTTCCTCAATAGCGTCATCCCGCTCTTGAGTAAGGTCCTCGTTCTGCTGGGTGAGAGTCTGTACCAGCTCTTGCAATGCCGCGATGTCGACACGGCTTTTCCTCTTCGCCTTCTTCAGACGATGCAACTGATTATGTTGTTCATTCAGCCGCTTGATCGTCGGAAGGAGCACATTGCGGAGTGCGCTGTGAGCACTCTCGAAATGGTCTCCACGGCTCGTGCTCTCCTTGAGCTTTGTGGCTAGATGCTCCGTATGAACAGCTTGGCTGTCCATCACGGCGTTTCCTGCCCTCATTAGGAGGCTAAGGTTTGCCTCCGCGGGGTTGTACCTTGGGCAAGTCGGGTTTGTTGCCTTGCGGTACCTCTCTTCCCACACATGCTGAGCCCGTCCCTCCACCAGAACGAGCGCGTATGGAGTGCCCTCCATAGCCTGCACGTGTAGTTGGCAGAAACGTGACATGGTGTCACGGGGTGCCACTTGCCACATCCCTTCCGGTTGTCTACCTCTCACCGTGATGGTGAACGGCACCCAACCGGGTGGCGTTGGTCCTGTAGGGACTTCGACATGGATTGTCCACATCTTGTTCCCCTCTTCGCCTTCTTCCTTGGCGAAGTACTGCGGCATCTGGTTGTACCCGAAATATTGAAGCATCTGCCTCAATGCTTCTGGATAGCCGCTGCGGTGAGAACAGTGAACACCATCCACCCGTTCTCCAACTGTTTATCTGCTGTCATCTGTAAAAATATATTTGATAAATGTCAAATATTTATTTAAACAGTAAATCACTGAGTTATACCATAAGACATGTCATTGAACCTATAAAACTTGGAAACATAGTTCAAATTTTTAAGCAAATTTGACTGCTGATCTGCTGTTCAACATTACAGCCCTGATCAGTTTCCATCTCAACCTGATTTAGGCCATGTCAAAAGCAAAAACAATTCTGGAGCTCAACATCAAAGTTAAAGCTAACTTCAATAGATTTCCAGAAAGTATTTGCTTGGCCTAAGATCTGTCCTGGTTCAAAAGTTATGATAGGTTAAAGTTAACAGAATTTCTGGAGAAAATTGGACAGCACCTCCCTGCTTTAGGTACTGCTTTGATCCAAGAATTCCAGTTAATTCTCTTCCTAATCTGACAAAACTTTCTATTACAAAGTTGTAACCCATCTCATAAGCTTTCCACAACTACCTCATTTTGTATTTTTGGATTTTTATGCAGGAAGTTATACTCAATTTACAGAGAGTTTACAGAGAGTCTTTGCTCTGTCCTGTTTTCTGGACAGTTTCAACTCCACTGTATTTTTCGATTGGTTAAGGGATGAAACACCTCTGTACCTCAACAGAAATGTTGTAAAGCTCTTACAAAGATTTCCAGAAATGTATCATATGACCCCAACCTCGAAAGAACTCAACCTCTAACCTCTGATTAACTTCAGCCTTAATTCAGCTGAAAACAGAGTGCTCTGTGCTTAACAACTTATAAGTTGAAAACTTGTTAACTTTGAATATTCTGATTAAGGGAAGGAGTTACATCAAGTTTTACTGCTTTGGATCAAAACCATCAAGTTTTACCTTGAAGTTGTTCATTTAATGGGGTGTGACGTCGATGCGTCACCAGATCATGTCGGTACTATGTCCTCACAAAGAAAAACCTATACCGGACTTAGCCGGCTTCGTTAGTTCAGTGGCACTAAATGTCACTCACACACGGATGCTACACGTCTACCGTTTCGTGGTTAGACTACCTGCAGAAACTCAAACAATCGTCAGACTCGGCTGCACACCGAGCCCGGTATCCATACAGTTCGTACACCCGGCCGTCATCACTCGCCCGGATGTTCTCAAGCAAAACACGCCTTGAGTTACGTGTTCACGTTTCAGACCACGTGACGGGGTCTCCCAAGTTGCACCACGCACGCCAGGGACAGACGTTGCTCGAATACCCCAAACGACATGAAGAGTCGTAGAGGATACTAAAGCGGGTCGGGTTACCTGCCACCCGTGGGGCTCCACCCTTCAGCTTGTGCGCACTGGTGGACAGCGCTTACGTGCACCCCCCAAGACATAAACGTCCCGAGATGCACGATTTTCTGACATAGTCAAATAGGTTAGTATGCCACTTTCTATACACTAATAACATCCTTATACGGGCTACTAACTCATTCCTCACAGGATTTTTGAAAAAGATGACCTTTTTAGTGCGTTAAACCTCAAGCGAGCTCTGATACCAACGCTGACACGACCCCACGGTCTTGTCGAGCCAGGATCACGCTGAGGGGTACTGCGTTGCACAGCACCGAATAACACACTTCAAAGGTACAAAGCGGAAGCAAAACTTTTATTACATAAAGTGGTTTATGAACATTTGTACATCAAAATAAGTCCAGTTTACACTCATGGGCGTAGACTACGCATCAAGTGCACGTTCAGCCCTAAGAGCCCTTGAACGTGTCCTTGCTAGCACACATGCACACTAACCCTGCGGCGTGCACGGCTCCCACTCGACGTGGTTCCCCTCCTGGGGTTCCATCTCCTCTTCGGGAGCCCCTTTCTCATAGAACCCTGCAAAAGCTTCAAACACAAGCAGTGAGCACGAAGGCTCAGCAAGACTGACCCGTCTATCCTAAAAATGGAACTTCTACATGAGGGATTGATAGGTTACATGAGGAAAAATCATTTGCAAGGACTCTCCTAATTAGTAAAACCTTACTTTCAAGTTTTAGCCGCAGGTTGTGGAGAACCTTACGCTAAGACACATGAGAGAGCTGCAATCAAACAAGAAACGCATTTCTCTCATGTACTTTGCCCAAAGTTGAAAAGAACTTTAGTTAGCTCTAGACTACAGCAAATCATTAGCAATCAAGTCCATCTTTCAATCAGCAACATTTTAACATGTAACTAGCCTGTTCTTTCTACGTCACGGTACAGCGAACAAGTGGTACTCACTGACCGCGAGGGACGGTGATTATAATCGATTTACACCTGCAGGGTTACCCGAACAACCCGTCACATACGCCCGTACTCGATGTTGCCTACAACAACCATCACGGACGCCGTACGCAACTACCTTTCACCCGTTAGCCAAATGTTGAACCGGTCCAATTGTCCCTAGCAAGAGGTCTCTGCACACGCATCTCAGTGCTGCCAGCCGATTTACACCTCGAGCTCTCAACCTACCCTCTGAACGACCAGCTATGCCTCAACACCCAGCTACCCGAGTTACATCGGTCTCCCGGTTCCCATATAGCCGGTAGGTCTTCGGTACTGTTCTAGCTTGTTCAACAGGCCCGCACACGGCTCGGTCCTCAATCGACACAAGCGGAGCTACAGCACACAGGCCCCAAAGTCCTGCTGCCCTTACTCTCCGCTCGGTCTCATCTTTCTTGCCATGTGTATCATGTACTATCTCTACCCGAGTCGAGTGCCTCTAGCCTATACTCGCGAGTAGTTCCAACTACTCGACTTGTACTGAATCCTACTCTAACTTAGCTTTGCAGTAGCTAACGGGGTTTGCAATCCTAAATCCAACCCATGGTTTTCTTGGCTATGCAATTGGGTTTCCAAACAAGACTCTAATGCAAGGAATCATAATACTCAAGTAAGTGCTCAAAACAATAAAAATTTGTAAAAGGTTAATGCAAGCCGGAGCTTGTCTTGCTGCTCTTGGTCATAGGCTAGCTGCTCCTCCGGAGTAACAAAGTCTAGGACTTCGGGTTCCTCCTTGACCTTAGCGACTACATGATATACAAGTATATGGATTAATTTAAATGCATTTGATTGAATTTAAACTTGTGAAGTCTATAACTCTCACTAGACAGACCCAATGACTGTGAAACTTTTTCTGTGGCTTGGTCACAACCTAAACGGAAACTTGGTCATGTTTTAGTTGCAGCAAAGCTCATTTGAGCCCTCCACAATTAATTATGTACTTGACCTTAATTGAAGGCTTTTAGGGTGTTCTAAGGATTTTCATGAAACAAACTATGACTTTCTGAAAACTAGATTTTCAGAGGGTTCTAATGGAGTTGGTCTCACTTAATTTGAAGGTTCCTAGCTAAAGATATGATCTAAACAATTTCAGAGAAAATTCTGAAAATGTTTCTGAACATTTTCTATTTTCTCTGGAACAGTTTCACTAATCACACCATTAGGTGGATGACATGAGCTCAAATGGATCTGAAATTTTTATGGTAGTTCAGTGATATTTTGGTGAACATTCCAGCAAAATTTCAGGATTTTCCTCCAAAGGATTCCCAAGTTAAAATCCCAAACAATTTAAACTTTGAGGAATTAATTCTGGAGAAATAAGGATTTTCATGAAGTGAAACCTGATTTTCTGGAAAGTGCTCAGAGAGCTGAATCCAACAAAATTTGGTTCACTCGATTTGAAGCTTTCTAGCTAAAGTTATGAGGATTTGAAATTTGAACTGAAATCTGAAAATTCGGAAAAAGTTTAAACTCGCGGGTGGGCCCTGGGGACACGCGTCGCACACTGAGGCGTCGGCACACCGTGGTCTGGGGGGTTCCTGCACGCCAGCACAACAGATCCCGGCCACACCCGATCCTGGTTTGAATTTTTGAGCCGCTGACGCATGGGCCAGCCGGCTTCGTCTTCCTCCCGACGCCCGCGCTCTGCCGCCGGGGTATCTCGCCGGAGAGCTCGCCTGCAGCTTCTATAAAGCTCCAAACTTCACGATTTTGGCCGCCTCTGCCTATTTTCACTCGGGGAACAGGATTCTTGGGTCAGCTTGCCATGAAAATGGCCACCACATGGTCGGCGACGAGCAGCAACCTCGGGAGAACTTCGGCCGTGTTGCCCGTCCTCCCTAGCACCTCACCCGATCAAGCTAAGGGTCGTCGAGCATCAGTGGACCATAGGAAAGGTCGACGTGAGCTCCACGGAGCTCGGGAAGGGCTGTGTTGGGCTGTCGCCGTGCGACCTAGGCCGGAAATTGGGATTTCTACTAAAACTCGAAGAACAGCGGTTTCCCTCCACGGTTCTTCGTGGTTCCTGCTCCTATGGACTCGTACGGGCTACTAGACGTAATCCTCTCCATGAGAGGATGAGTGATGTAGTGTGGCTTACGAATTTCTCTGATCGGTACAGACCTCATTTTTGCACACCGTCGCGAAAACATGAAATTCTGGCCTAAGCAGCGTTTGCCACGCCGCCGGAGCTTGCGGGAATGAAAGAGGGACTGAAGGCGAACCTCTTTGCTGTTCACAGCTCGATGAACGGTGGGCTGTGGTGGCCGGAAGTCTGGTTCCCACAGCGGCGGCTCGAGCTGAACCGGCAGAGAAAGGATCGCCGCGGTGGAGCTCAGGGAAGACTGCGCAGGGTCTGGAACCGATGCGAGGGTGTTGAAGATGGCCTGGCGCACCCGGTGCTGGTCTCAGATCGCCGGGAGGGTCACTGGATCGGCCGGGCGCTGAGGAACCGAGAGTTCACTCGGGCGGCGAGGAGCTTCGGCTTTCTGGGTGGAAATGCGACGAGGCAGCGGTGAAGACCCCCTGCGACTGCTCGGGCGCGCAGATAAGGACCCTGCGAGGTGGTTCACCGGCCGAGGGCGGCAAGCAGCTGCTGTCCTCGCCGTTTCTTCGCCGTGGCGGTCGCTGCAGCGCGTGCGAGTACCCGAGCTGAGCTCTCAGTCGGTTTCTTTTGCCTCAGTGGCTGACATGTGGGTCCCACCCAGGGTTTTAACCTCTGAAATTCACTCCTAATCACTGTTGTAAACAGTGAGCCCCAAAATACCCATGGTGATTCAAATTATTCACTAATGAGCCATTTGAATTGATTAGAATTCAAATTGGGTTTGGTTTGAATGAATTTCAGCACATGTTCAGTTTGAAATTCAAATAAAGTTTGAATTTGCCCCACTTAGCTCATGTCAAGATCAACTCCAAATGGAGTGAAAATTGGTGTGTGAGCTCACAAAAATGTGCTGAATAAGAATATGCCTCCCACTTTTGAATTCATGGGATAAAAACAGTTTGAATTTGAATATGGTTTCAAACTGCCCTCTTTCTAGCTATATCCAAAATGACCTCAAAAAGGTTTTGAATTTGGGTGAAACTTGGCATGGACATCTTTAGCAATGTGTAGGAGTTTCCATATGCCAAGCCCCTCTATATCGCATGTGGGAAATACCACTTTTGCAACATGTGAGTTTGTTCTCTAATGAGCATGTTGATGGTGGTTACTTGCTCTTCATTTGTGTTCATCAACTTGCTTCAAATGAGGTGTGTGGTGTGGTGATGAACATTTCAAACATGTGTCAAAAACTGAGGTCCTTACACCGCGTGGCTGGCAGAGCCGGATCCCACTCCTCCTCGGGGGCAGGCTCCGAAGGCTCCACGTGTCCCGCGGGGCCAGGCCACCCTCTCCTCAGAGGAGCTCCGGGCCCGCCACGTGGTCAGCAGGTCCGGGCCTCCCCCCGTACTCACGGGGCGAGCCCCGAAGACCCCTTTGGCCCTTAACACAATAAGGGCCCGAGGAAGGTGTCTGTACAAGACTTCAAGATTGGTGAAGACCTCCGAGGTCCTTGCGGAGCTAAGGACTCGGCCAGGCCAAGCCAAGAAGAAGATAAGCGCGGACACAAAAAAACAAAGGGTCTATTTATTCAAGGCTCCATGAGCTGGACTACAGACTCAACAAAAGAAAAAGAAAAGATACGAGCCCCAGGATTCCCCTGGCTCGCGCCGGAACCTAGAGGCTACAAGGGCGGCCACATCCCCGACTTCAGCCCTAGCAGCTCCCTCCCGCTCCGCGGTGGGGCCCTGCCTCACTGGCTCCAGAGAGAGTGAGGGATCCCGGCTCCGGAAGCACGCCAGCACATGCGTAGCAACCTCCATTGCCAGGCCCCGTCCCTCCGCCTCGAGCTCGTCGGCGACCACCGCTTCAAGCCTGTCCAGCTTGGCGCCAATAGACTCGAGCGCAGGGATCACCTCGGCCACCTTCTGCGCCAGAGCCACTGCCCTCACCGGGCTGAAACCAAGAGGGACCAGGGCAGACCCTGCCTGGTTGACGAAGCTCCAAACCGCTCGGGCATCAGCGGACTGCGAGGCCTGGAGCTCCTCCGTCTCGCGGCGGGCTACCAACAAGGTGTCACGACCCTCCTCGGAGAATTCCTTCTCCTTGGCCGCCAGAGAGTCTTCCCGGAGCTGGAGACTCTGGGCAAGCCGCTCCAGCTCCGAAGCCTGGAAGTCGGCAGCCAACTCCCGATCCAGTACAGCCTGGCGCTCCTGGGAGACTTGCTCCTCCCTCGCGGCCAGATCTGCCTTCAGGGTCTCCAGCTCCTTAGCTCGGGCCCTCAGGTTGCCCTCGCCAGCCGTCAGCTGCGCGGTGACCTTCCTCGCTTCAGCCGCCACAGCTTGCTCCCGGTCCACGAGGGCGCGCTCGCGGCGTGCCATCTTCAGCCGCACCTCCTCCAAAGCAGAAAAGTTTGCCTCAACCCAGGCATGTGCCTCGAGCACCTCCTGGTGGAGCCGCCAAGTCTCGGAGTCCAGGCGGTCGACGACCTTCTTCTGACGGTCAAGGAGCACCTCCATGACATCATGAGACGTCCGCCTCGAGTCAAGCTCCGCCCTGACCTCCTCGGTCCGCTCTCTCAAGAGGCGCCCCCAGCTGAGGAGGTGATCCCTCTCTCCTGCCTGCTCCTCCCGTTCACAGCTGAGCGCGGCTAGGACCTGCTGGACGCTCATCTGGGCGAGCTTAAAAGCGTCCGCCAGGGGTAGCGGGGCGGCAGAGGCCGAAGCCGCGCCCCCAACCTCCTCCATCACGTCGTCATCAGGAGGAGCTGACGCTTCGGTGACAGGGATGTGGCGCTGACCAGGAGAAGCCGGCACTGGAGCGGGGCCGCTCCCGGCGCACTACGGTTCACTGCCAGCCGTAGGGCCCGTGGCAGCTTCTCCCGCTTCGACAACAGAAGGTGGGACACCGCCAGCCAGTCCCACCGAATCATCAGAAACAGCCGGCTCCCGAGCTGGCGAAGGGGGATGAGCGGGAGTTGTCGCCGCTGCCGCAGGAGCCGGGCCGGCCGGCGCAGGAGGAGCCTGCGCCTGCTTGGGGGCCGCCGGAGCCGCTTCAGCTTCCGGGCGCTGCGGCGCAGATCCCCCGTCAGTCGGGGATGGCCGGGAAACGGAGACGTTACCGGTACTCGATGAGTCCCTGCAAACATGGGAGGCTCTCGGGTTAAGAGAAGAAGAAAAGAGTGCAGGCTCTGAAACCCGGTAGACGACACTTACCGAGGGGCACGAGCGCTCCAACGGGCTCTGAACCCCGGCTTCCGAGCCGGGGTAGGTCCACTAGAGCCCGCCGTCGCCACCGAGGGCTGCCCCGCAGTAACCCGGACCGGCGGAGCAGGGGACGCTTCTGAAGCCCCCCTAGGCGCTGATCAAGCTCCCGAGGCCCGGGGCGCCTGAGCTCTAGACTCGCCCCTGGGCATCGCCGCACCAGTGCTCCCCCTTGGGGCTCCACCTCCTGAGGAAGGAGGACGTGACGCCCGGGGACCTTCAGTCCGTCGACGCTCAAGTGGGGTCTCGCTGGAATGGGAAGCCTGAGGCCTCTTGGAGTCGCCACCAGACGAGCTGATGTCTCCGGGCGAAGGACGCGCGGGTACCCTGGTTCCCTGACTTGGCGCAAACGCCGCCGCCGGAGGAGACCGGGCGCGTTTCTTCTTCGGAGGCAAGTTGGAAGCCATGGCAGATGGAAGCTCGAGAACAGGAAAGACAAGGGCGCAAGAGCTCAAGGAAACAAGGAAGATGCAAGCGCAGGGAAGTGCGAAGGGAAGCCGTGATGCGGGTGAGATCCCCTTTTAAACTTCCCAGGCGCGATTCAAAGCGATTCGAAACTCTTTGAATACGCTGCTTGGACAACCGCTTCAGCTCCAAGACCGAGCGTCGATGACAAGTGGACCCAAGCCGTCCAGCTGAAGCGGTGGGCCAAGAAGTCAGTTTCTTAAGCAGATGAGCCGGCAGGACGCTTCGGCGGTTCCCGAAAAGGCGCTGCGATGTGTGGAAGTGGCAGCCTTGGGAACCGCCGCAGTAAAAGCAGCCATCAAGTGGGGCACACGCTCCCATGATCCAGCGACTGTTCGTGCCCCGGTAACGGTCAAGGCGGGTCTTCGAGAAGGTGCGCGGAGTGGAAGAGACAGGGGCCCCACCTCGGGCTCGCTATCTCCTCCGAGATGGACCCGAGGGCCACTATCGGTACCCTTAATATGGGGTACCCCCGCGCACAGGGGAAACCGCCTAAGGACCTCACCCTTCTCCGCAGAGAGAGCTCCGAAGGCGCCACGTGTCCAGCGGGACCGGACGTCCCTCTCCTCAGAGGAAAGCTCCGGGCCCGCCACGTGGCAAACAGAGCCGGACCTCCCCCCCTCCGCGGGCAGAGCTCCGAAGGCTCCACGTGTCCTGCGGGGCCGGACCTCCCTCTCTTCAGAGGAGAGCTCCAGGCCCGCCACGTGGCCAGCAGAGCCGGACCTCCCCCCTCCGTGCAGGGAGAGCTCCGAAGGCTCCACGTGTCCAGCGGGGCCGGACCTCCCTCTCCTAAGAGGAGAGCTCCGGGCCCGCCACGTGACCATTAGAGCCGGATCTCCCCCCTCCGTGAGGAGAGCTCCGAAGGCTCCACGTGTCCAGCGGGGCCGGACCTCCCTCTCCTCAGAGGAGAGCTCCGCACCCGCCACGTGGCCAGCAGAGACGGACCTCCCCCCCCCTCCGCGGGGAGAGCTCCGAAGGCTCCACGTGTCTAGCGGGGCCGGACCTTCCTCTCCTCAGAGGAGAGCTCCGGGCCCACCACGTGGCCAGCAGATCCTCGCTGCCCGCCCTTGCATGGTAGGCAGCAAGAGTAAAGACGCGCTATACCTTGCCCGTACAAGGTATTCAAGACCCGCGCCTTCCCAAGGCGCGGAGACGCGGAGCACGCCTCTGACAGGTGCCGTTGCGCCCAATCACATCACAGTGAAGGCTGGCGCGCCGCGTCAGAGGCTGTACGCCAATAAACACAGCGACAAGACATCCGCTACCGCCCCTGCCATCATCAACCACTACGACTAGCTTGCGGCATGGGAAGGGCGGCAGAACAAAGACTCGGAAGCGCTCGCCAGAGACAACTACCTGCGTAACTGCAGATATGGTAGATGGCAGGCAATCTCCCCGGGCCCACCTTGTAAGCCACCCGAGCCTTGGACTATAAAACGCTCGGGTAGGCAACGTTAGCAAGGGTTTGCACCTCAGCCATTTGACCTGGGGGTTCGCCTTTTACACACTCTCACGCAGGGTTCGCTCCTGAGCACCAAGCGATACAACGAGCATCTCTGCTGTCACACCCGGTTTTTCCGAAGAACAACCGAGTGAATATCACATGTATGCCAGGATCATTTTCTCATACATGTGATGACAAATAGTGAAGCATCATTTATTACAAGCCAGGTGTCGAATATAAATAAGTCTTACATAGCAAATGTCTCGTTGGACAATAAAAAGTTCATCACAAGTAAATAAACTAGCAGCGGAATATTATTCTTGAGGGCTCCGTCACAGGCATTTCCCGGGGGTCTCCATGAACCAAGAAACCTTCTTCGGGTCCAAAGTCTTGGTCATTATACACCACCTCATTATCTTGACCTGAGCAGCAATATAAACCAATAAAATATGCAAGGTTGAGTACCAATGGTACTCAGCAAGTGTGGGAAATTATATCATGCATGGCTAGAACAAGGGGAGGTTGAACTCATGGTTAAAGCACTACGCAATTAATACCTATCACCTTAGCTTATTAAGCACCTACATTACTACACAGGTGAAATGGTCCCAATCTCCCATCCCATCATCATAATCAAATAACCATAACATCATTTCCAATGTTAAGATCCCCGCTTAACATCCACAACTTCCAAAACCATCAATCCTCTAATCATGAATAAGTCCAAGCCGCTCTTGACCGTGAGCACGGCTGTCATGACAGTTTTGACTCTGCAGAGTTTGCACCACTGTACCCACATGTAGTTATTTCATCCCCCATTGCCGGGCGGACTAAAAGAACCTCCATTATGCTAGTGGCCGCGAACCACATTCACACTTCCCAGGTGTGTAGCCAGGAGATCACTACGAAGCCTTTACAAAGGGATTCCCGACGAGCGTTGGCCCACTGAGGTTTCACCCCTAACAGCATACAAGAGGCTCCAACCCTGCTGCAGTGGCCCCCTCTTGAGCCTTGCGGTTTATAAGGTAGTCCAGCTGACACCCACTCCCCGCACCATCCAACACACCCATACTACGCCGGGGATACACCTAATTAATTGGCCAAGCTGCCCCATCTCAGCATGTGGTTGGCACGGTAAAGCCAGGTTACATGCTCCATGAACCGGTCCTTAGGATCCAGGCAAGTACTAAACACAAACCCGTGTCTCGTGCACCCAGCACCAACCAAAACATCCAACTTGCCTTGATCTCTACCTCTACATAACTCACAATATCTCATTCAAGAGTATGGTAAAATAAACTGATGATCTCATATCCCAAATATCCCATTCTAAGCATGGCTAAGGATATGCATAATAATAAATGACATGATAAAATAAATCCCAACCCAAGCTACAAGGAAACAAGGTAATGCAATTCTAGGGAAACTTCCTAGCATGGGTTTCATATATCAATTGACAATGCAAATGATTCTATCTACACATCCTAGTATAGGATCAAAGTGGTCAAGGACACTTGCCTTCTTCCTACTGCTCTTGGAATGGGTAGTCCTGATCTTGGAAAGGAAGAACTTGCTCTGGAGCAGGTTCTGCTCATACCATCACACATAATAAAAGAAAACAACAATCCATAAGACATAGTTCACACTTCCACTTGATACAAACCACACATTCACACTTATGAAAGCTATTCACATTTCTATGTGTTATGGTTACTCTATGTGTGTTGATTTTGGCTTACATGCACTTTTAAACATGTGCATATGATTTCTACTTTTGTATTCATATTTATGTTTGCCTACTATATATGAGTTTCCAAATTTAAATAAATTCCTTATATTCAATTGATACACCTTTTAGCTACCAAGTGTGCATGGAAGGCATTTTCCTACTCCAAATATGTCTTCAGACCTTCTACCAACCCTAACTAAATTCTTTGGATTTTGGAAACTTCATTTATCCATTTATAGTTATGCATACCTATTTTGTTATATTTTCATATTTATTTCCTATGCCTCAATGTGAACTTTATTATGAAAATAGTAAGACACCTCATCGGTTTTGGGTCTAAAATATTAAATAATATATTTTTGAACTTCTCCTCTGATGTAAACTATTTTACATTTATTTTACTAATTTTCAGAATTATTCTCTACTTAAAAATACGTCCCTATAACTAATAAATGTGAATAGTCAATTAAACAGATTCATTTCAGCCAAAAATCTATTTTTATCTCACTCCAAAGTTTTCCAAGTACTAGGAAAGTTTTTAATTTGAATTTGCAATGTGTTTGTCCCATCTTTTAAATTTTAAATACTAACCACATATTCAAATTCCTAAATTTAATATCAAACAGGGTTAAAAAGGTAAACTCACCCCACTGCAGGGTCTATTATATTATTTTAAGAATTTCCAGTGGGCTAACTACACATAACAGAGGGGTTTTCCTAATTTTTATTAAGTCCAGGGGCTAAAACTGATTTTTAATTGAATTTACATGAATTTCTGAAGTTCCAGGGGCTAGATCTGAAGTTTCCGGGGCTAGCTCGTATTTTCCGAGAACCCCAGGGGGGAGCACGTAAGAATTCCGGCCTTTATAACGCGGGGCTGACGTGGACCCTCCGATTTAAAACAGACGGCTGAGATTATAACGTCGAACCGGTACGCGGGGATTTAAATTCTACCGTGCGATTTAAAATAGACGGCGCACACGCGGCCACGTCGCTCTGATTGAGCGCGGGCGGCGCTGCCCGGCGGCGCACGGCGGCGGGAGGCGGCGATCTCGCCGGAGAGTTTCGGATCTTCGTCAATTCTTTCTAAAACTGTGATTTTATGGCATTGATCGGTGGAGGGGAGGTCGGGGATCTCACCTCGGGGGTTTTCTTGAGCTCGGAGGTCCTGGAAAGCGATCGGCGACGAGGTCCAAGGTGAATTCACGGCGAGGCTCGTCAGCGCTGTGTTTGAACGGCAATCCACCGAGTTTTCTGCACCTGCGAGGTTCCCCGGAGGCGGTGGATCAAGACCAGCGAGTTAGATCAGAATTCCCGAGCATAGATCGAGCAGAATTCACCGGAGAAGCTCGGGTTCTCACCGGAGAGAAAAACGGCGGATCATGGGGAAAAAGGGACGATGCCGGGGTTTTTATAGACGGGGGAGGGCGGCGTGTTAGTTTAGATCGAGTTGGAGTCCTCCGGAACCAGAATTCGGCGGAAATCCGGTCGGTTAAGATCGCGCGCGCGTGGGGAAACAGTCCCGGGTTCGGACGAGCGGGGGTTAGGGATGACAGGTGGGTCCCGCCTGTCTGCGAGAGGGGCGCGGGCGCGCGGCTGCGGGCTGGCGTGGGGGTTGGGTGGGCCGGCTGGTGGGTTTCGGCCCACTGGCCGGGAAGATTTGTTTTTTTCTTTTTCTTTTTCATTTCTGTTTTGAATTTAATTTGAATTCCAGTTTGAATTTGAATTTTTGCCACACATGCAATACGTCCAAAAATTTTCAAATTCCCCTCTTGACAGGATTTTGGGGTGTTACAGCTCTACCCCCTTAAAAGAAATCTCGTCCTCGAGATTGGTGTTTCTAAGAAAATAATTCCGGAAATTGTGCCTTAAGCTCATCTTCTCGCTCCCAGGTGGCTTCCTCTTCTAAGTGATGCTTCTACTGCACCTTGCACATCCGGATTCTTGTATTTCTTGTGAGGCGTTCCATTTTCTCCAAAATCTTGGATGGTTGCTCGGCATAAGACAAATCCTCAGCTACGTCAACCTCATTCATGGGTAACATCTACTCCCCGCACCATCCAACACACCCATACTATGCCGGGCGGACTAAAAGAACCTCCATTATGCCAGTGGCTACGAACCACATTCACACTTCCCAGGTGTGTAGCCAGGAGATCACTACGAAGCCTTTACAAAGGGATTCCCGACGAGCGTGGGCCCACTGAGGTTTCACCCCTAACAGCATACAAGAGGCTCCAACCCCGCTGCAGTGGCCCCCTCTTGAGCCTTGCGGTTCATATGGTAGTCCAGCTGACAGCTACTCCCCGCACCATCCAACACACCCATACTACGCCGGGGATACACCTAATTAATTGGCCAAGCTTCCCCATCTCAGCATGTGGTTGGCACTGTAAAGCCAGGTTACATGCTCCATGAACCGGTCCTTAGGATCCAGGCAAGTACGAAACACAAACCCAAGTCTCGTGCACCCAGCACACAACCAAAACATCCAACATGCCTTGATCCCTACCTCTACATAACTCACAATATCTCATTCAAGAGTATGGTAAAATAAACTGATGATCTCATGTCCCAAATATCCCATTCTAAGCATGGCTAAGCATATGCATAATAATAAATGACATGATAAAATAAATCCCAACCCAAGCTACAAGGAAACAAGGTAATGCAATTATAGGGAAACTTCCTAGCATGGGTTTCATATTTCAATTGACAATGCAAATAACTCTAGCTACACATCCTAACATAGGATCAAAGTGGTCAAGGACACTTGCCTCCTTCCTGCTGCTCTTTAAATGGGTAATCCTGATCTTGGAAAGGAATAACTTGCTCTTGAGCAGGTTCTACATCATAGCATCACACATAGCAAAAGAAAAACAACAATCCATAAGACATAGTTCACACTTCCACTTCATACAAACCACACATTCACATTTATGAAAGTCATTCACAATTATATGTGTTGTGGTTACTCTATGTGTGTTGATTTGTGGCTTGCATGCACTTTTGATCATATGTATATGATTCCTACTTTTGTGTTCACATTTATACTTACATACTATATATATGAGTTTCTAATTTAAATAAATTCCTTATATTCAATTACTACACCTTTTAGCTACCTAGTATGCATGAAAGGCATTTTCCTTCTCCATATGTGTCTTCATAATTTCTACCAACCCTAAACTGAATTCATTTGGATTTTAGAAACTCCATTTATCATTTATTAGTTGCCATATTTTCAGATTTATTTCCTATGCCTAAGTGTGAACTTTATTATAAAAATAACAATACACATCATCTAAACAGAATAGGTTCTGATCTAAAATATTTGCTAATATATTTTTGACCTTTTCCTCTGATGTAAACTATTTTACAATTATTTTCCCTATTTTCTAGAACTATTCTTTACTTAAAAATGTGTCCCTAAATGTGAATAATAAATTAAACAGATTCACTTCAGCCCAAAATATGTTTTTATCTCACTCCAAAGTTTTCTAAATACTGAGAAAGTTTTTAATTTAATTTTGACAATATGTTTGTCCCACTTTTTAAATTTTAAACACTAGCCACATATTCAATTTCCCAAATTAAATATTAAACAGGGCTAAAAAGGTAAACTCACTGTAAAAGCCTAAGAAAAGGGACTTGCAAAAACTTTTCTGCACCTCACAACACCACAGTTTTGTTGTGGATAGATTGTGAAATATTGGGAAGAGCAAGTAACCTCTATCAAAGAAGTGGTTAGAGGGGAAACTTACACTTTCACAACATGGGAAAATTCTACACATATGATCACACATGAGAGGGTGTTTCCAAACTGTTGCATTCAAATTCAGGATTGCAGCAGCTAAAACAAGGAGTAAAGGGCATACTTGGATTCCTCAGGTTCAAATTAGTGGGGAGGCAGAGTCTCAATAATTTTTGAAAAGGTTGGCCACCCATTTTTCCAAAAGGGATCCAAATATGCAAAGAATTCAAATATACATTTGAATTTGGGGGAAATGAGCTTAACCATACAAATGTAGGTCAGTTTCAAACTCCAAATATTTGAATTCATCTCTGGCTAAGCTTTGGAGATCTTTTGAGGGGTGGGGGAGCATTGACAAGTGGGTCCCACATGTCATTGGAGAGGTTAAAATGGCACAAAAGTCAACAGCCTTAGGGGCTAAGTGTTGCACTCGGAACAGAGCCGAGGCTCCACCGTGACACACCGCGAAAACACCGGGCGCCACCTCCTGCTCTCCCCTCGCGCGCTGGCGAGCTCCTTGTGGGGGCGCAGTAACTCCCAGCCGTGCCCCAGCTCGCCGCGACCACGAACCGACCCCCAGTCACCGCCCTCTCGCACGACAGAGCGCCGAGGAGCCGCCGCTGTGATCCACTCGCTCGGGAGCGATCGTCTCTCATGTACCAACGTTGGCAACTCAGCAAACCAACATCCTCAGACCTCCCACACCCTCCCCGCATCACTTCCAGTCGAGTTGAACCACTACCCACCGAGAAAAACCACGTTTTCGTGGCCGCCGGGGAGAACCGAGCAAAGGTGCTCCCGTGGGCAGCTCGGCAGAAGACTTGTCACGACCAAGGAGGAGCAGTTTTGGACACGCCTAGACTCCACGCTGCTCGACCCCAAAGCCTAGAACCAGTGACCGATCATCGCCGGCGAATTTCGCAAAACGTCTTCAACCGGTGCAGAACTACCCTCAGGTAAGAAACCCACAAATTCCCGACGTATGATTGCTTAGAGTTTATCAAACTGCACGCACAGGAGATAGACTGGATGGCGCCCAAGTTTGCTCCGCAACCCTAGCTTAATTTTGGCTATAGCCGGCGTATTTCCCGGTTTTCCAGCCGCGGTTATGGCGGGAAAGGTCGGGCTCACGGTGACGACTAGGTTAGAGCTCTCCCCGAGCCCTAGCATGGCCTTGTCGACCTTCCATGAGATCCCCCGGTGCTGTAGACCCTTTCCACCGAGGTGTTGGTGGGCTACGATGACCGGGCGCCATAACTGAAGAGAGTCCGATCCGCTGCACCGTCGCCAGCTAGGTTAGGGCCACCGCCGACCAGAGCAGGCGGTACCAGCGTGTTCAGCGCACAAAAATAGGCCCAAGCGGCGAGTTTCCGGCCGGGAGGCGGTCGGGAAGCCAAGTCCGGCGAGCAGCCGAGGTGTGCCGGCGAGGGGGCGGCGCGGGAAAAAGGGCGGGCGCGAGGAAGAAGACGAGCCGGCCGGGCCCGCTCGTCAGTCTCTCGCGGCACAGTGTGGGGATTTTTTGTTGCACCGGATTGGCTGTGAACGCGCGGAAAACAATCCTGTGGCCCCGTGTGGCGCAGCCGAGGTGATGACACGTGGAAGCCGGGCCCGCTGTCAGAAATTTGAACTTTCCCGGTTAATTCAAATTCCAGAAATTTCCCAAACTTTAGAGCTCCATAACTTCTGCTAGGAAGCTCCAAATTTAGTGATTCAAATTGGGTTGGATTCATCTTGCCTAGCTCTGCCCAGATATACAACCCAATTTGTATGAAACCCATTAATTAATTCTGGAAAATTCTTTAAAGCTTTTCAGCAAAAGAATTTTAGAGGGAATTTGGTTCATCCAAAAATCCCCAAATTTTGCCAGAATGTTCTATAGGACAGTAGTAAACCCCTGTAAAAGTTTCATACCATTTGGAGTTGATTTAGTCAGAGGAATTCAAATTGGAAGGTGCTGTGTTCATTTGAATGCAGAAACATTTTCAGAGAATTTCCAAAACTTGGAAATTCAATTCTGGGCAAACCTTAACTCCAAAAATGCTAGGAAAATTCATGCAAACTCTAGGAGCTATAATTGAAATTTTAGTTCACTAAGTTGGGTATGAACAGGGGTCTGACCTCAGAATTAATTCCTCCTTGCTTATTTGCTAAGAAAATTATTCTGAGCAAACCACTCCATGAAAAGTGCTAAGGTTTGGTCCAGAGGGTTTTCTTGTGACAAGGAACTCACACGAAAATTCTCAGCTCCATTGGAGCTCTAGACCACCCCTGTCCTGTTTACCCACTTAAGGGATTAAGATGGAAAAGGGGGAAAACCACTTAGCATTTAACCATGTGACTAAGTCCAAGCCAAACCACCAACACCAGTTCATCTTTAAATTCTTAAACAAAGTTCCAGGTGTTAGAGGCTGGTTATTAAAACTAATAACAGTAACCTTACAATAACTTGTATGCATATTAATTAACATGTAATATTGCATAAACGTGTAGCCGTTGAAGAAGAGACCCCGGAGGTGCTGGACTTCCTCCTTCCGGACGAAGACTTAACTCCTGACCAGCAGCAACAAGGCAAGCCCCGGTTTGCATTAACCCTTTTATAAGTTTTCTTTTGTTTACATGAGTCATATGAAGTATGTATGTGCATTAGGTGTAGGATGAATGGAACACCACTTGCATAACTAAAGGCTCCTAAAAGAGTGAGGGTAGTGTCTAAGACCTCGAGTAGACAGGCTATGCTTAATGATTCATAGGACTTCGGTACAAGTCAAGTAGTTGGAATCTACTCGCGAGATAGGCTTGGGACACACGGGTTCGGTTAAGTGATGTGAGGTCATTTTAGTAATGAAAATGAGACTAGGCAGGGGCTAGGGCGCAGCAAGAGGGAGTCTTGTGTGCGCAGCCCTGTCCGTGGTCGATTGAGGACCGAGCCGTGTGCGGCCCACGCTGATCAAGTTTAAACGTACCGAAGGCATATCGGATATATGGGCCCCGATAAACCGATGTAGCCTAAACCTCCGGGCGTCGAGGCATAGCACACCGATTTATAGGTGTAGGTTGAGGGCAGCAAGGTGGAAATCTGCCAACGGGCATAGAGAGATGCTCCGTGTGGGGAACCTCCTGCTCGTTTCGGTGCGACCGGTTCGACGTTTGGGCTGTTGGGTGAAAGGTTGTCCCGTACGACATCGAGTGAGCGTGCTGTGCAGCTTCACGGATGGGCGTACGTGACGTGCTCTTTGGGTCTCCCTGCAGGTGTATATCGAGTCAATTCGCCGTCCCTCGCGGTGAAGAGTACCACTTGGTCACTGAGTCGTGACGTAGATTAATGGATGAAATATGTTGATTCAATGTTGCTGATTGATATAATTGTATTGTTACATGGGTGCCACCAAATACTGCTTACTAAATTTCAGATTTCAGGAACTGTTAACTTGTTGCTAAAAGATGAACTAAGGATGAACTTGTAGGCATGTCCTTTTGCTGAAATGTTACTATACTATGTCCATGGTACCCCTCATGTAGAGTTTCATGCTTAGGTGAGTCGGTTAAGCCTTGCTGAGCCTTCGTGCTCACGGTTGCTGCTTAAGTGTTTTTCAGGTGAGGAGCCACCCACGGACTGGGAGTACGAGTCCACCGGCGAGGGTTACCCTCCGTCGGGGACCACGGCTGAGTGGGAGCCGTACACGCCGCGCTGAGCTGAGGAGTGCAGCTAGTGTGGGTTGTCCTAGGGCTGGACAACCACTTTTGCTAGATAGGCGGGCGTGAGTTGTATAGTGTAGACTTCCGCTGTATAATATAAACAATAGTTGTAACTGAAGTTTGTACCTGTTTGTACAGTTTCAGTTGTTTTTCCCATGTAATATATTATGTTCTTATGACGTGTGCTGTCGGGTGTCGCATCGCGTGGCACCACCCTCTGCGATCCTGGATGAGCGGATTCCGGTCCGCCACACTCACCCCACTACAGGGTCTATAATATTATTTTAAGAATTCTCAGGGGTCTAGCTACACATAACAGAGGAGTTTTTCCTAATTTTTATTAAGTCCAGGGGCTAAAACTGATTTTTAAATGAATTTACATGATTTTCTGAAGTTCCAGGGGCTAGATCAGAAGTTTCCGGGGCTAGCTCTTATTTCCCGAGAACCCCAGGGGGTAGCACGTAAGATTTCCAGTCTTTATAACTCGGGGCTGACTTGGACCGTCCGATTTTAAACCGACAGCTGAGATTATAACGTCGAACCGGTACGCGGGGATTTAAACCCTACCGTGCGATTTAAAATAAACAGCGCACAAGCGGCCACGTCGCTTTGATAGAGCGCGGGCGGCGCTGCCGGCGGCGCACGGCGGCGGGAAGCGGCGATCTCGCCGGAGACTTTCGGAACTTCGAGAATTCTTCCTAGAACTGTGATCTTATGGCATAGATCGGTGGAGGAGAGGTCGGGGATCTCACCTCGGGGGTTTTCTTGAGCTCGGAGGTCCTGGAAGGTGATCGGCGATGAGGTCCGAGGTGAATTCACGGCGAGGCTCGTCGGTGCTGTGTTTACACCGCAAGTCACCGAGTTTTCTGCACCTGCAAGGTTCCCCGGAGGCGGTGGATCAAGACCAGCGAGTTAGATCGGAATTTCTGAGCGTAGATCGGCCAGAATTCGCCAGAGAAGGCTCGGGTTCTCACCGGAGGAAAAACAGCAGATCGCGTGGGAAAAACAGAACGAGGCCAGGGTTTTTATAGATGGGGGAGGGCGGCGGGGTGGTTTAGATCGAGTTTGCGTCGCCCCCAAGCGAAATTCGGCTGGGATACGCGAGAATTCCCGATCGGTTTCGATTCGGATGAGAGAGTCCGGCGCTGGCGCGAGGTAGACGATGAACTGGCGGGCCCCGCCTGTCAGTGGAGGAAGCGGCGCGCGCGGCTGCGAGCTGGCGTGGGCTCTGGTTGGGCCGGCTGGTGGGTTGCGGCCCACTGGCCGGTTTTTTCTGTTTTCTTTTTTTCTATTTCTATTTCTTTTCTGATTTGAGTTTAATTTGAATTCCAGTTTGAATTTGAATTTTTGCAAAACATGCAACACGTCCAAAAAATTTTAAATTCCCCTCTTAACATGATTTAGGGTCTTAACAAGATTTTTGGGGTGTTACAGCTCTACCCCCCTTAAAAGAAATCTCGTCCTCGAGATTTGTGGTTCTAAGAAAACAATTCCGGAAATTGTGCCTTTAGCTCATCTTCCCGCTCCCAGGTGGCTTCCTCTTCTGTGTGATGCTTCCACTGCACCTTGCACATCCGGATTCTTTTATTTCTGGTGAGGCGTTCCATTTCTGGTGATACCACCTCTGTCACACCCGGTTTTTTCGAAGAATAACCAAGTGAATATCACATGTATGCCAGGATCATTTTCTCGTACATGTGATGACAAATAGTGAAGCATCATTTATTACAAGCCAGGTGTCGAATATAAATAAGTCTTACATCGCAAATGTCTCGATGGACAATAATAAGTTCATCACAAGTAAATAAACTAGCAGCGGAATATTATTCTTGAGGGCTCCATCACAGGCGTTGCCCGGCATAAGACAAATCCTCGGCTACGTTCACTTCATTCATGGGTAACACCTCTTCGGGCGTCCTCAGGCATTTCTTGAGTTGTGACACATGGAATACATCGTGCACATCCGATAGACGAGCCGGTAACTCTAGTTGATTCGCCACTTCGCCTTTCCTTTCCAGAACTTGAAAGGGTCCGATGTATCGAGGTGACAACTTCCCTTTCACCTTTAACCGACAAAGTCCTCTGATAGGGGACACCTTGAGATAGACATAGTCTCCCACGTTGAAAACGAGCTCTCTTCTTCGTACATCGGCGTAGCTCTTTTGACGTGTCCGTGCTATCCTCAAGTTGTTGTGAATTTCCCTCACCTTCGCCTTGGCTTCTTGTAGTACTTCTGGACCAAACACTTTACTTTCCCCCGTTTGGTTCCAAAATAGGGGAGTTCTGCACTTTCTCCCATACAAGGCTTCAAACGGTGACATCTTCATACTAGCTTGATAGGTGTTGTTATAGGAAAACTCCGCATACGGTAAGTTTTTATCCCAACTCCGATTGTTTTTCAGTGCACATGCCCTCAGCATATCTTCAAGAATCTGATTGGTTCTTTCCGTCTGCCCATCAGTTTGGGGATGATAGGCAGAACTAAAGTTCAGATGGGTTCCCATGGTTTCGTGCAACTTCTGCCAGAACCTTGAGGTGAACTGTGTCCCTCGATCCGATACAATCTTCTTTAGCACTCCATGGTAACACACGATCCTTGACATGTACAACTCTGCCAATTTAGATCCGCTATAGCTCTCCTTCACGGGGATGAAGTGAGCTACCTTGGTTAGCCTATCAATGATGACCCATATCGAATCATATCCTGATTGGGTCCTAGGCAATCCCACGATGAAATCCATGCTGATTTCTTCCCATTTCCATTCAGGCACTTTGAGTGGTTGCAATAATCCCGTGGGTCGTTGATGTTCTGCCTTCACCAACTGACATGTGTCACATAGGGCAACATGTTCCGCGACATCTCGCTTCATGCCATACCACCAATAACCTCGTCCTTCAATTCTGCAGGCATGTCTTTCAAGCTCAACTTATTGACCTGCACTTTCCGACTCAAAGCATCGGCCACGACGTTTGCTTTCCCGGGATGATAGTTGATGCCCACATCAAAGTCATTGATTAGCTCTAACCATCTCCTTTGTCTGAGGTTGAGATCTGGCTGTGTGAAAATGTACTTTAAACTCTTATGATCCGTATATATCTCTGTTCTCTTCCCCATCAAGTAGTGCCGCCAAATTTTCAACGCGTGTACCACGGCGGCTAGTTCTAGGTCATGTGTAGGATAGTTCTTCTCGTGCTTCCGAAGCTGCCGGGATGCATATCCACGACATGCCCTTCTTGCATGAGAACACATCCCAACCCGTTTCCAGAGGCATCGCAGTACACTGTGAAATTCTTCTGCATATCTGGCATAACCAACACTGGGGCTGTTGTCAATCTTTTCTTTAGCTCCTGAAAACTCGTCTCGCACTGTGGCATCCATGTGAATGTGATTCCCTTCTCCTACAGTTTGGTGAGAGGTCTTGAGATCTTGGAGAATCCCTCAATAAACCGTCGATAGTATCCAGCCAATCCCAAGAAGCTTCGAACTTCCCCGACATTTTCAGGGGTCTTCCACTTCTGTATATCCTCGATTTTGGCAGGATCCACGGAGATTCCTCCCTCCGAGATTATATGTCCTAAGAAGGGAACTATCTTCAGCCAAAACTCACATTTGCTCAACTTGGCATATAGTTGGTGTTCTCTTAGCCTCTGCAACACCAACCTTAGATGTTTCTCATGTTCTTCTTCATCTTTGGAGAAGACGAGAATGCCATCTATGAAAACCACCACAAATTTGTCCAGATATTCCATGAATACCTTGTTCATGAGATACATGAAGTATGTCGGGGCATTAGTTAGCCCGAAAGGCATGACGGTGTATTCATACAGTCCGTACCGAGATACGAAAGCTGTCTTGGGAATATCAGTTTGCCTTATCTTGAGTTGGTGATATCTCGACCTGAGATCAATTTTCGAGAACACACAAGCGCCCCTCAACTGATCAAACAAATCTTCAATGCGGGGTAATGGGTACTTGTTCTTGATGGTTACCTCATTCAAAGCACGGTAATCCACGCATAACCTTTGGGTTCCTTCCTTTTTGGGCACAAATATTACCGGAGCTCCCCATGGTGAGGAACTAGGGCGAATATACCCCTTCTCCGTCAATTCTCTCAAATGATCCTTGAGTTCTTCTAGCTGCTTGGAGTCCATCCGATAAGGTCTCTTGTATATAGGGACTGTTCCAGGCACTAGCTCAATTGCAAATTCCACTTCACGATCGGGAGGCATACCTGGCAACTCCTCCGGAAAAACATCTGGGTATTCCCGGATAATCCTGAACTCCTCCACTTTCACCTCAACTTGATTTAATTTAATGTCCCTCCTAGGCTCTTGTATTGTTATAAACTTTACTCTTGTGCCACTAGGGTGAGTTAGTTCCACCGTTCTGGTCGAACAATGGATGATTCCCTTATGTTTGGTCAACCAATCCATACCCAAAATAATATCTATCCCTTGTGACTCTATCACTATGAGGTTAGCAGTAAATACTACCCCATTAATGTCTAGGTTCACTTTGGGACACACTTGTCTTGTCCTTATTTCTCCATCGGGAGAGTTTACGGCTAGCATATGGTTCATTTGTGTTGTTGCTAGGTCATGCTTCTTAACAAACCCTTGAGCAATGAACGAGTGGGTAGCACCAGAATCAAACAGCAGGGTTGCAATGTGTAAATTGGCAGGAAACTTACCAACTACCATGTCGGGTGGCTCTTGTGCTTCCTCCATAGTGACGTGGTTCACCCGTCCCCTCATTACATTCTGCTGTTGTGGCTGCGTGGGCTTCTTCTTTGGGCACTTATGGGCATAGTGCCCCACTTCACCGCAGCTAAAACATTGCACCCCAACCTTAGGTGCCTGGCCTTTGCTGTCTTGGGGTTGGTTTGGAGGTCCCTGTACTGCTGATCGAGGTGGATATGCAGGGCGAGGCCGCTGTACGAACTGACGTTGTGGCTGTATTGGTGCTGCCGGAGGCCTGTAGTTCGGGTTGTACCCTCTTGGTGCTGAGTAGGGTACCGCAGCATGGTTCGTCTGCCCTGCTGGTTGCTGCATCAAACGTGGGTGGGTGTTGCTCCCTGAGCCTTGATGTGACCACCCGGCCTTCCTCTTATTCTCATTTTCCAAGGCCTTTAGCTTCCTTTCTACCACAAATGCTCTGTCCACCATCTTTTGGAAGCTTTCATACTCATTTGCGGACATTGCACACTGCATCTCTGCGGTAAGTCCTTCCACGAAACAATCTTGTTTCTGCTCATCAGTCTCTATGTCCCGTGGGGCATAACGGGATAGTTGAGTAAATTTAGTGAGGTATTCCCTCACCGTCATGTTTCCCTGCTGCAGTCCCAAAAACTCCTTCCTCTTGTTTTTGAGTTCACCTCTTGGGATGTAATGGTCGCGGAAGCTACGCTTGAACTCTTTCCAAGTGATGTTCTCAGGGTAATGATGGGCAGCCACGTAGGCGGTCCACCAATCAGCAGCAGGTCCATGCAATTGATGAGAGGCAAACAGCACCCTCTCATACCCTTGCTTTCAATGGCCTTTAGCCAATCATCTTCTTCCAGAGGTTCAGCAGCACTGTAAGGGCCTCAGTTTTTGACACACATTTGCAGTGTTCATCACCACACCACACACCTCATTTGAGGAAGGATGATGAACACAAATGAAGAGCAAGTAACAATTATCAACATGCTCATTAGAGAACAAACTCACACATTGCAAAAGTGGTATTTCCCACATGTGATATAGATGGGCTGGACATATGAAAACTCCTACACTTTACTAAGGATGTCCATGCCAAGTTTCACCCAAATTCAAAACCTTTTTGAGGTCATTTTGGGTATAGTTAGGAAGAGGGCAGTTTGAAACCATATTCAAATTCAAACTGTTTTTATCCCATGAATTTAAAAGTGGGAGGCATATTCTTACTCAGCACATTTTTGTGAGCTCACACACCAATTTTCACTCCATTTGGAGTTGATCTTGACATGAGCTAAGTGGGAGAAATTCAAACTTTATTTGAATTTCAAACTGAACTTGTGCTGAAATTCATTCAAACCAAACCTCATTTGAACTTTGATCAATTCAAATGGCTCATGGGTAAATAATTTGAATTGCCAAGGGTAGTATGGGGTTCACTGTTTACAGCAGTGATTAGGAGTAAATTTCAGAGGTTAAAACTGGAAGTGGGACCCACATGTCAGCCACTGCTCAGATCAAACTGACTGAGACTTTTTCACTCGGGTCGCCGAGCCGCAGCGGTGATCGCCACCGAGGGCAGCCGCCGCGCCAGCAGCTGCTTGCCCACGTGCGGGCGTGAGGCGGTGCAGAGCCCTCTTAAGGCGCCTAACCCCCTCCCCGGCCGAGGCACCGCCGTTCTTCCCCGCAAGAACTCAGCGCCGGCCGAAAATTTCCGCAGTTCGGAATCGATCGGAGAACACCGATCGCAGCTCCCTCCGTCCACTCCAGAGCCCCAGCAAGGTACTAGAGACCTTCCTCCGTCCTCCCCGTTGCTAGAATTCGGTTGAAACCGATTGATATCGGCTGTGCCGAAAGATCAAATTCGGGACTTGGAACCCTCGCACCTCGGGCTCCCGTGGACTGCCCAACCAGGGCGTTGTCACGCCCGAGCCAAGGCACCCTTGGACACGCTGGTGACTGGTGCTGCTCATCCCCGAGCCACAGCTCGAGTGGTTGCTCACCGGCGGTGAATTTCCACTTTTCCCCTTTCTGTGTGCAGAACGACCTTCGGGTATGATTCTGTTTAATTCGTGCTCTAGAAAGGATTAGAGGGCCTCAAGCCACTCTCACACGAGCTAGACACGGTAACGCACAAGTTGCCTTCACAACTCTGGGCCGGAGAACCTCTGTACCCGGCGTAATTTGAGGTCTACCAATGGCGGAATGAACGGGCGGCATCGGGTGCACGGTGAGGACCTATTTCGGGCCTTCCCCGAGCTGCCTCGAGCTCATGTCGACCTTCTCTGAGGTCCACTGGTGATTCCCGACCGGTTTCCCAAGTAGTTGAGGTGCTAGGGAAGTCAGCCGACATGGCCGAAGTCGTTCCGAGGTGGCGGCTCGTCGCCGACCATGCTCCGGCCATTGTCATGAGCAGCTGGCCCTAGAATCCTATTTTCCGAGTAAAAGTAGGCAGAGGCGGCCAGAATCGAGAAGTTTGGAGCTGTACAGCAGCCGGCGGCGAGCTCTCCGGCGAGGTCCCTCGGCGGCGGAGCGCGGGCGTCGCGAGGTTGAAGAAGGGGTGGACCCCAGCTGTCAGTGGGAGATATTTTGAATCGGGATCCGGCTGCGGCCGGGATCAGGTGTGCTGGCGCGCAAAAACATTGTGGGCCGCGGTGTGCTGTCGCCTCAGCGTGCGACGCGTGTCCCCTGGGCCCACGCGCGAGTTTAAACTTTTCCCCGATTTTCAGATTTCCTTCAAACTTCAAATCCTCATAACTTTGGCTCGAAAGCTCCAAATTGAGTGAACCAAATTTTGCTGGATTCAGCTCTCCGAGTACTTTCCAGCAAATCAAGTTTAACTTCATGAAAACCCTTAATTTTCCAGAATTAATTCCCCAAAATTTTAAACTGTTAGGAATTTTAACTGGAGAATCCTTTGGAGGAAAAGCCTGAAATTTTGCTGGGATGTTCACCAAAATATCCTGAACTACCATAAAAATTTCAGATCCATTTGAGCTCATCTGTCCCACCTAATGGTGTGATTAGTGAAACTGTTCCAGAGAAAATAGAAAATATTCAGAAACATTTTCAGAATTTTCTCTGATTTTGTTTCGCTCATAACTTTAGCTAGGACCTTCAAATTAAGTGAGACCAACTCCATTAGAACCCTCTGAAAATCTAGTTTTCAGAAAGTCATAGTTTGCTTCATGAAAATTCCTAGAACACCCTAAGAGTTCTAATTAAGGTCAAGGACATAATTAATTGTGGAGGGCTCAAATGAGCTTTGCTGCAACTAAAACTTGACCAAGTCTCTGTTTAGGTTGTAACCAAGCCACAGTAAAAGTTTCACAGTCATTAGGTCTGTCTAGCAAGGGTTATAGACTTCACAACTTCAAAGTTAATACAAATACATTTAGATTGATACATATATTGCTCTTATCATGTAGTCGCTAAGGTCGAGGTGGAACCCGAAGTCCTAGACTTTGTTACTCCGGAGGAACAGCTAGCCTACGACCAAGAGCAGCAAGGCAAGCTCCGGTTTGCATTAACCTTTTTACAAATTTTTATTGTTTTGAGAACATACTTGTTTCCTTTATTCTGTGCATTAGAGTCTTGTTTGGAAGCCCCACTGCATAGCCAAGAGAACCATGGGTTGGGTTTAGGATTGCAAACCCCGTTAGCTACTGCATTGCTAGGATAGGGTAGGATTCGGTACAAGTCGAGTAGTTGGAACTACTCGCGAGAATAGGCTAGAGGCACATTGCTCGGGTAGAGATAGCACATGATACACATGGCAAGAAAATGAGACCGAGTGGAGAGTAAGGGCAGCAGGACTTTGGGGCCTGTGTGCTGTAGCTCCGCTTGTGTCGATTGAGGACCGAGCCGTGTGCGGGCCTGTTGGACAAGCTAGAACAGTACCAAGACCTACCGGCTATATGGGAACCGGGAAACTGATGTAACTCGGGTAGCTGGGTATTGAGGCATTGCCCGTCGTTCAGTCGGTAGGTTGAGAGCTCGAGGTGTAAATCGGCTGGCGGCACGGAGATGCGCATGCAGAGACCTCTTGCTCGGGATGATGGGACCGGTTCAATATGTGGCTGACGGGTGAAAGGTAGTTGCGTACGGCGTCCGTGATGGTTGTTGTAGGCAACATCGAGTACGGGCGTACGTGACGGGTTGTTCGGGTAACCCTGCAGGTGTAAATCGATTATAATCGCCGTCCCTCGCGGTCAGTGAGTACCACTTGTTCACTGTACCGTGACGTAGAAAGAATAGGCTAGTTACATGTTAAAATGCTGCTGATTGAAAGATGGACTTTGCTTGTTAATGGTTTGTTGTAGTTTAGAGCTAATTAAAGTTCATTTCAACTTTGGGCAAAGTACATGAGAGAAATGCGTTTCTTGTTTGATTGCGGCTCTCTCATGTGCCTTAGCGTAAGGTTCTCCACAACCTGCTGCTAAAACTTGAAAGTAAGGTTCCACTAATTAGGCGAGTCCTTTGCAAATGATTTTTCCCCATGTACCTATCACCACTCATGTAGAAGTTCCATGTTTAGGTGAGACGGGTCAGACTTGCTGAGCCTTCGTGCTCACTGCTTGTGTTTGAAGCTTTTGCAGGGTTCTATGAGGAAGGGACTCCCGGAGAGGAGACGGAACCCCAGGAGGGGAACCCCGTCGAGTGGGAGTCGTGCACGCCGCAGAGTTAGTGTGCGTGTGTGCTAGCAAGGACACGTTCAAGGGCTGAACGTGGACTTGATGCGTAGTCTACGCCCGTGAGTGTAGACTGGACTTATTTTGATGTAAACATGTTCATAGACTTGTTTATGTAATAAAACTTCGCTTCCGCTTTGTACCTTTGACGTGTGTTATCCGGTGCTGTGCAACGCAGCACCCCTCAGCGTGATCCTGGCTCGACAGGACCAATGGGGTCGTGTCAGCATGGTATTAGAGCTCGCTTGAGGTTTAACACAGTACAAAGGTCTTCTTTTTCAAAAATCCAGTGAGGAACGAGTTAGTAGCCCGTATAAGGATGTTATTAGCCTATAGAAAGTGGCATATTCACCTAATTGTTATGTCGGAAAATTGTGTATCTCGGGACGTTTATGTCTTGGGGCGTACACGTAAGCGCTGTCCACCAGTGCGCACAAGCTGAAGGGTCGAGCCCCACGGGTGGCAGGTAACCCGACTCGCTTTTATATCCTCTACGACTCTTCATGTCGTTTGGGGTATTCGAGCAGCGTCTATCCCTGGCGTGCATGGTGCAACTTGGGAGACCCCGTCACGTGGTCTGAAACGTGAACACGTAACTCAAGGCGTGGTTGGCTTGAGAACATCCGGGCGAGTGATGACGGCCGGGTGTACGAACTGTATGGATTCCGGGCTCGGTGTGCAGCCGAGTCTGACGATTGTTTGAGTTTCTGCAGGTAGCCTTACCACGAAACGGTAGACGTGTAGCATCCGTGTGCATGTGACGTTTAGTGCCACTGAATTAACGAAGCCGGCTAAGTCCGGTATAGGTTTTTCTTTGAGAGGACGTAGTACCGACATAATCTGGTGACGCATCGATGTCACACCCCATTAAATAAACAACTTCATTTAAAAACTTGAAGGTTTTGATCCAAAGTAGTAAAACTTGATGTAACTCCTTCCCTTGAACAGGATATTCAAAGTTAACAAGTTTTCAACTTATAGGATGTTAAGGACAGAGCACTCTGTTTTCAGCCGAATCAGGGCTGAAGTTAACCAGAGGTTAGAGGTTGAGTTCTTTCGAGGTTGGGGTCGTATGATACATTTCTGGAAAGCTTTGGAAGAGCTTTACAACTTTTCTGTTGAGGTCCAGAGGTGTTTCATCCCTTAACCACTCGAAAAATGCAGTAGAGTTGAAACTGTCCAGAAAACAGGACAGAGTAAAGACTCTCTGTAGACTCTCTGTAAATTGATCATAACTTCCTGCATAAAAATCCAAAAATAGAAAATGAGGTAGTTCTGGAAAGATTATGAGATGGGTTACAACTTTGTAACATAAAGTTTTGTCAGATTGGGAACAGAAGTAACTGGGATTTTTGGATCAAATCAGTACCTAAGGCAGGGAGGTGCTGTCCAATTGTTTCCAGAAATTCTGTTAATTTTGGTATCTCATAACTTTTGAACCAAGACGGATCTTAGGCCAAGAAAATACTTGCTGGAAAGCTATTGAAGTTAGCTTTAACTTTGATGTTGATCTCCAGAATTAGTTTTGCCTTTAACATGGCCTAAATCAGGTTGAAATGGAAACTGGTCAGGGCTGTCATGGGAACAGCAGATCAGCAGTCAAATTTGTTTAAAATTTGAACTATGTTTCCAAGTTTTATGGGTTCAATGACATGCCTTATGTTATAACTCAATGGTTTACTGTTTAAATAAATATTTGACATTTCTCAAATATATTTTTATAGATGGCAGCAGATAAACAGTTGGAGAACGGGTGGGTAGTTTCCCACTGTTCTGACCGTAGCGGCTACCCGGAAGCATTGTGGCAAATGCTCCAAAATTTCGGGTACAATCAGATGCCGCAGTACTTCGCCAAGGAAGAAGGCGAGGAGGGGAACAAGACGTGGATGATCCATGTCGAGGTTCCTGCAGGACCTATGCCACCCGGTTGGGTGCCATTCACCGTCACGGTGAGAGGAAGACAACCGGAAGGGATGTGGCAAGTGGCAGCCCGTGACACTATGTCACGTTTCTGCCAACTACACGTGCAGACTATGGAGGGCACTCCATACGCACTAGTTCCGGTGGAGGGACGAGCTCAGCATGTGTGGGAAGAGAGGTACCTGGAAGCAACGGACCCGAGTTGCCCAAGGTACAACCCCGCGGAGGCAAATCTCAGCCTCCAGATGAGGGCGGGAAACGCCGTGATGGACAGCCAAGCTGTTCATACGGAGCGTCTCGCCACAAAGCTCAAGGAGAGCACAAGCCGTGGAGATCATTTCGAGAGTGCTCACAGCACTCCGCAATGTGCTCCTTCCGATGATCAAGCGACTGAATGAACAGCACAATCAGTTGCGTCGTCTGAAGAAGGCAAGGAAGAAGAGCCGTGTTGACATCGCGGCGTTGCAAGAGCTGGTGCAGACCCTAACCCAGCAGAATGAGGACCTTGCTCAAGAGCGGGACGACGCTATCGAGGAAGGGCAAGGCTGGGAAGAGGACTACAACCAGGCTATGGACGAGGTGCATGCATTGCAGGACCTTGTACCTCCGGTGTTAGGCATACCGGTGGTCTTGGGTCTTCCAGCAATGGGAGAACCCGGAATGGGAGAAGAGGTGGTAGATCCAGAGCCACCAGCAGAGGTACCGGAGGAGGACGACCCACAGGAGGTCGAGTTCTACTCCGAGTAGGGGGTTACGGGTGCCAAGTAGGGCAGCCGGGGTAGCGTAACCCAACTTTTGTAATCGGTTACATGTCGTTTAGACAGTAGCGTATGTATAGGTAGTGACGACATGAGCACGACTTCTCGCAGATCCGAGAATAATGTATCTTGTATAAAGTTTATGCTTTATCAATATATGTGAATGTTGTGCAAATTAATCATGTGTCGCTTCAATACCTACTGTTGCTTATGGAATTTTCAGTAAGACATGTGCTAAACGCTGCTGTTTTGAATTTCAGAATGACGCGTACTCGTGCCAACCCTGACGTTGGGGGTACCAGTCAAGGGGGAGAGACCTCCCAACCACCTCCTGAGGACTCCTCGGGACAACAACAGCAGCAACAGCAACAGCAAACACCGCCACCGCCACTGCCAACGGTTACATTGGCCGACATCGTCGCGGCAATGGCGGGCTCGCATCAGCAACACACAGAGTTGCTGCAGACTCTTATTGCGAATACGTCTCGCCCAGAGAGACGTCAAGATTATGAGGAGCGCCAACAGAGCTCCTACTCCGACTTTCTGGCGACTCATCCCCCTGTATTCTCAAGGGCGGATGAACCACTTGACGCGGACAACTGGCTCCGCGCCATAAAGATGAAGTTCGGGTTGCTCCAAATTAGCGAGCAACGCAAGACTCACTTCGCGGTCCAGCAGCTCCAAGGATCCGCGAGCGCGTGGTGGGCCAACTTTTGTGCTTCACAGCCCACCGACTGAGTGATGACCTGGGCGGAGTTCCGGACGGCCTTCCGGGCCTATCATATACCGCCAGGTCTGATGAAGAGGAAGACGCAGGAGTTTTTACACCTGCAACAAGGGAGCCGGAACGTGCTGGAATACTCCAGGGCGTTTAACAATCTCGCGCTATATGCGTCGTATCATTCTGATACCGACGAGAAGCGGCAGGACCATTTTTACCAGGGGCTTAACCCGCTCCTGAAGGAAAAGTTGGCGATGTTCAATCGCGGCAGCCTCAACGACATCATTGATGCTGCGATTGTTCAGGAGGACTCCGGCAAGGAGTTGGCAGCGGCAGAGCGAAAGCGAAGCGCGCCGCAGAGCAGTGGAGAAGGAGGCGGTCCTTCTAAGAAGTTTCGGATGGTGAATCGCCCACCATCAGGTCCACGCTGGCAACCACCACAGCGGTCGATGCCGTTCCGCAGTCGGCCGTACTCTTCACCGGCATTCAGGCCGGCATTGCCAGTACCACCGCAACAACAACAGCAGCAGCGGGTGATGCCACATGCGTTTGCACCTCAGCAACGCATGCCAGGCTTTCATCCACCGAGCACTCCACCAGCAGCGGCCACATGTTACAAGTGTGGTCGTCCAGGACACTTCGCGAGCAGTTGCCCGGAGAGGCAAGGCGGCGGAGTGGCACCACAGTTTCCGGGGAGGAATCAACCCCGGAACCCCACTAATGCGTGGCGGGCAGACCCTAGGCCCGGCACCGTCCACCAACTTGCCATTGAGGACGTGCCGGAGGGCGAGCCAATCCTTGCGGGTATGTTCCAACTCCACCAGCATCCCGCTATAGTACTGTTTGATTCAGGCGCCACGCATAATTTTATTAGCCAAGCTTTCATTGCTAAACACAGTTTGCCAATACTACCCACCGATAGTCCATATTTAATTTGTTCACCGGGTGGGAAGATTTCAGCAAGCGTAATGGTCTCCAAAGCACCATTATGCTTAGCGGGTAGAGTGTACCCCACGTTTCTCATTATCTTAGAGGGACAGAAGGTCGATGTCATCCTAGGGATGTCGTGGTTAACCCGCCACGGCGCTGTTTTAGACGCCGTCCTTCGAGTCGTGCACTTAAACTCAGAGGTGCACGGTTCTCACTCATTATTTCTGGACAGTCCAGAAATAAAACTTCCAAGTGTCTATCAAGCCACAACCATCAGATTGGAAGATATTCCAGTGGTCCGAGAATTCCCTGACGTATTCCCGGATGATTTGCCGGGGATGCCACCTGATAGAGAGGTGGAGTTCAAGATTGAACTTGCACCGGGGACCATGCCAATATCCTGAAGGCCGTACAAGATGGCGCCCAAGGAGTTGGCTGAACTGAAGACTCAGCTCACGGACCTTCTGGAGAAGGGTTTTATTAGGCCGAGCTCCTCGCCATGGGGCTGTTCGGCATTATTTGTCAAGAAGAAGGATGAGACGTTGCGGCTTTGCGTGGACTATCGTCCATTGAATGCCGTAACCATCAAGAACAAGTACCCGTTGCCACGGATCGACATGTTGTTTGATCAGTTGGTCGAAGCAAAGATCTTTTCCAAGATGGATTTAAGATCCGGGTACCATCAGATTAAGATAAGGGCTGAGGACATTCCGAAGACGGCTTTCTCGACGAGGTACGGACTTTATGAGTACCTGGTCATGTCCTTCGGCCTCATCAATGCTCCAGCTCACTTCATGTACTTAATGAACTCGGTATTCATGCCGGAGCTGGACAAGTTTGTCGTGGTCTTCATCGACGACATCCTGGTATATTCCAAGTCGGAGGAAGATCACAAGAAACATCTGCGTATAGTCTTGCAACGGCTGCGGGACCATAAGTTATACGCAAAATTCAGCAAATGCGAGTTTTGGATATCGCAAGTGCCTTTTCTCGGGCATATCATCTCAGCGGAGGGTATCGCTGTGGACCCAAGCAAGATCACTCAAGTGCTGAATTGGAAATCCCCGAGAACTGTTCACGAGGTACGGAGTTTCCTCGTGAGACGGGTGCGGTACCGACTGAGACAGGGCTCAGCTCTGATACCACGCTGACGCGACCCGCTCAACCGAGACAGGCCACTCGCCCGGGAATCGCATTGGGTGGTGCCGTGTTATGCGGCACCCAACAACACACATATGATGAACAATGTATTACATAAAACAATAGCGGAAGCTTACAAGTTTTTCTTTGTAAATACTTTACATCAAGTAACTACAGCGGAAGTCTTTATCAACTCACGTCGAATAACTAAGAGCACCCGAGATGAAGTCCAGCCCGCGGACTCCTCTCGCTAGCAACACGAAGACAAGCAGCAGCGGCTGGGTTCTCCATGTGTTACCTGACTCGGGAGTTCCCGAGTCTCACCGGACAACCTTCTTTTCAGCATCGTTGTTAACCTGCAAAACCACTTATATAGCAAGCGTGAGCACATAGGCTCAGCAAGTCTGACCCGTCTCTCCTAAACAAGAAACTCTACATGCACGATGGTTTCAAATGGGTCGGCTAGATTTGCATAAGGGACTCGCCTAAAGTTGATCCTTAACTTTCATATTTTAAGCCTCATTGTGCAGACCTTGAGCCGAAAAGCATCGCAACTCCACAATCAAACAAGAAACGCTTTGTTGCGATGCTCCTTGCACAAAGTGAAAGTAAACTTTAATGAGCCTGTCTCTAATTCAATCATGGTTGCAATATGAGTTATAGCACAGCCTTATCAAGTTCAAAGGTAAACAATTCCAGTTGTTACTATGTCAAGACGCAGTGGGCAAGTATGCTCATATGACCGCGAGCGACGGTGATTCGAATCAGTACACGCCCGGACTACACGACACGTACACCCGTACTCCGAGTTGCCGGCAGCAACCTCGACTGACGTTGTACGCGGCCACCTTTCCCAAGATCTTCCACATTGGACGCAGTCCAACTGCCCCGAGTACGCAAGTTCCCTCAAGGTACATACCCGCTGTGGTATGTTCTTGAGCGAGTTACCTCCTGCTACCCTGACGCCGAAAGCCTAAGGCAGTTGGAAAAGTTCCACTATGGATCTCCCAAGGTACATCGGTTTCCTGGGTCCCATATAGCCAGATGTGCCCGGTACACAACTCAAACTTGTCCAACAGGGCCAAGCACGGACGGGCCTTAACCGACACAGGCAGGGCTATCCACGCACGACCTGCAACCTGCTGCATCTAAACCTCCCTGCCCGGTCTCCATTTCTTATGTGTGAACTTTCCTCATCTTCTCTAAATTGGACCCGTTCCAAGTACACCAGCCCTAAACTCGCGAGTAGATTCCAACTACTCGTCTTCTACCGGACCTTTCCTACTAACATTAGCGTAGCCAAATTCCCTCGAGGAGTTGCTATTCTACCCTTTCTCTCTTAGGTGTTTCTGGTCATGTAAGTGGGGTTTTCAATATCATCTAGACGTAATGCAAGCAACGATGCAAAGCTATGATTTCTACAAATGAAAATGCTTTATAAAACGGTTCAAATGCAAACCGGGGCTTGCCTGTTTTGCAGGTGACTACTGTTACAATCAGTTAGTGACGATCACTTGGAGCTTGATCACTTGTTCTCCTCCCTCCTTGATCTTCATTTCAAGTCCTCCTCACCTTCTTCACGTATATACTACACGATATAATCATGCATATGTATTTAATTGAAAAGCTTTTGTTCATAAGATCTAATGACCATTTTAAAACTGGAACTTTGTTTAAGAATTTAAAATGACACTGGTGCTAGTGGTTTGGGTTGGGCTTAAACACTAAGATCACTTATTAAGTGCTTTTCCCACCTAAGTGTTGATCACCTTAAGAGATCACACATGACATTGGTGATCCAGAGCTCTAATGGAGCTGAGAATTTTCATGTGAGTTCCTTGTCACACGAAAGTCCTCTGGACCAAAATTTAGCACATTTCATGGAATGGTTTATTCAGAATAATTCTCTAAGTGTTTAGTCAAAGATGAATTAATTCTGAGGTAACATCCATGTTCATGTCAAACTCAGTGAACCACAATTTCAATTATAGTTTATAGAGTCTACATGAATTTTCCTAGGATTTTTGGAGCTAGGGATTTCCCAGAACTGAATTTACAAGTTTTGGAAATTCTCAGAAAATGTTTTCTGTATTCATTTGAATACAGGAACTTACAATCTGAATTACCCTGATCAATTCAACTCCAAATGAGCTGAAACTTTTACCGGAGTCTAATAACACCCTAGAGAATACTCTGGCAAAATTTGAGGATTTTTGGATAAACCAAACTCTCTCTAAAATTCTTTTGCTGAAAAGCTTTAAAGAATTTTCCAGAATTAAATAAAGACTTTCATACAAATTGGGTTGCATAATCGGATAGAGTTTGTCAATCTGAATCTAACCCAATTTTAATCACTAAATTTGGAGATTCCTAGCAAAAGTTATGCTCTTCTAAAGTTTGGGGAAAAATCTGGGATTTGAATAAATCCGAGGAAAAGTTTAAACCTGACTGTGGGCCACGGGGCACGTGTCACTTACAGAATCAAAGGCACACGGGGCTACACATATTCCTCTGTGCAGTCACACGGGATCCCACAGCCACAGAGGATCAGGGTTTTAAACTCTTTCTCACTGACGACTGGGCCCGCCGACCCCTTCTTCTACCTCGGGTCAGTTCCCGCGCTCCGGGTGCCCGCGCCACCGCCCTCGCCATAGATCGCCGGAACTCGATCTCCCGGCCTCTGCTCGAGCCCTTGCTCGCCGCCAGAGCCTAATCTGCCCTGCTGAGCACGATGGTAAGGTTTCCCCGAGCCGACAAAACCTCTATGGTAGCTAGCGACGCTGCGGCAGCCCGGCACTTCATCGGCGACGTCGGTCGGCCATCCTAGTGCACCAACAGTTCAACAAAATGGTGCTACAGCACCAGTGAATGATGGGGAAGCTCGGCCTAGCCTCAAAAATGTTCGGGAACCATGGTAAATCTGCTTTCACCGTGCGACCGCGGTCCCCCGGTTCGGTTGCCGGTAGAAAATCTCGAAATACTCGCTCTAGGTGCAGTTTGAGGCTAGAAACGTGAAGAGCAAAGGATCGCCTACTACTTTGGACCCTTCGTGCAAACTGTTATGAACAAATATTGAGAATTGAAGAGGAATTCGGGATTACCGTGCCGGAAGGTCAGAGGGAGTACGCCGGAGCAACTTTTCAAAATTCACTCCCGGCGATGCATGGCACGGTCTGATCTTTGGAGGGGAGCAGCATGGTGCCTTGGCGCGTCCAGAGGCGCCGGCACTTGGTCGTGATACTCACCAGACTGATCTGTCCACGGACGCCTCCCAATCAATCCTTGTTCGGCCGCCGCACGGCCGTGGTGGATTCGGGGTAGGAGAGCCGATCATCGGTCGGGGACGCGTTGAGGAGGGAGAGGGAGCTGCGCCGGTGCTATCTGGCTATTGTCCAGCTGTTGTTCGCACCTGTTTGAGCCAGCTGTCGAGCAAACGAAGGCGGCGGTGTTGGTGTTGCTCAGGGCGCGAGGGAAGAAGAAAAGCCTCTGTGCTCGGTCCATGAGCAGAGGGAGAGCACGTTGTGGATGGATGAGGGCGCTGGGGGGGGGGGGGGGGGGCTGTATCAGCGCTGGAGTCGGTTGCGGGGGCGGCCGATCAGCTGCGGGCGTGCTGTCCCGAGCAGCAGCTGCTGTCGCTCCCCTGAAGGCAGCAAAACAGAGACCCATCTCTTTTGTGTAGATATTTTGGTACCTATGACATGTGGGTCCCATCTCCCCCTTATCTCTCCAATATATCTCAACAATCTGCAAATGATGAAATTCAACTGTGTGGAGTTGAAAATTAAACTGCATTTGAATAATTGGGCAAGTTTCATCCAAATTCAAATATGCATTTGAATTCTTTGTCTTTTAAAGTCCCTTTTGCAAAATGGGTTGCAAACTATTTCCATAAATCATGAAACTTTGCACACCCCCTAATTTGGACTCAAGGAATTCAAATATGAAATCTGATTTTTATTTTGGCTGCTGCAAATGAGATTTTTAGCACAACAGTTTTGAATTCCATTGTGTTCTTCTCATTTGAATTTTTGTTTGAACAAATTGTTCCAAATCTGATTTTTGTTTTCTCACACATATGGGAACTTCCCATCCTTGTTTTAGACCCCTCTAGGGTTCCAAGTTCTCAAATGAACATTTGACTTGTGTGAAGAAAGCCCTCATGTGTGTTATCACATGCGGGAAAAAGTTTTAACAAGTCCCAAATTTCATACACATGAAACAAAACTTTGCAAACAAGTGTTTCTTCGTATTCATAATTTTGGGACCTTTACATTCCTCCCCCCTTAAAAGGAATCTCGTCCCGAGATTCAAAAGAGGAACGAGGTGGGAGGTAATTACAAGGTTTATGACAAAAGCTCCGGATAATTCTTGTGGATGTAATCTTCGGATTCCCACGTCGCCTCTTCTGGGGTATGATTACTCCACAGGACTTTGTAAAATTTCAATGTCCGGTTCCTGGTGGTCCGGGTATATTCGTCGATAATCTGTACAGGTTGCTCGACATAGGTGAGATCCGGTTTCAACTCGTCGATGTCTTCGGTGCGGACGGCAGCTGTAAACTTGAGACACTTCCGCAGCTCGGACACGTGAAATAAGTCGTGAATACCGGCAAGGCTTGCCGGTAGTTCCAGCCGGTAGGCTACAGTTCCGCACTTCTCCATGATAGTAAACGGACCGATGAATCGGGGAGCAAGTTTCCCCTTGACACCGAACCGGTGAATCCCCTTCATCGGAGACACACGAAGATACACGTGCTCTCCGACTTCGAAATGCAGCGGTCGACGTCTCTGGTACGCGTAGCTCTTTTGACGAGATTGGGCAGCTTTGAGGTTCTCTTGTATTATCCGAACTCTCTCTTCGGCTTCATTGACAAGATCAACCCCGAACGTTACTCGTTCACCGGATTCGCACCAGTTCAATGGTGTACGGCACTTCCGGCCGTATAGAGCTTCATATGGTGCCATTTTGATGCTCATCTGATATCCGTTGTTGTACGAGAACTCCGCCAGTAGTAAGTGATCATCCCAGCTCTTACCGTGGTGGATGGCACATGCTCTTAGCATATCCTCTAGTATTTGATTCACCCTCTCAGTTTGCCCATCGGTTTGAGGGTGATATGCAGAGCTCCTAATCAACTTTGTCCCCAAGGAGGTGTGTAGCTGTTCCCAGAAACGGGCTACGAACAGCGATCCTCTATCTGACATAATGGTGCGGGGAACTCCATGTAAGCACAAGATCCGTGCTATGTACAGCTCCGCATACTGCTTTGCGTTGTACCTAGTATGCACAGGGATGAAATGTGCTGATTTGGTTAATCGGTCCACGATTACCCAAATCGAATCATGGTTGTGGGAGGTCATCGGCAACCCGACGATGAAGTCCATACTCAAGTCTTCCCACTTCCATGCCGGTACTTGCAATGGCTGCAACAGGCCTGACTTCTTCATATGGTCGTCCTTGACTCTTCGATACGTATCACACTCTGAAACGTACTTTGCGACTTCACGTTTCATACGTGTCCACCAAAACTTCTTCCGGAGATCTTGGTACATTTTATTACTGCCCGGATGAATAGAAAACTTGGACAAATGAGCTTCATCCAAAATTTTCCTCCGTAGTCCCATATCCCGGGGTACTACAATCCGGTCGTTAAACCACAAAGTACCCTCATCGTCCTTCCGGAAGCACTTCATTTCTCCATTGTCTATCCTCCTCCGTATGTGAGACATACCCTTGTCTTTTCGCTGAGCTTCCATGATCTCCTCTCGGATGGTGGGAATGAGAGCAAGATTATATAGAGCTCCATACGGGATGACACGGAGGCTTGGTTCTTCATCATCCATTTCAGCAATAGTTAGGTGATGGATATGCGCCTTACGACTGAGCGCATCGGCGACCACATTTGCCTTTCCTGGATGATAATGAATTTCAAGTTCATAGTCCTTAATGAGCTCTAGCCATCTTCGTTGCCTCATGTTCAATTCTTTCTGAGTGAAGATGTACTTCAAGCTCTTGTGGTCGGTGTAGAGGTGTACAAGATTTCCGAGCAAGTAATGCCTCCACATCTTCAAAGCAAGGACCACGGCAGCTAACTCAAGATCATGAGTTGGATAATGCTGCTCGTGAGTTCTGAGTTGACGAGATCCATAAGCGACCACTCGTCTTTCTTGCATCAGCACGCAGCCAAGACCGATGCCAGATGCATCGCAATAAACGTCAAATGGCTTCGTTGTATCCTGCTGAGCAAGAACTGGGGCTGTTGTGAGATGCTTCACTAAAGTCTTGAAAGCTTGTTCACACGCAGCACCCCACACAAATCTGGTATTCTTCTTTAATAATTCCGTCATCGGTTTAGCAATCTTGGAGAAACTCGGAATAAACCTCCGGTAGTAACCCGCTAAACCGAGGAAGCTTCGGATTTCATGTACTGACTTTGGTGACTCCCATTTCTGTACTTGGATAATCTTACTCGGATCTACAGCGATGCCCTCTGCTGAAATAATGTGTCCGAGAAAAGGTACTTGATTAATCCAGAATTCACACTTGCTGAATTTTGCATAGAGCTGATGATCTCGCAATCTTTGTAGCACAATATGCAGATGTTCAGCATGTTCTTCCTCTGACTTGGAGTACACCAAGATATCATCGATGAAGACCACGACGAATTTATCCAACTCCGGCATGAACACTGAATTCATCAGGTACATAAAGTGTGCCGGGGCGTTGGTCAAACCAAAAGACATAACGAGATACTCATACAGCCAGTATCTCGTTGAGAATGCCGTCTTCGGAATATCTTCTGCCCGGATTTTAATCTGGTGATATCCGGACCGAAGATCCATCTTTGAAAATACCTTCGCGCCCACTAATTGATCGAAGAGCATATCAATGCGAGGTAGTGGATACTTGTTCTTGATGGTAACGGCATTCAAAGGACGATAATCAACACAAACCGTAGTGTTTCGTCCTTCTTCTTGACAAACAACGCTGAACAACCCCAAGGTGACGAACTTGGTCGTATAAATCCCTTGCTCATTAGGTCATTCAGCTGTGTCTTCAATTCTGCCAGTTCATTGGGTGCCATCTTGTATGGCCTTCATGATATCGGTGTTGTTCCCGGTATGAGTTCAATCTTGAACTCAACGTCTCGTTCGGGCGGCATGCCCGGTAAATCGTCGGGAAACACATCCGGATACTCACGTACCACCGGAATGTCCTCTATCTTGACAGCTTCCGTGTGGTTCACTGTTGCAATCTGCTGCCGTCTGGCGCCCAGAATTAATACATGAAGACCGTGCTGTGGGGAGTTGAGCTCAACGGTCCTGGAGCTGATGTTAAGAACCGCTCTATGGTAATTCAACCACGACATCCCCAAAATGATGTCAATCTTCAGACCTTCAAGGGTAATGAGAGTCGTAGGGTATATTTTACCCCCCAAACAAAGAGGTGCTCGGGAGACAACCTCGCATGCGGTACTGCTGCCCCCGGGCGAAGATATGAGGTATTGCCTCTTTGTATAAACGGTTTGGAGCTGATGTTGAGCCACAAAAGATTGGCTAACGAAGTTGTGTGTGGCACCGGAATCAAAGAGAACTAAAACCGGTAGCTGATTCAGAGAAAATATCCCTGCTAAAGCGGCTTCTCCTTCCGGAACATCATCAATCACAGTATAGTGAATGTTGCCCCTTATCTGCCCTCCTATCTGCAGATTAAGGTACGGGTCGTATGGTTGTAAATATGATGACCCGCATCCTTGAATTCCCTCCGGACATTGCCTAGCATAATGGCCCTTACGCCCACAAGTAAGACACGGATGCCTCTCCGGTTCTTCGTTGACTTGCGGTGGACTGCTAGGTACATATGGCTGCAGCAATGGAGCACAAACCACCGTCTGATGCTGCGGCAGTGGAGGTGGTGCAAGTTGTAAAACTTGACCAGCAATCAATCTCTGAGGAGTTGATCGTACAGGTGGCCTCCATCTTTCATCGGTTGGCGTTTGATACACCAAACGGTACTTCTGAGGCACATGACTTGTGCTAGCCTGCTCGATCTTACTCATCTTTCTCTTCTCCGCTTGCCACTCAAGTGTCGGCTTCTCTTGAATGAAAGCCGCATTGACCATGTCGGTGTAACTGCCGTTATTGTGTACAGCCAGCTTTTCCCGTAATATGGCACTCAGGCCATGGAAGAATAGGTCACACCGTGCCTCTTCTTTCGCCACATATTCGGGAGCATATTGGGCCAAAAGATTAAATCTCCTGACATACTCGAGGACACTCATGTCCCCTTGCTTCAAGCCCAAAAATTCCTCCCGCTTTGCCTTGACAATACCTAGTGGTATGTAACGAGTATGAAAGGCTTCACAAAACTCTCTCCATGTTACTTGATGGCCCTCCGGAATGGTGGCAACATAATCCAGCCACCAGTTTCCGGCGGCCCCATGGAGTTGTTGAGCGGCAAACTTTGTCTTCTGGTATTCATCACACTTGAATACTGCAAATTTAGACTCCATGACACGAAGCCATTGATCTGCTTCCACAGGTTCGGTGGCTTCAGTAAAGATAGGCGGTTGAGTCGCCAAGAAGTCCAGATAAGCGTCCCGAGGTGGAACGACTTGTTGCGTGTTCTGGAGTACGCCTTGCTGTACCAAAGCTTGGAGTAAGCGTGTGTGTTCTTGTGTTGCTTCTTGGAGTAGCCTAGCATTCTCTTGATTAGACTCGACAACTCGAGGTTGTGGGGTAGTAGAGGACACTAAAGATAAAATTTGTCGTTTCTATGGGGGGTTGAGACGTGAGATACAGGATATTGTTGATTATAAGGAATGTAATACTGTCAACCAGTTGTTCCAGCTTGCTATGCTTGCAGAAAAGGAGTTACAGGGTCGTCAACAAAAGAACAAGAGCAGCAGCGGTGCCTCCTACACTCCATGCACGACAACATCTTCGGGGGCGTCCAAGTCATTCCGTTTTGATGCCCTTTCACCAAAACCAGCAGCCAAGCTTCCTTCTGGCAGCAACAACATTTCAGCAGCACCGAAACCACCACCTGCACGACCTGCAGATTCGGGTAAAAATTCCATGCAGGTACCCGCCAAAAGTGATTCATCCGTTGCTTCAACAGGACGCACTTCCGGCATTCAGTGCCACCGCTGTCATGGTCTTGGTCATGTGCAAAAAGATTGTCCTAGTCAGCGGGCATACGTGGCTACAGAAGAGGGAGGATACATCAGCACCTCCGATGTCGAAGACAACAATGATGATGAAGCTGCCACGGACAATGATGAGGGACATGTTTTTGGGAGTGAAGACACATCAGCCTACATGAACATCATTGTGCGGCGGGTGCTGAACACACCGGTACAACAACTTGATCGATTACAACGCCATAATTTGTTTCAAATTTTCTTTGTCATCAAGAACCAGCGAGCACGTGTCATCATTGATGGAGGAAGCTGCAACAACTTGGTGAGTTCTGAATTGGTCAAGAAGCTTAGCTTGAATACACGACCACACCCACATCCGTACTTGTCGAAGTGTGTGGTCGACAATTCCCCCGGACCTGCTCTGGGCAGCTTGCGGAGGTTCTTTTTCGGAGGGGCTAGTCGCTTGTGGAGAGCTTCAGCGTAAGGGACGAGTGAGGGAGAAGCTTGACACGGCGAGTTTTACGTGGTTCGGGTCGCCGGAGCGTAAAGCCCTACGTCCACGGTGAGCAGAGGTGCTCGCTGTATTGCTTGTTGCTCAGAACCGGAGTTCTGAGCTTGAGGGTGAGTTATGTCTAGGGTGCGAGTTGCTGGAGTGCGAACCCTTGCTAACGTTGCCTACCCGATCCTTTTATAGTCCAAGGCTCGAGCGGCTTACAAGGGGGGGCCCGGGACCCGACAGGTGGTCCTGGGGAGATTGCCTGCCGACTATCGTATCTGCAGTTATGTCGGTAGTTGTCTCTAGCGAAGGCTTCCGAGTCTTCGTTCTGACGCCCTGCCCATGCTGCAAGCTAGTCGTAGTGGTTGATGACGGCGGGGGCGGCAGGGGATGTCTTGTCGCTGTTTTTATTGGCTGGCAGGATCTGACATGGTGGGCCAGTCTGCGATGCGACTGGGTGTAACGGCACCTGACAGAGGCGTGCTCCGCGTATTCGCGTCTTGGGAAGGCGCGGGCCTTGAATACCTTGTACGGGCAAGGTATGGTGCGTCTTTACACCTGCTGCCTACCGCGCGGGGACAGGCAGCGCCGTCCTGCTGGCCACGTGGCGGGCCCGGAGCTCTCCTCTGAGGAGAGGGAAGTCCGGCCCCGCGGGACACGTGGAGCCTTCGGACCTCTCCCCGCGGAGGGGGAGGTCCGGCTTCTGTCGGCCATGTGGCGGGCCCGGAGCTCTCCTCTGAGGAGAGGGAGGTCCAGCCCCACGAGACACGTGGCGCCTTCGGAGCTCTCCCCGCGGAGGGGGGTGGTCCGTCTGCTGCTGGCCATGTGGCGGGCCCAGAGCTCTCCTCTGAGGAGAGGGAGGTCCGGCCCTGCTGGACACGTGGTGCCTTCGGAGCTCTCCCTGCGCAGAAGGGCGAGATCCTTAGGCATTTTCCCTTGTGCACGGGGGTACCCCATATCGAGGGTACCGACAGTGGCCCCCGGGCCCATCTCGGGGGAGATAGCGAGCTCGAGGTGGGGCCTCCGTCTCTTCTGTTCCGCGCACTTCCTCTAAGTCCCGCATTGACCGCTGCCGGAGCACGAACAGTCGTGGGATCGTGGGAGCATGCGCCCACTTGATGGTTGCTTTTACTGCGGCGGTTCCCAAGGCTGCCACTTCTGCATGTTGCGGCGCTTTCTTTGGGAACCATCGAAGCGCCTTGCCGGCTCGTCTTCATGGGAGACTGACTCCTTGACCCACCACTTCAGCTGGGCGGCTTGGGTCCACCTTTCATCGGCGCTCGGTCTTGGAGCCGAACTGGTTGCCCATGGGGTGTATTCGATGAGTTTCGAGTCGCTTCGAATCGCACCCGGGATGTTTTAAAAAGGGGATCTTACCCACATCACGGCTTCCCTTCGCACTTCCCAGCGCTTTTCCTTGGATTCTTGCGCCCTTGTCTTCCCTGTCGTCGAGCTCTTCCCTGTCATGGCTTCCAACCCGCCCCCAGAGAAGAAGCGCGCTCGATCTCCTCCGGCGGCGGCGTCTGCACCAAGTCAGGGATACAGGGTGCCTGCACCTCCTGCTTCTGGAGATGTCGCTCCGTCCGGTGGCGACCCCAAGAGGTCCCGGGCTCATCATCCTGACGGGACTCCTCTTAAGCGACAACAGGCCGAAGGTACCCGGACGCCGCGCCCTCCCTCCTCAAGCAGTGGAGTCTCCAGGGAACCTGTTGATGCGTCGAGGGGAGCTTCTGGAGCGTCCCCTGCTCCGTCAGTCCAGGCGACTGCGGAGCGGCCGTCGATGGCGACGGCGGGCTCTGGGGGTCCTACCCCGGCTTGGAAGTCGGGGTTCAGGGCCCGTTGGAGTGCTCGCGTTTCTTGGCCGTCCCCGACTGATGGGGAGTCTGCGCAGTTGCGCTCGGAAACCGAGACAGCTGCCGCGGCCCCCAAGCCAGTGCAAGTTCCTCCTGTTCCGGTCTGCCCGGATTCTACGTCAGCGCCAACTCCTTCCACTCGTCCCTCTCCATGGGCTGAGGGGCCAGCTGTCAGTGAGGGTTCGGCGGGTCCTGCTGTCGAGGTCCCGGCGCCAGCTTCTCCTGACCGGCGTCTCATCTCGGCCCCCGGCGCGTCGTCCTTTCTTGGGGACGATGTGATGGAGGCAGTGTTATCCTAAACGGCCTGTTTAAACGTGTTTAAACGCTAAACAGAGGGCAACTGCATAGTTTAGCCCCTAAACGTTAGATTAAACGGTTGACCCGTTTAAATGGGTCAACGCCCGTTTAAACAGGCTAAACGGGCTAAATGAAACGTATTTTAAACGTGTTTAGAACCGTTTAGGCAAAGTGAACTTACAATTCTAAGTCAGATCCAGATTTCAAATTAATATCACAAAATTGATTAAAATCAAAACATTTTCTAAGCTTCACTTAAACACATTAGAAGTTATATTACTTGTGTTTCAAAAAATATAATAAAAACAACATTAGCAGCTGAAGGTTAAAATATTTGTTTAGTTTACTACATGCACAATTTTTCAGTCTCAATATTATTATTTTGTGGTCTGATATTGTGATTGTCTCTTTAATTTTTATATAATGTCGAAGTTAAATTTATTCCTGTTTCCTAACATAAATTTGAACTTGATTTCAACATCTACCATAGAGCAGAATAGTAAAAAATATTTTTTCTTGCTGCTACAGTACACACCGTTTAATCCGTTTAAACACCGTTTAAACGCCGTCTAAACCTTCTAGACGGTAAACAGAGCTTCACCGACTGTTTACCGTTTACCGTTTAGGATAACACTGGATGGAGGAGATCAGGGGTGCCGCTCCGGCCTCTGCTGCCCCACTGCCCCTGGCGGATGCCTTCGTGCTCGCCCAAGCGAGCGTCCGGCAGGTCCTGGCCGCGCTTGGTCATGAGCGAGAGGAGCAGGCGGTTGAAAGGGATCGCCTCCTCATCTGGGGGAACCTTTTGCGGGAGCGGACCGCGAAGGTCAGGGGTGAGCTCGACTCCAGGCGAGAATCGCTTGACATCATGGAAGCGCTCCTCAACCGGCAGAAGCGGGTTGTCGACCGTCTGAACTCCGAGACGCGGCGGCTCCGCAGGGAGGCCCTTGAGGTGCATGCCCAGGCTGAGGAGAGCCTCTCTGCCGTGGAGGAGGTGCAGCAGAGGTTGGAGCGCCGTAAGCGCGCCGTTGAGGACCAGGAGCGCTCCACGGCAGCCGAGGCGAAGAGGGTCGCCGCGCGGCTGGCGGCAGGCGAGGACGACCTGCGAGCTCGGACCAGGGAGCTAGAGGCCCAGGGGGCTGACCTTGCCATGAGGGAGGAGCAGGTATCCCGGGAACGCCAGGCGATCCTGGATCGGGAGCTGGCTGTTGACTTTCGGGCTTCAGAGTTGGAGCGGCTTGCCCAGTCTCTCCGCCTTCGGGAAAGCTCCCTAGCGGCCAAGGAAAAGGAATCCTCCGAGGGAAGCCGCGACGCCCTGCGAGCAGCCCGCCGCGAGGTAGAGGAGCTATTGGCCTCGCGGTCCTTCGAGGCCCGTGCGGTCTCGAGCTTCATCGACCAGGCGGGGTCCGCCTTGGTCCCTCTTGGCTTCAGCCCGGTGAAGGCGGCGTCTTCTGCACTGAAGGTGGCTGAAGTGATCCCCGCACTGGAGTCACTCGGCGCCAAGCTGAGCAGGCTGGACTCGGTGGTCGCCAGCGAGCTTGAGGCAGAGGGACGGGGCCTGGCCTTGGGGGTTGCTATGCATGTGTTGACATGCTTCAGGAGCCGGGACCCTTCTTTCTCACTGGAGCCAGCGAGAGAGGGCCCTGCCGCGGAGCGGGAGGAGACCGCCAGGGCTGAAGTCGGGGATGTGGCCGCCCTTGTAGCCTCCAGGTTCCGGCGCGAGCCAGGGGGACCCTAGGGCTTGTTTCTTTCTTTTTATCGAGTCTGTAGTCCAGCTCATGGAGCCATGAATAAATAGACTCTCTTGAATATTTGTGCCTGTGATGCTTTTTGTCTTCTTCTTGGTTTTGCCTGGCCGAGCCCTTAGCTCCGCAAGGTACTCAGAGGCCTTCACCAATCTCGAAGCTCTGCACAGACACCTTCCCCGGGTCCTTACTGTATTAAGGGCCCCGGAGGTCTCCGGAGCTCACCCCGTGAGGATGGGGGGGTCCGGATCTGCTGGCCACGTGGCGGTCCCGGAGCCCCCCTCTAAGGAGAGGGAGGTCCGGCCCCGCGGGACACGTGGAGCCTTCGGAGCCCCCCCGGAGGGGGAGGTCCGGCTTCCGCCGGCCACGTGGCGGGTCCGGAGCTCCTCCTGAGGAGGCGGGATCTCCGGCCCCGCTGGACACGTGGGGCCTTCAGGCCCCGTCCCTTTTGAAGGGGCGAAACCCGGACCTTCTGGTTCGGCGTTGGAGTAGTCGATGGCTCCTTGCCCCCCTCCTCATGTAGCCCCCGTAGCTATAACCTAGAGGTCCTGCACACAGGTAGAGGAAACGTGATTCTCTTCGGGCGGTCCTCCCTTTCCCGTCTCTTAGTCTTATTCGTCTTATGGTCCTAGTCCGGTATACGGGACTTGGGCAATTCTGTGCGCGAGGCACTGGGGCTCCGGCTCCCTCCAAGGTCCAGGTACGATCGTCCGGCCCCTAGTACCGGACCGTTCGTCGGGGAAGTAGAGTGCACAGGCTTTGGGTACGGAACCAGGCAAAGCGGTTGTACTCCCCTGGACCTCCGGAGGGCAGGGTGCGCACGCTTTGGGTACAGAGCTGGCTAAGCGGGATACGCAACCTGGACCCCCCGTTCACGGCGCCGGCCTTTCCTATAGGTGACCAACTGGCACCGCAATACCTGACTGGGGGAGGCCCGAGAGGCCCCCCTAGCCATCGGCAGGTGCCTCAAGGGCAACCGCCTTCGGTAGGATAGCAAATGCTGACTATGGATGAGCGCGGGAAAAGGGGAGCTAAATGTACGGTGATCATACATAGAAAGTGCCGTCATAAAAACTAATACGTAATTTAAATGAGCACATGAGAGAGAGCGAAGTAGAACAGGTTTCTGAGTAAATGCCCATAGGGGGAAGTCAGGCTGTACATGGAGGCAACGACCCGCCTCATTAAGAAGGTAAGCAAGACTCTACGCGCTTAGGGTCGGAACCAGGCCAAGCTGGACGTAGTCCTGGACCGTCCCCTGAGACTTAGCTGCCCCGAGCGCTGTTCCTAGACTCTATGGGATTTATTACAGAAGGGTATGGCCCTGTTCTACTAACGCTCAGGAGGTAGGACTTACAGTGTTGTTCCATGCCAAGGGTTTGAGAACGGATCCCATCCTTGGTTGAAAGGCATGTGTACCTGGGACGGCAACTCTCGTGACTCGGAAGGGACCTTCCGGGCTGGGGGAGAGTTTATAGGTCCTTCGCGGGAAAGTGTGTGCCGCGGCACCAGGTCGCCTTCTTGCAGGTCCCTGACGCGCTTGGTCCTTCGGCGGTAGTGCTAGAGCACCAGCCGAGACCGTGCGTTGTGGGGTGTCACCTGCAGCCGGGCCTCGTCGATGAGGTCGCCATCTTCATGCTGGATCAGGTCCTGCGCGGCTTCTCCTAGGAGCCCCGGGGTACCCTCCCCTTCTGGCTAAGGCCTTCAAGGGGTAGGAGGACCCGGACTCTTCTTGGGAGACCCAAGGCATCTTTCCCCTTCTGGCTAAGGCCTTCAAGAGGTTGACAGACCCTGGGCGGCCCCCAGGAGGTACGGCCGAGGCACAGAGGCGTGCACTCGGGTGGAGCTGGCCCGGTTCTGCACCGTCGGGGCTGGTGCTTGGGCTGCTGCCACTACTTGGAAATTCTCCAAGGTTGATATCGCAGGAGTGCAGTCTCCACGAACTTTCCGTGGCGGCCGTAGCTGGCTACTGCCCCGGCTCGTCATCACCGGAGCTGGAGTCGTCACCGTTGTGCACCGTCTTTATGACGCGTTGAGGCTCCTGAAACCCCACCTGGTGGCTGATGCTGACTGAGGCGTCGACCTTCTGCTTGCCCTCCCTCAGAGGGAGGGGCGGAGCATCAGCTCTCAGCCGCCTCCCTTTACGGAAGCGCTCTGCAAGCCTCTGGATGTCCCAGCACTCGGCAGCAGTATGATTGCTGGTGCCATGCACGGGGCATAGCTCGCCTTAGTCACCATCTGGGGCTGGTGACTGTCACTGCCTTTTGTCGGGGCGCGGCCCCCGAGCCCCACTGGGTGCCGCTGCTGCGGCAACTAGGGCCGCGGCCGGTGGCTTCATCTTGCCACCGCCCCGGTTCTTGATCTTCTTGCTGCTTCCATAGGAAGCAGAGCCAGATCCGGGCTGTCCTCCTGACTCGGAGGCTGGCAGGGAGTGCCAGTTCCGCCCTTCTGCTGCTCTGGCGCACTTGTCTGCCAAGCTGAAGAGCTCTGAGATGTCGCGGACTTCTCTGGTCACGAGCTTCTCAAGCATCTTCTTGTCCCGGACGCCTTGCCGGAACGCTACCACCACGAAAGCACTTTGAATGTGTGGGATGGTGTTCCGTACCTGGGAGAACCGCTGAATGAAAGAGCGCAGCGACTCCCCAGGTTGTTGCTGGATGGCATGGAGGTCGAGCTCCGTGCCAGTCCGGGTGTAGGAGCTGCCGAAGTTCGCGGTGAACTGCCGGCAGAGCTCCCCCCAGGAAGTTATGGAACCCTGGGGGAGGTTCATGAACCAAGACCGGGCTGGGCCGGTCAAGGCGACGGGGAAGTAGTTGGCCATGACGGCCTCGTCCCCTCCTGCAGCAAGGACAGTGGTGGAGTAGATCTGGAGGAACTCCGCCGGGTTGACGATGCCGTCGTACTTCTCGGGCAGGTGCGGCCGAAACTTGCGCGGCCACCTCGCGAAGCGAAGGTGGGGCGCTAGGGCCTCACATCCTGCTCCTGTTGCTGCAGGCGTTGGTGCCGCGAACGCTTGGTTCGCTGCTGGCACTGTGTACCCCGGTATGGGCAAGGCTGCACCATAGATCGGGGGCGCCGTTTGCAGGGCATATGGCTGTGGCATATGCTGCGTGGCGTTTGCCTGGGGCAGAGATCGCGTGGCGAAGGTCTGTGCCTCAGGCAGGGTCGAGGCTGACGCCATGCTGTCGCCGGCCTCTTGGTTGCGACGCCTTCTTGACGTTGCTCGAGGAACACTCGGGCATCTTGGCCCAAGTGGAATCGTTCCAGCTCTGTCCTCAGGTCCGTCGATGGGAGACTGGTGGAGCTGGAATCCGCTGTCTGCCCGTCAACCGTTGGCGTGCGCATCAGTGACACAGCTGGTTGGCCGGAGCGTCGTCCCCGCCGAAGTCGAGGGTTTACGGCGGCGACGACAAGATGGTCTACCTCGTGAATCCACTGCTGGGTCGCTGACTGAGGCGTGTCCCCAGCAGGTGGATTGCGCAATAGCGCTCTTGCTGCAGCTAGCGCGCCCGCATGGGGAACGCTCAGCACTGCAGAAGATCTCACGCTAGCCGGAGCCTGCATTGCCGGAGTCGGCGTTGCCGGAGTCGGCTGCTGGCTTCCAGCTTGCGCCGACACACTCCGTCCTGAGTGTGTCGACACGTATCCCCCGCTAGTCACGGTCCGTCGTGAATGCGGGGGAGGAGAGCTTGCCGCTGAAGGAAGCTTCGTCATCTTCGTCCGCAGAAACTCGTCGCGCGAGGAAAAAGCCCCTACCTGGTGCGCCAAATGTCGAAGTGTGTGGTCGACACTTCCCCCGGACCTGCTCTGGGCAGCCCGCGGAGGTTCTTTTTCGGAGGGGCTAGTCGCTTGCGGAGAGCTTCAGCATAAGGGACGAGTGAGGGAGAAGCTTGACACGGCGAGTTTTACGTGGTTCGGGTCGCCGGAGCGTAGCGAGTTTTACGTGGTTCGGGTCGCCGGAGCGTAAAACCCTACGTCCACGGTGAGCAGAGGTGCTCGCTGTATTGCTTGTTGCTCAGAACCGGAGTTCTGAGCTTGAGGGTGAGTTATGTCTAGGGTGCGAGTTGCTGGAGTGCAAACCCTTGCTAACGTTGCCTACCCGAGCCTTTTATAGTCCAAGGCTCGAGCGGCTTACAAGGGGGGGGGCCGGGACCCGACAGGTGGTCCCGGGGAGATTGCATGCCGACTATCGTATCTGCAGTTATGTCGGTAGTTGTCTCTAGCGAAGGCTTCCGAGTCTTCGTTATGCCGCCCTGCCCATGCTGCAAGCTAGTCGTAGTGGTTGATGATGGCGGGGGCAGCAGGGGATGTCTTGTCGCTGTGTTTATTGGCTGGCAGGATCTGACATGGTGCGCCAGTCTGCGATGCAACTGGGCGCAACGGCACCTGACAGAGGCGTGCTCCGCGTATTCGCGTCTTGGGAAGGCGCGGGCCTTGAATACCTTGTACGGGCAAGGTATGGTGCGTCTTTACACCTGCTGCCTACCGCGCGGGGGCAGGCAGCACCGTCCTGCTGGCCACGTGGTGGGCCCGGAGCTCTCCTCTGAGGAGAGGGAGGTCCGGCCCCGCGGGACACGTGGAGCCTTCGGACCTCTCCCCGTGGAGGGGGAGGTCCGGCTTCTGTCGGCCACGTGGCGGGCCCGGAGCTCTCCTCTGAGGAGAGGGAGGTCCGGCCCCGCGAGACACGTGGCGCCTTTGGAGCTCTCCCCGCGGAGGGGGGTGGTCCGTCTGCTGCTGGCCACGTGCGGGCCCGGAGCTCTCCTCTGAGGAGAGGGAGGTCCGGCCCCGCTGGACACGTGGCGCCTTCGGAGCTCTCCTTGCGGAGAAGGGCGAGATCCTTAGGCATTTTCCCTTGTGCGCGGGGGTACCCCATATCGAGGGTACCGACGGTACTATATTAAACGGTTGAATGATTCTGGAAGAGCTAAGATAACACAAACTTGCAGAATTCCGTTTTCCATTGGTACATATGTTGATTTCGTTGATTGTGATGTGGTACCCATGCAAGCGTGTTCACTTTTATTGGGTCGACCTTGGGAACATGATAAGGATGCTTTGCACCATGATAGAAGTAATAAATATACTTTTATGCATAAAGGAAAGAAAATTATTTTGATACCTTTGACTCCTGCTGAAATTGTACAAGCTGATAGGGAGAGAGCTGGAATTTCTAGTAGTTCTAAATCAGAAAATCAACAAGTCATTAATTCTGTGTTACCACCAAATAATGAGATATCTGCACCTAGTTCTAAGACTGAGGGAATTAGATTGAAGGGTCGTGTAATGCTTGCTACAAAATCAGACCTTGCTGAAATTTCTGATCATGATATTTGTTGTGCATTGGTGTGCAAACAAGTTTTGTTCTCCATTGATGATATTGCTAGATCTTTGCCTCCAGCAGTTACTAACTTGTTGCAAGAGTATGAGGATATTTTTCCAGCTGAGATACCCCCGGGACTTCCACCTTTGAGAGGGATTGAACATTAAATTGATTTGATTCCAGGTACAATTTTGCCAAACCATGCTGCATATAGGACCAACCCCGAGGAGACTATAGAAATTCAGCGGCAAGTCCAAGACCTTTTGGACCGTGGGTATGTACATGAAAGCCTTAGTCCTTGTGCTGTTCCTGTACTTTTGGTTCCTAAGAAAGATGGTACTTGGCGTATGTGTGTTGATTGTAGAGCCATTAACAACATTACTATAAGGTATCGTCATCCTATTTCTAGGTTGGACGACATGCTTGATGAGTTGTGTGGTTATATAATTTTCACTACGATTGACTTGCGTAGTGGTTACCACCAAATAAGAATGAAATTGGGAGATGAATGGAAAACAGCTTTCAAAACCAAATTTGGGTTGTATGAGTGGTTAGTAAGGCCTTTTGGTTTAACTAATGCACCAAGTACATTCATGCGTTTGATGAATGAGGTTTTGAGAACTTTTATTGGAAAATTTGTGGTGGTTTACTTTGATGATATCTCGATTTATAGCAAGTCATTGGATGAACATATGGATCATTTACATGTTGTTTTTAATGCTTTGAGAGATGCACGTTTATTTGGTAACCTTGAGAAGTGCATCTTTTGTACGAAGCGAGTTTCCTTTCTTGGCTATGTTGTGACTCCACAGGGAATTGAGGTGGATGAGATGAAAATTCAAGCGATCAAGAGCTGGCTAATACCTCAAGCCATCACACAGGTAAGGAGTTTTCTTGGTCTTGCAGGTTTCTACCGACGTTTCGTCAAGGATTTTAGCACTATTGCTGCCCCATTGCATGAGTTGACTAAGAAAGGTGTGGTGTTCCATTGGGGGAAAGCACAAGAGGAGTCCTTTGACACCTTGAAGGACAAGCTTACACACGCACCATTGCTGCAACTTCCTGATTTTAGTAAGACTTTTGAACTTGAATGTGATGCTAGTGGAGTTGGCATTGGTGGTGTCTTACTGCAAGGTGGTAAACCGGTTGCATACTTTAGTGAAAAACTTAATGGTCCTGTCCTGAATTACTCCACATATGATAAAGAATTTTATGCTCTCGTACGATGCTTGTGTCCTGGCCTGGCGCAGTGGTAGAGTCTCTCCACTTGTGTCCTGTAGGTTCTGGGTTCGAATCAGCCTCCTTGCAAAATAAGCAAGGGGAAGGCTGCCTAGAAATTCCCTTCCCCAGACCCCACAATGTGTGGGAGCTTTCAGCACTGGGTATGCCCTTTTTTTACGATGCTTAGAGACATGGCGTCATTATTTATGGCCTAAAGAATTTGTTATTCATTCTGATCATGAATCAATAAAGCATATTCGTTCTCAAAATAATTTGAATCGTAGACATGCAAAATGGATTGAATTTATTGAGTCTTTTCCTTATGTCATTAAACATAAGAAAGGGAAGGATAATTTGATCGCTGATGCATTGTCTAGACGATATAATTTGATTGTCAAATTTTTGGACTTGAATCAATTAGAGAACAATATGCTCTTGATGCTGATTTTAAAGATGTGTTGCTGCATTGTAGAAAATGTCATACCTGGAATAAATTTATATTGGATGATGGATTCTTGTTTAGAGCTAACCGCCTATGCATTCCAGTTGGTTCCATTTATCTTTTGTTATTACAGGAGGCACATGGTGGAGGTTTGATGGGCCATTTTGGCGCAAAGAAGACGGAGGATGTTCTGGCCACACATTTCTTTTGGCCAAAGATGAGGAGAGATGTAGAGCGGTTTGTGGCTCGCTGCACCACATGTCAGAAAGCTAAGTCCCGTTTGAATCCACATGGTTTATACATGCCTCTTCCCACTCCTTCCATTCCTTGGGCGGATATCTCTATGGACTTTGTTTTGGGATTGCCTAGGACTAAGAGGGGGAGTGACAGCATTTTTGTTGTGGTGGATCGTTTTTCTAAGATGGCACATTTTATACCGTGTCAGAAAAGTGATGATGCTGTACATATTGCCGACCTTTTTTTCAAAGAGATTGTTCGCTTGCATGGTATGCCTTCTACTATTGTTTCAGATCGTGATGCTAAATTTTTGAGTCACTTTTGGCGCACCCTATGGAACAAGTTAGGTACAAAACTGTTGTTCTCTACAACATGTCACCCACAAACTGATGGGCAAACAGAAATAGTGAAGCGCACTTTGGGCACCATGTTGAGAGCTGTTTTGAAGAAAAATTTAAAGATGTGGGAAGAATGTTTGCCACATGTGGAGTTTGCATACAATCGGGCAACACATTCTACCACCAAGGTAAGTCCTTTTCGGGTAGTGTATGGATTTAATACTCATGCTCCTATTGATATCTTGCCTTTACCTACTAGTGAGAGAACTCATAATGATGCAAAGGAACGTGCTGATTTTATTTTGAAAATTCATGAGACCACTAAACACAATATTGAAAAGATGAATGAAAAATATAGAATTGCTGGTAGTAAAGGTAGGCAGGAAGTTAGACTTGAACCGGGTGATTTAGTTTGGTTACACTTGAGAAAGGATAGATTTTCAGAACTGAGAAAATCTAAATTGATGCCTAGAGCTGATGGTCCTTTTAAAATACTTGAGAAAATTAATGATAATGCATATAAACTTGAGTTGCCTCCCGAGTTTGGGGTTAGTCCCACCTTTAACATTTCAGATTTGAGGCCATATTTGGGAAAAGAAGATGAGCTTGAGTCGAGGACGACTCCAATGCAAGAGGGGGAGGATGATGTGAACATCACTCCTGCAGATATACACAGCACTCACATGGTATACATGCAAGGTCCAATTACTAGAGCTCGAGCACGACAATTGAATTTAAAGGTGACCTCGTTCCTGAACAATTCTTTATATGTGAATTTTGAGAGTATGTTGCTACCTAATGGATTAATTATGATTAGGAACCATGGAGAGGACATGGAGATACATGGAGAGGGGTTTGGAGGCGTGGGGGACCAGAAAATACGCCAACAAGAAGTTAGAGACCGAGCCCAACTCAAACTCGAGTCCAACCCGGGCCCAGGAGCAGTCCACCTTAAAATGGATGCACAGGAGGCATACGGACTCCGTTTTTTACGTTCTACATATGCACGGAAATCTGAGAGGATAAACTTTCCAATGGAACTGGCCCCACATCAAAATTCCCTCTGAGTCGACAGAAAACTTCGAAACAATATAAAGTTTAGAGTCTGTCAGGGTGTTGCATCACCTAGTTGGGCCATTGGGCCATGTATCGAGTCCAAGTCCATTATGTACGTGTCTTAGGGTTAGGTCACGACCCCAGCACCCCCCTGGTCATCCTCCACCTCCTTTATACCCCCTAGCCGCCGTCACAAACAGCTGGGTTTTGCTTAGATTATTCTGTCAAGAACAGTTTCGCCGTTCATCGGTTTGTGAGACCCCAACTTGAGTGATTCATATCTTTCAGCAATTTGGTTGCATTCTTTCTTGTTCTTGCTTGTGTTCTTTGATTAGCAGGCAAGGATTAGCCTTCTTGGCGAGGTCAACCGAGCAATATAGGTTGATAACTGAGGAGACATGGTGCTGCGATTGCAGGGTTCAGAACGTGTTGTTCGGAAGCCGGATCGATTTGTGTCAAGTCTCCACCAAATCGAGAGTTATCAGAACCTTTTGGAAGATCGGGACCCCTGTACACATCACCCGTCATATCGATATTAGGCTAGTATCTTGCAGCAAAGGACACGCCTAATCATTCATCCTTAGTTCAGATTTTAACCCAAGTTAAATGTTCAGGAATCTGAAATTTAGTGAGCAATATTTGATGGCACATATGTTGTAATACAATTAAAACATAACAGCACTTATATCATCACATTTATCTCCGATATTTACTACGTCACAACACAGTAAACAAACAGTATTCATGACCGCGAGGGATGGCGAATCGACTCGATATACACCTGCATGGATACCTGAATAGCATGTCAGGTACACCCATCCTCGGAGCTGCGACGGCATGCTCAACCGATGTCGTACGGGACAACCTTTCACCCGACAGCCCAAACGTCGAATCGATCGCTCCGAAACAGGCAGGAGGTTCTCTACACCGAGCAACTTTGTGCCCGTTAGCGGATTTTCACCTTGCTGCTCTCAACCTACACCTATAAATTGGTGTGTTATGCCTCGACACCCGGAGGTATGGGCTACATCAGTTTATTGGACCCCATATATCCGATATGCCTTTGGTACATTCAAACTTATTTAGCGGGGCCGCACACGGATTGGTCCTCAATCGACACGAGCAGGGCTACGCACACAAGACTCCATCTTTTTGCATCCTACACCCCTGCCTGGTCTCATTTTTTTCATACTATGTGTATCTCACATCTAGAACCAATCCCGTATGAGGCTAACCCTATACTTGCGAGTAGATTCCAACTACTCGACTTGTACTGAATCCTATGAAATAGTAAGTAGTGCATATTCTACTCAAGGCTTTAGACACTACCCTCACTCTCTTTAGTATGATCTGATTATGCAAGTGGGGTATCAAACATTATAAACCTAATGCACATGCTACCTCACACTATAGTGATACAAATAAAAAACTCTTTAAATTGTTTTAAATGCAAACCGGGGCTTGCCTTGTTGCTGGAAGTCAGTGGGGTCATTGCACGGAGGAATCACGTCCAAGGCCTCCAGTGCTTCCTCGAACTCGGCAACTAATCAAAATGCAAACAATACACATGATTAAGTATTAATAGTATAAGAACAGTTATAAATGACTTGTATACAACTTGAACTCTAATGGACTTAGGATTTTTATAGAGAATCCCACATGACACTCAGGTATGGCTAGCAAAAATTCAGAGAAAGTTAATTAAGTGTGTGCTCTAAAGAATTCCCTAAGTCATTTTCCTTCTCTAAATTAATAATCCAAACTTGAAAGTTTGTCATGCTGCACACTTGGATTTTCAGAAACTTTAGAGTTTTCTGAGTTCCTGGTAATTGGTTTCACTAAATTTGAAGCTTCCTACAGGAAGATATGGTATTCCTAAGTTTGGATAAAAGCTGAGATATGTTTTTCCTAATTTTCTTGGACTAGAATGAATTGGAACACCATTAGACCCAGTAAATTAAGTCCAATGCTGCTCAAGTTTTTACTGAAGATCAGTAGATTTATGAAAGACAATCTGGCGAAAACTGGGCAATTTCCATAACAGGGATCTCCTCGAATTAAATTTCAAAGATTTAAATTTGAATATTTTTGGAGAAAATTCCAGGGATTTTCATGCCAATTTCTTTGCATCACTGCAAAGTAATGGTTAAGAGGAATCCAACAAAATTTGTTTCACAAATTGTGTACAATCCTACTGAAAGTTATAGGGTTTCAAAGTTCAGCCCAATCTGAAATCGGGAAAAGTTTAAATCCCTGACACTAAGCCCCACTCACTGAGCTATCCACTCAGACGGCAGCAACACTGAGGCCACAGGGTTAATCCCATGCTGTCACAGAAGATCCCCATGCCATAACATATCCTCCAGCGTGTGGGGAACCCCTTCCGGGATCCACACTCCAGGATACACATTCGGTGGTGCCGTGCGATGCGGCACCCAACAACATACACGAAAAGAAACCATAAACATACAAAGTCTTTTATTTATCAACATAGGGTCATTTACAAAATAATGTACCACGAAGGTACACGCAGCGGAATATACATAACTCATACTCTCGGTCCTAACTATGCAAAAGAGAAGACGTCCAGCCGGCGGACGCTTCTTACTAGATTCCACAAAGATGAGTGCAGCGGCAGTGTTTCCGGTGAGTCTCTGATGTCTCACCGAACAACCATCTTCATAGCAAATTTTATATCACCTGGAAAACACTAATAATGCAACCGTGAGCACAATGGCTCAGCAAGACTTAACCGACACTCATAAACCATGAAACTCTACATGCGGGGATTAATAACATAGGAAAGGTATGATGCAATAAAGACACGCCTACATGTTAATCCTTACTTTCAGTTTAATAGCAGCAGATTTTTATGCCTTAGGCAGCCCTCACATCGGAAGTCCACAATCAAACAAGAAACGTTTTCCTCTGATGTGGTGATGCCCACAGTGGAATATAAACTTAGTGAGCTCTACAACTATAGCATACATGGTTGGCAATACAATGAATTTAAGAACTTCACATCAGCAATGATTCATCTCACTTCATCTGAAAATAATTACTATGTCACAACTCAGTGTACTCATATAACCGTGAGGGACGGTGATTCGAATCAGGACACACCTGGAACACACGACACATACACCCGCCTCGAAAGACTCACACAAAAGCTCTTTCTTACGTTGTATGCAGCACCCTTTCACCCGTCACTCCAATGCCGAACCAGTTCTGCCGACCCATCAGAAGGGCCACTACGCGGAACGCATCGAAGTTGCTCCGCTAGTGGGTTCACACCTCTGACACCAACCCCCAAAGGACAGACGTATAATTTTTGACACGAGAGTACCCGAGTTACATCGGTTTCCTGGACCCCATAATTCCAGTATGCATCCGGTACTGTTCAAACTTGCTTAGCAGGGCGGCATAAGCATCAGTAGTTAACTGACACAAACCGAGCTACGGCAACACAGGCCCAACGTCCTGCTGCTCGTACTCTCTGCCAGGTCTCATTTTCCATTCCAGTTATTCCATTCTCTAGAATCATACCCCGCTGAACCAAAATCCTAACCTCGCGAGTAGCTTCCAACTACCCAACTTGTACCGGATCCTATACAACTTAAGCCTAGCAGAAAACTACACGAAGGTAACCTGTTCTACCCTTTAACTCCAAGAGTTTGTGGGTCATGCATTTGGAGTATCAATCACCTTGACCTAATGCACAATACATACTAGACCCATAAAAATGATACAAAGTAAAATATAAGTAAAAGTTGTGAAATGCAAACCAGGGCTTGTCTTATGTTGCTGCAGGTTTATTACTACTTTAAAGTCAGTATCTTGTCGACGGTTAAAGCCTCAACTTTCAGCTCCGAGTCGAGTTCCTCGTCGAACTCCTTCGTCGTGTTTCCTACCGATATGAATATGCACAAGTTTTATATTGCAAGTAAAGACATTATAAAAGAAAAGTGTTTTATGACTTAACAGGAGTTCAGATCAACTAAGACTTGACAGTTGGGTTGGTATATGTGCTGAACAGAGAAAGAATCATTTTGAGCATTGGAGGTTTTTGGAACTAAAGTTCAAAGAAATAGATAATGGACATAAATATAAAGATGGAACGAATTAGCAGAAAATTAGATAAGATGACCTCAACTTGCTCTGAAATTTTTACAGTGGTCCAAAGATCATACAGAGGTATGGCTTGCAAAATTTCAGACAAAGTTGATGTAAGATGTGGCCTAAGGAATTTTCTTAGCTATTTGGCTTCTCTTAATTCCTATGGTAATTCTAGGATCTTGTCATGCTCCAAATTTGGTTTTTCAGAAACTTGAGTCTTATGAGTCCATAGGATTTGGTTCATAGATATGGAATTTACAAGATTGGGTAAAAGTCTGGAAATGGGCTCTGTTTATTTTCCTATTTTTCAGAGACATACAGGATTGAAACCACATTTGGCCAAGCAAATGGAGTCCAATGCCTCTAAAATTCTTACTGGAGTTCAAGTATTTTTGAAAGAATGTCCTGCCCAAATTTGGGAATTTTCCAGTGAACTGAACTCTTGTAAAAATTCCTTGCCCCCAAACTCGCCGCATCCCCCTTTTGGACCACGGGCAACTCATCCCCCGGGGTCGCCCGAGGCCCCCGACCACCAAAAATGGGTCGGCGACGAGTGGCAGCGGCGGCGCACTGGTGCTAGGAGAGCTCAAATTCTTTGGATTTTCTTCCTAGAGCACCGTGGTTGATCCCTCATCACCGGCATGAGCTCAAATCAGCTCAAAAGTGGCTGTAAATAGGGGCTCATCGGCGACCTAGGGGCAAACCTGGCGTAGGCTCAAAATTCTCGAAGATCAGCGCCAAAACTCGATGAAATTTGATGGTTCTTGATCCTAGAGGAAAGTGGGAGTGTCCAGATCATGTTTGTAGCTCGGTTTAAGTGATGGTGGATTGATCACAACGAATTTTGAGTCTTGGTGCGGCTCGGTTCAATGATTACCGAAGCAATAATCGGAGAAATTTTCCACCATCGATGCATGAGAAGAGGAATGGTTTGCACGGTCGGTTTGCACACCTGAGGGCGGTACTTTTTGGTGTAGCACGTCAGGCACGAGAGAGATCATAGAGCTCGGGCGCCGGGGAACAGGGAGGGTCGGGGCGGCGGCTGTGTTCGCGTCGGGTGTGAGCGAGGCAGGGCGGTGGATGGCGAGAGGAGAACCGGTTCACGGGCAGGGAACGTGTTGATCACTGCTCTCGGTGTTCTCATCCGCGAGAATGAGGTGGCGCTCGGGCAACTTCGGTTGGTGCCGGCCGGGAGGTGGCGTGCGCGTGAGTGAAAAGCAGAAAAGACTTGTTGAGTAAGTTTAACACTTCACTGACAAGTGGCCCCATTTCTACCCTCTTCTTTACTTTCCAACTTCCATTTGAACTAGCAAACAAACTCCAAATTTGATCAAACTTGGAGGATAGGCCAAAAGGGATATGAGGAACACAATGGTGCACTCAAATTTGAATTTTGGTGAAGTTGGAATTTGAAACTGAGATTTAAATTCCAATTCAAATTTTCTCCCGTTTAAATTCCAACAACTAGGAAACCCTTTCTAAATAATCTGAAATTTTGCCGGGCTATTATTGGATGTGTGGAGAACCAATTTGTAGCTTTAGATCTTTGTGTTCGAAAGTTTTTGCATGTTTAACTTAGACTTGGAGCTCACACTTTTATATTCAAAAGTTTAAATTCTCTCATTTTCTCGGTGTCAATTGCAGCTCCACTTGTTAGAATTTTGGGATTTCACATCCCTCCCCCCTTAAAAAGGATCTTGTCACGAGATTCATAAAGAAAAGATAAAGCTGTAGAGAAGGAGTTACCGTATATGAGTGGACAGCAAGTTCGGATAGTTCGAACGGAGGTATTCTTCACTCTCCCATGTTGCTTCCTCCGTGGTATGATTACTCATTGCCCCTTAATAAAATTCGAGCATCCGATTTCTTGTTGACCGAGACTTTTCATCGATAATCCGGATTGGATGCTCGGTATAAGAGAGATCCGGCTGCAATGTCTCGAGATCTTCATTGCGGATAGCAGAAGTATCCTTGAGACATTTTTGAAGCTGAGAGACATGAAATATACCATGCACCCCAGTGAGATTTGTCGGTAGCTCAAGCCGGTAGGCTACAGGTCCACATTTCTCTGTGATAGCAAATGGACCGATAAACCGGGGAGCGAGCTTTCCTTTTACACCGAAGCGATGAACTCCCTTCATTGGATATACGCGGAGGTATACATACTCTCTGATGTTGAAGTTCAGCGGTCGACATCGCTGGTCTGCATAGCTCTTCTATCGAGATTGAGCAGCCTTTAAATTTTCTTGTATGACCCGAACTTGTTCTTCGGCTTCATTGACAAGGTCAATCCCGAATGTCACCCTTTCACCAGATTCGCACCAGTTCAGCGGTGTGCGACATATCCAGCCGTAGAGAGCCTCATATGGTGCCATCTTGATACTCGTCTGATAGCTTTTGTTGTATGAGATTTCCGCCAACGGTAAATAAGCATCCAATTCTTACCGTGCTGGATGGCACATGCTCTCACATATCTTCCAAGACTTGATTCACCCTATCGGTTTGTCCATCGGATTGAGGGTGACATGCGGAGCTTCTAAACAATTTTGTTCCCAAAGATGTGTGCAGCTGTTCCTAGAAACAAGAGATGAACAGTGCACCTCAATCAGAAACTATTGTCCTTGGGCCTCCATGACGGCATAAGATCCGTTCAATGTATAACTCCGCATATTTCTTGGCGTTGAATCCTAAATTTACCGGTATGAAGTGTGCGGACTTGGTTAATCGGTCAACGATTACCCAAACCGAATCATGCTTCCGAGATGTGAGTGGTAATCCGACAATGAAATCCATACTCACATCTTCCCACTTCCATGCCGCAATATGGAGGGGCTGTAGCAAACCAGGTTTCTTCGTGTGATCAGCTTTTACCCTCTGACACGTATCGCACTCGGATACGTATTTAGCTATTTCCCGCTTCATCTGTGTCCACCAAAACTTGTTTCTCAAATATTGGTACATCTTGTTGCTTCCTGGATGAATGGAAAATTTTGATAAATGAGCTTCGTCTAATATTTTCTTCTGAAGCTTAATGTCACGGGGCACGACTATATGGTTTTTGAACCATAGCATACCATTCTCATCTTTCCAGAAGCACTTAACTTCTCCTTTGTCTATTCTCTTCCAGATATGGGCCATGCCCTTATCTTTCTTTTGAGCCTCTACAATTTCATCTCAAATTGTAGGAATGAGGGCAATTAAACAATGACCCAGAAGGAACCAAGCGAAGGCTTGGTTCTTCTTTTTCCATTGCAGCCATGGTTAGATTATGAACATGTGATTTCTGACAAAGTGTATCGGCAACCACATTCGCTTTTCCAGGATGGTAATGAATCTCTATTTCATAGTCTTTAATCAACTCTGACCATCTTCGCTGCCTCATATTTTAACTCCTTTTGTGTGAAGATATATTTCAGACTTTTGTGGTCGATATAGAGGTGCACTAAGTTTCCAAGTAAATAGTGCCTCCACTTTTTTAGAGCAAGAACCACAGCAGCTAGCTCGAGGTCATGTGTTGGATAATTCTGCTCATGATTCTGAAGCTGCCAAGATCCATATGCGACCACTCGCCCTTCTTGCATAAGCACGCAGCCAAGGCCGATGCCGGATGCATCGCAATAAACATCAAAAGCCTTAGTCATATCGGGCTGCGCCAACACTGGGGCTGTTGTGAGGTGCTTCACCAATGCTTTGAACGCCTCCTCACATGCTTCACTCCACACATATTTCTTGCCTTTCTTCAGAAGTTCCATCATCGGTTTAGAGACCTTGGATAAATTCGGAATGAATCTCCAGTAGTACCCCGCTAAACCGAGAAAACTACGGACTTCGTGGAATGACTTTGGCGAACTCCAATTCAGCACTTAGATGATCTTGCTTGGATCAACTGTGATGCCCTCCGCAGAAATAATGTGCCCAAGAAACGGCACTTGGTTGATCCAGAACTCGCACTTGCTGAATTTTGCATATAGTTTGTGATCCCGTAGGCGTTGGAGCACAATATGCAGATGTTCGGCGTGTTCTTCCTCCGACTTAGAATATACCAAGATATCATCGATGAAGACCATGACGAACTTGTCCAGCTCCGGCATGAAGACTGAATTCATTAAGTACATAAAATGAGCCGAAGCATTAGTGAGTCCGAATGACATGAAAAGATACTCATATAACCCGTATCTCGTTGAGAATGCTGTCTTGGGTATGTCTTCTGCCCGGATTTTTATCTGATAATATCCGGACCGAATATCCATCTTCGAGAAAACCTTAGCACCCACTAGTTGATCGAAAAGCATATCGATACGTGGTAGTGGTTACTTGTTCTTGATCGTTACGGCATTTAGCGGACGATAGTCCACACATAGCATTAGAGTCTGGTCCTTTTTCTTGACGAACAGCGCGGAACATCGCCACGGTGATGAACTTGGTCGAATAAAGCCTTTGCTTAACAAGTCATTCAGCTGCTTTTTCAGCTCCGTGAGTTCCTTCGGTGCCATTTTATACGGCCTCCGAGAGATGGATGTGGTTCCTGGTGCTAGTTCAATTTTGAACTCCACCTCACGTTCGGGCGGCATGCCCGGTAGATCCTCAGGAAACACGTCCGGCTATTCCCGGACCACTGGAATGTCCTCCAGTTTCCTGGCTTCAACGGTGTGTACAGCAGTGACTTCCGGTGCAACATTTCTTAGAATCAACGTGTGTTGCCCGTGCTTCTTTGAATTCAGCTGCACCGTTCGTGGACTAATATCAAAGATAGCTTGGTGATGTGTCAACCAAGCCATTCCCAAGATGATGTCAATCTGCAAGCCATCCAGGATGATAAGAGTAGTAGGATATATCCGCCCATCCAAACATATAGGCGCTCGAGCAACAATTCTGCCCGCTGTCCTACTACCTCCCGGTGAATTAATCTGATAAGATGCGGCCAAGGTAGTTCAGGGTATTTCATGCTTAACCACATAATCTTTGCTGATAAAATCATGTGTGGCACCTGAGTCGAACAACACAAACTTGGGCTGATCACGTAGGCTGAACATACCCGCAAACACGGGTTCGCCTACGGGAACATCTTCAACTGTCATATAGTTTACGTTTCCCACTTTCAGTGCTGTCCTCCTTGGCTGACCATGGAATTTCTTTGCAGCTTGAGATGACATGTTACTGCTACTCTGCTTGGTTACATGACCCTCCTGAGGAATATGCTCTACATCGCTACAAGTACCGTACGATGCGAGCTCAGGATCTTCATAATATGGGTGTGGTTGATATTCTTGTGCACTTTTCTGAGGTAGGGGTGCACAAATACTCATTTGCTGCTGTTGCAGCAGTGTCTGAACATCCATGGTTGAATATGGACAGAATTGGATCTGAGGTGGTCCGTCAAAGGACTGAATTTCCACTCCGGATGGTAAGCAATATATCACCGGCTGTTCTTGACGATAATCATCCCTACTTGCCGGTGATAATATTATTTTCCTCTTACTTTCCTTATACTCAAGTTCAGCTATTTCTTGAATCATAGCGGCATTGACTAACTTGCTATAATTCCCTTTATTGCATTGTGCCACTTTCTTCCGAAGCTCCACGTTGAGGCCTCGGAAGAAGTAATGACACTTCATTGTCTCTTTATCCACATAAGCGGATGCATATTGTACTAAACGGTTAAATTATGTAAAGTACTCCATAACACTCATCTCTCCTTGCTTGAGTTCATAGAACTCTTCAACTCTGGTTTGGACGATGCCCTCACAGATATGACGAGCACGGAAAGCATCATGAAACTCCGTCCACGTCACACGATGGACTTCAGCAATCTTAGCAAGATATTCAGACCACCAAGCCCCAGCGGATCCATGAAGTTGCTGAGCGGCAAATAAAGCCTTCTCATATTCATCACACTGGAGCATTCCCAGTTTAGATTCAATCACCAGGAGCCAATGATCTGCCTCCAAGGCTTCTTTAGCTTCCGAGAATACCGGTGGTTATCTTGCTAGTGAATCCAAATAAGTATTCAGTGTGGGGTTTTGCTGCGAGGTTTCCTGTCGGATGCCTTGCTGCACCAACATCTCAAGAGACTCAGCCATTCTTCCCAACACCTCCGCCAGTCCGGTTGATGATGGCGGTGATCGTCGCTGCGACGAATCATTTCCATCCCGGCTGGAACCACCAATCTCATACCCGGAATGACTATGATCCATACTGCAAGAGCGAGCAATTTACGGTTAATATCCAAGATTGTACTCAACTTGAACTCAAAATTATTAACCGCAAAAGCATCACATCAACTGTGCAGCATACATGAAAGAAACAAGGTTTTTGACAAATCTGAAATATAACCAATGATTGCTCAACTTTGTCAAACACTTAAACCAACAACAATGAATGATGAAAGATAACTAATGAGTATGTCATGGAACTTAGAGAAGTATAAACATCTTCATGTCCACAACAAGTCTCAAGTTACATGGGCAATGAGCAATGCTCTGTTCAGAATGACTATTTGGTCAAATTCCCAGAATTTGATTATGAAAATGGCAGTTTCATGTCTCAAATTGAATATCAAAGTTATTGATAAATTCAATATCTTTCCAATGAATATTTATTTTCCTTCATATCAATCCTGGATTAGGAGTTAGGATTTTTCAAAGTTTGACAGAAATCTGGAACAATTTTGACAGCACCTCCTCTAAAAGTGTCGGTTTTGTCCGCAAGATTTTATAAAGTTCTACCCCAAATCTGTAGAAACTTTGAACTACAAAGTCGTATCACATATCACAAAATTTCCAACGGTGTCTTACCTGACCCTTAGAAATTTTTCTATAAGAAGTTATGGTCGAAATACAGAAAATTCCAGAGAGCATTTTTGGTATGCCCTGTTTTTGGACAGTTAACACTCATCTGAGATTTTTCATCCATTTGGAGGGGAATTCTGTTCTGGAGTTCAACATACAAGTTGTAGAAGACTTCAAAATTTTCCAGAAATGTATCCCTCACCTCCATTGATTCAACCAAACAAAAGTTATGCCCAGTTCAATTTCAGCAAAAATTTTGCTGAAAACAGGGGAGGTTGTTTCTAAAAGTTTGAGATGAAAACTATACTCCCAATTGACACTTAGTTCAATATAGGAGTTCATTAACCCCTAATGGTATCCTAGACTCCAAAATTACTCTTTTCTTTGAAGACTTTCTTTTTCATGCAGTTAAGAACATATTCCGGTACTACCTTTCCTCACCAAATCAGAATCCTAACCGGCGTTATACCGGCATATACGTCTCCAAGGGTGGCACTAAAATGATCACTCACACACGTATTCTAAACGGAGTGTTCTACTCGTGGTTAAGGTACCTGCAGAAAAACAACCAATAATGATGCACACAAGAGGTTTTCCATTTCAGGCAGGTCCATATCATAGTAAAAACATACGCCCCGTATCATTGCCATATGGGCGGTCCTTGAGTCAAGCCACGTTTCAAGGTACATGATCGGGTTATTCACCAACCGATGGGGGCTCCACATCTTTGCAATAAAGCACACCAGTGGAACAGCGCTTTCGTAAGCCTCATAGGACATGAAGAGTCCTAGAGAACATACTTCGTGTTACAAACCACATGATGGGGTCTCCTCCTCTTGCCTCTGGGTTTGCGCACTGGAGGCTAGTGCATTTCATATGTCTCTAAGACATGAAGAGTCTTAGAAAACATATTCACTTCCCGTCTATTGCTGAACGGAACATCCCACACTACTTTCCTCGTATGAGTGAGCTAACTGAAATTGATCCGCTTTCGATGGCGTTCCTTACCATTCTTACCTCCACGTAGGTGCGTCGTTACAGAATTGAAATATTGAATAATAACACACTGTTAGCTTGCCGCCTTAAGTCATTATACTAATAATAGTCCTTATTTGGGCATACTATACATTCCTCACTCGTATACTTCTAAGTTTTTGAAAATATGTCCTTTCATGTGTGCTATTCTCAATGCGGCTCTGATACCATGCATGTGGGGAACCCATTCCGGGATCCACACTCCAGGATACACATGGGTGGTGTCGTGCGATGCGGCACCCAACAGCATAAACGAGAACAAACCATAAACATACAAAATCTTTTATTTATCAACGTAGTGTCATTTACAAAATAATGTACCACGAAGGTACACTCAGCGGAATATACATAACTCATACTCTCGGTCCTAACTATGGAAAAGAGAAGACGTCAAGCCCGCGGACGCTTCTTACTAGCTTCCACGAAGATGAGTGCAGCGGCAGGGTTTCCGTTGAGTCTCTCATGTCTCATCGAACAACAATCTTCATAGAAAATTTTATATCACCTGCAAAACACTAATAATACAACCGTGAGCACGATGGCTCAGCAAGACTTAACCGACACTCTTAAACCATGAAACTCTACATGCAGGGATTAATAGTATAGGAAAAGTATGATGCAATAAAGACACGCCTACATGTTAATACTTACTTTAAGTTTAATACCAGCTGATTATTATGCCTTAGGAAGCCCTCACATCGGAAGTCCACAATCAAACAAGAAACGCTTTCCTCCGATGTGGTGATGCCCAAAGTGGAATATAAACTTAGTGAGCTCTACAACCATAGCATACATGGTTGGCAATACAATGAATCTAAGAACTTCACATCAGCAACGATTCATCTCACTTCATCTGGAAATAATTACTACGTCACAACTCAGTGAACAAGTGGTACTCATATAACCGCGAGGGACGGTGATTCAAATCAGGACACACCCGGAACACACGACACATACACCCACCTCGAAAGACTCACACAAGAGCTCTTTTTTACGTTGTATGCAGCAACCTTTCACCCGTCACTCCAATGCCGAACCAATTCTACCAACCCATCAGAAGGACCACTACACGGAACATGTCGAAGTTGCTCCGCTAGTGGGTTTACACCTATGACACCAACCTCCAAAGGATGGCCGTATAAGTTTCGACACGAGAGTACCCGAGTTACATCGGTTTACTGGACCCCATAATTCCAGTATGCATCCGGTACTGTTCAAACTTGCCCAGCAGGGCGGCATACACACCGGTCCTTAACCGACACAAACAGAGTTACGGCAACACAGGCCCAACGTCCTGCTGCTCCTACTCTCTGTCCGGTCCCATTTTCCATTTCAGTTATTCCATTCTCTAGAATCATACCCCGCTGAACCAAAATCCTAACCTCGCGAGTATCTTCCAACTACCCGAATTGTATCGGATCCTATACAACTTAAGCCTAGCTGAAAACTACACGAAGGTAACCTGTTCTACCCTTTAACTCCAAGGGTTTGCGGGTCATGCATTTGGAGTATCAATTACCTTGACCTAATGCACAATACATACTAGACCCATAAAAGTGATACAAAGTAAACTATAAGTAAAAGCTGTTAAATACAAACCGTGGCTTGCCTTATGTTGCTGCAGGTTTATTACTAATTTGAAGTCAGTATATTTTGGACGGTTAAAGCCTCAACTTTCATCTCCGAGTCAAGTTCCTCGTCGAACTCCTTCGTCGTGTTTCCTACCGATATGAATATGCACAAGTTTTATATTGCAAGTAAAGACATTATAAAACAAAAGTGTTTTATGACTTAAGAGGAGTTCAGATCAACTAAGACTTGAGAGTTTGGTTGGGCTATGTGCTGAACAGAGAAAGAATCATTTTGAGCATTGGAGGTTTTTGGAACTAAAGTTCAAAGAAATAGATAATTGACATAAATATGAAGCTGGAACGAATTAGCAGAAAACTAGCGAATATGACTTCAACTTGCTTTGAAATTTTTACAGTGGTCCATAGATAATACAGAGGTATGGCTTGCAAAATTTCAGTCAAAGTTGATGTAAGATGTGGCCTAAGGAATTTTCTTAGCTATTTGTCTTCTCTGAATTCCTATGGTAATTATAGGATCTTGTCATGCTCCAAATTTGGTTTTTCAGAAACTTGGGAGTCTTATGAGTCCATAGGATTTGGTTTGACCATTTTTGGAGCTTCCTACACATAGATATGGAATTTACAAGATTGGGTAAAAGTCTGAAAATGGGCTCTGTTTATTTTCATATTTTTCAGAGACATAGAGGATTGAAACCACATTTGGGCCAAAAAAAATTGAGTCCAATGCCTCTGAAATTTTTACTGGAGTTCAAGGACTTTTGGAATAAATGTCCTGCCCAAATTTGGGAATTTTCCAATGAACAGAACTCCTGTAAAAATTCCTACAAGGTTTTCCTTAATTGAATTAATGAGCCAAATCTAGGGATTTTCATAACCATTGGGATGCACCCCTAGATAGTACTCACTGAGAGGAATCCAATGGAATTTATTTCACAATTTGTGGAGGTTCCTATCAAAAGTTATGAGCAAATGAAGTTGGAGGAAAATCTGAACAGAAATTGGGGAAATTTTTAAATTGCTGACAGTGGAACCCACCCTTCTTCTTCCACCTCGCAACAACAGGGGCTTGGGTGGCGGCGCGCGGCGGTGGCTCCAGTGAGGTCTGTGAAAACTGTCTCTCCAGCCTCCCGTTGCTCCTAAACTTGCCGCCTCCCCCTTTTGGACCACGGGCAACTCATCCCCGTGGTCAGCCGAGGCCCCCGACCACTGGAAATGGGTCGGCGACGAGTGGCAGCGGCGGCTCGACTTCGGCGTCATCGCACTGGTGCTAGGAGGGCTCAAATTCTTCGGTTTTTCTTCCTAGAGCACCGTGGTTGATCCCTCATCACCAGCATGATATCAAATCAGCTCAAAAGTGGCTGTAAATAGGGGCTCATCGGCGACCTAGGGGCAAAACCGGTGCCGACTCAAAATTCTCGAAGAACAGCGCCAAAACTCAATGAAATTCGATGGTTATTGATCCTATAGGAGTGTGTGAGTGTCTAGATTTTGGGTTTTGGTGTGGCTCAGTTCAATAACTACTGAAGCAATAATCGGAGAAATTCTCCACCGTAGATGCATGAGAAGAGGAATGGTTTGCACGGTCGGTTTGCACACCTGAGGGTGGTCCTTTTTCTTGTAGCACGTCGGGCACGAGAGAGATCATAGAGCTCGGGCGCCGGGGAACAGAGAGGGTCGGGGCGGCGGCTGTGTTTGTGTCGGGTGTGAGCGAGGCAGAGCGGTGGATGGCGAGAGAAGAACCGGTTCAAAGGCAGGGAAGGTGTTGATCACTTCTCTCGGTGTTCTCATCCGTGAGCAGGAGGTGGCACTCGGGCAACGTCAGTTGGCGCCGGCCGGGAGGTGGCGCGCGCGTGAGTGAAGAGCAGAAAAGACTTCGTGAGTAAGTTTAACACTTCACTGACAAGTGGCCCCATTTCTCCCCTCTTCTTTTCTTTCCAACTTCCGTTTGAACTAGCAAACAAACTCCAAATTTAATCAAACTTGGAGGATAGGCCAAAAGTAATATGAGGAACACAATGGTGCACTCAAATTTTAATTTCGATGAAGTTGGAATTTGAAACTGAGATTTAAATTCTAATTCAAAATTTCTCCCGTTTAAATTCCAACAACTAGGAAACCCTTTCTAAATAATCTGAAATTTTGCTGGGCTATTATTGGATGTGTGGAGAACCAATTTGTAGCTTTATATCTTTGTGTTCGGAAGTTTTTGCAAGTAGTTTTTGCAAGTTTAACTTAGACTTGGAGCTCACACCTTTATATTCAAAAGCTTAAATTCCCTCTCATTTTCTCGGTGTGAATTGCAGCTACACTTGCTAGAATTTTGGGATTTCACACCACGGTATTTCACCCGCTGAAAGCTGGGACCCATGTCTTATTCAACCTCCCACTGGGTTCCCGGCCGATCGGGTTCTTAAAACTCGCCGCCTGGGTGTTTTCTACCACGCTGAACACGATTGTGATGTCGGTTGGGGGTGTCAACGGTCGGAACTGTGAGCGCACCGGTGACAGCGGCTAACCGAACTCCAGAGAGCTCGTTCTCACTCGCTACTCAACCATTTAAGCTAGGGTTTGCTCCAAAAGCACCAGTGGACCATGGCTGACTCTGATCTGAACCCCAACCTCAATGAAAAGCACCGGAAATATGTTCTCACTGGCAACCCGAGCCCGAAAATTGTGGCAGCCGTGAAAACTAGGGTGCCGGCCTTCCTACTTGACCATTTGGACCGCTATTTCTTCGGGTATGATCGCAAGGATGTGAGGAAACTACCTTAGGACCAGAATTAACGGAGACAACATGAGTACGACAAATTTCACCGAAGGGGGTTCGAGATTCTACACAACGGCCAAAACAAAACTTGGAAATTCGTCGGGTATGGCGCATGACTCTACAAACGGTTGAGGGGAGAGCATCCACGGAGGATCACGGACCTTGATGCGTCGTTGCTTGGTCATGCGAGGCCGTGGATCGTCAGGTCAACGTGGAACCAAAGAGGCGCCGGACTTCAGACCTCCGAAGAGAATTCTGCCGCGCCCGGGGTCTTGCAAGCCAAAACCCGATCACTCTCGCGTTGAAGACGTTGAGTACGATCACACGGCTCCGTTTTGCTTCACAGTGGGGCTTTGCACGGCCGAACTCGCCGGTTCCCGGTCGAGCACAAAGGCGGCGCACATATGTCGATGGGGGAAGAAGTTTTTCGCCCGATCGGTGCTCTGGTGGTTCGATGGAACGATGAGGCGAGTGAACTGGAGAATTTCGTGACTTCATCTGCAGCTTTAAGACGTGGAAAAGCATGTAGGAGGTGGCCTGCACATCGACATTTGGAGCTTCTTGCTGCCGCTCGATGTGCAGCTCGGTGGCTCTCGGGTAGGAGCAGAGAACCGACTGAAATTGCTTTGTGCAGCTGACATGTGGGTCCCCCTCCCACCTAATTATTTCCAAATTAGCTGCTCATATTTTCATCCTCCCCTCAAAATTAAAAGCTATACTTCCTTCCAAAGTCATGGATTCAATTTGAATTCACACTGAATTCAGTTTTGGGTGGTTGAATATTGCATTTGGACATTTAAATTTGAGTTTGGATTTGAATCCCTCCTTTTCAATTGATCCAAATACAAAGCAACCAAAGTCCAAAATGTATGGATTTTGGTAGAGTTGATAATTCAAATGTTGTGAACACATTGGTGAAATCCAATATGTAATTTGACAACTTTGAAGAAAAGTTCAGATTTGAATTTGCACTAGTGATATAAGTGTATGGCTAGCTGCAAAGGAGTTTGGAAAATTTGAATTTCCCTCAACTTTTGTACTGAACCAAAAGTGTAAAAGTGGGCTTTCACATCAAGAGAGTATTACTCAAGTGATGTGTGGTGAAGTGAGGGGTATAGGGTCCTATTTATACATGAGTTGAGGTCGGTTCTTGTCAGAATATGTGTAAGAATCAACCAGAACCGACTTCATTGAGCCACAGGGAGTCGACACGTGGAAGATGACTGAGTTTGGGGGCAGGACCAGGTCGGCTGAACCCCTGGTTTGGCTGACCCTAGGGTGCCTCCAAAGTCGATCTTTCGGGTGGCTGCCAGATGGGCCCTCAGGTGTTTCCCTTGTGGTGCGCAATTGTTTCCCTCGGATACTCTTGTAGGTGGGCCATTGGATCCATGAACTGCCACGTGTCATCCTCTGATTGGATAGAAGTGTATAATTTAGGATTGTTCCCCTAAAATCTCCTCAATTCTGCATATTTTCCCTGCATGCACAATTTTTTCCAAGTACAAGTGGAACTACTTTATTTGTAAGGATAATGTGTGCAAGAAATGTTCATCCTTTCACATAATTAAGTTACATTGATGGTAGAAACTGGTACTTAATGACCGTAAACACCCATCATCAACTAACATGCCACAATAGGTGCAGCTATTGGAAGGGCATCAAAAAACTTATTTTTTAGCGAGGGATTTTTTACATTCATCACGGGCAGTGCATAAATATGAATATCATAAATAATCAAATTATTGTGACAGCATGGCTTTTCTTCATCCAACAAAAATCAGCACATGATGACATCCGCAACATAGTCATCTACTCCTTAGACGTCATCGCTCGTACGTCTGGTGGTAGTCGTGTCGTCTCGTGTTCACCTCATGTCAATGAATTATATCATTTAGTCAGCTATTATACACTAATAGAAATTAAAATAAATAAAATTACATCACATGGGCACTCCATCACGAAGGTCGGATACAATATGCAAATAGCCTCAACTCAGCTGTAATTAACTTGTGTCAGGCAGGACATACAAATAATTACACAAATCATCTCACAGGCCATACTGTCACATTATTCTGTGCAAAAACAAGTTAGACGTTTCTACGGAATGCATGTGACACGTATTTTTGCAAAATACACGTTTAGCCCCGTCAGCCAGTGATGGATAGAACAGACTGCTCACATGCTATTTCACGCTACGAGGCATGGAATTTCAAATGAAATAGCAGTTCACGCTGTGCATCAGACTAGTTTACTTAACGCTATCAGAACCTTGTGGTCAGGCGCGTAACGCTTACGCGCTGTCATGAAGATGGCTATTTAGCACTTAATGAGGAGGCAAGAACGGGATAAAACAGTCTGATTTACGTGTAATGCTATACATCAAAACCATCCGTTCTACACCTAAACATGCAATTTTAATCTAGACCAAAAACATCGCAAGCATGGCTCTTGTACCACTGAAGAGGAATACGCGGGATGCTCCTCGCTAGCACACAACAAAGTTAACCATGTAAAACAGGAACACGTGGATGTGGATGATCATAGATATACCTTCCCGTCGAGCGGCGCAGCGGAAGACTCCTAGCCAATGGGGAGGTAGTTGTCTGGTCTCAAGAAGTGCGCAACGCAGCAGCACCTCTACGAACGTCCACACGTACGGAAAGACAAACCCCGCATCGGAACGTGCTAGCGTTCCGTGGCACTGATGCGGATTCCGTGATCAACCTTTGATGCGGGAGGAGACGTGGAGCAGATTCTCCTTGCAGCAGCAACCTCACGCGTCTCACGCGTGAGGGGCAGCAGCTTGTGTGCGGTGGCTGCTGTGCTGGGGGCTCTCTTCCTATTAGTTTTAAGGGGCAACCATCTATTATTAATAATGTAAATAATGGGCCTTCCAAGTTCCCACATGGGTCTTTATTCAATTTCTTGGGCGGACCTAACACCACTCAGTGAGATACTTGATGTTGATAACCCTAAGCTATGTTGCGATTGTAGATGCGTGAGTTGATGTGGGATTGGCCTCCTCGACCTGTTGCTTATCCCCTAGTTTTATAAAGAGCATGGTCTCAGGACATGAACCAAGTCAATTACGAGATTTTGAGTTTAATATGAAATTTATCTCTAACTTACTATATCTAATTTTGATGTGTGTGATTTCTTTCCTTATCTGTGAGGAGTCTTGATTGTATCTCTATCCGAACTCCACCTTCCATAGTGGAGCGAGGTCTTGGTGTAGTCATTTCATAAACCCTAAGATATATGGGACTTCATGGGCATGAGTTTCTTCCAATCTAGTGGGCTTGGCCTACCGGGTAGCAATCCCTATGTCACTTGGCAATTCAGAATTGATCTTAGTAATAACTCGAGCCAATCTCGACTCGAACATGTGACCCATTCGTTCCTATAGGTGAGCTCAAGTTTGGCTCGGTTAAAACTTGTAACACCCTCAAATTCATTTCCATGCATTGCGTACATTTTTCATGTAGAGAAACATTATAAAAGAAGTAGAAATGGAAAAAGAACTATAGAAATGGAGAAAGAACTATAGAAATGGAGAAAGAACCATAGAAATGGAGAAAAGAACCATAGAAATGGAGAAAGAACAATAGAAATGGAAGAAGGAACCATAGAAATGGAGAAAGAACCATAGAAATGGAGGAAGGAACCATAGAAATAGAGGAAAAACCACAGAAATGGAGAAGGGAATATAGAAATGGAGAATGGGGCATAGAAATGGAGAAGGGCAATGTAGAAATGGAGAATGGGACATAGAAATGGAGAGGGGAATGTAGAAATGGAGAATGAGACATAGAAATGGAGAGGGGAATGTAGAAATAGAGAATGGGACATAGAAATGGAGAGTGGAATGTAGAAATGGAGCAAGTGACATAGAAATGGTGAGGAATGGAAAAAAGATAGCTGAAATGAGCTATTTCCAAATTTCCCCCAAGATTTCTAAATTCCCCAATTCCCAAAAAGGGAAATTTTCCCAACATTTTGGGGATAAAATACCCAAGGCTACCGCACCACAAGACATAAGTTTGTTAAAATCCAAAAAAAATTGAATAGGACTCTTATTTGAGCTCCAATTGAAGTAGGACTCCCCCTTTTTCCCCCTTATAAATATAACCCCCACCCCCTGGCCGAAAACCTCTCTAGTTTGGTCGTCCCCCTGCTGCCAAGCCCCCTTCCTTGCTGCCAGGTCGCCAAGTTTCCCCCTTGCTGGAATTTGGCCGCTGTCAAGCACCGTCGAGCCCCGCCGTCGCTGGAGAAGAAGCCCGACGATCTGTCCTACCAAAATTTTCCATAGAAAAATTCTCCATTGCTGCCATTGCTAGGAGGAAGTCCCTACCACCAAAATTAAGTGAGATAGGTCTTCATTAACCATCTTACGACGTCGCCGCTATTTCTACGCACCCGTTTTTTTTGTCCCCTTCGAGCAGAAACTTTTACGTATGGACTGATCATGTTTTGATCGATTTTTGACGGTGGAATTGATCTAGATCTTGAGTCAAGATCATCACCACATCCACACTTGATCCCTACACACTTGTTCATCATAAAACCCCATGAAAGCCCATTAAAACATGCAAGAACACGTTCAAATTGGATTAATAAAACTACACTATAGGATTTGCATTTATCTACCCCATTGTATCTTGAGTAAAGTTTGTGCATGATGATTGATTATTGTAAATATTGTATGTGTGTGGTCATGAGTAGAAGGAAAAGCTCAAGAGGCCATCTACAAGGATGTACAGCACCAAGACTTTGAGACGCTCGAACAACAAGAGCCACGGGAGGAAGGTAAGTGCCTCTTGACCATATTGATCCCATGTTTTCAAACTGTTTTGTTTGTGAAAACGTGTATGCTTGAGTCAACTTGATGCGACACTCTTTTATAGGAGTTCACTAGTTTTGTTAACCATCCTTGTCGCCGGGAAAGTTGATGAGTCGGGTATGGTCGTTTTTCCTTTTTGCTTCGCTTAATTCACGGGATACGGGAAGCTAAATAAAACATGTCTAGCTACTGCACTCATATGAATAATGATGATGAGATCTTGATGACGTTAATGGGCATGGAATCAGGGAGATCTAGGCAAGTTTGGTTCATGGATGTTGCTGGATGAGATAGTGGTACTTGCCGTAGATCTAAAGACCGGTTCATGCGAGAATATGCCAGGAAAACAGTGCCACCACAAGGCCAAGTATGGGTGCGGCTTAGCTGATTAATTAGGTGTGTTGCTAGCTTGTTATGGACCGTGGATGGCGTGGAGAATAGGAGTCGAGGAGGACTGCCCTGGGAACTGCATGGCACAAGAGGGGGCCCGTGGGTGGGAGAATGGTGATTCAAGCCTGCCGGTGAAACCTCAGTGAGTCCATACATCTATTAGCCCCTTTGTAAAGGCTATTTTGTGATCTCTTGGCCATACACCGACGGTTGTGTACTGGTATAATGGAGGTTCTGCAGTCACCGACGGGTGATCAAATCACGAACTTGTGGGTAAAGTGGTGCCACCTCTACAGAGTGTAAAACTATCATGGTAGCCGTGATTCCGGTCACAAGCACCTGGCCAACTTTCATGATTATACGAAAACTTGGGATGGTTAATCCGTATGGTTATGGTATGGTCATTGGGATTGGTTTTGGGACAGTTTAAGTCATGACAAATGAGTTTGGCTTTTGGCTATATGAATATGAGATGGTTATGAAAAATTATGAGCATGAGATGAACTTGAGAAAGATTAATGGTTGGATGAGACTTGATAAATGGTGAATTATGATGAAAGAATGTTGCTGTTTTACTTGGTTATATTGGGATTAAATTCATCTAGACTTAGTTGTTGTGTTTTACCATGTTTGTGAAATAAAATTTGCTTGCTACAATGAGTCTTTTTACTCCATACCTTGTTGTAAGCTACATGTCATACTTTTCCCGCACTTATTGAGTACGACATGTACTCACCCTTGCATTACCACATATACATCAGCTACAGGAGATGAGTACTTCGAGGACCATGTGGAGTACTAGGTGTGCGAACTACCGTCAACATGCCTGTGGAGTCGAAGATGGAGTCTGCTGTCTTTAGTCACTTTCCGTTGTTGTTAAAGTCTTCCGCTACAAGAATAAGTTAGATATTCAAGAGTGAGACATTGAGTCATTGTAATAAAGTACCTAAACACTATTTATTTGTGGTTATATTCTGAATTCAGTTTGTGGATTACATGTGTGTGTGATGAACATCCTGGGCACACATATGCATTCACTTGATTCTATTTTCGGAACCGGGTGTCACAAAACTCGTATAAGCTCAAGTTTAAGCTTGATAAAACTCCTTTAAACAATTCAGCTCGACTAAAGCTTGAGCTCGACAAACTCTTTTAAACATTAACACTGAGCAATAGTTATAAAAAAGTAATAACAAACAATGTCCACAATACCTCAACAATGAGGAACACCTTTAACAACTTTAGATCATCTTCACGGTAAGTGTGTGAGTATTTGATAGTAGTAGGAAGACTGAGAAAATAGAAAACTAACAGACGAATGATAAACAAGAATTGTAGAACTTTTTGAGCTCGAGCTCGCCAGTCTCGCAAGCTTTGAATTATTCTTGAGTTTGGCTGATTTATCTTTCAAGACGAGTTTGAATCGAGCTTTTAACGAGCCAAAATCGGGTAGCTCACAAGCCTCGAACTTCTCTATTATCTATGTCGATAAAAATAGTTTAACTTAGTGATTAAAGGTGACAAGTAAATCATTTTTAAGAATCTCAGAGTTAAGTAAACGGTTTTATAGTACATCCTTGAATGGAGCAAAGTGAACTTTATCCTTTTGAGATAAGTGGTGACGTCAAGTTCAATAGCCCATTGCGTTCCTCCACACTTCAACGTGACCCGTGATTATCTCACGATTATGGTATTTCCAGGATCCTTTTAGTTCTACTACTCTTAAGCTAGGCAACGTGACCATTCTCACCTATTGAGTTCGACGTCAGCGTCACTTGTTGATGTCAAGCCAAGTTCAGTGGAAAACTTCTCTATGATAAAATTAATTGTAACCAAAATTAGCTCCACTCCAATAGTTGGTCCTGTGTTAAGAGACATGCCTGACGAGGCACAACTTTGGATCATGCACGAGCTACCAGGAGGAGCCGTACTCCAGGACTAGGGATGCAGTCGACCCGTGAGCCCACATCACGGGTAGGTCCACTTGACCCCTCAGGACTGTGTATGATATTCTGGTAGCGTATCAAAATGTATCGCGGTGAGTCTGAGATGTTGACATGTTGTACCGTGTTGTTCCTTTTCAGTTTTAATGCTGCCACTGGCTTTCTATGGGACAGTTCTATCTTAATACAAGGTCAAATGGCAGAAACATGCTAAAACTTCTACTGCTAACAAAAATTGTAAAATTTGTTACAGTCTTTTATTACTGGATAACATAGAGAATTCTGAAACATCTATCATAACAAAAATACTTTTGAGGTCCAAACCAATCTTTAGGTCGATGTTCATCCAAACTATAGTACTATTTTTCGTTTACTTTGGAATTTCTTACGATTATGACGAAAGATTTCTTATGATTTTACCGAAGTTTTGTAGATAATTACTTAAGGGAGGTTAGTGTATCTCTTAATCCCGTACTTTGGTATATATCTTATCAGTGGTAGATCTAGCTAGGATTGAAATCCACCTGTGGGGAACCAACTACTACTAAGGATCCATTTGGTTTAGCTGCATCAACCAGATTCTCAACTAAAACGGCGTACCGAGTGCTGAAGGCTCCCATACATGTGGGGTCTGGGGAATGGTTATCTCTAGACAGCCTTACCCCTGCTTTTGCCAAATCAAAATCTGAACCAAAGGGGTTCACATGAGAATCAGGTTCTCCAGAATCTACAGACTTTTCTAGTGTAAATAGAAATCTACCAGAACCCCAGATTTTTCAGATTCCTGTTTCAACTTTTCACAGAAATTACCCACCAGGCCACAGTTATTTTCTTTATAACACACATTTATTATAGAATCCACAGTTAATAGATGTTTTCAGCTAAACAGATTTTAACTTCACCGCAGCTCTCAAATCACAACAGCTTTCTCACAGCTCACAGCTAGAATCAGATTTTCAAGAATCCACAGCTGAACCAAACACACCCTAAATTATAACGAACGAAGCACACGGCTACAAATGTAAATGAAACTCACCAATATAATGATATATCTTACTAATGAGATTTCCGCACATACCATATATGAGTTTTGAAGTATAAATAACAAAGAAGTCAAACTGCATTCAGCAGCATCAGGCTGAACTTGTGCGGGTTGTTCAGAAGCCCCGTTCGCATCCTACTAGGCCCAATTAGACAAATAACGGTTTCTTTGGCCCAAACTGCCACAGCTCGCATTAGATGGCCTGCAGTAGCGTGTTGTAAACCGCACACTACTCATTAAAGTACGGATTCGGCTGTCCGTAACTATGTATTCTAAATGAGCTCTGAAATATAATACAAACATGATACTCTAATTTTATAGTGTTAATATGCATACTTAAAAATACACTCCAGCTATTTAACAGATGTGATATATGTTATGTTTTTTTAGTATAGAGTGGCATATAATGTAAGATATATAGCACAATGAGTGCAAAAAATTATAATATAAATAGGAAATATTTTGAAATGTGTTGCCAATGGTTAGAAATATTCTTTTAAAATAAGAAATTTAAATTACGACGAGTGTGGATAGTCTTATTCTAGATCTGCCTCTGTATCTTATGATTGTTGATGACCGAATACACCACTATTTAAAAATTGTGTGAACGCGAGCATACAATAGGGTTGAATAACATGAAATGCTATCATTTCAAAAAAAATCAATTACAGTCCACATGAGGTTTTCTCACTTGGTAGTTGGCACCCTTGCTTCTTAACACACTTGCCAGTATTACATAGCATTTACATCAATGTAAAAGTGCATAATGTAAGCTACTATCTCCGCTCTTAAAATATATGACATTTAGGACATTTAATTTGTACTCCTTACAATGTATGTTTTCAGATAATCATACCTTACTGACATTAAGTAGAACTGTTGAAATTTTGGCCTTATGTGAAAACACAAAACAGAATTCTTGAAAAAAAATCGCAAATGATCATGTATGATAAAAGTTGGGTGCTAAATTTTAGTATCACAAGAAGACTTGGAGGGGGCCTACTCTTAAGTGAGAGTCCTCGCTCACACGTCACTAGTGGTGGGAATTGGGCCGGACCAGAACCGGGCGGCCCGAAGCACGACGCCGCAGCCCGAGACCCAGCCCAGCCTGGCACGAAGGGCGTTTGGGCCGTGCTGTCCCGACACGGAATACCGGACCGTGTCGTGCCTGGTCTTTGGGCACGATGGGCGGCACGGCACGGCACGACGATTTGAGCCGTGCCCGGCCCGAATGGGCCCGGCGGCCCGAATCGGCACGGCGGCCCGAGTAGGCACGAAAATTGAATTTGACTCGAAAAAGCCCATCGGCCCGAAAACGGGCCCAGTCGCACGGAGCACATGACGCGACGAGAACCAACAGCGGAGCGGGTGGGAATCGGAGTTCGGGGCGGTCTCCCCGCTCCGCCTTATAAGCACAGCGAGTGCGCGCGTAAAGTCCCGATGTGGGACTAAATAGGCGGCGCCCGGCCGTGGCACTGTGCTTTGCGCGGCGGCCCAATAGGCGGGGCGGCGTCCCAATAGGCGGGGCGGGGCCTAATAGGCAGCGCGCGGTGGCCCAATAGGCACGACTGTTCTTGTTTGCAGATCCTTTTTTTATTCCTATGTAAATATTCAAACTTATTTATATTCCGCAAATTAAGTCCAAATTTAATTATTCTTTGTTCTATATTTTTTTAAAAATAGTCTCTACCACTTGGAACAATTATTTTCAAACTAATATAGTTCTTTTTGTACTTTTTTATAAACAATCAAAACAAATCATATGTACATATTCTTCACTTTTTTTTAATCTCAAAATAATCAGCAAAATGAATTCATTTTTGTTTGTGTAGGTGTGCATTATATTTATCTGCGCGTATGAATTTTTTGTAATTTTTTTGAAACACTTCAAGTTGTGCAAATTCAAATTTATCCTCATTTGAGTCAAAGGCTTATAACATATGTGCCATTCTTTAAAAATCAAACACACATTTGTTCATTTTAATTTTAAAAAATTCCAAAAAAATATCATAGGTGTATACTCTCATATACAACTCCCACAAGAAATCCCACTTCCAAATTCATTTTATTTTGAGATATATAAAAAAGATAAAAAACACTTTTTGTTTTTGTTACACTTTTTATATTGTGAATTTCTAAATAATTTTTTTGGGAACATGTAATATAACTATATTAAGCTACAAATTTTTTTCAGATTTTTTAAAAAAAATTTATATTGTAGAACCGCAACTTTGGTGATTCAGTCTATGACTTTTGGGCCCCACCTGTCAAAGCCATGGTGGGTTGTGCAGACTGCAGCATCTATTTGGGTCGTTCTCAGGCCCGGCCCGGCACGAAGGTGGCCCGTCAGGCCACATGCTGTGCTTGGGCCGGGATTTCCAGCAGTTGGCCCGACCGGCCCGGCACGAACCGGTCTGACGTGCTTTCGGGCTAGGGTCGAAACAGCCAGAAGCACGAACGTGCCGGGCCGAGCCGGCCCGAGCACGGCCCGAGTCCCACCTCTACACGTCACGGATAGTTGTGACATGTTACGATGTGTCTCGTGAATTGAGCCAAGTCAACTTTTACGTTTGCTGCTACGGAATTTAAGTCGAAGATGGACAAAACACAAACATTGGAGTCGGTTTGGTTCACTCCCTTATCATGGGTTGTTGTGACCAACTTAAATGTATACTTCCTCCATTTTAAATTAATTGATGTTTAGGATAAAAAATTTAATTCAATTTGAACTAAAAATCATGTACTAAACGTCAATTAATTCAGAACGGAGGGAGTAATACGGATATGGAGTCGATTGTCGACTCGATAGTGCCATAGAACTAGACTCGGTTATTCACTCGAACATGTCATGTACTCGGGGTCCGTTATCAGATTAATATGGACTCACAGTCGGCCGTTGTAACAGACTCGAACAAGTGACTTGGACTCTGAGTCCACCTCGTATATGATAAGTATTTTCGAATCAAACTATATAAAGAGTCATGCCGTGGACGCTAAAAATAAGTCAAATCACAATCTAGCTTTCGCCTTCTCACAACCACCATAGTCTATTCAATCGCAAACGTCGGCGTGCACCGGTAGAACAGCAGGTCTTCGGATCACTCGTACTTGCGATCCTGAAGAGAACTGATAAGGTTTTTGAAAAAACATTCTAAGTGATAGTTCACGTTCATCACTATGCGTCATCAATACCCACGATGCTATTTCACTCCGTCTCCATCACTATGTTCTTCGACCGGTCTCCACCTTGTCACCGCTGTAACAACTGCCGCGATCTTCTTTACCACCGATTAGTAGGTGTTACGTCATCCTATTTGTTGTATTATTATGAATTTTGTTGCATATGCTATATTTCTGTTCGTTTTTATTATTGCGTCTATCACAATTTATTTTTAAAGTAATCAAGAAATTGTTTAAACTTAATCTCTGCTTTTTTTTCAGGTGAACATTTTTCACTCATTTGTGTTATAACAGTCATGTTAAGGCCCGACATGACAAAGTCACGTGCCAAAGCTGGGACTTGCTCTGCTCCATATTCATCCTTCTTCCCCAACAGTCGATCTCAGCAAAAGCTCCCTTATAAGCTCACATCCGGCCCCTTCCCTCCCTCTCCGACTTCCCGCCGGCGTTGGTTTGGTGTATTGTTTCCCGTCATCGTCGTCTCCGATGGAATCCAATCCAGAAGCATTTGAGTGATGGAGCTGTCTAGACCCTTCGGGGTGGTTTCCCAAAAAAAAAATAAAGCCCGACATGACATATACAATCCTAGCCAACAGAAGAAAATACCAGATCTTATACATACTGCTTGGGATCAAGCACTATCCTACAGATCTTGCACAATCATATGGGATCCTGCATTTAGGATCGTGTACTATGAAAGCGGCTCGGGTCAATCTGCCCTCCATTGTCCGCACGAGAGGCGCGGCGCGCACTGTACCTGTATGGTCGTGCACATCCGCGTAATAAGTGCCGCTCCGCTCCTGCCTGACGGAAGGATCGGATAGCAATCGAAGCTCAAACGAGTAGCTGCCCCCAGATTCGCCTGCCGTGCGATGGCATTGCCGAGGACATCCGCCCGCTCACGTGGGAACCGTGATCGCAGCGGATCGCCGAAGCGGACAGACAGGGGAACCGCGCTGTCCCGCTCCCGTCTCCACGAATCTGCCGCCGCGCTCTGCTGCTACCCGATCCTTGCCGTATACGCCGCGGTAAGATACGCATGCAGCCGAGGTCCCTCTGCTCCGATCGACGCGGTATGTAGGATACGGCGCGGATCGTCAGCGGATATGAATCATCGGCGTGCGCTTCCACGGCCACTTTACGGGGGAGATAGATATCATCGCAGTATCCCAGATCCTGATCCCGCTCCGATTCTTTCCGCACCGGCTATCGATCCTTATATATGGCACCATCCATCTGTCATCCTTCAACGGGGAGCGCAGTTGCCAGCATCATAATTGTCAGTCAGTCGTAACGATGGACGCGTTCAAGAGGGAGGTCATTGGCTGCTTTGACGGTGGCGGGGAGGAGAGGAGCGCCGCCGTTGAGGACAGGAAGGTGACGCCGGTGGACGAGGTGGCCGAGGAGGTGGAGCCGTGCGTGCTGGCGGTGGACGACAGTTCCGTCGACCGCGCGGTCATCACCGCCATCCTCAGGCGCTCCAAGTACAGAGGTCTTGCTTTTTTTCAGATCACATTCTTTCTTCCACTTTCGGTTCTGTTCCCTACTTATTTGTGTCAGTAGCGTGTTCACCTGATGATTCTGTCATTCGCTTGATGCAGTCACGGCCGTGGACAGCGGGAAGAGGGCGCTGGAGATGTTGGGTGCGGTAAGTATTCCCTCAGTCTTCCTTCAGTTAGTGGAGGACAGAGCAAAGCATACTTTTTGTGTTGCTGAACATTGTTACGTATGTTTTGGTCACAGGAGCCCAATGTGAGCATGATCATCACGGACTACTCGATGCCAGGGATGACTGGCTACGACCTGCTCAAGAAGGTCAAGGTAAGCACTTAATCTGAGTTCTCAATTCCAAATACACAGTTAACAACTGGATGAGCCCTGCGTTCGTCTGCTCTGCAAATCTGATACAATTTATTTTCCTGACCAGGAGTCGTCGGAGCTCAAACAGATCCCTGTGATAATCATGTCCTCCGAGAATGTGCCCACGAGGATCAACAGGTCTGGTTCTGCACCAACCCACCGGGCAATGTTGTCTGGCGAACATGCAGTTGAAGAGATTACTACGATTAGCAAAACCATAACCATCTGAATTTCTATGCGTTCTGTTTCAGATGCTTGCAAGAAGGTGCCGAGGACTTCTTGCTTAAGCCCGTCAGGCCGTCAGACATCTCCCGCATATCCACCAGGATGCTGCAGTCAACGTGACAGATGGCTGCCTGTGCCTCAGGCCACTGATGTGTCCTGCAGATTACGAAGCGCTTCCTTTATTAGTGTTTCAGGAATTTGGATCTAATATAAAAAATTAGACCTGTTTGACTTAGATGTTCACAGTAGCAAAGTTTGTTGGAGTTTTTTCTACCCGTGCAACGATTAGGTACTGTACTTCTAAGGAAAGTTGCAGATGCTATTCTTATCGTATATCTTAAACTGTTCCCTGAATGATTTTCCCTGCTGCTATATCAGTTTTTGTGCATATTTGTTGAACTTCGCCTGCCTAATTCACTTTTTTAATATCTTGTGTTAAGTGGTCCAGTCAGATTTCGCTATAGGGTAAAACAGGAAAGTTTTAGCTTGGTTCAAGCAAAGGAATGCACAAAAGATATTTGTCCAGAAACTACAACACAATGTCTGCAAAAATACGAGTTAAACCATTGTTTAGGATAGAAAATCATAATATAAAATTTTCTATGGCAAATTCAAATCTAAGCTCATCAAAATGAAGTTTATATTGGGTAGATCCCCAATACAAGTTTCCACCAATTTTAGAGGCCTCTAGGTATTTAATTATGAATTTAGAAGGAGGCAACAGATTTGAAATCTGTCACACCCGGTTTTTCCGAAGAACAACCAAGTGAATATCACATGTATGCGAGGATCATTTTCTCATACATGTGATGACAAATAGTGAAGCATCATTTATTACAAGCCAGGTGTCGAATATAAATAAGTCTTACATCGCAAATGTCTCAATGGACACTAATGCTTCATCACAAGTAAATAAACTAGCAGCGAAATATTATTCTTTAGGGCTCCATCACAGGCGTTGCCCGGGGTCTTCATGAACCTAAAAACCTTCCTCGGGTCCAAAATCTTGGTCATTATACACCACCTCATTATCTTGACTTGAGCAGCAATATAAACCAACAAATATGCAAGATTGAGTACCAATGGTACTCAGCAAGTGTGAGAAAATTATATCATGCATGGCTAGAACAAGGAGAGGTTGAACTCATGGTTGAAGCACTACGCAATTAACACCTATCACCTTAGCTTATTAAGCACCTACATTACTACACAGGTGAAATGGTCCCAATCTCCCATCCCATCATCATAATCCAATAACCATAATCATCATTACCAATGTTAAGCTCCCCGCTTAACTTCCAAAACCGTCAATCCTCTAATCATGAATAAGTCCAGACCGCTCTTAACCGTAAGCACGGCTGTCAAGACAGTTTTGACTCTGCAGAGTTTGTACCACTGTACCCACATGTAGTGATTTCATCCCCCGTTGCCGGGTGGACTAAAAGAACCTCCATTATGCCAGTGGCTACGATCCACATTCACACTTCCCAGGTGTGCAGCCAGGAGATCACTACGAAGCCTTTACAAAGGGATTCCCGACGAGCGTGGGCCCACTGAGGTTTCACCCCTAACAGCATACAAGAGGCTCCAACCCCGCTGCAGTGGCCCCCTCTTGAGCCTTGCGGTTCATATGGTAGTCCAGCTGACACCTACTTCCCGCACCATCCAACACACCCATACTACGCCGGGGATACACCTAATTAATTGGCCAAGCTGCCCCATCTCAGCATGTGGTTGGCACTGTAAAGCCGGGTTACATGCTCCATGAACCGGTCCTTAGGATCCAGGCAAGTACTAAACACAAACCCAAGTCTCGTGCACCTAGCACACAACCAAAACATCCAACTTGCCTTGATCCCTACCTCTACATAACTCACAATAGTTCATTCAAGAGTATGGTAAAATAAATTGATGATCTCATATCCCAAATATCCCATTCTAAGCATGGCTAAGCATATGCATGTAAATAAATGACATGACAAAATAAGTCCCAACCCAAGCTACGAGGAAGCAAGGTAATGCAATTCTAGGGAAAACTTCCTAGCATGGGTTTCATATTTCATTTGACAATGCAATATTTCTATCTACACATCCTAGCATAGGATCAAAGTGGTCAAGGACACTTGCCTCCTTCTTGCCGCTCTTGAAATGGGTAGTCCTGATCTTGGAAAGGAATAACTTGCTCTTGAACAGGTTCTACTTCATACCATCACACATAGTAAAAGAAAAATAACAATCATAAGACATAGTTCACACTTCTTACTTCATACAAACCACACATTCATATTTATGAAATTCATTCACCATTATATGTGTTGTGGTTACTTTGTGTGTTGATCTATGGCTTGCATACACTTTTATTTATATGTGTATGATTCCTACTTTGGTGTTCATATTTATACTTATATACTATATATATATATATATATGTGTGTTTCAGTTTTAAATAAATTCCTTATATTAAACTACCAAGTATGTATGAAAAGTATTTTTATTCTCCATATGTGCCTTCATAATTTCTATCAACCCTAAACTGAACTCTTTGGATTTTAAAAACTCCATTTATCATTTACTAGTTGCTATATTTTCAGATTTATATTCCTATGCATAATTGTGTATTTTATTATGAAATTAGTAATACACATCATCTAAACAGTATAGGTTTTGGTCCTAAATAATTTAATAACATATTTTGACCTTGGCCTCTGATGTAAACTATCTCATAATTATTTTCCCTATTTTTCTATAGCTATTCTTTTCTTAAAAATATGTCCCTACACAATTAAATGTGAATAACAAATAAAATAGATTCATTTCAGCCCAAAATATAGTTTTATCTCACTCCAAGGTTTTCTAAGTACTGAGAAAGTTTTTAATTAATCTTGACAATTATGTTTGTCCCACTTTTTAATTTTTAAATACTAGTGACATATTGAATTTTCTAAATTAAATACTAAACAGGGCTAATATAATGAACTCACCCCATTACAGGGTCTATAATATTATTTTCATAATTTCCAGGGGTCTAGCTACACTTATCAGAGGTGTTTTTCCTAATTTTTATTAAGTCCAGGGGCTAAAACTGATTTTTAAATGAATTTACATGATTTTCTGGAGTTCCAGGGGCTAGATCAGAAGTTTCCGGGGCTAGCTCTTATTTCCCGAGAACCCCAGGGGGTAGCACGTAAGAATTCCAGTCTTTATAACGCGGGGCTGACGTGGACCGTCCGATTTTAAACCGACGGCTGAGATTATAACATCGAACCGGTACGCGGGGTTTTAAAGTCTACCGTACGATTTAAAATAAACGGCGCACAAGCGGCCACGTCGCTCTGATCGAACGCGGGCGGCGCTGCCGGCGGCGCACGGCGGCGGGAAGCGGCGATCTCGCCGGAAAGTTTCGGATCCTCGAGAATTCTGCCTAGAACTGTGATCTTATGGCATAGATCGGTAGAGGGGAGGTCAGGGATCTCACCTCGGGGGTTTTCTTGAGCTCGGGGGTCCTGGAAAGTGATCGGCGGCGAGGTCCGAGGCAAAACCACGGCGAAGCTCGTCGGCGCTGTGTTTTCACCGTAAGTCTCCGAGTTTTCTGCACCTGCAAAGTTCCCCGGAGGCGGTGGATCAAGACCAGCGAGTTAGATCAGAGTTTCTGAGCTTAGATCGGCCAGAATTCACCGGCGAAGTCTCGGTACTCACCGGAGTGAAAAATCGGCGATCGCGTGAGAAAAACCGATCGGGGCTGGGGTTTTTATAGCCGGGGAAGGGCGGTGGGTCAGTTGTGATCGAGTTTGATTCTTCTGGGACCGGAATTCGGGCTGAGGGACGCGGTTTCCAATCGGTTAAGATCGCGTGCGCGCGGAAGAGTCCGGGGTCGCGGGGTTAGGGATGACAGGTGGGTCCCACCCGTCTGTGAGAGACAGCGCGGCGCGCGCGGGGGCGGGCTGGCGCGGGGAAACTGGGCCGGCTGGCGGGTTTCGGCCCACTGGCCGGTTTTTTTTCCCGTTTCTCTTTTTCTTTTTCCATTTCTTTTCTGTTTTGAGTCTAATTTGAATTCCAGTTTGAATTTGAATTTTTGCCAAACATGCAACACGTCCAAAAATTTTTAAATTCCCCTCTGAACTTGGTTTAGAGTTTTGAACCAAAATTTGGGGTGTTACAGCTCTACCCCCCTTAAAAGAAATCTCGTCCTCGAGATTGGTGTTTCTAAGAAAACAATTCCGGAAATTGTGCCTTGAGCTCATCTTCCCGTTCCCAGGTGGCTTCCTCTTCTGAGTGATGCTTCCACTGCACTTTGCACATCCGGATTCTTTTATTTCTGGTGAGGCGTTCCATTGTCTCTAAAATCTTGTATGGTTGCTCGGCATAAGACAAATCCTCAGCTACATCCACTTCATTCATGGGTAACACCTCTTCAGGCGTCCTCAGACATTTCTTGAGTTGTGACACATGGAACACATTGTGCACGTCCGATAGATGAACCGGTAACTCTAGTTGGTACGCCACTTCGCCTTTCCTTTCCAAAACTTGAAAGGGTCCGATGTATCAAGGTGACAACTTCCCTTTCACCTTGAACCGACGAAGTCCTCTGATAGGGGACACCTTGAGATAAACATAGTCTCCCACGTTGAAAACGAGCTCTCTTCTTCGTACATCAGCATAACTCTTCTGGCGTGTTTGTGCTATCCTCAAGTTGTTGTGAATCTCCCTCACCTTTGCCTCGGCTTCTTGTAGCACTTCTGGACCAAACACTTTACTTTCTCCTGTTTGGTTCCAAAATAGGGGAGTTCTGCACTTCCTTCCATACAAAGCTTCAAACGGTGACATCTTCATACTAGCTTGATAGCTGTTGTTATAGGAAAACTCTGCATACGGTAAGTTCTTGTCCCAACTTCTATTGTTTTTGAGTGCACATGCCCTTAACATATCTTCAAGGATCTGATTGGTTCTCTCCGTATGCCCGTCAGTTTGGGGATGATAGGCAGAGCTGAAGTTCAGATGGGTTCCCATGGTTTCATGCAACTTCTGCCAAAACCTCGAGGTGAACTGTGTCCCTCGGTCCGACACTATCTTCTTTGGCACTCCATGGTAACACACAATCCTTGACATGTACAATTGTGCCAATTTGGATCCGCTGTAGCTTTCTTTCACAGGGATGAAATGAGCTACCTTGGTTAGCCTATCAATAATGACCCATATTGAATCATACTCGGATTGGGTCCTATGCAATCCTATGACAAAATCCATGCTGATTTCTTCCCACTTCCATTCAGGCACTTTGAGTGGTTGCAGCAATCCCGCGGGTCGTTGATGTTCTGCTTTCACCAACTGACATGTGTCACATAGGGCAACATGTTCCGCGACATCTCGCTTCATGCCGTACCACCAATACCTGCTCTTGAGGTCCTGGTACATCTTCGTACTCCCAGGATGAATGGAATAGTCGGAATCGTGAGCCTCCTTCAAAATTAATTCACGGATCTCTTTTATTTCTGGCACACAGATCCTTTTCCCGTGCCACACCGTTCCTTGTTCATCCTCTCTAAAACCAGGAGCTTTATTCTCCTTGATGAGCTGTCTGATCTCTTGTATCTTCTCATCATTCTTTTGGCCTTCGCGTATGTCTTGCTCGAGTGTGGAGTCCACTTCCATGGCGATGGCTTCACCACTATTTACTAGACATAGATTGAGCCTTATAACCTCGTCCTTCAATTCTGCGGGCATGTCCTTCAAACTCAACTTATTGACCTGCACTTTCCGACTCAAAGCATCGGCCTCGACGTTTGCTTTTCCGGGATGATAGTTGATGCCCACATCAAAGTCATTGATTAGCTCTAACCATCTCCTTTGTCTGAGGTTGAGATCTGGCTGTGTGAATATGTACTTCAAACTCTTATGATCCGTATATATCTCTGTCCTCTTCCCCATCAAATAATGCCGCCAAATTTTCAACGCGTGTACCACTGCAGCTAGTTCTAGGTCATGTGTAGGATAGTTCTTCTCGTGCTTCCGAAGCTGCCGGGATGCATATGCCACGACATGTCTTTCTTGCATGAGAACACATCCCAACCCATTTCCACAGGCATCGCAGTACACTGTGAAATTCTTCTGCATATCTGGCATAACCAACACTGGGGCTGTTGTCAATCTCTTCTTTAGCTCCTGAAAGCTCGTATCGCATTGTGGCGTCCAGGTGAATGTGATTCCCTTTTCCAACAGTTTGGTGAGAGGTCTCGAGATCTTGGAGAATCCCTCAATAAACCGTCGATAGTATCCAGCCAATCCCAAAAAGCTTCGAACTTCCCCGACATTTTCAGGGGTTTTCCACTTCTGGATATCTTCGATTTTGGCGGGATCTACGGAGATTCCTCCCTCCGAGATGATATGTCCTAAAAAGGGAACTCTTTTCAGCCAAAACTCACACTTGCTCAACTTGGCATATAGTTGGTGTTCTCTCAGCCTCTGTAACACCAACCTTAGATGTTTCTCATGTTCTTCTTCATCTTTGGAGAAGACGAGAATATCATCTATGAAAACCACCACAAATTTGTCCAGATATTCCATGAATACCTTGTTCATGAGGTACATGAAATATGCCGGGGCATTGGTTAGCCCGAAAGGCATGACAGTGTATTCATACAGTCCGTACCGAGATACGAAAGCTGTCATGGGAATATCAGATTGCCTTATCTTGAGTTGGTGGTATCCCGACCTGAGATCAATTTTCGAGAACACACAAGCTCCCCTCAACTGATCAAACAAGTCTTCAATGCGGGGTAATGGGTACTTGTTCTTGATGGTTACCTCATTCAAGGCACGGTAATCCACGCATAACCTTTGAGTTCCATCTTTCTTAGGCACAAATATCACCGGAGCTCCCCATGGTGAGGAACTAGGGCGAACATACCCCTTCTCCGTCAATTCTCTCAAATGATCCTTGAGCTCTTCTAGCTGCTTGGAGTCCATTCGATAAGGTCTCTTGTATATCGGGGCTGTTCCCGTTACTAGCTCAATTGCGAATTCCACTTCACGGTCGGGAGACATATCTGGCAACTCCTCCGGAAAAACATCTGGATATTCCCTGATAGTCCTGATTTCCTCAACTTTCACCTCCACTTGATTTAATTTGATGTCCCTCCTAGGCTCGTATATTGTTATGAACTTTACTCTGGTGCCACTGGGGTGAGTTAATTCCACCGTTCTGGTCGAACAATGGATGATTCCTTTATGTTTGGTCAACCAATCCATTCCCAAAATAATATCTATCCCTTGTGAATCTATCACTATGAGGTTAGCCGTAAATACTACCCCATTAATGTCTAGGCTCACTTTGGGACACACTTGTCTTGTCCTTATTTCTCCACCTGGAGAGTTTACGGCTAGCATATGGTTCATTTGTGTGGTTGCTAGGTCATGCTTCTTAACAAACCCTTGAGCAATGAACGAGTGGGTAGCACTAGAATCAAACAGCAGAGTTGCAAGATGTAAATTGGCAGGAAACTTACCAACTACCACGTCGGGTGCCTCTTGTGCTTCCTCCATAGTGACATGGTTCACCCGTCCTCTCAATACATTCTGCTGTTGTGGCGGCGCAGGCTTCTTCTTTGGGCATTTATGGGCGTAGTGCCCCACTTCACCACAGCTGAAACGTTGCACCCCAATCTTAGATGTCTGGCCCTTGTTGTCTTGGGGTTGGTTTGGGGGTCCTTGCACTGCTGGTCGAGGTGGATATGCGGGGCGAGGCTGCTGCACAAACTGACGTTGCGGCTGTGCTGGTGCTGCGGGAGGCCTGTAGTTTGGATTGTACCCTCTTGGTGCTGAATAGGGTACCGCAGCACGGCTCGTCTGCCCCGTAGGTTGCTGCATCATACGTGGGCGGGTGTTGCTCCCTGAGGCTTGATGTGACCACCCAGCCTTCCTCTTATTCTCATTTTCCAGGGCCTTTAGCTTCCTTTCCACCACAAATGCTCTGTCCACCATCTTTTGAAAGCTTTCATACTCATTGGAGGACATTGCATACTGCATCTCTGCGGTAAGTCCTTCCACGAAACAATCTTGTTTCTGCTCATCAGTCTCTATGTCTCGTGGAGCATAACGGGATAGTTGAGTAAATTTAGTGAGGTATTCCCTCACCGTCATGTTTCCCTGCTGCAGTCCCAGAAACTCTTTCCTCTTGTTTTTGAGTTCACCTCTTGGGATGTAGTGGTTGCGGAAGGTACGCTTGAACTCTTCCCAAGTGATGCTCTCAGGGTCATGATGGGCGGCCACGTAGGCGGTCCACCAATCAGCAGCAGGTCCATGTAATTGATGAGAGTCAAACAGCACCCTCTCATACCCTTGGCACTGTATGATCCTCATCTTACTTTCAATGGTCTTCAGCCAATCATCTGCCTCCAGAGGTTCAGCAGCACTTGCAAACTTTGGAGGTTGAGTTCCTAGAAACTCACTCAACCTTGGTTGGCGTGGTGCAGCTTGTGGAGGTGGAACTTGATGCAAGTTGGCCACCACTTGAGTCAAGTTCTGGATGAGCTGATTTTGATTCTCCAGCATTTGGTGGAGAGGATCAACTTCTTCGCGGCGACCACCCCGGTCCTGGCCTCCAGAAAGATGAGGGTTGCATGCCTCATCATTGTTGTTGGCAGGGTTGGCAGCACGTCCTTTTCCTCTTCCGGCCATCTGGCAGAATCAACAAATGTTAATTTGATCCCATTTAGTATCGTCTTACTACTTTCACTTGTTTGTACTTCGAAGTGTTGAGGCTTTGTTAAAATTTTACGAGGGTTTATATCTCACACCGAATAAATGCACTATTATTTCCTGTGGGTTTACACACCAAAGCAAAACAATTCGAAGACGAGGCTGTGGACAATTGCTCATGGCTTCCACAACTCACGTCACACACCAAGCATTATCACACCATTAACTACATAACGACTCGACTTCTCGACCTCTTGCTAGCTAGGGGAAAGGCTCTACACTACTCGTCCTCTTGAGCTGGCTCCTCGGGATCTTCCTCCTCATTTCGGCTACCTTCTGACTCCGCTTTGGGTGGGGAGGCTGCTGGTGGAGAAGTGCGACGACGCCTGATCGCTCGGCGATCCGGGGCGTCAGGAGTCCATGTATCATTCACGGTGACACACAGTTCATTCCCATCTCCTCTTTCTCTCGCCTTTAAGCAAGCTTGCAGCAACGCCTCCGTTTCCTTCAGGGTGTCCCGGACATCCTGAAGCTCTTGTTGACACTCCTGCAGTCGAGTGCTGAGCATAGCAGCATCCTCCAAGCACAAGTCCATGTGCTCATGGGAAGTCCCATGCTGCACCGGTGGGTACTTGTACTCCGTGGTGCCACTCTCACGTTGGAGGACATACATGTACTCAGTTTTATCCAAGTGGCGACGATAGATGTGACTCTGGCAGGTGATGGCCTCCCAGGTGACATCTCTCTCCGCGTCAACTTGTGTTGCTCGACAAGCTGGAGAGTGGTGAATCTTAAGCAGCTGATTCTCGTGTATAATCCTCATCTCCGAACTCCATTCTTCCCTCTTCTCATGGATGGTCCTGGTGGAGTTATAGTGGATGATTAGCTTGCCCGTATTGCCGGCGGCTTCGAGCATACGTCGAAGACGGCGCAACAAATCTCCTACTGCCAATCCGTAGGAAAGGTACGTCACTGGACGACTCTCCTCTCTTTCGGCAAGGGCAACTACGGGAACTCTCCCTTCTGTGGACTTACGAGCCGTGCGAATCATGCGAACCATCTAAAACAAAAGAATTTAAAATTAGGTTAGATAAATTCTCAAACAAAAATCCTATTTTGAATGAAAGTTGGGGTAAGATGAAGAAAATGACTCCTTTAATAACACTTTTCCACCCACACCTTGGAAAATAGTTTTTAAGAAAATAGGGCCCTTAAATTCGTCCATTTCTACCTAGGTCCACGTTCCTACGGGCAACCTTGGCTCTGATACCACCTCTGTCACACCCGGTTTTTCCGAAGAACAACCAAGTGAATATCACATGTATGCCAGGATCATTTTCTCATACATGTGATGACAAATAGTGAAGCATCATTTATTACAAGCCAGGTGTCGAATATAAATAAGTCTTACATCGCAAATGTCTCAATGGACACTAATGCTTCATCACAAGTAAATAAACTAGCAGCGGAATATTATTCTTTAGGGCTCCATCACAGGCGTTGCCCGGGGTCTTCATGAACCTAAAAACCTTCCTCGGGTCCAAAATCTTGGTCATTATACACCACCTCATTATCTTGACCTGAGCAGCAATATAAACCAACAAATATGCAAGATTGAGTACCAATGGTACTCAGCAAGTGTGGGAAAATTATATCATGCATGGCTAGAACAAGGAGAGGTTGAACTCATGGTTGAAGCACTACGCAATTAACACCTATCACCTTAGCTTATTAAGCACCTACATTACTACACAGGTGAAATGGTCCCAATCTCCCATCCCATCATCATAATCCAATAACCATAATCATCATTACCAATGTTAAGCTCCCCGCTTAACTTCCAAAACCGTCAATCCTCTAATCATGAATAAGTCCAGGCCGCTCTTAACCGTGAGCACGGCTGTCAAGACAGTTTTGACTCTGCAGAGTTTGTACCACTGTACCCACATGTAGTGATTTCATCCCCCGTTGCCGGGTGGACTAAAAGAACCTCCATTATGCCAGTGGCTACGATCCACATTCACACTTCCCAGGTGTGCAGCCAGGAGATCACTACGAAGCCTTTACAAAGGGATTCCCGACGAGCGTGGGCCCACTGAGGTTTCACCCCTAACAGCATACAAGAGGCTCCAACCCCGCTGCAGTGGACCCCTCTTGAGCCTTGCGGTTCATATGGTAGTCCAGATGACACCTACTTCCCGCACCATCCAACACACCCATACTACGCCGGGGATACACCTAATTAATTGGCCAAGCTGCCCCATCTCAGCATGTGGTTGGCACTGTAAAGCCGGGTTACATGCTCCATGAACCGGTCCTTAGGATCCAGGCAAGTACTAGACACAAACCCAAGTCTTGTGCACCTAGCACACAACCAAAACATCCAACTTGCCTTGATCCCTACCTCTACATAACTCACAATAGTTCATTCAAGAGTATGGTAAAATAAATTGATGATCTCATATCCCAAATATCCCATTCTAAGCATGGCTAAGCATATGCATGTAAATAAATGACATGACAAAATAAGTCCCAACCCAAGCTACGAGGAAGCAAGGTAATGCAATTCTAGGGAAAACTTCCTAGCATGGGTTTCATATTTCATTTGACAATGCAAATATTTCTATCTACACATCCTAGCATAGGATCAAAGTGGTCAAGGACACTTGCCTCCTTCTTGCGGCTCTTGAAATGGGTAGTCCTGATCTTGGAAAGGAATAACTTGCTCTTGAACAGGTTCTACTTCATACCATCACACATAGTAAAAGAAAAATAACAATCATAAGACATAGTTCACACTTCTTACTTCATACAAACCACACATTCATATTTATGAAATTCATTCACCATTATATGTGTTGTGGTTACTTTGTGTGTTGATCTATGGCTTGCATACACTTTTATTTATATGTGTATGATTCCTACTTTGGTGTTCATATTTATACTTATATACTATATATATATATATATATATATATATGTGTGTGTTTCAGTTTTAAATAAATTCCTTATATTAAACTACCAAGTATGTATGAAAAGTATTTTTATTCTCCATATGTGCCTTCATAATTTCTATCAACCCTAAACTGAACTCTTTGGATTTTAAAAACTCCATTTATCATTTACTAGTTGCTATATTTTCAGATTTATATTCCTATGCATAATTGTGTATTTTATTATGAAATTAGTAATACACATCATCTAAACAGTATAGGTTTTGGTCCTAAATAATTTAATAACATATTTTGACCTTGGCCTCTGATGTAAACTATCTCATAATTATTTTCCCTATTTTTCTATAGCTATTCTTTTCTTAAAAATATGTCCCTACACAATTAAATGTGAATAACAAATAAAACAGATTCATTTCAGCCCAAAATATAGTTTTATCTCACTCCAAGGTTTTCTAAGTACTGAGAAAGTTTTTAATTAATCTTGACAATTATGTTTGTCCCACTTTTTAATTTTTAAATACTAGTGACATATTGAATTTTCTAAATTAAATACTAAACAGGGCTAATATAATGAACTCACCCCATTACAGGGTCTATAATATTATTTTCATAATTTCCAGGGGTCTAGCTACACTTATCAGAGGTGTTTTTCCTAATTTTTATTAAGTCCAGGGGCTAAAACTGATTTTTAAATGAATTTACATGATTTTCTGGAGTTCCAGGGGCTAGATCAGAAGTTTCCGGGGCTAGCTCTTATTTCCCGAGAACCCCAGGGGGTAGCATGTAAGAATTCCAGTCTTTATAACGCGGGGCTGACGTGGACCGTCCGATTTTAAACCGACGGCTAAGATTATAACATCGAACCGGTACGCGGGGTTTTAAAGTCTACCGTGCGATTTAAAATAAACGGCGCACAAGCGGCCACGTCGCTCTGATCGAACGCGGGCGGCGCTGCCGGCGGCGCACGGTGGCGGGAAGCGGCGATCTCGCCGGAAAGTTTCGGATCCTCGAGAATTCTGCCTAGAACTGTGATCTTATGGCATAGATCGGTAGAGGGGAGGTCAGGGATCTCACCTCGGGGGTTTTCTTGAGCTCGGGGGTCCTGGAAAGTGATCGGCGGCGAGGTCCGAGGCAAAACCACGGCGAAGCTCGTCGGCGCTGTGTTTTCACCGTAAGTCTCCGAGTTTTCTGCACCTGCAAAGTTCCCCGGAGGCGGTGGATCAAGACCAACGAGTTAGATCAGAGTTTCCGAGCTTAGATCGGCCAGAATTCACCGGCGAAGTCTCGGTGCTCACCGGAGTGAAAAATCGGCGATCGCGTGAGAAAAACCGATCGGGGCTGGGGTTTTTATAGCCGGGGAAGGGCGGTGGGTCAGTTGTGATCGAGTTTGATTCTTCTGGGACCGGAATTCGGGCTGAGGGACGCGGTTTCCAATCGGTTAAGATCGAGCGCGCGCGGAAGAGTCCGGGGTCGCGGGGTTAGGGATGACAGGTGGGTCCCACCCGTCTGTGAGAGACAGCGCGGCGCGCGCGGGGGCGGGCTGGCGCGGGGAAACTGGGCCGGCTGGCGGGTTTCGGCCCACTGGCTGGTTTTTTTTCCCGTTTCTCTTTTTCTTTTTCTATTTCTTTTCTGTTTTGAGTCTAATTTGAATTCCAGTTTGAATTTGAATTTTTGCCAAACATGCAACACGTCCAAAAATTTTTAAATTCCCCTCTGAACTTGGTTTAGAGTTTTGAACCAAAATTTGGGGTGTTACAAAATCCAAAGGAAAAAAATCCCATGGACCCACATGTCATCGCTTTCTTCCTCCTCCGTCCTAAGGCTAGAGGTGGTAAAGGGCCTTAAAAAATCGTCTAATAATGTGGAGGACTAGATCGAATTAGGATCGGCCTAAACTTTTATTAATTTTTAAACTAATATTTAATTGTGGTTGAAATAAATTGTGAAAGGATCCGCCGGCTCAACCCAATTACCACCCCTCTGGGGCTGCTGCATGGACGTCACGGCACTGTGCTTGCCGTGCACGCCAGCACCCGACGCAGCAACGCAAACTCACCCATAGCTCCTCTTCCTACTCACTCCCTTGTCACCTGGCAATGGATACCCACTAACCACATATCAGCAGATATCTGGCCAATAGTTGCAAATTTGGGTGTGAATCTATGCCTGCGGGTACGGGTTCGGTGACATGTGAAACTTAATGGACAATCCTTAACGGATGAAAAAAAAAGTCCTACTCATACCCAAATATCTGTTTAATTGATTCCCACAGAATGTTTATTGGGCTTATCCCTACTATTAGAGTAGCAATTGTGGCTGTATTAGATGGATGATAATGTTGAGGTACAGGTCTGATTATATAGAGGGATTAGGAGGGGAAAAGGACTAAACTACCCCTAATCCTAATCCCTCACTAATGACTAATACGCCCCTGTGACACACACATAATCACAGTGTCTAACACCCCCCCCCCCCCCCCCCCGCAGTCACAACATCTAGCCACTGCAGATGTTGAGACTGGACCGAAACTCGGAGAACAGCGACGACGGGAGGCCCTTTGTGAAGATGTCGGCGAAGTGCGTCGTCATCGGGACATGGTGTACCCGAACCTCGCCGCGTGCAACCCGCTCACGAACAAAGTGGAGGTCAATCTCCACATGTTTCGTGCGCTGATGCTGGACCGGGTTGGTGGAGAGGTACACAGCGCTGACGTTGTCGCAGTAGATGAGGGTGCTCCTGGCGACGAGAGTGTGGAGCTCGTGAAGTAGCTGTTGGAGCCAGGAGGCCTCAGCTACGCCGTTAGCCACGGCACGATATTCCGTCTCAGCACTCGAACGCGACACCACGGGTTGTCGCTTCGAGGACCAGGAGACGAGGTTACCGCCCAGGAAGACGGTGTACCCAGAAGTAGAACGTTGTGTGTCCGGACAGCCTGCCTAGTCAGCATCGGTGTACACGACCAGCTCGGAGGCCGTGTCACGTCAAAGAAGGAGGCCGTAGTCGAGAGTACCTCGTAGGTACCGAAGAATCCGCTTCACAGCGGTGAGGTGCGGCTCCCTCGGGTCATGCATGTGGAGGCACACCTGCTGAACTGCATACGAGATATCCGGCCTGGTGAAGGTGAGGTACTAAAGAGCACCTGCAAGACTCCTGTAAGTAGTGGGGTCACAGACGGGTGTCCCGTCGGTAGCAGAGAGCTTCGCCTGAGTATCTACTGGAGTGGAGCACGGCTTGCACTCAGCCATGCCCGCTCGCTGGAGGATATCCAGGCAGTACTGTCGCTGGTGAACGAATAAGCCACCTGGTCGGTCCTCGACCGCAATGCCCAGGAAGTGGTGGAGACGACCCAGGTTCTTCATAGTGAACTCCTACTGTAGAGCAGAAATGATGCGCCGAAGCAGAGCCGGACTAGACGCTGTTAGTACAATGTCATCGACGTACAGTAGGAGGTAAGCAGTGTCACTGCCACGTCGATAGACAAACAACGAAGTGTCCGACTTAGCTTCGACGAACCCCTGTGAGACCAAGAAGGAGGCGAACCAGCTATACCAGGCTCGCGGTGCCTGCTTCAGTCCGTACAGAGATTTGTTCAGCTTACAGATCATGTCTGCGTGAGCTGAATCAACAAACCCCGTCGGCTGACTGCAGTACACCATCTTGGTCAGTGTACCGTGGAGGAAGGCATTCTTGACGTCCAACTGGTGGACATGCCAAGAACTTGAGAGAGCCAGTGACAGAACGGTACGAACCGTCACCGGCTTTACCACCGGGCTGAAGGTCTCATCGTAGTAGACTATGTAGGATCGAAGAGCACGTGAAAAGCTACCAGAGGGGGCTGAATAGTAGATTAAAACTTTTCGCAGCGGAAACAACAAAAACCCCTCAGCAAAAAATCAATCGGTTAAAGAAACCGTGTGTACAAGTGTTTTCAAACGTGTTCAACCGTGACAAATCAAGTAGAGAGGTAGAGAATCAAGTCACGGATCTAATGCAATAAGAATCACTTGAAAACACGAAGTAAAACTTGAGATACGATCAAAATATTAAACGAAGATCAATCTGTTCTACCCGATATAAAACAGATCTGCAATGCTGCAAAGAAACTCGTGTATCTCAAAACCTACAGATCCGAAGCTCGTGAAAATTTCATAGATGATAGATAATTGAGTTGTGAAGACAACCCAACAAGAATCACGTCAATTGGATCTGTAAAACTCGAGTTATGAACGAAACACCGAAGAAACGTCGGTCTGTCCAGAAACTCGGCGAGAAAGACTTGACGAAAAACAAATCGGACGAACAAGGCACAAAAGCTCCTCGAAACTATGAAGTTTATTCAATAGAAACACAATAGGAACAGCCCAAAGTCGTGCACCACGAGCTCTGGCCTCCCTTGCTTATATAACCAGCTCTATGGCCTATCCAATTCAAACTAGGACTCCTACTCCTACTTGGATTCAAACTGTAACTTTCCAATACTGCTCAAGACTCTTCTATACGCAGATAGAAGCAATCTTAAGACTTCCAAACACCTTAGGAACGTCCGAAACATTCCTAAAACAACTCAAATTCGTGACCCACACGAAATCCTGTCATAACCAACTCAAAACTTTCCATATTTGAGTCAAACACGACTCAGCCGCAGCTTGAGTCCATAAGCTAGTCAGTTGGACCTTTCCGACCAATTCTTTACGTCCACTTCTCTTCATCGCGCCTTGGAACAATGTTGCCACGTCCATGCACTCCTTGCAAACGTGCAAACACCTTCCAACGATGTACACGCAACCTTCATATGCACTGCCCTTGATCCAAACATGTTGCGCGACCTCCCGATCAACTCAACCACAGCTCCTCCCGAACTTGGTTGTTGGAACCTCATCTCCTCCCTGAGACTAGTCCAAGGATCCCGTCACCAGCCATGTCTTGAACTCAAGCAACACCTGCACATGAATAAACAACCAATTCTTCCGAGCACAAGTCCTCGACTTGACTCACGTTAGTTCGAAAACCACAACACCTTACATGAGCACGTCACATAAGCATGTTGCAAACCATATCAAATGATAACAACCATAACCACCAAAACACACCAAAAACTTAGCAAATTAATACTAAGCAAACCTTCCCATAAAGCAAGTTTGAAACATTGCGAGTTAAAAGCAAAAACAAGACGCTGCAGTTCTACGAGTTGAACTTCACGGGAGCTCCCTAAAAACAAGCTCCGGACCTCACAGAAGCTCTCCGGACCTTGCAGGAGCTCTCCGGACCTTACGGCGGACCTTGCCAACACTTTGCGGACCTAACAAAGAACTTGTCGGACCTTGCCACAGAAGAATGTTTTGGCAATATTCAAAACTTTGAATGTTAATGCTAACTTTTATCCTAATTGCCAATGTATTCAGCACACATAGGTCTCACAATCTCCCCCTTGATGAATGCATTGGCAACACCAATTAAAATCCGAACATTGGCTTATGAAAAGTTTTGAAAAGCTTTGAAAACTCATTTCTCCCCCTTTATTAATTTCTCCCTATTTTTTAAAATCAGAGAAGGAAGAAAGTGTATAACATATGCAAAGTGTAAAGTGTAAAAAAATTTCTTCTTATACATATTTCTTCCCCTTTGACAATGTATTCAGCAAGTTTCAAAAGAGAATTTTTTAAATGTTATGAGCATATTATAACATATACATACAAAACAAAGCTCATCCAAGTCATACTATCAGGTTACTTACACTATCACATCAATGAGATACATAAAGTAGTGTAAGCCATGCTAGAGATCAAATGTATTTTTCAGTTTAAGCAAGTCATGATCTCCCTTACTCAACTATTTCAAAACCTGAAAACATGACACTTGTTGCTGCATTTTTATTATTCATAATCATTTAAGGCACAAAGTTGATCATATGATATTTGCAAGAGATTATATGCCGCATCAGCCTTATTCTAACCAACCAAGCCAAGCCTATGTCATTTGACAATCAGAAGCTTAAGGACATGGTTTTAGTCATACACAATTCCTTCCAAGTTCATATCTTAGTGAAATGATAAGCAATCTCAAAAGAAGAAGTGCGATGCATGCATATTCTCTTGATCTTTTCTCAATTTTTATTTGAAAACTCAACATGTGAGCTGATCACTTGATTAATTTTTTATGATTAAAAGCACTTGTGAGCACGCAACAAGTTCAAAACAGCAAGAAAGTTCGATCATGACCAGATTTAGTGTAAGTAATTATTCTAATTACTAGTCATGGCAAAAACTATAAATGTATAACATGAGTAATGTAGTAAGAACTTTTAGCCTGTAAAAGGAATCACAAAGTCATATATGTATGAAATACTATGCTTATATTATTTTAGTTTCTGATTCACACATAGACTTTCAAAGTTTCAAAAACTCCCCCTCAATTTAAGCCATGAGGATGCATAACCCCTATTTCACTACGAATGAAACAAAAACGAGTGAAATCCAAAGGTTTTGTAAAAATATCAGCCAATTGTTGTTCGGTATCGACATGGTGAAGCACAATGTTTCCTTTTCCAACATTATCACGAAGAAAGTGATACCTAATGTCAATGTGCTTAGTTCTAGAGTGTTTCACGGGGTTTTTAGCAATACAAATTGCACTAGTGTTATCACAAAACAGTGGAACAATATCTAAATCAACCCCATAGTCCTTAAGTGTTTGAACAATCCAAAGAATTTGTGAGCAAGCGCTAGCCGCATTCAGATTCGGCCGTGGATTGTGCAACTGAACTTTGTTTTCTAGAGGACCAAGCAACAAGTGAATTACCAAGAAAATGATAAGCACCCAAAGTACTTTTCCTATCAATTCTACAACTCCCAAAATCAGCATCTGAAAAAACTTTCAAAGAAACGGTTGAGGAAGAAGGAAGAAAAATGTCAAATTCTTGAGTTCCATGTAGGTACCTGAGAATCCTTTTGATGGCTTGGCGATGTGAAGCACGTGGAGAAGCTTGAAAACGTGCACAAAGACATACGCTGAATTGTATGTCCGATCTTGACGCCGTGAGATAGAAAAGTGATCCAATCATACTTCTGTATTCTTTTTTTTTATTGACCGGGTCACCATCTTCGTCAAGTTCAAGTGTTGTTGCTGTTCCCATTGGTGTCCGAAGAGGCTTGCATTTGTCCATGTGGAAGCGCTTAAGAAGGTCCTTTGTATACTTAGTTTGATGCACAAAAGTTCCTTATTTTGTTTGCTTGATTTGCAGCCCCAAAAAGTATGTGAGTTCTCCCATCATACTCATCTCAAATTTTGAACTCATCATAGCTGAAAACTTGGACACGAGATCATGAGAAGCACAACTAAAGATAATATCATCCACATACACTTGAACGAATAATGAGTCATTGCCATGCTTAAGTACAAAAAGAGTTTTATCAACCTTGCTCATGGTAAACCCATTTTCAAGTAAGAATATTTTTAACCTATCATACCATGCTCTAGGGGCTTGTTTTAGACCGTACAAGGCTTTGGACAGTTTGTAAACATGATTAGGAAAATTTGGATTTTCAAAACCCAGTGGCTTCTTAACATAAACCTCCTCCTCTATGTAGCCATTAAGAAAAGCACTTTTAACATCCATTTGATATAACTTGAAACCTTTAGATGCAGCAAATGCTAATAAAATTCTTATAGCTTCTAATCTAGCAACAGGAGCAAATGTTTCATCAAAATCTAGACCTTCAATTTAAGTGAAACCTTGAGCAATCAACCAAGCTTTATTCCTAACCACAACCCCATCCTCACTTTCCTTATTTTTAAATACCCATTTAGTTCCAATTAATGTGTGACCTTGAGGTGGAGGTACAAGTTTCCAAATATTATTTTTTTCAAAATTTTCTAACTCTTCTTACATGGCATTAATCCAAGATTCATTAGTGAGTGTGTGTGATATATCCTTGGGTTCAAAAGAAGCAACAAAAGCAGAATGAGCATGAGAGTTTGGATCGCAAAACCTGGACCGAGTGACTCGTTATGCAAGCTTCCAATGATTTGTTGTGGAGGATGACTTTTGAGTACTCGGAGGGGAGTAGACACTTCACAAGCACCTTCTTCTTCATGTTCGGACCTTTGATTAGGAGAGCTTGTTGATTGAGGAAGGTCCGAACCAGCAGTAGTGACTGTTGGTGCTGGTTGTGGTGCAAAATCAACAGCTTGATCGTTATTTACTTCCGAGTTTTCGGGCAGCAGCACCACTTCTTCATCTTCTTCAATAAAAATACTCTCCCCCTGCGGATATGGATCTGGACCTGCAATATCGGAGCTCGTACTTGGGCTAGCTTCATCAAAAGAAACCTCGCAAGTCTCCACAATTTTGTTAGTGTCAAGTAAAAGCACACGGTAGCCTCTAGTATGAGATGGATAACCAAGAAACATGCCATCAACAGATCTAGCTTCAAAATTATCAAGATTACCATGTTTCTTAACAAAGCATTTGCAACCAAAAACCCTAAAGTGTGTAACACTAGGCCTATGTCCAAACCGGAGCTCATATGGGGTTTTTCCAAGCTTAGCACGCAAGAAAACACGATTTGAGACATAACAAGCGGTTGCAATTGCATCAACCCAAAATTTCCTAGGAGTTTGATATTCATCAAGCATAGTCCTAGCCATCTCAACTAAGGTCCTGTTCTTTCTTTCTACGACACCATTTTGTTGTGGTACATAGGGTGAAGAGTATTGATGATCTATTCCATTTTTAGCACAAAAGTGATCAAAGGATTGGTTTTTAAATTCAGTTCCGTTATCACTTCTAATTGCTTTTAATGATCCTGGGTGATCAATAGATAATCTAAGAAATAAAGTTCTAAAATGACTAAAAGCTCCATTCTTAGATGCCATAAAATAAACCCAAGAATATCTGGAATAATCATCAACAATCACAAGCAGATACCATTTACCTCCGAAGGATTGAACACGTGCCGGACCTACTGTGTCAAGATGTAAAAGTTGTCCCAGTTCAGCTGTCATGGTCATTGTGAGAGGAGCATGTGAACCTGCAACAAACTTAGCATGTCTACAAGAAGAGCACACAATATCATTGTCCTTTTTAAGCATCGGCAGCCCACGTATGCGATCGAGAGCACTAACACGAGTGAGATGATCAAAGCCTATGTTACCTAGTCTACGACGCCAAAAATATAGATCCTTTGTATCATTAGCAACTAGACACCGATGCTTAGAAGTTGACAAATTAAAATCAGGTTTAAAAATTCTTCCAAACCTAGACATGTTAAACAAAAGCTCACCTTTTGAATCTACAACCTTGCAGCAATTTTTAGCAAAGCTAACCTCTAGATTTTCATCTAGCAATTGTGATACTGAAAGCAAGTTGTATTTCAAATTTTTAACAAGTGCCACATCTTTCAAAGTGTAGAGATTGTTTACTCTAACCGAACCTTTAGCAATTATGGGAGTAGAAGAGTTATCGGTGAAAGTAACATTTTCTACACGTGACACAAAAGAGAGAGAGGAGAACCATTCTTTGTTACCGGTCATGTGACGTGAGCAACCTGAATCCACAATCCAAATGTTCTCCTTCCTCAAACGTGAAACCTACACAGCAGCACAATACGTCGATGACTCAATACTGGGGTTAGTTAAAAGACTTTTAGGATTCCAGTACTGAGTCACACGACGTCCAGCAGGAATAACACGCGAAAGCTGAGAAGGTACAGCAGGTTTATGAGCCAAACATCGAAAATTTTTGTTCCCAACTACTGACTTAGAAGATGTGTTATATGTAGCACAAAAAACAGTAGGTCCGAGAGCAAGTTTTTGACTCATTACAGCATGTTGCAAGCTCCGAACATTCGGTCTAGCAGATTTTGCTTGGTTGTTATGTGATCTAGCAAGTATTCTTTGTTTCTTATCGTGTTTAGCTAGTCTATAACAAAAATCCATGACATGACCATCTCTACCACAGTAGGTACAATGAAAAATAACCTTATTATCATGTCTAGATGAGCAAGCAACACGTTTATTAGAACCCGAATGGGACAGTACTCCTGCAGATTTGAAAATCACCTCTTTTTGTCTAGGAGTTGTTTGAATCAAACCGCTTCCTAATGACTTTACAACTTTAGGTGGGTGTGCCTTAGCATGAGCATGAGAATTAAAACCTAAACCAGTTTTATCATTACAAAACTTGGAATAATTCAGCAGAAAGTTTAGGTTCTTATTTGCATTAGAAAACCGATCTAGTGTCCTATGTATGTCATCAAGTTTATTGGACAGAGCAAAGCAGTTTTCACATGAAGTTTTTCCTTTTAGTTTGCAATTTGAATAATATTTAACTTCATGCACACGTAAAGCATTGTTTAAAATAGAAATCTCATTCATAGCATCATTTAGTTTCTTATTCAGATCATCACATGAAGAACAATGCAAATCAATTGTAGAACAACAAGCATATTTCAATTTTTTATCATTAAGTGCAGCAAGCTCTTTGTTCTTTTCAATTTCAAGTTCAAGTTTATTAAGTATAGATGCGCGTGCACTTCTTAAAGAGGATAATTGTTCATAAATTAAATCACATGAGGAACAAGAATCATCACTAGGAATCAAAGTTTTTAAACGATTAATTTCAGATTCTAGTGATTCAATTTTAACAGCATTGTTTCTAAGTTTTTTATCCTTTTTCTTTAATATAACAGTGGCACGAGAAATAGCATCACACATTTCTTCGCAAGTGGCACATACCTCTTCATCGTCGCTGTTGTGTTCTGCCTCCTCGGAGCTTGAACTTGACTTGCTCGCCATGCAGCACATTTGCCATAGCTTCTTCATCTTCATCACTACCGGTGTCCATATCACTTGAGCCGAAATCTTGAAGTGCAGAGATCATACTATGCACTATGTTGCGCATTGATAAATCTTTCTTCTTCTTATTCTTTGCAAACGATTTCTTCGGCCTTGTTTGCTTTTCTTCACGTGAAGTCCGACCTGAAAGGTTAGGGCACTCCGTACGAAAATGTCCTGTCTTACCACATTCAAAACATCGTTGAGGTCCGGAGCTTCCTCTCCTTCTAGTTCTCACATTTTGCAATGCTTTTGAGAACCGAGTAGAGATGAGTGCAAGCTCCTCCTCTAGAAACTCTTCAATCTGTTCAAGGGTTAGAGAGGACAGCAAATAGAGTGCACCACTAGATGATGATTGACTAGAACTAGACATGTCACGTTGCGAAACAAATGCAATAGACTTGTTGGGGTTTTTACGTGAGATGATGTCAATTTCATGAGTTTTCAATTTAGAATAAAGCACGTCTAAAGTAAGAGAACTCATGACAGTAGATTCACGAATAGATGTAACTTTCATCTCCCAAATTGACATATCTAATGCTCCTAACAATTGTCTAGCATTTTCAGCATCTGAAAAGTTAACATTGACACTACGCAAGTTGCTGAGAATTTTATTAAAGCGAGTAAAAAGGTCGTCAATTGACTCACCGGGTTGAATCTCAAAACGCATGTATTCTTTCTTAAACATATCGTGCCTTACCTCCTTGATCGTATTGGATCCTTCATGGTAGTCACAAAGAGCTTTCCAAACATCATATGCAGATCGGAGGTGTGCAACACGGTCGAAGTCGCTTTGAGTCAATCCTTGGATGATAAAGTTGCGAGCCTTGTTGTTGTTGTCAACATCTCTCATGTTCGCAGCCGTAACTTGATCGTTGGGTGGTACATCGAAGTTCCGGTAGACCCTTTTCCATATGGAGAAGCCTTGCGCCTGTATGTAGGCCTCCATCCGCGCCTTCCAAACCTGAAAATCGATGCCATTGAACACACAAGGTTTTGCGGAGTACTTCTCCATGATGGTTAGTCAAAACACGTGCAAATCACAAAGATTAGAGCACCTTGGCTCTGATACCAATTTTAGGATCGAAGAGCACGTGAAAAGCTACCATAGGGGGGTGAATGGTAGATTAAAACTTTTCACAGCGGAGACAACAAAAACCCCTAAACAAAAAATCAATCGGTTAAAGAAACCGTTTGTGCAAGTGTTTTCAAACGCGTTCAACCATGACAAATCAAGTAGAGGGGTAGAGAATCAAGTCACGGATCTAATGCAACAAGAATCACTTGAAAACACAAAGTAAAACTTGAGATAAGATCAAAACATTAAACGAATATCAATCTGTTCTACCCGATATAAAACAGATCTGCAACGCTGCAAAGAAACTCGTGTATCTCAAAAACTACAGATCTGGAGCTCGTGAAAATTTCACAGATGATAGATAATTGAGTTGTGAAGACAACCCAAAAAGAATCACGTCAATTGGATCTGTAAAAATCGAGTTATGAACGAAACACCGAAGAAACGTCGGTCTGTCCAGAAACTCGGTGACGAAAAACAAATCGGACGAACAAGGCACAAAAGCTCCTCGAAACTATGAAGTTTATTCAATAGAAACACAAGAGGACCAGCCCAAAGTCGTGCACCACGAGCTCTGGCCTCCCTTGCTTATATAACTAGCTCTATGGCCAATCCAATTCAAACTAGGACTCCTACTCCTACTTGGATTCAAACTGTAACTTTCCAATACTGCTCAAGACTCTTCTATACGCAGATAGAAGCAATCTTAAAACTTCCAAACACCTTAGGAACGTCCCAAACATTTCTAAAACAACTCAAATTCGTGACCCACATGAAATCCTATCATAACCAACTCAAAACTTTCCATATTTGAGTCAAACACGACTCAACAAAGCATACTTTTTGTGTTGCTGAACATTGTTACGTATGTTTTGGTCACAGGAGCCCAATGTGAGCATGATCATCACGGACTACTCGATGCCAGGGATGACTGGCTACGACCTGCTCAAGAAGGTCAAGGTAAGCACTTAATCTGAGTTCTCAATTCCAAATACACAGTTAACAACTGGATGAGCCCTGCGTTCGTCTGCTCTGCAAATCTGATACAATTTATTTTCCTGACCAGGAGTCGTCGGAGCTCAAACAGATCCCTGTGATAATCATGTCCTCCGAGAATGTGCCCACGAGGATCAACAGGTCTGGTTCTGCACCAACCCACCGGGCAATGTTGTCTGGCGAACATGCAGTTGAAGAGATTACTACGATTAGCAAAACCATAACCATCTGAATTTCTATGCGTTCTGTTTCAGATGCTTGCAAGAAGGTGCCGAGGACTTCTTGCTTAAGCCCGTCAGGCCGTCAGACATCTCCCGCATATCCACCAGGATGCTGCAGTCAACGTGACAGATGGCTGCCTGTGCCTCAGGCCACTGACGTGTCCTGCAGATTACGAAGCGCTTCGTTTATTAGTGTTTCAGGAATTTGGATCTAATATAAAAAATTAGACCTGTTTGACTTAGATGTTCACAGTAGCAAAGTTTGTTGGAGTTTTTTCTACCCGTGCAACGATTAGGTACTGTACTTCTAAGGAAAGTTGCAGATGCTATTCTTATCGTATATCTTAAACTGTTCCCTGAATGATTTTCCCTGCTGCTATATCAGTTTTTGTGCATATTTGTTGAACTTCGCCTGCCTAATTCACTTTTTTAATATCTTGTGTTAAGTGGTCCAGTCAGATTTCGCTATAGGGTAAAACAGGAAAGTTTTAGCTTGGTTCAAGCAAAGGAATGCACAAAAGATATTTGTCCAGAAACTACAACACAATGTCTGCAAAAATACGAGTTAAACCATTGTTTAGGATAGAAAATCATAATATAAAATTTTCTATGGCAAATTCAAATCTAAGCTCATCAAAATGAAGTTTATATTGGGTAGATCCCCGATACAAGTTTCCACCAATTTTAGAGGCCTCTAGGTATTTAATTATGAATTTAGAAGGAGGCAACAGATTTGAAATCCAAAGGAAAAAATCCCATGGACCCACATGTCATCGCTTTCTTCCTCCTCCGTCCTATGGCTAGAGGTGGTAAAGGGCCTTAAAAAATGGTCTAATAATGTGGAGGACTAGATCGAATTAGGATCGGCCTAAACTTTTATTCATTTTTGAACTAATATTTAATTGTGGTTGAAATAAATTGTGAAAGGATCCGCCGGCTCAACCCAATTACCACCCCTCTCGGGCTGCTGCATGGACGTCACGGCACTGTGCTTGCCGTGCACGCCAGCACCCGACGCAGCAACGCAAACTCACCCATAGCTCCTCTTCCTACTCACTCCCTTGTCACCTGGCAATGGATACCCACTAACCACATATCAGCAGATATCCGGCCAATTGTTGCAAATTTGGGTGTGAATCTATGCCTGCGGGTACGGGTTCGGTGACATGTAAAACTTAATGGACAATCCTTAACGGATGAAAAAAAAGTCCTACTCATACCCAAATATCTGTTTAATTGAGTCCCACAGAATGTTTATTGGGCTTATCCCTACTATTAGAGTAGCAATTGTGGCTGTATTAGATGGATGATAATGTTGAGGTACAGGTCTAATTATATAGAGGGATTAGGAGGGAAAAAGGACTAAACTACCCCTAACCCCAATCCCTCACTAATGACTAATACGCCCCTGTGACACACACATAATCGCAGTGTCTAACACCCCCCCCCCCCGCAGTCACAACATCTAGCCACTGCAGATGTTGAGACTGGACCGAAACTCGGAGAACAGCGACGACGGGAGGCCCTTTGTGAAGATGTCGGCGAACTGCGTCGTCGTCGGGATATGGTGTACCCGAACCTCGCCGCGTGCAACCCGCTCACGAACAAAGTGGAGGTCAATCTCCACATGTTTCGTGCGCTGATGCTGGACCGGGTTGGTGGAGAGGTACACAGCGCTGACGTTGTCGCAGTAGATGAGGGTGCTCCTTGCGACGGGAGTGTGGAGCTCGTGAAGTAGCTGTTGGAGCCAGGAGGCCTCAGCTACGCCATTAGCCACGACGCGATATTCCGTCTCAGCACTCGAACGCGACACCACGGGTTGTCGCTTCGAGGACCAGGAGACGAGGTTACCGCCCAGGAAGACGGCGTACCCAGAAGTAGAACATCGTGTGTCCGGACAGCCTGCCTAGTCAGCATCGGTGTACACGACCAGCTCGGAGGCCGTGTCACGTCGAAGAAGGAGGCCGTAGTCGAGAGTACCTCGTAGGTACCGAAGAATTCGCTTCACAGCGGTGAGGTGCGGCTCCCTCGGGTCATGCATGTGGAGGCACACCTGCTGAACTGCATACGAGATATCCGGCCTGGTGAAGGTGAGGTACTGAAGAGCACCTGCAAGACTCCTGTAAGTAGTGGGGTCACAGACGGGTGTCCCGTCGGTAGCGGAGAGCTTCGCCTGAGTATGCACTGGAGTGGAGCACGGCTTACACTCAGCCATGCCCGCTCGCTGGAGGATATCCAGGCAGTACTGTCGCTGGTGAACGAATAAGCCGCCTGGTCGGTCCTCGACCGCAATGCCCAGGAAGTGGTGGAGACGACCCAGGTTCTTCATAGCGAACTCCTGCTGTAGAGCAGAAATGATGCGCCGAAGCAGAGCCGGACTAGACGCTGTTAGTACAATGTCATCGACGTACAGTAGGAGGTAAGCAGTGTCACTGCCACGTCGATAGACAAACAACGAAGTGTCCGACTTAGCTTCGACGAACCCCTGTGAGACCAAGAAGGAGGCGAACCGGCTATACCAGGCTCGCGGTGCCTGCTTCAGTCCGTACAGAGATTTGTTCACCTTACAGACCATGTCTGGGTGAGCTGAATCAACAAACCCCGCCGGCTGACTGCAGTACACCGTCTTGGTCAGTGTACCGTGGAGGAAGGCATTCTTGACGTCCAACTGGTGGACATGCCAAGAACTTGAGAGAGCCAGCGACAGAACGGTACGAACCGTCGCCGGCTTTACCAGCGGGCTAAAGGTCTCGTCGTAGTCGACTATGTAGGATCAAAGAGCACGTGAAAATCTACCAAAGGGGGGGTGAATGGTAGATTAAAACTTTTCGCAGCGGAAACAACAAAAACCCCTCAGCAAAAAATCAATCGGTTAAAGAAACCGTGTGTGCAAGTGTTTTCAAACGTGTTCAACCGTGACAAATCAAGTAGAGAGGTAGAGAATCAAGTCACGGATCTAATGCAACAAGAATCACTTGAAAACACGAAGTAAAACTTGAGATACGATCAAAACATTAAACGAAGATCAATCTGTTCTACCCGATATAAAACAGATCTGCAACGCTGCAAAGAAACTCGTGTATCTCAAAAACTACAGATCTGAAGCTCGTGAAAATTTCACAGATGATAGATAATTGAGTTATGAAGACAACCCAAAAAGAATCACGTCAATTGGATCTGTAAAACTCGAGTTATGAAAGAAACACCGAAGAAACGTCGGTCTGTCCACAAACTCGGCGAGAAAGACTTGACGAAAAACAAATCGGACGAACAAGGCACAAAAGCTCCTCGAAACTATGAAGTTTATTCAATAGAAACACAAGAGGAACAGCCCAAAGTCGTGCACCACGAGCTCTGACCTCCCTTGCTTATATAACTAGCTCTATGGCCAATCCAATTCAAACTCCTACTCCTACTCCAGTTGGATTCAAACTGTAACTTTCCAATACTGTTCAAGACTCTTCTATACGCAGATAGAAGCAATCTTAAAACTTCCAAACACCTTAGGAACGTCCCAAACATTTCTAAAACAACTCAAATTCGTGACCCACACGAAATCCTATCATAACCAACTCAAAACTTTCCATATTTGAGTCAAACACGACTCAACAAAGCATACTTTTTGTGTTGCTGAACATTGTTACGTATGTTTTGGTCACAGGAGCCCAATGTGAGCATGATCATCACGGACTACTCGATGCCAGGGATGACTGGCTACGACCTGCTCAAGAAGGTCAAGGTAAGCACTTAATCTGAGTTCTCAATTCCAAATACACAGTTAACAACTGGATGAGCCCTGCGTTCGTCTGCTCTGCAAATCTGATACAATTTATTTTCCTGACCAGGAGTCGTCGGAGCTCAAACAGATCCCTGTGATAATCATGTCCTCCGAGAATGTGCCCACGAGGATCAACAGGTCTGGTTCTGCACCAACCCACCGGGCAATGTTGTCTGGCGAACATGCAGTTGAAGAGATTACTACGATTAGCAAAACCATAACCATCTGAATTTCTATGCGTTCTGTTTCAGATGCTTGCAAGAAGGTGCCGAGGACTTCTTGCTTAAGCCCGTCAGGCCGTCAGACATCTCCCGCATATCCACCAGGATGCTGCAGTCAACGTGACAGATGGCTGCCTGTGCCTCAGGCCACTGACGTGTCCTGCAGATTACGAAGCGCTTCGTTTATTAGTGTTTCAGGAATTTGGATCTAATATAAAAAATTAGACCTGTTTGACTTAGATGTTCACAGTAGCAAAGTTTGTTGGAGTTTTTTCTACCCGTGCAACGATTAGGTACTGTACTTCTAAGGAAAGTTGCAGATGCTATTCTTATCGTATATCTTAAACTGTTCCCTGAATGATTTTCCCTGCTGCTATATCAGTTTTTGTGCATATTTGTTGAACTTCGCCTGCCTAATTCACTTTTTTAATATCTTGTGTTAAGTGGTCCAGTCAGATTTCGCTATAGGGTAAAACAGGAAAGTTTTAGCTTGGTTCAAGCAAAGGAATGCACAAAAGATATTTGTCCAGAAACTACAACACAATGTCTGCAAAAATACGAGTTAAACCATTGTTTAGGATAGAAAATCATAATATAAAATTTTCTATGGCAAATTCAAATCTAAGCTCATCAAAATGAAGTTTATATTGGGTAGATCCCCGATACAAGTTTCCACCAATTTTAGAGGCCTCTAGGTATTTAATTATGAATTTAGAAGGAGGCAACAGATTTGAAATCCAAAGGAAAAAAATCCCATGGACCCACATGTCATCGCTTTCTTCCTCCTCCGTCCTATGGCTAGAGGTGGTAAAGGGCCTTAAAAAATGGTCTAATAATGTGGAGGACTAGATCGAATTAGGATCGGCCTAAACTTTTATTCATTTTTGAACTAATATTTAATTGTGGTTGAAATAAATTGTGAAAGGATCCGCCGGCTCAACCCAATTACCACCCCTCTGGGGCTGCTGCATGGACGTCACGGCACTGTGCTTGCCGTGCACGCCAGCACCCGACGCAGCAACGCAAACTCACCCATAGCTCCTCTTCCTACTCACTCCCTTGTCACCTGGCAATGGATATCCACTAACCACATATCAGCAGATATCCGGCCAATAGTTGCAAATTCGGGTGTGAATCTATGCCTGCGGGTACGGGTTCGGTGACATGTGAAACTTAATGGACAATCCTTAACGGATGAAAAAAAAAAGTCCTACTCATACCCAAATATCTGTTTAATTGAGTCCCACAGAATGTTTATTGGGCTTATCCCTACTATTAGAGTAGCAATTGTGGCTGTATTAGATGGATGATAATGTTGAGGTACAGGTCTGATTATATAGAGGGATTAGGAGAGAAAAAGGACTAAACTACCCCTAACCCTAATCCCTCACTAATGACTAATACGCCCCTGTGACACACACATAATCACAGTGTCTAACACCTGCTCCTGTTTGCCATTCAGTGAAGGTGATGTTCCGTGCCTGGAGCAAACTAAGAAGAGGGAGCAGAGCAGGGAGACACGAAGCAGCAGTTGCATGTCGAGGGTAGCAGCTTGGGTCAAAAGAGAGCAGATCATTAAAGAAGACCGACATAGTTGAGGAGATGACAGACAAGTCAAGCATTGTATCTGGAGTGTGGCAGTGATGGAGAAGATGTGTCCCTATCAGTAGCTTTGGGAGTAGTAGTGCACCTACTAGACCTGTCGCTATTAATCTATAACCTGCAAGTAGTTTGAAGTAGGGGAGAGAGCCGTGGTAAATAGCCTCGGGCTAACTTCTCTTTCACAATTTATTTTGACACTTATCAAATATCAGTTAAAAATAAAAATAAAATTAATTCAGCCCTAATACGATTCGACCCTTCATATTTTTAGTTCAACTTTTAAACCATTTATGAGGCCTACGTGTGTGACGCTGGATCTTGAACACAACATTCCACTAGAAAATCCAGAGCACGGCGTGCTCGTAACATCGTCACCTCATCGGTCGTCTCCTCGGCCCTCACGCAGTTAGCAGAGCTTGTGACATCGCTCTTGGCCGCGGACCTTCGGGAGGCCGCCTACCAGGTGGTCTTCATGGCTTCCGGTGTCTCTGTTTCTCACTTGCATCGTCACCAGTAAGATGAAGAAGGTGCGCATCTGCTCCTCCGTCCTCTCCAAGGGCGTTGGCTGCCTCGGGAGAGACACAGGAGGTGCATCCTCCTGGGGAGTCGCTCTCTCCCGTGGCCGCACTATGGACATTTGTGGAACGCGGACATACCCGCCGGTATGAATTATCCACGGATAGCGTTCCATACCGGTTGCAGCTAACGGGTGTGGACACCACGGGTAAGAAATTTAGAATGTTGCACAGGTAAAAGAAACCGTTATTCTTGGATAATTCATCCGTTGCCATCTTTACTCGCATCAAGCTCCCAATCGACTCACAGTTGTCACTACCCTATCAACTTGCCGCCACGACCCACCACAGAGAGCTCTCGGGCGAAGCCGAAACCACCCCCGCGTATACCCGCTCGAGCTCCCCCTTTCTAGCATCACGCCTCCTCCCAGTGGCCCTGTCTCAACCAGATTTTTTCTCTTTTTATCTGGAGCCGGGCACTACACATATGCCTCATCGTTGATGAAATTCTCCGCCCACAGTGAAGAACAACTTGATTCCTTCCAGACGCAGCTCCTTTACTCTATTGTAAATATGTCTAATCATTCGAATTAGTATGAAATCTAACGACATTCTCAGATTTAAAGTTTTCCCCGCCGTCGACCTGAAAGAATCGTCGCCTCCACGTCGAGCCCACATCTCTGGCCACCCCGCCTCTGTTGGGATACTTGCCGTTATTTACGACTTTGTGAAGCTCACCAACCAAGCCGGAGGCTTCCTCACACTTTCTTTCAACCTTATGCCGCCGTCGGAGCTCTTTCTTTACCGCCGCTCGCTATGGGCTTGTTTTTAGGGACCACCGTTGACCACCAACCCCTTATAAGAAATTCCTACGTCAATTAGTGGCCGTTTTCTCAATTACCTGCCGAAAATTGTCGTTGTTGCCCGGTCTGGCAAGCTGCCGTCGCACCCAGCCAGCAAGCCGCCATGGCGCCGTGGACTCTCAGGCCTGGGCTCGGGATTGGGTGTGCAGCTGGATCCTGTGCGGCAACCCCGTGGCCTGTCGCATTGCACTCTTCTAAATGGCCGAGCCTGGGTTCAGCTAGGATCCCGTGCGGCTGGGATCTGGTGCGAAAGTCAATGTGAGCAGTGGTGTGGCCTGCCTCAGAGCAGCCAGCATATTTTCAGCGATTTTCTATATATAAAAAATCCAGAAAACATTGAGAATCTTGTAAAACTTGTAGAAAATTCTAGAAAAAACAGAAATATGTGAACCAAATTTGTTACACTCCTTAGGACCAGATAAAAACTGTGAAAAGGTTGATTTAGCATGAAAGTGCTCTGTAATTTATTTAGAAATACATTAAGTAGTAGTATGGTAAATTAATTAGAGGTTGATCCAACCATTGGAAAAATCTGAGAAATTGCAGAATCAACATTTGCATGCTAAGTATATCAAAGTAAAGAGTTCATCTCATTAATTGTCTTGTGCTATTTAAATTTTAGAAATTTAATTATGGCTAGATAAATACTCAAATTTGGTGTTACATTTCCTCAACATGTTCCTAACATCCAGTAAATCCCCCATGTTAATAATTTAACTGTATGTTAGTAACTAATACCAACTCATGCAGCTAATATGTAGAAAAGTATTATTATACATGAACGAAATACTACATTATAGCTTTAATTGATAAAAGGGTCATTATGGATCACAAAACTGTTGTCCCACTACCAAATAAATGTTTTAGTACCAATTTGACGTTGATACAATATAAAGTTACCACATTATTAATTTAATTATATTTGTGTTTATATCGGTAAAGCCCGCGCTCGAGGAGCCGAGTCTAAAGGAGTGGACTAACTTAAACCGCACTTACAACAAGGTCTTCTCTGAGCAGCACCAAGGGAAACCCCGGTTTGCATTAACCATTTTATAAATTTTTCTTTTATGCATCAATATGTATTTAGCGTTATATGATTATGCACTTAGTTCTACGATTTGGGTACTGCATGGCTTATAAATCACTGTTAGATTAGTGGATAGACTAGCTACGTGATTATTTCTTGCTTTGCTAATTAGATATATCGAGAAGTAGAAGTCGGATAGTGGTAAACTAATCGCGAGTTATAAGATTTTATAGGAAAAATGGATATGACAAAGAGTTCTTAAATCACAGTTAATAAATGGAGACTGAGCAGGTGGTAGGAAACAACAGAACATAGTCTGTGTGCGTAGTTCTACCTACATCGTTAATGACAATATCTTAGTCGGTCTTGTTGAACAAATATTGAATATACCAACAATATACTACTGATACCGCGCTAAGAAAGCCACACCACTATGGACGTTACCGGCAGCAGTGCTCCATGGGCACAACCGTTGCGACGGCACCGTGTTCACCGGTGATGTCCAGATCATCGCAAACTCGATTATATATCCTCGACTTCTGTGCTACAATGGATGGAGGATTGGGTTGCGCACTCACGTAGGGGGTTCGTGGGGTCCGGAACGGCTTGGCCATGACGCGACGACTGTGAGGGACAACAGTGAGCGGAAGGTGTCGTTGCAGCGGGGTTAGGGTTGCGAATTCTAGGTGAATCCCTACCGGTGTGTTCCCTTACGACAACGCGAAGCCGACGATGCGGTTAGCGCGATGGAGAAAGGGCAAAATCAGCGGAGCGACGAAGGAAAATGGCGACTCTCACCGGAAATCAGATGCGGGCGAACTGGTGGGGCGAAATGGAGTGTGTGGCGGTGCGGGAAGGTGTGTGGCACAGGTGAACGGGCCTAGCAAGGGAAATGTGGGCGTGGGCAGCGGTTGGGGAAGATGTAAGTGACAAGTGGGCCCTCCTACAGCAGCAAGAAAAAGAAAAGGAAAGAAGCGGCTGGGCTAGGATGGTGCTCGAGTGGGGCCGACTAGCCGACAGGTTTTGGCCCAAAAAGATGGTTTTGATGTTTTTTCTATTGTATTTTCAGACCCATTCGAAACGAATTTCTAATGCTTTTCGAACTTCAAAATTACCACTCATATGCACAAACATGATGCCTTTTGATTGAAATATTCTGTTTTTTAAATTATGGAAGTACATACTAGTTTGTTGTTCTTTTGTTCTTATGGGTGTTACATTTTGAGTTTGAACGGTACTTGTTTGCCAGTCTTTTTATGCTGTGACTTTGCATTTACTATACACGGCAAAATTCGATTGTTAAGGGAGACACCGACTAAATGTTAATTTTTGCTCACAGACACCGAAAACATTAATGTTATCAGAAAAAGGCTGAGAGAAGAGAGAACACTTTTGAATTGACACTGGTGCCCCTGTGCTTGGACTCTTGAGGCCAACCCATATTGACTTGAGCCTAACTAACACTAGTCCTTTAATCCACCTCAATCTCGTTTTTACTTGAGGTCACATTACAGAAAATAATATTATTTTCATATGCCACAAACACACGACAATACACTAAAAGCCCACAAAAATAATTATTTTTATAGATTTAGACCCTATTTTTGTGGGCAAAAAGCCCACAAATCTAAACTATTGAAAATAATATTATTTTTGTGGACAGCCCCACGAAATAACAATATTTTCGTTGACCTATTATGGCTTATGAAAACAAATATTTTCGTGGGCTAGAATCTGACCCATAAAAATGCCTCAGTATTTTCGTGGGCTAAAATCTAGCCCATAAAAATAATGACTAAATATTTTCATAGGCTAAAATTTGGCCACAAAAATAACAAGACATTATTTTCATGACGGTACACAAAATTACATTACATTGCCATTTAAAAATCCATTTAAAAATCAAGCTTATTTTTTCGTTTTGAGCACATTTTAAAACCACGAAGTTCAGATGTAAAAAAGAAAAAGATTGCAGTAAAAACATTCCTTCAAACATCTGTGCAGCAATTCCAATAATTCTTAACTCAAGGTCCTAGCGAGCGCTCAGTTTCTTGAAGCTAAAGAAGGCAATGCGAACGCGGGGAGGGTTGCCCAAACTTGCACTTGCAGCCGCCCAACCAATGGCAAGGGGGAGCAGATGCTTGCACGCAACAGGGAGATATTTCTAAGGTGATTAGATTAGTTACCTTTGGGGTTATCCTTGTAGGAGGAAGGCGGTTCGGCGGCTGCGGCGGTCGGGTCTGGGTCGCGGCGCGGTGCTCGGGGCCGAGCGGCGACCGGTGCACGGGGCTGAACGGCGGCGCGGCGCTCTAGGGCGGGCGGCGGCGCGGCAGGGTCCGGGCCGAGGAGCGGCGGAGAGGTGGGGGCGGGAACGAGGAGCGGCGACGTGGCGGGGGTCGAGGAGCGGCGGCACGGTGGGGTCGGGGCCGAGGAGCTAGCGGCGCAGCGGCAAGATGTACCGGATCTGATCGACCTGCATATATGAACTATTTTCGTTAGGGATGAAAATGGACGGATATGGATGGATAAAATGTTTTTTCATATCTATATCCATATTAAAAATTTCAGAAACGGATTGGATCAGATATTGGCGGAAACGGATATGGTATCAGATATGTCAGATGTATCGGAAACAGATTCATCGGATTAGAAAAATATGGATATCGGACGGAATTCGGATATTTATTTCAGAAAAATAATTCACAAGTAACATATAATTCATAGTTCATGCATTTAATTTAAAGTACATCCACATCAAATTCATACATGGTTCGGGGGCGGCGGCCGCCGGGGGCTCGGGGATGGCGGCTGGGGCGCTTGGCCGGCGGCGGCGCTGTGGCCTGTGGCAATGGCAAACTGGTAAACCCTAGGTCGGAGGCAAGACTGGAGGTGGAGGGGGACTCCGCTCGGGCTCGGGCCTCGGGGTAGCCGGGTAGGGCCGTAGGGAAGGTGACTGTGGCCTCTGGCCTGTGGGCTATGGCTAGCTGCGGACCCAATTGAATTTGTTGGGTCGGATATATCTCGGATATTGTTCGGATATATCCGACCCAATATGGATATCCGACAAACGGACGGATTCTGACGAAAACCATATCCGATCCGATATCCGATTTAAAATATCCGAATCCAGATCCGTATCCGAAAAAAATCCGATCAAAATGGATATGGATCGGATATCTTCGAAAACAGTTGCGGACGGATCGGAAAATATCCGATCCGTTTTCATTCCTAATTTTCGTGAGCTCTATAAGAAACTATCTAAAGTAGAGGTATTTTCGTGAGCTCTGCTTAAAGACTCACAAGAATACATCTTATTTTCGTGACTCTTGCTATATTGCTCACTAAAATACAACATACTTTCATGAGCTATCTATAGGCTCATAAAATTTAGAGTATTTTCGTGAGGACCCATAAAAATACTTTTGACCCACAAAAATAATTCGTTTCACTAGTTTTGACAATAGTCTAAATTGACTTAGATATGAAAATTTTGAGTGTGTCAATTCCTAACGGTGCAAGATCTTTCAAATCTATAAATATAAAAGGGTCAAGTCTGGTCGAGGCATCTAATCAATCAAAATCAATCGGTTTTTATATTTTTACCTTTTATCTCTTTACCCAACTTTTCCAATTTTAATCGTTGTTCTTCCTACATCTTGATGACGATGGAAAGTGTCCGGTTTTGGCGATACTAGAACAAACCTATGCACGCCTGCCCTGATGGGTCCCTTTGTTGAGGACATCTCTCCTTATCATACAATGCAAGGACCGATCACTAGAGCACGTGCACGACAATTGGATCTCCAGGTACGTTCTAACCTTGTCAATTGTTTTTTAGAACTTACGCTTGTTTCCATGCATATTTTATTGATTAGGAACAATAGAGAGGACCAGCAAGGGCTGGGAGGAGTCCAAGGAGTCAACGAGGAGGAGATAGGACGTGCACACCAAGGAGGAGCCCAAGTAAACTCGACTTCGACTCCACCTCGGGTTCCAGGAGCTGCCTTCACCAAACTGACGTCTCGGACACATACGGAGTCGGATTTGGACGTTCTATATATGATTAGAACCATGATTTCATAAAGCTTCCAATGGGACCAGCCCCACCTCAAAATTCCTTCTAAGTTGATGGGAATCAGCGAAACAAGTGGGCGTCCAGAATCTGTCCGGTGCTGCGCCACCGCCTTTTGGGCTGCTGGCCCGTGTATCATGTGGAAGCCCATTAGGGTTGCGTCCAGGGTCTTGCACGCCCCTAAACTCCTTTTTATACAGCAGCCGCCACCACATTAGAGTTGGATTTTGCTTAGTTACAATCTGTCATTGAACAGTGTCGCCGATCATCGGTTGTGAGACCCCAAATTCGTGATCAATTCAGTTTTGATTGCAACTTCTCTGTTCTTGCTTGTGTTCTTGATTGCGCTTGCAGGGATAAGCCTTTGTGGTGAGGTCATTCATGTGACACGGGTGTTAACCAACGGAGCAGTGGTGTAGTGATTGCGGGGTTTCGTTCGTTCGGAGCCTTGGATCATCAACGTCGAGATCTCCACCCAATCAAGTTTACCCTACCTCTCGGAAGATCGGGACTCATCCTCCTATCAATTGGTATCAGATTTCCAGGTTCACCGTGAGGTATACTTGTGTGCCCTTTAGATTTATTTTGTTTCAGTCCTATCGTCTATAAAAAGCCACAAAAAATTTTTTTAGTTTCCCTGACCTACAACCCCTGCTCAACCTTTTGCACAATTTAGTTTCGGAGTCCGTAGTTCTGAGTTCGTGTCCTAGGTTGAGTCTGGTTGTTGGTTTAGATTTGTTTTGGTTCAGTTTTGTTTCTTCCATCCGCTGCCATCTACAAAAAAACCAATCTACAAAAAAATTCTATCCACCGATTCGTTTCTGTTGCAGTTTCCACCACCACCAAAACCTGATTCGGGGTATCCTCCTTAAAACGGGCATAACTTTTCACTCGTAACTCCGATTGAGGCACATTTTTTTCCAGAAAGGTCTCGAAAAAGTCCACATATGGCGTTTTCAAAAAAAAAATTACAAAAAAATTAAGAAGGCCCGTGTTTCGAACTCCGAAGTTCCAGCACCAGTTTTTCCAATCGCTCCTGAATTTGTGCCGATCTCATCTTTCATCGGTTTGAGCTAATACTTGGTGCTGTTTCTATTCTTGTGCCCCTGGTTGAGAAAAAATATCAAAAAAATAAAGAGAAAAAAGGATTTTGATTTCTACTAGTGCTTCAAGACAAAAACAGAAGGCTAAGGGGTTTTCTAGTTGTGCTAATTCTGTGTGAGTGCTGGATACTTGCTGATATTATCCTTGTTGTTCATCATCATTCATCCTTGCCCTTGCTTGTTGCCACAACTGTTCTAATACATTCTTAGGCCAGCAACTAGGTGAAATTCTTTGGACACTTATTCAGCATTGCTATCTGTTACTAACTTGTGTGCCACATACATATACTGCATTTGAGCCTTCCAAGCTCCACCTTCTCTCGAGCAGAACAGGTAACCTTTGCAATCACACCCACTCTCGGCTTGCTTCACACCGGTCACCGTTGGCCACCTACAGTGCTGGTAAGAAACTTGTAAGAGCGGAGTAAGACACATCTTACTGATCAATTTTCCACCCACTTCGGAGAGCGTAGTAATAGGGTTCTTCACGATCTTTTTGTCTTCGTTTCTGTTTTGTACTAACAATGACAGGAAAGAAGCCTATGGATAAGACCTCTGGTTCTACACCTCCGGATGATGATGAGTGCGTGTCCCATATGGAACTAAAGGACATGATGCGGGCAATGACCGAAGCTTTCAACAATTACCAGACCACTACAACAACCACCTTTCAGAGGCTCCATACAAGTGTTGCTGGTCTGACCACACGGTTGGACGAGATGGAGACTCGTCTTCCCCAACAAGCTACACCCTTTATCATCCTTGATGGTGATGCACATGCTCACTAGCACACAGAGGATGACTTCAGCAACGGTGAGGTTGATGCACAGCAACGCCGTCGCCCTCGACGAAATCGTCAAGGTATGGGAGGTAGACCTCGTCCTCATGCTCCTAAACAAGATAATGATCCTTATGCTAAGATTAAGTTTTCTATTCCATCATTTTATGGATCTTATGATGCTGAGACTTACTTGGATTGGGAGATGACGGTAGAACAAAAATTTAGCTCTCATCTTGTTCCTGAGCGACATAGAGTTAGACAAGCCACTAGTGAGTTTAAAGATTTTGCTATAATTTGGTGGAATGAACTTGTCAATACACGTAATGCACCACAGACATGGGCTGCGTTAAAAGAAGAGATGCGCGCTAGGTTTGTTCCTCCTTCATATAGACGTGATCTTCTTAAGAAATTGCAACGCTTTGATCAGGGTGACATATGACTGTCCAAGAGTACTACCAAGAGTTGCAGAAACGTATGCTTCGTTGTGGGGTAGTTGAGGATCAGGAAGACCAAATTGTTAGGTTTTATGGAGGCTTGCGACGTGAGATCCAGGACATAGTTGACTACAAGGAATATCATTCTATTCAACGTTTATTTAAACTTGCTATGTTAGCCGAAAAAGAAGTGCAGGGTCGCCAACAGCAGCGGCGGAACAACACCTTCACGCCACGACAATTTCCGGTGCCATCCAAAGCAGCGCCCTCCTCGAGCGTACGCGCTTCTATACCACCCTCCACGGGTGTTGTACGCAGCAACATCGCACCTTCTACATCACGGGGACAAGATAACAGCAAGTCCCAGATGCCTCCAGGTGTTGCAGCAAAGGCGGCTGCACCCAACACTTCGACAAGTCGCAGCTCCGACATCAAGTGCCACCGCTGCCAGGGACTTGGCCATATGCAATGAGATTGCCCCAGCAAACGGGCGATCATTGCCACTGCTGATGGTGGGTATGTTAGTGCTTCTGATATTGAATATGAAAATATTATTGCAACTAACATTTCAAGTTTGGATGATGGTGCTGAGGAGGTTCTTGGTACATCTGCGACAAACAACTATAGGACTTTGATTGTGCAGCGAGCTTTGAGTGCCACGGTTCGAGAGGACGACAACCGCCAACGTCACAACCTTTTCAACATGTTTCTCGTCGTCAAGGACTGCCGTGTACATACCATCATTGATGGTGGTAGCTGCAACAATTTGGTGAATGTTGAGGTGGTCAAGAATCTTGGCTTGACCACACGGGAGCATCCCCACCCATATCACATTCAATCGTTTAACAACAATGGTAAGGTTAAGATAACACAAACAGCAAGGATACATTTTTCCATTGATTCTTATCATGATTTTGCTGATTTTGATGTGGTACCTATGGATGCTTGTTCTCTTTTGTTGGGACGTCCTTGGGAGTTTGATACTGATGCTATTCACCATAGTCGATCTAATAAGTATACTCTCATGCATAAGGGCAAGAAAATTGTGTTGCTTCCTATGAGTCTCACTGAAATTGTACAATTTAAGTGGGAGAAAAAGAATAATACTAAGCAAAAGGGTGTTTTCAATTCTAAATTCAGCAACCTATTCAGTTGAAAAATCCTATTTTGCTTGCAACTAAATCTGATCTTGATGATTTATATGCCTCTAATGGAACTTGCTATGCTTTAGTGTGCAAACATGCTTTATATTCCATTGAGGATACATCCATTGTCTTGCCACCTGTTGTTGCTAACCTTTTGCAGGAATATATGGATGTTTTTCCATCAGAGATACCCCCTGGATTACCACTTGTGTGAGGCATTGAGCACAAGATTGATTTGGTTCCAGTGGCGAGCTTGCCAAACCGTTCTGCCTACAGGACCAACCCCGATGAGACTAAGGAAATTCAGAGACAAGTCCAAGATCTTCTGGACCGCGGGTACATTCGTGAGAGTCTTAGTCCTTGTTCTATTCCTGTTCTTTTGGTTCAAAAAAAAGATGGTACTTGGCGCATGTGTGTTGATTGTAGAGCCATCAATAACATTACCATTCGTTATCGCTATCCTATTCCTAGATTGGATGACATGCTTGATGAGTTGAGTGGTTCTGTTATTTTCTCCAAGATTGATTTGCGTAGCGGGTATCATCAGATTCGTATGGCTTTAGGTGATGAATGGAAAACTGCTTTTAAAACTAAATTTAGACTTTATGAATGGTTAGTCATGCCATTTGGTTTAACTAATGCGCCCAGCACTTTCATGAGGTTGATGAATGAGGTTTTACGTGCTTTCATTGGTAAATTTGTGGTGGTTTACTTTGATGATATCCTTATTTACAGCAAGTCATATGATGAGCATCTTGAACATTTGCGTGCTGTTTTTAATGTCTTGCGCGATGCACGTTTATATGGTAACCTTGAGAAGTGCACCTTTTGCACCGATCGTGTGTCTTTTCTTGGGTATGTTGTTACTTCGAATGGCATTGAGGTGGGCGAGGCAAAAATTGTTGCCATCACGAGCTGGCCACTTCCGACCAGGGTCACACAGGTTCGGAGTTTTCTTGGTCTCGTAGGTTTCTACCGGCGTTTCATGCAGGATTTCAGCACCATTATGGCACCTCTCCACGAGTTGACAAAGCATGGAGTGCCGTTTCGATGGGGACCAACACAACAACAAGCTTTTGATGTTCTCAAGTCGAATCTCACACAAACACCATTGCTGCAACTTCCTGATTTTGAGAAGACCTTCGAGCTTGAATGTGACGCGAGCGGCATTGGCATTGAAGGAGTACTAATTCAAGGAGGTAAACCTGTTGCCTTCTTTAGTGAAAAATTGCATGGGACTTTGCTGAATTATTCTACATATGACAAAGAACTTTATGCTTTAGTGCGTGTCTTGCAAACTTGGCAACATTACCTATGGTCTAAAGAATTTGTCATACATTCAAATCATGAGTCTTTAAAGTATCTTAAAGGACAAGCTAATCTGAACAAACATCATGCTAAATGGATTGAGTTCATAGGATCATTTCCTTACATCATTAAGCATAAGAAAGGGAAAAACAATGTGATTGCCGATGCTCTATCTAGACGTTATACCATGCTGTCCCAACTTTCTCATAAAATCTTTGGTTTGGAAACCATAAAGAGGTTATATGCTACTGATTTGGACTTCAAAGATGCCTTTGAAAATTGTAGAGAGGGAAGAACGTGGCAAAAATTCCTGCTGTGTGAAGACCTTCTCTACCGTGCTAACAAGATGTGTGTTCTAGCTAGCTCCGTTCGTCTTTTGTTGTTGCAGGAAGCGCATGGAGGTGGTTTGATGGGACATTTTGGTGTTAAAAAGACAGAGGATGTGGTGGCCGCTCACTTCTTTTGGCCACGAATGAGGCGTGATGTGGAGCGCTACGTTTCACGTTGCACGACATGCAACAGAGCTAAGTCTCGACTTAACCCACATGGTCTTTCTATGCCTCTTCCGGTTCCTAGTGCACCTTGGGAGGATATTTCTATTGACTTTGTTTTAGTTTTGCCTAGAACAAAGAGGGGGAGGGATAGTGTCTTTGTGGTTGTTGATCGTTTCTCTAAAATGGCTCATTTTATACCCTGCCACAAGACCGATAATGCTTCACATGTTGCTGATTTGTTCTTTAATGAGGTTGTGCGGTTGCATGGTGTTCCCAATACTATTGTTTCTGATAGGGATGCTAAGTTTTTGAGTCACTTTTGGAGAACTTTATGGTATAAATTGGGAACAAAGTTGCTGTTTTCTACTACTTGTCATCCACAAACTGATGGGCAAACGGAGGTAGTTAGTTGTACCTTATCTACTATGTTGCAGGCTGTTTTGAAAGACAATTTGAGGTTGTGGGGGGAGTGTTTGCCACATATTGAGTTTGCTTATAACGGGTCTATTCACTCCACAATCAAGTTAAGTCTGTTTATGGTAGTCTATAGTTTCAATCCTCGTGCTCCAATTGATTTGCTACCTTTACCACATACTAAAATTGTGAACTTAGATGCTACACAACGTTCTGAATTTATTCTTAAATTGCATGAAACTACTAAGTTACAAATTGAAAAAATAAATGAAAAGTATCGCATTGCTGCTAGTAAAGGTAGGAAGGAGGTAAAATTGGAACCCGGTGATTTGGTGTGGGTTCATTTGAGAAAAGATAGGTTCCCGGATTTCAGAAAGTCCAAACTCATGCCACGTGTTGCTGGACCTTTTAAGGTTCTTGAGAAGATAAATGACAATGCAAATAAACTTGAGTTGCCTCCCGAGTTTGGGGTTAGTCCCACATTTAACATTTCAGATTTGAAGCCATACTTGGGTGAGGAAGATGAGTTTGAGTCGAGGACGACTCCAATTCAAGAGGGGGAGGATGATGAGGACATCTCTCCTTTGCATACAATGCAAGGACCGATCACTAGAGCACGTGCAGGATAATTAGATCTCCAGGTACGTTCTAACCTTGTCAATTGTTTTTCAGAACTTATGCTTGTTTCCATGCATGTTTTATTGATTAGGAACAATGGAGAGGACCATCAAGGGCTGGGAGGAGTCCAAGGAGTCAAGGAGGAGGAGATAGGACGTGCACACCAAGGAGGAGCCCAAATACAACTCGACTTCGACTCCACCTCGGGTTCCAGGAGCTGCCTTCACCAAAACTGACGTCCTGGACACATACGGAGTCGGATTTGGACGTTCTATATATGGTTGGAACCGTGATTTCATAAAGCTTCCAATGGAACCAGCCCCACCTAAAATTCCTTCTAAGTTGACGGGAATCAGCGAAACAAATGGGCGTCCAGAATCTGTCCGGTGCTGCACCACCGCCTTTTGGGCTGCTGGCCCGTGTATCGTGTGGAAGACCATTAGGGTTGCGTCCAGGGGTCTTGCACGCCCCTAAACTCCTTTTTATACAGCAGCCGCCACCACATTAGGGTTGGGTTTTGCTTAGTTACAATCTGTCATTGAACAGTGTCGCCGATCATCAGTTGTGAGACCCCAAATTCGTGATCAATTCAATTTTGATTGCAACTTCTCTGTTCTTGCTTGTGTTCTTGATTGCGCTTGCAGGGATAAGCCTTCGTGGCGAGGTCATTCGTGTGACACGGGTGATAACCAACGGAGCAGTGGTGTAGTGATTGCGGGGCTTCGTTCGTTCGGAGTCTTGGATCATCAACGTCGAGATCTTCACCCAATTAAGTTTACCCTACCTCTCGGAAGATCAGGACTCATCCTCCTATCAATTGGTATCAGATTTCCAGGTTCACCGTGAGGTATACTTGTGTGCCCTTTAGATTTATTTTGTTTCAGTCCTATCGTCCACAAAAAGGCACAAATTTTTTTTGTTTTCTCTGACCTACAACCCCTGCTCAACCTTTTGCACAATTTAGTTTCGGAGTCCGTAGTTCTGAGTTCGTGTCCTAGGTTGAGTCTGGTTGCTGGTTTAGATTTGTTTTGGTTCAGTTTTGTTTCTTCCATCCGCTGCCATCTACAAAAAAATTCCATCCCCCGATTCGTTTCTGTTGCAGTTTCCACCACCACCAAAACCTGATTCGGGGTATCCTCCTTAAAACGGGCATAACTTTTCGCTCGTAACTCCGATTGAGACGCATTTTTTTCCGGAAAAGGTCTCGAAAAAGTCCACATACAACGTTTTCAAAAAAAATTACAAAAAAATTAAGAAGACCCTCGTTTCGAACTCCGAGGTTCCAGCACCAGTTTTTCCAATCGCTCCTGAATTTGTGACGATCTCATCTTTCAGCGGTTTGAGCTAATACTTGGTGCTATTTCTATTCTTGTGCCCTTGGTTGAGAAAAAATGTCAAAAAAATAAAGAGATAAAAAAGATTTTGATTTCTACTAGTGCTTCAAGAAAAAAAACAGGAGGCTAAGGGGTTTTCTAGTTGTGCTATTTCTGTGTGAGTGCTGGATACTTGCTGATATTATCCTTGTTGTTCATCATCCTTCATCCTTGCCCTTGCTTGTTGCCATAACTGTTCTAATACATTCTTAGGCCAGTAACTAGGTGAAATTCTTTGGACACTTATTCAGCATTGCTATCTGTTACTAACTTGTGTGCCACATACATATACTGTATTTGAGCCTTCCAAGCTCCACCTTCTCCCGAGCAGAACAGGTAACCTTTGCAATCACACCCACTCTCTGCTTGCTTCACACCGGTCACCGTTGACCACCTGCAGTGCTGGTAAGAAACTTGTAAGAGTGGGGTAAGACGCATCTTACTGATCGATTTTCCACCCACTTCGGAGAGCGTAGTAATAGGGTTCTTCACGATCTTTTTGTCTTCGTTTCTGTTTTGTACTAACAATGACAGGAAAGAAGCCTATGGATAAGACCTCTGGTTCTACACCTCCGGATGATGATGAGTGCGTGTCCCATATGGAACTAAAGGACATGATGCGGGCAATGACCGAAGCTTTCAACAATTACCGGACCACTACAACAGCCACCTTTCAGAGGCTCCATACAAGTGTTGCTGGTCTGACCACACGGTTGGACGAGATGGGGACTCGTCTTCCCCAACAAGCTACACCCTTTATCATCCTTGATGGTGATGAACATGCTCACTACGACACAGAGGATGACTTCAATAACGATGAGGTTGATGCACAGCAGCGCCGTCGCCCTCGACGAAATCGTCAAGGTATGGGAGGTAGACCTCGTCCTCATGCTCCTGAACAAGATAATGATCCTTATGCTAAGATTAAGTTTTCTATTCTAATATTTTATGGATCTTATGATGCTGAGATTTACTTGGATTGGGAGATGACGGTAGAACAAAAATTTAGCTCTCATTTTGTTCCTGAGCGACATAGAGTTAGACAAGCCACTAGTGAGTTTAAAGATTTTGCTATAATTTGGTGGAATGAACTTGTCAATACACGTAATGCACCACAGACATGGGCTGCATTAAAAGAAGAGATGTGCGCTAGGTTTGTTCCTCCTTCATATAGACGTGATCTTCTTAAGAAATTGCAACGCTTTGATCAGGGTGACATGACTGTCCAAGTGTACTACCAAGAGTTGCAGAAATGTATGCTTCGTTGTGGGGTAGTTGAGGATCAGGAAGACCAAATTGTTAGATTTTATGGGGACTTGTGGCGTGAGATTCAGGACATAGTTGACTACAAGGAATATTATTCTATTCAACGTTTATTTCAACTTGCTATGTTAGCAGAAAAAGAAGTGCAGAGTCGCCAACAACAGCGGCGAAACAATACCTTCACACCACGACAATTTTCGATGTCATCCAAAGCAGCGCCCTCCTCGAGCGTCTATATGAAGGAGGAACAAACCTGGTCCCCGCCGTCTATACGAATTGATCATCGATGTTTCATCAGAACCCAGACAAAACTTGTCAGATCGGTTTATCAAAACCAGTTATTAGTCCAATCTTTTGTAGATGCGCTGCAGAGGCGTGGTCATGCAACCTGCACGTGGACATGCTTGTGTAGCGGCACTTTTTGGCGTGGACATATTGCACATCGTATCTCAGCGTTTGGGGACTGCTGTACTGCTCCAAGCCTCTTACTTGGTGCCGTCGCGTAACGAAGATTAAAATTATCCCTTTGTAGTCGTCTCCACTGTCTCGTTACAATGGCGGAGCTAGCTTGAAGAACTTGGGTGTATTCTCATATTCTGGCAGCGTTTTAAAAGGGTGTTGATAGGCCATATGACGTCCAGCAAGTCAGACAACAGTCTGAAGGTGTCGGATTTTGGAAATCCGGATGAGAGAAACCAATAATAATGAGCAGATCCTATTCTAATAATTTTACTTTGGTCTAAGACATAACAGCAATATTTCTATATTTAACACCTACCATATCTATAAATCTTCTGTATTATTTATGAAGTATATAAATAAGGCAGAAAATTCATATATGGTAGGTACTAAAAATGAAAGGTCGCTGCTATATAAACAAGACGAAAATTCTATACATATGATGTTCTTAAAGATGGAAATACTAACATCATTTATATTAGAAATTATAGTTCTAGTAGATTAGAAAAGGAAGAGTACTAAATGGAAACAAAACCATCGTATCACTAAAAATAGGGTTATCTCATTATTGCTGATTTTTTTTCAATTTTCAAAAAGCGAGCACAACCTGTAAGACTGGCAGTATGGAAGGCAGCGGCCTGACAAGTTGACCGGCTATGATATTCAGGCCGGAGCGTCGGCAACTAGGCGTCACCTGAGCAAGGTAACACTGGTTCCTGGTAGACTAAGCATAATTCAGTTGGAAACAAAATGTTACAAATAAAAGCATAAATTGTTCACATATGCAATAAATTTAGCTAAAGTTAGGTTTCGGTCTAGTACAAAATTTAGATATAATCAATTTGTTAAGCTACTATGCACCGACCAGTTGACACCAAAAGCTTAAACTGATGAGGAATGGTGGGAATTCACTTATATTTCAACACTCCCCCTCACGTGCACTCTCTTGGGCCGCAAACGTGGAATAGGAGTCGGCTGCAATTTATTTTAATAAATCGCGCCCGCCAGGATTTGAACTCGAGACCTCTATCTCTGATACCAAATTAGATTAGGGAAAAGTAATCTCTATTAACAGCCTGTCAATGGGTTACATATATAGGGGGATACAGCTTAAGGGTTAAGCAACCCTAATACCAAAAGACTAAAATGCCCCTACCCCCCTATACATGCAGTCTAACACCCCCGCGCAGTCCCAACATCTAGCTACGGCAGATGTTGAGACTGGACCGAAACTCGGTGAACACCGTCGAAGGAAGTCCCTTGGTGAAGATGTCGGCGAACTGCGAAGACGTCGGTACGTGCAGGACTCGCACCTCCCCGAGAGCCACCCGCTCACAAACAAAGTGAAGATCGATCTCTACGTGCTTCGTGCGCTGATGCTGCACCGAGTTGGTGGAGAGGTAGACGGCACTGACGTTGTCGCAGTAGACCAACGTACTCCGGGCGAGGGGGGAGTGGAGCTCCTGAAGCAGCTGCTGAAGCCAGGAAGACTCGGCCACGCCGTTGTCCATGGCGCGGTATTCCGCCTCGGCACTCGAGCGGGACACCACGTGCTGCCGCTTCGAGGACCAGGAGACAAGGTTGCCGCCCAGGAAGACGGCGTAGCCGGAGGTGGACCGACGGGTGTCCGGGCAGCCCGCCCAGTCAGCGTCGGTGTAGACGACCAGCTCGGAGGCAGAGTCGCGCCGCAGAAGAAGACCGTAGTCGTGAGTGCCAGGCAGGTACCGATGGATCTGCTTCACCGCCGTGAGATGGGGCTCCTGCGGATCATGCATGTGGAGATACACCTGCTGAACCGCGTAGGAGATGTCCGGCCTGGTGAAGGTGAGATACTGCAGTGCACCAGCAAGACTCCTATAAGTGGTGGGGTCGGCTACCGGAGCGCCGTCGGCCGAAGACACCTTTGCCTGGGTGTCCACGGGAGTGGAGCATGGCTTGCAATCAGCCATGCCCGCTCGCTCAAGGATATCCAGGTAGTACTGGCGCTGGTGGAGGAACAGAGCACCCGGGCGGTGCTCGACCGCAACGCCCAGGAAGTGGTGGAGCTGGCCGAGATCCTTCATCGCAAACTCGCGCTGCAGGGCGGAGATCGTGCGCTGAAGAAGAGCCGGGCTGGATGTCGTGAGGACAATATCGTCCACGTACAGGAGGAGGTAGACAGTGTCACCCTCACGCCTGTAGATGAAGAGCGAAGTGTCTGACTTGGCCTCGACGAAGCCGAGCGAGGCTAGAAAGGAGGCGAATCGGCTGTACCAGGTCCGAGGCGCCTACTTCAGCCCGTACAGAGACTTGTTCAACTGGCAGACCATGTCTGGACGGGCTGAATCAACAAACCCTGTCGGTTGACTACAGTACACCGTCTCCGTCAACGTCCCGTGGGGAAAAGGCATTCTTGACGTCCAACTGGTGGACAGGCCAAGAACGCGACAGAGCCAACGACAGAACGGTGCGAACTGTCGCCGGCTTCACCACCGGGCTGAAGGTCTCGTCGTAGTCGACGCTGGGACGCTGCGTGAAACCGCGAAGCACCCACCGTGCCTTGTACCTCTCTAGAGACCCATCTGCGCTCCTCTTATGCGTGAATACCCACTTGCCCGTGACAATATTGCCACGACCAGGACGGGGAACCAGGTCCCAGGTCCGGTTGGCAAGTAGGGCCGCATACTCTTCCTCCATAGCCCGACGCCAATTAGGATCGGCGAGGGCGCTACGGACAGAAGAGGGGATAGGCGAGATAATGGGTGACGAGGCAGGCTCCGGGGGGGGGGGGGTCGAGGACGAGAGAACGACGCCGAAGAAGCGCTCCACAGGACGAAGGACGCCGGCAGCCCGTCGAGTCACCATCGGGTGAACGTGACGAGGGTCCCGGTGAAGCAGCGGAGGGTGATATACCAGATCCTCAGGGCGCGAAGAGGATGATCCACCATCCCGCGCTCGTCGCTGATAGACAAGAGCGGGGTCGGCGTACCGCGCCGTAGGAGCCGCGCGTGGTGCAGTAGTCGAAGTCGGGGACGTCGAGGCCGCGCTCGGCGCAGCAGGCGTCGGCAGGGACTCCGGAGCTACGCTCGGCGCAGCAGGTGTCGTCCGGGCCGCGCGTGGCACAGCAGGTGTCGTCGGGGCCGTGCATGGCGCAGCAGACGACGCCGGGGACACGCGTGGCGTCAGGGACGCCGGGGCCGCGCGTGGCGCAGCAGGAGGGTAACCTGCAAGAGGTAAAAGACAAGGTCGCGGTACAGGAGCGGCCTCAGGGTCAGTGGAGAAGAGGGAATCCAACTCAGCAACGGAGTCAGAAGACGGGGTGGAAAAAGGAAAGGAAGACTCGTCGAAGACGACGTGTCGGGAGATCAAGATACGACGGGTGGTAGGTTCAAGGCACCGGTACCCCTTGTGGTCTGGGGAGTACCCAAGGAAAACACACCGAGTCGAGCGAGGCGCAAGCTTATGGGAAGCTGTGGCGGAGAGGTTAGGGTAGCAAGTGCACCCAAACACTCGAAGGTGGTCGTAGAGAGGAGGGGTGCCGAACAAAGCGAAGTGAGGGGTGGGAGCACTAATCGCCTTACTAGGAAGGCGATTAATGAGGTAGGTGGCGGTGTGAAGCGCCTCCGCACAGTAACGAGCAGGGATAGAAGCCTGAAACATCAGAGAGCGCATGACATTGTTGGTGGTCCGAATCATGCGCTCAACCTTGCCGTTCTGGTGGGAAGTGTACGGGCAAGACATGCGCAACTGAACGCCTCGAGAAAGCAGAAAGTCACGGAACGCAGAGTTGTCAAACTCGCGCCCGTTATCACACTGGACCGCACGGATCGTGCGCTCAAACTAGGTGGACACCCAAGCGAAGAAGTGAGAAAGAGTGCCGAACGTATCAGACTTCTGTCGCAAGGGAAAAGTCCACGAATAGTGCGAAAAATCATCAACGACCACCAAGTAATAGTTATATCCAGAAACACTGAGAACAGGTGAAGTCCAAAGATCACAATGAATCAAATCAAAGATGCGCTCGACACGAGTGATAGAATGCGGAAAGGGAAGTCGAACATGGCGACCCAACTGACAAGCATGGCAAAGAGACTCATGAGTACCCCGAGCACACGGAATCACTGAACTACCAGACAACTTCGACATAGCATCAACACGAGGGTGGCCAAGCCGACGATGCCAAATAGTCGAAGAAGCTATCGTAGTCAGGGCAAGAGGCGGAGCGGAAGCAGAAAGACGCATCGTATATAGGGGACCCGTACTATCACAACGAAAGAGAACGCGTCGAGTAGTGAGATCCTTCACAGTTACACCATAAGGATCAAACTCAAGGGAAACATGGTTGTCAGTAGTAAAACGACGAACGAAAATAAGGTGCTGAATGATGTTAGGAGCAACAAGAACATCACGTAGCTGAAACAAATCCGGCGAACCCAAATCACCTACTGAGGTGACTGGAAGAGTCGTCCCATTCCCAACAACGATAGATGAAGGATCAGAGGGACGGGAAGGGCGGGTAGAAGAGAGGATACCGACATCAGGGGTGGTGTGGTACGAGGCACCGAAGTCCACCACCCAGTTGGGGCCAGACGGTGTGAGACCCCATAGGTAGACCGACGGTGTAGAACGGGTCGCGACATGCCCAGGCGGTGGCGGCGCCGGGAAGGAAGGCAACGCGTAAGGTGGCGTCGGCTGCCAGGTCAGAGTCGGTGATGACCGGATGTAGGCTGAAGGTGACGGCCGAGGCGAGGAGACAACTGCCAAGGGAGGCAGCCCAGCCCACGTGTCCGGCAGCGGCGTGGCCCAGACGGACAGCGGCATAGCTGGTGGGGCACCAGTAGTACCAGCACCACCAGTAGTACCAGCGGTGGCCCAAGGTGGCGCTGCGGAGTTGGCGGCGAGACGAACACCAACATCAGTCCTCCGGAAGTGGGCGTCCTCGCTGCACTGGCTGCCGAGACACGGGCGGCTCTGGTCAGCTGCATCGAGGCCGTGCTCGAGGCGGACGGGCAAGATCTGGCCGCTGCAGAAGAGGTCGTCGGCGGAGGACATCGCGGAGGTCGAGGCAGGCGGCGCAGGTGGGGCTGCCCGGGGCGCTGGCAAGCCGCGGGGCGGGCGGCGTCGGGGAGAGGCCTTGACCAGGGAGGTCGAGGGCCGCGCGAGGACCCCCCCCCCCCCCCCCCCCCCCCCGGGAGGAGAGGGCAGGGAGGACGCCGTGGAAGGAGAAGGTCCCCGCGCCGCGGTCCAAAATCTCGCGGAGGGCACTAGCATGCCGCGGAGGGCGCAGCCGGGAGGGCGCGCGCGCAGTAGCCGGGAACTTGCGGCAGCCGGGCGGACGCGACGGCGCGGGAGGCGGCGCGGCGGCCGGGAGGGCGCCGCCTGGAGGGCGCGCGCGCGCGGCGGTCGGGCGGGCGCGGTGGCCGGGAGGGCGCGGCGGCGGAGCGGCCGGGCGACGAGGGCAGCGCGGCGGCGGGCGGCGCGCAGCCGTCGGGAGAGAGAAAGAGGGGGGGGGGGCGGCGGACGCGAGGTGGGGCGCGCGACGGACCGAGGGGGGGCGCGCGGCGGCCGTGAGGTGGGGCGCGTGGCGGCGCGCGGCGGCGCGAGGAGGGGGAGGCGCTCGCGCGGCGGCCGGGTGAGGAGAGAGAAGAAAAAAATCTGATACCATGTTAAGCTACTATGCACCAACCAATTGACCCCAAAAGGTTAAACTGATGAGGAATGGTGGGCAATTCACTTATATTTCAACACAATTGAACACATGTATAGGTGCTATATATAAGAATATACCTAGTGTTGAAAGCTATCACATATGGGGTCTATGTAAGTAAATTTATAAGCAGTATAGGTGCTATGCACTAATTATTTTTGCTACGAACTTGGATATTCCTGGGTAGACCCTGGGATCATTGCTGGTCCGCCAGTGTCTTCTTTGTCCATGTACTCGAAGAAACTCTGAATTGTCAGGCTTGTAATATGCAGCAGAACCATTAAGTTGTGGCAACTTAATTACAAACTCGTTCGGCATGTCAAATAAGTTCAAATTTTGGAGATGCTTGAGATTCTCTATGCCTTGGGGTGTTTCAACTAGCTTTCTGCACCGGACAAGCACCAGATCATGGAGGTTTAGAAGACAACCTTCTTGGAATTCTAGGTGACTGACATTAGGTAAGTCCTGCAAGGTGAGTCTCTGAAGTGTAGGAAAACTACCCCTGGTGAAGGTCATACTCGTCCCCAGGCATGCAGCAATGAGACTAAGATCCAGCAGCCTAGGAAGTTTTGCCAGGACCTCTAGTGAATCCTGTGAAATTTCACAACTACTCAACCGTAGTTGCGTGAGGCTCGTGAGGGAGCATGTCCATGATGGCACCTCCCCTCTTGCCAACCTGCCTGTTACAGCGAGGATTGTTAGGTTCAGGGGCGGTCTAGTAATTGGTTCCAGGTCTAGTACTGTGTCTGCTCCAGGTTCCATTTCCAGGCCCAAGCGCCGAAGACAGCTCATTCTGGAGATAGATGATGAAACTTCGGGCATAAGGCTCGCATCCAGGCCAGAAATATCAAGGCTCCTGATCTGTTCCAACCTCGCTAAGGATCTAACCATCCTCTTATTAGCTTTAACATATTTGAGAGCCTGAAGGCAGGTCAGGCTTTCTAGCCCATCAGGAACTTCTACTGACATGCCAGGGAACACTTTTAACAAGTCAGGTGCCTGTCGCCTGAGAAGTATAAGATGGCGCAAGGTCTTCATTTTTGCTATGCTGCTTGGTAACTTTTGGACCATGGAAAAGTTGGTATCCAATGTTTGGAGCTTGTGCAATTTGCCCAGATCCTTTGGAAGTTCTTGGATAAGAGTGGAACGGACACCGAGGTACTGCACGTTGTAAAGATTTGTTATGGAATCCGGCAACCAAAGATTTAGGACAGTTAATAGCCTGAAGCGGGACAGAAACGATGCATCCAGCTCTGTTGGAATTGCATGGAAGGAGCGCACCGAGGATTGCTTTGGAACCGAGTGGCAATCCATTTCGCATCTGTTCACTGCAAGATGACGGATTCTGCAGTCGGAATCCATTGCTACCTTGCAATTTGCAAATTGAAAGGACATCTCGTCTTCTCTGGACCTATGGATAATCAACTCCCTGATAAGGTCATGAGTGAGGCAACGTTTGACGCGACCAAACTCGTTCCCGAGAATAGGTTGCATTAGATTGCGTTGTACTAGTTGATCTAGGTACTAGTCTCCGACATCCTCTGCTGTACACTGCCCTGGCTTCTCTTCGACGAATCCCTGAGCTATCACTTCCTTATCAGTATCTTTCTCTTCATCAAGAAGTCCTCGGGGTATATGCTGCAGCTGAGGAAGCATTTTTTGGTGTGGTTCGGCAAGTCATCGATGCTCAGGTTCAGTATGCTTGCCGCTTCGCCTATTCCAAGATCACTACTGCTCTTGTCCCACAAGAGGCTGTCCCGAACATTGCTCCAGGCAAACTCGGTTCTCTCTTTCAGCGCGAGGAGGTTGCCAACGGAGGCAATAGCCAGGGGCAAACCACGGCATGGCTCCAGCATATTTTTGGCAAGATCCTTGAGGTGGCTGGGACATACCTGGCCGGGCATGTTCCTAAAGGTGACATTGCAAAGCAGCCTCCACGCGTCCTGCCAGAGGAGGGTCTCCAGCATCATGGTCCTCTCTGGCGCTGCAGCCTTGGCAACGTCTCTGCTGCGTGTGGTGATAACTATACGGCTCCCGATCTCGTCGTCCAGGAACACATGGCGGAGCTTATCCCACAGGTGTGCATCCCAGACATCGCCAAGCACAACTAGGTACCTCTTCTTGTGAAGATAGTCCCGCACAGCCGCCACAAGTGATCGATAGTCCGGATCGACGGCGTCGATCCTGCTATTCGCGGCGTGCGGGCTGGAGTCACGGTGAAATTCCTTGATGATCTTCCTGAGGAGGTCGTCCATCGTGAAGCCCTTGGAGACGGATACCCACGCAGCGCACTCGAAGTGGTTCCTCGGCACCTCCTTGTACACACGCCTGACAAGGGTGATCTTCCCGACGCCACCCATACCGCGCACGGCTACCAGCGTCCGTCGTGGTTCCGCGTCCTCGGCAACCCACTCCAGCAGCTTCTTCTCATGATCATCGAATCCGACGATCTCCTCCTTCTTAATGAAATGTGCAGTGTCCGCTGCGGATAGCTGGCGAAGCCTCTCTCGAGACTTGCGTAGCTTCCGGGAGAGGGCGAACCAGGCCCTGACGTTGACCCAGGCACCGCCGTTTTCCGGAGAGGTAGCAGCACTCGTCCGCAACGTCCTCGAGCTCAAAGGCGGTGTCACGGACCTGCTTGACCCATGCGGTGGCGAGGGCGTCCGTACCTTGGCGGGAATCGGCGAACCTAAGGAAGACGCGCAGGAGCTCAAGTTCCTGCGCAGTGGTGTCCATGTCAGACCGAAGGCTGAAGAGGGGTGACACGCTGACGGTATCGCTGCGGGACAGCGCCACGAGCAGCTTTGCGGAGAGAGCTATGGCTATGGCCTCCGCCATGTCGCCGGCTTCGTGGTTATATATATATATATATATATATATATATATATATATATATATATATATATATATATATATATATATATATATATATATATATATTTCGAATTTAGTTTGTGGAACATATGTGTATGTGTGATGAACATTCTGGGCACACATATGCATCAGTTCTCGGTTCCGTGGTTTTCCACAGAATTGAGGGCGTCACAGATTGGTATCAGAGCCACGGTTGAGGGTAGATTACACACCTAGATACAATCACAGATTGGTATCAGAGCCACGGTTGACGGTGGGTTACGCACCTAAATAGGAAACACAGATTGGTATCAAAAGCCACGGGTTGACAGTTGGTTACACACTTAGATAGATCATAGATTGGTATTAGACACAGATTGGTAGCTAAGCCATGCTGACCATAGGATGCATAGATTGGCATTGGAACTACCTTGACATGGGATACAAGCCTAGGAGAAGCCATAGTTGGATCACAGATTTGACATCACCCTAAGTCATATAGGACCCCCATTAAACAAGCCTTGAATAGGAGTTGTGTGAGCCCTTGTGATGATTGTTTGTGAATTGTGTGCTTAGTGTGAGTCGTGGGACGTCTCAAAACGTTGTCCATATTCACACATAAGTAGAAAGATGTGTGAGATGCTTCGACACTTGTTCACATCCTCATATGGGCTAATATATATATAGTCCAACCCACCTTGATGCATATAGTTGAGGAGATCTACCTAACCTTCTAACCTTCTATTCTATTTCGTTCTCTCTCACAGATGGTGAGAGGAAACGCCGGCCGAAGGAACGTCGATGGCAACCCAGAGGATGGCCACGATGAAGTTCCTGTTAACCCCGGAGCTGGTGAGAACAACCTGGAACGGTTGATGGCCATGTAGAATCAACTTATGCAAACTATGATCCAAACTTTGGGTCAGTTGCAGGCCAACAACAACAACCCTGTTCCGGCACCACCGCCGGCTCATAACAGACTGGGAGAGTTCATGAGGACTCGACCACCCACCTTTGCTCAAGCTAACGACCCCATGGAGGCCGACGACTGGTTGAAATCCATGGAGAAGAAGCTTGCCATAGTGCAGTGCAATGACCGAGAGAAGGTTCTTTTTGCGTCACACCAACTTATGGGAGCTGCCGCTGACTGGTGGGATGCCTTATGCAACGCTCATGTCAACCCGGGGACGATCACTTGGACTGTGTTCAAGGAGAGTTTCCGCTCTCATTACATCCCTGCTGGTGTAATGATGCTCAAGAGACAGGAGTTTGAAGGTCTCCGCCAAGGACAGAGAAGCGTGAATGAGTATCTCAACAAGTTCACACAACTGTCCCGATATGCCCCCGAAGATGTCAACTCAGACCAGAGGAAGCAATACCTGTTCATGAGAGGGTTGAACAATGAGATCCAGGTTCAGCTCCTCAACAATGACTACGCAAGCTTTCAGAAGCTAGTTGACAAGGCTATAGTAGTCGAAAGCAAGATCCGAGAGATCGAGCGAGAGTGCAAGAGGAAGATGCCATACCAGCCCCAAGGGAGCAACGTACGACCTCGGTACATGCCCCCAGCTGCACCGCAGTATGGATCGACAGCTCCTGCATACCGCCCTAGTCAGCCACCACAGCAACGACCCGTTGCACAAGCACCTCGTGTGCCCTTGCCTCCTGTGCCCCGACCCAACATGGGTGCTCCTGTTCAAAACCCCCGCCCCAACGTACCTGCTGCCGTAGGCAACAGGGCATGCTTTGCATGCGGGGAAACAGGACACTTCGCGAGCCAGTGCCCGAGGAGAGGCTCTGGACAGCAAGGCAACGTGCCCAAGCAGAACCCGTGACCGAACGGAGGGGACAATCAAGGAAACCGTGGAGAGCAGAACTATGCTCGTGGCAACGTGAACCATGTCTCTGCTGAGGAAGCACAACAGGCTGAGGATGTCGTAATTGGTATGTTCCTTGCCAACTCCAACCCAGCCACCATCTTATTTGATTCTGGAGCATCACATTCCTTCATATCATCCAAGTATGTTGCCAAGCATAATCTACTCATATCACACCTAAAATGTGTTATGTTAGTTAATTCTCCCGGTGGAGAGATGAGGACTAATATAGTATGTCCGAAAGTAAGCCTTAAAATAAGGGGGTAGACTTCCTTGCCAACCTCATTGTCTTGGATTCCCAAGGGATTGACATAATACTTGGGATGGATTGGTTAAGCAAGCACAACGGGATAATCCAATGTGCCGAAAGAAGCATGCAGTTGATGAATGAGCACAGTACTCATGTCGAGTTTGAGTCAACCCAACAAACAACCGAAAAGGCAATCTTGAACCACGTCGAAGGAGCAACATTGGACAGCATTCCAGTAGTTCAAGAATTCTCGGACGTGTTTCCAGAGGAGCTTCCAGGTATGCCACCTGATCAGGACATTGAGTTTGCCATTGATTTGGTACCCGGAACTGCACCCATAGCAAAGAGACCCTATAGGATGCCCGTCAATGAACTAGTGGAACTCAAGAAGCAAATTCAGGAGCAGTTGGAAAAGGGTTTTATACGTCCAAGCTCGTCACCATGGGGAGCCCCCGTGCTCTTCGTAGACAAGAAGGATGGGACCCAAAGGATGTGCGTGGACTATAGGTCTCTCAATGAAGTAACAATCAAGAACAAATACCCTCTGCCCCGTATAGAGGACCTATTCGACCAAATGAAAGGAGCCCGAGTGTTCTCTAAGATTGATCTTTGGTTGGAATACTTCCAGCTGAAGATTAAGCCCTCCGATATACCCAAGACTGCCTTTCAAACACGGTATTGTTCGTATGAATATACCATCATGTCTTTTGGGTTAACAAATGCACCCGCATACTTCATGTACCTTATGAACAAGGTTTTCATAGAGTACTTGGATAAGTTCATCGTGGTTTTCATCGACGGTATTATGGTGTATTAAAAAAGTGAGGAGGAGCATGAAGAACATTTGAAATTGACCTTGCAGAAAATGCGTGAGCATCAATTGTATGCAAGCTTAACAAGTGTCAATTTTGGCTAAAGGAAATATCGTTCCTAGGCCACATTATCTCCGAAGAAGGGGTATCGGTTGATCCCGGAAAAGTGAGATGTTCTGAAGTGGGACCAACCGCAAAACGTGAGGGATATTCGTAGTTTTCTTGGGATGGCTGGATACTACCGACGCTTCATCAAGGACTTCTCTAAGATAGCAAAGCCTATGACGGAGTTGCTAACAGAGGGAAAAGCCTTTCAATGGACACCAGCATGCCAAGAAAGTTTTGAGGAACTCAATAAAAGGCTAACCACAGAGCCGGTTTTGGTATTGACGGACGTGAGCAAGCGCTTTGACATATATTGTGACGCATCCAGACAAGGGCTTGGATGTGTGCTCATGCAAGAAGGACAAGTGGTAGCCTATGCCTCACGACAATTAAAGAAGCACGAGCTTAATTATCCTACACATGACTTGGAGCTAGCAGCAGTAGTGCATGCATTGAAGATTTGGAGACATTATATGCTTGGTCATCGATGTGAGATCTATACGGATCATAAAAGCCTCAAGTACATATTTACACAAACGGACCTGAATTTGAGGCAATGTCGATGGTTGGAACTCATCAAGGATTACGATGTTGGAATCAACTACCACCCTGGAAGGGCCAATGTAGTAGCTTATGCATTGAGCCGAAAGGGAGCATGTCACCAACTTACGGTTCGGGAGCTACCACTCGAACTACGTAAGGAGTTTGAACGGTTACACCTCGGATTCTTGAACAACATGGAAGTGATGGAGATCCACTCTTCATCGGAGCAAGAGATAAGAGATGGCCAAGCAACGGATGGAGAGATTAAGGAAATCAAGGAAAGGATCCGACAAGGAATAGAGAAGGATTTCAAAGAAGATGAGAAGGGTATGCTTTGGCTAGGAAAAAGGATTTGTGTGTCTAACGTGAAGCACCTTCGCGACATGATATTAAAAGAGGCACATGATTCACCCTATTCCATACATCCCGGGAGTACCAAAATGTACAAGGACTTGAAGACTTGTTATTGGTGGGATGGTATGAAAAGGGACATAGCCGAATATGTTTCCCTATGTGACACATGCCAACGGGTGAAGGCCGAACATCAAAGACCCGCTGGATTGTTGCAACCCTTGAAAGTACCTGAGTGGAAGTGGAAGGACATCAATATGGATTTCATCGTCGGATTGCCACGTACTCAGTCGGGTTATGACTCCATCTAGGTTATCGTGGACCGATTGACGAAAACAGCCCATTTTCTCCCTATAAGGGCCAAGTACAACGTTGCACAATTAGCCGAGTTGTACATGGAGCAGATCGTGTGCCGTCATGGAGTCCCGAGGAGGATAGTCTCAGATCGAGGTTTTCAGTTTACCTCTAGATTCTGGAGGAAGCTGCAGAAAGCCATGGGTACACGACTGGATTTTAGCTCCGCCTATCACCCACAAACCGATGGACAAACCGAAAGGACAAACCAAATTTTTGGACGACATGTTGAGAGCTTGCGCCTTGAAACATGGGCGTAGTTGGGATAGGAGTTTACCGTACGCTGAATTCTCCTATAACAACAGCTATCAAGCTAGCTTGAAGATGCCACCTTTCGAAGCATTGTATGGTAGGCGGTGTAGAACGCCGCTGTTCTGGAACGAGACCGGAGAGAACCAAGTGTTCGGACCCAAAGTGCTACGAGAAGCTGAAAATCAAGTCCAAACGATACGGGAGAACTTAAAGGCTGCTCAGTCGCAACAGAAAGGCTATGCGGACAATAGGCAAAGGAAGTTGACTTTCAAAGTAGGAGACTTCGTATACCTTAAGGTATCGCCTATCCGTGGCCAACGACGTTTCAATGTCAAAGGCAAGCTAGCACCTCGCTACATCGGACCATTTAAGATTTTGGACAAGCGAGGAGAAGTAGCTTATAAACTAGAGCTCCCAACATAACTCTCCGACGTACATGACGTGTTTCATGTATCCCAGCTCAAGAAGTGCTTGAGAGTACCAGAGGAGCAAACATCAATGGAAGAGCTTGAACTTCAACAGGACATGACTTATACGGAGCACCCTGTCCAAATTTTGGACGTAAAGGAAAGGGTCACCAGGAACAAAGTGATCCGATGGTGCAAGGTACAATGGAGCCATCACACCGAAGCTGAAGCCACATGGGAGCGTGAAGAAGACATCAAGGCAGAATTTCCTCATCTATTCCCTACTAACGAATCTCGAGGGCAAGATTCAATTTAAGGGAGGTAGATTTGTGACACCCTCATTCCTAGTTTCTGCATGTATTCATGTTTCATGTAGAGAAAACATTTTAAAAGAAGTGGGAACAGAGAAAATATCAAAAAGATAGCCAAAAAGAGCCGAATCCAGTTCACAGAGAGTGTCGAAGACAACTTCCGCGGCTCGCTGGCCACGTGGCGTGTTCGGAGCTCATCCTGCGAAGTGGGGAGAGGTCTGCTGCTAAACTGGCTACGTGGCAGGCTCGGGGCTCATCTCTGCAAAGGGGGAGAGATCCGACCCCGTGAGACACGTGTTGCCCCCGGAGCTAGCCTATGCGGAGAAGCAAGGCCAGCCGCAGGACACATGTCACCTTCAGAGCTAGTGACCGTGGAAATCAGAGGACCAGTCGCGTAGGATACGTGTCGATCTCGGAGATCACCTCCGAGAAGGTCCGGTCCTATTAGACATGTGTCGTCACCGGAGCTTATCTCCGGGAGGTCCGTCACTGTTGGACACGTGTTAACCTCGGAGCTTGTCTCTGAGAAGAAAGGAAGTCCGGCGCTACATGATACGTGGCATTCACGGAGCTCGCCTCCAAAGAGAGGGAGGTCCGAAATAGATACATGGCACACCCGGAGCCACCTCAGGAGAGAGGGAAGGTCCGGCACTGACACGTGGCGTGCGCGAAGCCACCTCCTAATAGAAAGGAGGTCCCGACCGCCAGGATCTGTGGCGGACGCGGAGCTCACCTCCGAAGGAGAGGGAGGTCTCGCTCGCTTGACACGCGGCACAACCAGAGCTCGTCTCTGCGGAAAAGGGGAGATCAGGCCCCGATGGACACGTGGAGCTTCCGGAGCTCATCACCGCGGAGGTAACAAGTTCTGGAGCGGTTTTTGGATTCTGTACGTGTAGAAATATCGGTACGGAGAAGAAACTGACCTGAATTCCACAATGTTACCGCACCAAATCAACTAAAGATAAGTTGTTAAGATTCAGCGACAATCTGAATAGGACTCTTATTCGGAATACAATCAGATTAGTACTCTTCTTCTCCCGATTATAAATAGAACCCAGAACCCTTGGCTGAAACCACGAACTTCTTCTTCAACTCCTGAGCCGATGACTTAGAGCCCTAGCCCCCAACTCGCTGAGTAAAACCATCGCCGGAATTCAGTCAAGGAAGATCGCCGGAAGGGAGCCCAACTATCTGTCTTGCTAAGAAAAGGACCCCGAGACCACGAAGAACGTAAGGTAGGTCTCCAATACCACTTTACGACATCATCACGGTTTTCTTTGCATCTGTTCTTCGATTCCTTTTGAACAGAAGCTTTTTCGTGGACAGATCACTTGCTGATCGGGTTGATCTAGATCTAAAGAAAAGGTCATCACCACGTCCACATTTGATCCGAACACCTCTGTTCATCATAAAACCATGCAAGCCATGCAAGAACACGTACAAACTGATCTGATAAAAACTGATCATAGTATAGCATTCATATGCATCATCGCATCTAGTTAAAGTTTATGCATGATATTGATTGCTATGAATCTTGTATGTGCGTGATCCTGTATAGAAGGACAAGCTCAGGAAGCTGTCTACGACGAGCTGCAACAACAAGGTTTCGAGATCCAAGAGCAACTGGAACTACAAGAACAAGGCAAGTGCCCCTTGACCATATTGATCCTATGTTTTGGGAAAAACTGTTTTGTTTTGCGAAAAGGTGTGTGTGCTGAGTCAAACATGATGGGAAACCCTTTTATAGGAGTTTACTAGCTTTGGTTAAACCACCCTTGTCGCCAGGGATGTTTATGAGTCGGGTATGGTTTTTACTTTTATGCTTCGCTGAGTCCATGGGATTGGGAAGCGAGATAGATGTGTCTAGCTAACTGCACTCGTAATGATAATGAGAAACTGATGTTGTTAATGAACATGGATCGGAGGGAGATCTAGGCAAGACTGGGTTTGTGAATGAGGTAGCATGAGATGGTGGTTTACTTGCCATAGATCTAAGGATCGGTTCATGCGAGCACATGCCAGGATAACAGTGCCACCACAAGGCCAAGTATGGGTGCGGCTTAGCTGACTAATTAGGTAAGTTGCTAGATTGTTATGGACCGTGGAAGGCGCGGGGAATGGGAGTTGAGTGAGGACTACCCTTGGAACTGCATGGCATAAGAGGGGGCCCGTGGGTGGGAGAATTGGAGATTCTAGCCTGCCGGTGAAACCTTAGTGAGTCCATACATCTAGTAACCCACTTGTAAAGGCTATTTTGTGATTTCTTGGCCATACACCGATGGTTGTGTACTGATATAATGGAGGTTCTGCAGTCGCCGACGGGTGACAAAATCACAAACTTGTGGGTAAAGAGGTGCAAACTCTGCAGAGTCTAAAACTATCATGATAGCCGAGCTTACGGTCACGAGCACCTGGCCAACTTCCATGATTAGTTGGGATGGTGATTGGATATGGTTATTGGTTATGGTTTGGTTTTGGTTTGGCTTTCGAACTGTTGAGTCCGGGTGATAAGATGGGTTGCATGACTGTTGAGTCATGGCAACAAGGTTGGTCTCGGTGGGAGACGAAGTTGTTTATGAGATGAAATGGTAACGAATACGAGATGGTATTCGTGGGATGGTAGCGAATACGAGGAGGTATTCGTGATCAAGAATGAGGTTGATTGATGTCTGGTTGTGATATGAAAGGTAATAATGGAGGTATGATTGGTATTTTAATACATGTTGGGATTACATTCACTTAAAGATGAGTTGCTGTTTTATCATGGTTTTAATAAATTTGCTTTCTGCAATGAGCCTTTTTATACCTACCTTGTTATGAGCTACATATTATATTTTCCCGCACTTGTTGAGTACATCATTGTACTCAAACTTGCATTATTATTTCATCATCAGCAACAGGAGAAGATTACTATGAAGACCAAGTGGAGCATTAGGCGTGTAATCTGTTCTCAACCTTGCCTGTGGGGATGGAGTAGAGATGGAGCCGCTACTGCTTAGATTGCTTCCACACTAGTTAGAAGACTTCCGCTGCATAGAAATAAGACTTCCGCTGTTAAATTAAGACTTCCTCTATGAGCATGAGTCTAAGACTCATGAAATATTGTAATAAACTCTGTTATTCGTGGTTATATATATATTCTGAAATTAGTTTGTGGAACATATGTGTATGTGTGATGAACATCCTGGGCACACATATGCATCAGTTCTCGGTTCCGTGGTTTTCCACAGAATTGAGGGTGTCACAGTTAACCACGACATCCCTAAGATGGCATCGACCTTTTGTCCCTCTAACACTATGAGAGACGTAGGGTATACTCTACCCTCTAAGCATAATGGCGCTTTTGGAACCATCATGCTTGCTGAATTTTTCCCACCCGCTGAACAAATCAAGTATGGACTATCGGTGGGTAGTATTTGCAAGCTGTATTTAGCAATGAAAGCTTGGCTAATAAAATTGTGTGTGGCGCCTAAATCAAATAATACTATGGCGGGATGCTGATGGAGTTGGAACATACCCGCAAGGATTGTCTCTCCCTCCGGCACGTCCTCTATGGCAAGTTGGTGGATGGTGCCGGGCCTAGAGTTTGCCTGCCGCGCATTAGTGGGGTTCCGGGGCTGATTCCTCCCCGGAAGTTGCACTGCAACTCCGCCGCCTTGCCTCTCAGGACAATTGTTGGCGAAGTGTCCTGGACGACCACATTAGTAGCATGTGGCTGCTACTTGGCCGGTGCTTGTGGGACGAAAGCCCGGCATGCGCTGCTGAGGTGCATACGCACGCGGCATCGCCCGCTGCTGCTGTTGTTGCTGCGGAGGTGGTACTGGCAGTGCCGGCCGGAATGCCGGTGGAGAACATGGCCGACTGCGGAATGGCATCGGCCTCTGTGGTGGCTGCCAGCATGGACCCAATGGTGGGCGATTCACCATCCGGTATTTTTGAGAAGGACCACCTCCTTCTCCGCTGCTTTGCGGCGCGCTTCTCTAACTTTCTGCCGCCGCTAACTCCTTGCCGGAGTCCTCCTGAACAATCGCAGCATCAATTATATCGTTGAGGCTGCCGCGATTGAACATCGCCAGCTTGTCCTTCAGGAGCGGGTTAAGCCCCTGGTAGAAATGGTTCCGCCGCTTCTCGTTGGTATCGGCGTGATACGAAGCGTAGAGAGTAAGATCATTGAACGCCCTGGAGTATTCCAGCGCGTTCCGGCTCCCTTTCTGCAGGCGTAATAACTCCTGCGTCTTCCTCTTCATGAAACCCGGCGGTATGTGATAGTCCCTGAAGGCCGTCCAGAATTCCGCCCAGGTCATAACTCGTTCGGTGGGCTGCGAAGCACAGTAGTTCGCCCACCACGCGCTCGCGGATCCCTGGAGCTGTTGGACCGTGAACTGAGTCTTGCGCTGCTCACTCACTTGGAGCATCCCGAACTTCATCTCCATCGTGCGGAGCCAGTTGTCCGCATCGAGGGGTTCATCCGCCCTCGAGAATACCGGAGGATGAGTAGCCAGAAAGTTGGAGTAGGAGCTCTGTTGGCGCTCCTCACGATCTTGACGCCTCTCTGGTCGAGACGTATTTGCAATGAGGGTTTGCAGCAACTCCGTGTGCTGCTGATGAGATCCCACCATCGCTGCCACAATATCAGTCAAAGTAACCGTTGGCGGTGACGGTTGTTGCTGTTGCTGTACCGAGGAATCCTCGGGAGGCTGTTGGGAGGTCTCTCCCCTCTGATTGGAACCCCCAACGTCCGGGTTGGCACGAGTGCGAGTCATTCTGAAATTCAAAACAGCAGTGATCAGCACATGTCATACTCAAAATTCCATATGAAACAGTAGGTATTTGAAGTGATGCATGAATGATTTGCACAACATTGACATATATTGATAAAGCATAAAATTTATACAAGATACATTATTCTCGGTTCTCCGAGAAGTCATGCTCATGTCGTCACCATCTATACATACGCTACTGTCTACATGACATGTCATCGATTACAAAAGTTTTGGTTACATCACCCTTGCTGCCCTACTCGGCAACAGTAACCTCCTACTCGGAGTAGAACTCGACCTCCTGTGGGTCGTCCTTCTCCGCTATCTCTGCTAGTGGCTCCGGGTCCATGACCTCCTCTTCCGGTTCGGGTTCCCCCATTGCCGGAAGACCCAAGACCACGGGTACGGCACCTACCACCGGTATGCCCATTACCGGAGGTACGAGGTCCTGCAACGCGTGCACCTCGTCCATGGCCTGGTTGTAGTCCTCTTCCCAGCCTTGCCCCTCCTCAATAGCGTCGTCCCGCTCTTGAGTGAGGACCTCATTCTATTGGGTCAGAGCCTGTATTTATTGTTGTAAAGCCGTGATGTCGACACGGCTTTCCTTCTTCGCCTTCTTCAGACGATGCAACTGGTTGTGTTGTTCTTTCAGTCGCTTGATCGTCGGAAGGAGAACATTGCAGATTGCACTGTGAGCACTCTCAAAATGATCTCCACGGCTTGTGCTTTCTTTGAGCTTTGCAGCAAGACAATCCGTATGAACAGCGTGGCTGTCCATCACGGCCTTTCCTGCTCTCAACTGAGGCTGAGATTCGCCCCCGCGGGATTGTACCTTGGGCAACCCGGATCGGTTGCCTCTATGTACCTTCCCTCCCACACATGATTAGCTCGTCCCTCCACCGGAACAAGCGCATATGGAGTGCCCTCCATAGCTCTCACGTGTAGTTGGCAGAAACGCGACATGGTGTCGCAGGCTGCCACTTGCCACATTTCCTCCGGCTGTCTACCTCTCACCGTTACGGTGAATGGCGCCCAACCGGGTGACGTAGGTCCTGTAGGAACTTCGACATGGATAGTCCACGTCTTGTTCCTCTCCTCGCCTTCTTCCTTGGCGAAGTACTGCGACATCTTGCTGTACCCGAAATATTGAAGCATTGCCTCAACGCTTCTGGATAGCCGCTGCTGTGAGAACAATGGGACATCACCCACCCGTTCTCCAACTTTCTATCTGCTGTCATCTGTAGAAACATATTTTAGAAATGTCAAATAATCATTTCATCAGTAAATCATTGAGTTCTAACATAAAACATGTCATTGAACCCATAAAATTTGGAAACATAGTTCAAACTTAAACAAGTTTGACTGCTGATCTGCTGTCCACTATGACAGCCCTGACCAGTTTCCATTTCAACCTGATTTAGACCATCCTAAACGCAAAACCAATTCTGGAGCTCAACCACAAAGGCAAATTTAACTTCAAAATCTTTCCAGAACGTATTTGCTTGGCCTAAGATCTGTCCTGGTTCAAAAGTTATGAGATGTCAAAGTTGACAGAATTTCTGGAGAAAATTGGGCAGCACCTCCCTGCTTGAGGTACTGATTTGATCCAAGAATTCCAGTTAATTCTACACCAAATTTGCCAAAACTTTCTGTTACCAAGTTGTAACCCATCTCATGAACTTTTCATAACTACCTCATTTTCTATTTTTGGATTTTTATGCAATAAATTATGCTCAATTTACAGAGAGTTACAGAGAGTGTTTGCTCTGCCCTGTTTTCTGGACAGTTTCAACACTACTGTATTTTTCGATTGGTTAAGGGATGAAACATCTCTGGACATCAACAGAAAAGTTGTAAAGCTCTTCCAAAGCTTTCCATAAAGGTATAATATGACCCTAACCTCGAAAGTACTCAACCTCTAACCTCTGATTAACTTCAGCCCTATTTCAGCTGAAAACAGAGGAATCTGTCCTTAGTATCCTATAAGTTGAAAACTTGTTAACTTTGAACATCCTGATTAAGGGAAGGAGTTACATCAAATTCTTGGTGCTCTGGATCAAAACTTTCAAGTTTTACAATGAAGTTTCTCATTTAGTGGGGTGTGACGTCGATGCGTCACCAGTTCATGTCGGTACTACATCCTCACAAAGAAAAACCTATACCGGACTTAGCTGGCTTCGTTAGTTCAGTGGCACTAAGCGTCTCTCGCACACGGATGCTACACGTCTACCGATTCGTGGTCAGACTACCTGCAAATAACTCACACGATCGTCAGACTCGGCTGCACACCGAGCCCGGTATCCATACAGTTCATACACCCGGTCGTCATCACTCGCCCGGATGTTCTCAAGCCAAATACGCCTTGAGCTACGTGTTCACGTTACTGACCACGTGACAGGGTCTCCCAAATTGCCCAAAGCACACCAGGGACAGACGTTGCTCGAATACCCCAAACGACATGAAGAGTCGTAGAGGATATTAAAGCGGGTCGGGTTACCTGCCACCCGTGGGGCTCCACCCTTCAGCTTGTGCGCACTGGTGGACAGCGCTTACGTGCACCCCCCAAGACATAAAGCGTTCCGAGATGCACGATTTTCCGACATAAGCAAATAGGTTAGTATGCCACTCTCTATACACTAATAGCATCCTTATATGGGCTACTAACTCGTTCCTCACCGAATTTTTGAAAAAGATGACCTTTGTAGTGCGTTAAACCTCAAGCGAGCTCTGATACCACGCTGACGCGGCCCCAACGGCCTTGTCGAGCCAGGATCACGCTGAGGGGTGCTGTGGTGCAAAGCACTGGATAACGCACGTCAAAGGTACAAAACAGAAGCAAAGTTTTATTACATAATCCAGTTTATGAACATTTTTACAACAAAATAGTCCAGTCCACACTCACGGCCGTAGACTATGCATTGAGTTCACATTCATCCCATTAACGTGTCCCCGCTAGCACGCACACACACTAACACGGCGGCGTGCACAACTCCCACTCGATGGGGTTCCCCTCGTGGGGTTCCATCTCCTCCTCGGAAGTCCCTTCCTCATAGACCCCTGCAAAAGCTTCAAACACAAGCAGTGAGCACGATGGCTCAGCAAGACTGACCCGTCTCTCCTATACATGAAACTTCTACATGAAGGGTATAGGGTACATGAGGTAAATAATTTGCAACGGACTCGCCTAATTATTTGGACCTTACTTTCAAGTTTTAGCAGCCGGTTGTGGAGAACCATACGCTAAGGCACATGAGAGAGCCGCAATCAAACAAGAAACGCTTTTCTCTCATGTACTTTGCCCAAAGTTTAAAAGAACTTTAATTAGCTCTAAGCTACAACAAGACATTAACAAGCAAGTATAACTTTCAAATCAGCAAACTTTTAATATGAATCTAGTCTGTTCTTTCTATGTCATGGTACAGTGAACAAGTGGTACTCACTGACCGCGAGGGACGGCGATTATAATCAATTTACACCTGCAGGGCTACCCGAATAACCCGTCACATACGCAAGCACTCGATGTTGCCTACAGCAACCATAACGGACGTCGTACGCAACCACCTTTCACCCGTTAGCCAAATATTGAACCGATCCTATCGTCCCGAGCAAGAGGTCTCTGCGCGTGCATCTGCAGTGCCGCCAGCCGATTTACACCTCGAGCTCTTAACCTACCCTCTGAACGACAGACAATGTCTCAATACCCATCTACCCGAGTTACATCGGTTTCCCGGTTCCCATATAGCCGGTAGGTCTTCGGTACTGTTCTAGCTTGTTCAACAGGCCCGCACACGGCTCGGTCCTCAATCGAGACAAGCGGAGCTATAGCACCCAGGCCCCAAAGTCCTGCTGCCCTTACTCTCCGCTCGGTCTCATTTTTCTTACCATGTGTTTCATTTGCTATCTTTACCCGAGCGATGTGCCTCTAGCCTATTCTCGCGAGTAGTTCCAACTACTCGACTTGTACCGAATCCTACACTGTCTTAGCATTGCAGTAGCTAACGAGGTTTTCAAACCTAATCCCAACCCAGGGTTTTCTTGGCTATGCATTTGGGTTTCAAACAAGACTCTAATGCAAGAATTTATTGAGTGCTCAAAGTATGTTCTCAAAACAGTAAAACTTTGTAAAAAGGTTAATGCAAACCGGAGCTTGACTTGCTGCTCTTGGTTGTATGCTAGCTGCTCTTCCGGAGTGACGAAGTCTAAGACTTCGGGTTCCTCCTCATCCTTAGCGGCTACATGAGATAACATGTATATGTATCAATTTAAATGCATTTGAATTGAATTTAAACTTCTTGATAGAATCAGATGACAAGAAAGTGTAGATCGAAATAGAGGAGAGACAGATTTTAACGTGGAAAACCCCTCCAAGTCGAATGGGAAAAAACCACGGGCGCCGGCCGCCAAATATCACTGTATCAGGAGGTTTACAATCGTGGGAGATTACAATCCTTTTTCATGCCTCTCCCGGCAGCTCACAAGGGATATTTATAGGTGGCGACTTAGAGTCCTGCTACGGAAGTCCTGCCTCTTTTATCTTCATTAGAATTTGGATCATCAATCAACACTTGTGAAGACTATAAGTCTTACTAGACAGACCCACTGACTCTGAAATTTTTACTGTGGTTTGGTTACAACCTAAACAGAGACTTGGCCAAGTTTCATCTGCAGCAATCCTCATCTGAGCCCTCAACAAATAGTTATGTACTTGGCCTTAATTGGAGCTCCTAGGATGTTCTAGGGATTTTCATGGAGCAAGCCATGACTTTCTGAAAACTAGATTTTCAGAGGGTTCTAATGGAGTTGGTTTCACTTATTTTGAAGGTTCCTAGCTAAGGATATGAGCTAAACAATTTCAGAGAAATTCTGAAAATGTTTCTGGACATTTTCTATTTTCTCTGGAACAGTTTATTTAATCACACCATTAGGTGGATCAAATGAGCTCAAATGGATCTGAAATTTTTACGGTAGCTCAGGGATATTTTGGTGAACATATCGGCAAAATTTCAGAAATTTCCTCCAAAGGGTTCTCCAGTTAAAATTCTAAACAATTAAACTTTGAAGAATTAATTCTGGAGAAATAAGGATTTTCATAGAGTGAAACTTAATTTGCTACTCAGAGAGCTGAATCCAACAAAATTTGGTTCACTCGATTTTGGAGTTTTCTAGCCAAAGTTATGTGGGTTTGAAGTTTGAACTAAATCTGAAAATTGGGAAAAAGTTTAAAACGCTGCGCGTGGGACTGGGGCTACGTGTCAACTCCTCAGCGGTCGACACACGGGGCTACGGAATCTTTCGTGCACAGCTGCGCCCAATCCGGTGCCACAGCAAATCCCAGTTTTAAAATATCGGCCACTGACACATGGGTCCGGGGGCTTCGTCTACCTCCGGCCTCCCGCGCTCGTCCGCCGCCCTCCTCGCCGGAGGGCTCTTGCCGTGCGCCAACTACGCACAACCTTTGGGTTCCATCCTTCTTGTGTATGAATATTACTGGAGCTCCCAAAGGTGAGGAACTAGGACGAATATACCCTTTCTCCGTCAACTCCCAGATATGTTCCTTAAGCTCTTCTAGCTGCTTGGAATCCATCAGATAGGTTCTCTTATATATTGGGGTTGTTACAGGCATTAATTCGATCGCGAATTCCACTTCTCGATCGAGGGGCATACCTGGTAACTTCTCGGGAAAGACATATGGAAGCTCCTTTATTACTCTTATCTCCTCAATCTTCACTTCCACTTGATTGAGTTTAATGTCCCTCCTCGGTTCTTGGACGGCAATGAACTTGAATTTGGTGCCACTAGTATGAGTTAACTCCACCATCCTAGTGGAACAATGGATAACGCCCTTATGTTTGGTCAGCCAGTCCATTCCCAATATAATATCTATCCCTTGTGAGTTTATCACTATGAGATTTACCGAAAATACTACCCCATTAATTTCTAGACTCACCCTACGGCATACTTGTCTTGTTTTTATTTCTCCCCCTGGAGAATTCACAGCTAGCATGTGGTTCATTTGTGTTGTTGCTAGATCATGCTTCTTAACAAATTCTTGAGCAATGAACGAATGGGTAGCACCAGAATCAAAAAAATTATCGCACTGTGGGAATTAGCAGGAAACTTACCAATCACCACATCTGGTGCCTCTTGTGCCTCCTCCATGGTCATGTGATTCACCCTTCCAGGCACCATGTTATGCTGTTGAGGCTGCATGGGCTTCTTCTTCGGACACTTGTTAGCATAGTGTCCCACTTTACAACAATTGATGCATTGTACCCCAACCTTTGGCGCCTGACCTTTGTTGTTCTGGGGTGGGTTCTGCTGTCCTTGTCATGCCGGCCGAGGTGGAAAAGCATGACGTGGCTGCTGCAGTTGGACTTGTGATGAGGAAGGCCTGAAATTACGATTGTAGCTCTTCTGTGCTGGGTAGGGCACTATAGCACGGCTCGTCTGTCCTGCAGGCTGTGGTGCGAAACGTGGACGAGTGTTGCTGCTCGAAGCTTGGCCTGGCCAACTCATCTTTCTCTTGCGTTCATTCTCCGGGGCCTGCATCTTCCTTTCCACAATGAATGCCCTGTCCCCCATCTTCTGGAAGCTAGAATACTCATTGGAGGACATGGCACACTGCATTTCCATGGTGAGTGCTTCCACAAAACAGTCTTGTTTTTGCTCATCAGTTTCAATGTCCCTTGGTGCATAGCGGGACAGCTGAGTGAACTTGGTGAGGTGTTCCCTCACTGTCATGTTGCCTTGTTTGAGAGAAAGGAACTCCTTCCTCTTGTTCTTGAGCTCTCCTGCTGGGACGTAGTGGTTGCGGAAGCTAGGCTTGAATTCTTCCCAAGATATGTTCTCGGGGTCATCATCTTCATGGTTTCTGCCCCCTGACTCAACTCTAGGTGGGGAAGTGGGTGGTGGAGAAGTGTGACGACGCTTGTTCGCTCTGCGATCTGGAGACTCAGGCGTCCAGGAGTCATTCTCTGACACACAGAGCTTGTTCTAATCTCCTCTTTCCCTCGCCCTCAAGCAGGCACGAAGTGTAGCCTCGGTCCTCTTCAGGATGTCACGTACATCCTAGAGCTCCTGCTGGCACTCCTGCAGCCTAGTGCTGAGCATAGCTGCATCCTCCAAGCACATATCCATATGCTCGTGGGTACTTCCATCTTGGACTGGTGGGTACATGTACTCAGCTGTGCCACTCTCGCACTGAAGAGCGTACATGTACTCGGTCACCATGGTTGATGTAGCTCTGACAAGTGATGGCCTCCCAGGTGACATCTTTCTCAACATCTACCTGAGTTGCTCTCCAAGCTGGTGAGTGGTGGATTTTGAGCGATCTTTTGTCGTTGTAGATCCTAGCCTCCGAGCTCCACTCTTCACGCTCCGCGTGAATGCTCTTGGTAGTACTGTAGTGCACTACCAGCTTGCTGCCGTAGCCAGCGGTGTGGAGGATACATCGAAGACGCCGCAGCAAACTCCCTACAGCTACCCCGTGAGAGTGGTACATCACAGGGCGATTCTCCTCCCTCAAGGCAGGTGCAGCTACAGGAACTCGTCCTCTGGTCGTCTTGCGAGCAGTGCTGATCATGTGAACCATCTAAAACAGAAAAGATTTAGAATCAAGTGAGATAATAAGCAAATAAATACTCTATTTTGAACAATAGTTAAGATGAGGGGAATAAATAAGAGAACCATCTTAAATAACTCTTTTACCCCACACACGTTTGTAAAATAGTTTTTAAGAACATAATATCCTTAAATACGTCCTTTTCTACCTAGGTTCAAGTTCCTACGGGCAACCTTGGCTCAGATCCTGGCATACATGTGTTTATTTATTCGATTTGTCTATGGAAAAAACAGGTGTGACACGACGAGAGGATGACTTACCCTAGTGATCACGAATAAATGACACCATTCCTAGCCTGTCCAGTGTCATCAAAGTTAGAATGCACGATAAAAATATTAATTAACACAGATAATAACATAAACGGTAGCAACAAACATGAAACTACAACCACATCACAATAACAGATTAACAACACGAACAGACTGTTCATGTCAGTATATTGCTGGAGTTATCATTATAGTGTTGATGAAGACCGGTCACAGCAAACGACGTTGTAGGCAGCACCACCTGACTTGAACCGCAGACGGCCCGTGATGAGGAAAGCGTGCTGGTCACGTAGAGCGCTTTTCAAAAATCTTATTCGTCCTATTCCAGTGTAGGATAGCAAGGGCGAGCAGTTATGAACACCTGCTCTCCCTATCATCGGTGCACGCTGGCGCTTGAGATGGAGTAGACTACAGCGGCAATACAAGGAACGAGAGAGGCAAAACTAATCTGTTATGGCTTGTGTATTCAGCTCTGTGTGCACGCCTCTTATTAATAGTACCTTAGGAAGAGTATTAGTCAGTTACAACTGTGTATGGTTTGATTGCGATCCAAATTGACTCGACTGTTGTTGGCGCATCCATCTCCAACTCAATTTCCCAATCTGCCAGAGAACTGACACGGAGACCTGCCAGCCAATTCTCTAGAGACCCGACCCAAGTCCTGCCTTGGATACCTGCCAGCCATGTATTTGGAGACCCGACCTGCCAGCCATGTCTTTGTAGACCAGAACTGTCGGACCTTGAGACCTAACCCACAAAAATAAAAGTTGGGCTTGGCTCAAATTCATGAAATGCGCGTGAGCAAAAGGTGTGGCGAGGCGAGCAAGGAGTTGGAGGATGAGTGTAGGTGTACCACTACTCTTCTCACCCACTTAGAAAGTTATAGAACAACTTTCATTATAAGTAAATCTCCCTCCACTTCCACTCTCCATGTGGTACTAAATATTTATCACCACTTGTACCATACATGTAACTTTGAGATTTATTAGAAATTTAAGTTGGGGTTTGCCCCCATATAGGTTGAAATTCCAACAATCCCCTACCAGATCTCAAAGCCACGGAGAGATATTTTTCTTGTTACTTGTTGACAAACTAGTATTTTAGCAGAGAGTAATAAGTTGAACTCCTGCCTCGAAGTACCACAGCCAATGAATCAAATATGGAATCTATCATCAACCATACAACTAAACTACAACATATTTCAACATATGCATGCTCTTAGGATTATACAAAGGACAATATGCAACATAAATCATATAACTCATCCTCCCAAGAGGCTTTCTAGGATATATTTCATCGCTTGACTTTCTAACGTGCCACAGACAGACTTCATATAAGCCGTCCAGGACCAACATATCTAGTTATAAGGTCTTACCTAACCAAACCTACCAATAAATATTCCTGATGAAGGTAACAATACTATCTGATCAAGACTCCAACATGAAGGAAACTACTCTCCCCAGATTTTTTTAGTTGATATTATGACATGATCAGTAATACCACAAGCCAATCAATCAAATGTGAAATTTATCGACAACCATCTACATAAGCTACAACAGATTTGAATATATGCATGCTCTTATGATTAAAAAAAGGACAATAAGTAAGATAAATTACTCATTCTCAGAAGAGTCTCTTTAGAATATATTTTTGCCTGACTTTCTACCATGACATAGGCAGACTTTATAATAAAAGCCCTCCAGGACCAATAGATCTAATTATAAAAATCTTGTTAGAAATTTAGGAGATTTACTGATTAATTCTGAAAAAACAATGCATGAAAAAATAGTAATCAACATGAGTAGCAATACACACGACACTACAACCATATCAAAATAACAGATTGGAACGCAAATAAATTGTTCATACCGATCTGTAGCCGGAGAAATTGATATACACTACAGCAATGTTCAACATTTACGACGGCCTGAACTGTCGTAATTAAGCTCAAAACCGTCGTAATTAAGCTATTTATGATGGTTTTCACTTATTTACGACGACAACAGGCTTATTTACGACAGCCACCATCATAAATAACTTATTTACGACGGTCAAGTCTGGGCGTCGTAATTAACTGAAAGGCGGCCAGCTGACACCCTCTGGAAGGTTGTTTACGACGGTCTACAGCAGGTCGTTTTAAATAACATAGGCTTATTTACGACGGCCGACTCCACGCTGTCGTAAATAAGGGATGTAATTTTTAAAAATAGAAAAATGATAACCTAGCACAATGGCCAACTCACAGACAAACACAAAAAAATATATATCAAACACACAGGCAGTTCATAATACAATACTATTAAACATAACCCACGACACTACACACTCCCATGTCCGCTACCTCCGGAGCCCGGAATATCTTCCTCGCGTTGTGTTCCAGGTCCCGGTAGCACAGGCAATGGAGTCTGAGTCTCTGCCACCGATCCCTGTAAGATGTAAGAGCAATTATAGCTATGTTTGAGAAAATATAGCTAAGTTTGACTAAGTTCGGCTATGTTTGAGCATTTATAGCTAAGTTTTTTATGTTTGAGCAATTATGTCTAAATTTTGATATGTTTGAGCAATTATAGCTTCATTTGGCTAAGTTTGGACAATTATAGCTATATTTGGCTAAGTTTTGCTATGGTTGAATAAATTTATCCTAGTTTGCTATAGTAATACAATGTACGATGTTTTGAAGAAATAGTACTTACCTGTGCCGCAGAAGAAGGCACCTGTGGATCTGGCATCAGCGGCAGTCATGTGGGAATGGTAGTTTGTTGTCCGTGCTACTGTGCTAAAGCCTGTGACAGAAAAACATTAGAACATGAATAGTAATGAAATTATATAATTGCTTTATATTTTAATCTATTATCTGTATCGCCGCTTGTATCTGTGCGTTGTAGGTGGCTTGAGAGTCTTGAGTGGCTTTTAATAAGGTTGCTTGCTCGTGGAGCTTCTCCTGTGTCCGGTGTAGCTCCTCCTGGACACTTAGAAGCTCCAGCTCCCTCGCTGACATCCGCCGGCTGGGTCCAGCGGGCGAAGACTACGAGGAGAAGTCCATCGAAGGTCTTGCCTCTCTTGAGTCAACCACTGCATCAAAAATGGTAAAACTATAAAAAAAGATTAAGAGTTAGATAATGTAAGTCGAATTCACAAAAAAATAAGTACCATCTCACCGTCCATGGGCTTTACTGCCACCGCTCGCATACATGGCGTTGGCATCGATTGGTGCGTTCTGCCAATCGTAATATTGGCCGTGAATCTTAGCCGCCTCCTCCTCATATTTCTCCTACAAATACAAGCAATACATAATAAAGCGTCAGTAGCAATGTTAGTTACAAGTAAAGCAACATGTTCGTTCGAGGATTCACCAGTCTTGTTGTGGCCACCGGAGTGCACAACTGGTCGGGCTGTGAAGGGTCACTTGCCCTGTGACCTCTTTTATACACCTGAACGTTGCTCGGTTGTTCACGAGCTCGTTTTCCGGTAAATACGAGTCAGTAGCATAAATATACTATAAATAAAGTTTTGAATGTATTTTACTTACCATTCGTCTAGCAAGACGTAGATGGCCATCCGGACCATACGTAAGGCCTCCGGTAGAGCCTCTGCATGTCGGACCCTCTTGTACTTGGCGAAGAAGTCCTCGCTGGACCACAGGCGACAGAGGGCCCGGTAAGCCTCCGGACGGTCCTCCAACCAAGAAATCCCCACCTGCATGCATTTAGTAATTGATTGGAATAACGTTGACATTACAAAATTGGATTCCTAAGTAAAACACTACTAGTTTACCTCGGCGTACTGCTCTTCCGTCAAGTATGTGTCGGAGCCGTCTCTGAATGCCACAAGCTCCTGCCCTTGATATCTCTTCAAGTAATCGTTTATTGCTTGAATACGGGCATAGGAGATTTCCTGCGTAACAAGCTTCCTGGCTTTCTTGTTGAAGACGGCTTCGTGTGGTCAGCATCCGCTGGATCCGTCAAATGGTAACGTCTCAACAATAAGACAGAAACCTAAGTGTTAAACATTGTAGCTATTGAAGAACTAAATTTAAAACATGTATTAAAATACTTACCAAGAAGTCGGCCCACACTGCACCTGAGCAGTCCCGTACGTCAGGTCAGTAGCACGAGCGTAATCATCCCATTACTTGGCAGGGATACGCTCGTCACCACTGCCAGGGACCTCACCAGGGTAGTGCAAACGCACGAGCCTAAGAAGACATTGACCTATCTCTGACGTCCTCTACCCTCGAAGGCAATTTCCTCCCATCCTCTACAAGAACAATTATGCATCAAAGAGTTTTAGCACTACGTAATTTTCTAAAGGTACAACGTAAGAGCTTCTTACCTACCGCCAACAGGGTGAATAGCCGGCAACGTTGCTTCTTCTCTAGGAACTAGAGGAGGAGCCAGGTAATGTATCCTCCTCGTTCATTGCTTTCTCTACGCCTCTGTGTCCTTGGATGACCTGGAAGGGTGGTCCGCCGACCTGGAAGGGTAGTCAGCTGACCCGGGCGGGTGGTCAGCTGACTGTGGCGCAGGAGGAGCCTCGGCCTCGACCTCAGCCTCTGACCCTGACTCTGAGTCATACTGTTAAGTGAAATTACCTCGGTCCACTGAAAGGCAACAGGTCTGCCTGACAGCTCTAAGGACACGTGTCTCAACAACTGAGACCGGTTGCTCTCTCCAAAGCTACTACCCTGAAAAAGGGTGTCCGCCACTGCTGAGAAACCTCTTCACGGTCCTCTTTATCCCCTTACCCTTGTCTGACGACATCCTATTGCAACGATGCTTTAATAAGTATAATTATCATAAAATTGTGACACCCTCATCTCGGGTGTCAGCATATGTTCATGTTTTATGAAGAGGAAACATTTTAAGAAGAGAAGGAACAGAGAAAAATATCAAAGGGATAGCCAATGAGAGCCGAATCCAGCTCTCAGAAAGCGCCAAAGACAACTCACCGCGGCCGCCGGCCACGTGGCGTGATTGGAGCTCATCCCTGCGAAGTGGGGAGAGGCCACCGCCAAGATGGCTATGTGGCAGGTTCGGGACTCATCTCCACGAAAGGGGAGAGGTCCGACCCTGGGGGACACGTGTTGCTCTCGGAGCTTTCCTCTACGGAAGAAGCAAAGGCATTTCCGCAGGACACGTGTCATCCTCGGAGCTAGCCCTCGCGGAAATCAGAAGACCAGTCGTACGGGATACGTGTCGATCTCGGAGCCCATCTCCGAGGGGTCCTGTTCTATTGACACGTGTCGCCACCGGAGCTTATGTCCAGGAGGTCTGTCGCTGCTGGACACGTGTCAACCTCTGGGCATGTCCCTGAAGAAAGAAGAGAGGAAAGACCGGCGCCAACACGTGGCGTGCGCGGAGCTCACCTCCAAAGGAGGGGGAGGTCTCGCTCGTGACACGCGGCACAACCGGGGCTCGTCTCTGCGGAGAAGGAGATACCAGGCCCCAGAAGGACACGTGGAGCCTCCGGAGCTCATCGCCGCGAAGGTAACGAGTTCTGGAGCGGCGGTTACGCGTAAGAATATCAGTACGTAAAGGAAACCAACCTGTATTCCGCACGGTTACCATACCAAATCAACTAAAGATAAGATGATAGGATCCAACAACGATCTGAATAAAGACTCTTATTCGAGATACAATCAGATTAGGACTCTTCTCTTTCCGATTATAAATAGAACCCAGAACCTCTGGCCGAAACCACAAACTTCTTTTCCAATTCCTGAGCCAATGACTTAGAGCCCTAGCCACAACCCGCCGAGAAAGCCATCGCCGGAGCACGGCAAGGAAGATCGCCAGAGGAAAGCCAGCATTCTGAGGAGGACCTCGAAAACCGAGAGGAAACGTAAGGTAGGCCCCAATACCACCTTACGATATCGTTGTGTTTTCTTCGCATCTGTTCTTTGATTCCTTTCGAACAGAAGCCTTCTCGTAGACAGATCACTTGATGATCATGTTGATCTGAAAACAAGATCATTGCCACGTCCACCCTTGATCTGAACACCTCTGTCCATGCAAGCCATGCAAGAACACACCAATCTAATAAAAATCATAGGATAGCATGCAAATGCGTCATCGCATCTAGTTTAAGGTTTGCGCATGATATTGATTGCTGTGAATCTTGAATGCACGTGATCCTACATAGCAGGACAAGCTCAGGGAGCTGTCTACGACGAGCTGCAGCAACCAGGTTTTGAGATTCAAGAACAACCGGAACCGCAAGAACAAGGCAAGTGCTCCTTGACCATATTGATCCTATGTTTTGGGTAAAACTGTTTTGTTTTGCGAAAAGGTGTGCGTACTGAGTCAAACATGATGGGAAACCCTTTTATAGGAGTTTACTAGTTTTGGTTAAACCACCCTTGTCGTCTGGGAAGTTTTATGGGTCAGGTATGGTTTTTGATTTATGCTTCGCTGAGTCTATGGGATTGGGAAGCGAGATAGATGTGTCTAGCTAACTGCACTCGTATTGATAATGAGAAACTGATGTTAATAATGGATATGGATCGGACGGAGATCTAGGCAAGACTGGGTTTGTGAATAAGGTAGTATGAGATGGTGGTTTTACTTGCCGTAGATCTAAGGACTAGTTCATGCATGCACATGCCAGGATAACAGTGCCACCACAAGGCCAAGTAGGGGTGCGGCTTAGCTGAGTAATTAGGTAAGTTGCTAGAGTGTTATGGACTGTGGAAGGCGCGGGGAATGGGAGTCGAGTGAGGACTGCCCTGGGAACTGCATGGCACAAGAGGGGACCCGTGGGTGGGAGAATTGGAGATTCTAGCCTGCCGGTGAAACCTTAGTGAGTCCATACATCTAGTAACCCCTTTGTAAAGGCTATTTTGTGATCTCTTGACCATACACCGACGGATGTGTACTGGTATAATGGAGGTTCTGCAGTCACCGACGGGTGACGAAATCACAAACTTGTGGGTAAAGAGGTGCAAACTCTGCAGAGTCTAAAACTATCATGATAGCCGAGCTTACGGTCACGAGCACCTGGCTAAACTGCCATGATTAGTTGGGATGGTTATTGGGATGGTTATTGGGATGGTTATTGGGAAGGTTCTGGTTAAGGTTATTGGTTTGGTTATGGTTTGGTCGTTGGGGCTGTTGAGTCCGGGTGATAAGATGGTTGCATGACTGTTGAGTCATGGCAACGAGATTGGTCTCGGTGTGAGACGAAGTTGTTTTGAGATGGTAGCGAATACGGGGAGGTATTCGTGAGATGGTAAAAAATACAAGTAGGTATTCGTGAGTATGAATAAAGGTTGGTTAATGTTCGGATGGAACACGGGAAGTGATGGAGGTATGTTGGTAATTTAATACATGCTGGGATTACATTCGTCTAAAGCTAAGTTGCTGTTTTATCATGGTTTACAAATCTGCTTTTCTGCAAATAAGCCTTTTTATACCTACTTTGTTTATGAGCTGCATATCATGTGTTTTCCCGCACTTGCTGAGTACATCATTGTACTCAAACTTGCATTATTACTTCATCATCAGCAGCAGGAGAAGCCTACTTTGATGACCAAGTGGAGCATTATGGCTTGTGATCTGTTCTCAACCTTGCCTGTGGAGGGAGTAGAGATGGAGCCACTACTGCTTAGTTTTTCTTCCGCATTAGTTTTTGCTTCCGCATTAGAATAAAGACTTCCGCTGCGTAGACATAAAGACTTCCGCTGCATAGAAATAAGACTTCCGCTGTGAGCATGAGTCCAAGACTCATGAGGTATTGTAATAAACTCTGTTATTCGTGGTAATATATAATCTGAATTCAGTTTGTGGGACGTATGTGTATGTGTGATGAACATCCTGGGCACACATATGCATTAGTTCTCGGTTCCGTGGTTTTTCTCACAGAATTGAGGGCGTCACAGATTGGTATCAGAGCCACGGGTTGACAGTAGGTTACACGCCTAGATAAAAACCTTAGATTGATATTAGAGCCACGGGTTAACAGCATGTTACACCCTAAATAGGAGGCACAAGTAGCTAAGCCACGCTGACCAAAGGAAGCATCCTAAGGTGAATAGCTTAGATTGGCCTTTAAACCCACCTTGACATAGGAAACCATCCTTGAATAGGAGTTGTGTGGGCCCTTGTGATGATTATTTGTGATTGTGTGCTTAGTGTGAGTTGTGGGACGTCTCAAAACGTTGACCATATCCACACGTAAGAAGAAAGAGGTGTGAGATGTTTCGGCACTTGCTCACATCCTCGTATGGGCTAATATATACATAGTCCAACTCACCTTGATGCATATATTTGGAGGGAATCTACCTAACCTTCTAACACCCTATTCTATTTCGATCTCTCTCACAGATGGTGAGAGGAAACGCTGGCCGAAGGAACGTCCAGGAGGATGACCATGATGAAGTTCCTGCTAACCCAGGAGCTGGTTAAAACCATCTGGAAAGGTTGATGGCCATGCAAAACCAGCTTATGCAAACCATGATCCAAACTTTGGGTCAGTTGCAGGCCAACCAAAACCCCGTTCCGGCACCGCCGCCACCACCACCGCCGGCTCATAACAGGTTGGGAGAGTTCATGAGGACTCGACCACCCACCTTTGCTCAAGCTAGTGATCCCATGGAGGCCGATGATTGGTTAAAATCCGTGGAGAAAAAGCTTGCCATTGTTCAGTGCAATGACCGAGAGAAAGTTCTCTTCGCATCGCACCAACTTATGGGAGCCGCTGCTGATTGGTGGGATGCCTTGAGCAATGCCCATGCCAATCCGGAGACAATCACTTGGACTGAGTTCAAGGAAAGTTTCCGCTCTCACTACATCCCTGCTAGTGTAATGATGCTCAAAAGGTAGGAGTTCGAAGGTCTCCGCCAAGGGAAGAAAAGTGTGAATGAGTATCTCAACAAGTTCGTACAATTGTCCTGGTATGCCCCCGAAGATGTCAACTCAGATCAGAGGAAGCAGTACCTGTTCATGAGAGGGTTGAACAATGAGATCCAGGTTCAGCTCCTCAACAATGACTACGTAAGCTTCCAGAAGTTGGTTGACAAGGCCATAGTGGTTGAAAACAAGATCCGAGAGATCGAGCGAGAGTGCAAGAGGAAGATGTCATACCAGCCCCAAGGGAGCAACGTACGACCCAGGTACATGCCCCCTGCACCGCAGTATGGATCGACCACTCCTGCATACCGCCCTGGTCAGCCACCACAGCAACAACTCGTTGCACCGGCACCTCGCGTGCCCATGCCTCCTGCACCTCGACCTAACAATGGCGCCCCTGTTCAAAACCCCCGCCCCAATGTACCTGCTGCTGTAGGCAACAGGGCATGCTTTGCATGCGGGGAAGTAGGACACTTCGCGAACCAGTGCCCGAGGAGAGGCCCTGGACAACAAGGTAACGTGCCCAAGCAGAACCCGCGACCGAACGGAGGAGACAATCAAGGGAACCATGGACAGCAGAATTATGCTCGCGGCCACGTGAACCATGTCACTGCTGAGGAAGCACAACAGGCTGAGGACGTCGTAATTGGTATGTTCCTTGCCAACTCCAACCCAGCCACCATCTTATTTGATTCTGGAGCATCGCATTCCTTCATATCATCCAAATACGTTGCCAAACATCATCTACCCGTATTCCACTTAGAATGTGCTATGTTAGTTAATTCTCCCGGAGGAGAAATGAGGACTAACATAGTATGTCATAAAGTAAGCCTTAAAATAAGGGGGGGTAGACTTCCTTGCCAACCTTATTGTCTTGGACTCCCAAGGGATTGACATCATACTCGGAATGGATTGGCTAAGTAAACACAACGGAGTAATCCAATGTGTTGAGAGGAGCGTGCAGTTGACAAACGAGCACGGAATTCGTGTCGAGTTTGAGTCAGCCCAGCAAACAACCGAACGGGCAAATTTGAACCACGTCGAAGGAGCAACATTGGACAACATTCCAGTAGTTCAGGAATTTTCGGACGTGTTCCCGGAAGAGCTTCCAGGTATGCCACCTGACCGGGACATCGAGTTTGCCATAGGTTTGGTACCCGGAACTGCACCCATAGCCAAGAGACCCTATAGGATGCTCGTCAATGAGCTAGTTGAACTCAAGAAGAAAATTCAAGAACAGTTGGAAAAGGGTTTTATCCGTCCAAGCTCGTCACCATGGGGAGCTCCGGTGCTCTTCGTAGACAAAAAGGATGGAACCCAAAGGATGTGCGTGGACTATAGGTCTCTCAACGAGGTAACAATCAAGAACAAATACCCTCTGCTCCGTATAGAGGACCTATTCGACCAAATGAAGGGAGCCCGAGTATTCTCCAAGATTGATCTTCGGTCGGGATACTTCCAGCTGAAGATTAAGCCCTCCGATATACCTAAGACAGCCTTTCGAACACGGTATGGTTCATATGAATATACCGTTATGTCTTTTGGATTGACGAATGCACCCGCATACTTCATGTACCTTATGAACAAGGTTTTCATGGAGTACTTGGACAAGTTCGTCGTGGTTTTCATCGACGACATTGTGGTGTATTCAAAAATTGAGGAGGAGCATGAAGAACATCTGAGATTGACCCTGCAGAAGTTGCGTGAGCTCAATTGTATGCCAAGATCAACAAGTGTCAATTTTGGCTAAAAGAAATATCTTTCCTAGGCCACATTATCTCCAAGGAAGGGGTATCGGTTGATCCTAGAAAGGTGAGAGATGTTCTGAGGTGGGACCAACCGAAGAGCGTGAGGGATATTCGGAGTTTCCTTGGGATGGCAGGATACTATCGGCGCTTCATTAAAGACTTCTCTAGGATAACAAAACCTATGATGGAGTTGCTAATGAAGGGAAAAGTCTTTCAATGGACACCAGCTTGCCAAGAAGGTTTCAAGGAACTCAAGAAAAGGCTAACCACAGCACCAGTTCTGGTATTACCAGACATAAGCAAGAGTTTTGACATATATTGTGACGCATCCAGACAAGGGCTCGGATGTGTGCTCATGCAGGAAGGACAAGTGGTAGCCTATGCCTCACGGCAATTGAAGAAGCACGAGCTTAACTATCCTACACATGACTTGGAGTTAGCAGCAGTAGTGCATGCATTGAAAATTTGGAGACATTATATCCTTGGCCATCGATGTGAGATCTATACGGATCATAAAAGCCTCAAGTACATATTTACCCAAACGGATTTAAATTTGAGGCAACGTCGATGGTTAGAGCTTATCAAGGATTATGATGTTGGAATCAACTACCACCCCGGAAAGGCCAATGTAGTAGCTAATGCATTGAGCCGAAAGGGAGCATGTCACCAACTCACGGTTCGGGATCTACCACCCGAACTACGTAAGGAATTCGAACGGTTACACCTCGGATTCTTGAATAACATGGAAATAATAGAGATCCACTCCTCATTGGAGCAAGAAATAAGAGAGGGCCAAGCAACGGACGAGGAGATCAAGGAGATCAAGGAAAGAATCTGACAAGGAATAGAGAAGGATTTCAAGGAGGATGAAAAGGGTACGCTTTGGCTAGGAGAAAGGATTTGTGTGCCGAACATAAGACACCTCCGCAACATGATATTGAAGGAGGCACATGATTCCCCCTATTCCATACATCCCAGAAGCACCAAGATGTACAAGGACTTGAAAACTTGTTATTGGTGGGATGGTATGAAGAGGGATATAGCCGAATACGTTGCCCTATGCGACACTGTCACACCCGGTTTTTCCGAAGAACAACCAAGTGAATATCACATGTATACCAGGATCATTTTCTCATACATGTGATGACAAATAGTGAAGCATCATTTATTACAAGCCAGGTGTCGAATATAAATAAGTTTTACATCACAAATGTCTCAATGAACACTAATGCTTCATCACAAGTAAATAAACTAGCAGCGGAATATTATTCTTTAGGGCTCCATCACAGGTGTTGCCCGGGGGTCTTCATGAACCTAGAAACCTTCCTCGGGTCCAAAATCTTGGTCATTATACACCATCTCATTATCTTGACCTGAGCAGCAATATAAACCAACAAATATGCAAGGTTGAGTACCAATGGTACTCAGCAAGTGTGGGAAAATTATATCATGCATGGCTAGAACAAGGAGAGGTTGAACTCATGGTTAAAGCACTACGCAATTAATACCTATCACCTTAGCTTATTAAGCACCTACATTACTACACAGGTGAAATGGTCCCAATCTCCCAACCCATTATCCTAATCCAATAACCATAACATCATTTCCAAGGTTAAGCTCCCCGCTTAACATTCACAACCATCAATCCTCTAATCATGAATAAGTCCAGGCCGCTCTTAACCGTGAGCACGGCTGTCAAGACAGTTTTGACTCTGCAGAGTTTGTACCACTGTACCCACAAGTAGTGATTTCATCCCCCGTTGCCGGGTGGACTAAAAGAACCTCCATTATGCCAGTGGCTACGAACCACATTCACACTTCCCAGGTGTGCGGCCAAGAGATCACTACGAAGCCTTTACAAAGGGATTCCCGACGAGCGTGGGCCCACTGAGGTTTCACCCCTAACAGCATACAAGAGGCTCCAACCCCGCTGCAGTGGCCCCCTCTTGAGCCTTGCGGTTCATATGGCAGTCCAGCTGACTCCTATTCCCCGCACCATCCAACACACCCATACTACGCCGGGGATACACCTAATTAATTGGCTAAGCTGCCCCATCTCAGCATGTGGTTGGCACTGTAAAGCCGGGTTACATGCTCCATGAACCGGTCCTTAGGATCCAGGCAAGTACTAAACACAAACCCAAGTCTCGTGCACCCAGCACACAACCAAAACATTCAACTTGCCTTGATCCCTACCTCTACACCACTCACAATATCTCATTCAAGAGTATGGTAATTTAAACTGATGATTTCATTTCCCAAATATCCCATTCTAAGCATGGCTAAGCATATGCATGTAAATAAATGACATGACAAAATAAATCCCAACCCAAGCTACAAGGAAACAAGGTAATGCAATTCTAGGGAAACTTTCCTAGCATGGGTTTCATATCTCATTTGATAATGCAAATAATTCTATCTACACATCCTAGCATAGGATCAAAGTGGTCAAGGACACTTGCCTCCTTCTTGCTGCTCTTGAAATGGGTAGTCTTGGTCTTGGAATTGAATAACTTGTTCTTGAGCAGGTTCTACTTCATACCATCACACATAGCAAAAGAAAAACAACACTCATAAGACATAGTTCACACTTCTACTTCATACAAACCACACATTCACATTTATGAAAGTTTCTTTACCATTTTATGTGTTGTGGATACTCTATGTGTGTTGATTTGGGGCTTGCATACACTTTCATTTACATGTATAGGATTCCTACTTTGGTGTTCATATTTATACTCACATACTATATATATATATACATATATATATGTGTGTTTCAGTTTTAAATAAATTCCTTATATATTAAACTACCAAGTATGTATGAAAAGTATTTTTCTTCTCCATATGTGCCTTCATAATTTCTATCAACCCTAAACTGAATTCTTTGTACTTTAGAAACTCCATTTATCATTTACTAGTTTCTATATTTCCAGATTTATATTCTTATGCATAATTGTGCATTTTATTATTAAATTAGTAATACACACTACCTAAACAGATTAGGTTCTGGTCCTAAATAATTTAAGATCATATTTTGACCTTGGCTTCTGATGTATACTATTTCATAATTATTTTCCCTATTTTTCTTTAACTATTCTTTACTTAAAAATGTGTCCCTATACTATTAAATGTGAATAATAGATGAAACAGATTTATTTCAGCCCAAAAATATATTTTTATCTCACTCCAAAGTTTTCTAAGTACTGAGAAAGTTTTTAATAATTTTGACAATTATGTTTGTCCCCCTTTTTAATATTTAAACACTAGTTACATATTAAATTTTCTAAATTAAATACTAAACAGAGCTAAAATAATGAATTCACCCCATTACAGGGTCTATAATATCATTTTCATAATTTCCAGGGGTCTAGCTACACTTTTCAGAGGTGTTTTTCTTAATTTCTATTAAGTCCAGGGGCTAAAACTGATTTTTAAATGAATTTACATGATTTTCTGGAGTTCCAGGGGCTAGATCTGAAGTTTCCGGGGCTAGCTCTCAATTCCAGAGAACCCCAGGGGGTAGCACGTAAGAATTCCAGTCTTTATAACGCGGGGCTGACGTGGACCGTCTGATTTTAAACCGACGGCTGAGATTATAACATCGAACCGGTACGCGGGGTTTTAAAGTCTACCGTGCGATTTAAAATAAACGGCGCACAAGCGGCCACGTCGCTCTGATCGAGCGCGGGCGGCGCTGCCGGCGGCGCACGGCGGCGGGAAGCGGCGATCTCGCCGGAAACTTTCGGATCCTCGAGAATTCTGCCTAGAACTGTGATCTTATGGCCTAGGTCGGTAGAGGGGAGGTCAGGGATCTCACCTCGGGGGTTTTCTCGAGCTCGGGGGTCCTGGAAAGTGCTCTGCGGCGAGGTCCGAGGCAAAACCACGGCGAAGCTCGTCGGAGCTGGATTTGCACCGTATATCTTCGGGTTTTCTGCACCTGCAAAGTTCCCCGGAGGCGGTGGATCAAGACCAACGAGTTAGATCAGAGTTTCCGAGCTTAGATCGGCCAGAATTCACCGGCGAAGTCTCGGTGCTCACCGGAGTGAAAATCGGCGATCGCGTGCGAAAAACTGATCGGATCGGTTGTTTTTATAGCCGGGGGAGGGCGGTGGTTCTGTTGTGATCGAGTTAGAGTCCTCAGGTTCCAGAATTCGGCTGCGGGACGCGGTTTCCCGATCGGTTGCGATCGCGCGCGCGCGGGGAGAAGTCCGGGGTCGCGGGGTTAGGGATGACAGGCGGGTCCCACATGTCAGTGAGGGGCAGCGCGGCGCGCGCGGGGGTGGGCTGCGCGGGGGTTAGCTGGGCCGGCTGAGGTTTCGGCCCACTGGCCAGTTTTTTTCCGGTTTTCCTTTTTTCTTTTTCCATTTCTTTTCTGTTTTGAGTCTAATTTGAATTCCAGTTTGAATTTGAATTTTTACAAAACATGCAACACGTCCAAAAATTTTTAAATCCCCCTCTGAACATGGTTTATGGTTCTAAATCCAAAATTTGAATCTTGACTAAAAATTTGGGGTGTTACAGCTCTACCCCCCTTAAAAGAAATCTCGTCCTCGAGATTGGTGTTTCTAAGAAAATAATTCCGGAAATTGTGCCTTAAGCTCATCTTCCCGTTCCCAGGTGGCTTCCTCTTCTGAGTGATGCTTCCACTGCACCTTGCACATCCTGATTCTCTTATTTCTGGTGAGGCGTTCCATTGTCTCCAAAATCTTGTATGGTTGCTCGGCATAAGACAAATCCTCAGCTACATCCACTTCGTTCATGGGTAACACCTCCTCAGGCGTCCTCAGACATTTCTTGAGTTGCGACACATGGAACACATCGTGCACGTCCGACAGATGAACCGGCAACTCTAGTTGGTACGCCACTTCGCCTTTTCTTTCCAAAACTTGAAAGGGTCCGATGTATCGAGGTGACAACTTCCCTTTCACCTTGAACCGACGAAGTCCTCTGATAGGGGACACCTTGAGATAAACATAGTCTCCCACGTTGAAAACGAGCTCTCTTCTTCGTACATCAGCATAACTCTTCTGGCGTGTCTGTGCTATCCTCAAGTTGTTGCGAATCTCCCTCACCTTTGCCTCGGCTTCTTGTAGCACTTCGGGACCAAACACTTTACTTTCTCCTGTTTGGTTCCAAAATAGGGGAGTTCTGCACTTCCTTCCATACAAAGCTTCAAACGGTGACATCTTCATACTAGCTTGATAACTGTTGTTATAGGAAAACTCCGCATACGGTAAGTTCTTGTCCCAACTCCTATTGTTTTTGAGTGCACATGCCCTCAACATATCTTCAAGGATCTGATTAGTTCTCTCCGTCTGCCCGTCAGTTTGGGGATGATAGGCAGAACTGAAATTCAGATGGGTTCCCATGGTTTCATGCAACTTTTGCCAAAACCTCGAGGTGAACTGCGTCCCTCGATCCGACACTATCTTCTTTGGCACTCCATGGTAACACACAATCCTTGACATGTACAATTCTGCCAATTTGGATCCGCTGTAGCTTTCTTTCACAGGGATGAAATGAGCTACCTTGGTTAGCCTATCAATAATAACCAATATTGAATCATACCCGGACTGGGTCCTAGGCAATCCCACGACAAAATCCATGCTGATCTCTTCCCACTTCCATTCAGGCACTTTGAGTGGTTGCAGCAATCCCGCGGGTCGTTGATGTTCTGCTTTCACCAACTGACATGTGTCACACAGGGCAACATGTTCCGCGACATCTCGCTTCATGCCATACCACCAATACCTGCTTTTGAGGTCCTGATACATCTTCGTACTCCCAGGATGAATGGAATAGTCGGAATCGTGAGCCTCCTCCAAAATTAATTTACGAATCTCCTTTACTTCTGGCACACAGATCCTTTTCCCGTGCCACACCGTTCCTTGTTCATCCTCTCTAAAACCAGGAGCTTTATTTTCCTTGATGAGCTGTCTGATCTCTTGTATCTTCTCATCATTCTTTTGTCCCTCGCGTATGTCTCGCTCAAGTGTGGAGTCCACTTCCATGGCGATGGCTTCACCACTATTTACTAGACATAGATTGAGCCTTATAACCTCGTCCTTCAATTCTGCAGGCATGTCCTTCAAGCTCAACTTATTGACCTGCACTTTCTGACTCAAAGCATCGGCCACGACGTTTGCTTTCCCGGGATGATAGTTGATGCCTACATCAAAGTCATTGATTAGCTCTAACCATCTCCTTTGTCTAAGGTTGAGATCTGGCTGTGTGAATATGTACTTCAAACTCTTATGATCCGTATATATCTCTGTCCTCTTCCCCATCAAATAGTGCCGCCAAATTTTCAACGCGTGTACCACTGCAGCTAGTTCTAAGTCATGTGTAGGATAGTTCTTTTCGTGCTTCCGAAGCTGCCGAGATGCATATGCCACGACATGTCCCTCTTGCATGAGAACACATCCCAACCCGTTTCCAGAGGCATCGCAGTACACCGTGAAATTCTTCTGCATATCTGGCATAACCAACACGGGGGCTGTTGTCAATCTCTTCTTTAGCTCCTGAAAGCTCGTATCGCACTGTGGCGTCCAAGTGAATGTGATTCCCTTTTCCAACAGTTTGGTGAGAGGTCTCGAGATCTTGGAGAATCCCTCAATAAACCGTCGATAGTATCCAGCCAATCCCAAAAAGCTTCGAACTTCTCCGACATTTTCAGGGGTTTTCCATTTCTGGATATCTTCGATTTTGGCGGGATCTACGGAGATTCCTCCCTCCGAGATTATATGTCCCAAAAAGGGAACTCTCTTTAGCCAAAACTCACACTTGCTCAACTTGGCATATAGTTGGTGTTCTCTCAGCCTCTGTAACACCAACCTTAGATGTTTCTCATGTTCTTCTTCATCTTTGGAGAAGACGAGAATATCATCTATGAAAACCACCACAAATTTGTCCAGATATTCCATGAATACCTTGTTCATGAGGTACATGAAATATGCCGGGGCATTGGTTAGCCCGAAAGGCATGACAGTGTATTCATACAGTCCGTACCGAGATACGAAAGCTGTCTTGGGAATATCAGATTGCCTTATCTTGAGTTGGTGGTATCCCGACCTGAGATCAATTTTCGAGAACACGCAAGCTCCCCTCAACTGATCAAACAAGTCTTCAATGCGGGGTAATGGATACTTGTTCTTGATGGTCACCTCATTCAAGGCACGGTAATCCACGCATAACCTTTGAGTTCCATCTTTCTTAGGCACAAATATTACCGGAGCTCCCCATGGTGAGGAACTAGGGCGAACATACCCCTTTTCCGTCAATTCTCTCAAATGATCCTTGAGCTCTTCTAGCTGCTTGGAGTCCATTCGATAAGGTCTCTTGTATATCGGGGCTGTTCCCGGTACTAGCTCGATTGCGAATTCCACGTCACGGTCGGGAGGCATTCCTGGCAACTCCTCCGGAAAAACATCTGGATATTCCCTGATAGTCCTGATTTCCTCAACTTTCACCTCCACTTGATTTAATTTAATGTCCCTCCTAGGCTCGTGTATCGTTATGAACTTTACTCTTGTGCCACTAGGGTGAGTTAGTTCCACCGTTCTGGTCGAACAATGGATGATTCCTTTATGTTTGGTCAACCAATCCATGCCCAAAATAATATCTATCCCTTGTGAATCGATCACTATGAGGTTAGCGGTAAATACTACCCCATTAATGTCTAGGTTCACTTTGGGACACACTTGTCTTGTCCTTATTTCTCCACCTGGAGAATTTACCGCTAGCATATGGTTCATTTGTGTGGTTGCTAGGTCATGCTTCTTAACAAACCCTTGAGCAATGAACGAATGGGTAGCACCAGAATCAAACAGCAGAGTTGCAAGGTGTAAATTGGCAGGAAACTTACCAACTACCACGTCGGGTGCCTCTTGTGCTTCCTCCATAGTGACGTGGTTCACCCGTCCTCTCATTACGTTCTGCTGCTGTGGCTGCGTGGGCTTCTTCTTTGGACACTTATGGGCGTAGTGCCCCACTTCACCACAGCTGAAGCATTGCACCCCAATCTTAGATGCTTGGCCCTTGTTGTCTTGGGGTTGGTTTGGGGGTCCTTGCACCGCTGGTCGAGGTGGATATGCAGGGCGAGGCTGCTGCATAAACTGACGTTGCGGCTGTGCTGGTGCTGCGGGGGGTCTGTAGTTTGGGTTGTACCCTCTTGGTGCTGAATAGGGTACCGCAGCACGGCTCGTCTGCCCCGTAGGTTGCTGCATCATACGTGGGCGGGTGTTGCTCCCTGAGGCTTGATGTGACCACCCAGCCTTCCTCTTATTCTCATTTTCCAGGGCCTTTAGCTTCCTTTCCACCACAAACGCTCTGTCCACCATCTTTTGAAAGCTTTCATACTCATTGGAGGACATTGCACACTGCATCTCTGCGGTAAGTCCTTCCACGAAACAATCTTGTTTTTGCTCATCTGTCTCTATGTCTCGTGGAGCATAACGGGATAGTTGAGTGAATTTAGTGAGGTATTCCCTCACCGTCATGTTTCCCTGCTGCAGTCCCAAAAACTCCTTCCTCTTGTTTTTGAGTTCACCTCTTGGGATGTAATGGTTGCGGAAGCTACGCTTGAACTCTTCCCAAGTGATGCTCTCAGGGTCATGATGGGCGGCCACGTAGGCGGTCCACCAATCAGCAGCAGGTCCTTGCAGTTGATGAGAGGCAAACAGCACCCTCTCATACCCTTGGCATTGTATGATCCTCATCTTACTTTCAATGGTCTTCAGCCAATCATCTGCCTCCAGAGGTTCAGCAGCACTTGCAAACTTTGGAGGTTGAGTTCCTAGAAACTCACTCAACCTTGGTTGGCGTGGTGCAGCTTGTGGAGGTGGAACTTGATGCAAGTTGGCCACTACTTGAGTCAAGTTCTGGATGAGCTGATTTTGATTCTCCAGCATTTGGTGGAGAGGATCAACTTCTTCACGGCGACCACCCCGGTTCTGGCCTCCAGAAAGATGAGAGTTGCATGCCTCATCATTGTTGTTGGCGGGGTTGGCAGCACGTCCTTTTCCTCTTCCGGCCATCTGGCAGAATCAACAAATGTTAATCTGAAAGCATTTAGTATCATCTTACTACTTTCACTTGTTTGTACTTTGAAGTGTTGAAGTTTTGTTAAAATCTTACGAGGGTTTTATATCTCACACCCAATAAATGCACTATTATTTCCTGTGGGTTCACACACCAAAGCAAAACAATCTGAAGACGAGGCTGTGGACACTTGCTCATGGCTTCCACAACTCTCGTCACACACCAAGCATTATCACACCATTAACTACGTAACGACTCGACTACTCGACCTCTTGCTAGCTAGGGGAAAGACTCTACACTACTCATCCTCTTGAGCTGGCTCCTCGGGATCTTCCTCCTCATTTCGGCTACCTTCTGACTCTGCTTTGGGTGGGGAGGCTGCTGGTGGAGAAGTGCGACGACGCCTGATTGCTCGGCGATCCGGGGAGTCAGGGGTCCATGGATCACTTACGGTGACACACAGTTCATTCCCATCTCCTCTTTCTCTCGCCTTTAAGCAAGCTCGCAGCAATGCCTCCGTCTCCTTCAGAGTATCTCGAACATCCTGAAGCTCTTGTTGACACTCCTGCAGTCGAGTGCTGAGCATAGCAGCATCCTCCAAGCACAAGTCCATGTGCTCATGGGAAGTCCCTTGCTGCACCGGTGGGTACTTGTACTCCGTGGTACCACTCTCACGTTGGAGGACATACATGTACTCAGTTTTGTCCAAGTGGCGACGATAGATGTGGCTCTGGCAGGTGATGGCCTCCCAAGTGACATCTCTCTCCGCGTCAACTTGTGTTGCTCGACAAGCTGGAGAGTGGTGGATCTTAAGCAGCTGATTCTCGTGTATAATCCTCATCTCCGAACTCCATTCTTCCCTCTTCTCACGGATGGTCCTGGTGGAGTTATAGTGGATGATGAGCTTGCCCGTATTGCCGGCGGCTTCGAGCATACGTCGAAGACGGCGCAACAAATCTCCCACTGCCAATCCGTAGGAAAGGTACGTCACTGGACGACTCTCCTCTCTTTCAGCAAGGGCAACTACGGGAACTCTCCCTCCCGTGGATTTACGAGCGGTGCGAATCATGCGAACCATCTAAAACAAAAGAATTTAAAATTAGGTTAGATAAAATTTCAAACAAAAATCCTATTTTTGAATGAAAGTTGGGGTAAGATGAAGAAAATGACTCTTTTGATAACACTTTTTCACCCACACCTTGGAAAATAGTTTTTAAGAAAATAGGGCCCTTAAATACGTCCATTTCTACCTAGGTCCACGTTCCTACGGGCAACCTTGGCTCTGATACCACCTCTGTCACACCCGGTTTTTCCGAAGAACAACCAAGTGAATATCACATGTATGCCAGGATCATTTTCTCATACATGTGATGACAAATAGTGAAGCATCATTTATTACAAGCCAGGTGTCGAATATAAATAAGTTTTACATCACAAATGTCTCAATGAACACTAATGCTTCATCACAAGTAAATAAACTAGCAGCGGAATATTATTCTTTAGGGCTCCATCACAGGTGTTGCCCGGGGGTCTTCATGAACCTAGAAACCTTCCTCGGGTCCAAAATCTTGGTCATTATACACCATCTCATTATCTTGACCTGAGCAGCAATATAAACCAACAAATATGCAAGGTTGAGTACCAATGGTACTCAGCAAGTGTGGGAAAATTATATCATGCATGGCTAGAACAAGGAGAGGTTGAACTCATGGTTAAAGCACTACGCAATTAATACCTATCACCTTAGCTTATTAAGCACCTACATTACTACACAGGTGAAATGGTCCCAATCTCCCAACCCATTATCCTAATCCAATAACCATAACATCATTTCCAAGGTTAAGCTCCCCGCTTAACATTCACAACCATCAATCCTCTAATCATGAATAAGTCCAGGCCGCTCTTAACCGTGAGCACGGCTGTCAAGACAGTTTTGACTCTGCAGAGTTTGTACCACTGTACCCACAAGTAGTGATTTCATCCCCCGTTGCCGGGTGGACTAAAAGAACCTCCATTATGCCAGTGGCTACGAACCACATTCACACTTCCCAGGTGTGCGGCCAAGAGATCACTACGAAGCCTTTACAAAGGGATTCCCGACGAGCGTGGGCCCACTGAGGTTTCACCCCTAACAGCATACAAGAGGCTCCAACCCCGCTGCAGTGGCCCCCTCTTGAGCCTTGCGGTTCATATGGCAGTCCAGCTGACTCCTATTCCCCGCACCATCCAACACACCCATACTACGCCGGGGATACACCTAATTAATTGGCTAAGCTGCCCCATCTCAGCATGTGGTTGGCACTGTAAAGCCGGGTTACATGCTCCATGAACCGGTCCTTAGGATCCAGGCAAGTACTAAACACAAACCCAAGTCTCGTGCACCCAGCACACAACCAAAACATTCAACTTGCCTTGATCCCTACCTCTACACCACTCACAATATCTCATTCAAGAGTATGGTAATTTAAACTGATGATTTCATTTCCCAAATATCCCATTCTAAGCATGGCTAAGCATATGCATGTAAATAAATGACATGACAAAATAAATCCCAACCCAAGCTACAAGGAAACAAGGTAATGCAATTCTAGGGAAACTTTCCTAGCATGGGTTTCATATCTCATTTGATAATGCAAATAATTCTATCTACACATCCTAGCATAGGATCAAAGTGGTCAAGGACACTTGCCTCCTTCTTGCTGCTCTTGAAATGGGTAGTCTTGGTCTTGGAATTGAATAACTTGTTCTTGAGCAGGTTCTACTTCATACCATCACACATAGCAAAAGAAAAACAACACTCATAAGACATAGTTCACACTTCTACTTCATACAAACCACACATTCACATTTATGAAAGTTTCTTTACCATTTTATGTGTTGTGGATACTCTATGTGTGTTGATTTGGGGCTTGCATACACTTTCATTTACATGTATAGGATTCCTACTTTGGTGTTCATATTTATACTCACATACTATATATATATATACATATATATATGTGTGTTTCAGTTTTAAATAAATTCCTTATATATTAAACTACCAAGTATGTATGAAAAGTATTTTTCTTCTCCATATGTGCCTTCATAATTTCTATCAACCCTAAACTGAATTCTTTGTACTTTAGAAACTCCATTTATCATTTACTAGTTTCTATATTTCCAGATTTATATTCTTATGCATAATTGTGCATTTTATTATTAAATTAGTAATACACACTACCTAAACAGATTAGGTTCTGGTCCTAAATAATTTAAGATCATATTTTGACCTTGGCTTCTGATGTATACTATTTCATAATTATTTTCCCTATTTTTCTTTAACTATTCTTTACTTAAAAATGTGTCCCTATACTATTAAATGTGAATAATAGATGAAACAGATTTATTTCAGCCCAAAAATATATTTTTATCTCACTCCAAAGTTTTCTAAGTACTGAGAAAGTTTTTAATAATTTTGACAATTATGTTTGTCCCCCTTTTTAATATTTAAACACTAGTTACATATTAAATTTTCTAAATTAAATACTAAACAGAGCTAAAATAATGAATTCACCCCATTACAGGGTCTATAATATCATTTTCATAATTTCCAGGGGTCTAGCTACACTTTTCAGAGGTGTTTTTCTTAATTTCTATTAAGTCCAGGGGCTAAAACTGATTTTTAAATGAATTTACATGATTTTCTGGAGTTCCAGGGGCTAGATCTGAAGTTTCCGGGGCTAGCTCTCAATTCCAGAGAACCCCAGGGGGTAGCACGTAAGAATTCCAGTCTTTATAACGCGGGGCTGACGTGGACCGTCTGATTTTAAACCGACGGCTGAGATTATAACATCGAACCGGTATGCGGGGTTTTAAAGTCTACCGTGCGATTTAAAATAAACGGCGCACAAGCGGCCACGTCGCTCTGATCGAGCGCGGGCGGCGCTGCCGGCGGCGCACGGCGGCGGGAAGCGGCGATCTCGCCGGAAACTTTCGGATCCTCGAGAATTCTGCCTAGAACTGTGATCTTATGGCCTAGGTCGGTAGAGGGGAGGTCAGGGATCTCACCTCGGGGGTTTTCTCGAGCTCGGGGGTCCTGGAAAGTGCTCTGCGGCGAGGTCCGAGGCAAAACCACGGCGAAGCTCGTCGGAGCTGGATTTGCACCGTATATCTTCGGGTTTTCTGCACCTGCAAAGTTCCCCGGAGGCGGTGGATCAAGACCAACGAGTTAGATCAGAGTTTCCGAGCTTAGATCGGCCAGAATTCACCGGCGAAGTCTCGGTGCTCACCGGAGTGAAAATCGGCGATCGCGTGCGAAAAACTGATCGGATCGGTTGTTTTTATAGCCGGGGGAGGGCGGTGGTTCTGTTGTGATCGAGTTAGAGTCCTCAGGTTCCAGAATTCGGCTGCGGGACGCGGTTTCCCGATCGGTTGCGATCGCGCGCGCGCGGGGAGAAGTCCGGGGTCGCGGGGTTAGGGATGACAGGCGGGTCCCACATGTCAGCGAGGGGCAGCGCGGCGCGCGCGGGGGCGGGCTGCGCGGGGGTTAGCTGGGCCGGCTGAGGTTTCGGCCCACTGGCCAGTTTTTTTCCGGTTTTCCTTTTTTCTTTTTCCATTTCTTTTCTGTTTTGAGTCTAATTTGAATTCCAGTTTGAATTTGAATTTTTACAAAACATGCAACACGTCCAAAAATTTTTAAATCCCCCTCTGAACATGGTTTATGGTTCTAAATCCAAAATTTGAATCTTGACTAAAAATTTGGGGTGTTACAGACACATGCCAACGGGTGAAGGCCGAACATCAAAAACCCGCTGGATTGTTACAACCTTTGAAAATACCCGAATGGAAGTGGGAAGACATCAGTATGGATTTCATCGTCGGATTGCCACATACTCAGTCGGGATACGACTCCATCTGGGTCATTGTGGACCGATTGATGAAAACCACCCATTTTCTCCCTGTAAAGACCAGTTACAACGTTGAACAACTGACAGAGTTGTACATGGAGCAGATCGTGTGCCGTCACGGAGTTCCGAGGAGGATAGTCTCAGATCGAGGTTCTCAATTTACCTCTAGATTCTGGAGGAAGTTGCAGAAAGCCATGGGTATACGACTGGACTTTAGCTCCGCCTATCACCCACAAACAGATGGACAAACCGAAAGGACAAACCAAATTTTGGAGGACATGTTGAGAGCTTGCGCCTTGAAACGTGGGCGTAGTTGGGATAGGAGTTTACCGTATGCCGAATTCTCCTATAACAACAGCTATCAAGCTAGCTTGAAGATGTCGCCTTTCGAAGCCTTATATGGTAGATGGTGTAGAACGCCACTGTTTTGGAACGAGACCGGAGAAAACCAGGTGTTTGGACCTGAAGTGCTACAAGAAGCCGAAGAGCAAGTCCAAACGGTACGGGAGAACTTAAAGGCTGCTCAGTCACGACAGAAAGGCTATGCGGACAATAGGCGAAGGAAGTTGACTTTCGAAGTGGGAGACTTCGTATACCTTAAGGTATCGCCTATTCGGGGCCAATGACGTTTCAACGTCAAAGGCAAGCTAACACCTCGCTACATTGGACCATTTATGATTCTGAATAAGCGAGGAGAAGTAGTCTATCAACTAGAGCTCCCAAACCACCTCTCCGACGTACATGACGTGTTTCATGTATCCCAGCTCAAGAAGTGCTTGAGAGCACTAGAAGAACAAGTATCAATGGGAGAGCTTGAACTTCAAAAGGACTTGACTTATGCGGAACACCCTGTCCGAATCTTGGACGTAAAGGAAAGGGTCACCCGAAACAAAGTAATTCGATGGTGCAAGGTACAATGGAGCCATCACACGAAGCTGAAGCCACATGGGAGCGAGAAGAGGATATCAAGGCAGAATTTCCCCATCTATTTTCTACTAACGAATCTCGAGGGCGAGATTCAATTTAAGGGGGTAGATTTGTGACACCCTCATCTCGGGTGTCAGCATATGTTCATATTTTATAAAGAGGAAACATTTTAAGAAGAGAAGGAACAGAGAAAAAATATCAAAGGGATAGCCAATGAGAGCCGAATCCAGCTCTCGGAAAGCGCCAAAGACAACTCACCGTGGCCGCTGGCCACGTGGCGTGATCGGAGCTCATCCCTGCGAAGTGGGGAGAGGCCACCGCCAAGATGGCTACGTGGCGGGTTCGGGACTCATCTCCGCGAAAGGGGAGAGGTCCGACCCTGGGGGACACGTGTTGCTCTCGGAGCTTTCCTCTGCGGAAGAAGCAAAGGCATTTCCGCAGGACACGTGTCATCCTCGGAGCTAGCCCTCACGGAAATCAGAAGACTAGTCGTACGGGATACGTGTCGATCTCGGAGCCCATCTCCGAGGGGTCCTGTTCTATTGACACGTGTCGCCACCGGAGCTTATCTCCAGGAGGTCTGTCGCTGCTGGACACGTGTCGACCTCGGGGCATGTCCCTGAAGAAAGAAGAGAGGAAAGACCAGCGCCAACACGTGGCGTGCGCGGAGCTCACCTCCAAAGGAGGGGGAGGTCTCGCTCGTGACACGCGGCACAACCGGGGCTCGTCTCTACGGAGAAGGAGATACCAGGCCCCGGAAGGACACGTGGAGCCTCCGGAGCTCATCACCGCGAAGGTAACAAGTTCTAGAGCCGCGGTTACGCGTAAGAATATCAGTACGTAAAGGAAACCGACCTGTATTCCGCACCGTTACCATACCAAATCAACTAAAGATAAGATGATAGGATCCAACAACGATCTGAATAAAGACTCTTATTCGAGATACAATCAGATTAGGACTCTTCTCTTTCCAATTATAAATAGAACCCAGAACCTCTGGCCGAAACCACAAACTTCTTTTCCAATTCCTGAGCCAATGACTTAGAGCCCTAGCCACAACCCGCCGAGAAAGCCATCGCCGGAGCACGGCAAGGAAGATCGCCAGAGGAAAGCCAACATTCTGAGGAGGACCTTGAAAACCGAGAGGAAACGTAAGGTAGGCCCCAATACCACCTTACGATATCGTTGTGTTTTCTTCGCATCTGTTCTTTGATTCCTTTCGAACAGAAGCCTTCTCGTAGACAGATCACTTGATGATCATGTTGATCTGAAAACAAGATCATTGCCACGTCCACCCTTGATCTGAACACCTCTGTCCATGCAAGCCATGCAAGAACACACCAATCTAATAAAAATCATAGGATAGTATGCAAATGCGTCATCGCATCTAGTTTAAGGTTTGCGCATGATATTGATTGCTGTGAATCTTGAATGCACGTGATCCTACATAGCAGGACAAGCTCAGGGAGCTGTCTACGACGAGCTGCAGCAACCAGGTTTTGAGATTCAAGAACAACCGGAACCGCAAGAACAAGGCAAGTGCTCCTTGACCATATTGATCCTATGTTTTGGGTAAAACTGTTTTGTTTTGGGAAAAGGTGTGCGTACTGAGTCAAACATGATGGGAAACCCTTTTATAGGAGTTTACTAGTTTTGGTTAAACCACCCTTGTCGCCTGGGAAGTTTTATGGGTCAGGTATGGTTTTTTCTTTATGCTTCGCTGAGTCTATGGGATTGGGAAGCGAGATAGATGTGTCTAGCTAACTGCACTCGTATTGATAATGAGAAACTGATGTTAATAATGGATATGGATCGGAGGGAGATCTAGGCAAGACTGGGTTTGTGAATAAGGTAGCATGAGATGGTGGTTTTACTTGCCGTAGATCTAAGGACTAGTTCATGCATGCACATGCCAGGATAACAGTGCCACCACAAGGCCAAGTAGGGGTGCGGCTTAGCTGAGTAATTAGGTAAGTTGCTAGAGTGTTATGGACTGTGGAAGGCGCGGGGAATGGGAGTCGAGTGAGGACTGCCCTGGGAACTGCATGGCACAAGAGGGGGCCCGTGGGTGGGAGAATTGGAGATTCTAGCCTGCCGGTGAAACCTTAGTGAGTCCATACATCTAGTAACTCCTTTGTAAAGGCTATTTTGTGATCTCTTGACCATACACTGACAGATGTGTACTGGTATAATGGAGGTTCTGCAGTCACCGACGGGTGACGAAATCACAAACTTGTGGGTAAAGAGGTGCAAACTCTGCAGAGTCTAAAACTATCATGATAGCCGTGCTTACGGTCACGAGCACCTGGCTAAACTGCCATGATTAGTTGGGATGGTTATTGGGATGGTTATTGGGATGGTTACTGGGAAGGTTCCGGTTAAGGTTATTGGTTTGGTTATGGTTTGGTCGTTGGGGCTGTTGAGTCCAGGTGATAAGATGGTCGCATGACTGTTGAGTCATGGCAACGAGATTGGTCTCGGTGTGAGACGAAGTTGTTTTGAGATGGTAGCGAATACGGGGAGGTATTCGTGAGATGGTAACGAATACAAGGAGGTATTCGTGAGTATGAATAAAGGTTGGTTAATGTTCAGATAGAACACGGGAAGTGATGGAGGTATGTTGGTAATTTAATACATGCTGGGATTACATTCATCTAAAGCTAAGTTGCTGTTTTATCATGCTTTACAAATCTGCTTTTCTGCAAATAAGCCTTTTTATAACTACTTTGTTTATGAGCTGCATATCATGTGTTTTCCCGCACTTGCTGAGTGCATCATTGTACTCAAACTTGCATTATTACTTCATCATCAGCAGCAGGAGAAGCCTACTTTGATGACCAAGTGGAGCATTATGGCATGTGATCTGTTCTCAACCTTGCCTGTGGAGGGAGTAGAGATGGAGCCACTACTACTTAGTTTTGCTTCTGCATTAGAATAAAGACTTCCGCTGCGTAGACATAAAGACTTCCGCTGCATAGAAATAAGACTTCCGCTGTGAGCATGAGTCCAAGACTCATGAGGTATTGTAATAAACTCTGTTATTCGTGGCGATATATAATCTGAATTCAGTTTGTGGAACGTATGTGTACGTGTGATGAACATCCTGGGCACACATATGCATTAGTTCTCGGTTCCGTGGTTTTTCCCACAGAATTGAGGGCGTCACAAAAATATACAACATGAATATTAAATGAAGAAAGCATTACTTGTATTAATTTTAAAAGTCATCAGAATCTCGCTCATTTACTCTACTTCCAAACAATACCACGAATTCTTTTAGTGACTTGTTTCCGTTTGCGCTTCTCACGAGTTTGTACATGTAGGATCAAAGAGCACGTGAAAAGCTACCAGAGGGGGGGGGGTGAATGGTAGATTAAAACTTTTCGCAGCGGAAACAACAAAAACCCCTCAGCAAAAAATCAATCGGTTAAAGAAACTGTGTGTGCAAGTGTTTTTAAACGTGTTCAACCGTGACAAATCAAGTAGAGAGGTATAGAATCAAGTCACAGATCTAATGCAACAAGAATCACTTGAATACACGAAGTAAAACTTGAGATACAATCAAAACATTAAATGAAGATCAATCTGTTCTACCCGATATAAAACAGATCTACAACGCTGCAAAGAAACTCGTGTATCTCACAAACTACAGACCGGAAGCTCGTGAAAATTTCACATATGATAGATAATTGAGTTGTGAAGACAACCCAAAAAGAATCACATCAATCGGATCTGTAAAACTCGAGTTATGAACGAAACACCGAAGCAATGTCGGTCTGTCCAGAAACTCGGCGAGAAAGACTTGACGAAAAACAAGTCGGACGAACAAGGCACAAAAGCTCCTCGAAACTATGAACTTTATTCAATAGAAACACAAGAGGAACAGCCCAAAGTTCTCTACCCACGAGAGCTCTGGCCTCCCTTGCTTTTATAGCCAGCCCTCAGGCTAAACAATCCAATCTAGGACTCCTACTCCTAATTGGACTCATATCCTAACTTACCATAACTGCTTAGGACTCTCCTATTCACAGATAGAAGCAATCGTGAGACTTCCAAACACCTTAGGAACGTCCTAAACATTCATAAAACAACTCAACTTCGTGCCTAGCATGAAATCCTATCATAACCAACTCAAATCTTCCATATTTGAGCCATATCCAACTCAGCCTCAGCCTGAGTACGCAATCCAGCCGGTTGGACCTTTCCGACCAATTCTTTACGTCCACTTCTCTTCATCATGCCTTGGAACAATGTTGCCACGTCCATGCACTCCTTGCACACGTTCAAACACCTTCCAACAACGTACACGCAACCTTCATATGCACTGCCCTTGATCCAAACATGCTGCGCGACCTCCCGATCAACTCAACCACAGCTCCTCCCGAACTTGGTTGTTGGAACCTCATCTCCTCCCTGAGACTAGTCCAAGGATCCCGTTACCAGCCATGTCTTGAACTCAAGCAACACCTGCACATGAATAAACAACCAATTCTTCCGAGCACAAGTCCTCGACTTGACTCACGTTAGTTCGAAAACCACAACACCTTACATGAGCACGTCACATAAGCATGTTGCAAACCATATCAAATGATAACAGCCATAACCACCAAAACACACCAAAAACTTAGCAAAATAATACTAAGCAAACCTTCCCATAAAGCAAGTTTGAAACATTGCGAGTTAAAAGCAAAAACAAGACGCTGCAGTTCTATGAGTTGAACTTCACGGGAGCTCCCTAAAAACAAGCTCCGGATTCACAGAAGCTCTCCGGACCTTGCAGGAGCTCTCCGGACCTTGCGTCGGACCTTGCCAACACTTGGCGGACCTAACAAAGAACTTGTCGGACCTTGCCACAGAAAAATGTTTTGGCAATATTCAAAACTTTGAATGTTAATGCTAACTTTTATCCTAATTGCCAATGTATTCAGCGCACATAGGTCTCACAATCTCCCCCTTGATGAATGCATTGGCAACACCTATTAAAATCCGAACATTGGCTTATGAAAAGTTTTGAAAAGCTTTGAAAACTCATTTCTCCCCCTTTATTAATTTCTCCCCATTTTTTAAAATCAGAGAAGGAAGAAAGTGTATAACATATGCAAAGTGTAAAAAAAATCTCTCCTTATACATATTTCTCCCCCTTTGACAATGTATTCAGCAAGGTTCAAAAGAGAAATTTTTAAATGTTATGAGCATATTATAACATATACATACAAAACAAAGCTCATCCAAGTCATACTATCAGGTTACTTACACTATCACATCAATGAGATACATAAAGTAGTGTAAGCCATGCTAGAGATCAAATGTATTTTTCAGTTTAAGCAAGTCATGATCTCCCTTACTCAACTATTTCAAAACCTGAAAACATGACACTTGTTGCTGCATTTTTATTATTCATAATCATTTAAGGCACAAAGTTGATCATATGATATTTGCAAGAGATTATATGCCGCATCAGCCTTATTCTAACCAACCAAGCCAAGCCTATGTCATTTGACAATCAGAAGCTTAAGGACATGGTTTTAGTCATACACAATTCCTTCCAACTTCATATCTTAGTGCAATGATAAGCAATCTCAAAAAAAGAAGTGCGATGCATGCATATTCTCTTGATCTTTTCTCAAATTTTTTATTTGAAAACTCAACATGTGAGCTGATCACTTGATTAATTTTTTATGATTAAAAGCACTTGTGAGCACGCAACAAGTTCAAAACAGCATGAAAGTTCGATCATGACCAGATTTAGTGTAAGTAATTATTCCAATTACTAGTCATGGAACAAACTACAAAATGTATAACATGAGTAATGTAGTAAGAACTTTCAGCCTGTAAAAGGAATCACAAAGTTATATATGTATGAAATACTATGCTCATATTATTTTAGTTTCAGATTCACACATAGACTTTCAAAGTTCCAAAAACTCCCCCTCAATTTAAGCCATGAGGATGCATAACCCCTATTTCACTATGAATGAAACAAAAACGAGTGAAATCCAAAGGTTTTGTAAAAATATCAGCCAATTGTTGTTCGGTATCGACATGGTGAAGCACAATGTTTCCTTTTTCAACATTATCACGAAGAAAGTGATACCTAATGTCAATGTGCTTAGTTCTAGAGTGTTTCACGAAGTTTTTAGCAATACAAATTGCACTAGTGTTATCAAAAACAGTGGAACACTATCTAAATCAACCCCATAGTCCTTAAGTGTTTGAACAATCCAAAGAATTTGTGAGCAAGCGCTAGCCGCAGCTACATATTCAGATTCGGCCGTGGATTGTGCAACTGAACTTTGTTTTCTAGAGGACGAAGCAACAAGTGAATTACCAAGAAAATGACAAGCACCCGAAGTACTTTTCCTATCAATCCTACACCTCCAAAAATCAGCATCCGAAAAAGCTTTCAAAGAAACGGTTGAGGAAGAAGGAAGAAAAATGCCAAATTCTTGAGTTCCATGTAGGTACCTGAGAATCCTTTTGATGGCTTGGCGATGTGAAGCACGTGGAGAAGCTTGAAAACGTGCACAAAGACATATGCTGAATTGTATGTCCGGTCTTGACGCCGTGAGATACAAAAGTGATCCAATCATACTTCTGTATTCTTTTTTATCGACCAGGTCACCATCTTCCTCAAGTTCAAGTGTTGTTGTTGTTCCCATTGGTGTCCGAAGAGGCTTGTATTTGTCCATGTTGAAGCGCTGAAGAAGGTCCTTTGTATACTTAGTTTGATGCACAAAGGTTCCTTCTTTTGTTTGCTTGATTTGCAGCCCCAAAAAGTATGTGAGTTCTCCCATCATACTCATCTCAAATTCTGAACTCATCATAGCTGAAAACTTGGACACGAGATCATGAGAAGCACAACCAAAGATAATATCATCCACATACACTTGAACGAATAATGAGTCATTGCCATGCTTAAGTACAAAAAGAGTTTTATCAACCTTGCCCATGGTAAACCCCTTTTCAAGTAAGAATGTTTTTAACCTATCATACCATGCTCTAGGGGCTTGTTTTAGACCGTACAAGGCTTTGGACAGTTTTTAAACATGATTAGGAAAATTTGGATTTTCAAAACCCGGTGGCTGCTTAACATAAACCTCCTCCTCTATGTAGCCATTAAGAAAAGCACTTTTAACATCCATTTGATATAACTTGAAATCTTTAGATGCAGCAAATGCTAATAAAATTCTTATAGCTTCTAATCTAGCAACAGGAGCAAATGTTTCATCAAAATCTAGACCTTCAATTTGAGTGAAACCTTGAGCAACCAACCTAGCTTTATTCCTAACCACAACCCCATCCTCACTTTGCTTTTTTTAAATACCCATTTAGTTCCAATTAATGTGTGACCTTGAGGTGGAGGTACAAGTTTCCAAACATTATTTCTTTCAAAATTTTCTAACTCTTCTTGCATGGCATTAATACAAGATTCATTAGTGGGTGCGTGTGATATATCCTTGGGTTCAAAAGAAGCAACAAATGCAGAATGAGCATGAGAGTTTGGATCGCAAAACCTGGACCAAGTGTTCATGCAAGCTTCCAATGATTTGATGTGGAGGATGACTTTTGAGTACTCGGAGGGGAGTAGACACTTCACAAGCACCTTCTTCTTCATGTTCGAACCTTTGATTAGGAGAGCTTGTTGATTGAGGAAGGTCCGAACCTGCAGTAGTGACTGTTGGTGCTGGTTGTGGTGCAAAATCAGCAGCTTGATCGTTATTTACTTCCGAGTTTTCGGGCAGCAGCACCACTTCTTCATCTTCTTCAATAAAAATACTCTCCCCCTGCGGATATGGATCCGGACCTGCAATATCAGAGCTAGTACTTGGGCTAGCTTCATCAAAAGAAACCTCGCAAGTCTCCACAATTTTGTTAGTGTCAAGTATAAGCACACGGTAGCCTCTAGTATGAGATGGATAACCAAGAAACATGCCATCAACAGATCTAGCTTCAAATTTATCAAGATTACCATGTTTCTTAACAAAGCATTTGCAACCAAAAACCCTAAAGTGTGTAACACTAGGCCTATGTCCAAACCGGAGCTCATATGGGGTTTTTCCAAGCTTAGCACGCAAGAACACGATTTGAGACATAACAAGCGGTTGCAATTGCATCAGCCCAAAATTTCCTAGGAGTTTGATATTCATCAAGCATAGTCCTAGCCATCTCAACTAAGGTCCTGTTCTTTCTTTCTAAGACACCATTTTGTTGTGGTACATAGGGTGAAGAGTATTGATGATCTATTCCATTTTCAGCACAAAAGTGATCAAAGGATTGGTTTTTAAATTCAGTTCCGTTATCACTCTTAATTGCTTTTAATGATCCTGGGTGATCAATAGATAATCTAAGAAATAAAGTTCTAAAATGACTAAAAGCTTCATTCTTAGATGCCATAAAATAAACCCAAGAATATCTGGAATAATCATCAACAATCACAAGCACATACCATTTACCTCCGAAGGATTGAACACGTGTCGGACCTACTGTGTCAAGATGTAAAAGTTGTCCCGGTTCAGCTGTCATGGTCATTGTGAGAGGAGCATGTGAACCTGCAACAAACTTAGCATGTCTACAAGAAGAGCACACAATATCATTGTCCTTTTTAAGCTTCGGTAGCCCACGTATGCGATCGAGAGCACTAACACGAGTGAGATGATCAAAGCCTATGTGACCAAGTCTATGATGCCAAAAATATAGATCCTTTGTATCATTAGCAACTAGACGCCGATGCTTAGAAGTTGACAAATCAAAATCAGCTTTAAAAACTCTTCCAAACCTAGACATGTTAAACAAAAGCTCACCTTTTGAATCTACAACCTTGCAGCAATTTTTAGCAAAGCTAACCTCTAGATTTTTCATCTAGCAATTGTGAAACCGAAAGCATGTTGTATTTCAAATTTTTAACAAGTGCCACATCTTTCAAAGTGTAGAGATTGTTTACTCTAACCGAACCTTTAGCAATTATGGGAGTAGAAGACTTATCAGCGAAAGTAACATTTTCTACACGTGACACAAAAGAGAGAGAGGAGAACCATTCTTTGTTACCGGTCATGTGGCATGAGCAACCTGAATCCACAATCCAAATGTTCTCCTTCCTCAAACGTGAAACCTACACAGCAGCACAATACGTCGATGACTCAATACTGGGTTAGTTAAAAGACTTTTAGGAATCCAGTACTGAGTCACACGACGTCCAGCAGGAATAACACGCGAAAGCTGAGAAGGTACAGCAGGTTTATGAGCCAAACGTCGAAAATTTTTGTTCCCAACTACTGACTTAGAAGATGTGTTATATGTAGCACAAAAAACAGTAGGTCCGGGAGCAAGTTTTTGACTCATTACAGCAGGTTGCAAGCTCTGAACATTCGGTCTAGCAGATTTTGCTTGGTTGTTATGTGATCTAGCAAGTATTCTTTGTTTCTTATCGTGTTTAGCTAGTCTATAACAAAAATCCATGACATGACCATCTCTACCACAGTAGGTACAATGAATAATAACCTCATTATCATGTCTAGATGAGCAAGCAACACGTTTATTAGAACCCGAATGGGACAGTACTCCTGCAGATTTGAAAATCACCTCTTTTTGTCTAGGAGCTGTTTGAATCAAACCGCTTCCTAATGACTTTACAACTTTAGGTGGGTGTGCCTTAGCATGAGCATGAGAATTAAAACCTAAACCAGTTTTATCATTACAAGACTTGGAAGAATTCAGCAGCAAGTTTAGGTTCTTATTTGCATTAGAAAACCGATCTAGTGTCCTATGCATGTCATCAAGTTTATTGGACAGATCAAAGCAGTTTTCACATGAAGTTTTTCCTTTTAGTTTGCAATTTGAACAATATTTAACTTCATGCACACGTAAAGCATTGTTCAAAATAGAAATCTCATTCATAGCATCATTTAGTTTCTTATTCAGATCATCACATGAAGAAACAGTGCAAATCAATTGTAGAACAACAAGCATCTTTCAAATTTTTATCATTAAGTGCAGCAAGCTCTTTGTTCTTTTCAATTTCAAGTTCAAGTTTATCAAGTGTAGATGCGTGTGCACTTCTTAAAGAGGATAATTGTTCATAAATCAAATCACATGAGGAACAAGAATCATCACTAGGAATCAAAGTTTTTAAACGATTAATTTCAGATTCTAGTGATTCAATTTTAACAGCATTGTTCCTAAGTTTTTTATCCTTTTTCTTTAATATAACAGTGGCACGAGAAATAGCATCACACATTTCTTCGCAAGTGGGACATACCTCTTCATCGTCGTTGTTGTGTTCTGCCTCCTCGGAGCTTGAACTTGACTTGCTCGCCATGCAGCACATATTTGCCATAGCTTCTTCATCTTCATCACTACCGGTGTCCACATCACTTGAGCCGAAATCTTGAAGTGCAAAGATTATACTATGCACTATGTTGCGCATTGATAAATCTTTCTTCTTCTTATTCTTTGCAAACGATTTCTTCGGCCTTGTTTGCTTTTCTTCATGTGAAGTCGTACCTGAAAGGTTAGGGCACTCCGTACGAAAATGTCCTGTCTTACCACATTCAAAACATCGTTGAGGTCCGGAGCTTCCTCTCCTTCTAGTTCTCACATTTTGCAATGCTTTTGAGAACCGAGTAGAGATGAGTGCAAGCTCCTCCTCTGGAAACTCTTCAATCTGTTCAAGGGTTAGAGAGGACAGCAAAGAGAGTGCACCACTAGATGATGATTGACTAGAACTAGACATGTCACGTTGCGAAACAAATGCAATAGACTTGTTGGGGTTTTTACGTGAGATGATGTCAATTTCATGAGTTTTCAATTTAGAATAAAGCACGTCTAAAGTAAGAGAACTCATGACAGTAGATTCACGAATAGATGTAACTTTCATCTCCCAAATTGACATATCTAATGCTCTAACAATTGTCTAGCATTTTCAGCATCTGAAAAGTTAACATTGACACTACGCAAGTTGCTGAGAATTTTATTAAAGCGAGCAAAAAGATCGTCAATTGACTCACCGGGTTGCATCTCAAAACGCATGTATTCTTTCTTGAACATATCTTGCCTTACCTCCTTGATCGTATTGGATCCTTCATGGTAGTCACAAAGAGCTTTCCAAACATCATATGCAGATCGGAGGTGTGCAACACGGTCGAAGTCGCTTTGAGTCAATCCTTAGATGATCAAGTTGCGAGCCTTGTTGTTGTTGTTAACATCTCTCATGTTCGCAGCTGTAACTTGATCGTTGGGTGGTACATCGAAGTTCCGGTAGAACTTTTCCCATATGGCGAAGCCTTGCGCCTGTATGTAGGCCTCCATCCGCGCCTTCCAAACCTGAAAATCGATGCCATTGAACACACAAGGTTTTGCGGAGTACTTCTCCATGATGGTTAGTCAAAACACGTGCAAATCACAAAGATTAGAGCACCTTGGCTCTGATACCAATTGTAGGATCGAAGAGCACGTGAAAAGCTACCAGAGGAGGGTGAATGGTAGATTAAAACTTTTCGCAGCAGAAACAACAAAAACCCCTCAGCAAAAATTAATCGGTTAAAGAAACCGTGTGTGCAAGTGCTTTCAAACATGTTCAACCGTGACAAATCAAGTAGAGGGGTAGAGAATCAAGTCACAGATCTAATGCAATAAGAATCACTTGAAAACACGAAGTAAAACTTGAGATACGATCAAAACATTAAACGAAGATCAATCTGTTCTACCCGATATAAAACAGATCTGCAACGCTGCAAAGAAACTCGTGTATCTCAAAAACTACAGATCCGAAGCTCGTGAAAATTTCACAGATGATAGATAATTGAGTTGTTAAGACAAACCAAAAAGAATCACATCAATCGGATCTGTAAAACTCGAGTTATGAACGAAACACCGAAGCAACGTCGGTCTGTCCAGAAACTCGGCGAGAAAGACTTGACGAAAAACAAGTCGGACGAACAAGGCACAAAAGCTCCTCGAAACTATGAACTTTATTCAATAGAAACACAAGAGGAATAGCCCAAAGTTCTCTACCCACGAGAGCTCTGGCCTCCCTTGCTTTTATAGCCAGCCCTCAGGCTAAACAATCCAATCTAGGACTCCTACTCCTAATTGGACTCGTATCCTAACTTACCATAACTGCTCAGGACTCTCGTATTCGCAGATAGAAGCAATCGTGAGACTTCCAAACACCTTAGGAACGTCCTAAACATTCCTAAAACAACTCAACTTCGTGCCTAGCACGAAATCCTATCATAACCAACTCAAATCTTCCATATTTGAGCCATATCCGACTCAGCCTCAGCCTGAGTACGCAATCCAGCCGGTTGGACCTTTCCGACCAATTCTTTACGTCCACTTCTCTTCATCACGCCTTGGAACAATGTTGCCACGTCCATGCACTCCTTGCACACGTGCAAACACCTTCCAACAACGTACACGCAACCTTCATATGCACTGCCCTTGATCCAAACATGCTGCGCGACCTCCCGATCAACTCAACCACAGCTCCTCCCGAACTTGGTTGTTGGAACCTCATCTCCTCCCTGAGACTAGTCCAAGGATCCCATCACCAGCCATGTCTTGAACTCAAGCAACACCTGCACATGAATAAACAACCAATTCTTCCGAGCACAAGTCCTCGACTTGACTCACGTTAGTTCGAAAACCACAACACCTTACATGAGCAAGTCACATAAGCATGTTGCAAACCATATCAAATGATAACAGCCATAACCACCAAAACACACCAAAAACTTAGCAAATTAATACTAAGCAAACCTTCCCATAAAGCAAGTTTGAAACATTGCGAGTTAAAAGCAAAAACAAGACGCTGCAGTTCTACGAGTTGAACTTCACGGGAGCTCCCTAAAAACAAGCTCCGGACCTCACAGAAGCTCTCTGGACCTTGCAGGAGCTCTCCGCACCTTGCGTCGGACCTTGCCAACACTTGGCGGACCTAACAAAGAACTTGTCGGACCTTGCCACAGAAGAATGTTTTGGCAATATTCAAAACTTTGAATGTTAATGCTAACTTTTATCCTAATTGTCAATGTATTCAGCACACATAGGTCTCACAGTACATCATCAGCATCTTCAACTAAATCACCGAGCTCCTGACCAGGCTCAATGACAAATGAGAGTAGGAGATCTACTTCTTGGTAAACACTATCAAACTCACCAATAGACATCGGAGTATCATGATACCCAATATCGCTTGGGGTAAATAACCGATAACAAGGATTGACCTTTCGTTGTGTTTCACTTCAACCATGCCAAATTGGTTTTCACGAATTCCATTGTGGTTATCAAACCAGTCACAATCAAAGAAAACTACTTTAAGCTTCTTATTGCCGGCAAAGTTAAATTTGAGGATTCTTGTTAATGATCCCATAGTAATTTGTTTCCCGTCCTTCAACATTGATTGCTCTCGTCAGAAATACGGTATTAGACGTTGCCGCAAGAGGACGAAGAGCTTCAAATTGAGTCGAACGAAATCGGAACCTATTGACGTCGTACCGATCGTACATTCTAACTTTGAATATTCTGTAAGATAGTTGTCGTAAGTCTTGATGGACGTTGACATCTTTTACACACTGTCCATAATATAAACTTATAAAAATATTTTTTACATAATACTATATAATTCAGGATAGAGAAGTGACCAGAAAATGTTACTTGATCTCGAAACCAAGATTGAAAATTAGGCCCTCCATTAATTCCATCTCGTCGCATTGTTTCTACCTGCTTGCTTGTTGGTTGATGTCTAAGTGTCCAATTTTGCTTATGAAATGCATTGTCTGAAAAACATGAATATTAGCATTAAGGTATAGTTAATAATGCTACGTAGCATAGAAGTAGAACAAATAGTTACTCGAAATATTTTTCCATCTCATCTATATTAGCATACATATACAGCAAAGCGGCCTTCCTTTCTGTTGTGGTACAATTGTAGCTTGTGCTACTACCGATAGGGGTGCCCCTCTTGAAAAAATGGATAGGTCACTACAAGGAGAATCTTCGTCCACATTGTACCGTAACATAGAAGCATTGACATTGTTTTCCTCTTCAAAGTAAACACTTGAAAAGTATCCTGCCTCCTTAAGACTAAATGCTTCAGTGGTGCACCCTTCAACTCTAGCCCTACTGGCAACCATTGGTTTATGATATCTTGGAGCTCTTTCAATGTGATACATACACCTATATTGCATAAGGCCGCCCACTTTAGCTTCATACGGCAGATAAATAAGGAGATGTTGCATTGGATTGAAAAACCTTGGAGGAAATATTTTTCCATCTTACGTAAAAGAACTGATATATCTTTTTCCAACTTCTCCATCATTTGTATTATGATTTCTTTAGCACATAGGTGTCTATAAAAATAGCTAAGCTCGGCTAACACTTTCCAAACTGCATCATCAAGATAACCCTGAAACATAACGGGTAGGAGTCTTTATATGATTATGTGATAATCATGACTCTTTAACCCAGTTAGTTTTCCCTTCCTGACATTAGCGGCTCGTTCAAGCTGGCAGTGTAGCAATCGGGGAATTTTAACCCTTTCAACCAATTCAGAACTTCTTTCTTTTGGTTGGGTTTAAGACAGAAACAAGCACATGGCTTGCCACCACTTTCAGAGAGCTCAAGCGTTGGACAATTATAAAACTCTGTCAAATCCTTTGGAGCCTTTTTATTGTCTTTTGTTTTGCTAGGCATATCCATGCACGTGCTTATGATGCATTCGCCCGTGTTACGCTCCTGGTGCATGACATCAATATTGTGCATTAAAATCAATGACTTGGCGTACGGTAGGTCCCATAGTCCACATTTGTGAGTCCAATTATGTAGCTCTCCATAACCAATAAAAAATCGCAGACGTTCTTTATCTGACATAAGTTTCTCCAACATATTAACAATTTCTGACCCACTTAAACGCTTCGGCGGTCTCTTCATCACAATAGTGTTCTTTTTTAAAAGCATTCTTCTAATGCCTAAACACGTGATTCTGGGGCAACCAACGTACATGTCAAACATCTGTGGACGCTCCAGCCAGCAAACATGTCGTATGCCGAGAAATCATGGATGGACCACAGGTACGCAACTCGAAGGTTGAATTTATGCTTTTTGTAACAGTCAGACGCTTCAAATCCAATCCACTACTGTTTCAACTCTTCGATTAGGGGTTGCAACATCACGTTCAAGCGTGTACCAGGATGATCCGGTCTAGGTAGAATGAGACAAAGGAACATGAACTCATATTTCATACAACGAGCAGGTGGTAGGTTGTACGGAATAGCGAAAACCGGCCAACATGAGTAAGGTGCGGCATTTGTACTGAAAGGTGAGAAGCCATCTATCGCTAAACCGATGCGAACATTTCTCCCACCACTAGCGAAGTCTGCATCGAAGCTGTCTAGCGTCTTCCATGCATCACCATCGGGCGGGTGCACCATTACTCGATCGTTGTCACGCACACCTTCTTTGTGCCACCTCATATGTCTGGAAGTACTTTTAGAGAGAAACAATCATTTCAACCGAGGTGTGACGGGAAAGTAATGAAGTTGCTTATGTGCAACTTCTGTCATCACCTTGTCACCGTCACCGTTAACAATTTGAACAAACCTCGATTTACCACACTGTAAGCACTTGTCTTTTGCCATGCTCTTTCCAGAAAAGCATGTAGTTGTCTGGGCATACATCAATCTTCTCATATTTCATACCCAAACCAGAAAGCATTTTCTTTGACTAGTACATGTCTTTAGAAACTTTATGATGCTTTGGAAGAATATCGCTGATCAATTTGACAAGATCGTTGTAGCAATTATTTGATAAAAAATACTTAGACTTAATTGCCATAAGTCGTGTCAAGAAAGAAAGGAGTGTCACTTTTGTGTGCTCATGTAGCGGTTCTTCTGAGGCTTTGAGAAGATTGAAGAACACTTCAACCTCCAGTGTAGGAGAGTCTTTGTTAAATTCTTGTTGTAAAGATTCAAGCATCTCATCCATCCTATCAACCCCCATGCTATAAGCATCCCTTCCTCTTCTTCTATGGGTTTAGGCGCTAATTCACCGTGAAAGACCCACACCTCATAATGTGGCACATAACCGTATTGGCACAAATCTGGTAAAAGTGTTCTCTTGTCCAAACACCTAATATTCTGGCATCTGCTACATGGACACCGCACCTTAGTTATCTTGGCTAAAGAAAAAGCACGGTCCATAAAAGTTGTAGTCTTGGTCACCCATTCATCTGAGTGACTTCCATCTTTTATAACCAGTATACATCCAACTACGGTCTTCATCCATATTTTGAGCCTACAAACCAAATTCAGCATTATATATCACACGTTTACATCTCTATTAGGAAGGATGTGTCCTAAACCCACCCAAGAGTGACCGAGAGAGCTTGCTTACAATGAGACGCAGGGTCCAGATCCCGACGAAATTTCGGCAGCATAACCCCGCAGTTCTCCAACTGCACGCCTGAAATGGTGCAGCGGAGAACATCAGGGTTATACAACCGAAATTTCATCAGGATCCAGACCTCTCGCGTCCCGCCATAAGCAAGCTCTCTCAGTCACTCCGAGGCTGTCCAAAAAAGGGACAATTCCAAACCTACATGTGTCACATGTAGGTTCAAAACGGGTGACGCATAGGTTACGTTAAGACATTTTTCATGTGTTCCAATGAGAGAGATAGGAAAGAAATACAGAGGGAGGGAGAAGGATTAAGAAATGCCCGTGTTTGCACGCAATTGGTATCATTTGTCTCCGTGTCTTTGTTCCAACTAGCACTTGCCTTCCTGTGACACCCGGTTCCGAAAACAGAACCAAGTTAATGCATATGTGTGCCCAGGATGTTCATCACACATATACATGTAATCCACAAACTGAATTCAGAATATAACCACAAATAAATAGGGTTTTAGTACTTTATTACATCGACTCATTGCACTCATGAATCTCTAACTTATTCTTGCAGTGGAAGTCTCTAAACGACAGTGAAAATAACTAAGTAGCAGCGGCTCCATCTTCAACTCCACACGCATGTTGACGGTAGTTCGCACGCCTAGTACTCCACATGGTCCTCGAAGTACTCTTCTCCTGTTGCTGATGTTTATGTGATAATGCAAGGGTGAGTACATGTCATACTCAGCAAGTGCGGGAAAAGTATGACATGTAGCTTACAACAAGGTAGGAAATAAAAGGGTTCATTGCAGCAAGCAAATTTTGTTTCACAACATGATAAAAACAGCAACTATTTCTAAGTGATATTTATCCCAACATGACCAAGTAATTCAGCATCATTTTCTCCATCATAATTCACCCTTTTCTCAAGTCTCAACCAGCCATTAACCTTTCTCAAGTTCATCTCATACTCATAAACATTCATAACCATCTCATATTCATATAACTGAAGCCAAACTTATTTTCATGACTCAAAACAGTCCCAAAACCAATCCCAATGACCATACCATAACCATACCGAATATCCATCCCAAGTTTTCCATTCTAATCATGTGAGTTGGCAAGGTGCTTGTGACCGTAAGCACGGCTATCATGATAGTTTTACACTCTGCAGAGGTGGCACCACTTTACCCACAAGTTTGTGATTTCGTCACCCGTCGCGACTGCAAAACCTCCACTATACCAGTACACAACCGTCGGTGTATGGCCAAGAGATCACAAAATAGCCTTTACAAAGGGGCTACTAGATGTATGGACTCACTGAGGTTTCACCGGCAGGCTCAAATCACCATTCTCCCACCTACGGGCCCCCTCTTGTGCCATGCAGTTCCCAGGCCAGTCCCTTTTGACTCCCATTCCCTGCGCCATCCATGGTCCATAACAAGCTAGCAACACACCTAATTAGTCAGCTAAGCCGCACCCATATTTGGCCTTGTGGTGGCACTGTTTTCCTGGCATGTGCTGACATGAACCGGTCCTTAGATCTACGGCAAGTAAACCACCATCTCATTCAGCAACATCCACGACCTAGATCTCCCCTGATTCCATGCTCGTTATCATCAAGTTCTCATCATCATTATTCATATGAGTGCAGTAGCTAACCATGTCTTAATTCAGCTTCCCGTATCCTGTAGATTAAGCGAAGCAAAAAGGAAAAATGACCATACCCGACTCATCAACTTTTCCGGCGACAAGGATGGTTAATAAAACTAGTAAACTCCTATGAAAGGGTGTCCCATCAAGTTGACTTAAGCATACACGTTTTCGCAAACAAAAGAGTTTTGAAACATGGGATCAATATGATCAAGGGGCACTTGCCTTGCTCCCGTGGCTCTTGTTGCTCAAGCGTCTCAAAGTCTTGGTGTTGTAGCTCTTTGTAGATGGCTTCTTGAGCTTGTCCTTCTACTCACGACCACGCACATACAAAATTTACAGCAATCAAACATCATGCACAAACTTTACTCAAGATGCAATGGTATAGATGAATGCAAATCCTATGGTGCTGTTTTATTAAACCAGTTTGTACGTGTTCTTGCATGTTTTAATGGGCTTTCATGGGGTTTCATTATGAACAAGGGTGTAGGGATCAAGTGTGGACGTGGTGATGATCTTGACTCAAGATCTAGATCAATTCCACCATGAAAAACCGATCAAAACGTGATCTATCCACACGAAAAAGTTTCTGTTCGAAGGGAGCGAAGAAAAGATGCGTAGGAACAGCGGCGATGTCGTAAGACAGGTAATGGTGACCTACCTCACTTCCTTTTGGTGGCAGGGCCTTCCTCCTAGCAATGGCAGCAGTGGGGAATCTTTCTATGGAAGATTAGGGCAAGACAGATCGTTGGGCTTCTTCTCTGGTGACGGCGGGGCTCGACGGAGCTCGATGGTGGCCAAATTCCGGCAGGGGGGGGGGGACTTGGCGACTTGGCAGCGAGTAAGGGGGCATGGAAGCAGAGGGTGGGACGTCCAAAATAGAGAGGATTTCGGCCAGGGGGTAGGGGTTATATTTATAAGGGGGAAAAAGGGAGAGTCCTACTCCTATTGGAGCTCAAATAAGAGTCCAACTCAATTTTGGATCGCAACAAACTTATCTTTTCAGTTAGGTGCGGAAGCCTTGGGGATTTTATCCCCCCAAATGTGGGGAAATTTTTTGGGGAAATTGTGTCGGTACCCTCAGTACCGGGTACCCCCGCGCACAGGAGAAAAACCGCCTAAGGACTTCACCCCCTCCGCAGGGGTGAGCTCTGAAGGCGCCACTTGTCCAGCGGGGCTGGGCCTCCCCTCTCCTCAGAGGCGAGCTCCGGGCCTGCCACGCGGCCAGCGGAGCCGGGCCTCGCCCCCTCCGCAGGGGCGAGCTCCGAAGGCGCCACGTGTCCAGCGGGGCCAGGCCTCCCTTCTCCCCAGAGGTGAGCTCCAGAGGACACCACGTGTCCAGCGGGGCCGGGCCTCCCTTCTCCTCATAGGCGAGCTCCGAGGGTGCCATGTGTCCAGAAGGGCCAGGCCTCCCTTCTCCTCAGAGGCGAGCCCGGGCCTGCCACGTGGCCAGCAGTGCCGGACCTCACCCCCTCCGCAGGGGTGAGCTCCGAGGGCGCCACGTGTCCAGCGGGGCCAGGGGAAGTGTCGACAGCACACTTCGACAAATTGGAATTGGCTCATTTCAGCTACTTTTGTCCCATTCCCCACCATTTTTATGATTCTTTCTCCATTTCTATGGTTCCTTCCTCCATTTCTACTTCCTTTATAATGTTTCTTTATATGAAACATGTACGCAATGCATGGAAATGAATTTGAGGGTGTTACAAACCTACCCCCCTTAAACTGAATCTTGCCCTCGAGATTCGATAGAGTAGAGAATAGATGAGGAAATTCTGCCTTGAGGTCTTCCTCACGCTCCCATGTAGTTTCGGCTTCCGTGTGATGGCTCCACTGTACCTTGCACCAACGGATCACTTTGTTCCTCATGACCCTTTCCTTCACGTCCAAAATTTGGACGGGGTGCTCCACGTAGGTCAGATCCTCTTGAAGCTCGAGCTCATCCATCGGTACTTGTTCTTCTGGTAATCTTAAGCACTTCTTGAGTTGGGATACGTGAAACACGTCGTGTACGTTGGAGAGGTGTGTTGGCAGCTCTAGTTGATAGGCTACTTCTCCTCGCTTGCCCAAAATCTTAAATGGCCCGATGTAGCGAGGTGATAATTTGCCCTTGACGTTGAACCGTCATTGGCCTCGGATAGGCGATACCTTAAGTGTAACACCTCAATTTCATATTCACGCATGCATGCATATTTCATATAGAGAAATATTCTAAAAGAAGTAGAAATGGAGAAAGAATCAGAAAGATAGCCGAAAGGAGTCAATTCTAGTTCGCCGAGGAGCGTTGTAGACACTTCCCGCGGCCACTGACCACGTGGCGCCTTCGGAGCTCATCCCTGCAGAAGGGGTGAGGCCTGCCGCTGACTGGCCACGTGGCAGGCTCGGAGCTCGCCTCTGTGGAAGGGGCGAGGTCCGGCCCCGCTGGACACATTTCACCAGCGGAGCTCGCCTCTGCAGAGAAGCGAGGCCCGACCCCACGGGACACGTATCACCTCCGGAGCTAGACTCTGCGGAGAAGCGAGGCCCAGCCGCGCGGGACACGTGGAGCCTTCGGAGCCCGCCTCCGAGAGGTCCGACCCGCAGAGGGAGTGAGGTCCTGTCCTGCTGGACACGTGTTGTCCTCGGAGCTCACCTCCGAGGAGAAGACACTACGGGACACGTGTCACCCTCGGAGCTCGTCTCCGGGAGGTCCGACACTTATGTACACGTGTCGACTTTGGAGCTCGTCTCCGAGGAGAAGAAAGGAAGTTCGGCGCTGCTTGACACGTGGCACTCTCGGAGCTCACCTCTGAAGAGAGGGGAGGTCCGAAACTGACACGTGGCACTTCAGAGCTCGCCTCTGAAGACGAGGGGAGGTCCGGACCTAACACGTGGCGCACACGGAGCTCGCCTCTGAGGGAGAGGGGAGGTCCCGCCCGCAAAGACACGTGGCACACGCGGAGCTTGCCTCTGAGGAGAGGGGAGGTCCCGCCCGCCTGACACGCGGCGCAACCGGAGCTCGCCCCTAAGGAAAAGGGAGGCCCAGGCCCCCGCTGGACACGTGGCGCCTCCGGAGCTCACCGCTGCGTAGGTGACGAGATCCTTAAGCGGTTTTCCCATGTACGCGAGTACCCAGTACTGAGGAAACCGACACGAATTCTTTCACATTGAATACTGCAACCAAATCAATTGGAGATAGATTTGTTAATATACAAAACAATTTGAATATGACTCTTATTTGAAATCCAATCAGAGTAGGACTCTTCTTTCACCCTTTATAAATAGAACCCGAAAAACCCCCTTGGTCGTAACACCTTTTCAAGTCGATGACTCAGAGGCCCTAGCTCCCAAATCGCAGAGTTAACACCCTTCGCCGGAGTTCAACCACCGGTGAGACCGCCGATGAGCCCCGACACATTCGCTGTCGCCGGAGGAGAACCGATGAACTGTCCTACTGCCGTTACTAAGAGGAAGCCGAGGTAGGTCTTCGTTACCACCTTACGACATCATCGCGGTTTCTTTGCATCTGTTTCTTCGATCTCTTCGAACAGAAGTTTTTTTCGTGTGGACAGATCACGTGTTGATCTGTTTCTGACGGTGCTATTGATCTAGATCTTGAGTCGAGATCATCACCACGTCCACACTTGATCCTTACACACTTGTTCACCATAAAACCCCATGCAAGCCCATTAAAGCATGCAAGAACAAGTACAAACTGATCTAATGAAACAGCACCATAGGTTAGCATGCATATGCACCATTGCATCTTAAGTAAAGTTTGTGCATGATGATTGATTGTTGTAAATCTTTTATGTGCGTGATCGTGAGTAGAAGGACAAGCTCAGGAAGCTATCTACGAAGGATTTCAACACCAAGACTTTGAGGTCCGTGAGCCACAGAAGCCACAGGAACAAGGCAAGTGCCCCTTGACCATATTGATCGCATGTTTTGAAACTGTTTTCTTTGCGAAAATTGTGTATGCTTGAGTCAACTTGATGGGAACCCTTATATAGGAGTTTACTAGTTTTTTAACCACCCTTGTCACTGGGAAAGTTGATGAGTCGGGTATGGTCGTTTTTTGCTTTTTGCTTCGCTAATCTACGGGTTATGGGAAGCGAGATAGAATGTGTCTAGCTACTGCACTCATATGAACAATGATAATAAGAACTTGATGATGATAATGAACATGAATCGGGGGAGATCTAGGCAAGCTTGGTTCATGGATGTGGTTGAATGAGATGGTGGTTTACTTGCCGTAGATCTAAGGACCGGTTCATGCCAGCCATGCCAGGAAAGACAGTGCCACCACAAGGCCAAATATGGGTGCGGCTTAGCTAACTAATTAGGTAAGTTGCTAGATTGTTATGGACCGTGGAAGACGCGGGGAATGGGAGTCGAGAGAGGACTGCCCTGGGAACCGCATGGCACAAGAGGGGGCCCGTAGGTGGGAGAATGGTGATTCGAGCCTGCTGGTGAAAACTTAGTGAGTCCATACATCTAGTAGCCCCTTTGTAAAGGCTATTTTTTGATCTCTTGGCCATACACCGATGGTTGTGTACTGGTATAATGGAGGTTCTGCAGTCATCGACGGGTGACGAAATCACAAACTTGTGGGTAAAGTGGTGCCACCTCTGCTGAGTGTAAAAACTATCATGATAGCTGAGCTTACGGTCACAAACGCCTGGACAACTCACATGATTAGAAGGGATGGTTTGGGATGGTTATTGGGATGGTCTTTGGTTTGGTTATGGTTTGGTCTTTGGATTTGGTTTCGGGACTGTTGAGTCTTAGTAATGAGAATGGTTTTGGGACTGTTGAGTCGTGACAATGAGTTTTGGTTCGGATATGTGATCATGAGATGGATATCACGAATATGAGATGGTTATGGATATCATGAGCATGAGATGAAAGTTGAGAAAGATGTATGGTTGGTTGAGACATGAAAGGTGGTGAATCATAAAGGAGGTATGTTGATGTTTTAATTGGATATATGTTGGGATTAAATTCACTTAAAGTTAGTTGCTGTTTTTATCATGTTTGAGAAATAAACTTTGCTTTCTGCAATGAGCCTTTTTGTTCCTACCTTGTTGGAAGCTACATGTCATACATTTCCTGCACTTGCTGAGTATGACATGTACTCACCCTTGCATTTTCATACGATCATCAGCAACAGGAGAGGAGTACTTCGAAGATTATGTGGAGTACTAGGCGTGTGGACTACCATCAACTTGCCTGTGGAGTTGGAGATGGAGCCGCTGCCGTGTTTTGTTTGCTTCCGCTATCATTTAGAGACTTCCGCTGCTAGAATAGAGACTTCCGCTGCAAGAATAGATAGAGATTGATGTAATAAAGTACTTAAACCCTATTATTCATGGTTATATTCTGAATTCAGTTTGTGGAATACATGTGTATGTGTGATGAACATCCTGGGCACACATATGCATTAGCTGGGTTCCGTTTTCACGGGACCGGGCGTCACAGATTGGTATCAGAGCCACGTTGGCCGTAGGACGCAAGCCTAGTCATAGATTGGCATTAGAAGCCACGTTGACTGTAGGACGCAGGTCTATTCACAGAGTAGCATTAGAGCCAAGCTGACCGTAGGATGCAAGCCTAGGTAGAATGCATAGCTTGACATCAGAACCGCATTGACTATAGGATGCAAGCCTAGGAAGAATGAATATCCTAAACCACATGAGCACACCCCCTAAGCTGCTATTTTCGAAAATTGCACTTTTCTTGCACCACAAGGTACTGCTCTCAACCCCTCCTTGTCTCTTCTTTTGGACAGCAACACCCTTGTTCTTGCTCCATAACTCCTGATGTTTTGGAGTTATCTCCTCCTTCTCAAAGTTCCTCATGTCCCATTTATAGATGCCAGAGGTCCGGAGCATGAATACTCATTCACCACCACGTGGGAGTGCACTTAACCCCATCGAGGTGACCACTCCCGTCACACGGCGGAAACAGCACCGGATCACATGATTTGGTTTAGGACCCCCATTGAATAAGCGTGAGTAGGAACGGTGTGTTAAACTTTTGTGATGATTGTTTGTGTTTGAGTGGTTAGTGTGAGTTGTGGGACATTTCAGCATTGTCCATATCCACACATAGTAGAGAGATGTGAGATGCTTCGGCATGTGTTCACATCCTCATAAAGACTAATATATTTGGTTCATCCACCTTCATATAGTTGGGGGGAATCAATCTAAACTTCTAACTTCTATTCTACCCAACTCTCTCTCACAGAAGGTGAGGGAAAACGCTGGCCATCAAAGGAGGAACGTCCGTGGCAACCAGAAAACACAAGAGGATGACCATGTTGAAGTTCCTGAGAATGCTGACCCAGGGGCTGGTGCAAAGAACCTGGAACGGTTGATGGCTATGCAAACCAGCTCATGCAAACTATGATCCAAACTTTGGGTCAGCTGCCAGCCAACAACAACCACAATCCTAACCCTATTCCTGCACCACCACCACCACCGCCGGCTCACAACAGACTAGGAGAGTTCATGAGGACACGACCGCCCACTTTTGCACAAGCTAATGATCCCATGGAGGCTGATTATTGGATGAAGTCCTTGGAGAAGAAGCTTGCCATTGTTCAGTGCAATGATCGGGAGAAAGTTTCTTCGCATCTCACCAACTTATGGGAGCAGCCGCTGACTGGTGGGACGCCCTTTGCAATGCTCATGTCAACCAGGAGACTATCACTTGGATTGAGTTCAAGGAGAGTTTTCGTTCTCATTACGTCCCTGATGGATTCATGATGCTGAAAAGGCAAGAGTTCGAAGGTCTCCGCTAAGGACAGAAGAGTGTGAATGAGTACCTCAACAAGTTCACGCAGCTGTCAAGGTATGCCCCTGAGGATGTCAACTCGGACCAAAGGAAGCAGTACTTGTTCATGAGAGGGTTGAACAATGAGATCCAAGTTCAGCCGCTCAACAATGACTATGCAAACTTCCAGAAGCTAGTTGACAAAGCTATAGTGGTTGAAAGCAAGATCCGTGAGATCGAGCAAGAGGGCAAGAGAAAGATGCCATACCAGATACAAGGGAGCAATGTACGTCCCCGTTTCATACCCCCTGCTGGACCACAGTATGGCTCGTCCACTTCTACTTTTCAACCTAATCAACCACCACAGCAATGTCCTGTTATGCAAACACCTCGTGTGCCTTTGCCTTCTGCGCCCCGTCCCAACATGGGCGCATATGCTCAAAACCACCCTCGCCCCAACGCCCATGCTATCTTGAGCAATTTAGGCACGCTTTACATGCGGAGAGACGGGACACTTTGCAAGTCAGTGCCCGAGGAAAGGCCTCGAACAGCCAAGCAGCGCGCCCAAGCAGAACCCACGGCCGAATGGAGGAGCTACGCAAGGTAACTGTGGGCGGCAGAACTACGCGCGGGGCAACGTGAATCATGTCTCTGCTGAGGAAGCACAACAGGCTGAGGACGTCGTGATTGGTATGTTCCTTGCCAACTCCAACCCAGCCACTGTTTTATTTGATTCCGGATCATCGCATTCATTCATATCATCCAAATATGTTGCCAAGTATAATCTGCCCATATCACACATGAAATATACTATGTTAGTTAATTCTCCCAGTGGAGAGATGAGGACAAATATAGTATGTCCGAAAGTAAACCTTAAAAAAAGGGGGATAGACTTCCTTGCTAACCTTATTGTCTTGGATTCCCAAGGGCTTGATATAATACTTGGAATGGATTGGCTAAGCAAGCACAACGGAGTAATCCAATGTGCTGAGAGCAGCGTGCAGTTGACAAATGAGCACGGTACTCGTATCGAGTTCGAATCAGCCCAACCGGCAACCGAGAAGGCAACGTTGAACCACGTCGAGGAAGCAACATTGGAAAGCATCCCGGTGGTTCAAGAATTTTTGGACGGGTTCCCGGAAGAACTTCCAGGTATGCCACCTGACCGGGACATTGAGTTTGCCATTGATTTGGTACCTGGAACTGCACCTATAGAAAAAAGGCCATATAGGATGCCCGTTAATGAACTAGTGAAACTTAAGAAGCAAATTCTGGAGCAGCTAGAAAAGGGTTTTATTCGCCCAAGCTCGTCACCGTTGGGAGCCCCCGTGCTCTTCATGGACAAGAAGGATGGGACCCAAAGGATGTGTGTGGATTATAGGTCTCTCAATGAGGTGACGATCAAGAATAAATACCCGCTGCCCCGTATAGAAGACCTGTTTGACCAAATGAAAGGTGCCCGAGTTTTCTCCAAGATTGATCTTCGGTCGGGATATTTCTAGCTGAAGATTAAGCCCTCCGACATACCCAAGACTGCCTTTCAAACACGGTATGGTTCGTATGAATATACTGTTATGTATTTTGGGTTAACAAATGCACCCGCATATTTCATGTACCTCATGAATAAGGTCTTCATGGAGTACTTGGACAAGTTCGTCGTAGCTTTCATCAACAATATCATGGTGTATTCAGGAAGTGAGGAAGAACATGAAGAACATTTAATATTGACATTGCAGAAGCTGCGAGAGCATCAATTGTATGCCAAGCTCAGCAAGTGTCAATTTTGGCTAAAGGAGATATCGTTCCTAGGCCACATCATCTCCGAGGAAGGAGTATCGGTTGATCCCGGAAAAGTGGAACCAACCGCAGAACGTGAGGTATATTCGGAGTTTCCTTGGGATGGCTGGATACTACCGCTGGTTCATCAAGGATTTCTGCAAGATAGCAAAGCCTGTGACTGAACTGCTAATGAAGGGAAAAGCATTTCAGTGGACACAAGTGTGTCAAGAAAGCTTTGAGGAGCTCAAGAAAAGGCTAACCACAGCACCGGTTTTTGTATTACCGGACGTGAGCAAGAGCTTCAACATATATTGTGACGCATCAAGACAAGGTATTGGATGTGTGCTCATGCAAGAAGGACAAGTGGTAGCCTATGCGTTGAGACAACTAAAGAAACACGAGCTGAATTACCCCACACACGACTTGGAGCTAGCAGCCGTGGTACATGCCTTGAAGATTTGGAGGCATTATATCCTTGATCATCGATGTGAGATCTATACGGATCACAAAAGCCTCAAGTATATATTCACCCAAACGGATCTGAATTTGAGTCAACATTGATGGTTGGAACTCATCAAGGATTATGATGTTGGAATCAACTATCACCCCGGAAAGGCCAATGTAGTAGCTGATGCATTGAGCAGAAAGGGAGCATGTCATCAACTCACGGTTCGGGAGCTACCGCCTGAGCTGCGCAAGGAGTTCGAACGGTTACATCTCGGGTTCTTGAACGAGATGGAAGTAATGGAACTCCATTCTTCGTTGGAACAAGAGATACGAGATGGCCAAGCAACGAATGAGGAAATCAAGGAGATAAAGGAAAGAATCCGACAAGGCATAGAAAAGGACTTCAAGGAAGACGAGATGGGTACGCTTTGGTTAGGAAAAAGGAGTTGTGTGCCTAACGTGAAGCACATCCGAGATACAATATTAAAGGAGGCACATGACTCACCTTATTTCATACATCCTGGCAGTACAAAGATGTACAAGGACCTGAAAACTTGTTATTGGTGGGATGGTATGAAAAGGGACATAGCTGAGTATGTTGCCTTATGTGACACGTGCCAACAGGTGAAGGCCGAACATCAAAGACCTGCTGGACTGTTGCAACCATTGAAAGTACCCGAGTGGAAGTGGGAGGACATCAGCATAGATTTCATCGTCGGATTACCACGTACTCAGTCGGATTACGACTCCATCTGGGTTATCATGGATCGATTGACGAAAACCACTCATTTTCTTCCTGTTAAAACCACGTACCGCATGACAGATCTAGCCGAGCTGTATATGGAGCAAATCGTGTGTCGCCATGGAGTCCCGAAGAGGATAGTTTTAGATCAGGTCACGAGTAACAAAGTGATCCGATGGTGCAAGGTACAATGGAGCCATCACACGGAAGCCGAAGCTACATGGGAACGTGAGGAAGACCTCAAGGCAGAATTCCCTCATCTATTCTCCACTCTATCGAATCTCGAGGGTGAGATTCAGTTTAAGGGGGGTAGGTTTGTAACACCCTCAATTTCATATTCACGCATGCATGCATATTTCATATAGAGAAATATTCTAAAAGAAGTAGAAACGGAGAAAGAATCAGACAGATAGCCGAAAGGAGACAATTCCATTTCGCCAAGGAGCGTGGTAGACACTTCCCACGGCCACTGACCACGTGGCGCCTTCGGAGCTCATCCCTGCAGAAGGGGTGAGGTCCAACGCTGACTGGCCACGTGGCAGGCTCGGAGCTCGCTTCTGTAGAAGGGGCGAGGTCCGGCCCCGATGGACACGTGTCGCCTACGGAGCTCGCCTCTGCAGAGAAGTGAGGCCCGACCCCGCGGGACACGTGTCACCTACGGAGCTAGACTCTGCGGAGAAGCGAGGCCTAGCCACGCGGGACACATGGAGCCTTCGGAGCCTGCCTCCAAGAGGTCCGACCTGCGGGAAACGTGTCGCTCTCGGAGCTCACCCCTACGGAGGGAGTGAGGTCCGGTCCTACTGGACACGTGTCATCCTCGGAGCTCACCTCCGAGGTGAAGACACTACAGGACACATGTCACCCTCGGAGCTCGTCTCCGGGAGGTCCGACACTTCTAGACACGTGTCGACTTCGGAGCTCGTCTCCGAGGAGAAGAAAGGAAGTTCGGCGCTGCTTGACACATGGCACACTCGGAGCTCGCCTCTGAAGAGAAGGGAGATCCAGAACTGACACGTGGCACTCTCGGAGCTTGCCTCTGAAGAGGAGGGGAGGTCTGGCACTGACCCGTGGTGCACGCGGAGCTCGCCTCTGAGGGAGAGGGGAGGTCCCGCCCGCCAAGACACATGGCGCACGCAGAGCTCGCCTCAGAGGAGAGGGGAGGTCCCGCCCGCCTGACACACGGCGCAACCGAAGCTCGCCCCTAAGGAAAAGGGAGACCCAGGCCCCTGCTGGACACGTGGTGCCTCCGGAGCTCACCTTTGCGGAGGTGACGAGATCCTTAAGCAGTTTTCCCCTGTACGCGAGTACCCGGTACTGAGGAAACTGACACGAATTCTTTCACGTTGAGTACTGCAACCAAATCAATTGGAGATGGGTTTGTTAAGATCCAAAACAATTTGAATAGGACTCTTATTTGAAATCCAATGAGAGTAGGACTCTTCTTTCACCCTTTATAAATAGAACCCGAAACACCCCCTTGGTCGTAACACCTTTTCAAGTCAACGACTCAGAGGCCCTAACCCCCAAATTGCATAGTTAACCCCCTTCGCCGGAGTTCAACCACCGGTGAGACCGCCGACGAGCCCCGACACATTCACCGTCGCCGGAGGAGAACCGACGAACTGTCCTACTGCCATTACTAGGAGGAAGGCCGAGGTAGTCTTTGTTACCACCTTACGACATCATTGCAGTTTCTTTGCATCTGTTTCTTCGATCTCTTCGAATAGAAGTTTTTTTTCGTGTGGACAGATCACGTGTTGATCGGTTTTTGACGGTGGTATTGATCCAGATCTTGAGTCAAGATCATCACCACGTCCACACTTGATCCTTACACCCTTGTTCACCATAAAATCCCATGCAAGCCCATTAAAGCATAAAAGAACACGTACAAACTGATCTAATGAAACAGCACCATAGGTTAGCATGCATATTCACCATTGCATCTTAAGTAAAGTTTGTGCATGATGATTGATTGTTGTAAATCTTGTATGTGCGTGATCGTGAGTAGCAGGACAAGCTCAGGGAACTATCTACGAAGGATTTCAACACCAAGACTTCGAGGTCCGTGAGCCACAGAAGCCACAGAAACAAGGCAAGTGCCCCTTGACCATATTGATCCCATGTTTTGAAACTGTTTTGTTTGCGAAAACTGTGTACGCTTGAGTCAACTTGATGGGAACCCTTATATAGGAGTTTACTAGTTTTGTTAACCACCCTTGTCACCAGGAAAGTTGATGAGTTGGGTATGATCGTTTTTTGCTTTTTGCTTCACTAATCTACGGGTTATGGGAAGCGAGATAGAATGTGTCTAGCTACTGCACTCATATGAACAATGATAATAAGAACTTGATGATGATAATGAACATGAATCGGGGGAGATCTAGGCAAGCTTGGTTCGTGGATGTGGTAGAATGAGATGGTGGTTTACTTGTCGTAGATCTAAGGACCGGTTCATGCCAATCATGCCAGGAAAGACAGTGCCACCACAAGGCCAAATATGGGTGCGGCTTAGCTGACTAATTAGGTAAGTTGCTAGATTGTTATGGATCGTGGAAGGCGCGGGGAATGGGAGTCGAGAGAGGACTGCCCTGGGAACCACGTGGCACAAGAGGGGGCCCGTAGGTGGGAGAATGGTGATTCGAGCCTGCTGGTGAAACCTTAGTGAGTCCATACATATAGTAGCCCCTTTGTAAAGGCTATTTTGTGATCTCTTGGCCATACACCGACGGTTGTGTACTGGTATAATGGAGGTTCTGCAGTCGCCGACGGGTGACGAAATCACAAACTTGTGGGTAAAGTGGTGCCACCTCTGCAGAGTGTAAAAACTATCATGATAGCTGAGCTTACGGTCACAATCGCTTGGACAACTCACATGATTAGAAGGGATGGTTTGGGATGGTTATTGGGATGGTCTTTGGTTTGGTTATGGTTTAGTCTTTTGATTTGGTTTCGGGACTGTTGAGTCTTGGTAATGAGAATGGTTTCAGTACTGTTGAGTCGTTACAATGAGTTTTGGTTCGGATATGTGATCATGAGATGGATATCACGAATATGAGATAGTTATGGATATCATGAGCATGAGATGAAAGTTGAGAAAGATTTATGGTTGGTTGAGACATGAAAGGTGGTGAATCATAAAGGAGGTATGTTGATGTTTTAATTGGATATATGTTGGGATTATATTCACTTAAAGTTATTTTCTGTTTTTATCATGTTTGAGAAATAAACTTTGCTTTCTGCAATGAGCTTTTTTGTTCCTACCTTGTTGGAAGCTACATGTCATACATTTCCTGCACTTGCTGAGTACGACATGTACTCACCCTTGCATTATCATACGATCATCAGCAACAGGAGAGGAGTACTTCGAATATCATGTGGAGTACTAGGCGTGCGAACTACCGTCAACTTGCCTGTGGAGTTGGAGATGGAGCTGCTGCCGTGTTTAGTTTGCTTCCGCTATCGTTTAGAGACTTCCGCTGCTAGAATAGAGACTTCCGCTGCAAGAATAGATAGAGATTGATGTAATAAAGTACTTAAACCCTATTATTCGTGGTTATATTCTGAATTTAGTTTGTGGAATACATGTGTATGTGTGATGAACATCCTGGGCACGCATATGCATTAGCTGGTTCCGTTTTCACAGGACTGGGCGTCACATTAAGGTACACAAAGTCTCCTACTTCGAAGGTCAATCTTCCTCGCCTATTGTCCGCATAACCTTTTTGTCTTAAATGAGCAGCCTTCAAATTTTCTCGTATTGTTTGGACTTGTTTTTCGGCGTCTTGCAGCACTTCGAGTCCAAACACTTATCTCTCTCCGGTCTCATTGCAGAACAGCGGCGTTCTACACCATATACCATATAATGTTTCAAAAGGTGACATCTTCAAGCTGGCTTGATAGCTGTTGTTGTATGAGAATTCAGCATATGGCAAGCTCCTATCCCAACTGCGCCCATGTTTCAAGGTGCAAGCTCTCAACATGTCTTCTAAAATTTGATTTGTCCTCTCAGTTTTCCTGTCAGTTTGCGGGTGATAAGCGGAGCTGAAATTCAGCCGTGTACCCATGGCTTCATGCAGCTTCTTCCAGAACCTAGAGGTAAATTGAGAACCCGGATCTGAAAATATCCTCTTCGGAACTCCATGGCGACACACGATTTGCTCCATATACAGCTCGGCTAGTTCTGCGACGCGGTACGTGGTTCTAACAGAAAGGAAATGGGCTGTTTTTGTCAATCGGTCCACAATAACCCAAATGCAGTTGTAACCCGACCAGTATGTGGCAATCCGACAATGAAATCCATGCTGATGTCTTCCCACTTCCACTTGGGTACTTTCAATGGCTGCAACAGTCCAGTGGGTCTTTGATGTTCAGCCTTCACTCGTTTGCATGTGTCGCATAAGGCAACATATTCAGCTATGTCCCTTTTCATACCATCCTACCAATAGCAAGTTTTTAGGTCCTTGTACATATTTGTACTGCTGGGATGTATGGAATAAGGTGAGTCATGTGCCTCCTTTAATATCATGTCACGGATGTGCTTCACGTTAGGCACACAAATCCTTTTCCCTAACCAAAATGTGTCCTTCTCATCTTCCTTGAAATGCTTTTCTATGCCTTGTCGGATTCTTTCCTTGATTTCCTTGATTTTCTCATCCGTTGCTTGGCCATCTCGTATATCTTGTTCCAGCGAAGAGTTGAGTTCTATCACTTCCATCTCGTTCAAGAACCGAGATGTAACCGTTCGAACTCCTTGCGCAGCTCGGGCGGTAGCTCCCGAACCGTGAGTTGGTGACATGCTCCCTTTCGGCTCAACGCATCAGCTACTACATTGGCCTTTCCGGGGTGATAATTGATTCCAACATCATAATCCTTGATAAGTTCCAACCATCGATGTTGCCTCAAATTCAGATCCGTTTCCGTGAATATATACTTGAGGCTTTTGTGATCCGTATAGATCTCACATCGGTGGCCAAGGATATAATGCCTCCAAATCTTCAAGGCATGTACCACAGCTGCAAATTCCAATTCATGTGTGGGGTAATTCAGCTCGTGTTTCTTTAGTTTTCTCGACGCATAGGCTACCACTTGTCCTTCTTGCATGAGCACACATCTAAGCCCTTGTCTTGATGCATCACAATATATATCGAAACTCTTGCTCACGTCCGGTGATACCAAAACCGGCGCTGTGGTTAGTCTTTTCTTGAGCTCCTCAAAGTTTTCTTGGCAAACTGGTGTCCACTGAAATTCTTTTCCCTTCATTAGCAATTCAGTTATAGGCTTCGCTATTTTGGAGAAATCCTTGATGAACTGTCGGTAGTATCCAGCCATCCCAAGGAACTCCGAATATCTCTCACATTCTGCGGTTGGTTCCACTTCAGAACATCTCCCACTTTTCTAGGATCAACCAATGCTCCTCTCTCGGAGATGATGTGGCCTAGGAACGATATCTCCTTTAGCCAAAATTGACACTTGCTGAACTTGGCATATAATTGATGCTCTCGCAGTTTCTGCAATATCAATCTCAAATGTTCTTCATGTTGTTCCTCTCTTTTTGAATACACCATGATATCATCGATGAAAACCACGATGAACTTGTCCAAATACTCCATGAAGACCTTATTCATGAGGTACATAAAGTATGCGGGTGCATTCGTTAACCCAAAAGACATAACGGTATATTCATACGAACCATACCGTGTTCGAAATGCAGTCTTCGGTATGTCAGAGGGCTTAATCTTCAGCCAGAAGTATCCCGACCGAAGATCAATCTTGGAGAAAATTCGAGCACCTTTCATTTGGTCGAATAGGTTCTCTATACGGGGCAGCGGGTATTTATTCTTGATCGTCACCTCATTGAGAGACCTATAATCCACACACATCCTTTGGGTCCCATCTTTCTTGTCTACGAAGAGCACGGGGGCTCCCCACGGTGATGAGCTTGGGCATATAAAACCCTTTTCTAGCTGCTCCTGAATTTGCTTCTTAAGTTCCACTAGTTCATTAGTGGGCATTCTATATGGCATTTTCGCTATAGGTGCAGTTTCAGGTACTAAATCAATGGCAAATTCAATGTCCCGGTCAGGTGGCATACCAGGAAGTTCTTCCGGGAACGCATCTGAAAATTCTTGAACCACCGGAATGTTTTCCAATGTTGCTTCTTCGACGTGGTTCAACGCTGCCTTCTCGATTGCCGGTTGGGCTGACTCAAACTCAATACGAGTACCATGCTCATTTGTCAACTGCACGCTCCTCTCAGCACAGTGAATTACTCCGTTGTACTTGCTTAACCAATCCATTCCAAGTATTATATCAATCCCTTGGGAATCCAAGACAATAAGGTTGGCGAGAAAGTCTATCCCCCTTATTTTAAGGCTTACTCTCGGACATACTATATTTGTAGGAGCTAGAATTCAGATTTAAAATAAGCGATTTCCCAACTATATGGTTCAAGGTGTATGAACTAAGCAACTTATTTCATTAATATCAGCCTATATGAGGATGTGAACAAGTGCCAAAGCATCTCACATCTCTCTACTATGTGTAGATGTGGACTTTCGCAAAAGCGTCCCACAACTCATACCCAAGCACACAAACATAAGCAATCATCACAAAAATTCAGCACACCACTCTTATTCAAGCTACTACGATCTAAGCGTTCCTATCACAGCTTTATCCAATGGAAACCTAAACCTAATCGTGAGAACCGGTGTTGTTCTCGCCGTGTGATGAGGTGGTCCATATATGGGCGCACGCCATAGTGAGTCGGCAGTCCATGTAGAGATAGATGACGTTGGTGCTCTATTTGCTCCCGCGTTAACACGAATCTCCTCTTGTTTCTCTAGCAAATACAGCTTCTTGCGGAGGTAACGGATCTCTTCTTGTGCGCTTGCGTAGCGGTTTCCTAACTCCACGAGCAACCTCTGAGACTTGTCAGGAGCTTGTGGGTTAGAAAGAGCTGTTACATGGGGTCCAATGATCTCCCTTGTACCACTCTTACGACACTGGTGCAGCTCAAAAGTGGTGCCCTCCAGCTGCTCATGGAAGGTGTAGCACAGTCCGGTGAGTGCTTCCCATGCAGCATCATCGATAGCTTCTGCCCTTGTAGCTCTCCATGTGGGTGTGAAGTGACGAGTGACAACCCTATCATTAGATAGGATGGTTACATCAGCCTTCCACTCCTCATGTCCGCGACGAGGGACTTTCTTGAGGAGATACTCCGGGTATAAGCTGCAAAAATTCAGAAATTCTTTGAGCTCCCTGGATGTGTGTCCTCCTTCCATTCCTTCGGACCGAAATTCTTGATCTGAATGATTGGACCATTCATCACCTTCATTATTGGTCTCAGCAAGGGGTGGATCCTCCTCGGGTTCATCTTCTCCCGGCATAGCTTCATGGGGCTCCACGGGGTGTAAGCCCGCGTGAAACTCCTCCTGGGGTGCGTACCAATGCCGTTCTTGTGGATCATCTTCCATATCGTCTTCAAATGGTTTCACCTCTTCCGGGTCCTCTTCCTCATGCATATAGCTATTGACTTCATATTCATCATGAGGTTCCGTCTTCACCTCCTCCCAATATGGTCCATCGGACACCTCAATGGGGTTAAGTGCACTCCCACGTGGTGGTGAACGAGTACTTATGCGTGTCGTGCTCCTGATCACCGGCATCTATAAATAGGACATGAGAAACTTTAGAGAAGGAAGAAAATACTTTAAAATTTCAGAAGCTATGAATCAAGAAAGCAAAAGTGTTGTTGTCCAAAAGAAGAGAAAAGAGGGGCTGAAAATAGAACTTTGCGGTGGCTGACTTGACAAGAAAAGTGCAGCAGCAAGCGATTTTTGAAAATAGCAGTTTAGAGGGGTGTTCCTATGTCTTTTAGAGTGTCCATTATACCTAGTCTTGCTTCCTACGGTCAACATGGCTCTGATACCAATCTAAGAAACCCGGTTCTGAAAATAGAACCAAGTTAATGCATATGTGTGCCCAGGATGTTCATCACACGTACACATGTAATCCACAAACTGAATTCAGAATATAACCACGAATAAATAGGGTTTAAGTACTTTATTACATCGACTCATTGTCTCACTCATGAATCTCTAACTTATTCTTGCAGCGGAAGTCTCTAAATGACAGCGAAAATAACTAAGTAGCAGCGGCTCCATCTTCAACTCCACACGCATGTTGACGGTAGTTCGCACGCCTAGTACTCCACATGGTCCTCGAAATACTCTTCTCCTGTTGCTGATGTTTATGTGATAATGCAAGGGTGAGTACATGTCGTACTCAGCAAGTGCGGGAAAAGTATGACATGTAGCTTACAACAAGGTAGGAAATAAAAGGGTTCATTGCAGCAAGCAAATTTTATTTCACAACATGATAAAAACAGCAACTATTTCTAAGTGATACTTATCCTAACATGACCAAGTAATTCAGCATCATTTTCTCCATCATAATTCACCTTTTTCTCAAGTCTCAACCAGCCATTAACCTTTCTCAAGTTCATCTCATACTCATAAACATTCATAACCATCTCATATTCATATAACCGAAGCCAAATTTATTTTCATGACTCAAAACAATCCCAAAACTAATCCCAATGACCATACCATAACAATACCGAATATCCATCCCAAGTTTTCCCTTCTAATCATGTGAGTTGGCCAGGTGCTTGTGACCGTAAGTACGGCTATCATGATAGTTTTACACTCTGCAGAGGTGGCACCACTTTACCCACAAGTTTGTGATTTCGTCACCCGTCGGCGACTGCAAAACCTCTATTATACCAGTACACAACCATCGGTGTATGGCCAAGAGATCACAAAATAGCCTTTACAAAGGGGTTACTAGATGTATGGACTCACTAAGGTTTCACCGGCAGGCTTGAATCACCATTCTCCCACCTACGGGCCCCCTCTTGTGCCATGCAGTTCCCAGGGCAGTCCCTCTCGACTCTCATTCCCCGCGCCATCCACGGTCGATAACAAGCTAGCGACACACCTAATTAGTCAGCTAAGCCGCACCCATATTTGGCCTTGTGGTGACACTGTTTTCCTGGCATGTGCTGGCATGAACCGGTCCTTAGATCTACGGCAAGTAAATCACCATCTCATTCAGCAACATCCACGAACCAAGCTTGCCTAGATCTCCCCCGATTCCATGCTCGTTATCATCATCAAGCTCTCATCATCATTATTCATATGAGTGCAGTAGCTAACCATGTTTTAATTCAGCTTCCCGTATCCCATAGATTAAGCGAAGCTAAAAGGAAAAACGACCATACCCGACTCATCAACTTTCCCAGCGACAAGAATGGTTAACAAAACTAGTAAACTCCTATGAAATGGTGTCCCATCAAGTTGACTCAAGCATACACGTTTTTGCAAACAAAACAGTTTCGAAACATGGGATCAATATGGTCGAGGGGCACTTGCCTTGCTCCCGTGGCTCTTGCTGCTCAAACGTCTCGATGTCTTGGTGATGTACCTCTTCGTAGATGGCTTCTTGAGCTTGTCCTTCTACTCACGACCACGCACATACAAAATTTACAGCAATCAAACATCATGCACAAACTTTACTCAAGATGCAATGGTGTAGATAAATGCAAATCCTATGGTGTTGTTTTATTAAACCAGTTTGTACGTGTTCTTGCATGTTTTAATGGGCTTTCATGGGGTTTTATGATGAACAAGGGTGTAGGGATCAAGTGTGGACGTGGTGATGATCTTGACTCAAGATCTAGATTAATTCCACCATCAAAAACCGATCAAAACGTGATCTGTCCACACGAAAAAGTTTCTGTTTGAAGGGAGCGAAGAAAACGGATGCGTAGAAACAGCGGCGATGTCGTAAGACGGGTAATGGTGACCTACCTCACTTCCTTTTGGTGGCAGGGCCTTCCTCCTAGCAATGGCAGCTGTGGGGAATTTTTCTATAGGAAGATTAGGGCAAGACAGATCGTCGGGCTTCTTCTCCGGCGACGGCGGGGCTCGATGGAGCTCGACGGCGGCCAAATTCCGGCAAGGGGGGGGGCTTGGCGACTTGGCAGCGAGGAAGGGGGCTTGGCAGCAGGGGGGACGTCCAAAATAGAGAGGATTTTGGCCAGGGGTGGGGGTTATACTTATAAGGGGGGAAAGGGAGAGTCCTACTCCAATTGGAGCTCAAATAAGAGTCCAACTCAATTTTGGATCTCAACAAACTTATCTTTTCAATTAGGTGAAGCAGCCTTGGAGATTTATCCCCCCAAATGTGGGGAAAATTTTGGGGAAATTGTGTTGGTACCCGGTACGCGCACAGGAGAAAAACCGTCGAAGGACCTCGCCCCCTCCGCAGGGGTGAGCTCCGAAGGCGCCACTTGTCCAGAGGGGCCGGGCCTCCCCTCTCCTCATAGGCGAACTCCAGGCCTGCCATGCAGCCAGCGGAGCCGGGCCTCGCCCCCTCCGCAGGGGCGAGCTCCGAAGGCGCCACGTGTCCAGCGGGGCCGGGCCTCACTTCTCCCCAGAGGCGAGCTCCGAGGGTGCCACGTGTCCAGCGGGGCCGGGCCTCCCTTCTCCTCAGAGGCGAGCCCCAGGTCTGCCACGTGGCCAGCAGTGCCGGACCTCACCCCCTCCGCAGGGGTGAGCTCCAAGGGCGCCACGTGTCCAGCGGGGCCGGAGGAAGGGTCGACAGCGCACTTCGACAAATTGGAATTGGCTCATTTCAGCTATCTTTTTTCCCATTCCCCACCATTTCTATGATTCTTTCTCCATTTCTATGGTTCCTTCCTCCATTTCTACTTCTTTTATAATGTTTCTCTATATGAAAAATGTATGCAATGCATGGAAATGAGTTTGAGGGTGTTACAAACCTACCCCCCTTAAACTGAATCTCGCCCTCGAGATTCGATAGAGTAGAGAATAGATGAGGGAATTCTGCCTTGAGGTCTTCCTCACGCTCACATGTATATAGCTAACCGTCGTGAGAGCATATAATTATACACATGCTCTCACGACGGTGTATATAATTATCACTCAATTTTAAAGACAATTTACAATGCAATTAAACACTAATACAAGGAGGAGGAGCAGTGGCGGCTGTAGAGAGTGGAGGAGGCAGCGACGGCGGGGATGAGTAGGGCTCGAGGCTGAGCTGTGCAGGGGAGGCGGGACGGCGGCGAGTTGAGTAGGAGGAGGCGGCAGAGTTGAGAGCGGGTTGAGGCAAGACTGAGGAGAGAGTAGGGGAGGTAGGGCGAAGTTGGAGGTGGGCCGGGTTGGGACTGAGAGTTTGTCCGGCCGGGCCCGCGGGTATATAACCGTTATTTACGACGGCATGTGGTCTGGGTGGCAAGTAGAGGAGGAGGCGGCGGAGGAGTTGAGGGAAGGTTGAGGCAGGACTAAGAGAGAGGAAGGGAGGTAGGGCGGCGTTGGAGGTGGGCCGGTTGGGCCTGAGTGTTGGTCCGGTTTATGTGCACCGTTGGATCTCATCCAACGGGCCTCTTTACAAATCGTGGCGGCGGTGTAGGTTGCGGCGGTGGCGGCGTCCAGGCCGGAGAGCCTGGATGCCTAGGCGGCGACTAGTCTAAACAAGTTTAAACAGTAAAATCAATTTACATAAATTAAAACAACTAAATTAATAATGCAATTAAACTAATAAAAGCAATTTACATAAACTAAAATAACTAAATTCAATTCAATTTAACACTTCAATTCAATTCAACACTTCATACCAACAATTTGCATAAAATTAATAATGCAATTATACACTAATAAAAGCAATTTACATAAACTAAAACACCTAAATTCAATTCAATTCAACACTTCAATTCAGTTCAACACTTCATACAAATAATTTGCATAAAATTAAACATCAAAACACATTTACTTGAGTCCGGAGGCAACGCAACGCTTGGGAAGCCGGGGGAGGCCGTAGGGGTCGCCGGGAGGCCGGGGGCCATGCGGGGGTGGCGCCGGGAGCTCCGGGGAGGCCGGGGGAGCTCGGGGGCGGCCCGGGGACCTCGGGGGAGGCGGCTCCAGCGGTGGGGGCAGCGTGCAGCGGCTGGGCTAGGCGGTGGCGCCGGGGGGGGGGGGGGTGTTCGGGGGCCGGCGACGGCGGCGGGCAGCGGCTCAGGCGCGGCGGCGGGGGCACGGTTGGCTCCGGTTGACGTGGGCGTGAATGCCCGCGCCGACCTGGGCCCGCGGGTATATAACACTTATTTACCACATCCCATGGTACGGCCGTCGTAAATAATCTTATTTACGACGGTCAAGCCTTGGCCATCGTAAATAAGATGTTATTTACGACGGCCTAGTTCAAACCGTCATAAACTAGGTTTTATTTACGACGGCCAGACTTGGCCGTCGTAATTAACTTAATTTACGACGGCCAACCCTAGGACTGTCGTAAATTAAGTTGGTCATGGTAAATGGCCGTGTTTCCTGTAGTGATAGGTGTTGCTATTGTATTGATAAAGACCGTTTGTAACAGACGGCGGTAGACAACACTGCGTGACTTAGATGACAAATGACCGGTAATGAAGAATAGGAATAGTCATGTAGAGCGTGTCCCAAAAATCTTATTTGCCCTCTCTTGGTGAAAGATCGTATAGGCAAGCGGTTACGGAGACTTGCTCTCCGGATCGTCGATGCATATCGACGCTCAGGATGGAGTAGACTACGATGATGACGCGTGGAACTAGAGAAGCAAAACTAATCTGTTATGGCGTGTGTTGAGTCTTGCACGCACACCTCTTATTTGTAGCACCTTGGGAAGAGTTCTATTTAGTTATATCTGCCATAGTTCGGTAGCAATCCGAACCAACTCGACTATTGTTGACGTGTCCGTCTCCAACTCAGTTTCCCAACCTGGTAGAGACCCGAGCCTGAGACCTGCCTTGGAGACATGACAGATGTGGCATGGCGAGCAAGGAGGAGGAGCGTGTGTACACCACTCCTCTTCTCACTCACTTAGAGAGTTGTAAAACAACTTATTTTATAAACAAGTCTCTCTTCACTTCACTATTTATATAGTACTAAATATCTAATAAATATTTAACACCACTTCTGCCATACACGTGACTTTGAGATTTATTAGAAATTTTAGTTAGTCTTTGCTCCACCAACAAATCTTACCTAACCTAACCTGCCAACAAATATTTCGATGAAGCTAAGAATATCATCTAATCAAGACGTCAACTTGAAGGAAACTACTCTTCCCTGATTTTTTAGTTGACTTTAGGACATGATCAGTTGTTCAAATTTGACTAATAACTCTTCTTAACTTCAACATTTTTCATCAGGAGCTTGATACCATTAATATTCACTTGGATTGGCGTGGACTGCATCTTCCATTGAGGCCAACTCCATAACTGCTCATTTTTCATATTAATATTCACTTGTGACTTGTACATTTATTTTGTTTGTGCGTATTGTGAGCGGTGAATAAACATTGCAATGCAATAGAAGTACGGTTTTGGTGGAGCATTTTTCCCGTCACTTGCTCTGCTCGTTTTGAAAATGTAGTTTATTTCTTGTTAGACTGCAAAATAAACGGTGCCTTGTTTGACTAACGGTTGTCCTCAGTTAACCTTCTGCTAATCAAGGATGTATTGTTTGAGTGATATTACCTTGCACGCATCCCAAAATATTCTTGTTTACGATAGAGCTTTTGACTTTTTCGTGCAGCATGGAATTCGTTTTGGAGGAAAAATATTCAGTTGAGTAAAATTTCTTGTCCAGCAAGCAACCTGCTAAAGTCTTGCACATCTCAGCTGCCTATTTCCATTGTCGTCGCTTCTCTTTTTGCTGCATCCTCTCTTTGCTGCGTCCAACAGAAGTTTATTACAATGTTTCATGAGTCTTGGACTCATGCTCACAGCGGAAGTCTTATTTCTATGCAGCGGAAGTCATATCTTTGCCCGGGGGTAACAGTACCGCAAGCGAGGTTGTCTCCCGAGCACCTCTTTGTTTGGGGGGTAAAATATACCCTACGACCCTCATGATTCTTGAAGGTCTGAAGATCGACATCATTTTGGGGATGTCGTGGTTGAATTACCACAGAGCGGTTCTTAACATCAGCTCCAGGACGGTTGAGCTCAACTCCCCACAGCACGGTCTTCACATATTAATTCTGGGCGCCAGACGGCAGCAGAGTGCAACAGTGAACCACACGGAAGCTGTTAAGATAGAGGACATTCCGGTGGTACATGAGTATCCGGATGTGTTTCCCGACGATTTACCGGGCATGCCGCCCGAGCGAGACGTGGAGTTCAAGATAGAACTTATACCGGGAACAACACCGATATCACGAAGGCCATACAAGATGGCACCCAATGAACTGGCAGAATTGAAGACACAGCTGAATGACCTACTGAGCAAGGGCTTTATACAACCGAGTTCGTCACCATGGGGTTGTTCAGTGTTGTTTGTCAAAAATAAGGACGAAACACTACGGCTTTGTGTTGATTATTGTCCTTTGAACGCCGTTACCATCAAGAACAAGTATCCATTACCTCGCATTGATATGCTCTTATATCAATTAGTGGGTACGAAGGTATTTTCGAAGATGGATCTTCGGTCTGGATATCACCAGATTAAAATCCGGGCAGAAGATATTCCGAAGACGACATTCTCAACGAGATACGGGCTGTATGAGTATCTCGTTATGTCTTTTGGTTTGACCAACGCCCCGGCACACTTTATGTACCTGATGAATTCAGTGTTCATGCCGGAGTTGGATAAATTCGTCGTTGTCTTCATCGACGATATCTTGGTGTACTCCAAGTCAGAGGAAGAACATGCTGAACATCTGCATATTGTGCTACAAAGATTGCGAGATCATCAGCTCTATGCAAAATTCAGCAAGTGTGAATTCTGGATTAATCAAGTACCATTTCTCGGACACATTATTTCAGCGGAGGGCATCGCTGTAGATCCGAGTAAGATTATCCAAGTACAGAAATGGGAGTCACCAAAGTCAGTACATGAAATCCGTAGCTTCCTCGGTTTAGCGGGTTATTACCGGAGGTTCATTCCGGGTTTTTCTAAGATCGCTAAACCAATGACGGAATTATTAAAGAAGAATACCAGATTTATGTGGGGTGCTGCATGTGAACAAGCTTTCAAGACTTTAGTGAAGCATCTCACAACAGCCCCAGTTCTTGCTCAGCCGGATACGACAAAGCCATTCGACGTTTATTGCGATGCATCTGACATCGGTCTTGGCTGCGTGCTGATGCAAGAAAGATGAGTGGTCGCTTATGGATCTCGTCAACTCAGAACTCACGAGCAGCATTATCCAACTCATGATCTTGAGTTAGCTGCCGTGGTCCTTGCTTTGAAGATGTGGAGGCATTACTTGCTCGGAAATATTGTACACCTCTACACAGACCACAAGAGCTTGAAGTACATCTTCACTCAGAAAGAATTGAACACGAGGCAACGAAGATGGCTAGAGTTCATTAAGGACTATGAACTGGAGACTCATTATCATCCAGGAAAGGTGAATGTGGTCACCGATGCGCTCAGTTGTAAGGCGCATATCCATCACCTAAGTATCGCTGAAATGGATGATGACGAACCAAGCCTCCGTGTTATTCCTTATGGAGCTCTCTATAATCTCACCCTCATTCCTACTATTCGAGAAGAGATCATGGAAGCTCAACGAAAAGACAGGGGTATGTCTCACATATGGCGAAGGATAGACAACAGAGAAATGAAGTGCTTCCGGAAGGACGAGGATGGTACCTTGTGGTTCAACGACCGGATAGTAGTACCCCTGGATATGGGACTACGGAAGAAAATTTTGGACGAAGCTCATTTGTCCAAGTTTTCCATTCATCCGGGCAGTAATAAAATGTACCAAGATCTACGGAAGAAGTTTTGGTGGACACGTATGAAACGTGAAGTTGCAAAGTACGTTTCGGAATGTGATACATGTCGAAGAGTCAAGGCCGACCGTATGAAGAAGTCAGGCCTGTTGCAGCCATTGCAAGTACCAGCATGGAAGTGGGAAAACTTGAGTATGGACTTCATCGTCGGGTTGCCAATGACCTCCCACAGCCATGATTCAATTTGGGTAATCGTGGACCGGTTAACCAAATCAGCACATTTCATCCCTGTGCATACAAGGTATAACGCGAAGCAGTATGCAGAGCTGTACATAGCATGGATTTTGTACTTACATGGAGTTCCCCGGACCATTGTGTCAGATAGAGGATCGCTATTCGTAGCCCGTTTCTGGGAACAGCTACACGCGTCCTTTGGGACGAAGTTGATTCGAAGCTCTGCGTATCACCCTCAAACCGATGGGCAAACTGAGAGGGTGAATCAAATACTGGAAGATATGCTAAGAGCATGTGCCATCCACCACGGTAAGAACTGGGATGATCACTTACCGTTGGCGGAGTTCTCGTACAAGAATGGATATCAGACGAGCATCAAAATGGCACCATACGAAGCTCTATACGGCCGGAAGTGCCGTACACCATTGAATTGGTGTGAATCCGGTGAACGAGTAACGTTCGGGGTTGATCTTGTCAATGAAGCCGAAGAGAGAGTTCGGATAATACAAGAGAACCTCAAAGCTGCCCAATCTCATCAGAAAAGCTACGCGGACCAGAGACGTCGACTGCTGCATTTCAAAGTCGGAGAGCACGTGTATCTTCGTGTGTCTCCGATGAAGGGGATTCATCGGTTCGGTATCAAGGGGAAACTTGCTCCCCGATTCATCGGTCCATTTGCTATAACAGAGAAGTGCGGAAACGTAGCCTACCGGCTGGAACTACCGGCAAGCCTTGCCGGTATTTATGACATATTTCACGTGTCCCAGCTGCGGAAGTGTCTCAAGGTTACCGCTGCCATCCGCACCGAAGACATCGACGAGTTGAAGCCGGATCTCACCTATGTCGAGCAACCTGTACAGATTATCGACGAAAAGACCTGGACCACCAGGAATCGGACTTTGAAATTTTACAAAGTTCTGTGGAGTAATCATACCCCGGAAGAGGCGACGTGGGAGACCGAAGATTACATCCACAAGAACTATCTGAAGCTTTTGTCATAAACTTTGTAATTACCTCCCCTCTTGTTCCTCTTTTGAATCGTGGGATGAGATTCCTTTTAAGGGGGGAGGAATGTAAAGGTCCCAAAAATGTGAATACAAAGAAACTCTTGTTTGCAAAAGTTTTGTTTCATATAAGTGAAATTTGGGACTTGTTAAAACTTTTCCCCACATGTGATAACACACACGAGGCTTTTCTTCACACAAGTCAAATGTTTATTTGAGAACTTGGAAACCTAGAGGGGTCTAAAACAAAGATGGGAAGTTCCCATATGTGTGAGAAAACAAAAATCAGATTTGGAACAATGTGTTCAAAATAAAATTCAAATGAGAATACAATGGAATTCAAAACTGTTGTGCTGAAAATCTCATTTGCAGCAGCCAAAATTTAAATCAGATTTCATATTTGAATTCCTTGAGTCCAAATTAGGGGGTGTGCAAAGTTTCATGATTTATGAAAATGGTTTGCAACCCATTTTCCAAAATGGACTTTAAATGACAAAGAATTCAAACACCCATTTGAATTTGGATGAAACTTGCCCAATTATCCAAATGCATATCAGATTTGAATTCCCACAATTGAATTCACTCAATATTCAAACTTGGGAGATATTTTGAGAGGGATAAGAAGGAACTGAACAGTGGGTCCCACATGTCATTGGGAGCACTGAAATTTGCAAAAGATCTTCAGTCCACAGTCTCTGTTTGCTTACCTCCCACTAGAAGCAATCGGCAGAGCCGACAGCGGCGCTCACCGCCTCCCAACGGGAGCCGCCTCACCCCAGGGCTTTATTACCCCCTGCTGGGCTCCTTTTTTCCCTCTCATCACCGAAGCCCCGAAGCCTCGGCCTGTTCTTCCTCCTCACGCAAGAAAACAGACCGAGCGCTGCCGCCGAGCTCTCGGTCGATCGACCCTCACCTAGCCCGCGTGAGGACGTCAGCTAAGCAGCAAAACCACACCACAGACTCCCCTCCAACGTCCTCGTGCCACTCCAACGTGAGTTCCGTCCTCCCAACCCGAGATAAACCGGTTCCCGCGGCGGCCGGCACACAACGACGACAACATGCTCTCGTGGACAGCTTCAACCAGAGTGTGTCACGACCGAGCAAGGCCACCTTTGGACGCGCAGGAGCTCCGTGCAACTTCCACCCGAAGCACAGAGCTTGTCTCCGCCCCTGGCTGACGAATTTCAGGAATTCTCTCTGGCCGGGGAAAACTGACCTTCCGGTATGATTCTGCAAAATTCCCGATCGATTGTTGTTTAGACACCATGAAACTTCGCACACACGGGCTACACTTGAGGGCGCACCAGTTTTCTTTTGAAACCTCGCATGAAACACACTGTGCACGGTGCAATTTCAAGCTTTCCGAAGGCGGCTATGGCGGGAAGGTGCGGGTGCACGGTGAACCCTAAGTTAGAGCCATCTCCGAGCTATTTCCTTTCCATGTCGATGATTCCTAGCGTCCGCCAGTGCTCTAGAGCTTGGAAACCGAATCCTAGAAGGCTTAGAGCGTCGGGGCGACGTCGCCGGACTTCGTCCGAACCGTTGCGCCGTCGCGGGCTAGTTTGGGGGCCCTGCCAGCTCGAGAAAACCCCACCAGCGTGTTCCTCACGTTGAATTAGGGGCTAGCGGCAAGTTTCAGCAGTTGCGATGGCCGGACGACCGATCCCGGAGCTACTCCGGCGAGCCCGGCGGCGGTATCGCGCGGGAGCGCGAGGTTGAAGAAGACCTTGCCGGTCCCGCCTGTCAGCGGTTCAGGGGAGCGGGCTGGATATTCTGTGGCGAGGGATCAATTGTAACAGCGCGGAAAATAACCCTGTGACCCCGTGTGGCGCGCTCCCGGTGACTGATACGTGCCCCTGGTCCCACAGTCAGGTTTAAACTTTTTCCTGGATTTATTCAAATTCCAGATTTTTCCCCAAACTTTAGAAGAGCATAACTTTGGCTAGGAACCTCCAAATTTAGTGATTCAAATTGGGTTAGATTCAGATTGACAAACTCTATCCAAATATACAACCCAATTTGTATGAAAGTGTGACGGCCCGGCCCGGGAATCGCAGTGGGTGGTGCCGTGTGATGTGGCACCCAATAGCATGCACGAAAAGACGATAAGAACATAACGGAACAATTTCGTTACTCAAGATAATTTCTTTTACAACATAATGTACACACGCAGCGGAAATTAAAATTTGCTGGACAATCTACTCACTCTCGACCCTATCTACGCTGAAGAGAAGTCGTTCAGCCCGTGAACGCTTCCTACTAGCTTCACCAAAGAAAGGCAGCGGCTAGGTTTCCGATGAGTTGAATGAACCGTGAGGTTCGTCGTCTCACCGAACAACCCTCTTCATAGCAGGCATCCTGCTACCTGCAAAACAACTCAGAAGAAACCGTGAGCACTAAGGCTCAGCAAGACTTACCCGTCACTCCTAAACATGCAACTCTACATGCAGGGGTAGTAAGAAAGTAGGCATAGGAATTTGCAAAAATGCATCTTGACTAAACTTGATCCTTATATTCAGATTCTTATAGCCTTCATTTTAGTGGTCCTCACGCCTCACAACATCGGAAGTCCACAATCAAACAAGAAACGCTTATCCCGATGTTGCTAGCCTAAGGTGGAAATGAAATTTAGTTGGCTCTATAACTACTTCAGTCAAGGTTACAATACAGTGATTAATCCACAAACAGCAAGTTAAGAGACTTAGTTCATCTTCTTACTAAGTCACGGTGCAGTGGGCAAGTATGCTCAATCCTCTTCCGCGAGCGACGGTGATTCGAATCAATAACAACCCGGAATACACGACACATACACCCGCCTCGAAAGACTCTCTCAAGAGCTCTTTCTTACGTTGTATGCAGCAACCTTTCACACGACACCCCGACATAGAAAAACGCTTCGGCCCAGCAGGATGGTCCTCTACGTGGACACGTCGAAGTTGCCCGCTACAGGATTTACACCTCCCGCCTTCTCAACGCCATTCCCACGCGAAGGATGAGTTTCTATATCACGGTCCATCGAGTTACATTGTTTCATGGGTCCCATACCCCACTATATATCCGGTACAGCTCAATCTTGTCCAGCAGGGCCGCATACATACGGTCCTTAACCGACACGGACGGGGCTACAACCAACCTCCACATTTGCCTTACCATCCCGGTCCAGGCCAAATGTGGTCTCAAGCATTGTCACACCCATCGCAGGTCGAGACCAACCTTGAGCGCTCCATCCTACAGGAACATCCCCGTCCCCATCTCATATTCATGAGGGTGCTCTTATCATTTATCTCTCACGAGTAACTCCATTACTCGAACTTTCTCGCGAGTAGCTCTTTACTACTCGACTTCTACCGAGCTAGCTACAACATTAGCCTAGCATCTACAACGAGGCAAAGCCTACACTAAACCTTCTACTCAGGGATATAATAGTCATGCAAGTGGGTTTCAATCATCCTAGACATAATGCACAATATCAAGTCTAATAAACATGAGGTGAAGTAAAACAAAATTTAAAACGGTAACGATATGCAAACCGGGGCTTGCCTTGCTCAACGGTTTTGTTAGAAGCTAGGAGTTAGTCTTCCTCCGTAGATTCCGCCAAACTCGTAACGAGATGGAGATCCTCGCTGCAGAGTCGAGTCCTCGTCGAACGTCGACGTCACGTGAGCTATTATATTGCAATGCACATATATTTCAAAAGCAATTTAGAAACTGTTTCAAAACTGTTGTTCAAGTTAACTCACACCTAAAAGGAAAAAACAACAGAAAGGTTTCTGTTGTTGGATCTACAACCTTAGAGATGATGAAAGCTAGGGTGAAAAGAAATACTAGTAATCACCATGTGATTAAGTCCATTATATGAACACTTAAACCTAAAATATGGTAGCTCCAGTTCCAGAGGTCCAATGAAGCTGAGAATTTAACCACAGCTTCTATGGAAGCTAGATAGGCAGTGGGCAAAAATTGAGCTCATGAAATGGCTCAAGGTGATCACAATAATTCCTTATGTTATTTTCACTAATCTGCCTTTACCCCCTAGATATGAAGCTTTCCTATGCTGCAAAGTAGACTTTTTGTGAAATACAAAATGTCCTGAGTCCATAGGAATTGGTTTTACCATTTTTGGAGTTTCCTACATGGAGATATGGATTTTACAAAGAAAGGGGGAAAAGCTGAAATTGTCTCTGTTCATTTACCCATTTTTCAGAGACATAAGGAATGAAAACATCATTTGACCAAGCAAATGAGGTCCAATGCCTCTAAAATATTTACTGAAGTTCAAGGAATTTTAGGACAATGTCCTGTCCAAATTTGGGAATTTTCCAATAAACAGAACCCCTGTAAAAATTCAGACAAGATTTTTCTTAAATGTATTAATGAGCCAAATTCAGGGGTTTTCATAACCACTGGTCTGCACCCCTGGATAGTACTCATTGAGAGGAATCCAACAAAATTTGTTTCACAATTTTTGGACACTCCTACACAAAGTTATGGCTCTCCAAAGTTTGAACTAGAGTGGGAAAATCTGGAAATTGTTTAAATGCTGACAGTGGGTCCCACCTGTCATCCCTAACCTCCAGACTCGCGCCAAACACACCAGTGGCGGCCCCCTCCGGTGAGGTCGCCGGAAAACCAGTTCCCAGCCACCTCCAGACCCCCTGCTGGCCGCCCCCCCCATATTTCCCCACGCTGAACACGTTGGTGAGGTCGCCGGCGGCTGAAACTCGCCGGAAAACAGTGCGCACCGGTCACAGCAAACCCTAGAGCTCCGGAGAGGTCTTGCACGGTGAATTCTCCACCAAATGGTCAGTTCTTGGGCTCTACAGCACCAGGGGATCATGTAGAATACCGGTATGAGGTCTAAACCAGCTGGAGATGGCTCTAAACCTATCGGCACCGTGCACCCGATAGGGTCCAGCGGCATACCCTCTAAAAGAGCTCGGATTGCTCACTCTACACTCAATTTCTTGGTCTAAAATCGATGGAGGAGGTGTGCTAGGCAGTTAACATCCTGTGTGTGAAGTTTGAGACCCAACAAACATGATTTGAGGACGAATTTTACAATTTCTTACCTCAAGGTCCGTTTCTGCCGCCCGGGAGGAAAACTTGAAATTCTCCCTCTGTGATCAATGGCTAGGGCTGAGCTTTGGAGGTGAGAAACTAGACTTGTTGGTGCACAGATGGGGTGGCTTGCTTGGGCGTGATCCCTTCTGGTTTGGGCTGTCCACGGCGTCCAGTTTCGGTTCCTCCAGTTTGAGCTCGGGAGCAGAGGAAACCTCGCTGTTTCTAGGCGCCAGCAAGCATGGAACAGCGGAGGGAAGTTGACAGCCTGCTAGAGCACTCAGGGAACAACCTTTTTGCTGTTGAAGGCACGAGCAAACGAGCTATGGTGGTGGCTGCGTGAGGGGAAGAAGAGCACAGCGGTGGTTCTGCTCTGCTTGGGAGAGGAACCCACGGGAGCAGACCGAGCAGGGAAGAAAAGCAAATTGCTTTGTTGCACCAGCTGAGTGAAGATCAGGCTGAGCTCGTGGATAGAAGCAGGAGCTGGCGCTGGAGCACGTCGGTCGACGCCGGCTGAGGGAGGTGGCACACGTACAACAGTCGATGGAGTCGGTTGCAATTTTGTGAGACTGACCAGTGGGGTCCACAGCCACAATTCTCCCTCTTATCTCCCATTTCGATTTAAAATAGCAAATGAGCTCCAAATTTGTTCAAACTTGGAGGATAGGTCAAAGGAATTATGAGGAACTCAAATCTGAAATCAGATTTTGAAATTGAGTTTGTTTGGTTCAAAATTCAAATTCAAGTTTGAATTTAAACAGGCCCTCATTTAATCCTCGGAATAAATAGTATATGAAACCAAAAATTCTCCAAATTTGAAACTTAGGCTCTTGAATATATGGGAGATGCATCTATGATCTCACATATAGGCCTTTGGACAATCTGAATAGAAATCCTTTCAAAAGATTCAAATTGCATTTAAATTCCCTCCACTCTACTCATAGAGGAGGTGCACATGAGTTAGAGTTTTAGGAGTGTAATTATTTCCCCTAGGTTAACATGTGTTGAGCATGGGCTAGAGAAAATTTTTAACTCCCTCACATGTCCATTTATGTGTTCATCATTTCATGTGACACAATTGTAGTCTTTTGTTGCCTTAACTTTGTTTTATGAGCTGACATCAAACTTTACAAAAGTTAGGGCTGTTACATTCCTCCCCCCTTAAAAGAATCTCGTCCCGAGATTACAAAAAGAAAGAAGAAGGGAGAATGACTACTGGACATATGGTACAAACAAGTCGGGAAAATTTAAACGGAGAAAATCCTCGCTTTCCCACGTGGCTTCATCAGCGGTTTGGTTGCTCCACAAGACTTTGAAAAATCGCATTGTCCGATTTCTTGTGGCGCGAGTCTTCTCGTCAATAATCTGTATCGGATACTCAGAATAAGTGAGATCCGGTTGAAGATCCTCAATGTTCTCCATATGAACTGCGGTTGTGTACTTAAGACATTTCCACAGCTGAGAGACGTGGAAAACATTGTGAATACCCGAAAGTGACGTCGGTAACTCCAGACGATAGGCCACGGGTCCGCATATCTCAGTGACAGCAAACGGCCCGATGAATCACGGAGCAAGCTTTCCCTTCACTCCAAAACGATGAACTCCTTTCATCGGAGAGACACGAAGATAAACGTGGTCCCCGATGTCAAAGTGAAGAGGTCGACGTCTTTTGTCTGCATAGCTTTTCTGCCGAGATTGAGCAGCCTTTAAATTGGTTTGGATCACTCGCACTCGTTCCTCGGCTTCATTCACAAGATCAATCCCGTAGACCACTCTCTCGCCGGACTCACACCAATTCAGTGGTGTGCGGCACTTCCGGCCATAAAGAGCTTCATACGGGGCCATCTTGATGCTGGATTGATAACCGTTATTATATGAGAATTCTGCTAACGGTAGATGGTCATCCCAATTCTTTCCATGACTGATGACACATGCCCCTAGCATATCCTCCAGAATCTGATTGACTCTCTCCGTTTGACCATCAGTTTGCGGATGATACGCTAAACTCCGAATTAATTTGGTTCCCAAGGAAGCATGCAGTTGCTCCCAAAATCTGGATATGAACAACGCACCTCGGTCACACACTATGGTGCGGGGAACCCCGTGTAAACACACGATTCTCGAGATGAACAGCTCCGCATACTTCTTTGCCACATATTTAGTATGAACTGGAATAAAATGAGCGGTCTTGGTCAAACGATCGACGATTACCCAAATAGAATCATGCTTGTTGCTGGTCATGGGTAAACCGACGATGAAGTCCATACTTATGTCCTCCCACTTCCATGCTGGAACCTTCAGCGGTTGAAGTGGTCCGGCTTTCCTCATATGGTCGGCTTTAACCCGCCGACACGTATCACACTCGGATACGTACTTCGCAATCTCTCTTTTCATCCGTGTCCACCAGAACTTAGATTTCAAGTCCTGGTACATTTTATTGCTTCCTGGATGAATGGAGTACTTGGATAAATGTGCTTCATCCAATATCTTCCTCCGCAATTTCATGTTTCGGGGTACAACTATGCGGTTGTTAAACCATAGAGTACTCTCTTCATCCTTGCGGAACATCTTCAATTCACTGCTGTCCACTCTCCTCCGGATATGAGACATACCTCTGTCTCTCTTCTAAGCCTCTACAATCTAATCTCAGATTGTAGGAATAAGAGCGAGGTTGAACAGCGACCCATAGGGAACTAAGCGCAGGCTTGGTTCTCCTTCTTCATGTGCAGCCATGGCTAAATGGTGAACGTGGGCTTTCCGACTAAGTGCGTCGGCAACCACATTTGCTTTACCAGGATGGTAATGAATTTCAAGTTCATAGTCCTTGATCAATTCGAGCCATCTTCGCTGCCTCATATTCAGTTCTTTCTGTGTTAAGATGTACTTCAAGCTTTTGTGGTCAGTGTAGAGATGTACTAGATTGCCTAGTAGATAATGTCTCCACATTTTCAATGCTAAGACCACTGCAGCTAGTTCAAGGTCGTGCGTCGGGTAATTCTGCTCATGACCCCTTAGTTGTCGGGATCCATACGCGACCACACGTCCTTCTTGCATCAACACACAACCCAAACCAATGCCGGATGCATGACAATAGACATCAAAAGGCTTCGTGGTGTCCGGCTGGGCCAAAACTGGAGCTGTAGTGAGATACTTCACTAAAGTTTGAAAAGCTTGTTCGCATGAATTGCTCCAATCATACTTGGTGCTTTTCTTCAACAGCTCCGTCATAGGTTTAGCGACTTTGGAAAAGTTTGGAATGAATCTCCGGTAATAGCCCGCTAAACCTAGGAAACTCCTCACTTCATGAACAGATGTTGGAGATTTCCAATTCAGCACTTGCTCGATTTTACTTGGGTCCACAGCGATGCCTTCGGCTGAAATAATATGCCCAAGAAACGGCACTTTGCTGATCCAAAACTCACATTTACTGAACTTTGCATATAGCTTGTGATCTCTCAAGCGTTGGAGTATAATACGCAAATGTTCAACATGTTCTTCTTCTGACTTTGAATAGACTAAGATGTCGTCGATGAAAACCACGACGAACTTGTCTAACTCCGGCATGAACACAGAGTTCATGAGATACATAAAGTGAGCCGGAGCATTGGTCAACCCAAAAGACATGACAAGATATTCATAAAGACCATATCTTGTCGAGAACGCCGTCTTAGGTACGTCTTCTGCCCGGATTTTTATCTGGTGATACCCGGACCGAAGATCCATCTTGGAAAATACCTTAGCACCCACTAGTTGATCGAACAAAATGTCAATGCGCGGTAGTGGATACTTATTCTTGATAGTGACAGCATTCAGTGGACGATAATCTACGCATAGTCTCAAAGTCTCGTCCTTCTTCTTCACGAAGAGTGCGGAACAGCCCCAAGGTGATGAACTTGGGCGTATAAAACCTTTGTCCATGAGGTCATTAAGCTGCTCCTTCAATTCTGCTAGCTCCTTCGGTGCCATTTTATATGGTCGCCGAGAAATAGGTGTGGTTCCCGGTGCTAGTTCAATCTTGAACTCTACATCACGTTCGGGCGGCATGCCCGGCAAGTCGTCGGGAAACACATCTAGATATTCACATACCACTGGAATATCCTCAAGTTTAGGAGCTTCAATCTGATACACTGCTGCAACTTGTTGTGATGGATCCACAAGATTCAATATGTTGCAACCATGTATTGGGGAATTCAGTTGGACAGTCCGAGAGCTGATGTCAAAGATAGCTCCATAATGTGTCAACCATGACATCCCCAAGATAATATCAATCCTTTGGCCTTTGAGTATGATAAGGCTCGCAGGATAGATGTTTCCACCCAAACATAAAGGTGGCCGAGAGACCATCTCATCTGTTGATATCTTGCCTCCGGGTGAGCTGATATGAAACGGATGCTTAACTGTGCTAAATGGAAGATTATTCTTCAGCACATAGTCTCTGCTAATAAAATTGTGGGTGGCTCCGGAATCAAACAACACGAAAGTGAACTGTTCATGTAAAGTGAACATGCCCGCCAAAACTGGTTCGCCTTTTGCAATGTCCACAATAGCAGTATAATTAACCCTGCCAGCTTTTGAAAGATTCTTCTGTGAAGGTTCACGATGCTGATCTGAGCATTGACGAGGCAACACACGAGTGTGACTCTGCTCAGCTCCACGACGGTTTTGTGTTGTAGAAATCTTCAGCTCTCTACTAACATGAGGTGGAGATAATTCGTGCGTAGCTGGTCGCGGTAGGGTTGCACGAATAATTTCTGTCCGCTGCTGTTGAGGTGGAGGCTCACAAGTGATCAACTCCAGCCGTGGTTGTGAGAGTTGCACCATAGGCTGAATTTGTTTCCTAACTGGTGAGTAATACCGCACTCGATAGTTCGGACGAACCTCGATATCACTATCCGGCGGTATACTTCTTTTCAGTTCCGCTTCACAACGAAGATGCATGTCTTCCTTAATGATAGCGGCATTTACCAACTCATTGTAAATACCGTTATTGAACAAGGTCACTTGTTCCTTAAGTTCGACATTCAAACCTCGGAAGAAATAGTCGCACTTCAACGCTTCCGAGTCAACCATATGAGTTGCGTATTGCATCAAGTCTTCAAACTCCTTGAAGTACTCGTACGCACTCCTTTCTCCTTGCTTTAGCTCCAGAAAGTCTTGATACTTTGTTCGAAGAATTCCTGAACAAATGTGACGTGCCCGGAAAACAGTCCGGAATTCATCCCACGTCACTCGATGACCTTCAGGAAGAGTAGCGATGTACTCTGCCCACCAAGCTCCAGCGGCTCCGTGGAGTTGTTGAGCGGCAAATAAAGTCTTCTGGTACTCATCGCATTCAAGCGTATCGAACTTGGCTTCAATACATTGGAGCCAATGAGCCGACTCCAACGGTTCTTTCGCTTCCGAGAAAACCGGTGGTTGTCTTGCTAGAAAATCCAGATAAGTGCTTGGCGGAGGATTTTGCTGTAGTGTCTCCAGTCGTGTGCTTTGTCGCACCAACAGATCCAGAGACTCAGCCATCTTTGCCAAGATTTCCGCCAATCCGGTTGATGATGTCGGCACTTCTTGTCGTGGCGAATTACTTTCGCCGTGACTCGACTCACCAACCTCACTCCTGGAATGAGCACGATCCATGCTGCAAGAGTGAGCAATTTACGGTTAAAATTCAAAGTTTAAACTCAACTTGAATTGACAACATCACCGTAAAAACCTCACATCAATAATGCAGCACACATAATCTAACCAGGGTTTTGACAATTCTGAAATCTATCAAACGTGAGCAAGTTTGTCCAAACCCTTAATTCCAACAGTAGGACAAACTGAGAAATAACTCAAGAACATGTTATGGAGCTTAGAGAAGTCTAAAACATCCATGTCCACAACAAGTCTCAAGTTACATAGGCAATAAGCACTACTCTGTTCAGAATGACCAATAGGTCTTAATCCCAGAATTTGAATATGAAAATGGCAATTTCATGTCTCAAGTTGAATATTAAAGTTATAGTTAACTTCAATATATTTCCAACGAGTATTCATTTGCCTTCATATCAGTTCTGGATCAAAAGTTGTGATATTTCAAAGTCGACAGAAATCTGGAACAATTTTGACAGCACCTCCTTTAAAAGTGGCTGTTTTGTCCGCAAGATTTCATACAATTAAACTCCAAATCTGGAAAAACTTTGAACTACGAAGTCATAGCATATATCACAATCTTTCCAACGCTGTATTACTTGATCCTTATAAATTTTCAACAGAAAGTTATGGTCGAAATACAGAAATTTCCAGAGAGCAATTTGTGCCTGCCCTGTTTTTGGACAGTTCACACTCATCTGAGAATTTCATCCATTTGGAGGGTGATTCTGGTCTGGAGTTCTAATGAAGAGTTGTAGAATACTTCAATAGCTTTCCATAAATGTATCACTCACCTCCATTGGTTCAACCAAACTAAAATTATGCCCTGTTCAACTTCAGCAAAGATTCTGCCAGAAACAGGGGAGGTTTATTCCTAAGTCTTTGTGAATAAATCTATACTCCCAATTGACTCTTAGTTCAATATAGGAGTTCATCACCCCCTAATAGAATCCTAGACTCCAAATTTACCCTTTTTATTTTCAAACCTTCATTTTCATGCAGTTCAAAACACATCACGGTACTACGTTGCCTCACCAAATTAAAATCCTAACCGGCTTTATACCGGCTTATACGTCTCAAGTGGTGGCACTAAAATGATCACTCACAAACATTTTCTACACGACATGTTCCAACGTGGTTAAGGTACCTGCAGAAAATCACTCAATAATGATGCACACATTGGTTTATCATTTCAGGCAGGTCCATATCATAGTAAAAACATACGCCCCGTATCATTGCCATACGGGCCGTCCTTGAGTCAAGCCACGTCTCAAGGTACATGATCGGGTTATTCACCATCCGACGGGGGCTCCACACCTTTGCACTAAAGCACACCGGTGGAACAGCGCTTTCGTAAGCCTCATAGGACATGAAGAGTCCTAGAGAACATACTTCGTGTTACAAACCACACGATGGGGTCTCCTCCTCTTGCCCCTGGGTTTGCGCACTGGAGGCTAGTGTCATTCATATGTCTCTAAGACATGAAGAGTCTTAGAAAACATATTCACTTCCCGTCCATTGCTGAACGGAACATCCCACACTACTTTCCTCGTATGGGTGAGCTAACCGAAATTGATCCGCTTTTGGTGGCGTTCCTTACCATTCTTACCTCCACGTAGGTGTGTCGTTACTGAATTTAAATACTCAAGAGTAACACACTGTTAGCTTGCCACCTTAAGTAACTATGCTAATAATATCCTTATGTGAGCATACTATACGTTCCTCACTCGTATACTGCTAAGTTTTCAAAAATAGACCCTTTTCATGCGTGCTATTCCCAATGCGGCTCTGATACCACGTCTGTGACGGCCCGGCCCGGGAATCGCAGTGGGTGGTGCCGTGCGATGCGGCACCCAATAGCATGCACGAAAAGACGATAAGAACATAACGGAACAATTTTGTTACTCAAGATAATTTATTTTACAACATAATGTACACATGCAGCGGAAATTAAAATTTGCTGGACAATCTACTCACTCTCGACCCTATCTACGCCGAAGAGAAGTCGTTCAGCCCGTGAACGCTTCCTACTAGCTTCACCAAAGAAAGGCAGCGGCTAGGTTTCCGATGAGTTGAACGAACCGTGAGGTTCGTCGTCTCACCGAACAACCCTCTTCATAGCAGGCATCCTGCTACCTGCAAAAACAACTCAGAAGCAACCGTGAGCACTAAGGCTCAGCGAGACTTACCCGTCACTCCTAAACATGCAACTCTACATGCAGGGGTAGTAAGAAAGTAGGCATAAGAATTTGCAAAAATGCATCTTGACTAAACTTGATCCTTATATTCAGATTCTTATAGCCTTCATTTTAGTGGTCCTCACGCCTCACAACATCGGAAGTCCACAATCAAACAAGAAACGCTTATCCCGATGTTGCTAGCCTAAGGTGGAAATGAAATTTAGTTGGCTCTATAACTACTTCAGTCAAGGTTCCAATACAGTGATTAATCCACAAACAGCAAGTTAAGAGACTTAGTTCATCTTCTTACTAAGTCACGGCGCAGTGGGCAAGTATGCTCAATCCTCTTCCGCGAGCGACGGTGATTCGAATCAATAACAACCCGGAATACACGACACATACACCCGCCTCGAAAGACTCTCTCAAGAGCTCTTTCTTACGTTGTATGCAGCAACCTTTCACACGACACCCCGACATAGAAAAACGCTTCGCGCCAAGCAGGATGGTCCTCTATGCGGACACGTCGAAGTTGCCCGCTACAGGATTTACACCTCCCGCCTTCTCAACGCCATTCCCACGCGAAGGATGAGTTTCTATATCACGGTCCATCGAGTTACATCGGTTTCATGGGTCCCATACCCCACTATATATCCGGTACAGCTCAATCTTGTCCAGCAGGGCCGCATACATACGGTCCTTAACCGACACGGACGGGGCTACAACCAACCTCCACATTTGCCTTACCACCCCGATCCAGGCCAAATATGGTCTCAAGCATTGTCACACCCATCGCAGGTCGAGACCAACCTTGAGCGCTCCATCCTACAGGAACATCCCCGTCCCCATCTCGTATTCATGAGGGTGCTCTTATCATTTATCTCTCGCGAGTAACTCCATTACTCGAACTTTCTCGCGAGTAGCTCTTTACTACTCGACTTCTACCGAGCTAGCTACAACATTAGCCTAGCATCTACAACGAGGCAAAGCCTACACTAAACCTTCTACTCAGGGATGTAATAGTCATGCAAGTGGGTTTCAATCATCCTAGACATAATGCACAATATCAAGTCTAATAAACATGAGGTGAAGTAAAGCAAAATTTAAAACGGTAACGATATGCAAACTGGGGCTTGCCTTGCTCAACGGTTTTGTTAGAAGCTAGGAGTTAGTCTTCCTCCGGAGATTCCGCCAAACTCGTCACGAGATGGAGATCCTCGCTGCAGAGTCGAGTCCTCGTCGAACGTCGATGTCACGTGAGCTATTATATTGCAATGCACATATATTTCAAAAGCAATTTAGAAACTGTTTCAAAACTGTTGTTCAAGTTAACTCACACCTAAAAGGAAAAAACAACAGAAAGGTTTCTGTTGTTGGATCTACAACCTTAGAGATGATGAAAGCTAGGGTGAAAAGAAATACTAGTAATCACCATGTGATTAAGTCCATTATATGAACACTTAAACCTAAAATATGATAGCTCCAGTTTCAGAGGTCCAATGAAGCTGAGAATTTAACCACAGCTTCTATGGAAGCTAGATAGGCAGTGGGCAAAAATTGAGCTCATGAAATGGCTCAAGGTGATCACAATAATTCCTTATGTGATTTTCACTAATCTGCCTTTACCCCCTAGATATGAAGCTTTCCTATGCTGTAAAGTAGACTTTTTGTGAAATACAAAATGTCCTGAGTCTATAGAAATTGGTTTTACCATTTTTGGAGTTTCCTACATGGAGATATGGATTTTACAAAGAAAGGGGGAAAAGCTGAAATTGTCTCTGTTCATTTTCCCATTTTTCAGAGACATAAGGAATGAACACATCATTTGACCAAGCAAATGAGGTCCAATGCCTCTGAAATTTTTACTGAAGTTCAAGGAATTTTAGGACAATGTCCTGTCCAAATTTGGAAATTTTCCAATAAACAGAACCCCTGTAAAAATTCAGACAAAATTTTTTTAAATGAATTAATGAGCCAAATTCAGGGGTTTTCATAAACACTGGTCTGCACCCCTGGATAGTACTCTTTGAGAGGAATCCAAAAAAATTTGTTTCATAATTTTTGGACACTCCTACACAAAGTTATGGCTCTCCAAAGTTTGAACTAGAGTGGGAAAATCTGGAAATTGTTTAAATGCTGACAGTGGGTCCCACCTGTCATCCCTAACCTCCAGACTCGCGCCAAACACACCAGTGGCGGCCCCCTCCGGTGAGGTCGCTGGAAAACCAGTTCCCAGCCACCTCCAGACCCCCTGCTGGCCGCCCCCCCATATTTCCCCACGCTGAACACGTTGGTGAGGTCGCCGGCGGTTGAAACTCGCCGGAAAACAGGGCGCACCGGTCACAGCAAACCCTAGAGCTCCGGCGAGGTCTTGCACGGTGAATTCTCCACCAAATGGTCGGTTCTTGGGCTCTACAGCACCAGGGGATCATGTAGAAGACCGGCATGAGGTCTAAACCAGCTGGAGATGGCTCTAAACCTATCGGCACCGTGCACCCGATAGGGTCCAGCGGCATACCCTCTAAAAGAGCTCGGATTGCTCACTCTACACTCAATTTCTTGGTCTAAAATTGATGGAGGAGGTGTGCTAGGCAGTTAACATCCTGTGTGTGAAGTTTGAGACCCAACAAACACGATTTGAGGACGAATTTTACAATTCCTTACCTCAAGGTCCGTTTCTGCCGCCCGGGAGGAAAACTTGAAATTCTCCCTCTGTGATCAATGGCTAGGGCTGAGCTTTGGAGGTGAGAAACTAGACTTGTTGGTGCACAGATGGGGTGGCTTGCTTGGGCGTGACCCCTTCTGGTTTGGGCTGTCCACGGCGTCCAGTTTCGGTTCCTCCAGTTTGAGCTCGGGAGCAGAGGAAATCTCGCTGTTTCTAGGCGCCAGCAAGCATGGAACAGCGGAGGGAAGTTGACAGCCTGCTAGAGCACTCAGGGAACAACCTTTTTGCTGTTGAAGGCACGAGCAAACGAGCTATGGTGGTGGCTGCGTGAGGGGAAGAAGAGCACAGCGGTGGTTCTGCTCTGCTTGGGAGAGGAACCCACGGGAGCAGACCGAGCAGGGAAGAAAAGCAAATTGCTTTGTTGCACCAGCTGAGTGAAGATCAGGCTGAGCTCGTGGATAGAAGCAGGAGCTGACGCTGGAGCACGTCGGTCGACGCCGGCTGAGGGAGGTGGCACACGTACAACAGTCGATGGAGTCGGTTGCAATTTTGTGAGACTGACCAATGGGGTCCACAGCCACAATTCTCCCTCTTATCCCCCATTTCGATTTAAAATAGCAAATGAGCTCCAAATTTGTTCAAACTTGGAGGATAGGTCAAAGGAATTATGAGGAACTCAAATCTGAAATCAGATTTTGAAATTGAGTTTGTTTGGTTCAAAATTCAAATTCAAGTTTGAATTTAAACAGGCCCTCATTTAATCCTCGGAATAAATAGTATATGAAACCAAAAATTCTCCAAATTTGAAACTTAGGCTCTTGAATATATGGGAGATGCATCTATGATCTCACATATAGGCCTTTGGACAATCTGAATAGAAATCCTTTCAAAAGATTCAAATTGCATTTAAATTCCCTCCACTCTACTCATAGAGGAGGTGCACATGAGTTAGAGTTTTAGGAGTGTAATTATTTCCCCTAGGTTAACATGTGTTGAGCATGGGCTAGAGAAAATTTTTAACTCCCTCACATGTCCATTTATGTGTTCATCATTTCATGTGACACAATTATAGTCTTTTGTTGCCTTAACTTTGTTTTATGAGCTGACATCAAACTTTACAAAAGTTAGGGCTGTTACAGAAAGTCTTTATTTAATTCTAGAAAATTCTTTAAAGATTTTCAGCAAAAGAATTTTAGAGGAAGTTTGGTTTATCCAAAAATCTCCAAAATTTGCCAGAACATTCTTTAGTGTATTATTAGACTCCTATAAAAGTTTCAGCTCATTTTGAGTTGATTTGGTCAGGAGAATTTAGATTGTAAGTTACTGTGTTCAAATGAATACAGAAACATTTTCAGAGAATTTCCAAAACTTGTAAATTCAGTTCTGGGAAATTCTTAGCTCCAAAAATACTAGGAGAATTCATGTAGACTCTATGAACTATAATTTAAATTGTGGTTCACTGGGTTTGACATGAACATGGGTGTTACCTCAGAATTAATTCATCTTTGATTAAAGACTTAGAGAATTGTTCTGAATAACCCACTCCATGAAAAGTGCTAAATTTTGGTCCAGAGGACTTTCTCGTGACAAGGAACTCACATGAAATTTCCCAGCTCCATTTGAGCTCTGGATCACCACTGTCATGTGTGGTCTCTTAAGGTGATCAACACTTGAGTGGGAAAAACACTCAACATTTGATCATAGTGTTTAAACCCAACCCAAACCACTAGCACCAGTGCCATTTTAAATTCTTGAACAGAGTTCCAGTTTTAAAACTGTTATTAGATCTTATTAGCAAAAGCTTTTCAATTAAATACATATGCATGATCATATCGTGTAGCATATACGTGAAGAAGGGGAGAAGGACTTAAAGTGAAGATCAAGAAGGAAGGAAAGGCAAGTGATCAAGCTCCAAGTGATCATCACTAACTGATTGTAACCTTAGTCACCTGCAAAACAGGCAAGCCCCGGTTTGCATTTAACCAGTTTTATAAAGCATTTTCATTTGTAGAGATCATAGCTTTGCATCATTGATTGCAGTAAGTCTAGATGATATTGAAAACCCCACTTGCATGACCAGAAATACCTAAGAGAGAAAGGGTAGAATAGCACCTCCTCGAGTGGATTTGGCTATGCTAAATGTTAGTAGGAAAGGTCCGGTAGAAGTCGAGTGGTTGGAAGCTACTCGCGAGTTTAGGGCTGGTTTACTTGGAAAGGGTCCAATATAGAAAAGATGAGGAAAGTTCACACATAAGAAATGGAGACCGGGCAGGGTGGTTTAGATGCAGCAGGTTGCAGGCCGTGTGTGCATAGCCCTGCCTGTGTCGGTTAAGGCCCGTCCGTGCTTGGCCCTGTTGGACAAGTTTGAGTTGTGTACCGGGCGCATACTGGCTATATGGGACCGAGGAAACCAATATACCTTGGGAGATCCATAGTGGAACTTTTCCAACTGCCTTAGGCTTTCGGCGTCAGGGTAGCAGGAGGTACCTCGCTTAAGAACATACCAGTGCGGGTATGTACCTTGAGGGAGCTTGCGTACTCGGGGCAGTTGGACTGCATCCAATGTGGAAGATCTTGGGAAAGGTGGCCGCGTACAACGTCAGTCGAGGTTGCTGCCGGCAACTCGGAGTACGGGTGTACGTATCGTGTAGTCCGGGCGTGTACTGATTCGAATCACCGTCGCTCGCGGTTATATGAGCATACTTGCCCACTGCGTCTTGACGTAGTAAGAACTGAAACTGGTTATCCTTGAACTTGATAAGGCTGCGCTGTAACTTGTATTGCAACCATGATTGAATTAGAGATAGGCGCATTAAACTTTACTTTTACTTTGTGCAAGGAGCATCGCAGCAAAGTGTTTCTTGTTTGATTGTGGAGTTGTGATGCTTTTCGGCTCAAGGTCGGCACAATGAGGCATAAAATCTGAAAGTTAAGGATCAACTGTAGGCGAGTCCTTTATGCAAAATTAGCTAACCTAATTGCAACCGTCGTGCATGTAGAGTTTCTTGTTTAGGAGAGACGGATCAGTCTTGCTGAGCCTATGTGCTCACGCTTGCTATATAAGTGGTTTTGCAGGTGAACATCGACGCTAGGAAGAAGGTTGTCCGGTGAGACTCGGAGACTTCCGAGTCGTTTAACACAGGGAGGACCCAGCCGCTGCTGTTGTCTTCGTGTTGCTAGCGAGAGGAGTCCGCGGGCTGGACTTCATCTCGAGTGCTCTTAGTTATTTGACGTGAGTTGATTAGACTTCCGCTGTAGTTACTTGATGTAAAGTATTTACAAATAAAAACTTGTAAGCTTCCGCTATTGTTTTATGTAATACATAGTTCCTCATATGTGTGCTGTTGGGTGCCGCACAACACGGCACCACCCAATGCAATCCCCGGGCGAGTGGCCTGTCTCAGTTGACGGGTCCTTGTCAATAATCGGGAGAAGAAGAGTCCTAATCTGATTGTATTCCGAATAAGAGTCCTATTCAGATTGTCGCTGAATCTTAACAACTTATCTTTAGTTGATTTGGTGCGGTAACAATGTGGAATTCAGGTCGGTTTCTTCTCCGTACCGATATTTCTACGCGTACAGAATCCAAAAACCGCCCTAGAACTCGTTACCTCCGCGGTGATGAGATCCAGAAGCTCCACGTGTCCATCGGGGCCTGATCTCCCCTTTTCCGCAGAGATGAGCTCCGGTTGTGCCGCGTGTCAAGCGAGCGAGACCTCCCTCTCCTTCGGAGGTGAGCTCCGTGAGCGCCACGTATCCTGGCGGTCGGAACCTCCTCTCTATTCGGAGGTGGCTCCGCGCAAGCCACGTGTGAGTGCCGGACCTTCCCTCTCTCCTGAGGTGGCTCCGGGTGTGCCACGTATCTATTTCGGACCTCCCTCTCTTCGGAGGCGAGCTCCATGAATGCCACGCGTCAAGTAGCGCCGGACTTCCTTTCTTCTCAGAGACGAGCTCCGAGGTTAACACGTGTCCAACAGTGACGGACCTCCCGGAGATAAGCTCCGGTGACGACATGTGTCCAATAGGACCGGACCTTCTCGGAGGTGAGCTCCGAGATCGACACGTATCCCGCGCGACTGGTGACATGTGTCCTGCGGCTGGCCTTGCTTCTCCGCATAGGCTAGCTCCGGGAGCAACACGTGTCTCACGGGGTCGGATCTCTCCCTCTTTGCGGAGATGAGCCCCGAGCCTTCCACGTAGCCAATTTAGCGGCGGACCTCTCCCCACTTCGCAGGGATGAGCTCCGAACACGCCACATGGCCAGCGAGCCACGGAAGTTGTCTTCGGCGCTCTCTGTGAACTGGATTCGGCTCTTTTTGGCTATCTTTTTGATATTTTCTCTGTTCCCACTTCTTGTTTTCTCTACATGAAACATGAATACATGCAGAAACAAAAAATGAGGGTGTCATATTAACCCGCCACGGCGCTGTTTTAGACACCGTCCTCCGAGTTGTGCACTTGAACTCAGAAGTGCACGAATCTCATTCCTTATTTCTGGACAGTCCAGAAATAAAACTTCCAAGTGTGTATCAATCCACAACCATCAGATTTGAAGATAGTCCATTAGTCTGCGAGTTCCCTGACGTATTCCCGGATGATTTACCGGGGATGCCGCCCGACAGAGAGGTGGAGTTCAAGATTGAACATGCACTGGGAACCATGCCAATATCCCGAAGGCCGTACAAGATGGCGCCCAAGGAATTGGCTGAACTGAAGACACAGTTAACGTACTTGCTGGAGAAGGGTTTTATTAGGCCGAGCTCCTCGCCATGGGGCTGTTCGGCATTATTCGTGAACAAGAAAGACGAGATGTTGCGGCTTTGCGTGGACTATCGTCCACTAAACGCTGTAACCATCAAGAACAAGTACCCGTTGCCACGGATCGACATGTTGTTTGATCAGTTGGTCGAAGCAAAGATCTTTTCCAAGATGGACTTAAGATCCGGGTACCACCAGATTAAAATACCGACTGAGGATATTCCAAAGACGGCCTTCTCGACGAGGTACGGGCTTTATGAGTACCTGGTCATGTCCTTCGGCCTCACCAATGCTCCAGCTCACTTCATGTATTTGATGAACTCGCTATTCATGCCGGAGCTGGACAAGTTTGTCGTGGTCTTCATCGACGACATATTGGTATATTCCTTGTCGGAGGAAGAACACACGAAGCATCTGTGTATAGTCTTGCAACGGCTGCGGGATCACAAGCTATACGCGAAATTCAGCAAGTGCGAATTCTGGATATCGCAAGTGCCTTTTCTCGGGCATATCATCTCAGCGGAGGGCATCGCTGTAGACCCGAGTAAGATCAGACAAGTGCTGAATTGGATGTCCCTGAGAACTGTTCACGAGGTACGGAGTTTCCTCGAACTCACGGGATATTATCAGCGGTTCATTCTGAACTTCTCGAAGATTGCCAAGCCTATGACGGAGCTGCTGAAGAAGACCACCAAATATGTTTGGAGTCAACCATGTGAAGCAGCGTTCAAGGCCTTAGTAAAGCACCTAACAAAAGCACCAGTTTTGGCGCAGCCAGACACAACAAAATCATTCGATGTGTACTGCGATGCATCCGGCATTGGGCTTAGATGTGTGCTGATGCAAGACCGAAGGGTGGTCGTGTATGGATCACGGCAGCTCAGAAACCATGAGCAGAATTATCCAACTCATGACTTGGAGCTCGTTGCCGTGGTGCTCGCACTTAACATGTGGAGGCACTACCTACTCGGTAACCTCGTGCATCTATATACCGACCACAAAAGCCTCAAGTACATATTCACTCAGAAAGAGCTGAACATGAGCCAGCGAAGATGGTTAGAATTGATAAATGATTACAAAATAGAGATCCATTATCACCCCGGCAAGGCAAACGCAGTGGCGGATGCGCTGAGTCGCAAGTCACACGTCAACAATCTGACCATCACAACGTTGGGGGAGAGTGAGCTACCATTGCATGTGATTCCAAATGGAGCTCTGTACAACTTAGCGTTGATCCCCACCATCCGTGAAGAGATAGCGGCAGCTCAGAAAAATGACAAGGGCATGTCGCATTTGCGGAGACGTATAGACAGTGGGGAGCTGAAATGTTTCCGGAAAGACGGAGACGACGTCCTATGGTTCAAGGACCGGATCGTCGTACCCCGTAACCCGAAATTACGGAAGAAAATCTTTGATGAGGCTCACTTGTCAAAGTTTTCTATTCACCCCATCAGCAATAAAATGTATCAAGAACTCAGAAGCAAATTTTGGTGGACACGGATGATGCGGGAGATCGCAAAGTACGTGTCCGAATGTGATACATGTCGAAGGGTGAAGGCAGACCACATGAGGAAACCGGGACAGTTACAACCACTGGGCGTTCCTGCCTGGAAATGGGAGGATGTGAGCATGGACTTCATCGTCGGTATACCCACCACTTTTCAGAAGCATGATTCTCTGTGGGTGATCATCGACCGGCTCACCAAAGTTGCCCATTTCATCCCGGTCAACACAAACTACAACGCCAAGAAGTACGCTGAATTGTACATCTCACGGATCCTATGCTTGTACGGCGTACCCCGTACCATCATATCAGATCGGGGCACTTTATTTGTTTTCCGTTTTTGGGAGCAGCTACACGCTGCGTTGGGAACAAAGCTGATCCATAGTTCAGCGTACCACCCGCAGACGGATGGACAAACCGAGCGGGTAAATCAGGTTTTAGAAGACATGCTACGAGCTTGCGCCATCAACCACGGTAAGAATTGGGATGATCACTTGCCGTTGGCCGAGTTCTCGTACAACAATGGGTTCTAAGCCAGCATTAAGATGGCACCTTACGAGGCGCTATACGGGAGAAAATGCCGCACACCACTGAATTGGTGTGAATCTGCCGAAAGGGTCACCTTCGGGATTGATATTGTTAACAATGCGGAGGAAAAGGTTCGGCTGATTCAAGCGACCCTAAAAGCCGCCCAATTCCGACAGAAACAATATGCGGACCGGAGACGACGCCCATTGCAGTTCGAAGTCGGGGATCACGTATATCTACGGGTGTCTCCAATGAAGGGCGTGAACAGATTCGGGGTGAGAGGAAAGTTGACACCCCGATTCATTGGTCCATTTCAGATTACCGAAAGATGTGGATCGGTAGCATACCGGCTGATTTTACCAGAAGCACTCTCCGGTGTGCATGATGTCTTTCACATTTTCCAGCTGAAAAAGTCTCTTAAGCTATCAACTACCATTCAGCTGGAGGATATAGAAGAATTGAAACCGGATCTCACGTATCGGAAGGAACCGGTTCAGATTATTGATGAAAAGGCCCGAACCACACGCAACCGCATGTTGTCGTTCTACAAAGTTCTATGGAGTAATCACTCTGTAGACGAAGAGACAGGGGAGAGCGAAGGATTTCTTCGCGCTAACTACCCCAACTTTTACACGTCGCATATACGGTAATTTTCCACCGCCCTCTTTCTCATTTTCACCTTATAATCTCGGGACGAGATTCTTTTAAGGGGGAAGGAATGTAAGGGCCTAAGTTTTTGGGCACATATTCAAAGTGTTTATCACCACACACACACTTCATTTGAATAAACTTTGTGAACACATTTGAAGAGCAAGTAAACACCATCAACATGATCATTAGAGAGGAAACTCACAAAATGCAAAAGTGGCATTTCCCACATGCATCATCTAGAGGCTGAGCATATGAAAAACTCCAACACCTTGCTAGGAATGCTCATGCCAAAATTCACCCAAATCCAAAGCAGTTTTGTGGTAATTTTGGGTACAACTAGAAAGAGGGTAGTTTGAACTCAAATTCAAATTCAAACCATTTCCATCCCATGAATTCAAAAGTGGGAGGCATATTCTTACTCAGCACATTTTTATGAGCTCACACACCAATTTTCACTCCATTTGGAGTTGATCTTGACATGAGCCAAGTTTAGTAAATTCAAACTCAATTTGAATTTCAAACTGCATATGTGCTGAAATCTATTCAAACACTTCACAATTTGAATTCCATCAATTCCAAATGGGCATGTGGTAGATAATTCAAATTCTAGGGGGTAATAGAGGGATCACTGTTTGGAGCAGTAGAGGAAACTTAATTTCAGAGGTTAAAACTTGGATGGGACCCACATGTCATCTTCACAGATCAAAGAACCGACTGAGGACAACGAGTACTTGGGTCTCGGGCTCTCGTCGCGGTCACCACCGCGCCAGGCCGTCGAGGCCAGCAGCTGCTTGCCGCCCAAGCCGCTGAACCGCCTCTCTGGCCCCTTATCTATGCGCCCGAGCCGTCCCCGGTGTTTCTGCTGTTCCGATGTGCTCCCATCGAGAAAACTGAAACACCTCGCCGCTCGACCGAGCTCTCGGTCCATGGTCGCCCAGCCGACTCTGTGGTTGTCACGGTGATCTGAGACCATAACCGAGTGCGCCGAGTCTTCCTTGACGTCCTTGCACCGGTTCCAGACCCTGATCAACCCTCCTCGAGCTCCACCGCGACGTTCTTCCATTTCTCAGTTCAACCCGAGCCGCCGTCACGGGGACGACCCGTCCGGCCACCACAGCCCGTCGTTCTCCGAGCTGTGAATAGCAAAAAGGTTTGCCTTCAGTCCCTCTTTCATTACCGCAAGCTCCGGCGGCGTGACATAAACTAACCACGTCGGAATTTCACGATTTTGCGATGGTATACAAAAGAGACGCCCAGACCGATTCGCAAAATTCATAATACACACTGCACCACTCATCCTCTCATGAAGAGAAGCACTTCTAGGTGTCCGTGCGAGTCCATAGGATCCAAAACCTCAAAGAACTATTGGGGGTAGCCATTGTTCTTCGAGTTTTAGGGGAATTCCCGATTTCCGGCTAGGTCGCACGGTGACAGCCCAGTACAGCCATTTCCGAGCTCCGTGGACCTCATGTCTATCTTTCCTAGGGTCCACTGATGCTCGACGGCCTTTTGCTCGATCGGTTGGGGTGCTAGGAAGTCCAGCCGACACGGCCGAAGTTCTTCCAAAGCCGCCGCTCGTCGCCGGCCGTGTTCTAGTGACTGTCACGACGAGCTGAGGCCAGCATCGTGTTCCCCGGATGGATTTAGGCAGAAGCGGCCAAAATCATGAAGTTGGCGCACGGAAGGAGCACTCCGGCGAGAACTCCGGAGAGGAGGGCGGCGGCCGAGCGTGGGAGGCCGGAGGTAGACGAAGCCCCCGGACCCACGTGTCAGCGGCCGATATTTTAAAATCAGGATTTGCTGTGGCACCGGATCGGTGCAGCTGCACACGAAAGATTCCGTAGCCTCGTGTGTCGACCGCTGAGGAGTTGACACGTAGCCCCGGTCCCACGCGCAGCGATTTAAACTTTTTCCCGATTTTCAGATTTAGTTCAAACTTCAAACCCACATAACTTTGGCTAGAAAACTCCATATCGAGTGAACCAAATTTTGTTGGATTCAGCTCTCTGAGTACTTTCCAGAAAATCAAGTTTCACTCTATGAAAATCCTTATTCCTCGAGAATTAATTCTTCAAATTTAAATTGTTTAGAATTTTAACTGGAGAACCCTTTGGAGGAAATTTCTGAAATTTTGCCGGGATGTTCACAAAAATATCCCGGAGCTACCATAAAAATTTCAGATCCATTTGAGCTCATTTGATCCACCTAATGGTGTGATTAAATAAACTGTTCCAGAGAAAATAGAAAATGTCCAGAAACATTTTCAGAATTTCTCTGAAATTGTTTAGCTCATATCCTTAGCTAGGAACCTTTAAATTAATTGAATCCAACTCCATTAGAACCCTCTGAAAATCTAGTTTCCAGAAAGTCATGGCTTGCTCCATGAAAACCCCTAGAACACCCTAGGAGCTCCAATTAAGCCAAGTACATAATTATTTGTGGAGGGCTCAAATGAGGTTTGCTGCAGATGAAACTTGGCCAAGTCTCTGTTTAGGTTATAACCAAACCACAGTACAAATTTCAGAGTCAGTGGGTCTCTCTAGTAAGACTTATAGTCCTCACAAGTTTAAATTCAATTCAAATGCATTTAAATTGATATATATATATATATACATACATGTTATCTCATGTAGTCACTAAGGTTGAGGAGGAACCCGAAGTATTAGACTTCGTCACTCCGGAAGAGCATCTAGCCTACGACCAAGAGCAGCAAGGCAAGCTCCGGTTTGCATTAACCTTTTTACAAAGTTTTACTGTTTTGAGAACTTACTTTGAGCACTCAATAAATTCTTGCATTAGAGTCTTTTTTGAAACCCAAATGCATAGCCAAGAAAACCCTGGGTTGGGATTAGGTTTGAAAACCTCTTTAGCTACTGCAATGGTAAGACAGTGTAGGATTCAGTACAAGTCGAGTAGTTGGAACTACTCGCGAGAATAGGCTAGAGGCACATCGCTCGGGTAAAGATAGCAAATGAAACACATGGCAAGAAAAATGAGACCGAGCGGAGAGTAAGGGCAGAAGGACTTTGGGGCCTGGGTGCTATAGCTCCGCTTGTGTTGGTTGAGGACCGAGCCGTGTGCGGGCCTGTTGAACAACCTAGAACAGTACTGAAGACCTACCGGCTATATGGGAACCGGGAAACCGATGTAACTCGGGTAGCTGGGTAATGAGGCATTGCCTGTCGTTCAGAGGGTAGGTTGAGAGCTCGAGGTGTAAATCAGCTGGCGGCACTGCGGATGCGCGCGCAGAGACCTCTTGCTCGGGACGATAGGACCGGTTCAATATTTGGCTAACGGGTGAAAGGTGGTTGCGTACGACGTCCGTGATGGTTGCTGTAGGTAACATCGAGTGCGGGCGTACGTGAAGGGTTATTCGGGTAACCCTGCAGGTGTAAATCGATTATAATCGCCGTCCCTCACGGCCGGTGAGTACCACTTGTTCACTGTACCATGACGTAGAAAGAACAGGCTAGATTCATGTTAAAAGTTTGCTGATTTGACACCTGGCTTGTAATAAATGATGCTTCACTATTTGTCATCACATGTATGAGAAAATGATCCTGGCATATATATGATATTCACTTGGTTGTTCTTCGGAGAAACCGGATGTGACAGAAGTGGTATCAGAGCCAAGGTTGCCCGTAGGAACGTGGACCTAGGTAGAAATGGACGTATTTAAGGACCCTATTTTCTTAAAAACTATTTTACAAAGGTGTGGGTTGAAAAGTGTTATTTAATGGGGTCACTTTATTCATCTTACCCCAACTTTTATTCAAAATAGAATTTTTATTTAAAATCTTATCTAACTTAATTTTAAATGCTTTATGTCTTAGATGGTTCGCATGATCCGCACCACCCGCAAGTCCACCAGAGGGAGAGTTCCCGTAGTTGCCCTTGCCCTGAGAGAGGAGAACCGTCCGGTGACGTATCTCTCCTACGGATTGGTAGTAGGAGGCTTGTTGCGCCGTCTTTGACGTATGCTCCACGCCGCCGGCAATACGGGCAAGCTAATCATACACTACAGCTCCACCTGGACCATCCGTGAGAAGCGGGAAGAATGGAGTTCAGAAATGAGTATTTTCCATGAAAATCAGCTGCTCAAGATCCACCGCTCTCCAGCTTGTCGAGCGACACAGGTCGATGCGGAGAAGGATGTCACCTAGGAGGCCATCACCTGCCAGAGTCACATCTACTGTCGCCACCTGGACAGGACTGAGTACATGTATGTCCTCCAGCGTGAGAGTGGTACAACGGAGTACAAGTACCCGCCAGTGCAGCAGGGGACTTCCCATGAGCACATGGACCTGTGCTTGGAGAATGCTGCTATGCTCAGCACTCGACTGCAGGAGTTCCAGCAGGAGCTTCAGGATGTTCGTGACATCCTGAAGGAGACTGAGGCGTTGCTTCGAGCCAGCTTGAGGGCGAGAGAAAGAGGAGATGGGAATGAACTGTGTGTCACCGTGAATAACACATGGACTCCTGACTCCCCAGATCGCCGGGCGAGCAGGCATCGCCGCACTTCTCCACCAGCAGCTTCCCCACCCAAAGCGGAGTCAGAGGGCAGCCGCAATAATGAGGAAGATCCCGAGGAGCCAGCTCAGTGATACGAGTCGTGAAGAGTCCTTTCCCATAGTTCAGCAGGTTATCGAGTAGGCGAGTCAATACCTTAGTTAATGGTGTGTAAATGTTTGGTGTGTGACGTGAGTTGTGGAAGCCATGGGCAGTTGTCCACAACCTCGTCTTCAGGTTGTTTTGCTTTGATGTATGAACCCCTATGAATTAAGAGTGCATTTATTTTCGCGTAAGACGTGAGACCCTCAGAAAATATTAATATAATAAGACCCCATGAATTTTAAGTTTAAACAAGCAAATTGGGAAGTTAATACGTAATGCTTTAAATTGACATTTGGTTGATCATGATAGATGGCCGGAAGAGGAAAGGGTCGTGGTGCCAACCCCGCCAACAACAACGATGAGGCCGGCAACCCTCGTCTTTCTGGAGGACAAGACAGGGGTGGTCGCCGTGAAGGAGTTGATCACATCCACCAAATGCTTGAAAATCAAAATCAGCTCATCCAGAGCCTAACTCAAGTGGTGGCCAACTTGCATCAAGTTCCACCTCCACAAGCTGCACCACGCCAACCAAGGTTGAGTGAGTTTCTAGGGACTCAACCTCCAAAGTTTGCAAGTGCTGCTGAACCTCTGGAGGCAGATGACTGGCTAAAGACCATTGAGAGCAAGATGAGGATCATACAATGCCAAGGGTATGAGAGGGTGCTGTTTGCCTCACACCAATTGCATGGACCTGCTGCTGATTGGTGGACCGCTTACATAGCAGCCCATCATGACCCTGAGAACATCACTTGGGAAGAGTTCAAGCGCAGTTTCCGCAACCATTACATACCAAGGGGTGAACTCAAAAACAAGAGGAAGGAGTTCTTGGGGCTGCAGCAAGGAAACATGACTGTGAGGGAATACCTCACTAAGTTCACCCAACTATCCCGTTATGCACCACGGGACATCGAAACTGATGAGCAGAAACAGGACTGCTTGTGTGGAAGGACTTACTGTGGAGATGCAATGTGCAATGTCCTCCAACGAGTATGAAAGCTTCCAAAAGATGGTGGACAGAGCATTTGTTGTGGAGAGGAAGCTAAAGGCCTTGGAAAATGAAAACAAGAGGAAGGCGGGATGGTCACACCAAGCCTCGGGGAGCAACACACGCCCACGACTGATGCAGCCACCCGCGGGGCAGACTAGCCGTGCTGTGGTACCCTACTCAGCACCGAGAGGGTACAACCCGAATTTCAGGCCTCCATCAGCACCGGCACAGCCGCAGCGTCAGTTTGTACAGCAGCCTCGTCCCACATATCAACCTCGACCAGCAGTGCAAGGACCTAGAACCAACCCCAAGACAACAAAGGCCAGGCACCTAAGGTTGGGGTGCAATGCTTCAACCATGGTGAAGTGGGGCACTATGCTCATAAGTGCCCAAAGAAGAAGCCCATGCAGCCGCAACAGCATAATGTGATGCGAGGACGGGTGAACCACATGACCATGGAGGAGGCACAAGAGGCACCTGACGTGGTAGTTGGTAAGTTTCCTGCCAATTTACACATTGCAACCCTGTTGTTTGATTCTGGTGCTACCCACTCGTTCATTGCTCAAGGGTTTGCTAAGAAGCATGATCTAGCAACCACACAAATGAACCATATGCTAGCAGTGAACTCTCCAGGTGGAGAAATAAGGACAAGACAAGTGTGTCCCAAGGTGAATCTAGATATTAATGGGGTAGTATTTACTGCCAACCTCATAGTGATAGATTCACAAGAGATAGATATTATTTTGGGTATGGATTGGTTGACCAAACATAAAGGAATCATCCATTGTTCAACAAGAACGGTGGAACTAACTCACCCTAGTGGCACAAGAGTAAAGTTCATAACTATACCAGAGCCTAGGAGGGACATTAAACTCAATCAAGTTGAGGTGGAAGTGGAGGAGATCAGGATCATCAGGGAATATCCAGATGTTTTTCCGGAGGAGTTGCCAGGTATGCCCCCCGATTGTGAAGTGGAATTCACGATTGAGCTAGTTCCTGGAACAGCTCCGATATACAAGAGACCATATCGGATGGACTCCAAACAGCTCGAAGAACTCAAGGAACATTTAAGGGAGTTGACAGAGAAGGGGTACATTCGTCCTAGTTCCTCACCATGGGGAGCTCCAGTGATATTTGTGCCCAAGAAGGACGGAACCCAAAGGTTGTGCGTAGACTACCATGCGTTGAATGAAGTAACCATCAAGAACAAGGACCCATTACCCCGCATTGAAGACTTGTTTGATCAGTTGAGGGGAGCTTGTGTGTTCTCGAAAATTGAATCTCAGGTCGGGATACCACCAACTTAAGATAAGACAAACTGATATTCCAAAGACAGCTTTTGTATCTCGGTACGGACTTGTAAGGGCCTCAGTTTTTGAAACCTATTTGAAGTGTTCATCACCACACCACACACTTCATTTGAAGTAAGTTGATGAACACATATGAAGAGCAAGTAACCACCATCAACATGCTCATTAGAGAACAAACTCACATATTGCAAAGGTGGTATTTCCCACATGTGATATAGGTGGGCTGGACATATGAAAACTCCTACACATTGCTAAGGATGTCCATGCCAAGTTTCACCCAAATTCAAAACCTTTTTAAGGTCATTTTGGGTATAGTTAGAAAGAGGGCAGTTTGAAACCATATTCAAATTCCAACTGTTTTTATTCCATGAATTTAAAAGTGGGAGGCATATTCTTACTCAGCACATTTTTGTGAGCCCACACACCAATTTTCACTCCATTTGGAGTTGATCTTGACATGAGCTAAGTGGGACAAATTCAAACTTTATTTGAATTCAAAACTGAACTTGTGCTGAAATTCATTCAAACCAAACCCAATTTGAATTCTAATCAATTCAAATGGCTCATGGGTGAATAATTTGAATTACCAGGGGTATTATGGGGCTCACTGTTTACAACAGTGATTAGGAGTAAATTTCAGAGGTTAAAACCCCGGGTGGGACCCACATGTCATAGAGAGAAGGAGGCAAAACTTGCACACAAAGTCACAGCCTCGGTGGGAAATTCCACCGAGCAGCTGTCGGCTGTGCCACCGAGCAGCTACCGGCGCCACCAGCTGCTTCCCCTCTCCGCGCGCTGGCGCCGAGGACGGCTTGCTCGCGCCCCCACGCGACCGGCACCGCCTCCACTGAGCAGGAGTCGGCCGGCTTTATCTTCTCGCGGGCAAACCCGAGCAGCGGCATTGTTTCTCGCCGCAGCTCTCTGCTCAATCGGGAAAACCAGCAAAACAATCTCCTCCTTCGTTCCTGAGCTGCTAGACAGCCACCTGAGGTCGCACTCCACCTTGCCAACGCCAGAAACCCCGAGCTCCGACCTCCTTTGCCCGAAAACGATCGCCACCGCGGCGACCTAGCCTCAGCCGAGAGTCAGGCGCCCGTGGACAGCATTCCACAGGCGTTTTCACGGTCCAGCAAGAGAGGCAACAGGAGCGCGATCACCGTGCTGCTCTCCTCCAAGTTTGGAAGCAAACCGTGAAGAATCCACAGACAATTTCCAGTTTTTGCTCCGGCGACCGTAAACCGAGCTTCCGGTACGGTTTCTTTAAATTCTCGCTCTGTGATCTTTCGGAGGTTATCAAATCCTGCACATAGATGCTGGACTAGCCGGCGATCAAGTTCTTTTCTGCATCCGTGGCGTGAAACTGTCTAGGAGTAACGGATTTCGAGCTCGATCGAGGGCGGTCATGGCGGGCACGATCGGTCACACGGTGCCGACCGACTTGCCGCCATCCCTGAACCCTTTTGACACCTTGTCGAGCTTCCTAGAGGTACACTGATGCTGTACGACCGTTTGTTCGAGGTGTTGGCGGGTTAGGATCCACGGTCGACAGTGCCGAACCTCAACCGAGGCCGCGGCACGTCGCCGAGCTATTTCCGGTCACCCCCAGCCCGACCTGACACCACTGGCGTGTTCCTCGACGTCTACAACCCCCTGGCGGCGATTTTCAGACCATGGGAGGTCCGGCAGCGGTGAGCCGGCGAGCCCCGAGTCTGCTCCGGCGAGGTCGGCGGCGCGGGCGCGAGAGAACGGCGGGAGGAAGACGAAGCCGGCTGGCCCACGTGTCAGTGGCTGAAGAATTTAAATCGGGATCGGGTGTGGCTGGGATTAGCTGTGCTGGCGCGCAAATACCCTGTGAGCTCCGGTGTGCCGGACACCTCCGCGCTCGACACGTGTCCCCGCGGGCCCCCGAGAGTTTAAACTTTTTCCCCGATTTTCAGAATTCTTCCAAACTTCAAATCCTTATAACTTTGTCTAGAAAGCTCCAAATCGAGTGAACCAAAATTTTGTTGGATTCAGATTTCCGAGCACTTTCCAGCAAATCAAGTTTCACTTCATGAAAATCCTTATTTCTCCAGAATTAATTCCTCAAAGTTTAAACTGTTAGGAATTTTAACTGGAGAATCCCTTGGAGGAAAATCCTGAAATTTTACTGGGATGTTCACCAAAATATCCCTGAACTACTATAAAAATTTCAGACCCATTTGAGCTCATTTGATCCACCTAATGGTGTGATTAGTGAAACTGTTCCAGAGAAAATAGAAAATGTTCAGAAGCATTTTCAGAATTTTCTCTGAAATTGTTTAGCTCATATCTTTAGCTAGGAACCTCCAAATTAAGTGAGACCAACTCCATTAGAACCCTCTGAAAACCTAGTTTTCAGAAAGTCATAGTTTGTTTCATGAAAATCCTTAGAACAACCTAAAAGCCTTCAATTAAAGTCAAGTACATGATTAATTGTGGAGGGCTCAAATGAGCTTTGCTGCAACTAAAACTTGACCAAGTCTCTGTTTAGGTTGTAACCAAGCCACAGTAAAAGTTCACAGTCATTGGGCTTGTCTAGTAAGAGTTATAGACTTCACAAGATTAAAAGTAAATACAACTACATTTAAATTAATACATGTATTGCTTCTATCATGTAGTCGCTAAGGTCGAGGAGGAACCCGAAGTCCTAGACTTCGTTACTCCGGAGGAACAGCTAGCCTACGACCAAGAGCAGCAAGGCAAGCTCTGGTTTGCATTAACCTTTTACAAATTTTTATCGTTTTGAGCACTTACTTGAGTATTATGATTCTTTGCATTAGAGTCTTGTTTAGAAACCCAATTGCATAGCCAAGAAAACCATGGGTTGGGTTTAGGATGGCAGACCCCGTTAGCTACTGCAATGCTAAGATAGAGTAGGATTCGGTAGAAGTCGAGTAGTTGGAACTACTCGCGAGTATAGGCTAGAGGCACTCGACTCGGGTAGTGATAGCACATGATACACATGGCAAGAAAGATGAGACCGAGCGGAGAGTAAGGGCAGCAGGACTTTTGGGCCTGTGTGCTGTAGCTCCGCTTGTGTCGATTGAGGACCGAGCCGTGTGCGGGCCTGTTGAACAAGCTAGAACAGTACCGAAGACCTACCGGCTATATGGGAACCGGGAAACTGATGTAACTCGGGTAGCTGGGTATTGAGGCATTGCCCGTCATTCAGAGGGTAGGTTGAGAGCTCGAGGTGTAAATCGGCTGGCGGCACAGAGATGCGCGTGCAGAGACCTCTTGCTCGGGACGATGGGACTGGTTCAATATTTGGCTGACGGGCGAAAGGTGGTTGCGTACGGCGTCCGTGATGGTTGTTGTAGGCAACATCGAGTACGGGCATACGTGACGGGTTGTTCGGGTAACCCTGCAGGTGTAAATCGATTATAATCGCCGTCCCTCGCGGTCAGTGAGTACCACTTCTTCACTGTACCGTGACGTAGAAGGAACAGGCTAGTTACATGTTAAAATGTTGCTGATTGAAAGATGGACTTGATTGCTAATGAATTGCTGTAGTTTAGAGCTAACTAAAGTTCTTTTCAACTTTGGGCAATGTACATGAGAGAAATGCATTTCTTGTTTGATTGCGGCTCTCTCATGTGCCTTAGCGTAAGGTCCTCCACAACCTGCTGCTAAAACTTGAAAGTAAGGTTCTACTAATTAGGCCAGTCCTTGCAAATGATTTTTACCACATGTAACCCATCACCCCTCATGTAGAAGTTCCATGTTTAGCTGAGACGGGTCAGACTTGCTGAGCCTTCGTGCTCACTGCTTGTGTTTGAAGCTTTTGCAGGGTTCTATGAGGAAGGGACTTCCGAGGAAGAGACGGAACCCCAGGAGGGGAACCCCGTCGAGTGGGAGTCGTGCACACCGCAGAGTTAGTGTGCGTGTGTGCTAGCAAGGACACGTTCAAGGGCTGAACGTGCACTTGATGCGTAGTCTACGCCCGTGAGTGTAGACCGAACTTATTTTGTTGTAAACATGTTCATAAACTTGTTTATGTAATAAAATTTTGCTTCCGCTTTGTACCTTTGATGTGTGTTATACGGTGCTGTGCAATGCAGCACCCCTCAGCGTGATCCTGGCTCGACAAGACCGTTGGGGTCGTGTCAGCGTTGGTATCAGAGCTCGCTTGAGGTTTAACGCACTACAAAGGTCATCTTTTTCAAAAATCCAGTGAGGAACGAGTTAGTAGCCCATATAAGGATGTTATTAGCATATAGAAAGTGGCATATTAACTTATTTGATTATGTCAGAAAATCGTGCATCTCGGGACGTGCATGTCTTGGGGGGTGCACGTAAGCGCTGTCCACCAGTGCGCACAAGCTGAAGGGTGGAGCCCCACGGGTGGCAGGTAACCCGACCCGCTTTAGTATCCTCTACGACTCTTAATGTCGTTTGGGGTATTCGAGCAACGTCTGTCCCTGGTGTGCGTGGTGCAACTTGGGAGACCCTGTCACGTGGTCTGAAACGTGAACACGTAACTCAAGGCGTGTTTGACTTGAGAACATCCGGGCGAGTGATGACGGCCGGTTGTACGAACTGTATGGATTGGGGGCTCGGTGTGCAGCCGAGTCTGACGATTGTTTGAGTTTCTGCAGGTAGCCTGACCATGAAACGGTAGACGTGTAGCATCCGTGTGCGAGAGACGTTTAGTGCCACTGAAATAACGAAGCCGGCTAAGTCCGGTATAGGTTTTTCTTTGTGAGGACGTAGTACCGACATAATCTGGTGACGCATCGACGTCACACCCCATTAAATGAACAACTTCATTTAAAACTTGAAGGTTTTGATCCAAAGTAGTAAAACATGATGTAACTCCTTCCCTTGAACAGGATATTCAAAGTTAACAAGTTTTCAACTTATAGGTGGTTAAGGACAGAGCACTCTGTGTTCAGCTGAATCAAGGCTGAAGTTAATCAGATGTTAGAAGTTGAGTTCTTTCGAGGTTGGGGGTCATATGACACATTTCTGGAAATCTTTGGAAAAGCTTTACAACTTTTCTGTTGAGGTCGAGAGGTGTTTCATCCCTCAACCAATCGAAAAATGCAGTAGAGTTGAAACTGTCCAGAAAACAGGACAGAGTAAGACTCTCTGTAAACTCTCTGTAAATTGAGTATAACTTCCGGCATAAAAATCCAAAAATAGAAAATGAAGTAGTTCTGGAAAGCGTATGAGATGGGTTACAACTTTGTAACAGAAAGTTTTGTCATATTAGGAACAGAATTAACTGGAATTCTTGGATCTACTCAGTACCTAAAGCAGGGAGGTGCTGTCCAATTTTCTCCAGAAATTCTGTTAACTTTGACATCTCATAACTTTTGAACCAGGACAGATATTAGGCCAAGCAAATACTTTCTGGAAAGCTATTAAAGTTAGATTTAACTTTGATGTTAATCCCCAGAACTGGTTTTGCTTTTAGCATGGCCTAAATCAGGTTGATATGGAAACTGGTCAGGGCTGTCATGGGAACAGCAGATCAGCAGTCAAATTTGTTTAAAATTTGAACTGTGTTTCCAAGTTTTATGGGTTCAATGACATGTCTTATGTTATAACTCAGTGGTTTACTGTTTAAATAAATATTTGGCATTTCTCAAATATATTTTTACAGATGACAGCAGATAAGCAGTTGGAGAACGGGTGGGTGGTGTCCCACTGTTCTCACCGTAGCGGCTACCCGGAAGCATTGTGGCAAATGCTCCAATATTTCGGGTACAACCAGATGCCACAGTACTTTGCCAAGGAAGAAGGCAAAGAGGGGAACAAGACGTGGACGATCCATGTCGAAGTCCTTGCAGGACCTACGCCACCCGGTTGGGTGCCGTTCACCGTCCTCCGAGTTGTGCACTTGAACTTAGGAGTGCACGAGTCTCACTCATTATTTCTGGACAGTCCAGAAATAAAACTTCCAAGTGTCTATCAAGCCACAACCATCAGATTGGAAGATATTTCAGTGGTCTGAGAGTTCCCTGATGTATTCCCGGATGATTTGCCGGGGATGCCACCCGATAGAGAGGTGGAGTTCAAGATTGAACTTGCACCGGGAACCATGCCAATATCCCGAAGGCCGTACAAGATGGTGCCCAAGGAGTTGGCTGAACTGAAGACTCAGCTCACGGACCTTCTGGAGAAGGGTTTTATTAGGCCGAGCTCCTCGCCATGGGGCTGTTCGGCATTATTTGTCAAGAAGAAGGATGAGACGTTACGGCTTTGCGTGGACTATCGTCCATTAAATGCCGTAACCATCAAGAACAAGTACCCGATGCCACGGATCGACATGTTGTTTGATCAGTTGGTCGAAGCAAAGATCTTTTCCGAGATGGACTTAAGATCCGGGTACCATCAGATTAAGATAAGGGCTGAGGACATTCCAATGACGGCTTTCTCGACGAGGTACAGACTTTATGAGTACCTGGTCATGTCCTTCTGCCTCACCAATGCTCCAGCTCACTTCATGTACTTAATGAACTTGGTATTCATGCCGGAGCTGGACAAGTTTGTCGTGGTCTTCATCGACGACATCCTGGTATATTCCAAGTCGGAGGAAGATCACAAGAAGCATCTTCGTATAGTCTTGCAACGGCTGCGGGATCACAAGCTATACGCGGAATTCAGCAAATGCGAGTTCTGGATATTGCAAGTGCCTTTCCTCGGGCATATCATCTCAGCGGAGGGTATCGCTGTAGACCCGAGCAAGATCACTCAAGTGCTGAATTGGAAATCCCCGAGAACTGTTCACGAGGTACGGAGTTTCCTCGGACTCGCAGGATATTATCGGAGGTTCATTCCGAACTTCTCGAAGATTGCCAAGCCAATGACAGAGCTGCTGAAGAAGGCTACCAAATATGTTTGGAGTCCAGCATGTGAAGCAGCATTCAAGGATTTAGTCAAGCACCTGACATCAGCACCGGTTTTGGCGCAGCCAGACACAACAAAACCGTTCGATGTGTACTGCGATGCATCCGGCATTGGGCTCGGATGTGTGCTGATGCAAGACCGAAGGGTGGTCGCGCATGGATCACGGCAGCTTAGAAACCATGAGCAAAACTATCCAACTCACGACTTGGAGCTCGCTGCCGTGGTACTTGCACTAAAAATGTGGAGGCACTACCTACTCGGTAACCTCGTACATCTATATACCGACCACAAAAGCCTCAAGTACATATTCACTCAGAAGGAGTTGAACATGAGGCAGCGAAGATGGTTAGAATTGATAAAGGATTACGAAATAGAGATCCATTATCATCCGGGCAAGGCAAACGTAGTGGCAGATGCGCTGAGCCACAAGTCACACGTCAATAATCTGACCATCACACTGTTGGAAGAGAGCGAACCACCACTACATGTGATTCCACACGGAGCTCTCTACAACCTAGCTTTGATCCCCACCATCCGTGAAGAGATAGAGGCAGCCCAGAAGAATGACAAGGGCATGTCACATTTGCGGAGACGTGTAGACAGTGGGGAGTTGAAATGTTTCCGGAAGGACGGAGACGGCGTCCTATGGTTCAAGGACCGGATCGTCGTACCCCGTAACCTGGAATTACGGAAGAAAATCTTTGATGAGGCTCACTTGTCAAAGTTTTCTATTCACCCCGGCAGCAACAAGATGTATCAAGAACTCAGGAGCAAGTTTTGGTGGACACGGATGAAGCGGGAGACTGCAAAATACGTGTCCGAGTGTGATACATGTCGAAGGGTGAAGGCAGACCATATGCGGAAACCGGGACTGCTGCAACCACTGGGCATTCCTGCCTGGAAATGGGAGGCTGTGAGCATGGATTTCATCGTCGGTTTACCCACCACCTTGCAGAAACATGATTCTGTGTGGGTGATCGTCAATCGGCTCAACAAAGTTGCCCATTTCATCCCGGTCAACACCAACTACAACGCCAAGAAGTACGCTGAACTGTACATCTCACGGATCCTATGCTTGTACGGCGTACCCCGTACCATCATATCGGATCGGGGCACTTTATTTGTGTCCCGTTTTTGGGAGCAGCTGCACGCTGCCTTGGGGACGAAGCTGATCCGTAGTTCAGCATACCACCCGCAGACGGATGGACAAACGGAGCGGGTAAATCAGATCCTAGAAGACATGCTACGAGCTTGCGCTATCAACCATGGCAAGAATTGGGATGATCACTTGCCGTTAGCCGAGTTCTCGTACAATAATGGGTACCAAGCCAGCATCAAGATGGCACCTTACGAGGCGCTATACGGTAGGAAGTGCCGCACACCATTGAACTGGTGTGAGTCTGGCGAAAGGGTTACCTTCGGGATTGACCTTGTCAACAACGCGGAAGAAAAGGTTCGACTGATTCAAGCGAACCTAAAAGCCGCCCAATCCCGGCAGAAACAATATGCGGACCGGAGAAGACGCCCATTACAATTCAAAGTAGGGGATCACGTATACCTACGTGTGTCTCCAATGAAGGGCGTAAACAGATTTGGGGTGAGAGGAAAGTTGGCACCCCGATTCATTGGTCCATTCCAGATTACCGAAAGATGTGGATCAGTGGCATACCGGCTGAAATTACCAGAAGCACTTTCCGATGTGCACGACGTCTTTCACATTTCCCAGCTGAGGAAGTGTCTCAAGCTATCAACTACCGTTCAGCTGGAAGATATTGAAGAACTGCAACCGGATCTCACCTATCGAGAGGAACCGGTGCAGATTATTGATGAAAAGGCACGAACCACACGCAACCGTACGTTGTGGTTCTACAAGGTTCTATGGAGTAATCACTCCATGGACGAAGCGACATGGGAGAGCGAAGGATTTCTTCGCACTAACTACCCCGACTTTTTCACGTCGCATGTCCGGTAATTTTCCACCGTCCTCTCTCTCATTTTCACCTTATAATCTCGGGACGAGATTCTTTTAAGGGGGGAGGAATGTAAGGGACTCAGTTTTTGACACCTATTTGAAGTGTTCATCACCACACCATACACTTCATTTGAAGTAAGTTGATGAACACAAATGAAGAGCAAGTAACCACCATCAACATGCTCATTAGAGAACAAACTCACATATTGCAAAAGTGGTATTTCCCACATGTGATATTGGTGGGCTGGACATATGAAAACTCCTACACATTGCTAAGGATGTCCATGCCAAGTTTCACCCAAATTCAAAACCATTTTAAGGTCATTTTGGGTATAGTTAGAAAAAGGGCAGTTTGAAACCATATTCAAATTCAAACTGTTTTTATTCCGTGAATTTAAAAGTGGGAGGCATCTTACTCAGCACATTTTTGTGAGCCCACACACCAATTTTCACTCCATTTGGAGTTGATCTTGACATGAGCTAAGTGGGACAAATTCAAACTTTATTTGAATTCAAAACTGAACTTGTGCTGAAATTCATTCAAACCAAACCCAATTTGAATTCTAATCAATTCAAATGGATCATCGGTGAATAATTTGAATCACCAGGGGTATTATGGGGCTCATTGTTTACAACAGTGATTAGGAGTAAATTTCAGAGGTTAAAACCCCGGGTGGGACCCACATGTCATAGAGAGAAAGAGGCAAAACTTGCACACAAAGTCACAGCCTCGGTGGGAAATTCCACTGAGCAGCTGTCGGCTGTGCCACCGAGCAGCTACCGGCGCCACCAGCTGCTTCCCCTCTCCGCGCGCTGGCGCCCAGGACGGCTTGCTCGCGCCCCCACGCGACCGGCACCGCCTCCACGGAGCAGGAGTCGGCCGGCTTTATCTTCTCGCGGGCAAACCCGAGCAGCGGCATTGTTTCTCGCCGCAGCTCTCTGCTCAATCGGGAAAACCAGCAAAATAATCTCCTCCTTCATTCCTGAGCTGCTAGACAGCCACCTGAGGTCGCACTCCACCTTCCTAACGCTAGAAACCCCGAGCTCCGACCTCCTTTGCCCGAAAATGATCGCCACCGCGGCGACCTAGCCTCAGCCGAGAGTCAGGCGCCCGTGGACAGAATTCCACAGGCGTTTTCATGGTCCAGCAAGAGAGGCAACAGGAGCGCGTGATCACCGTGCTGCTCTCCTCCAAGTTTGGAAGCAAACCGTGAAGAATCCACAGAGAAGTTCCAGTTTTTGCTCCGGCGACCGTAAACCGAGCTTCCGGTACGGTTTCTTTAAATTCTCGCTCTATGATCTTTCGGAGGTTATCAAATTCTGCACATAGACGCTGGACTAGCCGGCGATCAAGTTCTTTTCTGCATCCGTGGCGTGAAACTGTCTAGGAGTAACGGACTTCGAGCTCGATCGAGGGCGGTCATGGCGGGCACGATCGGTCACACGGTGCTGACCGACTTGCCGCCATCCATGAACCCTTTTGACACCTTGTCGAGCTTCCTAGAGGTTTCACTGATGCTGTACGACAGTTTGTTCGAGGTGTTGGCGGGTTAGGACCCACGGTCGACAGTGCCGAACCTCAACCGAGGCCGCGGCACGTCGCCGAGCTATTTCCGGTCACCCCCAGCCCGACCTGACACCACCGGCGTGTTCCTCGACGTCGACAACCCCCTGGCGGCGAGTTTCAGACCATGGGAGGTCCGGCAGCGGTGAGCCGGCGAACTCCGAGTCTGCTCCGGCGAGGTCGGCGGCGCGGGCGCGAGAGAACGGCGGGAGGAAGATGAAGCCGGCTGGCCCACGTGTCAGCGGCTGAAGAATTTAAATCGGGATCGGGTGTGGCCGGGATTAGCTGTGCTGGCGCGCAAATACCCTGTGAGCTCCGGTGTGCCGGACACCTCCGCGCTCGACACGTGTCCCCGCGGGCCCCCGAGAGTTTAAACTTTTTCCCTGATTTTCAGAATTCTTCCAAACTTCAAATCCTCATAACTTTGTCTAGAAAGCTCCAAATCGAGTGAACCAAAATTTTGTTGGATTCAGCTTTCCGAGCACTTTCCAGCAAATCAAGTTTCACTTCATGAAAATCCTTATTTCTCCAGAATTAATTCCTCAAAATTTAAACTGTTAGGAATTTTAACTGGAGAATCCCTTGGAGGAAAATCCTGAAATTTTGCTGGGTTGTTTACCAAAATATCCCCGAACTACTACAAAAATTTCAGACCCATTTGAGCTCATTTGATCCACCTAATGGTGTGATTAGTGAAACTGTTCCAGAGAAAATAGAAAATGTTCACAAACATTTTCAGAATTTTCTCTGAAATTGTTTAGCTCATATCTTTAGTTAGGAACCTCCAAATTAAGTGAGACCCACTCCATTAGAACCCTATGAAAACCTAGTTTTCAGAAAGTCATAGTTTGTTTCATGAAAATCCTCAGAACAACCTAAAAGCCTTCAATTAAAGTCAAGTACATGATTAATTGTGGAGGGCTCAAATGAGCTTTGCTGCAACTAAAACTTGACCAAGTCTCTGTTTAGATTGTAACCAAGCCACAGTAAAAGTTTCACAGTCATTGGGCTCGTCTAGTAAGAGTTATGGACTTCACAAGATTAAAAGTAAATACAACTGCATTTAAATTAATACATGTATTGCTTCTATCATGTAGTCGCTAACGTCGAGGAGGAACCCGAAGTCCTAGACTTCATTACTCTGGAGGAACAGCTAGCCTACGACCAAGAGCAGCAAGGCAAGCTCCGGTTTGCATTAACCTTTTACAAATTTTTATTGTTTTGAGCACTTACTTGAGTATTATAATTCTTTGCATTAGAGTCTTGTTTGGAAACCCAATTGCATAGCCAAGAAAACCATGGGTTGGGTTTAGAATGGCAGACCTCGTTAGCTACTGCAATGCTAAGATAGAGTAGGATTCGGTACAAGTCGAGTAGTTGGAACTACTCGCGAGCATAGGCTAGAGGCACTCGACTCGGGTAGTGATAGCACATGATACACATGGCAAGAAAGATGAGACCGAGCGGAGAGTAAGGGCAGCAAGACTTTGGGGCCTGTGTGCTGTAGCTCTGCTTGTGTCGATTGAGGACCGAGCCGTGTGCGGGCCTGTTGAACAAGCTAGAACAGTACCGAAGACCTACCGGCTATATGGGAACCGGGAAACTGATGTAACTCGGGTAGCTGGGTATTGAGGCATTGCCCGTCGTTCAGAGGGTAGGTTGAGAGCTCGAGGTGTAAATCGGCTGGCGGCACGGAGATGCGCGTGCAGAGACCTCTTGCTCGGGACAATGGGACCGGTTCAATTTGGCTGACGGGTGAAAGGTGGTTGCGTACGGCGTCCGTGATGGTTGTTGTAGGCAACATCGAGTACGGGCGTACGTGACGGGTTGTTGGGGTAACCCTGCAGGTGTAAATCGATTATAATCGCCGTCCCTCGCGGTCAGTGAGTACCACTTGTTCACTGTACCGTGACGTAGAAGGAACAGGGTAGTTACATGTTAAAATGTTGCTGATTGAAAGATGGACTTGATTGCTAATGAATTGCTGTAGTTTGGAGCTAACTAAAGTTCTTTTCAACTTTGGGCAAAGTACATGAGAGAAATGCGTTTCTTGTTTGATTGCGGCTCTCTCATGTGCCTTAGCGTAAGGTTCTCCACAACCTGCTGCTAAAACTTGAAAGTAAGGTTCTACTAATTAGGCGAGTCCTTGCAAATGATTTTTACCTCATGTAACCCATCACCCCTCATGTAGAAGTTCCATGTTTAGGTGAGACGGGTCAGACTTGCTGAGCCTTCGTGCTCACTGCTTGTGTTTGAAGCTTTTGCAGGGTTCTATGAGGAAGGGACTCCCGAGGAAGAGACGGAACCCCAGGAGGGGAACCCCGTCGAGTGGGAGTCGTGCACGCCGCAGAGTTAGTGTGCGTGTGTGCTAGCAAGGACACGTTCAAGGGCTGAATGTGCACTTGATGCGTAGTCTACGCCCGTGAGTGTAGACCGAACTTATTTTGTTGTAAACATGTTCATAAACTTGTTTATGTAATAAAATTTTGCTTCCGCTTTGTACCTTTGACGTGTGTTATACGGTGCTGTGCAACGCAGCACCCCTCAGCGTGATCCTGGCTCGACAAGACCGTTGGGGTCGTGTCAGGACTGTATGAATAAACAGTCATGCCTTTTGGGCTAACTAATGCCCCGACATACTTCATGTATCTCATGAACAAGGTATTCATGGAATATCTTGACAAATTTGTGGTTGTTTTCATAGATGACATTCTCGTCTTCTCCAAAGATGAAGAAGAACATGAGAAACATCTAAGGTTGGTGTTGCAAAAGCTGAGAGAACACCAACTATATGCCAAGTTGAGCAAGTGTGAGTTTTGGCTGAAGAGAGTTCCCTTCTTAGGACATATAATCTCGGAGGGAGGAATCTCCGTAGATCCCGCCAAGATCGAGGATGTACAGAAGTGGAAGACCCCTGAGAATGTCGGGGAAGTTCAAAGCTTCTTAGGATTGGCTGGATACTATCGACGGTTTATCGAGGGTTTCTCCAAGATTTCGAGACCCCTCACCAAACTGTTGGAGAAAGGAATCACATTCACATGGACACCGCAGTGCGAGACGAGTTTTCAGGAACTGAAGAAAAGATTGACAACAGCCCCAGTGCTAGTTATGCTAGATATGCAGAAGAACTTTTCGGTGTACTGCGATGCCTCTGGAAACAGGTTGGGATGTGTTCTCATGCAAGAGGGGCATGTCGTGGCTTATGCGTCCCGGCAGCTCCGGAAACACGAGAAGAACTATCCTACGCATGACCTAGAGCTAGCCGCAGTGGTACACGCGTTGAAAATTTGGCGGCATTACTTGATGGGGAAAAGGACAGAGATATATACGGACCATAAGAGCTTAAAGTACATTTTCACACAGCCAGATCTCAACCTCAGACAAAGGAGATGGTTAGAGCTGATCAACGACTTTGATGTGGGCATCAACTATCATCCTGGGAAAGCGAACGTCGTGGCAGATGCTTTAAGCCGGAAGGTGCAGGTCAATGGGTTGAGCTTGAAGGACATGCCTACAGAATTGAAGGAAGAGGTTATAAAACTCAATCTATGTCTGGTGAATAGTGGTGAAGCCATTGCCATGGAAGTGGACTCCACATTAGAGCAAGATATACGCAACGGTCAAAAGACTGATGAGAAGATACAAGAAATCAGAGAACTCATCAAGGATAATAAAGCCCCTGGTTTCAAAGAGGATGAACAAGGTACGGTGTGGCACGGGAAAAGAATTTGTGTGCCTGAAGTGAAGGAGATCCGTGAATTGATTTTAAAGGAGGCTCATGATTCCGACTATTCCATTCATCCTGGGAGTACGAAGATGTACCATGACCTCAAGAGCAGGTATTGGTGGTATGGCATGAAGCGAGATGTCGTGGAACATGTTGCCATATGTGACACATGTCAGTTGGTGAAAGCAGAACATCAACGACCCGCGGGATTATTGCAACCACTCAAAGTGACTGAATGGAAATGGGAAGAAATCAATATGGATTTTCATAGTGGGACTACCCAGGACCCAATCAGGATATGATTCGATATGGGTCATCATCGACAGACTAACCAAGGTAGCTCATTTCATTCCCGTGAAAGAAAGCTACAACGGATCCAAATTGGCAGAGTTGTACATGTCCAGGATCGTGTGTTACCATGGAGTGCCAAAGAAGATAGTGTCAGATCGAGGGACACAGTTCACCTCAAGGTTCTGGCAGAAGTTACATGAAACCATGGGAACTCATCTGAATTTTAGTTCTGCCTATCATCCCCAGACTGACGGACATACGGAAAGAACCAATCAGATCCTTGAGGATATGTTGAGAGCGTGTTGCTCAAGAACAACAGGAGTTGGGATAAGAACTTACCGTATGCAGAGTTCTCCTATAACAACAGCTATAAGGCTAGTATGAAGATGTCAACATTTGAGGCTTTGTATGGGAGGAAGTGCAGAACTCCCCTATTTTGGAACCAAACGGGGGAAAGTAAAGTGTTTGGGCCCGAAGTACTACAAGAAGCCGAGGCGAAAGTGAGGGAAATCCGCAAGAACTTGAGGATAGCATAGACACGACAAAAGAGCTATGCCGATGTACGAAGAAGAGAGCTCGTTTTCAACGTAGGGGACTATGTCTACCTCAAGGTGTCCCCTATCCGAGGACCTCGTCGGTTCAAGGTGAAAGGGAAGTTATCACCTTGATACATCGGACCCTTTCAAGTTCTAGAGAGGAAAGGCGAAGTGGCATATCAACTAGAACTGCCGACTCGCCTATCAGATGTGCATGACGTATTCCATGTGTCACAGCTCAAGAAATGTCTGAGGACGCCTGAAGAGATGTTACCCATGAATGAGGTTGACGTAGCTGAGGATCTGTCTTATGCCGAGCAACCATTCAAGATTTTGGAGGCAATGGAACGCCTCACAAGAAATAAAAGAATTCGGATGTGCAAGGTGCAGTGGAAGCATCACTCAGAAGAGGAAGCCACATGGGAGCGAGAAGACGAACTTAAGGCACAGTTTCCGGAACTGTTTTCCTAGAACCGCTAATCTCGAGGACGAGATTTATTTTAAGGGGGGTAGAGCTGTAACACCCCAAAAACCTGTTAAGAGGGGAATTTAAAAATTTTTGGACGTATTGCATGTGGTCCAGAAATTCACATTTGAATTCAAATTCAAATCAAAACAGAAAAGAAAAAGAAAAATAAAAATAAAAATAAAACCCAACCGGCCAGTGGGCCGAAACCCACCAGCCGGCCAAACATTTCCCGCGCCAGCCCACAGCCGCGCGCTCCCCTCTTTTTCTCACTGACACGCGGGGCCGCCGTCATCTTCTTCCTCGCGCGATCGCGCCAACCGCCGGGACTCCTTCACGCGCCCGAATCCAAACCACCCCGGAAACCGCGTCCCCCAGCCGGAATTCTGGTCCCCGGACGACTCCAGCTCGATCCCAACCGACCGCCGCCCTCCCTCGTCTATATAAGCGCCGACATCGCCCGTTTTTTTCATCCCGATCGACTGTTTTTCCTCCCGGTGAGAACCAGAGCTTCTCCAGCCGTTTTCTCTCGATCCCTGCTCGGATTTTCCGATCTAACGCGTCGATCGTGTTCCACCGCCTCCTGGGAATCACGCAGGTGCAGAAGACTCGGTGGTTTGCGCTCTAGGCACAGCTCCAATGAGCACCGCAGCGGTTCCACCGCGGACCTCGTCGCCGAGCGTCTTCCAGAGCCTCCGAGCTCAAGAAAAACCCCGAGGTGAGATCCCCGACCTCCCCTCTAACGATCTATGCCATGAAATCCCAGTTTTAGGAGGTATAGACGAAGATCCGAAGTTCTCCGGCGAGATCGCCGCCTCCCGCCGCCGCGCGCTGCCGGGCAGCGAGGGCTGGCTCTGGCCAGGGCGACGTGGCCGCTTGTGTGCCGTCTATTTTAAATCGCACGGTAGAATTAAAACCCGCGCGTACCGGTTCGGCGATGTAATCTGAGCCGTCTGTTTTAAACCGGACGGTCCACATCAGCCCCGTGTTATAAAGGCTGGGATTCTTACGCGCTACCCCTAGGGATCTCGGAAAACACTAGCTAGCCCCGGAAACTTCTGATCTAGCCCCTGGAACTTCAGAAATTCATGTAAATTCATTTAAAAATCAGTTTTAGCCCCTGGACTTAATAAAAATTAGGAAAACCCCTCTGTTATGTGTAGTTAGACCCCTGGAAATTTATGAAATAATAGATTAGACCCTGTAGTAGGGTGGATTTACCTTTTTGACCCTATATGATATTAAATTCAGAAAATTGAATATGTGATTAGGATTTAAATTTAAAAAGGTGAGGCAAACACAATGTAAATTCAAATTTAAACTCTCCTAGCGCTTGGAAAACTTTAGAATGAGTTAAAAGTAGATTTTAAGCTGAAATGAATCTGTCTAATTGATTGTTCACATTTATTAGTTATAGGGACACATTTTTAGGTTAGGAAATAATTCTGAAAATTGGTAAAATAAATTTGAATTAGTTCACATCAGAGGAGAATTTCAAAAATATATTATTTAATATTTTAAATCAGAACCTATTCTGTTTAGATGATGTGTCTTACTATTTTCATAATAAAGTTCACATTTAGGCATAGAAAATAAATCTGAAAATATAGGAAAATAGGTATGCGTAACTAGAAAATGATAAATGAAGTCTCCAAATCCAAAGATTTCAGTTTAGGATTTGGTAGAAGATCTGAAAACCCATTTGGAGTAGGAAAATACCTTCCATGCAAACTTGGTAGTTAAGAAGTATATTAATTAAATATAAAGAATTTATTCAAATTGAAAATTCATATATAGTGTGCAAACAGAAATCTGAAATACAAAAGTTAGAAATCATATACATATGTTTAAAAGTGCATGAAGGCTAAAAATCAACACAGCTTGAGTAAACACAACACTTAGAAATGTGAATGACTATCATATGTATGTATGTGTGGAGTGAAAGTGTGAACTATGTCTTATGGATTGTTGTTTTCTTTTACTATGTGTGTTGGCATGAGTAGAACCTGCCCCGGAGCAAGTTTTTCCCTTCCAAGATCAGATCTATCCATTCCCAGAGCAGCAGGAAGAAGGCAAGAGTCCTTGACCACTTTGATCCTATGCTAGGATGAGTAGATATAGTTATTTGCATTGTCAATTGAAATATGAAACCCATGCTAGGATGTTTCCCTAGAATTGCATTATCATGTTTCCTTGTAGCTTGGGTTGGGATTTGTTTTATTATGTCATTCACTCATATTACTTGTGCTTAGCCATGCTTAGAATGGGATAATTGGGATATGAGATCACTAGTTTATTTACCATACTCTTGAATGAGATATTATGAGTTATGTAGAGGTAGGGATCGAGGCAAGTTGGATGATTTGGTTGGTGCTGGGTGCACGAGACTCGGGTTTGTGTTTAGTACTTGCCTGGGTCCTAAGGACCGGTTCATGGAGCATGTAACCTGGCTTTACCGTACCAACCACATGCTGAGATGGGGCAGCTTGGCCAATTAATTAGGTGTATCCCCGGCGTAGTATGGGTGTGTTGGATGGTGCGGGGAGTGGGTGTCAGCTGGACTACCATATGAACAGCAAGGCTCAAGAGGGGGCTACTGCAGTGGGGTTGGAGCCTCTTGTATGCTGTTAGGGGTGAAATCTCAGTGGGCCCATGCTCGTCGGGAATCCCTTTGTAAAGGCTTCGTAGTGATCTCCTAGCTACACACCTGGGAAGTATGAATGTGGTTTGTGGCCACTGGCATAATGGAGGTTCTTTTAGTCCACCCGGCAACGGGGGATGAAATCACTACATGTGGGTACAGTGGTGCAAACTCTGTAGAGTCAAAACTGTCATGACAGCCGTGCTCACGGTCAAGAGCGGCTTGGACTTATTCATGATTAGAGGATGATGACTTTGGAAGTTGTGGATGTTAAGCGGGGAGCTTAACATTGGAAATGATGTTATGGTTATTTGATTATGATGATGGGATGGGAGATTGGGACCATTTCACCTGTGTAGTAATGTAGGTGCTTAATAAGCTAAGGTGGTAGGTAATAATTGCGTAGTGCTTTAACCATGAGTTCAACCTCTCCTTGCTCTAGCCATGCATGACGTAACTTTCCCACACTTGCTGAGTACCCACGGTACTCAAACTTGCATATTTGTTGGTTTAAATTGCTGCTTAGGTCAAGGGGATGATGTGGTGTTCAATGACCAAGACTTCGGACCCGAAGAAGGATTCTAGGTTCATGGAGTCCCCCGGGCAACGCCTGTGACGGAGCCCACAAGAATAATATTCCGCTGCAGCTTTACTTACGTGTCATGAACTATTTATCGTCCATCGAGACGTATGCTATGTAAGACTTATTTATATTCGACACCTGGCTTGTAATAAATGATGCTTCACTATTTGTCATCACATGTATGAGAAAATGATCCTGGCATACATGTGATTTTCACTCGGTTGTTCTTCGGAGAAACCGAGTGTGACAGGTGAGACCCCCAGACCCTCCTCCATCGAATCATGCCTAGAAAGTGAAGCTTTAGGGTGGTTAGACGTGTTTTTCGCGAAACACCGGCGAGATCGCCGGCGAACTTCGCCACACGCCGCCACGCACGGGGTAGAGCTCCGGTCAGAGCGACGCGGCACGCTGAGGCACATTCGTTTTAAATCGGACGGCCGGAAACAGAAGCCCGCGTACCCCTTCGATGATTTAATCTAGGCCGCACTCTTTAGATCCTACGGTCCAAATCGAACCAGCCGTTTCCTGCCTGAGCAAATTGCGGGCAACCCCCTGGGATTGCGAGAAAAGAGAATCTAGCACCGGATTCTTCTGTTCTACCCCCTGGACCCTCTGGAAATTATGCAAACGCGTCTAAATAATAGTTTTAGCCCCTGGATTTAATGGAAATTAGGAAAACCTTTCTGTATTTGATATATTGACCCCTGAGCTTTATGGAAAATATAATTTTGGACCCCCAAGCTGTAACACCATCAATTTCATATTCATGCATTGCATATAGAAAACATTATAAAAGAAATAGAAATGGTAAAGAATCATAAAAATAGGAGAAAGATAGCTGAAAAGAGCCAATTCCAATTCGCCGAGGAGCGCTATCGACACTTCCCGCGGCCCGCTGGCCACGTGGCATCTTCGGAGCTCATCCCTGCGGAGGGGGTGAGGTCCAGCACTGCTGGTCACGTGGCAGGCTCGGACCTTGCCTCTGAGGAAGGGGCGAGGTCCGGCCCCACTGGACACGTGTCGCCTTTGGAGCCTATCTCTGTGGAGAAGCAAAGCTCAGCCCCGCGGGACACGTGTTGACCTTGGAGCTAGTCTCTGCAGAGAAGCGAGGCCCAGCTCCGCGGGACACGTGTCGCTCACGGAGCTCACCCCTGTGGAAGGGATGAGGTCCAGCCCCGCCAGGCACGTGTCGACTTCAGAACTCACCCCTGCGGAAGGGATGAGGCCCGACCCCGCTGGACACGTTCCACCCTCGGAGCTCGCCTCAAAGAGGTCCGGCCCCGCTGGACACATGTCGTCCTCGGAGCTCACCTCCGAGGAGATGGGATGTTCGACGCTGCTGGACACGTGTCGTTCTCGGAGCTTGTCTCTGAGGAGAAAGGAGGTCCGGTGCTGCTGGACACGTGGCACTCTCGGAGCCCACCTCTGAGATGAGGGGAGGTTCGGCATTGACATGTGGCGCCCCAGAGCTCACCTATGAGGGAGAGGGAGGTCCCGCCCGCTAGACACGTGGTGCACCCGGAGCTCGCCTCTGAGGAGAAGGGAGGTCCCGCCCGCCAGACACGTGGCGCACCCGGAGCTCGCCTCTGAGGAAAAGAGAGGACAGGCCCCCGCTGGACACGTTGCGCCTCCGGAGCTCACCCTGCGTAGGTGACGAGATCCTTAAGCGGTTTTTCTCCTGTGCGCGCGGGAATACCTGGTACCGAGGAAACCGACACGATTTCCACGTTGCTGCCGCACCAAATCAATTGGAGATAAGTTGTTAAGATCCAAAACAAATTGAATAGGACTCTTATTTGAAATCCAATCAGAGTAGGACTCTTCTTTTCCTTTTATAAATAGAACACAAAAACCCCCTTGGCCATAACACCATTCCCAAGTCGACAACTTAGAGGCCCTAGCTCCCAACTCGCCGAGTTGAACCCCCTACCGGAGTTCAGTCGCCGAGCCCTACCGGTGAGCCCACCGACGAGCGCCGTCGCGCCTCACCGTCACTGCTGCCATTGCTAGGAGGAAGGCCCCGCCACCAAAGAGAAGTGAGGTAGGTCTTCATACCCATCTTACGACCTCGTTGCGGTTTCTTCGCATCTGTTTTCTTCGTTCCCTTCGAACAGAAGCTGTTTCGTGTGGACAGATCACGTGTTGATCGATTTTTGACGGTGGAATCGATCTAGATCTTGAGTCAAGATCATCACCACGTCCACACTTGATCCTTACACCCTTGCTCACCGTAAAACCCATGCAAGCCCAGTAAAACATGCAAGAACACGTACAAACTGGTCTAATAAAACAGCATCATAGGATTTGCACTATTGCATCCTGAGTAAAGTTTGTGCACGATGTTTGATTGCTATAATTTTGTATGTGCATGGTCGTGAGTAGAAGGACAAGATCAGGAAGCCATCTACGAAGAACTACAGCACCGAGACTTCGGGACACGTGAGCAACAAGAGCCCCAGGAGCAAGGCAAGTGCCCCTTGACCATATTGATCCCATGTTTTGAAAACTGTTTTGTTTGCGAAAATGTGTATGCTTGAGTCAACTTGATGGGAAACCCTTTTATAGGAGTTTACTAGTTTTGTTAACCATCCTTGTCGCCGGGAAAGTTGATGAGTCGGGTATGGTCATTTTTTCTTTTTGCTTCGCTTAAGCTACGGGATACGGGAAGGCAAAGTAGAACATGTCTAGCTACATCACTCATATTAATAATAATAATGAGAACTTGATGATGATAATGAGCATAGAATCGGGGGAGATCTAGGCAAGCTTGGTTCGTGGATGTAGTAGAATTAGATGGTGGTTTACTTGCCGTAGATCTAAGGACCGGTTCATGCCAGCACATGCAAGGAAAACAGTGCCACCACAAGGCCAAATATGGGTGCGACTTAGCTGACTAATTAGGTAAGTTGCTAGATTGTTGTGAGACCTATGTGTGCTGAATACATTGGCAATTAGGATAAAAGTTAGCATTAACATTCAAAGTTTTGAATATTGCCAAAACATTCTTCTGTGGCAAGGTCCGACAAGTTCTTTGTTAGGTCCGCCAAGTGTTGGCAAGGTCCGACGCAAGGTCCGGAGAGCTCCTGCAAGGTCCGGAGAGCTTCTGTGAGGTCCGGAGCTTGTTTTTAGGGAGCTCCTGTGAAGTTCAACTCGTAGAACTGCAGCGTCTTGTTTTTGCTTTTAACTCACAATGTTTCAAACTTGCTTTATGGGAAGGTTTGCTTAGTATTAATTTGCTAAGTTTTTGGTGTGTTTTGGTGGTTATGGCTGTTATCATTTGATATGGTTTGCAACATGCTTATGTGACGTGCTCATGTAAGGTGTTGTGGTTTTCGAACAAACGTGAGTCAAGTCGAGGACTTGTAAAAAGGGCATACCCAGTGCTGAAAGCTCCCACACGTTGTGGGGTCTGGGGAAGGGAATTTCTAGGCAGCCTTCCCCTTGCTTATTTTGCAAGGAGGCTGATTCGAACCCAGGACCTCCAGGACACAAGTGGAGAGACTCTACCACTGCACCAGGCTTGCCCTTCAAGTCGAGGACTTGTGCTCGGAAGAATTGGTTGTTTATTCATGTGCAGGTGTTGCTTGAGTTCAAGACATGGCTGGTGACGGGATCCTTGGACTAGTCTCAGGGAGGAGATGAGGTTCCAACAACCAAGTTCGGGAGGAGCTGTGGTTGAGTTGATCGGGAGGTCGCGCAGCATATTTGGATCAAGGGCAGTGCATATGAAGGTTGCGTGTACGTCGTTGGAAGGTGGTTGCACATGTGCAAGGAGTGCATGGACGTGGCAACATTGTTCCAAGGCGTGATGAAGAGAAGTGGACGTAAAGAATTGGTCGGAAAGGTCCAACCGACTAGGTTATGGACTCAGGTTGCGGCTGAGTCGTGTTTGACTCAAATATGGAAAGTTTTGAGTTGGTTATGATAGGATTTCGTGTGGGTCACGAATTTGAGTTGTTTTAGGAATGTTTGGGACGTTCCTAAGGTGTTTGGAAGTCTTAAGATTGCTTCTATCTGCGTATAGAAGAGTCTTGAGCTGTATTGGAAAGTTACAGTTTGAATCCAAGTAGGAGTAGGAGTCCTAGTTTGAATTGGATTGGCCATAGAGCTGGTTATATAAGCAAGGGAAGCCAGAGCTCGTGGTGCACGACTTTGGGCTGTTCCTCTTGTGTTTCTATTGAATAAAGTTCATAGTTTCGAGGAGATTTTGTGCCTTGCTCGTCCGACTTGTTTTTCGTCAAGTCTTTCTCGCTGAGTTTCTGGACAGACCGACGTTGCTTCGGTGTTTCGTTCATAACTCGAGTTTTACAGATCCGATTGACGTGATTCTTTTTGGGTTATCTTCACAACTCAATTATATATCATTTGTGAAATTTTCACGAGCTTCAGATCTGTAGTTTTTGAGATACACGAGTTTCTTTGCAGCGTTGCAGATCTGTTTTATATCGGGTAGAACAGATTGATCTTCGTTTAATGTTTTGATCGTATCTCAAGTTTTACTTCGTGTTTTCAAGTGATTCTTGTTGAATTAGATCTGTGACTTGATTATCTACCTCTGTACTTGATTTTTCACGGTTTAAAACGTTTGAAAACACTTGCACACACAGTTTTTTAACCGATTGATTTTTTGCTGAGGGGTTTTTGTTGTTTCCGCTACGAAAAGTTTTAATCTACCATTCACCCCCCTCTGGTAGCTTTTCACGTGCTCTTCGCTCCTACAATTGGTATCAGAGCCAAGGTGCTCTAATCTTTGTGATTTGCATGTGTTTTGACTAACCATCATGGAGAAGTACTCCGCAAAACCTTGTGTGTTCAATGGCATCGATTTTCAGGTTTGGAAGGCGCAAATGGAGGCCTACATACAGGCGCAAGGCTTCGCCATATGGGAAAAGGTCTACCGGAACTTCGATGTACCACCAAACGATCAAGTTACGGCTGTGAACATGAGAGATGTTGACAACAATAACAAGGCTCGCAACTTGATCATCCAAGGATTGACTCAAAGCGACTTCGACCGTGTTGCACATCTCCGATCTGCATATGATGTTTGGAAAGCTCTTTGTGACTACCATGAAGGATCCAATACGATCAAGGAGGTAAGGCAAGATATGTTCAAGAAAGAATACATGCGTTTTGAGATGCAACCCGGTGAGTCAATTGACGACCTTTTTGCTCGCTTTAATAAAATTCTCAGCAACTTGCGTAGTGTCAATGTTAACTTTTCAGATGCTGAAAATGCTAGACAATTGTTAGGAGCATTAGATATGTCAATTTGGGAGATGAAAGTTACATCTATTCGTGAATCTACTGTCATGAGTTCTCTTACTTTAGACGTGCTTTATTCTAAATTGAAAACTCATGAAATTGACATCATCTCACGTAAAAACCCCAACAAGTCTATTGCATTTGTTTCGCAACGTGACATGTCTAGTTCTAGTCAATCATCATCTAGTGGTGCACTCTCTTTGCTGTCCTCTCTAACCCTTGAACAGATTGAAGAGTTTCCAGAGGAGGAGCTTGCACTCATCTCTACTCGGTTCTCAAAAGCATTGCAAAATGTAAGAACTAGAAGGAGAGGAAGCTCCGGACCTCAACGATGTTTTGAATGCGGTAAGATAGGACATTTTCGTACGGAGTGCCCTAACCTTTCAGGTCCGACTTCACGTGAAGAAAAGCAAACAAGGCCGAAGAAATCGTTTGCAAAGAATAAGAAGAAGAAAGATTTATCAATGCGCAACATAGTGCATAGTATGATCTCTGCACTTCAAGATTTCGGCTCAAGTGATGTGGACACCGGTAGTGATGAAGATGAAGAAGCTATGGCAAATATGTGCTGCATGGCGAGCAAGTCAAGTTCAAGCTCCGAGGAGGCAGAACACAACAGCGACGATGAAGAGGTATGTCCCACTTGCGAAGAAATGTGTGATGCTATTTCTCGTGCCACTGATATATTAAAGAAAAAGGATAAAAAACTTAGGAACAATGCTGTTAAAATTGAATCACTAGAATCTGAAATTAATCGTTTAAAAACTTTGATTCCTAGTGATGATTCTTGTTCCTCATGTGATTTAATTTATGAACAATTATCCTCTTTAAGAAGTGCACACGCATCTACACTTGATAAACTTGAACTTGAAATTGAAAAGAACAAAGAGCTTGCTGCACTTAATGATAAAAATTTGAAAGATGCTTGTTGTTCTACAATTGATTTGCATTGTTCTTCATGTGATGATCTGAATAAGAAACTAAATGATGCTATGAATGAGATTTCTATTTTGAACAATGCTTTACGTGTGCATGAAGTTAAATATTATTCAAATTGTAAACTAAAAGGAAAAACTTCATGTGAAAACTGCTTTGATCTGTCCAATAAACATGATGACATGCATAGGACACTAGATCGATTTTCTAATGCAAATAAGAACCTAAACTTGCTGCTGAATTCTTCCAAGTCTTGTAATGATAAAACTGGTTTAGGTTTTAATTCTCATGCTCATGCTAAGGCACACCCACCTAAAGTTGTAAAGTCATTAGGAAGCGGTTTGATTCAAACAGCTCCTAGACAAAAAGAGGTGATTTTCAAATCTGCAGGAGTACTGTCCCATTCGGGTTCTAAAAAACGTGTTGCTTGCTCATCTAGACATGATAATAAGGTTATTTTTCATTGTACCTACTGTGGTAGAGATGGTCATGTCATGGATTTTCGTTATAGACTAGCTAAACACGATAAGAAACAAAGAATACTTGCTAGATCACATAACAACCAAGCAAAATCTGCTAGACTGAATGTTCGGAGCTTGCAACCTGCTGTAATGAGTCAAAAACTTGCTCCCGGACCTACTGTTTTTTGTGCTACATATAACACATATTCTAAGTCAGTAGTTGGGAACAAAAATTTTCGATGTTTGGCTCATAAACCTGCTGTACCTTCTCAGCTTTCGCGTGATATTCCTGCTGGACGTCGTGTGACTCAGTACTGGATTCCTAAAAGTCTTTTAACTAACCCCAGTATTGAGTCATCGACGTTTTGAGGAAGGAGAACATTTGGATTGTGGATTCAGGTTGCTCACGCCACATGACCGGTAACAAAGAATGGTTCTCCTCTCTCTCTTTTGTGTCACGTGTAGAAAATGTTACTTTTGCCGATAACTCTTGTACTCCCATAATTGCTAAAGGTTCGGTTAGAGTAAACAATCTCTACACTTTGAAAGATGTGGAACTTGTTAAAAATTTGAAATACAACTTGCTTTCGGTTTCACAATTGCTAGATGAAAATCTAGAGGTTAGCTTTGCTAAAAATTGCTGCAAGGTTGTAGATTCAAAAGGTGAGCTTTTGTTTAACATGTCTAATTTTGGAAGAGTTTTTAAAGCTGATTTTGATTTGTCAACTTCTAAGCATCGGTGTCTAGTTGCTAATGATACAAAGGATCTATATTTTTGGCATCGTAGACTTGGTCACATAGGCTTTGATCATCTCACTCGTGTTAGTGCTCTCGATCGCATACGTGGGCTGCCGAAGATTAAAAAGGACAATGATATTGTGTGCTCTTCTTGTAGACATGCTAAGTTTGTTGCAGGTTCACATGCTCCTCTCACAATGACCATGACAGCTGAACCGGGACAACTTTTACATCTTGACACAGTAGGTCCGGCACGTGTTCAATCCTTCGGAGGTAAATGGTATGTGCTTGTGCTTGTGCTTGTTGATGATTATTCCAGATATTCTTGGGTTTATTTTATGGCATCTAAGAATGAAGCTTTTAGTCATTTTAGAACTTTATTTCTTAGGTTATCTATTGATCACCCAGGATCATTAAAAGCAATTAGAAGTGATAACGGAACTGAATTTAAAAACCAATCCTTTGATCACTTTTGTGCTGAAAATGGAATAGATCATCAATACTCTTCACCCTATGTACCACAACAAAATGGTGTCGTAGAAAGAAAGAACAGGACCTTAGTTGAGATGGCTAGGACTATGCTTGATGAATATCAAACTCCTAGGAAATTTTGGGTTGATGCAATTGCAACCGCTTGTTATGTCTCAAATCGTGTTTTCTTGCGTGCTAAGCTTGGAAAAACCCCATATGAGCTCCGGTTTGGACATAGGCCTAGTGTTACACACTTTAGGGTTTTTGGTTGCAAATGCTTTGTTAAGAAACATGGTAATCTTGATAAATTTGAAGCTAGATCTGTTGATGGCATGTTTGTTGGTTATCTATCTCATACTAGAGGCTACCGTGTGCTTTTACTTGACACTAACAAAATTGTGGAGACTTGCGAGGTTTCTTTTGATGAAGCTAGCCCAAGTACTAGCTCCGATATTGCAGGTCCGGATCCATATCCGCAGGGGGAGAGTATTTTTATTGAAGAAGATGAAGAAGTGGTGCTGCTGCCCGAAAACTCGGAAGTAAATAACGATCAAGCTGCTGATTTTGCACCACAACCAGCACCAACAGTCACTACTGCTGGTTCGGACCTTCCTCGATCAACAAGCTCTCCTAATCAAAGGTCCGAACATGAAGAAGAAGGTGATTGTGAAGTGTCTACTCCCCTCCGAGTACTCAAAAGTCATCCTCCACAACAAATCATTGGAAGCTTGCATGAACGAGTCACTCTCAGGCTCATTCTGCTTTTGTTCCTTCTTTTGAATCCAAGGATATATCACACGCACTCACTAATGAATCTTGGATTAATGCCATGCAAGAAGAGTTAGAAAATTTTGAAAGAAATAATGTTTGGAAACTTGTACCTCCACCTCAAGGTCACACATTAATTGGAACTAAATGGGTATTTAAAAATAAGCAAAGTGAGGATGGGGTTGCGGTTAGGAATAAAGCTAGGTTGGTTGCTCAAGGTTTCACTCAAATTGAAGGTCTAGATTTTGATGAAACATTTGCTCCTGTTGCTAGATTAGAAGCTATAAGAATTTTATTAGCATTTGCTGCATCTAAAGGTTTCAAGTTATATCAAATGGATGTTAAAAGTGCTTTTCTTAATGGCTACATAGAGGAGGAGGTTTATGTTAAGCAGCCACCGGGTTTTGAAAATCCAAATTTTCCTAATCATGTTTACAAACTGTCCAAAGCCATGTACGGTCTAAAACAAGCCCCTAGAGCATGGTATGATAGGTTAAAAACATTCTTACTTGAAAAGGGGTTTACCATGGGCAAGGTTGATAAAACTCTTTTTGTACTTAAGCATGGCAATGACTCATTATTCGTTCAAGTGTATGTGGATGATATTATCTTTGGTTGTGCTTCTCATGATCTCGTGTCCAAGTTTTCAGCTATGATGAGTTCAGAATTTGAGATGAGTATGATGGGAGAACTCACATACTTTTTGGGGCTGCAAATCAAGCAAACAAAAGAAGGAACTTTTGTGCATCAAACTAAGTATACAAAGGACCTTCTTAAGCGCTTCAACATGGACAAATGCAAGCCTCTTCGGACACCAATGGGAACAGCAACAACACTTGAACTTGACGAAGATGGTGACCCGGTCGATAAAAAGAATACAGAAGTATGATTGGATCACTTTTGTATCTCACGGCGTCAAGACCGGGCATACAATTCAGCGTATGTCTTTGTGCACGTTTTCAAGCTTCTCCACGTGCTTCACATCGCCAAGCCATCAAAAGGATTCTCAGGTACCTACATGGAACTCAAGAATTTGGCATTTTTCTTCCTTCTTCCTCAACCGTTTCTTTGAAAGCTTTTTTGGATGCTGATTTTGGGGGTTGTAGGATTGATAGGAAAAGTACTTCGGGTGCTTGTCATTTTCTTGGTAATTCACTTGTTGCTTGGTCCTCTAGAAAACAAAGTTCAGTTGCACAATCCACGGCCGAATCTGAATATGTAGCTGCGGCTAGCGCTTGCTCACAAATTCTTTGGATTGTTCAAACACTTAAGGACTATGGGGTTGATTTAGATAGTGTTCCACTGTTTTGTGATAACACTAGTGCAATTTGTATTGCTAAAAACCCTGTGAAACACTCTAGAACTAAGCACATTGACATTAGGTATCACTTTTTTCGTGATAATGTTGAAAAAGGAAACATTGTGCTTCACCATGTCGATACCGAACAACAATTGACTGATATTTTTACAAAACCTTGGAATTTCACTCGTTTTTGTTTCATTCATAGTGAAATAGGGGTTATGCATCCTCATGGCTTAAATTGAGGGGGAGTTTTTGAAACTTTGAAAGTCTATGTGTGAATCTGAAACTAAAATAATATGAGCATAGTATTTCATACATATATGTCTGTGATTCCTTTTACAGGCTGAAAGTTCTTACTACATTACTCATGTTATACATTTTGTAGTTTTTTCCATGACTAGTAATTGGAATAATTACTTACACTAAATCTGGTCATGATCGAACTTTCTTGCTGTTTTGAACTTGTTGCGTGCTCACAAGTGCTTTTAATCATAAAAATTAATCAAGTGATCAGCTCACATGTTGAGTTTTTAAATAAAAAATTGAGAAAAGATCAAGAGAATATGCATGCATCGCACTTCTTCTTTTGAGATTGCTTATCATTGCACTAAGATATGAACTTGGAAGGAAGTGTATGACTAAAACCATGTCCTTAAGCTTCTGATTGTCAAATGACATAGGCTTGGCTTGGTTGGTTAGAATAAGGCTGATGCGGCATATAATCTCTTGCAAATATCATATGATCAACTTTGTGCCTTAAATGATTATGAATAATAAAAATGCAGCAGCAAGTGTCATGTTTTCAGGTTTTGAAATAGTTGAGTAAGGGAGATCATGACTTGCTCAAACTGAAAAATACATTTGATCTCTAGCATGGCTTACACTACCTTATGTATCTCATTGATGTGATAGTGTAAGTAACCTGATAGTATGACTTGGATGAGCTTTGTTTTGTATGTATATGTTATAATATGCTCATAACATTTAAAAATTTCTCCTTTGAACCTTGCTGAATACATTGTCAAAGGGGGAGAAATATGTATAAGGAGAGATTTTTTTACACTTTGCATATGTTATACACTTTCTTCCTTCTCTGATTTTAAAAATGGGGAGAAATTAATAAAGGGGGAGAAATGAGTTTTCAAAGCTTTTCAAAACTTTTCATAAGCCAATGTTCGGATTTTAATTGGTGTTGCCAATGCATTCATCAAGGGGGAGATTGTGAGACCTATGTGTGCTAAATACATTGGCAATTAGGATAAAAGTTAGCATTAACATTCAAAGTTTTGAATATTGCCAAAATATTCTTCTTTGGCAAGGTCCGACAAGTTCTTTGTTAGGTCCGCCAAGTGTTGGCAAGGTCCGGAGAGCTCCTGCAAGGTCCGGAGAGCTTCTGTGAGGTCCGGAGCTTGTTTTTAGGGAGCTCCTGTGAAGTTCAACTCGTAGAACTGCAGCATCTTGTTTTTGCTTTTAACTCGCAATGTTTCAAACTTGCTTTATGGGAAGGTTTGCTTAGTATTGATTTGCTAAGTTTTTGGTGTGTTTTGGTGGTTATGGCTGTTATCATTTGATATGGTTTGCAACATGCTTATGTGACGTGCTCATGTAAGGTGTTGTGGTTTTCGAACTAACGTGAGTCAAGTCGAGGACTTGTGCTCGGAAGAATTGGTTTTATTCATGTGCAGGTGTTGCTTGAGTTCAAGACATGGCTGGTGACGGGATCCTTGGACTAGTCTCAGAGAGGAGATGAGGTTCCAACAACCAAGTTCGGGAGGAGCTGTGGTTGAGTTGATCGGGAGGTCGCGCAGCATGTTTGGATCAAGGGCAGTGCATATGAAGGTTGTGTGTACATCGTTGGAAGGTGTTTGCACGTGTGCAAGGAATGCATGGACGTGGCAACATTGTTCCAAGGCGTGATGAAGAGAAGTGGACGTAAAGAATTGGTCGGAAAGGTCCAACCGGCTGGATTGCGTACTAGGGCTGAGGCTGAGTCGGATATGGCTAAATATGGAAGATTTGAGTTAGTTATGATAGGATTTCATGCTAGGCACGAAGTTGAGTTGTTTTAGGAATGTTTAGGACATTACTAAGGTGTTTGGAAGTCTCACGATTGCTTCTATCTGCGAATAGGAGAGTCCTGAGCAGTTATGGTAAGTTAGGATACGAGTCCAATTAGGAGTAGGAGTCCTAGATTGGATTGATTAGCCTGAGGGCTGGCTATAAAAGTAAGGGAAGCCAGAGCTCTCATGAGTAGAGAACTTTGGGTTGTTCCTCTTGTGTTTCAATTGAATAAAGTTCATAGTTTTGAGGAGCTTTTGTGCCTTGTTCGTCCAATTTATTTTTCGTCAAGTATTTCTCGCCGAGTTTCTGGACAGACCGACGTTGCTTCGGTGTTTCGTTCATAACTCGAGTTTTACAGATCCGATTGACGTGATTCTTTTTGTGTTGTATTCACAACTCAATTATCTATCATATGTGAAATTTTCACGAGCTTCGGATCTGTAGTTGTTGAGGTACACGAGTTTCTTTGCAGCATTGCAGATCTGTTTTATATCGGGTAGAACAGATTGATCTTCGTTTAATGTTTTGATTGTATCTCAAGTTTTACTTCGTGTTTTCAAGTGATTCTTGTTGCATTAGATCCGTGACTTGATTCTCTACCTCTCTACTTGATTTGTCACGGTTGAACACGTTTGAAAACACTTGCACACACGGTTTCTTTAGCCGATTGATTTTTTGCTGAGGGGTTTTTGTTGTTTCCGCTGCAAAAAGTTTTAATCTACCATTCACCCCCCTCTGGTAGCTTTTCACGTGCTCTTCGATCCTACAGTCACACCAAGCCTCAGGTAGCAACACACGTCCACGTCTGATGCAGCAACCCGCAGGGCAGACGAGCCGTGTTGTGGTACCCTACTCAGCACCAAGAGGGTACAACCCGAATTTCAGGCCTCCGTCAGCACCAGCACAACCGCAGCGTCAGTTTGTACAGCAGCCTCGCCCCACATATCAACCTCGACCAGCAGGACAAGGACCACTGAACTAACCCCAAGATAACAAAGACCAGGCACCTAAGGTTGGGGTGCAATGCTTCAACTATGGTGAAGTGGGGTACTACGCCCATAAATGCCCAAAGAAGAAGCCCATGCAGACACAACAGCAGAATGTGATGTGAGGACGGGTGAACCACGTGACCATGGAGGAAGCGCAAGAGGCACCTGACGTGGTAATTGGTAAGTTTCCTGCCAATTTACATATTGCAACCCTGTTGTTCGATTCTGGTGCTACCTACTCGTTCATTGCTCAAGAGTTTGTTAAGAAGCATGATCTAGCAACAGCACAAATGAACCATATGTTAGCAGTGAACTCTCCAGGGGGAGAAATAAGAACAAGACAAGTGTGTCCCAAGGTGAATCTAGACATTAATGGGGTAGTATTTACTGCAAACCTCATAGTGATAGACTCCCAAGGGATAGATATTATTTTGGGTATGGATTGGTTGACCAAACATAAACGTATCATCCACTGTTCGACCAGAACGGTGGAACTAACTCACACTAGTGGCACAAAAGTGAAGTTCATAGCCGTGCAAGAGCCTAGGAGGGACATTAAACTCAATAAAGTTGAGGTGGAAGTGGGAGAGATAAGGATTATCAAGGAATATCCAGATGTTTTTTCCGGAGGAGTTTCCAGGTATGCCTCCCGATCATAAAGTGGAATTCGCGATTGAGCTAGTGCCTGGAACAGCTCCAATATACAAGAGGCCTTATCGGATGGACTCCAAACAGCTGGAAGAACTCAAGGAACATTTAAGAGAATTGACAGAGAAGGGGTATATTCATCCAAGTTCCTCATCATGGGGAGCTCTAGTGATATTTGTGCCCAAGAAGGACGGGACCCAAAGGTTATGCGTAGACTATTGTGCGTTGAATGAAGTAACCATCAAGAACAAGTACCCATTACACCGCATTGAAGACTTATTTGATCAGTTTAGGGGAGCTTGTGTGTTCTCAAAAATTGATCTCAGATGGATACCACCAACATAAGATAAGGCAAACCGACATTGCAAAGACAGCTTTTGTATCTCGGTACAGGCTGTATGAATACACCGTCATGCCGTTCGGGCTAACTAATACCCCGGCATACTTCATGTATCTCATGAACAAGGTATTCATGGAATATCTGGACAAATTTGTGGTGGTTTTCATTGATGACATTCTCGTCTTCTCCAAAGATGAAGAAGAACATGAGGAACATTTAAGGTTGGTGTTGCAAAAACTAAGAGAACACCAACTATATGCCAAGTTGAGCAAGTGTGAGTTATGGATGAAGAGAGTTCCCTTCTTAGGACATATAATATCGGAGGGAGGAATCTCCGTAGATCCCGCCAAGATCGAGGATGTACAGAAGTGGAAGACCCCTGAAAATGTCGGGGAAATCGGAAGCTTCTTACGATTGGCTGGGTATTATCGATGGTTCATTGAGGGTTTCTCCAAGATTTCAAGACCCCTCACCAAATTGTTAGAGAAGGGAATCACATTCACATGGACACCGGAGTGTGAGACGAGTTTTCAAGAACTAAAGAAAAGATTGACAACAACCCCAGTGCTAGTAATGCCAGATATGCAGAAGAATTTTCGGTGTACTGCGAAGCATCTGGACACGGGTTGAGATGTGTTCTCATGCAAGAGGGGCATGTCGTGGCGTATGAGTTCCGGCAGCTCCGAAAACACGAGAAGAACTATCCTACACATGACCTAGAGCTAGACGCAGTGGTACACGCATTGAAGATTTGGCGGCATTACTTGATGGGGAAGAGGACAGAGATATATACGGATCATAAGAGCTTAAAGTATATTTTCACACAGCCAGATCTCAAACTCAGACAAAGGAGATGGTTAGAGCTAATCAACGACTTTGATGTGGGCATCAACTATAATCCTGGGAAAGCGAACGTCATAGCTGATGCTTTAAGCCAGAAGGTGCAGGTCAACATGTTGAGTTCGAAGGACATGCCTACAGAATTGAAGGAAGAGATGGCAAAACTCAATCTATGTCTGGTGAATAGTGGTGAGGCCATCGCAATGGAAGTGGACTCTACATTAGAGCAAGACATACGCAACGGTCAGAAGGATGACGAGAAGATACAAGAGATTAGAGAACTCATCAAAGAAAATAAAGCCCCTAGGTTCAGAGAGGATGAACAAGGTACGGTGTGGCATGGGAAAAGAATCTGTGTGCCTGAGGTGAAGGAGATCCGTGAATTGATTTTGAAGGAGGCTCATGATTCTGACTATTCCATTCATCCTGGGAGTACGAAGATGTATCAGGACCTCAAGAGCAGATATTGGTGGTATGGCATGAAGCGAGATGTCGCGGAACATGTTGCTCTATGTGATACATGTCAGTTGGTGAAAGCAGAACATCAACGACCCGCGGGACTATTGCAACCACTCAAAGTGCCTGAATGGAAATGGGAAGAAATAGGTATGGACTTCATAGTGGGACTACCCAGGACCCAATCGGGATATGATTCGATATGGGTCATCATCGACAAGCTAACCAAGGTAGCTCATTTCATCCCCGTGAAAGAAAACTACAGCGGATCCAAATTGGCGGAGTTGTACATGTCAAGGATCGTGTGTTTCCATGGAGTGCCAAAGAAGATAGTGTCGGATCAAGGGACACAGTTCACCTCAAGGTTCTGGCAGAAGTTACATGAAACCATGGGAACTCATCTATATTTGAGTTCTGCCTATCACCACCCAGACTAACGGGCAGACGGAAAGAACCAATCAGATCCTTGAGGATATGCTGAGAGCGTGTGCTCTCAAGAACAATAGGAGTTGGGATAAGAACTTACCGTATGCGGAGTTCTCCTATAGCAACAGCTATCAGGCTAGTATGAAGATGTCACCATTTGAGGCCTTGTATAGGAGGAAGTGCAGAACTCCACTATTTTCGAACCAAACAGGGGAAAGTAAAGTGTTTGGGCCCGAGGTACTACAAGAAGCCGAGGTGAAAGTGAGGGAAATCCGCAACAACTTGAGAATAGCACAGACCCGACAAAAGAGCTATGCCGATGTACGGAGAAGAGAGCTCATTTTCAACGTGGGGGACTATGTTTATCTCAAGGTGTCCCCTATCCGAGGACTTCGTCGGTTCAAGGTGAAAGGGAAGTTATCACCTCGATACATCGGACCCTTTCAGATTCTTGAAAGGAAAGGCGAAGTGGCATATCAACTAGAACTACCGGCTCACCTATCGGATGTGCACGATGTATTCCATGTGTCACAGCTCAAGAAATGTCTAAGGACGCCCGAAGAGATGTTACCCATGAATGAGGTTGACGTACGAGAGGATCTTTCTTATGTCGAGCAACCGGTCAAGGTTTTGGAGACAATGGAACGCCTCACAAGAAATAAAAGAATCCGGATGTGCAAGGTGCAGTGGAAGCATCACTCGGAAGCGGAAGCCACATGGGAGCGAGAAGACGAGCTTAAGGCACAGTTTCCGGAATTGTTTTCCTAGAACCACCAATCTCGAGGACGAGATTTATTTTAAGGGGGGTAGAGCTGTAACATCCCAAAACCTGCTAAAGAGGGGAATTTAAAAACTTTTGGACGTAATGCATGTGATGAAGCAATTCAAATTCAAACTGGAATTCAAATTCAAATCAAAACAGAAAAAGAAAAGGAAAAGGAAAAAATGGCCAGTGTGGCTGAAACCTGCTCTGCCGGCCCAAGACCGCGCACCAGCCAGCCCAAACCCGTGCGTGCCTCCCCTCTCTCCCTCTCTCTGACACGCGGGGCACGTGTGTCATCCCTCTCCTCGCGCGCGCCCCAACCGACCCCGGCCCTCTCTCGCACCCGAATCAAAACCAACCTCCGGAAACCCGCGCCCCCAGCCCGATCTTCAGCCCCGGACGCTGCTACTTATCCAAACCGATCCTCCGCCGCCTCTCCTCGTGAATTCCATGCAAGGAAACTCGTCGAATTCCCCAGCGCCGCTCCCTTTTTTCTCTCTGGTGAGAACCGAAGCTTCTACCGCCGATTTCCTTCGATCCTCACTCGAATTTCCTGATCTAACATGCTGATCATGTTCCACCGCCTCCGTGGAGTCTCGCAGGTGATGGAAACCCGGTGTTTTGCGCTCTGGACACGGCTCCAGAGAGCACCGCCGTGTTTTCACCTCGGACCTCGTCGCCGACCGCGTTCTAGGGCCCCCGAGCTCAAGAAAAACCCCGAGGTGAGATCCCCTACCTCCCCTCTTCCATTCTATGCCAAGAAATCCAAGTTTTAGGAAGTATAGACGAAAACCCGAAGATCTCCGGCAAGATAGCCGCCTCCCGCCGCCACGCGCCGCCGGGCAGCGCCGCCCGCGCACGGCCAGGGCGACGTGGCCCCCTGAGGCCCGTCCATTTTAAATCGTGCGGTTCCTATTAGATCTAACCCGTACCGCTTCACGTTATAATCTCAGCCGTCTGTTTTAAATCGGACGGTCCACGTCGGCCCCGCATTATAAAGGCCGGGATTCTTACGCGCTACCCCCTGGGTATCTCGGAAAACACGAGCTAGCCCCGGAAACTTCTGATCTCGCCCCTGGACCTTCAGAAATTCATGTAAATTCATTTAAAAAACAGTTTTAGCCCGTGGACTTAATAAAAATTAGGAAAACCCCCTCTATTATATGTAACTAGGCCCCTGAAAATTTAGGAAGTAGTAAATTAAACCCTGTAGTAGGGTGGATTTGCCTTTTAGACCTTGTAGGATATTAAATTCAGAAATTTGAATATGTGACTAGGATTTAAATTTAAAAGATGAGGCAAACACATGTGTAAATGCAAATTTAAACTCTCCTAGCACTTGGAAAACCTTTAGAATGAGTTAAGAATTTATTTTAGGCTGAAATGAGATCTGCCTAAGTGTTGCTCATTTTTATTGTTTCTAGAAACATATTTTTGGGCTAGGAAATAATTCTGAAAACTGGTAAAATAAATTTAAATTGGTTCACATCAAGGAGGAAGTTCAAAATATATTATTAAACATTTTAGATCAGAACCTATTATGTTTAGATGATATGTCTTACTATTTCAATATTAAAATTCACTTTTAGGTATAGAAATTAAATCTCAAAATATAGGAAAATAAGTATGCATGATTTGAAGATGTTAAATTAGGACTTTATTTTCAAAAACTTCAAATTAAGATTTTGTAGAAGATCTAAAACCTATTTGGAGTAGGAAACTTTCTTTCATGCAAACTTTGTGGCTAAGAAGTGTACTAATTAAATATAAAGAATTTATTCAAATTGGAAATTCATATATAGTGTGCAAATAGAAATCTGAATACAAAAGTTAGAAATAATATATATATGTTTAAAAGTGCATGTAGGCCAAAAATCAACACATCTAGGGTAACCACAACACTTAGAAATGTGAATGACTCCCATATGTATGTATGTGTGCTTTGCATGAGTGAAAGTGCGAACTATGGCTTATGGATTGTTGTTTTCTTTTGATATGTGTATTGGCATGAGTAGAACCTGCCCCAGAGCAAGTTCTCCCCTTCCAAGACCAAGACTTTCCATTCCCAGAGCAGTAGGAAGAAGGCAAGTGTCCTTGACCACTTTGATCCTATACTAGGATGTGTAGATAGAATTATTTGCATTGTCAATTGAAATATGAAACCCATGCTAGGAAGTTTCCCTAGAATTGCATTATCTTGTTTCCTTGTAGCTTGGGTTGGGATTTGTTTTATTAGGTCATTCATTCATATTACTTATGCTTAGCCATGCTTAGAATGGGATAAGTGGGATATGAGATCATCAACTTGTTTACCTTACTCTTGAATGAGACATTATGAGTTATGTAGAGGTAGGGATCGAGGCAAGTTGGATCATTTGGTTGGTTCTGGGTGCACGAGACTCGGGTTTGTGTTTAGTACTTGCCTGGATCCTAAGGACCGGTTCATGGAGCATGTAACCTGGCTTTACCGTGCCAACCACATGCTGAGATGGGGCAGCTTGGCCAATTAATTAGGTGTATCTACGGCACAGTATGGTTGTTTTGGATGGTGCGGGGAATAGGTGTCAGCTGGACTACCATATGAACCGCAAGGCTCAAGAGGGGGCCACTGCAGCGGGGTTGGAGCCTCTTGTGTGCTGTTAGGGGTGAAACCTCAGTGGGCCCACGCTCGTCGGGAATCCCTTTGTAAAGGCTTCGTAGTGATCTCCTGTCTACACAGCTGGGAAGTGTGAATGTGGTTCGCGGCCACTGGCATAATGGAGGTTCTTTTAGTCCACCCGACAACGAGGGATGAAATCACTACATTTGGGTACAGTGGTGCAAACTATGCAGAGTCAAAACTGTCATGACAGCCGTGCTCACGGTCAAGAGCGGCTTGGACTTATTCATGATTAGAGGATGATGAATTGGGAAGTTGTGGATGTTAAGCGGGAAGCTTAACATTGGAGATGAGACTATGTTCACTTGACAATGATGATGGGTTGAGGGATCGGGACCATTTCACCTGTGTAGTAATGTAGGTGCTTAATAAGCTAAGGTGATAGGTAATAATTGCGTAGTGCTTTAACAATGAGTTCAACCTCTCCTTGCTCTAGCCATGCATGACATAACTTTCCCACACTTGCTGAGTACCCACGGTAATCAAACTTGCTTTTCTGTTGGTTTATATTGCTGCTCAGGTCAAGAGAATGATGGGGTGTTTAATGACCAAGACATTGGTCCCGAGGAAGGATTCTAGGTTCACGGAGTCCCCCGGGCAACGCCTGTGGCGGAGCCCTCAAGATTTATATTCCGCTGCTGCTTTATTTACATGTTATGAACATTTTATCGTCCATCGAGACGTATGCTATGTAAGACTTATTTATATTCGAACACTTGGCTTGTAATAAATGATGCTTCACTATTTGTCGTCGCATGTATGAGAGAATGATCCTGGCATACATGTGGTATTCACTCGGTTGTTCTTCGGAGAAACCGGGTGTGACAGCTTTCTCGACGAGGTATGGGCTTTATGAGTACCCGGTCATGTCCTTCAGCCTCACCAACACTCCTGCTCATTTCATGTACTTGATGAACTCAGTATTCATGTAAGAGCTGGACAAGTTTGTCATGGTCTTCATCGACGACATCCTGGTTTACTCCAAGTCGGAGGAAGAACACGCAAAGCACCTGCGTAGAGTCTTGCAACGGCTGTGAGATCATAAGCTATATGCGAAATTCAGCAAGTGCGAATTTTGGATATCGCAAGTTCCTTTCCTCGGGCATATTATTTCAGTGGAGGGCATCGCTGTAGACCCGAGCAAGATTACACAAGTGCTGAATTGGAACTCCCCGAGGTCTGTCCATGAGGTACGGAGTTTCCTCGGACTCATGGGATATTATTGGAGGTTCATTCTGAAATTCTCGAAGATTGCCAAGCCTATGACCGAACTGATGAAGAAGACTACCAAATATGTTTGGAGTCCAGCATTTGAAGCAGCATTCAAGGCTTTAGTGAAGCACCTAACATCAGCACTGATTTTGGCGCAGCCAGACACAACAAAACCGTTCGATGTGTACTGCGATGCATCCGGCATTGGGCTCAGATGTGTGCTGATGCAAGACCGAAGGGTGGTCGCGTATGGATCCTGGCAGATCCGGAATCATGAGCAAAATTATCCAACTCATGACTTAGAACTCGCTGCCGTGGTACTCGCTTTCAAGATGTGGAGGCATTACCTACTTGGTAATCTCATACATTTATATACTGACAGTAACACCCCAAAATTTTGATTCGAAACCCTAAATCATGTTAAGAGGGGGATTTAAAAATTTTTGGACGTGTTACATGTTTTGCAAAAATTCAAATTTAAACTGGAATTCAAATTAAACTCAAATCAGAAAAGAAATAGAAAAAGAAAAAGAGAAAACAGAAAACAGAAAAAAACCGGCCAATGGGCCGAAACCCACCAGCCGGCCCAGCCAGCGCCCGCGCCAGCCCGCAGCCGCGCGCGCCGCTTCCTCACACTGACCGGTGGGACCCACCAGATCGTCGTCTACCTCGCGCCCGCGCCGAACTCCCTCTCACCCTAATCAAAACCGATCGGGATTTCGGCGTATCCCCGCTGAATTCTGTTCGTAGGCGACGCGGACATGATCTAAACCACCCCGCCGCCCTCCCCCGTCTATAAAAACCCCGGCCTCGTTCTGTTTTTCCCACGCGATCGGCTGTTTTTACTCCGGTGAGAACCGAGACTTCTCCGGCGAATTCTGGCCGATCTAAGCTCGGAATTTCCGATCTAACTCGCTGGTCTTGATCCACCGCCTCCGGGGAACCTTGCAGGTGCAGAAAACTTGGTGACTTGCGGTGTAAACACAGCGCCGACGAGCTTCGCCGTGGTTTCGCCTCGGACCTCGTCGCCGATCACCTTCCAGGACCTCCGAGCTCAAGAAAACCCCCGAGGTGAGATCCCTGACCTCCCCTCTACCGATCTATGCCATAAAATCACAGTTCTAGGAAGAATTCCCGAAGATCCGAAAGTTTCCGGCGAGATCGCCGCTTCCCGCCGCCGTGCGCCGCCGGCAGCGCCGCCCGCGCTCGATCAGAGCGACGTGGCCGCTTGTGCGCCGTTTATTTTAAATCACACGGTAGGGTTTAAATCCCCGCGTACCGGTTCGACGTTATAATCTCAGCCGTCGGTTTAAAATCGGACGGTCCACGTCAGCCCCGCGTTATAAAGACTGGAAATCTTACGTGCTACGCCCTGGGGTTCTCGGGAAATAAGAGCTAGCCCCGGAAACTTCTGATCTAGCCCCTGGAACTCCAGAAAATCATGTAAATTCATTTAAAAATCAGTTTTAGCCCCTGGACTTAATAAAAATTAGGAAAAACACCTCTGATAAGTGTAGCTAGACCCCTAGAAATTCTGAAAATAATATTATAGACCCTGTAGTGGGGTAAGTTTAACTTTTTAGCCCTGTTTAGTATTTAAATTAGAAAATTGAATATGTGGCTAGTATTTAAAAATTAAAAAGTGGGACAAACATATTGTCATAATTAAATTAAAAACTTTCTCAGTATTTAGAAAACTTTGGAGTGAGATAAAAACATATTTTGGGCTGAATTGAATCTGTTTAATTTATTATTCACATTTAGGGACACATTTTTAAGTAATGAATAGTTTTAGAAAATAGGGAAAATAATTGTGAAATAGTTTACATCCGAGGCAAAGGTCAAAATGTGTTATTAAATTATTTAGGACCAGAACCTATTCTGTTTAGATGATGTGTATTACTAATTTCATAATAAAGTACACAATTATGCATAGGAAAATAAATCTGAAAATATAGCAACTAGTACATGATAAATGGAGTTTCTAAAATCCAAAGAATTCAGTTTAGGGTTGGTAGAAATTCTGAAGGCACATATGGAGAAGGAAAATACATTTCATGCATACTTGGTAGCTAAAAGGTGTAGTAATTGAATATAAGGAATTTATTTAAATTGGAAACTCATATATATAGTATGTAAGTATAAATGTGAACACAAAAGTAAGAATCATATACACATGATTAAAAGTGCATGCAAGCCACAAATCAACACACATAGAGTAACCACAACACATATAATGGTGAATGACTTTCATAAATATGAATGTGTGGTTTGTATGAAGTGGAAGTGTGAACTATGTCTTATGGATTGTTGTTTTTCTTTTGCTATGTGTGATGGTATGATGTAGAACCTGCTCAAGAGCAAGTTATTCCTTTCCAAGATCAGGACTACCCATTTCAAGAGCAGCAGGAAGGAGGCAAGTGTCCTTGACCACTTTGATCCTATGCTAGGATGTGTAGATAGAATTATTTGCATTGTCAAATGAAATATGAAACCCATGTTAGGAAGTTTCCCTAGAATTGCATTACCTTGTTTCCTTGTAGCTTGGGTTGGGATTTATTTTATCATGTCATTTATTATTATGCATATGCTTAGCCCGTGCTTAGAATGGGATATTTGGGATATGAGATCATCAGTTTATTTTACCATACTCTTGAATGAGATATTGTGAGTTATGTAGAGGTAGGGATCAAGGCAAGTTGGATGTTTTGGTTGTGTGCTGGGTGCACGAGACTTGGGTTTATGTTTAGTACTTGCCTGGATCCTAAGGACCGGTTCATGGAGCATGTAACCTGGCTTTACAGTGCCAACCACATGCTGAGATGGGGCAGCTTGGCCAATTAATTAGGTGTATCCCCGGCGTAGTATGGGTGTGTTGGATGGTGCGGGGAATAGGTGTCAGCTGGACTACCATATGAACCGCAAGGCTCAAGAGGGGGCCACTGCAGCGGGGTTGGAGCCTCTTGTATGCTGTTAGGGGTGAAACCTCAGTGGGCCCACGCTCGTCGGGAATCCCTTTGTAAAGGCTTCGTAGTGATCTCCTGGCTACACACCTGGGAAGTGTGAATGTGGATCGTAGCCACTGGCATAATGGAGGTTCTTTTAGTCCATCCGGCGACGGGGGATGAAATCACTACATGTGGGTACAGTGGTACAAACTCTGCAGAGTCAAAACTGTCATGACAGCCGTGCTCACGGTCAAGAGCGGCTTGGGCTTATTCATGATTAGAGGATTGATGGTTTTGGAAGTTTTGGATGTTAAGCGGGGAGCTTAACATTGAACATGATGATATGGTTATTTGGTTATGATGATGGGATGGGAGATTGGGACCATTTCACCTGTGTAGTAATGTAGGTGCTTAATAAGCTATGGTGGTAGGTATTAATTGCGTAGTGCTTTAACCATGAGTTCAACCTCTCCTTGTTCTAGCCATGCATGACATAACTTTCCCACACTTGCTGAGTACCCTCGGTACTCAACCTTGCATATTTGTTGGTTTATATTGCTGCTCAGGTCAAGATAATGAGGTGGTGTATAATGACCAAGACTTTGGACCCGAAGAAGGTTTCTAGGTTCATGGAGACCCCCGGGCAACGCCTGTGATGGAGCCCTCAAGAATAATATTCCGCTGCTAGTTTATTTACTTGTGATGAACTTATTATTGTCCATCGAGACATTTGCGATGTAAGACTTATTTATATTCGACACATGGCTTGTAATAAATGATGCTTCACTATTTGTCATCACATGTATGATAAAATGATCATGGCATACATGTGATATTTACTTGGTTGTTTCTTCGGAAAAACCGGGTGTGACAGAGGTGGTATCAGAGCCAAGGTTGCCCGTAGGAACGTGGACCTAGGTAGAAATGGACGTATTTAAGGATCTTATTTTCTTAAAAACTATTTTTACAAGGTGTGTGTTGAAAAGTGTTATTTAATGAGTCACTTTCTTCATCTTACCCCAATTTTCATTCAAAATAGGATTTTTGTTGAGAGTTTATCTAACCTAATTTTAAATTCTTTTTGTTTTAGATGGTTCGCATGATTCGCACCGCTCGCAAGTCCACAGGAGGGAGAGTTCCCGTAGTTGCCCTTGCCGAGAGAGAGGAGAGCCGTCCGGTGACGTACCTTTCCTACGGATTGGCAGTAGGAGGCTTGTTGCGCCGTCTTCGGCGTATGCTCGAAGCCGCCGGCAATACGGGCAAGCTAATCATCCACTATAACTCCACCAGGACCATCCATGAGAAGAGGGAAGAATGGAGTTCAGAGATGAGGATAATACACGAAAATCAGCTGCTTAAGATTCACCACTCTCCAGCTTGTAGAGCGACACAGGTCGATGCGGAAAAAGATGTCACCTGGGAGGCCATCACCTGCCAGAGTCACATCTATCGTCGCCACTTGGAAAAAACTGAGTACATGTATGTCCTCCAGCGTGAGAGTGGTACCACGGAGTACAAGTACCCGCCGGTGCAGCAAGGGACTTCCCATGAGCACATGGACTTGTGCTTGGAGGATGCTTCTATGCTCAGCACTCGACTGCAGGAGTGTCAACAAGAGCTTCAGGATGTCCGGGACACCCTGAAGGAAACGGAGGCGTTGCTGCGAGCCTGCTTAAGGGCAAGAGAAAGAGGAGATGGGAATGAACTGTGTGTCACTGTGAATGATACATGGACTCCTGACTCCCCGGATCGCCGAGCGATCAGGCGTCGTCGCACTTCTCCACCAGCAGCCTCCCCACCCAAAGCAGAGTCAGAAGGCAGCCGAAATGATGAGGAAGATCCCGAGGAGCCAGCTCAAGAAAACGAGTAGTGTAGAGTCCTTCCCTTAGTTAGCAAGATGTCAAATAGTCGAGTCGTTACGATTAGTTAATGGTGTGTTAATGCTTGGTGTGTGACGTGAGTTGTGGAAGCCATGAGCAATTGTCCACAGCCTCGCCTTCAGATTGTTTTGCTTTGGTGTGTGAACCCACGTGAAATAATAGTACATTTATTTGGTGTGAGATATGAACCCTCGTAAAAGTATAACAAAGCCTCAACACTTCAAAGTACAAACAAATGAAAGTAGTAAGATGATACTAAATGCTTTCAAATTAACATTGGTTGATTCTGCCAGATGGCCGGAAGAGGAAAAGGACGTGCTGCCAACCCCGCCAACAACAACGATGAGGCATGCAACCCTCATCTTTCTGGAGGCCAGGACCGGGGTGGTCGCCGTGAAGGAGTTGATCCCCTCCACCAAATGCTGGAGAGTCAGAATCAGCTCATCCAGAACTTGACTCAAGTGGTGGCCAACTTGCATCAAGTTCCACCTCCACAAGCTGCACCACGCCAACCAAGGTTGAGTGAGTTTCTAGGAACTCAACCTCCAAAGTTTGCAAGTGCTGCCGAACCTCTGGAGACAGATGATTGGCTGAAGACCATTGAAAGTAAGATGAGGATCATCAAGTGCCAAGGGTATGAGAGGGTGCTGTTTGCCTCTCATCAATTGCATGGACCTGCTGCTGATTGGTGGACCGCCTAAGTGGCCGCCCATCATGACCCTGAGAACATCACTTGGGAAGAGTTCAAGCGTAGTTTCCGCAACCATTACATACCAAGAGGTGAACTCAAAAACAAGAGGAAGGAGTTTTTGGGACTGCAGCAGGGAAACATGACGGTGAGGGAATACCTCACTAAATTTACTCAACTATCCCGTTATTCCCCACAGGACATATAGACTGATGAGCAGAAACAAGATTGTTTCGTGAAAGGACTTACCGCAGAGATGCAGTGTGCAATGTCCTCGAATGAGTATGAAAGCTTCCAAAAGATGGTGGACAGAGCATTTGTGGTAGAAAGGAAGCTAAAGGCCTTGGAAAATGAGAATAAGAGGAAGGCCGTTGGTCACATCAAGCCTCGGGAAGCAACACCCGCCCCCATATGATGCAGCAACCTACGGGGCAGACGAGCCGTGTTGCGGCATCCTATTCAGCACCAAGAGGGTACAACCCGAACTACAGGCCTCCCGTAGCACCAGCACAACCACAACGTCAGTTTGTACAACAGCCTTGCCCCGCATATCCACCTCGACCAGCAGTGCAAGGACCCCCAAACCAACCCCAAGACAACAAAGGCCAAGCACCTAAGGTTGGGGTGCAATGTTTTAGCTGCGGTGAAGTGGGGCACTACGCCCATAAATGCCCAAAGAAGAAGCCCGCACAGCCACAACAGCAGAATGTAATGAGAGGACGGGTGAACCACGTCACTATGGAGGAAGCACAAGATGCACCCGACGTGGTAGTTGGTAAGTTTCCTGCCAATTTACACCTTGCAGCCCTGCTGTTTGATTCTGGTGCCACCCACTCGTTTATTGCTCATGGGTTTGTTAAGAAGTATGACCTAGCAACAACACAAATGAACCATATGCTAGCCGTAAACTCTCCAGGTGGAGAAATAAGGACAAGACAAGTGTGTCCCAAGGTAAATCTAGACATTAATGGGGTAGTGTTTACTGCTGACCTCATAGTGATAGATTCCCAAGGGATCGATATTATTTTGGGCATGGATTGGTTGACCAAACATAAGGGAATCATTCATTGTTCGACCAGAACGGTGGAACTAACTCACCCTAATGGCACAAGAGTAAAGTTCATAACAATACACGAGCCTAGGAGGGACATTAAATTAAATCAAGTTGAGGTGAAAGTGGAGGAGATCAGGATTATCCGGGAATATCCAGATGTTTTTCCGAAAGAATTGCCAGGTATGCCTCCCGATCGTGAAGTGGAATTTGCAATTGAGCTAGTGCCTGGAACAGCCCCGATATACAAGAGACCTTATCGGATGGACTCCAAGCAGCTAGAAGAACTCAAGGATCATTTGATAGAATTGACGGAGAGGGGGTATATTCGCCCTAGTTCCTCACCATGGGGAGCTCCGGTGATATTTGTGCCCAAGAAGGACGGAACCCAAAGGTTATGCGTGGATTACCGTGCTTTGAATGAGGTAACCATCAAGAACAAGTACCCATTACCTCGCATTGAAGACTTGTTTGATCAGTTGAGGGGAGCTTGTGTGTTCTCGAAAATCGATCTCAGGTCGGGATACCACCAACTCAAGATAAGGCAATCTGATATTCCCAAGACAACTTTCTTATCTCGGTACGGACTGTAAGAATACACTGTCATGCCTTTCGGGCTAACTAATGCCCCGGCATACTTCATGTATCTCATGAACAAGGTATTCATGGAATATCTGGACAAATTTGTGGTGGTTTTCATAGATGACATTCTCGTCTTCTCCAAAGATGAAGAAGAACATGAGAAATATCTAAGGTTGGTGTTGCAGAGGCTAAGAGAACACTAACTATATGCCAAATTGAGCAAGTGTGAGTTTTGGCTGAAGAGAGTTCCCTTCTTAGGACACATAATCTCGGAGGGAGGAATCTCCGTAGATCCCGCCAAAATCGAGGATATCCAGAAATGGAAGACCCCTGAAAATGTCAGGGAAGTTCGAAGCTTCTTGGGATTGGCTGGATACTATCGACGGTTTATTGAAAGATTCTCTAAGATCTCAAGACCCCTCACCAAACTGTTGGAGAAGGGAATCACATTCACATGGACGCCGTAGTGCGAGACGAGTTTTCAGGAGCTGAAGAAAAGGTTGACAACAGCCCCAGTGTTGGTTATGCCAGATATGCAGAAGAATTTCACGGTGTACTGCGATGCCTCTGGAAATGGGTTGGGATGTGTTCTCATGCAAGAAGGGCATGTCGTGGCTTATGCATCCCGGCAGCTTCGGAAGCACGAGAAGAACTATCCTACACATGACCTAGAACTAGCCGCAGTGGTACACGCGTTGAAAATTTGGCGGCACTATTTGATGGGGAAGAGGACCGAGATATATACGAATCATAAGAGTTTGAAGTACATATTCACACAGCCAGACCTCAACCTCAGACAAACGAGATGGCTAGAGTTAATCAATGACTTTGATGTGGGCATCAACTATCATCCCGGGAAAGCAAACGTCGTGGCCGATGCTTTGAGTCGGAAAGTGCAAGTCAATAAGTTGAGCTTAAAAGACATGCCTGCAGAATTGAAGGACGAGGTTATAAGGCTCAATCTATGTCTAGTAAATAGTGGTGAAGCCATCGCCATGGAAGTGGACTCTACACTAGAGCGAAACATACGCGAGGGTCAAAAGAATGATGAGAAAATACAAGAAATCAGGCAACTCATCAAGGAAAATAAGGCTCCAGGTTTCAGAGAGGATGAACAAGGTACGGTGTGGCACGGGAAAAGGATCTGTGTGCCTGAAGTAAAGGAGATCCGTGAATTGATTTTGAAGGAGGCTCACGATTCCGACTATTCCATTCATCCTGGGAGTACGAAGATGTACCAGGACCTCAAGAGCAGGTATTGGTGGTATGGCATGAAGCGAGATGTCACGAAACATGTTGCCCTATGTGACACATGTCAGTTGGTGAAAGCAGAACATCAACGACCCGCGGGATTATTGCAACCACTCAAAGTGCCTGAATGGAAATGGGAGGAAATCAGCATGGATTTCATCGTGGGATTGCCTAGGACCCAATCAGGATATGATTCGATACGGGTCATCATTGATAGGCTAACCAAGGTAGCTCACTTCATCCCCGTGAAGGAAAGCTACAGCGGATCCAAATTGGCAGAGTTGTACATGTCAAGGATCGTGTGTTACCATGGAGTGCCAAAGAAGATTGTGTCGGATCGAGGGACACAGTTCACCTCAAGATTCTGGCAGAAGTTGCACGAAACCATGGGAACCCATCTGAACTTTAGTTCTGCCTATCATCCCCAAACTGATGGGCAGACGGAAAGAACCAATCAGATCCTTGAAGATATGCTAAGGGCATGTGCACCCAAAAACAATCGGAGTTGGGACAAGAACCTACCGTATGCGGAGTTTACCTATAACAACAGCTATCAAGCTAGTATGAAGATGTCACCTTTTGAAGCCTTGTACGGGAGGAAGTGCCGAACTCCCCTATTTTGGAACCAAACGGGGGAAAGTAAAGTGTTTGGTCCAGAAGTACTAAAAGAAGCCGAGGCGAAGGTGAGGGAAATTCGCAACAACTTGAGGATAGAACAAACACGCCAAAAGAGCTATGCCGATGTACGAAGAAGAGAGCTTGTTTTCAACGTGGGAGACTATGTCTATCTCAAGGTGTCCCCTATCAGAGGACTTCGTCGGTTCAAGGTGATAGGGAAGTTGTCACCTCGATACATCGGACCCTTTCAAGTTTTGGAGAGGAAAGGCGAAGTGGCGTATCAACTAGAATTACCGGCTCGTCTATCGGATGTGCACGATGTGTTCCATGTGTCACAACTCAAGAAATGTCTGAGGACGCCTGAAGAGGTGTTACCCATGAATGAAGTGGATGTAGCTGAGGATTTGTCTTATGCCGAGTAACCATACAAGATTTTCGAGACAATGGAACGCCTCACCAGAAATAAAAGAGTCCGGATGTGCAAGGTGCAGTGGAAGCATCACTCAGAAGAGGAAGCCACCTGGGAGCGGGAAGATGAGCTCAAGGCACAATTTCCGGAATTGTTCTCTTAGAAACACCAATCTCGAGGACGAGATTTCTTTTAAGGGGGGTAGAGCTGTAACACCCCAAAATTTTGATTCAAAACCCTAAATCATGTTAAGAGGGGGATTTAAAAAATTTTGGATGTGTTGCATGTTTTGCAAAAATTCAAATTTAAACTGGAATTCAAATTAAACTCAAATCAGAAAAGAAATAGAAAAAGAAAAAGAGAAAACAGAAAAAGACCGGCCAGTGGGCCGAAACCCACCAGCCGGCCCAGCCAGAGCCCGCGCCAGCCCGCAGCCGCGCGCGCCGCTTCCTCACACTGACCGGTGGGACCCACCAGATCGTCGTCTACCTCCCGCCCGCGCCGAACTCCCTCTCACCCGAATCAAAACCGATCGGGATTTCGGCGTATCCCCGCTGAATTCTGTTCGTAGGCGACGCGGACATGATCTAAACCACCCCGCCACCCTCCCCCGTCTATAAAAACCCCGGCCTCGTTCTGTTTTTCCCACGCGATCGGCTGTTTTTACTCCGGTGAGAACCGAGACTTCTCCAGCGAATTCTGGCCGATCTAAGCTCGGAATTTCCGATCTAACTCGCTGGTCTTGATCCACCACCTCCGGGGAACCTTGCAGGTGCAGAAAACTCGGTGACTTGCGGTGTAAACACAGCGCCGTCGAGCTTCGCCGTGGTTTCGCCTCGGACCTCGTCGCCGATCACCTTCCAGGACCTCCGAGCTCAAGAAAACCCCCGAGGTGAGATCCCCGCCCTCCCCTCTACCGATCTATGCCATAAAATCACAGTTCTAGGAAGAATTCCCGAAGATCCGAAAGATTCCGGCGAGATCGCCGCTTCCCAACGCCGTGCGCCGCCGGCAGCGCCGCCCGCGCTCGATCAGAGCGACGTGGCCGCTTGTGCGCCGTTTATTTTAAATCGCACGGTAGGGTTTAAATCCCCGCGTACCGGTTCGACGTTATAATCTCAGCCGTCGGTTTAAAATCGGACGGTCCACGTCAGCCCCGCGTTATAAAGACTGGAAATCTTACGTGCTACCCCCTGGGGTTCTCAGGAAATAAGAGCTAGCCCCGGAAACTTCTGATCTAGCCCCTGGAACTCCAGAAAATCATGTAAATTCATTTAAAAATCAGTTTTAGCCCCTGGACTTAATAAAAATTAGGAAAAACACCTCTGATAAGTGTAGCTAGACCCCTAGAAATTCTGAAAATAATATTATAGACCCTGTAGTGGGGTAAGTTTAACTTTTTAGCCCTGTTTAGTATTTAAATTAGAAAATTGAATATGTGGCTAGTATTTAAAAATTAAAAAGTGGGACAAACATATTGTCATAATTAAATTAAAAACTTTCTCAGTATTTAGAAAACTTTGGAGTGAGATAAAAACATATTTTGGGCTGAATTGAATCTGTTTAATTTATTATTCACATTTAGGGACACATTTTTAATTAATGAATAGTTTTAGAAAATAGGGAAAATAATTTTGAAATAGTTTACATCCGAGGCAAAGGTCAAAATGTGTTATTAAATTATTTAGGACCAGAACCTATTCTGTTTAGATGATGTGTATTACTAATTTCATAATAAAGTACACAATTATGCATAGGAAAATAAATCTGAAAATATAGCAACTAGTAGATGATAAATGGAGTTTCTAAAATCCAAAGAATTCAGTTTAGGGTTGGTAGAAATTCTGAAGGTACATATGGAGAAGGAAAATACATTTCATGCATACTTGGTAGCTAAAAGGTGTAGTAATTGAATATAAGGAATTTATTTAAATTGGAAACTCATATATATAGTATGTAAGTATAAATGTGAACACAAAAGTAAGAATCATATACACATGATTAAAAGTGCATGCAAGCCACAAATCAACACACATAGAGTAACCACAACACATATAATGGTGAATGACTTTCATAAATATGAATGTGTGGTTTGTATGAAGTGGAAGTGTGAACTATGTCTTATGGATTGTTGTTTTTCTTTTGCTATGTGTGATGGTATAATGTAGAACCTGCTCAAGAGCAAGTTATTCCTTTCCAAGATCAGGACTACCCATTTCAAGAGCAGCAGGAAGGAGGCAAGTGTCCTTGACCACTTTGTTCCTATGCTAGGATGTGTAGATAGAATTATTTGCATTGTCAAATGAAATATGAAACCCGTGTTAGGAAGTTTCCCTAGAATTGCATTACCTTGTTTCCTTGTAGCTTGGGTTGGGATTTATTTTATCATGTCATTTATTATCATGCATATGCTTAGCCATGCTTAGAATGGGATATTTGGGATATGAGATCATCAGTTTATTTTACCATACTCTTGAATGAGATATTGTGAGTTATGTAGAGGTAGGGATCAAGGCAAGTTGGATGTTTTGGTTGTGTGCTGGGTGCACGAGACTTGGGTTTATGTTTAGTACTTGCCTGGATCCTAAGGACCGGTTCATGGAGCATGTAACCTGGCTTTACAGTGCCAACCACATGCTGAGATGGGGCAGCTTGTCCAATTAATTAGGTGTATCCCCGGCGTAGTATGGGTGTGTTGGATGGTGCGGGGAATAGGTGTCAGCTGGACTACCATATGAACCGCAAGGCTCAAGAGGGGGCCACTGCAGCGGGGTTGGAGCCTCTTGTATGCTGTTAGGGGTGAAACCTCAGTGGGCCCACGCTCGTCGGGAATCCCTTTGTAAAGGCTTCGTAGTGATCTCCTGGCTACACACCTGGGAGGTGTGAATGTGGATCGTAGCCACTGGCATAATGGAGGTTCTTTTAGTCCATCCGGCGACGGGGGATGAAATCACTACATGTGGGTACAGTGGTACAAACTCTGCAGAGTCAAAACTGTCATGACAGCCATGCTCACGGTCAAGAGCGGCTTGGACTTATTCATGATTAGAGGATTGATGGTTTTGGAAGTTTTGGATGTTAAGCCGGGAGCTTAACATTGAACATGATGATATGGTTATTTGGTTATGATGATGGGATGGGAGATTGGGACCATTTCACTTGTGTAGTAATGTAGGTGCTTAATAAGCTAAGGTGGTAGGTATTAATTGCGTAGTGCTTTAACCATGAGTTCAACCTCTCCTTGTTCTAGCCATGCATGACATAACTTTCCCACACTTGCTGAGTACCCTCGGTACTCAACCTTGCATATTTGTTGGTTTATATTGCTGCTCAGGTCAAGATAATGAAGTGGTGTATAATGACCAAGACTTTGGACCCGAAGAAGGTTTCTAGGTTCATGGAGACCCCTGGGCAACGCCTGTGATGGAGCCCTCAAGAATAATATTCCGCTGCTAGTTTATTTACTTGTGATGAACTTATGATTGTCCATCGAGACATTTGCGATGTAAGACTTATTTATATTTGACACCGGGCTTGTAATAAATGATGCTTCACTATTTGTCATCACATGTATGAGAAAATGATCCTGGCATACATGTGATATTCACTTGGTTGTTTCTTCGGAAAAACCGGGTGTGACACTGACCACGAGATCCTCAAGTACATATTTACTGAGAAGGAGTTGAACATGAGGCAAAGAAGATGGTTAGAGCTGATAAAAGATTATGAAATAGAAATCCATTATCACCCCGGCAAGGCAAACATGTTGGCGGATGCGCTGAGTCGCAAGTCACATGTACATAATCTGACCATCACCCTGTTGGAACAGAGTGAACCACCCTTGTACGTGGTTCCCCATGGAGCTCTCTACAACCTAGCTCTTATCCGCACCGTCTGTGAAGAGATGGCGGCAGCCCAGAAACATGACAAGGGCATGTCGCATTTGCGGAGACGAGTAGACAGTGGGGATCTGAAATGTTTCCGGAAGGACGGAGACGGTGTCCTGTGGTTCAAAAACAGGATAGTCGTACCCTGTAACCCGGAATTGAGGAAGAAAGTTTTTGACAAGTCTCACTTGTTAAAGTTCTCTATTCACCCCGACAGCAACAAGATGTATCAGGAACTCAAGGGCAAATTTTGGTGGACATGGATGAAGCGAGAGATCGCTAAATATGTGTCCGAGTGTGATACATGCCGGAGGGTTAAGGCTGACCACATGAAGAAACGGGGATTGTTGCGACCGTTAGGCATTCCTGCCTAGAAGTGGGAAGACGTGAGCATGGACTTCATTGTCGGTTTACCCAAAATATTTCAGAAACATGATTAAGTGCGGGTGATCCTCGAACCGGCTAACGAGTTTGCCCATTTTATTCTGGTCAATACCAACTACAACGCCAAGAAGTATGATGAGCTGTACATCTCACGGATTCTGTGCATATACGGTGTACCCCGCACTATTATCTCAGATCGGGGCACTTTATTTGTGTCTCGTTTTTGGGAGCAGTTACATGCTGCATTGGATACGAAACTGATCCGTAGTTCAGCGTACCATCCACAGACGGATGGGCAAACCGAGCGGGTAAATCAAATCCTGGAGGACATGTTACAAACTTGTTCTATCCACCACGTTAAGAATTTGGATGATCACTTACCGTTAGCTGAGTTCTCATATAATAATTGTACCAGGCCAGCATCAATATGGCGCCTTACGAGGCGCTATAAGGGAGAAAATTCCGCACACCGCTGAATTGGTGTGAGTCCGGCGAGAGGGTCACCTTCGGGATTGATCTTGTCAACAATGCGGAAGGAAAATTTCAGCTTATTCAATCGAACTTTAAAGCCTCCCAATCCTGACAAAAACAATATGCGGACCGCAGAAGTCGCCCTCTACAATTTGAGTCGGAGATCACGTGTATCTACGTGTGTCTCCAATGAAGGGCCTGAACAGATTCTGGGTCAGGGGAAAGTTGGCACCGCGATTCATCGGTCCATTCCAGGTTCTGGAAAGGTGTGGATCCGTAGCATACCGGCTGGAATTACAAGCGACACTCAATTCTGTGCATGACATCTTCCACATTTCTCAGCTGAGGAAGTGCCTAAAGTTTTCAAACACCATTCATCTGGGAGATATCGAGGAACTGAAACTGGATCTCACGTATCGGGAAGAGCCGGTTCAGATCACTGACAAAGAGGCTCGAACCACACGTAACCGTACGTTGTGGTTCTACAAGATATTGTGGAGTAATCACTCCACAGATGAAGCGACATGGGAAAGCGAGGAGTTTCTACCATCCTCTCTCTCATTTTTACCTTATAATCTCAGTACGAGATTCTTTTAAGTGGGGAGGAATGTAAGGGCCCAAGTTTTTCACTTGCTAAAAGTGTTCAACACCCACACACCTCACCTCATTTGTGGTAAACTTATGAACACATTTGAAGAGCAAGTAACCACCATCAATAGATAATTAGAAGATGAACTCACAAAATGCAAAAGTGGTATTTTCCACGTGCATCATATAGGGGCTGAGCACACCATCAATTCCTAAACTTTGTTTGGAATGCTCATGTCAAATTTCATGCAAATCCAAACTCCTTTGAGGTAGTTTTGAAGATAATCATTAAAAGGCTAGTTTGAACTTAAATTCAAATTCAAACTCCTTTCATCACATGAATTCAAAAGAGGGATTCATATTCGTACTCAGCACATTTTTATGAGCTCACACACCAATTTTCACCCCATTTGGAGTTGATCTTGACCTGAGCTATGTTGAGCAAATTCAAACTGAATTTGAATTTCAAACTTCACAATTGCTGCAAATTCAACCAAACCACTTCTACAATTTGATTACTTCACAACCAAATCCCAATTTTGTAATTGATCAAATTCTAGAGGGCGGAGTGGTCTCACAAAGTAGCAACAGTATAAAAATTGAATTTGTGAGGACAAATTCAAATGGTGGGACCTACAGTCAGTGTAAAAGCCGTGAGAACCGACTCCATGGCGTTTGCCCGGTTTTCTGCGCGTTCACCCGCGGACACCACGGCGACCGAACTCAGTGGCACCACCTGCTTCCCGATCGTTGCATCTGAGCAGCGACGTGCTTTCTTATCCCGTGGCCCGACCATCCCCAGGACCATTTCACCCGAGCGCCGACATCCTTGCACAGAGAAATCACCGAGACACGCCGTTTCCATGCGCCGATCACCTCACCGGCAAACCTTCGCTCTCGCACCCCTCATGCCGACTGAGGCCGCAAGAAGGAGCGCAAGAACCCTCTGCACCTTACGGACCACCGCCAAGGACGCCTGCTCGCGCGGTTGCCCAACCCCGACAAGTTTTTCGTCCCGGTGGATGAGTTTTTCTGCTTCCACGCCAACTCGTTGCCCCGGCGACATCGTCCACCTTCCGAGCTATCTTTTGACCTCAGAGTTGTGTGAGAAGTTCTACTAGCTATCTTCAAAGTCTAGAACCCTAGCATGGACCACGCCGGCCGGAATTTGAGGTCTACCGCCGGCGGGTTCTCTGAACAGTAGTTAGAAAAACTAGAAATTTGTCGGACACACTTAGTTAGAGAGCAACTGGGTCTAGAAGAAGGTTCCTAGGTGCGCTGCGATCATCCTCGAGAAAATTCCGAGCCAAACCCTCACGTATAGCTTAGGATTGCACGAAAATCCTTCGTCGCCGGTGAAAACACCTCGGGTCGTCAGTGAGGTCGGTATTGCGGCCGTTTCCACCACCATCTGGGTTCAGATACTTGATCCCCGAGCTCCACTGGTACTGTAGTAAGAAACGGCTTAGCGTTTGGGGCTTTCCTGAGCTCGGGATACGTCGCCGAAGTTGCTCCGCCTCGGTGCATCACCGGGAGCTACTTTCCGGTCACCGTCGACCACCGCCAACCCCACCAGCGTGTTCCTCGCGTCGAGCTAGGCCCTAACGGTAAGTTTCGTGAAGCTAGGCGCAGGGGATTGGCCGGCGGCAAGCTTCGCTAGAGTGTGCCGCCGTGGGGCCGTCGGGTGGCGCGAGGTAGACGATGAATGCGGGTCCCAGCTGTCCGTCTCTGTCTGGAACACGCGCGCCGTGTTTAATTTAAACGAACCAGCGGGTCCCGCTGTCAGCGGCTGAGTCAGCGCGGGAATTGATTCTCTGTAGGAAAATAAATCTGAAATTCGGCTCTAAATTTAGAAATCCATAACTTTTGCTAGGATTGTCCAAATCTAGTGAACCAAATTTTTTTGGACTCAGCTCTCTGAGTAATTTCCAACAAAATAAGTTTCACTCCATGAAAACCCTTATTTCTCCAGAGTTAATTCTCCAAAATTTAAACTGTTGGAAATTTTAACTGGAGATTCCTATTGTGGAAAATTCTGAAATTTGGCCAGGATGTTAGTTGTAATATCCTTGAATCACATTAAAAATTTTAGGTCCATTCGAGCTCATTTATTCCACGTAATGGTGTGATTAAGTAAACTGGTCCACAGAAAAACAAAATGTCCAGAAACATTTTTCAGAATTTCTCTGAACTTCTTTAGCTCATATCATTTGCTAGGATTCCCCAGATTAGATGAAACCAATTCAATTAGAACCATCTTAGACTCTAGTTTCCAAAAATACATGGTTTTGATCCATGAAAATCCATAGAAAACCACAAGCTCTAAATATGGCCAAATACACATTTATTCGTGCAGGGCTCAAAGTAGCTTTGCCTCAAATGAAATTTGGACAAGTCCTTTTTTAGGTTGTCAGCAAACTATATTAAAAATTTCAGTGCTAGAAGTGTTGTCTAGCTATACCTATAGTCTTCACATTATCATCTCAACACAAATGCATCTAACTTGACACGCATTGTATTTTTATTTCGTGTAGTCGCTAAGGTTGAGGAGGAACCGGAGATACTAGACTGTATTCCTCCGGAAGAGAGTTCACTCAACGACCAATAGCATGGAAATCTCCGGTTTGCATTAACCTTTTTATAAAGTCTTATGTTTCGATCACTTACCTTATGAATTTCCTACAATGTGCATTAGAGTCTTGATTGGAAACCCAATTGCACAGCCAAGAGAAACAGGGATTTTAGGCTTAGGATTTAAACCTCTTGTATGCACAGCAATTCTCAAATGGTATAGGATTCGGTACAAGTCGAGTAGTTGGAACTACTCACGAGAATAGGCTGAGGCACACCCCTCGGTTAGAAAGATAAACAATGAATCACATGGCATAAAAATGAGACCAAGCGGAGAGTAAGGGCAACGGGACTTTGGTGCTTGGGTGCCATAGCTCTGCTTGTGTCGGTTGAGGACCAAGCCGTGTGTGGACCTATTGAACAAGCTAGAACTGTACCGAAGACCTACCAGCTATATGGGAACCAGGAAACCGATGTAATTTGGGCAACAATATGCTGAGACATTGCTTGACGTTCAGAGGGTAGGTTGAGAGCAGCGAGGTGTAAATTGGCTAGCGGGCATCGAGGATGCTCCGCGTAGAGACCTCCTTCTCGGGACGACAGGACCGGTTCAACACTTGGGTAACGGATGAAAGGTGGTTGCGTACGACGTTCGTGATGGTTGCTGTAGGCAACATCGAGTACGGGCGTACGTGACGGGTTATTCGGGTAACCCTGCAGATGTAAATCGATTATAATCGTCGTCCCTCGCGGTCAGTAAGTACCACTTGTTCACTATACCATGACGTAGAAAGAACATGCTAGTTGTCATGATAAAAGTTGCTGGTTGAAAGCTTTATGTTGATTGTTAATGAAATGCTTTAGTTTAGAGCAAATCAAAGTTATTTTCAACCTTAGGCAAGTTCCATAAGAGGAATGCATTTCTTGTTTGATTGCGGACTTCTTATGCGGCTTAGCACAAGGTTTTCCACTAACTCGAGGCTAAAAATTTGAAAGTAAGGATCAACTAATTAGGCGAGTCTTATGCAAAGTACTTAACTATCCTACAATGCAAATCCATCATGTAGAGTTACATGTTTAGGTGAGACGGGTCAGTATTGCTGAGCCATTATGCTCACTGCTTGTTTGTTGAAGCGTTTGCAGGGTTCTATGGGGAGGAGGTTCCCGAGGAGGGGACGGACCCCCCAAGAAGGAACCACCGTCGAATGGGATCCATGCACGCCGCCGTGTTAGTGTGCGTGTGTGTGCTAGTGGGATCACGTTCACAGACTGAACGTGTGAACTTTTGCTTAGTCTATGCTCGTGAGTGTAGACTTTAACGATATTTTGATGTAACTATGTTGATAAACAAGTTTATGTAATAAAATTTAGCTTCCGCTTATTGCCTTTTTTGTGTGTTATCCGGTGATGTCCATCTCAGCACCCCTCAGCGAGATCCTGGATTGTCGGTACCGTCGGGTCCTCACAGCGAAGTTGGAGTTGAATCTGGAATTAAATTGCTATTGGAACTTTGGCTGGCCCCATTATTTAAACCGCATAAAATGGAAAACGAGAACACACATGGCTACGGGGTTCTCAGTACGTATTCACACCAGATCCCTAGCCACACCCAATCCCGGATTTAAATCTTGGTCGCTGACAGCTGGGCCCGACCCTTTCTTCCTCCTCCCACCTCCCTCTCACGCTCGTGGCTCCCCCTCGCCGGACCGAGGTGGCGCCTCGCCAGCCGCGTGTTCCCAGCCACCACCCGTCCGTAGGCTCGCCGCTTGGGAGTTTAGGAGGTCGGGGAATCAACTGGTGGGGTCCTCTCGGGCTGCCAATGACCGGAAACCCGTCAGCGGCATGTGGCGGCCTCAGGACCACTTCGGCGCCGACGACCGACTGTTCTAGCCAGCCAAAAGCTTGGGAAAAAGGCTATACAGCACTAGTGGACCTCTAGGATGATCGACATGTACGCAGGCTAGCTCGGAAATGGCTCCAACTACGTTGTCACCGTGCGCCCGAGACATCCGCTGCATTTGAGCTCGGAAAACGTAGAAATTGTGCTGTCTACATGTGCTTCCGAGCTAGGGTTTTGAAGAGCAATTGGTCGCCAGCTAGTCTAGCTCACATATGCAAATGAAAGTTCTTTTCTTTGTGGCAGCTCTCTAGGATCATAGACTAGCCCGACATACCAACACTAGTATTTTATGCGCACTTTGTCCTCACTCGTGTGTACCTGGGAAGACTACCTGGTCGGTCACCCATCCCAAAATTTCTCCAGGCCAAGCACGCTTAACCCTAGAGTCCTTTGCAGGTGGCTTCCCAAAAAAAGTATACCTTGATGGTATGAGTATTCTATCAATCCTAATAAGCCAGGAGTCAGGATATCACACAATCCACCCCCCTTAGAAGACCGACATCCTCTTCGGTCAACGCCAAGACAAGAACGTCCCCTCTTAGCCACATTCGTACGTTCGGTACTGGCATATGCATACCGTACGTCCTGTTAGCAGCATACGTACCATATCATGTCCCACACAAAGGACCCACACGTCATGTGTACGTACCCACGTCCCTGACCTGTACGCTACGTATCCTTCTCACTAACCCGTGCGCACCCATGAAACTGCGTGGGTCGGCTCTGATACCATTTGTGGCAGCTCTCTAGGATCATAGACTAGCCACACATACAAACACTTGTCTTTTCGACGCACTTTTTCCTCACTAATGCGCACTCGGGAAGACTTCCCGGTCAGTCATCCACCCCCAAATTTCTCCGGGCCAAGCACGCTTAACCCCAGAGTCCTTTGCAGGTGAGCTTCCGGGAAAAAAAGTATACCTTGATGGTATAAGTATTCTATCAATCCTATGAAGCCGGGAGTCAGGATATCACCGTATATTAAAATGCTGTTCCACCAGTGTTCTTAATTGCAAAAGTGTGGAGCGCCCCTTTAGATTGTGAGTAACCCAATTATGTTCCCCGAGACATGGCCTAACTCGAGGATGACCCATATGACAATGATACGGGGCGTATGTATTTACTTTCTATATGGACCTGCCTGAAATAATAAAACTTTGAGTCCATCATTATTTTATGTTCTTCTGCAGGTGCTGACCGCGTTAGCATATTGCGTTTAGAACATGTTTGCGAGCGACGAATTAGTGCCACCATATAAAACGTATATGCCGGTATAATCCGGTTAGAATTTTATTTGCTGAGGAAATGTAGTACCGACATGTTGACTTGTTGCATAAATAAAATGGATTAAGGATGTTTAACAAATGTTAATTGGGAAAAATTTTAGTTATTCATCTTCTTTCTTGAACTAAGTATCAAAAAAGCATAAGGACTTGAAGAAATTCCTATGAATCACCTCCCCTGTTCTGGCAAACATTTTGCTGGGTTTTGACAGGGTGTAATGTGTGATAGGGTTCGCCAATGGAGTGTGTGATATATTTCTGGAACGATTTTTAAGTGCCTACTACTTTTCTGTAGAGTTCCAGAGCGGAATCACAAATTAAACAGATGAAAATCACATATGAGTGCAAACTGTCCAGAAACAGGGCACATCAAAAACCTCTCTGGAATTTTCTGTTTTTCCATCATAACTCTTAGGATAAAATTTTCTAAGGGTCATGTGATATACCGTTGGAAAGCTTATGAGATAAGTTACAACTTTGTAACGCAAAGTTTCTCCAAATTTGGAGCAAAAGGGTGTGGAATATGAAGATCAAATCAGCCTCGAAGTGCTGCTCAAATTTTCCACATTTCTGTTAATTTTGAAATGTCATAACTTTTGATCCAGAATTGTAACAACCCAAAATCCTGTTAAGAGGGGAATTTAAAAATTTTTGGACGTATTGCATGTGGTGCAGAAATTCAGATTCAATTTGGAATTCAAATTCAAATCAGAACCAGAAAAGAAATGGAAAAAGAAAAACAGAAAAACCCCGGCCAGCGGGCCGAAACCCACCAGCCGACCCACCTTCTCCCGCGCCAGCCCGCAGCCGCGCGCTCCCCTCTCTTTCTCACTGACACGCGGGGCCCGCGGTCATCTTCTTCCTCGCGCGATCGCGCCAACCGCCGGGACTCCTCCACGCGCCGAATCCAAACCACCCCGGAAACCCGCGTTTCCCCAGCCGAATTCTGGTCCCGGACGACTCAAACTCGATCACAACCGATACGCCGCCCTCCCCCGTCTATATAAACGCCGGCATCGCCCCGTTTTCCCCACCCGATCGGCTGTTTTTCCTCCCGGTGAGAACCAAAGCTCCGATCACCTTTTTCTCTCGATCTTTGCTCGGGTTTTCTGATCTAACACGACGAACCTGTTCCACCGCCTGCGGGGAATCACGCAGGTGCAGAAAACTCGGTAGATTGCGCCCTAGACACAGCTCCGACGAGCATCGCCACGATTCCATCTCGAACCTCGTCGCCGATCGCCTTCCAGGGCCTCCGAGCTCAAGAAAAACCCCGAGGTGAGATCCCCGACCTCCCCTCTACCGATCTGTGCCATGAAACCCCAGTTTTAGGAGGTATAGATGAAGATCCGAAGTTCTCCGGCGAGATAGCCGTCTCCCGCCGCCGCGCGCCGCCGGGCAGCGCCGCCCGCGCACGGCCAGGGCGACGTGGCCGCTTGTGCGCCGTCTATTTTAAAACGCACGGTAGAATTAAAACCGCGTGTACCGGTTCGACATTATAATCTCAGCCGTCTGTTTTAAATCGGACGGTCCACGTCGGCCCCGCATTATAAAGGCCGGGATTCTTACGCGCTACCCCCTTGGGATCTCGGAAAATACGAGCTAGCCCCGGAAACTTTTGATCTAGCCCCTGAAACTTCAGAAATTCATGTAAATTCAATTAAAAATCAGTTTTAGCCCCTGGGCTTAATAAAAATTAGCAAAACCCCTCTGTTATGCATAGTTAGACCCCTGGAAATTTATAAAATAATAAATTAGACCCTATAGTAGGGTGAACTTATCTTTTTGACCCTATATGGTATTAAGTTTAGAAATTTGAATGTGTGACTAGGATCTAAATTTAAAAGGAAAGACAAACACATGTGCTAATTCAAGTTTAAACTCTAGTAACACTTGGAAAACTTTAGAATGAACTAAAAATAAAGTTTAGGCTGAAATGAAATCTGTTTGGGTGTTGTTCATATTTATTAGTTCTAGGAACACATTTTTAGGTTAATAAATAATTCTGAAAATTGGTAAAATAAATTTAAATTAGTTCACATCAGAGGAGAAGTTCAAAAACATATTATTTAATATATTAGATCAGAACCTATTCTGTTTAGATGTTATGCCCTACTATTTAATATTTAAAACTCACTTTTAGGCATAGAAAATAAATCTGGAAAATAAAGGAAAATAGGTATGCATAATTAGAAAATGATAAATGAAGTCTCCAAATCCAAAGATTTCAGTTTGGGAATTGGTAGAAGGTTTAAAAAAACCCACTTGGAATAGGAAATTGCCTTCCATGCAAACTTGGTAGCTAAAGAGTGTGTTAATTGAATATAAAGAATTTGTTTAGAATTGAAACTCATATATATAGTGTGTAAATAAAAATCTGAATACAAAAGTTAGAAATCATACACATATGTTTAAAAGTGAATGTAGGCCAAAAATCAACACATGTAGAGTAACCACAACACTTAGAAATGAGAATGACTTTCATATGTATGTATGTATGTTTTGCATGAGTGGAAGTGTGAACTATGGCTTATGGATTGTTGTTTTGCTATGTGTATGGCATGAGTAGAACCTGCCCCAGAGCAAGTTCTTCCCTTCCAAGACCAAGACTTTCCATTCTCAGAGCAGCAAGAAGAAGGCAAGTGTCCTTGACCACTTTGATCCTATGCTAGGATGTGCAGATAGAATTATTTGCATTGTCAATTTAAATATGAAACCCATGCTAGGAAGTTTCCTTAGAATTGAATTATCTTGTTTCCTTGTAGCTTGGGTTGGGATTTATTTTATCATGTCATTTATATGCTTACGCTTAGCCATGCTTACAATGGGATAAGTGGGATATGAGATCATCAATTTATTTACCTAACTCTTGAATGAGATGTTATTAGTTATGTAGAGGTAGGGATCGAGGCAAGTTGGATGATTTGGTTGGTGCTGGGTGCACGAGACTCGGGTTTTTGTTTAGTACTTGCCTGGATCCTAAGGACTGGTTCATGGAGCATGTAACCTGGCTTTACCGTGCCAACCACATGCTGAGATGGGGCAGCCTGGCCAATTAATTAGGTGTATCCCCGGCGCAGTATGGGTGTGTTGGACGGTGCGGGAAATAGGTGTCAGCTGGACTACCATATGAACCGCAAGGCTCAAGAGGGGGCCACTGCAGCGGGGTTGGAGCCTCTTGTATGCTGTTAGGGGTGAAATCTCAGTGGGCCCACGCTCGTCGGGAATCCCTTTGTAAAGGCTTCGTAGTGATCTCCTGGCTACACACCTGGGAAGTGTGAATGTGGTTCGCGGCCACTGGCATAATGGAGGTTCTTTTAGTCCACCTGGCAACGGGGGATGAAATCACTACATGTGGGTACAGTGGTGCAAACTCTGCAGAGTCAAAAACTGTCATGACAGCCGTGCTCACGGTCAAGAGCGGCTTGGACTTATTCATGATTAGGGGATGATGGATTTGGAAGTTATGGATGTTAAGCGGGGAGCTTAACATTGGAAATGATGTTATGGTTATTTGATTATGATGATGGGTTGGGAGATTGGGACCATTTCACCCGTGTAGTAATGTAGGTGCTTAATAAGCTAAGGTGGTAGGTAACAATTGCGTAGTGCTTTAACCATGAGCTCAACCTCTTCTTGCTCTAGCCATGCATGACATAACTTTCCCACGCTTGCTGAGTACCAACGGTACTCAACCTTGCATATTTGTTGGTTTAAATTGCTGCTCAGGTCAAGGGGATGATGTGGTGTTTAATGACCAAGACTTTGGACCCGAAGAAGGATTCTAGGTTCATGGAGTCCCCCGGGCAACACCTGTGACGGAGCCCACAAGAATAATATTCCGCTGCTAGTTTATTTACATGTTATGAACTTATCGTCCATCGAGACGTATGCTTTGTATGACGTAGTTATATTCGACACCTAGCTTGTAATAAATGATGCTTCACTATTTGTCATCACATGTATGAGAAAATTATCCTGGCATACATGTGATATTCACTCGGTTGTTCTTCAGAAAAACCGGGTGTGACAGAAGTGGTATCAGAGCCAAGGTTGCCAGTTGGAACGTGGACCTAGGTAGAAATGGACGTATTTAAGGACCCTATTTTCTTAAAAACTATTTGACAAAGGTGTGGGTTGAAAAGTGTTATTTAATGGGGTCACTTTATTCATCTTACCCCAACTTTTATTCAAAATAGGATTTTTGGTTTAAAATCTTATCTAACTTAATTTTAAATGCTTTATGTTTTAGATGGTTCGCATGATCCGCACCGCCCGCAAGTCCACCGGAGGGAGAGTTCCCGTAGTTGCCCTTGCCCTGAGAGAGGAGAACCATCCGGTGATGTATCTCTCCTACGGATTGGCAGTAGGAGGCTTGTTGCGCCGTCTTCGACGCATGCTCCAAGCCGCCGACAATACGGGCTAACTAATGCCCCGACATACTTCATGTATCTCATGAACAAGGTATTCATGGAATATCTGGACAAATTTGTGGTGGTTTTCATTGATGACATTCTCGTCTTCTCCAAAGATGAAGAGGAACATGAGAAACATCTAAGGTTGGTGTTGCAGAAGCTGAGAGAACACCAACTATATGCCAAGTTGAGCAAGTGTGAGTTTTGGCTGAAGAAAGTTCCCTTCTTAGGACATATAATCTCGGAGGGAGGAATCTCCGTAGATGCCGCCAAGATCGAGGATGTACAGAAGTGGAAGACCCCTGAGAATGTCGGGGAAGTTCGAAGCTTCTTAGGATTGGCTGGGTATTATCGACTGTTTATCGAGGGTTTCTCCAAGATTTCGAGACCCCTCACCAAACTGTTGGAGAAAGGAATCACATTCACATGGACACCGCAGTGTGAGACGAGTTTTCAAGAACTAAAGAAAAGATTGACAACACCCCAGTGCTAGTTATGTCAGATATGCAGAAGAACTTTTCGGTGTACTGCAATGCCTCTGGAAACGGGTTGGGATGTGTTCTCATGCAAGAGGGGCATGTCGTGTCTTATGCGTCCCGGCAGCTCTGGAAACACGAGAAGAACTATCCTACACATGACCTAGAACTAGCCGCAGTGGTACACACGTTGAAGATTTGGCGGCACTACTTGATGGGGAAGAGGACAAAGATATATACGGATCATAAGAGCTTAAAGTACATTTTCACACAGCCAGATCGCAACCTCAGACAAAGGAGATGGTTAGATCTAATCAACGACTTTGATGTGGGCATCAACTATCATCCTGGGAAAGCGAATGTCATAGCAGATGCTTTAAGCCGGAAAGTGCAGGTCAATAGGTTGAGCTTGAAGGACATGCCTGCAGAATTGAAGGACGATGTTATAAGACTCAATCTATGCCTGGTGAATAGTGGTGAAGCCCTCGCCATGGAAGTGGACTCCACATTAGAGCAAGACATACGCGATGGTCAAAAGGATGATGAGAAGATACAAGAAATCCGACAACTCATCAAGGATAATAGAGCCCCTGGTTTCAGAGAGGATGAACAAGGTACGGTGTGGCACGGGAAAAGAATCTGTGTGCCTGAAGTGAAGGAGATCCGTGAATTGATTTTGAAGGAGGCTCATGATTCTGACTATTCCATTCATCCTGGGAGTACGAAGATGTACCATGACCTCAAGAGCAGGTATTTGTGGTATGGCATGAAGCGAGATGTCGCGGAACATGTTGCCCTATGTGACACATGTCAGTTGGTGAAAGCAGAACATCAACGACCCGCGGGATTATTGCAACCACTCAAGGTGCCTGAATGGAAATGGGAAGAAATCGGTATGGATTTCATAGTGGGACTACCCAGGACCTAATCAGGATATGATTCGATATGGGTCATCATCGACAGGCTAACCAAGGTAGATCATTTCATTCCCGTAAAAGAAAGCTACAACGGATCCAAATTGGCGGAGTTGTACATGTCAAGGATTGTGTGTTACCATGGAGTGCCAATGAAGATAGTGTCAGATCGAGGGACACAATTCACCTCAAGGTTCTGGCAGAAGTTACATGAAACCATGGGAACTCATCTGAACTTTAGTTCTGCCTATCATCCCCAGACTGACGGACAGACGGAAAGAACCAATCAGATCCTTGAGGACATGCTGAGGGCATGTGCACTCAAAAACAATCGGAGTTGGGATAAGAACTTACCGTATGCGGAGTTCTCCTATAACAACAGCTATCAGGCTAGTATGAAGATGTCACCGTTTGAGGCTTTGTATGGGAGAAAGTGCAGAACTCCACTATTTTGGAACCAAGCCGGGGAAAGTAAAGTGTTTGGACCCGAGGTACTACAAGAAGCCGAGGCGAAAGTGAGGGAAATTCGCAACAACTTGAGGATAGCACAGAAACGACAAAAGAGCTATGCCGATGTACGGAGAAGAGAGCTCGTTTTCAACGTGGGGGACTATGTCTACCTCAAGGTGTCCCCTATTCGAGGACTTCGTCGGTTCAAGGTGAAAGGGAAGCTATCACCTCGATACATCGGACCCTTTCAAGTTCTGGAGAGGAAAGGCGAAGTGGCATATCAACTAGAACTACCGGCCCGCCTATCGGATGTGCATGATGTATTCCATGTGTCACAGCTCAAGAAATGTCTAAGGACGCCTGAGGAGATGTTACCCATGAATGAGGTTGACGTACGAGAGGATTTTTCTTATGCCGAGCAACCGGTCAAGATTTTGGAGACAATGGAACGCCTCACAAGAAATAAAAGAATCCGGATGTGCAAGGTGCAGTGGAAGCATCACTCGGAAGAGGAAGCCACATGGGAGCGAGAAGACGAGCTTAAGACACAGTTTCCGGAATTGTTTTCTAGAACCACCAATCTCGAGGACGAGATTTCTTTTAAGGGGGGTAGAGTTGTAACACCCTAAAATCCTGTTAAGAGGGGAATTTAAAATTTTTTGGACGTATTGCATGTGGTGCAGAAATTAAAATTCAATTTGGAATTCAAATTTAAATCAGAACCAGAAAAGAAATGGAAAAAGAAAAAGAAAAACAGAAAAACCCCGGCCAGTGGGCCAAAACCCACCAGCAGGTCCACCTTCTCCCGCGCCAGCCTGCAGCCGCGCGCTCCCCTCTCTTTCTCACTGACAAGCGGGGCCCGCGGTCATCTTCTTCCTCGCGCGATCGCGCCAACCGCCGGGACTCCTCCACGCGCCGAATCCAAACCACCCCGGAAACCCGCGTTTCCCCAGCCGAATTCTGGTCCCGGACGACTCAAACTAAGGCAAAACCGACACGCCGCCCTCCCCCGTCTATATAAACGCCGGCATCGCCCCGTTTTCCCCACCCGATCGGCTGTTTTTCCTCCTGGTGAGAACCGAAGCTCCGATCACCTTTTTTCTCGATCTTTGCTCGGGTCTTCTGATCTAACACGCCGATCCTGTTCCACCGCCTCCGGGGAATCACGCAGGTGCATAAAACTCGGTAGATTGCGCCGTAGACACCGCTCCGACGAGCATCGCCGCGATTCCATCTCGGACCTCGTCGCCGACCGCCTTCCAGGGCCTCCGAGCTCAAGAAAAACCCCGAGGTGAGATCCCCGACCTCCCCTCTACAGATCTATGCCATTAAACTCCAGTTGTAGGAGGTATAGACGAAGATCCGAAGTTCTCCAGCGAGATCGCCGTCTCCGCCGCCGGGCAGCGCCGCCCGCGCACGGCCAGGGCGACGTGGCCGCTTGTGCGCCATCTATTTTAAAACACACGGTAGAATTAAAACCGCGCGTACCGGTTCGACGTTATAATCTCAGCCGTCTGTTTTAAATCGGACGGTCCACGTCGGCTCTGCAATATAAAGGCCAGGATTCTTACGCGCTAACCCCTGGGGATCTCGGAAAATACGAGCTAGCCCCGGAAACATCTGATCTAGCCCCTGCAAGTTCAGAAATTCATGTCAATTCAATTAAAAATCAGTTTTAGCCGCTGGACTTAATAAAAATTAGCAAAACCCCTCTGTTATGCATAGTTAGACCCCTCGAAATTTGTAAAATGATAAATTAGACCCTATAGTAGGGTGAACTTATCTTTTTGACCCTATATGGTATTAAGTTTCAAAATTTGAATGTGTGACTAGGATTTACATTTAAAAGGAAAGACAGACACATGTGCTAATTCAAGTTTAAACTCTACTAACACTTGGAAAACGTTAGAATGAACTAAAAATAAATTTTAGGCTGAAATGAAATCTGTTTGGGTGTTGTTCATATTTATTAGTTCTAGGAACACATTTTTAGGTTAATAAATAATTCTGAAAATTGGTAAAATAAATTTTAATTAGTTCACATCAGAGGAGAAGTTCAAAAACATATTATTTAATATATTAGATCAGAACCTATTCTGTTTAGATGTTATGCCCTACTATTTAATATTTAAAACTCACTTTTAGGCATAGAAAATAAATCTGGAAAATAAAGGAAAAATAGGTATGCATAATTAGAAAATGATAAATGAAGTCTCCAAATCCAAAGATTTCAGTTTGGGAATTGGAAGAAGGTTTAAAAAAACCCACTTGGAATAGGAAATTACCTTCCATGCAAACTTGGTAGCTAAAGAGTGTGTTAATTGAATATAAAGAATTTGTTTAGAATTGAAACTCATATATATAGTGTGCAAATAAAAATCTGAATACAAAAGTTAGAAATCATACACATATGTTTAAAAGTGAATGTAGGCCAAAAATCAACACATGTAGAGTAACCACAACACTTAGAAATGAGAATGACTTTCATATGTATGTATGTATGTTTTGCATGAGTGGAAGTGTGAACTATGGCTTATGGATTGTTGTTTTGCTATGTGTATGGCATGAGTAGAACCTGCCCCAGAGCAAGTTCTTCCCTTCCAAGACCAAGACTTTCCATTCTCAGAGCAGCAAGAAGAAGGCAAGTGTCCTTGACCACTTTGATCCTATGCTAGGATGTGTAGATAGAATTATTTGCATTGTCAATTTAAATATGAAACCCATGGTAGGAAGTTTCCTTAGAATTGCATTATCTTTTTTCCTTGTAGCTTGGGATGGGATTTATTTTATCATGTCATTTATATGCTTACGCTTAGCCATGCTTAGAATGGGATAAGTGGGATATGAGATCATCAATTTATTTACCTAACTCTTGAATGAGATGTTATGAGTTATGTAGAGGTAGGGATCGAGGCAAGTTGGATGATTTGGTTGGTGCTAGGTGCACGAGACTCGGGTTTGTGTTTAGTACTTGCCTGGATCCTAAGGACCGGTTCATGGAGCATGTAACCTGGCTTTACCGTGCCAACCACATGCTGAGATGGGGCAGCTTGGCCAATTAATTAGGTGTATGCCCGGCGTAGTATGGGTGTGTTGGATGGTGCGGGAAATAGGTGTCAGCTGGACTACCATATAAACCGCAAGGCTCAAGAGGGGGCCACTGCAGCGGGGTTGGAGCCTCCTGTATGCTGTTAGGGGTGAAACCTCAGTGGGCCCACGCTCGTCGGGAATCCCTTTGTAAAGGCTTCGTAGTGATCTCCTGGCTACACACCTGGGAAGTGTGAATGTTGTTCGCGGCCACTGGCATAATGGAGGTTCTTTTAGTCCACCTGGCAACGGGGGATGAAATTACTACATGTGGGTACAGTGGTGCAAACTCTGCAGAGTCAAAAACTGTCATGACAGCCGTGCTCACGGTCAAGAGCGGCTTGGACTTATTCATGATTAGGGGATGATGGATTTGGAAGTTGTGGATGTTAAGTGGTTAGCTTAACATTGGAAATGATGTTATGGTTATTTGATTATGATGATGGGTTGGGAGATTGGGACCATTTCACCTGTGTAGTAATGTAGGTTCTTAATAAGCTAAGGTGGTAGGTAATAATTGTGTAGTGCTTTAACCATGAGCTCAACCTCTTCTTGCTCTAGCCATGCATGACATAACTTTCCCACGCTTGCTGAGTACCAACGGTACTCAACCTTGCATATTTGTTGGTTTAAATTGCTGCTCAGGTCAAGGGGCTGATGTGGTGTTTAATGACCAAGACTTCGGACCCGAAGAAGGATTCTAGGTTCATGGAGTCCCCCGGGCAACACCTGTGACGGAGCCCACAAGAATAATATTCCGCTGCTAGTTTATTTACATGTTATGAACTTATCGTCCATCGAGACGTATGCTTTGTAAGACGTATTTATATTCGACACCTGGCTTGTAATAAATGATGCTTCACTATTTTTCATCACATGTATGAGAAAATGATCCTGGCATACATGTGATATGCACTCGGTTGTTCTTTGGAAAAACCGGGTGTGACAAGAATTGATCTTGATGCAAATAAGTACTCGTTGAAATATTGAAGTTAAGTTTAACTTTGATATTCAACTTGAGTTATTAAAATGCTGGTAACGAGATCAAAAACTGGAATAAGTGCAGACGGTTAAATTCTGACCAGAACTGGTCACTTAGACTTAGGATTTTGGGATTGTATGAGCATGAATATAATTTGTTCTTACTTGTGTTACTTGACCAGTCCCATGTTTATTTTTCTATCATCTTTTCTGTTGAATTGAGTATTTTATTTAATCAAATCTCTTCTTCCATAGATGACAGATATTGGAACTACACTGGCCAACGGATGGGTTCATACGTTTGGGTAGAACTTTCCCGGTTTCCGGGCATTGTTTCAGCAAATGTTGTAGTATATCGGGTATACTGAAGCCCCACATTACTGGGGAAAGGAGACGACAGAGAATGGGGAGACATTGTGCATAATGCATGTCGAAGTGTGCGATCGACACTTCCCCCGGGCCTGCACTGGGCAGCCCGCGGAGGTTCTTTTTTTGGAGGGGCTAGTTCCTAGCGGAGAGCTTGCGCGGATGGACGAGTTAGCGAGAGCTTGACACAAGAAGTTTTACGTGGTTCAGGCCGCCGGAGCGTAAAACCCTACGTCCACGGCGAGCTATGGAGCTCGCTGTATTGCTTGCTGCTCAGGGCCGGGGGCCTGAGCTTGGGGGTGAGTTACAGCTTGAGAGTGTATGGCTAGCGTATGAGTTGCAGAATGCGAACCCTTGCTATCGACGCCTACCCGAGCCTTTTATAGTCCAAGGCTCGGGCGGCTTACAAGGGAAGCCGGGACCCGACAGGTGGTCCCGGGAAGATTGTCTGTTATCTACCGTATCTGTAGTTATGCCGGTGGTTGCCTCCGGTCGAAGGCTTCTGAGTCTTCCTTTTGCCGCCCTGCCCATGCCGTGCGCCAGTCGTAGTGGTTGATGGCGCCGCAGGCGGCGTGGGATGTCTTGTCACGGCGTTTATTACCTGTCAGGTTCTGACACCGCGCGCCAGTCTGTGATGCAACTGGACGCAACGGCTCCTGACAGGCGCGTGCTCCGCGTTTCCGCGTCTTGGGAAGACGCGGGCCTTGAATTCCTTGTACGAGCAAGGTGAGGGGCGCCTTTACGCCCGCTGCCTACCGCCCGGGGGCAGGCAGCACCGTTCTCCCAGCCACGTGGCGGGTCCGGAGCTCACCTCTGAGGAGAGGGAGGTCCGGCCCTGCCGGACACGTGGGGCCTTCGGACCTCTCTCCCGCGGAGGGGGAGGTCCCTCTTCTGCATGCCACATGGCGGGCCCGGAGCTCTCCTCTGAGGAGAGGGAGGTCCGGCCTCGCTGGACGCGTGGCGTCTTCGGACCTCTCTCCCGCGGAGGGGGAGTTCCGGCTTCTACATGCCACGTGGCGGGCCCGGAGCTCTCCTCTAAGGAGAGGGAGGTCCAGCCCCGCCAGACGCGTGGCGCCTTCGGAGCTCTCCCTGCGGAGAAGGGCGAGCACCTTAGGCATTTTACCCTGTGCGCGGGGGTACCCCATATCTCAGGTACCGACAGTGGCCCCCGGGCCCATCTCGGGGGAGATAGCGAGCCCGAGGTGGGACCTCCGTCTCTTCCGATCTGCGCACTTTCTCTAAGTCCCGACTTGACCGCTGCTGGAGCACGAACGGCCGCGGGGTCGTGAGAGCGTGCGCCCACTTGATGATTGCTTTTACTGCGGCGGTTCCCAAAGCTGCCACTTCTGCACGTTGCGGCGCTTTCTTCGGGAACCGCCGAAGGGCCTTGCCGGCTCGTCTTCTTAGGAGACTGACTCCTTGCCCCCACCGCTCCAGTTAAGCGGCTTGGGCCTACCCGTCATCGGCACTCGGTCTAGGAACCGAAGCAGTTGCGGGTGCGGGGTATTCGAAGAGTTCCGAATCGCTTGGAACTGCACCAGGAAGCTTTTTAGAGGGGGTCTCACCCACATTGTAGCTTCCCTTCGCACTTCTCTGCGTTTCTTCTTGGACTCTTGTGCTTTTGCTCTTTTGCCTTTGAGCTCTCCCTTGCCATGGCTTCCAACCCGCTGCCAGAGAAGAAACGCGCTCGATCTCCTCCAGCAACGGCGCCGGTGCCAAGTCGGGATTCTGGGGTGCCCGACGCTCCCTCCGGTGGCGACTCGAAGAGGCCCCGGGCTGATGTGCTGGGGGAAGCCTCTGAGGCGTTCCCTGTTCCGCCAGTCCAAGCGACTGCGGAGCGGTCGTCGGAGACGGTAGCGGGCTCTGGAAACCCTACCCCGGCTCGGAAGTCGGGGTTTAGAGCCCGCTGGAGTGTCCGTGCTTCCCGGCCTTCCCCGTCTTGCGGGGAATCTGTGCCGATGCGCTCGGAGCCAGGGGCAACTGCTGCGGCCCCCAGGCCAGCGCGGACTTCTCCTGTTCCGGTAGGCCCGGACTCCGCGGCGGCGTCGTCTCTCCCTGCCGAGACAGCCACCGCGGCCCCCGAGCCAGCACAGGTTGATCCTGCACTAGGCGGCCTGGCTTCTTCTCCAGCACCGTCTTCCCCGGCTCGTCCCTCTTCCCAGGTCAAGGAGCCTGAAGCTGAAGAGAGCCCGGCTGGCCCGGCTGCCAGGGCCGCTGGGCCAGTTTCTCCTGATCGGCGTCTCGTCTCGGCGGCTGGCGCGTCGGCTCTTCCCGAGGACGAGGTAATGGAGGAGGTCGGAGGGACTGCCCCAGCTTCTGTTGCTCCATTGCCTCTGGCGGACGCCTTCGCGCTCGCCGAGTCGGGCGTCCGGCAGGTCTTGGCTGCGCTAGGGCGCAAGCGGGAGGAGTATAGGGTTGAACGGGACCGCCTCCTCACCTGGGGGAACCTTTTGCGGGAGAGGACCGTGAAGGTTAAGAGCGAGCTCGACTCCAGGCGGGAGTTGCTCGACTTCCGGGAAACGCTCGTCGACCGGATGAAGCGGGCTATTGACCGCATGGACACCCAGTCGTGGCGGATCAACAGGGAGGCCCTGGAGGCTCACGCCCGGGCCGAAGAGAGCCTCTCAGCTGCTGTGGAAATACGGCAGCGGTTGGAGCGCCGCGAACTCGCCGTTGAGGAGCGGGAGCGTTCCGTGGCAGCTGAGGCAGAGAGGGTCGCCGTGCAGCTGGCTGCGGGCGAGGATGACCTCCGAGCTCGGATGGAGGAACTGGAGATTCTAAAGGCAGACCTCGACTTGAGGGATGAACAGGTCTCCCATGATCGCCGGGCGGTCTTGGACCGCGAGTTGACTGCCGTCTTCAGGGCCGCTGAGTTGGAGCGGCTAGCCGAGACCCTCCGCCTTCGGGAGAGTTCCCTGGCGGCCCAGGAGAAGGAATTCTCCGAGAGGAACCTGGAGGCTCTGCGGGCGGCCCGCTGCAAGGTGGAGGAACTCTCAGCCCTACGGTCCTCCGAGGCCCTTGCGGTCTCAAGCTTCGTGGATCGGGCGGGGTCCGCCCTGATCCCTCTTGGTTTCAGTGCGGTGAGGGCCGCAACTCCCGCATTGCAGGTGGCAGAGGTGATCCCTGCATTGGAGTCGATCGGCGCCAAGCTGGACAGACTCGACTCGGTGGTCGCCAGCGAGCTTGAAGCCGAGGGCCGCGGCTTAGCTTTAGAGGTCGCCTCGCATGTGCTGGCATGCTTCAAGAGCCGCGGCCCCTCTTTCTCACTGGAGCCAGCAAGAGAGGGCCCAGCCGCAGAGCGGGAGGAAGCTGCCAGGGCTGAAGTCGAGGATGTGGCCGCCCTTGTAGCAGCAAGGTTCCGGCGAGAGCCGGGTGGTCCTTAGGACTTGCTTTCCCTTTTTTATCGAGTCTGTAGTCCAGCTCAAGGAGCCTTGCTTAAATTGACTCTCTTGGATACTTGTGTCTGTGATGCTTTTCCCTCCTTCTTGGCTTTGCCTGGCTGAGTCCTTAGCTCCGCAAGGTACTCAGAGGTCATTTCCAATCTCGGAGCTTCGCTCAGACACCCCCCGGGTCCTAACTGTGTTAGGGGCCCCCGGAGGTCTCCGAACCTCGCCCTTTGGGGGGGGCTCCAAATCTGCCGGCCACGTGGTGGGTCCGGAGCTCCTCCTTAAGAGATGGGAGCTCCGGTCATGTTGGACACGTAGGGCTTTCGGAGCCCTCCCGTTGAGGGGGGAGGTCCGGTTCCTGCCTGCCACGTGGCGAGCCCGGAGCCCTCAAGGAAGGAGTTCCGGGCCTGCTGGACACGCGGGGCCCCCGGGCCCTGCCCCTCTGGGGGGGGGCAGGCCCCTGTCCTTTCAGTCCCAGGCCGGTGTAGCTGGTAGCTCCTTTCCCCCCGCTTCATGCAGTCCCTGTTGCCGTAACCTGAAGGTCCTGCACACAGGTAGAGGAAACGTAATTCTCCTCGGGGGTCCTCCCCTCCTGTCTCCTAGTCTTATCCGTCTTATGGTCCTGGCCCGCTATACGGGGCTTGGGCAATTCTGTGCACGAGGCGCCGGAGCTCCGGCTCCCTCCGAGGTCCGGGTATGGCCGTCCGGTCCCTAGTACCGGGCCATGCGCTGGGGAAGCAGAGTGCACGCGCTTTGGGTTCATGACCAGGCAAAGCGGACGTACTCCCCTGGACCTCCGGGGAGCAGGATGCGCATGCTTTGGGCTCTGGGCCGGCTAAGCTGGATACGCACCCTGGACCCCCCATGCACAACGCTGGCCTTTCCTGGAGGTGACCAACTGACACCGCAACACCTGACTGGGGGAGGCCCGAGAGACTCACTCGGCCATCGGCAGGTGCCTCAAGCGCAGCCGCCTTCGGGAGGATAGCAAATGCCGACTATGGGTGAGCGCAGAAGAGGGGGAGCTAGACGTATGATGAACATACAGTGATAGTGCGATCATAAAAATTAATGCATAATTTAAATGAGCGCATGAGAAGGAGCTAAGTAGAACAGGTCTCTGTATTCGCGCCCATAGGTGGAATTCTGGCTGTTCGTGGGGGCAATGTTCCGCCTCGTCTACAAGGGAAGCAAGACTCTACGCGCTTAGGGTCGGAACCAGGCTAAACTGGACGTAGTCCTGTACCGTCCCTTGAGACTTAGCTACCCCAAGCTCTGTTCCTAAGTTCTATGGGGTCCGATGCTCAGTAAGTAGGACTTACAGCGTTGCTCCATGGTAAGGATTTTTGGGAATGGATCCCACTCTCGGTTGAAAGGCATGTGTACCTGGGGCGGCAGCTTTCATGATTCGGAAGGGACCTTCCCTGCTGGGGGAGAGCTTATGGGTCCTTCTTGGAATATAGCGTGCCGCTTCACCAGGCTGCCTTCTTGCGGGCCCCCGTCGCGTCCGGTTCTTTGGCGGTAGTGCTTAGAGCATTAGCCGAGACCGTGCATTGTGGGGTGTTCCCTGCAAGCCGAGTCTTGTCGAAGTTGTTGTCTTCACGCTGGATCAGGTCCTGCGTGGCTTCTCTCCGGGGCCCCCGGGGAGTTTTCCCCTTCTGGCTGAGGCCTTCAAGGGGTAGGTGGACCCGGTCTCGCCTTGGATGACCTAAGGCGTCTCCCCCTTCTGGCAAGGCCTTCAAGGGGTTGACGGACCCTAGGCGGCCCCCGAGAGGTATGTTCGAGGCACGGAGGCGTGCCGCAGCTGGCTAACACCTTGGCCCGTCACCGTCAGAACTGGAGTCCTCACCGTCATGCACTGTCTTTATGACACGCTGAGGCTCCTGGTACCCCACTTGGTGGGCAGAGGTGACTGGGGCATCGGCCTTCTGTTTGCCATCCCTCTGAGGGTAGGGCGGTGCTTCAGCCCTCTGCTGTCTTCCATTACGGAAGCGCTCTGCGAGCCTCTGGATCTCCCAGCACTCGACAGCTGTATGGTTGCAGGTGCCATGCACGGGGCATAGCCCGCCCTGGCCACTGTCTGGGGCAGGTGATTGCCGCTGCCTCTTGTCGGGGCATGGCCCCCGAGCTCCGTTGGTTGTCGCAGCTGCGGCGACGGGGGCCGTGAACGGTGGCTTCATCTTTCCACTCCCCCGGTTCTTGGTCTTCTTGCCGCCCCCATAGGCAGCAGCACCGGACCCAGGCTGCCCTCCTGACTCGGAGGTCGGTAGTGCGTGCCAGTTCCGCCCTTCGGCTGCCCTGGCACACTTATCCGCCAGGCTAAAGAACTCCGAGACGTCGCGGACCTCTCTGGTCGCGAGCTTCTCGAGCATTTTCTCGTCCCGGACACCCTGTCGGAACGCAACCACCACAGAGGCGCTTTGGATATGTGGGATGGTGTTGTGCACCTGAGAGAACCGCTGGATGAAAGAGCGCAGCGACTCCCCAGGTTGTTGCTTGACGGCGTGGAGATCGAGCTCCGTGCCGGGACGGGTGTAGGAGCTGCCGAAGTTGGCGACGAACTGCCGGCAGAGCTCACCCCAGGAGGTTATGGACCCCTGGGGTAGATTAATGAGCCAGGACCGGGCTGCGCCGGTCAAGGCGACGGGAAAGTAGTTGGCCATGACAGCCTCATCGCCTCCTGCAGCAAGTACGGCGGTGGAGTAGATCTGGAGGAACTCCGCCGGGTTGACGCTTCCGTCGTACTTCTCGGGCAAGTGCGGGCAAAACTTGCGTGGCCACCTTGCGAAGCGAAGGTGGGGCGCAAGGGCCGCACATCCTGCACCTGCTGCTGCAGGTACCGGTGCTGCGAGCAGGTGGTTCACACCTGGCACCACGTATCCCGGCATGGGCAAGGCTGCACCGTAGGCCGGGGCCGCTACTTGTGGCGCATATGGTGGTGGCATATGTTGCGCAGCATATGCCTGAGGCGGGGCTCGCATGGCGAAGGCCTGCCCTTCCGGTTGTGTCGAGGCCGATGACATGCTGTCGCCTGCCTCATGGTTGCGACGCCTTTCTCGACGTCGCTCGAGGTACACTCGGGCGTCCTGCCCCAAGTGGCACCGCTCCAGTTCCCTTCGCAGGTCCATCGACAGGAGCCTGGAGGAGCTGGAATCCGCCGTTAGCCCGTCAACCGTGGGTGTGCGCGTCAGCGACACAGCTGGTTGCCCTGGGCGCCGCCCTCGCCGAAACCGACGGTTCACGGCGGCGACGACGAGGCGGTCCACCTCACGGACCCATTGCTGGGTTGCTGAATGGGGCACATCCCCTGCAGGTGGGTTGCGCAGCAGCGCCCTTGCTGCAGCTAGCGCACCTCCATGGTGTACGCTCAGCGCTGCAGAAGACCTCACGCTGGTCGGGGCCTGCATAGCCGGAGTCGGCTGCTGGCTACCGCTTGTGCCGACACACTCCGTCCTGAGTGCGTCGACATGTACTCTCCGCTGGCCACGGTTCGCCGTGAATGCGGAGGGGGAGAGCTTGCCGCTGAAGGGAGCTTGGTCATCTTCGTTGGCGGAAACTCGTCGCGCTAGGGGAAAAGCCCCCTACCTGGCGCGCCAAATGTCGAAGTGTGCGATCGACACTTCCCCCGGGCCTGCACTGGGCAGCCTGCGGAGGTTCTTTTTTCGAAGGGGCTAGTTCCTAGCGGAGAGCTTGCGCGGATGGACGAGTTAGCGAGAGCTTGACACAAGAAGTTTTACGTGGTTCAGGCCGCCAGAGCGTAAAACCCTACATCCACGGCGAGCTATGGAGCTCGCTGTATTGCTTGCTGATCAGGGCCGGGGGCCTGAGCTTGGGGGTGAGTTACAGCTTGAGAGTGTATGGCTAGCGTATGAGTTGCAGAATGCGAACCCTTGCTATCGACGCCTACCCGAGCCTTTTATAGTCCAAGGCTCGAGCGGCTTACAAGGGAAGCCGGGACCCGACAGGTGGTCCCGGGAAGATTGTCTGTTATCTACCGTATCTGTAGTTATGCCGGTGGTTGCCTCCGGTCGAAGGCTTCTGAGTCTTCCTTTTGCCGCCCTGCCCATGCCGTGCGCCAGTCGTAGTGGTTGATGACGGCGCAGGCGGCGTGGGATGTCTTGTCGCGGCGTTTATTACTTGTCAGGTTCTGACACCGCGCGCCAGTCTGTGATGCGACTGGACGCAACGGCTCCTGACAGGCGCGTGCTCCGCGTTTCCGCGTCTTGGGAAGACGCGGGCCTTGAATTCCTTGTACGGGCAAGGTGAGGGGCGCCTTTACTCCCGCTGCCTACCGCCCGGGGGCAGGCAGCATCGTTCTCCCAGCCACGTGGCGGGTCCGGAGCTCACCTCTGAGGAGAGGGAGGTCCGGCCCTGCCGGACACGTGGGGCCTTCGAACCTCTCTCCCGCGGAGGCGGAGGTCCCGCTTCTGCATGCCACGTGGCGGGCCCGGAGCTCTCCTCTGAGGAGAGGGAGGTCCGGCCTCGCTGGACGCGTGGCGTCTTCGGACCTCTCTCCCGCGGATGGGGAGGTCCGGCTTCTGCATGCCACGTGGCGGGCCCGGAGCTCTCCTCTGAGGAGAGGGATGTCCGGCCCCGCCAGACGCGTGGCGCCTTCGGAGCTCTCCCTGCGGAGAAGGGCGAGCACCTTAGGCATTTTACCCTGTGCGCGGGGGTACCCCATATCTCAGGTACCGACAATGCACTTGGACGTCCCCGCAAGTCCTGAACCACCAGGTTGGGCACCATTCACCGTCACAGTGAAGGAGCATCACATGGAGGATTTGTGGGACATGGCATCCCACGAAGCCATCATGCGTTTTTGCCAGCTTCATGTGAAGCAAGTGGAGTCTACACCATTCGTGCTCCTACCTGTTACTGGGTTATCACAGCAGGAATGGGGACGGCGGCAAGGCGAGCTAACGGATTTATTCAACCCCAATTTCAACTTGAGGTTTTCTACCACCAGTTTCTATGCCGCCACCAGCAAGCTAGTAATTGATGGTGAAGCAAGGACCATCAAAGAACTTATGGGAGAGCTGAATCAGACGAACACTCGCAAGGATCAGCTCTAACATGAGAAGAATCCACTACGTGCACATCTGGCCCCGGCAATCCATCAGCTCATGGTGACTGAAAATGAGGTGCAACGCACTCGGGAAGAGTTGTAGCAAGTCTGGGATGAGCTGAACGTGAGTAAGCAGATGGTGTGTGCACAATTGCACCATATTAACATACTCACGAAAGAGAGGAATGACGTTATAGAGGCAGCACAGAATTGGGAGCAACACTGTACAACCATGTTGCAGCCAGTTCTCGTCCAACAACTTGAGATGGTAGCTCCGGGGGAAGCGGAACCCGAACCAAAGCTATGGTAATTGATGCTGAGTCTGAGCTCATTGCCCCAGTTTCAGACTCTGAACCCGAGGAGGATCCGGAGGAGCCTGAACCGGCATCAGACGAAGAGTAGTCGTCATGGGTAGAGTAGACACCGAGGAGGGTTGAACCTACCCCGTTGTATTGTGATGACCATGTTTGTGTCATGTTGTAAATAGTAGTGTTGTTGTAGCATAAGTGACGGCGTGGTGTAACATCTTGTGGTGACCATAAGAATAGAGATTAACTGCAAGCTACAGTTCATCATTTTGGAGGGTTATTGTAACAAAGAGTCCCTAGGAGATATATTATGAACAAGGTTATCCTTTAACAATATATGAGTTTGTTTCCAAGATGTTCTCCGTCATTACACTTCCTACTTTTGCAATGCATCAGATTTATTATGGTGTCTCATGTGGAAATTTTATTGTGGCTGCGGAATGACTCGCACACATTCCACGCACGAAGTCGGTGGGACGAGTCAGGGAGAAAGCTCCCAGCAGCAAGAACGCGAGAAACCGCAGCAGCAGCAACCACCCACTATGTGAGAAAGGCTCATTCGAGGCGTGCCCGCACGAATAACAGGGATGCGCAGACCGTGTGTAACACCTCAATTTAACTACCACGCATTGCATACATTTTTCATGTAGAGAAGCATTTGAAAAGAAGTAGAATTGGAGAAAGAACCATAGAAATGGAGAAGGAACCATAGAAATAGAGAAAGAACCATAGAAATGGAAAAAGAACCATAGAAATGTAGAAGGGAATATTGAAATGGAGAAGGGAACATAGAAATGGAGAGAAATGGAAATAAGATAGCTGAATTGAGCCATCCCAAATTTCTCCCAAATTTCCCCCAAATTTCCCCAAAATCTTCCCAAATCTCCCCAAAATTCCCCTATGGGGAATTTCCCCCAAATTGGCCGCAGCCTTGAGGGGAGGAAAGCCCTAGGACTCTTTGGTTATGTCCCAACTTGACTAGGATTCTCTGGTTGAGTCACAATTGGACTAGGACTATCCCTTTTTCCCCCTTATAAATAAAACCCCCAGCCCCCCTTCACCTTTGGCCGCAACCCCACCCCCCCCCAAACTCGCTGAGTTGCCCCTGCCCCCCGCCAACTCACCGAGTTGAGCCCCCCCCCCCCCCCCCCTTGCCGGAGTTTGGTCACCGGTAAGCCTCGTCGACGAGCCCGCCGACGAGCCCCGGCATCGAGCCCCACCGTCGAGCCCCGCCGTTGAGCCCCGTCGTCGAGCCCCATCGTTGAGACCCGCCGTCGAGCACTGTCACGCCTCGCCGTCGCCGGGGAAGAAGCCCAGCGATCTGCCCTACCATAATTTCCCACAGAAAAATCCTCCGCTGCTGCCATTGCTAGGAGAAAGGACCTGCCACAAGGAGAAAGTGAGGTAGGTCTTCATTACCCATCTTACGATGTCACCGCCGTTTCTACGCATCCGTTTTCTTCGCCCCCTTAGAGCAGAAACTTTTGTGTGTGGACAGATCATGTTTTGATCGATTTTTGACGGTGGAATTGATCTAGATCTTGTGTCAAGATCATCACAACGTCCACCCTTGATCCCTACACCCTTGTTGATCATAAAACCCCACGAAAGTCCATTAAAACATGCCAGAACACGTATAAACTGGTTCTATAAAACTGCACTATAGGATTTGCATTCATCTACCCCATTGCATCTTGAGTAAAGTTTGTGCATGAAGATTGATTGCTGTAAATTTTGTATGTGCGTGGTTGTGAGTAGAAGGACAAGCCCAAGAGGCCGTCTACGAGGAATTAAAGCACCAACACTTCGAGACGCTTGAGCAACACGAGCCACGGGAGTAAGGCAAGTGCCCCTTGACCATATTGATCTCATGTTTTGAAACTGTTTTGATTGTGAAAACGTGTATGCTTGAGTCAACTTGATGGGACACCCTTTTTATAGGAGTTTTTTAGTTTTGTTAACCATCCTTGTCGCCGGGAAAGTCGATGAGTCGGGTATGATCGTTTTTCCTTTTTTGCTTCACTTAATTTACGGGATACGAGAATCTGAATTAAAACATGGTTAGCTACTGCACTCATATGAATAATGATGATGAGAACTTGATGATGTTAATGAGCATGGAATCAGGGACATCTAGGCAAGATTGGTTCGTGGGTGTTGCTGAATGAGATGGTGATTTACTTGCGTATATCTAAGGACCGGTTCATGCAAGCACATGCCAGGACAACAGTGCCACCACAAGGCCAAATATAGGTGCGGCCTAGCTGACTAATTAGGTGTGTTTCTAGCTTATTATGGACCGTTGGATGGCGCGGGGAATGGGAGTCGAGAGGGACGGCCCTGGGAACTGCATGGCACAAGAGGGGGCCCGTGGGTGGGAGAATGGAGATTCGAGCCTGCCGGTGAAACCTCAGTGGGTCCGTACATCCTAGTAGCCCCTTTGTAAAGGCTATTTTTTGATCTCTTGGCCATACACCGACGGTTGTGTATTGGTATAATGAAGGTTTCTCTAGTCGCCAACGAGTGACGAAATCAGGAACTTGTGGGTAAAGTGGTGCATTCTCTGCATAGTGTAAAACTATCATGATAGCCGTGCTTCCGGTCACAAGCATCTGGCCAACTTCCATGATTAGAGGCAAAACTTGGGATGGTTATTCGGTATGGTTGTGGTATGGTCATTGGGATTAGTTTTGGGTCTATTTTGAGTAATGACAATGAATTTGGTTTCGGTTTTATATGAATATGAGATGGTTATGAATATTTATGAGTATGAGATGAACTTGAGAAATATTAGTGGCCGGACAAGACTTGATAAATGGTGAATTATGATGAGAGAATGTTGCTGAAATACTTGGTTATGATGGGATTAAACTCACCTAGAAATAATTGCTTTTTTACCATGTTTATGAAATAAATTTTGCTTGCTGCAATGAGCCTTTTTATTCCCTACCTTGTTGTTAGCAACATGTCATACTTTTCCCACACTTGCTGAGTACGACATGTACTCACCCTTGGATTACCACATATACATCAGCTACAGGAGAAGAGTACTTCGAGGACCATGTGGAGTACTAGGCGTGCACACTACCGTCAACATGCCTGTGAAGTTGAAGTTGGAGCCTGCTGTTTTAGTCACTTTCCGCTGTCGTTTAGAGTCTTCCGCTGCAAGAATAAGTTAGAAATTCATGAGTGAGACATTGAGTCATTGTAATAAAGTAATTAAACACTATTTATTCATGGTTATATTCTGAATTCAGTTTGCGGATTACATGTGTATGTGTGATGAACATCCTGGGCACACATATGCATTCACTTGGTTCTATTTTCGGAACCGGTTGTCACAAATTGGTACCAGAGCCACGTTGACTGTAGAACGCAAGCCTAGGTAGAATGGAAACTCTAAAACACATAGGAACACCCCTTTAAACTGTTATTTTCGAAAATTGCTTGCTACTGCACTTTAATTGTCAATTCAGCCACCGCAAAGTGCTATTTTCAGCCCCTCTTTTTCTCTTCTTTTGGACAGAAACACTTTTGCTTTCTTGCTCCATAGCTTGTGAAGTCTTGGAGTTATTTTATTCTTCTATAAAGTTTCTCATGTCTTATTTATAGATGCCGGTGACTAGGAGCACAGCACGCATAAGGACTCGTCCACCACCACGTGGGAGTGCACTTAACCCCATTGAGGCGTCTGATGGACCATATTGGGAGGAGATGAAGATGGAACCTCGTGATTAAGATGAAGTCAATAATTCTATGCATGAGGAAGAGGACCCGAAAGAGGTGGAACCATTCGAAGATGACATGGAAGATGATCCACAAGAACGGCATTGGTACGCACCTCAAGAGGACTTTCACGCGGGCTTACACCCCGTGGAGCCTCATGAAGCTATGTCGGGAGGAGATGAATCCGAAGATGAGCCACCCCCTGCTGAGGCTGAAAATGAAGGTGATGAACGGGCCAACCGTTCAGTTCAGGAATTCCGGTCCGATGGAATGGAAGGACGACACGTATCTAAGGAGCTCAATGAATTTCTGGATTGTTGCAACTTATACCTGGAGTATCTTCTCAAGAAAGTCCCTCGTCTCAGACATGAAGAGTGGAAGGATGAAGTAACCATCCTATCTAACGGTAGGGTTGTTACTCGGCACTTCACACCCACATGGAGAGCTACAAGGGCAGAAGCTATTGATGATGCCGCATGGGATGCACTCACCGGACTGTGCTACGCCTTCCGTGAGCATCTTGAGAACACTACTTTTGAGCTGCACCCGTATCGGAAGAGTGGTACAAGGGAGATCATTAGACCCCATGGAGGATCTCTTTCCAACCAACAAGCTGCTGACAAGTCTCAGAGGTTGCTCGTGGAATTGGGAAACCGCTATGCAAGCGCACAAGAAGAGATCCGTTACCTCTGCAAGAAGCTGTACATGTTGTAAAAACATGACGAGACTCGTGCCAACGAGGGAGCAAATTGAGCACCAGCCTCATCTATCCCTACATGGACTGCTGACTCACCATGTCATGCGCCCATGTATGGACCACCCCCATCACACGGTGAGAACAGCACCGGTTCTCATGATTAAGTTTAGGTTTCCCATTGAATAAGCTGTAATAGGAACATTTAGATCGTAGTAGCCTGAATAAGAGTTGTGTGCTGAATTTCCGTGATGATTGCTTGTGTTTGTGTGCTGGTGTGAGTTATGGGACGCTTCGGCGAATGTCCGCATGTGCACATAGTGGAGAGATGTGAGATGCTTCGGCACGTGTTCACATCCTCATATAGGCTGAAATTAATAAAAGAAGATAATTAGTTCATACACCTTGATGCATATAGTTGGGGGGATCAATCTAAATTTCTATTTCCTACTCTACTCTCTCCCACAGATGGTGAGGGAAAACTCCAACCGCCAAAGGAGGAACGCTCGTGGTAACAACGAACCACAAGAGGATGGCAATGTTGAAGTTCCTGAAAATACCAACCCCGGGGCTGATGCAAGCAACCTTGACCGTTTGATGGCTATGCAGAAGCAGCTCATGCAAACGATGATACAAACATTGGGTCAGCTGCAGGCCAACAACAACAACAACCCTAACCCCATTCCTGCACCGCCGCATCCGCCACCACCGCCGGCTAACAACAGATTGGGAGAGTTTATGAGGACTAGGCCACCTACTTTTGCACAAGCCAATGATCCTATGGAGACTGATTATTGGCTGAAGTCTATGGAAAAGAAGCTTGCTATTGTTCAGTGCAATGATCGGGAGAAAGTTCTTTTCGCATCGCACCAACTCATGGGAGAAGCCGCTGATTGGTGGGACGCTCTTTGCAATGCTCATGTCGACCAGGAGACTATCACTTGGGGTGAATTCAAGGAGATTTTACGCTCTCACTATGTCCCTGCAGGATTCATGATGCTTAAAAACACGAGAGTTTGAAGGTCTCCGCCAAGGAAGGAAGAGCGTGAATGAGTACCTCAACAAGTTCACGCAGCTGTCAAGGTATGCTCTAGAAGATATCAACTCGGATCAAAGAAAGCAATACTTGTTCATGAGAGGATTGAACAATGAAATTCAAGTTCAGCTGCTCAACAATTACTATTTAAACTTCCAAAAGCTCGTTGACAAAGCTATAGTGGTTGAGAACAAGATCCGTGAGATTGAGCAAGAGGTCAAGAGAAAGATGCCATATCCAGGACAGCCACAAGGGAGCAATGTACGTCCCCGCATTATGCCACCAGCTGCACCACATTATGGCTTGTCCGCTTCAACTTTCTGCCCTGCAAATCCACCTCACCCTAATCAGCCACCGCAGCAATGTCCTGTTATGCAAGCACCTCGTATGCCTTTGCCTCCTGCGCCCCATCCCAACATGGGCCTATGCTCAAAACCAGCCTCGCCCCAACATTACTGCTGTTATGGGCAACAAGGCATGTTTTTCATGCGGAGAGGCAGGACACTTTGCAAGTCCATGCCTGAAGAAAGGCCTTGCACTACAGGAAAGAGGTCAACATACGACAGCCGGCTTAACATACGATGGCCAGCCGTCGTATATAAACTTATATATGACAGTCCGAACAGGACGTCGTATATAAGGTTATATATGATGGTACAGCCGTCGTTTATTAATTGGCTGTCATAAATAGAGCTTATATACGACAGCCAACCCTAGGCTGTTGTATATATATCCCTTATTTACGATAGCCCGTGCTGCTGGCTGTCATATCTAATTACGGCTGTCGTAAATAAGCTTATTTACGACGGCCATACAACGGGCCGTCTTAAATAAGTCTTATAAACCCACGGGCCTGGGTCGGCGCGGGCATTCACGCCCGCGCCGACCTGAGCCCCCGCCGCCGCGCCCGAGCGCGGGCATCCACCACGTCCCCGGCCGCCGCCGCCCCGCCCTCCACCCAGCAGCCGCCGCCTAGGCCTTCCCCACCCCGGCCGCCACCGCCCTGCCCTCCACCCAGCCGCCGCCGCCCCGGCCTTCCCCGCCCCGACCGCCACCGCATCACCCTCCACCCCGGCGGCCGCCGCACCTGACGCCGCCGCACTGGAGGACGCAGCCCCGGCTGCCACAGCCCCACCGCAGCGCACCCGGCCGCCGCCGCCCCGCACCGCCGCCTCACGCGCTGCCTAGCCCCACCGCGCTCCCACATCGCCGCACCGCCCGGCCCTGCGCCCGTCGCGCTGCGCGCCGCCGCACTGTGCCGGTCCGGCTCCACGCCGTGCACCGCCCGCCTCGCCGTGTGCCGCTCTCCACGCCGCCTCCACCATGAGGTAAGCCGCCCGGCTCCCTCCCCACCTCGGCTGGCGACCCCCATGGCCGGCCGCCGGCGTCCCCCATGCTGGCCTCCACTACCGGCCATGGAGGCAACCGAGGAAGCTCGGTTTTTTTAATTACCAATTGTTTAGTGGCTAATCGTTTAGATTATGCTTATTTGGGTTTGATTGTTTAGTTGCCAATTGTTTAGATTTAGATGAATTGATATGCTTAGGTTTAATTACTGACTAGGTTCATTTGAATTGCTAGCTAGGTGTAATTTTTTAATTGCTTAGAATTGATAAGCTTGTTAACTATGGTAATTATGCTTGTTTAGATGAATTGTTAATTGCTTAGATGATTAATGCATATGAGATAATAGTTTAATTGATTATTGTTTTGATTGTTTGAGTGTTTAAGTACTGTATATACATAAATGGGCTTCGGACTGGTTTGGCCCGAAACAGCCCATTTAGGGCCCGACACGACCCATTTAGTGGTAACGTATGCGTCTACACAAGCACGGGGTGAACAACCTAGGCCGCCTCACCCTGCCGCCGCGCCTCCCAGCCGCCACGCCCTGCCCTGCCGCCGCGCCGCCACCACTGCCCCGCCGTGCCGCCTCTTGGGGCATAACTTAGGACGGCTGACCCACTTCTCTATCTCTCGTTCTTTCATTCTCTATCTTGTTCTTTCCTTCTCTCTCTTGTTCTTTCCTCTATCTCTTTTAAATGACTCAAAAATGATATATTGATGTAAACCTTTACAATATGCATCACCCGTTTCGAACCGGCCCGTCTCACATGTGTTACGCATGTGAGGCGTGTAGGTTTGGAATTGTCCCTTTTTGGACAGCCCGGGAGTGACCGAGAGGGCGTGCTTATGATGAGACGCGGGGTCTAGATTTGGACATAGTTTCGACAGCGTAACCCTAATGTTCTCCGCTGCACCATTTTGGGGCGTGCAGTTGGAGAACAGCGGGGTTATGCTGCCAAAATTTTGTCTGAATCTAGACCTCGTGTCTTGTCATAAACACGTTCGTCTCGGTCACTCTTGGGTGGGTTTAGGACCTATCCTTTCCAATAGATGTAGGTCCGTGTGACAGAAATAAATTATAAAATAACTATAATTTTCTTTGACTTAAAACTGCAGAGTCAAACATGAGTGAAGACCGTAGTTGGATGTATACCGGTTGGAACAAGGCAACTGGTCACTCAGATGAGTGGTATGCCGGGACAGACGACTTTATTGATCGAGTGTTTTCGTTGTCTAAGACCGATAAAGTTAGTTGTGCCACCGAGAGAGATCTCGAGGTGATGGCGCTTCTGGAGAGCTTGGCCCGACAGGAGGAGACCTTGGCGAGGGAGTGAGAGAACAACAGGGTCGCCATGGCGTACCATGCGTCCTATATGGCACAGATGCAAGTGGCAATGGAAGTAAGAAACTAACAATTGTACTTTAATTAAATTGCATTTCAATAAAATGTAAATTGTAATATTTGAAATGACAGGCGCTAGCTCGACGGCAAGGGCAGCAAATCCAGATACTGTTGTGGCAGCCACCGCCATTCGTGCTGCAGCCGACGCCACCACAGGAGCAGTTTCCTGGAGTACAGGTACAAAAAGGAAGTTACATTAAGTTTAATTAAACAATTGAATACGAAAACACCGGTGTAAACCTATACATATGTCACCGTGTTTTGCGGGGATCAGGGACGGAGGCTCAGACTCCATCACCGCGGCTAAGGGCGCGAGGCTCGCTGCGACAGAATGACTTCTTCGCCCCCGGAGGTAGTGGAGGGGCTAGTAATGAATAGATTTGTGAATTTGTTTTTGATTGTGGATGTCAGACGTCGTAAAATGGATGTGTACTATTGCACTTTGTGATTGTGGATGTGGATGTGGATGTGAATCTATTGTATGATTGCCTGTGTAGCTGGCAATCAAGCCAGGTTATCTATTTTCTGTTTTTTTTTAAATGAAAAACCTTATATACGAAGGCCTGTATGATTTATATACGACGGTATCTATACAGGGCCTTCGTATATAAGCCTAAATAATATACGACGGCTAGGCCCAGACCGTCGTATATAAGCCCAAATAATATACGACGGTTCTTGGCCCAGACCGTCGTATATAAGGCCTTATATACGACAGCCAGGGCCAAGAACCGTCGTATATAAAGGCACAGCCCACTGGACCTTCTCTACGAAACAGGCCGTCGTATATTAAGGGCCGTCGTATATAAGCTCTTATATATGACGGGGTCGTCGTATATATGTTTATATACGACTAGGTATATATGATGGCCACAAACCGTCATATATAACCTCCAGCTGTCGTATATAGATTATATACGACGGCTTCGGTCTTATATACGACGGTTTTGGCCGTCGTATGATTACGGGAATCCTGTAGTGTTGGACAGCCGAGCAACACACTGAAGCAGAACCCACGGCCGAATGGAGGAGCTAATCAAGGTAACCGTAGACAGCAGAACTATGCTCGTGGCAACGTGAATCACATCTCCGGTGAGGAAGCACAACAAGCTGAGGACGTCGTGATTGGTATGTTTCTCGCCAACTCCAACCCAGCCACTGTTTTATTTGATTCCAGAGTATCACATTCATTCATATCATCCAAGTATGTTGCCAAGTATAACCTGCCCATATCACATGAAACAAACTACGTTGGTTAATTCTCCCGGTGGAGAGATGACTAATATAGTATGTCCGAAAGTAAGCCTTAAAATAAGGGGGGTAGACTTTCTTGCCAACCTTATTGTCTTGGACTCCAAGTGATTTATATAATACTTGGAATGGATTGGTTAAGCAAGTACAACGGAATGGCTCAATGTGCTCAGAGGATCGTGCAGTTGACGAGTGAGCACGGTACTTGGATTGAGTTCGAGGTAGCCCAGCCTACAACCGAGAAGGCAGTGCTGAACCACATCGAAGAAGCAACATTGGAAAGCATTCCGGTGGTTCAAGAATATTCAGATGTGTTCCCGGAAGAACTTCCAGGTATGCCACCTGACAGGGACATTGAATTTGCTAGTGATTTAGTATCCGGAACTGCACCTATAGTGAAGAGGCCGTATAGGATGTCCGCTAATGAACTAGTGGAGCTCAAGAAGCAAATTCAGTAGCAGCTAGAAAATGGTTTTATACGCCCAAGCTCGTCACCATGGGGAGCCCTCGTGCTCTTCGTAGACAAGAAAGATGGGACCCATAGGATGTGTATGGATTATAGGTCTCTCAATGAGGTGACGATCAAGAATAAATACCCGCTGCCCCGCATTGAGGACCTGTTCGATCAAATGGAAGGTGCCCGAATTTTCTCCAATATTGATCTTCGGCCGGGATACTTCCACATGAAGATTAAGCCCTCCGACATACCCAAAACTGCATTTCAAACACGGTATGGTTCATATGAATATACTGTTATGTCTTTTGGGTTAACGAATGCACCCGCATACTTTATGTACCTCATGAATAAGGTCTTCATGGAGTACTTAGACAAGTTCATCGTGGTTTTCATCAATGATATCATGGTGTATTCAAAGAGCGAGGTAGAACACGAGGAACACTTGAGGTTAACATTGCAGAAACTGCGAGTGCATCAATTGTATGCCAAGTTCAGCAAGTGTCAGTTTTGGCTAAAGGAGATATCGTTCTTAGGCCACATCATCTCCGAGGGTGGAGTATCGGTTGATTCCGGAAAAGTGGGAGATGTTCTGAAGTGGAACCAACCGCAGAATGTCAGTGATATTCGGAGTTTCCTTGGGATGGCTAGATACTACCGCCGGTTCATCAAGGATTTCTTCAAAATAGCAAAGCCTATGACGGAATTGTTGATGAAGGGGAAAGCATTTCAGTGGACACAAGCGTGTCAAGAAAGCTTTGAGGAGCTAAAGAAGAGATTAATCACAGCGCCGGTTTTGATATTGCCGGATGTGAGGAAGAGCTTCGATATATATTGTGATGCATCAAGACAAGGGCTTGGATGTGTGCTCATGCAAGGAGGACAATTGATTGTCTATGCTGTAAGGGCCTCAGTTTTTGACACATATTTGAAGTGTTCATCACCATACACACACACCTCATTTGAGGAAAGTTGATGAACACAAATGAAGAGCAAGTAACCACCATCAACATGTTCATTAGAGAACAAACTCACATATTGCAAAAGTGGCATTTTCCACATGTGATATAGAGGGGCTGGACATATGAAAACTCCTACACATTGCTAAGATGTCCATGCCAAGTTTCACCCAAATTCAAAACCTTTTTGAGGTTATTTTGGGTATAGTTAGAAAGAGGGCAGTTTGAAACCATATTCAAATTCAAACTGTTTTTATCCCATGAATTCAAAAGTGGGAGGCATATTCTTATTCAACACATTTTTGTGAGCTCACACACCAATTTCCACTCCATTTGGAGTTGATCTTGACATGAGCTAAGTGGGGCAAATTCAAACTTTATTTGAACTCAAAACTGAACTTGTGCTGAAATTCATTCAAACCAAACCCAATTTGAATTCTAATCAATTCAAATGGCTCATGGGTGAATAATTTGAATCACCAGGGGTATTATGGGGCTCACTGTTTACAACAGTGATTAGGAGTAAATTTCAGAGGTTAAAACCACGGGTGGGACCCACATGTCATAGAGAGGAGGCAAAACTTGCACACAAAGTCACAGCCTCGGTGGGAAATTCCACCGAGCAGCTGTCGGCTGTGCCACCGAGCAGCCACCGGCGCCACCAGCTGCTTCCCCTCTATGCACGCTGGCGCCCAGGGCGGCTTGCTCGCGCCCCCACGCGACCGGCACCGCCTCAGCCGAGCAGGAGTCGGCCGGCTTTATCTCCTCGCGTGCAAACCCAAGCAGCGGCATTGTTTCTCGCCGCAGCTCTCTGCTCAATTGGGAAAACCGGCAAACAATCTCGTCATTTGTCCCTGAGCTGCTAGACAGCAATCTGAGCTCGCCCTCCACCTCCCCAACGCCAGAAACCCCGAGTTCCGACTTCCCGTGCCCGAAATCGATCGCCACCGCGTCGACCTAGCCTCAGCCGAGAGTCAGGCACCCGTGGACAGCGTTCCACAGGCGTTTTCACGGTACAGCAAGAGAGGCAACAGGAGCGCGCGACCACCGTGCTGCTCTCCTCCAAGTTTGGAAGCAAACCGTGAAGAATCCACGGTGAATTCTCAGTTTTTGCTCCGGCGACCTTAAACTGAGCTTCCGGTGTGGATCCTTCAAATTCTCGCTATATGGTCCTTCTCTAGCTATCAAATCTTGCACATAGACGCTGGACTAGCCGGCGATCAAGTTCTTTTCTGCATCCGTGGCATGAAACTGTCTAGGAGGGATAAATTTCGAGCTCGATCAAGGGCGGTCATGGCGGGCACGATCGGTCACATGGTGCCGACCGACTTGCCGCCATCTTTGAACCCTTTTGACACCTTGTCGAGCTTTCTAGAGGTATACTGATTCTGTAGGACCGATTGTTCGTGGTTTTGGCGGGTTAGAACTCACGGTCGACGGCGCCGAACCTCAACCGAGGCCGCGGCACGTCGCCGGGCTATTTCCGGGCACCGCCAGCCCGAACTGACACCACCGACGTGTTCCTCAATGTCGACAACCCCCTGGCGGCGAGTTTCAGACCATGGGAGGTCCGGCAGCGGCGAGCCGGCGAACTCCGGGTCTGCTCAGGCGAGGGCGGCGGCGCGGGCGCGCGGGCGCGTCGAGAGGTAGACGAAGCCGGCTGGCCCACGCGTCAGCGGCTGAAAAATTTAAATCATGATCGGGGTGTGTCCGGGATCAGATGTGCTGGTGCGAAAAGACCCTGTGGGCCGCAGTGTGCGGTCGCCTCGGCGTGCGACGCGTGTCCCCGGGGCCCACCCGCAAGTTTAAACTTTTCCCCGATTTTCAGAATTCTTCCAAACTTCAAATCCTCATAACTTTGGCTAGAAAGCTCCAAATCGAGTGAACCAAATTTTGTTGGAGTCAGCTCTCTGAGCACTTTCAAGCAAATCAAGTTTCACTTCATGAAAATCCTTAATTATCCAGAATTAATTCCTCAAAATTTAAACTGTTTGGAATTTTAACTGGAGAATCCTTTGGAGGAAAATCCTGAAATTTTGCTGGGATGTTCACCAAAATATCCCTGAACTACCATAAAAATTCAGATTCATTTGAGCTCATTTGATCCACCTAATGGTGTGATTAGTGAAACTGTTCCAAAGAAAATAGAAAATGTTCAGAAACATTTTCAGAATTCCTCTGAAATGGTTTAGCTCATATTTTTAGTTAGGAACCTTCGAATTAAGTGAGACCAACTCCATTAGAACCCACTGAAAATCTAGTTTTCAGAAAGTCATAGTTTGTTTCATGAAAATTCTTAGAACACCCCTAAGAGCCTTCAATTAAGGTCAAGTATATAATTAATTGTGGAGGGCTCAAATGAGCTTTGCTGCAACTAGAACTGAACCAAGTCTCTATTTAGGTTGTAACCATACCACAGTAAAAGTTTCACAGTCATTGGGTCTGTCTAGTGAGAGTTATAGACTTCACAACTTCAAACTTAATACAAATGCATTTAAATTGATACATGTACCTCTTCTATCATGTAGTCGCTAAGGTCGAGGAGGAACCCGAAGTCCTAGACTTCGTTACTCCGGAGGAACAGCTAGCCTACGACCAAGAGCAGCAAGGCAAGCTCCGGTTTGCATTAACCTTTTTACAAATGTTTATTGTTTTGAGCACATCTTTGAATACTATTATTATTTGCATTAGAGTCTTGTTTGAAAACCCAAATGCATAGCCAAGAAAACCAGGGGTTTGGTTTAGGATTACAAACCCCGATAGCTACTGCAATGCTAAGATAGAGTAGGATTCGGTACAAGTCGAGTAGTTGGAACTACTCACGAGAATAGGCTAGAGGCACATCGCTCGGGGTAGAGATAGCACATGATACACATGGCAAGAAAGATGAGACCGAGCGGAGAGTAAGGGCAGCAGGACTTTGGGGCCTGTGTGCTGTAGCTCCGCTTGTGTCGATTGAGGACCGAGCCGTGTGCGGGCCTGTTGAACAAGCTAGAACAGTACCGAAGACCTACCGGCTATATGGGAACCGGGAAACCGATGTAACTCGGGTAGCTGGGTGTTGAGGGATATCTGGTCGTTCAGAGGGTAGGTTGAGAGCTCGAGGTGTAAATCGGCTGGCGGCACTGAGATGCGCGTGCAGAGACCTCTTGCTCGGGACGATTGGACCGGTTCAACATTTGGCTAACGGGTGAAAGGTAGTCGCGTACGGCGTCCGTGATGGTTGTTGTAGGCAACATCGAGTACGGGCGTACGTGACGGGTTGTTCGGGTAACCCTGCACATGTAAATCGATTATAATCGCCGTCCCTCGCGGTCAGTGAGTACCACTTGTTCACTGTACCGTGACGTAGAAAGAACAGGCTAGTTACATGTTAAAATGTTGCTGATTGAAAATGGACTTGATTGTTAATGATTTGCTGTAGTTTAGAGCTAATTAAAGTTCCTTTCAACTTTGGGCAAAGTACGTGAGAGAAATGCGTTTCTTGTTTGATTGCGGCTCTCTCATGTGCCTTAGCGTAAGGTTCTCCACAACCTGCTGCTAAACTTGAAAGTAAGGTTCTACTAATTAGGCGAGTCCTTGCAAATGATTTTTACCTCATGTAACCCATCACCCCTCATGTAGAAGTTCCATGTTTAGGTGAGACGGGTCAGTCTTGCTGAGCCTTCGTGCTCACTGCTTGTGTTTGAAGCTTTTGCAGGGTTCTATGAGGAAGGGACTCCCGAAGAGGAGACGGAACCCCAGGAGGGGAATCCCGTCGAGTGGGAGTCGTGCACACCGCAGAGTTAGTGTGCGTGTGTGCTAGAAAGGACACGTTCAAGGTCTGAAACGTGGACTTGATGCGTAGTCTATGCCCGTGAGTGTAGACTGGACCTATTTTGATGTAAACATGTTCATAAACTTGTTTATGTAATAAAATTTTGCTTCCGCTTTGTACCTTTGACGTGTGTTGTACGGTGTTGTGCAACGCAGCACCCCTCAGCGTGATCCTGGCTCGACAAGACCGTGGGGTCGTGTCAGCGCTGGTATCAGAGCTCGCTTGAGGTTTAACGCACTAAAAAGGTCATCTTTTTCAAAAATCCAGTGAGGAACGAGTTAGTAGCCCGTATAAGGATGTTATTAGTATATAGAAAGTGGCATACTAACCTATTTGTTTATGTCGGAAAATCGTGTATCTCGGGACGTTTATGTCTTGGGGGTACACGTAAGCGCTGTCCACCAGTGCGCACAAGCTGAAGAGTGGAGCCCCACGGGTGGCAGGTAACCCGACCCGCTTTGATATCCTCTACGACTCTTCATGTCGTTTGGGGTATTCGAGCAACGTCTGTCCCTGGCATGCGTGGTGCAATCTTGGAGACCCCGTCACATGGTCTACAACGTGAACATGTAGCTCAAGGCGTGTTTGGCTTGAGAACATCCGGGCGAGTGATGACGGCCGGGTGTACGAACTGTATGGATTCCGGGCTCGGTGTGCAGCCGAGTCTGACGATTGCTTGAGTTTCTGCAGGTAGTCTAACCACGAAACGGTAGACGTGTAGCATCCGTGTGCGAGTGACGTTTAGTTCCACTGAATTAACGAAGCCGGCTAAGTCCGGTATAGGTTTTTCTTTGTGAGGACGTAGTACCGACATAATCTGGTGGCGCATCGACGTCACACCCCATTAAATGAACAACTTCATTTAAAACTTGAAGGTTTTGATCCAAAGTAGTAAAACTTGATGTAACTCCGTTCCTTGAACAGGATATTCAAAGTTAACAAGTTTTCAACTTATAGGTTGTTAAGGACAGAGCACTCTGTTTCAGCTGAATCAAGGCTGAAGTTAATCAGAGGTTAGAGGTTGAGTTCTTTCGAGGTTGGGGTCATAGGATACATTTCTGGAAAGCTTTGGAAGAGATTTACAACTTTTCTGTTGAGGTCCAGAGGTGTTTCATCCCTTAACCAATCGAAAAGTGCAGCGGAGTTGAAACTGTCAAGAAAACCGGGCAGAGCAAACACTCTCTGTAAACTCTCTGTAAATAGAGCATAATTCTGAAAAGATTGACCCAATGGAGGTGTATGATACAGTTCTGGAAAGGTTTTTATTTGCTCTACAACTTCTTCGTAGAACTCCAGAGCAACATCACACGCGAAATTGGTTGAATGTCCAGTTGAATGCAAACTGTTCAGAAAACAGGACAGATGCAAATCTCCCAGGATGTTTCTGTAAAACACTTATAACATTCTGTAGAAAAATCCTTAGGGGTCATATGTCACACCGTTAGAAAGGTTATGAGATAAGCAACATTGTTGAAGTTCAAAGTTTGTTCAGATTCCTATTGTATTTGCATATACAACTGTGATAAAACCAGCCACATACAAATGAGATGCTGGCAAATTTTATCTAGGAATTCTGTCAACTTTGAAAAATCATAACTCTTGATCCAGAAGGGATATAGAAGCATGTGAATACTCGTCGGAAAGATATTGGAGTTAACTTTAACTTTGGTATACAACTTGAGTGATGAAAATGCTTCTAACTGGATTAAAGTCTAGATTTAGTCCATCAGGGTCTGTTCTGTACAAAGGAGGAAAATGAGTGATATCGTGCAGGCTAGTACAAGTCATGTGCCCCAAAAGCACCTGTTGGTGTACCGAACACCATTCGGTGATATGTAGGCTCCTGTACGATTAACTCCTTAGAGATTGATTGCTGGTCAAGTACCAAAACTTGCACCACCTCCAGAGCAGCAGCATCAGACGGTGGTTTGTACTCCATCGCTGCAGCTATATGTATCTAGCTCCAACCACAAGTTAGGGAAGAGCCGGAGAGACATCCGTGCTCCACTTGTGGTCAGATGGGCCATTATGCTAGGTATTGTATGGAGGAAATTCAAGGTTGCGGATCATCATACTTTCAATGATTAGATCCGTAACTATATCTGCAGAAAAGAGGACAGACAAGGGGCAACATTCACTACACAGTGAGTGATGATGTTCCAGAAGGAGAAGCCGTGTTAGCAGAGATGTTTCTCTGAATCGGCTACTGGTATTAATTCTCTTGGACTTAGGTGCCACACCTAGCTTGGTTAGTCAATCTTTGTGGCTCAACATCAGCTCCAAACCACTTTTACAAAGAGGCAATACCTCATATCTTCGCCGGGGCAGCATTACAAGAAGTGATGTTGTTTTCCGAGCACCTCTTTGTTTGCGGTTAGACTATAACCCATGACGCTCCTTATTCTTGGGGTCTGAAGATCGACATTATTTTGGGGATGTTGTGGTTGATTACCACAAAGCGGTTCACAACATCAGTTTGGAACCATAAGCTCAAACTCCTCACGGCACGGTCTTCATACATTAGTTTTGGGCGTCAGTCGGCAACAGATTGCAATACTGAACCACTCGGAAACTGTTAGATAGAGGGCAGTCCGGTGGTACATAAATTTCAGGAGGTGTTTCCCAATTGTTTACCGGGCATACCGGCCGAACATGACATAGAGTTCAAGATTGAACTTGCACCAGGAACGCCACTGAGTTTACGAAGGCCGTACAAAATGGCACCCAATGAAGGCGCAGAATGAAAGACACCGCTGAATAACCCTATGAGCAAAGGTTTTATACGATTGGGTCGTTACCTTGGGGTTATTAAGCATTGTTTGCAAAAGAGAAGCACGAAACACTACAACTTTGTGTAGTGCTCGTCTGCTTAACACTGTGACAATCAATAACTAGTACCCGTTACCACAGATCGACGTATTATTTGATCAGTTGGTCGAAGCAAAGATCTTTTCCACAATGGGTTTAAGATCAGGGTGCCATCAGATTAAGATGCGGGCTGAGGATATTCTAAAAGACAGCTTTTCGACGAGGTACGGTGTTTATGAGTACCTTGTCATGTTCCTTGGTTCCACCATCGCTCCAGCTCACTTCATGTATCTAATGAACTCAGTATTAATGCCGGAGCTGGAAAAGTTTGTCATGGTCTTCATCGACGACCTGCTGGTTTATTCCATGTCGAAGGAAGAACACGAGAAGCACCTGCATATAGTCTTGCAACGGCTGCGGGATCACAAGTTATACGCGAAATTCAGCAAATGCGAGTTTTGGATATCGCAAGTGCCTTTTCTCGGGCATATCATTTCAGCGGAGGGTATCGCTGTACACCCGAGCAAGATCACTCAAGTGCTGAATTGGAAATCCCCGAGAACTGTTCACGAGGTACGGAGTTTCCTCGGACTCGCGGGATATTATCGGAGGTTCATTCCGAACATCTCGAAGATTGCCAAGCCTATGACAGAGCTGCTGAAGAAGGCTACCAAATATGTTTGGAGTCCAACATGTGAAGCAGCATTCAAGGCTTTAGTCAAGCACTTAACATCAGCACCGGTTTTGGCGCAGCCAGACACAACAAAACCGTTCGATGTGTACTGCGATGCATCCGGCATTGGGCTCGGATGTGTGCTGATGCAAGACCAAAGAGTGGTCGCGTATGTATCACGGCAGCTTACAAACCATGAGCAGAATTATCCAACTCACGATTTGGAGCTCGCTGCCGTGGTACTTGCACTGAAAATGTGGAGGCACTACCTACTCGGTAACCTCGTACATTTATATACCGACCACAAAAGCCTCAAGTACATATTCACTCAGAAGGAGCTGAACATGAGGCAACGAAGATGGTTAGAACTGATAAAGGATTACGAAATAGAGATCCATTATCATCCGGGCAAGGCAAACGTATTGGCAGATGCGCTGAGCTGCAAGTCACACGTCAACAATCTGACCATCACACTGCTGGAAGAGAGCGAACCACCACTGCATGTGATTCCACATGGAGCTCTCTACAACCTAGCTTTGGTCCCCACCATCCGTGAAGAGATAGCGGCAGCTCAGAAACATGACAAGGGCATGTCACATTTGCGGAGACGTGTAGACAGTGGGGAGCTGAAATGTTTCCGGAAGGAAGGAGACGGCGTCCTATGGTTCAAGGACCGGATCGTCGTACCCCGTAACCCGGAATTACGGAAGAAGATCTTTGATGAGGCTCACTTGTCAAAGTTTTCTATTCACCCCGGCAGCAACAAGATGTATCAAGAACTCAGAAGCAAGTTTTGGTGGACACGAATGAAACGGGAGACTGCAAAATACATGTCCGAGTGCGATACATGTCGAAGGGTGAAGGCAGATCATAAGCGGAAACCGGGACTGCTGCAACCACTGGGCATTCCTGCCTGGAAATGGGAGGATGTGAGCAAGGACTTCATCGTCGGTCTACCCACCACCTTGCAGAAACATGATTCTGTGTGGGTGATCGTCGATCGGCTCACCAAAGTTGCCCATTTCATCCCGGTCAACATCAACTACAACGCCAAGAAGTATGCTGAACTGTACATCTCAAAGATCCTATGCTTGTACGGCGTACCCTGTACTATCATATCGGATCGGGGCACTTTATTTGTGTCCCGTTTTTGGGAGCAGCTGCACGCTGCCTTGGGGACGAAGCTGATCCGTAGTTCAGCATACCACCCGCAGACGGATGGACAAACCGAGCAGGTAAATCAGATCCTAGAAGACATGCTACGAGCTTGCGCTATCAACCACGGCAAGAATTGGGATGATCACTTGCCGTTAGCCGAGTTCTCGTACAATAATGGGTACCAAGCCAGCATCAAGATGGCGCCTTATGAGGCGCTATACGGGAGAAAATTTAGCACACCATTGAACTGGTGTGAGTCTGGCGAAAGGGTTACCTTCGGGATTGACCTTGTCAACAACGCGGAAGAGAAGGTTCGACTGATTCAAGCGAATCTAAAAGCCGCCCAATCCCGTCAGAAACAGTATGCGGACCGGAGAAGACGCCCATTACAATTCGAAGTGGGGGATCACGTATACCTACGTGTGTCTCCAATGAAGGGCGTAAACAGATTCGGGGTGAGAGGAAAGTTGGCACCCCGATTCATCGGTCCATTCCAGATTACCGAAAGATGTGGATCAGTAGCATACCGGCTGAAATTACCAGAAGCACTTTCCGGTGTGCCCGACGTCTTTCACATTTCCCAGCTGAGGAAGTGTCTCAAGCTATCAACTACCATTCAGCTGGAAGACATTAAAGAACTGCAACCAGATCTCACCTATCAGGAGGAACCGGGGCAGATTATTGATGAAAAGGCCCGAACCACACTCAACCGTACGTTGTGGTTCTACAAGGTTCTATGGAGTAATCACTCCGAGGACGAAGCGACATGGGAGAGCGATGGATTTCTTCGCGCTAACTACCCCGACTTTTTCACGTCGCATATCCGGTAATTTTGCACCGTCCTCTGTCTCATTTTCACCTTATAATCTCGGGACGAGATTCTTTTAAGGGGGGAGGAATGTAAGGGCCTCAGTTTTTGACACATATTTGAAGTGTTCATCACCATACACACACACCTCATTTGAGGAAAGTTGATGAACACAAATGAAGAGCAAGTAACCACCATCAACATGTTCATTAGAGAACAAACTCACATATTGCAAAAGTGGCATTTTCCACATGTGATAGAGGGGCTGGACATATGAAAACTCCTACACATTGATAAGGATGTCCATGCCAAGTTTCACCCAAATTCAAAACCTTTTGAGGTTATTTTGGGTATAGTTAGAAAGAGGGCAGTTTGAAACCATATTCAAATTCAAACTGTTTTTATCCCATGAATTCAAAAGTGGGAGGCATATTCTTATTCAGCACATTTTTGTGAGCTCACACACCAATTTCCACTCCATTTGGAGTTGATCTTGACATGAGCTAAGTGGGGCAAATTCAAACTTTATTTGAACTCAAAACTGAACTTGTGCTGAAATTCATTCAAACCAAACCCAATTTGAATTCTAATCAATTCAAATGGCTCATGGGTGAATAATTTGAATCATCAGGGGTATTATGGGGCTCACTGTTTACAACAGTGATTAGGAGTAAATTTCAGAGGTTAAAACCCCAGGTGGGACCCACATGTCATAGAGAGAAGGAGGCAAAACTTGCACACAAAGTCACAGCCTCGGTGAGAAATTCCACCGAGCAGCTGTCAGCTGTGCCACTGAGCAGCCACCGGCGCCACCAGATGCTTCCCCTCTACGCGTGCTGGCACCCAGGGCGGCTTGCTCGCGCCCCCACGCGACCGGCACCACCTAAGCCGAGCAGGAGTCGGCTGGCTTTATCTCCTCGCGTGCAAACCCGAGCAGCGGCATTATTTCTCGCCGCAGCTCTCTGCTCAATCGGGAAAACCGGCAAACAATCTACTCCTTCGTCCCTGAGCTGCTAGACAGCAATCTGAGCTCGCACTCCACCACCCCAACGCCAGAAACCCCGAGTTCCGACTTCCCGTGCCCGAAAACGATCGCCACCGCGGCGACCTAGCCTCAGCCGAGAGTCAGGCGCCCGTGGACAGCGTTCCACAGGCGTTTTCACGGTACAGCAAGAGAGGCAACAGGAGCGCGCGACCACCGTGCTGCTCTCCTCCAAGTTTGGAAGCAAACCGTGAAGAATCCACGGCGAATTCTCAGTTTTTGCTCCGGTGACCTTAAACTGAGCTTCCGGTCCCTCTCTAGCTATCAAATCTTGCACATAGACGCTGGACTAGCCGGCGATCAAGTTCTTTTCTGCATCCGTGGCATGAAACTGTCTAGGAGGGATGAATTTCGAGCTCGATCAAGGGCGGTCATGGCGGGCACGATCGGTCACACGGTGCCGACCGACTTGCCGCCATCATTGAACCTTTTTGACACCTTGTCGAGCTTCCTAGAGGTACACTGATGCTGTAGGACCGATTGTTCGAGGTTTTGGCGGGTTAGAACTCACGGTCGACGGCGCCGAACGTCAACCGAGGCCGCGGCACGTCGCCGGGCTATTTCCGGGCACCGCCAGCCCGAACTGACACCACCGACGTGTTCCTCGACGTCGACAACCCCGTAGCGGCGAGTTTCAGACCATGGGAGGTCCGGCAGTGGCGAACCGGCGAGCTCCGGGTCTGCTCCGGCGAGGGCGGCGGCATGGGCGCGCAGGCGCGTCGAGAGGTAGACGAAGCGAGCTGGCCCACGCGTCAGTGGCTGAAAAATTTAAATCGGGATTGGGGTGTGGCCGGGATCGGGTGTGCTGGTGCGCAAGGACCCTGTGGGCCGCAGTGTGCGGTCGCCTCGGCGTGCGACGCGTGTCCCCGGGGCCCACCCGCAAGTTTAAACTTTTCCCCAATTTTCAGAATTCTTCCAAACTTCAAATCCTCATAACTTTGGCTAGAAAGCTCCAAATCGAGTGAACCAAATTTTGTTGGATTCAGCTCTCTGAGCACTTTCCAGAAAATCAAGTTTAACTTCATGAAAATCCTTAATTCCCCAGAATTAATTCCTCAAAAATGTAAACTGTTTGGAATTTTAACTGGAGAATCCTTTGGAGGAAAATCCTGAAATTTTGCTGGGATGTTCACCAAAATATCCCTGAACTACCATAAAATTTTCAGATCCATTTGAGCTCATTTGTTCCACCTAATGGTGTGATTAGTGAAACTGTTCCAAAGAAAATAGAAAATGTTCAGAAACATTTTCAGAATTTCCTCTGAAATGGTTTAGCTCATATCTTTAGTTAGGAACCTTCAAATTAAGTGAGACCAACTCCATTAGAACCCTATGAAAATCTAGTTTTCAGAAAGTCATAGTTTGTTTCATAAAAATCCTTAGAACACCCTAAGAGCCTTCAATTAAAGTCAAGTACATAATTAATTGTGGAGGGCTCAAATGAGCTTTGCTGCAACTAGAACTGGACCAAGTCTGTGTTTAGGTTGTAACCAAGCCACAGTAAAAGTTTCACAGTCATTGGGTCTGTCTAGTGAGAGTTATAGACTTCACAACTTCAAACTTAATACAAATGCATTTAAATTGATACATGTACCTCTTCTATCATGTAGTCGCTAAGGTCGAGGAGGAACCCGAAGTCCTAGACTTCGTTACTCCGGAGGAACAGCTAGCCTACGATGAAGAGCAGCAAGGCAAGCTCCGGTTTGCATTAACCTTTTTACAAATGTTTATTGTTTTGAGCACATCTTTGAATACTATTATTCTTTGCATTAGAGTCTTGTTTGGAAACCCAAATGCATAGCCAAGAAAACCATGGGTTGGGTTTAGGATTACAAACCCCGTTAGCTACTGCAATGCTAAGATAGATTAGGATTTGGTACAAGTCGAGTAGTTGGAACTACTCGCGAGAATAGGCTAGAGGCACATGGCTCGGGTAGAGATAGCACATGATACACATGGCAAGAAAGATGAGACCAAGTGGAGAGTAAAAGCAGCAGGACTTTGGGGCCTGTGTGCTGTAGCTCTGCTTGTGTCGATTGAGGACCGAGCCGTGTGCGGGCCTGTTGAACAAGCTAGAACAGTACCGAAGACCTACCGGCTATATGGGAACCGGGAAACCGATGTAACTCGGGTAGCTGGGTGTTGAGGCATAGCTGGTCGTTCAGAGGGTAGGTTGAGAGCTCGAGGTGTAAATCGGCTGGCAGCACTGAAATGCGCATGCAGAGACCTCTTGCTCGGGATGATTGGACCGGTTCAACATTTGGCTAACGGGTGAAAGGTAGTCGCGTACGGCGTCTGTGATGGTTGTTGTAGGCAACATCGAGTACCGGCGTACGTGATGGGTTGTTCGGGTAACCCTGCAGGTGTAAATCGATTATAACCGCCGTCCCTCGCGGTCAGTGAGTACCACTTGTTCACTGTACCGTGACGTAGAAAGAACAGGCTAGTTACATGTTAAAATGTTGCTGATTGAATGATGGACTTGATTGTTAATGATTTGCTGTAGTTTAGAGCTAATTAAAGTTCCTTTCAACTTTGGGCAAAGTACATGAGAGAAACGTGTTTCTTGTTTGATTGCGGCTCTCTCATGTGCCTTAGCGTAAGGTTCTCCACAACCTGCTGCTAAAACTTGAAAGTAAGGTTCTACTAATTAGGCGAGTCCTTGCAAATGATTTTTACCTCATGTAACCCATCACCCTCATGTAGAAGTTCCAAGTTTAGGTGAGACAGGTCAGTCTTGCTGAGCCTTCGTGCTCACTGCTTGTGTTTGAAGCTTTTGCAGGGTTCTATGAGGAAGGGACTCCCGAAGAGGAGACGGAACCCCAGGAGGGGAACCCCGTCGAGTGGGAGTCGTGCACGCCGCAGAGTTAGTGTGCGTGTGTGCTAGCAAGGACACGTTCAAGGGCTGAAACGTGGACTTGATGCGTAGTCTACGCCCATGAGTGTAGACTGGACCTATTTTGATGTAAACATGTTCATAAACTTGTTTATGTAATAAAATTTTGCTTCCGCTTTGTACCTTTGACGTGTGTTATAGGGTGCTGTGCAACGCAGCACCCCTCAGTGTGATCCTGGCTCGACAAGACCGTGGGGTCGTGTCATATGCATCGAGACAATTAAAAAAACATGAGCTGAAAATTACCCTACACACGACCTGGAACTTGCAGCTGTTGTACATGCCTTAAAGATTTGGAGGCATTACATCCTCGGTCACTGATGTGAGATCTATACGGATGATAAGAGCTTCAAGTATATATTCACGCAAACGGATCTAAATTTGAGGCAACATCGATGGTTGGAACTCATCAAGGACTATGATGTTGGAATCAACTATCACCCCAGAAAGGCCAATGTAGTAGCTGATGTGTTGAGCCGAAAGGGAGCATGTCAGCATCTCATGGTTCGGGAGCTGCCACCCGAGCTGTGACGCCCTTAATTCTGTGGAAAACCATGGAACCGAGAACTAATGCATATGTGTGCCCAGGATGTTCATCACACATACACATATGCTCCACAAACAGAATTCAGATTATATATTACCACGATTAACAGAGTTTATTACAATATCTCATGAGTCTTGGACTCATGTTCACAGCGGAAGTCTTATTTCTATGCAGCGGAAGTCTTTATTCTAATGCGGAAGCAAATCTAAGCAGAAGTGGCTCCATCTATACTCCCTCCACAGGCAAGGTTGAGAATAGATCACACGCCTTAATGTTCCACTTGGTCTTCAGTAAGCTTCTCCTGCTGCTGATGATGAAATAATAATACAAGTTTGAGTACAATGAATGTACTCAGCAAGTGCGGGAAAACACATGATATGTAGCTCATATCAAGGTAGGTATAAAAAGGCTCATTTGCAGAAAAGCAGCTTTATAAAAACCATGATAAACAGCAACTTAACTTTAAATGAATGTAATCCCAGCATGTATTAAATTACCAACATACCTCCATCACTTTCCGTGTTCCACCCGAACGTTAACCAACCTTATTCTTGCTCACGAATACCTCCTCGTATTCGCTACCATCTCACGAATACCTCCCCGTATTCGCTACCATCTCATCTCATAAACAACTTTGCCCCATACCGAGACCCAACTCATTGTCATGACTCAACAGTCATGCAATCATCTTGACACCCGGACTCATCAGTCCCAAAACCAAACCATAACCAAAACAATAACCATAACCAAGAACCATCCCAATAACCATACCAATAACCATCCCAACTAATCATGGCAGTTTAGCCAGGCGCTTGTGACCGTAAGCTCGGCTATCATGATAGTTTTAAGACTCTGCAGAGTTTGCACCTCTTTACCCACAAGTTTGTGATTTCGTCACCCGTCGGCGACTGCAGAACCTCCATTACACCAGTACACAACCGTCGGTGTATAGTCAAGAGATCACAAAATAACCTTTACAAAGGGGCTACTAGATGTATGGACTCACTAAGGTTTCACCGGCAGTCTAGAATTTCCAATTCTCTCACCCACGGGCCCCCTCTTGTGCCATGCAGTTCCCAGGGCAGTCCTCACTCGACTCCCATTCCCCGCGCCTTCCACATTCCATAACACTCTAGCAGCTTACCTAATTACTTAGCTAAGCCGCACCCATACTTGGCCTTGTGGTGGCACTGTTATCCTGGCATGTGCATGCATGAACCGGTCCTTAGATCTACGGCAAGTAAACCACCATCCAATGCTACCTCAGTCACACACCCAGGCTTGCCTAGATCTCCCTCCGATCCATGTTCATTAACAACATCAGCTTATCATTATCATTACGAGTGCAGTTAGCTAGACACATCTATCTCGCTTCCCAATCCCATAGACTCTGCGAAGCATAAAGCAAAAACCATACCCGACTCATAAACTTCCCTGGCGACAAAGGTGGTTTAACCAAATCTAGTAAACTCCTATAAAAGGGTTTCCCATCATGTTTGACTCAGTACGCACACCTTTTCGCAAAACAAAACAGTTTTACCCAAAACATAGGATCAATATGGTCAAGGAGCACTTGCCTTGTTCTTGCGGTTCCGGTTCTTGGATCTCAAAACCTTGTTGCTGCAGTTCGTCATAGACAGCTCCCTGAGCTTGTCCTGCTATGTAGGATTACGTGCATACAATATTCACAGCAATCAATATCATGCACAACCTTAAACTAGATGCGATGATGAACATGCATGCTATCCTATGATTAGTTTTGTTAGATTGGTTTGCACGTGTTATGGCTTGCATAGATTTTATGATGAACAGGAGTGTTCGGATCAAAGGTGGACGTGGCGATGATCTTGTCTTTTAGATCAACCTGATCATCAAGTGACCTGTCCACGAGAAGGATTCTGTTCGAAAGTAATCAAAGAACAGATAGAAAACATAATGATGTCGTAAGGTGGTATTGGAGACCTACCTTATGCTCTTCTCGGTCTCGAGGTCCTCCTCAGATCGTCGAGCTTCCCTCCGGCGATCTTCCTTGCCGCGCTCCGGCGATGGTTTACTCGGTGTAAGGGCCTCAATTTTTGACACCTACTTGAAGTGTTCATCACCACACCACACACCTCATTTGAAGTAAGTTGATGAACACAAATGAAGAGCAAGTAACCACCATCAACATGCTCATTAGAGAACAAACTCACATATTGCAAAAGTGGTATTTCCCACATGTGATATAGGTGGGCTGGACATATGAAAACTCCTACACATTGCTAAGGATGTCCATGAAAAGTTTCACCCAAATTCAAAACCTTTTTGAGGTCATTTTGGGTATAGTTAGAAAGAGGGCAGTTTGAAAACATATTCAAATTCAAACTATTTTTATCCCATGAATTTAAAAGTGGGAGGCATATTCTTATTCAGCACATTTTTGTGAGCTCACACACCAATTTTCACTCCATTTGGAGTTGATCTTGACATGAGCTAAGTGGGACAAATTCAAACTTTATTTGAATTCAAAACTGAACTTGTGCTGAAATTCATTCAAATCAAACCCAATTTGAATTCTACTCAATTCAAATGGCTCATGGGTGAATAATTTGAATCACCAGGGGTATTACGGGGCTCACTGTTTACAACAGTGATTAGGAGTAAATTTCAGAGGTTAAAACCCCGGGTGGGACCCACATGTCATAGAGAGAAGGAGGCAAAACTTGCACACAAAGTCACAGCCTCGGTGGGAAATTCCACCGAGCAGCTGTCGGCTGTGCCACCGAGCAGCTACCGGCGCCACCAGCTGCTTCCCCTCTCCGCACGCTGGCGCCCAGGGCGGCTTGCTCGCGCCCCCACGCGACCGGCACCGCCTCCACTGAGCAGGAGTCGGCCGGCTTTATCTTCTCGCGAGCAAACCCGAGCAGCGGCATTATTTCTCACCGCAGCTCTCTGCTCAATCAAGAAAACCAGCAAAACAATCTCCTCCTTCGTTCCTGAGCTGCTAGACAGCCACCTGAGGTTGCACTTCACCTCCCAACGCCAGAAACCCCGAGCTCCGACCTCTTTTGCCCGAAAACGATCGCAACCGCGGCGACCTAGCCTCAGCCGAGAGTCAGGCGCCCGTGGACAGCATTCCACAGGCATTTTCACGGTCCGGCAAGAGAGGCAACAGGAGCGCGCGACCACCGTGCTGCTCTCCTCCAAGTTTGGAAGCAAACCGTGAAGAATCCACAGAGAATTTCCAGTTTTTGCTCCGGCGACCGTAAACCGAGCTTCCGGTACGGTTTCTTTAAATTCTCGCTTTATGATCTTTCGGAGGTTATCAAATCCTGCACATAGACGCTGGACTAGCCGGCGATCAAGTTCTTTTCTGCATCCGTGGCGTGAAACTGTCTAGGAGTAAGGAATTTCGAGCTCGATCGAGGGCGGTCATGGCGGGCGCGATCGGTCACACGGTGCCGACCGACTTGCTGCCATCCCTGAACCCTTTTGACACCTTGTCGAGCTTCCTAGCGGTACACTGATGCTGTAGGACCGTTTGTTCGAGGTGTTGGCGGGTTAGAACCCACGGTCGACGGCGCCGAATCTCAACCGAGGCCGCGGCACGTCGCCGAGCTATTTCCTGTCACCCCCAGCCCGACCTGACACCACCGGCGTGTTCCTCGACGTCGACAACCCCCTGGCGGCAAGTTTCAGACCATGGGAGGTCCGGCAGCGGTGAGCCGGCGAGCTTCGAGTCCGCTCCGGCGAGGTCGGCGGCGCGGGCACGAGAGAACGGCGGGAGGAAGACGAAGCCGGCTGGCCCACGTGTCAGCGGCTGAAGAATTTAAATCGGGATCGGGTGTGGCTGGGATTAGCTGTGCTGGCGCGCAAATACCCTGTGAGCTCTGGTGTGCCGGACACCTCCGCGCTCGACACGTGTCCCCGCGGGCCCCGAGAGTTTAAATTTTTTCCCCGATTTTCAGAATTCTTCCAAAATTCAAATCCTCGTAACTTTGTCTAGGAAGCTCTAAATCGAGTGAACCAAATTTTGTTGGATTCAGCTCTCTGAGCACTTTCCAGCAAAACAAGTTTCACTTCATGAAAATCCTTAATTCTCCAGAATTAATTCCTCAAAGTTTAAACTGTTAGGAATTTTAGCTGGAGAATCCTTTGGAGGAAAATCCTAAAATTTTGCTGGGATGTTCACTAAAATATCCCTGAACTACTCTAAAAATTTCAGACCCATTTGAGCTAATTTGATCCGCCTAATGGTGTGATTAGTGAAACTGTTCCAGAGAAAATAGAAAATGTTCAGAAACATTTTCAGAATTTTCTCTGAAATTGTTTAGCTCATATCTTTAGTTAGGAACCTCCAAATTAAGTGAGACCAACTCCATTAGAACCCTCTGAAAACCTAGTTTTCAGAAAGTCATAGTTTGTTTCATGAAAATCCTTAGAACAACCTAAAAGCCTTCAATTAAGGTCAAGTACATGATTAATTGTGGAGGGCTCAAATGAGCTTTGCTGCAACTAAAACTTGACCAAGTCTCTGTTTAGGTTGTAACCAAGCCACAGTAAAAGTTTCACAGTCATTGGGCTTGTCTAGTAAGAGTTATAGACTTCACAAGATTAAAAGTAAATACAACTCCATTTAAATTAATACATGTATTGCTTCTATCATGTAGTCGCTAAGGTCGAGGAGGAACCCGAAGTCCTAGACTTCGTTACTCTGGAGGAACAGCTAGACTACGACCAAGAGCAGCAAGGCAAGCTCTGGTTTGCATTAACCTTTTACAAATTTTTATTGTTTTGAGCACTTACTTAAGTATTATGATTCTTTGCATTAGAGTCTTGTTTGGAAACCCAATGCATAGCCAAGAAAACCATGGATTGGGTTTAGGATGGCAGACCCCATTAGCTACTGCAATGCTAAGATAGAGTAGGATTCGGTACAAGTCGAGTAGTTGGAACTACTCGCGAGCATAGGCTAGAGGCACTCGACTCGGGTAGTGATAGCACATGATACACATGGCAAGAAAGATGAGACTGAGGGGAGAGTAAGGGCAGCAGGACTTTGGGGCCTGTGTGCTGTAGCTCCGCTTGTGTCGATTGTGGACCGAGCTGTGTGCAGGCCTGTTGAACAAGCTAGAACAGTACCGAAGACCTACCGGCTATATGGGAACCGGGAAACTGATGTAACTCGGGTAGCTGGGTATTGAGGCATTGCCCGTCGTTCAGAGGGTAGGTTTAGAGCTCGAGGTGTAAATCGGCTGGCGGCACGGAGATGCGCGTGCAGAGACCTCTTGCTCGGGATGATGGGACCGGTTCAATATTTGGCTGACGGGTGAAAGGTGGTTGCGTACGGCGTCCGTGATGGTTGTTGTAGGCAACATCGAGTACGGGCGTACGTGACGGGTTGTTCGGGTAACCCTGCAGGTGTAAATCGATTATAATCGCCGTCCCTCGCGGTCAGTGAGTACCACTTGTTCACTGTACCGTGACGTAGAAAGAACAGGCTAGTTACATGTTAAAATGTTGCTGATTGAAAGATGGACTTGATTGCTAATGAATTGCTGTAGTTTAGAGCTAACTAAAGTTCTTTTCAACTCTGGGCAAAGTACATGAGAGAAATGCGTTTCTTGTTTGATTGCGGCTCTCTCATGTGCCTTAGCGTAAGGTTCTCCACAACCTGCTGCTAAAACTTGAAAGTGAGGTTCTACTAATTAGGCGAGTCCTTGCAAATGATTTTTACCTCATGTAACCCATCACTCCTCATGTAGAAGTTCCATGTTTAGGTGAGACGGGTCAGACTTGCTGAGCCTTCATGCTCACTGCTTGTGTTTGAAGCTTTTGCAGGGTTCTATGAGGAAGGGACTCCCGAGGAAGAGACGGAACCCCAGGAGGGGAACCCCGTCGAGTGGGAGTCGTGCACGCCGCAGAGTTAGTGTGCGTGTGTGCTAGCAAGGACACGTTCAAGGGCTGCACGTGCACTTGATGCGTAGTCTACGCCCGTGAGTGTAGACCGAACTTATTTTGTTGTAAACATGTTCATAAACTTGTTTATGTAATCAAATTTTGCTTCCGCTTTGTACCTTTGACGTGTATTATACGGTGCTGTGCAACGCAGCTGTAACACCCCAAAAATCTTGTTAAGAACCTAAATCATGTTAAGAGGGGAATTTAAAAATTTTTGGACGTGTTGCATGTTTTGCAAAAATTCAAATTCAAACTGGAATTCAAAAATTAAACTCAAAACAGAAAAGAAATAGAAAAAGAAAAAGGAAAACAGAAAAAAACCGGCCAGTGGGCCGAAACCCACCAGCCGGCCCACCCAGCACCCGCGCCAGGCCGCAGCCGCGCGCGCTCTTTCCACCCACTGACAGGCAGGGCCCGCCAGCTCTTCTTCTACCTCGCGCCAGCGCCGGACGCTCTCACCCCGAATCCAAACCGATCCGGATTTCTGCGAGTCTCAGCCGAATTTCGCTCGGGGGCGACGCAAACTCGATCTAAACCACCCCGCCGCCATCCCCCGTCTATAAAAACCCCGGCCTCGTTCTGTTTTTCCACGCGATCTGCTGTTTTTCCTCCGGTGAGAACCCGAGCCTTTTCCGGCGAATTCTGGCCGATCTACGCTGGGAAATTCCGATCTAACTCGCTGGTCTTGATCCACCGCCTCCGGGGAACCTTGCAGATGAAGAAAACTCGGTGACTTGCGGTGTAAACACAGCGAGGACAAGCCTCGCCGTGAATTCACCTCGGACCTCGTCGCCGATCACCTTCCAGGACCTCCGGGCTCAAGAAAACCCCCGAGGTGAGATCCCCGACCTCCCCTCTACCGATCTATGCCATAGCATCACAGTTCTAGGAAGAATTCTCGAAGATCCGAAAGTCTCCGGCGAGATCGCCGCTTTCCGCCGCCGTGCGCCGCCGGCAGCGCCGCCCGCGCTCGATCAGAGCGACGTGGCCGCTTGTGCGCCGTTTATTTTAAATCGCACGGTAGAGTTTAAATCCCCGCGTACCGGTTCGACGTTATAATCTCAGCCGTCGGTTTAAAATCGGACAGTCCACGTCAGCCCCGCGTTATAAAGACTGGAAATCTTACGTGCTACCCCCTGGGGTTCTCGGAAAATAAGAGCTAGCCCCAAAAACTTCTGATCTAGCCCCTGGAACTTCATAAAATCGTGTACATTCATTTAAAAATCAGTTTTAGCCCCTGGACTTAATAAAAATTAGGAAAAACTCCTCTGTTATGTGTAGCTAGACCCCTGAAAATTGTTAAAATAATATTATAGACCCTGTAGTGGGGTGAGTTTACCTTTTTAACCCTGTTTGATATCAAATTGAGGAAATTGAATATGTGGCTAGTATTTAAAATTTAAATAGTGGGACAAACATATTGTCAAATTTAAATTAAAAACTTTCTCAGTACTTAGAAAACTTTGGAGTGAGATAAAAATAGATTTTTGGCTGAAATGAATCTGTTTAATTTATTGTTCACATTTATTAGTTATAGGGACACATTATTAAGTGAAGAATAGTTCTGAAAATTAGGAAAATAAAGGTAAAATAGTTTACATCAGAGGAAAAGGTCAAAAATATGTTATAAAATATTTTAGATCAGAACTTATTCTGTTTAGATGATGTGTCTTGTTATTTTCATAATAAAGTTCACATTTAGGCATAGGAAATAAATCTGAAAATATAGCAACTAGTAAATGATAAATGGAGTTTCTAAAATCCAAAGAATTCAGTTTAGGGTTGGTAGAAATTCTGAAGACATATATGGAGAAGGAAAATACCTTTCATGCATACTTGGTAGCTAAAAGGTGTAGTAATTGAATATAAGGAATTTATTTAAATTGGAAACTCATATATAAAGCATGCAAGCATAAATGTGAATACAAAAGTATGAATCATATACACATGATTAAAAGTGCATGTAAGCCAAAGGTTAACACACATAGGGTAAACACAACACATAGAAGTTGTGAATGGCTTTGTTACATGTGAATGTGTGGTTTGTATGAAGTGGAAGTGTGAACTATGTCTTATGGATTGTTGTTTTCATTTTGCTATGTGTGATGGTATGATGTAGAACCTGCTCAAGAGCAAGTTATCCCTTTCCAAGATCAGGACTACCCATTTCAAGAGCAGCAGGAAGGAGGCAAGTGTCCTTGACCACTTTGATCCTATGCTAGGATGTGTAGCTAGAATTATTTGCATTGTCAATTGAAATATGAAACCCATGCTAGGAAGTTTCCCTAGAATTGCATTACCTTGTTTCCTTGTAGCTTGGGTTGGGAGTTATTTTATCATGTCATTTATTATTATGCATATGCTTAGCCATGCTTAGAATGGGATACTTGGGATATGAGATCATCAGTTTATTTTACCATACTCTTGAATGAGATATTGTGAGTTATGTAGAGATAGGGATCAAGGCAAGTTGGATGTTTTGGTTGTGTGCTGGGTGCACGAGACTCGGGTTTGTGTTTAGTACTTGCCTGGATCCTAAGGACCGGTTCATGGAGCATGTAACCTGGCTTTACCGTGCCAACCACATGCTGAGATGGGGCAGCTTGGCCAATTAATTAGGTGTATCCCCGCGTAGTATGGGTGTGTTGGATGGTGCGGGGAATAGGTGTCAGCTGGACTACCATATGAACCGCAAGGCTCAAGAGGGGGCCACTGCAGCGGGGTTGGAGCCTCTTGTATGCTGTTAGGGGTGAAACCTCAGTGGGCCCACGCTCGTCGGGAATCCCTTTGTAAAGGCTTCGTAGTGATCTCCTGGCTACACACCTGGGAAGTGTGAATGTGGTTCGTAGCCACTAGCATAATGGAGGTTCTTTTAGTCCACCCGGCAACGGGGGATGAAATCACTACATGTGGGTACAGTGGTACAAACTCTGCAGAGTCAAAAACTGTCATGACAACCGTGCTCACGGTCAAGAGCGGCTTGGAGTTATTCATGATTAGAGGAGTGATGGTTTTGGAAGTTGTGGATGTTAAGTGGGGAGCTTAACATCGGAAATAATGTTATGGTTACTTGATTTTGATGATGGGTTGGGAGATTGGGACCATTTCACCTTTGTAGTGATGTAGGTGCTTAATAAGCTAAGGTGATAGGTATTAATTGCATAGTGCTTTAACCATGAGTTCAACCTCCCCTTGTTCTAGCCATGCATGACATAACTTTCCCACACTTGCTGAGTACCATCGGTACTCAACCTTTCATATTTTGTTGGTTTATATTGCTGCTCAGGTCAAGATAATGAGGTGGTGTATAACGACCAAGACTTTGGACCCGAAGAAGGTTTCTAGGTTCATGGAGACCCCCGGGCAACGCCTGTGACGGAGCCCTCAAGAATAATATTCCGCTGCTAGTTTATTTACTTGTGATGAACTTATTATTGTCCATCGAGACATTTGCTATGTAAGACTTATCTATATTCGACACCTTGCTTGTAATAAATGATGCTTCACTATTTGTCATAACATGTATGAGAAAATGATCCTGGCATACATGTGATATTCACTTGGTTGTTCTCCGGAAAAACCGGGTGTGACAGAAGTGGTACCAGAGCCAAGGTTGCCCGTAGGAACGTGGACCTAGGTAGAAATGGACGTATTTAAGGGCCTTATTTTCGTAAAAACTATTTTTACAAGGTGTGTGTTTAAAAGTGTTATTTAATGAGTCACTTTCTTCATCTTACCCCAATTTTCATTCAAAATAGGATTTTTGTTTAAAAGTTTATCTAACCTAAGTTTAAATGCTTCTTGTTTTAGATGGTTCGCATGATTTGCACCGCTCGCAAGTCCACAGGAGGGAGAGTTCCCGTAGTTGCCCTTGCCGAAAGAGAGGAGAGCCGTCCGGTGACGTACCTTTCCTACGGATTGGCAGTAGGAGGCTTGTTGCGCCGTCTTCGGCGTATGCTCGAAGCAGCCGGCAATACGGGCAAGCTAATCATCCACTATAACTCCACCAGGACCATCCGAGAGAAGAGGGAAGAATGGAGTTCAGAAATGAGGATTATACACGAAAATCGGCTGCTTAAGATCCACCGCTCTCCAGCTTGAAGAGCAACACAGGTCGATGCGGAGAAAGATGTCACCTGGGAGGCCATCACTTGCCAGAGTCACATCTATCGTCGCCACCTGGACAGGACTGAGTACATGTATGTCCTCCAGCGTGAGAGTGGTACCACGGAGTACAAGTACCCGCCGGTGCAGCAAGGGACTTCCCATGAGCACATGGACTTGTGCTTGGAGGATGCTGCTATGCTCAGCACTCGACTGCAGGAGTGTCAACAAGAGCTTCAGGATGTCCGGGACACCCTGAAGGAAACGGAGGCGTTGCTGCGAGCCTGCTTAAGGGTGAGAGAAAGAGGAGATGGGAATGAACTGTGTGTCACCGTGAATGATACATGGACTCCTGACTCCCCGGATCGTCGAGCGATCAGGCGTCGTCGCACCTCTCCACCAGCAGCCTCCCCACCCAAAGCAGAGTCAGAAGGCAGCCGAAATGATGAGGAACATCCCGAGGAGCCAGCTCAAGAAAACGAATAGTGTAGAGTCCTTCCCTTAGTTAGCAAGATGTCGAATAGTCGAGTCGTTACGTTAAGTTAATGGTGTGTTAATGCTTGGTGTGTGACGTGAGTTGTGGAAGCCATGAGCAATTGTCCACAGCCTCGTCTTTAGATTGTTTTGCTTTGGTGTGTGAACCCACATGAAATAATATTGTATTTATTTTTGTGTGAGATATGAAACCTCAGAAAAGTATAACAAAGCCTCAACACTTCAAAGTACAAACAAATGAAAGTAGTAAGATGATACTAAATGCTTTTAAATTAACATTGGTTGATCATGCCAGATGGCCGGAAGAGGAAAAGGACGTGCTGCCAACCCCGCCAACAACAACGATGAGGCATGCAACCCTCATCTTTCTGGAGGCCAAGATCAGGGTGGTCGCCGTGAAGGAGTTGATCCCCTCCACCAAATGCTGGATAATCAAAATCAGCTCATCCAGAACTTGACTCAAGTGGTGGCCAACTTGCTTCAAGTTCCACCTCCACAAGCTGCACCACGCCAACCAAGGTTGAGTGAGTTTCTAGGAACTCAACCTCCAAAGTTTGCAAGTGCTGCTGAACCTCTGGAGGCAGATGATTGGCTAAAGACCATTGAAAGCAAGATGAGGATCATCCAGTGCCAAGGGTATGAGAGGGTGCTATTTGCCTCTCATCAATTGCATGGACCTGCTGCTGATTGATGGACCGCCTACGTGGCTGCCCATCATGACCCTGAGAACATCACTTGGGAAGAGTTCAAGCGTAGCTTCCGCAACCATTACATTCCAAGAGGTGAACTCAAAAACAAGAGGAAGAAGTTCTTGGGACTGCAGCAGGGAAACATGACGGTGAGGGAATACCTCACTAAATTTACTCAACTATCCCGTTATGCCCCACGGGACATAGAGACTGATGAGCAGAAACAAGATTGTTTCGTGGAGGGACTTACCGCAGAAATGCAGTGTGCAATGTCCTCAAATGAGTATGAGAGTTTCCAAAAGATGGTGGACAGAGCGTTTGTGGTAGAAAGGAAGCTGAAGGCCTTGGAAAATGAGAATAAGAGGAAGGCCGGGTGGTCACACCAAGCCTCAGGGAGCAACACCCGCCCACGTCTGATGCAGCAACCTGCAGGGCAGACGAACTGTGCTGCGGTACCCTACTCAGCACCAAGAGGGTACAACCCGAACTACAGGCCTCCGGCAGCACCAATACAGCCACAACGTCAGTTCGTACAGCAGCCTCGCCCCGCATATCCACCTCGACCAGCAGTACAAGGACCCCCAAACCAACCCCAAGACAGCAAAGGCCAGGCACCTAAGGTTGGGGTGCAATGTTTTAGCTGCGGAGAAGTGGGGCACTACGCCCATAAATGCCCAAAGAAGAAGCCCACGCAGCCACAAAAGCAGAATGTGATGAGAGGACGGGTGAACCACGTCACTATGGAGGAAGCACAAGAGGCACCCGACGTGGTAGTTGGTAAGTTTCCTGCCAATTTACACATTGCAACCCTGCTGTTTGATTCTGGTGCTACCCACTCGTTCATTGCTCAAGGGTTTGTTAAGAAGAATGACCTAGCAACAACACAAATGAACCATATGCTAGCTGTAAACTCTCCAGGTGGAGAAATAAGGACAAGACAAGTGTGTCCCAAAGTGAACCTAGACATTAATGGGGTAGTATTTACTGCTAACCTCATAGTGATAGATTCACAAGGGATAGATATTATTTTGGGTATGGATTGGTTGACCAAACATAAAGGAATCATCCATTGTTCGACCAGAACGGTGGAACTAACTCACCCTAGTGGCACAAGAGTAAAGTTCATAACAATACACGAGCCTAGGAGGGACATTAAATTAAATCAAGTTGAGGTCAAAGTTGAGGAGATCAGGACCATCAGGGAATATCCAGATGTTTTTCCGGAGGATTTGCCAGGTATGCATCCCGATCGTGAAGTGGAATTCGCAATTGAGCTAGTGCCTGGAACAGCCCCGATATACAAGAGACCTTATCGGATGGACTCCAAGCAGCTAGAAGAACTCAAGGATCATTTGAGAGAATTGACGGAGAAGGGGTATATTCGCCCTAGTTCCTCACCATGGGGAGCTCCGGTGATATTTGTGCCCAAAAAGGACGGAACCCAAAGGTTATGCGTGGATTACCGTGCCTTGAATGAGGTAACCATCAAGAACAAGTACCCATTACCCCGCATTGAAGACTTGTTTGATCAGTTGAGGGGAGCTTGTGTGTTCTCGAAAATTGATCTCAGGTCGGGATACCACCAACTCAAGATAAGGCAATCTGATATTCCCAAGACAGCTTTCGTATCTCGGTACGGACTGTATGAATACACTGTCATGCCTTTCGGGCTAACTAATGCCCCGGCATACTTCATGTATCTCATGAACAAGGTATTCATGGAATATCTGGACAAATTTGTGGTGGTTTTCATAGATGACATTCTCGTCTTCTCCAAAGATGAAGAAGAACATGAGAAACATCTAAGGTTGGTGTTGCAGAGGCTGAGAGAACACCAACTATATGCCAAGTTGAGCAAGTGTGAGTTTTGGCTGAAGAGAGTTCCCTTCTTAGGACATATAATCTCGGAGGGAGGAATCTCCGTAGATCCCGCCAAAATCGAGGATATACAGGAGGGGAAGACCCCTGAAAATGTCGGGGAAGTTCGAAGCTTTTTGGGATTGGCTGGATACTATCGACGGTTTATTGATGGATTCTCTAAGATCTCGAGACCCCTCACCAAACTGTTGGAGAAGGGAGTCACATTCACATGGACGCCACAGTGCGAGACGAGTTTTCAGGAGCTAAAGAAAAGATTGACAACAACCCCAGTGTTGGTTATACCAGATATGCAGAAGAATTTCACGGTGTACTGCGATGCCTCTGGAAATGGGTTGGGATGTGTTCTCTTGCAAGAAGGGCATGTTGTGGCTTATGCATCCCGACAACTCCGAAAGCACGAGAAAAACTATCCTACACATGACTTAGAACTAGCCGCAGTGGTACACGCGTTGAAAATTTGGCGACACTATTTGATGGGGAAGAGGACAGAGATATATACGGATCATAAGAGTTTGAAGTACATTTTCACACAGCCAGATCTCAACCTCAGACAAAGGAGATGGTTAGAGCTAATCAATGACTTTGATGTGGGTATCAACTATCATCCTGGGAAGGCAAACGTCGTGGCCGATGCTTTAAGTCGGAAAGTGCAGGTCAATATGTTGAGCTTGAAGGACATGCCTGCAGAATTGAAGGATGAGGTTATAAGGTTTATTCTATGCCTGGTAAATAGCGGTGAAGCCATCGCCATGGAAGTGGACTCCACACTCGAGCGAGACATACGCGAGGGTCAAAAGAATGACGAGAAGATACAAGAGATCAGACAACTCATCAAGGAAAATAAAGCTCCTGGTTTTAGAGAAGATGAACAAGGAACGGTGTGGCACGGGAAAATAATCTGTGTGCCAGAAGTAAAGGAGATCCGTGAATTGATTTTGAAGGAGGCTCATGATTCTGACTATTCCATTCATCCTGGGAGTACGAAAATGTACCAGGACCTCAAGAGCAGGTATTGGTGGTATGGCATGAAGCGAGATGTCGCGGAACATGTTGCCCTATGTGACACATGTCAGTTGGTGAAAGCAGAACATCAACGACCCGCGGGATTATTGCAACCACTCAAAGTGCCTGAATGGAAATGGGAAGAAATCAGCATGGATTTCATCGTGGGATTGCCTAGGACCCAATCAGGGTATGATTCGATATGGGTCATCATTGATAGGCTAACTAAGGTAGCTCATTTCATCCCTGTGAAAGAAAGCTACAGCGGATCCAAATTGGTAGAGTTGTACATGTCAAGGATCGTGTGTTACCATGGAGTGCCAAAGAAGATTGTGTCGGATCGAGGGACACAGTTCACCTCAAGGTTCTGGCAGAAGTTGCACGAAACCATGGGAACCCATCTGAACTTTAGTTCTGCCTATCATCCCCAAACTGACGGGCAGACGGAGAGAACCAATCAGATCCTTGAAGATATGCTGAGGGCATGTGCACTCAAAAACAATAGGAGTTGGGACAAGAACTTACCGTATGCGTAGTTTTCCTATAACAACAGCTATCAAGCTAGTATGAAGATGTCACCGTTTGAAGCTTTGTACGGGAGGAAGTGCAGAACTCCCCTATTTTGGAACCAAACAGGGGAAAGTAAAGTGTTTAGTCCAGAAGTACTACAAGAAGCCGAGGCGAAGGTGAGGGAAATTCGCAATAACTTGAGGATAGCACAGACACGCCAAAAGAGCTATGCCGATGTACGAAGAAGAGAGCTCGTTTTCAACGTGGGAGACTATGTCTATCTCAAGGTGTCCCCTATCAGAGGACTTCGTCGGTTCAAGGTGAAAGGGAAGTTGTCACCTCGATACATCGGACCCTTTCAAGTTTTGGAGAGGAAAGGCGAAGTGGCGTACCAACTAGAATTACCGGCTCGTCTATCGGATGTGCACGATGTATTCCATGTGTCACAACTCAAGAAATGTCTGAGGATGCCTGAAGATGTGTTACCCATGAATGAAGTGGACGTAGATGAGGATTTGTCTTATGCCGAGCAACCATACAAGATTTTGGAGACAATGGAACGCCTCACCAGAAATAAAAGAATCCGGATGTGCAAGGTGCAGTGGAAGCATCACTCAGAAGAGGAAGCCACCTGGGAGCGGGAAGATGAGCTCAAGGCACAATTTCCATAATTGTTTTCTTAGAACCACCAATCTCGAGGACGAGATTTATTTTAAGGGGGGTAGAGCTGTAACACCCCAAAAATCTTGTTAAGAACCTAAATCATGTTAAGAGGGGAATTTAAAAATTTTTGGACGTGTTGCATGTTTTGCAAAAATTCAAATTCAAACTGGAATTCAAATTAAACTTAAAACAGAAAAGAAATAGAAAAAGAAAAAGGAAAACAGAAAAAAAACTGGCCAGTGGGCCAAAACCCACCAGCCGGCCCACCCAGCACCCGCGCCAGGCCACAGCCGCGCGCGCTCTTTCCACCCACTGACAGGCGGGGCCCGCCAGCTCTTCTTCTACCTCGCGCCAGCGCCGGACTCTCTCACCCCGAATCCAAACCGATCCGGATTTCTGCGAGTCTCAGCCGAATTTCGCTCGGGGGCGACACAAACTTGATCTAAACCACCCCACCGCCATCCCCCGTCTATAAAAACCCCGGCCTCGTTCTGTTTTTCCACGCGATCTGTTGTTTTTCCTCCAGTGAGAACCCGAGCCTTTTTCGGCGAATTCTGGCCGATCTACGCTCGGAAATTCCGATCTAACTCGCTGGTCTTGATCCACCGCCTCCGGGGAACCTTGCAGGTGCAGAAAACTCGGTGACTTGCGGTGTAAACACAGCGCCGACGAGCCTCGCCGTGAATTCACCTCGGACCTCGTCGCCGATCACCTTCCGGACCTACGGGCTCAAGAAAACCCCCGAGGTGAGATCCCCGACCTCCCCTCTACCGATCTATGCCATAAGATCACAGTTCTAGGAAGAATTCTCGAAGATCCGAAAGTCTCCGGCGAGATCGCCGCTTTCCGCCGCCGTGCGCCGCCGGCAGCGCCGCCCGCGCTCGATCAGAGCGACGTGGCCGCTTGTGCGCCGTTTATTTTAAATCGCACGGTAGAGTTTAAATCCCCGTGTACCGGTTCGACGTTATAATCTCAGCCGTCGGTTTAAAATCGGACGGTCCACGTCAGCCCCGCGTTATAAAGACCGGAAATCTTACGTGCTACCCCCTGGGGTTCTCGGAAAATAAGAGCTAGCCCCAAAAACTTCTGATCTAGCCCCTGGAACTTCAGAAAATCGTGTACATTCATTTAAAAATCAGTTTTAGCCCCTGGACTTAATAAAAATTAGGAAAAACTCCTCTGTTATGTGTAGCTAGACCCCTGAAAATTGTTAAAATAATATTATAGACCCTGTAGTGGGGTGAGTTTACCTTTTTAACCCTGTTTGATATCAAATTGAGGAAATTGAATATGTGGCTAGTATTTAAAATTTAAATAGTGGGACAAACATATTGTCAAATTTAAATTAAAAACTTTCTCAGTACTTAGAAAACTTTGGAGTGAGATAAAAATAGATTTTTGGCTGAAATGAATCTGTTTAATTTATTATTCACATTTATTAGTTATAGGGACACATTATTAAGTGAAGAATAGTTCTGAAAATTAGGAAAATAAAGGTAAAATAGTTTACATCAGAGGAAAAGGTAAAAAATATGTTATTAAATATTTTAGATCAGAACTTATTCTGTTTAGATGATGTGTCTTGTTATTTTCATAATAAAGTTCACATTTAGGCATAGGAAATAAATCTGAAAATATAGCAACTAGTAAATGATAAATGGAGTTTCTAAAATCCAAAGAATTCAGTTTAGGGTTGGTAGAAATTCTGAAGACACATATAGAGAAGGAAAATACCTTTCATGCATGCTTGGTAGCTAAAAGGTGTAGTAATTGAATATAAGGAATTTATTTAAATTGGAAACTCATATATAAAGTATGCAAGCATAAATGTGAATACAAAAGTAGGAATCATATACACATGATTAAAAGTGCATGTAAGCCAAAGGTTAACACACATAGGGTAAACACAACACATAGAAGTTGTGAATGGCTTTGTTACATGTGAATGTGTGGTTTGTATGAAGTGGAAGTGTGAACTATGTCTTATGGATTGTTGTTTTCCTTTTGCTATGTGTGATGGTATGATGTAGAACCTGCTCAAGAGCAAGTTATCCCTTTCCAAGATCAGGACTACCCATTTCAAGAGCAGCAGGAAGGAGGCAAGTGTCCTTGACCACTTTGATCCTATGCTAGGATGTGTAGCTAGAATTATTTGCATTGTCAATTGAAATATGAAACCCATGCTAGGAAGTTTCCCAAGAATTGCATTACCTTGTTTCCTTGTAGCTTGGGTTGGGAGTTATTTTATCATGTCATTTATTATTATGCATATGCTTAGCCATGCTTAGAATGGGATATTTGGGATATGAGATCATCAATTTATTTTACCATACTCTTGAATGAGATATTGTGAGTTATGTAGAGGTAGGGATCAAGGCAAGTTGGATGTTTTGGTTGTGTGCTGGGTGCACGAGACTCGGGTTTGTGTTTAGTACTTGCCTGGATCCTAAGGACCGGTTCATGGAGCATGTAACCTGGCTTTGCCGTGCCAACCACATGCTGAGATGGGGCAGCTTGGCCAATTAATTAGGTGTATCCCCGCGTAGTATGGGTGTGTTAGATGGTGCGGGGAATAGGTGTCAGCTGGACTACCATATGAACCGCAAGGCTCAAGAGGGGGGCACTGCAGCGGGGTTGGAGCCTCTTGTATGCTGTTAGGGGTGAAACCTCAGTGGGCCCACGCTCGTCGGGAATCCCTTTGTAAAGGCTTCGTAGTGATCTCCTGGCTACACACCTGGGAAGTGTGAATGTGGTTCGTAGCCACTAGCATAATGGAGGTTCTTTTAGTCCACCCGGCAACGGGGGATGAAATCACTACATGTGGGTACAGTGGTACAAACTCTGCAGAGTCAAAAACTGTCATGACAGCCGTGCTCACGGTCAAAGGCGGCTTGGAGTTATTCATGATTAGAGGAGTGATGGTTTTGGAAGTTGTGGATGTTAAGTGGGGAGCTTAACATCGGAAATAATGTTATGGTTACTTGATTTTGATGATGGGTTGGGAGATTGGGACCATTTCACCTATGTAGTGATGTAGGTGCTTAATAAGCTAAGGTGATAGGTATTAATTGCATAGTGCTTTAACCATGAGTTCAACCTCCCCTTGTTCTAGCCATGCATGACATAACTTTCCCACACTTGCTGAGTACCATCGGTACTCAACCTTGCATATTTTGTTGGTTTATATTGCTGCTCAGGTCAAGATAATGAGGTGGTGTATAACGACCAAGACTTTGGACCCGAAGAAGGTTTCTAGGTTCATGGAGATCCCCGGGCAACGCCTGTGACGGAGCCCTCAAGAATAATATTCTGCTGCTAGTTTATTTACTTGTGATGAACTTATTATTGTCCATCGAGACATTTGCTATGTAAGACTTATTTATATTCGACACCTGGCTTGTAATAAATGATGTTTCACTATTTGTCATCACATGTATGAGAAAATGATCCTGGCATACATGTGATATTCACTTGGTTGTTCTTCGGAAAAACCGGGTGTGACAGCAGCGCCCCTCAGCGTGATCCTGGCTCGACAAGACCGTTGGGGTCGTGTCAGCGTTGGTATCAGAGCTTGCTTGAGGTTTAACGCACTAAAAAGGTCTTCTTTTTCAAAAATCCAGTGAGGAACGAGTTAGTAGCCCGTATAAGGATGTTATTAGTATATAGAAAGTGGCATGTTAACCTATTTGCTTATGTCGGAAAATCGTGTATCTCGGGACGTTTATGTCTTTGGGGGTACACGTAAGCGCTGTCCACCAGTGCACACAAGTTGAAGGGTGGAGCCCCACGGGTGGCAGGTAACCCTACCCGCTTTGATATCCTCTACGACTCTTCATGTCGTTTGGGGTATTCGAGCAACGTCTGTCCCTGGCATGCGTGGTGCAACTTGGGAGACCCCATCACGTGGTCTGAAACGTGAACACGTAACTCAAGGCGTGTTTGGCTTGAGAACATCCAGGCGAGTGATGACGGCCGGTTGTACTAACTGTATGGATTTCGGGCTTGGTGTGCAGCCGAGTCTGACGATTGTTTGAGTTTCTGCAGGTAGCCTGACCACGAAATGGTAGACCTGTAGCATCCATGTGCGAGTGATGTTTAGTGCCACTGAAATAACGAAGCCGGCTAAGTCCGGTATAGGTTTTTCTTTGTGAGGACGTAGTACCGACATAATCTGGTGACGCATCGACGTCACACCCCATTAAATGAACAACTTCATTTAAAACTTGAAGGTTTTGATATAAAGTAGTAAAACTTGATGTAACTCCTTCCCTTGAACAAGATATTCAAAGTTAACAAGTTTTCAACTTATAGGTTGTTAAGGACAGAGCACTCTGTTTTCAGCTGAATCAAGGCTGAAGTCGATCAGAGGTTAGAGGTTGAGTTCTTTCGAGGTTGGGGTATATGATATATTTATGGAAAGCTTTGGAAGAGCTTTACAACTTTTCTGTTGAGGTCCAGAGGTGTTTCATCCCTTAACAAATCGAAAAATGCAGTAGAGTTGAAATTGTCCAGAAAACAGGGCAGAGCAAACACTCTCTGTAAACTCTTTGTAAATTAAGCATAACTTCCTGCATAAAGATCAAAAAATAGAAAATGAGGTAGTTCTGGAAAGCTTATGAGATGGGTTACAACTTTGTAACAGAAAGTTTTGTCAGATTAGGAGCAGAATTAACTGGAATTCTTGGATTAAATCAGTACCTAAAGCAGGGAGGTGCTGTCCAATTTTCTCCAGAAATTCTGTTAACTTTGGCATCTCATAACTTTTGAACCAGGACAGATCTTAGGCCAAGCAAATACTTTCTAGAAAGCTATTGAAGTTATCTTTAACTTTGATGTTGAGCTCCAGAACTGGTTTTGCATTTAGCATGGCCTAAATCAGGTTTATATGGAAACTGGTCAGGGCTGTCATGTTGAACAGCAGATCAGCAGTCAAATTTGCTTTAAAATTTGAACTATGTTTCCAAGCTTTATGGGTTCAATGACATGTATTATGTTATAACTCAAGGGTTTACTGTTTAAATAAATATTTGACATTTCTCAAATAGATTTTTACAGATGACAGCATATCAGCAGTTGGAGAACGGATGGGTGATGTCCCACTGTTCTCACCGCAGTGGCTACCCGGAAGCATTGTGGCAAATGCTCCAATATTTCGGGTACAACCAGATGCCGCAGTACTTCGCCAAGGAAGAAGGCAAAGAGGGGAACAAGACATGGACAATCCATGTCGAAGTCCCTGCAGGACGTACGCCACCCGGTTGGGTGCCGTTCACCGTCACGGTGAGAGGAAGACAACCGGAAGGGATGTGGCAAGTGGCAGCCCGTGACACCATGTCACGTTTCTGCCAACTACACGTGCAGGCTATGGAGGGCACTCCATACGCGCTCGTTCCAGTGGAGGGACGGGCTCAGCATGTGTGGGAAGAGAGGTACCTGGAGGCAACGGACCCGAGTTGCCCAAGGTACAACCCCGCGGAGGCAAACCTTAGCCTCCAGATGAGGGCGGGAAACGCCGTGATGGACAGCCAAGCTGTTCATACGGAGCATATCGCCACAAAGCTCAAGGAGAGCACGAGCCGTGGAGACCATTTCAAGAGTGCTCACAGCACACGACTGAATGAACAGCACAATCAGTTGCATCGTTTGAAGAAGGCGAAGAAGAAAAGCCATGTCGACATCGCGGCGTTGCAAGAACTGGTACAGAATCTGACCCAGCAGAACGAGGACTTTGCTCAAGAGCGATACGACGCTATTGAGGAAGGGCAAGGCTGGGAAGAGGACTACAACCAGGCTATAGACGAGGTGCATGCTTTGCAGGACCTCGTGCCTCCGGTATTGGGTATACCGGTGGTCTTGGATCTTCCAGCAATGGGAGAACCCGGAATGGTTGAAGAGGTGGTAGATCCAGAGCCACCAGCAGAGGTACCGGAGGAGGAAGACCCACAGGAGGTTGAGTTCTACTCCGAGTAGGGGGTTACAGTTGCCATGTAGGGCAGCCAGGGTGGTGTAACCCAACTTTTGTAATCAGTGACATGTCGTATAGACAGTAGCGTATGTATAGGTAGTGACGGCATGAGCACGACTTCTCGGAGACCCGAGAATAATGTATCTTGTATAAAGTTTATGCTTTATCAATATATGTGAATGTTGTGCAAATTAATCATGGGTCATTTCAATACCTACTGTTGCATATGGAATTTTAAGTAAGACATGTGCTAATCGTTGCTGTTTTGAACTTCAGAATGACGCGTACTCGTGCCAACCCTGATGTTGGGGGCACTAGCCAAGGGGGAGAGACCTCCCAACAGCCTCCCGAGGACTCCTCGGGACAGCAGCAGCAACAGCAACAGCAAACACCGCCACTGCCACTGCCAACGGTTACATTGGCCGACATTGTCGCCGCAATGGCGGGTTCACATCAGCAGCACACAGAGTTGCTGCAAACGCTTATCGCTAATACGTCTCGCCCAGAGAGACGTCAAGACCGTGAGGAGCGTCAACAGAGCTCCTACTCCGACTTCCTGGCGACTCATCCCCCGGTATTCTCAACGGCGGATGAACCTCTTGACGCGGACAACTGGCTCCGCGCGATAGAGATGAAGTTCGGGCTGCTCCAGATAAGCGAGCAGCGTAAGACTCAGTTCGCGGTCCAGCAGCACCAAGGATCCGCGAGCGCGTGGTGGGCCAACTTCTGTGCTTCACAGCCCACCGACCGAGTGATGACCTGGACGGAATTCCGGACGGCCTTCAGGGCTATCATATACCGCCAGGCTTGATGAAGAGGAAGACGCAGGAGTTCCTGCACCTGCAGCAAGGGAGCCGGAACGCGCTGGAATACTCCAGGGTGTTCAACGATCTCGCGCTCTACGCGTCGTATCACGCAAATACGGACGAGAAGCTGCGGGACCACTTTTACCAGGGGCTTAACCCGCTCCTGAAGGATAAGTTGGCGATATTCAATCGCGGCAGCCTCAACGACATCATTGATTCTGCGATTGTTCAGGAGGACTCCGGCAAGGAGTTAGCGGCGGCGGAGAGAAAGCGAAGCGTGCCGCAGAGCAGCGGAGAAGGAGGCGGTCCTTCTCAGAAGTTTCAGATGGTGAATCGCCTACCATCAGGTCCCCACTGGCAGCCACCACAGCGGTCGATGCCGTTCCGCAGTCGGCCGTACTCTTCACCGGCATTCAGGCGGGCACTACCAGTACCACCTCCGCAACAACAGAAGCAGCGGGCGATGCCGCATGCGTATGCACCTCAGCAACGCATGCCGGGCTTTCGTCCCCCGAGCACTACACCAGCAGCAGCCACATGTTACAAGTGTGGTCATCCAGGACACTTCGCGAGCAGTTGCCCGGAGAGGCAAGGCGGCGGAGTGGCACCACCGTTTCCAGGGAGGAATCAACCCCGGAAACCTACTAATGCGCGGCGGGCAAACCCTAGGCCCGGCACCGTCCACCAACTTGCCATTGAGGACGTGCTGGAGGGCGAGCCAATCCTTGCGGGTATGTTCCAACTCCACCAGCATCCCGCTATAGTACTGTTTGATTCAGGTGCCACGCATAATTTTATTAGCCAAGCTTTCATTGCTAAACACAGATTGCCAATACTACCCACCGATAGTCCATATTTGATTTGTTCACCGGGTGGGAAGATTTCAGCAAGCGTAATGGTTTCCAAAGCACCATTATGCTTAGCGGGTAGAGTGTATCCCACGTCTGTCATTATCTTAGAGGGACAGAAGGTCGATGTCATCCTAGGGATGTCGTGGTTAACCCGCCACGTCGCTGTTTTAGACACCGTCCTTCGAGTCGTGCACTTAAACTTAGAAGTGCACGGGTCTCACTCATTATTTCTGGACAGTCCAGAAATAAAACTTCCAAGTGTCTATCAAGCCACAACCATCAGATTGGAAGATATTCCAGTGGTCCGAGAGTTCCCTGACGTATTCCCGGACGATTTACCGGGGATGCCGCCCGATAGAGAGGTGGAGTTCAAAATTGAACTGGCACCGGGAACCATGACAATATCCCGAAGGCCATACAAGATGGCGCCCAAGGAGTTGGCAGAACTGAAGACTCAGCTCACGGACCTTCTGGAGAAGGGTTTTATTAGGCCGAGCTCCTCGCCATGGGGCTGTTCGGCATTATTTGTCAAGAAGAAGGATGAGATGTTGCAGCTTTGCGTGGACTATCGTCCATTAAATGCCGTAACCATCAAGAACAAGTACCCGTTGCCACGGATCGACATGTTGTTTGATCAGTTGGTCGAAGCAAAGATCTTTTCCAAAATGGACTTAAGATCCGGGTACCATCAGATTAAGATAAGGGCTGAGGACATTCCGAAGACGGCTTTCTCGACGAGGTACGGACTTTATGAGTACCTGGTCATGTCCTTCGGCCTCACCAATGCTCCAGCTCACTTCATGTACTTGATGAACTCGGTATTCATGCCGGAGCTGGACAAGTTTGTCGTGGTCTTCATCGACGACATCCTGGTATATTCCAAGTCGGAGGAAGATCACAAGAAGCATCTGCGTATAGTCTTGCAATGGCTGCGGGATCACAAGTTATATGCGAAATTCAGCAAATGTGAGTTTTGGATATCGCAAGTGCCTTTCCTCGGGCATATCATCTCAGCAGAGGGTATCGCTGTGGACCCGAGCAAGATCACTCAAGTGCTGAATTGGAAATCCCCGAGAACTGTTCACGAGGTACGGAGTTTCCTCGGGCTCGCGGGATATTATCGGAGGTTCATTCCGAACTTCTCGAAGATTGCCAAGCCAATGACAGAGCTGCTGAAGAAGGCTACCAAATATGTTTGGAGTCCAACGTGTGAAGCAGCATTCAAGGCTTTAGTTAAGCACCTGACATCAGCACGGGTTTTGGCGCAGCCAGACACAACAAAACCGTTCGATGTGTACTGCGATGCATCCGGCATTGGGCTCGGATGTGTGCTGATGCAATACCGAAGAGTGGTCGCGTATGGATCACGGCAGCTTAGAAACCATGAGCAGAATTATCCAACCCATGATTTGGAGCTCGCTGCCGTGGTACTTGCACTGAAAATGTGGAGGCACTACCTACTCGGTAACCTCGTACATCTATATACCGACCACAAAAGCCTCAAGTACATATTCACTCAGAAAGAGCTGAACATGAGGCAACGAAGATGGTTAGAACTGATAAAGGATTACAAAATAGAGATCCATTATCATCCGGGCAAGGCAAACGTAGTGGCAGATGCGCTGAGTCGCAAGTCACACGTCAACAATCTGACCATCACACCGTTGGAAGAGAGCGAACTACTACTGCATGTGATTCCACACGGAGCTCTATACAACCTAGCTTTGATCCCCACCATCCGTGAAGAGATAGCGGCAGCTCAGAAACATGACAAGGGCATGTCGCATTTGCGGAGACGTGTAGATAGTGGTTCAAAGACCGGATCGTCGTACCCCGTAACCCCGAATTACGAAAGAAAATCTTTGATGAGGCCCACTTATCAAAATTTTCTATTCACCCCGGCAGCAACAAGATGTATCAGGAACTCAGAAGCAAGTTTTGGTGGACACGGATGAAGCGAGAGACTGCAAAATACGTGTCCGAGTGTGATACATGTCGAAGGGTGAAGGCAGACCACATGCAGAAACCGGGACTGCTGCAACCACTGGGCATTCCTGCCTGGAAATGGGAGGACGTGAGCATGGATTTCATCGTCGGTTTACCCACCACTTTTCAAAAGCATGATTCGGTGTGGGTGATCGTCGATCGGCTCACCAAAGTGGCCCATTTCATCCCGGTTAACACCAACTACAACGCCAAGAAGTACGCTGAACTGTACATCTCACGGATCCTATGCTTGTACGGCGTACCCCGTACCATCATATCGGATCGGGACACTTTATTTGTGTCCTGTTTTTGGGAGCAGCTACACGCTGCCCTGGGGACAAAGTTGATCCGTAGTTCAGCATACCACCCGCAGACGGATTGGCAAACCAAGCGGGTAAATCAGATCTTTGAAGACATGCTACGAGCTTGCGCTATCAACCACGGCAAGAATTGGGATGATCACTTGTCGTTAGCCGAGTTCTCGTACAACAATGGATACCAAGCCAGCCTCAAGATGGCGCCCTACGAGGCACTATACGGGAGAAAATGCCGCACACCATTGAATTGGTGTGAGTCTGGCGAAAGGGTTACCTTCGGGATTGACCTCGTCAACAACGCAGAAGAGAAGGTTCGACTGATTCAAGCGAACCTAAAAGCCGCACAATCCCGTCAGAAACAGTATGCGGACCGGAGAAGGCGCCCATTACAATTCGAAGTTGGAGATCACGTATATCTACGGGTGTCTCCAATGAAGGGCGTAAACAGATTTGGGGTGAGAGGAAAGTTGGCACCCCGATTCATCGGTCCATTCCAGATTACCGAAAAATGTGGATCAGTAGCATACCGGATGAAATTACTAGAAGCACTTTCCGGTGTGCACGACGTCTTTCACATTTCCCAGCTGAGGAAGTGTCTCAAGCTATCAACTACCGTTCAGCTGGAAGATATTGAAGAACTGCAACCGGATCTCACCTATCGAGAGGAACCAGTGCAGATTATTGATGAAAAGGCCCGAACCACACGCAACCGTACGTTGTGGTTCTACAAGGTACTATGGAGTAATCACTCGATGGACGAAGCGACATGGGAGAGCGAAGGATTCCTTCGCACTAACTACCCCGACTTTTTCACGTCGCATATCCGGTAATTTTCCACCGTCCTCTCTCTGATTTTCACCTTATAATCTCGGGACGAGATTCTTTTAAGGGGGGAGGAATGTAAGGGCCTCAATTTTTGACACCTACTTGAAGTGTTCATCACCACACCACACACCTCATGTGAAGTAAGTTGATGAACACAAATGAAGAGCAAGTAACCACCATCAACATGCTCATTAGAGAACAAACTCACATATTGCAAAAGTGGTATTTCCCACATGTGATATAGGTGGGCTGGACATATGAAAACACCTACACATTGCTAAGGATGTCCATGCCAAGTTTCACCCAAATTCAAAACCTATTTGAGGTCATTTTGGGTATAGTTAGAAAGAGGGCAGTTTGAAACCATATTCAAATTCAAACTGTTTTTATCCCATGAGTTTAAAAGTGGGAGGCATATTCTTATTCAGCACATTTTTGTGAGCTCACACACCAATTTTCACTCCATTTGGAGTTGATCTTGACATGAGCTAAGTGGGACAAATTCAAACTTTATTTGAATTCAAAACTGAACTTGTGCTGAAATTCATTCAAATCAAGCTCAATTTGAATTCTACTCAATTCAAATGGCTCATGGGTGAATAATTTGAATCACCAGGGGTATTATGGGGCTCACTGTTTACAACAGTGATTAGGAGTAAATTTCAGAGGTTAAAACCCCGGGTGGGACCCACATGTCATAGAGAGAAGGAGGCAAAACTTGCACACAAAGTCACAGCCTCGGTGGGAAATTCCACCGAGCAGCTGTCGGCTGTGCCACCGAGCAGCTACCGGCGCCACCAGCTGCTTCCCCTCTCCGCGCGCTGGCGCCCGGGGCGGCTTGCTCGTGCCCCCATGCGACCGGCACCGCCTCCACTGAGCAGGAGTCGGCCGGCTTTATCTTCTCGTGGGCAAACCCGAGCAGCGGCATTATTTCTCGCCGCAGCTCTCTGCTCAATCGGGAAACCAGCAAAACAATCTCCTCCTTCGTTCCTGAGCTGCTAGACAGCCACCTGAGGTCGCACTTCACCTCCCCAACGCCAGAAACCCCGAGCTCCGACCTCCTTTGCTCGAAAACGATCGTCAACGCGGCGACCTAGCCTCAGCCGATAGTCTGGAAGTTTGGAAGCAAACCGTGAAGAAACCACCGTGCTGCTCTCCTCCAAGTTTGGAAGCAAACCGTGAAGAATCCACAGAGAATTTCCAGTTTTTGCTCCGGCGAACGTAAACCGAGCTTCCGGTACGGTTTCTTTAAATTCTCGCTTTATGATCTTTCAGAGGTTATCAAATCCTGCACATAGACACTGGACTAGCCGGCGATCAAGTTCTTTTCTGCATCCGTGGCATGAAACTGTCTAGGAGTAACGAATTTCGAGCTCGATCGAGGGCGGTCATGGCGGGCGCGATCGGTCACACGGTGCCGACCGACTTGCCGCCATCCCTGAACCCTTTTGACACCTTGTCGAGCTTCCTAGAGGTACACTGATGCTGTAGGACCGTTTGTTCGAGGTGTTGTCGGGTTAGAACCCACGGTCGACGGCGCCGAACCTCAACCGAGGCCGCGGCACGCCGCCGAGCTATTTCCGGTCATCCCCAGCCCGACCTGACACCACCGGCGTGTTCCTCGACGTCGACAATCCCCTGGCGGCGAGTTTCATACCATGGGAGGTCTGGGAGCGGTGAGCCGGCGAGCTCCGAGTCTGCTCCGGCGAGGTCGGCGGCGTGGGCGCGAGAGAACAGCGGGAGGAAGACGAAGCCGGCTGGCCCACGTGTCAGCGGCTGAAGAATTTAAATCGGGATCAGGTGTGGCCGGGATTAGCTGTGCTGGCGCGCAAATACCCTGTGAGCTCCGGTGTGCCGGACACCTCCGCGCTCGACACGTGTCCTCGCGGGCCCCCGAGAGTTTAAACTTCTTCCCTGATTTTCAGAATTCTTCCAAACTTCAAATCCTCATAACTTTGTCTAGAAAGCTCCAAATCGAGTGAACCAAATTTTGTTGGATTCAGCTCTCTGAGTACTTTCCAGCAAATCAAGTTTCACTTCATGAAAATCCTTAATTCTACAGAATTAATTCCTCAAAGTTTAAACTGTTAGGAATTTTAACTGGAGAATCCTTTGGAGGAAAATCCTGAAATTTTGCTGGGTTGTTCACCAAAATGTCCCTGAACTACTATAAAAATTTCAGACCCATTTGGGCTCATTTGATCCACCTAATGGTGTGATTAGTGAAACTGTTCCAGAGAAAATAGAAAATGTTCAGAAACATTTTCAGAATTTTCTCTGAAATTGTTTAGCTCATATATTTAGTTAGGAACCTCCAAATTAAGTGAGACCAACTCCAATAGGACCCTCTGAAAACCTAGTTTTCAGAAAGTCATAGTTTGTTTCATGAAAATCCTTAGAACAACCTAAAAGCCTTCAATTAAGGTCAAGTACATGATTAATTGTGGAGGGCTCAAATGAGCTTTGCTGCAACTAAAACTTGACCAAGTCTCTGTTTAGGTTGTAAACAAGCCACAGTAAAAGTTTCACAGTCATTGGGCTTGTCTAGTAAGAGTTATAGACTTCACAAGATTAAAAGTAAATACAACTGCATTTAAATTAATACATGTATTGCTTCTATCATGTAGTCGCTAAGGTCGAGGAGGAACCTGAAGTCCTAGACTTCGTTACTCCGGAGGAACAGCTAGCCTACGACCAAGAGCAGCAAGGCAAGCTCCGGTTTGCATTAACCTTTTAGAAATTTTTATTGTTTTGAGCACTTACTTGAGTATTATGATTCTTTGCATTAGAGTCTTGTTTGGAAACCCAATTACATAGACAAGAAAACCATGGGTTGGATTTAGGATGGCAGACCCCGTTAGCTACTGCAAGGCTAAGATAGAGTAGGATTCGGTACAAGTCGAGTAGTTGGAACTACTCGCGAGCATAGGCTAGAGGCACTCGACTCGGGTAGTGATAGCACATGATACACATGGCAAGAAAGATGAGATCGAGCGGAGAGTAAGGGAAGCAGGACTTTGGGGCTTGTGTGCTGTAGCTCCGCTTGTGTCGATTGAGGACCGAGCCGTGTGCGGGCCTGTTGAACAAGCTAGAACAGTACCGAAGACCTACCGGCTATATGGGAACCGGGAAACTGATGTAACTCGGGTAGCTGGGTATTGAGGCATTGCCCGTCGTTCAGAGGGTAGGTTGAGAGCTCGAGGTGTAAATCGGCTGGCAGCACGGAGATGCGCGTGCAGAGACCTCTTGCACGGGATGATGGGACCGGTTCAATATTTGGCTGACGGGCGAAAGGTGGTTGCATACGGCGTCCGTGATGGTTGTTGTAGGCAACATCGAGTACGGGCGTAGGTGACGGGTTGTTCGGGTAACCCTGCAGGTGTAAATCGATTATAATCGCCGTCCCTCGCGGTCAGTGAGTACCACTTGTTCACTGTATCGTGACATAGAAAGAACAGGCTAGTTACATGTTAAAATGTTGCTGATTGAAAGATGGACTTGATTGCTAATGAATTGCTGTAGTTTAGAGCTAACTAAAGTTCTTGTCAACTTTGGGCAAAGTACATGAGAGAAATGCGTTTCTTGTTTGATTGCAGCTCTCTCATGTGCCTTAGCGTAAGGTTCTCCACAACCTGCTGCTAAAATTTGAAAGTAAGGTTCTACTAATTAGGCGAGTCCTTGCAAATGATTTTTACCTCATGTAACCCATCACCCCTCATGTAGAATTTCATGTTTAGGTGAGACGGGTCAGACTTGCTGAGCCTTCGTGCTCACTGCTTGTGTTTGAAGCTTTTGCAGGGTTCTATGAGGAAGGGACTCCCGAGGAAGAGACGGAACCCCAGGAGGGGAACCCCATCGAGTGGGAGTCGTGCACGCCGCAGAGTTAGTGTGCGTGTGTGCTAGCAAGGACACGTTCAAGGGATGAACGTGCACTTGATGCGTAGTCTACGCCCGTGAGTGTAGACCGAACTTATTTTGTTGTAAACATGTTCATAAACTTGTTTATGTAATAAAATTTCGCTTCCGCTTTGTACCTTTGATGTGTGTTATACGGTGCTGTGCAACGCAGCACCCCTCAGCGTGATCCTGGCTCGACAAGACCGTTGGGGTCGTGTCACTCGGCGGTTTGGGAATAGAGCTCTATGTTGTCGGCTCAGGGGTTGGATAAGAAGTTTGTGGTTTCGGCCAGAGGTTCTGGGTTCTATTTATAATCGGGAAGAGAAGAGTCCTATTCAGATCGTTGTTAGATCCTAACATTTTATCTTTAATTGATTTGATGTGGAACTCAGGTCGGTTTCTGCTCCTGTATTTCTACGCGTATAGAATCCAAAAACCGTTCTAGAACTCGTTACCTCCTCGGTGATGAGTTCCGGAGTCTCCACGTGTCCATCGGGCCTGGTCTCTCCTTTTCCGCAGAGACGAGCTCCGGTGGTGCCGCGTGTCAAGCGAGCAAGACTTCCCTCTTCTTCGGGAGTGAGCTCCGCGTGCGCCACGTATCCTGGCGGTCGGGACCTCCTCTCTTCTTTCCTCAGAGACGAGCTCCGAGGTAGGCACGTGTCCAACAGTGACGGACCTCCCGGAGATAAGCTCCGGTGGCGACACGTGTCCGATAGAACCGGACCTTTCGGAGGTGAGCTCCGAGATCGACACGTATCCCGCGCCACTGATCCTCTGATTTCCGTGGTGACTCTCTCCGAAGGTGACATGTGTCCCACGGAAATGCCTTTGCTTCTTCCGCAGAGGCTAGCTCCGAGAGCAACACATGTCCCACAGGGTCGGACCTCTCCCCTTTTTGCGGAGATGAGCCCCGAACCTGCCACATAGCCATTTTAGCAGCGGACCTCTCCCCACTTCGCAGAGATGAGCTCCGAACACGCCACGTGGCCAGCGGCCGCGGTAAGTTGTCTTCGGCGCTTTCCGTGAACTAGATTCGGCTCTTACTGGCTATCTATTTGATAATTCCTCTGTTCCCACTTTCTTTAAAATGTTTTCTCTACATGAAATATGAATACATGCAGAAACCAGAGATGCCGGTGCAACGAATTGTTGCTGTGGTGGCTGACCAGGGCAGTATGCAGGAGTGGTCGATCCATACTGCGGTGCAGGGGGCATTGTACCGAGGTCGTACGTTGCTCCCTTGAGGCTGGTATGGCATCTTCCTCTTGCACTCTCGCTCGATCTCTCGGATCTTGTTTTCAACCACTATGGCCTTGTCAACCAGCTTCTGGAAGCTCACGTAGTCATTGTTGAGAAGTTGAACCTGAATCTCATTGTTCAACCCTCTCATGAATAGGTACTGTTTCCTCTGATCTGAGTTGACATCTTCGGGGGCGTACCGGGACAGTTGTGTGAACTTGTTGAGGTACTCATTCACGCTTTTCTGTCCCTGGTGGAGACCTTCGAACTCCTGCCTCTTGAGCATTATTACACCAGCAGGGATGTAATGAGCGCGGAAACTTTCCTTGAACTCAGTCCAAGTGATCGTCTCCGGGTCGGCATGAGCGTTGCTCAGGGCATCCCACCAGTCAGCAGCGGCTCCCGTAAGTTGGTGCGACACAAAGAGAACTTTCTCTCGGTCATTGCACTGAACAATGGCAAGCTTCTTCTCCATGGATTTCAACCAGTCATCGGCCTCCATGGGATCACTAGCTTGAGCAAAGGTGGGTGGTCGAGTCCTCATGAACTCTCCCAGTCTGTTGTGAGCCGGCGGTGGTGGTGGCGGTGGTGCCGGAACAGGGTTGTTGTTGGCCTGCAACTGACCCAGAGTTTGGATCATGGTTTGCATTAACTGGTTTTGCATGGCCATCAACCTTTCCAGGTTGTTCTCGCCAGCTCCGGGGTTAACAGGAACTTCCTCGTGATTATTCTCTTGGTTGTCACGGACGTTCCTTCAGCCGGCATTTCCTCTCACCATCTGTGAGAGAGATAGAATAGAATGTTACAAGGTCAGGTAGATTCCCTCAACTATGTGCATCGAGGTGAGTTGGACCATATATATATATATATATATATATATATACTAGCCCATATGAGGATGTGAACAAGTGCCGAAGCATCTCACACCTCTTTCTACTTACGTGCGGATATGGACAACGTTTTAAGACGTCCCACAACTCATACTAAGCACATAATAACAAACAATCATTGCAAGGGCTCATACAACTCCTATTCAAGAATGGTTTCCTATGTCAAGGTGGGTTTTTTTAAGCCAATCTAAGCGTCCTAGGGTGCTTCCTTTGGTCAGCGTGGCTTGACTACCAATCTGTATCTCCTATTTAGGGGTGTAACCTACTGTCGACCCGTGGCTCTAATATCAATCTGAGGTTTCTATCTAGGCGTGTAACCTACTGTCAACCTGTGGCTCTGATACCAATCTGTGACGCCCTCAATTCTGTGGAAAACCACGGAACCGAGAACTAATGCATATGTGTGCCCAGGATATTCATCACACATACACATATGCTCCACAAACTGAATTCAGATTATATATTACCACGATTAACAGAGTTTATTACAATATCTCATGAGTCTTGGACTCATGCTCACAGCGGAAGTCTTATTTCTATGCAGCGGAAGTCTTTATTCTAATGCGGAAGCAAATCTAAGCAGAAGTGGCTCCATTTCTACTCCCTCCACAGGCAAGGTTGAGAATAGATCACACACCTTAATGTTCCACTTGGTCTTCATAGTAAGCTTCTCCTGCTGCTTATGATGAAATAATAATACAAGTTTGAGTACAATGAATGTACTCAGCAAGTGTGGGAAAACACATGATATGTAGCTCATAACAAGGTAGGTATAAAAAGGCTCATTTGTAGAAAAGCAGCTTTATAAAAACCATGATAAACAGCAACTCAACTTTAAATGAATGCAATCCCAGCGTGTATTAAATTACCAACATACCTCCATCACTTTCCGTGTTCCACCCGAACATTAACCAACCTTATTCTTGCTCACAAATACCTCCTCGTATTCGCTACCATCTCACGAATACCTTCCCGTATTCGCTACCATCTCATCTCATAAACAACTTTGCCTCATACCGAGACCCATCTCATTGTCACGACTCAACAGTCATGCAATCATCTTGACACCCGGACTCATCAGTCCCAAAACCAAACCATAACCAAAACAATAACCATAACCAAGAACCATCCCAATAACCATCCCAATAACCATCCCAACTAATCATGGAAGTTTAGCCAGGCGCTCGTGACCGTAAGCTCGGCTATCATGATAGTTTTAAGACTCTGCAGAGTTTGCACCTCTTTACCCACAAGTTTGTGATTTCGTCACCCGTCGGCAACTGTAGAACCTCCATTATACCAGTACATAACCGTCGGTGTATGGTCAAGAGATCACAAAATAGCCTTTACAAAGGGGCTACTAGATGTATGGACTCACTGAGGTTTCACCGGCAGGCTAGAATCTTCAATTCTCCCACCCACGGGCCCCCTCTTGTGCCATGCAGTTCCCAGTGCAGTCCTCACTCGACTCCCATTCCCCGCGCCTTCCACAGTCCATAACACTCTAGCAACTTACCTAATTACTCAGCTAAGCCGCACCCATAATTGGCCTTGTGGTGGCACTATTATCCTGGCATGTGCATGCATGAACCGGTCCTTAGATCTACGGCAAGTAAACCACCATCCCATGCTACCTCATTCACAAACCCAGGCTTGCCTAGATCTCCCTCCGATCCATGTTCATTAACAACATCAGCTTATCATTATCATTACGAGTGCAGTTAGCTAGACACATCTATCTCGCTTCCCAATCCCATAGACTCAGCGAAGCATAAAGCAAAAACCATACCCGACTCATAAACTTCCCCGGCGATAAGGGTGGTTTAACCAAAGCTAGTAAACTCCTATAAAAGGGATTCCCATCATGTTTGACTCAGTACGAACACCTTTTCGCAAAACAAAACAGTTTTACCCAAAACATAGGATCAATATGGTCAAGGAGCACTTGCCTTGTTCTTGCGGTTCCGGTTGTTCTTGGATCTCAAAACCTTGTTGCTGCAGTTCGTCGTAGACAGCTCCCTGAGCTTGTCCTGCTATGTAGGATTACGTGCATACAATATTCACAGCAATCAATATCATGCACAACCTTAAACTAGATGCGATGATGAACATGCATGCTATCCTATGATTAGTTTTGTTAGATTGGTTTGCACGTGTTATGGCTTGCATAGATTTTATGATGAACAGGAGTGTTCGGATCAAAGGTGGACGTGGCGATGATCTTGTCTTTTAGATCAACCTGATCATCAAGTGATCTGTCCACGAGAAGGCTTCTGTTCGAAAGGAATCAAAGAACAGATAGAAAACATAATTATGTCGTAAGGTGGTATTGGAGACCTACCTTACGCTCTTCTCGGTCTCGAGGTCCTCCTTAGATCGTTGAGCTTCCCTCTGGCGATCTTCCTTGCCGCGCTCCGGTGATGGTTCACTTGGCGGTTTGGGAATAGAGCTCTAAGTTGTCGGCTCAGGGGTTGGAAAAGAAGTTTGTGGTTTCGGCCAGAGGTTTTGGGTTCTATTTATAATCGGGAAGAGAAGAGTCCTAATCTGATTGCATCTCGAATAAGAGTCCTATTCAGATCTTTGTTAGATCCTAACATTTTATCTTTAATTGATTTGATGTGGAACTCAGGTTGGTTTCTGCTCCTGTATTTCTACGCGTACAGAATCCAAAAACCGTTCTAGAACTCGTTACCTCCTCGGTGATGAGTTCCGGAGTCTCCACGTGTCCATCAGGCCTGGTCTCTCCTTTTCCGCAGAGACGAGCTTCGGTGGTGCCGCGTGTCAAGCGAGCAAGACTTCCCTCTTCTTCGGGAGTGAGCTCCGCGTGCACCACGTATCCTGGCGGTTGGGACCTCCTCTCTTTTTTCCTCAGAGACGAGCTCCGAGGTAGGCACGTGTCCAACAGTGACGGACCTCCCGGAGATAAGCTCCGGTGGCAACACGTGTCCGATAGAACCGGACCTTTTGGAGGTGAGCTCCGAGATCGACACGTATCCCGCGCCACTGATCCTCTGATTTTCGTGGTGACTAGTTCCGAAGGTGACATGTGTCCCGCGGAAATGCCTTTGCTTCTTCCGCAGAGGCTAGCTCCGAGAGCAACACGTGTCCCATAGGGTCGGACCTCTCCCCTTTTTGTGGAGATGAGCCCCGAACCTGCCATGTAGCCATTTTAGCGGCGGACCTCTCCCCACTTCGGAGAGATGAGCTCCGAACACGCCACGTGGCCAGCGGCCACGGTAAGTTGTCTTCGGCGCTTTCTGTGAACTGGATTCGGCTCTTACTGGCTATCTATTTGATAATTCCTCTGTTCCCACTTTCTTTAAAATGTTTTCTCTACATGAAATATGAATACATGCAGAAACCATAGATGAGGGTGTCACACGAGCTGGGTAAGGAGTTCAAACGGTTGCATCTCGGATTCTTAAACGAGATAGAGGTGATAGAACCGAACTCAACGCTGGAACAAGAGATACGAGATGGCCAAGCAACGGATGAGGAAATCAAGGAAATCAAGGAAAGAATCCGACAAGGCATAGAGAAGGATTTTAAGGAAGACAAGAATGGCACGCTTTGGTTAGGGAAAAGGGTTTGTGTGCCTAACGTAAAGCACATCCGTGATACGATACTAAAGGAGCACATGACTCGCCTTATTCCATACACCCTTGCTGTACAAAGATGTACAAGGACCTGAAAACATGCTATTGGTGGGATGGTATGAAAAGGGACATTGCTGAATATGTTGCCCTTTGCGACACGTGCCAACGAGTGAAGGCCGAACATCAAAGACCCGCTGGATTGTTGCACCCTTTAGAAGTACCCGAGTGGAAGTGGGAAGACATCAACATGGATTTCATTGTCGGATTGCCACGTACTCAGTCTGGCTACGACTCCATTTGGGTTATCGTGGAGGGATTGACGAAAACAGCCCATATCATTTCTGTTAGAACCAAGTACACCGTCACACAACTAGCCGAGCTATATATGGAGCAAATTGTGTGTCGCCATGGAGTTCCGAAGAGGATAGTTTCAGATCGAGGTTCTCAATTTACCTCTAGGTTCTGGAAGAAGCTGCATGAAGCCATGGGTATGCGATTGAATTTCAGCTCCGCATATCACCCGCAAACCGACGGGCAAACTGAGAGAACAAATCAGATTTTGGAAGACATGTTAAGAGCTTGCGCCTTGAAACATGGGCGTAGTTGGGATAAGAGCTTGCCATATGCTGAATTTTTGTACAACAACAGTTACCAAGCCAGCTTGAAGATGTCACCTTTCGAAGCATTGTATGGTGGACGGTGTAGAACACCGCTGTTCTAGAATGAGACCGGAGAAAGCCAAGTATTTGGACCCGAAGTGCTGCAAGACACTGAAAAGCAAGTTCAAACGATACGTGAAAACTTGAAGGCCGCTCAGTCACGAAAAAAGGGTTATGCGGACAATAGGCGAAGAAGACTGACCTTTGAAGTGGGAGACTTCATGTATCTTAAGTTTTCGCCTATCCTAGGCCAACGACGGTTCAACGTCAAAGGCAAGTTAGCACTTCGCTACATCGGGCCATTCAAGATTTTGGGCAAGCGAGGAGAGGTAGCCTATCAACTAGAGCTGCCAACGCACCTCTCCTATGTGCACGACGTGTTTCACGTATCTCAAAGTGGATAAAGTGGTGCCACCTCTGCAGAGTGTAAAACTATCATGATAGCCGTGCTTCCGGTCACAAGAACCTGGCCAACTTCCATGATTAAAGGCAAAATTTGGGATGGTTATTTGGTATGGTTGTTGTATGGTCATTGGGATTGGTTTTGGGACTATTTTGAGTCATGACAATGAATTTGGTTTCGGTTATATGAATATGAGATGGTTATGTATATTTATGAGTATGAGATAAACTTGAGGAAGATTAATTGCTGGACGAGACTTGATAAATGGTGAATTATGATGAGAGAATGTTGCTGAAATACTTGTTTATGGTGGGATTAAACTCACCTAGAAATAATTGCTGTTTTTACAATGTTTATGAAATAAAATTTGCTTGCTGCAATGAGCCTTTTTATTCCCTAACTTGTTGTTAGCTACATGTCATACTTTTCCCGCACTTGCTGAGTACGACATGTACTCACCCTTGCATTACCACATATACATCAGCTACAGGAGAAGAGTACTTCGAGGACCATGTGGAGTACTAGGCGTGCGCACTACCGTCAACATGCCTGTGGAGTTGAAGTTGGAGCCTGCTGTTTTAGTCACTTTCCGCTGTCGTTTAGAGTCTTCCGCTGCAAGAATAAGTTAGAAATTCATGAGTGAGACATTGAGTCATTGTAATAAAGTACTTAAGCACTATTTATTCATGGTTATAGTCTGAATTCAGTTTGTGGATTACATGTGTATGTGTGATGAACATCCTGAGCACACATATGCATTCACTTGGTTCTATTTTCAGAACCGTGTGTAACACCGCGGATCTCTGTCGTCGTGTCTCGCATTACATAATCATCGGAGACGCGCTTTTGGGCGCGTCGCCGATTAGTACACATTGGAGACAAGCTTTAAGATTGCGCGTCTCCTTTATGTAATAAATCCGATACGGGCGTTAAGGAGGCCTGTCTCCTTTTTGTATGAAATCCGAGACGCTCTTTAAGGCTGCCCGTCTCCTTTATGTAAAAAAGTCCGAGACGCGCATTGAGGCTGCTCGTCTCCTTTTTCTATGATATCCGAGATGGTCTTTATGTCAGCTCATCACGGATTTAACGACTAATCCAAGACGTTCTTTTAGGTTGCTCGTCTCCTTTTTGTAAGTAATAGGAGACTATAAGACAATAATCCAAGATGCTCTTTAAATCTGCTCGTATCCTTTATGTAAGAAATCTGAGACGTTATTTATGTTAGCTCGTCGCGGATTTAACTACCGGCTGGGTCACTGTGGCACTAATAGGAGACGCACCCTATTAAACGCTCGTTTCCTATTAGATGTCCCCCTGTTTATCTTGGTTGTCGGCTGCATCCTGGAATTACCCAGGATTTGGTAGCCGCATTGCCAGGGTCAGCAACATACACATACAGAAACATATGTATAGACAAATGGAGATCATACATTAAATTATATTGACCAATCAAATATTAACAAAGTGTTAATCATGGTTACCAAGTAACTATTACACAAATAATGCCCCCCTGTTCATCCTACTTACCAAGTAACTAATTACACAAATAATAACTGTCATCTAATCCTATATATTGTAATAAAATTCTCCCTTTGGATTAATAATTTCAAAAAAGATGAACCTGCATAGCTTCTCTCTAATGTGCTCGAGGCTAGAACCTGCTGTATTCCTGAAGGTGGTTTCGTAGTCCTGCCACACAATAAAATGATAATTAGCAAAAGATTAGTAATGAAGTAAAATAAATGCACTTACACGTACATTGCAATTCAGCTGCTCTCCAAACACAACCATGCTTCAGCAGAGATGGAAGCCGCATGTGTTGCCCGGATTTTGTTCTGGGACGCAGAATGTAGTATGATGTTTAAGTTGTTGGCGTTTTTCTTTTTCTTGTCTCCCTAGAACCTTAACCATGTACGCGTCAAAAGCCCTAAACATAAACATTCATAGTTAACATAAAATTATCATGTTATGACGAAACAGTAAGAAACTAAAGTGAACGAGGAACTTACTCATTAAGAACGGCCGTGATATCATCCAATCACAGGTAAGTCGCTTGCCAGTTATTGAATCTATCAGCCTTGTAGAGTCACAGTACCAGACTTGGTCGTACTTTGTAGAAATTGCTAGGGTTACCCAATGGTTACCCGTGTTGAACGGTACGACTAGGAGCTCCTTATCACTGTAGTGTCTCATTACGTTGACAAAATATGCAACAACATCTTTTCGAATGATGGCCATTAAAAGATTAGTTCTCGTTGATATTTGTGGGTCAAGATATGCAGGAGACTCCTTTCCCGTTCTATGACGAGTAACTTGTTGCATGTGCCTACATGCAAAATGCCAAACTTGTTAGACACATATAACACTTATATTGAGTATACATATTGAAGAACCTAGTTTTTGAGGACTTACAATGTGAAGCAGCGTATTAGAGCATATTAGAGAGACATCCAACGCGCCAAGGGTGAAAAGATGACAGAGATCGGACCATGAGATGAGAAAGATGCCTTCACCCACCAGAAAGTGCCTTTCCTTGTATCCCACTATTAAGTCTTGATGTTTTTTGTAATTTTTGATGTAGTAGTTATGAAGGAGAACACAAGATTTACCAGATTCTTTGAGTGCGCTGACAGTTAACATCGACTTCCCCATTTGAAACTTCAGGTTAGCATGAGTCATAGCCGTCGGCAACTTTGGGTTAGATTCCGACTCCGTCAGCGGTTTCTTGCCATTTGTTTCCTTTGACGACATCTTCCGCTGCTGCAGGTGACTCTTGGCATGTACATTCTTCGTCGCCTTTGCCTGCGGCTGTCAGGTGTAGGGAGTAGGGTACTCCGAGTGCGAGGTGGAGACCGACGCGACTGCTCTTCTAGTGTAGACTTTTGCGGCAGCTCTAGAATTGGAGACGGATGCGGCTGATCTCAAATTGGAGACTTATTCTGCTTCTGTACAATTGGAGGCAACTGCTCTCGAATTGGAGACAGAACCATCTGCTCTGGATTTGGAGACGGAGGCAGACGTGCCTCAGGAGACATCGAAGCAGGAGAGGTCAACGCTGAAGCTGTTGTTGCTGGGTCAATAACAATAGAAGTTCTTCTCCACTGAACCCTTCTAGCAACTACATCCCGCATAGTCAGCATTGTATTGTCCGGTGTGTGAGACCTATGTGTGCTGAATAAATTGGATATGACGATAAAAGTTTTGAATTCTGCCAAAACACTCTTTTTGTCAAGGTCCGACTCTAGGTCCGAGCTCCGACAAGATCCCGCGTAAGGTCCGACTTGCTATGGATAGGTCCAACATGTTTTTGGTTAGCTCTGGCGGTAGGTCGGACTAGCTTTGGTAAGTTCCGGTGCTAGATTCTGCTAGCTTTGGTAAGCTCCAGCTAAAGGTCCGGTTAGCTTTGACAAGTGATGAGTAGTTTAGGCCCATCTTCCGAAAGGTAGGACGATTAAAGTGGAGATCTCGACATTGATGATCCGAGGCACTCGAGCAGACCCGAATATCCCTGCAATCACTACACCCCTGGTCCGTTGGTTATCAACCGTGCTTCACACGCTTGACCTCGCCAAGAAGGCTATCCCTGCAGGTGCAACTGAGAACACAAGCAAGAACGATGAAGATGCAATCTGAAATTGCGAAATTGGGGTCTCACAAACCGAAGAACGGTGAAATTGTTTAATCTAAGCAAAACCCACTGAATATGGCCGGCGGCTACAGTATTTAAATGCTAGGGTTCGGCCATAAGACCCTTAGACGCATCCCTAATGGACTCATACGGGATACAAGGCCCAAAAGCCCAATACGGTGGCGCAGCACCGGACAGAACTCTGAATTCGAATTGTTTCGACAATTCCCAATTACTCCTGGTGAATTCTAATGTGGGACCAGAACCATTGGAAATTTTATCTTCTCATCTTTCCATGCATATGTGGAACGTCGAAACCAGAGTCCGTATGCATCCTGGGCGTCCGTTTTAAGATGGACTGCTCCTGGACTCCGAGTTGAACTCGAGTCCGAGTTGGCGACTGTTTCCATCAACTTGTGGACGTCCCATATGGTTCTCCACGTCCCCAAATCCTCCTCCCTTTACTTGTTGATCATATCCATGGTTCTTAATAATAATTAAATCATTAAATAGCAATCCATTCTCAAACTCACATGGGTAGGAAGTTAGGAACGAGTTCACCTGCTGATTTAGTAACCGTGCTCGTGCTCTTGTGATTGGTCCTTGTATATCAATGTGAGTATCCACTGTTGTGATGTCCTCATCATCCTCCCCCTCTTGAATCGGAGTCATCCTCGACTCAAGATCATCTTCTTCTCCCAAGTATGGTCGTAAATCTGAAATGTAAAATGTGGGACTAACCCCTAAATCGGGAGGCAACTCAAGCTTATATGCATTGTCATTGATCTTTTCAACAATCTTAAATGGACCAGCAGCTCGTGGCATAAGTTTAGATTTTCTCAAGTGAGGGAATCGTTCTTTTCTCAAATGTAGCCATACCAAGTCCCCTGGTTCAAGTTTTACTTCTTTTCTACCTTTACTACCAGAAATTCTATACTTCTCATTCATCCTTTCAATATTTTTCTGTGTAGTTTCATGCATCTTAAGAATGAATTCAGATCGTTGTGTAGCATCCAAATTTATAGTTTCAGAAGGAGGAAAAGGTAATAAATCAATAGGAGCACAGAGATTGAAATCATACACTACCTGGAATGGGCTTACCTTTGTAGTAGAGTGAACTGACCTGTTGTAAGAAAATTCTATATGTGGTAAACAATCCTCCCAACCCTTTAAATTTGTTTTTCAAACAGCCCGCAACATAGTGGATAGAGTACGATTTACTACCTCAGTTTGTCCATCGGTTTGTGGGTGACATGTGGTTGAAAACAGCAGCTTGGTTCCCAATTTATACCATAATGTTCTCCAAAAATGACTTAAAATTTTTGCATCACGATCAGAAACAATGGTATTTGGCGCACCATGTAAATGAATAATTTCTGTCATAAACAAATCAGCAATATGTGAGGCATTATCATTCTTATGACAAGGTATAAAATGTGCCATTTTGGAGAAATGATCAACAACCACAAAAATACTATCCCTCCCCCTCTTAGTCCTAGACAATCCCAAAACAAAATCCATGGAAATATCCTGCCAAGGTACACTAGGAACAGGAAGAGGCATATAAAGACCATGTGGGTTAAGTCGAGACTTAGCTTTATTGCAAGTAGTGCATCGTGACACGTAGCGCTCGACATCACGTCTCATCTTTGGCCAAAAGAAGTGTGTGGCCAGCACGTCCTCAGTTTTCTTCACTCCAAAATGTTCCATCAAACCTCCTCCATGTGCTTCCTGCAAAAGTAATAGGCGAACAGAACTAGCAGGAACACATAGCTTGTTAGCACGATAGAGGAGGCCCTCCCGTAGTACATATTTATTCCAAGTTCTTCCTTCTCTACAATTTTCAAAAGCATCTTTGAAGTCCAAATCAGTAGTATAAAATCCTTTTATTGTTTCCAAACCAAATATTTTATGATCAAGTTGGGAAAGCATGGTATAACGTCTAGATAATGCATCTGCATTAACATTCTCCTTCCCTTTCTTATGCTTAATGATGCATGGAAAGGATTCTATGAACTTAATCCATTTAGCATGTCGTTTATTCAGATTGGTTTGACACTTAAGATACCTCAAAGATTCATGATCGTAATGTATGACGAACTCCTTAGACCAAAGGTAATATTGCCAAGTTTGTAGAACTCACACTAAGACATACAATTCCTTATCATAAGTAGAATAATTCAGAGAAGGACCATGCAACTTTTCACTAAATAATGCAACGGGTTTACCTCCTTGTATGAGAACACCTCCAATACCAATGCCGCTTGCATCACATTCTACCTCAAATGTCTTGTCAAAATCAGGAAGTTGTAGCAATGGTGCTTGTGTAAGCTTTGATTTGAGTACATCAAAAGCTTGTTGCTGCTGTTCACCCCAGCGAAACGGCACTCCCTTCTTCGTTAGTTCATGGAGAGGTGCTGCAATGGTGCTGAAATCCCGCACAAAGCATCGATAAAATCCTGCAAGACCAAGAAAACTACGCACCTGTGTGACGATCGATGGAGTTAGCCAGCTAGTGATCGCCACAATTTTTGCCTCATCCATCTCAATTCCCTGCGATGAAACGACATATCCAAGAAACGAAACTCGATTGGTGCAAAAGACGCACTTCTCGAGGTTACCAAACAAACGTGCATCTCTCAAGACACTGAAAACAGCACGCAAGTGATCAAGATGTTCGTCATATGACTTGCTGTAAATGAGGATATCATCGAAGTAAACCGCCACAAATTTTCCAATAAAAGCACGTAAAACCTCGTTCATTAATCGCATAAAAGTGCTAGGTGCATTAGTTAAACCAAAAGGCATGACTAGCCACTCATAAAGTCCAAACTTGGTTTTGAATGCAGTTTTCCATTCATCTCCTAGTGCCATTCTAATTTGGTGGTAACCACTACGCAAGTCAATTTTTGTGAAAATAATAGCACCACTCAATTCATCAAGCATGTCATTTAAGCGAGGAATAGGATATCGATTTCGAATGGTGATGTTATTAATCGCTCTACAATCAACACACATGCGCCAGCTACCATCTTTCATAGGAACCAAAAGAACAGGAACAGAACAAGGACTAAGGCTTTCACGAATATACCCACGGTTCAAAAGATCTTGAACTTGTCGCTGAATTTCCCTTGTCTCTTCTGGATTCGCCCTGTATGCTGCATGATTTGGCAAACTTGCCCCTGGAATCATGTCGATCTTATGTTCAATGCCCCTCATAGGTGGTCATCCAGGGGGTATCTCGGGGGGGGGGGGGAACACATCCGCAAAATCCTGCAAAAGGTTAGCAACAGCAGGGGGCAATGCAATGGACACTTCATGAAGTGAAAACATGGCTTCTTTGCATACTAAAGCATAGTACATCCCCTTGGTATTAAATAAATCAGCAAGGTCAGATTTGGTTGTGAGCAATGAAGGTGATTTTAACTTAATTACTTTCTGTTTTTCAGAGTCTAGTGATTTTGTTGCCTTATCATCACGTGTTTTACTTTTCTCCAAATGCACAATTTCAGCAGGAGTCATAGGAAGCAAAGTGATTTTCTTTCCTTTATGCATCAGAGTATATTTATTAGTTCTACCATGATGAATAGCATCCGTATCAAATTCCCAAGGACGTCCCAACAAAAGAGAACAAGCATCCATAGGTACGACATCAAAATCAGCAAAATCATGGTAAGAACCAATCATAAAAAGTACTCTCGCTGTTTGTGTTACCCTAACCTTACCGCTGTTGTTGAACCACTGAATGTGGTATGGATGAGGGTGTGCTCTTGTTGTCAACCCAAGTTTCTTAACCACATCCGTGTTCACCAAGTTATTGCAGCTGCCTCCATTAATTATAGTGTGTACACGGTGACAGGGCCCTCCGACGCCGCCACCTCAGTCACGGGGATGGGGCACCTCACCCAGGAATCACATTGGGTGGTGCCGTGTTATGCGGCACCCAACAACACACATATAAGGAAAACTATATTACATAAATCAAATGTGGAAGCTTACAAATGTTCTTTGTAAATAATTTACATAAATTAGCTACAGCAGAAGACTACAAAAAACTCACGTCGAATAACTAATGAGAACTCAAGAGGAGGTCCAGCCCGCGGACTCCTCTCGCTAGCAACACGAAAACATGGCAGCGGCTAGGTTCTCCATGTGTTACCCGACTCGGAAGGTCCTGAGTCTCACCGGACAACCTTCTTTATAGTGTTAATGTTTACCTGCAAAACCACTCATATAGCAAGAGTGAGCACAAGGCTCAGCAATACTTAACCGTCTCTCCTAAGCATGCAACTCTACATGAAAGTAACTTAAGACTAAACACATACGTTGCAAAACGACTCGCCTACGAGTTCATCCTTAACTTTCAGATTTTAGCCATCATAGTAGTGACCTTGTGCCCAGCAACATTGGAACTCCACAATCAAACAAGAAACGCTTCATTCCAATGTTACTTGTCCCAAGGTGAAAAATAACTTTAGTTTGCTCTATCACTACTTCATACATGGTTTTCATGCAATTCCAATTATCATAGCAGCAATTTAAACTTTGCAAACTGTTTCCACACAACTTGATTACTACGTCACAACAGAGCAAGCGATACTCAATAACCGCGAGGGACGGTGATTCGAATCAAACACTACGCCCACCTCTGAAGACCCAAATCTGGCGTCCTTCATTACGTCGTATGTGGCAACCTTTCGCAGGACACTCGACTATAGAACCGGTCACGCCGTCTCGGGCTCATAGGTCTAACGAGACGATGTGGTATGCCTCTACAATCAAGTTAACCGGGTACATCGGTTTCCTGGTTCCCATATAGCAGTAAGCATCCGGTACACAACTCAATACTTGCTCCTGGATGCGGCACACGCATCGGTCCTTAACCGACACAGGCAGAGCTACTCGACCAAGACCTCGTCTTGTCGCTGCCTAACCCTCCTGCCCGGTCTCATCTTTAGAAATATAAACTTTAGTTTGCCTTTTCAACAACACCCATGTAGTTCTGACTATAGCTCGCAAGTAGATTCCAACTACTCGATTTCTACCGGATGTCATAACCTATTTAGCACGGCAACCTTCTACAGCAGAAAACTATATTCTACCCTCGACTCTAGGGTTCATTTGGTCATGCATTTGGAGTATAAAACACCCTTGACCTAATGCACATACAAACCCTCAACTATAATTGTGAACAAAGTAAAAACTTTATATAACTTAAATGCAAACCAGAGCTTGCCTTGGTTTTGCAGGTGACTAAGGTCAGATAATTATGAAGTTAGTTGCTGATGACTTGAAGCTTAATCACTGCCCTTCTTGCTCCTTGATCCAAACTTCACTTCTCCTCCACTCTTCCACGTTTAATCACTACACGTTATGAACATGCATATAGGTTTAATTGTAAAACTTTTGCTAACAAGTTCTAAAGACAAGTTTAAAACTGGAACTCTGTTTAAGAATTTAAAATGGCACTGGTGCTAGTGGTTTGGGCTTGGGTTTAAGCACTATGATCAAGTGATAAGTGTGTTCCATCACTTGTGTGTTGATCACTTAATGATGTTGAACAGGACAGTGATGATCCAAAGCTCCAATGGAGCTGAAAATTTTCTTGTGAATTCCTTGTCACAAGAAAGCAATCTGAACCAAAATTTAGAATTTACTCATGAGTAGATCACTCAGAACAATTCCCTAAGCATTTAGGCAAAAAGGAATTAATCCTGAATAAACTTGCACTTTCATGCAAATTCAAGTGAACTACAATTTCAAACATAGCTCAGGGAGAATGCATGAATTTTCCTAGGATTTGTGGAGCTAAATACTATCCAGAACTGAATTTCCAAGATTTTGGAAATTCTCTGAAATTGTTCCTGTATTCATTTGAACACAGAAACTGGAAATCAGAATTATCCTAACTAAATCAACTCCAAATGAGCCGAAACGTTTACAGGAGTGTCCTAACATCCTAAAGAATATTCTGGCAAAATTTGAGGATTTTTGGATGAACCAAACTCCCTCTAAAATTCTCTTGCTGAAAAGCTTTAAAGAATTTTCCAGAATTGAATATTGATTTTCATACAAATTGGGTTGCATGTTTGGACAGAGTTTTTCAATCTGAATCGAACCCAATTTGAATCACTAAATTTGGACCTTCCTAGCATAAGTTATGCCCTCCCAAAGTTTGAATCAAATCTGGTATTTGAAATAAACCGGGGAAAAGTTTAAAAGTCTGACAGTGGGTCCGGGGGTGACGTGGCTGTGGGGACCACCCCGTGGTTCACCCACTCCAGGATCGCAGAGGGTGGTGTCGTGTGATGCGGCACCCAACAGCACACACGAAAAGATTAAAGAACAACATTCAAACTTTTATTTGATATAAAACAGCAGAAGTCTTTGAACAAAAGCTTAACTATACAGCGGAAGTATATACATAGCTACTCTCTACTCCTATCTACGCAAAAGTGCAGCCATCTAGCACGGGGACGCTACACACTAGCAGCATGGAACCGGAGATCACGGCGGCATGCAGGGCTCCAGCTCGGCCGTGTACCCCGAGGGGGGCATCGCCTCATCCTCGGACCCCTCCTCATAGCTCTCACCTGCATACAGCTCAAATATTGCAACCGTGAGCACGATGGCTCAGCAAGACTTGACCGACACCCTAGTCATGGAACTCTACATGCCAGGAGGTATAATATAGGACAAGGACTTTGCAATAAAGACACGCCTACATGTTGATCCTTAATTTCAGTTTTATAGCAACAGTTTAATTAGCTTTAGGCAGCCCTCACATCGGAAGTCCACAATCAAAGAAGAAACGCCTTCCTCCGATGTGGTGATGCCCAAAGTGGAAGATAAACTTAATTAGCTCTACATCTACAGAAAACAAGGTTTCAAAACATTAATAATTCATCACAGCATATTATCATTTATCTAGATTATTGTTCTTCTTATTACGTCACAGAACAGTGAATAAGTGGTACTCAAATAGCCGCGAGGGACGGTGATTGCAATCAGGATACACCTGGACAACACGTTGCATACACCCACTTTCAGAAGCGTGATTCCACACCCCTTCCTACTCTGTTGTATGCAACAACCTTTCAAAGGCAATCCAAATGCCGAACCGGTCCATCCGTAACGGGCAGGAGGTTCCCGCGTGGAGCGTGACTGTGCCCACCGGCAGATTTACACCTTGCTACCCTCAACCCACTCCTATTTACGGTTGGGTAAGCCTCGACACCCAGGTTAATCAATTACATCGGTTTCCTGCTTGTCAGTATGCCATCCGGTACTGTTCGATACTTGTTCAGCAGGCCCGCACACGACTCGGTCCTCAATCGACACCAACAGGGCTACGCACGTGAGACCTCCACTCACTTCTTCCTATCCCCCCCCTGCTGGGTCTCACTTTATCTACTCTTAAGTCATTTTCTATTCTGACCAAACCATGTGATAAACCCTTACCTCGCGAGTAGATTCCAACTACTCGACTTCTACCAAAATCCTAAGCATATTAGTACGGCATTCTCTACTCGTCGAGTCTGTAAACAACCCAACTCTCCGTAGGATTTAAAAGGTTATGCAAGTGGGGTTTCAATCACCCTAACTCTAATGCAAACATTCACCCTAAACATAAGTGATACAAATAAAGAATTTGCAAAAGTGCTTAAATGCAAACCGGGGCTTGCCTGGTTGCGAGTCAAATGGGAAGTTAGCTTCAGATGGGAGGACATCCAAGGGCTCCGGTGCGTCCTCAACTTCGGTCACTAAATGAAATGTAGCAAAATATGTGTATAAGTATTAAGGTTTTATAAGAATTGAACTTCTATTCATAGCTGCTCCTATATGTTCCTTAATTGGCTTTGGAATTTTTACAGTGGATACTAGACTCTCTAAGGATGATCTGAGCAAAATTTGGAGAAATTTCATTGCACATTGTGGTCTCCAAAATTCCCACAAGCACAAGGCTTCTCTGACTTTTGAGCCCAAATCAGGAGCTTTGACATAGCTAACAGTGGAAGATCTGATTAGGGTAAGTCTACATGGTTCTAACAAAATGTGTTTCACCATTTTTGGAGCTACCAACAGAGATATATGAATTTTTGAAGTTGGACAGGAGTTCTGAAAAGTTTCTGTTTAAATTTGAATTTCTAAATAAAGGCTGAACCTTGGAAGGCAATTTAGCCTACCAATTTAACTCCAATGAAGCCCAAATTTTTACTGGAGATCATTAACTATGAAAAGGACTTGCTGCCCAAAATTGGGAATGTTTCATAAAGAATTGCTTCTGGAATAAATATCTAAAGGATTTACTAAAAACAATTCTGCAGATATTCCTGGGCATTTTCATAGCAAGCAATTTGTTTCTCTGTGAAGTACTCCTCCTGAGGATTCTAACAAAATTGGTCTCACCCTTTTTGGTGTTTTCTACACAAAGTTATGGGTCTCCAAAGATTTAACAGCATTAGGAAAATCTGGAAATGTTTAAATCCTGGCTGTGGGCCCCACCTGTCAGCCCTGTCTTCTACCTCGCGCCAAAACAGAGGCAGCGGCGGCGTGCTCCAGTGAGGGCCGCCGGAGTCAACTTCCCGGCCATCCCCCGGCTTCAAAATTGCCGCCCGCCACTAACTTGGCACGCTGAACTCTCTAGCATGGTCTCCGGCGGCCGGCGATGCCCGGAGGGCGGTGCGCCACGGTGACAGCATGCCCCTAGGGTTCCGGCGAGGTCAACCGAGCCCCATACCTCCCCAACCGCTCAGACTTTTGCCTCGAGAGCACCAGCAGACAGTGCAGAAGCTAGTAGTGGCCTTGGCCGCCGGTGAAACAGCCGGCAACTGGTGGCTCCACGGTGACCCGAGGTGCTTTTGCACCGGCGACTAAGAAAACAGCTAGAACTCCCTCATTTCTTGATGTTTTTGCTAGGTTATTCATCGAGGAGAGGTGCTAGGAAGTATGGAAGCTGTGTGCAAGCTTGCTCGAGCTCTAATGGATCGTGCACCACTAATTTTTGGTTAGACCGAGCCCTACCCGCCTGCACCCAGTTTTGGAAAACGGCAAAATTCTTGCCACCGGTTCTAGCAACCGCTAAACGGCCTCTGGCTACATGACCAGGACGTGTACACGCACCTTTCGTGTACAGAAAGTTGGGGAAGAGGGTGACCGAGGCGCTCTGTCCACGGTGGCCCGACACTGGTTCCCGCCGGTGGCTTCAGTTCTTGGCACCGATCCTCGAATTAGGGCCAACAGCAGTCCCAAGCGTCAAAGCTGAGCAGGGGACTACCTTGTGACACGACCCCACGGTCTTGTCGAGCCAGGATCATGCTTAGGGGTGCTGTGTTGCACAGCACCGGATAACACACCTCAAAGGTACAAAGCGGAAGCAAAACTTGTATTACATAAAGTGGTTTATGAACCTTTGTACATCAAAATATGTCTAGTCTCCACTCACGGGCGTAGACTACGCATCAAGTTCACGTTCAGCCCGTGAACGTGTCCTTGCTAGCACACACGCACACTAACACGGCGGCGTGCACTCCCACTCGACGGGGTTCCCCTCCTGGGGTTCCATATCCTCTTCGGGAGTCCCTTCCTCATAGAACCCTGCAAAAGCTTCAAACACAAGCAGTGAGCACGAAGGCTCAGCAAGTCTGACCCGTATCACCTAAACGTGGAACTTCTACATGAGGGGTGATGGGTACATGAGGTAAAATAATTTGCAAAGGACTCGCCTAATTATTGGAACCTTACTTTCAAATTTTATCAGCAGCTTGTGGAGAACCTTACGCTAAGGCACATGAGAGAGCCGCAATCAAACAAGAAACGCATTTCTCTCATGTACTTTGCCCAAAGTTGAAAAGAACTTTAATTAGCTCTAAACTACAGCATATCATAACCGCTGACGCTGACGCATGGGCCAGCCGGCTTCGTCTTCCTCCCGACGCGCCCCCGCGTCCGCGCCGCCTCCCCTCGTCGGAGCAGACCCGGAGCTCGCCGGCTTGCCGCTGCCGGCCATCACATGGTCTGAAACTCGCCGCCAGGGGGTTGTCGACGTCGAGGAGCACGTCTGTGGGGTCAGTTCGAGCTGGCGGTGACCGGAAATAGCCCGGCGACGTGCGGCGGCCTCGGTTGAGGTTCGGCACCGTCGGCCGTGGGTTCTAACCTGCCAAGACCTCGAACAATCGGTTCTACAGCATCAGTATACCTCTAGGAAGCTCGACAAGGTGTCAAACGGGTTCAAAGATGGCGGCAAGTCGGTCGGCACCGTGTGACCGATCGTGCCCGCCATGAACGCCCTCGATCGAGCTCAAAATTCGTCACTCCTAGTCGGTTTCATACCACGGATGCAAAAAGGAAACTGATCGCCGGCTAGTCCAGCGCCTATGTGCAAGATTTGATAACTAAAGAAGGATCATAGAGCGAGAATTCGAAGAATCCGTACCGGAAGCTCGGTTTAAGACCGCCGGAGCAAATTCTCGGAATTCGCCGGCGAGAGTGCACGGCGTGGCTTGAGCTTCAGGTGGAAGCAGCGTGGAGTCCGTGCGCTCCTTTTTCTGCCCTTGCTCGGCTGTGAAAGTGGCTGTGGTGTGCTGCCCACGTGAGACCGATCGCCGTTCTTCAGCTCAGTCACGGTGGTTGTTGTTGATCACGGGAACAGAAGCCAAAACCCGGTGGTTTAGGCGTCGGGGAAGTGGTGCTCGAGCTCAGGGTGCTGCCTAGCAGCTCGGGGGGGGGGGGGTGAGGGTGTGATGGTTTGCATGCGTTTTCCCGATCGACCGAGAGCTTGGGGAGAAAAGACTGCCGCTGCTCGAGGCCGCACGCGACGGGATAAAGCCAACCGGTCTTTGCTCGGGCTGAGGCGGTGCCGGTTGCATGGAGGCGCGAGCAGGCTGCCCTGGGCGCCAGCGCGCGAAGAGAGAAGCAGCTGGTGGCGCCGGTTGCTTCTCTGTGGTACAGCCAGCAGCTGCTCGGTGGAATTTCCCACCGAGCTGCGACTTTGTGTGCAAGTCTCCCCCCTATCTCTATGACATGTGGGTCCCACACTCAAGTTTAACCTCTGAAATTAACTCCTCATCACTGTTGTAAACAGTAAGCCCCAAAATGCCCATGGTGATTCAAATTATTCACCCATGAGCCATTTGAATTGGTTAGAATTCAAATGGGTTTTGGTTTGGATAAATTTCAGCCCATGTTCAGTTTGAAATTCAAATAAAGTTTGAATTTGCCCCACTTATCTCATGTCAAGATCAACTCCATATGGAGTGAAAATTGGTGTGTGAGCTCACAAAAATGTGCTGAGTAAGAATATATCTCCCACTTTTGAATTCTAGGGATAAAAAAACAGTTTGAATTTGAATGTAGTTTCAAACTGTCCTCTTTCTAGCTATGCCCAAAATGACCTCAAAAGGTTTTGAATTTTGGGTGAAACTTGGCATGGACATCCCTAGCAATGTGTAGGAGTTTTTCATATGCCCAGCCCCTATATATTACATGTGGGAAATACCACTTTTGCAATATGTGAGTTTATTCTCTAATGAACATGTTGATGGTGGTTACTTGCTCTTCAAATGTGTTCATCAACTTTTTTTTCAAATGAGGTGTGTGTGTTGTGATGAACACTTCAAACATGTGTCAAAAACTGAGGCTCTTACACCTTGTACCCATGTCGGCGCTCCTCTTTTGTGTTGGCAACTCGAGCAGGGAGGAATCAACGCTGGCTTGCGATCGAAATCGGCAGAGACAGCGTCGGCGGCTCGCGTTCGCGCGTGGGAGCAGAACAGAGGCTGTGGACTCCGCGGTTTAGCGTGAGGAAGAGAGAAGAAGCACTGGGTCGCCGCTTGATCACCCCGCGATCGAATCGACATCGGGAGCGGCGCGTGAAGCAGCTCGGTGGACGTCGGGCGGAGAGTTTTTCCGGGAGCTGTCGCGCTGTGATCACCCGGGAAACACAGAGAGAGGGGAAAAGGAAATTTGTGAGGCTGACTCTTGGGCCCCACCACTTCATTTTCTTAATCCAAATTCCCCCCAGCTACTCACAATTGAATGCTTTACTTCACTCCAAGGTTAAGGTTTGAATTTGCTGAATTCAAATTGTTTGAATTCTGGTGTAGAATTTGAAATGAATTTGAATTCTCCCCTTTGTCTTGTTCCAAAAACATGGCGAACCAGGCCCAAAATTTCTGATTTTTGGCATGGCTGTTAATTCAAATGTGGAGAACACATTTGTGGAACCAAATTTCCAAATTGAGGGGGTTGGAATTTGAAACTGAATTTGAAATTCAGATTAGAGGGTTTCTCCTTTTAATCCCAAACAAATATTGAAACTCCTCCAAATGAGCTGAAATTTGGAAGCGTGAATATTTGTACTATGAAGATCCAAGTTATGAATTTAGATCTCCATGTTTGGGAGTTTTGGGAAGTTTGAATCCTCACTTTGAATCTTCACCGTTATAATTCAAAGTTTTAATTCCCCTCATTTTTCCTAAGTGTACATGAGCTGAAAATTCTTGCTACCACTTTTTGGGGATTTTACATCATTCCCCCCTTAAAAAGAATCTCGTCCCAAGATTCCAAAGGAAAAGCAAAGTGGGGAAACTTTACCAGGTATATGATGATAGCAAGTCCGGATAATTAGTTCGTAAATATTCCTCGCTTTCCCATGTCGCTTCATCAGCAGTATGGTTACTCCACAAGACCTTGTAGAACCATAAGGTCCGGTTTCTTGTGGCGCGAGTCTTTTCATCGATAATCCGGATTGGATACTCCGTGTACGTGAGGTCTGGTTGAATAACTTCTATGTCTTCAGTGCGTATTTCAGCGGAGGGTTTGAGGCACTTCCTCGGCTGAGAGATGTGGAAGACGTTGTGAATTCCTGCGAGCGACGCTGGTAATTCCAGGCGATAGGCCACGGGTCCGCATTTTTCAATGATGGCGAACGGACCAATGAACCGTGGCGCAAGTTTACCCTTCACTCCGAAATGATGGACTCCCTTCATTGGAGACACACGGACATAAACATAGTCTCCGATGTCAAAGTGGAGAGGGCAGCGTCTTTTGTCCGCATAGCTCTTCTGACAGATTGAGCAGCCTTGAGATTGGCTTGGATTACTCGCACTCGTTCTTCAGCCTCCTTCACAAGTTCAATGCCGTAGATAACTCGCTCACCGGACTCGCACCAGTTGAGGGGTGTGCGACATTTCCGGCCGTAGAGATCTTCATATGGCGCCATCTTGATGCTAGCTTGATAGCCATTGTTGTAAGAAAACTCCTCCAGTGGCAAATGATCCTCCCAATTCTCGCCGTGGTGGATGGCACAAGCGTGTAGCATGTCTTCCAGCACTTGGTTCACCCGTTCAGTTTGACCATCCGTCTGCGGGTGATATGCGAAACTTTGAATCAGTTTGGTCCCCAATGATGCATGCAGCTGTTCCCAGAACCGAGTGACAAACAGCGCACCGCGATCTGAAATAATGGAGCGGGGAACACTGTGCAAGCATAAAATTCTTGCAATATACAGTTTCGCATATTGCTTGGCTACGTAATTTTGTATGTACTGGAATAAAATAAGCCGACTTGGTTAGTCGATCAACTATCACCCAACTATGAAATCCATGCTGATATCCTCCCACTTCCATGCCGGAATGTTCAATGGCTGCAGCTGTCCAGCTTTACGCATATGGTCGGCTTTCACCCGCCGACACGCATCACATTCGGATACGTACTTTGCGATTTCTCTTTTCATCCGTGTCCACCAAAACCTGGTTTTCAGATCCTGGTACATCTCGTTGCTGCCCGGATGAATAGAATACTTGGACAAATGAGCCTTGTCCAAGATTTTCTTCCGAAGCTTCATGTCACGGGGTACCACTATACGGTATTTAAACCATAGCGTCCCGTGTTCATCGCTTCGGAAGCATTTCATTTTGCCCTTCTTCATTCTTCTCCGAATGTGTGACATTCCCATTTCTTTCTTCTGAGCTTCCATAATCTGCTCTCGTATGGTAGGGACGAGAGCAAGATTATATAATGCCCCATGTGGAACCAAGTAGACTCGGCTCCTCCTCTTCAAGTGGGGTGATGCACAGATTGTTGACATGAGATTTGCGGCTTAAGGCGTCGGCAACCACGTTTGCCTTACCGGGATGGTAGTGAATCTCGATCTCATAGTGTTTGATCAGTTCTAGCCATCTCCGTTGCCGCATATTCAACTCCTTTTGAGTGAATATATACTTCAAACTCTTGTGGTCGATGTAGAGGTGCACTAAGTTCCCAAGCAAATAGTGCCTCCACATTTTCAACGCCAACACCACAGCAGCAAGCTCAAGATCATGAGTCGGGTAGTGCTGCTCGTGGTTACGAAGTTGACGTCAGCCATAAGCGACCACTCTTCCTCCATGCATCAATACACAGCCAAGCCCGATGCCAGACGCATCACAATATACGTCGAAGGGCTTCGTTGTATCCGGTTGAGCTAACACCGGGGCTGTGTAAGATGCTTCACTAATGCTTGGAAAGCTTCTTCACAAACTGAGCTCCAAACATATTTGATCCCCTTCTTTAACAGTTCAGTCATCGGCTTAGCAAGCTTGGAGAAATTTGGTATGAATCTCCGGTAATATCCTGCCAAACCGAGGAAACTCCTGACTTCGTGGACTGATGTGGGGGATTTCCATTTTAGCACTTGTTCGATTTTGCTTGGATCAACTGCAATGCCTTCTGCAGAAATAGTATTACCAAGAAATGGCACTTGGCTGATCCAAAACTCGCACTTGCTGAACTTGGCATAAAGTTTATGGTCTCGCAATTGTTGAAGCACGATATGAAGATGTTTGGCGTGTTCCTCTTCAGACTTGGAGTAAACCAAGATGTCGTCTATGAACACCACCACAAATTTGTCCAACTCCGGCATGAACACTGAGTTCATGAGATACATGAAGTGTGCCGGGGCGTTGGTGAGACCAAAGGACATGACGAGGTATTCATATAGCCCATATCTCGTCAAGAAAGCTGTCTTTGGAATATCCTCCGCTCGGATCTTGATTTGGTGATATCCGGAGCGAAGATCCATCTTTGAAAATACACTCGCACCCACAAGTTGATCAAATAATATATCGATGCGGGGCAGTGGATATTTATTCTTGATGGTGACGGCATTCAGAGGTCAGTAGTCCACACACAACCTCAAGGTTTCATCCTTCTTCTTCACAAACAGCGTCGAGCATCCCCATGGCGAGGAACTCGGTCGAATGAAACCCTTCTTCATTAAATCATTGAGCTGCTCCTTTAATTCAGCTAGCTCATTCGGAGCCATCTTGTATGGTCTTCGCGATATCGGCGTCGTCCCAGGTACAAGTTCAATCTTGAACTCGACATCTCTTTCGGGTGGCATACCCGGAAGATCATCTGGAAAGACATCCGGGTATTCACGGACTACACGAATGTCCTCAAGTTTTGTGGCTTCCGTGTTATATGTGGCTGGAGTTTCTTGAACCGAACGGTCAAGAATAAGAACATGTGGTTCATGAAGTGGAGAGTTTAGACGAACCACACGTGGAATGATGTCAAGAACAGCACCATGGCGATGTAGCCATGACATTCCTAAAATGACATCAAGTTTTTGACTCTCTAACATGATTAGAGAAGTCGGATAGAGATTTCCACCCAACTGTAATGGTCCTCTTTAGACCATTCTATCATCTGTTATTTTCCCACCCGGAGAACATATCAAGTATAAGTTATTTGTGGGAATGATAGGCAGTTGGTAGTTAATAACATAAGACTGACTTATGAAATTATGGGTGGCACCGGAGTCAAAAAGTATGACTACGGGATGATCTAAGTAAGAAAACGTACCCGCGAGGATGGGTTCGCCTTCCGGCACGTCTTCAATGGCTAAGTGGTGGATGTTGCCGTGTTTTGGTGCTGGTTTCTTGGGCTGATTACGGGGCTGATTAGCACCCTGATACGGTGCGGCACCCCTGCCCTGTCATGGCTCGGGGCAGTCCCTTGAAATATGCCTGACACGGCCACATGTGAAGCACGTGTAAGATGTCGGGGTCCCTCCAACTTGAGGACGGAATCCCGGTGCACGCTGTTGAAACGGAGGTGCACGTGGAACCATCCTTTGCTGCTGCTGTTGCTGTGGTGGATACGTTGGTCGGAAGCCCGGCGCATTATATTGTTGTAACACCCCAAAACCTGCTAAAGAGGGGAATTTAAAAAATTTTGGATGTATTGCATGTGGTGCAGAAATTCAAATTCAAACTGGAATTCAAATTCAAATCAAAACAGAAAAAGAAAAGGAAAAAGAAAAAGAAAACCGCAACCGGCCAGTGGGCCGAAACCTGCCAGCCGGCCCAAGACCCCCCGCGCCAGTCCAAACCCGCGCCCCCTCTCTCTCCCTCTCACTGACACGCGGGGCCCGCGTGTCATCCCTCTCCTCCCGCGCGCCCCAACCGACCCCGGCCCTCTTTCACCCGAATCAAAACCAACCTCCGAAAACCCGTGCCCCCAGGCCGATCTTCGGCCCCGGACGCTGCTACTTATCCAAACCGATCCTCCGCCGCCACTCCTCGTGCATTCCACGCAAGAAAACTCGCCGAATTCCCCAGCGCCGCTCCCTTTTTTCTCTCCGGTGAGAACCAAAGCTTCTACCGCCGAGTTCCTTCGATGCTCACTCGAATTTCCTGATCTAACGTGCTGATCGTGTTCCACCGCCTCCGGGGACTCTCGCAGGTGAAGAAAACCAGGTGTTTTGCGCTCTGGACACAGCTCCGGTGAGCACCGCCGCGTTTTCACCTCGGACCTCGTCGCCGACCGCGTTCCAGGGCCCCCGAGCTCAATAAAAACCCCGAGGTGAGATCCCCTACCTTCCCTCTTCCGTTCTATGCCAAGAAATCCAAGTTTTAGGAAGTATAGACGAAAACCCGAAGATCTCCGGCGAGATCGCCGCCTCCCGCCCGCGCACGGCCAGGGCGACGTGGCCCCCTGAGGCCCGTCCATTTTAAATCATGCGGTACCTATTAGATCTAACCCGTACCGCTTCGCATTATAATCTCAGCCTTCTATTTTAAATCGGACGGTCCACGTCGGCCCCGCATTATAAAGGCTGGGATTCTTACACGCTAGCACCTAGGGATCTCGAAAAACATGAGCTAGCCCCAGAAACTTCTGATCTAGCCCCTGGACCTTCAGAAATTCGTGTAAATTCATTTAAAAATCAGTTTTAGCCCCTGGACTTAATAAAAATTAGGAAAACCCCTCTGATATGTGTAGTTAGACCCCTGGAAATTTAGGAAATAGTAAATTAGACCCTGCAGTAGGGTGGATTTGCCTTTTTGACCCTATAGGATATTAAATTCAGAAATTTGAATATGTGACTAGGATTTAAATTTAAAGGATAAGGCAAACACATGTGCAAATGCAAATTTAAACTCTCCAAGCACTTGGAAAAACCTTATAATGAGTTAAGAATTTATTTTAGGCTGAAATGAGATCTGCCTAAGAGTTGCTAATTTTTATTGTTTCTAGAAACATATTTTTGGGCTAGGAAATAATTCTGAAAACTGATAAAATAAATTTAAATTGGTTCACATCAGAGAAGAAGTTCAAAAATATATTATTTAATATTTTAGATTAGAACCTATTCTGTTTAGATGATATGTCTTACTATTTTAATATTAAAATTCACTTTTAGGCATAGAAAATAAATCCAAAAATATAGGAAAATAGGTATGCATAGTTAGAAAATGATAAATGAGGTCTCCAAATCCAAAAAATTTAGTTTAGGATTTGGTAGAAGATCTGAAAACCTATCTGAAGTAGGGAATTATTTTTCATACACACTTGTGGCTAAGAAGTGTAATTATTAAATATAAAGAATTTGTTCAAATTGGAAATTCATATATAGTGTGCAAATAGAAATCTGAATACAGAAGATTAGAAATAATATATGTATGTTTAAAAGTGCATGTAGGCCAAAAATAAACACATCTAGGGTAACCACAACACTTAGAAATGTGAATGATTTCCATATGTATGTATGTGTGTTTTGCATGAAGTGAAAGTGTGGACTATGGCTTATGGATTGTTGGTTTCTTTTGCTATGTGTATTGGCATGAGTAGAACCTGCCCCAGAGCAAGTTCTCCCCTTCCAAGACCAAGACTTTCCATTCCCAGAGCAGCAGGAAGAAGGCAAGTGTCCTTGACCACTTTGATCATATACTAGGATATGTACATAGAATTATTTGCATTGTCAATTGAAATATGAAACCCATGCTAGGAAGTTTCCCTAGAATTGCATTATCTTGTTTCCTTGTAGCTTGGGTTGGGATTTGTTTTATTATGTCATTCATTCATATTACTTGTGCTTAGCCATGCTTAGAATGGGATAAGTGGGATATGAGATCATCAACTTGTTTACCTTACTCTTGAATGAGACATTATGAGATATGTAGAGGTAGGGATCGAGGCAAGTTGGATGATTTGGTTGGTGCTGGGTGCACGAGAATCGGGTTTGTGTTTAGTACTTGCCTGGATCCTAAGGACGGGATCATGGAGCATGTAACCTGGCTTTACCGTGCCAACCACATGCTGAGATGAGGCAGCTTGGCCAATTAATTAGGTGTATCCCCGGCATAGTATGGGTGTTTGGATGGTGTGGGGAATAGGTGTCAGCTGGACTACCATATGAACCGCAAGGCTCAAGAGGGGGCCACTGCAGGGGGTTGGAGCCTCTTGTATGCTGTTAGGGGTGAAACCTCAGTGGGCCCACGCTCGTCGGGAATCCCTTTGTAAAGGCTTCGTAGTGATCTCCTGGCTACACACTTGGGAAGTGTGAACGTGGTTCGCGGCCACTGGCATAATGGAGGTTCTTTTAGTCCACCCGGCAACGGGGGATGAAATCACTACATGTGGGTACAGTGGTGCAAACTCTGCAGAGTCAAAACTGTCATGACAGCCGTGCTCACGGTCAAGAGCGGCTTGGACTTATTCAATATTAGAGGATGATGGATTGGGAAGTTGAGGATGTTAAGCGGGAAGCTTAACGTTTGAGTTGAGACTATGTGTACTTGATATTGATGATGGGTTGAGGGATTGGGACCATTTCATCGGTGTAGTAATGTCGGTGCTTAATAAGCTAAGGTGATAGGTATTAATTGCGTAGTGCTTTAACCATGAGTTCAACCTCTCATTGCTCTAGTCATGCACGACATAACTTTCCCACACTTGCTGAGTACCCACGGTACTCAAACTTGCTTTTCTGTTGGTTTATATTGCTGCTCAGGTCAAGATAATGATGTGGTGTTTAATGACCAAGGCTTTGGTCCCGATGAAGGATTCTAGGTTCACGGAGTCCCCCGGTCAACGCCTGTGACGGAGCCCACAAGATTTACATTCCGCTGCTATTTTATTTACCTATTATGAACTTATTATTGTCCATCGAGATGTATTCTATGTAAGACTTATTTATATTCGAACACCTGGCTTGTAATATGATGATGCTTCACTATTTGTCGTCACATGTATGAGAAAATGATCCTGGCATACATGTGATATTAACTCGGTTGTTCTTCGAAGAAACTGGGTGTGACAGAAGTGGTATCAGAGCCAAGGTTGCCCGTAGGAACGTGGACCTAGGTAGAAATGGACGTACTTAAGGACCCTATTTTCTTAAAAACTAATTTACAAAGGTGTGGGTTGAAAGTGTTATTTAATGGGGTCACTTTATTCATCTTGCCCCAACTTTTATTCAAAATACAATTTTTATTTAACTCTTATCTAACTTAATTTTAAATGCTTTATGTTTTAGATGGTTCGCATGATCCGCACCGCCTGCAAGTCCACCGGAGGGAGAGTTCCTGTAGTTGCCCTTGCCTTGAGAGAGGAGAACTGTACGGTGACGTACCACTCCTACGGGTTGGCAGTAGGAGGCTTGTTGCGCCATCTTCGGTGTATGCTCCACGCCGCCGGCAATGTGGGCAAGCTGATCATACACTACAGCTCCACCAGGACCATCCGTGAGAAGCGGGAAGAATGGAGCTCAGAGATGAGGATTATCCATGAAAATCAGCTGCTCAAGATCCATCGCAATCTAGCTGGTCGGGCGACTCAGGCCGATGTTGAGAAGGATGTCACCTGGGAGGCCATCACCTGCCAGAGTTACATCAACCGTCGCCACCTGGACAGGACTGAGTAATGTATGTCCTCCAGCGTGAGAGTGGCACCGCGGAGTACAAGTACCCGCCAGTGCGGCAGGGGACTTCCCATGAGCACATGGACCTGTGCTTGGAGGATGCTGCTATGCTCAGCACTCGACTGCAGGAGTGCCAGCAGGAGCTTCAGGATGTTCGTGACACCCTGAAGGAGACTGAGGCGTTGCTTCGTGCCAGCTTGAGGGCGAGAGAAAAAGGAGATGGGAATGAACTGTGTGTCACCATAAATTATACATGGACTCCTGATTCCCCAGACCGCCGGGCAAGCAAGCGTCGCCGCACTCCTACACCAGCAGCCTCCCCACCTAAAGCAGAATCAGAGGGCAGCCGCAATAATGAGGAGGACCCTGACGAGCCAGCCCAGTGATATGAGTTGTTTAGAGTCATTTCCCTTATTTCAGCAGGTTATCGAGTAGTCGAGTCAATACCCTATTTATTTGTGTGTTAATGTTTGGTGTGTGACGTGAGTTGTGGAAGCCATGGGCATTTGTCCACAACCTCGTCTTTAGGTTGCTTTGCTTCAGTGTGTGAACCCCTATGAATCAATAGTACATCTATTTTCGCGTGAGACGTGACTCCCAAAAATCTACATGAAACCCTCAGAAAATGTTTAATATATTAAGGCCTCAAAAGTTTAAGTTTAAACAAGCAATTTGGGAAGTAAATACGTAATGCTTTAAGTTAACATTTGGTTGATCATGATAGATGGCTGGAAGAGGAAAGGGTCGTGGTGCTAACCCCACCAACAACAATGATGAGGCCGGCAACCCTCATCTTTCTGGAGGACAAGACAGGGGTGGTCGCCGTGAAGGAGCTGATCCTATCCACCAAATGCTTGAAAATCAGAGTCAGCTTATCCAGAGCCTAACTCAAGTGGTGGCCAACTTGCACCAAGCTCCACCCCCACAAGCTGCACCACGCCAACCAAGGTTGAGTGAGTTTCTGGGGACTCAACCTCCAAAGTTCGCAAGTGCTGCTAGACCTCTGGAGGCAGATGACTGGTTAAAGACCATAGAGAGCAAGATGAGGATCATACAATGCCAAGGGTATGAGAGGGTGCTGTTTGCCTCTCACCAATTGCATGGACCTGCTGCTGATTGGTGGACCGCTTACATGGCAGCCCATCATGACCCTGAGAACATCACTTGGGAAGAGTTCAAGCGCAGTTTCCGCAACCATTACATACCAAGGGGTGAACTCAAAAACAAGAGGAAGGAGTTCTTGGGACTGCAGCAAGGAAACATGACTGTGAGGGAATACCTCACCAAGTTCACCCAACTATCCCGTTATGCACCACGGGACATCGAAACTGATGAGCAAAAACAGGACTGTTTTGTGGAAGGACTTACTATGGAAATGCAATGTGCAATGTCCTCCAATGAGTATGAAAGCTTCCAAAAGATGGTAGACAGAGCATTTGTCGTGGAGAGGAAGCTAAAGGCCTTGGAAAATGAAAACAAGAGGAAGGCGGGATGGTCACACCAAGCCTCAGGTAGCAACACACGTCCACGTCTGATGCAGCAACCCGCAGGACAGACGAGCCGTGCTGTGGTACCCTACTCAGCACCAAGAGGGTACAACCCGAATTTCAGGCCTCCGTCAGCACCAGCACAGCCGCAGCGTCAGTTTGTACAGCAGCCTCGCCCCACATATCAACCTCGACCAGCAGGACAAGGGCCACCGAACCAACCCCAAGATAACAAAGGCCAGGCACCTAAGTTTGTGGTGCAATGCTTCAACTGTGGTGAAGTGGGGCACTACGCCCATAAGTGCCCAAAGAAGAAGCCCATGCAGCCACAACAGCAGAATGTGATGCGAGGACGGGTGAACCATGTGACCATGGAGGAAGCACAAGAGGCACCTGACGTGATAATTGGTAAGTTTCATGCCAATTTACACATTATATTACAACCATTTTGTTCGATTCTGGTGCTACCCACTCGTTCATTGCTCAAGGGTTTGTTAAGAAGCATGATCTAGCAACAACACAAATGAACCATATGCTAGCAGTGAACTCTCCAGGGGGAGAAATAAGAACAAGACAAGTGTGTCCCAAGGTGAATCTAGACATTAATGGGGTAGTATTTACTGCAAACCTCATAGTGATAGACTCCCAAGGGATAGATATTATTTTGGGTATGGATTGGTTGACCAAACATAAAGGTATCATCCACTGTTCGACCAGAACGGTGGAACTAACTCACACTAGTGGCACAAAAGTGAAGTTCATAGCCATGCAAGAGCCTAGGAGGGACATTAAACTCAATAAAGTTGAGGTGGAAGTGGGAGAGATAAGGATTATCAAGGAATATCCAGATGTTTTTCCGAAGGAATTGCCAGGTATGCCTCCCGATCGTGAAGTGGAATTCGCGATTGAGCTAGTGCCTGGAACAGCTCCAATATACAAGAGGCCTTATTAGATGGACTCCAAACAGCTGGAAGAACTCAAGGAACATTTAAGAGAATTGACAGAGAAGGGGTACATTCGTCCTAGTTCCTCACCATGGGGAGCTCCAGTGATATTTGTGCCCAAGAAGGACGGGACCCAAAGGTTATGCGTAGACTACCGTGCGTTGAATGAAGTAACCATCAAGAACAAGTACCCATTACCCCGCATTGAAGACTTATTTGATCAGTTGAGGGGAGCTTGTGTGTTCTCAAAAATTGATCTCAGGTCAGGATACCACCAACTTAAGATAAGGCAAACCGACATTCCAAAGACAACTTTCGTATCCCGGTACGGGCTGTATGAATACACCGTCATGTCGTTCGGGCTAACTAATACCCCGGCATACTTCATGTATCTCATGAACAAGGTATTCATGGAATATCTGGACAAATTTGTGGTGGTTTTCATTGATGACATTCTCATCTTCTCCAAATATGAAGAAGAACATGAGGGACATTTAAGGTTGGTGTTGCAAAAGCTGAGAGAACACCAACAATATGCCAAGTTGAGCAAGTGTGAGTTTTGGCTGAAGAGAGTTCCCTTCCTAGGACATATAATCTTGGAGGGAGGAATCTCCGTAGATCCCACCAAGATCGGGGATGTGCAGAAGTGGAAGACCCCTGAAAATGTCGGGGAAGTTCGAAGCTTCTTAGGATTGGCTGGGTATTATCGACGGTTTATCAAGGGTTTCTCCAAGATTTCGAGACCCCTCACCAAATTTTTAGAGAAGGGAATCACATTCAAATGGACACCGCGGTGTGAGACGAGTTTTCAAGAACTGAAGAAAAGATAGACAATAGCCCCAGTACTAGTTATGCCAGATATGCAGAAGAATTTTTTGGTGTACTGCGATGCATCTGGACACCGGTTGGGATGTGTTCTCATGCAAGAGGGGCATGTCGTGGCGTATGCGTCCCGGCAGCTCCGAAAACACGAGAAGAACTATCCTACACATGACCTAGAGCTAGCCGCAGTGGTACACGCATTGAAGATTTGGCGTCATTAGTTGATGGGGAAGAGGACAGAGATATATACGGATCATAAGAGCTTAAATTATATTTTCATACAGCCAGATCTCAACCTCAGACAAAGGAGATGGTTAGAGCTAATCAACGACTTCGATGTGGGCATCAACTATCATCCTGGGAAAGCGAACGTCGTAGCTGATGCTTTTGAGCCGGAAAGTGCAGGTCCACATGTTGAGTTCGAAGGACATGCCTACAAGATTTAAGGAAGAGATTGCAAAACTCATTCTATGTCTGGTGAATAGTGGTGAGGCCATCACCATGGAAGTGGACTCCACATTAGAGCAAGACATACGCAACGGTCAGAAGAATGACGAGAAGATACAAGAGATTAGAGAACTCATCAAAGAAAATAAAGCCCTTGGGTTCAGAGAAGATGAACAAGGTACGGTGTGGCATGGGAAAAGAATCTGTGTGCCTGAAGTGAAGGAGATCCGTGAATTGATTCTGAAGGAAGCTCATGATTCCGACTATTCCATTCATCCCGGGAGTACGAAGATGTATCATGACCTCAAGAGCAGATATTGGTGGTATGGCATGAAGCGAGATGTCGCGGAACATGTTGCCCTATGTGACACCTGTCAGTCGGTGAAAGCAGAACATCAACGACCCGCGGGACTATTGCAACCACTCAATGTATCTGAATGGAAATGGGAAGAAATTGGTATGGATTTCATAGTGGGACTACCCAGGACCCAATCGGGATATGATTCGATATGGGTCATCGTCGACAGACTAACCAAGGTAGCTCATTTCATCCCCGTGAAAGAAAGCTACAGCGGATCCAAATTGGCGGAATGGTACATGTCAAGGATCGTGTGTTTCCATGGAGTGCCAAAGAAGATAGTGTCGGACCGAGGGACACAGTTCACCTCAAGGTTCTGGCAGAAGTTACATGAAACCATGGAAACTCATCTAAATTTTAGTTCTGCCTATCACCCCCAGACTGACGGGCAGACGGAAAGAACCAATCAGATCCTTGAGGATATGCTGAGAGCGTGTGCGCTCAAGAACAATAGGAGTTGGGATAAGAACTTACCGTATGCGGAGTTCTCCTATAACAACAGCTATCAGGCTAGTATGAAGATGTCACCATTTGAGGCTTTGTATGGGAGGAAGTGCAGAACTCCACTATTTTGGAACCAAACAGGGGAAAGTAAAGTGTTTGGGCCCGAAGTACTACAAAAAGCCGAGGCGAAAGTGAGGGAAATCCGCAACAACTTGAGGATAGCACAGACCCGACAAAAGAGCTATGTCGATGTACGAAGAAGAGAGCAACGTGGGGGACTATGTCTATCTCAAGGTGTCCCCTATCCGAGGACTTCATTGGTTCAAGGTCAAAGGGAAGTTATCACCTCGATACATTGGACCCTTTCAGATTCTGGAGAGGAAAGGCCAAGTGGCATATCAACTAGAACTACCGGCTTGCTTGTCGGATGTGCACGATGTATTCCATGTGTCCCAGCTCAAGAAATGTATAAGGACGCCTGAAGAGATGTTACCCATGAATGAGGTTGACGTACGAGAGGATCTTTCTTATGCCGAGCAACCGGTCAAGATTTGGGAGACAATGGAACGCCTCACAAGAAATAAAAGAATCCAGATGTGCAAGGTGCAGTGGAAGCATCACTCGGAAGCGGAAGCCACATGGTAGCGAGAAGACGAGCTTAAGGCACATTATCCGGAATTGTTTTCCTAGAATCACCAATCTCGAGGACGAGATTTCTTTTAAGGGGGTAGAGCTGTAACACCCCAAAACCTGCTAAAGAGGGGAATTTAAAAATTTTGGACGTATAGCATGTGGTGCAGAAATTCAAATTCAAACTGGAATTCAAATTCAAATCAAAACCAAAAAAGAAAAGGAAAAAGAAAAAGAAAACCGCAACCGGCCAGTGGGCCGAAACCCGCCAGCGGCCCAAGACCCCCCAGCGCCAGCCCAAACCCGCGCCCCCTCTCTCTCCCTTTCACTGACACGAGGGGCCCGCGTGTCATCCCTCTCCTCCCGCGCGCCCCAACCGACCCCGGCCCTCTCTCACCGGAATCAAAACCAACCTCCGAAAACCAGCGCCCCCAGCCCGATATTCGGCCCCGGACGCTGCTACTTATCCAAACCGATCCTCCGCCGCCTCTCCTCGTGCATTCCACGCAAGAAAACTCGCCGAATTCCCCAGCGCCGCTCCCTTTTTTCTCTCCGGTGAGAACCGAAGCTTCTATCGCCGAGTTCCTTCGATCCTCACTCGAATTTCCTGATCTAACGTGCTGATCGTGTTCCATCGCCTCCGTGGAGTCTCGCAGGTGAAGGAAATCCGGTGTTTTGCGCCCTGGACACAGCTCCGGCGAGCACCGCCGCGTTTTCACCTCGGACCTCGTCACCGACCGCGTTCTAGGGCCCGCGAGCTCAAGAAAAACCCCGAGGTGAGATCCCCTACCTTCCCTCTTCCGTTCTATGCCAAGAAATCCAAGTTTTAGGAAGTGTAGACGAAAACCCGAAGATATCCGGCGAGATCGCCGCCTCCCGCCCGCGCACGGCCAGGGCGACGTGGCCCCCTGAGGCCCGTCCATTTTAAATCGTGCGGTTCCTATTTGATCTAGCCCGTACCGCTTCGCGTTATAATCTCAGCCATCTGTTTTAAATCGGACGGTCCATGTCGCCCCCGCATTATAAAGGCTGGGATTCTTACGCGCTACCCCCTGGGGATCTCGGAAAACACGAGCTAGCCCCGGAAACTTCTGATCTAGCCCCTGGACCTTCAGAAATTCGTGTAAATTCATTTAAAAATCGGTTTTAGCCCCTGAACTTAATTAAAATTAGGAAAACCCCTCTGTTATGTGTAGTTAGACCCCTGGAAATTTAGGAAATAGTAAATTAGACCCTGCAGTAGGGTGGATTTGGCTTTTTGACCCTATAGGATATTAAATTCAGAAATTTGAATATGTGACTAGGATTTAAATTTAAAGGATAAGGAAAACACATGTGCAAATGCAAATTTAAACTCTCCTAGCACTTGGAAAACCCTTAGAATGAGTTAAGAATTTATTTTAGGCTGAAATGAGATCTGCCTAAGAGTTGTTCATTTTTATTGTTTCTAGAAACATATTTTTGGGCTAGGAAATAATTCTGAAAACTGATAAAATAAATTTTAATTGGTTCACATCAGAGAAGAAGTTCATAAATATATTATTTAATATTTTAGATCAGAACCTATTCTGTTTAGATGATATGTCTTACTATTTTAATATTAAAATTCACTTTTAGGCATAGAAAATAAATCTGAAAATATAGGAAAATAGGTATGCATAATTAGAAAATGATAAATGAGGTCTCAAATCCAAAAACTTTAGTTTAGAATTTGGTAGAAGATCTGAAAACCTATCTGAAGTAGGAAATATTTTTCATACACACTTGTGGCTAAGAAGTGTAATAATTAAATATAAAGAATTTGTTCAAATTGGAAATTCATATATAGTGTGCAAATAGAAATCTGAATACAGAAGATTAGAAATAATATATGTATGTCTAAAAGTGCATGTAGGCCAAAAATCAACACATTTAGGGTAACCACAACACTTAGAAATGTGAATGATTTCCATATGTATGTATGTGTGTTTTGCATGAAGTGAAAGTGTGGACTATGGCTCATGGATTGTTGGTTTCTTTTGCTATGTGTATTGGAATGAGTAGAACCTGTCCCAGAGCAAGTTCTCCCCTTCCAAGACCAAGACTTTCCATTCCCAGAGCAGCAGGAAGAAGGCAAGTGTCCTTGACCACTTTGATCATATACTAGGATGTGTAGATAGAATTATTTGCATTGTCAATTGAAATATGAAACCCATGCTAGGAAGTTTCCCTAGAATTGCATTATCTTGTTTCCTTGTAGCATGGGTTGGGATTTGTTTTATTATGTCATTCATTCATATTACTTGTGCTTAGCCATGCTTAGAATGGGATAAGTGGGATATTAGATCATCAACTTGTTTACCTTACTCTTGAATGAGACATTATGAGATATGTAGAGGTAGGGATTGAGGCAAGTTGGATGATTTGGTTGGTGCTGGGTGCACGAGACTCGGGTTTGTGTTTAGTACTTGCCTGGATCCTAAGGACCGGTTCATGGAGCATGTAACCTGGCTTTACCGTGCCAACCACATGCTGAGATGGGGCAGCTTGGCCAATTAATTAGGTGTATCCCCGGCGTAGTATGGGTGTTTGGATGGTGCGCGGAATAGGTGTCAGCTGGACTACCATATGAACCGCATGGCTCAAGAGGGGGCCACTCCAGCGGGATTGGAGCCTCTTGTATGCTGTTAGGGGTGAAACCTCAGTGGGCCCATGCTCATCAGGAATCCCTTTGTAAAGGCTTCGTAGTGATCTCCTGGCTACACACCTAGGAAGTGTGAACGTGGTTCGCAGCCACTGGCATAATGGAGGTTCTTTTAGTCCACCCGGCAACGAGGGATGTAATCACTACATGTGGGTACAGTGGTGCAAACTCTGCAAAGTCAAAACTGTCATGACAGCCGTGCTCACGGTTAAGAGCGGCTTGGACTTATTCATGATTAGAGGATGATGGATTGGGAAGTTGAGGATGTTAAGCGGGAATCTTAACATTTGAGTTGAGACTATGTGTACTTGATATTGATGATGGGTTGAGGGATTGGGACCATTTCACCGGTGTAGTAATTAGGTGCTTAATAAGCTAAGGTGATAGGTATTAATTGTGTAGTGCTTTAACCATGAGTTCAACCTCTCCTTGCTCTAGCCATGCATGACATAACTTTCCCACATTTGCTGAGTACCCACGGTACTCAAACTTGCTTTTCTGTTGGTTTATATTGCTGCTCAGGTCACGAGAATGATTGGTGTTTAATGACCAAGACTTTGGTCCCGAGGAAGGATTCTAGGTTCACGGAGTCCCCCGGGCAACGCCTGTGACGGAGCCCACAAGATTTACATTCCGCTGCTGTTTTATTTACCTGTTATGAACTTATTATCGTCCATCGAGACGTATGCTATTAAGACTTATTTATATTCGAACACCTGGCTTGCAATATGATGATGCTTCACTATTTGTCGTCACATGTATGAGAAAATGATCCTGGCATACATGTGATATTCACTCGGTTGTTCTTTGAAGAAACTGGGTGTGACAATTGTCGACCGTGGAACTGAGGCGGTCACGCCGGTGGCTGCCATCTCTGACCAGATGGTGAGCGATACACCACGCGGTATTTTTGTGGCGCTCCACCACTGCTGCTTGTTTCAGCGCGCTGTGTTTCCTCTTATCAGAACCACGCTCGGGCTGAGCATTCTCTTGTAAAATCACGGCATTAACGAGGTCGTTGAATGTGCCGCGATTGCTTTGGGCGAGATGGACCTTCATCTTGGAATTCAGGCCCCGGAAGAACGCGTTGCCCTTGTCGTCTTCCGTTCTCACAAATCCTGGCGCATACTGTGCCAGCCGGTTGAATAACCTGGAGTACTCATGAGCACTCCTCTCGCCTTGCCGTAGCGCCAGGAACTCCTGGAGCTTCCTTTCCATAACACCGGGAGGTATATGGTAGGCGCGGAACGCCTCCCAGAACTCCGCCCATGTGACGGCATGGCCAGCCGGTAATGAGGCGATGTAGTTCACCCAACATATACCGGCTTCTCCTTGAAGCTGTTGGGCTGCATACAGCGCCTTCTGGTGTTCGGTGCATCGTAGCAGCCCGAACTTCGCCTCCAAAGTGCGGATAAAGCTGTCCGCCTCCAAAGGCTCTTTGGCCTCCGTGAAGACCGGTGGATGGGTCGCCAGGAATTCTGAATAAGAACTTTGTTGGGGCTGGCGTTGCCCATTGTCTTGGCGTCCTCCCTGATGGGACGCATTCTGCTGGACTAGCATCCGCAGCAACTCGGTTTGCTCGTCACGCGAGCCGAGCACTGCGGCGAGAACCTCCGCAAGATTCCTTGGAAGTTCTGGTGGTGGAGGAGGTGGTTGCTGCTGCGTCGTGGTTTGCTCCGGAGGTGGAGACTCATCACCACGAACCTGACTTGGACCTCCCTCCTCTTGCGTGGACCGTGTACGCACCATTCTGCATTCATACCATTCAAACGATCAGCACATGTTGGTTTATTGCATCCAGTTTATACAATAGTAGTGCGAGAATGGAATAAATAATACGCATCATAATCACACATATGGATAAAGTATAAACTTTATACAACATATACATATCTGGACCATGTCACAGGATCGAGTTCCAAGGTATTGAACTTTATGGGTTAAAAGTTCATTTGGACCATCGTAGGTCACCACGGGATGTTAAGTGTGATAGCATGCGTAATCCCTCGCTATTGTACTGGACCCAAACATGCACTAGCTCAAAGTGATATGTTGAATGCATAAATTTTTCGACTCCACTCGCTGTTTTACAACAGCCACTGGATGTCGAAAGGTGAAACTAAATGTTTTGGTTGAAACACTTCAACATGGTGTTCACTGTCCAGCTTTTGGTCCAGCAGACCAGTTGGAATAATTCAACAGTCTTGACCACCTTAGAGGCAAAATCTGGACTAGCGTTCAACAACAAAGTTGTAGAACATTTCCTGTACTTTCCAACGGTGTCTTGCTTGACCCTTGGAAATTTTTCTACGGGAAGTTGTGGTTGAAATACAGAAAACTCCAGAGAGCATTTTGGTCTGCCCTGTTTCTTGACAGTACCTACTAATCTGAGATTTTCATCCCTTTGGAGGGAGATTTTGTTCTGGAGCTCTACAGAAACGTTGTAGAGGACTTCAAAACCTTTCCATAATGGTATCCCACAACTTCATTAGTTCAACCAATCTTAGGTTATGCCCTGTTCAAGTTCAGAAAAATTTCTGCCAAAAACAGGGGAAATTGTTCCTAAGTTTTTGAGATTGAATCTATACTCCCAATTGACTCTAAGTTCAATATAGGAGTTTACTAACCCCTAAATGGAAATCCTAAACCTCATTTTAACTCTTTTATTTGCAAAATATCCTTTTATGCAGTCTTGGTACTATGTTTCCTCACCAAAGAAAAATCCTAAGCCGGTATTCCGGCATATACGTGTCAAATGGTGGAACTAGGAACATCACTCACAAACGGTTTCTAAACGTCATGCACCAACGTGGTTAATGTACCTGCAGAAGACCACACAATAATGGTGCACACAGTGGTGTTTGGCATTTCAGGCAGTTCCATATCATAACAAAAACATACGGTCCGTATCATTGCCATACGGATAGTCCTTGAGTCAAGCCACGTCTCAAGGTACATGGTCGTGTTTCCACACCACACGACGGGGAACCCGAGTAGAGCGCGAACGGGTCGTCACGGTTGGGAATTTTATCACCCCAACGGATACCACCTACTGCCTCATGACCGTTGAGGCACACCGATGGCGAGCGCTGCGTATGGCCTTTTGAACATTGAACGTTCAAGAGTTGCATACTATCGTGTTGCTTACCACACGATGGGGTATTCTCGCTTTTGCCTAAAGCACGGTAGGGATCAGCGTTTTCATATGCTCTCAGAACCATGAAGAGGTTCAGACACTCATATTAACTACCGTGCCAAGCCACGGTATATCCTTCCATAGTCTTACTCGTATGGTGAGTTACCACAATTGATCCGCCTGCGGTAGCGAAACCTTACCTCTTACCTGACGTCAGAGCGTCGTTACAGAATGTATAACAAGTATGTTAGCTTTTCGACCTCAATATCTACTACTATCATAGACCTTATGTGGGCTTAATGACTAATCCTCACTCGACTACTTCTAAGTTTTTAAAATAGGCTCTTTTCGAGCGTGCTATCCCCAATGCGGCTCTGATTCCACGACTGTGGGGACCACCTCGTGGTTCACCCACTCCAGGATCGCAGAGGGTGATCCCGTGCGATGCGGCACCCAACAGCACACACGAAAAGATTAAAGAACAACATACAAACTTTTATTTGATATAAAACAGTGGAAGTCTTTGTACAAAAGCTTAACTATACAGCGGAAGTATATATATAGCTAATCTCTACTCCTATCTACGCAAAAGTGCAGTCGTCCAGCATAGGAACGCTACAAACTAGCAGCATGGAACCGGAGATCATGGTGGCGTGCAGGGCTCCAGCTCGGCCGTGTACCCCGACGGGGACATCGCCTCGTCCTCGGACCCCTCCTCATAGCTCTCACCTGCATACAGCTCAAATATTGCAACCGTGAGCACGATGGCTCAGCAAGACTTAACCGACACCCTAGTCATGGAACTCTACATGCCAGGAGGTATAATATAGGACAATGACTTTGCAATAAAGACACGCCTACATGTTGATCCTTAATTTCAGTTTTATAGCAACAGTTTAATGAGCTTTAGGAAGCCCTCACATCAGAAGTCCACAATCAAACAAGAAACGCTTTCCTCCAATGTGGTGATGCCCAAAGTGGAAGATAAACTTAATTAGCTCTACATCTACAGCAAACATGATTTCAAAACATTAATAATTCATCACAGCATATTATCATTTATCTGGCTTATTGTTCTTCTTACTACGTCACAGAATAGTGAACAAGCGGTACTCAAATAACCGCGAGGGACGGTGATTGCAATCAGGAGAAACCCGGACAACATGTTGCATACAGCCACCTTCAAAAGCGTGATTCCACACCCTTTCCTACTCTGTTGTATGCAACAACCTTTCAAAGGCAACCTAAATGCCGAACCGGTCATCCGTAACGGGCAGGAGGTCCCCGCGTGGAGCGTGACTGTGCCCACCGGCAGATTTACACCTTGCTACCCTCAACCCACATCTATTTACTGTTGGGTAAGCCTCAACACCCAGGTTAACCAATTACATCGGTTTCCTGCTTATGTCAGTATGCCATCCGGTACTGTTCGATACTTGTTCAGCAGGCCTGCACACGACTCGGTCCTCAATCGACACCAACAGGGCTACGCACGTGAGACCTCCGCTCACTGCTTTGTACCCCCCTGCTGGGTCTCACTTTCTCCACTCTTAAGCCATTTTCTATTCTGACCAAACTGTGTGATAAAGCCTTACCTCGCGAGTAGATTCCAACTACTCGACTTCTACCGAGATCCTAAGCATATTAGCACGGCATTCTCTACTCGTCGAGTCTGTAAACTACCCAACTCTCCATAGGATTTAAAAGGTTATGCAAGTGGGGTTTCAATCACCCTAACTCTAATGCAAACATTCACCCTAGACATAAGTGGTACAAATAAAGAATTTGCAAAAGTACTTAAATGCAAACCGGGGCTTGCCTGGTAGCGAGTCAAACGGGAAGTTAGCTTCAGGTGGGAGGACGTCCAAGGGCTCCGGTGCGTCCTCAACTTCGGTCACTAAATGAAATGTAGCAAAATATGTGTATAAGTATTAAGGATTTATAAGAATTGAACTTCTATTCATAGCCACTGCTATTTAGTTTCCTTAATTGGCTTTGGAATTTTTACAGTGGATACTAGACTCTCTAAGGATGATCTGAGCAAAATTTGGAGAAATTTCATTGCACATTGTGGTCTCCAAAATTCCCACAAGCATAAGGCTTCTCTGACTTTTGAGCCTAAATCAGGAGCTTTGACATAGCTAACAGTGGAAGATCTGATTAGGGTAAGTCTACATGGTTATAACAAAATGTGTTTCACCATTTTTGGAGCTACCAACAGAGATATATGAATTTTTGAAGTTGGACAGGAGTTCTGAAAAGTTTCTGTTTAAATTTGAAGGGAATTCACCGGTTCGGTGTTAAGGGGAAACTCGCTCCCCGTTTTATTGGTCCTTTTGCTACCACGGAGAAGTGCGGACCCGTAGCCTACCGGCTGGAATTACCGGCAAGTCTAGTGGGTGTTCATGATGTATTTCATGTTTCACAGCTGCGGAAGTGCCTCAAATTCACCGCTGCTGTTCGCACTGAGGTCATCGACGAATTGAAACCGGACCTGACCTACACCGAGCGACCGGTTCAGATTTTGGATGAAAAGACCCGGGTAACCCGGAACCGGACGATCCGATTTTTCAAGGTGCTGTGGAGTAATCACACCACGGAAGAGGCGACGTGGGAAAGTGAAGATTATCTCCGCACCAACTACCTGGAACTTTTATCTTTGTACAGTTTGTAATTACCTCTCCCGTCGCGTTCCTCTTTTGTAATCTCGGGACGAGATTCTTTTAAGGGGGGAGGAATGTAAAAGTCCCAAAAATGTGTATGAATAAAAACTAAAGTTTGAGTTCATATGTGTGGCAAAGACAAAAAAATGGGACTTGCTAAAACTTTTCTTCATGCAAGGTAATACATGGATGAACATCCAACATGAGGTTCACCTTTTTACTTAAAAGTGTTGGACCAATAAGGAGTTAAATACCTCTTTGCATGTGAGTTTAAAATTCAGATTTGAAAATTCAAAGTTCACACATGAGGTGGTCAAGGACTTTGAATAAAAATGCAGCCATATAGATGGGATCCTAGGGAGGAGTTTGCTCACCAACTTTCCATTTGTAGGGTGGGCTTAAAAGAGAACTAAAATAGAAGAAAATATAAATTCTAAACCAAATTTAGGTTTAGTCTTGCAAATCCAAACTGAATTTGAAGAATTCAAATTCTAGCCCACTTTTTTTTTTAAAAAAACTTAGCATTTTGAGAAGTGAAAAGATCAGCTTGAGAAGATATTTGGTGAAGAAATGGGGGGTGGGACCAACAGGTCATAGAGCTAAAGGAGGATACTTACTCCCTAAGTTTTGCTCTCGGTGGGAACTTTTCCCGAGCAACTCGCGAGCGCCACCGAGCAGCTTGCCGGCGACAGCTCCTGCTGCCGGTCTCCACGCGCTGGCGCCCTGGGGTCGGTCCTGGCCGCGCCCCCAACGTGATCACGTGCCCCCCCCCCCGGCCGAAGCAAGGCACAATTGCTTTCTTCTCCTCGCAAACAAACCGAGAGCCGAGCACCTCACCGGCGCTGCTCCACTGCTCCCTGTCTCCCGGCCAGCCCAGCGCCTTTCCGGCAGGCTCAAGAGGCCACAGGGGTGCGCCAGGAGGTACTGATCCTCATCCCATCGTCCTCCTGCTCCCCCCCGACACCGGCTCGCCGGAATTCGATTTTTGGCATCGGCGCACGTATAGAACAGACCGTGTTTAATTCGTGAAATTCTCCCAAACCGATTGATCATACCTCCTACAATTCAAACCACAGCAACTAGATGCCCTAGCGCCCTCCCACGCCAAAAACCAAAGGAAACCGACCCTCCTATGCCCCGGACGACGAGAAATCATCGCCGGCGGTCAAAACTGCCACGGTCCACGGTGACGACTAGGTTGCAGCCACTTTCTGCACGATCTGATCTCCGTTCCATGTTCCTAGAACCATAGGGATGCTGTAGGACATCGTAGCTCTCCGGGAGATGCCTTGGACACGCTGGAACGCATCCATGTCGAGCTCCCGAGCCGCCCCGCCGGTGCCGACCCATCTACAGCCGTTTTCACGCGGGGAAACCTTGCCCGGCAGCTGCGCCACGTTCCCAGGAGCATGTAGGGCGAAACGGGAGCTCATTTGGTGGAGAAATGAGAGAGAACGAGCCATGCCAAGTTTTCTGCCGGTGTGCACCCGCGGGCTCTGGCGGGAGGTTGAAGAAGCACCTGACCCGTGGGCCCCACGTGCGACTGTTCTGTTTAAAATCAAACAGAGAGTTGTTCAAACTTGTAAAATACATAACTTGGTGTAGGAAGCTCCAAAAATAGTGAGATAAATTTTGTTGGACTCCTCTAAGAGAGTACTATCCAGAGGTACAACCCAATAATTAAGAAAACCCCTGGTTTTGGCTCATTAATTCATAGAAGGAAAAGCTTGTGGGAATTTTTCCAGGAGTTCTATGTATTGGAAAATCCCCAAATTTGGGCAGGAGGGTCTTCCAAAAATACTTGAACTCCAGTAAACTTTTCAGAAGCATTGGACCTCATTTGCTTGGCCAAATGTGGTGTTAATTCCTTATGTCTCTGAAAATGGGAAAATAAACAGAGGTCAATTTCAGAATTTTTCCCCAAACTTTAGAACCTCATAAATCTTGCTAGGAATCCCCAAATTTAGTGATTCAAATTGGGTTGGATTCTTGTTGAATAGCTCTGTCCAAATCTACAACCCAATTTGTATGAAAAGCAATATTTAATTCCGGAAAATTCTTGGAATATTTTCTGAAAAGAATTATTGAGGGAGTTTGGGTTATCCAAAAATACCCAATTTTTTCCAGAATATTCTTTAGCATATTGTTGACCTTCTAGCAAATTTTCAGCTCATTTGAAGATCATTTAAGTAGGAATTTGCTAAATGCAATCTACTGTGTTCAAAGGAGTCCAGAAACATTTTCAGAAAATGTTTCCCACTTCAAAAATCTGTTCTGAGCAATCCATAGCTCCAAAAATCATAGGAAACTTTAGGCAAGCTCTCTGGGACATACTTGGAATTGTAGTTCACTTAGTTGGGCATGAAAATGCACATTACTACAGAATTAATTCTGTTGAGTACAAATGCTTAAAGAATTGTTCTGGGAGAACTACCCAAGTAAAAGGGCTGAATTTTGGACCAGATGACTCTCATGTGATCAAGAACTCACATGTAAATTATCAGCCCAATATGAGTCCTGTAACTCCCTGTTCTTATTCTCCATACTTGTGTATATGTGGGAATACTTAAGAGATATTGTGAGAATTGGGGAGGACAATATGACTCCACATTAGCTGTAATTTGGCAAGATAAATCCTTAGGTAGTATAGAACCTGCTGTAAAAATTTTGAGGCCACTGGAGTTCTTGTTCTTCAGTTGCACTCAAAACTTTTCAGCTTGTCTATTATGATCATTAGAGAAAATGATTAGTGTATAGCTAAGGCCTTAAGGTCAATTTAGTTATTTCTGTTCTTTGCACAACAGAGGCAAACCAAGCCATGCTTGGCTTTTCCACACAACCTCTGTTCTTAAGAAAGTAATTCTATAACTTCTTTCCATTACATTCCATGAAACATATACATATGCATTTAAATAGGAACCACAACGAAGGGGACTCAAAGGAGTGATTCGTCGAAGTGGATCAAGCTCCGGAGAGTCAAGGGTGGATCTGCAAGGACACTAACTAGTTATATACGACTACCCTGCAAAACAGGCAAGCTCCGGTTTGCATTTAACAGCTGTTAAGTTTTTACTTTGTATTCACCTTTGGTTAAGATTTGAACTGTGCATTAGGTCTAGTGTTTGATACTCCTCTTGCATAGCCAAATGACCCATGGAGTATTGGGTAGGTGTGTTTCACCGTGTAGAACTGCCATGCTTAAGTACGGTTCGGTAGAAGACGAGTGGTGAGATGCTACTCGCAGATTTAGGAACAACAGGGGCATACGGGATTGGTTCGTATTTGAATTAGCAAGTTAAAGTTGAGACCGGAAGGTTGTAGGAGCAGCAGGACATAGGGGCCTGGGTGCTGTAGACCTGTCCGTGTTGGTCAAGGACCGATCCGTATGCGGCCCTGTTGAACAAGTTTGAGTTGTGTACCGGACTCATGCTGGATTTATGGGACCCAGTAAACCGATGTACCTTGGGAAGCTGTCGTTGGGACTTTTCGGGTCGCCTCAGGTGGATGGCCGGTGTGCAGTATGTGGGGAATATTCTCATGACATTTCATGTTGGAAGGTGCACCATGAGAGTAGCTACTGTACGGGGCTTCTTGATCGATTCAGCGGGGGTGAAACGGGGGAAAGGCTGCCACGTACGACGTCAGTGATGGTTGTTGTAGGCAACGTCGAGTACGGGCGTACGTGTCGTGTAGTCCGGATGTTATTGATTCGAATCACCGTCGCTTGCGGAATGGACCGAGCATACTTGTTCTCACAGTCGTGACGTAGTAAGAACTTGCATGAGAAAGGAACTAATCATCTTGATGTGAAGTATTATCCTACCTTTTATTGGAGCTTGATGAATAGGCTAGTGCAAACTCGATTCTTTTATGCCATGAGCAATTTACATCGGGGGAAAGCGTTTCTTGTTTGATTGTGGACTCCCGATGTGGCGTGCCCAGGGTTACTTAAAATGCTGCAATTAATACCTGAAAGGAAGGATTCACTTTTAGGCAAGTTTAATTATGCTTATGCCAACCTATGTTAGGTTCATAACCTCACTTAGAGTTTCATGTTTAGGGTGACGGCTAAGTCTTGCTGAGCGTTATGCTCACGGATGCTATCCGAGTTATTTTGCAGGTAATTGACTCAATGCTTATGAGAAGGGGTGCCGATGAGACTCGGGAACCTCCGAGTGCTTACTCAAAGAGCATCCTCGCCGCTGCAGATTGTCTTCGTGTTGCTAGTAAGAAACGTCCGCGGGCTGGACCTTTTATTTGTTGCTAGTTTAGATATGAGTCGTGAGAGTGATAGTTTTCCCCTGTAGTTTACTCTGATATATTTATTTGTAAAAGAATCTTGTACGCTTCCGCAAACTATTTATGTAATATGATGTGTGTTCATCGACCCGTGTGCTGTTGGGTGCCGCATAACATGGCACCACCCGATGAGGTCCCATGGGGCCGTCTCAGCGTGGTATCAGAGCTGCGTTGGGAACAGAGCACGGATTGAGCATCATATTATGTCAAAAACTTAGGACACGGTGAGATAACGGTACTAGGCCCACATAAGGACTATTATTAGCATAATATGAAGGTGGCAAACTAACCTATTTGTTATGTCGGAAAATCGTGCATCTCGGGACGTCTATGTCTTGGGGGGTGCACGTATGCGCTGTCCACCAGTGCGCACAAACTGAAGGGTGGAGCCTCACGGGTGGCAGGTAACCCGACCCGCTTTAGTATCCTCTACGACTCTTCATGTCGTTTGGGGTATTCGAGCAGCGTCTGTCCCAGGCGTGCGTGGTGCAATTTGGGAGACCCCGTCACGTGGTCAGTAACGTGAACACGTAGCTCAAGGCTTGTTTGGCTTGAGAACACCTGGGCGAGTGATGACGGCCGGGTGTACAAACTGTTATGGATACCGGGTTCTGTGTGCAGCCGAACCTGATGATTGAGTGTGTTTTATACAGGAACTAACCACGAAAACCTTAGTCCGTGTAGAACACGTTTGCGAGTGACCGTTTTAGTGCCACCTAAGGATACGTATATGCCGGTGTAATCCGGTTAGGTTTTTCTTTGGTGAGGCAACTAGTACCATCATATGTCTTACGGTGCATCGTCACCGTACTACACTGGATAGTATTCTTACCTATGAAGAAATCATTCATGACTAACTTCCAAACTAAAAATGGATGTGATAAAGCACATATTAGTTACTGAGCTCTTCATTTGAACTAAGTTTCAAAGAAGAGAATTACTAGGCTTCTTTTGATCTCAAAAACAGAGTGCTCTGTTCTGGCAGAAGTTTTGCCGAACTTTAACAGAGCGTAACTCTGATTAGCTTGAACCGATGGAGGTGTTTGATACTGTTCTGGAAAGGTTACTAAGTGCTCTACAAATTTTCTGTAGAACTCCAGAGCCAAATCCAACACCAACTTGGTCGAATGTCCAGATGAATGCAAACTGCTCGGAAAACAGAGCAGCTGCAAACTTCTCGGGATGTTGCTGTAAATTAGCCGTCACAATCTGTAGAAAAATTTCTAAGGGTAATATGATACACCATTGGAAAGGTTATGAAACTTGCAACAATTTTGTAGTTCTTAGTTTGTTCAGAATTGTACCCCATTTGTATGTAAAACTGTGCTGAAAACAGCCACATACAAAGGAGATGCTGGCAAAATTTAGCCAGAAAATTCTGTCAACTTGGAACAATCATAACTTCTGGTTAAGGGGTGATCCAGAGGCATGTCAGTACTCGTTGGAAAGATACGGAAGTTAACTTTAACTTTGGTATTCAACTTGAGTTATGAAAATGCTGGTAACTGGATCAAAATCTGGGTTAAGTACAGAAAGGTCGATTCTGTACAGAATAGAGGGATTGTTCTATTTTTGGCTTTAGAAGGATGTGTAAACATGAAGTATTGTTATACTTTCATAAAGTTTTAGCATGTTCATGTTTTACATACTTTCACATACTGCTGAGATCATGTTTTGACTCCCCTCAAAAATTATCTTTGTGCAGTATGGTGCGTACTCATTCTCCGAGTAGGGTTGATAGTTCTTGCCAAGATGGTGATGACTCGACTCCACCACGGGCACCGCCATCAACGGTATGGGCGGATGTCATGGCTCAGATGGTCGAGTCAAGTCAAGAGAACACAAGACTACTCCAAGCCTTGGTACAACAGGGTTTACTCCAGCGTGCACAACAGGACGTTCCACCTCGGAACGCCTACTTGGATTTCTTGGCGACACAACCGCCAATCTTCACGGAAGCCCATGAACCAGTGGAAGCTGATCAGTGGCTTCGAGTTATGGAGTCCAAGTTTGGAGTGTTTGAGTGCGACGAATATCAGAAGACATTATTTGCAGCTCAACAGCTCCATGGAGCCGCCGGAAATTGGTGGTTTGCTTATCTCGCCACCGTTCCAGAAGGCCATCAAGTGGAGTGGACGGAATTTCGTGAAGCATTCCGGGCTCGTCACATTCCTATGGGTTTTATTAAGGCCCAACAGCAAGAATTCAGAAACTTGAAGCAGGGGGACATGAGTGTCCTCGATTATGTCAGACGATTCAACCTTCTGGCACAATATGCTCCTGCTTATGCGACGAGCGAAGCTGCAATGTGTGACTACTTTTTCTATGGCTTGAGTGCCATATTAAAGGAGAAGTTAGCTTTGTTCAATCAAGGCAGTTACACCGAGTTGATTAGTGCTGCTCTGCTGCAAGAACAAGCGACACTTGAGTGTCAAGCAGAGAAGAGGGACCGGGAGGATGTGCAGGAAGACACACCAGTCGTTTCTCGTAAATACCGTGCGGTGTATCACACACCATCCGATGAAAGATGGCAAACGCCAGTGAGATCAACTCCGTACAGATTTCCTGCTCAAGAGTCTTGTCTTGAAGCAACACCATTGCCGCAGCAACGAAGGACACCTGTTGCATCATTGCTGCAGCCAAGTACATCAACTTCTCAACCACAAGTTAACTAAGAACCAGGGAAACCTCCGTGTTCTTATTGCCACCGTTCTGGGCATTTTAGGCAGGAATGCCGGGAGAAGTTGTTGAATACCAGACAGCCATCATCATCACGTGGTATGCCGCCACCTGCTCCAGTCAACATAACAGCATTGCAATCCGGGAGTGTGCAACATCTTGCTATTAAGGATGTCCCGGAGGGAGCACCGGTGTTAGCGGGCATGTTCACTCTCAAGGACGTGCCCGTGTTGGTACTTTTTGATTCAGGTGCAACTCACAATTTTATCAGCAAAACATGCGTGGACCAGCACCAATTATCCACCAATACTCTCACAACGAGTTTTCTTATACGTTCACTGGGAGGAAATATCTCTGCCAACCAGATTGTGTCCCGAGCAGCTTTGTGTTTGGGCGGAAAAATATACCCAACATCGCTGATTACGTTGGATGGGCAGAAGATAGACATTATATTGGGGATGTCTTGGTTAAATCGTCACGGTGCCGTTCTCAATATCGGTAACCGTACTGTCCAGATTGACTCGCCGATTCACGGACAGCACACGCTGTTTTAGATAGCGAAGATCCAGATATGGTAGAGGCCTACCACACGGAAGCGCTGAAACTTGAAGATATTCCGGTGGTACGTGATTATCCCGACGTTTTTCCCGATGACTTACCGGGCATGCCGCCCGAACGGGACGTTGAGTTCAAGATTGAACTGGCGCCGGGTACGATGCCTATCTCACGAAGGCCTTACAAGATGGCACCTAACAAGCTAGCGGAGTTGAAAGAGCAACTGAATGAACTCATGAGCAATGGTTTCATACGACCAAGTTCTTCACCTTGGGGTTGCTCAGCGCTGTTCGTTAAGAAGAAGGACGAAACACTACGGCTATGTGTTGATTATCGTCCTCTCAATGCTGTCACGATCAAGAACAAGTATCCTTTGCCTCGCATCGACATCCTGTTCGATCAACTTGTGGGTGCAAAGGTATTTTCGAAGATGGATCTTCGGTCGGGCTATCATCAAATCAAGATCCGACCGGAGGACATACCGAAGACAGCTTTCTCGACGAGATACGGACTCTACGAGTACCTCGTCATGTCATTTGGATTAACCAACGCTCCGGCACACTTCATGTATTTGATGAATTCTGTGTTCATGCCAGAGTAAGACAAGTTCGTCGTGGTATTCATCGACGACATATTGGTTTACTCCAAATCGGAAGAAGAGCACGCTGAACATCTGCGTATTGTGCTACAACGGTTACGGGAGCACCAATTGTATGCCAAGTTCAGCAAGTGCGAATTTTGGATTGATCAAGTGCCTTTCCTTGGCCATATTATTTCAGCAGAAGGGATTGGCGTGGACCCCAGCAAGATTGAACAAGTGCTGAAGTGGGTATCTCCCAAATCAGTCCACGAGGTCCGAAGTTTCCTAGGTTTAGCGGGGTATTATCGGAGGTTTATTCCGAGCTTCTCAAAGATTGCTAAACCAATGACGGAGCTGCTGAAGAAGGGCACTAGATACATGTGGAATGCAGCATGTGAAGCCGCATTCAAAACTTTGGTGAAACATCTCACAACAACTCCAGTTCTTGCTCAGCCGGACACAACGAAGCCATTTGATGTATACTGTGATGCATCCGGCATCGGTCTCGGCTGCGTTCTGATGCAAGAAGGGCATGTAGTCGCCTATGGGTCTCGTCAACTGCGAAACCACGAGCAGCATTATCCAACTCACGATCTTGAGCTTGCTGCAGTGGTGTTGGCATTGAAGATGTGGAGGCATTACCTACTGGGTAATCTTGTTCACCTCTACACCGACCGTAAGAGCCTGAAGTATATCTTCACGCAGAAGGAGCTGAATATGAGACAGCGGAGATGGTTGGAGCTCATCAAAGATTATGAAATTGAGATCCACTATCATCCAGGAAAAGCAAACGTGGTTGCCGACGCGCTTAGTCGGAAAGCCCACGTTCACAACTTAGCGGCTGCTGAGTTGGAAGATGAAGAACCCAGCCTCCGTGTCACTCCGTATGGCGCGCTTTATAATCTCGCGCTCATTCCAACAATCTGTGAAGAGATTGTTGAGGCTCAAAGAAGAGACAGAGGTATGTCTCACATACGGAGAAGACTGGACAACGGAGAGGTGAATTGCTTCCGGAAGGATGAGAACGGTACAATATGGTTTAACAACCGTATAGTGGTACCGCGCAATATGAAACTCCGGAAGAAGATCTTGGATGAATCCCATCTGTCAAAGTTTTCCATTCATCCCGGAAGTAACAAGATGTACCAGGATTTGAGGCAGAAATTTTGGTGGACGAGGATGAAGAGGGAAATCGCTAAATACGTATCCGAATGCGATACGTGTAGACGGGTCAAGGCTGATCATATGCGGAAAGCCGGACCGCTACAACCTTTGAAGATACCGGCATGGAAATGGGAGGATGTGAGTATGGACTTCATCGTCGGATTACCGCTCACATCCAGGAAGCATGACTCGATATGGGTGATCGTCGACCGGTTGACAAAGTCGGCTCATTTCATACCGGTAAACACTCATTATCGAGCAAGGCAATATGCGGAGTTATTTATCTCCAGAATTATATGTTCACATGGTGTCCCAAAGACCATCATTTCAGATCGAGGTGCGCTGTTTGTTGCTCGATTTTGGGAGCAGCTGCATGCCTCGTTGGGCACCAAGCTGATTAGGAGCTCCGCATATCACCCTCAAACCGATGGACAAACTGAGAGGGTGAATCAAGTGCTCGAGGACATGTTGAGAGCGTGTGCCATCCACCACGGTAGGAATTGGGACGATCACCTACCACTGGCGGAGTTTTCATACAACAACGGTTATCAAGCGGGTATTAAAATGGCACCGTATGAAGCTCTCTACGGCCGGAAGTGTCGCACACCGCTGAATTGGTGTGAGTCCGGCGAAAGAGTTCTGTTTGGGATTGATCTTGTCAACGAAGCCGAAGACCGAGTTCGGTTGATACAAGAGAACTTAAAGGCTGCACAATCCCGACAGAAGAGCTACGCTGATCAAAGGCGTAGGCCATTACATTTTGACGTCGGAGAACACGTGTATCTTCGAGTGTCTCCGATGAAGGGAATTCACCGGTTCGATGTAAAGCGGAAACTCGCTCCCCGTTTTATTGGTCCTTTTGCTATCACGGAGAAGTGCGGACCCGTAGCCTACCGGCTGGAATTACCGGCAAGTCTAGTGGGTGTTCATGATGTATTTCATGTTTCACAGCTGCGGAAGTGCCTCAAATTCACCGCTGCTGTTCGCACTGAGGACATCGACGAATTGAAACCGGACCTCACCTACACCGAGCGACCTGTTCAGATTTTGGATGAAAAGACCCGGGTAACCCGGAACCGGACGATCCGATTTTTCAAGGTGCTGTGGAGTAATCACACCACGGAAGAGGCGACGTGGGAAAGTGAAGATTATCTCCGCACCAACTACCCGGAACTTTTATCTTTGTACAGTTTGTAATTACCTCTCCCGTCGCGTTCCTCTTTTGTAATCTCGGGACGAGATTCTTTTAAGGGGGGAGGAATGTAAAAGTCCCAAAAATGTGTATGAATAAAAACTAAAGTTTGAGTTCATATGTGTGGCAAAGACAAGAAAAATGGGACTTGCTAAAACTTTTCTTCATGCAAGGTAATACATGGATGAACATCCAACATGAGGTTCACCTTTTTACTTAAAAGTGTTGGACCAATAAGGAGTTAAATACCTCTTTGCATGTGAGTTTAAAATTCAGATTTGAAAATTCAAAGTTCACACATGAGGTGGTCAAGGACTTTGAATAAAAATACAGCCATATAGATGGGATCATAGGGAGGAGTTTGCTCACCAACTTTCCATTTGTAGGGTGGGCTTAAAAGAGAACTAAAATAGAAGAAATTGCAAATTCTAAACCAAATTTAGGTTTAGTCTTGCAAATTCAAACTGAATTTGAAGAATTCAAATTCTAGCCCACTTTTTTTTAAAAACTTAGCATTTTGGGGAGTGAAAAGATCAGCTTGAGAAGATATTTGGTGAAGAAATGGGGGGTGGGACCCACAGGTCATAGAGCTAAAGGAGGAGACTTACTCCCTAAGTTTTGCTCTCGGTGGGAACTTTTCCCGAGCAACTCGCGAGCGCCACCGAGCAGCTTGCCGGCAACAGCTCCTGCTGCCGGTCTCCACGCGCTGGCACCCTGGGGTCGGTCCTGGCCGCGCCCCCAACGTGATCACGTGCCCCCCCGGCCGAAGCAAGGCACAATTGCTTTCTTCTCCTCGCAAACAAACCGAGAGCCGAGCACCTCACCGGCGCTGCTCCACTGCTCCCTGTCTCCCGGAAAGCCCAGCGCCTCTCCGGCAGGCTCAAGAGGCCACAGAGGTGCGCCAGGAGGTACTGATCCTCATCCCGTCGTCCTCCTGCTCTCCCCCGACGCCGGCTCACCGGAATTTGATTTTTGGCATCGGCGCACGTATAGAACAGACCATGTTTAATTCGTGAAATTCTCTTAAACCGATTGATCATACCTCCTACAATTCAAACCACAGCAACTAGATGCCCTAGCGCCCTCCCACGCCAAAAACCAAAGGAAACCGACCCTCCTATGCCCCGGGCGACGAGAAATCGTCGCCGGCGGTCAAAACTGCCACGGTCCACGGTGACGACTAGGTTGCAGCCACTTTCTGCACGATCTGATCTCCGTTCCATGTTCCTAGAACCATAGGGATGCTCTAGGACATTGTAACTCTCCGGGAGATGCCTTGGACACGCTGGAACACATCCATGTCGAGCTCCCGAGCCGCCCCGCCGGTGCCGACCCACCTACAGCCGTTTTCACGCGGGGAAACCTTGCCCGGCAGCTGCACCACGTTCCCAGGAGCATGTAGGGCGAAACCGGAGCTCATTTGGTGGAGAAATGAGAGAGAACGAGCAATGCCAAGTTTTCTGTCGGTGTGCACCCGCGGGCTCTGGCGGGAGGTTGAAGAAGCACCTGACCCGTTGGCCCCACGTGCGACTGTTCTGTTTAAAATCAAACAGAGAGTTGTTCAAACTTGTAAAATGCATAACTTGGTGTAGGAAGCTCCAAAAATAGTGAGATAAATTTTGTTAGACTCCTCTAAGAGAGTACTATCCAGAGGTACAACCCAATAATTATGAAAACCCCTGGTTTTGGCTCATTAATTCATAGAATGAAAAGCTTGTGGGAATTTTTCCAGGAGTTCTATGTATTGGAAAATCCCCAAATTTGGGCAGGAGAGTCTTCCAAAAATACTTGAACTCCAGTAAAATTTTCAGAAGCACTGGACCTCATTTGCTTGGCCAAATGTGGTGTTAATTCCTTATGTCTCTGAAAATGGGAAAATAAACAGAGGTCAATTTCAGAATTTTTCCCCAAACTTTAGAACCTCATAACTCTTGCTAGGAATCCCCAAATTTAGTGATTCAAATTGGATTGTATTCTTGTTGAATAGCTCTGTCCAAATCTACAACCCAATTTGTATGAAACGCAATATTTAATTCCGGAAAATTCTTGGAAGTTTTTCTGAAAAAGAATTATTGAGGGAGTTTGGTTTATCCAAAAATACCCAATTTTTTCCAGAATATTCTTTAGCATATTGTTGACCTTCTAGCAAATTTTCAGCTCATTTGAAGATCATTTAAGTAGGAATTTGCTAAATGCAAACTACTGTGTTCAAAAGAATCCAGAAACATTTTCAGAAAATGTTTCCCACTTCAAAAATCTGTTCTGAGCAATCCATAGCTCCAAAAATCATAGGACAATTTAGGCAAGCTCTCTGGGACATACTTGGAATTGTAGTTCACTTAGTTGGGCATGAAAATGCACATTACTACAGAATTAATTCTGTTGAGTACAAATGCTTAAAGAATTGTTCTGGGAGAACTACCCAAGTAAAAGGGCTGAATTTTGGACCAGATGACTCTCATGTGATCAAGAACTCACATGTAAATTATCAGCCCAAGATGAGTCCTGGAACTCCCTGTTCTTATTCTCCATACTTGTGTATATGTGGGAATACTTAAGAGATATTGTGAGAATTGGGGAGGACAATATGACTCCACATTAGCTGCAATTTGGCAAGCTAAATCCTTAGGTAGTATAGAACCTGCTGTAAAAATTTTGAGGTCATTGGAGTTCTTGTTCTTCAGTTGCACTCAAATCTTTTCAGCTTGTCTATTATGATCATTAGAGAAAATGATTAGTGTATAGCTAAGGCCTTAAGGTCAATTTAGTTATTTCTGTTCTTTGCACAACAGAGGAAAACCAAGCCATGCTTGGCTTTTCCACACAACCTCTGTTCTTAAGAAAGTAATTCTATAACTTCTTTCCATTACATTCCATGAAACATATACACATGCATTTCAATAGGAACCACAACGAAGGGGACTCAAAGGAGTGATTCGTCGAAGTGGATCAAGCTCCGGAGAGTCAAGGGTGGATCTGCAAGGACACTAACTAGTTATATACGACTACCCTTCAAAACAGGCAAGCTCCGGTTTGCATTTAACAGCTGTTAAGTTTTTACTTTGTATTCACCTTTGGTTAAGATTTGAACTGTGCATTAGGTCTCGTGTTTGATACTCCTCTTGCATAGCCAAATGACCCACGGAGTATTGGATAGGTGCCTTTCACCGTGTAGAACTGCCATGCTTAAGTACGGTTCGGTAGAAGACGAGTGGTGAGATGCTACTCGCAGATTTAGGAACAACAGAGGCATACGGGATTGGTTCGTATTTGAATTAGCAAGTTAAAGTTGAGACCGGAAGGTTGTAGGAGCAGCAGGACATAGGGGCCTGGGTGCTGTAGACCTGTCCGTGTCGGTCAAGGACCGATCCGTATGCGGCCCTGTTGAACAAGTTTGAGTTGTGTACCGGACTCATGCTGGATTTATGGGACCCAGTAAACCGATGTACCTCGGGAAGCTGTCGTTGGGACTTTTCGGGTCGCCTCAGGCGGATGGCCGGTGTGCAGTATGTGGGGAATATTCTCATGACATCTCATGTCGGTAGGTGCACCATGAGAGTAGCTACTGTATGGGGCGACTTGATCGATTCAGCGGGGGTGAAACGGGGGAAAGGCTGCCACGTACGACGTCAGTGATGGTTGTTGTAGGCAACGTCGAGTACGGGCGTACGTGTCGTGTAGTCCGGGTGTTATTGATTCGAATCACCGTCGCTCGCGGAATGGACCGAGCATACTTGTTCTCACAGTCGTGACGTAGTAAGAACTTGCATGAGAAAGGAACTAATCATCTTGATGTGAAGTATTATCCTACCTTTTATTGGAGCTTGATGAATAGGCTAGTGCAAACTCGATTCTTTTATGCCATGAGCAATTTACATCGGGGGAAAGCGTTTCTTGTTTGATTGTGGACTCCCGATGTGGCGTGCCCAGGGTTACTTAAAATGCTGCAATTAATACCTGAAAGTAAGGATTCACTTTTAGGCGAGTTTAATTATGCTTATGCCAACCTATGCTAGGTTCATAACCTCACTTAGAGTTTCATGTTTAGGGTGACGGCTAAGTCTTGCTGAGCGTTATGCTCACGGATGCTATCCGAGTTGTTTTGCAGGTAATTGACTCAATGCTTATGAGAAGGGGTGCCGATGAGACTCGGGAACCTCCGAGTGCTTACTCAAAGAGCATCCTCGCCGCTGCAGATTGTCTCCGTGTTGCTAGTAAGAAACGTCCGCGGGCTGGACCGTTTCTTTGTTGCTAGTTTAGATATGAGTCGTGAGAGTGATAGTTTTCCGCTGTAGTTTACTCTGATATAATTATTTGTAAAAGAATCTTGTACGCTTCCGCAAACTATTTATGTAATATGATGTGTGTTCATCGACCCGTGTGCTGTTGGGTGCCGCATAACACGGCACCACCCGACGAGGTCCTGTGGGGCCGTCTCATCATATAGAATTGCTCCTGGAATAAATCTCTAAAGGATTTACTAAAAACAAACAATTTGTTTCTCTGTGAAGTACTCCTCCTGAGGATTCCAACAAAATTGGTCTCACCCTTTTTGGAGTTTTCTACACAAAGTTATGGGTCTCCAAAGTTTGAACTGCATTAGGAAAATCAGGAAATGTTTAAATCCTGGCTGTGGGCACCACCCGTCAACCCTGTCTTCTACCTCGCGCCAAAACAGAGGCAGCGGCGGCGTGCTCCGGTCAGGGCCGCCGGAGTCAACTTCCCGGCAACCCCCGGCTTCAAACTTGCCGCCCCACACTAACTTGGCACGTTGAACTCTCTAGCATGGTCTCCGGCGGCCGGCGATGCCCGGAGGGCGGTGCGCCACAGTGACAGCGTGCCCCTAGGGTTCCGGCGAGGTGAACCGAGCCCCATACCTCCCCAACCGCTCAGAGTTTTGCCTCTGGAGCACCAGCGGACAGTGCAGAAGCTAGTAATGGCCTCGGCCGCCGGTGAAACAGCCGGCAACCGGTGGCTCCACGGTGACCCGAGGTGCTTTTGCACCGGCGACTAAGAAAACAGCTAGAACTCCCTCATTTCTTGATGTTTTTTCTCGGTTCTTCGTCGAGGAGAGGCGCTAGGAAGTATGGAAGCTGTGTGCAAGCTTGCTCGAGCTCTAATGGATCGTGCACCACTAATTTTTGGTTAGACCGAGCCCTACCCGCCTGCACCCAGTTTTGGAAAATGGCAAAATTCTTGCCACCGGTTCTAGCAACCGCTAAACAGCCTCCGGCTACACGACTAGGACATGTACATGCACCTTTCATGTACAGCAAGTTGGGGAAGAGGGTGACCGAGGCACTCTGTCCACGGTGGCCCGACTTTGGTTCCCGCCGGTGGCTTCAGTTCTTGGCCCCGATCCTCGAATTAGGGCCAACAGCAGTCCCAAGCGTCAAAGCTGAGCAGGGGACTACCTTGTACCCGTCGGCGCTCCCCTTTTGTGTTGGCAACTCGAGCAGGGAGGAATCAATGCCGGCTTGCGATCGAAATCGGCAGAGACAACGTCTGCGGCTCGCGTTCGCGCGTGGGAGCAGAACAGAGGCTGTGGAGTCCTCGGTTTAGCGTGAGGAAGAGAGAAGAAGCACTCAGTAACCGCTTGATCACCCCGCGATCGAACCGACGGCGGGAGCGGCGTGTGAAGCAGCTCGGTGGACGTCAGGCGGAGAGTTTTTCCGGGAGCTGTTGCGCTGTGATCACCCGGGAAACAGAGAGAAAGGGGAAAAGGAAATTTGTGAGGCTGACTGTTGGGCCCCACCACTTCATTTTCTTAATCCAAATTTCCCCCCCCCCCCAGCTACTCACAATTGAATGCCTTACTTCACTCCAAAGTTAAGGTTTGAATTTTCTGAATTCAAATGGTTTGAATTCTGGTGTATAATTTGAATTGTGTTTGATCATTTGAATTTGAAATGAATTTGAATTCTCCCCTTTGTCTTGCTCCAAGAACATAGCAAACCAGGCCCAAAATTTCTGATTTTTTGCATGGCTGTTAATTCAAATGTGGAGAACACATTTGTGGAACCAAATTTGCAAATTGATGGGGTTGGAATTTGAAATTCAGATTAGAGGGTTTCTCCTTGTAATCCCAAACAAATATTGAAACTCCTCCAAATGAGCTGAAATTTGGAAGGGTGAATATTTGGACTATGAAGATCCAAGTTATGAATTTAGATCTCCATGTTTGGGAGTTTTGGGAAGTCTGAATCCTCACTTTGAACCTTCACCGTTATAATTCAAAGTTTTAATTCCCCTCATTTTTCCTAAGTGTACATGAGCTGAAAATTCTTGCTACCACTTTTTGGGGATTTTACAGTGGCGCCTTCTAATGCGCCGGCACACGAGGCTATAGAGTTCTCTCCGCACAGTCGCAAACTGATCCGGTGCAACAGAAGATCCCATTCCCCCGTTACCGACACTGACACGTGGGCCAGCCCCGGCTTCGTCTACCTCCCGCCACCCGTGCTTCCGCGCCGCCGAGCTCGCCGGACCTCTCGCCGGGAGGGGGTTCCCGTGCTCGGAACTTGCTGATTTTCTCCTCCACTACATATTCCCGTGCGAGGAACACGCTGCCGGCCTTACCTCGGATCGAAGATGGCCGGAACCCTAGGTGCAACGGCGACAGTGGCTGCGGCATGTCCGGCGACGTCGCTAGGGCACTATGCTGCACCAAACACGTTGCCTTTTGCTCGTACATCACCACTGCACTGAGGAGAACACGGATCCAACCGCTGATCTCGCTGAACCTTGCCGGAAGTACGACCTCACCATCGGGATACGTCAAAAATCCGGCGACAATCGAAAAACTCGATGAACAGCGGCTTTGCTCGACGGTTTTCGGTGGTTCTTGATCCTATGAACTCGCACAGAGGTATAGAAGGTGTATTCTACTTTGTGTGTGGTTTGGTTGATCGTGCGGCTCAAATTTTTTATTGAGGCTACTTCAGTGTCCATTGCACACCGACGGAAGAACAGGGAAATTCCGGCAGTACATGCCATGGCATGCTGCCGGAGTTGGGGGAATGGTAGAGGGTTTCTAGACGGAGCTTTAGGTGCTTAGAACTCGCCCGGAGAGGAACTGTGGCCGCCGGGTGACAAGTTCTTGTCGCGGCGACTTTCCTCGGCGCTGTGGAGGTAGATGAACTCGACGCCGGGGTTTCTGCGGGGATAGCGCCTGGTTCTCGCTTCAGGCACGCCGATGGAGGTCCGGCGGTGCTGTAGGGAGGCTCAGCTTGGCGTGCAACTCGTCAGGCTGGCCGGGCTCCGGTGGACCAAGAGTTTTCTTCCATGCGGCAAAAGCTCGGTGAGGAGAGTGCGGGATAACGACAGCAGCTGTGTGAGGCGGTTGTGTGAGGCGACGTGCTCTCGGTGGAGTCGATAAGGGCAAGGGAAAACCGATTCCTGAGCAGCTCGGGAGCTGGCAGCAACGTTGCCTCAGTTGCACGTGCTGCGTTCGCCTCCTTCGAGCGAAAACAGAGAAACCGGTTTGTTTTCAGTCGATTGAGGGAGTCTGAATAGGAAAACAGAAACTTGTGTGTTAAGTCTTCCCCCTATCCATGACAATTGGGCCCCACTAATTTCCTCTCTTAAACATCTCCCAAATTTGGCAACTGTTGAGGTTTAATTGTGGGGAGTTCAAAACTGAAGTGCATTCATAGAATTGGGCCAATTTTCATCCAAATTCAAATGTATATTTGAATTCATTACAATTTAGAGTCCTTTTGGAAAAATGAGTAGCAAAACAATTCAAAAATTCATGAAACTTTGCATACCCACTTATTTGGACCTAAGGAATTCAAATATGGAATCTGATTTAAAATTTGGCTGCTGCACTTGAGCTCTTGAACACCACAGTTTGAAATTCCTATTGTAGTTAGAATTGGGCCAATTTTCATCCAAATTCAAATGTATATTTGAATTCATTACAATTTAGAGTCCTTTTGGAAAAATGAGTAGCAAAACAATTCATGAAACTTTGCATACCCACCTATTTGGACATATGGAATTCAAATATGGAATCTGATTTAAAATTTGGCTGCTGCACTTGAGCTTTTGAACACCACAGTTTGAAATTCCTATGGTAGTTTCCTCATTTGAACCTCAAGTTGAACAATTAGTTTATAATACGATTTTTAAACTTTCCATTGCACATGGGACTTCCTATATGTGGTTTTAGACCACCTAGTGTCCAAGCCTATAATGACCATAAGCTTGTTTAAGAAGAACTCTCATGTGTATTATCATTTGTGGAAAAGTTTAAACAAGTCCCATTTCTTGAATTTAAACTCATCTTTATTCACAGCACAAGTTTTCCATTTACATGTTTTGGGACTTTTACATTCCTCCCCCTTAAAAAGAATCTCGTCCCGAGATTCATAATTAATAACAATGTGGGGAGGACGACTATCGAACATAAGCCTCTAATAACTCCGGATGATTACGTTGTAAATACTCCTCGCTTTCCCATGTAGCTTTGTCGGACATGTGATTTTCCCATAGCACCTTGAAAAATCGCAGCGTCCGGGTTCTGGTCTCGCGAGTCTTTTCATCAATTTTCCGGGTTGGATGCTCAACATAAGTGAGGTCCGGCTTCAAATCCGCGATGTCTCCCGTGAGAATCTCCGTTGGAAGTTTCAAACACTTCCGCAACTGAGATATGTGGAAGACGTTATGAACTCCGGCTAAGGCTGCCGGTAAATCCAAACGGTATGTCATGGGTCCACATCTTTCAATGATGACGAAGGGACCAATAAAATGCGGAGCTAATTTTCCTTTCACTCTGAATCGGTGAATGCCCTTCATAGGAGATACGTGGAGATATACGTGGTCTCCAACTTGAAAGTTCAGAGGATGACATCTCTTATCCGCATAGCTCTTTTGTCTGGCCTGAGCGGCTTTAAGATTTGCTTGAATAAGCCTTACCCGCTCTTCTGCTTCATTTACGAGATCAATCCCGTAAATAACTCTCTCGCCGGATTCACACCAGTTCAAAGGTGTGTAGCACTTCCAGCCGTAGAGAGCTTTATAAGGTGCCATTTTTATGCTTGTTTGATAACCGTTGTTATACGAGAACTCCGCCAACGGTAAATGATCATTCCAGCTCTTACCGTGGTTGATGGCACACGCCATTAGCATATCTTCAAGGATTTGATTCACCCTCTCAGTTCGCCCATCGGTTTGAGGGTGATATGCGGAGCTTCGAATCAATTTGGTTCCCAAGGATGCGTGAAGCTGCTCCCAGAAACGGGCTACAAACAGCGGTCCTCTATCAGACACAATGGTATGGGGAACCCCGTGCAAGCATAAGATTCGTGCTATGTATAACTCCGCATACTGCTTGGCGCTGTATTTGGTATGCACCGGAATGAAACATGCTGATTTGGTTAATCGGTCAATGATTACCCAAATCGAATCATGGTGTTGGGAGGTCGGCAACCCGACGATGAAATCCATACTCAAGTCTTCCCACTTCCATGCTGGTATTTGTAGCGGTTGCAACATACCCGACTTCTTCACATGGTAGGCCTTATCTCTTCGACACGTATCACATTCTGAAACGTACTTGGCAACTTCACGTTTCATACGTATCCACCAAAACTTCTTCCGGAGGTCTTGGTACATTTTCTTGCTGCCCGGATGAATAGAAAATTTGGATAAGTGAGCCTCATCCAAAATTTACTTCCGCAGCCTCATATCACGGGGTACGACTATCCGGTCCCTGAACCATAAGGTATCGTCATCATCTAACCGGAAACATTTCATCTCCCCGTTCTTCAACCTCCTTTTGATATGAGCCATGCCCTTGTCTTGCTTTTGAGCTTTCATAACCTCCTCTTTCAATGTGGGTATGAGAGCTAGATTATGTAAAGCTCCGTATGGAACCAAGTAAAGACTCGGTTCTTCCTCTTCTATCGGCGTAATGGTCAGATTATGAATATGAGACTTCCAGCTAGTGCATCGGCAACCACATTTGCCTTGCCCGGATGATAATGAATTTCAATCTCATAGTCCGTGATCAGCTCCAACCATCGCTGTTGTCGCATATTCAACTCTTTTTGAGTGAATATGTACTTTAAGCTTTTGTGGTCGGTGTAGAGATGAACCAGATTTCCCAATAGGTAATGTCTCCACATCTTCAAAGCTAATACCACGGCAGCAAGCTCGAGATCATGAATTGGATAATGTTGCTCATGATTCGGTAATTTCCGTGATCCATATGCGACCACGGTTCCTCCTTGCATGAGCACACAACCAAGTCCGATGCCGGACACATCACAATAAACATCAAAGGGTGGTATCCAGTTGAGCTAAAACCGGGGCTGTGGGGAGGTATTTCACCAATGCATGAAAAGCTTCATCACATGGCTTGCTCCAATCATATTTGATGCCCTTTTTCAGTAGCTCCGTCATAAGTTTGGAGATTTTTGAGAAGCCTGGGATGAAGCTCCGATAATATCCCGCCAAATCCAAGAAGCTACGAACTTCATGGACAGATGTTGGAGACTTCCATTGCAGCACTTGTTCAATCTTGCTTGGATCAACAGCAATGCCTTCCACTGAAATAATATGTCCAAGAAATGGCACTTGGTTGATCCAGAATTCACATTTATTAAACTTTGCATAGAGCTTGTGATCTCTCAAGCGTTGGAGCACAATATGTAAATGTTTATCGTGTTCCTCTTCTGATCTGGAATAGACCAAGATGTCGTCGATGAATACCACGATGAACTGATCCAGCTCCGGTATGAACACCGAGTTCATAAGATACATAAAGTGGGCCGGAGGATTAATCAACCCAAATGACATGACAAGATACTCATGGAGTCCATATCTTGTTGAAAATGCTGTTTTCGGGATATCTTCCGTTCGAATCTTGATTTGATGATATCCCGACCTTAAGTCCATCTTGGAGAAGACTTTAGCACCCACTAGTTGATCGAAGAGAATATCAATTCTTGGTAGTGGATACTTGTTCTTTTTGGTCACAGCATTTAACTGACGATAATCGACGCATAGTCTTAGCGTCTCATCCTTCTTCTTCACAAATAAAGCCGAGCAACCCAAGGGTGATGAACTTGGACGAATGAACCCCTTTTCCATCATATATTTTGCTCCTTCAGTTCAGCTAATTCATTCGGAGCCATTTTGTATGGTCTCCGAGAGATCGGCGTGGTTCCCGGTATCAACTCTGTTTTGAATTCCACCTCGTGTTCAGGTGGTAAGCCTGGAAGGTCTTCAGGAAACACGTCCGTATATTCATGGACTACCGGAATGTCTTCTAATTTGCCAGCTTCGGCATTACATACTTCTGGTTCTTTGGAAACCGCTTTGCCGAGATACAATGTTTGACGCCCGTGAAGTGGAGAGTCCAAATGAACACTCCTGTTCTCAATGTCCAGAACAGCCTTATGGAAGGTCAACCATGATATTCCCAATATGGCATTGATTCCTTGATCTTCGAGAATAATGAGGGTGGTAGGATAAATTTTTCCACCCAAACAAATTGGTGCTCTAGAAACGACTTCATTAGTCGATATATCTCCACCTGGCGAATGAATAAGGTAAGAACCTTTTGTGATAGTTGTGGAGATCTGATCCCGGATCACCGTCGCCTTGCTAATGAAATTATGTGTTGCACCAGAGTCGAATAGAATGACAACTGGCTTGTCATTTAATGTGAACCTGCCCGCAAGAACTGGACCTCCTTTGGGCAGATCATCGACTGACACATAATTAACAGTTCCCACTTTGTACATAGCTTTTCTTTGCTGTACAAGATCACTCTTTGGAACTGGACCCACAGACATAATGTTGCTGCTCGGTTCAGTTGCTTCATTGACGTTGAGTTCATGGTCAATATGAAGTGGGACACCACTCGGTTCATCTGAGAAATCACCTTGATCATCTTCAACCTCTTGAGGGAAATAACATTATGGTGCACTTGGTGGATACTGAGGTGCCCGAGAAATAGTTTGTTGCTGCGGTGGAGGTAAATAAAACCTCTGTGGAGTATACGAGTCGTCATACTCCAAGATTGACTGCACCTCTTTTGGAACCTCTCGACCGATAGGTGAACGGATTACCCACCGATACTTCTGAGGCAGGTGATTGCTTTCATCCTGTGATGAGTCCCTCTCCCTCTTTTCTTTAAGGTAGAGATTGGAATAATATTCCTGAGTGATAGCACAGCTAACAAACTCATCAAAATTCTCTTGGCTAACTTGAGCCAACTCACATCGCAGCCTAGCAGTCAGCCCTCGGTAAAAATGATAACCCCTCATGGATGGTGATTTCACATAATCAGGGACAATTGAGCTAAGCGATTGAATTCCTTCGCATACTCAATAACACTCATTTCCCCTTGCTTTAGATTCCAGAATTCATCCAGACTTGTTTGCATTACGCCCGCAGGGACGAAGCGAGCATGAAATGCATCCTGGAACTCCGCCCATGTGACACGATGCCCTTCTGGTTGGATAGCAAGGTATTCTGCCCACCATGCTCCAGCAAAGCCGTGAAGCTGCTGAGCGGCAAATAAAGTCTTCTGGAATTCATCACATTGAATCAACCCAAACTTGGACTCAATGACACATAACCAGTGATTTGCTTCACAATGGTCAGCCGCTTCGGAGAATACCAGCGGTTGTGTCGCCAAGAAATCCAGATAAGTGCTCTGGGTTGGCATTTGATGTTGAGCTTCTCTATTTATTCCTTGCTGAACTAGAGTTTGGAGAGTTTCATTCATCTTTGCCATAATTTCCACCAATCCGGTTGGCGATGGCTCTTGTGATGAAGTCGAGTCATTCCCACCTCGACTCGAACCTCCAAGTTCCATTTGAGAATGTGCGCGTATCATACTGCACGAAACAAAATTTTGAGTTAATCAAAATTCTATCTCAGTAGTGAGTAAATATAAGTAAAACATGAACATGTCATGAACTTTATGAAAGCATTACCACATTCATGTTGAAACAAATCTTAAGTACGCTAAACTAATCAGCTGGACCACCCTGACCAGTTCACACAAACTCCAAAATTTACTCAAGTTAACCGCAGATTATTGACTTGAGTTCAATACGAAAGTTTTAGTAAACTTTAGTATGTATCCAACGAGTACTCATGTGCCTCTAGATCATCTTTGTATCAAAAGTTATGATTGCTCAAAGTTGACAGAATTTCTGGATAAAATTTGCCAGCATCCCCTTTGTATGTGGCTACCTTTATCACAGTTGTATATGCAAATACAATAATAATCTGACCAAACTCTGAACTACCACATGTTGCACATCTCATAACCTTTCCAACGGTATATCATACATTCCTTAAGGATTTTTCTACAGAAAGTTATGGATTAAAAACAGAAAGGTCTAGAGAGCTTTTTGCTACTGTCCTGGTTCTGAACACTTTGCCTTCAACTGGACTTTTCACCAACTTAACTTGTGATTTTGCTCTGGAGGTCTACAAAGAAGATGTATAGCACTTGAAAATATTTCCAGAATTGTATCATACACCTTAATTGGTTAAAGCTACTCAGAGTTATGCTCTGTTAAAGTCCCGCAAGAATTCCTGCCAGAAACAGAGCACTCTGTTTTTGAAAACTTTGACGCCTAGTCATTCTCTCATTTGAATCTTATCTCAAAATAAGAGTTCAGTAACTAATATTTGTTTCAAACTTCCATTTTTAGTTGAAAGTTAGTTCATGAATCATTTCTTCATAGGGAAGAGATTATTAAGTGTAGTACGGTGTCGATGCACCATAAGAAACATGTCGGTACTACGTTGCCTCACCAAAAGAAAATCCTAACCGGATTATACCGGCATATACGTCTCAATTGTGGCACTAAGCAGTCTCTCGCACACGTGTACTACACGGGATACGTACGTGGTTAGTACCTGCAGAAGAACACTCAATAGTGGTGCACTCAAGGGTTGTTTTCATTTCAGGAAATTCCATATCATAATACAAACATACGCCCCGTATCATTTCCATACGGGCCGTCCTTGAGTCAAGCCACGTCTCAAGGTACGTGATCGTGTTTTTACACCACACGACGGGGAACCCGAGTAGAGCGCGAACGGGTCATCACGGTTGGGAATTTTATCACCCCAACAGATACCACCTACTGCCCTGCAGGGCAGGCCGATGGCAAGCGCTGCGTATGTCCTCCTAGGCTAATTCCAGAAGAACCCACTATCGTGTTATTGACCACACGATGGGGTCCCCACTTGCTTGCCTAATGCACGCTAGGGATCAGCGTTTCATATGAACTCAGGAACATGAAGAGTCCAAGAGTTTCATATTGACGTCTCACACCAAGCTGTGAGACCTATGCCTGAACCACATTCCTCGTCAGGGAAGCTAACCGAAATTGAACCGCTTTCGGTGGCGTTCCTTACCATGCTTGTAGGTGCCTCATTACATAATCAAAATTCAGAATTATAACAAGTAAGTTAGTCATGCCACTTTAAGTAACTATACTACTATAGTCCTTATATGGGCCTAATACCGTTACCTCACCGTATCCTAAGTTTTTGTCGTAATATGATCCTTATTCCGTGCGCTATTACCAATGATACCATGCTGACAGTGCCCTCTGACGCCACCACCTCAGTCATGGGGACGGGGCACCTCACCTGGGAATCGCATTGGGTGGTGCCGTGTTATGCGGCACCCAACAGCACACATATAAGGAAAATTGTATTACATAAATCAAATGCGGAAGCTTACAAATGTTCTTTGTAAGTAATTTATATAAATTAGCTACAGCGGAAGAATACAAACAACTCACGTCGAATAACTAATGAGCACTCAATAGGAGGTCCAGCCCGTGGACTCCTCTCACTAGCAACACGAAAACATGGCAGCGGCTAGGTTCTCCATGTGTTACCCGACTCGGAAGTTTCTGAGTCTCACCGGACGACCTTCTTTATAGTGTCAATGTTGACCTGCAAAACCAATCATATAGCAAGAGTGAGTACAAGGCTCAGCAAGACTTAACCGTCTCTCCTAAGCATGCAACTCTACATGAAAGTAACTTAATACTTAACACATACGTTGAAAAATGACTCGCCTACGAGTTCATCTTTAACTTTCAGATTTTAGCCATCATAGTAGTGACCTCGTGTCCAGCAACATTGGAACTCCACAATCAAACAAGAAACACTTCATTCCAATGTTACTTGTCCCAAGGTGAAAAATAACTTTAGTTTGCTCTATCACTACTTCATACATAGTTTTCATGCTATTCCAATTATCATAGCAGCAATTTAAACTTTGCAAACTGTTTCCACACAACTTGATTACTACGTCACAACATGGGAGCAAGCGGTACTCAATAACCACGAGGGATGGTGATTCGAATCAAACACTACCCGGATAACTCGACACATACGCCCGCCTCTGAAGATCCAAATCTGGTGTACTTCATTACGTCGTATGTGACAACCTTTCGCAGGACACTCGATTGTAGAACCGGTCACGCCCTCTCGGGCTTATAGGTCTAACGAGACGATGTGGTATTCCTCTACAATCAAGTTAACCGGGTACATCGGTTTCCTGGTTCCCATATAGCAGTAAGCATCCGGTACACAACTCAATACTTGCTCCTGGATGCGGCACACGTATCGGTCCTTAACCGACATAGGCAGAGCTACTTGACCAAGACCTCATCTTGTCGCTGCCTAACCCTCCTTCCCGGTCTCATCTTTAGAAATATAAACTTTAGTATTCCTTTTCAACTACACCCATGTAGTCCTGACTATAGCTCGCGAGTAGATTCCAACTACTCGACTTCTACCGGATGTCATAACCTATTTAGCACTGCAACCTTCTACAGCAGAAAACTATATTCTACCCTCGACTCTAGGGTTCATTTGGTCATGCATTTGGAGTATAAAATATCCTTGACCTAATGCACATACAAACCCTCAACTATAATCGTGAACAAAGTAAAAACTTTATAAATAACTTAAATGCAAACCGGAGCTTGCCTTGGTTTTGCAGGTGACTAAGGTCAGATAATTATGAAGTTAGTTGCTGATGACTTGAAGCTTAATCACTGCCCTTCTTGCTCCTTGATCAAAACTTCACTTCTCCTCCACTCTTCCACGTTTAATCACTACACGTTATGAACATGCATATAGGTTTAATTGTAAAACTTTTGCTAACAAGTTCTAAAGACAAGTTTAAAACTGGAACTCTGTTTAAGAATTTAAAATGACACTGGTGCTAGTGGTTTGGGCTTGGGTTTAAGCACTTCAATCAAGTGATAAGTGTGTTCCATCACTGACACGTGGGCCAGCATCGGCTTCGTCTACCTCCTGCCATCCTCGCTTCCGCGCCGCCGAGCTCGCCGGAGCTCTCGCCGGGAGGGGGCTCCCGTGCTCGGAACTTGCTGATTTTTACCACCACTACATATTCCCGTGCGAAGAACACGTTGCCGGCCTTACCTCCGATCGAAGATGGCCGGAACCCTAGGTGTGACGGTGACGTCGCTAGGGCGCTGTGCTGCACCAAACACGTCGCCGTTTGCTCATACAGCACCACTGCACTGAGGAGAACACAGATCCAGCCGCCGATCTCGCTGAACCTCACCGGAAGTACGACCTCACCGTTGGGCTAGGTCAAAAATCCGGTGATAATCGAAAAACTCGATGAACAGCGGCTTTGCTCGACGGTTTTCGGTGGTTCTTGATCCTATGAACTTGCACAGAGGTATAGAAGGTGTATTCTACGTTGTGTGTGGTTTGGTTGATCGTGCGGCTCAAATTTTTTATCGAGGTTACTTCGGTGTCCATCCTACACCGATGGAAGAACAGGGAAATTCTGGCAGTACACGCCATGGCATGCTGCCGGAGTTGGGCAATGGTAGAGGGTTTCTAGACGGACCTTTAGGCGCTTAGAACTCGCCCGGAGAGGAACTGTGGCCGCCGGGCGACAAGTTCTTGTCGCGGTGACTTTCCTTGGACCTGTGGAGGTAGATGAACTCGACGCTGGGGTTTCCGCGGGGCTAGCGCCTGGTTCTCGCTTCGGGCACGCCGAGGGAGGTCCGGCGGTGCTGTAGGGAGTCTCAGCTTGGCGTGCAACTTGTCGGGCTGGCCGGCACCGGTGGACCGAGAGTTTTCTTCCGTGCGGCAAAAGCTCGGCGAGGAGAGTGTGGGACAACGATGGCAGCTGTGTGAGGCGGTTGTGTGAGGCGACGTGCTCTCGGTGGAGTCGATAAGGACAAGGGAAAACCGATTCCTGAGCAGCTCGGGAGCTGGCGGCAACGTTGCCTCGGTGGCGCGTGCTGCGTTCGGCGCCTTCGAGCGAAAACAGAGAAACCGGTTTGTTTTCAGTCGATTGAGGGAGTCTGAACAAGAAAACAGAAACTTGTGTGTTAATTCTTCCCCCTCTCCATGACAATTGGGCCCCACTAATTTCCTCTCTTAAATATCTCCCAAATTTGGCAACTGTTGAGGTTTAACTGTGGGGAGTTCAAAACTGAAGTGCATTTGTAGAATTGGGCCAATTTTCATCCAAATTCAAATGTATATTCAAATTCATTACAATTTAGAGTCCTTTGAAAAAATGAGTAGCAAAACAATTCAAAAATTCATGAAACTTTGCATACCCACTTATTTGGACTTAAGGAATTCAAATATGGAATCTGATTTAAAATTTGGCTGCTGCACTTGAGCTTTTGAACACCAAAGTTTGAAATTCCTATTGTAGTTAGAATTGGGCCAATTTTCATCCAAATTCAAATGTATATTTAATTCATTACAATTTAGAGTCCTTTTGGAAAAATGAGTAGCAAAACAATTCAAAAATTCATGAAACTTTACATACCCACTTATTTGGACCTAAGGAATTCAAATATGGAATCTGATTTAAAATTTGGCTGCTGCACTTGAGCTTTTGAACACCACAGTTTGAAATTCCTATTGTAGTTTCCTCATTTGAACCTGAAGTTGAACAATTAGTTTATAATCCGATTTTTAAACTTTCCATTGCACATGGGACTTCCTATATGTGGTTTTAGACCACCTAGTGCCCAAGCCTATAATGACCATAAGCTTGTTTAAGAAGAACTCTCATGTGTATTATCATTTGTGGAAAAGTTTAAACAAGTCCCATTTCTTGAATTTAAACTCAGCTTTATTCACAGCATAAGTTTTCCATTTACATGTTTTGGGACTTTTACACACGGCAGTCCTTGACGATGAGAAACATGTGAAAAAGAATGTGTCGTTGTAGCTTGTCATCCGCCTCAACTTTGGAGCTCAAAGCACGCTGCACAATTATGCTTCTATAATTTTCCATTGCTGCAGTACCAAGTACCTCTTCATCTGTGCTATAGTGATCATCTTTTGGTCTTGCAACGTTAGTAGCAAGAGAATATTCATCTTCAACATCCGAAGTACTATCATACCCACCATCATCTCGTGCTATGTATGCTCGTTTGCTAGGGCGATCTTTCATCACATGATCAACTCCCTGGCAGCGGTGACACTTAATGTCGGGAGTTCGACTCATCGAAGGAGTGGACGACGTAGGCTTGAATGGTGTCGTCTTGCTGCCCTCCGGCGCGTGAGGAAGTGGAGCAATAGGTGAAGTTCGTTGGCCACCATTGGATGGTGTAGTGGCTGTACGAAAACTCGAAGATGGTGCTGTTTTGGATGGTGTAGATGTCGAATGCGGTGTGAAGGTGCTCCTCGTGCGTTGTTGCTGCTGCTGTTGGCGGCCCTGCAATTCTTTTTCTGCCAACATAGCCAGCTGAAATAATCTGTTAACAGTATCATATTCCTTATAATCAACAATGTCCTGAATTTCACGCCTCAACCCCCCAAAAAAATGAGCTATTTTATCATCCATGTCCTCTACTACCCCACAACGCAACATACCCTTTTGTAACTCTTCATAATACTCCTCTACGGACAAGTTACCTTGGTCTCAGCGCTGCATTTTTTTGCGAAGGTCCCGCTGAAAAGAAGGAAGGACAAAACGAACACGCATAGCTTCCTTTAATCTATCCCATGTTGGAGGATCAGTTCTAATTTTAACAAGTTCATTCCACCATATGATAGCAAAATCCTTAAACTCACTAGTGGCTTGACGAACTCTATGTTGTTTGGGAACAAGGTGGGCTTTAAATTTCTGCTCTACTGTCATCTCCCAATCAAGATATGCTATAGCATCATAAGCACCAGAAAAAGAGGGTATAGTAAATTTGACTTTAGCAAAAGGATCATCAAGAGGGCGATTAAAATTGTTATGATGATCATTGTAATTATAACGATTATTACCTCCCATACCTCGTACATAAAGTGGATGTCATGGTTTATTGTTATGATCTTCCATATTATAAGCACCGTCTTCACGTTCGTCAGTGAGAGGCATCCGCGCCTCAAGAGTATCCATCCGAACAACAAGATCAGCAATTTGGCGATTCAAGGTCGTCAATGACGCCTCTGTTGATGCGTGGGTTTTGGTGAACATATCTGTCATTTCCCTCATCATGTCACGCAACTCAGCATGTTAAACACATTCATCATCACTTTTATCTTCTGCCATTGTTAGTAGTAAATAAAATACAACAAAAAGATGTTATCCCTATCAACTACAAAGGATAGTGGTAATGTGAAAGTGGAAGGAAGGAAACAATCTCTCTCTCTCTCTCTCAAGCGTCTTACCACGTTCTTACAAGTGTTCTTACCAACACAGCAGGTGGTAAACGGTGGACGGTGAGAACCAATGAAGCGTGGAGTGATTGCAAAGGTACCTGTTCTGCTCAAGAGGAAAAGTGGAGCTTGGATGGCACAATATGGTGGCTAATAAGCAAAAAATCGTTAACAGCAAAACAAAGTTCAATAAGTATTCAATGTAGGAACTGTTGCTGGTTAACAAATGTTCTAGGCCTAGCACAACATAAGACAGTAGAAAGGCAAATAGAAGATCAGGAAGATATAACCAACAAGTACAACACAAGTGTATAGGCCAACTGTTTTCAAGTGTGTGCTGTCAATGCTTTAATATATGTGCTCTCTTCACTATCTTTTTAATATTTTTCTCATATTTTTTGTTTATTCGAGAGCACGAAAACAGGAAGCACACAACTTTGCAGCTCAATTGGATGTAAGATGTGGCCTATAGAAAATCAAGAAGATTCTTTAAAATTCGTGCTGAAACTTCGGAGGCCAGATAGTCTATCTTCCGAGGGGAATTTGGCCAAACAAATTTTGCCGAACGTGGCGAAGCAGTGGAAAATCGGTTGCGAAATTTTGAGTAGATCAATTTAAAAAAATCGCCCGATTTCGAGTTCGTATGCAAAAGTTATGGCTGTTTTAAGGTGGGCTATCCGAGTTACTGTTTTTTATGTTGATTCGAACTCGGTTTTGAAATAGATCTCGCAATAGGATGTGAAAAACAATTGGAATTTAGCAACGGCGACTGATGGGATGTTGTGTGATGAATCAAGGAGGACTGGCACAATGGTTTGTCAATTGTTCTAGGGCTGGCGATGCGGGAGTTCACACAAGGCGGCTAGCTAGGGAAAACCGATGATCGTGGTGGATCGGTTTGTTGTTTCGGGATTGTGGAATAGGTGAGCAGCAAGAAAAACAAGGAAAAAAATGATAACTACGACCCAAAAAACACAAAGCTAAACCAGCAACAAGACTCGACCACACAAAAGCAAACTCAAGAATGCAAACTGAAAATGAAACTTGTAGGCAGTATGGTCTAGGAATCGGTAAACACGACATGTTTTTTTGTGGCTTTTTCTATGAACTCTAGGTATGAAAAACAAAACGAATTTAGTGGAAAATCAAAGTACCTCACGGGCAACCTGAAATCAGATACCAATTGATGAGTAGTTTAGGCCCGATCTTCCGAAAGGTAGGTCGATTAAAGTGGAGATCTCGACGTTGATGATCCGAGGCACTCGAGCAGACCCGAGTACCCCTGCAATAACTTCGCCCCTGCTCCGTTGGTTATCAACTGTGCTTCACATGCTTGACCTCGCCAAGAAGGCTATCCCTGCAGGTGCAACCGAGAACACAAGCAAGAACAATGAAGATGCAATTTTAAATTGCGAAATTGGGGTCTCACAAACCGTAGAACGGCGAAATTGTTTAATCTAAGCAATACCCACCGAATATGGATGGTGGCTACAGTATTTAAAGGCTAGGGTTCGGCCATAAGACCCTTAGACGTGTCCCTAATGGACACATACGAGATACAATGCCCAAAAGCCCAATACGGTGGCGCAGTACTGGACAGAACTCTGAATTTGAATTGTTTCGACAATTCCCTATGACTCCTGGCCAATTTTAATGTGGGATCAGAACAATTGGAAAGTTTATCTTCTCGTCTTTCCATGCATATGTAGAACGTCGAAAACAAAGTCCGTATGCATCCTGGGCGTCCATTTTAAGATGGACTGCTCCTGGACTCCGAGTTGAACTCGAGTCCGAGTTGACGACTGTTTCCATCAACTTGTGGACGTCCCATATGGTTCTCCATGTCCCCAAATTCTTCTCCCTTTACTTGTTGATCATGTCCATGGTTCCTAATAATAATTAAGTCATTAAATAGCAATTCATTCTCAAACTCACATGGGTAGGAAGTTAGGAACGAGTTCACCTGCTGATTTAGTAACCGTGCTCGTGCTCTTGTGATTGGTCCTTGTATATCAATGTCAGTATCCACTGTTATGATGTCCTCATCAGCAAGGTCCGGAGCTAAATCGCAATGGTTCTGTTTTTACCATGCAAATGTTTCAAACTTGCTTTACATCTACGAAAAGTTTGCTTAGTATTCTTTTACTAAGTTTTTGAAGTGTTATGGCTGTTTATAGTGGCTAACATTTTGCTACGGTTTGCAACATGCTTATGTGAGGTGTTCACGTAAGGTGTTGTGGTTTCCGGAACTAACGTGAGTCAAGTCGCGGACTTGTGCTCGAAAGTATTGGTTGTTTATTCATGTGTAGGTGTTGCTTGATTTCAAGATATGGCTGGTGACGGGATCCATTGAACTAGTCTTAGGGAGAAGATGAGATTCAACAACCAAGTTCGGGAGGAATTGTGGTTGAGTTGATCGGGAGGTCGCGCAGCATGTTTGGATCAAGAACAATGCATATGAAGGTATAGTGGACGTCGTTGGAAGGTGTTTGCATGTGTGTAAGGAGTGCATGGACGTGGCAACATGGTTCCAAGGCGTGATGAAGAGATGTGGACGTAAAGAATTGGTAGGAAGGTACAACCGGCTGGATTATGGACTCAGGCTGCGGCTGAGTCGGTTATGGCTCAAATATGGAAAGATTTGAGTTGGTTATGATAGGATTTCGTGTGGGACACGAAGTTGAGTTGTTTTAGCAATATGGGATACGTTCCTAAGGTGTTTTAAAGTCTTAAGATTGTTTCTATCTGCGTATAGAAGAGTCTTGAGCAGTTACGGAAAGTTTCAATTCAGAAACTGGGTAGGATTAGAGTCCTAGTTTGAATTGGGTTGGCCTCCGGGCTGGTTATACAAGCAAGGGAGGCCAGAGCTCGTGAAAACATGACCTTGGGCTGTTCCTCTTATGTTTTGATCAATAAAATTCCTAATTTAAAGGAGTTTTTGTGTCTTGTTCGTCCGACTTGATTTTGTCAAGTCTTTCTCGTCGAGTTTCTGGACAGCACGACAGTGCTTCGGTGTTTTGATCAAACTCGAGTTTTACAAATACAATTGACGTGATTCTTTTTGGGTTGTCTTCACAACTTGATTATCTATCATATGTGAAAATTTCACGGTCATTGGATTTGTAGTGTCTTATCTACACTAGTTTCTTTGCAGTGTTGCAGATTTGGTTTTTACTCGAGTAGAACAGATTGACCCTCATTTGATCTTTCGATCATAACTTGAGTTTTTCTTGACGGATTTCCGTGATTCTTGTTGTTGTGTATTTGTGACTTGATTCTCTATAATATATACCACTTTTGTCACGGTTGAACACATTTAGATCAGTCGCATACACGGTTTCTTTAGCAGATCGATTTTCTACCGAGGGGGTTTTTGTTGCTTCCGCTAAAAAGTTTAAATCTACCATTCACACCCCTCTGGTAGCTTTTCACGTGCTCTTCGATCCTAAAATTGGTATCAGAGCCACGGTGCTCTAATATTTGTGATTTGCACGTGTTTTGACTAATCATCATGGAGAAATATGTAAAAGTCCCAAAACTTGTGAATAGAAAACTTGAGCTATGAATAAAGTTGAGTTTATATACAAGAAAGGGGACTTACAAAAACTTTTGTGTTACTCATGAAAGTGTTGGCATGTGCAATAAAACTTTGAATTCAGTTTGAATTAAGAGGTGCACTTCAAAAAGGAAGGAGGACATGTTCAAAAGAGAAAATTCAAACTGTTGTTTGAAAAAGTATATTTGCAATAGCCAACTCAATGATCAGAGGACATATTTGAATTCCTCAGATCCAAATTATGAGGGAGACAAGTTTTGAGCAAATTTGGAGAGACTTTGATATGAATATCAAAGGAACTTGTAAATTTGTTCCAAATTTGAATTTAAACTTGAAACTGTGGCACAAATTGTCAAATGACAAATTGGCTTTTGAATTTGGACCCCTCACAGCTGAATTTGCAAGGTGTCAAAAGTTGGAGATCTTTTGGTGCTGAGGGGAGTTGTGGGCCCCAGTTGTCATTGAGAGGGAGAGCAAACTTACTGCCTAAGTCTTACTCTCGGTCAGACACGAACGCAGCTCACCTCACCGGGCGACACCACAGTTACACCGAAGCACAGAAGCCACCGCCTCACCCCTGCCCTCGCGCGCTGGCGACCAGCTTACCGCTCCCCCCTGCCTCGGCATGATCCCTTCTCTCTGAACCGAGCCAACGCTGTTTCTCTTCTTCTCCTCGCGCTCGGTAAACGTCGAGCTCGCCGCCGCCTCGGTTCTGACCGGGGATGCATATAAACACCGCGCACAGCCTCCCTCCGAGCTACTGAGCAACACAGCGCGCCCACTCTTCTTCTCCCCGCCACAAAAGCGACCGAGATTGGTCCTCTCTGCCGCCAGGGCGCCATGTTCGCGCGGCAGCCGAAAGGGAACCGAGGAGAGAGCTCCCGTGGACAGAGGAGTCTAGCGCCTGTTACGACCAAGTGCCGGCGTCCCCGGACGCGCTGTGGCCCCGTGCTGCTCACCTCCAAACCTCAAGCAAATCCGTGAACCACCGAGCAAGAATTCGGGAAAATATCGCAGACGGCCCCAGACCGATGATCCGGTATGAAAACCCAAAATTCTCATTTGTTCTTCATTCTTAGCTCATCAAATCATGCATGAATAAACTAGACTGGCTAGCGATCCGATCCCCTCACAACCCTAGCTAGAAACCCCGTGTTAGCGACAAATTCCAAGCTTTCCGATTGGCGGCTATGGCGGGAACGCGCGGGCGCATGGTGACAACCGGGTTGCCGCCATTTCCTAGCCAGTTTGAGGCCATGCCGAGCTTGCCTGACCTTCACTGGTGCTTTAGAGCAAATTCCCCGAGCTTTTGGCGGGCTAGGGTGCTCGGGCCATGGTGCCGAAGCCTCACCGAGGTGTGCGCACGTCGCCGACCGGTTTCCGGTCGCCGGCAGCCCGAATGCACCGCACCGTTGAATTCCTCGTGGCTGAAAACCCCCAGGCGGCGAGTACCGAGCCGGGAGACGGCCGGGAAGCCGACTCCGGCGAGCCCCGACAAGTTGCCGGCGAGGGGGCGGCGCGGGAAAGGGGACGGGCCGAGGAGGAAGAAGGACCGGTGGGTCCCACGTGTCAGTGGTTGAAAAATCAAATCCCCGATCAGCTGTGGCCCGGGATCCTTTGCGACAGCATGGGAAGTAGTCTGTGACCCCGTGTGGCTTAGCTCCGGCAACCGACACGTGTTGGATGGACCCACTGTCAGAGTTTGAACATTTCCCGGATTAATTTGAATTCCAAATTTGGTTCAAATTTTATCCAAATTGGGTTGGATTCAGGATGAAAAACTCTATCCAAATATGCAACCCAATTTGCATGAAAACCAATAGAAAATTCTGGAGAATTCTTTAAATCTTTTCAGCAAAAGAATTTTAGAGGGAGTTTGGTTCATCCAAAATTCCCCAAATTTTGCCAGGATATTATTTAGGATATTGTGAGACTCCTGTAAAAGTTTCAGCTCATTTGAAGTTGATTTAGTTAGGGTAATTCTAATTCCAAATTTCTGCATTCAAATAAATGCAGAAACATTTTCAGAGAATTTCCAAAACTTGGAAATTCAGTTCTGGCCATTCCTTAGCTCCAAAAATCCTAGGAAAATTTATGCAAACTCCCTGAGCTAGGTATGAAATCATAGTTCACTTGAGTTTGCATGAAAGTGCAAATTTATTCATAATTAATTCCTTTTGGCTTAGATGCTTAAGGAATTATTTTGGGTGATCTACTTAGTGAAATATTCTGAATTTTGGTCCAGAGGACTTTTTTGTCACAAGGAACTCACAAGAAAATTTCCAGCTCCATTGGAGCCCTGGATCAGTAGTGTTCTGTTCCACCATTAGTTGATCCCCACCCAAGTGATGAAACCCCACTCATCACTTGATCTTAGTGCTTAAACACACACCCAAACCACCAGCCCTAGTGTCATTTTAAATTCTTAAACAAAGTTCCAGTTTCAAACTTGTCTTTAGAACTTGTTAGCAAAAGTTTTACAATTAAACATATGTGCATGTTCATAACGTGTAGTGATTAAACGTGGATACGTGAAGAGTGGATCAAGGAGCAAGAAGGACAGACATTATGCTTCAAGTCAGCATCAGCAACTAACTTCAAACTTATCTGACTTTAGTCACCTGCAAAACCAAGGCAAGCCCCGGTTTGCACTTAAGTTGTTTTTAAAGTTTTTACTTTGTTCACTACTATGGGTCAAAGTTTGTATGTGCATTAGGTCAAGGATGGTTTATACTCCACTTGCATGACCAAAAAGAACCCTGGGATCAAGGGTAGAATGGTTCCATCGATGTAGAATAAGGCCGTGCTAAATAGGCTAGGGCATCCGGTAGAAGACGAGTAGTTGGAATCTACTCGCGAGCTATAGTTTGGAATATCATAAGTGTGGTTGGGAAAGGAAGCAAACTAAAGTTTACATTTCTAAAGATGGGACCGGGCAGAGGGGTTAGGCTGCGACAAGACGAGGTCTTGGTCGAGTAGCTCTGCCTGTGTTGGTTAAGGACCGATGCATGTGCCGCGTCCAGGAGCAAGTATTGAGTTGTGTACTGGATGCTTACTGATATATAGGAACCAGGAAACCGATGTACCAGGATCACTGGATTGTAGAGGCATACCACATCGTCTCGTTAGACCTATGAGCCCGAGATGGCGCGACCGGTTCTACAGTTTAGTGTCCTGAGAAAGGTGGCCACATACGACGTAATGAAGGACACCAGAGTTGGGTCTTCAAAGACGGGCGTATGTGTCGAGTTATCCGGGTAGTGTTTGATTTGAATCACCGTCCCTCGCGGTTATTGAGTACCGCTTGCTCCCATGTTGTGACGTAGTTAATCAACTTGTGTGGAAACAGTTTGCAAAAGTATAATTGCTGCTATGATTATGTTAAGTTGCATGAAAACCATGTTTGAAGTAGAGATAGAGCTAACTAAAGTTATTTTTCACCTTGGGACAAGTAACATTGGAATTAAGCGTTTCTTGTTTGATTGTGGAGTTCCATTGTTACTGGGCGCAAGGTCACTACTATATTGGCAAAAACATGAAAGTTAAGGATGAACTCGTAGGCGATTCTTTTCGCAAATGACAGGCTTAAGTCTTAGGTTACTTTCATGTAGAGTTTCATGTCTTAGAAGAGACGGTTAAGTCTTGCTGAGCCTTTGTGCTCACTCTTGCTATATAAGTTGTTTTGCAGGTAAACATCGAAGCTATAAAGAAGGTTGCTCGGTGAGACTCGGAAACCTCCGAGTCATGTCACACTTGGAGAACCTAGCTGCTGCCATGTCTTCGTGTTGCTAGCGAGAGGAGTCCGCGGGCTGGACCTCTTCTCAAGCGCTTCTTAGATACTCGACGTGAGCTGTTATAGACTTTCGCTGTAGCTATTTTATGTAAATTATTTACCAAAAACAATTTGTAAGCTTCTGCCTTTGATTTATGTAATACATTGTTCCTTATATGTGTGCTGTTCGGTGCCGCATAACACGGCACCACCCAATGTGATCCCCGGGCGAGGCGGCATGTCACACCCAGTTTATCCGAAGAACCACCGAGTGAATATCACATGTATGCCAGGATCATTTTCTCATACATGTGATGACAAATAGTGAAGCATCATTTATTACAAGTCAGGTGTCGAATATAAATAAGTCTTACATAGCAAATGTCTCGATGGACAATAATAAGTTCATCTCAAGTAAATAAACTAGCAGCGGAATAATTATTCTCGTGGGCTCCGTCACAGGCGTTGCCCGGGGGACTCCATGAACCTAGATACCTTCTTCAGGTCCAAAGTCTTGATCATTATACACCACTTCATTATCTTGACCTGAGCAGCAATATAAACCAACAAACATGCAAGGTTGAGTACCAATGGTACTCAGCAAGTGTGGGAAAATTTTGTCATGCATGGCTAGAGCAAGGAGAGGTTGAACTGATGGTTAAAGCACTACGCAATTAACACCTATCACCTTAGCTTATTAAGCACCTACATTACTACATAGATGAAATGATCCCAATCTCCCATCCCATCATCATAATCAAATAACCATAACATCATTTCCAATGTTAAGCTCCCCGCTTAACATCCACAACTTCCAAAGCCACCATCCTCTAATCATGAATAAGTCCAAGCCGCTCTTGACCGTGAGCATGGCTGTCATGACAGTTTTGACTCTACAGAGTTTGCACCACTGTACCCATATGTAGTGATTTCATCCCCCGTTGCCGGGTGGACTAAAAGAACCTCCATTATGCCAGTGGCTACGAACCACATTCACACTTCCCAGGTGTGTAGCCAGGAGATCACTACGAAGCCTTTACAAAGGGATTCCCGACGAGCGTGAGCCCACTGAGGTTTCACCCCTAACAGCATACAAGAGGCTCCAACCCCGCTGCAGTGGCCCCTCTTGAGCCTTGCGGTTCATATGGTAGTCTAGCTGACACCTATTCCCCGCACCATCCAACACACCCATACTACGCCGGGGATACACCTAATTAATTGGCCAAGCTGCCCCATCTCAGCATGTGGTTGGCACGGTAAAGCCAGGTTACATGCTCCATGAACCGGTCCTTAGGATCCAGGCAAGTACTAAACACAAACCCGAGTCTCGTGCACCCAGCACCAACCAAAAAATCCAATTTGCCTCGATCCCTACCTCTACATAACTCATAATATCTCATTCAAGAGTAAGGTAAATAAATTGATGATCTCATATCCCAATTTTCCCATTCTAAGCATGGCTAAGCATAAGCATGATAACAAATGACATGATAAATTAAATCCCAACCCAAGCTACAAGGAAACAAGGTAATGCAATTCTAGGTAAACTTCCTGGCATGGGTTTCATATTTCAAATTGTCAATGCAAATAATTCTATCTAGACATCCTAGTATAGGATCAAAGTGGTCAAGGACACTTGCCTCCTTCCTGCTGCTCTTGGAATGGGTAGTCCTGATCTTGGAAAGGAAGAACTTGCTCTGGAGCAGGTTCTACTCATACCATCACACATAGCAAAAGAAAACAACAAGTCATAAGACATAGTTCACACTTCCACTTCATACAAACCACACATTCACATTTATGGAAGCCATTCACAATTCTATGTGTTGTGGTTGCCCTATGTGTGTTGATTTTTGGCTTACATGCACTTTTAAACATGTGTATATGATTTCTACTTTTGTATTCACATTTATGTTTGCATACTATATATGAGTTTCCAATTTAAATAAATTCCTTATATTCAATTACTACACCTTTTAGCTACCAAGTATGCATGAGAGGTATTTTCCTACTTCATATGTGTCTTCAGACCTTCTACCAACCCTAAACTGAATTCTTTGGATTTTGGAAACTTCATTTATCATTTTCTAGTTATTCATACCTAGTTTGCTATATTTTCAGATTTATTTCCTATGCCTAAATGTGAACTTTATTATAAAAATAGTAAGACACCTCATCTAAACAGAATAGGTTTTGGGTCTAAAATATATAATAATATATTTTTGAACTGCCCCTCTGATGTGAACTATTTTACATTTATTTTACTAATTATCAGAATTATTCTCTACTTAAAATTATGTCCCTATAACTAATAAATGTGAATAATCAATTAAACAGATTCATTTCAGCCAAAAATCTATTTTTATCTCACTCCAAAGTTTTCCAAGTACTAGGAAAGTTTTTAATTTGAATTTGCAATGTGTTTGTCCCATCTTTTAAATTTTAAATACTAAACACATAGTAAAATTCCTAAATTTAATATCACATAGGATTAAAAGGGTAAATTCACCCCACTATAGGGTCTATTATATTATTTTAGGAATTTCCAGGGGTCTAACTACACATAACAGAGGGATTTTGCAAATTTTTATTAAGTCCAGGGGCTAAAACTGATTTTTAATTGAATTTACATGAATTTCTGAAGTTCCAGGGGCTAGATCAGAAGTTTCCGGGGCTAGTTCTTATTTTCCGAGAACCCCAGGGGGTAGCACGTAAGAATCCCGGCCTTTATAACGCGGGGCTGACTTGGACCGTCCGATTTAAAACAGACGGCTGAGATTATAACATCGAACCGGTACGCGGGGATTTAAATTCTACCGTGCGATTTAAAATAGACGTCGCACAAGCGGCCACGTCGCTCTGATCGAGCGTGGGCGGCGCTGCCCGGCGGCGCACGGCGGCGGGAGGCGGCGATCTCGCCAGAGAGTTTCGGATCTTCGTCAATTCTTTCTAGAACTGTGATTTTATGGCATAGATCGGTAGAGGGGAGGTCGGGGATCTCACCTCGGGGGTTTTCTTGAGCTCGGAGGTCCTGGAAGGCGGTCGGCGACGAGGTCCGAGGTGAATTCACGGCGAGGCTCGTCGGCGCTGTGTTTGAACCGCAAACCACCGATTTTTCTGCACCTGCGAGGTTCCCCAGAGGCGGTGGATTAAGACCAGCGAGTTAGATCAGAATTCCCGAGCGAAGATCGAGCAGAATTCGCCGGAGAAGCTCGGGTTCTCACCGGAGAGAAAAACGGCGGATCGTGGGGAAAAACGGGACGATGCTGGGGTTTTTATAGACGGGGGAGGGCGGCGTTTTAGTTTAGATCGAGTTGGAGTCCTCCGGAACCAGAATTCGGGCGGAAATCCGGTCGTTTAAGATCGCGCGCGCGCGGGGAAACAATCCCGGGTTCGGACGAGCGGGAGCTCGGGGATGACAGGTGGGTCCCGCCTGTCTGCGAGAGGGGGCGCGGGCGTGCGGCTGCGGGCTGGCGCGGGGATTGGGTGGGCCGGCTGGTGGGTTTCGGCCCACTGGCCGGGAAGGTATTTTTTCTTTTTCATTTCTGTTTTGAGTTTAATTTGAATTTCAGTTTGAATTTGAATTTTTGCAACACATGCAATACGTCCAAAAATTTTAAAATTCCCCTCTTAACAGGATTTTGGGGTGTTACAGCTCTACCCCCTTAAAAGAAATCTCGTCCTCGAGATTGGGGTTCTAAGAAAACAATTCCGGAAATTGTGCCTTAAGCTCATCTTCTCGCTCCCAGGTGGCTTCCTCTTCCGAGTGATGCTTCCACTGCACCTTGCACATCCGGATTCTTTTATTTCTTGTGAGGCGTTCCATTGTTTCCAAAATCTTCGAGGGTTGCTCGGCATAAGACAAATCCTCAGCTACGTCAACCTCATTCATGGGTAACACCTCTTTAGGCATTCTCAGACATTTCTTGAGCTGTGACACATGGAATACATCGTGCACATCCGATAGGCGAGCCGGTAATTCTAGTTGATACGCCACTTCGCCTTTCCTCTCCAGAAGTTGAAAGGGTCCGATGTATCGAGGTGACAACTTCCCTTTCACCTTGAACCGACGAAGTCCTCGGATAGGGGACACCTTGAGATAGACATAGTCTCCCACGTTGAAAACGAGCTCTCTTCTCCGTACATCGGCATAGCTCTTTTGCCGTGTCTGTGCTATCCTCAAGTTGTTGCGAATTTCCCTCACTTTCGCCTCGGCTTCTTGTAGTACTTCAGGACCAAACACTTTACTTTCCCCTGTTTGGTTCCAAAATAGGGGAGTTCTGCACTTCCTCCCATACAAAGCTTCGAACAGTGACATCTTCATACTAGCCTGATAGCTGTTGTTATAGGAGAATTCCGCATACGGTAAGTTCTTGTCCCAACTCTGATTGTTTTTGAGTGCACATGCCCTCAGCATATCCTCAAGAATCTGATTGGTTCTTTTCGTCTGCCCATCAGTTTGGGGATGATAGGCAGAACTAAAGTTCAGATAGGTTCCCATAGTTTCGTGCAACTTCTGCCAGAACCTCGAAGTGAACTGTGTCCCTCGATCCGACACTATCTTCTTTGGCACCCCATGGTAACACACGATCCTTGACATGTACAACTCCGCCAATTTGGATCCGCTATAGCTTTCTTTCACGGGGATGAAATGAGCTAACTTGGTTAGCCTGTCGATGATGAACCATATCGAATCATATCCTGATTGGGTTCTAGGTAGTCCCACTATGAAATCCATACCGATTTCTTGCCATTTCCATTCAGGCACTTTGAGTGGTTGCAATAACCCCGCGGGTCGTTGATGTTCTGCTTTTACCAACTGACATGTGTCACATAGGGCAACATGTTCCGTGACATCTCGCTTCATGCCATACCACCAATACCTGCTCTTGAGGTCCTGGTACATCTTCGTACTCCTAGGATGAATGGAATAGTCAGAATCGTGAGCATCCTTCAAAATCAATTCACGGATCTTCTTTACTTCTGGCACACAGATTCTTTTCCCGTGCCACACCGTTCCTTGTTCATCCTCTCTGAAACCAGGGGCTTTATTTTCCTTGATGAGTTGCCTGATTTCTTGTATCTTCTCGTCATCCTTTTGACCCACGCGTATTTGTTGCTCTAGTGTGGAGTCCACTTCCATGGTGATGGCTTCACCATTATTCACAAGGCATAGATTGAGCCTTATAACCTCGTCCTTCAATTCTGCAGGCATGTCCTTCAAGCTCAACTTATTGACCTGCACTTTCCGACTTAAAGCATCTGCCACGACGTTTGCTTTCCCAGGATGATAGTTGATGCCCACATCAAAGTCATTGATTAGCTCTAACCATCTCCTTTGTCTGAGGTTGAGATCTGGCTGCGTGAAAATGTACTTTAAACTCTTATGATCCGTATATATCTCTGTCCTCTTCCCCATCAAGTAGTGCCGCCAAATTTTCAACGCGTGTACCACTGCGGCTAGTTCTAGGTCATGTGTATGATAGTTCTTCTCGTGCTTCCGGAGCTGCTGGGATGCATAAGCCACGACATGCCCTTCTTGCATGAGAACACATCCCAACCCGTTTCCAGAGGCATCGCAGTACACCGTAAAGTTCTTCTACATATCTGGCATAACTAGCACTGGGGCTGTTGTCAATCTTTTCTTTAACTCCTGAAAACTCGTCTCGCACTGCGGCGTCCATGTGAATGTGATTCCCTTCTCCAACAGTTTGGTGAGGGGTCTCGAGATCTTAGAGAATCCCTCAATAAACCGTCGATAGTATCCAGCCAATCACAAGAAGCTTCGAACTTCCCCGACATTTTCAGGGGTCTTCCACTTCTGTATATCCTTGATTTTGGCGGGATCTACGGAGATTCCTCCCTCTGAGATTATATGTCCTAAGAAGGGAACTCTCTTCATCCAAAACTCACACTTGCTCAACTTGGCATATAGTTGGTGTTCTCTCAGCTTCTGCAACACCAACCTTAGATGTTTCTCATGTTCCTCTTCATCTTTGGAGAAGACGAGAATGTCATCTATGAAAACCACCACAAATTTGTCCAAATATTCCATGAATAACTTGTTCATGAGATACATGAAGTATGTCGGGGCATTAGTTAGCCCGAAAGGCATGACGGTGTATTCATACAATCTGTACCGAGATACGAAAGTTGTCTTTGGAATATCGGCTTGCCTTATCTTAAGTTGGTGGTATCCCGACCTGAGATCAATTTTCGAGAACACACAAGCTCCCCTCAACTGATCAAACAAGTCTTCAATGCGGGGTAATGGGTACTTGTTCTTGATGGTTACCTCATTCAAGGCACGGTAGTCCATGCATAACCTTTGGGTTCCGTCCTTCTTGGGCACAAATATCACTGGAGCTCCCCTAGGTGAGGAACTAGGATGAATATACCCCTTCTCCGTCAATTCTCTCAAATGATCCTTGAGTTCTCCCAGCTGCTTGGAGTCCATCCGATAAGGTCTCTTGTATATCAGAGATGTTCCAGGCACTAGCTCAATCGCGAATTCCACTTCACGATCAGGAGGCATTCCTGGCAACTCCTCCGGAAAAACATCTGGATATTCCCTGATGATCCTGATCTCCTCCACTTTCACCTCAACTTGATTTAATTTAATGTCCCTCCTAGGCTCTTGTATTGTTATAAACATTACTCTTGTGCCACTAGGGTGAGTTAGTTCCACCGTTCTGGTCGAACAATGGATGATTCCTTTATGTTTGGTCAACCAATCCATACCCAAGATAATATCTATCCCTTGTGAATCTATCACTATGAGGTTAGCAATAAATACTACCCCATTAATGTCTAGGTTCACTTTGGGACACACTTGTCTTGTCCTTATTTCTCCACCTGGAGAGTTTACTGCTAGCATATGGTTCATTTGTGTTGTTGCTAGGTCATGCTTCTTAACAAACCCTTGGGCAATGAACGAGTGGGTAGCACCAGAATCAAACAGCAGGGTTGCAATGTGTAAATTGGCAGGAAACTTACCAACTACCACGTCAGGTGCCTCTTGCGCTTCGTCCATGGTGACGTGGTTCACCCGTCCTCTCATTACATTCTGCTGTTGTGGCTGCGTGGGCTTCTTCATTGGCCACTTATGGGCATAGTGCCCCACGTCACCACAGTTGAAACATTGCACCCCAACCTTAGGTGTCTGGCCTTTGTTGTCTTGGGGTTGGTTTGGGAGTCCTTGTACGGCTGGTCGAGGTTGATATGTAGGGCGAGGTTGCTGTACGAACTGACGTTGTGGCTGTATTGGTGCTGCCGGAGGCCTGTAGTTCGGGTTGTACCATCTTGGTGCTGAGTAGGGTACCGCAGCACAGTTCGTCTGCCCGGCGGGTTGCTGCATCAGACGTGGGCAGGTGTTGCTCCCAGAGGCTTGATGTGACCACCCAGCCTTCCTCTTGTTCTCATTTTCCAAGGCCTTCAGCTTCCTTTCTACCACAAACGCTCTGTCCACCATCTTTTGGAAGCTTTCATACTCGTTGGAGGACATTGCACACTGCATTTCTGCGGTAAGTCCTTCCACGAAACAATCCTGTTTCTGCTCATCAGTCTCTATGTCCCGTGGGGCATAACGGGAGAGTTGAGTAAACTTAGTGATGTATTCCCTCACAGTCATGTTTCCTTGCTGCAGCCCCAAGAACTCCTTCCTCTTGTTTTTGAGTTCACCCCTTGGTATGTAATGGTTGCGGAAGCTACGCTTGAACTCTTCCCAAGTGATGTTCTAAGGGTCATGATGGGCGGCCACGTAGGCGGTCCACCAATCAGCAGCAGTTCCATGCAATTGATGAGAGGCAAACAGCACTCTCTCATACCCTTGGCACTGTATGATCCTCATCTTGCTCTCAATGGTCTTTAGCCAATCATCTGCCTCCAGAGGTTCAGCAGCACTTGCTAACTTTGGAGGTTGAGTTCCTAGAAACTCACTCAACCTTGGTTGGCGTGGTGCAGCTTGTGGAGGTGGAACTTGATGCAAGTTGGCAACCACTTGAGTCAGGTTCTGGATGAGCTGATTTTGATTCTGAAGCATTTGGTGGATGGGATCAACTCCCTCACGGCGTCCACTCCTGTCTTGGCTCCCAGAAAGATGAGGGTTGCAGGCCTCATCGTTGTTGTTGGCGGGGTTGGCAGCACGACCCTTTCCTCTTCCGGCCATCTAGCATGATCAACCAAATGTTAATTTAAGGCATTACGTATTATCTTACTACTTTCACTTGTTTTTACTTTGAAGTGTTGAGACTTTGTTATACTTTCTAAGGGTTCATGTCTCATACAAAAATAAATGCACTATTATTTCATGTGGGTTCACACACAAAAGCAAAACAATCTGAAGATGAGGCTGTGGACAATTTCTCATGGCTTCTACAACTCACGTCACACACCAAGCATTAACACACCATCAACTAAGATATCGACTCGACTACTCGACATCTTGCCAAACTAAGTGAAGGACTCTACACTACTCGGATCACTGAGCTGGCTCCTCGGGATCTTCCTCATTATTGCGGCTGCCTTCTGACTCCGCTTTGGGTGGGGAAGCTGCTGGTGGGGAAGTGCGATGACGCCTGATCGTCCGGCGATCTGGGGAGTCGGGAGTCCATGTGTCATTCACGGTGACACACAGTTCATTCCCATCTCCTCTCTCTCTCTCTCGCCCTCAAGCAGGCTCAAAGCAACGCCTCGGTTTCCTTCAGGGTGTCACGAACATCCTGAAGCTCCTGCTGACACTCCTGCAGTCCAGTGCTAAGCATAGCAGCATCCTCCAAGCACAGGTCCATGTGCTCATGAGAAGTCCCCTGCTGCACTGGCGGGTACTTGTACTCCGTTGTACCACTCTCGCGCTGGAGGACATACATGTACTTGGTCCTGTCCAGGTGTCGACGATAGATGTGACTCTGGCAGGTGATGGCCTCCCAGGTGACATCCTTCTCCGCATCGACCTGTGTCGCTCGACAAGCTGGAGAGCGGTGGATCTTAAGCAGCTGATTTTCATGGATAATCCTCATCTCTGAACTCCATTCTTCCCGCTTTTCCCGGATGGTCCTGGTGGAGCTATAGTGTATGATTAGCTTGCCCGTATTGCTGGCAGCTTGGAGCATACGTCGAAGACGGTGCAACAAGCCTCCTACTGCCAATCCGTAGGAAAGGTACGTCACCGGACGGCTCTCCTCTCTTTGGGCAAGAGCAACTACGGGAACTCTCCCTCCGGTGGACTTGCGAGCGGTGCGAATCATGCGAACCATCTAAAACAAAAAGCACTTAAACTTAGGTTAGATAAACTTTTAAACAAAAATTCTATTTTGAATGAAAGTTGGGGTAAGATGAAGAAAGTGACTCATTAAATAACACTTTTCAACACACACCTTGTAAAATAGCTTTTAAGAAAATAGGTCCCTTAAATACGTCCATTTCTACCTAGGTCCATGTTCCTACGGGCAACCTTGGCTCTGATACCACTTCTGTCACACCCGGTTTATCCGAAGAACCACCGAGTGAATATCACATGTATGCCAGGATCATTTTCTCATACATGTGATGACAAATAGTGAAGCATCATCTATTACAAGCCAGGTGTCGAATATAAATAAGTCTTACATAGCAAATGTCTCGATGGACAATAATAAGTTCATCACAAGTAAATAAACTAGCAGCGGAATAATTATTCTCGTGGGCTCCGTCATAGGCGTTGCCCGGGGGACTCCATGAACCTAGAAACCTTCTTCGGGTCCAAAGTCTTGATCATTATACACCACCTCATTATCTTGACCTGAGCAGCAATATAAACCAACAAACATGCAAGGTTGAGTACCAATGGTACTCAGCAAGTGTGGGAAAATTTTATCATGCATGGCTAGAGCAAGGAGAGGTTGAACTCATGGTTAAAGCACTACGCAATTAATACCTATCACCTTAGCTAATTAAGCACCTACATTACTACATAGATGAAATGATCCCAATCTCCCATCCCATCATCATAATAAAATAACCATAACATAATTTCCAATGTTAAGCTCCCCGCTTAACATCCACAACTTCCAAAGCCACCATCCTCTAATCATGAATAAGTCCAAGCCGCTCTTGACCGTGAGCACGGCTGTCATGACAGTTTTGACTCTGCAGAGTTTGCACCACTGTACCCACATGTGGTGATTTCATCCCCCGTTGCCGGGTGGACTAAAAGAACCTCCATTATGCCAGTGGCTACGAACCACATTCACACTTCCCAGGTGTGTAGCCAAGAGATCACTACGAAGCCTTTACAAAGGGATTCCCGACGAGCATGGGCCCACTGAGGTTTCACCCCTAACAGCATGCAAGAGGCTCCAACCCCGCTGCAGTGGCCCCCTCTTGAGCCTTGCGGTTCATATGGTAGTCCAGCTGACACCTATTCCTCGCACCATCCAACACACCCATACTACGCCGGGGATACACCTAATTAATTGGACAAGCTGCCCCATCTCAGCATGTGGTTGGCACAGTAAAGCCAGGTTACATGCTCCATGAACCGGTCCTTAGGATCCAGGCAAGTACTAAACACAAACCCGAGTCTCGTGCACCCAGCACCAACCAAAACATCCAACTTGCCTCGATCCCTACCTCTACATAACTCATAATATCTTATTCAAGAGTAAGGTAAATAAATTGATGATCTCATATCCCAATTTTCCCATTCTAAGCATGGCTAAGCATAAGCATGATAACAAATGGCATGATAAAATAAATCCCAACCCATGCTACAAGGAAACAAGATAATGCAATTCTAGGTAAACTTCCTAGCATGGGTTTCATATTTCAAATTGACAATGCAAATAATTCTATCTAGACATCCTAGTATAGGATCAAAGTGGTCAAGGACACTTGCCTCCTTCCTGCTGCTCTTGGAATGGGTAGTCCTGATCTTGGAAAGGAAGAACTTGCTCTGGAGCAGGTTCTACTCATACCATCACACATAGCAAAAGAAAACAACAAGTCATAAGACATAGTTCACACTTCCACTTCATACAAACCACACATTCACATTTGTGGAAGCCATTCACAATTCTATGTGTTGTGGTTGCCCTATGTGTGTTGATTTTTGGCTTACATGCACTTTTAAACATGTGTATATGATTTCTACTTTTGTATTCACATTTATGTTTGCATACTGTATATGAGTTCCCAATTTAAATAAATTCCTTATATTCAATTACTACACCTTTTAGCTACCAAGTATGCATGAGAGGTATTTTCCTACTTCATATGTGTCTTCAGACCTTCTACCAACCCTAAACTGAATTCTTTGTATTTTGGAAACTTCATTTATCATTTTCTAGTTATTCATACCTAGTTTGCTATATTTTCAGATTTATTTCCTATGCCTAAATGTGAACATTATTATAAAAATAGTAAGACACCTCATCTAAACAGAATAGGTTTTGGGTCTAAAATATATAATATTATATTTTTGAACTTCCCCTCTGATGTGAGATATTTTACATTTATTTTACTAATTTTCAAAATTATTCTCTACTTAAAAATATGTCCCTATAACTAATAAATATGAATAATCAATTAAACAGATTCATTTCAGCCAAAAATCTATTTTTATCTCACTCCAAAGTTTTCCAAGTACTAGGAAAGTTTTTAATTTAAATTTGCAATGTGTTTGTCCCATCTTTTAAATTTTAAATACTAAACACATAGTCAAATTCCTAAATTTAATATCACATAGGGTTAAAAGGGTAAATTCACCCCACTACAGGGTCTATTATATTATTTTAGGAATTTCCAGGGGTCTAACTACACATAACAGAGGGATTTTGCAAATTTTTGTTAAGTCCAGGGGCTAAAACTGATTTTTAATTGAATTTACATGAATTTCTGAAGTTCCAGGGGCTAGATCATAAGTTTCTGGGGCTAGTTCTTATTTTCTGAGAACCCTAGGGGGTAGCACGTAAGAATCCCGGCCTTTATAACGCGGGGCTGACGTGGACCGTCCGGTTTAAAACAGACGGCTGAGATTATAACATCGAACCGGTACGCGGGGATTTAAATTCTACCGTGCGATTTAAAATAGACGGCGCACAAGCGGCCACATCGCTCTGATCGAGCGTGGGCGGCGCTGCCCGGCGGCGCACGGCGGCGGGAGGCGGCGATCTCGCCGGAGAGTTTCGGATCTTCGTCAATTCTTCCTAGAACTGTGATTTTATGGCATAGATCGGTAGAGGGGAGGTTGGGGATCTCACCTCGGGGGTTTTCTTGAGCTCGGAGGTCCTGGAAGGCGGTCGGCGACGAGGTACGAGGTGAATTCACGGCGAGGCTCATCAGCGCTGTGTTTGAACCGCAAACCACCGAGTTTTCTGCACCTGCGAGGTTCCCCGGAGGCGGTGGATTAAGACCAGCGAGTTAGATCAGAATTCCTGAGCGAAGATCGAGCAGAATTCGCCGGAGAAGCTCGGGTTCTCACCGGAGAGAAAAACGGCGGATTGTGGGGAAAAACGGGATGATGCCGGGGTTTTTATAGACGGGGAGGGCGGCGTGTTAGTTTAGATCGAGTTGGAGTCCTCCGGAACCAGAATTCGGGCGGAAATCCGGTCGGTTAAGATCGCGCGCGCGCGGGGAAACAGTCCCGGGTTCGGACGAGCGGTAGCTCGGGGATGACAGGTGGGTCCCACCTGTCTGCGAGAGGGGGCGCGGGCGCACGGCTGCGGGCTGGCGCGGGGGTTGGGTGGGCGGCTGGTGGGTTTCGGCCCACTGGCCGGGAAGGTTTATTTTTTTCTTTTTCTTTTTCTTTTTCATTTCTGTTTTGAGTTTAATTTGAATTCCAGTTTGAATTTGAATTTTTGCAACACATGCAATACGTCCAAAAATTTTTAAATTCCCCTCTTAACAGGATTTTGGGGTGTTACACGGCACGACCCCGTGATGGAGGTCGAGCCCTATCAGCGTGGTATCAGAGCCGCATTGGTAATAGCACACGGAGTAAGGATCGTATTACGATAAAATCTTAGGATACGGTTAGGAAACGGTATTAGGCCCACATAAGGATTATAGTAGTATAGTTACTTAAAGTGGCAAGACTAACATATGTGTTTTAATTTTGAATTTTCATTATGTAACGACGCACCTACGCTCAGGTAAACATGGTAAGGAACGCCACCGAAAGCGGTTCAATTTCGGTTAGCTCCCCTGACGAGGAAAGTGGTTCAGGGATAGGTCTCACAGCTTTGTGTGAGACGTCAATATGAAACTCTTGGACTCTTCATGTTCCTGAGTTCATATGAAACGCTGATCCCTAGCGTGCATTTGGCAAGTAAGTGGAGACCCCATCGTGTGGTCAGTAACGCGATAGTGTGTTGTTCTGGAAATAGCCTAGGAGGACATACGCAGCACTTGCCATCGGCGTGCCCTGCAGGGCAGTAGGTGGTATCCGTTGGGTTGATAACATTCCCAACTGTGACGACCCGTTCATGATCTACTCGGGTTCTCCGTCGTGTGGTGTTGAAACACGATCACGTACCTTGAGACGTGACTTAACTCAAGGACGGCCGTATGACAATGATACGGGCGTTTGTATTTACTTTCAAATATGGAACTGCCTAAGATGAAACAACCTTTGAGTGCACCACTATTGAGTGTTTTTCTGCAGGTACTAACCACGTACGTATCCCGTGTAGTACACGTGTGTGGGAGACCATTTTAGTGCCACTGCTCATACGTATATGCCGGTATGATCCGGCGTAGGATTTTCTTTGGTGAGGTAACGTAGTACCGGCATGCTTATTACGGTGCATCGACACCGTACTAAACATCTGATCCTTTTCCCTATGAAGAAATGATTCATGAACTAACTTTCAACTAAAAATGGAAGTTTGAAACAAATATTAGTTACTGAACTCTTATTTTGAGCTAAGATTCAAATGAGAGCATAACTAGGTGTCAAAGTTTTCAAAAACAGAGTGCTCTGTTTCTGGCAGAAATTCTTGCTGGAATTTAACGGAGCATAACTCTGAGTAGCTTTGACCAATTAAGGTGTATGATACAGTTCTGGAAAGATTTTCAAGTGCTCTACAATTTCTTTGTAGACCTCCAGAGCAAAATCACAATTTAAGTTGGTGAAAAGTCCAGTTGAAGGCAAACTGTTCAGAACCAGGACAGTACCAAAAACCTCTCTGGACCTTTCTGTTTTTAAGCTATAACTTCCTGTAGAAAAATCCTCAAGGAGCACATAAGTACTTGTTGGAAAGCTACTGAAGTTTATTAAAACTTTGGTATCGAACTCAAGTCAAGAATCTGTTGATAACTTTAGTAAAAAATTTGGAGTTTGTGTGAACTGGTCAGGGTAGTCCCGCTGATTAGTTAAGCGTACTTAAGATTTGTTTAAACATGAATGTGGTTATGCTTTCATAAAGTTCATGACATGTTCATGTTTTGCTTATCTTTATTTACTACTGAGATAGAATTTTGATTGACTCAAAATTTTGTTTCATGCAGTATGGTACGCACACATTCTCAAATGGAGATTGGAGGTTCAAGTCGAGGTGGGAATGACTCGACTTCATCACAAGAGCCATCGCCAACCGGATTGGCAGAAATCATGGCAAGGATGAATGAAACATGCCAACTCAGAGCACGTATCTGGATTTCTTGGCGACACAACCGCCGGTATTCTCCGAGGCGGCTGACCATTGTGAAGCAAACCACTGGTTACGTGTCATTGAGTCCAAGTTCGGGATGATCCAATGTGATGAATTCTCGAAGACTCTATATGCCGCTCAGCAGCTTCACGGCTTTGCTGGAGCATGGTGGGCAGAGTACCTTGCTGTCCAACCAGCAGGGCATCGTGTCACATGGGCGGAGTTCCAGGCTGCATTTCGTGCTCGTTTCATCCCTGCGGGCATAATGCAAACCAGTCTGGATGAGTTCTGGAGTCTGAAGCAAGGGGACATGAGTGTTATTGAGTATGCGAAGGAATTCAATCGCTTAGCTCAATATGTCCCTGACTATGTGAAATCACCATCGCTGAAGGGTTATCATTTCTACCGAGGGCTGACCGCTAGGCTGCGTTGTGAATTGGCTCAAGTTAGCCAAGAGAATTTTGATGAGTTTGTGAGCTGTGCTATCGCTCAAGAATATTATTCCAACATCTACCTCAAAGAAAAGAGGGAGAGGGACTCATCACAGGATGAAGACAATCGTCCGCCTCAGAAGTATCGGTTGGTAATCCGTTCACCTTCCGGTCGGGAGATTCCACAAGAGGTGCAATCATTCTGGGAGTGTGACGACTCTTCTACTCCACAGAGGTTTTATTCACCTCCACCGCAGCAGCGTCCAGGAGCAAGTATTGAGTTGTGTACCTGATGCTTACTGATATATGGGAACCAGGAAACCGATGTACCAGGTTCACTGGATTATAGAGGCATACCACATCGTCTTGTTAGACCTATGAGCCCGAGACGGCGCGACCGGTTCTACAGTTTAGTGTCCTGAGAAAGGTGGCCACATACGACGTAATGAAGGACGCCAGAGTTGGGTGTTCAAAGACGGGCGTATGTGTCGAGTTATCCGGGTAGTGTTTGATTCGAATCACCGTCCCTCACGGTTATTGAGTACCGCTTGCTCCCATGTTGTGACGTAGTTAATCAACTTGTGTGGAAACAGTTTGCAAAAGTATAATTGCTGCTATGGTTATGTTAAGTTGCATGAAAACCATGTTTGAAGTAGATATAGAGCTAACTAAAGTTATTTTTCACCTTGGGACTAGTAACATTGGAATGAAGCGTTTCTTGTTTGATTCTGGAGTTCCAATGTTGCTGGGCGCAAGGTCACTACTATATTGGCAAAAACATGAAAGTTAAGGATGAACTCGTAGGCGAGTCTTTTCGCAAATGACAGGCTTAAGTCTTAGGTTACTTTCATGTAGAGTTTCATGTCTTAGAAGAGACGGTTAAGTCTTGCTGAGCCTTTGTGCTCACTCTTGCTATATAAGTGGTTTTGCAGGTAAACATCGACGCTATAAAGAAGGTTGTCCGGTGAGACTCGGAAACCTTCGAGTCATGTCACACTTGGAGAACCTAGCCGCTGCCATGTCTTCGTGTTGCTAGCGAGAGGAGTCCGCGGGCTGGACCTCTTCTCGAGCGCTTGTTAGATACTCGACGTGAGCTGTTATAGACTTCCGCTGTAGCTATTTTATGTAAATTATTTACCAAAAACAATTTGTAAGCTTCCGCCTTTGATTTATGTAATAAATTGTTCCTTATATGTGTGCTGTTCAGTGCCGCATAACACGGCACCACCCAATGCGATCCCCGGGCGAGGCGGCACGACCCCGTGATGGAGGTCGGGCCCTCTCAAAATACTCCGCAAAACCTTGTGTGTTCAGTGGCATTGATTTTCAAGTTTGAAGGCACGAATGGAGGATTCCATCCAGGCGCAAGGCTTCGCAATGTGGGAAAAGGTGTACAAGCCTTATTACGTGCCACCAAACGATCAAGTCACGGCTACGAACATGAGAGATGTCGACAACAACAACAAAGCACGGAACTTGATCATACAAGGATTAACTCAAAGTGACTTTGACCGTGTTGCACACCTCCGATCTACATACGATGTGTGGAAAGCACTTTGTGACTACCACGAAGGATCAACCACGATCAAGGAGGTAAGACAAGATATGTTCAATAAAGAATACATGCTCTTCGAGATGCAACCCGGTGAGTCAATCGATGACCTCTTTGCTCGCTTCAATAAAATTCTCAGCAACTTGCGTAATGTCAACGTTAATTTTTCAGATGCTGAAGATGCTAGGCAATTACTAAGTGCATTAGACATGTCAATTTGGGAGATGAAAGTTACATCTATTTGTAAATCTACTGTCATGAGTACACTTACATTAGATGTGCTATATTCTAAGTTAAAAACTCATGAAATTGATATAATATCACGTAAGAACCCCAACAAGTCTTGCATTTGTTTCACAACATGACATGCCTAGCTCTAGTCAATCTTCATCTTGTGGTACACTTTCTTTATTGTCCTCTCTAACCTTTGAACAGATTGAAGAGTTTCCAGAGGAAGAACTTGCACTCATCTCTACTCGGTTCTCAAAAGCATTGCAAAATATGAGAACTAGAAGGAGAGGAAGTGTCGGACCTCAACGATGCTTCGAATGTGGTGAGACAGGACATTTTTGTACGGATTGCGCTAACCTTTCAGGTCCTACTTCCCGTGATAAAAAGCAAACTAGGACGAAGCACTCCTCTGCAAACGATAAGAAAAAGAAGAAGTGTTTTATAGGATGCCAATTGGTAAATAGTTTTATCTCCGCACTTCAAGAACTTGGCTCGAGCGATGAGGATGATTTGGCAAACTTATGCTTCATGGCGGGCAAGTCAAGTTCAAGTATGGAGGAGGCAGAACACAACAGCGACAATGAAGAGGTATGTCCTACTTGCAAAGAAATGTGTGATGCTATTTCTCATGCCACTGTTATAGTTAAGAAAAAGGACAAAAAGCTTTGGGACAATGCTGTTAAAATTGAGTCACTAGAATCTGAAATTAATCGTTTGAAATATTTGATTCCTAGTGATGATTCTTGTTGCTCATGTGATTTAACATATGAACAATTGTCCTCTATAAGAAGTGCATATACCTCCACACTTGATAAACTTGAGTTAGCGATTGAAAAGAACAGAGAGCTTGCTGCACTTAATGATAAAAACTTGAAAGATGCTTGTTGTTCTACAATTGATTTGCATTGTTCTACTTGTGATGATCTTAATAAGAAACTACAAGATGCTATGAATGAAATTTCTATATTGAACAATGCTTTACGTTCTCATGAAGTTAAGTATTGTTCCAATTGCAAACTAAAAGGAAAAACTTCATGTCAAAACTGTCTAGACTTGTCTAAAAAACTTGATGACATGAATAGGACACTAGAGCGGTTTTATAATGGGAATAAGAATCTGAACTTGCGGTTGAATTCTTCTAAATCTTGCAATGATAAAACTGGTTTAGGTTTTGATTCCCATGCTCATGCTAAAGCACATCCACCTAAAATTGTAAAGTCATTAGGAAGTGGTTTTATTAAAACAGTTCCTAAACAAAAAGAAGTGGTTTTTAAATCTGCATGAGTGTTGTCTCATTCGGTTTCAAATAAACATGTTGTCTGCTCATCTAGACATGAACATAAAGTTAAATTTCATTGTACCTACTGTGGTAGAGATGGTCATGTCATAGATTTTTGTTATAGACTAGCTAAGCAACAGAAAAAAGGAAAGAATGATTGTTAGATCACATAACAACTGTGCAAAACATGTTGCGTGTGCTGAACCGAATGTTAGGAATATGTAACCTGCTGTAATGAGTCAAAATATGTGAAGTTTGCTTCCGTTCCTACTGTTTTTGTGCTACTCATGTAACACCTCGTAGGTCAGTAGTTGGGTACAAAAATCCTCAAACTTTGGCTCATAAACGTGATGTTTTATCTCAGCCTTTGCATGTTACTTCTGCTGGATGTCGTGTGACTCAGTACTGGATTCCTAAATGCCTTTTGACTAACCCCAGTATTGACTCATCGATGTATTGTACTTCTATGTAGGTTACACGCTTGAGGAAGGGAAATATTTGGATTGTGGATTCAGGATGCTCATGCCACATGACCGGTAACATAGAATGTTTCTCCTCCCTCTCTTTTGTGTCACATGTAGAAAATGTTACTTTTGCCGATAATTCTTCAACTCCTATAATTGCTAAGGGTTCGGTTACAGTAAATAATCGCTACACTTTAAAAGATGTGGCACTTGTTAAAAATTTGAAATACAACTTGCTTTCTGTTTCACAATTGCTAGATGAAAATCTGGAAATTATTTTCACTAAAAATTGTTGCAAGGTTGTAGATTCAAATAGTGAGCTCATTTTTTATGTTTCTCAGTTTGGAAGAGTTTTTAAAGCTGATTTTGATATGTCATCCTCTAAGCGTAGATGTCTAGTTGCTAATGATTCAAAAGACTTATATTTTTGGCATCGTAGACTTGGTCACGTATGCTTTGATCATCTCACACGTGTTAGTGCTCTTGATCGCATACGTGGGCTGCCTAAGCTTAAAGGGGACAAAGAAATTGTGTGCTCTTCTTGTAGACATGCTAAGATGGTTGCAGGTTCACATGCTCCTCTCACAATGACCATGACAACTGAACCGGGTCAACTTTTGCACCTTGAAACCGTAGGACCTTCACGTGTTCAATCCTTTGGAGCTAAATGGTATGTTCTTGTGATTGTTGATGACTATTCTAGATACTCTTGGGTTTATTTTATGGCATCTAAGAATGAAACTTTTAGTCACTTTAGAACCTTATTTCTTAGATTATCAATTGATCACCCAGGATCTTTAAAAGCAATTAGAAGTGATAATGGAACCGAATTTAAAAATCAATCGTTTGATCACTTTTGTGCTGAAAATGGAATAGATCATCAATTTTCTTCACCATATGTACCTCAATTACAAAACGGTGTTGTAGAGAGAAAGAACAGAACCTTAGTTGAGATGTCTAGGACTATGCTTGATGAACATCAAACTCCCAGAAAATTTTGGGCTCATGCAATTGCAACTGCTTGCTATGTCTCAAATCGTGTTTTCTTGCGTGCTAAGTTAGGTAAAACACCATATGAACTTCGGTTTGGACATAGGCCTAGTGTCACACACTTTTGAGTCTTTGGTTGCAAATGCTTTGTTAAGAAACATGGTAATCTTGATAAATTTGAATCTAGATCCGTTGATGGCATGTTTCTTGGTTACCCATCTCATACTAGAGGCTACCGTGTTTTTACATGACACTAACAAGATTGTGGAGACTTGTGAGGTTTCTTTTGATGAAGCTAGCCCAGGTACTAGCTCTAATATTGCAGGACCAGACCCATATCCGCAGGGGGAGAGTATTTTCATCTAATATTGTATGACATTGTTCCAGCTCCTGATTTTGATTCTCAACCAGCACCGACGACCACCATTGCTGGTCCAGATCGTACTCAAGTCACAAGTTCTTCAATCTTTGATGAACATGAAGAAGAAGAACCTTGTGAATTGTCTACTCCCCTCTGGGTCCTCAAAAGTCATCCTCCACAACAAATGATTGGAAGCTTGCACGAACGAGTCACACGGTTCAGCTATGATGAGTTCAGAATTTGAGATGAGTATGTTGGGAGACCTCACATACTTTTTGGGGCTGCAAATCAAGCAAACCAAGGAGGGTACTTTCTTGCATCAAACAAAGTATACAAGAGACCTTAAGCGCTTCAATATGGACAAAAGCAAGTCTCTTCGGACACCAATGGGTACAGCAACGACACTTGAACTTGATGAAGATGGTGAAACCATGGATCAAAAAGAATATAGAAGTATGATTGGATCACTTTTGTACCTCACGGCATCAAGACCGGACATTCAATTCAGCGTATGTATTTGTGCACGATTTCAAGCTTCCCCACGTGCTTCACATCGTCAAGCCGGCAAAAGAATTCTCAGGTACTTACATGGAACTCAAGAATTTGGGATTTTTCTTCCTTCTTCTTCAACCGTTACTTTGAAAGCTTTTTCGGATGCTGCTTTTGGGGTTGTAGAATTGGTAGGAAAAGTACTTTGAGTGATTGTCATTTTCCTGGTAATTCACTTGTTGCTTGGTCCTCTAGAAAACAAAATTCACTTGCACAATCCACAGCCGAATCTGAATATGTAGCTGCTGCTAGCGCTTGCTCACAAATTCTTTGGATTATTCAAACACTTAAGGACTATGGGGTTGATCTAGATAGTGTTCCACTATTTTGTGATAACACTAGTGCCATTTGCATTGCTAAAAATCCCGTGCAACATTCGAGAACAAAGCACATCGACATTAGGTATCACTTTCTCCGTGATAATGTTGAAAAAGGAAACATTGTGCTTCACCTTGTAGATACCGAACAACAATTGGCTGACATTTTTACAAAACCTTTGTATTTCACTCTTTTTTTTCATTCGTAGTGAAATAGGGGTTATGCATCCTCAGGGCTTAAATTGAGGGGGAGTTTTGAAACTTGGGAAGTCTATGTATGAATCTGAATTTAAAATAATATGAGCATAGTATTTCATACATATATGACTTTGTGATTCCTTTTATATGCTGAAAGTTCTTACTACATTACTCATGTTATACATTTTGTAGTTTTTGCCATGACTAGTAATTGGAATAATATTTACACTAAATCTGGTCATGATCGAACTTTCTTGCTGTTTTAAACTTGTTGCATGCTCACAAGTGCTTTTAATAATGAAAAAATAATAAATCAACTATTCACATGTTGAGCTTTTATGTTCAAATGAAAAATTGAGAAAAAGATCAAGAGAATATGCATGCATCACACTTCTTCTTTTGAGATGGCTTATCATTGCATTTAGATATGAACTTGGAAGAAGTTGTGTATGACTAAAACCATGTCCTTAAGCTTCTGATTGTCAAATGACATAGGCTTGGCTTGGTTGGTTAGAATAAGGCTGATGCGGCATATAATCTCTTGCAAATGTCATATGATTTGAACTTCTGATTTGAAAAATAATTAAAATGCAGCGACAAGTGTCATGCTTTCAGGTCTTGACATAGTTAAGTTTGTGAGATCATGACTTGCTTAAATTGAAAATTACACTTGATCTCTAGCATGGCTTACACTACTTTATGTATCTCATTGATGTGATAGTGTAAGTTACTTGATAGTATGGCTTGTATGAGCTTTGTTTTATATGTATATGTTATAAATATGCTCATAACAATTAAAATTTCTCTTTTGAACCTTGCTGAATATATTGTCAAAGGGGGAGAAATTGATCACACATTGCACGATTCACAAGTGTTTTGGCACAATTCTTCTCAGGGGGAGAATTTTTGTTTTTCTTCTTATTTTATTTCTGATTTACAAAGGGGGAGAAATATGTATAGGGGGAGAATTTTTTGTTCCGAAATTCTTTTCTCATTTGATTGTTTTCAAAACTTTTCATGTGAATAAGCCAATGTTTAGATTTTAAGGGGTTGTTTCCAATGCATTCATCAAGGGGGAGATTGTGATACCTATGTGTGCTGAATACATTGGCTATGACGATAAAAGTTTTGAATTCTGCCAAAACACTCTTTTTATCAAGGTCCGACTCTAGGTCCGAGCTCCGATAAGATCCGACGTAAGGTCCGACTTGCTATGGCTAGGTCCGACATGTGTTTTGTTAGCTCCGGCGGTAGGTCCGACTAGCTTTGGTATGTTCCGGTGCTAGGTTCTGCTAGCTTTGGTAAGCTCCGGCTCAAGGTCCGGTTAGCTTTGGCAAGGTCCGGAGCTAAATCGCAATGGTTCTGTTTTTACCATGCAAATGTTTCGAACTTGCTTTACATCTATGAAATGTTTGCTTAGTATTCTTTTTACTAAGTTTTTGAAGTGTTATGGATGTTTACGGTGGTTAATATTTTGCTATGGTTTGCAACATGCTTATGTGAGGTGTTCACGTAAGGTGTTGTGGTTTTCGGAACTAACGTGAGTCAAGTCGTGGACTTGTGCTCAAAAGTATTGATTGTTTATTCATGTGCAGGTGTTGCTTGAGTTCAAGATATGGCTGGTGACAGGATCCATTGAACTAGTCTTAGGGAGAAGATGAGGTTCAACAATCAAGTTTGGGAGGAATTGTGGTTGAGTTGATCGGGAGGTCGCGCAGCATGTTTGGATCAAGAACAATGCATATGAAGGTATCGTGGACGTCGTTGGAAGGTGTTTGCACGTGTGCAAGGAGTGCATGGACGTGGCAACATGGTTCGAAGGCGTGATGAAGAGATGTGGACGTAAAGAATTGGTAGGAAAGGTCCAACCGGCTAGATTATGGACTCAGGCTGCGGCTGAGTCGGTTATGGCGCAAATATGGAAAGATTTGAGTTGGTTATGATAGGATTTCGTGTGGGACACGAATTTGAATTTTTTTAGGAATGTGGGATACGTTCCTAAGGTGTTTGTAAGTCTTAAGATTGCTTCTATCTGCGTATAGAAGAGTCTTGAGCAGTTGTGGAAAGTTTCGATTCAGAAACTGAGTAGGATTAGAGTCCTAGTTTAAATTGGGTTGGCCTCCGAGCTGGTTATATAAGCAAGGGAGGCCAGAGCTCGTGAAAAGATGACCTTGGGCTGTTCCTATTATGTTTTGATCAATAGAATTCATAATTTAGAGGAGCTTTTGTGCCTTGTTCGTCCGACTTGTTTTTGTCAAGTCTTTCTCGTCGAGTTTCTGGACAGCACGATAGTGCTTTGGTGTTTTGATCATAACTCTAGTTTTACAGATCCAATCGATGTGATTCTTTTTGGGTTGTCTTCAAAACTTGATTATCTATCATCTTTGAAAATGTCACGGTAATTGGATTTGTAGTTACTGATATACACGAGTTTCTTTGCAGTGTTGCAGATTTGGTTTTTACTCGAGTAGAACAGATTGACCCTCGTTTGATCTTTCGATCGTAACTTGAGTTTTCTTGACGGATTTCCATGATTCTTGTTGTCGTGTCTTCGTGACTTGATTCTCTATAATATATACCACTTTTGTCACAGTTGAACACATTTAGATCAGTCACATACACGGTTTGTTTAACAGATCAATTTTCTGCCAAAGGGGTTTTTGTTGCTTCCGCTAAAAAGTTTAAATCTACCATTCACCCCCCTCTGGTAGCTTTTCACGTGCTCTTCGATCCTACACGGTGGCACTTAAAGCTTCAGGTCTTTTGAATTGTCATGCACCATGTCCACCTTAACCACAGCATAGGTAGATGTGTCGACCTGGATGCCATCAAGCATGATCTGACAGGGATACACTAGCCCTCTCCCGACCTCCATTGGAAAGCTTCCTCCGACCAATAGCATAAGGCTGCATGTTGTTGGCTAAGCCAAGTTATTTATCGTGCCCAGCTCAATTGAAGGTCCAGACGCTGGTGCCTGAAGATCCTCGTGTGGTCGTCCACCCCCAGCTGCTATAGAGGCTAAGCTGCTCCTACGCTCCTCATCACTTATCAACGCATCAAAGTTAGGGAATTCTATACATGAGGCCTCCAGTATAAGCTCCAAGTATCATAGAATCTCGCTTCTCAGCTGTCTTTTCAGCTCCTCCACGTCAACCTGTGGTGTCGAGGTCGTTTTCCACTTTTGATACACAGTTTTGTGTTCCGGAAAACCCTCCTTCCAGGTCAACTTACTGGAAACACCACGAACATGGCCTCGTTGCTCATTGGTTTGTAGGGCCTTGCTAAGGGCATCGTTTTCCCTCTCACCGTTCGAGTCTTCGCTGCTCTCCCTCAAGGCCCTCTGAGCGACATCCGCGGTGCTCTGGCTGTAGTACTTGACATTGCCTGACTCTGTCAGCTTAGAACGAGCACACATAAATGGTCTCAGCCGTCCAAGAAAATTGTCCTATGGATTCTGAAGACCTAGCTGGGCCAATACTAAGGGCATCGTTTTCCCTCTCACCGTTCGAGTCTTCGCTGCTCTCCCTCAAGGCCCTCTGAGCGACATCCGCGGTGCTCTGGCTGTAGTACTTGACATTGCCTGACTCTGTCAGCTTAGAACGAGCACACATAAATGGTCTCAGCCGTCCAAGAAAATTGTCCTATGGATTCTGAATACCTAGCTGGGCCAATCTTTTATCCTCTTGTTGCCACCTCATTTGTTTTGCGGCATAACCGGTGTTGCCGAGGTGGTGGTCAAGCTCGTTCCATGATCAGAACCACTTCATATACTACTGTTCATAGAAAAGTTCTCTGATTCGCACTTTTCAACAAATCTCGCCTAGTCTTCTTCTGACAAATCTTTATACTTATTGAAGGGGGTGTCTTGGTTCCTCCAAATCTTCACAAGATTACTCTTGTAGCTCCTCCAAGCATGAGAGATGATCTTCATAGCTACCTTCTTCCCCTTCCGCTTCAACTCTTCCGGATATTGAACATATGCTTGAATAGAGATTTCAAAGAGTTCATCCTTTTCATTTTTGGTCAACTCATCGAATCCCTGCAGGGTTAGCAACACCCTTTTCCGGGCAGCTAGACACAAACCCTAGACAATCTCGTATTCACTCCGTGTCCAGGGGTAAGACTTCGGCATTGACCTCACCAACACTCATAACGTATGTCGGCCACGACGTCTGCACCTTTTCTTTCGTTGACCAGAGGCAGGTTATGAATGTGATCCAACCCATGCATCCTCTTCATGAGTGTGATGACCCTGCTCATGCTGAGTCTGCTGCTGGGCCTCTTCATTCGGTTGGTGACTCTGCTGCTGTTGAGGAGTCTTGTTGAGCCTCTTCAATCTGCTGCTGATGCTCCGACTGAGACATCTTGAAATTCAATAAAATTCACTGAAATCCTATAAAAATTATCAAATTTCAGTCACATTTGCACAAATAGTCACATAAGGGAGCAAATATCTTTCAACTTAATTCAATGAGAACCTTTAGTTGTGTGGCATTTGCAAACAAGTTGGAACTAGGACTGACCAAGCTCTCTGACAGGTCAATCATGTGTGTGTTTATTGGGTATAAGTTGAATGCATGAGTATATAAGTTGTACGATCCAGTAAGCAAAAGAGTAATGGTGTCAAGAGATGTGAAGTATGACGAAAAGAGACGTTGGAACTAGAATTCACATTCAAATTCACACAAATAGTCACAAATAGTTAGGGCTTGATACCGAGGTCGGGGTCGAGGCGGAGTCGAGGTCAACGGTGAAAGCGCGACAATGACCAGAGCTTGAGGAAGAAGGACGGCGGTGGCACGTTCCGAGGGCAGGGACGAGGCGGCAGCATGCTCCGGGTACGAGGTTGCGTTGGTGCCGGCGCAGCGGTTTCTAGGGCGACAGTAGAGCGAGAGAGCGCAAGGTCGAAAATTTGCCAAGAATTTTGCTAAGTGTTAAGAGAAAGCGCGCGAGAGCTAAAATACCTAGGGCAACAATTAGAGATGATCGTATATAATTTGTCTCTCATTTACATGTATGAGAGACGGGCCTCATAAGGGCGCGTCTCGCATTTGCTTTGTGCAGGGCGCGTCTCGCATTTTGTTCATGCCTCCCTTTTGTTAACTTGAGCATAAAATAAAGATCATTATACATGTTCTTGCTGCCTAGATAACCAAAATAAACTCCTCCCCTTGGGGTTATAATAGTACATGCAGAAACTTACTGCAATAGAACATGTAACAGTTTTCCAAACACCCAAAAGACCTTTTTCCTAACAACAAGCATTAGCTTCCAAATAGTTCTTCCCTCTCAAATAGTTCATCAATTCAGACTCAATTATGATCTCCCAAATCGTAACAAGGTAGCATCATCTGCCCCTTGAGTGTTTATAACTTTTGGAGCTTCTTGCATCAAAGCCTTAGCTCCCAGTTGTATCATATATTGCATTTCTTGTGGAAACAAGCCTGCCCAATATATCATAAGAGAACAAGCAAAGAAAATAATGTCACAAGGGTGTTTAACTAGTTTATTTTCAAAACACACCCCATTCTAAGCTTCCATGTAGCCCAACTATCTTTTTTTGTTTTGTTTCATCTTGAAGTATTTTTTTGTGTCTGAACATAGAGAGTCAGCTGTTTACAGCCTACAACATGCAGTATCACATCATAGCAAGCAGCAAAAGAAAATGCAGTCCAAGACTTTCGTAGGCTGCACTAGACACCACCATTTCAGTTAAGCCTGCTAGAATTCAGTTAAATTCATAGCAGCAAGCAGATCCCCTCCCTGCACACAGTGATCCTCTCACTTAACTGCACAACCCGATGAAGCCAACACGCACAGTTAATGGTGCAGCCGTTGCCATTCGTGCGCAGAGTTACCATCGCGTGTAAAATTCGAAGAGATCCGACCTCTCCTTCTCCACACCATTATAACATGCACCTTCGCCTTCTCCGCACCATCACAGTCTTCCTCTTCCCTCTAGTCTTTGTCTCCCTCGCCGCATCGTAGCCCTAGTCTTTCTCAATGGCACCACAGAAGCGCTCCCGACCATGCTGTCCACTCGCCGGGCCTCCGTCCATGGCTCCAATCGCACCTCCGTCCCCGGCTCCAACTGCACCTCTGCCGTCTTCCTGGGCGGAAGAGAGAGAGAGTACCTCCTTTGGAAAGTCGCTTACCTGGAGGAGAGTTTGGTTGCCCTAAGGGTAGAGGACGACCTTAAACCGTTGCGCCGGTAGTTGGTGAAGGATGTATTTAACAGTACATCTGATGCCATGCAGCTTCTGGGTCTTGGCCCCCTGCCAGAATGTATTAGAATGGACACCATAGGTCACTATCTCTTCGGGTTAAGAGCAGTGGCCAGTAATTTTGATGCGATGCGGAAGACGGTCGGTGAGGTGCCTGGGGTGGAAGGCAGCAGGAAGTTGGTGGAGGCGATCATTGACAAGTGTGGGGTTCCTCTGCCACCGGAGGACTAGGCGATCATCTGTTGTTTTCTTCTGTTGTTTGCAAAAATATTATTGTTAATGAATGTTTGTTTGATGATGAATGTCATTTGTTCTCTTTTTGTTTGATGCTAAATGTGGTGGATGTAACCTGCTCATCTCCGATGAACAACTCGTGACACCCGGGCTTCCCACGGTGGCACGCGCTGGCGAGCCTTGCCACTAGGCATTCTACCGCTTAGAACTCGATGGTTCTCGCTGCTAGGGCATAAATCCTCACAGGGAATATGCTTCTGAGGTTGGTGACGGCCGGGAATGGCCGGAGGATAGCATGCGACGATGATAGCAGCAAAAGCAACTCCGGCGATGGCGCTACAGCTCGTGAGAGCTCTAAATCCACTACGGTTTGCTCTTACAGCATCAGTGGAACTATATGGGGGACGTGCCTAATATGGGTGCATCTTGCATTTTTTTAGATTGGAGACGACTTATATAGTGGCTCCATAATGCTCGTCTCCTTTGTTTGAGATATGAGACACTCTTATTTAGAGCTCGTCTCCCTTTTGCTCTGTTTAGGGCAGAACAAGTGCCAGATTCAGTAGTGTGTGCATGTGCGTCAGTTGAATATTTTTCTATGCACAGCAATATTTCTACATGTCATGAGTTTTCTTCAGATAATTAGTCCAGTCAAATCATTTCTCTAAGTGACCATGCTAAAGTAAATCTGCACATTATCATTGTACAATCCTCTTTTGAACAATAGCCTTGATGTTCTTATACTAATGTTGTCTTCTCTAGAGAGTGATGGAAGAACTTACTTTCCAATAAGGGGCATATGCATTTCGGCCTCTGTTTTCAGTGTCAACAATTAAGTTATCATAATTTTTTAACTTTGCACATTGTCCTGGTTTTCACCCAACTTATTGCACCGTTGCCTCAATTTTATTGAAACGAATTAAAATTTCTCTATTGAAGTAGGAACAATTGTACAGCGACTTGGTGAAAATTGAGGCATTGGTGTAAAATTGAATGAATGTATGTAAATTCATAATTAAGGTACAGAGTAGGATTGCTCATGCATATATCACACAAATATCCAATGAAAGTAAAATATTCACTCAATTGACCATATTTTCACATATTGAGCATATTTCACACAGGCATTTTGCTACTTTCCGTTGCGGTCTTGGTTTTTTGAAATTCTTGACTTTTTCATGGTGGCCATTGTGCAAGTAAGGAGCTTTGTTGGCCGATGGTATTCTTGGCTTTGATCATTAAGGTGACGAAAGGAGGAATTCTCATCAAATTGATCAAACTCTTTTATTTATCGTGTCCGGAACATAGAACACTTGAGCAACGTGTTAGCATTCTGCTAACACGAAAGGCTCGACATATATCCTTGACGGTTAAGATCAATGCTAATGAACCCGTACTTGTCTTATACAACACCCTTGATTCCATCAACCCAGTTCCAATGGAAAAGAGGAATCTTGAATCCGTCGAGTTCCCAGATCTCTTGTATATGACTATAGTACATGTTTTTGTCTTTGCCCGTAGCATCATAAGCATCAACACGTGCACCACTATTCTGATATGTTCTTTTCTTATATTTTTGTACAGTATAGAACGTGTATCCATTTATGTAGTACCCTTGATATGTCATAACGGTGAATATAGGACCATGAGCCAACTTTTTTAGGTATTCACTTGTTTGAGTATCCGATGAGTGAGAAATCCGATCCCGGAGCCAGCCAATAAATTTATCATGTGTTCATTTGCTAACAATGATTCACTGCGGCCAGGATTGTCTCTAAGCAGCACCTACTTGTGCTCATCAAAGTACTCGGACACAATGGACATCTATTGCAACACGTGGAAATGAGCGCAGAAGAAAAATGTGGATCTGGAGTTATAGCCTTCATCCCAATGGTCCCTTTTCCTGTGAGCCTCTCCTCATGACAAGACTTGGGAACACCAATAGGGTTACTAGGGTCAGCGTAGCTTAGAACCCACTCCACGGCTTCCTCTGTACTTTATCCTTGTACCATGCTGCCCTCAGGGCAAGGTCAATTTCTAATGAAGGACTTCAGTATGCCGTTGAATTTCTCGTACACATACATCTGGTGAAGAAACACAGGGCCAAGTAGCTTTATCTCCTTAATAAGATGAGTTGTGAAATGGACGTTGATGTCGAAAAAGGCAGGTGGAAAGTACATCTCAAGGAAGCATAAAGTTTCATAGTGCCTTTTTTTCCAATGACTTGAGAGCTGCTTCACTTAGTACTTTTTGATTAATTGCATTGAAGAAAAAGCAAAAGTTCATTATAGCCTCTCGAAATTGACTGGTAGGATATTCCAAATTCCAACAGAAATCATCTGCGTAAACAATACATGGTAATCATGAGACTTCACACCGGGAGCTACTTTTAGATCTAGAAATGAAATAAGCCTTGAGATGTTTGTCCAGTAGCCGGATGGTACTTTCACATTTTTAAAGAATCCACAAAACTCTTTCTTCTCATATTTTGAAATGGTGATGCATGATGTGGGTAGTTCCATTCCTTTTACCGAGTCATCGAGCCACAACTCAGGCCTAATTCCCATTTTATTTATATCACCTCATGCATGTCCATGGTCCATAGTTTTCCCATCCTTGTTAAGCAATGTCCTGAGTAGGCTCTCGCACACATTCTTCTCAACATGCATCACATCAATCAAATGACGGACGTCTAAATCTTTACAACACGGTAGCTCCCAAAAAAACGATTGCTTCTTCCACATGTCATCTTCGCCAGTATTTTTGCTAGTTAATTTATGCTTACCGAGGACAACATGGATATCCTTGACCACTTCATAGACTTCATGACCTGTGAGATGGGTTGGAGGACACCTCTTCTCAGTGTTACCATTGAAATTATCCTTCATAATCCGGAATGGGTGCTTCATTGGAATGTAGTGTCGATGTCCCATGTACATTATTTTTCGTGACTCGCTCAAATACTATGGGTCTGTTTCTCTGAAACAATGTGGACATACACAACCTACTTTATTACTCTGTCCGGACAAGTTACGTGCCGCTGGAGAATCACTAACAGTCACAAATAAACTGGCTTTGAGACCAAAGTACCGACGCTTGTGCTCATCCTAGACCTGCACTCCGTTGTTGTACCACAACTCCTTCAGATCTTCAACTAGAGGCCTGAAATAAGTGTCGATGTCATTCCCAGGTTGTTGTGGCCCCATTATCAGTCCTGACATCATAATATATTTCTGTTTGTTGCACAACCAAGGAGGAAGGTTCAAAATCATTAGCAAAATTGGCCATGTGATATGTGTGCTACTGTTCAAAAAGGTATTCATGCCATCGGTGACTATTGTGATCCTAATATTCCTCGGATCAATGGCAAATTGAGAATTTCGTGAATCAATGTTTCACCACTGTGTGGCATCAGCAGGATGTCTTATCATTCCAGCATCCAGCTTATGTTTCTCTTTGTGCCCTCGTAACAATTCTGACTCCTTGTTTGCAAACCAACGCTTCGAACAAGGAATGATAGGAAAGTACCAAAACACCTTTTTAGGCCGCTTTTTCTTCTGTTTCGGTTGCAGTTCTCGTTGTCACCGTCATCTTTCCTATGATTGCATCGGTCGAGTCCACAAATAGGGCATTTTTCGAGGTTTTTGTACTCAGGCCCACGATATAGAATGCAATCATTCTTGCACGCCTAGATTTTCTCCACCTCCAAACCCAGTGGACAGATTATATGTTGTGCCTCATAAACTGTCTTAGAGACCGCGTTTCCTTGGGGTAACATGTCCTTAAGGAGCGTCAACAATTCCTTAAAACTACAATCACTCCATTTGTTGCTCGCCTTCTACTGGAAAAAGTTTCACCATCGCAAACAGTCTCGTGTACTGAGCCGCAAAACCATGATACAATGGCTTCTTTGAGTCTTCGATCATCTTCTCGTACTTTGCAATTCACAATTACTATACTGATCATCGCCGTCATGTCTCTTGACATTGCATACCATCTCTTCTATGTTATGCACCTGAAACTCAATGTCATCATCGGTGAACCCTAATATATCTAGCTCGTTCACATCGTCGTCGTGATCTTCTTCGATACTGGTAGGAACCTCCCTCTCCAGATATGAATCTCTCATCTCTGCTTCATTAAGTCCCTCCTCCCCATGTTTGTTCCAACATCGATAATCCATCATCATGCGTGATCAAATGTGACCTCAACACATCATTTGTGCGATATCTCTTCTCATTCTTGCAATGTTTGCAAGGACAACAAATATTCCCTCTAATGTTATTCAACATGTCTTTCTTTGCGAAATCGATAAATGCATCTACCCCTTTGATATACTCATTGCAAAGGCGCGGCCCATACATCCAACTTCAATCCGACGACATCTACGTACAGAAAAGAAGAGCTCAATCAATGAAATCTGAAGCCACTGATAGTCAAGATCTAAATTGGTAAAAAATAGTAAGGAGCGGGAGAGGAGGAGAGGACTAACCCTTTGTTTTATGGGCCACTAAATCACCACAAGATTTTTAGAAGGGAACTGTAACACCCAAAAATCCTGTTAAGAGGGGAATTTAAAAACTTTTGGACGTGTTGCATGTGTAGCAAAAATTCGAATTCAAACTAGAATTCAATTTAAACTCAAAACAGAAAAGAAATAGAAAAAATAAAAAGGAAAACAGAAAAAAAAACCGGCCAGTGGGCTGAAACCCACCAGCCGGCCCACCCTGCTCCGTGCCAGCCCGAGGCCGCGCGCGCCCCCTTCCTCCCATTGACAGGCGGGGCCCGCCAGCTTTTCTTCTTCCTCGCGCCCGCGCCGCGATCGACCGGACTCTCTCACCCGAATCAAAACCGATCGGGAATTCTCGCGTATCCCAGCCGATTTCCGAACCCCGAAGACTCCAGCTCGATCTAAACCAACCCGCCACCCTCCCCCGTCTATAAAAACCCCGACCTTGTCCTGTTTTTCCCACGCGATCCGCCGTTTTTACTCCGGTGAGAACTCGAGCCCCTCCGGCGAATTCTAGCTGATCTACGCTCAGAAATTCCGATCTAACTCGCTGGTCTTGATCCACCGCCTCCGGGGAACCTCGCAGGTGCAGAAAACTCGGTGGTTTGCGGTTCAAACACAGCGCCGACGAGCCTCGCCGTGAATTCACCTCGGACCTCGCCGCCGACCGCCTTCCAGGACCTCCGAGCTCAAGAAAACCCCCGAGGTGAGATCCCCGACCTCCCCTCCACCGATCTATGCCATAAAATCACAGTTTTAGGAAGAATTGACGAAGATCCGAAACTCTCCAGCGAGATCGCCGCCTCCCGCCGCCGTGCGCCGCCGGCAGCGCCGCCCGCGCTCGATCAGAGCGACGTGGCCGCTTGTGCGCCGTTTATTTTAAATCGCACGGTAGAGTTTAAATCCCCGCGTACCGGTTCGACGTTATAATCTCAGCCGTCTGTTTTAAATCGGACGGTCCACGTCAGCTCCGCGTTATAAAGACTGGAATTCTTACGTGCTACCCCCTGGGGTTCTCGGGAAATAAGAGCTAGCACCAGAAACTTCTGATCTAGCCCCTGGAACTTCAGAAAATCATGTAAATTCATTTAAAAATCAGTTTTAGCCCCTGGACTTAATAAAAATTAGGAAAACTCCTCTGTTATGTGTAGCTAGACCCCTGAAAATTGTTAAAATAATATTATAGACCCTGTAGTGGGGTGAGTTTACCTTTTTAACCCTGTTTGATATTAAATTTAGGAAATTGAATATGTGGCTAGTATTTAAAATTTAAAAAGTGGGACAAACATATTGTCAAATTTAAATTAAAAACTTTCTCAGTACTTAGAAAACTTTGGAGTGAGATAAAAATAGATTTTTGGCTGAAATGAATCTGTTTAATTTATTAGTCATAGGGACACATTTTTAAGTGAAGAATAGTTCTAAAAGTTAGGAAAATAAATGTAAAATAGTTTACATCAGAGGAAAAGGTTAAAAAATAGGTTATTAAATATTTTAGATCAGAACCTATTCTGTTTAGATGATGTGTCTTGTTATTTTCATAATAAAGTTCACATTTAGGCATAGGAAATAAATCTGAAAATATAGCAACTAGTAAATGATAAATGGAGTTTCTAAAATCCAAAGAAATCAGTTTAGGGTTGGTAGAAATTATGAAGACACATATGGAGTAGGAAAATACCTTTCATGCATACTGGGTAGCTAAAAGGTGTAGAAATTGAATATAAGGAATTTACTTAAATTGGAAACTCATATATAAAGTATGCAAGCATAAATGTGAATACAAAAGTAGGAATCATATACACATGATTAAAAGTGCATGTAAGCCAAAGGTCAACACACATAGAGTAAACACAACACATAGAAGTTGTGAATGGCTTTGTTACATGTGAATGTGTGGTTTGTATGAAGTGGAAGTGTGAACTATGTCTTATGGATTGTTGTTTTTCTTTTGCTATGTGTGATGGTATGATGTAGAACCTGCTCAAGAGCATGTTATTCCTTTTCAAGATCAGGACTACCCATTTCAAGAGCAGCAGGAAGGAGGCAAGTGTCCTTGACCACTTTGATCCTATGCTAGGATGTGTAGCTAGAATTATTTGCATTGTCAATTTAAATATGGAACCCATGTTAGGAAGTTTCCCTAGAATTGCATTACCTTGTTTCCTTGTAGCTTGGGTTGGGATTTATTTTATCATGTCATTTATATTATGCATATGCTTAGCCATGCTTAGAATGGGATATTTGGGAATATGAGATTATCAGTTTATTTTATCATACTCTTGAATGAGATATTGAGAGTTATGTAGAGGTAGGGATCAAGGCAAGTTGGATGTTTTGGTTGTGTGCTGGGTGCACGAGACTTGGGTTTGTGTTTAGTACTTGCCTGGATCCTAAGGACCGGTTCATGGAGCATGTAACCTGGCTTTACCGTGCCAACCACATGCTGAGATGGGGCAGCTTGGCCAATTAATTAGGTGTATCCCCGGCGTAGTATGGGTGTGTTGGATGGTGCGGGGAATAGGTGTCAGCTGGACTACCATATGAACCGCAAGGCTCAAGAGGGGGCCACTGCAGCGGGGTTGGAGCCTCTTGTATGCTGTTAGGGGTGAAACCTCAGTGGGCTTGTAATAAATGATGATTCATTATTTGTCATCACATGTATGAGAAAATGATCCTGGCATACATGTGATATTCACTAGGTTGTTCTTCGGAAAAACCGGGTGTGACAGAAGTGGTATCAGAGCCAAGGTTGCCCGTAGGAACGTGGACCTAGGTAGAAATGGACGTATTTAAGGGCCCTATTTTCTTAAAAACTATTTTTACAAGATGTGTGTTGAAAAGTGTTATTTAATGAGTCACTTTCTTCATCTTGCCCCAATTTTCATTCAAAATAGGATTTTTGTTTAAAAAGTTTATCTAACCTAAGTTTAAATGCTTTTTGTTTTTAGATGGTTCGCATGATTCGCACCGCTCCAAGTCCACAGGAGGGAGAGTTCCCGTAGTTGCCCTTGCCGAAAGAGAGGAGAGTTGTCCGGTGACGTACCTTTCCTACGGATTGGCAGTAGGAGGCTTGTTGCGCCGTCTTCGACGTATGCTCGAAGCCGCCGGCAATACGGGCAAGCTAATCATACACTATAGCTCCACCAGGACCATCCGGGAGAAGCGGGAAGAATGGAGTTCAGAAATGAGGATTATCCATGAAAATCAGCTGCTCAAGATCCACCGCTCTCCAGCTTGTCGAGCAACACAGGTCGATGCGGAGAAGGATGTCACCTTGGAGGCCATCACCTGCCACAGTCACATCTATCGTCGCCACCTGGACAGGACTGAGTACATGTATGTCCTCCAGCGTGAGAGTGGTACAACAGAGTATAAGTACCCGCCAGTGCAGCAAGGGACTTCCCATGAGCACATGGACTTGTGCTTGGAGGATGCTGCTATGCTCAGCACTCGACTGCAGGAGTGTCAGCAAGAACTTCAGGATGTTCGGGACACCCTGAAGGAAACGCAGGCGTTGCTGCGAGCCTGCTTAAGGGCGAGAGAAAGAGGAGATGGGAATGAACTGTGTGTCACCGTGAATGATACATGGACTCCTGACTCCCCAGGTCGCCGGGCGATTAGGCGTCGTCGCACTTCTCCACCAGCAGCTTCCCCACCCAAAGCAGAGTCAGAAGGCAGCCGCAATGATGAGGAAGACCCCGAGGAGCCAGCTCAGTGAATACGAGTAGTGTAGAGTCCTTCCCTTAGTTTAGCAGAGTGTCGAGTAGTCGAGTCGTTATCTTAGTTAATGGTGTGTTAATGATTGGTGTGTGACGTGAGTTGTGGAAGCCATGAGCAATTGTCCACAGCCTCGTCTCCAGATTGTTTTGCTTTGGTGTGTGAACCCACATGAAATAATATTGTACTTATTTTTGTGTGAGATATGAACCCTCAGAAAAGTATAACAAAGCCTCAACACTTCAAAGTACAAACAAGTGAAAGTAGTAAGATGATACATAATGCTTTAAATTAACATTGGTTGATCATGCCAGATGGCCGGAAGAGGAAAAGGACGTGCTGCCAACCCCGCCAACAACAACGATGAGGCCTCCAACCCTCATCTTTCTGGAGGCCAGGACAGGGGCGGTCGCCGTGAAGGAGTTGATCCCCTCCACCAAATGCTGGAGAATCAAAATCAGCTCATCCAGAACTTGACTCAAGTGGTGGCCATCTTGCATCAAGTTCCACCTCCACAAGCTGCACCGCGCCAACCAAGGTTGAGTGAGTTTCTAGGAACTCAACCTCCAAAGTTTGCAAGTGCTGCTGAACCTCTGGAGGCAGATGATTGGCTTAAGACCATTGAGAGCAAGATGAGGATCATACAGTGCCAAGGGTACGAGAGGGTGCTGTTTGCCTCTCATCAATTGCATGGACCTGCTGCTGATTGGTGGACCGCCAACGTGGCCGCCCATCATGACCCTGAGAACATCACTTGGGAAGAGTTCAAGCGTAGCTTCCGCAACCATTACATCCCAAGAGGTGAACTCAAAAACAAGAGGAAGGAGTTCTTGGAACTGCAGCAGGGAAACATGACGGTGAGGGAATACCTCACTAAATTTACTCAACTATCTCGTTATGCCCCACGAGACATAGAGACTGATGAGCAGAAACAAGATTGTTTCGTGGAAGGACTTACCGCAGAAATGCAGTGTGCAATGTCCTCAAATGAGTATGAAAGCTTCCAAAAGATGGTGGACAGAGTGTTTGTGGTAGAAAGGAAGCTGAAGGCCTTGGAAAATGAGAATAAGAGGAAGGCCGGGTGGTCACATCAAGCCTCAGGGAGCAACACCCGCCCACGTCTGATGCAGCAACCTGCAGGGCAGACGAACCGTGCTGCGGTACCATACTCAGCACCAAGAGGGTACAACCCGAACTACAGGCCTCCGACAGTACCAGCACAGCCGCAACGTCAGTTTGTACAGCAGCCTCGCCCCGCATATCCACCTCGACCAGCAGTGCAAGGACCTCCAAACCAACCCCAAGACAACAAAGGCCAGGCACCTAAGGTTGGGGTGCAATGTTTTAGCTGTGGTGAAGTGGGGCACTACGCCCATAAGTGCCCAAAGAAGAAGCCCACACAGCCACAACAGCAGAATGTAATGAGGGGACGGGTGAACCACGTCACTATGGAGGAAGCACAAGAGGCACCCGACGTGGTAGTTGGTAAGTTTCCTGCCAATTTACACATTGCAACCCTGCTGTTTGATTCTGGTGCTACCCACTCGTTCATTTCTCAAGGGTTTGTTAAGAAGCATGACCTAGCAACAACACAAATGAACCATATGCTAGCCGTAAACTCTCCAGGTGGAGAAATAAGGACAAGACAAGTGTGTCCCAAAGTGAACCTAGACATTAATGGGGTGGTATTTACTGCTAACCTCATAGTGATAGATTCACAAGGGATAGATATTATTTTGGGTATGGATTGGTTGACCAAACATAAAGGAATCATCCATTGTTCGACCAGAATGGTGGAACTAACTCACCCTAGTGGCACAAGAGTTAAGTTTATAACAATACAAGAGCCTAGGAGGGACATTAAATTAAATCAAGTTGAGGTGAAAGTGGAGGAGATCAGGACCATCAGGGAATATCCAGATGTTTTTCCGGAGGAGTTGCCAGGTATGCCTCCAGATCGTGAAGTGGAATTCGCGATTGAGCTAGTGCTTGGGACAGCCCCAATATACAAGAGACCTTATCGGATGGATTCCAAGCAGCTGGGAGAACTCAAGGATCATTTGAGAGAATTGTCGGAGAAAGGGTATATTCGTCCTAGTTCCTCACCTTGGGGAGCTCCGGTCATATTTGTGCCCAAGAAGGACGGAACCCAAAGGTTGTGCGTGGATTACCGTGCCTTGAATGAGGTAACCATCAAGAACAAGTACCCATTACCCCGCATTGAAGACTTGTTTGATCAGTTGAGGGGAGCTTGTGTGTTCTCGAAAATTGATCTCAGGTCAGGATACCACCAACTCAAGATAAGGCAATCTCATATTCCCAAGACAGCTTTCGTATCTCGGTACGGACTGTATGAATACACTGTCATGCCTTTCGGGCTAACTAATGCCCCGGCGTACTTCATGTATCTCATGAACAAGGTATTCATGGAATATCTGGACAAATTTGTGGTGGTTTTCATAAATGACATTCTCGTCTTCTCTAAAGATGAAGAAGAACATGAGAAACATCTAAGGTTGGTGTTGCAAAGGCTAAGAGAACACCAACTATATGCCAAGTTGAGCAAGTGTGAGTTTTGGCTGAAGAGAGTTCCCTTCTTAGGACATATAATCTCGGAGGGAGGAATCTCCGTGGATCCTGCCAAAATCGAGGATATACAAAAGTGGAAGACCCCTGAAAATGTCGGGGAAGTTCGAAGCTTCTTGGGATTGGCTGGATACTATCAACGGTTTATTGAGGGATTCTCTAAGATCTCGAGACCCCTCACCAAACTGTTGGAGAAGGAAATCACATTCACATGGACGCCACAGTGTGAGACGAGTTTTCAGCAGTTAAAGGAGAGATTGACAACAGCCCCAGTGCTGGTTATGCCAGATATGCAAAAGAACATTACAGTGTACTGCGATGCCTCTGGAAATGGGTTGGGATGTGTTCTCATGCAAGAAGGGCATGTCGTGGCTTATGCATCTCGGCAGCTCCGGAAGCATGAGAAGAACTATCCTACACATGACCTAGAACTAGCCGCAGTGGTACACGCGTTGAAAATTTGGCGACACTATTTGATGGGGAAGAGGACAGAGATATATACGGATCATAAGAGTTTGAAGTACATTTTCACACAGCCAGATCTCAACCTCAGACAAAGGAGATGGTTAGAGCTAATCAATGACTTTGATGTGGGCATCAACTATCATCCTAGGAAAGCAAACGTCGTGGCAGATGCTTTAAGTCGGAAGGTGTAGGTCAATAAGTTGAGCTTGAAGGACATGCCTGCAGAGTTGGAGGACGAGATTATAAGACTCAATCTATGCCTGGTAAATAGTGGTGAAGCCATCGCCATGGAAGTGGACTCCACACTAGAGCGAGACATACGCGAGGGTCAAAAGAATGACGAGAAGATACAAGAGATCAGACAACTCATCAAGGAAAATAAAGCTCCTGGTTTCAGAGAGGATGAACAAGGTACGGTGTGGCACAGGAAAAGGATCTGTGTGCCTGAAGTAAAGGAGATCCGTGAATTGATTTTGAAGGAGGCTCATGATTCCGACTATTCCGTTCATCTTGGGAGTACGAAGATGTACCAGGACCTTAAGAGCAGGTATTGGTGGTATGGCATGAAGCGAGATGTCGCGGAACATGTTGCCCTATGTGACACATGTCAGTTGGTGAAAGCAGAACATCAATGACCCGCGGGATTATTGCAACCACTCAAAGTGCCTGAATGGAAATGGGAAGAAATCGGTATGGATTTCATAGTGGGATTGCCTAGGACCCAATCAGGATATGATTCAATATGGGTCATCATTGACAGGCTAACCAAGGTAGCTCATTTCATCCCCGTGAAAGAAAGCTACAGCGGGTCCAAATTGGCAGAGTTGTACATGTCAAGGATCGTGTGTTACCATGGAGTGCCAAATAAGATTGTGTCGGATCGAGGGACACAGTTCACCTCAAGGTTCTGGCAAAAATTGTATGAAACCATGGGAACCCATCTGAATTTCAGCTCTGCCTATCATCCCCAAACTGACGGGCAGACGGAAAGAACCAATCAGATCCCCGAAGATATGCTGAGGGCGTGTGCACTCAAAAACAATCGGAGTTGGGACAAGAACTTACCGTATGCGGAATTCTCCTATAACAACAGCTATCAAGCTAGTATGAAGATGTCACCTTTCGAAGCTTTGTACGGGAGGAAGTGCAGAACTCCATTATTTTGGAACCAAACAGGGGAAAGTAAAGTGTTTGGTCCCGAAGTACTACAAGAAGCCGAGGCGAAGGTGAGAGAAATTCGCAACAACTTGAGGATAGCACAGACACGCCAAAAGAGCTATGCCGATGTACAAAGAAGAGAGCTCATTTTCAACGTGGGAGACTATGTCTATCTCAAGGTGTCCCCTATCCGAGGACTTCGTCGGTTCAAGGTGAAAGGGAAGTTGTCACCTCGATACATCAAACCCTTTCAAGTTCTGGAGAGGAAAGGCGAAGTGGCATATCAACTAGAATTATTGGCTCGCCTATCGAATGTGCACGATGTATTCCATGTGTCACAACTCAAGAAATGTCTGAGAACGCCTGAAGAGGTGTTACCCATGAGTGAAGTGGACGTAGCTGAGGATTTGTCTTATGCCGAGCAACCATCCAAGATTTTGGAGACAATGGAACGCCTCACCAGAAATAAAAGAATCCGGATGTGCAAGGTGCAGTGGAAGCATCACTCAGAAGAGGAAGCCACCTGGGAGCGAGAAGATGAGCTTAAGGCACAATTTCCGGAATTGTTTTCTTAGAACCACCAATCTCGAGGACGAGATTTCTTTTAAGGGGGGTAGAGCTGTAACACCCCAAAATCCTGTTAAGAGGGGAATTTAAAAATTTTTGGACGTGTTGCATGTGTAGCAAAAATTCAAATTCAAACTGGAATTCAATTTAAACTCAAAACAGAAAAGAAATAGAAAAAAGAAAAAGGAAAACAGAAAAAAAAACCGGCCAGTGGGCCGAAACCCACCAGCCGGCCCACCCTGCTCCGCGCCAGCCCGAGGCCTCGCACGCCCCCTTCCTCCCACTGACAGGCGGGGCCCGCCAGCTTTTCTTCTTCCTCGCGCTCGCGCCGCGATCGGCCGGACTCTCTCACCCGAATCAAAACCGATCGGGAATTCCCGCGTATCCCAGCCGATTTCCGGACCCCGAAGACTCCAGCTCGATCTAAACCAACCCGCCGCCCTCCCCCGTCTATAAAAACCCTGGCCTTGTCCTCTTTTTCCCACGCGATCCGCCGTTTTTACTCCGGTGAGAACCCGAGCCCCTCCGGCGAATTCTGGCCGATCTACGCTCGGAAATTACGATCTAACTCGCTGGTCTTGATCCACCACCTCCGGGGAACCTCGCAGGTGCAGAAAACTCGGTGGTTTGCGGTTCAAACACAGCGCCGACGAGCCTCGCCGTGAATTCACCTCGGACCTCGCCGCCGACCGCCTTCCAGAACCTCCGAGCTCAAGAAAACCCCCGAGGTGAGATCCCCGACCTCCCCTCCACCGATCTATGCCATAAAACCACAGTTTTAGGAAGAATTGACGAAGATCCGAAACTCTCCGGCGAGATCGCCGCCTCCCGCCACCGTGCGCCGCCGGCAGCGCCGCCCGCGCTCGATCAGAGCGACGTGACCACTTGTGCGCCGTTTATTTTAAATCGCACGGTAGAGTTTAAATCCCCGCGTACCGGTTCGGCGTTATAATCTCAGCCGTCTGTTTTAAATCGGACGGTCCACGTCAGCCCCGCGTTATAAAGACTGGAATTCTTACGTGCTACCCCCTGGGGTTCTCGGGAAATAAGAGCTAGCCCCAGAAACTTCTGATCTAGCCCCTGGAACTTCAGAAAATCATGTAAATTCATTTAAAAATCAGTTTTAGCCCCTGGACTTAATAAAAATTAGGAAAAACTCCTCTGTTATGTGTAGCTAGACCCCTGAAAATTGTTAAAATAATATTATAGACCCTGTAGTGGGGTGAGTTTACCTTTTTAACCCTGTTTGATATTAAATATAGGAAATTGAATATGTGGCTAGTATTTAAAATTTAAAAAGTGGGACAAACATATTGTCAAATTTAAATTAAAAACTTTCTCAGTACTTAGAAAACTTTGGAGTGAGATAAAAATAGATTTTTGGCTGAAATGAATCTGTTTAATTTATTAGTCATAGGGACACATTTTTAAGTGAAGAATAGTTCTAAAAGTTAGGAAAATAAATGTAAAATAGTTTACATCAGAGGAAAAGGTTAAAAAATAGGTTATTAAATATTTTAGATCAGAACCTATTCTGTTTAGATGATGTGTCTTGTTATTTTCATAATAAAGTTCACATTTAGGCATAGGAAATAAATCTGAAAATATAGCAACTAGTAAATGATAAATGGAGTTTCTAAAATCCAAAGAAATCAGTTTAGGGTTGGTAGAAATTATGAAGACACATATGGAGTAGGAAAATACCTTTCATGCATACTGGGTAGCTAAAAGGTGTAGAAATTAAATATAAGGAATATATTTAAATTGGAAACTCATATATAAAGTACGCAAGCATAAATGTGAATACAAAAGTAGGAATCATATACACATGATTAAAAGTGCATGTAAGCCAAAGGTCAACACACATAGAGTAAACACAACACATAGAAGTTGTGAATGGCTTTGTTACATGTGAATGTGTGGTTTGTATGAAGTGGAAGTGTGAACTATGTCTTATGGATTGTTGTTTTTCTTTTGCTATGTGTGATGGTATGATGTAGAACCTGCTCAAGAGCAAGTTATTCCTTTTCAAGATCAGGACTACCCATTTCAAGAGCAGCAGAAAGGAGGCAAGTGTCCTTGACCACTTTGATCCTATGCTAGGATGTGTAGCTAGAATTATTTGCATTGTCAATTTAAATATGGAACCCATGTTAGGAAGTTTCCCTAGAATTGCATTACCTTGTTTCCTTGTAGCTTGGGTTGGGATTTATTTTATCATGTCATTTATTATTATGCATATGCTTAGCCATGCTTAGAATGGGATATTTGGGGATATGAGATTATCAGTTTATTTTATCATACTCTTGAATGAGATATTGAGAGTTATGTAGAGGTAGGGATCAAGGCAAGTTGGATGTTTTGGTTGTCTGCTGGGTGCACGAGACTTGGGTTTGTGTTTAGTACTTGCCTGGATCCTAAGGACCGGTTCATGGAGCATGTAACCTGGCTTTACCGTGCCAACCACATGCTGAGATGGGGCAGCTTGGCCAATTAATTAGGTGTATCCCCGGCGTAGTATAGGTGTGTTGGATGGTGCGGGGAATAGGTGTCAGCTGGACTACCATATGAACCACAGGGCTCAAGAGGGGGCCACTGCAGCGGGGTTGGAGCCTCTTGTATGCTGTTAGGGGTGAAACCTCAGTGGGCCCACGCTCGTCGGGAATCCCTTTTTAAAGGCTTCGTAGTGATCTCCTGGCTACACACCTGGGAAGTGTGAATGTGGTTCGTGGCCACTGGCATAATGGAGGTTCTTTTAGTCCACCTGGCAACGAGGGATGAAATCACTACATGTGGGTATAGTGGTGCAAACTCTGCAGAGTCAAAACTGTCATGACAGCCGTGCTCATGGTCAAGAGCGGCTTGGACTTATTCATGATTAGAGGAGTGATGGTTTTGGAAGTTGAGAATGTTAAGCGGGGAGCTTAACATTGGAAATGATGTTATGGTTATTTGATTATGATGATGGGATGGGAGATTGGGACCATTTCACCTGTGTAGTAATGTAGGTGCTTAATAAGTTAAGGTGATAGGTATTAATTGCGTAGTGCTTTAACCATGAATTCAACATCCCCTTGTTCTAGCCATGCATGACATAACTTTTCCACACTTGCTGAGTACCATCGGTACTCAACCTTGCATATTTTGTTGGTTTATATTGCTGCTCAGGTCAAGATAATGAGGTGGTGTATAATGACCAAGACTTTGGACCCGAAGAAGGTTTCTAGGTTCATGGAGACCCCCGGGCAACGCCTGTGATGGAGTCCACGAGAATAATTATTCCGCTGCTAGTTTATTTAATTGTGATGAACTTATTATTGTCCATCAAGACATTTGCTATGTAAGACTTATTTATATTCGACACCTGGCTTGTAATAAATGATACTTCACTATTTGTCATCACATGTATGAGAAAATGATCCTGGCATACATGTGATATTCACTTGGTTGTTCTTCGGAAAAACCAGGTGTGACAGGAACCTCCAAAAAGGGAAAGAAACTATTAGAACAGGGCAAGAACGGGGCAGATTTAGCCTCCACTGTTCTGCCATGGCTGAAAGCTCGTATAAGGGAATAAAAATTGAGACGATCCTTTGTAACGCGCATCTCTCTATAATGGGAATGGGAGACGCGCCTGCTTCCATGATAAAAGGAGATGAGCTGATAGAAAGGCTTGTCTCCCTTTCTTACATAATAGGAGACACACTGTAAGAACACGCTTCTCCCTTCTGTCACAGAGGCGGGTGCGTCTCGGATATTAACTTAATAGAGATGCGCCTTAAAATAGGTCAGCTCCTTTTATCCTCAACCGAGCCAGTTCTGATCCTCGCTTATGCGGACGCGTCTTGTTTTTCTAGATCGAAGACGGTCACCTTTGCGCTCGTCTCCGATCTTGGTCTCCGATTTGAGGTTCTTACATAGTGACCGCCTCCAGCTCCGATTATGTTGGCGGATGTCCTCGCTGCTACGACGAGTTCGTACGACGAGCAGACCGAGCTACTACGCACGCTCGTGCAGAATATGTCCCATCAAGGGGGCGTCAAGATGGAGGTCATTGCCAGCCTCCAAATAGCTGATACTCAGATTTCTTGGCGACGCATCCACCGGTCTTCACGGAGTCCAATGAACCCCTTGAGGCGGACAATTGGCTACGCACTACCGAGGTGAAGTTCAGACTGCAACAATGCTTCGAACACCAGAAGGCGCTGTACGCAGCACAACAGCTTCAAGGATCTGCCGGTGCATGGTGGGTGAACCACATCAAGTCACTACTGGCGGGTTATGCCCTAACGTGGGCAGAATTCCGGGAGGCGTTTTGCGCCTACCACATACGTCCCGGTATCATGAAGAGGAAGCTCCAGGAATTTATGGAGCTGAAACAAGGAGGGAGGAGTGCTCATGAGTAGTCCCGAGCCTTCAACAATCTGGCGCAGTATGTGTCAGAATATATCAAAACGGTGTACAAGAAGCGCGAGAGCATCTACCGGGGTCTTAACCCCAAAATGAAGGACAAACTTGCACAGTTCAATTGAGGCACCTTCAATGATATGGTCAACACGCCATTGTGCAAGAGGACGCTTCCCGTAAATTGACCAAGGAGAAGCGGAAAAGGAGTGCCCCACAGGGCAGCGGGGGAGGCAATGCCCAAAGTATGGCATTTCACTCACCATCCAGTCAGAGGTGGCAACCACCAGCGCGGCAGCCGATGATCCGTGGTCGGCAATTCAACGCGGCCAGCTTTCCACCACCTCCACCACAACAGCAACGGTGGTTTCCGCGTGCACTTCCATCCCAGCAGCGTGCACCCGGATTCTATCCCCAAATCAGCGGGGGACCGACAAACTACACGTGCTTCACATGTGGCCGGGCCGGTCATTTATCAAGGGAGTGCCCAGAGAAGCAGCATGGCAGCAGGCAGGCGATGCACCAAGGTACAAATCAGCCCTGGGGTCAACACAAGAAGCCAGCCCCGAAACCCGGCAACATCCTCCATCTTGCTATTGAGGATGTGCCGGAAGGCGAACCTATACTCGCGGGTACGTTCATTCTCCACAACCACTCCTCTTTGATATTATTTGATTCTGGTGCTACACATAATTTCATAAGCAAATCTTATATTAGCAAGTATCAAATACCAGTGCTACCTACAAAAAGTTCATACTTGATTTTCTCACCAGGAGGAAACATAGCCTCTCATACTATGGTCCCGAAAGCACCACTTAAATTAGGTGGAAAGATATATCCCACCTTTCTCATTACCCTAGAAGACCAAAAGATAGATATCATCTTAGGGATGTCATGGTTATATAGTCATGATTCCATTCTCAACATTGGTCTCCGAACCATTCAACTCAAATCTTCCATTCATGGCCCCCATTAATTGGTTCTTGAAACCAATGTTTCAGAAGGTGCAACGGCATATCATCGTAAAGCCGTTAAGTTGGAAGAGATTCCAGTGGTTTGTGAATACTCGTATGTATTTCTCTATGATCTACCGGGCAATGCCACCCGAACGGGATGTGGAGTTCAAGATTGAACTTGCACCGGGTACTACCCCGAGATCTCGGAGACCGTATAAATGGCTCCGAATGAGCTTGCAGAATTGAAAGAGCAGCTGAATAACCTTATGAAGAAAGGATTCATTCAACCGAGTTCATCGCCATGGGGATGCTCGGCGCTGTTCGTGAAGAAGGACGAGACGTTGAGGTTATGCGTAGACTATCGTCCTCTCAACGTATTTACTATTAAGAACAAGTATACACTACCTCGCATCGACATTTTATTCAATCAACTAGTGGGTGCTAAGGTGTTCTCCAAGATAGACCTTTGGTCCGGATATCATTAGATTAAAATCCGGGTGAAAGATGTACAGAAGATGGCAATCTCGATGAGATACGACTTATATGAGTTTCTCATAATGCCCTTTGGTCTCACCAATGCTCCAGCTCATTTCATATATCCCATGAATTCGGTATTCATGCTAGAGTTGGACAGGTTCATTGTGGTCTTCATCGATGATATTTTGGTATATTCCAAGTCGGAGGAAGAGCATGCCGAACATTTACATATCGTTCTTCAACGATTAAGAGACCATAAACTTTATGCCAAGTTCAGAAATGTGAGTTTTGGATCAAGCAAGTGCCATTTCTAGGGCACATTATCTCAGCAGAAAGAACTATTGTTGATCCAAGCAAAATCGAGCAAGTGCTGAAATGGAAGTCCCCCAAATCTGTAAAAGTCCCAAAAATGTGAATGCAAAGAAACGGATGTTTGAACATCATTGTGTTTCTAGTTCATGAAAAATGGGACTTACAAAAACATTCTTGCACGGGATGGTGTACATGGGGTGCAACAACATGGATTCATGCATTCATGTGAATGTGTTGGACCAATGTGGAGTTAAACACCATGTGTAAATCATCCACGTGTGTCACACCCGGTTTCTCCGAAGAACAACCGAGTGAATATCACATGTATGCCAGGATCATTTTCTCATACATGTGATGACAAATAGTGAAGCATCATTTATTACAAGCCAGGTGTCGAATATAAATAAGTCTCACATAGCATGCGTCTCGATGGACAATAATAAGTTCATAATATGTAAACAAAACAGCAGCGGAATATAGATCTTGTGGGCTCCGTCGGCGTTGCCCGGGGGACTCCATGAACCTAGAATCCTTCTTCGGGTCCGAAGTCTTGTTCATTGAACACCACATCATCCCATTGACCTGAGCAGCAATTTAAACCAACAAATATGGAAGTTTGAGTACCGTTGGTACTCAGCAAGTGTGGGAAAGTTATGTCATGCATGGCTAGAACAAGGAGAGGTTGAACTCATGGTTAAAGCACTACGCAATTAATACCTATTACCTTTGCTTATTAAGCACCTACATTACTACACAGGTGAAATAGTCCCAATCTACCAACCCATCATCATAATCAAATAACCATAACATCATTTCCAATGTTAAGCTCCCCGCTTAACATCCACAACTTCCAAAGTCATCATCCTCTAATCATGAATAAGTCCAAGCCGCTCTTGACCGTGAGCACGGCTGTCATGACAGTTTTGACTCTGCAGAGTTTGCACCACTGTACCCACATGTAGTGATTTCATCCCCCGTTGCCAGGTGGACTAAAAGAACCTCCATTATGCCAGTGGCCACGAACCACATTCACAATTCCCAGGTGTGTAGCTAGGGGATCACTACAAAGCCTTTACAAAGGGATTCCCGACGAGCGTGGGCCCACTGAGGTTTCACCCCTAACAGCATACAAGAGGCTCCAACACCGCTGCAGTGGCCCCCTCTTGAGCCTTGTGGTTCCTAAGGTAGTCCAGCTGACACCTATTCCCCGCACCATCCAACACACCCATACTACGCCGGGGATACACCTAATTAATTGGCCAAGCTGCCCCATCTCAGCATGTGGTTGGCACGGTAAAGCCAGGTTACATGCTCCATGAACCAGTCCTTAGGATCCAGGCAAGTACTAAACACAAACCCGAGTCTCGTGCACCCGGCACCAACCAAATCATCCAACTTGCCTCGATCCCTACATCTACATAACTCATAATATCTCATTCAAGAATAAGGTAAATAAATTGATGATCTCATATCCCAATTATCCCATTCTAAGCAGGGCTAAGCATAATAATAAATGACATGATAAAATAAATCCCAACCCAAGCTACAAGGAAACAAGGTAATGCAATTCTAGGGAAACTTCCTAGCATAGGTTTCATATTTCAATTGACAATGCAAATAATTCTATCTACACATCCTAGTATAGGATCAAAGTGGTCAAGGACACTTGCCTTCTTCCTGTTGCTCTGGGAATAGAAAGTCTTGGTCTTGGAAGGGGAGAACTTGCTCTGGGCAGGTTCTACTCATGCCAATACACATAGCAAAAGAAAACAACAATCCATAAGACATGGTTCACACTTTCACTTCATACAAACCACACATACATACCTATGAAAGTCATTCACATTACTAAGTGTTGTGGTTATCCTAGATGTGTTGATTTTTGGCCTACATGCACTTTTAAACATATGTATATGATTTCTAACTTTTGTATTCAGATTTCTGTTTGCACACTATATATATGAATTTCCAATTTAAACAAATTCTTTAATACACTCTTTAGCTACCAAGTTTGCATGGAAGGTAATTTCCTACTCCAAATGGGTTTTCAGATCTTCTACCAAATCTTAAACTGAAGTCTTTGGATTTGGAGACTTCATTTATCATTTTCTAGTTATGCATAACTATTTTCCTATATTTTCCAGATTTATTTTCTATGCCTAAAAGTGAGTTTTAATATTAAATAGTAGGACTTATTCATCTAAACAGAATAGGTTCTGATCTAAAATATTAAATAATATACTTTTGAATTTCTCCTCTGACGTGAACTAATTTAAATTTATTTTAACAGTTTTCAGAATTATTTCCTAGCCTAAAAATGTGTTTCCAGAACTAATAAATATGAACAACACCCAAACAGATTTCATTTCAGCCTAAAATTTATTTTTAGTTCATTCTAAAGTTTTCCAAGTGTTAGTAGAGTTTAAACTTGAATTAGCACTTGTGTTTGCCTTTCCTTTTAAATTTAAATCCTAGTCACACATTCAAATTTCTAAATTTAATACCATATAGGGTCAAAAAGGTAAATTCACCCTACTACAGGGTCTAATTTATTATTTTACAAATTTCCAGGGGTCTAACTATGCATAACAGAGGGGTTTTGCTAATTTTTATTAAGTCCAGGGGCTAAAACTGATTTTTAATTGAATTTACATGAATTTCTGAAGTTCCAGAGGCTAGATCAGAAGTTTCCGGGGCTATCTCGTATTTTCCGAGATCCCCAGGGGGTAACACGTAAGAATCCCGCCCTTTATAATGCGGGGCTGATGTGGACCATCCGATTTAAAGTGGACGGCTCAGATTAGATCATCGAACCGGTATGCGCGGGTTTTAATTCTATCGTGCGATTTAAAATAGACGGCGCATAAGCGGCCACGTCGCTCTGACCGTGCGCGGGCGGCGCTGCCCGGCGGCGCACGGCGGCGGGAGGCGGCGATCTCGCCGGAAAACTTCGGATCTTCGTCTATTCTTCCTAAAACTGGGATTTCATGGCATAGATCGGTAGAGGGGAGGTCGGGGATCTCACCTCGGGGTTTTTCTTGAGCTCGGAGGTCCTGGAAGACGGTCAGCGTCCAGGTCCGAGATGGAATCGCTGCGGTGCTCGTCGGAGCTGTGCCTAGAGCGCAAACCACCGAGTTTTCTGCAGCTGCATGATTCCCTGGAGGCGGTGGAACACGATCAGCGCGTTAGATCGGAAAATCCGAGCAGAGATCGACAGAAAACGGTGATCGGAGCTTCGGTTCTCACCGGGAGGAAAAACAGCCGATCGTGGGGGAAAAACGGGACGATGCTGGCGTTTATATAGACGAGGGAGGGCGGTGTGTCAGTTGTGATCGAGTTGGAGTCGTCGGACCACAATTCGGGCTGGGGACGCGGATTTCCGGAGTCGGTTGCGATCGGGCGCGCGCGGAGGAGTCCGGCTGTTGGAGCGAGCGGGAGGTGAGGGATGACACGCGGGTCCCGCATGTCAGTGAGAGAGAGAGGGGAGCGCGCGGCTGCGGGCTGGCGCGGGGGCGGGTGGGCCGGCTTGTGGGTTTTAGCCCACTGGCCGTGGTTTTGTTTTTTTTCTTTTTCTTTTTCGTTTTCTTTTCTGTTTTGAGTTGAATTTGAATTCCAATTTGAATTTGAATTTCTGCACCACATGCAATACGTTCAAAAATTTTTAAATTCCCCTCTTAACAGGTTTTGGGGTGTTACAGCTCTACCCCCTTAAAAGAAATCTCATCCTCGAGATTGGTGGTTCTAGGAAAACAATTCCGGAAACTGTGTCTTAAGCTCGTCTTCTAGCTCCCATGTGGCTTCCTCTTCTGAGTGATGCTTCCACTGCACCTTGCACATCCGGATTCTTTTATTTCTTGTGAGGCGTTCCATTGTCTCCAAAATCTTGAACGGTTGCTTGGCATACGACAGATCCTCGGCTACGTCAACCTCGTTCATGGGTAACATCTCTTCAGGCGTCCTCAGACATTCTTGAGCTGTGACACATGGAATACATCGTGTACATCCGACAAGAGAGCCGGTAATTCTAGTTGATATGCCACTTCACCTTTCCTCTCCAGAACTTGAAAGGATCCGATGTATCGAGGTGATAACTTCCCTTTCACCTTGAACCGACGAAGTCCTCGAATAGGGGACACCTTGAGGTAGACATAGTCCCCCACGTTGAAAACGAGCTCTCTTCTCCGTACATCGGCATAGCTCTTTTGTCGTGTCTGTGCTATCCTCAAATTGTTGTGGATTTCCGTCACTTTCGCCTCGGCTTCTTGTAGTACTTCGGGCCCAAACACTTTACTTTCCCCCGTTTGGTTCCAAAATAGGGGAGTTCTGCACTTCCTCCCATACAAAGCTTCAAACGGTGACATCTTCGTACTAGCCTGATAGCTGTTGTTATAGGAGAATTCCGCATACGGTAAGTTCTTATCCCAACTCCGATTGTTTTTGAGGGCACACGCTCTCAGCATATCCTCAAGGATTTGATTGGTTCTTTCCGTCTGCCCGTCCGTTTGGGGATGATAGGCAGAACTAAAATTCAGATGAGTTCCCATGGTTTCATGCAACTTCTGCCAGAACCTTGAGGTGAACTGTGTCTCTCGATCTGACACTATCTTCTTTGGCACTCCATGGAAACACACGATCCTTGACATGTGTAATTCTGCCAATTTGGATCCGTTGTAGCTTTCTTTCACGGGAATGAAATGAGCTACCTTGGTTAGCCTGTCGATAATGACCCATATCGAATCATATCCTGATTGGGTCCTGGGTAGTCCCATTATGAAATCCATACCGATTTCTTCCCATTTCCATTCAGGCACTTTGAGTGGTTGCAATAATTCCGCGGGTCGTTGATGTTCTGCTTTCACCAGCTGACATGTGTGACATAGGACAACATGTTCCGCGACATCTCGCTTCACGCCATACCACCAATACCTGCCCTTGAGGTCATGGTACACCTTCGTACTCGCAGGATGAATGGAATAGTCGGAATCATGAGCCTCCTTCAAAATCAATTCACGGATCTCCTTCACTTCAGGCACACAGATTCTTTTCCCATGCCACACCGTACCTTGTTCATCCTCTCTGAAACCAGGGGCTCTATTACCCTTGATGAGTTGTCGGATTTCTTGTATCTTCTCATCATTCTTTTGACCATCTCGTATGTCTTGCTCTAATGTGGAGTCCACTTCCCTGGCGATGGCTTCACCACTATTCACCAGACATAGGTTGAGTCTTATAACCTCTTCCTTCAATTCTGTAGGCATGTCCTTCAAGCTCAACCTATTGACCTGCACCTTCCGTCTTAAAGCATCTGCCACGACGTTTGCTTTCCCAGGATGATAGTTGATGCCTACATCAAAGTCGTTGATCAGCTCTAACCATCTCCTTTGTCTGAGGTTGAGATCTGGCTGTGTGAAAATGTACTTTAAGCTCTTATGGTCCGTATATATCTCTGTTCTCTTCCCCATCAAGTAATGCCGCCAAATCTTCAACGCGTGTACCACTGCGGCTAGTTCTAGGTCATGTGTAGGATAGTTCTTTTCGTGTTTCCGGAGCTGCCGGGATGCATAAGCCACGACATGCCCCTCTTGCATGAGAGCACATCCCAACCCATTTCCAGAGGCATCGCAGTACACCAAAAAGTTCTTCCGCATATCTGGCATAACTAGCACTGGGGCTGTTGTCAATCTTTTCTTCAGTTCCTGGAAACTCGTCTCGCACTGCAGCGTGATTCCTTTCTCCAACAGTTTGGTGAGGGGTCCCGAGATCTTGGAGAAACCCTCAATAAACCGTCTATAATACCCAGCCAATCCTAAGAAGCTTCGAACTTCCCCGACATTCTCAGGGATCTTCCACTTCTGTACATCCTCGCTCTTGGCGGGATCTACGGAGATTCCTCCCTCCGAGATTATATGTCCTAAGAAGGGAACTCTCTTCAGCCAAAACTCACACTTGCTCAACTTGGCATATAGTTGGTGTTCTCTCAGCTTCTGCAACACCAACCTTAGATGTTTCTCATGTTCTTCTTCATCTTTGGAGAAGACGAGAATGTCATCTATGAAAACCACCACAAATTTGTCCAGATATTCCATGAATACCTTGTTCATAAAATACATGAAGTATGTTGGGGCATTAGTTAGCCCGAAAGGCATGATGGTGTATTCATACAGTCCGTACCGAGATACGAAAGTTGTCTTTGAAATATCAGTTTGCCTTATCTTAAGTTGGTGGTATCCCGACCTGAGATCAATTTTTGAGAACACACAAGCTCCCCTCAACTGATCAAACAAGTCTTCAATGCGGGGTAATGGGTACTTGTTCTTGATGGTTACCTCATTCAACGCACGGTAGTCCACGCATAGCCTTTGGGTCCCATCCTTCTTGAGAACAAATATCACTGAAGCTCCCCATGGTGAGGAACTAGGACGAATGTACCCCTTCCTTGTCAATTCCCTTAAATGATCCTTGAGTTCTTCCAGCTGCTTGGAGTCCATCTGATAAGGTCTCTTGTATATCGGAGCTGTTCCAGGCACTAGCTCAACCGCGAATTCCACTTCATGATCGGGAGGCATACCTGGCAACTCCTCCAGAAAAACGTCTGGATATTCACTGATAATCCTGATCTCCTCCACTTTCACCTCAACTTGATTGAGTTTAATGTCCCTCCTAGGCTCTTGTATAGTTATGAACTTTACTCTTGTGCCACTAGGGTGAGTTAGTTCCACCGTTCTTGTCGAACAATGGATGATTCCTTTATGTTTGGTCAACCAATCCATACCCAAAATAATATCTATCCCTTGTGAATCTATCACTATGAGGTTGGCAGTAAATACTACCCAATTAATGTCTAGATTCACCTTGGGACACACTTGTCTTGTCCTTATTTCTCCACCTGGAGAGTTCACTGCTAGCATATGGTTCATTTATGTGGTTGCTAGATCATGCTTCTCAACAAACCCTTGAGCAATGAACGAGTGGGTAGCACCAGAATCAAACAACAGGGTTGCAATGTGTAAATTGGCAGGAAACTTACCAACTACCACGTCGGGTGCCTCTTGCGCTTCCTCCATGGTCACGTGGTTCACCCATCCTCGCATCACATTCTGATGTTGCGGCTGCACGGGCTTCTTCTTTGGGCACTTATGGGCGTAGTGCCCCACTTCACCACAGTTAAAGCATTGCACTCCAACCTTAGGTGCCTGGCCTTTGTTGTCTTGGGGTTGGTTTGGGGGTCCTTGTACTGCTGGTCGAGGTTGATATGTGGGGCGAGGCTGCTGTACAAACGGACGTTGTGGCTGTGCTGGTGCTGACGGAGGCCTGAAGTTCGGGTTGTACCCTCTCGGTGCGGAGTAGGGTACCGCAGCACGGCTCGTCTGCCCTGCGGGTTGCTGCATCAGACGTGGGCGTGTGTTGCTACCCGAGGCTTGGTGTGACCATCCCGCCTTCTTCTTGTTTTCAGTTTCCAAGGCCTTCAGCTTGCTCTCCACAACAAATGCTTTGTCCACCATCTTTTGGAAGCTTTCATACTCGTTGGAGGACATTGCACACTGCATCTCCGCAGTAAGTCCTTCCACAAAGCAGTCCTGTTTCTGCTCATCAGTCTCGATGTCCCGTGGTGCATAACGGGATAGTTGGGTGAATTTAGTGAGGTATTCCCTCACAGTCATGTTTCCTTGCTGCAGCCCCAAGAACTCCTTTCTCTTGTTTTTGAGTTCACCCCTTGGTATGTAATGGTTGCGGAAACTACGCTTGAACTCTTCCCAAATGATGTTCTCAGGGTCATGATGGGCTGCCACGTAAGCGGTCCACCAATCAGCAGCAGGCCCATGCAATTGGTGAGAGGCAAACAGCACCCTCTCATATACCCTTGGCATTGTATGATCCTCATCTTGCTCTCAATGGTCTTTAGCCAATCGTCTGCCTCCAGAGGTTCAGCAGCACTAGCAAACTTTGGAGGTTGAGTCCCTAGAAACTCACTCAACCTTGGTTGGCGTGGTGCAGCTTGTGGAGGTGGAACTTGATGCAAGTTGGCCACCACTTGAGTTAGGCTCTAGATGAGCTGATTCTGATTTTCAAGCATTTGTTGGATGGGATCAACTCCTTCATGGTGACCACCCCTGTCTTGCCCTCCGGAAAGATGAGGGTTGCCAGCCTCATCGTTGTTGTTGGCGGGGTTGGCACCACGACCCTTTCCTCTTCCGGCCATCTTTCATGATCAACCAAATGTCAATTTAAAGCATTACGTGTTAACTTCCCAATTTGCTTGTTTAAACTAAAAATTCATGGGGTGTTATTATATTAACATTTTCTGAGGGTTTCACGTTTGACGCGAAAATAAATGCACTCTTAATTCATAGGGGTTCACACATCGAAGCAAAACAACCTGAAGACGAGGTTGTGGTCAATTGCCCATGGCTTCCACAACTCACATCACACACCAAACATTAACACACCATTAACTAAGGTATTGACTCGCCTACTTGATAACCTGCTGAACTATGGGAAAGGACTCTACACGACTCGTATCACTGAGCTGGCTCCTCGGGATATTCCTCATTATTGCAGCTGCCCTCTGACTCCACTTTGGGTGGGGAGGCTGCTGGTGGAGAAGTGCGGCGACGCCTACTTGCCCGGCGATCTGGGGAGTCAGGAGTCCATGTGTCATTCACGGTGACACACAGTTCATTCCCATCTCCTCTTTCTCTCGCCCTCAAGCTGGCTCGAAGCAACGCCTCAGTCTCCTTCAGGGTGTCACGTACATCCTGAAGCTCCTGCTGGCACTCCTGCAGTCGAGTGCTGAGCATAGCAGCATCCTCCAAGCACAAGTCCATGTGCTCATGGGAAGTCCCCTGCTGCACTGGCGGGTACTTGTACTCCGTTGTACCACTCTCACGCTGGAGGACATACATGTACTCAGTCCTGTCCAGGAGACGACGATAGATGTGACTCTGGCAGGTGATTGCCTCCCAAGTTACATCCTTCTCCGCATCGACCTGTGTCGCTCGACAAGCTGGAGAGCGGTGGATCTTGAGCAGCTGATTTTCGTGGATAATCCTCATTTCTGAACTCCATTCTTCCCGCTTCTCTCGGATGGTCCGGGTGGAGCTGTAGTGTATGATTAGCTTGCCCGTATTGCCGGTGGCTTGGAGCATGAGTCGAAGACGGCGCAACAAGCCTCCTACTGCCAATCCGTAGGAGAGATACGTCACCGGACGGTTCTCCTCTCTGAAGGCAAGGGCAACTACAGGAACTCTCCATCCGGTGGACTTGCGGGCGGTGCGGATCATGCGAACCATCTAAAACATAAAGCATTTAAAATTAAGTTAGATAAGATTTTAAACAAAAATCCTATTTTGGATAATAGTTGGGGTAAGATGAATAAAGTGACACCATTAAATAACACTTTTCAACCCACACCTTTGTAAAATAGTTTTTTAAGAAAATAGGGTCCTTAAATACGTCCATTTCTACCTAGGTCCACGTTCCTACGGGCATCCTTGGCTCTGATACCAATTCTGTCACACTCGGTTTCTCCGAAGAACAACCGAGTGAATATCACATGTATGCCAGGATCGTTTTCTCATACATGTGATGACAAATAGTGAAGCATCATTTATTACAAGCCAAGTGTCGAATATAAATAAGTCTTACATAGCATGCGTCTCGATGGACAATAATAAGTTCATAATATGTAAACAAAACAGCAGCGGAATATAAATCTTGTGGGCTCCGTCGGCGTTGCCCGGGGGACTCCATGAACCTAGAATCCTTCTTCGGATCCGAAGTCTTGTTCATTGAACACCACATCATCCCCTTGACCTGAGCAGCAATTTAAACCAACAAATATGCAAGTTTGAGTACCGTTGGTACTCAGCAAGTGTGGGAAAGTTATGTCATGCATGGCTAGAACAAGGAGAGGTTGAACTCATGGTTAAAGCACTACGCAATTAATACCTATTACCTTTGCTTATTAAGCACCTACATTACTACACGGGTGAAATGGTCCCAATCTCCCAACCCATCATCATAATCAAATAACCATAACATCATTTCCAATGTTAAGCTCCCCGCTTAACATCCACAACTTCCAAAGTCATCATCCTCTAATCATGAATAAGTCCAAGCCGCTCTTGACCGTGAGCACGGCTGTCATGACAGTTTTGACTCTGCAGAGTTTGCACCACTGTACCCACATGTAGTGATTTCATCCCCCGTTGCCAGGTGGACTAAAAGAACATCCATTATGCCAGTGGCCACGAACCACATTCACACTTCCCAGGTGTGTAGCCAGGAGATCACTACAAAGCCTTTACAAAGGGATTCCCGACGAGCATGGGCCCACTGAGGTTTCACCCCTAACAGCATACAAGAGGCTCCAATCCCGCTGCAGTGGCCCCCTCTTGAGCCTTGCGGTTCCTAAGGTAGTCCACCTGACACCTATTCCCCGCACCATCCAACACACTCATACTACGTCGGGGATACACCTAATTAATTGGCCAAGCTGCCCCATCTCAGCATGTGGTTGGCACGGTAAAGCCAGGTTACATGCTCCATGAACCGGTCCTTAGGATCCAGGCAAGTACTAAACACAAACCCGAGTCTCGTGCACCCAGCACCAACCAAATCATCCAACTTGCCTCGATCCCTACCTCTACATAACTCATAATATCTCATTCAAGAATAAGGTAAATAAATTGATGATCTCATATCCCAATTATCCCATTCTAAGCAGGGCTAAGCATAATAATAAATGACATGATAAAATAAATCCCAACCCAAGCTACAAGGAAACAAGGTAATGCAATTCTAGGGAAACTTCCTAGCATAGGTTTCATATTTCAATTGACAATGCAAATAATTCTATCTACACATCCTAGTATAGGATCAAAGTGGTCAAGGACACTTGCCTTCTTCCTGCTGCTCTGGGAATGGAAAGTCTTGGTCTTGGAAGGGGAGAACTTGCTCTGGGGCAGGTTCTACTCATGCCAATACACATAACAAAAGAAAACAACAATCCATAAGACATGGTTCACACTTTCACTTCATACAAACCACACATACATACCTATGAAAGTCATTCACATTACTAAGTGTTATGGTTATCCTAGATGTGTTGATTTTTGGCCTACTTGCATTTTTAAACATATGTATATGATTTCTAACTTTTGTATTCAGATTTCTGTTTGCACACTATATATATGAATTTCCAATTTAAACAAATTCTTTAATACACTCTTTAGCTACCAAGTTTGCATGGAAGGTAATTTCCTACTCCAAATGGGTTTTCAGATCTTCTACCAAATCCTAAACTGATGTCTTTGGATTTGGAGACTTCATTTATCATTTTCTAGTTATGCATAACTATTTTCCTATATTTTCCAGATTTATTTTCTATGCCTAAAAGTGAGTTTTAATATTAAATAGTAGGACTTATTCATCTAAACAGAATATGTTCTGATCTAAAATATTAAATAATATACTTTTGAACTTCTACTCTGACGTGAACTAATTTAAATTTATTTTAACAGTTTTCAGAATTATTTCCTAGCCTAAAAATGTGTTTCCAGAACTAATAAATATGAACAACACCCAAACAGATTTCTTTCAGCCTAAAATTTATTTTTAGTTCATTCTAAAGTTTTCCAAGTGTTAGTAGAGTTTAAACTTGAATTAGAACTTGTGTTTGCCTTTCCTTTTAAATTTAAATCCTAGACACACATTCAAATTTCTAAATTTAATACCATATAGGGTCAAAAAGGTAAATTCACCCTACTACAGGGTCTAATTTATTATTTTACAAATTTCCAGGAGTCTAACTATGCATAACATAGGGGTTTTGCTAATTTTTATTAAGCCCAAGGGCTAAAACTGATTTTTAATTGAATTTACATGGATTTCTGAAGTTCCAGGGGCTAGATCAGAAGTTTCCAGGGCTAGCTCGTATTTTCCGAGATCCCCAGGGGGTAGCGCGTAAGAATCCCGGCCTTTATAATGCGGGGCTGATGTGGACCATCCGATTTAAAGTGGACGGCTCAGATTAGATCATCGAACTAGTACTTGTGGGTTTCAATTCTACCGTGCGATTTAAAATAGACGGCGCATAAGCGGCCACGTCGCTCTGACCGTGCGCGGGCGGCGCTGCCCGGCGGCGCGCGGCGGCGGGAGGCAGCAATCTCGCCGGAAAACTTCGGATCTTCGTCTATTCTTCCTAAAAACTGGGATTTCATGGCATAGATCGGTAGAGGGGAGGTCGGGGATCTCACCTCAGGGTTTTTCTTGAGCTCGGAGCTCCTGGAAGGCAGTCAGCGTCCAGGTCCGAGATGGAATCGCTGCGGTGCTCGTCGGAGCTGTGCCTAGAAGGCAAACCACCGAGTTTTATGCACATGCGTGATTCCCCGGAGGCGGTGGAACACGATCGGCGCGTTAGATCGGAAAATCCGAGCAGAGATCGAGAGAAAACGGTGATCGGAGCTTCGGTTCTCACCGGGAGGAAAAACAGCCGATGGTGGGGGGAAAACGGGACGATGCCGGCGTTTATATAGACGGGGGAGGGCGGCGTGTCAGTTGTGATCAAGTTGGAGTCGTCCGGGACCAGAATTTGGGCTGGGGACGCGGATTTCCGGAGTCGGTTGCGATCAGGCGCGCGCGGAGGAGTCCGGCTGTTGACGCGAGCGGGAGGTGAGGGATGACACGCGGGTCCCGCGTGTCAGTGAGAGAGAGAGGGGAGCGCGCGGCTGCGGGCTGGCGTGGGGGCGGGTGGGCCGGCTGGTGGGTTTCGGCCCACTGGCCGGGGTTTTGTTTTTTTCTTTTTCTTTTTCATTTTCTTTTCTGTTTTGAGTTGAACTTGAACTCCAATTTGAATTTGAATTTCTGCACCACATGCAATACGTCCAAAAAATTTTAAATTCCCCTCTTAACAGGTTTTGGGGTGTTACAACGTGCATGATTGAAAGTGCATCTAGGCATTCACTTGTGGGTTTTGGACGATTGATGACAAATGAATTGAGATCCTAATGAACTTGTTGAGATGAATGCAGATTAACTCGTGTAAGGTAGGATTGGTGCACTCAAAAAGTGAAAACTGAAGTGATGAAGAAAAAGGAAAAGGACCGATCCATGAACAAAGTGCAATGTAGACTTACTTGTATAGGATGTGTGTGAGAGACACATTCCAAGATATAAAAATCTTTGCGTAGGGGTAAGGGCTTAAAACATATCCTAATCACTCACTATGCACCGTACTAGTCCGCTCAGAAACCGGACTAGTCCGTTCAACTCTCTGTTGCTTCACAACCGGTGTGCACCGGACTAGTCCGCTCGTGGACTAGACTAGTCCGTTCAACTCTCTGGAACCGGCTTTTACACAAGGAACCGGACTAGTCCGCTCACGCACCGGACTAGTCCGTTCAACTCTCTGGAACCGGCTTAACACAAGGAACCGGACTAGTCTACTCATGCACCGGACTAGTCCATTCAACTCTCTGGAACCGGCCATTCACCTTGCACCGGACTAGTCCGCTCGTGGACCAGACTAGTCCGTTCAACTTTCTGTGACCACTTTAAATTAGGGTTTCCATTATGCCGCATGCCTCACGTGAATTGTACACAGCACACCAGACTAGTCCGATCAACAGAGCGGACTAGTCCAGCTGCCAGGAAACTTTAACGGTAACTTTTGCAATCTTTGTATAAATATAGGTGCACGGCCACACATTCCAAAAAAAACACGAACCCTAGCGCCGTCACATGTTACAAGAGCACAAAAACACTTCTCTCCACTCATTCTAAGCCTAAAAAGATCAAATCTTTGAGGATTAGGGATGGGATCAAGGAGAGAATTGTTCTTCTCGATATTGAGCTCTTGGTTTGTTTTCTCTCACACAACTGCTGATCATTGTTCTCTGTGTGTGGGGAAGATATTGTTACTCATTGTAATCTTGTGGGATCACTCAAATTGTGAGAACGCCTCACGTGTGATTATTTACTCCTGTGTGTGGTTAGTGGATTCGAATCGGCCTTTGTGGCGATTCAACGAGGCAAGGTTAGTGAAGACCCGGTCCTTGGTGGACTCCTCAATGAGGACATAGATTCCTGGGTGGAATCGAACCTCAGGATAAAAACCTTATCTCGTGTCTTCTAATTCTTCTTTCAATAATCAATTAGGGTTTGCTAGTGTGACACCCGGTTCCGAAAATAGAACCAAGTGAATGTGTATGTGTGCCCAGGATGTTCATCACACATACACATGTAATCTACAAACTGAATTCAGAATATAACCACGAATAAATAGTGGTGAAGTACTTTATTACAATGACTCAATGTCTCACTGATGAATCTCTAACTCATTCTTGCAGCGGAAGTCTCTAAACGACAGCGGAAAAATGGCTAACACAGCAGGCTCCAACTTCAACTCCACAGGCATGTTGACGGTAGTTCGCACGCCTAGTACTCCAGATGTTCCTCGAAGTACTCATCTCCTATAGCTGATGTTTATGTGGTAATGCGAGGGTGAGTACATGTCGTACTCAGCAAGTGCGGGAAGAGTATGACATGTAGCTTACAACAAGGTATGGAATAAAAAGTCTTATTGCCGCAAGCAAATTTTATTTCACAAACATGATAAAAACAGCAACTATTTCTAAGTGAAATTTATCCCAACATGACCAAGTAATTCAGCAACATTTTCTCATCATAATTCACCACTTATCAAGTCTCATTCAGCCATTAATCTTTCTCAAGTTCATCTCATTCTCATAAACATACATAACCATCTGATATTCAAATAACCAAAACCAAACTCATTATCATGACTCAAAACAGTCCCAAAACTAATCCCAATGACCATACCACAACCATACCGAATAACCATCCCAAGATTTCCCTCTAATCATGGAAGTTGGCCAGGTGCTTGTGACCGGAAGCACGGCTATCATGATAGTTTTACACTCTGCAGAGGTGGCACCACTTTACCCACAAGTTCGTGATTTCATCACCCGTCGGTGACTGCAAAAACTCCATTATACCAGTACACAACCGTCGGTGTATGGCCAAGAGATCACAAAATAGCCTTTACGAAGGGGCTACTAGATGTATGGACTCACTTAGGTTTCACCGGCAAGCTCGAATCACCATTCTCCCACCTACGGGCCCCCTCTTGTGCCATGCAGTTCCCAGGGCAGTCCTCCTAGACTCCCATTCCCCGCGCCATCCACGGTCCATAACAAGCTAGCAACACACCTAATTAATCAGCTAAGCCGCACCCATACTTGGTCTTGTGGTGGCACTGTTTTCCTGGCATATTCTCGCATGAACCGGTCCTTAGATCTACGGCAAGTACCACCATCTCATCCAGAAACATCCACGAACCAAGCTTGCCTAGATATCCCCAATTCTATGCCCATTAACATCATCAAGATCTCATCATCTTTATTAATATGAGTGCAGTAGCTAGACTTGTTTTATTTCAGCTTCCCGTATCCCGTGAATTAAGCGAAGCAAAAAGGAAAAATGATCATACCCGACTCATACACTTTCCCTGCGACAAGGATGGTTAACAAAACTAGTAAACTCCTATAAATGGGTGTCCCATCAAGTTGACTCAAGCATACACGTTTTCGCAAACAAAACAGTTTCAAAACATGGGATCAATATGGTCAAGGGGCACTTGCCTTGCTCCCGTGGCTCTTGTTGTTCGAGCGTCTCGAAGTCTTGGTGTTGTAGTTCCTCGTAGATGACCTCTTGAGATTGTTCTTCTACTCACGATCAGGCACATATAAAATTCACAGCAATCAATCATCATGTAAAAACTTTACTCAAGATGCAATGGGGTAGATGAATGCAAATCCTATGGTGCTGTTTTATTAAACCAGTTTGTACGTGTTCCTGCATGTTTTAATGGGCTTTCATGTGGTTTTATGATGAACAAGGGTGTAGGGATCAAGTGTGGACGTGGTGAGGATCTTGACTCAAGATCTAGATCAATTCCACCATCAAAACGCGATCTGTCCACACGTAAAAGTTTCTGCTCGAAGGGGGCGAAGAAAACGGATGCGTAGAAACAGCGGCGACATCGTGAGATGGGTAATGAAGACCTACCTCACTTCCTTTTGGTGGCAGGGCCTTCCTTCTAGCAATGGCAGCAACGGAGAATTTTTCTATGGAAAATTTTGGTAGGACAGAACGTCGGGCTTCTTCTCCTGCGACGGTGGGGCTCGACGGGCCTCGACAGCGGCCAAATTCTGTAAAGGGGAGAAACTTGGCGACTTGGCAGCAAGAAAGGGGGCTTGGCAGTAGGGGGGACGACCAAAAGAGAGAGGATTTCGTCCAGGGGGTGGGGGTTATATTTATAAAGGGGAAAAAGAGGAGTCCTACTCCAATTGGAGCTCAAATAAGAGTCTATTCAATTTTTTTTGGATCCTGACAAACTTATCTCTTGTGTTGCAGCAGCCTTGGGGGTTTTATCCCCAAAATGTGGGGAAATTACCTTTTTTGGGAATTGGAGAATTTAGAAATTTTGGGGGAAATTTGGGAATGGCTCATTTCAGCTATCTTTTCCCATTCCTCACCATTTCTATGTCACTTGCTCCATTTCTACATTCCCCTCTCCATTTCTATGTCTCATTCTCCATTTCTACATTCCCCTCTCCATTTATATGTCCCATTATCCATATCTACATTGCCCTTCTCCATTTCTATGCCCCATTCTCCATTTCTATATTCTTTTCTCCATTTCTGTGGTTCCTTCCTTCATTTCTATGGTTCTTTGTCCATTTCTATGGTTCTTTTCTCCATTTCTATAGTTTTTCTCCATTTCTATAGTTCTTTTACAATGCTTTTCTACATGAAAAAAATGTATGCAATGCATGGTGATGAATTTGAGAGTGTTACAGCTAGTACTTATTTGATTTACATTGATATCTTGTGTTAAACATGATAGTTGTTGTTTCTTACTTCATTATCATATTACACTCAAGTTGTCATTCACTTTCCACTGCATAAATAGTTGAAGTAAGAACAAGTCTAAATTTAACTTTTTAATTACGCTCATACCGGACTAGTCCGCACCATAACGGACTAGTCCGGCCTACCTGGATGTGATCTGTTCGCTAAGTGTTTCAAGGAATCGCTAAAAAATTCAAAGAGCCTATTCAACCCCCCCTCTAGGCTACATTCAATTGGTATCAGAGCCTAACTCTTCAAAAGATAATCACCGCTCGAAGAGACAATGTCAGAAATCAAGGGTGAACCCAAGGGATTCCACCATGAAAATGGTTGTGACGAAGGAAACCAAAAGTTGGAGAAGCTCCTCAATGCCATTAAGGACTGCGAGGATGATGATGATGAGATGCTCCAACTAAAGGCACTTATGCGGAAGAAGGCACTCTCCCCCAAAGGGAATAAGATTGAAGACAAAAAGCAAAAAGGGCTAGTCACAAAGACTACTCTGATATCATTTTAACTATGAGCGTTTAAATTCAAATAATCATTACTTGTCAATTCCATTAGGCAAACCACCTTACTTTGATAGAAATGATTATACAATGTGGAAACAAAACATGAAAATGCACCTTATATCTCTTAACCCAAGTCTTTGGCATATAGTGTGTACAGGTCTAGATATACCTGATGATGATGAAGAGCTAACCCCCGATCAAGAACAAGCTATTCATCGTAATGCTCAAGCCGCAGCAGTAATCACCTCATCATTGAGCCGAGACGAGTTCACCAAGGTGGATGGACTCAAAATTGCTAAGGAAATCTGGGACACTCTCAAAACCGCACATGAAGGTGATTGTCATGTGCGTGAAGCTAAGATTGAAATGGTAGAAGGTGAATTGGGAAGGTTTGCTATTGAAGAAGATGAATCACCCCAAGAGATGTACAATCGACTAAAATCTCTCATCAATAAGGTCCGAGCCTATGGTGGCAAGAAGTGGACGGATCATGAAGTGGTCAAATTGATTCTTAGAGCATTTATGCCTCAAAACTTGACACTCTGCTCCATGATTCGAGAAAGTCCCGGGTTTTATAAAATGACCCCAGACGAGATTCTTGGCAAGATCATCAACTTTTGAAATGATGGAGAAGGAAGCCAAGCATGTCAAGGAACTTGCCGACCTTACCTAGGCAAAGAAGTGAGGAGTTGCACTAAAGGAAATATGCAAGCCAGCATCAAAAGAAACTCGAGAAGCTCCTGAGGACGATGATGGTGATGATGATAGCACTGATATCGATGATGAAGACATAATCCTGTTCATCAAAAACTTCAAGAAAATGATGAGAAGAAGAAAGGGTGGCAACTCAAATGAAGGAAGATATAAGGACAGACAAAGATCCAAGACGAGGCGTGCATGCTACAATTGTGGAGAATATGATCATTTCATGGTGGATTGTCCACATGAATACAATAAGAGGAAAAGTAAAGACAACAAGCCTCAAAAAAAGAAAATATTCAATAAAAGGAAGCAATATGGCCAAGCACAACTAGGGAAGGAATGGGACTCCAATGATGAGCCCTCATCTGAAGAAGAAGATGAGATGGCCACTATAGCTATCAAGAAGCCTACCATGAAGTCCACTCTCTTCCCAACCATGGGAGCATGGAAGGACACCAACCACACATGCCTAATGGCCAAAGAAGGAAAGGGAAAGGTTAAAACTAAATCTTCCTCCTTGCATTCCTTTACTAGTGATATTGAAAATTCTAGTGATGATGAAGACATGTTTAGAGGTTTAGATAAAAATACTATAGCTAAAATGAAAATTCTAATGGATGAGATTGTTGATAAGGAGGAACTAGTCAATCGCCAAGAAGATATGATCACTCTCCAAAAGGAGAAATATCTTGAGATTGAAGGGCTTCTTGAGATTGAAAAGGAGCGAAGCAAATAACTTGAGCTTGAGTTAGCCTCAAGCAAGGAGACTTGTTTGAAGCTAAAAGACTCAAACATTGTACTCAAGGATGAACTTGCTAACTTAACCAAAGTTAACAAGATTCTTGAGGCGCAAGTTGAGTCACTCAAGCAAAGTGGTTCTTCATCCTCTTTAAGCTCACCTTCTCAACATGTTGAATCCAAAACTCTCATAACTTGTGCATGTGCTAAAAATGACACCAACTTGAAAGAAAATTCAAACTTAAAAAAAGACAAGCATCCCTCCCAAAGTGGCATGTTTGACAAGGAGAAGGTCAAGTTGGTCACAAGACCTCCTAATGTTAAACATGGCATTGGGTATTCTTATGGTGAAAGGCAAAACGCTAGAAGCCACAAGAACGACAAGAAATGCATTGTCTTTGTCAAGGGAAACTCTTCCCAAGTTGGAAAACATAATAATGTTGATAAAATTAACATTTAAAACTCATATGAACATCAAATCTTGTTTAGAACCTTTGATGCTTCATATGTGCTTATGAAAAATAGTCTTGGAAAAGTTCATGCTAAATATGTTGGGCCACGCCATGAGAACACCAAGTATCGTGTGTGGGTGCCCAAGTCACTTGTCACTAACCTCAAAGGACCCAAGCAAGCTTGGGTACCTAAGACCAAAGCATAATTTCTTTCTTGTAAGCATATGCATCCGGTGGAGCAAAATGGGTGCTAGATAGTGGATGCACCAATCACATGACCGGAGAAAGAAAAATGTTCGTGGAGTACGAACAAAATGAAGACTCGAGCGAAGGCATCTGTTTTGGTGATAATAGTCAAGGAAAGGTGCTAGGTACTGGTAAAATAGCTATTTCATAACAACAGACACTTTCTCATGTTTTACATGTTGATTCCTTAGATTATAACCTCTTGTCCATATCTAGACTATGTGACAAAGGTTATAATTGTTTATTCACTAATGAGGGTGTGACCATCTCTATAAGGAGTGATAACTCTATTGCTTTCAAAGGTGTGTTAAAGGGAAAACTTTATCTAGTTGATTTCAACAAAGATAAAGCTGAACTTGACACATGCTTGATTGCAAAGACCAACATGGGTTGGCTATGGCATAGACGGCTAGCACATGTTGGTATGAGGAATCTACGAAAACTTCTAAAGGGCGATCACATCCGAGGTTTGAAGGATGTTGTTTTTGAGAAAGACAGGCCTTGTAGCGCGTGCCAAGCCGGAAAGCAAATAGAAGCACTCCATCCCGCAAAGAATGTCATGACTACAACAAGACCACTCGAGCTCCTCCACATGGACCTATTTGTCCCAATTGCTTATATAAGCATCGGCGGTAATAAATATAGTGTTTAGTCATTATCGATAATTTTTCACTCTTCACGTGGGTTTTCTTTTTGCATGACAAGTCAAGAACTCAAGGAACACTCAAGAAGTTTCTCAGGCGAGCCCAAAATGAATTCTCATTGACGATCAAGAACGTAAGAAGTGACAATGGAACAGAATTCAAGAATACACAAGTTGGTGAATATCTAGATGAAGAAGGAATAAAGCATGAACTTTCGGCACCCTACTCCCAACAGCAAAACCGGGTAGCCGAAAGGAAGAACCGAATGCTCATTGAGATGGCAAGGACAATGCCTGACGAATACAAGACCTCTGACTGATTTTGGGCTGAAGCTATCAACACTGCTTGTCATGCAATAAACCAATTGTACCTTCATCGCCTACTCAAGAAAACCTCATATGAGCTACTCACCGGTAACAAACCTAATATTTCATACTTTCGAGTTTTTGGTTCAAAATGTTATATTCTAAATAAGAAGTGTAGGACCTCCAAGTTCGCTTCGAAGTCCGATGAGGGTTTCTTGCTTGATTATGATTCGAACTCCTACTCTTATCGTGTCTTCAACAAGGTCTCCGGACTTGTTGAAGTGGCATGTGACGTAGTGTTTGATGAAACTAGTGGCTCCTAAGCGGAGCAAGTTGATAAGTGTGTGCTAGATCAAGAAGAAGCCCCATGTCAAGCATTGAGGAGAATGGCACTTGGTGATATTCGACCTCAAGAACAATCAAAAGAATCAAGTGCTCAAGATGAACCTCAACAGGAGAGCTATGATAAAGGGGGAGCTCATGCACAAAATCATGATCATGAAGATCAACAAGATGATCAAAGCATTAATGACGGTAATGATCCAGGGGGAGCCGAAGAAGATGATGATCATGAGAATTCAACACCAAAAGTGTCACATCCAAGAGTACACCAAAGCGTACAAAGAGATCACCTCGTCGACAACATAATTGGTGATACCCAAAAGGGAGTGATAACTCGATCTCGTATAGCTAATTTTTGTGAATACTATTCTTTTGTATCCTCTTAGACCATACAGGATTGAAGATGCACTAAAAGATCCGGACTGGATGATGGAGATGCAAGAAGAATTGAACAACTTCAAGAGGAACGAAGTATGGGAACTTGTTGAAAGACCAAAGTCCAACATCGTCGGCACTAAATGGGTCTTCCGCAACAAGCAATACGAACACAGAGTGGTAACAAGAAAGGAACGACTTGTGGCTAAAGGTTACTCACAAGTCAAAGTTTGGATTTCGACGAGACTTTTGCTCCTGTACCTAGGCTTGAATCAATTCGTATATTACTTGCATATGCTACTCACCATGATTTCATGTTGTATCAAATGGACGTCAAAAGCGCCTTCCTCAACAGACCTATCAAGGAGGAGGTGTACATGGAGCAACCTCCTGGGTTAGAAGATCAAGAGTACCCCGACCATGTGTTCAAACTGCGTAAGGCTCTCTATGGCCTTAAACAAGCTCCTAGAGCTTGGTATGAGTGCCTTAGAGATTTTCTAATTGAAAATGGCTTCAAAATTGGTAAAACTGATTACACCTTGTTTACCATGCACTTTAATGATGATCTATTCATTTGTCAAATCTATGTTGATGATATCATATTTGGTTCAACTAACAAATCTTTTTGTCAAGAGTTTAGTAAAATCATGACAGATAGATTCGAGATGTCCATAACGGGAGAGTTGAGATACTTTTTGGGATTCCAAGTGAAATAACTAAAGGAAGGAACGTTCATACGCCAAACAATATACACCCAAGACATTCCCAAGAAATTTGGCATGGACAAAGCGAAGCCCATAAAGACTCCCATGGCAACAAATGGACATTTAGACCTTAATGAAGATGGACCTAACATGGATCAAAAGGTATACCGTTCCATGATTGGCTCTCTACTTTATATTTGTGCATCTAGGTCTGATATTATGTTGAGTGTTTGTATGTGTGCAAGGTTTCAAGCCAATCCTAAGGAATGTCATTTCACAGCCGTAAAGAGGATCTTGCGATATTTAGTTCATACACCCAACCTAGGCCTTAGGTATCCTAAAGGTTCAAAGTTCAATCTCATTGGATACTCCGATGCAGATTATGCCAGATGCAAAGTGGATAGAAAAAGTACCTCCGGGACTTGCCAATTCTTGGGTAGGTCCCTAGTTTCTTGGTTCTCCAGAAGCAAAACTCCATTGCCTTGTCCACAGCCGAAGCGGAGTATGTTGCATCCGGGAGTTGTTGTGCACAACTCCTTTAGATGCGACAAACTCTAAGGGACTACGGTTACAATATGAACCGTATTTCGCTCCTTTGTGACAATGAGAGTGCGATTAAGATTGCACATAACCCTATTGAGCACTCTAGCACCAAACATATTGATATCCGACATCATTTTTTGAGAGACCATTCAATCAAATGAGACATAGCCATTTCTCATGTCAAAACTGAGAAACAACTAGCCGATATCTTCACCAAGCCACTTGATGAAAAACGCTTTGTGAGCTTAGGAATGAACTAAATATACTTGACTCGGAACGTGGCTTGAAACACTGCATACCTGTTTGAATCCTCAAAATCTTACTTACTTTGCGAAAAACTATCCCTTATCTTGATTTTCTCTTGAAAACTATTTAAATTAGTTAATCTTGATGAATAATGACAATTATCTATTAGATCAAATTATGTCCTTAGATCACTATTAAATCAAATTTCCAATATTTCCCTGATTTCTACTCTTATCTGTCCAATTGACCCGGATTAGTCCGCTCCCTCAGACTAGTCCGGATAGATCTGCCATACCGGACTTGTTCGGTCCTACACCGGACTAGTCTGTATGTCCAGGTTTAAAAAGTCTATACCTACACCAACTAGTGCTCTCTTCCCCTCACAAGCACTTTTGGCTTCTCACTCTTCAAACCCTAGCCCCCAAGGTGAATTTCGATTTTGGCCAACGAAATGGAAGTCCTCTCCACGGGAAATCTTCTCCTCAACGCGTGGATTCCTCTCTCCAGACTCATTCGGATCAAACTTTGCGTTTCACTCAAATCTTCACTTTTTTGGTAAAATCTCTCTCAACTCAAGTTCTCATCTTTCCTCTACTTTTGCTCAATTTTCCTGATTCCTAGGGCGTGCATTACCTTTCTCGATTCATTCCTAGTGTACCCCTCCTTGTTTTGCATCAATTTGTGCTAAATTTATTGAAAATAGGAAATTAGGGTTCTTCAGCAGGTCCGGACTAGTCCGGTATTGGGTGCGGACAAGTCTGGTATTCCGGACAAGTCCGCACTCTGAAAACGGACAAGTCCAGTTACCTGTCAATTGAACCTCTAACTTCTTATTTCAATAAAATCTACAATCCATCTCATCAATCAATCCTTGATTTTCCTGTCAGGCACGATGTCGTCAGCCTCTGAGGTCATGAAGAAGAGACATGACCACATTGCTCAATCCTCTCCTCCCGATGATTCTTTTCCTAAAAGGAGGAGAGTAGTTGTTAAGACAACACAAAGCAAAGATATTGTTGGAAGCTCAACGGCTCCTAGAAGAAGTGTTAGCAAGGGCAAAGGACTTGCTCGTGGTCCTATTGCTCCATTGAAGAAGAAGGCCCCCATTCACCGCAACAGGCAGCCAACAAGTGATGACTTTACTGGAAGGGGAAGTGAACTTGCTGACAAGTTCAGAAAAATTCAAGTTTATGAGCAGCCAAAGCAATGTGCTGACCCAAGATTTTGGAGCAACTTCCATGCTGACTACTATGAGCATGTATACATGAAGATGAAGAATCCTGTTGTTGAGGGTCAGTGGCTCAACATTGTTTACCTGCAGTCTAAGAGATGTCAGGCCTATCATGAGGTCCTAGAGGCATTAGAAAGGCATGGCTTGAAGTATCTTCTATTCTCTCAATATGACTGGAACAATGAGGTCATCACATAGTTCTACTCAACTCTTTACTTTGCCCACGATGATGGGGATGAGATGACTTGGATGACACATGGATCCAAATACAGTGTCACCTATGAGGAATTTTCCAAGATACTTCACCTTGGACATACCTTGGAAAATGAGCTTGTCATTCACAACTTGAAGCCTTTAGAGAAGAATGAGCTGGAATTCTTGTATAATACAAGAATGCCATATGTACCTCCTACTACCAAGTACTTGAAGCCATTCTTTGCCGTGCTCAACAGGATTTTGAGAAAGACCATAGATCCAAAGGATGGAGATGCAGGGACGATACAAAGGACCCTAAGGACCTTGATGAAAGTGATAAGCAAGAAAAAGACCTTCAATGTCTTTGAGTACATCTACAATGACATTGTGAACATCTCTATCACTCCCAATAGGTCCCGTGGCTATGCACCTTATATCGTGTACATGATTGAGAAGGTGACAGGTCTTGAGTTTGTCAAAGATGTCTCTCACACGGGTCTCAAGTCCCAGAAGCCTACAGTCTACATTGTTCCCTCTGCTCCTGCCTCACCTGCAGTGGAACGAAGATCCAAGCATACTCATGAAGGCTCAAGGGCGTCGGATGCTACACCTACTCCTGTTCCTCCACTATTTAGAGAGTCCTAAAGTGGTGTGCTCAAGATGCTCTCCTCTATCTTTGGCTGCTGCCGCAAAGTTGAAGTTAAGCAACACAAGGAGAGCTTAGCCTGGAAGAGACATCAAAGATACATGAACGCCAACATCAAAGCCATCTTTGAGAGGCTAGATATTGAGCCAGTTGGATCACCACAAATTTTGGAAGACTCTGAAGAAAACTTCACTGAGATAGCTCCACTCACTAAACAAGAGTTTAGTTCTTTTGGGCTTGCAGGTGTCTCTGCTCCTCCTCCTCAGCATGGTCATGAAGACGAAGATGAAGATAGGACCGAGAGTGAGGGAGGGAGCTGCGATCAGTGATTCCACTCAATTTTTCCCTTTTTTGTGCCTTGATGCCAAAGGAGGAGAGATTGAGATTAGTCTTATTTGCTTTATATTCTTGTGAGCCTTAAGGACTAGTGATCATGGACATTTATTTTAAGTTTCATGTACTTTTTATTTCAAACTCCTTTGGATGTGTGATGCTTAATCGATATTGATGTGATGATTACCTTTATTATTGATATGTTCTTATCTTGTGGCATGTCACATTCTTTTACCACACACTCTTTAGGCATCCCACCATAAAGGGTGCATATATGTGAGAAGTTCTTGTTATTCATTTGTCATTCTCATATATGCACATTTTATGAAAATCAAATTTTATTATTAATTATGTAATCTCAATTGGTTGTCATCAATCACCAAAAAGGGGGAGACTGAAAGCGCATCTAGGCATTCCCTTGTGGGTTTTGGACGATTGATGACAAATGAATTGAGATCCTAATGAACTTGTTGAGACGAATACAGATTAACTCGTGTAAGGTAGGATTGGTGCACTCAAAAAGTGAAAAATGAAGTAATGAAGAAAATGGAAAAGGACCGATCCATGAACAAAGCGCAATGTAGACTTACTTGTATAGGATGTGTGTGAGAGACACATACCAAGAGCTCAAAATCTTTGCGTAGAGGTAAGTGCTTAAAACATATTCTAATCACTCACTATGCACCGGACTAGTCCGTTCAACTCTCTGTTGCTTCAAAACACTGTGCACCGGACTAGTCCACTCGTGGAACGGACTAGTCCGTTCAACTCTCTGGAACCGGCTTTTACACAAGGAACTGAACTAGTCCGCTCACAAACCGGACTAGTCAGTTCAACTCTCTGGAACCGTCCATTCACCTTGCACCGGACTAGTCCGCTCGTGGACCAGACTAGTCCGTTCAACTTTCTGTAACCACTTTAAATTAGGGTTTCCACTGTGTCGCATGCCTCACGTGAATTGTACACAGCACATCGGACTAGTCCAGTCAACAGAGCGGACTAGTGTTGACCGGACTAGTCCGGCCGCTAGGAAACTTTAACGGTAACTTTTGGAATCTTTGTATAAATAGAGGTGCACGGCCACACATTCCAAAAAAAACACGAACCCTAGCGCCGTCACACGTTCCAAGAGCACAAAACACTTCTCTCCACTCCTTCTAATCCTAAAAAGATCAAATCTTTGAGGATTAGGGATGGGATCAAGGAGAGAATCGTTCTTCTCGATATTGAGCTCTTGGTTTGTTTTCTCTCACACAACTGCTGATCATTGTTCTCTATGTGTGTGGGGGGAGATAGTGTTACTCATTGTAATCTTGTGGGAGCACTCAAATTGTGAGAACGCCCCACGTGCTATTATTTACCCCTGTGTGTGGTTAGTGGATTCGAATCGGCCTTTGTGGCGATTCAACGAGGGAAGGGTTGGTGAAGACCCGGTCTTTGGTGGACTCCTCAACGAGGACGTAGATTCCTGGGTGGAATCAAACCTCGGGATAAAAACCTTATCTCGTGTCTTCTAATTCTTCTTTCAATTATCAATTAGGGTTTGCTAGTACTCATTTTATTTACATCGATATCTTGTGTTAAACTTGATAGTTGCTGTTTCTTACTTCATTATCATATTACATCAAGTTGTCATTTACTTTCCACTGCATAAATACTTGACGTAAGAATAAGTCTAAATTTAACTTTTTAATTACGCTCATACTGGACTAGTCCGCATCATACCAGACTAGTCCGGCCTACCTGGATTTGATCTGTTCGCTAAGTGTTTCAGGGAATCGTTAAAAAATTCAAAGAGCCTATTCACCCCATCCCCCTCTAGGCTACATCCAGTTATAAAGAATAAAAAGCAGATCTATAGACCAAAATGATCACCTCAACTTGCTGCCAAACTTTTGAATACGCATGAAACCTCATACATTTGAAATTGAGGAAAATTCATGGTGGCCACCTTCGGATTTTAGGGTGGGCTAAAAGGGAGTTAATCATGATCATTGTGAATCCATGTTGAAATCAAGTTTGAAGGGCAAGTTCAAACTGAACTGGTGGAGTTCAGACTAGGACCAAAAGTCACCAAGCATGTGATATGAGCAAACCAAACTTGTTTACTAAATTCAAAAGTGGTCATTTCAAAAATGGAATACAAACTGTGGTTTAAAAATTCCTATTTGCAGTGGCCAACTTAAAAATCAGATTGCATAATTTAATTCATCACGTCCAAATTAGTGGGATGGTAAAGTTTGAGGGAATTTGAGGATGCTTTGCTATTCTTTTCCAAAAAGGACATTGAATTCCATTGGAATTCAAATTTCAAATTTGAACTTGGAGTAGACATTGTCAATGCTCCAAATGAAGTCCCGAATTTAGCTCCACATATTTGAATTTGGTCAATTGCCAAATTTGGGAGATATTTGTGAGGATAAGCAAGGAAAAGAGTGGACCCACATGTCATAGAGGCAAGTTATCTTGCAACTGAAGTCATCTGGCCTTTGTTTCTGTTCCCTTCGCACCCAGGCCGAATACTTCCCGGGTGCCACCGAGACTCCCCATGGAGGCCACCTCCTCTCACGGCTTCATCGCGCTGGATACCTGCTTGCTCCCTCATCCGCTCACGAGGTGATCTTTTCCCTCACCAACCGCCACACCGAGGCTTCACTGCTCCCTCGCGCTGGACTGAGTAGAGACCGCCACCACCACCTCGGATTTGATCGTGAGACAATGAACTTGTGCGCACACATTCCCTCCCAGCTGAAAAATGGCACCATGGGTCTTCCCTTTACCTCCTCGGCACAAAACCGAGAGGTTTCCGGCTGCCTCGACCAAGAACGGTGTTTGCTTGCGGTGACCCGAGAACTACCAACGATCGGACTCACGTGGAAAGCCCAACCGAGGGGCTTTCACACCCTAGTAAGGATGCCCAGAGGACCGTTGGAACTCATCGCTACTCCTCGCCAAACCTCAGCTCAAGCCGTGATCTCCCGAGCGAGAATTTGGCGATTTACTCTCGGCGCGTGCAAAGTGACCCCGGGTGAGGATTTATCGAAATTCGATCGTAATTCTAGCTTTTAGGCTACCAAATCATGCACACGTGAACTAGATTGGCTAGCGGTCAATTTTCCTTCACAGCCCTAGCTAGAAACCGACGGTGGGCGAGCTATTTCATGTTTTCCAGAGCTCGAACGTCGCCGCACCTCTCGGGCACACGGTGAAAGCATGGTAGCCGCTGTTTCCGTGCCTGTTTGCGTATTAGCCGAACTTCCCTAGCATCCAAGGATGCTTTAGAGCAGATCACTAGAGAATTTGGCGGGCTAGGACCACCGGCCGACGGCGCCGAACCTCTCCCGAGGCCGCCGCACATCGCCGGCATAGTTCTGGTCTTTTAGCGGTCCTACCGACCCCACCAACGGGTTCCCTTACCCCGAAAATCCTCCGGCGGCAAGTCTCTGGCAGGGAGATGGCCGGGAACGCACGGCCGGCGAAGCGCCGCCTCAGTCCGGCGAGGAGAGCGCGCGCACGGGGAGAAAGGGCCGGAAGAAGAAGGGTGGGGCTGGCCCACCAGTCAGCGAGTGATTTTTAAACCCGGGATGGCCAGTGATCGTTTGTGGCTACACCGTTAGAATCTAGTAGCCCCGTGTGTTCTCGAATCTCATTGGCTGCAGCTTAAATGGTGGGTCCAGCTCAATTATCAATAGAAAAGAAATTCCAGTTTAGCTCCAACTTTACAAATATATAACTTAATTTAGGAAACTCCAAATTGGGAGATTCCAATTGAGTTAGATTCAGTTTACAAAGATCTATCCAAATTTACATCCCAATTTTTATGAAAGCCAATAATAAATTCTAGATAATTCTTTTAAAATTTTCTGTAAAAGAATTATGGACGGAGTTTGATTAAGCCAAAAATCCCCAAATTTTGCCAGGATATTCTTTAGGATATTGTTGAACTTTCAGCAAAGTTCCAGCTCATTTAGAGTTGATTTGAGTAGGAATTTTTAGAGTACAATCTGCTGCACTAAAAAGTGTCCAGAAACTTTTCAGAAAAAGTTTCCACTTTAAAAATTCATTCTATACAATCCTTAGCTCCGAAAATCATAGGAAAAATCAGGGATTCACCTTAGCTGCAATTTGGCAAGCTAAGTCACTGAGTAGTATATGAATTGCTGTAAAAGTTTTGAAATCAATGGAGTTCCTAATCTTCAGTTTCATTCAAATCTTTTCAGCCACCTCATATAGCTATTATGCAGCATAGACCATTAGGACTTAAGTTCCTAGGGCAGATGAAGTTAACATTTAAGCTTCTTTGCACAACAGAGGCAAACACATCATTTTTTAGCACTCCCACATCATCCTCTGTTCTTAAGAAGTTAATTCATTAATTATATGAATTGCATTATGAAACTTGTACATATACATGTCGATAGTGCTTACAACGAAGGCGGTCAACGACGGAGTTCGACGGAGGGAGTTCATTGAAGTAAATCAGTTGATCAAGCCTCAAGGGAGAGAAGACACTAACTGAATTATATAATATTAGACCATCAGCAACAAGGAAAGCCCCGGTTTGCATTTAACAAATTTTATCAAGTTTTGCTTTATATCCACTTAGCTTGGAGTATGTGTGTGAATTAGGTGTAGGAATGGATGAAACACCAAATGCATAACCAGATGGTTCCAAAAGGAGTGATGGTAGTGTCTAAGTCATCTAGTAGATCATGCTTTTCTTAATATTAATAGGCTTCAGTACATGTCGAGTAGTTGGAATCTACTCGCGAGTATAGGGTTGGTCATACGGGATTGGTTCGAGTGATGTGAGATCACTTTAGTAAGAAAATGAAACTAGACAGGGGTTAGGACGCAGCAAGAGGAAGTCTTGTGGGCGTAGCCCTGCCCGTGTCGATTGAGGACCGATCCGTGTGCGGCCCCGCTGAACAAGTTTGAATGTATCGAAGGCATATCGGATATATAGGGTCCAATAAACTGATGTAACCTAAGCCTCCGGGCGTTGAGGCATAGCACACCGATTTATAGGTGTAGGTTGAGGGCAGCCAGGTGGAAATCTGCTAACAGGCATAGAGAGATGCTCCGTGTAGGGAACCTCCTGCTCGTTTCGGTGCGACCGGTTTGACATTTGGGTTGTTGGGTGAAAGGTTGTCCTGTATGACATCGAGTGAGCATTCTGTGCAGCTCCACGGATGGCGCGTACGTGACGTGCTATTCGGGTATCCCTGCAGGTGTATATATAGTCGATTCACCGTCCCTCGCGGTTATGAATACTGCTTGTTCACTGTGTCGTGACGTAGGTAAAATATGGAATGTTGTGATACAATATTGCTGCTATGAATAACTTGTAATGCTACATGTGTGCCACCAAATATTTCTCACTAAATTTCAGATACATGAACCTTAACTTGTGGCTAAAAGATGAATTAAGGATGAGCTTGTAGGCATGTCCTTTGCTGCAAATTGCCATCATATCTTTGTTATGACCCGCATGTAGAGTTTCCTATGTAGGAGTGTCGGTTAAGACTTGCTGAGCCATCGTGCTCACGGTTGCTGCTATGAGTGTTTGCAGGTGAGGAGTACCCCACGGACTCGGGGTACGAGTCCACCAGCGAGGGCTACCCTCCATCGGGGACTACGGCTGAGTGGGAGCCGTACACGCCGCGCTGAGGCTGAGTGCAGCTAGTGTGGGTTGTCCGTAGGGCCAGACAACCAACTTTTGCTAGTTAGGTGTTGGCTTGAGTTGTATGATTATCTTCCGCTGTAGTAGACTCTGTAAATAGATGTAAACTGAAGGTTTGTACTACTTTTGTACAAATTCAGTATGTTTAAATGTAATATTATGTTTCTTATGATGTGTGCTCTCGGGTGTCGCATCGTGCGGCACCATCCTCTGAGATCCTGGTATGTACGGATTTCGGTCCGTCACAAAATCTGTCCATGAAGTCCGCAGCTTCTTGCGTTTAGCCGGATATTATCGGAGATTCATGCTGAGCTTTTCAAATATAGCTAAACCAATGACACAATTACTGAAGAGGGGTATTAAATATGTTTGGAATGTAACATGTGAAGAAGATCTCCAAACATTTGTGAAACATCTCACAACAGCCCCAATTTTAGCTCAACTAGATATGACGAAGCCATTTGACGTATATTGTGATGCATCCGGTATTGGACTGGGCTGCGTGTTAATGCAAGATGGTCGTGTGGTCGCATACGGATCACGAAAACTCAGGAATCATCAGCAGCATTATCCAACTCATGATCTTGAGCTCGCTGCGGTGGTCCTTGCCTTGAAGATGTGTGTAAGGGCCTCAGTTTTTGACACTCGTTTGCAGTGTTCATCACCACACCACACACCTCATTTGAGGAAGAATGATGAACACAAATGAAGAGCAAGTAACAATTATCAACATGCTCATTAGAGAACAAACTTACACATTACAAAAGTGGTATTTCCGACATGTGATATAGATGGGCTGGACATATGAAAACTCCTACATTTTACTGAGGATGTCCATGCCAAGTTTCACCCAAATTCAAAACCTTTTTGAGGTCAGTTTGGGTATAGTTAGGAAGGGGGCAGTTTGAAACCATATCCAAATTCAAACTGTTTTTATCCAATGAATTTAAAAGTGGGGGGCATATTCTTGCTCAGCACATTTTTGTGAGCTCACACACCAATTTTCACTCCATTTGGAGTTGATCTTGACATGAGCTAAGGGGGAGAAATTCAAACTTTATTTGAATTTCAAACTGAACTTGTGCTGAAATTCATTCAAACCAAACCTCATTTGAACTTTGATCAATTCAAATGGCCCATAGGTGAATAATTTGAATTGCCAAGGGTAGTATGGGCTTCACTGTTTACAACAGTGATTAGGAGTAAATTTCAGAGGTTAAAATGGGGGGTGGGACCCACATGTCAGCCTCTACCTCAACACAAACCGACTGAAACACAGTTCAGTCGGTTCCCGGGTGCAGTGTGCGCGCGCCACCGAGGGGGGGGCAGCCGGCGCCAGCTCCTGCTGCGCGCCCCAAGCTGGAGACCAGCCGCCGGGCTATTTATTCCCTCCCCGGCGTGCTTCAGTCGCCCATTCCCCGAGCTGCCGACGTGCACGACCTGTTCTTCCACTGCCATCGCCGCCGCTCGAGTTCACGCTTGATCAAGCCCGATCACTCGCGAGCACAGCCTCCTCCACAGCAAAACGGCACCAAGAGATCGTGAGCAACCTCCTAGACTCCGTGTTGGCCAGTTAGCAAGCGTCCTCGAGCTGTACGAGCCATTTCTCCGGCGAGCCGAACATCGCCGCCGATCGGGCTCCCGTGGACAGCACGGCACGACCGTTGTCACGTCCTCTTCTCTACACAAGAAAGGTGCGTGATTGTATGTGGATGGAGTAGCCGAAAGCCGTTTGGCGATTGATCAACCCTCGGCCGAGAATTTCCAAATTTACTCTTGATCAGTTCATAAGGACCGAGCTCACCTTCGGGTGAAATTCGTGCTCTATGCACGAGGGTTGGACGAGCTCGTTACCGAGTAGCTTCTACGCACGATAGCGCCCACGCTCGAACTGGAATTGGAGAAAACCATTGAGAATCGGCCATGTTATGGCTGTTTTCCCCGCCGCCATGGCTGAACACCTCGGCTCACCGTCGAGAGCCTAGTTGCCGGCGTTTCTAGCTTCCACCCAGCCCTGGTTCGGGTTTCCCATGCTCTACTGATGCTCTCCGACCGGTTTCCGGTCGATTTGGTGCACGGGAGAGCGGGACCGACCTCACCGGAACCCTAGCAGGTGCTGTCATCGGTGCGCACGGGTTTCCGGTCATCGCCGGCGGCCGGCGACCCCACCATCGAGTCCAGGGGGTCAGTAAAGGGGCAGGCGGCAAGTTTCGGGCCGGGGGGTGGCCGGGAACTCAGTTCCGGCGAAGGTCGCCGGAGAACGCCGCCGCCGCGCAGTTGGCGCGAGGAGGGAGACGACGCACTGTGTGCGGGGCCCACAAGCCAGAGTTTAAACTTTTTCCCTGAATTTCAGTTTCAGTTCAAACTTCAAATCCTTATAACTTTGGCTAGAAAGCTCCAAATTGAGTGAACCAAATTTTTCTGGATTCAGCTCTCTGAGTACTTTCCAGAAAATCAAGTTTCACTTCATGAAATTCCTTATTTCTCCAGAATTAATTCCTTAAAGTTTAAACTGTTAGGAATTTTAACTGGAGAATCCTTTGGAGTAAAATCCTGAAATTTTGCTGAGATGTTCACCAAAATATCCTTGAACTACCATAAAAATTTCAGATCTATTTGAGCTCATTTAGTCCACCTAATGGTGTGATTAGTGAAACTGTTCCAGAGAAAATAGAAAATGTTCAGAAACATTTTCAGAATTTTCTCTGAAATTGTTTAGCTCTTATCTTTAGTTAGAGACTTCCAAATTAAGTGATACCAACTCCATTAGAACCCTCTGAAAATCTAGTTTTCAGAAAGTCATAGTTTGTCTCATGAAAATTCTTAGAACACCCTAAGAGTTCCAATTAAGGTCAAGGACATAATTATTTGTGGAGGGCTCAAATGAGCTTTGCTGCAACTAAGACTTGACCAAGTCTCTGTCTAGGTTGTAACCAAGCCACAGTAAAAGTTTCACAGTCATTAGGTCTATCTAGCAAAGGTTATAGACTTCACAACTACAAAGTTAATACAAATGCATTTAAATTGATACATATGTTTCTTATATCATGTAGTCGCTAAGGTCGAGGAGGAACCCGAAGTCCTAGACTTCGTTACTCCGGAGGAACAGCTAGCCTACGACCAAGAGCAGCAAGGCAAGCCCCGGTTTGCATTAACCATTTTTCAAATTTTTATTGTTTTGAGCACATACTTGTTTCCTTTATTCTATGCATTAGAGTCTTGTTTGGAAACCCCACTCCATAGCCAAGAAAACCATGGGTTGGGTTTAGGATTGCAAACCCCGTTAGCCACTGCATTGTTAGGATAGAGTAGGATTCGGTACAAGTCGAGTAGTTGGAACTACTCGCGAGAATAGGCTAGTGGCACATCGCTCGGGTAGAGATAGCACATGATACACATGGCAAGAAAATGAGACCGAGCGGAGGGTAAGGGCAGCAGGACTTTGGGGCCTGTGTGCTGTAGCTCCGCTTGTGTCGATTGAGGACCGAGCCGTGTGCGGGCCTGTTGAACAAGCTAGAACAGTACCGAAGACCTACCGGCTATATGAGAACCGGGAAACCGATGTAACTCGGGTAGCTGGGTATTGAGGCATTGCCCGTCGTTCAGAGGGTAGGTTGAGAGCTCGAGGTGTAAATCGGCTGGCGGCACGGAGATGCGCGTGCAGAGACCTCTTGCTCGGGACGATGGGACCGGTTCAATATTTGGCTAACGGGTGAAAGGTAGTCGCGTACGGCGTCTGTGATGGTTGTTGTAGGCAACATCGAGTACGGGCGTACGTGACGGGTTGTTCGGGTAACCCTGCAGGTGTAAATCGATTATAATCTCCGTCCCTCGCGGTCAGTGAGTACCACTTGTTCACTGTACCGTGACGTAGAAAGAACAGGCTAGTTACATGTTAAAATGTTGCTGATTGAAAGCTGGACATTGATTGTTAATGATATGCTGTAGCTTAGAGCTAACTAAAGTTCTTTTCAACTTTGGGCAAAGTACATGAGAGAAATGCGTTTCTTGTTTGATTGCGGCTCTCTCATGTACCTTAGCGTAAGGTTCTCCACAACCTGCTGCTAAAACTTGAAAGTAAGGTTCTACTAATTAGGCGAGTCCTTGCAAATGATTTTTTACCTCATGTAACCCATTACCCTCATGTAGAAGTTCCATGTTTAGGTGAGACGGGTCAGACTTGCTGAGCCTTCGTGCTCACTGCTTGTGTTTGAAGCTTTTGCAGGGTTCTATGAGGGAGGGACTCCCGAAGAGGAGACGGAACCCCAGGAGGGGAACCCCGTCGAGTGGGAGTCGTGCACGCCGCAGAGTTAGTGTGCGTGTGTGCTAGCAAGGACACGTTCAAGGGCTGAACGTGCACTTGATGCTTAGTCTACGCCCGCGAGTGTGGACTAAACTTATTTTGATGTAAACATGTTCATAAACTTGTTTATGTAATAAAATTTCCGCTTCCGCTTTGTACCTTTGACGTGTGTTATACGGTGCTGTGCAACGCAGCACCCCTCAGCGCGATCCTGGCTCGACAGGACCAAATGGGGTCGTGTCAGCGTGGTATCAGAGCTCGCTTGAGGTTTAACACAGTACAAATGTCTTCTTTTTCAAAAATCCAGTGAGGAACGAGTTAGTAGCCCGTATAAGGATGTTATTAGCATTTAGAAAGTGGCATATTAACCTATTTGTTATATCGGAAAATCGTGCATCTCGGGACGTTCATGTCTTGGGGGGTGCACGTAAGCGCTGTCCACCAGTGCGCACAAGCTGAAGGGTGGAGCCCCACGGGTGGCAGGTAACCCGACCCGCTTTGATATCCTCTACGACTCTTCATGTCGTTTGGGGTATTCGAGCAACGTCTGTCCCTGGCGTGCGTGGTGCAACTTGGGAGACCCCGTCACGTGGTCTAAAACGTGAACACGTAACTCAAGGCGTGGTTGGCTTGAGAACATCCGGGCGAGTGATGACGGCCGGGTGTACTAACTGTTTGGATTCCGGGCTCGGTGTGCAGCCGAGTCTGATGATTGTTTGGATGTCTGCAGGTAGCCTTACCACGAAACGGTAGACGTGTAGCATCCGTGTGCGAGTGACGTTTAGTGCCACTGAAATAACGAAGCCGGCTAAGTCCGGTATAGGTTTTTCTTTGTGAGGACGTAGTACCGACATAATCTGGTGACGCATCGACGTCACACCCCATTAAATGAACAAATTCATGTAAAACTTGAAGATTTTGATCTAAAGTAGTAAAAATTGATGTAACTCCTTCCCTTGAACAGGATATTCAAAGTAAACAAGTTTTCAACTTATAGGTTGTTAAGGACAGAGCACTCTGTTTCCAGCTGAATCAAGGCTGAAGTTAATCAGAGGCTAGAGGTTGAGTTCTTTCGAGATTGGGGTCGTATGATACAGTTCTGGAAAGCTTTGGAAGGGCTTTACAACTTTTATGTTGAGGTCCAGAGGTGTTTCATCCCTTAACCACTCGAAAAATGCAGTAGAGTTGAAACTGTCCAGAAAATAGGGCAGAGCAAAGACTCTCTGTAAACTCTCTGTAAATTAAGCATAACTTCCTGCTTAAAAATCCAAAAATAGAAAATGAGGTAGTTCTGGAAAGCTTATGAGGTGGGTTACAACTTTGTAACAGAAAGTTTTGTCAGATTAGGAACAGAATTAACTGGGATTCTTGGATCAATTCAGTACCTAAAGCAGGGAGGTGCTGTCCAATTGTTCCCAGAAATTCTGTTAACTTTGACATCTCATAACTTTTGAACCAGGACCGATCTTAGGCCAAGCAAATTCTGGCTGGAAAGCTATTGAAGTTAGCTTTAACTTTGATGTTGAGCTCCAGAATTAGTTTTGCCTTTAACATGGCCTAAATCAGGTTGAAATGGAAACTGGTCAGGGCTGTCATGGGAACAGCAGATCAGCAGTCAAATTTGTTTAAAATTTGAACTATGTTTCCAAGTGTTATGAGTTCAAGGACATATCTTATGTTATAACTCGATGGTTTACTGTTTAAATAAATATTTGACATTTCTCAAATATATTTTTACAGATGGCAGCAGATAAACAGTTGGAGAACGGGTGGGTAGTTTCCCACTGTTCTGACCGTAGCGGCTACCCGGAAGCATTATGGCAAATGCTCCAATATTTCGAGTACAATCAGATGCCGCAGTACTTCGCCAAAGAAGATGGCGAAGGGGGGAACAAGACGTGGACGATCCATGTCGAGGTTCCTGCAGGACCTACGCCACCCGGTTGGGTGCCATTCACCGTCACGGTGAGAGGAAGACAACCGGAAGGGATGTGGCAAGTGGCACCCCGTGACACTATGTCACGTTTCTGCCAACTACACGTGCAGGCTATGGAGGACACTCCATATGCACTCGTTCCGGTGGAGGGACGAGCTCAGCATGTGTGGGAAGAAAGGTATCTGGAGGCAACAGACCCGAATTGCCCAAGGTACAACCCCGCGGAGGCAAACCTCAGCCTCCAAATGAGAGCGGGAAATGCTGTGATGGGCAGCCAAGCTGTTCATACGGAGCATCTCGCCACCAAGCTCAAGGAGAGCACAAGCCGTGGAGATCATTTCGAGAGTGCTCACAGCGCACTCCGCAATGTGCTCCTTCCGACGATCTAGCGACTGAATGAACAACACAATCAGTTGCGTCGTCTGAAGAAGGCAAAGAAGAAGAGCCGTGTTGACATCGCGGCATTGCAAGAGCTGGTGCAGACCCTAACCCAGCAGAATGAGGACCTTGCTCAAGAGCGGGACGACGCTATTGAGGAAGGACAAGGCTGGGAAGAGGACTACAACCAGGCTATGGACAAGGTGCATGCATTGCAGGACCTCGTACCCCCGGTATTGGGCGTACCGGTAGTCTTGGGTCTTCCAGCAATGGGAGAACCCGGGATGGGAGAAGAGGTGGTAGACCCAGAGCCACCAGCAGAGGTACCGGAGGAGGACGACCCACAGGAGGTCGAGTTCTACTCCGAGTAGGGGGTTACAGTTGCCAAGTAGGGCAGCTAGGGTAGCGTAACCCAACTTTTGTAATCGGTGACATGTCGTGTAGACAGTAGCGTATGTATAGGTAGTGACGACATGAGCACGACTTCTCGGAGACCCGAGAATAATGTATCTTGTATAAAGTTTCTGCTTTATCAATATATGTGAATGTTGTGCAAATTAATCATGTGTCACTTCAATACCTACTGTTGCGTATGGAATTTTAAGTGAGACATGTGCTAATTGCTGCTGTTTTGAATTTCAGAATGACGCGTACTCGTGCCAACCCTGACGTTGGGGGTACCAGTCAAAGGGGAGAGACCTCCCAACCACCTCCCGAGGACTCCTCGGGACAGCAGCAGCAACAGCAACAGCAAACACCGCCACCGCCACTACCAACGGTTACATTGGCCGACATTGTCACGGCAATGGCGGGCTCGCATCAGCAGCACACAGAGTTGCTGCAGACTCTCATCGCCAATACGTCTCGTCCAGAGAGACGTCAAGACCGTGAGGAGCGCCAACAGAGCTCCTACTCCGACTTCTTGGCGACTCATCCCCATGTATTCTCAAGGGCGGATGAACCACTTGACGCGGACAACTGGCTCCGCGCCATAGAGATGAAGTTCGGGCTGCTCCAGCTCAGCGAGCAGCGCAAGACTCAGTTCGCGGTCCAGCAGCTCCAAGGATCCGCGAGCGCGTGGTGGGCCAACTTCTGTGCTTCACAGCCCACCGACCGAGTGATGACCTGGGCGGAGTTCCGGACGGCCTTCAGGGCCTATCATATACCGCCAGGTCTGATGAAGAGGAAGACGCAGGAGTTCTTACACCTGCAACAAGGGAGCCGGAACGCGCTGGAATACTCCAGGGCGTTCAACGATCTCGCGCTCTACGCGTCGTATCACGCAGATACAGACGAGAAGCGGCGAGACCATTTTTACCAGGGGCTTAACCCGCTCCTGAAGGACAAGTTGGCGATGTTCAATCGCGGCAGCCTCAACGACATCATTGATGCTGCGATTGTTCAGGAGGACTCCGGTAAGGAGTTGGCGGCGGCAGAGCGAAAGCGAAGCGCGCCGCAGAGCAGCGGAGAAGGAGGCGGTCCTTCTCGGAAGTTTCGGATGGTGAATCGCCCACCATCAGGTCCACGCTGGCAGCCACCACAGCGGTCGATGCCGTTTCGCAGTCGGCCGTATTCTTCACCGGCATTCCGGCCGGCACTGCCAGCACCACCGCAACCACAACAGCAGCAACGGGCGATGCCGCGTGCGTTTGCACCTCAGCAACGCATGCCGGGCTTTCGTCCACCGAGTACTCCACCAGCAGCGGCCACATGTTACAAGTGTGGTCGTCCAGGACACTTCGCGAGCAGTTGCCCGGAGAGGCAAGGCGGCGGAGTGGCACCACAGTTTCCAGGGAGGAATCAACCCCGGAACCCTACTAATGCGCGGCGGGCAAACCCTAGGCCCGGCACTGTCCACCAGCTTGCCATTGAGGACGTGCCGGAGGGCGAGCCAATCCTTGCGGGTATGTTCCAACTCCACCAGCATCCCGCTATAGTACTGTTTGATTCAGGCGCCACGCATAATTTTATTAGCCAAGCTTTCATTGCTAAACACAGTTTGCCAATACTACCCACCGATAGTCCATATTCAATTTGTTCACCGGGTGGGAAGATTTCAGCAAGCGTAATGGTCTCCAAAGCACCATTATGCTTAGCGGGTAGAGTGTACCCTACGTCTCTCATTATCTTAGAGGGACAAAAGGTCGATGTCATCCTAGGGATGTCGTGGTTAACCCGCCACGGCGCTGTTTTAGACACCGTCCTTCGAGTCGTGCACTTAAACTCAGAGGTGCACGGTTCTCACTCATTATTTCTGGACAGTCCGGAAATAAAACTTCCAAGTGTCTATCAAGCCACCACCATCAGATTGGAAGACATTCCAGTGGTCCGAGAGTTCCCTGATGTATTCCCGGACGATTTGCCGGGGATGCCACCCGATAGAGAGGTGGAGTTCAAGATTGAACTTGCACCGGGAACCATGCCAATATCCCGAAGGCCGTACAAGATGGCGCCCAAGGAGTTGGCTGAACTGAAGACTCAGCTCACGGACCTTCTGGAGAAGGGTTTTATTAGGCCGAGCTCCTCGCCATGGGGCTGTTCGGCATTATTTGTCAAGAAAAAGGATGAAACGTTGCAGCTTTGCGTGGACTACCGTCCATTAAATGTCGTAACTATCAAGAACAAGTACCCGTTGCCACGGATCGACATGTTGTTTGATCAGTTGGTTGAAGCAAAGATCTTTTCCAAGATGGATTTAAGATCCGGGTACCATCAGATTAAGATAAGGGCAGAGGACATTCCAAAGACAGCTTTCTCGACAAGGTATGGACTTTATGAGTACCTGGTCATGTCCTTCGGCCTCACCAATGCTCCAGCTCACTTCATGTACTTAATGAACTCGGTGTTCATGCCGGAGCCGGACAAGTTTGTCGTGGTCTTCATCGACGACATCCTGGTATATTCCAAGTCGGAGGAAGATCACAAGAAACATCTGCGTATAGTCTTGCAACGGCTGCGGGATCACAAGTTATACGCAAAATTCAGCAAATGCGAGTTTTGGATATCGCAAGTGTCTTTCCTCGGGCACATCATCTCAGCGTAGGGTATCGCTGTGGACCCGAGCAAGATCACGCAAGTGCTGAATTGGAAATCCCCGAGAACGGTTCATGAGGTACGGAGTTTCCTCGGACTCGCGGGATATTATCGGAGGTTCATTCCGAACTTCTCGAAGATTGCCAAGCCAATGACAGAGCTGCTGAAGAAGGCTACCAAATATGTTTGGAGTCCAACATGTGAAGCAGCATTCAAGGCTTTAGTCAAGCACCTGACATCAGCACCGGTTTTGGCGCAGCCAGACACAACAAAACCGTTCGATGTGTACTGCGATGCATCCGGCATTGGGCTCGGATGTGTGCTGATGCAAGACCGAAGAGTGGTCGCGTATGGATCATGGCAGCTTAGGAACCATGAGCAGAATTATCCAACTCACGATTTGGAGCTCGCTGCCGTGGTACTTGCACTGAAGATGTGGAGGCACTACCTACTCGGTAACCTCGTACATTTATATACCGACCACAAAAGCCTCAAGTACATATTCACTCAGAAGGAGCTGAACATGAGGCAACGAAGATGGTTAGAACTGATAAAGGATTACGAGATAGAGATCCATTATCATCCGGGCAAGGCAAACGTCGTGGCAGATGCGCTGAGCCGCAAGTCACACGTCAATAATCTGACCATCACACCATTGGAAGAGAGCGAACCACCACTACGTGTGATTCCCCACGGAGCTCTCTACAACTTAGCTTTGATCCCCACCATCCGTGAAGAGATAGCGGCAGCCCAGAAGAATGACAAGGGCATGTCACATTTGCGGAGACGTATAGACAGTGGGGAGTTGAAATGTTTCCGGAAGGACGGAGACGGCGTCCTATGGTTCAAGGACCGGATTGTCGTACCCCGAAACCCGGAGTTACGGAAGAAAATCTTTGATGAGGCTCACTTATCAAAGTTTTCTATTCACCCCGGCAGCAACAAAATGTATCAAGAACTCAGAAGAAAGTTTTGGTGGACACGGATGAAGCGAGAGACTGCAAAATACGTGTCCGAATGTGATACGTGTCGAAGGGTGAAGGCAGACCACATGCGGAAACCGGGACTGCTGCAACCACTGGGCATTCCTGCCTGGAAGTGGGAGGACGTGAGCATGGATTTCGTCGTCGGTCTACCCACCACCTTACAGAAACATGATTCTGTGTGGGTGATCGTCGATCGGCTCACCAAAGTTGCCCATTTCATCCCGGTCAACACCAACTACAACGCCAATAAGTACGCTGAACTGTACATCTCACGGATCCTATGCTTATACGGCGTACCCCGTACCATCATATCAGACCGGGGCACTTTATTTGTGTCCCGTTTTTGGGAGCAGCTACACGCTGCCTTGGGGACGAAGCTGATCCGTAGTTCAGCCTACCACCCGCAGACGGATGGGCAAACGGAGCGGGTAAATCAAATCTTAGAAGACATGCTACGAGCTTGCGCTATCAACCACGGCAAGAATTGGGATGATCACTTGCCGTTAGCCGAGTTCTCGTACAACAATGGGTACCAAGCCAGCATCAAGATGGCGCCCTACGAGGCGCTATACGGGAGAAAATGCCGCACACCATTGAACTGGTGTGAGTCTGGCGAAAGGGTTACCTTCGGGATTGACCTTGTCAACAACGCGGAAGAAAAGGTTCGACTAATTCAAGAGAACCTAAAAGCCGCTCAATCCCGTCAGAAACAGTATGCGCACCGGAGAAGGCGCCCATTATGATTCGAAGTTGGGGATCACGTATATCTACGGGTGTCTCCAATGAAGGGCGTAAACAGATTTAGGGTGAGGGGAAAGTTAGCACCCCGCTTCATCGGTCCATTCCAGATTACCGAAAGATGTGGATCGGTGGCATACCGGCTGAAATTACCAGAAGCACTTTCCGGTGTGCACGACGTCTTTCATATTTCCCAGCTGAGGAAGTGTCTCAAGCTATCAACTACCGTTCAGCTGGAAGACATTGAAGAACTGCAACCGGATCTCACCTATCGGGAGGAACCGGTGCATATTATTGATGAAAAGGCCCGAACCACAGGCAACCGTACGTTGTGGTTCTACAAGGTTCTATGGAGTAATCACTCCATGGATGAAGCGACATGGGAGAGCGAAGAATTCCTTCGCACTAACTACCCCGACTTTTTCACGTCGCATATCCGGTAATTTTCCACCGTCCTCTCTCTCATTTTCACCTTGTAATCTCGGGACGAGATTCTTTTAAGGGGGGAGGAATGTAAGGGCCTCAGTTTTTGACACTCGTTTGCAGTGTTCATCACCACACCACACACCTCATTTGAGGAAGAATGATGAACACAAATGAAGAGCAAGTAACAATTATCAACATGCTCATTAGAGAACAAACTTACACATTGCAAAAGTGGTATTTCCCACATGTGATATAGATGGGCTGGACATATGAAAACTCCTACATTTTACTGAGGATGTCCATGCCAAGTTTCACCCAAATTCAAAACCTTTTTGAGGTCAGTTTGGGTATAGTTAGGAAGGGGGCAGTTTGAAACCATATCCAAATTCAAACTGTTTTTATCCAATGAATTTAAAAGTGGGGGGGCATATTCTTGCTCAGCACATTTTTGTGAGCTCACACACCAATTTTCACTCCATTTGGAGTTGATCTTGACATGAGCTAAGGGGGAGAAATTCAAACTTTATTTGAATTTCAAACTGAACTTGTGCTGAAATTCATTCAAAACAAACCTCATTTGAACTTTGATCAATTCAAATGGCCCATAGGTGAATAATTTGAATTGCCAAGGGTAGTATGGGGTTCACTGTTTACAACAGTGATTAGGAGTAAATTTCAGAGGTTAAAATGGGGGGTGGGACCCACATGTCAGCCTCTACCTCAACACAAACCGACTGAAACACAGTTCAGTCGGTTCCCGGGTGCAGTGTGCGCGCGCCACCGAGGGGGGGGCAGCCGGCGCCAGCTCCTGCTGCGCGCCCCAAGCCGGAGACCAGCCGCCGGGCTATTTATTCCCTCCCCGGCGTGCTTCAGTCGCCCATTCCCCGAGCTGCCGACGTGCACGACCTGTTCTTCCACTGCCATCGCCGCCGCTCGAGCTCACGCTTGATCAAGCCCGATCACTCGCGAGCACAGCCTCCTCCACAGCAAAACGGCACCAAGAGATCGTGAGCAACCTTCTAGACTCCGTGTTGGCCAGTGAGCAAGCGTCCTCGAGCTGTACGAGCCATTTCTCCGGCGAGCCGAACATCGCCGCCGATCGGGCTCCCGTGGACAGCACGGCACGACCATTGTCACGTCCTCTTCTCTACACAAGAAAGGTGCGTGATTGTATGTGGATGGAGTAGCCGAAAGCCGTTTGGCGATTGATCAACCTTCGGCCGAGAATTTCCAAATTTACTCTTGATCAGTTCATAAGGACCGAGCTCACCTTCGGGTGAAATTCGTGCTCTATGCACGAGGGTTGGACGAGCTCGTTACCGAGTAGCTTCTACGCACGATAGCACCCACGCTCGAACTGGAATTGGATAAAACCATCGAGAATCGGCCATGTTATGACTGTTTTCCCCGCCGCCATGGCTGAACACCTCGGCTCACCGTCGAGAGCCTAGTTGCCGGCGTTTCTAGCTTCCACCCAGCCCTGGTTCGGGTTTCCCATGCTCTACTGATGCTCTCCGACCAGTTTCCGGTCGATTTGGTGCACGGGAGAGCGGGACCGACCTCACCGGAACCCTAGCAGGTGCTGTCATCGGTGCGCACGGGTTTCCGGTCATCACCGGCGGCCGGCGACCCCACCATCGAGTCCAGGGGGTCAGTAAAGGGGCAGGCGGCAAGTTTCGGGCCGGGGGGTGGCCGGGAACTCAGTTCCGGCGAAGGTCGCCGGAGAACGCCGCCGCCGCGCAGTTGGCGCGAGGAGGGAGACGACGCACTGTGTGCGGGGCCCACAAGCCAGAGTTTAAACTTTTTCCCCGAATTTCAGTTTCAGTTCAAACTTCAAATCCTTATAACTTTGGCTAGAAAGCTCCAAATTGAGTGAACCAAATTTTGCTGGATTCAGCTCTCTGAGTACTTTCCAGAAAATCAAGTTTCACTTCATGAAATTCCTTATTTCTCCAGAATTAATTCCTTAAAATTTAAACTGTTAGGAATTTTAACTGGAGAATCCTTTGGAGGAAAATCCTGAAATTTTGCTGAGATGTTCACCAAAATATCCTTGAACTACCATAGAAATTTAAGATCTATTTGAGCTCATTTAGTCCATCTAATGGTGTGATTAGTGAAACTGTTCCAGAGAAAATAGAAAATGTTCAGAAACATTTTCAGAATTTTCTCTGAAATTGTTTGGCTCTTATCTTTAGTTAGAGACTTCCAAATTAAGTGAGACCAACTCCATTAGAACCCTCTGAAAATCTAGTTTTCAGAAAGTCATAGTTTGTCTCATGAAAATTCCTAGAACACCCTAAGAGTTCCAATTAAGGTCAAGGACATAATTATTTGTGGAGAGCTCAAATGAGCTTTGCTGCAACTAAGACTTGACCAAGTCTCTGTTTAGGTTGTAACCAAGCCACAGTAAAAGTTTCACAGTCATTAGGTCTATCTAGCAAAGGTTATAGACTTCACAACTACAAAGTTAATACAAATGCATTTAAATTGATACATATGTTTCTTATATCATGTAGTCGCTAAGGTCGAGGAGGAACCCGAAGTCCTAGACTTCGTTACTCCGGAGGAACAGCTAGCCTACGACCAAGAGCAGCAAGGCAAGCCCCGGTTTGCATTAACCATTTTTCAAATTTTTATTGTTTTGAGCACATACTTGTTTCCTTTATTCTATGCATTAGAGTCTTGTTTGGAAACCCCACTGCATAGCCAAGAAAACCATGGGTTGGGTTTAGGATTGCAAACTGCCACTGCATTGCTAGGATAGAGTAGGATTCGGTACAAGTCGAGTAGTTGGAACTACTCGCAAGAATAGGCTAGTGGCACATCGCTCGGGTAGAGATAGCACATGATACACATGGCAAGAAAATGAGACCGAGCGGAGGGTACGGGCAGCAGGACTTTGGGGCCTGTGTGCTGTAGCTCCGCTTGTGTTGATTGAGGACCGAGCCGTGTGCGGGCCTGTTGAACAAGCTAGAACAGTACCGAAGACCTACCGGCTATATGGGAACCGGGAAACCGATGTAACTCGGGTAGCTGGGTATTGAGGCATTGCCCGTCGTTCAGAGGGTAGGTTGAGAGCTCGAGGTGTAAATCGGCTGGCGGCACGGAGATGCGCGTGCAGAGACCTCTTGCTCGGGACGATGGGACCGGTTCAATATTTGGCTAACGGGTGAAAGGTAGTCGCGTACGGCGTCCGTGATGGTTGTTGTAGGCAACATCGAGTACGGGCGTACGTGACGGGTTGTTCGGGTAACCCTGCAGGTGTAAATCGATTATAATCGCCGTCCCTCGCGGTCAGTGAGTACCACTTGTTCACTGTACCGTGACGTAGAAAGAACAGGCTAGTTACATGTTAAAATGTTGCTGATTGAAAGCTGGACATTGATTGTTAATGATATGCTGTAGCTTAGAGCTAACTAAAGTTCTTTTCAACTTTGGGCAAAGTACATGAGAGAAATGCGTTTCTTGTTTGATTGCGGCTCTCTCATGTACCTTAGCGTAAGGTTCTCCACAACCTGCTGCTAAAACTTGAAAGTAAGGTTCTACTAATTAGGCGAGTCCTTGCAAATGATTTTTTACCTCATGTAACCCATTACCCTCATGTAGAAGTTCCATGTTTAGGTGAGACGGGTCAGACTTGCTAAGCCTTCGTGCTCACTGCTTGTGTTTGAAGCTTTTGCAGGGTTCTATGAGGGAGGGACTCCCGAAGAGGAGACGGAACCCCAGGAGGGGAACCCCGTCGAGTGGGAGTCGTGCACGCCGCAGAGTTAGTGTGCGTGTGTGCTAGCAAGGACACGTTCAAGGGCTGAACGTGCACTTGATGCTTAGTCTACGCCCGCGAGTGTGGACTAAACTTATTTTGATGTAAACATGTTCATAAACTTGTTTATGTAATAAAATTTCCGCTTCCGCTTTGTACCTTTGACGTGTGTTATACGGTGCTGTGCAACGCAGCACCCCTCAGCGCGATCCTGGCTCGACAGGACCAAATGGGGTCGTGTCAATGTGGAGACATTACCTACTAGGGAACCTAGTACATCTCTACACCAGCACAAGAGTTTGAAGTATATATATATATAATATATATGTATATATATATTCACTCAGAAAGAGTTGAATATGAGATTGAGATCCATTATCATCTGGACAAGGCAAATGTGGTTGCCGATGCATTGAGCCGGAAGTCTCATGTTCATAACCTAACCATCATGTCGATAGAAGAGGAAGAACCAAGTTTTTACTTGCTTCCATATGGATCTCTATATAATCTTGCTCTCATACCCACATTAAGAGAGGAGATTATGAAGGCTCAAGCGCAAGACAAGTGCATGTCCCATATTAAGTGGAGGATGGAGCACAGGGAAATGAAATGCTTCCGGAAGGATGATGAGGGAACCTTATGGTTCAAAGACTGGATAGTTGTACCCCGTGATACGGGACTGCAGAAGAAAATTTTGGATGAGGCTCACTTATCTAAGTTTTCTATTCATCCGGGTAGTAACATGATGTACCAAGAGTTGAAGACAAAATTTCAGTGGACCGGTGACACGTGTCGGCGACTTAAAGCCGACCACATGAAAAAGGACGGAACTTTGCAACCACTTTGTATTCCGGCATGGAAGTGAGAGGACATTAGTATGGATTTCATTGTTGGCTTGCCTCTCACAGCCAACAAGCATGATTCGATTTGGCTGATTGTAGATTGATTAACCAAGTTGGCACTTTCATTCCGGTGAATACAAAGTTTCATGCCAAGAAGCATGCAGAGCTATACATTGCAAGCATATTATACATGCACAGAATTCCATGTACGATCATTTCAGATCAATGCACATTATTCATTGCTCGTTTCTGGGAATAGCTCCATGCCTCGTTGGAGACCCAATTGATTAGGAGCTCTGCGTATCACCCTCAAACAGATGGTCAAACAGAGAGGGTAAATCAAGTTCTCGAAGATATGGTTCCAGCATGTGCCAGACACCACAGTAAAATTTGGGATGATCATTTACGGTTGGCGGAATTTGCTTATAACAATGGTTATCAAGCGAGCATTAAAATGGCACCATATGAAGCTCTCTACGGCCGGAAGAGCCGCACACCCTTAAACTAGTGTGAATCCGGCGAGAGTGATTTACAAGATTGATCTCGTAAATGAAGCCGAAGAGCGGGTAAGGCTGATTCAAGCTAATCTCAAAGCCGCTTAATCTCGGCAAAAGAATTATGCGGACAAAAGGTGTCGGCCTCTGCAATTTGATGTCGGGGATCAAGTATACCTCCATGTATCCCCAATGAAAGGCATTCATCGCTTTGGGGTGAAGGGAAAACAAGCTCCACGCTTTGTTGGTCCATATGTCGTCATGGAAAGATGAGGACCCGTGGCTTATCGTTTGGACCTACCAACGTCGTTAGCAGGAATCCATGACATTTTCCATGTATCCCAACTATAGAAATGTCTCAAGTTCACTGCCGCTGTACGACCCAAAGATGTTGAAGGGTTGCAACCGGACCTCACGTATGAAGAATATCCGGTTCGAATTTCTAGATGAAAAGACCCGAACCACGAGGAATCAGACTTTGTGGTTCTACAAGGATTTATGGAGCAACCATACCGCTGATGAAGTGACATGGGAAAGCGAGGATTTTCTACGCTCTAACTATCCAGAACAATTATCTAATTTCCTCTGGTCATCCCCCACTTCGCCTTTTCTTTTGTAATCTCGGGACGAGATTCTTTTAAGAGGGGAGGGATGTGAAATCCCAAGATTTCAACACATGTAGTTACACTTATACACACTTAGTAAAAACGGGAGGAATTAAAAAATTTAAATACAATGATAAGAGCTCAAAGTGGGAGCTAAAAACAAGAACTTAGTACCTAAAAATCTTCATGTCATCTCAAAGTACAAATCATTAGGTTCAAACTAGGCAGGCTGCCAAATTTACCTAAATTTGGAGCTAAGTGACTTATTACAAAATAGAGTATTGTTGAGTAGAGTTCCTCACTGAACTTCTGAATTCTACTCACAACATTGCCAAATATGGAGATAAGATTTCATAATTTTATTCTCCATAGTCCAAATAGTATCTCTGCCTCACTAAATTTGGAAAAAGTTTCCTACCTATTTGGATGAGGTAAAGTGGGAATCCAAAATTAAATTCAAAACATCAGATTCTGAATTCAACATCATCCAAATTCAAATTGAATTGCGCCATTGGATTCCTCATATTCAGTATAGCCGACATGCAAATTTTTACCATTTTTGGAGTCAGTTTACTATTTTAAACTGAATTTACAAAGTGGATAAGAGGGAAGTGGGACCCACATGTCACAACAGAGTGTGCTGCGTTTTCTTCTCTCTCGCGCAAGCGCGCCACTGAGCGTCGATTCACCATCGGTTTTCACTAGGGAAGCAGCTGCTAGAGAGCAGCAATAAAGACGACATGATATTCACCTCGTTGGCTATTTAATCCCCCACGCGCACGGTGAAAAACCACTCGCAATTCTCTTCTCTCCGATCGGCCGCACCCGAGCTCATCTCGCCGCCGCCTCGGACCTCCGACGCCTCAGCGATCCAGCCTCTTTCGCACGTCACTCCCGAAAGCGAAAAGGTGTGCCATCATGTGCTGAGGCTCACGATGAAAGCCATTCTTCGTTTCATGCATCGGATGCAAAGTATTTCCCATTTTTCCCTCGGTGTGTTCATTTGAGCCGAACTGTTTTCTTGGTGAAATTCACCCCACACGATCCATTAGTGATCGCGCGCTTTTAAGGACATGATCTAGACATCCATTTGGATCCGTAGGAAGAAGTAGAGCAAGTTTTGCCCAAGAAACCGAGGAGTTCACCGAGTTTTTGCCCACGGCGGTGAAAACCTTTTGGTTCACCGGTGAACTCTAGGTTCTGATTGTTTTCATCGGTTTTTTGGTTCATTTTCGTGCTCCACATAATCCGGTGATGCTGTAGGAGCAAAACCCGGTCAAAAAGAGGCCTTCCCCAGCTAGAATGCCGTCGCCGGTGAGCTTTGAGCCGCTGTCGCCATGGTCAACCGTGCACCGGCCATCGTCGGCGTCAGCTGAGGTCACCAGCGTGCTCACTATGCAAAGTTAGGCCCTGGTGGCAAATTTGGAGTATCCGAATGGCCGGGAACACCTTGGCGCCAAATTCAAAGTATCCGAATAGCCGGGAACACCTTGGCGGAGAGCTCGCTGTCGTGCGCCACCACGGGAGAGGTCAGGCGTCGGGAGGTAGAAGATGACTCGGCAGGTACCGCATGTCAGCGACTATTTGATCAGTTGTGGCTGGTATCCGGTGTGGCAGCGCGGGTATTACTCTGTAGACCCCATGTTGCTTCACTCTAAGTGGTCCAATTTAATTAGGTGAGATTAGTCGACTGTTTAAAGGATTTTCAGTAGGAAAATAATTCTAGATTGAGGGCAAACTTTGGAAATTCATATCTTTCGGTAGGATTGTCTAAAATTCCTCAAACAAATTATGTTAGAATCCTTGTGACCAGTATTTTCTGGCAATATCATTTAATTGGTATGAAAGTCTCTGGATTTTCCTTATTAATTCCTTTAAGATAAATCTTTAGGAATTAATTACAGAAGATCCCATAATAGGAAAAATCCCAACTTTGGCCAGAACCTCCTTTATAATACCTTTGATCATCAGGACAAATTTCCACTTCAGTGTACATTGCTAAGTAGGGTAAATAATTAAATTTTGCCCTATGTCCTTGGAAATTCCCAAAAACAATTCCATAAATTGTTAGAAACTTATAAAATCCATATCTTTTTGTAGAAGGCTTAGAAAATCATGAAACCATATTTGTTGGACTACTCATGACTTGTACTGTATGAATAACATACTTAGATTCATGCCAATGCCCCAAATTTTCTCTGAAACATTAGAGGAGATTAGAGCTTTAGGGAATTATTATGAACACATACTTAGGAGATAAATCATGAAACTTGGATAGCACATCAGAGATGATCCATGTTAGCTACCACAGAAATCTAAGGGGTATTGGAGTAATTTATCAATACATTTCATACCACATATGTATTTCATTCATATAAGTAATATAAATTATTGTATTTGTTCATATCGTTTAGATTCTGAACTCGAGGAGACTTTGGAGCCACTCGCAAGTCTTCCTCCGAAAACAGACTGGCAAACTGAGCAGCAACAAGTCAAGCCCCGGTTTACATTTAACAAGTTCTTATAACGTTTTACATTATAACATATGAGTAGTAGTTATAGGATGTGCATTAGGTTAAGGTGATTGAAACCCCAATGGCATGACCAAATAATCCTTTTTCTTCAAGGGTAGCTTAGTATCCTGTCCTGTAGACTCTTGCTAGGCTTAATTTGTAGAAAGGATTCGGTAGAAGTTGAGTAGTTGGAATCTACTTGCGAGAGAAACAATAGGGTACACGGAGGATCTCTGAACATGTCCCACTCAATCGATAATGAGACAGGGCAGAGATGTAGGGTGCAGCAAGACGTGGAGGTCTTGTGTGTGTAGCTCTGTTTATGTCGATCAAGAACTGTCCGTGTGTGGCCCTGCCGATGAAGTTTGAACAGTACTGGTAGCATACTAGATATATGGGCACTAGGAAACCGTTGTAGCTTGGTTAACTTGGTCATTGAGGCATTGCTTGCCATCTTAAAGGTGTTTATTGAGGGCAGCAAGGTGTAAATCTGCTAACGGGCTCCGTTGAGGACGATTGCTCTGTGTAGGGACCTTCTGCTCGGGACGGTAGGACCGGTTCAACGATTGAGTGTCCAAGTGAAAGGTGACCGTGTACGGCAGAAAGAGAGTGTGTGCCTCTGGCAGATTCTAGTATGGGCGTACATATCATGTATTACCGGGTGTCTTTTGATTGCAATCACCGTTCCTCGCGGTTAGTTAAGTGCCGCTTGTTCATTGTGTTGTGACGTAGTAAGAAAAAGTAGTTGGAGTAGGAATAACTTTGATAATATGAGTTGATATTGTATTTCCACCTTGTGTGAAGTAAGATTAGTGCAAACTGAACTTAAATTCATTCCCCCTGAGGTAAGCAACATCGGTATAAAGCGTTTCATGTTTGATTGTGGATTCACGATGTTGTGTAGCACTATGGGTTTAATCTGTGCTAAAAGTTGAAGTTAAGAACCTACGGTTTAGGCGAGTCTTTTATGCAAACATTTCCTGCCTATGTTAGAACCTCTTACTCATGTAGAGTTTCCTGTTTAGGATGAGTCGGTTAAGACATGTTGAGCCTTCATTCTCACGGTTGCTATTTAAGTTGTGGGAAACGATGAGCCAATTCTGCACTGTGAAGAACAGGATGGCATATGTGAAGAACGGGATGGCATCTGTGAAGAACGGGATGGCATCTCATATTCCTGGCAAAATACTTTCCGCATTCAGACATTCTGCACTGTGAAGAACAGGATGGCATCTCATATTCCTGGTGAAGTATATTACGCGGGGTAGAGCTACTGAAGAAAGGACTGATTTGGAGAGTAGGAAACAATGAGTCAATTAATATTTGGAATGACACAGGGATTCCAAGTAGTAGTACCTGCCAGCCATTTGCATAGCTGTCCAGATTTTCAGAGCTAAATATAGCTACTAGTGAATGGTGTTAGACTTAATCATGATTAGCATAAAAGGATCATACTAGTCTAGAACATGAACATACTAACTATATAATAAATTATTACCAATAACTGACTCGATTGACGACTGTCATGTGTTTGGCAGTACAAATGACATGTTACTCGAACGAAATTGCGCCCTCATTTAAATAGACTGGGATAGGGTTCTCAAATTAGTTTTTCTAAACTACAACAACAATATCGTAATGTGATTTATGACATGCCACAATTCAGTTTTACATCGTTAACAATGTCATAAGATGTTGGTTGAAGCCTTCCACGAAATGGCTCCCCCGAAAGAGTGATGAGAATACTTATGTGGAGTCTTAATATCATCACACCTTTCAATTTTAGATGACTTGTAAGGTGTCAATAAATTCCTTGTACATGGGCATATAATATTTTGACATGCTCACAACACCGTATTTCCTTAAAACATTTTCAGGGGTCCAATCCTGAATTAATTTCTGCCAAAAATCCCGGATAATAGAACTATGAAGAGCGCATATTTACCATATATACTTAATGATTATGAGGAAAATACATTACCCTTTAATAGATTTAAGCATGACAGATTAATTATATTCATACCGTAAGTATTCTGTCATGATTGAGGTAAATTTACACCTCCTTTTGGACCTATCTTAATGATTCTTCAACTTCAATGTATAGAGGAATAGAATTCTTAGATCTCATACATCCCTATTATTCATAAACTTGAATGACTATCAAATTTATTTATTTTCATTTAGTGTCACTGTTAAGTTTGTGAACTAATAAGAATTCACTGTTTGAACTATTAGAATGCCTAAAAAACATATTCTAAAGTATATTCAAGTTCTACTAAGCATTAGATAAAACATATTTATTAAGTGAAATATGGGAGATCACAGAATCTACCCTCCCCCTTAAATGTGGATTAGGTGAAATTCCACATTTCGACAAACTCTCATAAAACATATTTCACATCAAAAGGAGTCTATAGAGTTAACTTTATGTTCCCAATGTCATTATAATATAATACCATCCGTATATAACTCAAAGATTCCATCACAAAATTTCTTATTCAAAACGTAATATTGGCACCATAATATTCTATCTTAGTCTTTGCCAATTTTCTTTATAAGCACACATTTTCTTTAGCTCAATCATAGCTCACTTATTTTATTTTTTATAATTAAAGACATTAATTAGTGTGCTAAACGCTACAACAATTCTTATGATCAACATATTGAGATTAAGGGAACTTTCAAAATCCCATATTAATCAATGTCAGGAAAAAAACTACCATAGTGTAATCTAGAGAATTGCTCCCTCAAATTCATATGAAGTGGAGAATTACTCCCCTAGATCCTAAATCATAAGAAAAGTTTCATCAAATTGTCAGACAAGAGATCCAAAAGATTATCATGAATGTCCTAAAATTTATCAAAACATTATCTATTGTGTGCATACATATGATATTTTGTCGAAACAAAACAAATAACACACTTAATCTTTATTAATATACTAAAAACAACCAAAACTTATGATCAAAAAATAATAGGGACAATAAAAGAAAACTTAATTATCCACAAAAATATGAATGGTTAATCATATGAAACTTATAAGGAGGGAACTAATATTCTAAAAATAAAGATCTTTTGTGACTTCGCATCACCGCTTGGGCAGAAGCGGAGAATAGTTATTTTAAAAACAGTCTAATAAAAATAGACTAATTCATTTATAAATATCACAAACAACATTGTTTAGTATGTGATCATGAATTATCAAACGCAATCACTTACCTTTGGTAACTTACATTAGTATAATCAATGTTGGTTATAATATACTTATGCGCCATAACATAATAATACCATAAAACATAAAATCTCTAATCAAGACTTCTCGTTGGTTTCATCTTGATTAGAGAAAACCTACTTATACAGGAAACATATAGTGTCACATAATTGTGATCGTGGTTCTTGAGACTTAGGATGTTGAAATTTAAATTAATATAAAATTATGTTAAATGAGACATGGATATAAACAACATTGGTTTTTAGTATATATTCATAAGTGATAAAACAAGTCATACTTCAGTCTTCTAAGCCATAGGTGTTCAATGATTTCAAATTTCTTAACTATATTATCCTGTGAGTCTATCCTGTTTACTAAATATATTTTTATTTATATGTTAGTATATCTAGACTATCAAACATAATCTTGATTTTGTATGGCAGTCTATGTAGGCTACCAAACATAATTCTCAAATGTATGGTAGTCTATCTAGCGTACCAAATATGCTTCTTATTTATATGGCATCCTATCTAGGGTACCAAACATAATTCTCATATATATATATATATATATATATATATATATATATATATGTGTGTGTGGTAGTCTGCCTGGCCTACCAAATATATCCTAACACATTAAGTAAAGTCCAAAAATAACTCAAATCAAAATATAATACTTAAACAATATTAATTTATTCGTGAGACTGAACATTAATATCGGTGTCCTGAGTGAGAGAGAAATCCAAAACCTTAGTCTCAATTTATTCATCAGATATCCCGAGACAAGAACTTAATAAGACAAAATTGATCAATCATTTTTAATAATCTATGATCAAAAACAATGTTAGTCAGCGTATGATCATAAATTATTAAAATCATATTGACTCATCATAGTTAAAGTTTTTCAAATAAATATTATTCGAGACTAACTTTAGCTAAAATTTGAGCATGCACTGTAAGACATTATTCAACAATGCATAACTATTTTGAGATCTCAAAATAGTAGTTAACCTATGTAATAATGGTATCATGATAAACTCACAATGATATGATTGACATACTCTACAAAACCACACTTAATTAAAACTAACTTATGGCAAGAGATAAAGCCTCATTACTTGGGTCATAATTCTCATAAAGCAGTACCATCAGGTGAGACAGTTAAAAGTTGCACTGGTAATTACTTGATTATTGTGATTCAAAATTGTTAGTTTTTATGACCCATTTTGATGTAGCCATTAAAAGAACCTCACAGTCCCAAAACATAATCATAAATTGAATCCAATTTAATCAGAAAATAACCTTATGAGCCAAAAATTCACACATAATGATTTAACACATTTAAATATTTATTCTACATCACCGTGAGTAGAAGTAGAATAAATTCATAAATTAACTTAATAACTTATTAATCATAGTAAAATTTATCACTGACATTTGTCAGAAGGTAAAAATTACTATATCTTAATTATCATTAGAAAATATTGTTTTAATATCTAATAACAGTTGAATCATTAATAAAATTACTTTAACTTAATAAAATTTTCTCATAAATGGAACTCTTTTTGTAAGTTATAATATTTTGACGCTTATATTCTTTAGAAATAATTACTAAACATTATTTTAAAAAATAATTCCAATGAGTTATAAATACTTAGAGAATTCAATTAAAAATTAACCAAAATTAATAAAAATATCCTTTTTGATTTAGACCAAAAGTCTTTAAAGTACAGCCTATAGTCTTTCTCATTTGGATTTGTGCGGCCCAAAACAGATTGATTTTCAATTAATAATAAGTGGCCCAGTCTTAAACTGGCCCATAACTATTTTCTGATTTTCTAAACAATAACTGATCAACCCATTTAGTCCGCATTCCACCTTCAATTTAATTTGATAGAAGCCATCAGTCGAAATGGACACCTCAGATTTGCCCGATCTGGTCGTAACCCTAATTACTTTATTCTTCCTCCCCAAAAATCCCGAGTGGAATCAGCTTGCGCTCCGCTGAGGAGACAGGGCCCAAGACATGCTGAAGGGCGGCGCTGAGCACTTACAGGCGAGGGGCCCAGCCCAAAGGCCGGACAGCGAACAACACCAAGTTGCCACGAAGGCAGGAAGCACACAGAACAATAACTGACCTGATTGACGATTCGTCCAAAATAGACTGCTAAAGTCTCGTGCCTACTCGATGCAGCAGACATGCTCCTCCTTGAACGCTAGTGAGCTCCCGACGCCTAGCTTTGGCTTTCAAGCCACTTTTGTGCCCTCAAGATTGGTTAGAGTTCTGAGGTTAGCTATCCCAATTTATTAAAAATGTTCTACATATTGTTAGGTATTGGATCCTCTTCTTATAGCAAGACGTGGCCTGGGGCCAGGCCAAGCCAAGGAAGTGAATTTATTGTGTTGCCTCCATCATTAAGAGGGGTTAATTGAAAAAATTATATGTCTCCTTTCTTAAATCTTCTACCGTATTTATGGGAGTAAATCCCCTAAAAGTTGATCATTTGACCAACCTGAGATCAATTCCAACAAATAGGACATGCAGCTTTGATGGACACTTTCAACCTAGACGATGCTAAGCTGATCTTGGCGATGGCTACTGACGAGGACTGGCCAGCCAGGCACTTTGATCCAAAATGAAAGGCTTATAAGTTAGCAGTCCAGCTGAGAGATCATGAAAAAAATCAGGATGCATCACTTCCTCTGTGTCGACTACATTGGGCAATAGATTCACATGGCATAGGATGTGGCAGGTGGAAGGTCCAAACAAGATGAAATTGTTTTTGTGGCAGCTAGCACATAACAATCTTCCAATGAAAAGAAATATTGCAAGGAGAAGAATCCAACTTGATACTATTTGCCCGGTTTGTAGATGAACCGATGAGAACAGTGGCCAAGGTGCAAAAAAACTCAGGAGTGCTGGAGAATGCTTGATATGAAATATATACGAGTGCAGCTAGAGTGATGTCGATCAGGAAAGAAGGTAATAAAAAAAGATTTGGGTGGCTAGAAATAAAGAAAATGGTGGGCGGCTAGAAATAAAGAAAATGCAGGAGGAAGAATGTCAACTATTCAGCAGGTTCGTAGATTAGTCCTCATAAATCAAAAAGAGTTCGAAGTTCAGTTAAAAGGTGACAAAGCAAAATCATGCAAAATAGTAAAAACGTGGAATCCACCACCACGGAGAGCTTACAAGCTCAACACAGACACTGCTTTCAATCTGATAACAAAGGTTGGAGGCCGGGGCTTTGTTGTTAGAGATAATCAAGGAACTTAGAGGGAGGAGCAGGTAGATTGAATCTTGCAACCTCTGTCTTACATGTGGAATGTTTGGCAGCGCTGCGATTTTTGGATAAGGCAGCGTTATTGGGAATTACACAAATCAGTCTAGAGACAGATGTTACAGTTTTGGATACTTCATTGACAACGGGCACGATGGACAACAACTTCCGAGTGTTTGTTTCAGCAAATCAGGAGCTTTATATATTCTAGCTGAGTTGTGTCATTTCAATTTATACTAGAGCTAGAGTAGCAGGACTTGTTGGTTTTCTATAGGGAGCAAATGTTGGTCAATGGCTCCAGCCACTGAGTTTGTAACTTCACTGCTCTGTGATGACTTGCGTAATAGAATCTCATGTTCCATCTCAAAAAAAAAGATGATAGAAAAATAACAAGGTCTGCCATCGTTCAAAATACACGTCTGGCGAGGTAGGCTTATTAGTCCCTCCCAAGCTAAGGACTTGGGCCTTGCCTTTCCGGGTCCTCTTTCCTTTCACGATTAGACTGGGCTTCAGCGAGGCAAAGCCTTTCCGGGGTGGAAGAGGCCGAGAAGGTTTTCTTGTTTCCTCGTAGAACGGCGGTGATGGCGGCGGCGGCGGCGAGGGGGCTAGGGACAGCTCCGGCGAATGAGACGGACAAGAAGGTGGAGCTTATGAAGGAGGTAGGGTAAAACCTCTCCATATACCAATTGCTGGCTCCTTCGCGTGATTCATGCATAGCTTCTTGTAATAGCGGTTCTTGTTCTTCAAATTCGGCTGCTCAAGTGAGGGATTAACGATTTCCTCTTGGATTTGTGTTTGGTTTGGGTAGGTAAGAGCACACGAGGTGGCGATCTCAGAGCTCAACAGCCTGCCTCCCACCCGGGTGAGCCTCCTCTCTATCCTGGTCCCCGTTTCCTCTCGTCTTTTTCTTTTTTAAAAAAAATAAGTGTTGGTGCTGACATACTGTAGCAATGCCAACTAGATTGTTAGTCAGTGCTGGACCGGTGTAAATTAGTCCAATTCATAAACCTGTACCTATCTAATCACGGTCCACACGCTACTAGCGGTAACAACATTTCACCCTGCTATGAATAGGAAGGGGTGAGTGCCGAAGGCTTAGACACATTGTGGATTGGGGAAGGATTATTTCTAGACAGCCTTATCCCTGCGGCTGGTTCGAACTATGGATAGAGAAAAGAAGGAAAAAAACTAATTTTTGATGAACGAATTTTTGTACCTAATAATGTTGGCATGCTTCGCTTATATTACTTTAGTAATAATGAATTTGGCTGCCTTGAATTGCAACAGCCAGTGTACCAGAAGGCCGGCAACCTCTTCTTCCACAAGAGCATCAAATGGGTGGTAACGGCAGAGCAGAGTAGGCTCATCTGTCTGCAGTTCTTTTTATTTCTGCATTGTTTGCACTGTCATTGTTTGCCGTGGTAACATGATTCTTCTTTTGTGATGTTCTGTCTTGCTATCCAGAGCAACTTGATCTGGCCAGGGATAGGCTGAACAAGCTGGATCAGGCCTGAAGGCGCTCTTCATGGCAGCTGCAACGCCATCAAGGAATCAAGTTTACAGGCTTCAATGCTTCACCGCTTGGTGCGAATCTGTTCATGACTTTTACGCTCCCCTGTGTGGACCCTCTCTTTGTAATGCTCCTGACTACCGTTTGAGATGTGATTCAAAAGTGCTCCTGGTATTTCTAGTCTGAATTTTACTTCACAGTTGACCGTTTCACCAGTTTCTGTGGTGTGAATGTGATGCACTGATGCCTTTGCAATTTTTGTTGGTGGCCGATGCAGAAAATGAGTTCTGTGGCCAATATAGCGGTTCAGTTTGAAGAGGTTGCCTGATGCCTCGCCTGTTGCCGGTACCACTGTGTGGTCTTTCATTGTCTAAGGTTTCCGGCTGGATATGAATCTTATATATTCTTTCCCTGCATTGATCAGATTTTAGTTCATTTATACTGTAACAGATGTTATAAAAATGTAATAAAAAAAGAAGTTCCAGTAATATGGCGATTCAGTGTTGCCAGTATCGGCTGTACATATGTTCCACACAATTTGTATTTTTTAAAAATCAACTAAAGAAAATACAACAGAAGTGAGCTAAATTAGAATAATCAAATGGGCTCTGAATTTTGGACAGTAATGGATAAAATTGTATCATCAACATCCAGTTAAAAAAATGTAGTTTAAACATTAGGAAAAGTGTTGATGCTTCTCTTGTAGGAACAATAGTCTGGCTTAGGGCTTCTATGGGTAAAGTAAATAGGAGTGGATTGGGGTGGAATGGAGTGGAAAATGAACTAATTTTTATTTTAATTCACTCCAATCCACTCTAAAAGGAGAGTATTCTCCTCTATCCAAACAAGCCCTTATGGGGAAATAAAATTTTGGTCTGCTTTCACGTCTACAAAAACCATCCTGAAGCCAAAGGAAAAACAGTAGGTGAAGTTTATCTTGTATTGCAAACTTTCCTGCGCCGATGAACATCCATCTCGACGCTTCTATACGATTGACTGAATGTCTTGGCAAACTAAGTATAGGTGTTGTATTTATAATTAATTATTTTTTCCGTGGTAGGTGGGTGCTCACGTGGTAAGATGTATGTGTTCATACATATGAGTGGATGAATATTCATACATATATATGATTGCATTAGTACTATGTTTCACAAAAACAAAAAAAATCCAAATAATGACCATGCCATCCCGAATCTAAGAATTTAGGATCATGTGACCCGCAAAACAAAACACAGGATCAGGTTGCAGACAAGCCAAACGGAAACTGCTACATTAAGTAAGAAAACTATCGCTATGTTACAACATTTAACATAATCAAGTAGGCAAAAATACAACACAAAATAAGGATACTTACATGACTCTTCCCCTGATACCTCGTCTGATAACCCCGTGATTATGATCACTGTCTGGCATCTGAGTCAAAAGACTTCTCTTGTGATAACCCCGTGATATGATCACATATGAATCTAGCTGTGAATTGCCGGAATGACCTTTCCACACAAAATACGTGGACTGCTTTTCTCTATCCTCTGAGTTAATTAAAGGCAAAACAAGCCACATTCGTGTACCCAAGAGGGGAAAAAAGAAGCTTCTGAGCATTATTGAACACTTCCTTAATTCAGGGGGAGTAGGCACATGAACCCGAAAAACCAAATTAAATCTTTGTGCGGCCACAGGAAAGTCTTTATCGAGGTCTTTAACTTACATAATGCACCACAATAGCAAATTATTTGTATTAGAGTTGAAAGTTGAAAACTAGAGTTAACAATAACTAGAGGGTGTAAGTTGGATTTCTTTCCTAAAATGCCTTTAATATTTTTTTCTGAACTTTTACAAGATTAGCCCCGGCCAAATTGAAACTGGAGTAAAATGCACCGATGGTGTTAAACTTTTTACCAGTGTTCCCAAAACTATGAACTGATACATGTCCATAATTGACGAGCCGGAACGAGCTTAGGGGAAAAAATTCTGTGCACTGGTAATGCAGAGCCTTGTGTACCACCCCGCCGATTTCTGGGATGTGTGCATACCAACCTCCAATCACTCTATAGCACATGCCTTTAATGCGTGGTTAAAATTAAAACGGGTTCTAAAATTATGCTCTAATGTGGCAACCCTCATGACTGTTAGATTGTTACGAGCACACGTGAAAAAATCGATGGGGTGATGAATAAAACTCATTGAGCATCACCGATGCAGAGAATTTTTTCAACAGTTAGGTGTTGTTTGGATCGTTGGAAATAAGTTAGAGAAATAGAAGGTAGGATGAGACTAATTCCAATGCTTGGAATTCAGGTTAGGAAAATGTAGGGGTTTGACGATTTGGAAATGAGGCCCTCATTTTTCATTGTACATAACGTACTTAGGGTGGGTTTTGGGGGCAAATATTGATGGTAGATGCAAATGTTGGAATAATTTGGGCTGGGCCCATTGATTACCCAAATTAATCCTATTAATTTTAAGGCCCACATTAATGCTATGTGACTAAATTATTTAGTCCCACATGGGTAGTTGAAGAGGATTCTGACCAACTTAAATAGGTGGACTATTCCTCTCTATTTGAGAAGTTGGGAAGAAGATAAGGGAGTGCCACACGCGCGCCGAGCCGTGCCGTGCGCGACGCGCACGTGTCACGCGCATTTTCGCGTGAGAAAATCGCGTGACTTGTGACTTGCGACGAGCGACGTGTGCGTGTGTGTGCTGCATCATTTTTATTGCGCCGAGTTAAATATTTTTACCGTTTCTGAGAATTGAATTAACTCAATTATGACGGTGAATTAAATACAGACATTATTAGTAACCGACGTATTAAAACAGACGTTACTAATAACTGACGTATTAAAACAGAGAATTAATCTCGCGCAATAAAGCTGATTCAGTATGCCTCAGCCTATATAAGGCGCTCCTCATTCACCCTGGAATACGCACTTGACTACTATCGCTGCGCACTCTGCATTCCCATCGCAAGTCTCTGCGCGCACAGAACTTGCGAGAGCAGGCCTCCGAAACCTCGTCTAGCTGCGATATTTGCACGGGTAGGCGGACGATCAAGTTTTTGGGAAGCGCAACTTTGCGCGACTGCTCGCTTGCACGCACGACTACTACCTGGTGAAGGACGTTCGTGAGACTTCACTGCTTCTAGTCTTCCTGCCTCAACTAACGATCGACTACTTCAAGCAGCTCAACATGTCAACTGTTGGGAACGGCACCGCCGGTGCCTCCGGCACTGGTCCTGCCTCAGGGTACAACCTGATGGTTTCACATTCATTTGTTGTGTTCTTTCTGTTCTTATACAGATTAAGCGTGAACACAACCAATCCTTATGGAGCCATAATATTACTTATTTTCAATTATATCATGATTACTTTTGGAATTAAAATGTACCGTAAAATGCCTAAATATCTAACAGCAAAATCACAAATTTACCCTAAAATATAAGCATACGTTACTTTATTTTAAATTGGGATACTTTAGTCAATAAAATATATAACTTAATCCTAAACCCATTACATCCAAACATGATAAAAGGTCTATATCTTTATATCCTTAACCCTAACCCAGTGTAGAGTCTCAGCATCTAGGGCTACCAAGGCAACTCAAGAGTGGTTCTTGTGACTATATTGGCAGATCCAGAAAACAAACATTGTTGATTTTAATTTTCGTTTTTGTTCTTCCCTGTTGGATTGTGTGTGTGTGGGTGTATTGGGCTTGGCCCATGTATCTAGCCCTGTGGGCTATATGTACCCTTGACATTATTGGAAACCCTTATTCTATATGTATCAGGCAGCTTCCTCTCTCTCTCCCGATGTCAGATTCACGCGAGCCGATGCTGCCAGCCGCGGGCGCGCCGCAGCCGCCGCCCGCCCACTACAGGAAAAAGACAAATTAATGATGACCAATTTTACTAACGACGATACCGTTGTTAATAAAATTGTTTACGACGGTTGAAAGCAGCCGTCGTGAATAATGGTATTATTCACGACGACTGACCTAGACCTTCGTGAATAAGAGTCTTATTTACGACGACGCCTGTCCTCGTCGTGAATAAGACCATTATTCACGACGGTTGAGCCGCTGAGTCATAAATAAAGCCATAGTTATCCGTCGTGCGGCCGCCCGCCCGCCCCACTCACGCGCCCGACTCGACGCTGCCGCCGCCACTGCACGCCCCACCGCCGTGACGCCGCCCCGCCCTGCTCCCTCGCCGCGCCGCCCCGCCCCGCTCGGGCCCGACCGTCGCCGACGCCGCCCGCCCCCTCGCCGCGCCGCCCCGGCCCGGCCGCCGCCGCTGCACGGCCCCCTCGCGGCGCAGCCCTGCCCCGGCCCGGCCGTCGCCGCCCCACCCGCCGGCCGCCCCAGTGCCCGGCGCCGCCCCGGCCGCCCCAGCGCCCCTCCCCGGCCGCCTAGCAGCGCCGCCCCGTCTGGCCCCCGCCGATGCCCCGGCCGGCCATCCGCCGCCGACCCCGCCCCGACCCGGTCGGTCCCGACCACCCCACCGCAGACCCGGCGCCGCCCCGACCCGGCGCCGCCACGCCCCGACCCGAGGTTTTTTTAATTAGTTTTAATTAATTAGCCTATTTTAGTTTAATTTAGTATACTTTAAATATAAAGTTGTAATTAGGTTATTTTATTTAGTTTAGTTGATTTTATAATTAGTTTGGTTTAGTTTGTAATTATGCTTTAATTAGTTTAGTTTAGTTTAATTACTTTAAATTAAATTAGTTTAGCTTATTCAATCCGCCCGGGTCGTGTTCGGCGTGGGCATTCACGCCTACGCCGTCCTAGACCGGTTCTGCCGCCGCCGCCGCCCACCCCGGCCTCCCTGCGTGCTACCGCCTACCCCGGCCTACCCGCGCGCCGCCGCCGCCACCCACTCCGGCCTCCCCGCGCGCCTTTGTCGCCGCCCACCCCGGCCTCCCCGCGCGCCTTTGCTGCCACGCCCCCGCCGGCCCTCCCACCCCGCCCCGACCCGGTCGGCCCCGACCGCCCCGCCCCGACCCATTGAGGTTTTTTAATTAGTTTTGATTGATTAGCTTATTTTTTTAATTAGTTTTAATTAATTAGCTCCCTACCCGCAGGGTCCCTGCCCTGCCTACCTCGCCCGTTGGGTCCCTCCCCTGTGATTTAATTGTTTATTTTGTTTCGAATTACTCAATTAGATTATAATTAGTTAATTGATTGATTATGAGTGTATACTATTTATACGTATATTAACGGGTTTCGAGCCGGTCCAACCCGACATGGCCCAATTTGGCCCGACTTGGCACGGCCCAACCCGGCAAGGCCCAATCACGCCTCGACCCGGCACGGCTCAACCCGGCCCGACCTGGCAAGGCCCAATCTGGCCCGACCCGACACGGCCCAGACCCGCCCCGACCTGGCACGGCCCAGATGGTTTTAGTCGCAACTTATGTGTCGAGACGAGCACAAAGGTGAACGGAGACAATGGCTTGTAACTTTCAACGGTGACACGTCGCCCCTTTGAACTTTCAACTCTGACCAACTTATCCCCTCTTTCTGGTTCTTTCCTATCTTGTAAATGACTGAAAAATGAAAATGAGTAACATAACCTATACAAATTTGTTACCCATTTTGAATCTGTAGGTCTCACATGCGATATGCATGCGATATGCATGTGAGGCATGTAGGTTTAGAATTGTCCCTTTTTTGGACAGCCTGAGAGTGACCGAGGATGTGCTTTTGACGAGTTAGGTACGGGATCTGGATCTGGATGTGATTTCGACAGCATAACCCTAATGTTCTTTGTTGCACCATTTTTGGGCGTGTAGTTAGAGAAAGCGGGGTTATGCTGCTGAAATTTCGTCCAGATTTGGACACCTTGTCTCGTCATAAGCACGTTACCTCGGTCACTCTTCGGTGGGTTTAGGACCTATCTGCCTAGTTGTAGTGGCCGGGACAAGACATAAAAATATACTAATAATGATTTGTCCGCTTTGAAGGTATAACCTCAGACATGGCTAAATACCGAACTTGGATGTATTCTGGTTGGAAAAAGAATGGGCATCACTCAGTGGAGTGGTTCACCAAGACAGATGCTTTTATATAACGAGCTTTTTCGTTGTACAACAGCAGCAAGGTGCGGTGCCCATGTACCAAATGTTAGAATGCGAAAATTTTCGACAAGGTGACGTTGACGTTTCACTTGTGTCAAAACGGTTTCATGCAAAAGTATGTGGTATGGTACTTTCACGGTGAAACACGTTCTGAAGCCGTAGAAAATGAAGTGGTGGATGATAGCATGGGAGTCGATAGAATGGACGAGATGCTTGAAGTCATAGATCCTGAGTTGATGGAGGATGCTCCTACAACGGAGGTTCAAACGTTCTTTGAGCTTCTCAAAGCTTCAGAAGAGCCGCTGCATGAACACACAAAAGTGACCCTTCTTAATTTCATGACCAGACTTATGGCAATTAAGTCTAGGTATTTCTTCTCCAACAACTGTTACAACGATCTCATCAAATTGATCAGCGATATCCTTCCTCAACCACATAAAGTGCCGAAAGATATGTACCAGTCCAAGAAATTGATTTTTGGTCTTGGTATGAAATATGAGAAGATTGATGTCTGCCTAGACAACTGTATTCTTTTTTGGAAAGAGCATGCCAACGAGAAGAAGTGCTTACAATGTGGCAAATCGAGGTTTGTCGAGGTTGATAATGACGAAGGATAGCGTGTACAGACTGAAGTCACACATAAGAAGCTTCGTTACTTGCCTGTCACACCTCGGTTGAAGCGTTTGTTTCTCTCGAAAAGAACTGCCAGACATAGAGATGGCACAAAGAAGGTGTACTTGAGAATCTCAGAGTCATGATGCACCCGTCCGACGAAGAGGCATGGAAGGCGTTGGACCGCTTCGATCCAGATTTCGCCAATAATGCAAGAAATGTTCGCATCGGGTTAGCGACAAATGGCTTCTCACCGTGCAGTACAAACGCCACACCATACTCATGTTGGCTCGTGTTCGCTATTCTGTACAACTTACCGCCATCTCTCTGTATGAAGTATGGATTCATGTTCCTTTGCCTCATTGTTGCTGGACCAGATCATCCTGGTTCACGACTCAACGTGATGTTGAAGTTGTTGATTGAAGAGTTGAAATTGTTATGGACAGGAATCAAAGAGTATGATTGTCAGAAAAAGCAGAAATTCAATCTTCGAGCTGCGTACTTATGGTCTGTTCATGATTTTCCAGCATACGGCATATTTTTCGGCTGGAGTACTCATTATCGTTTGACATGTCCGATATGTGCTGCGGACACGGAATGTTTTCGTCTTAGTCATTGTGGCAGGATATGTTACTTCGATTGTCATCGACGTTGGCTACCTCTGAAACACATATTCAAACAACAGAGGAATGCCTTCAGAAAGAACATCGTTGCCACAAAAGGACCACCGCAATGTTTGAATGGGTCAGAGATATTATCCATGTTGGACAAGCTAGTGCAAGATGAAAATCGTCCTGGATATTTTGTTGGTTATGAAGAGGACCACAATTGGACTCATGTATGTGTATTATAGGAACTACCATATTTGAAGTCCTTAATTCTAATGCATAACATTGATGTCATGCACCAGGAGCGTAATATGAGCGAATGCATCATAAGCACATGCTTGGATGTGATGGGAAAAACAGAAGACAATATTAAGCCTCGAAAAGATTTGGCAGAGGTTTGTAAAGTCCAGTCTTGAGCTCTCTGAAACTGGTGGCAAACCATGCACTACTTTTTGTCTGACCCAAAAAAAAAGAAAGAAGTGTTGCGGTGGTTGAAAAAGTTGAAATTCCTTGATGGTTATGCTGCTAGCCTGAGACGAGCTGTGAATGTTAAGACGGGAAAGCTCACTGGGTTCAAAAGTCATGATTATCACATAATCATGGAAAGACTTTTGCTGGTTATGTTTTGGGGCCACCTTGACGATGCAGTGTGGAAGGTGTTAGCCGAGCTGAGTTATTTTTATAGACAACTTTATGCTAAAGAAATCACAAAGGAGATGATGGAGAAGTTGGAAAATGAGATACCAGTTTTGGTATGTAAGATGGAAAAACTTTTCCCTCCAGGGTTCTTCAACCCAATGCAACACCTCCTAATCCATCTTCCATATGAAGCTAAAAAGATGTCGGTGTCCATGAGGACTTACGTCAGCTGTCCTACGGATCCATTAAAGTTAGAAGCTATGGTCGATACGACGTCAATGGTTTTCGATTCCGTTCAACTGAATTTGAAGCTCTTCTTCCCACTTGCGGCAACATGTAATACCGGTGTTGTGACTACGGTTGTTGACGCCGAAGGACGGAAAACTAATTATTATGGGCTCATTAAAAATATCCTTGAATACAGTTTTGCCGGGAATAAGGAGCTTAAAGTAGTCTTCTTTGACTGCGAATGGTTTGACAATAATAACGGAACTCGACATAACCAATCTGGCATGATAGAAGTCAAACACAACGAACGGCTACGAGGCCACGACACCTTCATCCTTGCATATCAAGTCCAATAGGTGTATTATTTGCATTATCCATGCAAAAATCTATATGCTTGGTAAGTTGTACACAAGATGAATCCTCGTGAGCAGTTATATACACCAGATGATGCTGGGTACCAAGATAGTTTGTTGAACATTGAGATTGATGAGGTTTACCAAGAACAAGAGTTGTTGGACTCTTTTTTCATTGAACCTGGTCTAGGTCTCGATGAGTTAGTTGGAGATGCTCAAGATTTAGAGACTCGTGAAATGCAAAAATAAAGATGAAAACGAAAAACAATCACGACAGAAGATCGGTGGTCCGGATTAAGGAGTAGATTTCATGGTCGTGAAACTGATGAATTTTGAAACAGATTTCGAGTAGAGGAAAGGGAAAGGCGAGGAGTCTAGCTAGAGGTTTCTTGCGTAGGGCAGCTGGCGTCTTTCAGGGTAGTACGTCTAGCGGACTTTCTGCTAGACGGGTTACTTTGATGAGTTAGCTACCGAAGCTGAGAGGCGTAGCAGTCGCCTTACAGCGGTCAGACGAGGTAAATAACATTTCGTGAATCTTATAATGTTAATAATTACTTCATTCATCTACATAATAGTTCTTTTAAATTATCAGGAGGACTCTAGGTTCGGGGACTCAGAGACGAGAGGTCCTCTGCAGCCGACACAGGCTGACCACCCTTCGGGGTCGTGTATCCACCCTATGGACCCGCCTGTGGACTCTTCCGGTGACCACTCCTCCGGGTCATCTGACGTCGAGCCACCGCAGAAGCGTTGGACTAGGATGAGTCACTATGTAGCTCTTCCTCCGGCTCCTACAAACCCAGATGACCGGATAGTTATTCGTGCCGTTGGCGATATGTAAGTAAATCTCTAGCTCTTCAATTTGCATTATTTTATCGTTCTAGATGTATTGATTTGTTATTCTTTATCAGGTCTTGGTACGATGACTCGTTCATGGGTCAAGGACGCCACAAGTAGGTGAACAGTGTCCTCGGGCGGCTTATTCGTTTGCACTACACTGGTGTAGTGAACGGTGTCCCCGTCACGTCGTGGGACGATTACGCCACCGCCCAGCACGTTGCTCACGGCAACCACCAGGAGGCTGTGTGGTCCGACTTCATGGTAAGCATGAATTATATATTTCTGTAATACAAGTCAATAATATGGTTAATACCAATGATGTATAAATATGTTTTTTAGGCACAGTACTGTTTGTAGGACGAGGCCGAGGTGGACTAAGCCCGAGCCGTGTTCCAGAAGAACGCTCGGAAGCTCGTTTCGCAGTCGCTATCAAACGCAAGAATTCAAGCGACGAGAGTGTACATGAAGATGCATCTGGAAGAGGGCGAGCTAGGGGCATTCAGAAATGTTGCTTCTAGGTACTTGGCGGCAAAGCAGTACGCAGAGGTAAATTGTAAAATATTTATTTCAAAATATGGAAGAAGCACATTAGTTAAATAGTCTATAACCTAATAATAAATGTATGCAGGTCGGTGTAGCATGGTTAGACGGCCGTCCGGAGGACTACCATGCCTTGTGTGCTCTGTGGGCGAGTCAGGGGTTCTAGAAAGTTTCTAGGACCCATCGACAGAGCAGAGGGACGGATGAGAAGCACACGTTTGGTGTGGACGGATACTAACGTCTGGCTAAACTTATGGTAAGTGTGATTACTATTATTTTGAAACATGTTAAAATTATTCATTGAACTAATACATATACATAGGAGCGCGAGAGTGGTCAGGAGCCGACTCCAATTCAGGTTTGGAAGAGGGGTCACAGGGGAAGTGACCCATCACAGCCTGACCAGCTGTGTTCTCAGGCGGCGTCGAACGCACTGGTGAGTTGTTTTATATTTTTATTAAGTTTTCTTAAATAGTTTTGATGATATTATCTTTCTGTCTTTGTAGGCAAGGTATGGGCATGAGGCGGAGCGGCTTCACGATGAAGGCTTCAATTGGCAGAGCACGCCAATTATCCCGGAAGCCGCGTATGCAACCGGAGGCGGGAAACCTAACGGATGGTAAGTTCTCTTTTTTATTATTTAATGTTAATGAATTTGAGATTCAAAAATTTAATAATCTTTCTTCTTTTGTTGGTTCGTCATCTTCGATGGAGTTGTTGACTCGAGGGAGGCACGACCTCCCTCGAGTGGCTCTTCATCGCGGCAGGCGGGATCGAGACAGCCTAGCTCCCTGGAGCTCCAGAGTGTTCGGGACGAGCTCCGCAAGACACAGGAGGAGCTCCGGCTAGAAAGGGAGAAGCTCCGGCAAGAAAGGGAGTGTCAAGCCACGACAAGAAGGGCTCGGGACGAGTATCAAGCCTCGTTCATGCTACAGATGCAAACAGCAATGCATGTATATAATGGTCGTTTTAATTAGTATTTCTAACATATAAATGTTGGTTGTATGATAATGTTTTCTGTTCACAGACTATGGCGGCAGGGCAGCCGGTCGTCTTTCCACAGTGGCAGCCCCCACAGGAGCCACAGGCCCCGTTTACAGGAGCAGAGGTACAAATTTACTCAAACTACCACAACATAGCCATATTTGATGAAATTTAGCCAAATTGATTAGAATATCACCAAACTTAGTCAAACGTAGCCAAAACTAGTTTAACTTGATCAATTCTAGGTTATAAGAAGCTCACTTAAGAAAATATGCATTTTAAAACTTATAACTTGTCTAACTACACTTATACATGACAGGGCTCCACGACCGAGGCTCACACGCCATTGCCACAGCTACCGGGACGACGAAGGCTGGAGGACGAGTTCCCGAATTCTGGAGGTAGTGCACATGGTAGTGTGTAGTGTGTGTGTCTAGCTAGTGTAGATGTTTTTAATATTTTTACTGCATACTGTTGTTGTTGTTGTGGACTGCCTGTGTGAGCTGGCCATCTAGCCAGGGCTGGCCTCGAAGCCAGAGCAGTATTTTCTAATTTTTCTAAAAAATTACCAAACTTATTTACAACTGTTTGCTGGTGCTTCCGTCGTAAATAAGCCATTAGTATTTACGATAGCCAAGACCAGCCGTCGTAAATAAGCCACTAGTATTTACGACGGCTGGTGTTGGTCGTCGTAAATAATGGGTCTATTCACGACGGCCCGTCGTGAATAAATTCCTCTAGCCACGTGGGAACTTATTCGCTATGGGATTTCTTAGCCGTCGTAAATAATCTTATTTACGACGGGTGCCATCGTTAACAACCTTATTTACGACTATTTATCGGTGACGGCCGAAAACCGTCGTGAATAAGGCTTCCCCGTCGTGAATAACTTATTCACGACGGTTTGCCCTTTATTAATGACAGTTTCCAGCCATCGATAATTGTTCATATTTCTGTAGTGGCCCCTCCTTCCTTCCGCACCTCCGCTCCTTTGACTTCCGCTGCCGCCACCGCCCCGCCTTCGGGGTCGACCACCGCCGGCTGGGCCGCGCCACCCTAGGCCGCCGCCGCCTCGCCAGTGTCGCCCGGGGCCGCTCGCCCTCGGGGTCGACCGTCGCTGGCTCGGCCGCGCTGCCCTAGGCCATCGCGTCCTCACCAGCGCCGCCCTGGCCGCCGCCACCTCGCCTGCGTCGCCCTGGGCCGCCCCACCCTGGGGATTGGACGACGCTGGCTCAACCGCGCTGCTCTAGGCTGTCGTTTCCTCACCTATGCCGCCTTGGGGTCATCTCAAGCCGCCGTTGCCTAGCTTCTTCCCGCCGCCGCCACCGGGCGCTCAACTGCCACCAACCTCTGGTCAGCTGCCGCCGCCGGCCCCTGATGTGTGGCCGCTACTAGCCCCTCATGTTTGGCCACCGCGGGCTAGCGTCCAGCTGTCGCTGCTGCCCGGCCTGTGGCCGCCGGCGGGTCCGCCGACCGCGCCGTCAACGGGATGTCCTGCTTCTTCGGCGTTGCGTGCCTCGTTGCCACCGCTGCTGGTTGTCGTCTTCGCTACCCTCGTCGATCCGGTGGATTCCTCCAGTAGTACTGGTCAGCCATCTGCGACTGCCTCTGGCATCGTCGCTGCCCTGGCGGCTGTTCGCGAGCGTGAGCGGACTCTCGCTCTTGCCTTGGAGCAGGAGCGAGGATCCATGGCGGCTCTCACTCACCAGCTCGATGAGGCCACACACCCACAGTGGAGTGCCACCCGTGAGCCCTCCCTAGGCGACGGAGCTGCCTACAACACCTACGCGTCTTGCCTCATCGTCACTCACCACGCTCAGGCGGTTGGTGTCCAGAAAATCCGGGCACTCGTCCCGGTTGTCCTCAGCACTGACTCCACCTCGTATGCCAGATGGCGTCACCTGTTTCTCCTTACGTTTAGGCGTTTTCGCCTTGACGATCACGTCCTACAGGATGACTCCCCATTGGACGATTCCTGGATCAGCATGGACATCCTGGTCCTCACCTGGATCCTCGGTTCTCTCTCTGAGGAGCTGCAGGATATTGTCGGGCAGCGTGGTGGCGGCACTGCTCGTCAGGCGTGGCTCATCCTCGAGCAATCCTTCTAGGGAAACCAAGCGACCCGAGCTCTTCACATCCGGGTGCAATTTGGGGTTGCTGTCTAGGGGGACCTGTCGGTCTCCGCCTACTATGGCCAGATGAAGGGTATGGCGGATGTCCTTCACAACCTTGGTTACCATGTTCCGGAGACTTCTCTTGTTCTTCAGGTCCTGCAAGACCTGAACGAGCGTTACTCCCACCTCCGGACTGTGATTCTTCGCGAGGAGCCGCTCTCGACCTTCGAGAAGGTCTGGTCTGATCTTGAGCTCCAGGAGATCACTTCTAGAGGCCCTATCGTCTCCTCGACTGCCACCGCCTTCTACGGCTCTGGGCATCCCTACCGACCTCCACCGCCTGCTGCTCCGTCAGAGGAACAGCCGTCGCGCCCGCCTACTACTCTAGGGGGCCCTGCCAGCCCTGGCAGAATCGTCGTCGTGGTGGCCATAAGCATGGTGGTCGTGGAGGTTCTACAGGAGGAGGTGGTACTACTGGTGGTGGTGGCACCGGTCAGGGTGGTGGCGCAGGTGCTCTGCCACCCTGGCCCACTCCCTACAACTCGTGGACCGGCCAGATCTCCATGTGGCCTGGGCCATCTCCGGGTCCCCCGCCACCTCGACCTTCATGACCTCAGGCGGCCTACGTGGCCACTCCTAGCCACGGCGGGCTTGGCTACCCACCTGGCAGATAGTGGACTCCGACCTCTGGTGGGCTGTCCACCCACTGGGGCTCGGGTGCTGAGTCCTCGGTGCAGCACACCACTCCTGATGGGTGGGATCGTCAGTCGCTGGCTTCCTCTTTCAGCACGGTGACTCTCACTCCATCCGATGCTGTCTGGGTCGCTGATTCAGGTGCATCATATCACACTACTCCTGATGCTGGTATACTCTCCTATACTCACCCTTCCCACCCTTCTCTACCTTCATCTATCGTTGTTGGGAATGGGTCTGTTCTTCCTATCACCTCAGTAGGTGACTTAGGTTCTTCAGGTTCTTTCCAGCTCAGAGATGTTCTCGTTGCTCCTGACAGTATTTAGAATCTTCTTTCTGTTTGTCGTTTTACCACTAACAACCATGTTTCCATTGAGTTTGATCCTTTTGGTTTATCTGTGAAGGATCTTAGTCCCCTGCATCTTCTTCACCTCTGCGAGAGTTCGAGGCCCTGCACACGTTTCGCCTTCCTGCTTCCGCTTCGCCTTTTGCCCTGACTACGACAACTTCTTCCACGACATGGCATCGCCGGCTCAGCCACCCTGGTGTTGATGTCCTGTCTAAGTTGTCTAGTAATTCAGTGATTTTGTGTACTAGGGGCACTCATGAGTCTGTGTGTCATGGTTGTCAGCTTGGTCAACATGTTCAGCTTCCATTCCGCACTCTGTTACTCATATTTAACAAACTTTTGATCTGATTCATTGTGATCTTCGGACTTCTCCTATTGTCAGTGTTTCAGGTTATAAATACTACTTGATGATACTTGATGATTTTCCCACTATTCGTGGACCTTTCCCTTGCGACAGAAGTCTGATACGTTCATCACTCTTTCTCACTTCTTCGCTTGGGTGTCCACCCAGTTTGGGCGTATTATTTGAGCCGTCCAGTGCGATAACGGGCGCGAGTTCGATAACTCTGCGTTCCGTGACTTCCTTCTCTCTCGCGGCGTTCAGTTGCACATGTCTTGCCCATACACTTCCCCTTAGAACGGCAAGGCCGAAAGCATGATTCGCACCACTAATGATGTCATGCGTTCCCTGATGTTTCAGGCCTCCACTCCTGCTTGGTACTGGGCAGAGGCTCTTCACACCGCCACTTTCCTCATTAATCACCTTCCTACTAAGGCGATTAGTGCCCCCACCCCTCACTTTGCTCTTTTCGGCGCCACTCCTCTCTACGACCACCTTCGGGTCTTCGGGTGTGCATGCTACCCTAACCTGTCGACCACAGCTCATCATAACCTTGCGCCTCGTTCGACTCAGTGTGTCTCCCTCGGGTACTCCCCTGATCATAAGGGGTACCGGAGCATTGACCTTGCTACCTGTCGTATCCTTCTCTCGACACATCATCTTCGACGAGTCTTTCTTTCCCTTTTCCACTTCGTCCATTGACTCTGTCACTGAGTTGGATTCCCTCTTCTCTACTAACCGCGAGGCCGCTCCTATACAGCGACCTTGGTCTTTACCCTCTGCAGGTTACCCACCCGCTATGCCCCGTGTGGCCCCGCCACCACCGACGTCGCCCACCGCGCCATGTGCGGTCCCGGCGTCCCCGACATCGCCTTCTGCACCACGCGAGGCCCCGGCGCCCCCGGCATCCCCGCTGTGCCACACGTGGCCCCGGCACCCCCGGCGTCTGTGGCGGACCGGAATCCGCTCATCCAGGATCGCAGAGGGTGGTGCCGCGCGATGCGACACCCGACAGCACACGTCATAAGAACACAATATATTACATGGGAAAAACAACTGAACTGTACAAAGTAGTACAAACTCCAGTTACAAAATATTATTTATCTTACACAGCGGAAGTCTACACTATACAACTCACGCCCGCCTATCTAGCAAAAGTTGGCTGCCCAGCCCTAGGGCAACCCACACTAGCTGCACTCTTCAACTCAGCGCGGCGTGTACGGCTCCCACTCAGCCCGTGGTCCCCGACGGAGAGTAACCCTCGCCGGTGGACTCGTACTCCGAGTCCGTGGGTGGCTCCTCACCTGAAAAACACTTAAGCAGCAACCGTGAGCACGATGGCTCAACAAGGCTTAACCGACGCGCCTAAGCATGAAACTCTACATGAGGGGTACAATGGACATAGGATAGTAACATTGCAGCAAAAGGACACGCCTACAAGTTCATCCTTAGTTCATCTTTTAGCAATACGTTAACAGTTCAGGAATCTGAAATTTAGTAAGCAGTATTTGGTGGCACACATGTAGCAATACAATTATATCAATCAGCAATATTGAATCATCATATTTCATACATTAATCTACGTCACGACTCAGTGACCAAGTGGTACTCTTCACCGCGAGGGACGGCGAATCGACTCGATATACACCTGCAGGGAAAACCCAAAGAGCACGTCACGTACGCCCACCCGTGGAGCTGCACAGCACGTTCACTCGATGTCGTACGGGACAACCTTTCACCCAACAGCCCAAACGTCGAACCTGTCGCACCGAAACGAGCAGGAGGTTCCCCACATGGAGCATCTCTCTATGCCCGTTGGCAGATTTCCACCTTGCTGCCCTCAGCCTACACCTATAAATCGGTGCGTTATGCCTCGACGCCCGGAGGTTTAGGCTACATCGGTTTATCGGGGCCCATATATCCGATATTCCTTCGGTACGTTCAAACTTGATCAGCGTGGGCCGCACACGGATCGGTCCTCAATCGACACGGACAGGGCTGCGCACACAAGACTCCCTCTTGCTGCGCCGTAGCCCCTGTCTAGTCTCATTTTCATTACTAAAGTGATCTCACATCACTCAACCGAACCCGTGTGTCCCAAGCCTATCTCGCGAGTAGATTCCAACTACTCGACTTGTACCGAAGTTCTATGACTCATTAAGCATAGCCTGTTTACTCGAGGTCCTAGACACTACCCTCACTCTTTTAGGAAAATTTCTGGTCATGCAAGTGGGGTTCCATCCATCCTATACCTAATGCACAATCATACTTCACAAGACACATGTAAACAAATTAAAACTTATAAAAAGGTTAGTGCAAACCGGGGCTTGCCTTGTTGCTGCTGATCAGGAGTTAGTTCCTCCTCTGGAAGCAGGAAGTCGAGAATCTCCGGAGCTTCCTCGCCTTCAGCGACTACACGTTATTGAAATACTACATGTTAATTAATATGCATACAAGTTATTGTAAAGTTACTGCTATTAGTTCTAATAACCAGTTCTAACAACTGGAACTCTGTTTAAGAATTTAAAATAGAACTGGGGTTTAGTGGTTTGGGTTTGGACCTAAGTACATGGTTAATTGCTAAGTGGTTTTTCCCCTTTTTTTTCCATATTAATCCCTCAAGTGGTTAAACAGGACAGGGGTGATCCAGAGCTCCCATGGAGCTGAGAATTTTTGTGTGAGTTCCTTGTCACAAGAAAACCCTCTGGTCCAAAATTTAGCACTTTTCAATGAGTGGTTTGTTCACAATAATTTTCTTGGCAATTAAGCAAGGAAAAATTAATTCTGAGGTAACACCCCTGTTCATGCCCAACTTAGTGAACTACAATATCAATTATAGCTCATAGAGTTTGCATGAGTTTTCCTAGCATTTTTGGAGCTAGGGTTTGTCCAGAACTGAATTTCCAAGTTTTGGAAATTCTCTGAAAATGTTTCTGTATTCAAATGAACACAGCACCTTCAAATTTGAATTGCTCAGATCAAATCAACTCCAAATGGTCTGAAACATTTACAGGGGTTCACTAACCTCCTAAAGAACATTCTGGCAAAATTTGGGGATTTTTTGATGAACCAAACTCCCTCTAAAATTCTTTTGCTGAAACGCTTTAAAGAATTTTCCAGAATTAAATATTGTTTCATACAGATTGAGTTGCATATTTGGATAGAGCTATGCAAGATAAATCCAACCCAATTTGAATCACTAAATTTGGAGCTTCCTAGCAAAAGTTATGGAGTTCTAAAATTTGAACTAAATCTGGAATTCTAAATAATCCGGAGAAAAGTTTAAACTCTGACCGTGGGCCTGGCCCACACGTGTCACCGCTGGAGCTGAGCCACACGGGGCTACAGACCCTTTCCCGCGCGGTCACACTTGATCCCAGGGCCACAGTAGATCTGGGTTTTAAACTCCCCGACGCTGACACGTGGGCCCCGCGGGTCATCTTCCTCCTCGCGTTCCCGCGCCCGCGTGCCGCCGGGCTCGCCGGAGACACGCTGATATTTGCCGCCCGGCCGACTCTCGCACTCTCCCTCGCCGCCAGGGCCTAGTTCCACCTGCTGAACATGCTGGCACCTTCTCCCCCAACCGGCGGTGGCTCTACCCTAGCCGGCGACGGTGCAGCGGCTCAGCAACCCTTCGGTCACGTCGCCCAGACAGTTTAGCCTGCTAAAACATCGGTGGATCGGCGCTATAGCACCAGTGGGTGCTAGGGAAACTCGTCATAGTGGTGAAACCGCCCGGAGAGGGCTCTATCCTAGGTCTCATCGTAAGCCCGTGCCTCCGTGCCTCAATTACCGTAACAAAACCTAGAAATACCCGGCTTACATGCGGTTTCAAGCCAGGGCCGTGAGGGGCTAACGAGCGTTGATGAGTGACGGTCCTGTGTGCCAGTTTTCATGACCTAAGAACAAAGGTGGCGAGTGAATTCGACGTTACCGTGCCGGAAGGTCCGTTCGTGCCCGCCGGAGAACTTTCTCCAAATTCGAGCTCTATGGTCCAGGTCACAGTCTGAGCTTCGGATATGAGCACCACCGGTCCCTGACGCGTCCGAGACCGTCCTTGCTCAGCCGTGAAAGGCCCTCTGTTGGGCTGTCACCGTAAGCCGAGTGGTGGTGGTTTCCCGGGCTTTGCTCGGAAACGTGGAGCTAGGGCTGGGGAAGGGCCGAACTCGACTGCTCTCGTGCCGAGGAGGTAGAGGACGAGTAGCTGGTATGGTTTTGTGGCTAGGAAAGGTGCTGCTCGCGGTGGTTTGCCGGATTCTCGATCGAGCGCAAGCGACGGCGTGTACTCGGTCGTTTCTCGGGCAACAGAGCACGGCGCCTCGGTTTGGCGGTGTAGGTGCGTGATGATCGGGCGGAAGCAGCTGGCCAGCGCGAGGGAGGAAGCAGGAGCTGGCTGCGTCGCCTCACGCGGGGGCGTCCGGAGGCTTGTCTCGGTGGCACGCCGGGAGCGATTGCTTCGGTGAGAAAACTGAGCCCGTTCGGCTGGAACAGCTCCCCCACTGATCTGTGGGCCCAACCCCCCCCCCCCCTAATCCTCTCTTCCTCATTTCTTTTGTAAATATCTCAGCTACTCTCCATTTAATGAGAGACTTAGCCCCCAAGTATTGGTTTGAATTTGAGTTCCAAATTTTGAAATTTTTTTGGTCCAATTTGCTTCATATTTAAACTGAATTTCAAATTCACTTTTGAATTATTGCAAATTTGGCTCCCGACAAGATGAACTCCAATGGGGATGAAATTTGGTGGGTTTACTCAGAAAAATGTGCTGAGTTTGAATATGAAGCTAACTTTTGAATTTGGGTGATGAAAGTTACTGCAATTTGAATTTACATTCAAATTGGCCTCTTTTTCATATAACCCAAAAAGTGCCTCAAAAAGTGTTGGATTTGCATGAAACTTGGCTTGAACCCTCCCAAGACTTTTTAAGTCCTAGGGGTGAGCTCAACCTCTCATGTTCATGTGTAGAAATCCTACTTTGTGAAAGTGAAGGCTTTCCCCTCTAATTACTCTTTTGATGGAGGTTACTTGCTCTTCACAACATTTCCTAAGATATCCACAATAAAGACTGTGGTGTTGTGAGGTTAAGAAAAGTTTTTGCAAGTCCATTTTCTTGGGCTTTTACAGCGTCTCCCGCTGCGCACGCGCGGCCCCAGCGCACTCGATGTCGCCTGCTGTGCGGCCCCGGCGCCCCCGACGTTGCCCGATTTGCCACGCGCAGCTCCGGCGTCCCCCGACGTCGCTCGCTGCACCACGCGCGGCCTCGGCGTCCCCGACATCGCCCGCTGTGCCACGCGCGGCCCCAGCGTCCCCGACGTCGTCTGCTGCGTGTAAAATCCCCAAAAGTTCTAACAAAGATTTCAGCACTTTTATAATTAGGAAAAATGAGGGGAACTAAAACTTTGAATTATAATGGTGTGAGTTCAAAGTAAGGATTCAAACTTCCCAAAACATTCCAACATGGAGATCTAAATTCATAACTTGGGTCTTCATATTTCAGATATTCAACCTTCCAAATTTCAGCTCATTTGGAGGGGTTCTAGTATTTGTTTGGGATTAAAAGAGGAAGCCCTCGAATCTGAATTTAAATTTCAGTTTCAAATTTCAACTTGCTCAATTTGCAAATTTGGTTCCACAAATGTGTTCTCCACATTTAAATTAGAAGCCATAACAAAATTCTGAAATATTGGAGTCGGTTTGCTATGTTTTTGGAATGATGCAAAAAGAGAATTCAAATTTCAAATCAAATTCAAATAACTAAAACCAGTTCAAATTCCACCCTAGAATTCAAATCATTTGAATTCAACATTTCAAACCATGACTTTGGGAGGAAGCAAAGGAGTAAATTTGGAGACAAAAAGGGAAAATATCAATGGAGATTTAGGTGGGAGAGGGCCCACTGGTCAGCCACCACAGAGGCAAATTCTCTGTTTTTCCCTCGGTTGGTCACGCGTGAGCGCCAGCTCCCGGCTGAATCCTCCGCCCGATGCTCCACCGAGCTGCTTCCCTCACGTGCTCTCAAAGGTAACTCGTGCGTGGGTGATCAAAGCCGCAGCACACTTCCATTTCTCCTCTCTGCCTTCAAACGATGCGTCTCTCAGCTCCTTTCTCGAGCGCACGACCCAAAACCACCCGAGCTACGCTGTTCCTCTCGATCCCACGCTGCCGATCACACACCGGTGACTTGCGAACCTAGCTGAGCCACCCACAAGCTCCGCCGGCGCCCCCTCGACGTTTTCTACCGTCCCCCAGCCCGTGGCCGGCCGTCTACGCCGGTGCCGAGCTGTTCTTCTCCGGGGAAAAACAGGGCACGACGCCGCCTCTCGGTTCCCCGTCGTCCGGCCGACTCCGACCTCCCCTGCGCGAGAAAAATTACACAAAGGTGTGTCATGGAGTCTAGATTCTCATACCGAAGCCCTTTTGTTCTTTACCACCGCCGGCTAACCGGAATTTGTGGATTACCGCCGGTGCACGTGAAGAACCGACTTTGGCAAAGTCTTGAAATTCTTCTAAACCGCTTGATCATTCGTTCTACACTTCAAACCATAGCAACTACAGATCCTAGCGCCCTCCTATGCCGAATACCGAAGCCAACCGGCCACCCTACAAGAGGGGCGGCGGAAAATCGCCGCCACCGGCAAAAATGGGGCGGGTCACCGGTGACAGCCATGTTGCCGCCGTTGTTAGCTCGGGCTAGGGGTAGCATCTTGTTCTACGTGCTCTTGGTGTACGGCACCTTGGATTGCCGGGTGAAGCTTGGGACGTGCGGTCCCTCGCCGGCGTCACGCCGCCAAGCCACTTCGCCGGTGCCGATGGGTTTTCCGGCATTTTCATGCCTCCAAACCTTGCCCGGCTGCTAGGCCGTGGTCTTAGGGTCGTGTAGCATGAAACCGCATCAAAAATGGTTGAGAATCAGAGGAGAACAAGGCGCGCCATCTTTGGTTCCGGCGTGCGCGTGCGGGGTCTGTCGGGAGGTTGAAGCGACCGACCTGTGGACCCCACTGTCAGCCGCCGGTGGAATTATTTGAAGTTTCTATTAAGCAAATAATTCCAGAAATTGGCTAATCTTTGCAAGCCCATAACTTTGTGTAGAAAACTACAAAAAGGGTGAGACCAATTTTGTTGGAACCCTCATAAAGAGTACTTCACAGAGGAACTTTATTTGGAAATTCAAATTCTAAACAGAAAGTTTTCAGAACTCCTGGCCAACTTCAAAAATTCATATCTTCCTGTAGGTAGCTCTAAAAATGGTGAAACAAATTTTGTTAGAACCATGGCGACCTAACCTAATTAGATCTTCAACTTTTAGCCATGTCAAAACTCCAGATTTGATCTCAAAATTTCAGAGAAGCCTTGTACTTGTTGGAATTTTGGAGACCACAAGGTGCAATGAAATTTCTCCAAATTTTGCTCAGATCATCCTTAGAGAGTCTAGTATCCACTAGAAAAATCCCAAATCCAATTAATGAACATAAATAGCAGTAGCTATGAATATAAGTTCACTTCTTATAATTCATTAGCACCCATACACATATTTTGTTACATTGCATATAGTGACCGAAGTTGAGGACACCCCGGAGCCATTGGACGTCCTCCCACCCGACACTAACTTCTCCTTGGACTCGCAACCAGGCAAGCCCCGGTTTGCATTTAATTACTTTTGTAAAGTTTTCATTTGTATCACTTATGTTTAGGGTGTAATGCTTGCATTAGAGTTAGGGTGATTGAAACCCCACTTGCATCGTTAAATCCTATAGAGGGTTGGGTAGTTTACAAACTCGACGAGTAGAGAATGCCATGCTAATGTTCTTAGGATCTCGGTAGAAGACGAGTGGTTGGAATCTACTCGCAAGATAGGTATTTATTCACACGTTATGGAAAGAGGTAGATAATGGCTTAAGATTGTGAAACAGAGACCCGGCAGGGGGGATAGGATGCAGTGAGTGGAGGACTCACGTGCGTAGCCCTGTTGGTGTCCATTGAGGACCGAGCCGTGTGCGGCCCTGCTGGACAAGTATCGAACAGTACTGGATGCATACTGGCATATGGGAACTAGGAAACCGATGTAATTGATTATTCTAGGTGCCGAGGCTTACCCAACCATTTTATAGGAGTGGGTCGAGGGTAGCAAGGTGTAAATCTGCCGCTGGGCACAGACACGCTCCACGCGGGGACCTCCTGCCCGTTATGGATGGACCGGTTCGGCATTTGGGTTGCCTTTGAAAGGTTGCTCCATACAACAGAGTAGGAAGGTGCGAAGCACCACACTTCTGAAAGTGGGTTATTTGAGTACCACTTGTTCACTGCGCTGTGACGTAATAAGAAGTGAAATAAGCGAAATGAATATGCTGCATTGAACTATTAATGTCTTGAAACCCTGTATGCTGTAGTTGTAGAGCTAATTAAGTTTATCTTCCACTTTGAGCATCACCACATCGGAGGAAAGCTTTTCTTGTTTGATTGTGGACTTCTGATGTGAGGGCTGCCTAAGGCTCATTAAATTGCTGCTATAAAACTGAAAGTAAGGATTAATATGTAGGCGTGTCTTTCTTGCAATGACTTTATCCTATTTTATATATCCCTGCATGTAGAGTTCCATGACTAGGATTGTCGGTTAAGCCTTGCTGAGCCATCATGCTCACGGTTGCAATATTTGAGCTGTGTGCAGGTGAGAGTTATGAGGAAGGTTCCGAGGACGAGGCGATGCCCCCGTCAGGGTACACGGCCGAGCTGGAGCCCTGCACGCCGCCATGATCTCCGGTTCTATGCTGCTAGTGTGTAGCATTCCTGGGCTGGACAGCTGCACTTTTGCGTAGATAGGATTAGAGTTTAGCTGTTAATAAGACTTCCGCTGTATAATTAAGTTTTGTAAAAGACTTCCACTGTTTTTATATCAAATAAAAGGTTGTATGTTATTCTTAATCTTTTCTTGTGTGCTATTGGGTGCCGCATCGCACGGCACCACCCTCTGCGATCCCGGAGTGGGTGAACCACGGGGTGGTCCCCACAGTCATGGTATTAGAGACGCATTGGGAATAGCACGCCCACATAAGCTCTATTATAGTAGTAGCTACTAAGGTGGAAATGGTAACCTACTTGTTATTGATTTGTAAGGACACTCCGACGTCAGGTAAGAGGTAAGGTACGCCACCGCAGGCAGATCAATTGTGGTAAGCTCGCCATACGAGCAATAGTATGGAATGGTTTACCGTGGCTTGGCACGGTAGTAAATATGAGTCTCTGAAGCTTCTCATGGTTCTGAGAGCATATGAAAACACTGATCTCCAACGTGCTTTAGGCAAAAGTGAGAATATCTCATCGTGCGGTAAGCAACACGATAGTATGCAACTCTTGAACGTTCAATGTTCAAAGGGCCATACGAAGCACTCGTCATCGGCGTGCCTCAACGGTCATGAGGCAGTAGGTGGTATCCGTTGGGTTGATAAAATTCCCAACCGTGACGACCCGTTCGCGTTCTACTCGGGTTCCCCTTCGTGTGGTGTGAAAACACGACCATGTACCTTGAGACGTGGCTTGACTCAAGGACGATCCGTATGGCAATGTACGGACCATATGTTTTTATTATGATATGGAACTGCCTGAAATGTTAAGACCTTTGTGTGCACCCTTATTGTGTGGTATTCTGCAGGTACCTTAACCATGTTAGAGCATGACGCTTAGAAATCGTTTGTGAGTGACTTGTTTAGTTCCACCAATTGACACGTATATGCCGGAATACCGGCTTAGGATTTTTCTTTGGTGAGGAAACGTAGTACCAAGATGAGTATGAGTTGCATAAAAAGGATATTTTCAAAGAAAAGAGTCAAAATGAAGTTTAGGATTCCATTTAGGGGTTATTGAACTAAGAGTCAATTGGGAGTATAGATTCAATTTCAAAGACTTAGAAACAACCTCCCCTGTTTTTGGCAGAAATTTTGCTGAACTTAAACAGAGCATAACATAGGATCGGTTGAACCAATGGAGGTGTGTGATACTATTCTGGAAAGGTTTTAAAGTCTTCTACACCGTTTCTGTAGAGCTCCAGAACAGAATCTCCCTCCAATTGGATGAAAATCTCAGAGGAGTATGTACTGTCCAGAAACAGGACAGACCAAAAATGCTCTCTCAAATTTTCTGTATTTCAACCACAACTTTCTGTAGAAAAATTTCTAAGGATCAAGTAAGACATTATTGGAAAGTATAGGAAATGTGCTACAAACTTTGTAGTTCCGTGTTTTCCTAGATTGAGGGCAGAAATAGATGGAATTTTTGTGAACAAAACAGCCACTTGCAAAAGAGGTGCTGTCAAAATTCCTGAGAAAATTCGGTCAACTTGTAAAAATAATAACTCATAAACTAGGAAGGCTATGGAGGCAAATAAATACAATCTGGATTCCATTTTGAGTCTACTACAACTTTGTTATTGAACTCCAGTCCAGGTTTTGCTTCCAAAGTGGTCAAAACAGTTGAATTATCCAACTGGTCTGCTGGACCAGAAGCTGGACAGAGAACACGATGTTGAAGTTTTTTCAACCAAAACACTTAGTTTTACATTTCGATATCCAGCGGCTGTTGTAAAACAGCGAGTTGGAGTCGAAAAGCTTATGCATTCGACATATCACTTCGAGCTAGGACATGTTTGGGTCCAGTACAATAGCGAGGAATTACGCATGTTAACGCACTTAACATCCCGTGGCGACCCACGATGGTCGAAATGAACTTTTAATCCATAAAGTTCATTACTTTGAAACTCGATCGTGTGACATGGTCCAGGGATGTATATGTTGTATAAAGTTTATACTTTATCCATATGTGTGAATGTTATGCATATGATTTGTTCCATTCTCGCACTACTATTGTATAGACTGGACGGAATAAACCAACATGTGCTGATCGTTTGAATGGTATGAATGCAGAATGGTGCATACACGTTCAACGCAAGAGGAGGGAGGTCCGAGTCATGTTTGTGGTGATGAGTCTCCACCTCCGGAGCAAACCACGACGCAACAGCAACCACCTCCTCCACCGCCAGAACTTCCAGGAAACGCAGCACGCTGATGAGACGCAGTGGTGGGGCGCCACAAAAATACTGCGTGGTGTATCGCTCACCATCCGGTCAGAGATGGCAGCCACCGGCACGACCGCCTTAGTTTCATGGTCGACAATATAATGCGCCAAGCTTCCGACCATTGTATCCACCACAGCAACAACAGCAGCAATGGATGGTCCCGCGTGCGCCTCAGTTTCAACCACGTGCACCGGGATTCCGTCCTCAATTCGGAGGGACCCCGACACCTTACACGTGCTTCACGTGTGGCCGTGTCGGGCATATTGCGAAGGACTGCCCCGAGCAGCGACAGGGCAGGGGTGCAGCACCGTATCAGGGTGCAAATCAACCTCGCAATCAGCCCAAGAAACCAGCACCAAAACCCGGCAACGCCCACCACTTAGCCATCGAAGACGTGCCGGAAGGCGCACCCGTCCTCGCGGGTACGTTTTCTTATTTAGATCATACCGTAGTCATATTTTTTTTGACTCCGGTGCCACCCGTAATTTCATAAGACAATCTTGTGCTATTAAGTATCAATTGTCTATCATTCCCACAAATAGTTCATACTTGATATGTTCTCCGGTTGGGAAAATAATAGCTGATAGGATGGTCTATAGAGCACCATAACAATTGGGTGGGAATCTATACCCGACTTCTCTAATTATGTTAGAGAGTCAAAAACTTTATGTAATTTTAGAAATGTCATGGCTACGTGTAAAGGTCCCAAAATAAGAATACAAAGAAACTCATGTTTGCACAAAGTTGGTTTCATATGTATGAAAAATGGGACTTGTTAAAACTTTTTCCCCATGTGATAACACACATGAGAGCTTTCTTCACACAAGTTCAAATATTAATTTGGAAACTTGGAACCCAAGAGGGATGTAAGACCAAGGTGGGAAGTTTCTATATGTGTGAGAATTTTAAAGTCAGATTTTGGAACAAATTTGTTCAACTCAAAAATTGAAATGAGGGTAACACAATGATTTTCAAACTGTTGTGATAAAAACCTCATTTGCAGCATAGAAACCAAAAATCAAGTTTCATATTTGAATTCCTTAGGTCCAAATTAGGGGGTAGGCAAAGTTTCATGAATTTTGGAAATCTTTCCTACCCATTTTTTAAATGGACTTTAAATTGTATAGGAATTCAAATTCAAATGTGGAGTTGGATGAAACTTGTCCAATTCTTCAAATTCTGTTCAGATTTAAATTTCCCACAATTAAATGGAGTTATTTGCCAACTTTGAGAGCTGTTGAGAGGGGATAAGGGGGAAGGTAGGACCCACTTGTCATATGCCCAAAAAGATCTTCAGTCTTCAGTTTTCAGTATTCAGTTTTCCACTCGAAGCAACCGAGCCAGCTACGGGCGACACCGAGGGACACCGGGAGCCACCTCCTGCTCCTCTCTCGTGCTGGCAACTGGTGGGGTTATTTCACTCCTCCCTCGACGAAATCCCTTCTCCACAGACCGAGCCGATCGTGCATTGGCTCCCTCCTCACGAACAGCACCCGAACAGAGTTCTGCTCTCACCACCGGCACCGCTCCTAAAATTTTCACCGCACACCAGCGTTCAATCAATCATTGCTTGAGCCATCAACACAAAAAGAAAGCGCCTACATGTGTACAAGTTTGTCCCCAGCTCAGCTCCAACGCTCGGGGTTTCTGTGGGCCATAAATTGAAGATCAGCGAGGAGCACCAAGGTGCAACCGGCGGAACCACAACCGGCTCACCGTGGGCAGCATGCCACAGCCGTTCTCACCATTCCTCCTCTACACGAAAAAGGTGCGCCATACTCCCTAGATCGTGTAGCAGCAACCCTTTTTGCAAATTATCGACCGAGTGTGGAGAATTTCCAAGGTTCCCGAAACCGGGTGCTTGCGGGTAGGGGTCGGTCTACCCAAAAATTCTAGTGGCACAGTCCACCAAAGCTCGGTCGAGGTTACACACAACTTCTTCACTTCCTAGCGGCCCTCCTCGAAGAAGAACCGACCAAAAACATCTAGGATCGACCGAGTTATAGCTGTTTTTCGATCCGCCATGGAGAAATCGTTTCGGGTCACCATGGAGCTCGGTGTTGCCGGCCTTTCCACGGGGTTTGGCGTCCATTTTCAGAATCCTCAAGCTCCCACGGTGCTCTCCAAGCAATCTCCGACCATTTTGATGCGGTGTAGAAGGTTTACAACCTCAGCGGAACCCTGGCGGTCACTGCCGCCGCCGCGCACCACTTTCCGGCGATCCCCGGACGCCGACGACCTTCCCAACGTGTTCTGCGAGGCCGAGTTAGGGTGGGGCGGCGAGTTTGAGGTTGGGAGATGGCCGGGAAGGCGGTTCCGGTGACGCTCGCCGGAGGGCGCCGCCGCCGCTTCTGTTTGGCACGAGGAAGAAGATGACCTGTCAGGTGGGACCCACTAGCAGACATTTAAACATTTTAGGAGTTTCAGTTTCCAGTTTAAACTTTGGAGAGCCACAACTTTGTGTAGGAGTGTCCAAAAATTGTCAAACAAATTTTGTTGGATTCCTCACAGAGAGTACTATCCAGGGGACAGCCCAATGTTTATGAAAATACCTGGATCTGGCTCATTAATTCATATAATGAAAATCTTGTAGGAATTTTTCCAGGAGTTCTGTGTATTGGAAAATTCCCGATTTGGGCAGGAGATTCTTCCAAAAACAGTTGAACTCCAGTAAAAATTTCACGGGCATTCGACCTCTTTTGATTGGCCAAATGTGGTATTAATTCCTTATGTCTCTGAAAATTGAAAAGTAGAACAGAGCTCCATTTCAGATTTTCCCCAATTCTTGTAAAGGTCATATCTTGGTGTAGGAACCTCCAAATTTGGTGATTCAAATTGGGTTGGATTCAGGTTGGAAAACTCTATCCAAATATGCAACCCAATTTGTATGAAACTCAGTATTTAATTCTAGAAAATTCTTTAAAGCTTTTCAGAAAAAGATTTGCGGGGTTTGGTTTATCCAAAAATCCTCAAATTTCGCCAGAATATTCCTTAGGATGTTAGTGAACTCCTGTACAAAATCTCAGCTCATTTGGAGTTTATTTGATTAGGGCAATTCAGATTTGAAGTTTCTATTTTCAATTGAATACAGAAACATTTTCAGAGAATTTCCAAAACTTGGAAATTCAGTTCTGGGTAAGTCTTAGCTCCAAAAATACTAGAAAAATTCATGCAAGTCCTATGAACTATAATTGGAATTTTAATTCATTAAGTTTGTCATGAACATGGGAGTTATTTCAGAATTAAGTCCTTTTTACTTAATTGCTTAGAGAATTGTTCTGAACAAACCACTCAGGGAAAAGTGCTAAATTTTGGTCTAGAGGACTTTCTTGTGACAAGGAACTCACATGAAAATTTTCAGCTCCATTGGAGCTTTGGATCACCCCTGTTCTGTTTAACCTTTTAAGGTGATCAACATAGAAGAGGGGGAAAACACTTAGCACTTAATCATGTTGCTTAGACCCAAACCCAAACCACTAGCACCAGTATCATTTTAAATTCTGAAACAGAGTTCCAGTTTTTAAACTTATCATTAGAACTTGTTAGCAAAATCTTTAGAATTAAATCCATATGCATATTCATTACATGTAGTATCTACGTGGAGAAGTTGAAGCAACTAGAGTGGAGATCAAAGAAGGAGGGAAGCGAGTGATCAAGCCTCAAGTGGTCTTCACTAACTGAACTTCATATATATATAAGTCCCCTGCAAAACAAAGACAAGCCCCGGTTTGCATAAAAATTTACAAGTTTATATTTGTATTCACTTTATAATGTCCAGCATTTTGTTTATTGCATTAAGTCTAGGTGGTACGACACTCCAAATGCATGACCCAGAAAAAACCCTGGAGTACAACGTAGAGTAGGTTATCAATTGATTATAACTGCTGATCTCAAGTTAACAAAAGTGGATTAAAAGAGGCATAACTCGAGTAGGTAGTTTCCTACTCGTGAACCGGGATTAAGGGGGATCAATCGGAAGAGTTGAGAATTGATCCTCATAGTTGAGAATGGAGACCGGGCAGTGGATGAAAGGCTCAAGGACGTGGTCCTGTGAACCTAGTCTATGTCTGAGTCGATTAAGGCCCGTTCTCATGTGCGGCCCGTTGGACAAGTTTGAGTTGTGTACCGGATGCATACTGGCTATATGGGACCCAGGAAACCGATGTAACATGTTAACCTGGGTGTCGAGGCATACCTCACCGTCTGATGCAGATGTTGAAAGGATAGAGAAGTCGGCTCTACGAGGGTTTACCGTAGTGAGACTTAATCCCAGTCGGTGGGACCGGTTCGACATTTGGGTGTCGTGTGAAAGGTTGCCACGTACGACGTTAATGATAGTTGCTGTGTGCAACGTCGAGTACAGACGTACGTGTCGTGTCAGCCGGGTGTTTTTGATTGCAACCACCGTCGCTCGCGGAATGGACCGAGCATACTTGTTCTCTGCGTCGTGACGTAGTAATAAACTGGTAAAAATTTAATATGCTTCATGAGTAATCCTCATAATGGAGATGAGGAATGATCAACACTTTCACTAAATTTATTTTCCACCTTGGGCTAGTAGCGTTGAGGTAAAGCGTTTCTTGTTTGATTGTGGAGTCTCGACGTTGATGGCGCAAGGTCTGTATGGGTTTAGGGTAGCTCACTAAAGTTACTTTCACCTCGGGAAAGTGACATCGAGATGAAGCGTTTCTTGTTTGATTGTGGAGTCTCGATGTGAATGGCGCGAGGATTATAAAAGTTACTTAAAACTTGAAGTAAGGATTCTCCTTTAGCTAAAGTTCATCCTTTGTGCAAACTTCTATATTCAGCCCTCTATTTTCAGCATGTAGAGTTTCATGACTAGGGTGACGGCTAAGTCTTGCTGAGCTTCATGCTCACGGATACTGCATAAGTTGTTTTGCAGGTAATAACTGTACGCTGATATGTACGGGTGTCCGATGAGACTCGGAACTCTCCGAGTGGTGAACTCATGGCAAGCCCTGCCGCTGCTATTGTGATAGTGTTGCTAGCGAGAAGGGTCCGCGGGCTGGACACCTTCTCGGTTGCTTAGCATAGGTATGAGACGTGAGTTATAACAGTCTTCCGCTGTAGATTATTTTGAGAAGTATTTGTAAAATTTACACTTTGTAAGCTTCCACTTGATTTATGTAATATGATGCTTTATTATGTGTGCTGTTGGGTGCCGCATCGCACGGCACCACCCAATGCGATTCCCGGGCAAGCGGCACGGCCCCGTGATCGGGACCGGGCCCTCACAGCGTGGTATCAGAGCCGCATTGGTAATAGCGCACTGAATAAGGATCGTATTATGACACAAACTTAGGATACGGTGAGGAAACGGTATTAGGCCCACATAAGGACTATAGTAGTATAGTTACTTAAAGTGGCATGACTAACATACTTGTTATAATTCTGAAATATTGATTATGTAACGACGCACCTATGCTCAAGTAAGAATGGTAAGGAACGCTACCGAAAGCGGTTCAATTTCGGTTAGCTCCCCTGACGAGGAAAGTGGTTCAGGGATAGGTCTCACAGCTTGGTGTGAGACGTCAATATGAAACTCTTGGACTCTTCATGTTCCTGAGTTCATATGAAACGCTGATCCCTAGCGTGCATTAGGCAAGTAAGTGGAGACCCCATCGTGTGGCCAGTAACGCGATAGTGTGTTCTTCTGGAAATAGCCTAGAAGGACATACGCAGCGCTTGCCATCGGCGTGCCCTGCAGGGCAGTAGGTGGTATCTGTTGGGTTGATAAAATTCCCAACCGTGATGACCCGTTCGTGCTCTACTCGGGTTCCCTGTCGTGTGGTGTAAAAACATGACCATGTACCCTAAGACGTGACTTGACTCAAGGACGGCCCGTAAGGAAATGATACGGGCGTATGTTTTTAGTATGATATGGAACTGCCTGAAATGAGAAAAAACCGATGTGTGCATCATCATTGAGTGTTCTTCTGCAGGTACTAACCACGTACGTATCCCGTATAGTACACATGTGCGAGAGACCATCTTAGTGCCACTGATAAAACGGATATGCCGGTATAATCTGGTTAGGATATTCCTTTTTGGAGAGGCTACGTAGTACCGGCATTTTTCTTACGGTGCATCGACGCCGTACTAAACTTAATAATCCTCTTCCCTATGAAGAAATGATTCATGAGCTAACTTTCAACTAAAAATGGAAATTTAAAAAAAATATTAGTTACCGAACTCTTATTTTGAGCTAAGATTCAAATAAGAGAATGTCTAGGTTTCAAAGATTTAAAAAACAGAGTGCTCTGTTTCTGGCAGGAATTCTTGCTGGACTTTAAAAGAGCATTACTCTGAGTAGCTTTAACCAATTAAGGTGTATGATACAGTTCTGGAAAGATTTTCCAGTGCTCTACATCTTCTTTGTAGACCTCCAGAGCAAAATCACACGTTAACTGGGCGAAAAGTCCAGTTGAAGGCAAACTGTCCAGAACCAGGACTGCAGCAAAACCTCTCTGGACCTTTCTGTTTTTAAGCCATAACTTCCTGTAGAATAGTCCTTAAGGAGCCTGTGATACACCTTTGGAAAGGTTATGAGATATTCAACATTGCTGTAGTTCAAAGTTTGTTCAGATTCATATTGTATCTGTGTATATAACTGTGATAAAAATCAGCCACATACAAAGGAGATGCTGGCAAATTTTGTCTAGGAATTCTATCAACTTTGAGCAATAATAACTTCTGATACAGAAATGATCTGGAGGCATAGGAGTACTCGTTGGAAATATATTGAAGTTAAATTTAACTTTGGTATTCAACTTGAGTTATGAAAATGCTTCTAAACGGATCAAAATCTGGGTTAGGACAGAAGAGTCTGTTCTGCACAGCAAAGAGAACGGTTGAAGGAGCAACTAAGGGAAACCATGAGCGAATGTGTTATACAACCAAGCTCATGACCTTGGGGTTGCTCTGTGCTGTGTAGTAGGAATAAGGAAGGAACACTACGGCTTAGTGTTAATTTTCGTCCGCTTAACATTGTGACAATCAAGGACAAGTACCCGTTACCACAGATCGACATATTGTTTGATCAGTTGGTCAAAGCAAGTATCTTTTCCAAGATGGACTTAGGATCAGGGTACCATCAGATTGAGATAAGGGCTGAGGCTATTCTAAAGACAGTTTTTCGATGAGGTACGGAGTTTATGAGTACCTGTCATATTTCTTGGCCTTACCAACACTCCAGCTCAGTTCATGTACTTAAGGAACTCGGTATTCATGCCGGAGCTGGACATATTTGTTGTGGTCTTCATCGACGACCTACTGGTTTATTCCAAGTCGGAGGAAGAACACAAGAAGCACCTGAGTATAGTCTTGCAATGGCTGCGGGATCACAAGCTATACGTGAAATTCAGCAAGTGCGAATTCTAGTTATCACAAGTACTTTGTCTCGGGCATATCATCTCAGCAAAGGGCATCGCTGTAAGCCTGAGAAATATCGTGCAAGGGCTGCATTGGAAGTCCCCGAGAACTGCTCACGAGGTAAGGAGTTTCCTCGGACTTGTGGGATGTTATCGGAGGTTCATTTTGAACTTCTCGAAGATTGCCAAGCCTATTGCATAGATGCTGAAGAAGGCTACCAAATGGGTTTGGAGTCCAGCATGTAAAGCAGCATTCAAGACATTAGTGAAGCACCTAACATCAGCACCGGTTTTGGCGCAGCCAAACACAACAAGACCATTCGTTGTGTACTGTGATGCATCCGTCATTGAGCTCGGATGTGTGCCGATGCAAGACCGAAGTGTGGTTGTGTATGGATTACGGCAACCAGAAATCATTTAACAACACCATCCGACTCATGACTTAGAACTTGCTGCCGTGGTACTCGCACTCAAAAGGTGGAGGCATTACCTACTCCGTAACCTCGTCCATTTATATACCGACCACAAGAGCCTCAAGTACATATTCACTCAGAAGGAGGGGAACATGAGGCAGTAAAGATGGTTGGAGTTGATAAAGGATTACGAAATAGAGGTCCATTATCACCCCGGCGAGGCTAACGTGGTGGCGGATGCGCTGAGTCACAAGTCACACGTTCATAATCTAACCATCACCCCATTGGAAGAGTGCGAGCCACCATTACATATGGTTCTCCCTAGAGCTCTCTACAATTTAGCTTTTATCCCCACCATCTGTGAAGAAAGGGTGGCAGACAAGAAACATGACAAGGGCATATCACATTTGCGGAGATGTATAGACAGTGAGGAACAGAAACATTTCCGGAAAGATGGAGACGGCGTCCTGTGGTTTAAGGATAGAATCATCGTACCCCGTAATCCAGAGTTGAGGAAGAGAAATTTTTGATGAGGTTCACTTGTCAAAGTTCCTATTCATCTCGATTCATCGGTCCATTCCAGGTTTTAGAAATATGGCTCCGTTGCATACCGAATGGAATTACCAGCGATATTCACCGGTGTGTACGACATCTTCCACATTTCTCAGCTGAGGAAGGCCTCAAATGTTCAACCACCATTCAGCTGGGAAATACCGGGGAACTGAAACCGGATCTCACACCTCAGGAGGGACTGGTTCAGATCATCGACATAACGGACCAAACCACATGCAACCATACGTTGTGGTTCTATAAAGTTTTAGGGAGTGGTTACTCCAAGGTTGAAGCGACACGGGAGAGCGAAGGATTTCTTCGCACCAATTATCCCAACTTTGGACGTTGCACATCCTATAATTTTCCACCATCCTTCCTCTCGTTTTACCTTATAATCTCGGGACGAGATTCTTTAAGGGGGGAGGAATGTAAAGATCCCAAAATAAGAATACAAAGAAACTCATGTTTGCACAAAGTTGGTTTCATATGTACGGAAAATGGGACTTGTTAAAACTTTTTCCCATGTGATAACACACATGAGAGCTTTCTTCACACAAGTTCAAATATTAATTTGAAAACTTGGAACCCAAGAGGGATGTAAGACCAAGGTGGGAAGTTCCTATATGTGTGAGAAAGCTAAAGTCAGATTTTGGAACAAATTTGTTCAACTCAAAAATTCAAATGAGGGTAACACAATGATTTTCAAACTGTTGTGATAAAAACCTCATTTGCAGCATCCAAACCAAAAATCAAGTTTCCTATTTGAATTCCTTAGGTCCAAATTAGGGGATAGGCAAAGTTTCATGAATTTTGGAAATGTTTCCTACCCATTTTTTAAATGGACTTTAAATTGTATAGGAATTCAAATTCAAATGTGGAGTTGGATGAAACTTGTCCAATTATTTAAATTCTGTTCAGATTCAAATTTCCCACAATTAAATGGAGTTATTTGCCAACTTTGAGAGCTGTTGAGAGGGGATAAGGGGGAATGTAGGACCCACTTGTCATATGCCCAAAAAGATCTTCAGCCTTCAGTCTTCAGTTTTCCACTCGAAGCAACCGAGCCAGCTACGGGCGACACCGAGGGACACCGGGAGCCACCTTCTGCTCCTATCTCGCACTGGCAACCGGTGGGGTTATTTCACTCCTCCCTTGATGACATCCCTTCTCCACAGACCGAGCCGATCGTGCGTTGGCTCCCTCCACATAAACAGCACCCGAACAGAGCTCTGCTCTCACCACCGGCGCCGCTCCTAAAATTTTCACCGCACACCGGTGTCCGATCGATCGTTGCTCGAGACGTCAACACAAAAAGGAAGCACCTACATGTGTACGAGTTTGTCCCCATCTCAGCTACAACGCTTGGGGTTTCTGTGGGCCACAAATTGAAGATCAGCGAGGAGCACCAAGGTGCAACCGGCGGAACCGCAACCGGCTCACCGTGGGCAGCACGCCACGGCCGTTTTCACCATTCCTACTCTACATGAAAAAGGTGCGCCGTACTACCTAGATCGTGTAGCAGCAACCCTTTTTGCATATGATCGACCGAGTGTGGAGAATTTCCAAGGTTCCCGAAACCGGGTGCTTGCGGGTAGGGGTCGGTCTACCCCAAAATTCTAGTGGCACAGTCCACCAAAGCTCGGTCGAGGTTGCACACAACTTCTTCACTTCCTAGCGGCCCTCCTCGAAGAAGAACCGAGCGAAAACATCTAGGATCAACTGAATTATAGCTGTTTTTCGTGCCGCCATGGAGAAATCGTTTCGGGTCACCGTGGAGCTCGGTGTTGCCGACCTTTTCATGGGGGTTTGGCGTCCATTTTCAGCATCCTCAAGCTCCCACGATGCTCTCCGAGCAATCCCCGACCGTTTTGATGCGGTGTAGAAGGTTTACAACCTCACCGGAACCCTAGCGTTCACTGCCGCCGCCGCGCACCACTTTCCGGCGATCCCCGGCCGCCGGCGACCTTCCCAACGTGTTCTGCGGGCCGAGTTAGGGTGGGGCGGCGAGTTTCAGGTCGGGAGATGGCCGGGAAGGCCGTTCCGGCGACGCTCGCCGGAGGGCGCCGCCGCCGCCTCTGTTTGGCGCGAGGAAGAAGACGACCTTTTGGGTGGGACCCACTAGCAGACATTCAAACATTTCAGGAGTTTCAGTTTCCAGTTTAAACTTTGGAGAGCCACATCTTTGTGTAGGAGTGTACAAAAAATGTCAAATAAATTTTGTTGGATTCCTCACAGACAGTACTATCCATGGGTACAGCCCAATGTTTATGAAAATACCTGGATTTGGCTCATTAATTCATATAAAGAAAATATTGTTGGAATTTTTCCAGGAGTTCTGTGTATTGGAAAATTCCCAAATTTGGGCCGGAGACTCTTCCAAAAACACTTGAACTCCAGTAAAAATTTCAGGAGCATTGGACCTATTTTCTTTGCCAAATGTGGTATTAATTCCTTATGTCTCTGAAAATTGGAAAATAGAACAGAGCTCAATTTCAGATTTTCCCCAATTCTTGTAAAGGTCATATCTTGGTGTAGCAACCTCCACATTTAGTGATTCAAATTGGGTTGTATTAAGGTTGGAAAAACCTATCCAAATATGCAACCCAATTTGTATGAAACTCAGTATTTAATTCTGGAAAATTCTATAAAACTTTTCAGGAAAAGGATTTTTGGGGGAGTTTCCTTCATCTAAAAATCCTCAAATTTCGCCAGAATATTCCTTAGGATGTTACTGAACTCCTGTAAAAATATGAGCTCATTTGGAGTTGATTTGTTTAGGGCAATTCAGATTTGAAGTTGCTGTGTTCAATTGAATACAGAAACATTTTCAGAGAATTTCCAAAACTTGGAAATTCAGTTCTGGGTAGGTCTTAGCTCCAAAACTCCTAGAAAAATTCATGCAAGTCCTATGAACTATAATTGAAATTTTAGTTCACTAAGTTTGTCATGAACATGGGAGTTACTTCAGAATTAAGTCCTTTTTGCTTAATTGCCTAGAGAATTGTTCTGAACAAACCACTCAGGAAAAAGTGATAATTTTTGGTCTAGAATACTTTCTTGTGACAAGGAACTCACATGAAAATTTTCAGCTCCATTGGGGCTTTGGATCGCCCCTGTTCTGTTTAACCTTTTAAGGTGATCAACATAGAAGAGGGGGAAAACACTTAGCACTTAATCATGTTGCTTAGACCCAAACCCAAACCACTAGCACTAGTGTCATTTTAAATTCTTAAACAGAGTTCCAGTTTTTAAACTTATCATTAGAACTTGTTAGCAAAATCTTTACAATTAAATCCATATGCATATTCATTACGTGTAGTATCTACGTGGAGAAGTTGAAGCAACTAGAGTGGAGATCAAAGAAGGAGGGAAGCGAGTGATCAAGCCTCAAGTGGTCTTCACTAACTGAACTTCATATATATATATAAGTCCCCTGCAAAACAAAGGCAAGCCCCGGTTTGCATAAAAATTTACAAGTTTATGTTTGTATCACTTTATAATGTCTAGCATTTTGTTTATTGAATTAAGTCTAGGTCGTATGACACTCCAAATGCATGACCCAGAAAAAACCCTGGAGTACAATGTAGAGTAGGTTATCAATTGATTATAACTGCTGATCTCAAGTTAACAAAAGTGGATTAAAAGAGGCATAACTCGAGTAGGCAGTTTCCTACTCGTGAACTGGGATTAAGGGGGATCAATCGGAAGAGTTGGGAATTGATCCTCATAGTTGGGAATAGAGATCGGGCAGTGGATGGAAGGCTCGAGGACGTGGTCCTCTGAACCTAGTCTATGTCTGAGTCGATTAAGGCCCGTTATCGTGTGCGGCCCGTTGGACAAGTTTGAGTTGTGTACTGGATGCATACTGGCTATATGGGACCTAGGAAATCGATGTAACATGTTAACCTGGGTGTCGAGGCATACCTCACCGTCTGATGCGGATGTTGAAAGGATAGAGAAGTCGGCTCTACGAGGGTTTGCCGTAGTGAGACTTAATCCCAGTCGATGGGACCGGTTCGACATTTGGGTGTCGTGTGAAAGGTTGCCACTGTAAGGGCCTCAGTTTTTGACACTCATTTGCAGTGTTCATCACCACACCACACACCTCATTTGAGGAAAAATGATGAACACAAATATAGAGCAAGTAACAATTATCAACATGCTCATTAGGGAACAAACTCACACATTACAAAAGTGGTACTTCCCACATGTGATATAGATGGGCTGGACATATGAAAACTCCTACACTTTGCCAAGGATGTCCATGCCAATTTTCACCCAAATTCAAAACATTTTTGAGGTCATCTTGGGTGTAGATAGGAAAGGGGCAGTTTGAAAACATATTCAAATTCAAACTGTTTTCACCCACTGAATTTAAAAGTGGAAGGCATATTGTTGCTCAGCACATTTTTGTGAGCTCACACACCAATTTTCACTCCATTTGGAGTTGATCTTGACATGAGCTAAGGGGGAGAAATTCAAACTTTATTTGAATTTCAAACTGCACTTGTGCTGAAATTCATTCAAACCAAACCTCATTTGAACTTTGATCAATTCAAATGGCTCTTGGGTGAATAATTTGAGTTGCCAAGGGTAGAATAGGGTTCACTGTTTACCACAGCTGTTAGGAATAAATTTCAGAGGTTAAAAGAGGAGTGGGACCCACATGTCAGCCTCAGCCTCAAAGCAAACCGACTGAACCACAGTTCAGTCGGTTCCCGGCTGTTGTGCGCGCGCGCCACCGAAGGGGGCAGCCGGCGCCAGCTCCTGCTGCGTGCCCCAAGCCGGAGACCGGCCGACCGGCCTATTTATTCCCTCCCCGGCGTGCTTCAGTCGCCATTCCCCGAGCTGCCGACGTGCACGATCCATTTCTCCACTGCCATCACCGGCGCTCGAGTTCCTGCTGGATCGAGCTGATCGCAGCTTCCTCTTTCCACTCCAGGGTCCCAGCCAGGTACTAGCGACCATCCTCCATCCTTCCCATTGATAGAAATCGATTGAAACCGAGTGATATCGGCTGTGCCGAAAGATCAAACTCGGAACTGGAAACCGCCGCACCTCGGGCTCTCGTGGACAGCCCAACCTGGGCGTTGTCACGCCCGAGCCAAGGCACCCTTGGACGCGCAAGTGATCGGTGCTGCTCATCCCCGAGCCACAGCTCGAGTGGTTGCTCACCGGCGGCGAATTTCCACTTTTCCCCTTTCTGTGTGCAGAACGACCCTCGGGTACGATTCTGTTTAATTCGTGCTCTAGAAAGGATTAGAGGGCCTCAGGCCACTCCCACACGAACTAGACACGGTGACGCACAAGTTGCCTTCACAACTCTGGGCCGGAGAACCTCTGTGCCCGGCGTAATTCAAGGTCTACTAATGGCGGAACGAACGGGGGGTATCGGGCGCACGGTGAGGACCTATTTCGAGCCTTCCCCGAGCTGTCCCGAGTTCATGTCGACCTTCTCTGAGGTCCACTGATGCTCCCCGACCGATTTCCCAAGTAGCTGAGGTACTAGGAGAGTCAGCCGACATGGCCGAAGTCGTTCCGATATGGCGGCTCGTCGCCGACCATGCTCCGGCCGTTGTCATGAGCAGCTGACCCTCGGATCATGTTCCCCAAGTAAAAGTAGGCAGGGGCGGCCAGAATCAAGAAGTTTGAAGCTGTACAGCAGCCGGCGGCGAGCTCTCCGGCGAGGTCCCTCGGCGGCGGAGCGCGGGTGTCGCGAGGTTGAAGAAGGGGGTGGACCCCAGCTGTCAGCGGCCGATATTTTGAATCGGGATCCGGCTGCGGCCGGGATCGGGTGTGCTGGCGCGCAAAAGCCTTGTGGGCCGCGGTGTGTTGTCGCTTCGGCGTGCGACGCGTGTCCCCTGGGCCCACGCGCGAGTTTAAACTTTTCCCCGATTTTCAGATTTCCTTCAAACTTCAAATCCTTATAACTTTGGCTAGAAAGCTCCAAATTGAGTGAACCAAATTTTGCTGGATTCAGCTCTTTGAGTACTTTCCAGAAAATCAAGTGTCACTTCATGAAATTCCTTAATTCTCCAGAATTAATTCCTTAAAGTTTAAACTGTTAGGAATTTTAACTGGAGAATCATTTGGAGGAAAATCCTGAAATTTTGCTGAGATGTTCACCAAAATATCCTTGAACTACCATAAAAATTTCAGATCCATTTGAGCTCATTTAGTCCACCTAATGGTGTGATTAGTAAAACTGTTCCAGAGAAAATAGAAAATGTTCAGAAACATTTTCAGAATTTTCTCTGAAATTGTTTAGCTCATATCTTTAGTTAGAGACTTCCAAATTAAGTGAGACCAATTCCATTAGAACCCTCTGAAAATTTAGTTTTCAGAAAGTCATAGTTTGTTTCATGAAAATACCTAGAACACCCTAAAAGCCTTTAATTAAGGTCAAGGACATAATTATTTGTGGAGGGCTCAAATGAGCTTTGCTGCAACTAAAACTTGACCAAATCTCTGTTTAGGTTGTAACCAAGCCACAGTAAAAGTTTCACAGTCATTAGGTCTGTCTAGTAAGAGTTATAGGCTTCACAACTTCAAAGTAATACAAAGGCCTCTAAATTAATACATACATTGTTCTTATCATGTAGTCGCTAAGGTCGAGGAGGAACCCGAAGTCCTAGACTTCGTTACTCCGGAGGAACAGCTAGCCTACGACCAAGAGCAGCAAGGCAAGCCCCGGTTTGCATTAACCATTTTATAAATTTTTATTGTTTTGAGCACATACTTGTTTTCTTTATGTTGCGCATCAGAGTCTTGTTTGGAAACCCCACTGCATAGCCAAGAAAACCATGGGTTGGGGTTTAGGATTGCAAACCCCGTTAGCCACTGCATTGCTAGGATAGAGTAGGATTCGGTACAAGTCGAGTAGTTGGAACTACTCGCGAGAATAGGCTAGAGGCACATTGCTCGGGTAGAGATAGCACATGATACACATGGCAAGAAAATGAGACCGAGCGGAGAGTAAGGGCAGCAGGACTTTGGGGCCTGTGTGCTGTAGCTCCGCTTGTGTCGATTGAGGACCGAGCCGTGTGCGGGCCTGTTGAACAAGCTAGAACAGTACCGAAGACCTACCGGCTATATGGGAACCGGGAAACTGATGTAACTCGGGTAGCTGGGTATTGAGGCATTGCCCGTCGTTCAGAGGGTAGGTTGAGAGCTCGAGGTGTAAATCAGCTGGCGGCACAGAGATGCGCGTGCAGGGACCTCTTGCTCGGGACGATGGGACCGGTTCAATATTTGGCTAACGGGTGAAAGGTAGTCGCGTACGGCGTCCGTGATGGTTGTTGTAGGCAACATCGAGTACGGGCGTACGTGACGGGTTGTTCGGGTAACCCTGCAGGTGTAAATCGATTATAATCGCCGTCCCTCGCGGTCAGTGAGTACCACTTGTTCACTGTACCGTGACGTAGAAAGAACAGGCTAGTTACATGTTAAAATGTTGCTGATTGAAAGTTGGATATTGATTGTTAATGATATGGTGTAGCTTAGTGCTAACTAAAGTTCTTTCCAACTTTGGGCAAAGTACATGAGAGAAATGCGTTTCTTGTTTGATTGCGGCTCTCTCATGTGCCTTAGCGTAAAGTTCTCCACAACCTGCTGCTAAAACTTGAAAGTAAGGTTCTACTAATTAGGCGAGTCCTTGCAAATGATTTTTACCTCATGCAACCCATCACCCTCATGTAGAAGTTTCATGGTTAGGTGAGACGGGTCAGACTTGCTGAGCCTTCGTGCTCACTGCTTGTGTTTGAAGCTTTTGCAGGGTTCTATGAGGAAGGGACTCCCGAAGAGGAGACGGAACCCCAGGAGGGGAACCCCGTCGAGTGGGAGTCGTGCACGCCGCAGAGTTAGTGTGCGAGTGTGCTAGCAAGGACACGTTCGAGGGCTGAACGTGCACTTGATGCTTAGTCTACGCCCGCGAGTGTGGACTAAACTTATTTTGATGTAAACATGTTAATAAACTTGTTTATGTAATAAAGCTTCCGCTTCCGCTTTGTACCTTTGACGTGTGTTATACGGTGTTGTGCAACGCAGCACCCCTCAGCGTGATCCTGGCTCGACAGGACCAGTGGGGTCGTGTCAGCGTGGTATCAGAGCTCGCTTGAGGTTTAACACAGTACAAAGGTCTTCTTTTTCAAAAATCCAGTGAGGAACGAGTTAGTAGCCCGTATAAGGATGTTATTAGTATATAGAAAGTGGCTTAGTAACCTATTTGTTATGTCGGAAAATCGTGCATCTCGGGACGTTCATGTCTTGGGGGGTGCACGTAAGCGCTGTCCACCAGTGCGCACAAGCTGAAGGGTGGAGCCCCACGGGTGGCAGGTAACCCGACCCGCTTTGATATCCTCTACGACTCTTCATGTCGTATTGGGGTATTCGAGCAACGTCTGTCCCTGGCGTGCGTGGTGCAACATGGGAGACCCCGTCACGTGGTCTGAAACGTGAACACGTAACTCAAGGCGTGTTTGGCTTGAGAACATCCGGGCGAGTGATGACGGCCGGGTGTACAAACTATATGGATTCCGGGCTCGGTGTGCAGCCGAGTCTGATGATTGTTTGAGTTTCTGCAGGTAGCCTTACCACGAAACGGTAGACGTGTAGCATCCGTGTGCGAGTGACGAGTAGTGCCACTGAACTAACGAAGCCGGCTAAATCCGGTATAGGTTTTTCCTTTGTGAGGACGTAGTACCGACATAATCTGGTGACGCCTCGACGTCACACCCAACTAAATGAACAACTTCATTTAAAAACTTGAAGGTTTTGATCCAAAGTAGTAAAACTTGATGTAACTCCTTCCCTTGAACAGGATATTCAAAGTTAATAAATTTTCAACTTATAGGATGTTAAGGACAGAGCACTCTGTTTTCAGCTAAATCAAGGCTGAAGTTAATCAGAGGTTAGAGGTTGAGTTCTTGCGAGGTTGGGGTCGTATGATACATTTCTGGAAAGCTTTGGAGGAGCTTTACAACTTTTCTGTTGAGTTCCAGAGGTGTTTCATCCCTTAACCACTCGAAAAATGCAGTAGAGTTGAAACTGTCCAGAAAACAGGACGGAGCAAAGACTCTCTGTAGACTCTCTGTAAATTAAGCATAACTTCCTGCATAAAAATCCAAAAATAGAAAATGAGGTGGTTCTGGGAAGCTTATGAGATGGGTTACAACTTTGTAACAGAAAGTTTTGTCAGATTAGGAACAGAATTAACTGGAATTCTTGGATCAAATCAGTACCTAAGGCAGGGAGGTGCTGTCCAATTGTTCCCAGAAATTCTGTTAACTTTGACATCTCATAACTTTTGAACCAGAGCAGATCTTAGGCCAACCAAATACTTTCTGGAAAGCTATTGAAGTTAACTTTAACTTTGATGTTGAGCTCCAGGACTGGTTTTGCTTTTAACCTGGCCTAAATCAGATTGATATGGAAACTGGTCAGGGCTGTCATGGGAACAGCAGATCAGCAGTCAAATTTGTTTAAAAATTTGAACTATATTTCCAAGTGTTAAGGGTTCAATGACATATCTTATGTTATAACTCAATGGTTTACTGTTTAAATAAATATTTGACATTTCTCAAATATATTTTTACAGATGGCAGCAGATAAACGGTTGGAGAACGGGTGGGTAGTTTCCCACTGCTCTGACCGTAGCGGCTACCCGGGAGCATTGTGGCTAATGCTCCAATATTTCGGGTACAACCAGATGCCGCAATACTTCGCCAAGGAAGAAGGCGAAGAGGGGAACAAGACGTGGACGATCCATGTCGAGGTTCCTGCAGGGCCTACGCCACCCGGTTGGGTGCCATTCACCGTCACGGTGAGAGGAAGACAACCGGAAGGGATGTGGCAAGTGGCAGCCCGTGACACTATGTCACGTTTCTGCCAACTACACGTACAGGCTATGGAGGGAACTCCATACGCACTCGTTCCGGTGGAGGGACGAGCTCAGCATGTGTGGGAAGAGAGGTACCTAGAGGCAACGAACCCGAGTTGCCCAAGGTACAACCCCGCGGAGGCAAATCTCAGCCTCCAAATGAGGGCGGGAAACGCTGTGCTGGACAGCCAAGCTGTTCATACGGAGCATCTCGCCACCAAGCTCAAGGAGAGCACAAGCCGTGGAGATCATTTTGAGAGTGCTCACAGTGCACTCCGCAATGTGCCCCTTCCGACGATCAAGCGACTGAATGAACAACACAATCAGTTGCGTCGTCTGAAGAAGGCAAAGAAGAAGAGCCGTGTTGACATTGCGGCGTTGCAAGAGCTGGTGCAGACCCTAACCCAGCAGAATGAGGACCTTGCTCAAGAGCGGGACGACGCTATTGAGGAAGGACAAGGCTGGGAAGAGGACTACAACCAGGCTATGGACGAGGTGCATGCATTGCAGGACCTCGTGCCCCCGGTATTGGGCGTACCGGTAGTCTTGGGTCTTCCAGCCATGGGAGAACCTGGAATGGGAGAAGAGGTGGTAGACCCCGAGCCACCAGCAGAGGTACCGGAGGAGGACGACCCACAGGAGGTCGAGTTCTACTCCGAGTAGGGGGTTACGGTTGCCAAGTAGGGCAGCTAGGGTAGCGTAACCCAACTTTTGTAATCGGTGACATGTCGTGTAGACAGTAGCGTATGTATAGGTAGTGACGACATGAGCACGACTTCTCGGAGATCCGAGAATAATGTATCTTGTATAAAGTTTATGCTTTATCAATATATGTGAATGTTGTGCAAGTTAATCATGCGTCGCTTCAATACTTACTCCTGTTTATGGAATTTTGAGTAAGACATGTGCTAATTGCTGCTGTGTTGAATTTCAGAATGACGCGTACTCGTGCCAACCCCGATGTTGGAGGTACTAGCCAAGGGGGAGAGACCTCCCAACCACCTCCCGAGGACTCCTCGGGACAGCAGCAGCAACAGCAACAGCAAACACCGCCACCGCCACTGCCAACGGTTACATTGGCCGACATTGTCGCGGCAATGGCGGGTTCACATCAGCAGCATACAGAGCTGCTGCAAACGTTAATTGCGAATACGTCTCGCCCAGAGAGACGTCAAGATCGTGAGGAGCGCCAACAGAGCTCCTACTCCGACTTCCTGGCGACTCATCCCCCTGTATTCTCAAGGGCGGATGAACCACTTGACGCGGACAACTGGCTCCGCGCCATAGAGATGAAGTTCGGGCTGCTCCAAATCAGCGAGCAGCGCAAGACTCAGTTCGCGGTCCAGCAGCTCCAAGGATCCGCGAGCGCGTGGTGGGCCAACTTTTGTGCTTCACAACCCACCGACCGAGTGATGACCTGGGCGGAGTTCCGGACGGCCTTCCGGGCCTATCATATACCGCCCGGTTTGATGAAGAGGAAGACGCAGGAATTCCTACACCTGCAACAAGGGAGCCGGAACGCGCTGGAGTACTCCAGAGCGTTCAACGATCTCGCACTCTACGCGTCGTATCACGCAGATACGGACGAGAAGCGGCGGGACCACTTTTACCAGGGGCTTAACCCGCTCCTGAAGGACAAGCTGGCAATGTTCAATCGCGGCAGCCTCAACGACATAATTGATGCTGCGATTGTTCAGGAAGACTCCGGCAAGGAGTTGGCGGCGGCAGAGCGAAAGCGAAGCGCGCCGCAGAGCAGCGGAGAAGGAGGCGGTCCTTCTCAGAAGTTTCGGATGGTGAATCGCCCACCATCAGGTCCGCGCTGGCAGCCACCACAGCGGTCGATGCCGTTCCGCGGTCGGCCGTATTCTTCACCGGCATTCCGGCCGGCACTGCCAGCACCACCGCAACAACAACAGCAGCAGCGGGCGATGCCGCGTGCGTTTGCACCTCCGCAACGCATGCCGGGCTTTCGTCCACCAAGTACTCCACCAGCAGCGGCCACATGTTACAAGTGTGGTCGTCCAGGACACTTCGCGAGCAGTTGCCCGGAGAGGCAAGGCGGCGGAGTGGTACCACAGTTTCCGGGGAGGAATCAACCCCGGAACCCTACTAATGCGCGGCGGGCAAACCCTAGGCCCGGCACTGTCCACCAGCTTGCCATTGAGGACGTGCCGGAGGGCGAGCCAATCCTTGCGGGTATGTTCCAACTCCACCAGCATCCCGCTATAGTACTATTTGATTCAGGCGCCACGCATAATTTTATTAGCCAAGCTTTCATTGCTAAACACAGCTTGCCAATACTACCCACCGATAGTCCATATTTAATTTGTTCACCGGGTGGGAAGATTTCAGCAAGCGTAATGGTCTCCAAAGCACCATTATGCTTAGCGGGTAGAGTGTACCCCACGTCTCTCATTATCTTAGAGGGACAGAAGGTCGATGTCATCCTAGGGATGTCGTGGTTAAACCGCCACGGCGCTGTTTTAGACACCGTCCTCCGAGTCGTGCACTTAAACTCAGGAGTGCACGGTTCTCACTCATTATTTCTGGACAGTCCAGAAATAAAACTTCCAAGTGTCTATCAAGCCACAACCATCAGATTGGAAGACATTCCAGTGGTCCGAGAATTCCCTGATGTATTCCCGGATGATTTGCCGGGGATGCCACCCGATAGAGAGGTGGAGTTCAAGATTGAACTTGCACCGGGAACCATGCCAATATCCCGAAGGCCGTACAAGATGGCGCCCAAGGAGTTGGCTGAACTGAAGACTCAGCTCACGGACCTTCTGGAGAAGGGTTTTATTAGGCCGAGCTCCTCGCCATGGGGCTGTTCGGCATTATTTGTCAAAAAGAAGGATGAAACGTTGCGGCTTTGCGTGGACTACCGTCCATTAAATGCCGTAACCATCAAGAACAAGTACCCGTTGCCACGGATCGACATGTTGTTTGATCAGTTGGTCGAAGCAAAGGTCTTTTCCAAGATGGATTTAAGATCCGGGTACCATCAGATTAAGATCAGGGCTGAGGACATTCCAAAGACAGCTTTTTCGACAAGGTACGGACTTTATGAGTACCTGGTCATGTCCTTTGGCCTCACCAATGCTCCAGCTCACTTCATGTACTTAATGAACTCGGTGTTCATGCCGGAGCTGGACAAGTTTGTCGTGGTCTTCATCGACGACATCCTGGTATATTCCAAGTCGGAGGAAGATCACAAGAAACATCTGCGTATAGTCTTGCAACGGCTGCGGGATCACAAGTTATACGCAAAGTTCAGCAAATGCGAGTTTTGGATATCGCAAGTGCCTTTCCTCGGGCATATCATCTCAGCGGAGGGTATCGCTGTGGACCCGAGCAAAATCACGCAAGTGCTGAATTGGAAATCCCCGAGAACTGTTCATGAGGTACGGAGTTTCCTCGGACTCGCGGGATATTATCGGAGGTTCATTCCGAACTTCTCGAAGATTGCCAAGCCAATGACAGAGCTGCTGAAGAAGGCTACCAAATATGTTTGGAGTCCAGCATGTGAAGCAGCATTCAAGGCTTTAGTCAAGCACCTGACATCAGCACCGGTTTTGGCGCAGCCAGACACAACAAAACCGTTCGATGTGTACTGCGATGCATCCGGCATTGGGCTCGGATGTGTGTTGATGCAAGACCGAAGGGTGGTCGCGTATGGGTCACGGCAGCTTAGGAATCATGAGCAAAATTATCCAACTCACGACTTGGAGCTCGCTGCCGTGGTACTTGCACTGAAAATGTGGAGGCACTACCTACTCGGTAACCTCGTACATTTATATACCGACCACAAAAGCCTCAAGTACATATTCACTCAGAAGGAGCTGAACATGAGGCAACGAAGATGGTTAGAACTGATAAAGGATTACGAGATAGAGATCCATTATCATCCGGGCAAGGCAAACGTTGTGGCAGACGCGCTAAGCCGCAAGTCACACGTCAATAATCTGACCATCACACCGTTGGGAGAGAGCGAACCACCACTCCATGTGATTCCACACGGAGCTCTCTACAACCTAGCTTTGATCCCCACCATCCGTGAAGAGATAGCGGCAGCCCAGAAGAATGACAAGGGCATGTCACATTTACGGAGACGTGTAGACAGTGGGGAGTTGAAATGTTTCCGGAAGGACGGAGACGGCGTCCTATGGTTCAAGGACCGGATCGTCGTACCCCGAAACCCGGAGTTACGGAAGAAAATCTTTGATGAGGCTCACTTATCAAAGTTTTCTATTCACCCCGGCAGCAACAAGATGTATCAAGAACTCAGAAGCAAGTTTTGGTGGACACGGATGAAGCGAGAGACTGCAAAATACGTGTCCGAGTGTGATACATGTCGACGGGTGAAGGCAGACCACATGCGGAAACCGGGACTGCTGCAACCACTGGGCATTCCTGCCTGGAAGTGGGAGGACGTGAGCATGGATTTCGTCGTCGGTTTACCCACCACCTTACAGAAACATGATTCTGTGTGGGTGATCGTCGATCGGCTCACCAAAGTTGCCCATTTCATCCCGGTCAACACCAACTACAACGCCAAGAAGTACGCTGAACTGTACATCTCACGGATCCTATGCTTATACGGCGTACCCCGTACTATCGTATCGGACCGGGGCACTTTATTTGTGTCCCGTTTTTGGGAGCAGCTCCACGCTGCCTTGGGGACGAAGCTGATCCGTAGTTCAGCCTACCACCCGCAGACGGATGGGCAAACGGAGCGGGTAAATCAAATCTTAGAAGACATGCTACGAGCTTGCGCTATCGACCACGGCAAGAACTGGGATGATCACTTGCCGTTAGCCGAGTTCTCGTACAACAATGGGTACCAAGCCAGCATCAAGATGGCGCCCTACGAGGCGCTATACGGGAGAAAATGCCGCACACCATTGAATTGGTGTGAGTCTGGCGAGAGGGTTACCTTCGGGATTGATCTTGTCAACAACGCGGAAGAAAAGGTTCGAGTAATTCAAGCGAACCTAAAAGCCGCTCAATCCCGACAGAAACAGTATGCGGACCGGAGAAGGCGTCCGTTACAATTCGAAGCTGGAGACCACGTATATCTACGAGTGTCTCCAATGAAGGGCGTAAACAGATTTGGGGTGAGAGGAAAGTTAGCACCCCGATTCATCGGTCCATTCCAGATTACCGAAAGATGTGGATCGGTGGCATACCGGCTAAGATTACCAGAAGCACTTTCCGGTGTGCACGACGTCTTTCACATTTCCCAGCTGAGGAAGTGTCTCAAGCTATCAACTACCGTTCAGCTGGAAGACATTGAAGAACTGCAACCGGATCTCACCTATCGGGAGGAACCGGTGCAGATTATTGATGAAAAGGCCCGAACCACACGCAACCGTACGTTGTGGTTCTACAAGGTTCTGTGGAGTAATCACTCCATGGATGAAGCGACATGGGAGAGCGAAGAATTCCTTCGCACTAACTACCCCGACTTTCTCACGTCGCATATTCGGTAAAATTTCCACCGTCCTCTCTCTCATTTCACGTTATAATCTCGGGACGAGATTCTTTTAAGGGGGGAGGAATGTAAGGGCCTCAGTTTTTGACACTCATTTGCAGTGTTCATCACCACACCACACACCTCATTTGAGGAAAAATGATGAACACAAATATAGAGCAAGTAACAATTATCAACATGCTCATTAGGGAACAAACTCACACATTACAAAAGTGGTACTTCCCACATGTGATATAGATGGGCTGGACATATGAAAACTCCTACACTTTGCCAAGGATGTCCATGCCAATTTTCACCCAAATTCAAAACATTTTTGAGGTCATCTTGGGTGTAGATAGGAAAGGGGCAGTTTGAAAACATATTCAAATTCAAACTGTTTTCACCCACTGAATTTAAAAGTGGAAGGCATATTCTTGCTCAGCACATTTTTGTGAGCTCACACACCAATTTTCACTCCATTTGGAGTTGATCTTGACATGAGCTAAGGGGGAGAAATTCAAACTTTATTTGAATTTCAAACTGCACTTGTGCTGAAATTCATTCAAACCAAACCTCATTTGAACTTTGATCAATTCAAATGGCTCTTGGGTGAATAATTTGAGTTGCCAAGGGTAGAATAGGGTTCACTGTTTACCACAGCTGTTAGGAATAAATTTCAGAGGTTAAAAGAGGAGTGGGACCCACATGTCAGCCTCAGCCTCAAAGCAAACCGACTGAACCACAGTTCAGTCGGTTCCCGGCTGTTGTGCGCGCGCGCCACCGAAGGGGGCAGCCGGCGCCAGCTCCTGCTGCGTGCCCCAAGCCGGAGACCGGCCGACCGGCCTATTTATTCCCTCCCCGGCGTGCTTCAGTCGCCATTCCCCGAGCTGCCGACGTGCACGATCCATTTCTCCACTGCCATCACCGGCGCTCGAGTTCCTGCTGGATCGAGCTGATCGCAGCTTCCTCTTTCCACTCCAGGGTCCCAGCCAGGTACTAGCGACCATCCTCCATCCTTCCCATTGATAGAAATCGATTGAAACCGAGTGATATCGGCTGTGCCGAAAGATCAAACTCGGAACTGGAAACCGCCGCACCTCGGGCTCTCGTGGACAGCCCAACCTGGGCGTTGTCACGCCCGAGCCAAGGCACCCTTGGACGCGCAAGTGATCGGTGCTGCTCATCCCCGAGCCACAGCTCGAGTGGTTGCTCACCGGCGGCGAATTTCCACTTTTCCCCTTTCTGTGTGCAGAACGACCCTCGGGTACGATTCTGTTTAATTCGTGCTCTAGAAAGGATTAGAGGGCCTCAGGCCACTCCCACACGAACTAGACACGGTGACGCACAAGTTGCCTTCACAACTCTGGGCCGGAGAACCTCTGTGCCCGGCGTAATTCAAGGTCTACTAATGGCGGAACGAACGGGGGGTATCGGGCGCACGGTGAGGACCTATTTCGAGCCTTCCCCGAGCTGTCCCGAGTTCATGTCGACCTTCTCTGAGGTCCACTGATGCTCCCCGACCGATTTCCCAAGTAGCTGAGGTACTAGGAGAGTCAGCCGACATGGCCGAAGTCGTTCCGATATGGCGGCTCGTCGCCGACCATGCTCCGGCCGTTGTCATGAGCAGCTGACCCTCGGATCATGTTCCCCAAGTAAAAGTAGGCAGGGGCGGCCAGAATCAAGAAGTTTGAAGCTGTACAGCAGCCGGCGGCGAGCTCTCCGGCGAGGTCCCTCGGCGGCGGAGCGCGGGTGTCGCGAGGTTGAAGAAGGGGGTGGACCCCAGCTGTCAGCGGCCGATATTTTGAATCGGGATCCGGCTGCGGCCGGGATCGGGTGTGCTGGCGCGCAAAAGCCTTGTGGGCCGCGGTGTGTTGTCGCTTCGGCGTGCGACGCGTGTCCCCTGGGCCCACGCGCGAGTTTAAACTTTTCCCCGATTTTCAGATTTCCTTCAAACTTCAAATCCTTATAACTTTGGCTAGAAAGCTCCAAATTGAGTGAACCAAATTTTGCTGGATTCAGCTCTTTGAGTACTTTCCAGAAAATCAAGTGTCACTTCATGAAATTCCTTAATTCTCCAGAATTAATTCCTTAAAGTTTAAACTGTTAGGAATTTTAACTGGAGAATCATTTGGAGGAAAATCCTGAAATTTTGCTGAGATGTTCACCAAAATATCCTTGAACTACCATAAAAATTTCAGATCCATTTGAGCTCATTTAGTCCACCTAATGGTGTGATTAGTAAAACTGTTCCAGAGAAAATAGAAAATGTTCAGAAACATTTTCAGAATTTTCTCTGAAATTGTTTAGCTCATATCTTTAGTTAGAGACTTCCAAATTAAGTGAGACCAATTCCATTAGAACCCTCTGAAAATCTAGTTTTCAGAAAGTCATAGTTTGTTTCATGAAAATACCTAGAACACCCTAAAAGCCTTTAATTAAGGTCAAGGACATAATTATTTGTGGAGGGCTCAAATGAGCTTTGCTGCAACTAAAACTTGACCAAATCTCTGTTTAGGTTGTAACCAAGCCACAGTAAAAGTTTCACAGTCATTAGGTCTGTCTAGTAAGAGTTATAGGCTTCACAACTTCAAAGTAATACAAAGGCCTCTAAATTAATACATACATTGTTCTTATCATGTAGTCGCTAAGGTCGAGGAGGAACCCGAAGTCCTAGACTTCGTTACTCCGGAGGAACAGCTAGCCTACGACCAAGAGCAGCAAGGCAAGCCCCGGTTTGCATTAACCATTTTATAAATTTTTATTGTTTTGAGCACATACTTGTTTTCTTTATGTTGCGCATCAGAGTCTTGTTTGGAAACCCCACTGCATAGCCAAGAAAACCATGGGTTGGGGTTTAGGATTGCAAACCCCGTTAGCCACTGCATTGCTAGGATAGAGTAGGATTCGGTACAAGTCGAGTAGTTGGAACTACTCGCGAGAATAGGCTAGAGGCACATTGCTCGGGTAGAGATAGCACATGATACACATGGCAAGAAAATGAGACCGAGCGGAGAGTAAGGGCAGCAGGACTTTGGGGCCTGTGTGCTGTAGCTCCGCTTGTGTCGATTGAGGACCGAGCCGTGTGCGGGCCTGTTGAACAAGCTAGAACAGTACCGAAGACCTACCGGCTATATGGGAACCGGGAAACTGATGTAACTCGGGTAGCTGGGTATTGAGGCATTGCCCGTCGTTCAGAGGGTAGGTTGAGAGCTCGAGGTGTAAATCAGCTGGCGGCACAGAGATGCGCGTGCAGGGACCTCTTGCTCGGGACGATGGGACCGGTTCAATATTTGGCTAACGGGTGAAAGGTAGTCGCGTACGGCGTCCGTGATGGTTGTTGTAGGCAACATCGAGTACGGGCGTACGTGACGGGTTGTTCGGGTAACCCTGCAGGTGTAAATCGATTATAATCGCCGTCCCTCGCGGTCAGTGAGTACCACTTGTTCACTGTACCGTGACGTAGAAAGAACAGGCTAGTTACATGTTAAAATGTTGCTGATTGAAAGTTGGATATTGATTGTTAATGATATGGTGTAGCTTAGTGCTAACTAAAGTTCTTTCCAACTTTGGGCAAAGTACATGAGAGAAATGCGTTTCTTGTTTGATTGCGGCTCTCTCATGTGCCTTAGCGTAAAGTTCTCCACAACCTGCTGCTAAAACTTGAAAGTAAGGTTCTACTAATTAGGCGAGTCCTTGCAAATGATTTTTACCTCATGCAACCCATCACCCTCATGTAGAAGTTTCATGGTTAGGTGAGACGGGTCAGACTTGCTGAGCCTTCGTGCTCACTGCTTGTGTTTGAAGCTTTTGCAGGGTTCTATGAGGAAGGGACTCCCGAAGAGGAGACGGAACCCCAGGAGGGGAACCCCGTCGAGTGGGAGTCGTGCACGCCGCAGAGTTAGTGTGCGAGTGTGCTAGCAAGGACACGTTCGAGGGCTGAACGTGCACTTGATGCTTAGTCTACGCCCGCGAGTGTGGACTAAACTTATTTTGATGTAAACATGTTAATAAACTTGTTTATGTAATAAAGCTTCCGCTTCCGCTTTGTACCTTTGACGTGTGTTATACGGTGTTGTGCAACGCAGCACCCCTCAGCGTGATCCTGGCTCGACAGGACCAGTGGGGTCGTGTCAGCCACGTACGACGTCAGTGATGGTTGTTGTGTGCAACGTCGAGTACGGGCGTACGTGTCGTGTCAACCGAGTGTTTTTGATTGCAATCACCGTCGCTCACGGAATGGACTGAGCATACTTGTTCTCTGCATCGTGACGTAGTAATAAACTGGTAAAAATTTAATATGCTTCATAATTAATCCTCATAATGGAGATGAGGTATTATCAACACTTTTACTAAATTTATTTTCCACCTTGGGCTAGTAGCGTTGAGGCAAAGCGTTTCTTGTTTGATTGTGGAGTCTCGACGTTGATGGCGCAAGGTCTGTATGGGTCTAGGGTAGCTCACTAAAGTTACTTTCACCTCGGGCAAGTGACATCGAGATGAAGCGTTTCTTATTTGATTGTGGAGTCTCGATGTGAATGGCGCGAGGAATATAAAAGTTGCTTAAAACTTGAAGTAAGGATTCTCCGTTAGCTCAAGTTTATCCTTTGTGCAAACTTCTATATTCAGCCCTCTATTTTCAGCATGTAGAGTTTCATGACTAGGGTGACGGTTAAGTCTTGCTGAGCTTCATGCTCACGGATCTTGCATAAGTTATTTTGCAGGTAATAACTGTACGCTGATATGTACGGGTGTCCGATGAGACTCAGAACTCTCTGAGTGGTGAACTCATGGCAACCCCTGCCGCTGCTATTGTGATAGTGTTGCTAGCGAGAAGGGTCCGTGGGCTAGACACCTTCTCTGTTGCTTAACATAGGTATGAGACGTGAGTTGTAACATATTATTTTGAGAAGTATTTGTAAAATTTACACTTTGTAAGCTTCCGCTTGATTTATGTAATATGATGCTTTATTATGTGTGCTGTTGGGTGCCGCATCGCACGGCATCACCCAATGCGATTCCCGGGCAAGTGGCACAGCTCCGTGATCGGGACCGGGCCCTCACACTACGTCGCTGGTGCTGTTCTTGACATCATTCCACGTGTGGTCGTTTAAACTCTCCACTCCATGAACCACATGTCCTCATTCTTGACCATTCGGCTCAAAAAGCTCCAGCCACATATAACACGGAAGCCACAAAACTTGAGGATATTCGTGTGGTCCGTGAATATTCGGACGTATTTCCGGATGATCTCCCGGGCATGCCACCCGAAATGGATGTTGAGTTCATGATTGAACTTGTACCCGGGACAACACCATTATCACAGAGACCGTACAAGATGGCTCCGAATGAGCTAGCTGAATTGAAGGAGCAGCTCAATGATTTAATGAAGAAGGGTTTCAGTCAACCGAGTTCCTCACCATGGGGATGCTCGGAGTTGAATATGCGGCAACGGAGATGGCTAGAACTGATCAAAGACTATGAGATCGAGATTCAATAACATCCCGGAAAGGCAAACATGGTTGTCGATGCCTTAAGCCGCAAATCTCACGTCAACCATCTGTCCATCACCCCACTTGAAGAGGAGGAGCCCAATTTGTACTTGGTTCCATTTGGGGCATTATATAATCTAGCTCTCGTCCCTACCATACGAGAGGAGATTATGGAAGCTCAGAAGAAAGATGTGGGAATGTCACACATTCGGAGAAGGATGGAGAATGGTGAAATGAAATGCTGCCGAAGGGATGAACATGACACTCTATGGTTTAAAGACTGTATAGTGGTACCCCGTGACATGAAGCTTCGGAAGAAAATCTTGGGCGAAGCTCATCTGTCCAAGTATTCTATTCATCCGGGCAGCAACAAGATGTACCAAGATCTAAAAATGAGGTTTTGGTGGACGCAGATAAAAAGAGAAATCATGAAGTACGTATCCGAATGTGATACGTGTCAGCGTGTGAAAGCCGACCATATGCATAAAGCCGGACAGCTGCAACCATTGAACATTCCGGCGTGGAAGTGGGAGGATATCAGCATGGACTTCATAGTCGGGTTACCTCTCACATCTCACAAGCATGATTCAATTTGGGTGATAGTCGATCGACTAACCAAGTCGGCTCATTTTATTCCCGTACATACAAAGTACGTGGCCAAGCAATATGCGGAGTTATATATCGCGAAGATCTTGTGCTTGCACGGTGTTCCCCGCTCCATTATTTCAGATCCCGGTGCGCTGTTCGTCACTCGGTTTCGGGAACAGCTGCACGCATCATTGGGGACCAAACTGATCCGCAGCTCCGCGTATCACCCGCAGACAGATGGTCAAACCGAACGTGTGAATCAAGTGCTTGAAGACATGCTACGCGCTTGTGCCATCCACCATGGTAAAACTGGGACGATCATTTGCCGTTGGTGGAGTTTTCATATAACAATGGCTATCAAGCTAGCATCAAGATGGCGCCGTATGAAGCTCTCTACGGCCGGAAATGCCGCACACCACTCAACTGGTGCGAGTCTGGCGAGCGAGTTATCTACGGCATTGAACTTGTGAATGAGGCTGAAGAACGAGTGCGAGTAATACAAGCCAATCTCAAGGCTGCTCAATCTTGTCAGAAGAGCTATGCGATAAAAGACGCCGTCCTCTCCAGTTCGCCATCAGGGACCATGCTTATGTCCGTGTGTCTCCGATGAAGGGAGTTCATCGTTTCGGAGTTAAGGGCAAACTTGCACCGTGATTTATCGGTTCGTTCACCGTCACTGAAAAATGCGGACCCGTGGCCTATTCAGTTGGAGTTACCAGCGTCGCTCGCAGGAATTCACAATGTCTTCCACATATCTGAGGATGTGCCTCAAACCATCGGCTGAAATCCGCACTGAAGACATAGAAGTTCTTCAACCGGACCTCACATACACGGAGTATACGATCTGGATTATCGATGAAAAGACTCACGCCACAAGAAACCGGACCTTATGGTTTTACAAGGTCTTGTGGAGTAACCATACCGCTGATGAGGCGACATGGGAAAGCGAGGACTATCTACGAGCAAATTATCCGGACTTGCTATCAACGTATACCCGGTAAAATTTCCCCACTTTGCTTTTATTTTGGACTCTCGGGATGAGATTCTTATTAAGGGGGGAGCGATGTAAAATCCCCAAAAGTGCTAACAAAGATTTCAGCACTTTTACACTTAGGAAAAATAAGGGGAATTAAAACTTTAAATTATAATGGTGTGAGTTCAAAGTAAGGATTCAAACCTCCCAAAACTTTCCAACATGGAGATCTAAATTCATAACTTGGGTCTTCATATTTCAAATATTCAATCTTCCAAATTTCAGCTCATTTGGAGGGGTTCTAGTATTTGTTTGGGATTAAAAGAGGGAGCCCTCGAATCTGAACTTAAATTTCAGTTTCAAATTTCAACTTGCTCAACTTGTAAATTTGATTCCACAAATGTGTTCTCCACATTTGAATTAGCAGCCATGTCAAAATTCAGAAATATTGGAGTCGGTTTGCTATGTTTTTGGAACAATGCAAAAGGAGAATTCAAATTTCAAATCAAATTCAAATAACTAAAACCAGTTCAAATTCCACCCTAGAATTCAAATCATTTGAATTCAACATTTCAAACCATTACTTTTGGGAGGAATCAAAGGAGTAAATTTGGAGACAAAAAGGGAAAATATCAATGGAGATTTAGGTGGGAGAGGGCCAACTGGTCAGCCACACAAGAGGCAAATTCTCTGTTTTTCCCTCGGTTGGTCACGCGTGAGCGCCAGCTCCCGGCTGAATCCTCCGCCCGATGCTCCACCGAGCTGCTTCCCTCACGTGCTCTCGAAGGAAACTCGTGTGTGGGTGCTCAAAGCCGCAGCACACTTCCATTTCTCCTCTGTGCCTTCAACCGACGCGTCTCTCAGCTCCTTGCTCGAGCGCACGACCCAAAATCACCTGAGCTACGCTGTTCCTCTCGATCCCACACCGCCGATCACACACCGGCGACTTGCGCGCCTAGCTGAGCCACCCACAAGCTCCGCCGGTGCCCCTTCGACGTTTTCCACCGTCCCACAGCCCGTGGCCGGCCGTCTATGCCGGTGCCGATCTGTTCTTCTCCGGAGAAAAACAGGGCACGACGCCGCCTCTCGGTTCCCCGTCGTCCGGCCGACTCCGACCTCCCCAGCGTGAGAAAAACCACACAAATGTGCGTCATGGAGTCTAGTTTCTCATACCGAAGCCCTTTGGTTCTTTACCACCGCTGGCTAACTGGAATTTGTGGATTACCGCCGGTGCACATGAAGAACCGACTTTGGCAAAGTCTTGAAATTCTTCTAAACCGCTTGATAATTTGTTCTACACTTCAAACCATATAAACTACAGCTCCTAGCGCCCTCCTATGCCGAATACCGAAGCCAACCGGCCACCCTACAAGCGGGGTGGCGGAAAATCGCCACCGCCGGTAAAAATGGGGCGGGTCACCGGTGACAGCCATGGTGCCGCCGTTGTTAGCTCGGGCTAGGGGTAGCATCTTGTCTTACGTGCTCTAGGGATGGTGTACGGCACCTTGGCTTGCCAGGTGAAGCTTGTGACGTGCGGTTCCTCGTCGGCGCCGTGCCGCCGAGCCGCCTCTCCGGTGCCGATGGGTTTTCCGCCGTTTTCATGCCTCGAAACCTTGCTCGGCTGCTAGGCCGTGGTCTTAGGGTGATGTAGCACGAAACCCCATCGAAAATGGTTGAGAATCGGAGGAGAACGAGGCGCGCCATCTTCGGTTCCGGCGTGCGCGCGCGGGGTCTGTCGGGAGGTTGAAGACGACCGACCTGTGGACACACTGTCAGCCGACGGTGGAATTATTTGAAGTTTCTGTTAAGCAAATAATTCCAGAAATTGGCTAATCTTTGCAAGGCCATAACTTTGTGTAGAAAACTCCAAAAAGGGCGAGACCAAATTTGTTGGAATCCTCATAAGGAGTACTTCACAGAGGAACAAATTGCTTGCTATGGAAATGTCCAGAAATTTCTGTAGAATTGTTTTTGTTAAATCCTTTAGAGAATTATTTCAGGAGCAATTCTTTATGGAACATTCCCAAATTTGGGCAGCTAATCCTTTTCATAGTTACTGATATCCAGTAAAAATTTGAGCTTCATTGGAGTTCATTTTCTAGGCTAAATTACCTTCCAAAATTCAGCCTTTATTTGGAAATTCAAATTCTGAACAGAAACTTTTCAGAACTTCTGTCCAACTTCAAAAATTCATATCTTCCTGTAGGTAGCTCCAAAAATGGTGAAACAAATTTTGTTAGAACCATGGCGACCTAAACTAATTAGATCTTCAACTGTTACCAGGTCAAAACTCCAGATTTGGGCTCAAAATTTCAGAGAAGCCTTATACTTGTGGGAATTTTGGAGACCACAAGGTGCAATGAAATTTCTCCAAATTTTGCTCAGATCATCCTTATAGAGTCTAGTATCGACTGGGAAAATCCAAAAGCCAATTAATGAACATAAATAGCAGTAGCTATGAATAGAAGTTCACTTCTTATAATTCATTAGCACTCATACACATATTTTGTTACATTGCATATAGTGACCGAAGTTGAGGACACCCCGGAGCCATTGGACGTCCTCCCACCCGACACTAACTTCTCCTTTGACTCGCGACTAGGCAAGCCCCGGTTTGCATTTAAGTACTTTTGTAAAGTTTTCATTTATATCACTTATGTTTAGGGTGTAATTCTTGCATTAGAGTTAGGGTGATTGAAACCCCACTTGCATAACTGTTAAATCCTATGGAGGATTGGGTAGTTTACAAACTCGACGAGTAGAGAATGCCATGCTAATATTCTTAGGATCTCGGTAGAAGTCGAGTGGTTGGAATCTACTCACGAGATAGGTATTTATTCACACGGTATGGAAAGAGGTAGATAATGGCTTAAGATTGTGAAACTGAGACCCAGCAGGGGGGTAGGATGCAGTGAGCGGAGGTCTCAAGTGCGTAGCCCTGTTGGTGTCGATTGAGGACCGAGCCTTGTGCGGCCCTGCTGGACAAGTATCAAACAGTACCGGATGCATACTGGCATATGGGAACCAGGAAACCGATGTAATTGGTTAACCTGGGTGCCGAGGCTTACCCAACCATTTTATAGGAGTGGGTTGAGGGTAGCAAGGTGTAAATCTGCCGGTGGGCACAGACACGCTCCATGCGGGGACCTCCTGCCCGTTACGGATGGACCGGTTTGGCATTTGGGTTGCCTTTGAAAGGTTGTTGCATAAAACAGAGTAGGAAGGTGTGAAGCACTACACTTCTGAAAGTGGGTGTATGTGACGTGTTATCCGAGTGTCTCCTGATTGCAATCACCGTTCCTCGCGGTTATTTGAGTACTGCTTGTTCAGTGCGCTGTGACGTAGTAAGAAGTGAAATAAGCCAAATGAATATGCTGCATTGAACTATTAATGTCTTGAAACTCTGTATGCTATAGTTGTAGAGCTAATTAAGTTTATCTTCCACTTTGGGCATCACCACATCGGAGGAAAGTGTTTCTTGTTTGATTGTGGACTTCTGATGTGAGGGCTGCCTAAGGCTCATTAAACTGCTGCTATAAAACTGAAAGTAAGGATTAATATGTAGGTGTGTCTTTCTTGCAACAACTTTATCCTATTTTATACATCTTTGCATGTAGAGTTCCATGACTAGGATTGTCAGTTGAGCCTTGCTGAGCCATAGTGCTCACGGTTGCAATATTTGAGCTGTGTGCAGGTGAGAGTCATGAAGAAGGTTCCGAGGATGAGGTGATGCCCCCGTCGGGGTACACGGTCGAGCTGGAGCCCTGATCTCCGGTTCTATGCTGCTAATGTGTAGCGTCCCCGGGCTGGACAGCTACACTTTGCGTAGATAGGATTAGAGTTTAGCTGTTAATAAGACTTCCGCTGTATAATTAAGTTTTGTAAAAGTCTTCCGCTACTTTTATATCAAATAAAAGTTTGTATGTTGTTCTTAATCTTTTCTTGTGCTGTTGGGTGCCGCATCGCACGGCACCACCCTCTGCGATCCCGGAGTGGGTGAACCACGGGGTGGTCCCCACACTGCGCCACGTGCGGCCTCAGCATCGCGGTACGCTGACCCTGCTCTTGTCTATCAGCGATGAGCATGGGTTGGTGCACCGACCTCTTCCCGCCCCGAGGCTCTGGTGTACCACCCCCACTGCTCTATTGGGACCCCAGTCACGTCCACCCGATGGTGACCCGACGGGCGGCTGGGGTTCTCCGTTCGGTGGAGCGGTTTTCTGGGGTCATCCTCTCCTCGACGACCTCCCCATCACCTGCTTCTTCACCCATCTCACCTATCCCCTCTTCTGTCTGTAGCGCCCTTGTTGATCCCCACTGGCGTCGGGCTATGGAAGAAGAGTATGCGGCCCTGCTTGCTAACCAGACCTAGGACTTGGATCCCCGTCCTGGTCGTGGCAATGTTGTTACGGGCAAGTGGGTATTCACACATAACTGGAAGGCGGATGGGTTCTTGGAGAGGTACAAGGCTCGGTGGGTCCTTCGAGGCTTCACTCAGCGCCGTGGTGTCGACTATGACAAGACCTTCAGCCCGGTGGTGAAGCCGGCGACGATTCGGACCGTTCTGTCGTTGGCTCTCTCGCATTATTGGCTTGTCCACCAGTTGGACGTCAAGAACACCTTCCTCCATGGCACGCTGCCGGAGACGGTGTACTACAGTCAGCTGACAGGGTTCGTTGATTCAGCTCGTCCATACATGGTCTGCTGGCTGAACAAGTCCCTATACGGCCTGAAGCAGGCGCCCCGGTCTTGGTGCAGCCGGTTCGCCTCCTTCCTGGTCTCGCTCGGCTTCTTTGAGGCCAATTCGAACACCTCGCTCTTCGTCTACGACCGTGTGGGGGGGGGGGGGGACACTGTGTACCTCCTCCTGTACTTCGATGACATCATCCTCACAGCATCCAGTTCGACTCTCCTTCAGCGCACGATCTCCGCCCTGCAGAGGGAGTTCACGATGAAGGACTTGGGCCAACTTCACCACTTCCTGGGCGTGACGGTCGAGCACCGATTGGGCGGCCTGCTCCTTCAACAGCGACAGTATTGCTTGGACATCCTTCAGCGAGCGGGCATGGCTGACTGCAAGCCGTGCTCTACTGCAGTGGACACCCAGGCGAAGGTCTCCTCCACCGATGGCGCTCCTGTTGCTGACCCCACAATTTACAGGAGTCTCGCAAGTGCTCTCTAGTACCTCACCTTCACCAGGTCGGATATCTCTTATGCAGTTCAGCAGGTGTGCCTCCACATGCATGATCCGCGGGAGCCGCATTTCACCGCTCTGAAGCAGATACTTCGGTACCTGCGCGGCACCCTTGACTACGGCCTCCTCCTTCGGGGTGACTCGTCTTTTGAGCTGGTCGTCTAGACCGACGCTGACTGGGCGGGCTGCCCGGACACCCGTCGGTCCACCTCTGGCTACACCGTCTTCCTGGGCGGCAACCTCATCTCCTGGTCCTCGAAGCGGCAGCCTGTGGTGTCACGCTCGAGCGTGAGGCAGAGTACCGCGCTGTAGCCAACATCGTGGCTGAGACCTCCTAGCTCCAGCAGCTGCTTCAAGAGCTCCACTCCCCCGTCGCCCGGAGCACGTTGGTCTACTACGACAACGTCAGTGCCGTCTACCTCTCCACCAACCTAGTCCAGCATCAGCGCACGAAGCATGTGGAGATTGATCTTCACTTTGTTTGTGAGCGGGTTGCTCGTGGTGAGGTCCGGGTCCACCATGTCCCGACGACGTCGCAGTTTGCTGACATCTTCACGAAGGGTCTTCCTTCGTCGTTGTTCTCCGAGTTTCGGTCCAGTCTCAACATCTACTGAGGTTAGATGTTGGGACTGCGGGGGGTGTTGGGTTGTGTGTATGTGGGGTGTATTGGGCTTCGCCCATGTATCTAGCCCTGTGGGCTATATGTACCCTTGACTCTATTGGAAACCCTAATTCTATTTTTCCTTCCAATTTTCCCTTTTTCTCCCTCTTCCTCCATGTTCTCTCACTTCTCTTCTTTCTCTTGCAACAAAAAAATTAGGTGAGGCTGCATAGCATGGTGGGCAGTAGGAGACTCGAGACCCATGTTGTCTTGTTCAATCCGCTCCTGGGTGGCTAGGGTTCTCTCATGTGTTGACCTGAGTTGAAGTTTTTTGTATGGATGGTGATTATATATTTTATGGAAAATCAGTAAGGTGCTTTCATACCTGAAATAAAATAAATGCATGTATATCAAATTATGTTATAAATTTTATAACTGTTTAGCGATTTTAAAAATAGTTTTATTAAATTATATATGATTTTTTATGCTGGCATACCCTTTAATAAAATCCTAGGTCCGCCTCAACCTTATCAATATTCTCTCCCTCGTACCTGGTACTAGGGATGGGAATTCGAGTCTTCCTATATGTCATTCGTATTAGCAGTAATCCTACATATTACGCTTTGAAGGTCTTATGTGCGCAACATTGACTGCTGAGGCTACAGTCTGACAAAGTTAGTATGAATGACCCTTAGTGTCCCTTTCATAAAAAAATTGACCCAAATATGATATTACCATATGCCCATATAAAAGATTCTATATGCCACCAATCACCAATATAAACATTAGCTACCATGATCGCATCATGTACTAGGCTTAGAAACCTACTGTATTCTCTTGTATCGAATTATGTTTTTATTTAAAACATAGATCAACTGTTTTTTTCGAAAGTCCATAGGAATGACGTGTGCAATTCAATCCAAGACATGAATAGAGAAAAGAAATTATCAAACTTCAAAATACCTGAAGGAGCGAAAATTTCCCATGAACATGAGAACCAAAGGAAGATAAATTATAAGAAGCCCATGAATCCCATATGCCATCAAGATTCTTATACCATCCATCATCCAAAGATGAGGTCCAAGAAAGGAAAAGTAGAAAACATCCCTAGAGGCCAAAAACGATTTTATAGAAATAAAATACAAGTCAAAATCTTGCAAAAATACAAGGAAATGCTGCGTACAGAAGACCAAGTATGTCGGACTCTTTCCCAAACCGTGCGCACGCGGGAGCTACATGCACCAGACTGTCTTTTTTTAAATATAAGTAAAAGTCTGAAAAGATTAAGATTTTTTTAAAAGTTCCAATAGGTTTAAGTATGTAAAAAATCAGATACAATTTACAACTTCCTATAGAATATGCTGTGCATAGAAAAATGAAAGCATAGGCTACATGTAAAAATGGCATCAGTTATTATATAATAAAGAATAAACTATTTCAGGTTTTAGGTGAGCTGCAATTATATGCAAACAACATCTTGTTTGTCCTTTTGTATGTGGATTTCAAAGGTTTATTAGCAATTCAATTTACAAGAATGTATTGCTCGGAATGGCCGAGTACAATTATTATTAGCAGGAAGCAGAAGATATTCCAGCGCAAATGCAATATAGGCGTACTAGGTACTACACTTTGCTGCATGCATCCAATTCTGTTTCCTCGACACCCTTAGTCTGGTAATTATTCACATGAGGCAGATGTGTTTCTGAAAAGAGCACGCAATATTTCCCATGAGCAGTGTCACATTCCCTAACCCACAACTCCCAAATAAATACATATCATTGCTCTGAATCATCTCCTTGGCATGAATATCAGGTGTGCCACATGCTCTGGATATCACTCAACTGTATTTCCATTTTCTTCTTTCGTTTTTCAACATTCAGGAACAAGTCAATAACATCAAAACCTCGCATGACCAACTACAACAATAGTTATCGTACCATTATCATATTTCACAAGACCACGAAGTTATCATTTCTACTATGCGTCTTAGTAGCACCAATTTGAATATACAGCATGTTAAACCTAGACGGAATGCAGTACATTTCGTTTAACATAAGTTACAGCAGGTTGAACCTAGACGTTGAATCACTACCCTTACGAAGAGGAAGCTTATGCTGATCAAAGTATCCTAAAACCAAGAAAAAATAAACTTTGCACATTTTCCAAACTAATGTTAGCGCCGGCGAGGGAGATAGGAGACGAGGGAGAGGTAGGAGGTGGAGGGGACGGAGAGGAGGATGGACGGAATCTTTATCAACAGAATTGTCAGAGTTTATTTTCTCCCGTTCCAGCCGTTCGCGCTTAAACCCATTACAAGCCGGACCATTCGCACCCAGCCAAGCGGTTCGGTTTCCTGAGCCGAGAGCCCCGCCGAGGCCCAGCGTCGCCTGAAACTGTTGCCGGCTCATTTGTCGGACGAGGAACAGTTGCGCTTGGGCTTGTTGCTGGTGTCAGGTGAGGAACAGTAGTGCTGTTGACATCCACCTTCCTCTTGCGAACGTGCGCAGGAGCTCTTGGAAATTGCTGCCAAAGATGATCAGTCTTCCCACGTGGCAATTTCTTCAGGGGTGTTGGACCACTTGATGAGGACTTGTCGGCGAGCCGCCGCGAGAAATGTAGTGGTCTTGCAGGATGAGCTAAGGAATCTGTAACTGTATAGAACTGTTAGGAAGAACATGCCTTACTTGCGGGGGGTCGGAATGTTGCAGCCTTCAATTGCGAGGCATGGAAGACCGGATGCACTGCCGAACAGGGAGAAAGTGCAAGCTTGTGCACGACCGAGCCAATACGGTCAGTGATCTGGAATGACCCAAAATACTTGAAGACGAGCTTCTGGCAAGACTGTCTGGCCAACGAAGGCTGAATGTAAGGCTGGATCTTGACATAAACTGAATCAGCAATGTTGAAGGTACGTTCTGATCTTCTTTTATCGGCCTGCTTCTTCATTCGTTGTTGAGCTTAAAGCAAGTGTTGACGTACAATATCAGTCATGATTGCACGTTCGTGTAGCCAAGAGTCCACATCACAGTTGGTACAAGTAGACTCAGAAGTAATGCCAAAGTAGTTTGGTTGGTCACCATAGAGTACTTCAAAGGTTGATTTACCCAGGACCCCATGGGGCAAGCATTGACAAAGCAGCGAAGATAAGTTCCATACACTGGTTGACTCTCTCGGTTTGGTCGTCCGATTGAGGATGATAAGCGGAGCTCATGCGTAGTTGTACCCTGCCAATGAAAACAATTCCTGCAACAGTTTGCTAGAGAAGATTGGGTCTCGATCTGACACAATGGCTTTTGACAAACCGTGAAGCTTATAGACATTGTCAATGAATATCTTAGCGACTGAGGCTGCAGTGTATGGGTGATGCAGAAAAAGAAAGTGAGCATAACCGTGAAAATTTATCCACTACCACCAAGATGCAGTTTGCATGTCCTGATTTTGGAAGGCCCCCCACGAAGTCCATAGAAATCACTTGCCAGGAGTGGGAGGGAACCTCTAGTGGTTGGAGTAACCAGGGATAGCGGGACCTGTCCGGTTTAGCTTGTTGACAAATGAAACAAGACTTAACAAAGCTGATCACTGAATTCTTGAGACCCCTCCATGCAAATAGCTGCTTGATCCTTCGCACTGTCACCGGTATAACGGAGTGCCCTCCCAAGGCGCTGGAGTACAGAGAAGAAATAATATGGTGTTGCACTAATGGGTCGGCCCCTACCCAAATCTTCCCTTCGTGGCGAAGGATTCCCATCTGCAAGGAGAAATTGGGAATAGCAGAAGAATTACCAGCTAAAGCAAAAATCATATCCTAGGTGAATTTGTCATTATCGTAACTCGATATAATGTCTTGTAGACAACTTGGTGATGAAGAAGATATAGCAAAAACTTGATCATTGTAACTTGGACATCTTGATAGAGCGTCAGCCACTCTATTGTCAGAGCCCTGTTTGTATATAATCTGGAATTGTAAGCCCAACAGTTTTGTGAATACCTTTTGTTGACAAGGCGTGTGAAACCTCTGGTCTGAGAGATGAGATAGGCTATGTTGGTCCGTTTTGATCAGAAATTCTCCATATTGCAAATAAGGACGCCACTGCTCAACTGCCATTAGAATAAACAAGTATTCTTTTTCGTAAGTGGACAAACCAAGAGTTTTAGGGCCCAGGGGCTTACTGAGGAACAGTATTTTCAAGTCGGACGACTAATCGCAATTAGTCATAATTAGTCGTCTATATCGGTAACTGGCGCACGATTAGGTCAACCAATACGATCAGCTCGACTAGGAAACTCGTTGTGCGACTAGTCGGTCGATCAGGGCGACTAGTCGGGCAACTAGTAATCAGTGCGATCAGGACGACTTGGAAATATTTTTTGGGCCAACTGGCCAGCCTATTAGGGTTTCTTCTCTTCTTCAACTTTTCACGTTTACCGCCTGGCGCCTCTCCTTTCTGCCCTGCCGCCGCCCTCCTCCTGACCAGGCGCCGCCCACTCCCTGACCAGGCACCGCCGCTCCCAAGCCCCTCCCCTGGCGTCGGCGCGCCGCCACTCCCCTGCCGCTATCTCCTCCTGGCGCCGCCCCTCCTCCTGGCGTTGCCCTTCTGCTGTGTTTTGTGAAGCCGGCGCCGGCCCCTCTGTTCTGAATTGTGATTTCTGAGGCTGCAAAGATGACTTCATCCTCAGACTCACATGAAGGTATATGGCACTGTCCCTCTCCCTCCTAACCTATGTTTGGTGCTGCTCCTTAGTTTAGCTCCCTCCTAGCCTATGTTTGGTGCTGCTCCTTTGTTTAGTGCTCCTTAGGTTAGTGTTGCACTGCTGTACATAGCTCTAAAGCTTTGTAATACGTACTATTATGCATATGTGAGTCGGCAGCGGCGTGATTTTTCCTCAACACGAAGGGGCCCAATCTGGTGGCGCTGCTAATGCCACAGGTGAAACGGTTGCGTCTGCTTCTTCTCTGCAGATTGTTCATCCTTTGCAGAGAAGACAATAGATGCACTACTGAAAGAAATGGCAGAGATGGCTAAGGATCCAAAGAGGAAGGCTCAATCTTGAGATCCAGGATGGAAGTTTGGATTTTGGCCGGATTGTTCAAAAAATGAGATGGTTAATACATATTTTTTCTTAAGGTTGCCCCTATAGGATTCAAAAGGTTCAAACAACAATTGGCTGGTGGTTCTTCTACCCAAACATACTCAAGGAAGCGTGCAAGGACCCTGCCTAATAAATTTCAGAGCAGCCACAAGCTCATGAAAGATATGATTCAGATGAAGAAATGGATAATCAAGAAGATGGAGATGGAGAAGCACCCACCATATACAACAGATCCAGCTGGAGGAGATCGAGGCTTTCAACTTGATGATGACATGCTGTTTTAAATAAAATGTTGCTGCACTGAAAGTCTTGTTCTTAGTTTAATGCTGAACTAAACCTTAAATTTTGTTGCTTGTCTATATAATTTAACTATTGTTATTTTTATTGTCTCTTTCTAATGTTTGGGATCTGAAAATTCTATTGCTGAGCTCCAGTGAAAGTCCTGTTTTGCTTTTGCTCATCAGGTCTGTTTTTTTTGTTCACCAGGTCTGAATGTGATTAATTTTGCTGATCTGTCTGAAGACTGAACTTTGAGCATTTTTGCTGATCTGATCTGAACTGAAATTATGTGTACATTTTGTTTATTAGGTCTGGAATTTAAATCCTCTTGGTAGACACTAGGGTCGATTAGGCGACTTAAAAACCTTGCTGAGGAATGCTATGGGGTGCTCATTTTGCATCAATACCGCACCAACTCCTGTTCCACTTGCATCAGTTTCGATGCAAAACGGTTTGTTGAAATCAGGTAGGGCTAACACTGGAGCAGAGGATAGTGCAGTTTTAAGAGTTTGGAATGTCTCAGAATGATCTTTTGTCTAGACAAAAGGAATGTTCTTCCTCAGGAGATTGGTAAGGGGTTTGCTAATTATACCAAAATGCCTCACAAATTTTTATAGTACCCATCCAATCTCAAGAAACTCTGAAGTTCTTTGAGGTGTTGGCGAATTGACAATTGTGGAAACTTTATCAGGATCAGTTGAGATATCTCAGAGCTGACTATATGTCCCAGATATGATAGCTTGTTTTGAGCAAAGGAGCATTTAGAAGATTTGATCTTTCAATCATCTTTAAGTAACAGTTCGAAAACTTGCCTGATATGGAGCAGGTGGTATAATCGGGGCTGAAGACAAGAACATCATTGAAGAAAATCATAACACACTTCCGAAGAAGAGGAGACTGTTGCATTCATAGCTCCGTAATGTGGCCAGGGCTCTAGTCAACCCGAAGGCTAGAACTCTGAATTTAAAATGACCCTCATCAGTAGAGAAAGCAGTTTTATGTTCTTCACCCTGTTGCAGACATATTTGATGAAAACCAGGTCACAGGTCCAGCTTAGTAAACCATTGGGAATCAGTTGCAACAACAACAAACAACAACAAAGGCTTTGTCCCAACGCGTTGGGGTAGGCTATACATGAAGCCCAACAAATTTTTTTTATTTTTAAATAAAGTAAAAGAGAGGAAGGTATATAAGAGTGAAAAACTAAGATTCTAGCACATGAATTGCTACTTTCCATGCAGTCCTATCGTGAACTAAGTCTCTAGATACATTCCAATCTCTCAAATCTCATTTTACCGACTCCTCCCAAGTCAACCTTCGTCGTCCTCTACCCCTCCTAATATTTTCTTTACCTCTTAAAATCTCACTGTTAATCGGTGATTCCGGAGGTCTCCTCTTCTTGTATGGAATTGACATCCATTTCTGTCCCCAATGCACTTCCATGGGGCTGAACTCTTCCAACTAGTCCATGCCAATCATAACAGTGAAGAGGAAGTATTTTAAGGTTGGAACAGAAGGTGCAGTTCTGTATTGAAGCGTCTCGACCAACAAGATCGGAACTAAACTTGTAATATTATACTAGAAGCAGGGTTCGGTACATAATATTACAATACAAGTGGAACCAAAATCATACAAAGCTTTATTACAACGACATAGTCTTGTGGATAAAAACTATAACTACTAACAAGAAAGATATAATGGTCAACAACACAGAGACTAGTAGCTCCTCATCACCCATGGTTCCACTACACAACTTGGGTGCGGACGCGACCCTACTCAAAGTCCTCCGACATGAAGTCAGGATTCTCTGAAAAATATATCAACAACATCTGAGTACAAAGGTACTCAGCAAGCTCCACCTCGTCCTTCGGGGGGGGGGGGGATGAAACAGATATAGATGCAATGCACAAAGTAAAGAGTGGTGCAACCTAATGCATACTCATGCAATCCAACACCTCACCATAGGCATACCTGATCTCGATCCCACAACATGCGACTTTCTAGTTGTTAATACCACACCATAACCTATCCATATCGAGGATACAACCATCCAAATGGGTTCTACACTATGTAGAGGTTGTACAATATACCCATACGTACGGACCTTCAAAATGGTTAGTCATAACCAACACCCAGTCGAAACATCACCCAGACCAGTCGTCTCCAACCCAGTGTCATGACTCATCTCAATACCATCTCAGCTTTTAGTCATACATATCTTTTCTCCACCATGGACGACAGTCAGGCTAGGGTTAGGCTAAGCCCCGCCCATACAGGGTCATGTGGTCGTACTGAAAGAAGTTAGGTGAGATGTCAAAACAACTTGGTCCTTAGGGCTCACCAGTCAACCTCCATATGCGAACCACGAGCCTGTCATACAGATAGTACTCGCCGTAAGTCTACCATCACGTTAGCGCTTACACAAACACTAACCCTTCTGCCCCGGTCTCAACTCATGCTCTCACCAACCATGTAACATACACAAGGCCACATCATCATGCATAATCTCATCATATAAACATGCTGTGAAAGGGAAACTAGTATGGTCACACTCTATTCCTTGGGTAACTCATGCTCAACAATGTAAAGACCTTATCTACTGGTCACAATGGATGAACCTCACATAGGCACAATATGATCAAAAAGGGATCGATGGAACTTTCTTTCGCTACCGTCTGCAGCGTGGTGCTCCTGGTCTCCCGGTTCCTCCGGGTTTTCCTCCGGCACCAGTTCTATATCCAGAAACGCCGCGCACAAGCACACATACACGCAAAGCAACACATATTAATACAACATTCAAACTTGCCTGCATCAATTAAATACATTATCATGTTGGGTGATTTTTAGAAGAGAATTGGATCGAGTGGTGCTTGTATGGATGAGTATGGTCTGAGGCCGATCATGATTCCTTGGGTTTGCGCCCAACATGTGGACGGAATACCTAATTAACTAATGCTCGACTAGCTATTGGCATGATACAGGCATAAGAGTCTTCGATCTTCCTTCTCTGGTTCAACCTCCTCTCCCTCCGACCACCATAGATGACATTCAGGATCGAATTAGGGAGGGTATCAGGGAGAAGATGGCCAGATAGCAAGGAGTCGAACACCGATGCTTTGGATCCCTCGATTGAACTGTCGATTTAGGTGGAGGACAGAGAAAGGGGACAACTTCATGCGAGGGCGGCCATGGCGCGAGGTGGTCCTGTCTAGGCCTGAAGAGAGAGGGAGATAGCTCGAGGACAAGTTCAGGGAAGCAGAGTTGACTATGGGGGTGCTCACCTAGGCCACAGCTCAGGCGTGGAGGCTCCTCACCGGAGATCGACGCGGCGTTTGCAGGAGAGCGGTGTGGAGGCAGGGTGTGGCTGGTCGAAGCGAGGTGAGTTCACCGAGCGCCCCTTTAAAGACATCAGAGGAGGGGAGAAGGATGGCCAACACTCTTGCAGGTGATGATAGTGGTGATGCGACGGAACTCTGCTCACCACTGTACATTGAGCAAGCTGCTGGAGGTGTCCTATCACCTGGTGTGGCTCAGTTAATGGAACTACACGGGCAGTAGCTGAGCGAGGCACAGAGGTAAGGCGACGACTTAGGTAGCGGCCATCTGCTCTGAGCAAGATGCTTGATGAGTCTCAACACATGGCAGTCGATTGGACTTCGTGGTCAGCGGCTCAGCGAGGCACAGAAGCGAGGCGACAGCTCGAGGAGTGGGTGTCTATTCATCACTGTTCTTCGGTCAACCTGCTTGAGGAGTTCTAGCACAGGCTCAGTTGATTGGACTCCATGGACAGCAGCTCAGTGAGGCACAGAAGCGAGACAACAGCTCGGGCAGTGGGTGTCTGCTCGCCACTGTTCTTCGATCAACCTGCTTGAGGAGTTCTAGTAGAGGCTTAGTTGATTGGAGTCCATGGGCTGCGGCTCAGTGAGGCATAGAAGCGAGGTGACAGCTCGGGCAGTGGGTATCTGCTCGTCACTGTTCTTTGGTCAACCTGCTTGAGGAGTTCCAGCACAGGCTCAGTTGATTGGACTCCATGGACAGCGGCTCAATGAGGCACAAAAGTGAGGTGACAGCTCGGGAAGTGGGTGTCTGCTCGTCACTGTTCTCCGGTCAACCTGCTTGAGGAGTTCCAGCACAGGCTCAGTTGATTGGACTCCATGGGCAGCGGCTCAGTGAGGCACAGAAGCGAGACGACAGCTCGAGCAGTGGGTGTTTGCTCGTCACTGTTCTCCGGTCAACCCGCTTGAGGTGCTCCAGCACATGATGTGGCTTAGTCGATTGGACTTTCTGGACAGTGGCTCAGCAAGGCATGGAGGTGAGGTGACGGCTCGGGCAGTGGGTATAAATGGTGCTGATCATCATTAATGCATGAGCGATTAGGAGGGCCCTAGAGCTGTGCGTCCTGCAGCTCATCTTGATGCTAAGGAGATGGCACAGGAAGGTGTGGTATTGTTTGAGTGAGCAAACGGGTCAACAGTAGGACGGCGTGTGCAACAGCGCCAGGGGACAAAAAGGGAGAGGGGTTATTATATTTGTCGGTGTATTAAGAACTATCTGGTTGATCTCATTTATATTTCACTTTCTTTTTCCCTTTCTTGTTTCTAGCTCTTGGTTTTTCTTAAGCATGTGTGTGTGCATATATGTTTACATACACATGCTTGGAATATTGATATAAGCTTGGTTTATTAACTCATAGGAAAATGGGATGTTACAAATCTACCCCACTTAGGATGAATCCCATCCCCAAGATTCGGTTGGTCTTCAAAGAGATGGGGGAACTCTGCCCACAACGCATCTTCTCTTTCCCAAGTAGCTTTAGCCTACATGTGTCTACTCCACTGGATCTGACAAAGGGTAATGGTGTTTGTCCGTGTTCTTCGGGTAACGGTGTCCAGAATCTTCACTGGCACTTCTTAGTAGCATAGATCATCCTGTAGGTCTAGGGTATCCGGTACGACTTGTTCTTCAGGAATCTGTAAGCATCTTCTCAGTTGTGACACATGGAATACGTTATGCACATTTCACATCTCTTCGGGTAGCTGGATCTTGTATGCCACTGTTCCTATCTTTTTTAGCACTAGAAAAGGACCGATGTATCGTGGCATCAACTTTCCACGCACTTGAAATCTGTGCGTGCTGCGCATTGGAGATACTTTATGGTACACATGATCCCCAACTTAGAAGCTGAGTTCATGCCTCCTCTTTTCCGCGTAGCTTTTTGATGTGTTTGGGCGGCTTTGAGATTTGCTCGAATCTCTGCTACCTTATCCTATGCTGCCATGATGAAGTCTAGTTGCTCCACAATATGGTCCCCTACCTCCGACCACGTGAGTGGGGTTCGACATTTCCTTCCATAGAGGGCCTCATAAGGTGACATCTTAATGCTGGTCTGATAACTATTGTTATATGAGAACTCAGCATATGGTAAACTATCTTCCCGATCCCTGCCATAGGCGAGAACACCAGCCCTCAACATGTCCTCTAGTATTTGGTTGATTCGTTCTGTTTGACCATCTGTTTGAGAATGGTATGCTGAACTAAAGTCCAACTTGGTGCCAAGTGCCTTCTGAAGACTCCTCCAAAACCTTGACGTAAACTGAGTACCTCGGTTTGAGACTATCCTCGAGGGTACACCATGTAGCTTCACAATGCTGTCTGTATACAACTTAGCCAACTTGTCTCCACCATAGGTTGTGCGCACAGGAATGAAGTGTGCGACCTTTGTGAGACGGTCGACCACTACCCATACAGAGTCGTTACCATTCTTGGTTCTTGGTGAGCCGGTGATGAAGTCCATGGCCACTTCATCCCATTTCCAGACGGGGATTGGTAATGGCTGGAGTAGGCCACTTGGCTTATGATGCTCAGCTTTGATCCTCCTACACACGTCACAGTAGGCCACGAATCTGGCTATGTCACCTTTCATGCCAATCCACCCATACTTCTTCTTAAGATCCTGATACATTTTAGTGGCTCCAGGGTGGATAGAATATGCGGAGTTGTGGGCTTCATCTAAGATGGTGCTCCTATAGTGGCCTTGTGCAGGCACACACAATCACTTCTTGAACCACAAGCTTCCATCTCTATCTACCCTAAAATCCGGGGCCGTGTTTTCACTGGTCAGTGACTTCATCTCCATCAAATTTTTATCTTCCTTTTGAGCCTTCTTAATATGTTCATCTAGGACGGGTTGAACATTAATGTTGTAGTTGCAAGAGCGAGGTACAACACTCAGGTTCAACCTCATCATCTCATCGCACAATCATGGTGCTTGAGTTACTAGGTGATCGCAATAAGCTTTCCTGCTAAGAGCATCTGCTACCACATTTACTTTACCTGGGTGATAGTGGATTTCCATGTCGTAATATTTGATAAGTTCTAACCACCTCTGTTGCCTTGGATTGAGGTCAGGTTGGGTGAAGATATACTTGAGACTCTTGTGTTCTGTGTAAATCTCACACTTGTTCCCAATTAGGTAGTGCCTCCAAATCTTCAATGCATGCACCACCGCAGCCAACTCTAAGTCATGAGTCGGGTAATTTTGCTCGTGTGACCTCAGCTGGAAAGAGGCATAGGCTACCACTTTATGACGGACCGGGATCCGTACATTCCAGGATCACATAGGGTGGTGCCGTATGATGCAACACCTGACAGCACACACAATAAAAAACATATGTATTACATAAAACTTACTAATTTTGTAAACAAGTGGTACAAACTTGTTCAGTTTACATCTAATTTACATAATCACTACTGCAGCGGAAGATAACTACACAACTCACGCCAACCGCCTAACTAACAAAAGTCAGTTGTCCAGCCCTATGGACAACCCACACTAGCAGCACACACTATCTTCACGGCGGCGTGCGAGGATACCACTCGGCCATAGTTCCTGAAGGAGGGTAAACCTCTCTGGTGAACCCGTACTCCATAGAAAGTGGGGTACTCCTCACCTGCAAACACTTATAAATAGCATCCGTGAGCACGATGGCTCAGCAAGACTTAACTGACTTCCTAAGCATGAAACTCTACATGCCCGTCATACCGATATTGGGCTAGTAACTTGCAGCAAAGGACACACCTAATAGTTCATCCTTAGTTCAGATTTTAGCACCAAGTTAAATGTTCATGAATCTGAAATTTAGTGAGCAATATTTGGTGCCACAGATGTTACAATACAATTACAGCATAAGCAATTATATCATCATATTCGTCTCCAATATTTACTACGTCACGACACAGTGAACAAGCAGTACTCATGACCGCGAGGGACGGTGAATAACCTCGATATACACCTGCAGGGATACCCGAATAGCACACCACGTACGCTCATCCTCGGAGCTGCGACGGCACGCTCAACCGATGTCGTACGGGACAACCTTTCACCTGACAGCCCAAACGTCGAACCGATCGCACCGAAACGGCAGGAGGTTCCCTACACGGAGCAACTCTAGGCCTGTTAGCGGATTTCCACCTTACTTCACTCAACCTACACCTGTAAATCAGTGCGTTATGCCTCGACGCCCGGAGGTATAGGCTACATCAGTTTATCGGACCCCATATATCCGATATGCCTTCGGTACATTCAAACTTGTTCAGCGGGGACACACACGGATCGGTCCTCAATCGACACAGGCAGGGCTACGCACACAAGACTCTATCTTCCTGCATCCTACAACCCTGCCTGGTCTCATTTTTCATACTATGTGTATCTCACATCTTGAACCAATCCCGTATGTGGCTAACCCTATACTCGTGAGTAGATTCCAACTACTCGACTTGTACCGAATCCTATGAAACATTAAGCAGTGCATATACTACTCAAGGACTTAACCACTACCATCACTCTCTGTTGGATGATCTGGTTATGCAAGTGGGGTATCAAACATTATAGACCTAATGCACACATGGACTTCATACTATAGTGATACAAATCAAAAACCCTTTAAACTGTTAAATGCAAACCGGGGCTTGCCTTGTTGCTGTAAGTTAGTAGGGTCAGTGTCCGGAGGAATCACTTCTAGGGACTCTGGTGCTTCCTCGAGCTCGGCAACTAATCGAAATGCAAAAAATGCACATGATTAAGTATTAATCATCTAAGAGTAGTTATAAAGATTTAAGTTAATTATGTATAACTTGAACTCTAATGGTCTTTGGATTTTAACAGAGAATCCCACATGACACTCAGGTATTGGTAGCCAAAATTCCGAGAAAGTTAATTAAGTGTGTGCTCTAAAGAATTTCTTAAGTTATTTTCCTTCTCTGAATTAATAAGCCCAACCTGAAAGTTTGTCATGCTGCAAACTTGGATTTTCAGAAACTTCAGAGTTTTCTGAGTCCTTGAGAATTAGTTTAACTAAATTTGAAGCTTCTTAGAGAAAGATATGGAATTCCTAAGTTTGGATAAAAGCTGAAATTGAATTCTAATGCTTTTCCTAATTTTCTTGAAGCAGAATTAATTGGAACACCATTAGACCTTGTAAATTAAGTCCAATGCAGCTCAATTTTTTATTGAAGATCAGTAGATTTATGAAAGACATTCTGCCCAAAATTGGACAATTTCCATAATAGTGATCTCCTGGAATTAAATCCCAAAGATTTATACTTTGAAGAATTTTCAAGTAAATTTCAGGGATTTTCCTACTAATTTCTATGCACCACTGCAAAATACTTGTTGAGAGGAATCCAAAATTTTTTTTCACAAATTTTGGACAATCCTATTGAAAGTTATGGCTTCTCAATGTTTGGCTAAGATCTAGAAATTCAAACAAAATTCAGAAAGTTCAACTCGGCTGGTGGGACCTAGGGCTACGTGTCAATAGGGCAACGAAGCCGCACGTTGGCCCACACGCTTTCCCACCTAGCCACACGGAATCCTCGCGCCACAGCAGATCCAGCCCGAGTCTCTCTCTCACTGACGTGCGGGACCCACGACCTTCTTCCTCCTCGCGACACCCGCACCTCTCACGGCGGCGCCTCACCGGAGAGCTCGCTGCTGGCCGTTCCCGTGTGATACCTTCGGCCAAACTCGCTGCCTGTTCTCAACGTCGCGCGGGGAATATGTTGGTGCGCATCCCGGAGCTCAGCAGTGGCTGGAACAGTGCGCCTGACGGCAACATCGGGCGGCAGCTCATCGGCAATGTCGAACTCGGTGATCTCTACACCTTTTTCGACGCGGTTTCGCCTGAGAGCACCATGGTGATGTGCTAAACTTGATTTTGAACCCTGGTGATCGTGAAAACAGCCGCAGCTATGACCTCACCGGTGGGGCACCCTGTTTTCAGACCCTGGTACGAAGAATCCAGATAACTAGGGTTCTAGTGGATGAACCTTGATGCTTTTTGATCGAGAAGGTGCGCTAGAGGACCTAGAACGTGTTCGGTGTGCAGCTAGAGTATCAGTTGCACGTGCAAGAAGTCACCGATGATCGAGCTCTACCTCTTAAGCACACCGTGGAGGAAAATGAGCAATACTCGCTCGATACGGTATGAAATGGCACGAGGTTTTCACCTACAGTTTCAGCACACACGGGCGCACCTTTTCTTTTTCAGAAGTGGCGCGTGAAAACGGCTAGAACGCCCGGTCACCGGTGATCAGTGGAGGGCAGCGAAGAACTCGCGTGCGAAACTGAGAAATGGAGCAGGTGTGTGCTGGGTTCAGCTCAGAACCGATGAGAACGGATGGTGCAACACGTTGTGATGGTCTTTGAGGCGGAAATTTCCACCGTGAGGTGCAGTGATCGGGACCCGAGCGCCTCACGTGGCCGCACGGTGATCGAGCGAGGAACCCGAGCTCGGGAGGTGGAGTCGGTTTGCACCTCTCGGTCACTGCCAAGTGGGTCCCACTCCCCTCTAATTCTTTTCTAATTTCCACTGATCTTTTCACCACCTACTCACAATTAAAGTCTAGGCTTACCCACAAAGTCATAGACTCAACTTGGAATTCAACTGAGTTTAGTTTCGGATGGTGGAATTTGAATTTCATTTGGACATTTGAATTTGAATTTGGATTTGAATCCCTCCTCTTCAATTGATCCAAATACATAGCCACCAAAGTACAAAATGTATGAATTTTGGCAGAGGTGATAATTCAAATGTGGTGAATACCTGGGTGAAATCCAATATGCAATTTGACAAACTTTGAGGAAAATTTCAGATTTAAATTTGCACTAGTGACATATGTGTATAGCTAGCTGCAAATGAGTTTTGAAATTTTGAATCTCCCCAAATTTACTAAACCAAATGTGTAAAAGTGGGCTTTCACACACTCGCCCTTCCTGCATGAGCACACAACCCAAACTCTGTCTCGAAGCGTCACAGTAAATAACAAAGTTCTTATGAATATCTGGTAGGACTAACACCGGTGCGGTGGTTAGTCTTTTCTTCAGCTCACAAAAACTTCGTTCACATGCTTCTGACCAGACAAACTTCCTGTCTTTCTTTAGCAACCCTGTCATTGGTCGAGCTAGTGTGGAGAATCCCTCAATGAACCTCTGGTAATAGCCAACCAAACCCAGAAAACTACGAATCTCTGAAACAGGTGCTGGTTGCTTCCAAAATGCTACAGCTTTGACCTTCTCCGAATCCACTGCAACACCTTCTGCTGTTAGAACATGCCCCAGGAAACTGACTCTTTGCAACTAAAACTCACATTTGCTGAACTTGGCATAAAGTTGATGATTTCTAAGTCGGTCTAGGACGATACACAAGTGTTGCGCATGCTCCTCTTCGCACCGTGAATATACCGGAATGTCATCAATGAAGACAACGATGATTTTGTCCAACTCTTGCATGAACACTCGGTTCATTAGGTTCATGAAGTACGCAGGTGTGTTGGTTAACCCGAAAGACATCACGGTGAACTCGAACTGGCCATAACAAGTCACAAATGCCGTCTTGGGTATATCTGTAAGGGCCCAAATTTTTTACTTGCTAAAAGTGTTCATCACCATACACACCTCACCTCATTTGTGGTAATCACATGAACACATCTGAAGAGCAAGTAACCACCATCAATAGATTCATTAGGAGATAAACACACAAAGTGCAAAAGTGGTATTTCCCACATGCATCATATAGAGGTTGAGCATATGTTTAACTCCTAAACTTTGTTAGGAATGCTCATGCCAAATTCACCCAAATCCAAAACCTTTTGAGGTACTTTTGTTAAAAGGCTAGTTTGAACTTAAATTCAAATTCGAACTCCTTTCATTCCATGAATTCAAAAGTGAGATTCATATTCACACTCGACACATTTTTATGAGCTCACACACCAATTGTCACTCCATTTGGAGTTGATCTTGACATGAGCTGTTTTGGCTAAATTCAAATCAAATTTAAATTTCAGTTCACATTTGCTGCAAATTTAGTCAAATCAAATCACACTTTGATTCGTTCGAATTCCAATGGGTTTGGGGGTTTGATCAAACTACCAAGGGTATTAGGGTCCCTTATAATGAGAGCAGTAGAGAAATTCAAGTTTTTAGGACAAAATAGCAATTTGGGACCCACAAGTCAGTGAACCGAGTGACTTACTCACGAAGGCTGGTTGGTCTGCTTCTCGGGCTGAGGCAGCGAGCGCTACTGAGCCAAAACGCCGGCCACCCTCCTGCTTTGTGTGATCGTGCTGGAGCCGGCGCCCGATGCCTATCCCTCCTCGGCGTGTCCCGTTTTGCTCACGAACAGAAACCCCGACGTTTCCTTCCTCCCTCACGCCGAGCTCAGCCAAAAACACGCCGCCGTCTCGGTCTCTTCCGTGACCAGGCCGACCACTTGCGAACAGAGGCTCCTCAGTAGAAAAACGGCATTATGGGTTCGTGAACAACAACCTCGACGCGCTGTTGCCAAGTGATCGGATTTCCTCGAGCAGCTCCGAGCGTTTTTGCGGCGACCCGAAAGTTGCCGCCGTTCGGTGCTCCCATACAGCTCGGCACAGCCATCATCACCTCCAACTCTCTACACAAAAAAGGTGCGTGTAGATACCTAGAACATGTAGCCGAAAACTGTTATCCTTTGATCCACCGGCTAGCTACATTTATTTGTGCAGGGCCCAATGAGCTTTGTTTCAAATGAAATTTGGGCAAGTCCCTGTTTAGGTTGTATCCAAACCACAGTAAAAATTTCAGAGTCATTAGGCCTGTATGCTATACTTATAGTCTTCACAACATCAAGTTCAACTCCTTTGCATTTAAATTGACACGCATTGTATGTTTATCTCGTGTAGTCGCTAAAATCGAAGAATGCCCAGAGGTTCTGGATTTTATCACTCCGGAAGAACAACTAGCATATGACCAGCAGCAAGGCAAGCTCTGTTTACATTAGCCGTTTCCTAAAGTCTTTTGTTTTGAGAACTTACTTTATGTATTTTTTACACTTGTGCATTAGTGTCTTGTTTGAAAAGCCAAATGCATAGCCAAGAGAACAAGGGTTTTGGACTTAGGTTTTAAAACCCTCGAGTAGCCACTGCAATGCTAAATATGTGTACAATTCGGTACAAGTTGAGTAGTTGGAACTACTCGCGAGAATAGGCTAGAGGCACACAGCTCGGTTAGAGATAGCAAATCAATCACATAGCAAGAAAAATGAGACCGAGTGGAGAGTAAGGGCAGCAGGACTTTGGGGCCTGGGTACCATAGCTCTGCTTGTGTCGATTGAGGATAGAGCCATGTGGGGGCCTGTTGAACAAGCTAGAACAGTACCAAAGACCTACCGGATATATGGGAACCGGGAAACCGATGTAATTCGGATAGCGATCTGTTGAGGCATTGCTTGTCGTCCAGAGGGTAGGTTGAGAGCAGCGAGGTGTAAATCGGCTAGCGGGCGCTGCGGATGCTCCACGCAGAGACCTCCTGCTCGGGACGATAGGACCGGTTCAACACTTGGCTGACGGATGAAAGGTGGTTGCGTACAACGTCTGTGGTGGTTTCTGTAGGCAACATCGAGTATGAGCGTATGTGACGGGTTATTCAGGTAACCCTACAGGTGAAAATCGATTATAATCTCCGTTCCTCACGGTCAGTGAGTACCACTTGTTCACTGGACTGAGACGTAGAAAGAACAGGCTAGTGTCATGTTAAAAGATTGCTAGTTCAAAGCTGTACTTTGTTTGCTAATGAATTGCTGTAGTTTAGAGCTAATTAAAGTTCTTTTCAACCTTAGGCAAAGCACATAAGAGAAATGCATTTCTTGTTTGATTGCGGCTTCTTATGTGTCTTAGCACGAGGTTCTCCAACAACTGGTTGCTAAAACTTGACAGTAAGGTTCCACTATTTAGGTGTGTCTTTTGCAATATACATTCCATTAAACACTGCAAACCCCGCATGTAGAGTTTCATGTGTAGGTAAGACGGGTCAGTCTTGCTGAGCCATCATGCTTACTGCATGTGTTTGAAGCGTTTGCAGGTGCTATGAGGAGGAGGCTCCCGAGGAGGAGACGGACCCCCAAGAGGGAAACACCGTCGAGTGGGAGCCGTGCACGCCGCCGTGTTAGTGTGTGTGTGTGTGTGTGTGTGTGCTAGTGGGGACACGTTCACGGGCTGAACCTACGCCCGTGAGTGTTGAATTGACATTATTTTGATGTAAACATGTTCATAAAGTCATTTATGTAATAAAATTTTCGCTTCCGCTTTGTACCTTTTATGTGTGTTATCCGGTGCTGTGCAACGCAGCACCCCTCAGCGCGATCCTAGCTAGTCGAGACCGTCGGGTCCTCGCAGCGTGGTATCAGAGTTCCATTGAGGTTTAACACACTTAAAAAGGTTAAATTTTCAAAAACTCGGTGAGGAACGAGTTATTAGCCCATATAAGGATGTTATTAGTGTATAGTAAGTGGCAATACTAACCTATGTGCTTATGTCGGAAAATCATGCATCTCAGGACTTCATATGTCTTGGGGGGAGGGGTGCATGTAAGCACTGTTCACCAGTGCGCACAAGCTTAAGGGTGGAGCCTCACGGGTGGCAGGTAACCCGGCCAGATTTAGTATCCTCTACGACTCTTCTCTGGCGTGCTACGGGCAAGTATGGGAGACCCCGTCACGTGGTTAGTAACGTGAACATGTAGCTCAAGGCATGATTGGCTTGAGAACAACCGTGCGAGTGATGACGGACGGTTGTATGGAACTGTATTGGCACCGGGTTTGGTGTGCAGCCGAACCTGACGATGGTGTGGTTTAATTGCAGGTAGTCTAACCACGGATCGGTAGACGAGTAGTATACATTTGCAAGAGATGTTTAGTGCCGCTTAATTAATGAAGCCGGCTAGGTCCGGTATAGGTTTTCTTTGTGAGGAACGTAGTACCGGCATGAATTGGGTGACGCTTCGACGTCACACTCCACTAAATGATCAACATCATTGTAAAACTTGAAAGTTTTAATCCAGAGCACTAAAACTTTGATTTAACTCCTTCCCTTAATCAGGATGTTCAAAGTAAGCAAGTTTTCAACTTATAGGATATTAAGAATAGAGTCCTCTGTTTTCGGCTGAAATAATGCTGAAGTTATACAGAGGTTAGAGGTCGAGTTATTTCGATGTTCGGGTCATATGATACATTTATGGAAATATTTCGAAGAGCTTTACAACTTTTCTATTGATGTATAGAGGTGTTTCATCCCTTAACTAGTCCAAAAATGCAGTGGAGTTGAGACTGTCCAGAAAACAGGGCAGAGCAAATACTCTCAGTAACTATCTGTAAAATGAGCATAACTTCCTGCATAAAAATACAAAAACAGAAAATGAGGTAGTTCTGAAAAGTTCATGAGATGAGTTACAACTTCGTAGCAGGAAGTTTTGTCAAATTCGATGTAGAATTAACTGGAATTCTTGGATCAAATCAGTACCTCAAGCAGGGAGGTGCTGTCCAATTTTCTCCAGAAATTCTGTCAACTTTGACATCTCATAACTTTTGGACCAGAACAGATATGAGGCCAAAAAAAATACATTCTGGAAATCTATTGAAGTTAAGTTTAACTTTGATGTTGAGCTCCAGAACTGGTTTTGCCTTTAGCATGGTCTAAATCAGGTTAAAAGGGAAACTGGTCAGGGCTGTCAGTTTGGGCAGCAGACCAGCAATCAAATTTGTTCTAAGTTTGATTTGTGTTTCCAAGTTTTATGAGTTCAATGACATGTTTTATGTTATAACTCAATGATTTACTGTTGAAATGAATATTTGACTGTTTTCAAATATGTTTCTACAGATGGAAGAGGATAAACAACTGGAGAACGAATGGGTACTTTCCCATTGTTCTCAACGCAGCGAGTATCCAGAATTATTGAGGCTGATGCTTCAATATTTTGGGTATGTGGAGACGCCGCATTACCTTACTAAGGAAGAAGGCGAGGAGGGGAACAAGACATGGATTGTCCATGTCGATGTTCCAACAGGACCGACGCCACCGGGTTGGGCACCATTCACCGTCACGGTGAAGGGTAGGCAACCAGAAGAGATGTGGCAAGTAGCAGCGCACAACACCATGTCGCGTTTCTGCCAGCTACACGTGAGAGCGATGGAGGGTACTCCATACGCGCTTGTCCGAGTGGAGGGACGAGCTAATCACGTGTGGAGGGAGAGGTACTTTGCAGTGACTGATCCGAGTTGCCCAAGGTACAATCCAGCAGAGGCGAACCTCATCCTCCATTTGGCGGCAGGGAAGACAGTGATGGACAGCCAAGCTGTCCATAGAGCTCGACTTACTGTGACGCTCAAGGAGAGCACCAGCCGTCGAGACCATTTTGAGAGTGCTCACAGCGCACTCTGTAATGTGCTCCTTCCGATGATCAAGCGACTGAATAAACAGCACAATCAGTTGTGTCATCTGAAGAAGGCGAAGAAGAAAAGCCGCTTTGACATCACGGCTTTGCAGCAGCAGATTCGAGCCTTGACCCAGCAGAATGAGGTCCTTACTCAAGAGCGTGATGACGCTATTGAGGAGGGGCAGAACTGGGAAGAAGACTACAACCAGGTCATGGATGAGGTGCATGCTTTGCAAGACCTCGTGCCTCTGGTAGTGGGCCTACCGATGTTAGGTGCAGTAACCGTGGTTTTAGGTATCCTGACGATGCAGGAACCTGAACCCGAAGAGGGAGGTGGTCCTCCCCAGAAATACCGGATGGTGTATCGCTCACCATCAGGTCAACGCTGGCAGCCACTGCAGCAAGCGATACAATTTCACAATCGGTCGTATTCACCACCGGTGTTCTGACCGGACTTACCAGCACCACCTCCGCAGCAACAACAGCAGCAGCGGGCGATGCCGTGTGCATTTGCACCTCAGCAGCGCATGCCGGGTTTTTGTCCTCCAAGCACGGGCCAGCCATCGACCACATGCTTCAAATGCGGCCGCTAAGGGAACTTCGCCAACAACTGACTTGAGAGGCAAGGCATCAGAGTGGCACCACAATTTCCGGGGAGGAATCAGCCCCGGAATCCCATTCATGTGCGGCGGGCAAACCCTAATCCCGGCACCGTCCACCAACTCGCCATAGAGGACATGCCGGAGGGAGAACCCATCCTTGTGGGTATGTTCCAACTCCACAAACATCTCGCCATAGTTTTATTTGATTCAGACGCTACGCATAATTTTATTATCCAAGCTTTCATTGCTGAGCACAGATTGCAAATACTACCCACTGAAAGTCCATACTTGATTTGTTCACCGGGTGGGAAAATTTTAGCAAGCATGATGGTTCCAAAAGCGCCATTATGCTTAGGAGGTAGAGTATACCATACATTTCTCATAACCTTAGAGGGACAGAAGGTCGATGTCATCTTAGGGATGTCGTGGTTAACCCGCCAAGGCGCTGTTTTAGACACTGTCCTACAAGTCGTGCATTTGCACCTAGAAATGCACGAGTCTCATTCATTATTTCTGGACAGTCCAGAAATAAAGCTTCCAACCGTATACCAATCCACCACCATCAGATTGGAAGATATTCCAGTAGTCCGTGAGTTCCCTGACGTGTTTCCGGATGATTTACTGGGGATGCCGCCCGACCAAGAGGTGGAGTTCAAAATTGAACTTGCACCGGGAACCATGCCAATATCCCGAAGTCTGTACAAGATGGCGCCAAAGGAGTTGGCAGAATTGAAAACGCAGTTAACGGACCTGCTGGAGAAGGGGTTTATTAGGCCGAGCACTTCGCCATGGGGCTGTTTGGCATTATTTGTGAAAAAGAAGGATGAAACGTTGCGTCTTTGAGTGGACTATCATCCACTAAACGCCTTAACTATCAAGAACAAGTACCCGTTGCCACGGATCGACATGTTGTTTGATCAGTTGGTCGAAGCAAAGATATTCTCCAAAATGGACTTAAGATCAGTGTACCATCAGATTAAGATACGGGCTGAGGACATTCCAAAGACAGCTTTCTCGACGAGGTACGGGCTTTATGAGTACCTGGTCATGTCCTTCGGCCTCACCAACGCTCCAGCTCATTTCATGTACTTGATGAACTCGGTATTCATGCCGGAGCTGGACAAGTTTGTCATGGTCTTCATTGATGACATATTGGTATATTCCAAGTTGGAGGAAGAACATGCGAAGCACCTACGCGTAGTCTTGCAATGGCTGCGGGATTACAAGCTATATGCGAAATTCAGCAAATGTGAATTCTGGATATCGCAAGTACCTCTTCTCAGGCATATTATCTCAGCGGAAGGCATCGCTGTAGACCTGAGCAAGATTACTCAAGTGCTGAATTGGAAGTCCCCGAGGTCTGTCCAGGAGGTATGGAGTTTACTTGGACTCGCAGGATATTATCGGAGGTTCATTCCGAACTTCTCAAAGATTGCCAAACCTATGACCGAGCTGCTGAAGAAGGCTACCAAATATGTTTGGAGTCCAGCATGTGAAGCAGCATTCAATGCATTAGTAAAGCACCTAATATCAGCACCAGTTTTGGTGCAGCCAGACACAACAAAACTGTTCGATGTGTACTGCGATGCATCCGGCATTGGGCTCGGATGTGTGCTGATGCAAGACCGAAGGGTGGTTATGTATGGATCACAGCAGCTCCGGAATCATGAGCAAAACTATCCAACTCATGACTTAGAGCTCGCTGCCATGTTACTCGCACTCAAAATGTGAAGGCACTACCTACTTGGTAACCTCGTACATTTATATACCAACCATAAGAGCCTCAAGTACATATTCACTCAGAAAGAGTTGAACATGAGGCAGCGAAGATGGTTGGAGCTGATAAAGGATTACAAAATAGAGATCCATTATTACCCCGACAAGGCAAACGTGGTGGTGGATGCACTGAGTCGCAAGTCACACGTTCATAATCTGACCATCACCCCGTTGGAAGAGAGCGAGCCACCATTGCATGTGGTTCCCCATGGAGCTCTCTACATCTTAGCTCTTATCCCCAACATCCATCAAGAGATAGTGGCAGCTCAGAAACATGACAAGGGCATGTCGCATTTGTGGATACGTGTAGATAGTGGGGAGTTGAAGTGTTTCCGGAAAGACGGAGACCGCGCGCTATAGTTCAAGGACAAAATCGTCGTACCCTGTAACCCAGAAATGAGGAAGAAACTTTTTGACGAGGCTCACATGTCAAAGTTTTCTATTCACCCCGGCAGCAACAAGATGTATCAAGAACTCAGAGGTAAATTTTGGTAGACACGGATGAAGCGGGAGATCGTGAAATACATGTCCAAATGTGATACATGCTGAAGGGGTGATGGCTGACCATATGAAGAAACCGGGATTGTTACAACCGCTTGGCATTCCTGCCTGGAAGTGGGAGGATGTGAGCATGGACTTCATCGTCGGTTTACCCACCACATTTCAGAAACATGATTCAGTGTGGGTGATCATTGACCGGCTCATAAAAGTTGCCCATTTTATCCCGGTTAACACCAACTACAATGCCAAGAAGTATGCTGAATTGTACATCTCACGGATTCTTTGCTTATATGGCGTACCCCGTACTATCATCTTGGATCGGGGCACTTTATTCATGTATCGTTTTAGGAGCAGTTACATGCTTCCTTGGGTACGAAGCTGATCCATAGTTCAGCATACCACCCGCATACGGATGAGCAAACCGAGCGGGTAAATAAAATCTTAGAAGACATGTTATGAGCTTGTGCTATCAACCACGGTAAGAATTGGGATGATAACTTGCCGTTATCCAAGTTTTCATACAATAATGGGTACCAAGCCAGCATCAAGATGGCGCCTTACGAGGTGCTATACGGAGAAAATGCCGCACACCGCTGAATTGGTGTGAGTCTGACGAAAGGGTCACCTTCGAAATTGATCTTGTCAACAATGCGGAAGAAAAAGTTTGGCTGATTCAAGCGAACTTAAAAGCCGCCCAATCCCGACAAAAACAGTATGCGGACCGGAGAAGATGTCCTCTCCAATTTGGAGTCGGAGATCACGTGTATCTACGTGTGTCTCCAATAAAGGGTGTGAACAGATTCAGGGTCAGAGGAAAGTTGGCACCCTGATTCGTTGGTCCATTCCAGATTTTAGAAAGATGTGGATTAGTTTCATACCAGCTGGAATTACCAGCGACACTATATGGTGTGCACGACGTCTTCCACATTTCTCAGCTGAGGAAGTGCCTCAAGCTTTCAACCACTGTTCAGCTGGGAGATATCGAAGAACTGAAACCAGATCTCACTTATCGGGAGGAAACGGTTCATATGATTGATGAGAAGGCCCGAACCACACGCAACCGTACGTTGTGGTTCTATAAAGTCCTATGGATTAATCACTCCGAGGATGAAGTGACATGGGAGAGCGAAAGCTTTCTTCACGCCAACTACCATGACTTTTTAATGTCACACATCCGGTAATTTTCCACCGTCCTCTCTCTCATTTTCACCTTATAATCTCGGGATGAGATTCTTTTAAGGGGGTGTAAGGGCCCAAATTTTTCACTTGCTGAAAGTGTTCATCACCATACACACCTCACCTCATTTGTGGTAATCACATGAACACATCTGAAGAGCAAGTAACCACCATCAATAGATTCATTAGGAGATAAACTCACAAAGTGCAAAAGTGGTATTTCCCACATGCATCATATAGAGGCTGAGCATATGTTTAACTTCTAAACTTTGTTAGGAATGCTCATGCCAAATTCACCCAAATCCAAAATCTTTTGAGGTACTTTTGTTAAAAGGCTAGTTTGAACTTAGATTCAAATTCGAACTCCTTTCATTCCATGAATTTAAAAGTGAGATTCATATTCACACTCGACACATTTTTATGAGATCACACACAAATTTTCACTCCATTTGGAGTTAATATTGACATGAGCTAGCTTGAATTTTCAAGGTTTCCGAACGTTAGTTCATATGACCGAGCTTGTCAAAAATCCAAAATTCGGTTTACATGTACAACCAAAGCTCGAGCTCGTTTTCAAGTTTCTTGTACATCCCCTAGCGCCTCTCCTCAAAGAAAAACCAAGGAAAATAATCGAGAATTGGCTCGGAGAGGGCAGTTTTTTGGGCCGCCATGGATTACGGCCTCGGTTCACCATGGAGCTCGGTGTTTCTGGCTGTTTCACGGTGTTGGCTGCCATTTCCAGCTTCCTCATGATTCCCTGCTGCTATAGAGCCAAAAACCCAAAGCTTGGTGAAGGATGGAGCCTAACCGACCTTGCCGGAACCCTAGCAGGTGCACACGTATTTCCGGCCATCGCCGGCGGCCGGCGAGCCCAAAAATGAGTTCAGGGGGTCGGAAGATGGGGAGGCGGCGAGTTTGGCCCCGGGTGGTACCTGAGAACTCGGTTCCGGCGACCCTCGCCGGAGACCGCCGCCGTCGGGCGCGTTTGGTGCGAGGTTAAAGAAGTCGGACGCATGGGACCCACGGACAGGAATTTAAACATTTCCTGAATTTCAGTTTTTAGTTCAACTTCAAACACCCATAACTTTGGATAGGAAGCTCCAAATCGAGTGAACCAAATTCTGTTGGATTCAATTCTTTGAGTAATTTAAAAAACATCAAGTTTAACCTCATGAAAACCTTTATTTCTCCAGAATTAATTCTTCAAATTTAAACTGTTTAGAATTTTAACTGGAGAACCCTTTAGTGGAAAATTCTGAAATTTGTCCAGGACATTCCTTGTAATATACCTGAGCTTACATAAAAATTTCGGATCCATCTGAGCTCATTTGATCCACCTAATGGTGTGATTAATGAAACTGGTCCAGAGAAAAAGGAAAATGTCCAGAAACATTTTTCAGATTTTCTCTGAACTTGTGTAGCTCATATATTTTGCTAGGATGCTTCAAATTAGGTGAAACCAATTCCATTAGAACCCTCTGAAAATATATTTTCCCGAAAGCCATGGCTTGCTCCATGAAAATCTTTAGAAAGCCCTAAGAGCTCTGGTTAGGGCCAAATACACATTTATTTGTGCAGGGCTCAAATGAGCTTTGTTTCAAATGAAATTTGGCCAAGTTCCTTTTTAGGTTGTATAAAAACCACAGTAAAAATTTCAGTGTCATTAGGCCTGTATATCTATATTTATAGTCTTCACAATATCAACTTCAACTCATTTGCATTTAAATTGACACGCATTGTATGTTTATCTTGTGTAGTTGCTAAAATCGAAGAACGCCCGGAGGTTCTTTACTTTATCACTCTGAAAGAACAACTAACATACGACCAGCAGCAAGGCAAACTCTGGTTTGCATTAGCCGTTTCCTAAAGTCTTTTGTTTTGAGAACTTACTTTATGTATTTCTTACACTTGTGCATTAGAGTCTTGTTTGAAAACCCAAATGCATAGCCAAGAGAACAAGGGTTTGGAGCTTAGGTTTTAAACCCTCGAGTAGCCACTACAATGCTAAATAGGTGTAGGATATTCGGTACAAGTCGAGTAGTTGGAACTACTCGTGAGAATAGGCTATAGGCACACAACTCGGTTAGAGATAGCAAATGAATAACATGGCAAGAAAAATGAGACCGGACGGAGAGTAAGGGCAGCAGGACTTTGGGGCCTGGGTACCATAGCTCCGATTGTGTCGATTGAGGACCGAGCCGTGTGCGGGACTGTTGAACAAGCTAGAACAGTACCGAAGACCTACCGGATATATGGGAACCGGGAAACTGATGTAATTCGGGTAGCGATCTGTTGAGGCATTGCTTGTCATCCAGAGGGTAGGTTGAGAGCAGCGAGGTGTAAATCGGCTGGCGGGCACTACGGATGCTCCACGCAGAGACCTCCTGCTCGAGACGATAGGACCAGTTCAACACTTGGCTGACGGAAGAAAGGTGGTTGCGTACAACGTCCATGGTGGTTGCTGTAGGCAACATCGAGTACAGGCGTACGTGACGGGTTATTCGGGTAACCCTGCAGGTGTAAATCAATTATAATCGTCATCCCTCGCGGTCAGTGAGTATCACTTGTTCACTGTACTTTGATGTAGAAAGAACATGCTAGTGTCATGTTAAAAGATTGCTGGTTGAAAGCTGTACTTTGTTTGCTAATGAATTGCTGTAGTTTAGAGCTAATTAAAGTTCTTTTCAACCTTAGGCAAAGGACATAAGATAAATGTGTTTCTTGTTTGATTGCGGCTTTCTTATGTGTCTTAGCACGAGGTTCTCCAACAACTGGTTGTTAAAACTTGAAAGTAAGGATCAACTATTTAGGCGGGTCTTTTGCAATATACATTCCATTAAACACTGCAAACTAAGCATGTAGAGTTTCATGTGTAGGTAAGATGGGTCAGTCTTGCTAAGCCATCGTGCTCACTGCTTGTGTTTGAAGCGTTTGCAGGGTGCTATGAGAAGGAGGCTTCCGAGGAGGAGACGGACCCCCAAGAGGGAAACACCGTCGAGTGGGAGCCGTGCATGCCGCCGTGTTAGTGTGTGTGCTAGTGGGAACACGTTTACAGGCCGAACGTGAACTCTTTTGCTTTGTCTACGCCCGTGAGTGTAGACTTGACGTTATTTTGATGTAAACATATTCATAAACTAATCTATGTAATAAAATTTTTGCTTCCGCTTTGTACTTTTTATGTGTGTTATCCGGTGTTGTGCAACGCAGCACCCCTCAGCGTGATCCTGGCTAGTCGAGACCGTCGGGTCCTCACAGCTTGGTATCAGAGCTCCGTTCAGGTTTAACGCACTTAAAAAGGTTAAATTTTCAAAAACTCGGCGAGGAACGATTTATTAGCCTATATAAGGATGTTATTAGTGTATAGCAAGTGGCAATACTAACCTATGTGCTTATGTCGGAAAATCATACATCTCGGGACTTCATATGTATTGGGGGTGCATGTAAGCGCTGTCCTCCATTGCGCACAAGCTTAAGGGTGGAGCCTCACGGGTGCATTATGCCTTGACGCCCGGAGGTATAGGTTACATCAGTTTATCGGACCACATATATCCGATATGCCTTTGGTACATTCAAACTTGATCAGCATGGGCCACACACGGATCGGTCCTCAATTGACACGGACAGGGCTATGCCAACAAGACTTCCTCTTGCTGCGTCCTAGCCTCTGCCTAATCTCATTTTTCTTACTAAAGTTGTCTCACATCGCAAACCAATCCCGTGTGTGACGAACCCTATACTCGCGAGTAGATTTCAACTACTCGACTTGTACCGAAGCCTATTTGTCATTAAGCAAAGCATGATCTACTCAAGGACTTAGAGACTACCCTCACTCCCTTTGGAATAATCTGGTTATGCATTTGGAGTTTCAATCATCCTACACCTAATGCACATACATACTTCAAGCTAAGTGAGTATAAAGCAAAACTTGATAAAACTTGTTAAATGCAAACCGGGGATTGCCTTGTTGCTTCTGGTCAGGGGTTAGTGTCTCCTCCGGAGGTATGAAGTCCAAAATCTCCGGGGTTTCCTCGCGTTCAGCGACTACACGCAATCAATTTAGCAATATGCCAAATTAAATACAAACGTGTTGAATTTAGCATATAAAGACCATAACTCTAGCTAGACATCCCTTTTGGCTCTGAAATTTTTAGTGTGGCTTGGTAAGAACCTAACAATAGACTTGGCCAAATTTCATTTGAGCCCTGCACAAATAAAGGTCTAAATGGCCATTACTAGAGTTTCTATGGATTTCCAGAGATTTTCATGGATCAAACCATTACTTTCTGGAAACTAGATTTTGAGATGGTTCTAATGGAGTTGGTTTCATGTAATTTGAAGAATCCTAGAGAAAGTTATGCCCTAATCAAGATTTGAGAAAATTCTGAAAAATATTTCTGTACATTTTTCTATTTTCTCAGGGCAGTTCACTTAATCACACAATTAGGGGGACTAAATGAACTTGGAAGGATCTGAAATATTTCATGTGACTCAAGGATTTTCAAATGAACCTCCGGGCTAAATCTCAGAATTTTCCATAAAGGAAATCTCCAGATAAAATTCCCAACAGTTTAAACTTGGAGATTTAATTCTGGAAAAGAATGGATTTCATGGAATGAAAATTTGGTTCACTAATTTTTAGTATTTCTACACAAAGTTATGGCCTTCCAAAGTTTGGGGAAATTTTGGAAAAATCAAATCTAAATTCAAAAGGTTTAAACCGGGCTGGTGGGCCCCAGGGCTACGTGTCAGCCCAACAACGGAGCCACACGTGGGTCCGCTTAATTTCCCGCGTAGCCACATGAAATCCCGGCATCTGTGCACAACTTCACCCGAGGAACACCTTGGTGCACTCACCGGAGCTCGGCGATGGCCGGAACAGTGCTCACGGCGGTGACAGCGGCCGTGAGCTCATCGACGATGTCGAACTCGGTGTTCTCTACATCTTTTTCGACGCGATTTCTTCGGAGATCTTTACTGAGACTTGCTGATCATGAATATGAGCACTGATCCTCATGAAAATGGCCGCAACTAGGACCTCACCGGTGAGGTTCCCTGTTTTCGGCCGCCGGCACGAAAATCTCGCGGAACTAGGTTCCTAGTGCATGCAACTGGTTGCTACTTGATCGAGGAGGTGTGCTAGGTGTTCTAGATAATGTCTAGTGTGCAGCTTGAGCGGCGGTTGCCTCTGTGCAACGAATTTCACCGTCGACCGAGTTCTAACCCTTACACACTCCGAGAAGAAACTAGAAATTCTCGCTCTACACCGCATGAAACGGAGCACGGCTTTCTCCTACAGATTCAGCATAAGCGAGCACACCTTTTTTCTCTGGTGGCAGTGCGTGAATCAGCCAGGATCGGCCGGTCGCTGGTGGACAGAGAGAGCGGCGACGAGTTCGTTCGCGGGAGACAAAGAACAGCGTGTGACGTGCTCCGTTTCGGTCAGAACTGGAGAGAAGGGTGAAGCAGCTCGGTGTGCTGGACTTTGAGCCAAAGTTTTTACCGTTAGGTGGAGCTACCCGAGTGTGCTGGCGGCCTCTGCGGTCGGTCATCGGTCGCCCGCGAGCTGCTCTCGGTTTGAGTGGGTACAGAGCCATCTCAGTCACTGACAGTGGCCCATTTCTCCCCTCTAGTCTTTTCTGTTGTTTTTACCGCAAATATCTCAGCTACTCACAATTAAATTGTAGAATTAGCCACAAAGTCATGAGATGAATTTGAATTCATCAAATTGGAGTTGGTTTGGCTAAATTTCATTCACATTTGAATTTGAATTTCAAATTCAGTTTGAATTATTCAAATAAAGCTCCCGACAAGATGAACTCCAACGAGGATGAAAATTGGTGGAGTAACTCAGAAAAATGTGCTGAGTTTGAATATGAAGTCATCTTTTGAATCCAAGTGATGAAAGTAGCTGAAATTTTAATTTACATTCAAATTATCCCTTTTTGCAATTGTATCCAAAAGTGCCTCAAAATGGTTTGGATTTGCATGGAACTTGGCATAAGCACTCCAAAGAATGTTTAGGGTCTCATGGTGAGCTCAGCCCCTCATGTTTACATGTGCGAAATCCTACTTTTGGATTTATGAGTTCTTCCTCTAATCAACCTATTAATGGTGGTTACTTGCTCTTCACATGTGTTCATGAGCTATCCGCAACATTTGCTGGTTTGTGGTGATATGATGAACACTCGAGAAAATAAAATCTTGGGCTTTTACATCCTTCCCCCCTTTAAAAGAATCTCGTCCCGAGATTACAAAAAGAATATACGAAGATGTAAGAGGAATTACCCGTGATGAGACGCCATGAACTCCGTCCGGGTAGTTCGAGCAAAGGAAATCTTCGCTCTCCCACGTCGCATCCTCAGCAGTGTTGTTGCTCCACAATATCTTGTAGAACCACAGCGTTCGGTTACACATGGTCCGAGCCTTCTCGTCAATGATTTCCACCGGATATTCAGCATAGGTTAAATCCGGTTGCAACTCACCAATGTCTTCAGTGGGAACAGCAGCATGTCTTCTAACACTTAATTCACCCTCTCAGTTTTCCCATCTGTCTGAGGGTGATAGGCGGAGCTTCTAATCAGTTTGGTACCCAAAGCAGTGTGCAACTGCTCCCAGAAACGAGCCACGAACAGTGCCCCTCGATCTGAGATTATGGTCTTGGGTAACCCGTGCAAGCATAAGATTCTTGCAATGTACAACTCCGCATACCTGCTGGCATGGAAATGTGTATGCACGGGAATGAAGTGAGCCCACTTGGTTAACCGGTCAATGATTTCCCAAATGGAATCATGCTTGTGAAAAGGCATGGGTAACCCCACAATTAAGTCCATGCTCACATCTTACCATTTCCATGCTGGAATTTTCAGGGGTTGCGGCAGCCCTGATTTCCTCATGTGATCCACCTTCACTCGTCTACACGTATCACATTCAGATACGTACTTTGCAATTTCCCGCTTCATCCGTGTCCACCAAAATTTACTGTTCAAATCTTGATACATTTTGTTGCTTCCTGGATGAATGGAGAACTTAGACAAGTGAGCTTCATCAAGGATCTTCTTTCTCAGCTCCATATTCCGGGGTACGGCTATGCGGTCATTGAACCATAGCGTCCCCTCTTCATCCTTCCGGAAACATTTGATGTCACTGCTGTCTATCCGTTTCTGGAGATGTGTCATGCCTTTGTAAATCTTCTGAGCTGCAATAATATCCTCCCTAATGGTAGGGATGAGAGCAAGGTTTTAGAGTGATCCATATGGAACCAATTATAAACTCGGTTCTTCCTCTTCCATCAGTGTAATGGTACGGTTATGGACATGTGATTTCCGACTCAGCGCGTCGGCAATCACATTCGCCTTGCCGGGGTGGTAATGAATCTCAATCTCATAGTCTTTGATTAATTCTAAACACCTTCCTTTGTCTCATATTCAGCTCTTTCTGGGTGAAGATATATTTTAAGCTCTTGTGGTCGGTGTAGAGATGCACCAAATTTCAATGAAGATAGTGCCTCCACATTTTCAGCGCCAATACCACAACAGCGAGCTCAAGATTGTGAGTCGGATAGTGCTGCTCGTGGTTTTGAAGTTGGCGTGAGCCATACGCGACCACCCATCCTTCTTGCATCAACACGCAGCCAAGCCCAATACCGGACGCATCACAATATACGTCGAAAGGCTTGGTCTTATCCGGTTGAGCTAAGACCAGAGCTGTTGTGAGATGCTTCACCAATGCTTGGAACGCTCCTTCACATGCTGAGTTCCAAACATATATTGTCCCCTTCTTCAATAATTCGGTCATCGGTTTAGCAAGCTTGGAGAAGTTCGAGATGAACCTCTGGTAATATCCCGCTAAACCGAGGAAGCTTCTAACTTCATGGACAGAAGTAGGGGCTTTCTATTTCAGCACTTGTTAAATTTTGCTTGGATCAACCGCAATGCCTTCCGCTGAAATGATATCTCCCAAAAATGGCACTTGGTTGATCCAAAACTCGCATTTGCTGAACTTGGCATAGAGTTTATGGTCCCGCAATCGTTGAAGGATGATTCGCAAGTGTTCAGCGTGTTCTACTTCCGACTTGGAGTAAACCAAGATATCATCAATGAACATCACCACGAACTTGTCAAACTCCGGCATGAACACCGAGTTCATGAGGTACATAAAATGTGCCAGGGCGTTGGTGAGACCAAAGGACATGATGAGATATTCATATAATCCATATCTCGTCGAGAATGCCGTCTTCGGAATATCCTCCGCTCGGATTTTTATTTGATGATACCCGGAGTGAAGGTCCATCTTTGAAAACACACTTGCACCCACAAGTTGATCGAATAGGATATCAATGCGGGGCAGTGGATATTTGTTCTTGATGGTGACGGCATTGAGCTGTCGGTAATCGACACACAACCTCAAGGTTTCATCTTTCTTCTTGAAGAACAGTGCCGAGCATCCCCTTGGCGAGGAACTCGGTCTAATGAAACCCTTGCTCAACAAATCATTGAGCTGTTCCTTCAACTCAGCCAGTTCATTCGGAGCCATCTTATACGGTCTCCGCGATATTGGTGTTGTACTGGGTGCCAGTTCAATCTTGAACTCAACATCCAGTTCAGGTGGCATACAAGGAAGATCATCTGAGAACACGTCGGGGTATTCTCAAACTACGGGGATGTCCTCTAACTTGGGAGCTTCAGTATGATAAGCTGCGGAAACTTACGGGACGGGGTTGTCAAATATGAGTGAATGCGGATGGTGAAGTGGAGAGTTGAGGTGAACCATCCGTGATAAAGTTTCCAGGACAGCGCCATGGTAACTTAGCCATGACATTTCTAAGATTGCATCAATCTTCTGTCCCTCAAGGATAATCATAGTAGTGGGATATATTATCCCACCCAAGCACAGTGGTGCTTTTGGAATCATCACATTTGCTGAAATCTTCCCTTCCGGTGAGCAAATCATATATGAGCACTCGGTTGGAAAGACTTGCAGTTGATGCTTAACCACATATGATGCACTTATGAAGCTGTGGGTTGCACCAGAATCAAATACGATGATTGCACGATCATTGAGAGTGAACGTACCCACCAGCATGTTCTCTCCTTCCGGGGCATCCTCATTGTCGAGGTAATGAACGCCCCTGGGTCGCTGACCTCCCTTCTTAGCCGGTGGTCGGCCACGAGCACCACCCTGATATTGAGCTTGCCCGCTGCTTTGCTGCCCCTGTGGGCAGTCCTTCGAGAAATGACCGGCCTGGCCACACGTATAGCATGTGCAGCGAGGCGGTCCTCCGCTGACCGGTGGACGGAAGCCCGGGGCGCATTGTGGTTGTGGAAACGCCCGGGGTACCATCTGCTGCGGTTGCGGTCACGGTGGTGGCATCGGCGGTCGGAACGGGGCTGGTTGATAAGGACGACACCCAAACTGTTGAGGTCGTGCCGGTGGATGCCACTGCTGACCGGATGGTGTCCGATACACCATTCGGTATTTTTGAGGAGCTTCACCCCCGCTGCTCGGTGGAGCGCTGCGCTTCCGCTGCTCAGCCACAAATTCCCGCTGGGCATCCTCTTGCAGAATCGCGGCATTGACGAGGTCACTGAAGATGTCGCGATTGCATTGCGCGAGGTGAGTCTTCATCTCGGGATTTAAACCCCAATAGAACTGCTCGCGCTTCCTCTCCTCGGTGGAGATGTAGTCCAATGTGTACTGCACCAGATGGTTGAACATGTGGGAGTACTCATGGTCACTCCTCCCGCCTTGCTTCAGCTCAAAGAATTCTCGGAACTTCCTCTTCATCATACCGGGAGGTATGTGATAGGTGCGGAACACCTCCCGGAATTCTGCCCATTCCACGGTGTGGCCAGCAGGTAGTGAGGCAAGATAATTTGCCCACCATGCACCAGCGGTACCGTGAAGCTGCTGCACTGTGAAGAGAGTCTTCTGCCGCTCCGTGCATTGGAGCAGCCCGAACTTGGACTCGATTGTCTGCATCCAGTTGTCGGCCTCCAGTGATTCCACCGCTTCGGTGAACACCGGAGGATGCGTACTCATGAAATACGAGTACGTAGTGATGTGGGGCTCACGAGGCCCCCTCTCTTGACGTGTCCCCGCCTGGGAAGTATTCGGCACAATCATGCGGAGCAGGTCGGTCTGCTCCTCACGAGAGCCCACCAGTGCCGAGATCACATCCTCTAGCGTAAGCGGCGGCGGCGGTAGTGGATGTTGCTGCGGGGTGTTGTCGTAGGCAGGTGGCTGGGAGTCATCACCCTCTTGCTGACTCGAGCCCCCGACCTCGTGCGTGGCCCAGGTACGAACCATCTGCAACCATAATGGCAATAACATTAGCCCCATAGCATACTCCATGCAATCCATAAAATAGTGGTAAATATAATGATGGTAAACATGCGATACATCTCATACATGTATAACGTAATAACTTTGCACAAGCTACACCATTACCAGACCAAATACAAATTAGTGAAATCCAAATTGACGGACTTCCTCTTTGGAAGTTCATCACAACTAGATTTGGTCACTACGAGACATTAATATCGCTTTGTCATCATGTATACTACCCTTTATCTTCAATACGACACAAACATGGTCTCTAGCAAAAAGAACTTGAGTAGGTAATATACTCAAATCTTTCACTAGTTGAAGATAACAACTCATGAGTATGTCCTACCCCATTGGGTGCAATAAAACCCCAATAGGTACAACAATCTCTCCAATGACTTCAACTGTTCATTCCCCTGCCCAGAATGACCAATTTATACTCATCCCAGATTTTGAACTGGTAATTGGCATTTTCATAACTCAAGTTGAATACAAAAGTTAAAGTTAACTTCAGTATATTTCCAACGAATATTTATTTTCCCCCAGATCATCTCTGGTTAAAAAGTTATGAAGATTCAAAGTCAACAGAATTTCTAGAAAAATTTCAACAGCACCTCCTTAGAAAGTTGCTGTTTTCAACTCAAAAATTCCACTGAATTCCGTACTTCTACTGCAAAAACCTTGAATTACAAAGATGTAAAACATCTCCTAACCTTTCCAAAAATGTATCCTATGATTATTTTAGATTTCTCTACAGGCAGTTATGCTTGAAAAACAGAACAGTCCAGAGAGAGTTTTGAACCTGTCCTGGTTCTGGACAGTTTACAATCATCTGGAATTTCAACCGGTTTGATGTGTGATTCTGTTCTGGATGTCTACAACAAAGTTATAGAGCACTTAAACCTTTTTCCAGAACTATATTCCACATATTCATTGGCTAAGTAACCTGTGATTTATGCTCTGTTAAATTTCAGCAAAGTTGCTGCCAAAAACAGAGCACTCTGTTTTTCAAGATCCTTAAGCTGCACTACTAAATTATTAGACTTTCTCTTCACAACAAGAATCCTAAGGATTAAAACTTGGTTATCTTAGTTCCTTTTTAAAAATTTTATATGCAATCATGATTATTACATGTCGGTACTATGTTCCTCACAAAATAGAAAATCCTAACCGGATTATACCGGCATATACGACTCAACCGTGGCACTAAAACGGTCTCTCGCAAACGTGTACTACACGGGATACGTACGTGGTTAGTACCTGCAGGAGAACACTTAATAATGATTCACTCAAAGGTTTTTGTCATTTCAGGCAGGTCCATATTTGAAAGTAAATACATACGCCCGTATCATTGCCATATGGTCGTCCTTGAGTGAAGCCATGGCTCAAGGTACATGGTCGGGTTATTCACCACCCGATGGAGGGCTCCAAACCTTTGCAATTAAGCACACCGGTGGACCAGCATTCTCGTATGCCCCATAGAACATAAAAAGTCCTAGAGTACATAGTTCGTGTTACAAACCGCACGATGGGGTCTCCTCCTCTTACCCCTGGGTTTTCGCACTGGAGGCTAGTGCCATTCATATGTCTCTAAAACATGAAGAATCTTAGAAAACATATTCACTTTCCGTCCGTTGCCGAACGGAACATCTCATGCCACATTCCTCGAATGAGTGAGCTAACTGAAATTGAACCGCATTCGGTGGCTTTCCTTACCATGCTTACCTGAGTGTAGGTGCGTCGTTACATAATCAAAATTCAGAATTATAACAAGTAGGTTAGTCATGCCACTTTAAGTAACTATACTAATATAGTCCTTATTTAGGCATACTAACAATTCCTCACCATAATCCTAAGTTTTCCCGTAATGCTGTCCTTATTTAGTGTGCTATCCCCTAAGCAGATCTGATACCAACCTGTGACGGACCAAAATCCGTACATTCTAGGATCACAGAGGGTGGTGCCGCATGATGCGACACCCGACAGCAAACACGATAAGGAAACATAGTATTACATTGAAACCTGCTGAATTTGTACAAAAGTAGTACAGAACTTCAATTTACATCCATTTACAGAGTCTACTGCAGCGGAAAGTATTTGTACAACCCACGCCAACACCTAACTAGCAAAAGTTGGTTGTCCGGCCCTACAGACAACCCACACTAGCTGTACTCAGCATCACCGCGGCGTGTACAGCTCCCACAAAGCCGTAGTCCCTGACGGAGGGTAGCCCTCACCGGTAGACTCATACTCTGAGTCCGTGGGGTACTCCTCGCCTGCAAACACTCATAGCAGCAACCATGAGCACGATGGCTAAGCAAGTCTTAACCGACTCTCCTACACATGAAACGCTACATGCAAGTCATACTCGAATATAGGATGAAAGTTTGCAGCAAAAGGACACGCCTACAAGTTCATCCTTAATTCATCTTTTAGCCACAAGTTAACGGTTCACAAATCTGAAATTTAGTTCGCAATATTTTGTGGCACACATGTAGCAATACAAGTTATTCATGGCAGCAGTAATGAATCGCAAACATTCCATATTTTAACCTATGTCATGACTCAGTGACCAAGTGGTACTCATTACCGCGAGGGACGGCGAATCGACTCAATATACACATGCAGGGATACCTGAATAGCACGTCACGTACGCCCATCCCCGGAGCTGCACAGCACGCTCACTCTATGTCGTACGGAACAACCTTTCACCAAACAGCCCAAACATCGAACCGGTTGCACCTAAACGGACATGAGGTTCCCTACACGGAGCATCTCTCTATGCCCGTTAGTGGATTTCCACCTTCCTGCCCTCAACCTATACCTATAAATCGGTGCGTTATGCCTCGACGCCCGGAGGTATAGATTACATCAGTTTATCGGACCCCATATATTCGATATGCCTTCGGTACATTCAAACTTGATCAGCGTGGGCCGCACATGGATCGGTCCTCAATCAACACGGACAGGGCTATGCCCACAAGACTTCCTATTGCTGCGTCCTAGCCCCTGCCTAATCTCATTTTTCTTACTAAAGTTGTCTCACATCTCGAACCAATCCCGTGTGTCACGAACCCTAGACTCGCGAGTAGATTCCAACTACTCAACTTGTACTGAAGCCTATTTGTCATTAAGAAAAGCATTATCTACTCAAGGACTTAGACACTATCCTCACTCCCTTTGGAATAATCTGGTTATGCATTTGGAGTTTCAATCATCCTACACCTAATGCACATACATACTTCAAGCTAAGTGAGTATAAAGCAAAACTTGATAAAACTTGTTAAATGCAAACCGGGACTTGCCTTGTTGCTGCTGGTCAGGGGTTAGTGTCTCCTCCGGAGGTATTAAGTCCAAAATCTCCGGGGTTTCCTTGCGTTCAGCGACTACACGTAATCAATTTAGCGATATGTCAAATTAAATGCAAATGTGTTGAATTTAGCATATAAAGACCATAACTCTAGCTAAACATCCATTTTGGCTCTGAAATTTTACTGTGGCTTGGTAAGAACCTAACTAGAGACTTGGCCAAATTTCATTTGAAACAAAGCTCATTTGAGCCCTGCACAAATAAAGGTCTAAATGGCCATTACTAGAGCTTTTAAGGATTTCCAGGGATTTTCATGGATCAAACCATTACTTTATGGAAACTAGAGTTTCAGAAGGTTCTAATGGAGTTGGTTTCATGTAATTTGAAGAATCATAGAGAAAGTTATGCCCTAATCAAGATTTGAGAAAATTCTGAAAAATGTTTCTGTATATTTTTCTATTTTCTCAGGACAGTTCACTTAATCACACCATTAGGGGACTAAATTAACTTGGATGGATCTGAAATTTTTTATGTGACTCAAGGATTTTCAAATGAACCTCCTGGCAAAATTTCAGAATTTTCCATAAAGGAAATGTCCAGATAAAATTCCGTATCCACCGCGTAGTGGTCGTAGCGGGATAACCCTGTGAAACTGTGTAGGTACTCCATCACAGTCATACTCCTCTGCTTGAGGTCCCTGAACTCTGCCTGCTTCATCTTCACAACACTGCTAGGGATGTGGTGCTCCCTAAACAGTGTCACAAACTCATCCCATATCATAGTCCTGGCATGTGCATTCATATCTCTCTAGCTCTGCCACCAAGCTAAGGCAAGTCCCCTCAACTGCTAGACTGCGAGCAGGACCTTTATCCTGCTCATTTGCATGCACAACCACAAGTTTCATCTCAATTTCTCTCAGCCAGCTGTCTGCCTCAATAGGGTTCTCAAACCCAGCAAACTTGGGTGGGTTTATCCCGTTGAAGTCTGCGATCTGGTGATTGTTCTACGGTGCTGGCTGATGGCCGTTGAGGCCATTGTTATTCTGAGCAGCAAGTGTGTTTGCAAGCATCTTGAGGAGTCGAGTATGGCGGTCCAAAATGGCAGTCAGGTCATAGGCAGGTGCTTGGGAGGCGGTGGTGTGGCAGAATTTGTGCACTTTCCGTTGTCTCCTGCTCGTGTGGTGCAGGCGGAGCATCTTGGAACCGCTGGCACACCTCCCGTCCGTCCCTAACTCAGTTCAAGCGGTGAGTCATCTGTGACAATGCAAGGTTGGGGTTAGAAAGGTTTTTGTTTACTTATTTAAAATACATTATGAGTACATTGGGTGTATTAAGGTACACCTTGGTTCCTCATTTATATGTATGTATATATATATATATATATATATATATATATATATATATATATATATATATATATATATATATATATATATATATATATATATATATATATATATATATATATGTTTACACAGCCAGACACATCAAGCTTGTAAGCAACACACCAAACATTCATTCATTCACGCAAGCGTGTACAGGATACATTGGGCATGTCGTCCCTAATTCCGTCCCCTAAGGGTCTGCCAAAGCCTCTGCCTGGCTACTAGGTCCTACATCCTGATCTTTGGTGTCTTCATTGGTCCAGCGAGGTGAGGTTGGAGGAGTAGGTGGCACGGGCTCACAAATCCTCCTACGAGGGTTGGATAGGTGATATGTTGGAGTTCCTTCTAGGATGAACGGCCCGGTCATCGCGCATGCCAGTCGGTCCTTCTGCTTGGCCCGATCTACGAGGTAGGCACCCCTAAGCAGCTGGTTGTGGCGGTCGGCCTGCTCCCTAAGGTTCTCCTTGGCCAAGGCGACACGGCTTTCTTTGCTGGCAACCCGAACTTCACCCTGCGCTAGCGCTATATTAGCCCTTCGCCAGCGGGTCTCCAATGTCTCGGTGCGCTAGACGAGGGTCTTCACACGCTGGTTCAGCTGGTTGCAAAGGTCGTCCAAACTCAATAAATAGCCAGACATGGCGACAATGGCAGGGTCATCTTCAGTCAACCCAGGGCCTTCCAAGATGCGGATCCTTGCCACCCACGCAGGACGGCTACGATCGAGTGGTGGGAAGTACTTCATGGGTGTGGAACCCAAATGCCAGTCAAATATGTGGCAGAGGTACTTCAAGGCTTTGTGGGCCACCAGTTGTCAAGTATCTATCATGGGGCATCAAGTGGCGGAGACGTTCCATGGCATCATATCCAAGAACCTCTCACTAGCGCTGATGTGCACCGTGACCTCACAGCTTTTGCCACCATGCTCCACAAACTCATGTCCCACGTACTCCGAGCAGTCTGAAATACCGAGTCGCATCATGGCGGCATAGAGTACCTTGGGAAAACCATCTTCGTTGATGCATAAGGTGGTGATATGGTCGTCAGCCATCTGGCTTAGAACAGGGCACAAGGATTAGATGAGAGCAAAACCTATCACCAGGGCCCTACGTTATAAGTTTCCTACAGGCAAACCGTCCTACGGTCTCCTACAGTCACCTAAGTACTAGGGTTCGCATCCTACAACCAAGTACGACTCTAATACCACTTGAAGCGTCCCAACCAATAAGATCGGAACTAAACATGTAATATTATAGCAGAAGCAGAGTTTGGTACATAATATTACAGTACAAGTGGAACCACAACCATACAGAGCTTTATTACAACACATAGTCTTGTGGAGAAAAACTATAACTACTAATAAGAAATATATAATGGTCAACAACACAGAGACTAGTAGCTCCTCGTCACCAATGGACCATTACACAACTTGGGTGCGGACGCGACCCTACTCAAAGTCCTCTAGCACGAAGTCAGGATCCTCTGAAAACATATCAACAACATCTGAGTACAAAGGTACTCAACAAGCTCCACCTCACCTTTCTGGAGGGGAATGGAACAGATATGGATACAATGCACAAAGTAAAGAGCGGTGCAACCTAATACATACTCATGCAACCCAACACCTCATACATAGGCATCCCTGATCTCGATCCCACGACATGTGACTTTCTAGTTGTTAAGACCACACCATAACCTGTCCATACCGAGGACATGGACGTCCGAATAGATTCTACACTCTGCAGAGATTGTACAATGTACCCACACACACGGACCATCAAAATGGTTCATCATAACTGTCCAGTCAAAACATCACCCAGACTAGTCGTCCCCAACCCAGTGTCATGACTCATCTCAATACCATCTCAGTGTTTAGTCATACATATCTTTTTCTCCACCGTGGATGACGGTCGGGCTCGCCACTAGGGTTAGGCTAAGCCCCGTCCACACAGGGTCATGTGGTCGTACTGAAAGAAGTTAGGTTATATGTCAAAACAACTCTGTCCTTAGGGCTCACCAGGGCAGCCTCCATACACGAACCACGAGCCTGTCATCCTGATAGTACTCGCCGTAAGTCTACCACCACGGTAGCGCTTATACAAACACTAACCCTTCTGCCCCGGTCTCAACTCATGCTCTCACCAACCATGCAACATACACAAGGCCACATCATCATGCATAATCTCATCACATCAACATGCTGCGAAAGGAAACTAGTATGGTCACACTCTATTCCTTGGGTAACTCATGCTCAACAATGTAAAGACCTTATCTACTGGTCACAATGGATGAACCTCACATAGGCAGACAATATGATCAAAAAGGGATCGATGGAACTTTCTTTCGCTACCGTCTGCAGCGTCGTGCTCCTGGTCTCCCGGCTCCTCCGGGTTCTCCTCCGGCACCTGTTCTATATCCATAAACACCGCGCGCAAGCAAACATACACGTAAAGCAACACATATTAATACAACATTCAAACTTGCCTACATCAATTAAATACATTATCATGTTGGATGAATTTTATAAGAGAATTGGATCGAGTGGTGTTTGTATGGATGAGTATCGTCTGAGGCTGAGCAAGTGATTCCCTGGGTTTGCGCCCAATATATGGATGAACTACCTAATTAACTAATGTTCGACTAGCTATTGGCCTGATAGAGGCATAAGAGTCTTCGATCTTCCTTCTCCGGTTCAACCTCCTCTCCCTCCAACCACCATAGATGGCATTCAGGATCGAATTGGGGAGGATCAGGGAGAAGATGGCCAGGGAGCAATGAGTTGAACACCGACGCTATGGATCCCTCGATCCAACTGTAGATTTAGGTGGAGGACAGAGGAAGGGGGACAAATTCATGCGAGGGCGGCCATGGCGCTGGGCGGTCGTGTCTGGGCCTTAGGAGAGAGGGAGATAGCTCGGGGACAGGTTCAGGGAAGATGAGTCGAGTGTGAGGGGTGCTCACCTAGGCCACAGCTCAGGTGTGGAGGCTCCTCGCCAAAGATCGACGTGGCGTTTTGCGGGAGAGCGGCACGGAGGCAGGGCGCGGCTGGTCTGAGCGGGGTGAGTTCACCGAGCACCCATTTAAAGACAGTGGATAAGGGGAGAAGGATGGCCAACACTCATTGTAGATGATGATAGTGGTGATGTACGGAACTCTACTTGCCACTGTACTTTGAGCAAGCTGCTAGAGGTGTCCTAGCCCCTGGTGTGAATCGGTTGATGGAACTACATGGGCAGTGGCTGAGCGATGCACAGAGGTGAGGCGACGGCTTAGGATGCAACCATCTGCTCTGAGCAAGCTGATTGATGAGTCCCAACACATGGCAGTCGATTGGACTCTGTGGTTCGGCTCAGCGAGGCACAGAAGCGAGGCGACAGCATCGGCAAGGGGTGTCTACTTGTCACTGTTCTCCGGTCAACCTGCTTGAGGAGTTCCAGCACAGGCTCAGTTGATTGGACTCCATGGACAGTGGCTCAGTGAGGCACAGATGCGAGGCGACAGCTCAGGCAGTGGGTGTCTGCTTGTCACTGTTCTCTGGTCAACCTGCTTGAGGAGTTCTAGCACAGGCTCAGTTAATTGGACTCCATGGACAGCGGCTCTGTGAGGCGATAGCTCGGGCAGTGGGTGTCTGCTTGTCACTTTTCTCTGGTCAACCTGCTTGAGGAGTTCCAGCACAGGCTCAGTTGATTGGCTACCATGTACAGCGGCTCTGTGAGGCACAGAAGAGAGGCGACAACTCGGGACTGCTTGTCACTGTTCTCCGGTCAACCTGCTTGAGGAGTTCGAGCACAGGCTCAGTTGATTGGACTCCATGGACAGCGGCTCAGTGAGGCACAAAAATGAGGTGACAGCTTGGGCAATGGGTGTATGCTCGTCACTGTTCTCCGATCAACCCGCTTGAGGTGTTCCAGCACATGGTGTGGCTTAGTCGATTGGACTTACTGGACAGTGGCTCAGCAAGGCACAGAGGTGAGGTGACGACTCGGGCAGTGGGTATAAATGGTGTTGATCATCATTAACACATGAGCAGTGAGGAGGGCACTATAGCTGTGTGTTCTGCTGCTCATCTTGAAGGTAAGGAGATGGCACATGCAGGTGTGGTAGTGTTTGAGTGAGAAAACGGGTGGCAGCAGGACGGCGTGTGCAACGGCACCAGGGACAGAAAGGGAAAGGTGTTATTATATTTGTCGGTGTATTATGAACTATCTGGTTGATCTCATTTATATTTTCATTTCTTTTCCTCTTTCTTGTTTCTAGCTCTTGGTTTTTCTTAAGCATGTGTGCGTGTGCATATAAGTTTATATACACATGCTTGGAATATTGATATAAGCTTAGTTTATTAAGTCGTAGGAAAACGGGATGTTACATGTATGGACCATGAGGCCTTAATGAGTTAGGACTTGCATAGTAGTGTTTCACTATTAGCAACTGAGACTCTGATTGGTCTCTGCAATTTCGATATTCCATTCAATTTTCATGCCACAGAAGAACTCAGGAAGGAGTGGGAACTGCCGCTGTCAATGAGAATTAAAATGTCCATGTTGTGAATAAATCCCATAAGTTTCATTGTCTTTGGGGCGTCCCACCCTGTGGAGCCTGCATGGGAGAGAGTAATGAAAACTTGATCCTCTGGAGGATTGTTCTGGTTCTCCAACTGCTGGTCTTCCATGTTAAGAAACTCCCACAATTCCTGGACAGCATGTAGTTGGACTGCAGGGGAACACTTGTGGCCCCTGAACCATTTTTCTGCACAGATATTCTATATGCCTTAAGAGCCTATAGTCTGGAGGGGATTGGGTTTTGGTAGCTTCAGCCATCTTCTTTTCTTCAGAGGCCGTTGAAGATTGAAATTTATGATTGCGAGGAGGTGGTAGCGGGGGGTAAGCACCACGAAGGAACATCTTATGAGTATTGGGAAATTCTATTGAGCTCGAGAATGAGAATTCCAGTCTTCTGTAATTTCTCTTACTTGCTGGGCCCGTGACCTCCTCCTGCAAGGAAGCCAATACGCAAGCAGTATCCAGATCAGGAGGACGTTGAACAAGAATAGCAGCACGGATATCATCTCTGAGACCATCAATAAAGCGAGTTGTGTAATACAAGGGGTCAGTAGCAGATTCATAAGCATGCAATTGGTCCACTAATTTAGAGAATTGTTCAATATATTCTGCTACTGGGCCAGTTTGTTTGATGTGAAACAATTGCGTATAAGAGCCTCATGTTGGTTCTGGCCAAAACGATTTGTCACTAGAGAACAGAATACTTCCCAAAAATAATATACATTTCTTTTACATGGACTGAAGCCATCTAGCGGCCGCCCCTTCGAAGTGAACTGACGCCACTTTGACCCATAAACCTGGATTAATGCAATACATCTAGAAGTACCCCTCACAACGAGATTTTCCAGAGTTTGGGGTTATTTCCATCAAACTTGGGAAAATTGAGCTTAGGCAAGTTTTGTTTAGTTCCATGAGCACTCTGGTAAACACGATCAAGAACAGAGCCGAGAAGACGAGAAGAGAAAACTGGGTCGGGATCGTACGTACCCTTGACTGGGATACAGGTATGGGTGTAAACCGACCCAAACCAACATCCCGGCAGTTGTGATCCACGTGGTGCCCCAGGGCCGGCCCTGGGGCAGTGCCCAAGGGGCGACCGCTCCGGGCCCCCAAAAATTAGGGGCTCCATTTGGATTGGTCCTATATTATCATGTCGCATAACTATATAAATGAACGTGATAACTAACAAATAATTAATTAACTACGAATAAAAGTCACCAGAAAAGTGAATTTAGATTTAGCACAATCTAACTTAAAATCAGGAGTTCTTAAAAATACCATGGCCATGTAAAGTTAGAGCAGCTCCACGTCGCCCCTCATGTATACTCTCAGACTGAACGTCAATCATTGAATACGATATCATACTCTCGTATGTTTGATGTTATGAACGTGATCCGATCTCGAATTCTGATTTGCCAGTTGCAGGAATTGTGACTGATCTCGTATTTTTGTCTGCCATGACGCGACTCGAGTGCTCGTATTTTTTATTCTCAAAGCTCTAGATTTGTACACCGACAACTCAACGTTTGGTCTCTCATGCCTTCTGAATGCTAGTTTTAAGTTGCTAATCTTAAGATTAATCTAAATATATTTCTAGACTAATCGATTGTCTTATTTTTTTTCTCATCTAAGTACGTACTAATTAACTAAACTTAGTTGAGTGATAGTTCAAAATCTTTGACGTATTTTTTATATTATAAGACAAGTTTCAAACATTAACAATTTCTTTTCAATTAACAAATTAGTTGTAACGATAATTACATTTAATATATTATCTTATTATATTTATAATTAACGAGAGCTTATATTTTTTATTCGCCCCGGACCACATAAAAGTCAGGACAGGCCCTTGTGCGCCATTGGGCTGTCGACCGTGACACGTGATGATGAGCCGTCGGACGCTTGAAAGCGAGAACGCTGGGTTGGTGCGACTTATGATCACGCGTTTCTCTTTTGAAGAATTTGTTCAGCTTCACGATCTCCAGCTTGACTGCCAAGATGGACGCCTCGATCTCCGGCTTTCATACTCCAAAACTCTTGTCGAAGGCTTCGGCGCCAGAAGACTACAGCCCAAGCATGCGTTCGGATCACTGCTGCTCCGCCGAGGCAAGGTCAGCGAACCGCTTGTCCAGGGCTTCACTGTGATCTGCGAATGCCTTGGCAATCTCCGCCCGAACCTGCTTCGACAATTTCTCGATCAGAAGCTTGGTGTTAGGCTCCATGGCTCCGAGCAGCTTCTGGCGGCGAGTGTAGTGGACGTGCTCTTCCAGGGTTGTGCAACCTGTTTCTGATACCAGTTGTTAGCGCTGGCGAGGGAGATCGGAGACAAGGGAGATGTAGGAGGAGGAGGAGGATGGACAGAATCTTTCTCAACTGAATTGTCAGACTTCGTCCCCCCCCCCCCCCCCCCCCTGTTCCAGCCGTTCGCGCTTAAACCCATTACAAGCCGGACCATTCCGACTTGTAATGGGCAGAGGCCTAGCGTTGCCTGGAGCTGTTACATGCTCATTTGTCGGACGAGGAACAGTAGCCAGTAGCGCTTGGGCTTGTTGCTGGTGTCGGGTGAGGAACAGTAGTGTTGTTGACAACTAAGCATCCATATTAGCTGATTTCCCCTAATTGCACACAGATGAGATGAGGGAACACAGAAGTAACACCCAAGAAAATTAACTCACCCCGTCACGTTCTGCTGTGTGAACGCAGGCAGAGCGGCCACTGCGACTGAGAGCACGACCATGCATCTGAACTCCTGCTCCTCGGCCACGGCCTCGCCGGTCCCATCTCCGTCCCCACCCCCATGCAGGAACGCCTGCACGGCTGTGGTGAGGTCAGCATAGAACTGCGCAGCGGAGCCGGGTGGCCCGGCGGAGGCCGGGGCCGGGAGGAGGTGGGAGGATGCAGTGGATAGCGTGGTTTCGTAGTCGCCGGCCTGACGGCGGCAAGCGCGGCGGCACCAAGCGGGTTCTGAGGGCACGGAGACGGGGGCGAGTGGCGAGGCCTGGGTGGCCGGTAAGGGAAGCGTGCAGCAGAGGAGGCATAGCTCGGCCTCACGGAGGAAGCCGGTGCGACGGATGGAGGCCACCATGGACGTGGCCAGCATCTGCGGCTTAGGGTTTTAGGGCATGATTGGTTTGAAGCTATAACCTACATATTTTGCCACATCTAAGGTTAGTCAAGTTTGATCATTTTAGTAATGTGTTTAGTCTATATATTACCATAAGTGTAGCAAGATTCCTTTTAATCTAAGTAGATCTCATATGTCAATGACTCAAAAGAGTGTGGCAAGATTCTCTTAGACTTGCCAAGTTATGGCTGAAAATTTGAGCACCTAGTTTAGTCAAGTTTGGCAAAAATTTGTGGCAGATGATGGCAACACTAGTATATGAACCAACCATGCCCTTAGAATGATGGAGCAGAGGCTAACCGCCGGAGGCGAACGAGGAATTTGCATATTGGGGACTCTGTTTTGTTAATTTGAAACTGACTCACGTGTCATTAACTCAGATGGTCTCATATATTAAAAAAGCGACGAAATGTATGCCAAATCATCAAATTTTTTTGCTCTGAAACCAACAAACGTGTCACCTGTTATGCGTGTTTTCTCCAACATAGTCCTATTTTTAATTTTTGTGTTCTAACAGCAACAATTAAAAATTAGAGTGTGTAATATGGATCAAATGGCGGGTAGATTGCGTCCAATTTATTTCTATCCGCAGTTCTCACTCAAGTGGTGTGTTTCAGATAAACTGTGAGATTCATGCAAAAAATATCGTTGTTGTTATCTTGCAACTAGCATTTAGACAAATTGTAGACCATCTGTTCAGTTCTGAATCATCTTCTGAAGTTTCAAGCAATAGCTGAACTTGCAGTGCATTAAAATTCCAAACAGTAGCCGAACTCATGTTGCTCTAAGTTTTGAAACAAAAAAAATAAATCTATTACACATTGGTGGTTCATTAGAATGATTCATAAAAGATATGAAATGCCGTGATGAATATGTGTAGGCCTAGTTTCTATGGTTACGTTGGGTGGGTTCGAGGTGTCGGACGACGGCACAAGTACAGCCTCAGGTGTGGTCTTTGACGAATAAATTCTTCCCATTGAGCTTGTGATTTTTCTCATCTTCTTAGGGCTAGGGACCTTATTATCCTTAGCACAATCATTCATCTCACTCATCCAGCAATGAAACCTCTTGCCGCAAGAGATCAATGTTGCTTTCTTTACAACCTTTTCATGCCTTTTGGGAACTTGAATTGTTTCTTCGACCTCTCCCACATCTCATTTTTGCCCGCCTCAGGAATTTTTTTCCAATTGTCCTTTGTGATTGAGCGATCTAACGAGATAACCGCGGGCATTTCGGTACTTTGTAACACCATCAAGTGGTTCTTGGGAAAGCTCACCTTCACTGATTCTTGTTATGTATATGATAACTTCTAGACCCTTATTTTTACCTCGTTGCCCTCGTTTTTGCTTTTGGGAACCTTAGGATTCAGCCATTGGAGAATCTTCTACGAGTTTCGGGGTCAAAATCCTCTAAAGTTCTTTTAGTTTTCAGATTTAGAAAAGGATCTGATGGACTGTGATATGATCCATCACTACTGGACTCATTATAGGAGTGTTCTGAGTTCCAATCGATATTTTAGCCTTCCTTGTTACCGGCAGTGTCGCCTTGTGAGACGGTCTTCTTAGAGCCTTTCATGTTAGTACTGATAAGACAAAAAAGTGATTGCTTATCAGCTCATTTTAGAATGACTTGAAGTTATAGAAGGAAACTTGAAGCAAAGCAAATATTATGAAGCAACTGCTAGGGATAACCCTAGTCGCCTAGTCGTCTTGAGTATTTTGGAGGACGTATGTGGAGAGGGAGTTGAAACACAAGAGAGTTGCACTTCATGTTGTAGTCTTCAACTTTTTTGGGCCAAGGCCAGCCCGACCTTGCATGATGTTTCGACTCCGACTTGCTACTGGATGTTTCGACTCCGACACCAATGTTTTTAAGTCGTCTAATCGGTCCTAGTCGCCTAACCACCAATTAGGTCGACTAGGATGACTAATCGCAGACTAGGGAGATTAGTTGATCCTAGTCACCATACCCATTTTACACCATGAACTATTGCCCAAGTCTGGATAATAGTTCAGGGGGGATTATATGGACCTGGATCTTAGTTAGGGAGAGTAAAAATGAACTTTATCCTATTAGCTATAATAGCACACATTGCATAGCAATTAACATATAGCATAGCATAGCAATTGACAAACTGAAACATAGCAATATTAGTAATGTGATTTATGCCGGTATCTTAATCCTACGTGGTGAAGCTGGAAGAAAAATTCACCTTATTACCATGGTTTGATTATTTGCGGTATATAATTTTTTATTTACTTGTTGATACATAAGACCGCGAAAATGAAATATTATACATTATAAGCCAAGTTTAACAATAAGTATCCATTATGAAAGGCTCATAAGTCTAAAACAAAAGATGCAATGCTACAAAAATCTAATAGTGAAGCCAATGTCATCGAGTTCACTGTGTTAAGTGTACAAGTGTAAATGTTGAAAGTTGCCTAGAGGGGGGGTGAATAGGCTAATAAAACCTGAAATTAAAATAAAGAGCGGATAAAAGTAGAGTGGGCCGGACTAGTCCGGTATGAGGTCGGAGTAGTCCTGTCTAAGCCTACTTTGTGTTTTAGGTTTTCTGTTAAGTTTGTTTGAGCTAAAAATATGTGTTAGTCAAATGATGTCACAAATTTGTTGAGAATAATCAGATTGCAAAATAATAGAACAATTTGTGGAAAATAACACAATGAAAGTTTAACAAGTAATTCTAGTGAGCAAGTAAGATAGTAGAGAAGACAAGAGACCCGAATTATCCCGAGGTTCGATTCCACACAGGAACCTACGTCCTCGTTGAGGAGTCCACCAAGGACTGGGTCTTTTCTGACCCTTCCCTCACCGAGCGATCACTAAGATCAAGCTCGGGCTTTCTCACTACCAACCGAATGTGAATACAATGCTCTTAGGGGCTACTCACACTTTGAGGCTCCCTACACCAACCAAGCAGTTCTAGAATTCAAAGTACAACTGTTGAGAAATCAAAATAACAATTAGAGTGCAAAGGAATCAAACCGAGAGCTCAAACGTCGGTCACCACGTCTTTCCTCTCACAAAAACCGCTAACACCTTAAGATCCAATCTTAGGGGTCTAGAAGGTGAGGAAAGAGGCTTAGAAGAGCTCTAGGAATGAGTTTTCAACGCTTGGGTTCGTGTGTCTTTTATTCTCAGCCGGGGGGTCTCCTTTTATAGAAATCCCGACATTTAGCCGTTACCAACTAAAGTCTGGACTAGTCCGGTCCCAACCCCGGACTAGTCCGATCTTGAGGGACCACTCACGTCACGGCTTACCAAATAAAGTTTTTGTGACCGTTGAATTCAAACGGTCATGAAACCCCGGACTAGTCCGACCAAGAGCGGACTAGTCCGATCTCAGTAACGAACCTTTGTTCCGTATGATAACGGACTAGTCTGGTAAGGGCGGACTAGTCCGACCTGAAGGGCGGACTAGTCCGGTCTTACCAGACTTAGTCTAAAAGACTCTCTCAACTGGAGCTGCGGACTAGTCCAGCTAACCTCGGACTAGTCCGAGCTCACATAGGAACCTTTGTTCCGTACTATTTCGGACTAGTTTGAAAAGATCGGACTAGTACGGCCTGTGGAGCGGACTAGTCCGATGACACTCAGAGACTTCTTCTCCGGACCTAAGTGGCTTAGTCCACTTAGCGGACTAGTCCGACCTCTTGGGCGGACTAGTCCGGCCTTCTGAGACTTAGTCTCATAACGGCTCAGACTCACACAACAACGGACTAGTCCGGCCTTTATCGGACTAGTCCGAGCTGACTCAGGAACTCTTTGTCCGGTCTAAAACGGATTAGTCCGGTTCTGAACGGACTAGTCCAGCCATTTGTCCAGACAAGTCCGGTCTTCCCTTTTCTTCATGTCTATGACAACCTCATCTCGTGATTCTAACGTTCTATCCTTCGTTTGAGCTCTCTAGTGATTCTTAAGCACTCTAAAGGAGAAGACCCTATACACAACTAAAAAATGTGAAGATTAATATAAAATGCTATTTTCAACTCTTCCAAGTCTTCTTCTTTTCCTTTTGCTTCTTGAGAGACTCCACATCCATTTCTTTGATAAACACCTGTGCTCATACTCAGTAGAAACTTATTAGCATCTTAATTGTCATCAATCAACCAAAACCACGGGGATTATCTAGATGTACTTTCAATCTCCCCCCTTTTTGGTGATTGATGACAACTCATTAAGATTTTCGCAAAGTAGATATAGTAGATTGTTTCCATAAAGATTTGCTCCCCCTAGATGTGTGCATAATGGATTATCAAGAACGAGAGAAAAATGTGCACAAGAGTGAGTTTATGGGGAATTTTATGCTTACATGTGTTGTGATGGTGGGACTAAGTATAAGCAGTAACCACATTTAGAAAGATATAACATTTATGAGCAAGCAGATTTCATTACGGCATAATTTGAAGAGATAAAGTAACATAGTCATTACAAAAGCAACATAATGTGGCATAATGTAGCATAGTTATTACAAGCCATCATGAAATGAGTGTAATGAGCAAGACTAGACTATGACTATGACTAGAATACTCCCCCTTGTTCTCTAGCATAGTTATTACAAGCCATCATGAAATGAGTGTAATGAGCAAGACTAGACTATGACTATGACTAGAATACTCCCCCTTGTTCTCTCCCCCTTTGGCATCAAGGCACCAAAAAGGGAAGGAAAAGGAGAAAACCTAATCACTATCATCTTGATCTTCGTCTTGGTCACTCTGGGTCTCTTCGTCCTCATCCTCTTCTTCATCGTCATCCTGGTGATGGGTGTGGGAGGTAGGAGGAGCAGCTGAGGTGGATCCAAAATAGGCAAGCTCATCCTCCGTGAGAGTGGGAAACTCTGTCACGTCGTCATCATCTGATGACGGTGGAGACATAGGTATCTCCATCTTGTCGCACGTGGCCTTGAGATACTTCTCTTGGCGTTGCTTCATCTTCTGCGTGCGAACTTCCACCTTCCGGCATGAGGAGAATATGACCTTGAAGATCTTGAGCAGTCCACTAGAGGAGCCACTCGATGACGGAGGAATGGATGGTCTGGCAGAAGAGGATGGAGCTGCAGTAGATCACCTGCCCATGGATGCAGGAGGGCGAGGAAGAGGAGTCGGCATCTGAGGATGGAGCTTCCGGTGCTTCACATCCTTTGCAAACTCTAGCCCTGTGACTTTTTCAATCATGCACATGATGTATGGTGCATAGCCACAGGATCTGTTCGGGGTGTGGGAGATGTTGAAGATGTCGTTGTAGATGTAGTCAAAGACATTGAATTTCTCTTCTTCATTGAGCAGCATCAACAGGTTTCTGAGGTACCCCTTTATCATCCCCGCATCTCCATCTTTTGGAGCTAGAGTCTTCCTCAGAACTCTGTTCATCACTCCAAAGAAAGGTTTGATGTTGTGGGTGGAGGATGCCTCATAGGAGAGATAGGAGGGATACATGAAGTCCAAGTCATCCTTTCCCAGAGTTCTCTCATTGTGAACTATTATCTCATAGTTCAAATGCTCCCCAAGTCCTAGGATGCGAGCAAACTCATCGTAGAGGACCGAGTATACCACACCATTTGTCATCCATGTTATTTTCCTGTTTCCGTAGGTGTGGAAGTAACAGGTGGTGTAGAACTGGACTATGACCTCAATGTTCCAGTCATATTGAAAAACCATCAAGTCTTTGATCCCATGCCGCTCTGTTGCTTCGATTACTGCATCAAAGGCTTGATGTTTCTTGTTGGCCATGTATGGCCAGTCCACCCACCGGGCATCAACTACCGGTGTCTTCATTGGGAGATAGACATGCCGGTAGTAGTCACAATGGAAGTCACACCAGAAGTGAGGGTCTAGTGTAGACTTCTCATACCTGTAGACCTCCTCCTCCCGAAACCTTCTTGCCTTGTCGGCTCCTTTCCCCTTGAAGGTTGCACTTGCCAAATTGGGTTGACGGTTTGGATTGTGCATGGGGGGTGCCCTTTCAAGGGGCCCAACAGGTCCCTGTGGGAGATTTTCCCTTCCCCGTCTAGGGTTGTCACGAATGACGAGTCCCCTGTTGGTTAGAGCCTTCTTTCTGGAAGGATCAGCTGCTTTGCCTTTTCCTTTGTCCTGGATTATTTTTTGTGGCTCAGCAGGCTGTTTGTCCTTTAGAGTGACTAGTCTCTTCCTCCTCAGAGGGTCAACGGACTGGGAGGATTGGGCTTCCCTGTCAGCCCGTTTCTTCGTCCGAGCTTCCCTTGCAGCAGCCTCTACTGCTTCTGCCTCGGCTGCCGCGCTATAAGCGGCTTGACGAGCTGCTTCGGCCTCGGGATTTGGAAGAGGGCTGTCGTTGGGTCCTGACATGATCTGGTGAGAAAAGAAGTTTTAGTTGATGGAGTATTGCGTTTGAATTGGTTTACAAACCCAAAGTTAGAGGTTAAGGCTATATCATCCGGACTTGTCCGGGCAGGAGCCGGACTAGTCCGCTCCGGCCGGACTTGTCCGGTTGGAGTCCGGACTAGTCCGGACTTTACAGTTTTAAATCCTAACTAATGTGATTTGCTTATCAATTCGTCAAAGTAGGTGCAATACTACGGGGGTTTGAAGTAATATGGCCTAGAAAACTCAAAGAGGCCCTAAGGTACCCAAGATAAGTTCTAGGAATAGGATTTTTTGTGAAAAATCAAGGCTAGGTTAAAAAGTACCTTGGAGTGAAGGAATGTGATGAAATCCGCGGTTCGAAGGAGCGGAGATGGTCGGAGAAGAGTTCCCCGCACTCCACAAGCCTTGAATCGAGGATGCCTTCGAGGGATTTGAGGGAGAACTCCAAAATCGCCAATGGGGGCGAGTTTTGGAGGAGAGAGGTGGAGTGGAGGTGAATGAGGGAGAGAGAGAGGAGGTCAGCCTGACCCTTGGAGGTTAAGTCTCTACGAGCCGGACTAGTCCGGTCCTCAGTCCGGACTAGTCCGGTCTGTCAGACTAGGTCCGGACTAGTCTCTAGTCCGGACTTGTCCGTGTGCCGGGCGGACTAGTCCGTTGTGGACTTGTCCGCTGCTCCTCGGACTTATTTTAGAATGCCCGGACTTGTCCGGCTACTAGGTCAGACTAGTCCGTCTTTTTAAAGTCTAAAAATTCTTATATATCAGAATTTTGCCTTGGTGGATTTACTTGTACTTGCTATATGGTCCACATATATATATATATATATATATATATATATATATATATATATCAAACACATAATTATGTGATAACAATATAGCCAAAAATAATATGAGATGAAAATAGAGGAGGTACAAGTTTCCACAATCATGCATACTTTTGAAGGTTGTAAAAGAATTTTGAGAACTTCTATTTGCACAATTTTTTTCAACTTACATTCCTAGAGTCTAATATATTCAGCTCATTTCGAAGTTCACAAAATTGTTTTTCATCTAGTGGTTTGGTAAAGATATCGGCTAGTTGTTTTTCCAGTTCTTACATGTGAGATAGCTATGTCCCCCTTTATAGAATGATCTCTTAAAAAGTGATGCCGAATGTCTATGTGTTTGGTTCTAGAGTGCTCAACGGGATTGTGGGCTATCTTAATAGCACTCTCATTGTCACAAAGGAGTGGAATGTTGTTCATATTGTGTCCATAATCCCTTAAAGTTTGTCGCATCCAAAGAAGTTGAGCACAACAACTTCCGGCTGCGACATACTCCGCCTCTCCTGTGGAGAGAGCAATGGAATTTTGTTTCTTGGATGACCATGATACTAGGGACCTACCAAAAAATTGACAAGTTCCTGAGGTGTTTTTTCTATCTATTTTACATCCGGCGTAATCCGCATCGGAGTATCCGATGAGATTAAACTTAGACCCCTTTGGATACCATAATCCTAGGTTGGGTGTGTGAACTAGATATCTTAGGATCCTTTTAACGGCTGTTAAATGGCATTCTTTAGGTGATGCTTGAAATCTTGCACACAAACACACACTAAGCATGATATCGGGTCTAGATGCGTAAAGATAAAATAATGAGCCAATCATGGAGCGATATACCTTCTGATCCACGCTTGGTCCATCTTCATTGAGGTCAAGGTGCCCATTTGTTGCCATTGGTGTTTTGATAGGTTTTGCTTTGCCCATGTCGAACTTCTTGAGTATGTCTTGTGTGTACTTGGTTTGACTAATGAACGTGCCTTCTTTGAGTTGCTTGACTTGAAATCCGAGAAAGAACTTCAACTCTTCCATCATGGACATCTCAAACCTATCTGTCATTATCTTGCTAAACTCATTGTAAAAGGATGTGTTAGTAGAACCAAATATAATGTCATCGACATATATTTGGCATACAAAAAGATCGTTGTCTACATTCTTTGTGAACAGTGTATAATCTGCTTTGCCTATCTTAAAGCCGTTATCAATAAGAAAGTCTCTAAGACATTCATACCAAGCTCTAGGAGCTTGTTTAAGGCCATATAGAGCTTTATGCAATTTAAACACATGATCAGGATATTCTTGGTCTTCAAAGCCGGGAGGTTGCTCCACGTACACCTCCTCCTTGATTGGACCATTTAGAAAGGCACTTTTCACATCCATTTGATAGAGTTTAAAATCATGATGAGTAGCATAGGCTAATAGAATACGAATAGATTCAAGCCTAGCTACGGGAGCAAAAGTTTCATCGAAATCCAAACCTTCGACTTGAGCATATCCCTTTGCTACAAGTCTGGCCTTGTTTCTTGTCACCACTCCGTGTTCATCTTGTTTGTTGCGGAACACCCACTTGGTGCCTACCACGTTTGCGTTTGGTCTTTTCACTAGCTCCCATACTTGATTTCTTGTAAAGTTGTTTAATTCTTCTTGCATGGCTATTACCCAATCCGGGTCCTTGAGTGCATCTTCCACCCTAAATGGTTCCAAGGACGACAGAAAAGAGTAATGTGCACAAAAGTTAGCTATACGAGAACGTGTGGTTACCCCTTTTGTGATATCTCCAAGGATGTTATCAACGGAATGATCTCGTTGAATGCTTTGATGAACCCTTGGGTGAGGCACTTGATTTCTTGAGTGGTTTTCTTCATCTTCATCTTCTTCTCCCCCTTGATCAACACCATGGTTTTGATTTTCTTCTTCCTCAAACTGGCTGTCTTGATCTTGGGGTGCTCGGTTTTGATCTTGGGTGAGAGGTGCCATTTTTGATGAGCTTGAAGCATCATGTCCTACGTTTTCTTGGGGACGTATTTCTCCAAGCCCCATTCTTCTTAGTGCTTCACTTGGTGCCTCTTCTTCGTCTAATACACATTGATCAACTTGCTCCACCTGGGAGCCATTAGTTTCATCAAACACCACGTCACGTGCAATTTCAACGCACCCGGAGGTTTTGTTGAAGACACGATAAGCGTAGGTGTTTGAGTCATAACCAAGTAGGAAACCTTGATCGGATTTCGAAGCAAATTTTGAAATCCTAGGCTTCTTCTTAAGAATATAGCATTTGCTTCCAAAGACTCGAAAGTAGGAGATATTGGGTTTGTTACCGGTTAGGAGCTCGTATGAGGTTTTCTTTAAGAGTCGATGAAGGTAGAGGCGATTTGTAGCATGACAAGCGGTGTTGATTGCCTCCACCCAAAATTGATCCGAGGTCTTGTATTCGTCGAGCATGGTTCTTGCCATCTATATGAGTGTCCGGTTCTTCCTTTCAGCCACCCCATTTTGTTCGGGAGTATAAGAGGCTGAAAACTCATGTTTGATGCCTTCTTCATCCAAAAATTCTTCCACTTGAGTGTTCTTGAATTCAGAACTGTTGTAACTTCTAATCTTCTTAGTTTTTGAAGAAAACTCGTTTTGAGCTCTCCTCAAGAACTTCTTGAGGATTCCTTGAGTTTCTCCCTTATCATGCAAGAGAAATACCCAAGTGAAACGAGAATAATCATCAACAATTACAAGACCATACTTGTTACCGCCAATGCTTATATAGGTGACAGGGCCGAAGAGGTCCATGTGAAGCATCTCCAATGGTCTTGTTGTCGTCATCACGTTCTTGGCGGGGTGAGCTGTTCCAATTTGCTTTCCTGCTTGGCACGCACTACATGGTCTATCCTTTTCAAAAACAACACCTTTTAGTCCACGGATGTGATCCCCCTTTAGAAGTTTTTGTAAATTCCTCATTCCAACATGGGCTAGTCTTCTATGCCACAGCCATCCCATGTTGGTTTTTGCTATTAAGCATGTTTCAAGCTGAGCTTTACTTGTGGAAAAATCCACCAAGTAAAGCTTTCCTTTTAACACCCCCTTAAAGGCAATTGAGTTGTCACTTCTTCTAGAGACGGTCACATCCTCGTTAGTAAACAAGCAATTACAACCTTTCTCACATAGTTGAGATATGGACAATAGGTTATAATCCAATGATTCAACGTGTAGAACATGTGAAAGAAAGTGCTGAGAAGAGATTGCGATTTTACCAATACCTAGTACCCTTCCTTGGCTGTTGTCACCAAAATAGATGCCTTCATTTGGATCAAAATTTTCTTCATACTCAACAAACATTTTCTTCTCCCCGGTCATATGGTTAGTGCATCTACTATCTAGCACCTATTTAGTGCCACCGGAGGAGTAGGCCTGCAAAATAATTTAAACATTGCTCTTAGGTACCCAAACTTGGTTGGGTCCTTTGAGGTTAGTTACTAGGCATTTGGGCACCCACACACAAGTTTTTGGACTCTTGTGGAGTGGCCTAACATATTTTGCATAAACTTTACCATACTTGCTTTTCATAAGAACATAAGATGCATCGAAATTATGAAATACTATAGATTTTATATTTTTGGTAATCTTATGTGAGATAGATGCAAGGTTTTTACTCTTGTCTTGACTTGAGTTTTCTTTCACGAAGGCTACGATTTTGCTATTATTTTTAAGGATTCTAGCATTTTGCTTTCCTCCCCTAGTATATCCAAGTTCATCTTTGATGAAGGGAGATCTTGTGATTGTGTATGCATTGCGTGCATAATTGATTTTTTCTTTATCAAAGATCCCACTCTTGTGTGTATTTTTGCTTTGTGCCTCTTTGGGCTCATTTTTTAAGTTTAAGATAGTGCTAGCACATTTGCAAGTTTTAGTGTTGGATTCTTTCTTTGTTGAGAGAGAGCCTTTAGAGGATGAATTAATTGGGACGCTAGACTTAAGTGAGTCAAGTTGTGCTTCAAGATTCTTGTGAGCTTTGGTTAAACTTACAAGTTCATCTTGAAGGGCTATATTATCACTTTTAAGCTGAGCGCATGTCTCCTTGCTCATGGCAAGTTCACTTTCAAGTGTTCTACACTTTTCTCTTTCAAATTCAAGAAGTTTCTCAATCTCAAGGTTTCTTTCCTTTTCAAAGATAAGCAATTCTTCTTGTTGATTTAGAAGCTCTTCTTGTTCAAATATTTCATCCGATAGCATTTTCATTTTAGCTATAGCCTTTTTATTTAATCCTCTAAACATGAATTCGTTTTCACTACTACTATCGAAGTCACTATCATCTTCAATATGTAACTTAAAAGGTTTAGTCATTACCTTGCGTTTTCCTTCCTTTGCCATGAGGCATGTGTGACTTCGGCTCTTCCAATCACCCTTGTTTGGCAAGAGTGATTTCTTCATGGTTGGTCTCTTGATGGCTATAGTTGCCACTTTTTCTTCATCTTCGGAAGAAGATTCTTCATTTGAGTCCCATTCTTCTCCGATGTGGGCTTGTCCATATGTATTCTTCTTTGTGAAGAATTTCTTGTCTTGTGGCTTCCCATCTTTCTTCTTTCTCTTGTCATCTTCCTTGCTATGGGGGCAGTTCACAATGAAATGCCCATGTTCTCCACAGTTGTAGCAAGTCTTCTTTGTTCTTGACTTGCCTTTGTCTTTGCTCTTGTTCTCATAGTGATGGCTTCTCCTTCTTCTCATCAAACTTTTAAATCTTTTGATGAAGAATGCCATTTCTTCATCATCCATATTTGTGCTTTCATCATTACGTTCTTCATCTTCACTTGTGAGTTGTGTTTCTTTTGCCTTTGACTTGGATGTGTCCTTGAGAGCAATGCCCTTCTTCTTGGATGAAGTGATTTTGGCTAAGTCATTGACGTGTTGGGCTTCCTTCTCCATCATCTCATGGTTAATGATCTTCCCTAGCACTTCATCCGGAGTCATCAAATGAAAGTTTGGACTTTCCCGGATTAGGGTGCATAGGGTCACATTGCGAGGCATAAATGCTCTTATCATCCTTTTAACCACCTAATGTCATTCCATTTCTTGCATCCGTACGCCCGACTCTTGTTAATAAGAGTTTTGAGTCGGTTGTACATTTCTTGAGGTGTTTCGCCTTCTTCCATGGCAAACCTTCCAAGCTCTCCTTCTATCATCTCAATCTTAGCTTCCCTCACGGATCGGTTTCCTTCATGTGCGATCTTGAGGGTGTCCCAAATATCTTTGGCGAGCTCCAATCCATCTACCTTGTTAAATTCTTCAATGCTCAAAGATGAGTTGAGCACGGCTGCTGCTTGTGCATTGCGATGGATTTGTTGTTCTTGTTCTAGAGTGAGTTCATCCTCGTCTTCGGGGATATCTATACCTGTACATACCACATGCCAAAGACTTGGGTTCAAGGAAATTAGATGCAACTTCATGTTGTGTTTCCACATTGTATAGTTAGTTCCATCAAAGTGAGGTGGTTTGCCTAGAGGAATTGATAAATAACTGGAATGAGAATTTAGTCGTTCATAGTTAAAAGGATATCGCGAGTAGTCTTGTTGACTACTCTTGAGTTTCTTCTCTAACTTCTCCTTCTTTTTCCTTTTGGCCTCCTCCTTCTTCTTTTTGAGGAGTGCCATAAGACGAAGAACTTCTTCATCTTCTTCTGAGCTTGTAACGTCTTGTGGAGGAGCAACTGCGGAAGGTGGGTTAGACCCTTGTTCTTCAAAGTTGCTCGAGATTGCTCCTTTTCCCTTGTTGAGATCAATTTGGCTACCGACCTTGTCCCCCATCTCCTCTCCAAGCGGTTAAGCTTTTGTGGAGAGTTAGGCTCTGATACCAATTGAAAGTTGCCTAGAGGGGGTGAATAGGCTAATAAAACCTGAAATTAAAATAAAGAGCGGATAAAACCAGAGTGGGCCGGACTAGTCCGGTATGAGGTCGGACTAGTCTGGTCTAAGCCTACTTTGTGTTTTAGGTTTTCTGTTAAGTTTGTTTGAGCTGAAAATATGTGTTAGTCAAATGATGTCACAAATTTGTTGAGAATAATCAGATTGCAAAATAATAGAACAATTTGCGGAAAATAACACAATGAAAGTTAACAAGTAATTCTAGTGAGCAAGTAAGATAGTAGAGAAGACAAGAGACCCGAATTATCCCGAGGTTCGATTCCACACAGGAACCTACGTCCTCGTTGAGGAGTCCACCAAGGACCGGGTCTTTTCTGACCCTTCCCTCACCGAGCGATCACTAAGATCAAGCCCGGGCTTTCTCACTATCAATCGAATGTGAATACAATGCTCATAGGGGCTACTCACACTTTGAGGCTCCCTACACCAACCAAGCAGTTCTAGAATTCAATGTACAACTGTTGAGAACTCAAAATAACAGTTAGAGTGCAAAGGAATCAAACCGAGAGCTCAAACATCGATCACCACGTCTTTCCCCTCACAAAAACCGCTAACACCTTAAGATCCAATCTTAGGGGTCTAGAAGGTGAGGAAAGAGGCTTAGAAGAGCTCTAGGAATGAGTTTTCAACGCTTGGGTTTGTGTGTCTTTTATTCTCAGCCGGGGGGTCTCCTTTTATAGAAATCCCGGCATTTAGCCGTTACCAACTAAAGTCCAGACTAGTCCGGTCCCAACCCCGGACTAGTCCGATCTTGAGGGACCACTCACGTCACGACTTACCAAATAATGTTTTAGTGACCGTTGAATTCAAACGGTCATGAAACCCCGGACTAGTCCGGCCAAGAGCGGACTAGTCGGATCTCAGTCAGGAACCTTTGTTCCGTATGAGAATGGACTAGTCTGGTAAGGGCGGACTAGTCCGGCCTGAAGGGCGGACTAGTCCGGTCTTACCAGACTTAGTCTAAAAGACTCTCTCAACTGGAGCTGCGGACTAGTCCAGCCAAGCTCGGACTAGTCCGAGCTCACACAAGAACCTTTGTTCCGTCCTATTTCAGACTAGTCTGAAAAGATCGGACTAGTCCGGCCTGTGGAGCGTACTAGTCCGATGACACTCAGAGACTTCTTCTCCGGACCTAAGCGGCTTAGTCCGCTTAGCGGACTAGTCCGGCCTCTTGGGCGGACTAGTCCGGCCTTCTGAGACTTAGTCTCATAACGGCTCAGACTCACACAACAACGGACTAGTCCGGCCTTTATCGGACTAGTCCGAGCTGACTCGGGAACTCTTTGTCCGGTCTAAAATGGATTAGTCCGGTTCTGAACGGACTAGTCCGGCCATTTGTCCGGACAAGTCCGGTCTTCCCTTTTCTTCATGTCTATGACTACCTCATCTCGTGATTCTAACGTTCTATCCTTCGTTTGAGCTCTCTAGTGATTCTTAAGCACTCTAAAGGAGAAGACCCTATACACAACTAAAAAATGTGAAGATTAATAGAAAATGCTATTTTCAACTCTTCCAAGTCTTCTTTTCCTTTTGCTTCTTGAGAGACTCCACATCCATTTCTTTGATAAACACCTGTGCTCATACTCAGTAGAAACTTATTAGCATTTTAATTATCATCAATCAACCAAAACCACGAGGATTATCTAGATGTACTTTCAAATGTGCAACAGTTGCATATGTCCCGTCAACTAATACAAGCAGAACATGGTAGCAGAAATAATGTGCCATCTGTTTGCAGGTCTTACAATATAAATCATACAACAATCTTATAATTTATATTAGGTTTTTGTAATGTGCACGGGGGATGGGGGAGTAGGGATGCAGCGGCGTTTACCTGGACTTAGGTTTCGCGGGGTGTGGCTGCGAGGCTTTATAGAGCCAGCATTTTCACAGGCAGGTCACAAGAAGAACCGCCCGTAATGATAAATTCACTCCTACAAAATTCAAATATTTTGGTTCAAATTGAACTTCGCAGGTGGCCATGAATAACAACAACCTTTGAAAATATGCATGTAATTTGAATGCAAGCAAATTTGAATGGAATTCCCTACTGTGTATGGGTTTATTTCTTGTTTGACATTTGATAAAATTGGCTGAAATATTCATTCAAATATTTGGAACATCCTTGAGAAGTTTTCGAGTGAAATTTTATTAGTGTTTATACTTGAATTATGAACCTTGTGTTCTAACTCAAATTATATTTTTTGAAACAAAACAAAGCAAATATTAATAAATTTGTAAAGAAATTTTACTCAAGTTATAATGATGTAAGAAAAAGTTTATAAAAACATAACCTATACAAAGAGAAACAGAAATATAAAATTTGTAAAAATATTTTTACAGACGATTATTAAGTAGAGCCCCCCTGTGAATATCCATTATCACAGGCGGTTTTAACTGAAGACTGTATGTGAATATATGCCCTGACATTTTAAATTCTTATCTTCTATCTTAATCTTATATGCCATGCCTTCATTTTTACAAATATATAAACCATACACAAGAATTTGTAAAGTTCATTTAACTCTGAAGTATAGTATTTGTCCACATAACTTCAGGTTTAATCTTATATGCCATCCCCTCTACTCTTGTGTTTGTAAAGCTTAGACATTTGGAAGTGAGAAAATAACAGTAAAGAAATAAATTTGAGCCTCTTATTGAAATCTGAACTTCAATTCAGATTTTAATTGAAGATTAATGTGGTTCAATTTCAGATTAGTTAAATTCAGCAAAAGAAGTAAGCAATTGTTTTGAATTCTTCACAATTTCACAGGCAGCAACATTTTCACAGGTGGTTCTACTTACGGACCGCCTGTGGATAAGTTTGGCTGCGTGCAATTTCGGCCCATGAGTCGGCCACCGGCGCGCCACGCGCCTGCGCCAGCAATGGAACTGTTGTCCCACATCAGAATGTTGAGGGTGTTGTACCCTACTTATAAGGCCAGGCACGCTTCTCTGTTAAAACTTGGACACTTAAAGATGATGCCTTCCGGAGTATTATGTTAGGACCCCCTGAGATTATTGTATCTTAGGGTCCCCTACCATAATGCTCCGGAAAGCATTAACTTTTATTTTGCTCAGAACTGAAACAAAAAAGAACTAGACAACGGAAACAAATTTTTAATTTTTTAATTTTCACAGGCAGGCCACAAGAAGAACCACCTGTAATGATAAATTCCCTACTACAAAATTCAAATATTTTGGTTCAAATTCAACTTCACAGGTGGCCCTTAATAACAACCGCCTGTGAAAATATGCATGGAATTTGAATGCAAACAAATTTGAAGTGAAGTTCAAATTTGAATGGAATCTCCTCCTATGTATGAGTTTATTTCGTGTTTGACATTTGATCAATTTGGCTGAAATATTCACTTAAATATTTAGAACATCCTTGAGAAGTTTTCCACTAAAATTTTATTGGTGTTTATACTTGAATTATGAACCTTGTGTTCAAACTCAAATTATATCTTTTTGAAACAAAGCAAAGCAAATATTAATAAATTTGTAAAGAAAATTTACTCAGTTATAATGATTCAAGAAAAATTTTATGAAAATATAACCTATACAAAGAGAAACAAAAATTAATAATTTGTAAAAGTATTTTCACAGGCGGTTATTAAGTAGAGCCGCCTGCGAAGATCCATTATCACCGCGTGTTTTAATTAAAGACCGCAAGGGAAAATATGCCCTAACTTTTTAAATTCTTATCTTCTTTTTTAGTCTTATATACCATCCCTTCATTTTAACAAATGTATAAAGCATACACTATAACTTGCAAAGTTCATTTCCCTCTGTAGTATAGTATTTGTCCATATAACTTCAGGTTTAATCTTATATGTCATCCCTTATACTCTTGTGTTTGTAAAGCTTGGACATTTGGAAGTGAGTAAATAACAGTAAAAAAATAAATTTGACACTCGTATTGAAATCTAAACTTCAATTTAGATTTTAATTCAACATCAAATTCCAAATTCAAATTTCTAGAGACTCTTCAAATTCCAAACTATCAAATTAAAATAATTTGGATCAAATTCAACTTCGCAGGCGGTCTTAAAAACAACCTCATGTGAAGATAATTCGCTCCTGTCAAATTCAAATATTTTTGTTTAAATTCAACTTCACAGGCGGCTCTTAATAACAACCGCCTGTGAAGAATAGTTTTCACAGGCGGTTTTAGGTAAGGACCGCCTGTGATGATACTCTTAGGACAGAGTGTCAGCAGTTACTGTCATGACAGTCGTGTCGCATCGCTCAACCGTTGCTTCCATTAGATACCTTTATAACATCCAAGGCCATAGTGCTTTATCGATCGTCCTCACAATTCATTAACACTCTTTAACAGAACCAAGACTACTCGTGCGTTCTTCCCAATGGCCAACTTTCCTCTTGATGCCACCAGTTCATTCCACCTCTAATGACTAATGAAGATGGAGGAGTTCATAGGGTTGCCCGTCATTCTTTATTTCTGGCAGGAGATATCAATCGGTTCAATGAAGAAATGATTATTGCTGTCACAGAAGAGGTATTGTTTCCTGCAAAAAAAGTGTTCTTTTGGATGAGATTGTTCAGTACCTAGAGTATACCTTGCATCTTGAAGTCATAAACTTCAGTTCTCATCCTTTTGGAATTGATTTGTTTCATTTAAAGTACCGTTATCACAGGGATGTTGTGATTGCGATAAACCCTCACCAAGCTGGAAATCACCTTTTCCAATTTGTTAAGCATGATGAAACTCACATGAACTTCAGGCATACCATGTTTACTAAGATATTATGAGTTTTATTTCTCGGCTTTCCTTTGGATTAAAGGAAGTATAGGCACATCAAACAAGTTTGTTCAACCTTCGGACAGTTGTTGTTCTGGGATAAGAATGATCCTTTCCTGGCTCGAGTTTTGGCATTCGTTATGGTTGAGAATATCTTGGATATCCCTTGTAGCATTATGATAAAGTTTGAGATGGAATATGGAGGGGAAAGCCGTTCTTGGACGATCCCAATTTATCCCCTCACTTCTAGTTCTGCTAATGTTGCTGCGGCTGATGAGATCTATACTCTTTCTCACAATGGTAATCCTCATCCTTTGGTTGGTTCGATAGTCTCAGGACTAATTATCGTAGAACAGAGTGTGACATCTTCTCACATATCACCGGTGCAATAGAGGGAGAATATTGGTACTCAGGAAAGTATGGTGGGACTAGAAGAGTTGATTTCTAAGTTTAAAGAGTAGGTAACAACCTTTGACAATTCTATGGGGAATGCTTCTCGTTCTTTGGTTCTACCTGCTGCTAGAGTCTTGTTAGATCAGGATAATAGATGGATCACTGACATCCGTTTCATTCGGATGGAAGAAGAGGTGGTACCAAGTCCCGTTCTTTTCTCTGAACCCCCTATGACAGAGCATGTTTCAAAAAGAAAAGAGAAAGAAGTTGTTGCACCAGTCTCTCCTCCAGACTCGCCTCCTCCACACTCGCATGTTCCCAGTGTCCCTGATCTCCCTCTTCCTTTGAAGATTGCAGGTTGTGTAGAGCATTGGATAGGTTCTCATAAATATCATATTAAAAACCAGGATCAGGTCTCTTTTTAAGTGCAGCTTATCATGAATGAATCACAAATCAGACTTCTAAAGTTAAATCTTTAACACTGTCTTCTTCATACAAATAGTTGCCGCATGCTAGGTCTAGTGAGGCTCGTCGTATCCTCACAAGATCCAAGGAAAAACAAACAGGTATCATGATCGAAGGGCCACAAGACAATCTTAAATCAAAGGGCCACAAGACAACCCAGAAGTCGGTTCAAGGGATAGCAATGGCAGGTTTGCCAAGCGTAAAATACTGAGGGTACTTCTTTAGCTCTATTATCTTTACATGACTCTGATTTTGAATTCCCGGATTTAAATGATATTGTTAATACTGATGAAGTTATCCATAAAGTAGCAGTTGCTCCAAAGTATGAAGATGGAGCGTCGTCCAACTCAACCTGAGGAGGAATATGGGGATAGGTCTTCGAAGTTGAAGAAAATAACATCTGAAAGGAGGCCTATCATTTAGTTTTTTAGAATGAAATTTTTCAATATCACTATTTTGAAGTATGCTTCATGTCAGACACTATGGTTGATTTGCAAAGTTAATTATTTTGTTCTGTGTGTTCTGCTATATGGACAATGTTAATTATTCTGTTCACTGTGTTATGCTATATGGACAAAGTTAATTATTCTGTTCTATATGTTCTTCTCTATGGACAAAGTTAATTATTCTGTTTTGTGTGTTCTGTATGTTATGTGGATTTGGATTCATAGGCGGTCGTAAGAAGCACCGCGTGTGAAGAATAATTGTCGCAGGCGGCCGTAAGTATAACCGCCTATGAAGAATAATTTTCACAGATGGCCCGTAAAAGCACCGTCTGTGAAGATATATTTTCACAGGCAGTTTTACATAAGGACCGCCTGTGAAAATGGGGTTTAGTCCGGAGGTGGGATTTATACCAGCTCGAGACCATCTTGTTCTTTTTTGTTTCAGTTGTATGTGCAAAATAAAAGTTAATGCTTTTAGGAGTATTATGATTGGGGACCCTAAGATTAGGTTATCAGGGTTCGAATAAACTAATCTCAGGATACCCTACCATAATACGCTGGAATGCATCATCTTCATATGGATAAGCGCGCCTAACCTTATAAGTGGGTTACAACGCCCTCAACATTCCGATGTGGGACAAAAGTACCCAAGTCAACCTAAGCCCAAAACTCATGGGCCAAAATTGCACGTAGCCCAACATATCCACAGGCGGTCCATAAGAAGAACCGCCTATGAAGAATAATTTTCACAGGCGGTCGTTAGTATGACCGCCTGTGAAGTGTAATTTTCACAGGCGGCCTGAAAAAACACTGCGTGTGGCATATAGTTTTCACAGGCGGATTTACAGGTTTTAGTTTTTCTTTCAACGTGCTTGATGTTTTCTGGACGATGAAGAGAGACATCTCTCTATATCGATTATATTCCTTTTCATTATCTCTCACATTCTAAACTCCAACAATATTCTGCTTTCCAGAAACAACTACGTGCATGTTCTCATTTTCTAGATCTTGTACATAAAAAACTTGTGCAACACAATTGGCGAGAACCCACGGATCACTTTTTAGATCTCACTTTCTTTAAGTATACCAGTGTGAGCCCGTAATTGTCGGCTTTCACACATCAGAGTGTTTGACCCATTGAAACTTAAACATGGGTATTTGCATTCTTTCGCCACAATCGAGTTCCCATATTTATGAATCCGAAGTATGTGATCTTCTGCCCTAGTGGATCATAAGCCTCTATATGAATTCCACTATTTTGTGCAACACTCTTACTGTCTTTTGCCTTAGTGTAAAATTTGTACCCAGTCATATGCTTGCCATGATGTCACCAAAGCGGATGTGCCAGAAGCAAATTTCTTCATTGTTGCCTCTTCTATAAAGTCTCTATATGGTATATTTTTGTCCATTAACCATTCAGCAAAATGAATTTTGTGCTCTCTCGTGATCCAATAATCTCCGCGGCCTCGGTTTTCTCTGCAATGCTAAATTTGGTGTTCCTCGATGTATGACTTAGCTGTTGTGAGTTGTTGTAGTACACTAAAATATGCACAATGTACTAATTTGTAATCCTGAACGATGAATGTTTTTCTACCCACTTTACCTCTCCCACGTAGTCTACCCTCATGTACTAGTATAGGCACATCTATCTGTTTTCCATCTCTGATGTAATCAGTGCGACCCTCAATCACTTCCTTTCATAATTGAACCCTCTGGGTGAGCATGATTCCGCACATAACTCTTTAATACTACTAAATATCGATCTAATGGAAACATATTATATAACTATAGTGGCTCCAATGCTTTTATCTGATCACGAGATGTACGATTAGGTGTACTTGCATATCAAAAAATGATGGTGGGAAACACATCTCAAGCTTGCACATAGTCTCGATGATGTACGTTTTTAGATAGTATAAGTCTTCACAAGATATCACCTTTTGCGATACTGCATTGAATAAGTAACACAAACGTGTGATGACAACTTTTATATACATTGGTTTGATGACCCTTATTGCAATGGCGAGGAACACTCTCATCATCATATGACAGTCGTGAGAACTGTAGCCAGATAGAGACAAGTATTTCATCGAGACTAGTAAGCTGATGTTGGATGAGAAACCCGTGGGCACTTTGACCCCACGCAAGCATTCGCAAATTGCTTTTTCTCCTGTATTGTCAAGTTGTAGCTAGCTAGGAGAAGGTAATGCTTCCCATTGCCTTTTCTAATGTGTGAAGGTCAGGTCTGATGTCAAGATTTACTAGATCCGTACGTGATTTTAATCCGCCCTTAGTCTTCCTCGGCATATCCAGCAAGGTTCCAATTATGCTGCCAAATAGATTCTTTATAACGTGCATCAAATCAATACTGTGGCAAATTTCTAGGTCATCCCAGTATGGAAGACACTTGAAATAAATCGATTGTTTCTTGAATGTCGTGCCAGTTGTATCAGCCAAAGATGTAATTTTCTTTCTCTTTGTTTCTTTATTGTTTTTGCCCTTACAAAAAAAAAACCTGAATGTCCTTGACCACTTCGAACACAAGCTTCCCACTATAAGGTTTTGGTGCAATACCTTTTTTGGTTTTGTTATTAAATTGTTTTTTTATCTTCCAGTACTTGTGTTTATCTGTCAAGAACCGCCGATGTCTTATGTACACCAACTTTCTGGATGAAGTGAGGTACAGAAAACAAGTTCCATCCACGCACATTACACAACCTTTCTCTCCCTTCGTTCGTCTCAAAAATGTAAAGAGTCCGGGATAATCATGGACGATAACGAATATCATTGCTCTGAGCGTGAAATACTCACGCTTGTACTCGTACCATGTATGTACCCCTTCATTCCACAGCTTCGCCATATCTTCCATTAGAGATTCCAAAAACACATCAATTTTGACGCTAGCTTGTTTCGGACCTTGGATAAGAATAGATAACAAAAAGTACTTCCTCTTGTGACACAACCAGTTCGGTAGGTTATACATCGTTAGACTATGAGACATGTGATGTTTATGGTCCTTTTCTCTCCAAACAGATTCATTCCTTCTGTATCCAAACAAAACCTTACATTTCCGATTTCCCTTGTAAACTCTAGATACTAAATATCTAAATTTTTCCATTGTAATGCATCACCAGGATATCGAATCTGTTTATCGTTCTTCATGCGCTGCTTAGAATGCCAACGCATAAGTTTGGCTTTCCTAAGGTTAGAACAAACGCTTTAAGCGATCAATTACAAGAAGGTGTCACATCACCAAGGTAGAAATCTTTCTCTTATTCTTCTCGACTGCATCGTCAAAAGTATCATCATCATACTCCGCGCCAATAGAACTCTTCTTATTTTTCTAGGTCTTATTCATGTTGGTAACATACTGGTGATTATAGTCCTTGTTGTATCTACTGACATCGTAGATCAGGCATCTCGTTGCAAGCTCGTGCTCTTCACGATATAGAATACAATGGTTTGGATAAGTGTGTATTTTTTCACACCTAGCAACATCGGACATAGAAGCTTCTTCGCTTTATAAGTGTTTCTAGGCAGTTTAGATTTGGAAGAATTTCTGCCAGAAGATCTAAAAGATCAGTGAAACTATAATCGGGCAATCCGTGGGTGGCCTTCATCTTTAGTAGTTCTAGGACTACATGCAACGTAGTGAACTCTTTATCATAACCCTTTGATTCATCATATAAAAGCTCCTTTGATGCACTTTGTAATGTCTCCAATTACTTAAACCTTTACTTGTTCCATAGAAATCAACACGTGGTTCCATGTGACGTAACATCTCCTCACAATTAAATTTATCATCGTCGTTATCATCAGGACTGTCACGACCATAAATTATATGAGCATTATCACCATCAGAATATCTGACACCTTTCTTGTCATCATTATCCACTTCACATGTACCTAACTCACCATGCTCTCTCCATATCGTGTAGCTTTTCTTAAAACTTCTTTTCACTAAGTGTGATTTGATTACTATAGTATCAGTCGAAGCAATCTTATTTTCGTAGTCGATACAAATACATAATATATCATCTATCTTTTGCATCTTCACATGTCTCTTGGACGATTCAATAAAGCCTACAACCTTTTTAATGTACGTAGGATCATATCTTGTCATATTGTATGTCCGCGCTCGGTCCATCTTCTACGCTGGGCTGTACGTAAAATGTTAAAGAGATATCATTTGATTCTCATCCATTTTCACGCCTAAAGTTAAAAATTAGAAAAATTTTGAGAAACCCTAAATTTAAATTTGAAAATGTAGGATATATACAATGTAGCAAGACATACGAGAAATCTTTAAAAAGATTCTGAATTTAGCTTAATTCTATTTCCAAATCCTTAAAAATTATTGCAAAATCCAAATTCAAAAATTAAGACCTCAAATCGCACCAAAAGGAAAAAATGAAGCAAGATCATAGGCTTACATTATGGAGAGACAAATCTTTGAAATAATCCCAATATTAACCATTTTCATGTCCAGGTCTACAAAATACTCAAAAATTCGTGTAAAACCTAAATTACAAATTTGAGCCCTTAAATCGCATCAAAAAGATGGGGAAAATGAAGCAAAATAATAGAATAATAATAACGAGACATACCTCCAAAAAGATTTAGAAACAAAACCATTTGCCCAAAATTTTGTAAAAATATTGTCCGCTACGACTGTCGCTAGCTCAGCCGTGCTCGACAAGAACCTGTGGGTGCTATATATACACTTGTTTCCACAGGCGGTACGTATTAGGAACTGCATGTGATGACTAAAGTATCATAGGAGGTTCCGTATACAAACTGCTTGAGAAAACAAGTATATTTTCATAGGCAGTCTTTAGCTTAAAAGTCTGAGATATTGTCCATTATCAAAGACGGTTTTATATACCGACAGCTTGTGAAAACAAGTGTATTTTCACATGCAGACTTTGATTTAAAACCGTCTGATATGTTGTCCATTTTCATAGACGGTTCGTAAGTAAGCCCGCATGTGAAAATCCATATATTTTCATGGGTGGTTTTTATTTACGGACCGTCTGTAATATTAAATTATCACAAACGACTTTTAATTTATTGGCCATATCACATGCGTTTTTTTAATAGACCGCCTGTAAGAAAATTAGAGACGTCTGTAAAAATGCTTTTTATAGTAGTCAAGCTAACAGCAACACTTGGAGTGCCGTTGGTAGAGGAGAGGCTGCATGAGCTTGCCAGCCCTGAGCCCAGAGATGACAACACACGCAGACCAACATAGGGAGCTACCCCAAGTGACAAGAAGTTGTTAGTAGCTTTCTCGCGACCACACCCAGATGGATACAGCAGAGACCCCTCAGGCTTGCTCATGAGGCACGTGCAGCAGGGTCATACTAGTCAGGAAGTTGATTTTCATAGATGAATGCAACTTTTACCTCTGAAATTACCTGAAGACATGTATCATAGATGGAAATGTGATTACGATGTAGTCTTTACGACCATTTCGGTACTAATTCCTTGAGGTACCTCTTCAATTGCAGTTTCATAATCAGTGAATTGCATAAAATAGTTTATACATATCTATATTACAGATGGTGCAAAAAATAAAGTTGTTACTAGTAAATGTATGTTGCAACCTGTAGATGTTAGTACAAACACAATACTTGTTGTACGGTAAATGTATGAGACCAATATCTTTTTGTTTGCATAAGACCATGTTTCTTGTCATTTTCATGCTTACTAATGAATTATCTGTTCTTATCCAGGCTAAAAAAATAATATTCAATTATGTCGTTATCAAATTATACGGTACCAAATTGCACATCTGTTATTTGCAACTCAAAATTTTAGTTTATCTATCCAAATAACTTAGCCACACATTTTCTTAGTTATATATCAGAGACATTTGTACTAGATTATTTTTGCCACTTGTAGAGATACTGGCGTATGGAACTTGTGTGTTCATATGACATATTTATATTATATGTAATTTCATTTCTGAAACATGACAATTTGCATAATCTGATTATGCAGATTGTGTAACTTCATTTCATGCAATTTGCATAATCCGATTTTGTAATTTTACTAGCCATAGTTACTTTATTCCTACTATTTAAGGATTTTTGTTCTTGCATTCACTAGAGTTATGAACACTTGCATTTGAGATTTATCAAGATTATGTAATATTGTGATTTTTAATATGCATGGACATTTATATTTCTACTAGCTATGAAAAATTAAGTGTTAATTGTATTTATGTTGCTTTTTTCTTAGAGTAACAGTAGAGATATTTACTTGTGATTGACAATAGATTGGGTTCGGATCGGGTGGAGCAAAAATCTGCTCGGGACAAAAAAGCCCAAGTGTGAAATTTGAGATCCACACCCACACCCGCGGGTGAGATTTAACACCTATACCCACAACCGTCAGGTCTCAAACGTGTTTTGGGTGCCCATCGGCTTTAACTTATATGATGAGAATCAAAAAAATTTAATCTTATTCACATCTACCGTAAACAAAATTGTATAGGAAGTCAATAATTTCATATATAAGAGAGTTTTGATGTTTCCATGTTGCTAATATGCGTCGATTGGGAGGTAAAAAAGTGGACTGGTGGATTGTGATCTGCTGGACCGAAACTTGGTGTTAATTATTTCGAACACACGTTGGGCATCCGCGGATGAAAAATAAAACACGCACCTGCGACATGTCGGGTCGTGTGGGTCAGACCCGCGGATGAAAAATCTCATTCATGCTCGCACCCATCGGTACAAAACCCGACGCCCTTGACTCATGGGTGGGATTGCCATTCCTACTTATGTAATAAGTGTAGTACAATATGTGCAATGTTTGTTAGAAGGAATTAGTTCACATAGTTTGTACAGATTTGTTACTACCTTTTGTGGTTATAGTGGATTATTCAGTAGCTACTAGGTCATAGCACAAAATTGCCAATTTGCTTTGGCTTGTAATTTCATTCTCATGTAAGTCATATTTAACAATACTTGTTGGAGTGTAAACTGAGTAGTAAGAATTAGCATGTGTTTTAATTTGAAGAGACACACCCCACCAAATGATCATGTCCCTTATCAGAGAGACATGTTCATTCCCAAAGGGTGGGAGACCCCCTCTTGTGTCCCTCTGCGAACTACAAGTATGTGGTAGTGGTTGGCAATTAAATCATATGTGTGAAAACACAACCATCACCACAATCAGAAGTCCAATCAATCAGAGAGAGAAAAAAGGGAATGCTTCCCGCTTCAGGCGCCCAAGGCTGTTGCGCTATCAACTCCGGCGTGCCCAAGTCTTCTTCGTGATTGTTGTCTTCTCTGACACGATGGTTGAATCATCAAGTACTGGTGGAGAAGGTATTCATGTGTTTTACGTTGATCAAGATATTAGTGTGGGGAATGGGGTGTCTCGCACTCCAGGCATCGCATTGGGTGGTGCCATATTAGGCGACACCGGATAACACCACATCACAGAACAAAATATAACACAAGTGTGTCATTTTTATTACATCATAGTCCCTTACAATGACATATTTTAGCAGCGAAAAAGACTAAAGCAGCGGAATGAATTATTAAAAACGTACTCTCGATCCTAACTAAGCTCAAGTACAGATATCCAACCTGGGGATATTCTACACTAGCAACACCGAACACGACAGCAGCGGATTGCGGGATCTTCCTTGAGCATTCATCTACATGGGCCAATACTCATGGGGAAAACCCGCCTCAAGATTAGTAGCAAAACGTACCTGCAAAACAGGATACAAGCAAACTCTGAGCTCAAAATCTCAACAAGTCTTAACCGTCTCCGGGACAGCTAGACACAATAACATGAAAGGTAATATTTGGATGAACAGATTTCATAGTAGCAGCAGTTTAGCTAAATATGTTGACACGACCACACGGTCTTGTCGAGCCAGGATCACGCTGAGGGGTGCTGCGTTGCACAGTACCGGATAACACACATCAAAGGTACAAAGCGGAAGCAAAATTTTATTACATAAACGGGTTTATGAACATTTTTACAACAAAATATGTTCAGTCTACACTCACGGGCGTAGACTACGCGTCAAGTTCATGTTCAGCCTGTGAACGTGTCCTTGCTATCACACACGCACACTAACATGGCGGCGTGCACAACTCCCACTCGACGGGGTTCCCCTCCTGGGGTTCGTCTCCTCCTCGGGAGTCCCTTCCTCATAGAACCCTGCAAAAGATTCAAACACAAGCAGTGAGCACGAAGGCTCAGCAAGACTGACCCGTCTCTCCTAAACATGGAACTTCTACATGAGGGGTGATAGGTACAGGAGATAAAACAAGTTGCAAGGACTCGCCTAATTAGTGGAACCTTACTTTCAAATTTTAGCAGCAGGTTGTGGAGAACCTTACGCTAAGGCACATGAGAGAGCCGCAATCAAACAAGAAACGCATTTCTCTCATGTACTTTGCCCAAAGTTGAAAAGAACTTTAGTTAGCTCTAGACTACAGCCAATCATTAACAATCAAAGTCCATCTTTCAATCAGCAACATTTTAACATGTAACTAGCCTGTTCTTTCTACGTCATGGTACAGTGAACAAGTGGTACTCACTGACCGCGAGGGATGGCGATTACAATCGATTTACACCTGCAGGGTTACCCGAATAACCCGTCACATACGCCCGTACTCGATGTTGCCTACAGCAACCATCACGGACGCCGTACACAACCACCTTTCACCCGTTAGCCAAATGTTGAACCGGTCCAATCGTCCCGAGCAAGAGGTCTCTGCACGCGCATCTCAGTGCCGCCAGCCGATTTACACCTCGAGCTCTCAACCTACCCTCTGAACGACCAGCTATGCCTCAACACCCAGCTACCCGAGTTACATCGGTTTCCCGGTTCCCATATATCCGGTAGGTCTTCGGTACTGTTCTAGCTCGTTCAACAGGCCCGCACACGGCTCGGTCCTCAATCGACACAAGCGGAGCTATAGCACACAGACCCCAAAGTCCTGCTGCCCTTACTCTCCGCTTGGTCTCATTTTTCTTGCCATGTGTTTCATGTGCTATCTCTACCCGAGTCGAGCGCCTATAGCCTATGCTCGCGAGTAGTTCCAACTACTCGACTTGTACAGAATCCTACACTGTCTTAGCATTGCAGTAGCTAAACGGGGTTTTCAATCCTAGTCCCAACCCAGGGTTTTCTTGGTTATGCAATTGGGTTTTCAAACAAGACTCCAATGCAAGCAATAGTGATACTCAAGTAAGTTCTCAAAACAATAAAAAATTGTAAAAAGGTTAATGCAAACCGGAGCTTGCCTTGCTGCTCTTAGTCGTAGGCTAGCTTCTCTTCCGGAGTAACGAAGTCTAGGACTTCGGGTTCCTCCTCGACCTTAGTGACTACATGAGATACAAGTACATGTATTAATTTAAATGCATTTGATTGAAATTCAAACTTGTGAAGTTTGTAAGTCTCACTAGACAGACCCACTGACCCTAAAATTTTTACTGCGGCTTGGTTACAACCTAAACAGAGACTTGGTCAAGTTTTAATTGCAGCAAATCTCATTTGAGCCCTCCACAATTAATTATGTACTTGACCTTAATTGGAGGCTTTAGGGTGTTCTAGGGGTTTTCATGGAGCAAGACATGACTTTCTGAAAACTAGATTTTCAGATGGTTCTAATGGAGTTGGTCTCACTTAATTTGAAGGTTCTTAGCTAAAGATATGAACTAAACAATTTCAGAGAAAATTCTGAAAATGTTTCTGGACATTTTCTATTTTCTCTGGAACAGTTTTATTAATCATACCATTAGGTGGATCAAATAATCTCAAATGGATCCGAAATTTTTATGGTAGTTCAGGGATATTTTGATGAACATACCAGCAAAATTTCAGAATTTTCTTCCAAAGGATTCTCCAGTTAAAATTCCAAAATTTTAAACTGTGAGGAATTAATTCTGGAGAAATAAGGATTTTCATGAAGTGAAACTTGATTTTCTGGAAAGTACTCAGAGAGCTGAATCCAACAAAATTTGGTTCACTGGATTTGGAGCTTCCTAGCCAAAGTTATGAGGATTTGAAGTTTGAATGAATTATGAAAATCGGGAAAAGTTCAAATCTTCCGGTGGGTCCACAGCACACGTGTCGACGCTGGAGCGATGGCACAGCGGGGTCTACGGGGTTTTTGCACGCCAGCACACCGGATCCGAGCCGCAGACTGATCCCAATTTAAAATCCGAGCCGCTGACAGACGGGACCCACCCCTTCGTCTACCTCTCGCCGCCCGCGCTCTACCGCCGCGATACCTCGCCGGAGAGCTCGCCGGCAGCCTCTGTGGGGCTCCAAACTTCATGATTCTGGCCGCCCCTGCATACTTTCACTCGGGGAACATGATTCCGGGCTCAGTTCGTCATGAAAATGGCCGACACCTGGTCGGCGACGAGCGGTGGCCTCGGGAGAACTTCGGTCATGCCGGCCGACCTTCCTAGCACCCCAACCGATCAAGCCAACGGTCAGGAAGCATCAGTGGACCTTAAGAAAGGTCATCCTGAGCTCCACGGAGCTCGGGAAGGGCTGTGTTGGGCTGTCACCGTGCGACCTAGGCCGGAAATCGGGACTTTTACTAAAACTCAAAGAACAGCAGTTTCCCTCAACGGTTCTTCGTGGTTCCTGCTCCTATGGACTCGTACGGGCACCTAGAAGTAATCCCCTCCACGAGAGGATGAGTGGTGCAGTGTGGATTACGATTTTCGTGGATCGGTTCCGACTCCACTTTTGCACACCGTCGCAAAAACATGAAATTCCGGCGTGAGCGGTCTTTGTCACGCCGCCGGAGCTCACGGAAATGAAAGATGGACTGAAGGCGAACTACTTTGCTGTTCGCAGCTCGGTGAACGGTGGGCTGTGGTGGCCGGATGGATTGTTCCCGCGGTGGCGGCTCGAGCTGAACCAGCAGAGGAAAGATCGTTGTCGTGGAGCTCGGGAAGGACTGCTCCAAGCCTGGAACCGACGTGAGGGTGTCGAAGAGGGCTTGGCGCACCTGGTGCTGGTCTCAGATCGCCGGGAGGATCACTGGATCGACCGGGCGATGAGGAACCGAGAGTTCAACCGGGCGGCGAGGAGCTTCAGTTTTCTGGACGGGGACGCGTCGGGGCAGCGGTGAAAACTCCCTGCGACCGCTCGGGCGCGTAGATAAGGGCCCCGAGAGGCGGTTCATCGACCGAGGGCGGCAAGCAGCTGCTTTCCTCGCCGTTTCTTCGCCGTGGCGGCAGCTCGGTCGGGCGTGAGTAACCGGGTTGAGTCTTCAGTCGGTTGAATCCTCTCCAGTGGCTGACATGTGCGTCCCATTTTCCTTTTAACCTCTGAAATTAACTTTGCTCTACTGCTCTAAACAGTAGAGACCAAATTAACCTCAAGCGTTTGAATTGTCTGCCCTTGGGCCATTTGAATGGGGTAGAATTCAAATTGGTTTGGGTTTGACTAAATTTCAGCACACATGTAGTTTGAAATTGAAACAAGGTTTGAATTTGCTACACTTAGCTTATGTCAAGATCAACTCCAAATGGAGTGAAAATTGGTGTGTGATCTCACAAAAATGTGCTGAGTATGAATATGTTTCCCACTTTTGAATTCATGGGGTAAAAACAGTTTGAATTTGAATTTGAGTTCAAACCACCCTCTTTCTAGCTATACCCAAAACTACCTCAAAAAGGTTTTGAATTTGGGTGAAACTTGGCATGGACATCCCTAGCAAGGTGTAGGAGTTTTCATATGCCCAGCCCCTAAATGATGCATGTGGGAAATACCACTTTTGCATTTTGTGAGTTTATTCTCTAATGAGCATATTGATAATGGTTACTTGCTCTTCAAATGTGTTCATCAACTTTCTTCAAATGAGGTGTGTTGTGTGGTGATGAACACTTTAAACATGTGTCAACAACTGAGGCCTTTACATATGTCCTTAGCTTTCAAGTTTTAAACAACAGATCGTAGTTCATGAGACATAACTTTAGTTGTTATAATAACTATTTCATCCATGTTGAAGTACAAATTAATATGAACAAGAATACAAGAGCAGAACTCATTTAATTGGAGTTTTTACTACGTGCCGATGCAGCGCACAGGCGGGTACTCATATAACAGTGCGGGACGGTGATTCAAATCAAATACACAAACCGGAATACACGACACATACACCCGCCTCGAAAGACTATTACGGGAGCTCTTTCTTACATTGTATGCAGCCACCTTTCACACGACACCCCGATATAGAAACACGCTTCGTCCTGAGCAGGAAGGTCCTCTACGCGAACATGTTGGAGTTGCCCACTAAACGATTTACACCTCCCTCCTTCTCAACGCCATTCCTAGAAGAAGGATGAGTTTCCACACCATGGTCCACCAAGTCACATCAGTTTAATGGATCCCATATACCATTATGTATCTGGTACACATCCCAGTACTTGCTCGACAGGGCCAACTACGAGAACGACCTTTAACCGACATAGACGAGACGAATTTCTATCATTCCACATCGGCATAGCCCTGATGTGTTACGAGCGCTTTCATGTCCTATCATAAACTTATTTCCGCCAGCATCTCATTTAACATTATGCGATCTAATCGCACCACCGTGTTTCCCAAATGTTACTAACTCATGAGTAATTCCAACTACTCGACTTCTACCGTCTATATCACCTAAGCATAGCACCACTAATAACGGGAGGTTTCCTATTATACCCATGCCCTTTCTGGGATCTTTGGCCATGCAAGAGTGGTGTCATACAAATCCTCATAACTTAATGCACAATACATTAAGCCAATACAGTAGTTAGCATATGAGTAAAAGAAAAAATAGGATTATGCAAACTAAAGCGTGCCTTTCTCAGGGTGTAAGCAATGCTAGTGAAGTCCTAGATGAAGCTTCAGGAAGATTCTAAATGCTTGCTGCTTGAACTCGATCAGAGATGAACTCCAACAATCATCCAGGAGTCCTTCGCCTTGATTGACGTCACGTATTCTATCGTGATGCAATGCATGAGAATGTGATTTAGCATAATGTCATCCAGATTTTTATACCAGAGAGGAAACAAGGTTAATGTAATACGGCTTAAGAAGGTTCTGTTCTTGAGATATCAAGTTTGATTTGAATAACAGAAACATTTTGCTCATACAAGTTATGCCAATTCAAATGATGTTTCAAATGGGTTTTAATCATTTGAATAGATCCTAAAGTTACAGGACTCAAATTAAGATGAAAATTTACAGGTGTGTTTTAAATGATATAAAAGATATTTAGACCAAGATTCATAATTTTCCAATAAGTAGATTACTCATAATAATTATCAAAGTCATTTTATGTATAAGAATTAATTCTGATGACTAATTTATTTTTATGCCAAACCAATTGATCTACAGGTTAATGTCTCAGGGAAGCTGTGGGAATTTTCTTGGAATTTTTAGAGCCATGCCTTGAACAGAATTGAGTTATCAAGTTTCAGTAGTCTTTGGAATTGTAGCAAAATTGTTTCTGGACATTTTGGGCCCTCTGTGATGCACTCTCAAATTTTCTACCAAAATCAGATCCAACTGACCTGAAAGTTTGACAGGAGTTGAGGATTGATCAAAGGAAGGTTCTGTAAAACTTTGGGGATTTTTGGATGCACCAACTTTAAATAAAAATTCTTTTACAGAAAACCTTAACTGAATTATCCAGGAAATTCCATGGATTTTCATGCCAATCTAATTGGTTCACTGGATAGAGGACTTGAGATGAAACTAACCCAATTTGAATTACTAAATTTGAAGCTCCCTAGCAGAAGTTATGCATTTTTGAAGTTTGAACTGATATTTGATTTATTGTCTAACTGGAAATCTAACCCGGCTGATAGTGGGACCACGGGCCAACCCTTTTTAAACCCGAACCAATAGAAAGGAGGCCACAGTCTGGGTCACACACTTGGGCTGTGTAGCCGCAAATCATCCCAGTTCCACAAAGGATCCAACTTGCAGCGGATAGCTCACTGACAAGGGGGCCCCACCCGGTCATCTTCTTCCTCCAGCCAAGGGCGTGGGCTACAGGAGTTCTCGCTGGAGTTCTTGCTAGCAGCGCCACCAGAGCTCGGCTAAGGAAGGGAGAGACGCAAAAATGATCAGCCAGCTATGGGGAACTCAAAGAGGTGCCTGGCCCTTCATGGGGATGCCTGGAAATGGGGCAGCGGTGGCGACCTAGGGTTGCCGCACCTCCGGCAAAATTTCCCGGGCAAAATATGGCACGACTGTCGGTACCCTGCAGAATGGGTACCCCCATGTGGAAGGTTGAAGACAGCCCAGACCCCGCCTCCCTGCTGAGGCGGGCGCTGGCACGGCCACGTGTCCTTGGCCCCGGACTCGGCTTCTCTACAGAGGTCAGGCCCGACGTTGCCACGTGTGTCTAGGCTCTGGAGCCGCCACGTGCCCTTGGCCCCGGACAGAGCCTCCCCACTGAGGTGAGCTCCATAGCTGCCATGTATATCCGGGCTCTGAGTCTCCTCCCCACTGAGGAGGTTTTCGGAGCCGCCACGTGCCCTAGGCCCCGGACCAAGCCTCCCCGCTAAGGTGAGGTTCGGAGCTGCCACGTGTATCTGGGTCTGAGCCTCCTCCCCGCTGAGGAGGGCTCTGGAGCCGCCACATGCCCTTGGCCCCAGATCAAGCCTCCCCGCTGAGGTGAGGTCCGGAGCTGCCATGTGTATCCGTGCTCTGAGCCTCCTCCCCGCTGAGGTGGGCTCTGGAGCCACCACGTGCCCTTGGCCCCGGACCAAGCCTCCCCGCTGAGGTGAGGTCCGGAGCTGCCACGTGTATCCGGGCCCTGAGCCTCCTCCCCAATGAGGAGGGCTCCGGAGCCGTCCCGTGTCCCACAATCCGTCGTGGGCCATGGGTCTTAGAAGTCAAGAAGGAAGTGCGCTGTCAGACCGTGCATTCAAGGCTCACACCTTCCCTAGAAGATGGCGCACGGCACACGCCTCCGTCCTTCGCCCGTTCACCATTACGATGACAAGACAGACCGGCAAGGCGTGACAGCGGCACAGTGCCGCCCAATAGAGCGAGAGGACGCAGCGACAAGATGGTGTCTTCATCATCACCTGCAGCATGGCCAGAGGTGCTCAGCGCGCGAGGCGGCAGGACTTAACTCCTCCGCCAACCACTCTACTCATAGCTGTAAAAACCCTAGATTATTTATAGGGTTCAGACAGCCTCAGGGCCACCTGTCAGGCCCCAGGCCACATTGTAACCACCCCGGACTTGGACTATAAAAGGACCGGGGTGTCCAGCCGTCAAGGGGTTCTCAACTCAGCAACTCACACACACATACGCGCAAGCAATACAACAATCACCTGTGGCGGACCAAAATCCGTACGCCCAGGATCTCAGAGGGTGGTGCCGCACGATGCGACACCGGACAGCACACACCATAAGGAAAACATTGTTTTACATTGAAAACAAACTGAATATGTACACAAGTAGTACAAGCCTTCAGTTTACAACTAACTACAGAGTCTACAACAGTGGAAGCTAAATTTTTACAACTGACGCCACCTAACTAGCAAAAGTCAATTGTCAAGCCCTATGGACAACCCACACTAGCTCCACTCATCAGCTTAGCACGGCGTGTACGGCTCCCACTCAGCCGTGGTCCCCGACGGAGGGTAGCCCTCACCTGTAGACTCATACCCCGAGTGGGGGATAGTCCTCACCTGCAAATCACTCATAGCAGCAACCGTGAGCACGATGGCTCAGCAAGACTTAACCGACGCTCCTACACATGAAACTCTACATGCAGGACATAACCAACATAGGATTGTAAATTGCAGCAAAGGACACGCCTACAAGTGCCTCCTTAGTTCATCTTTTAGCCACAATTTAACAGTTCAGGAATCTGAAATTTAGTGAGCAATATTTGGTGGCACACATGTAGCAATACAAGTTATTCATAACAGCAATATTGAATCAAATCATTTCATATGTTAACTACGTCACGATGCAGTGAACAAGAGGTACTCATAACCGTGAGGGACGGTGAATTGACTCGATATACACCTGCAGGGATACCCAGATAGCACGTCACGTACGCCCACACGCGGAGCTGCACACAGCACGCTCACCCCGTGTCGTACGGGACAACCTTTCACCAAACAGCCCAAACGTCGAACCGGTCGCACCCAAACGGACAGGAGGTTCCCTACACGGAGCATATCTCTATGCCCGTTAGCAGATTTTCACCTTGCTGCCCTCAACCTACACCTACAAATTGGTGTGTTATGCCTCGACGCTCGGAGGTATAGGTTACATTGGTTTATCGGGGCTCATATATTCGATATGCCTTCGGTACGTTCAAAACTTGTTCAGCGGGGCCGCACACGGATCGGTCCTCAATCGACACGGACAAGGCTACGCACACACGACTTCCTCTTGCTGCGTCCTAGCCCCTGTCTAGTCTCATTTTTCTTACTAAAGTGATCTCACAACACTCGAACCAATCCCATGTGTCCTGAAGCCTATACTCGCGAGTAGATTCCAACTACTCGACTTGTACCGAAGTCTCTACACATTAAGCAGAGCATAAACTACTCGAGGACTTAGACACTACCCTCACTCTTGTTGGAATGATATGGTTATGAATTTGGGGTTTCATCCATCCTACATCTAATGCACATACATACTTCACACTACATGTGTATATAAAGCAAAACTTTATAAAACTTGTTAAATGCAAACCAGGGCTTGCCTTGTTGCTGCTGGTCAGTAGTATATAATTCAGTTAGAGTCTTATCTCCCTTGAGGCTTGATCAACTGATTTACTTCCATGAATTCACACCGTCGACTTCGTCGTTGACCGCCTTCGTTGTAAGCACTATCGACATGTATATGTATAGTTTGCATAATGCAAAATAGATAATTTGAAACTTAAACTTATTAAGAACAGAGGATGGTGTGGAAGTGATAAGAATGGATGTTTTGCCTCTGTTGTGCTGAGAAATTAAAGAGAACAACCCTTCTGCCTATAGGAACTCAAGTCCTAATGGTTTATGTTGCATAATAGATATATGAGTAGGCTGATAAACTTTGAATGAAACTGAAGATTAGAAACTCCACTGACTTCAAAACTTCTACAGCAAGTCTTACACTAATCAGTAACTTAGCTTGCAAAATTGCAGCTAAAGTGAATGGAAATTGTGCCCCTCATAATTCCCGCAAGATTTCCTATGTAATTCTCATATACATAAGAATGGAAAACCCATACAGGAAGTTCTACGGCTCAACATGAGCTGAAACTTTTCATGTGAGTTAATGGTCACATGAAAATACCTTGGTAAAAAATTCAGGACTTTCCATTGAGTAGTTCCTCCAAAATAATTCTATAAGAAGTTATGCTACAAGGAATTAATTCTGGAGTAATGTGCATTTTCATGCCCAATCAAACGAACTACCCTTTAAAGTATGGCTCATAGAGCATGTCTGAATTCTCCTATGATTTTTGGAGCTAAGGATTGTCCAGAACTGATTTTTCAAAGGAAGATCATTTTCTGAAAACGTTTCTGGACAATTTTTAGCACAGCAGATTGTACTCTGGAAATTCCTACCCAAATCAACTCCAAATGAGTTGAACCTTTGCTGAAAGTATAATAATATCCTAAATAATATTCTGGCAAAATTTGAGGATTTTTTGCTTACCCAAACTCCCTCCATAATTCTTTTACAGAAAATTTTAAAATAATTATACAGAATTTATTATTGACTTCCGTACAAATTGGGGTGCATATTTGGATATAGATTTGAAAAATGAATACAACCCAATTTGAATCATCCAATTTGGAGTTTCCTACACAAAGTTATGAATTTATGAAGTTGGAGCTAAAACTGGAATTGTTTCGCTATTGAAAATGGACTTGGGCCCATGTTTTAAAACCTCAGCCAATAACATTCGAGCCACACCGGGCTACGGGGTTACCACGCGCGCAGCCACAGATGATCACATGCCACAACCGATCCCGGGTTCGAAATTCACTCGCTGACAGGTGGGCCAGCCCTCAACTTTCTTCTTCCTCTCACTCTTTTCCCGTGCCCCCCTCGCCGGACTGAGGCAGCGCCTCGCCAGAGGGAGGTTCCCGGCCACCTCCAACCTACGGCTCGCCGCCTGTGGGTTTGCAGCTACTGAAAATCATTTTGTGGGGTTGGCGTGGGCGCTAGGGAACCGGAAATGTGCCGGCGACGTGCGCGGCCTCGGGAGAGGTTCGGTGCCGTTGGCCGGTGGTTCTAGCCTGCCAAACTCTCAGGTGATTGGCTCTAAAGCATCCTTGGAAGCTAGGGAAGCTCGGTGAAGACTCAACCAAGCACGGAAACGACGGCTACCCTGCTTTCACCGTGCGCCCGAATGATGGTGCCGGTTTTGCGCTCGGGAATCTTCAAATACGCCGCCTCTCGTCGGTTTCAAGCTATGTTTGAAAAGAGGAAATCACCGCCATATAGCCTAGCTCCTTCGTGCTTAATTTGGTGACCTATGAATAGATAACGAGGGAGAATTTCTTGGTTTCGTACCGGAAGGTCGAGTTGCGTCTCCCAATTGGCGCTCGGTGTCCATGGCTCGACTTGAGGGTTGGGGATGAGCAGCACGGATCCATGGGGCGTCCCTGGGTGTCTTTGGTCGAGCGTGAATCACTTCGTGTGGGGATGTCCATGGGAGCCCGATCGTGTTTAGTTCTCGGTTCACCGCAAACTAACGCCGTTCTCGCTCGGGGCAGCCGGAAATCTCACGGTTTAGTGCTGAGGAGGTAGAAGCGGACCACTCTGTGACATTTTTGCAGCTCGGGGAGCTCTGTGGGCCCGGGTTTGGTCGTATCCCGATGATCAACCAACAGGGCGGCCGTAAGTGGCTCTGTTCTGCTCTTGTGCGAGGGGGGGGGGGGGGCAGAGCCTCGGTACGGTTTGTGCACGAACAGAGCGCCACGCACGCTGATAAGGGAGCCAGCAGGTCTCCAGCGCGATGAAGCCGTGAGAGGTGGTGGCTCGGTTCAGAGGAGGTGGCGCTCGGATGAGCCTCGGCTGCTTCGAGTCTGAGCAGAGCGTGAAGACTTCGGGTGCAAGTCTTAGTTGCTCACTGACAGGTGGGGTCCACCCCTCTCATTTGATATTCCTCCACTGCACTTTGAGATTCCCACACAACCGTTATCCGAATTTGACCAAATTCGGAGGGTAGGTCAAACATGATGTGAGGAGTTTGAATATGAACTCAGGTTTAAAAATTGAGCACGTTTGGTTCAGTTTCCAAATTCCAATTTGAATTTGAATGCGCTCTTAATTATTCCTTCGAATAAATGGTAGATGAGCTCCAAAATTCTCCAAATGTGGAACTTGAACTCTTTAATACCTGAGGAATGCAGTGGTGATCTCACATATAGGCCTTTGGACAATCTGAACATGAATCCTTCTAAAGATTCAAAATCGAGTTTAAATTTCCCTCCTCTTCTACTCGTAAAGGCTGTGCACCTGAGTGAGATTTGTGGAGTGAAATTCTTTCCTCATGTTAACATGTGTTAAGCATGGGCTAAAGAAAACTTTTGACACCCTCACCTGATCATTTTTGGGTTCATTATTTCATGTGACACAAAATGCCCTTTTCTTCTCTTCATAAGTTGAAACCAACTTTACAAAAGTCAGGGCTGTTACATCACCCCCGTGGACGTAGGGTTTTACGCTCCAGCGGCCCGAACCACGTAAATCCTCGTGTTCTCCGTCTTGCTCAAGCTTGATATTTCTAGGGATGTTATCCCCTCCAATCAAAGAACCTCCACGGGCTACTTCAGTAGCGGTACTGGGGAAGTGTCATTACTACACTTCAACATTTGGCGCGCTAGGAAGGGGAGCTTTTCACGCTCTCTAGGCGACCGAGCATCACCACCATGGTGAACATCCACTCTCTCTGCAGCTCATCTCGCCCCACTCGCCATCGTCTCCAAGCAGGATACGAGGAGGCCACTTCCCACGCCAGGGCGGGTAGATCTGGCCGGGCAGGCGACCAGACGGTCGGCGTGCCTACGGCACCCACGGCGCCGCGGCTGCTACCTCACGACGGCCTTCTACCCCGACGGTGGCGACGGTGCTGCCACTACCGAGCCCGGAGAGCGTGCTGGCTGCAGCACATGCTCTTATCCACAACCCTCCGGGCGAGGCCACTACCCCAGGGGCGGCAGAGCAGTGGCGCAACGACGTTGCCAACCTCGTCGCCGCTTCCATGAACATGCCCAGCTACAGAAGGCAGCGGGCCGAGCCCTCACAGGCCCAGTCCCATACTCTGACGGTGGCCCGCGAGACGGCTGCCACGCACGTGACGACCAGGGCAAGGCAGGCCACAGCCGACCTCAGGGTCGAGCTAGACTGCTGCCGCATAAGCGAAGATGCTCGCGTTACCATCGAGCGACGCTCCAAGAGGCGTCGCAACCTAGAAAGACAGTACGGCTCCCCGAGCGCCGTACCAGCAGGACGCTCCCTGCAGACACCTGCCTCTCCAATAGCAGGCGGGGGCTGCATGGCGCTCATCCCACACCTTCGCATGGTGGCCTGCCCACCCAAGTTTCGGCCCCACATGCCAAAAAAGTACGACGGGACCATCAACCCCGCCGAGTTCCTGCAGATCTACTCCACCTCCATCCTAGCTGCGGGAGGGAATGAGGCCGTCATGGCCAACTACTTCCCGGTGGCCCATACCAGCACTGCCCGGTCATGGCTCATGAACCTTCCCCCAGGCTCCATCTCGTCCTGGGAAGAGTTGTGCTGGAGGTTCACAGCCAACTTTGGGAGTTCCTACACATGCCCCGGCAGCGAGCTCGACCTCCATGCTGTGCGTTAGCGCGAGGGTGAATCGCTACATCCTTCATCTAGCGGTTCTCCCAGGTCAGGAACACCATATACCGCATCTCCAACGCTTCCGTCATCGTCGCCTTCCGGCAGGGCGTCAAAGAGAAGATGCTCGAGAAGTTAGCCACGCACGACGTGCAAGACGTCTCAGAGCTCTTCAGCCTGGCGGACAAGTGCGCCAGTGTGGCGGAGGGCCAAGATTGGCACTCTCGAACTGCCTCCGCAGCGGGGAGTGCAGGTGAAACTGCTGCTCAGGGTAGCGGCAAGATCCTTCGCCAAGCAGTGGCATCAGCTGCACCAACCCCCAGGCCGACGCCACACCACAAGTGGATGGAGACACCAATCAGCTTCGACGCCTCTGATTGCCCCAAGAACATGGCAGGCGCTAGGCAGCTGCCGCTCCTCATCACCCCGACCATCGCTGTCGAAGTGTTTGCGGTCGACACTTCCCCCGGGCCTGCTTCGGAGCAGCCCGCGGAGGTTCTTTTACGGAGGGGCTAGTCCTCCCGAGAGGGTCGCGTGTTGGATGAAGGAGGACTGACACGAGGATTTTTACGTGGTTCGGGCCGCTGGAGCGTAAAACCCTACGTCCACAGGAGTGCTTGGAGCACTGCTTCTTTGCGTATGAGGATGAGTTGGCTGGGTGGCGAACTGCCGAACCATTTGTAACGTTGCCTACCCGAGCCTTTTATACCCCAAGGCTCGGGTGGCTTACAAGGTGGGTCCCGGGGCCCGACAGGTGGCCCCGGGGTGATTTCTTGCCATCTACCATGTCCTCGCAGTGAATGCTGATAGCTTTCTTCTGGCGGTGGCTTCCTTGGTCGTCGTCCTTCCGTCCTGCCCATGCCGCAAGCTAGGCGTAGTGGTTGATGATGGCAGGGATGGCAGGACATGTCTTGTCGCTGTATTTATTGGTCTACTGCTCCTGACATGGTGCACATGCGTTGACTGTGACTGGTCACAGTGCCTCCTGACAGGCGTGCGCCGCGTCTCCGCGTCTTGGGAAGGCACGGGTCTTGAATGTCTTGCACGGAAAAGGCATGTCGTGTCTTTACTCCTGCTGCCTACCGCGCGGGGGTGGGCAGCGCAGCACTTGTGGCCATATGGCAGGCCCGGAGCTCTCCTCTGAGGTGAGGGGAGCCCTGGCCCTACTGGACACGTGGCGCCTTCGGAGCTCGCCCCTGCGGAGGGGGCGAGGTCCGGCTCTTCAGGCCACGTGGCAGGCCCGGAGCTCTCCTCTGAGGAGAGGGGAGCCCCGGTCCTACTGGACACGTGGCGCCTTCGGAGCTCGCCCCTGCGGAGGGGGCGAGGTCCGGCTCTTATAGCCACGTGGCAGGCCCGGAGCTCTCCTCTGAGGAGAAGGGAGCTCCGGCCTACTGGACACGTGGCACCTTCGGAGCTCGCCCTGCGGAGGGGGCGAGGTCCGGCTCTTCTGGCCACGTGGCAGGCCCGGAGCTCTCCTCTGAGGAGAGGAGAAGCCCCGGCCCTACTAGACACGTGGCGCCTTCGGAGCTCACCCCTGCGGAGGGGGTGAGGTCCGGCTCTTCTGGCCACGTGGCAGGCCCAGAGCTCTCCTCTGAGGAGAGGGGAGCCCCGGCCCTGCTGGACACGTGGTGCCTTCGGACCTCACCTCTGCGGAGGGGGCGAGGTCCTTAGGCAGTTTTCTCCTATGCGCGGGGGTACCCAGTATCGAGGGTACCGACAATCGCCAACATGAAGTTCTACCACGTGTTGATCGATGGCAGGGCGTCCCTTAGTGTCATCAACCTTACAGCTTTCAAGAAGCTGCAAATCCCTATGTCCCAGCTCACCCCCTCACGTCCATTCTCACGGGTGGGTCGGGACCCAATCTTCCCGTGCGGTAGCATCTCCCTCCCGGTGACGTTCGGGATGCCTGAGAACTACCGCACAGAGAGCGTCGTCTTTGACGTTGCGGAGGTCAGCCTCCCTTTCGACACTATCATCGGCAGGCTTGCCCTATACCAATTCACGGCAGTAGCCCACTACGGCTACTTGGTCTTGAATATGCTAACTCTGGGAGGTGTCATCAACATCCACGGAGACCGCACTGCAGCCGTCTCAGCACTTGAGAAGCTCTAAGTGTTGGCAGCGGTGTAGAAGGCTGCTTCTGGCCACGCAGAAGCTAGTCGGCCGCCTCCAAGCACGCGCCAGCGAGTTTGACATCCGCACCCCGCGTGCAGCTCTCAGACAATGATGACGTCCCTGTCAAGGTCGTCCAAGTCGGCTCCAACATCACCCATAACACCCGCATCGCTGGGGGCCTGGGTGACAAATAGGAAGGTGCGCTAATCACCTTCCTCCGGGCTAACGTCGACATGTTTGCATGGCAACCATCGGAGATACCCGGGATCCCCAGGGAGGTGATTGAGCACCATCTAAAGATCTACCCTGACGCCAAGCCGGTCCAACAAAAGCCTCGAAAGCAATCCATCGAGCGGCAAGACTTCATCCGCGAAGAAATCAAGAAGTTGCTCGATGTTGGCTTCATCCGAGAGGTCCATCATCCATGATGGTTGGCCAACCCTGTTGTCATCCCCAAGGCTGGCGGGAAGCTTCAGATGTGCATCGACTACACTACCCTCAATAAGGCATGTCGAAAGGATCCGTTTCCTCTCCCTCGTATAGACCAAATATTGGATTCTACATCCGGCTGTGATCTACTGTGTTTCCTAGATGCTTATTTAGGTTTTCACCAAATACCTATGTCTAGGGAAAATGAAGAGCATACTGCCTTCATCACACTAGATGGTCTATACTACTACGTATTCATGCCTTATGGTCTTAAGAATGCCCTTCCCACTTTCATGCACGCAATGCATAAAACATTTGGGAATCTCATTTGTGACCTTGTAGAGGTGTATGTCGATGATATCGTAGTAAAGGTTAAGTCACAAGCATCTTTGCTTGACGACCTAGCCCTAGTCTTCAATAGGCTGAATTCGACATGCACGAAGTTGAACCCATACAAATGTGTCTTCGGGGTGTCTGTCGGGAAGCTACTCGGTTTCTTGGTCTCACACCGAGGGGTCGAAGCTAACCCAGAGAAGATCAAGGCAATAGAATTGATGCGGCCACCTGCCCACATCAAGGACGTGCAGAAGCTTACCGGATGATTGGCTGCGCTGAGTCGGTTTATCTCTAGACTGGTTGAGCGGGCTCTTTCGTTCTTCAAGCTTGTGTGCAAATCTGGTCCATTCGTATGGACCGAGGAGGCAGATGAGGCGTTCTAGGAGCTGAAGAAGTTCCTCACGACACTGCAGATCATGGTGGCCCCGAAACAAGGCGAGCCTCTTCTCCTCTACATCGCTGCAACAACGAAGGTCGTGAGCATGGTCCTACTTGCGGAGCGGCCAGAACTCCATCGACCTCAAGTCCCATACGAGGCTCCTACTTCCGTTGTCCAGAGTCCTAGGACTCGGACTCCGCAGGAGACCCAAGGGACGGGGAGTTAGTCAAGTCCCGGCCATCCGGACCTGATGATCAATGCTTATCCAGGTCCGAGCTCCTGGAATGCAGTCCCGGACCCGGGGGCCAGTGTTCCTCAAGTTCCGGACCTCCCCAAGAAGAGATAGTCAGGTCTCGGCCAACTAGACTTGACGACCAATGCACGTCTAGGTCCCAACTCCCAGAGTGTAGTCCTGGACCCGAGGGCCGGAGGCCCCCGAGTCCCAGACCTCTCCAAGAGGATGCAACGGAACCCTCTGGGAGGGTATGGACCATTCAGCACCCGGTCTACTTCATCAGCGAGGTCCTCCATGGTGCCAAGACAAGATATCTGGAGGTGCACAAGATGCTCTACGCAGTCCTCGTTGCATCAAGGAAGCTGTGCCACTACTTCGAAGCTCACAAGATCTCAGTGGTCACCTCATACCTGCTGAAAATCGTCCTCCACAGCCCCAATGCAACTGGGAACATATCTAAATGGGCTGCGGAGCTTGCGGAGTTCGAGCTGGACTTCATACCTCGCCACGCGGTGATGAGTCAAGCGCTAGATGACTTCAAGGAAGAGTGGACACCACCACCGTGCCACCCAGGGGGCAAGACATTGGTGAACCTGAGCCTAGAGTTTCGTTCTAAATTGGGCCTCACTAAACTCTCTTCTTCAACGGCTCCTCGCGCAAGCAAGGTGCCGAAGCGAGGGTACTGCTCCTCACGCCGACTGGGGAGCAGTTCAAGTACATGGTGCGACTTGACTTCAAGGCAACCAACAACATGGCGGAGTATGAGACTCTCATCTTCAGGTTAAAAACCACGCCGTCCCTCAGCATCCAGCAGTTGTTGGTAAGAGGTGATTCCCAGCTGATCATCAAGCAAGTCAAGGGAGAGTGCTTCTCCAACGTCCCTCAACTTGCAGCCTATCTCCTCCAAGTACAGAAGTTGGAGAAGGACTTCTTATCGTTGGACTTGTGCCATGTTCCCCACACCAACAACACAATAGCCGATGACCTATCAACGAAGGCTTCCACTTGGGCTCAAGTGTCTGAGGGAGTCTTCGAAATGAAGTTGCTGCAACCTACCGTATGGCCGGCCGAACCAGGCGAAGGGGGCGAGATCAACACCTCGAAGCTGGCGATCCCGACAGCCCTGCTACCATGGTGCCTGCTAAGGATCATAAGCGTCACCGGGGACTCTGTGCAACTCGATGCTCAAGATCCAAATGCTCAAGTAGGTCCCAACGCATGGATCACGGAGATCCGGGACTACTTGAAAGACAATATCCTTCCTGATGAACGTGTATCGGCTGAACGGATCGCTCGGTTGGCAAAGAGCTACACGCTGGTAGAAGAGGATCTCTACCGGCGTGGCATCAATGGTGTCCTATTGCGGTGCATAACCCAGGAGGAGGGCTGCTACTTGCTCGTAGAGATCCATGGAGGCGAGTGTGGGAACCATGCATCTTCCCACACGCTGGTCGGTAAGGCCTTCCAACATGGCTTCTACTGGCCGACTGCTCTCCAGGATGCCATCGAGCTGGTCAAGAGATGCAAGGTGTGCCAGTTCCACGCCAAGCAGATCCACACATGGGCGCAGATGCTGCAGATAATCCCGCCCTCATGGCCCTTCGCTGTGTGGGGGCTGGACATCCTGGGGCCATTCTCCAGATCCATCGGAGGATATTGGTACCTCTACATCGTCATAGACAAGTTCACCAAGTGGCCGGAAGCTGCCCCTGTAGCAACAATAAACAAGCAGTCAGCGGTCAAGTTCATCAAGTCAATCATCTGCCGGTTCGGGGTTCTGAACAGAATCATCAACAACAACGGGACCAAGTTCACCAGTGCAGTGTTCCAGGACTACTGCGAAGACCTCGGCATCCAAGTTTGCTACACTTCTGTTGCTCACCCAGAGAGCAACAGTCAAGTTGAAAGAGCAAACACAGAGACACTCAGGGGACTCAAGATGCGCACCAACGATTGCTTGAAAAAGCATGGTGCCAATTGGGTAGAAGATCTTTCGTATGCACTGTGGGCTAGCCGGACGTCCCTCAGTTGCACGACAGGGGAAACACCCTTCTTCCTGGTGTATGGGGCTGAGGCCGTCCTCACCCCGTAGATCACCATGGGCTCATCCCATGTCTAAGCGTACAACGAAGCCGCACAGGACCAGCTCCAGCATGAAGATATCAACCTTATCGATGAGCGAAGGTGGCAAGCAGCTATTCGAAACGCACGGTACCGCCAGGCGCTCCAGCGTTATCAGCAGCGGTTCGTGCGGAGTAGACAGCTCGAGGTGGGCGACCTGGTGCTTCAGCGAATACTTTCTCATGAAGGGGTGCACAAGCTCTCCCACAGCTGGGAGGGCCTCTTTCAAGTGACACAAGTATGCCGCTCCGGGTGTGTCCGCTTGGCCATAGAGGATGGGGTACCTCTACCCAATCCATGGAACATAGAGCACCTCCGTAAGTTCTATCCTTAGCGCAGTGGTAGAGCTCTTTTTTCTCTGTAAGGGTGTCATAGAGTCTACAAGCAACGCTTAGAAAAGCTAAACTCCGAAGGAGACCTGCTACTCTTGTCATCCGGAGCGGGTCGCTGTCTTCTTGTACGGCCTGTCTCCTCCTTTGAATAATTCTGGCGATGAACAAGACTTTGAAGGTCAAGTAAAATATTCGAAGGATCGCCGATTCTGTCAATTTTGAATAACAAAAGTATCAACCGCTTGCTGGCATGCCAAAACACTAGCCCGTCGCGCGGGCCTCCCTTTGGGAGGTCTGCTATGCCAAAAGCGACCACGGAAATCAATGAAAGCTGATAAGTATAAGTGAGACCCTGCATAGGGATTAGCCAACTGAACTCCAAATTGTTCATACCTAACTTGTTGTATTCGACTCCCCTCCCTCAAAGAAGGACCTTTTGCCTAAGCTTGACTTTCCAGGACAACACGCAGAGGTCTTTTGGCGAACTGGGGGCTCTTTGTCTAAAGGAAGGGCAAAGTCAACAGGCCAATCCCAGTTTCAGAATCCTTTTCTTTTGGAGGGGGTTCATGGGAACCTTTTCTTTTACTGAGTCAAGTTCTTGCTAAAACCCGATATGAGAAAAAAATTGTCTTACCCTGTGTCTCCCTCCCTCCCTCTCTTTACAGTTTGTGCTCAATCATGCATATCAACTGTAAATGCCATCTCCGGAGCCCGTCCTACATAATTATCCCAGGTCCCGCGGAGCTTCTTGCACGGAGGGCTGGAGTGACTCGCCCCCGCCGGCCTCTGGGCTGAAGGCGTGTTAGTCGTTGGGGCCGCCCCTGTCAACTTCAGAAACGGCGGCACCTCAGGAGCCTTCACTGCTGCAGGTGGCGCAACGGGGGTCTTCCCTGCTGCTAGCCTCGACGCAGAAGGCGTGCCCAGTGTTGGGGCTGCCCTCAATGGCTGTGGGTCTAACGGCGCTGCAGGAGCCTTCGTCGTCAGCGACGTGCTTCAGGAGTCTTCCCCGCCGATGGCTTCTGAGCCGGTGACACGCTGAAGGACTTCTTCTACACTGTAGGCGCGTCAGGGGCCTTCCTTGAAGCTGCAGTAGCACCAGGCATCCTCCCCGCGCCCGCCGGGGCTGCCCCGGCAACAGCAGATCCAGAACTGCAACCGGCGCCGGTCGCCAAGCCCGGCGCAGGGCCACGGGAAGCCTGAGGACCCCCCCCCACCCCCGCTGCCTAGGGGCCTATGACGGAGCTCTCATCGGAGCGGACCAGCCTAGTCTTTAGCACATTGCTCGACTCCGCGACATCCTTGGGCGGCAAGCGAGGGCACGGCACGAACACGGGACCACCTCCTGACACCTTCTCCTTCCCCTCGTTACGGGGAGGGACTGGCGCAAGTGTTGGCTGGTCACTGGCACCGCTTCCTCCGCCGATCTCCACGCCCCACGAGGCTTCGCCGTCCTGCCGCACTGCGACATCGATGTCATCCTGTCTCGTCAGTTCCTTCAAAAGCCTCATCCGCGCCTGCTGGTTGAGGCAGACGGGCTGACAGCTCGCCGGCAGGTTGATGGAGTCATCGGAGATCGGGTCGCAGGAGAGCTTATGCAGCATCATGCCGAGCATCGCCCGATCTGGCAACAACCCAGCTCCGAGCGCCAACCGGGTCATGTCGCCCTCCCCAGTGTACAACCAGGCGGGCCGGATGAGCTGCTGTCACACCCGGTTTCTCTGAAGAACAACCGAGTGAATATCACATGTATGCTAGGATCATTCTCTCATACATGTAATGACAAATAGTGAAGCATCATTTATTACAAGCCAGGTGTTGAATATAAATATAGCATACGTCTCGATGGACGATAATAAGTTCATGACATGTAAATAAAACAGCAGCGGAATATAAATCTTGTGGGTTCCGTCACAGGCGTTGCCCGGGGGACTTCATGAACCTAGAATCCTTCTTCGGGTCCGAAGTCTTGATCATTGAACACCATATCATCCCCTTGACCTGAGCAGCAATTTAAACCAACAAGTATGCAAGTTTGAGTACCATTGGTACTCAGCAAGTGTGGGAAAGTTATGCCATGCATGGCTAGAGCAAGGAAAGGTTGAACTCATGGTTAAAGCACTACGTAATTAATACCTATCACCTTAGCTTATTAAGCACCTACATTACTACACAGGTGAAATAGTCCCAATCCCCTCAACCCATCATCAATATCAAGTAACCATAACATCATATCAAATGTCAAGCTCCCCGCTTAACATCCTCAACTTCCAAATTCATCATCCTCTAATCATGAATAAGTCCAAGCCGCTCTTGACCGTGAGCACCGCTGTCATGACAGCTTTGACTCTGCAGAGTTTGCACCACTGTACCCACATGTAGTGATTTCATCTCCCGTTGCCGGGTGGACTAAAAGAACCTCCATTATGCCAGTGGCCGCGAACCACATTCACACTTCCCAGGTGTGTAGCCAGGAGATCACTACGAAGCCTTTACAAAGGGATTCCCGACGAGCATGGGCCCACTGAGGTTTCACCCCTAACAGCATACAAGAGGCTCCAACCCCGCTTCAGTGGCCCCCTCTTGAGCCTTGCGGTTCATATGGTAGTCCAGCTGACACCTATTTCCTGCACCATCCAACACACCCATACTACACCGGGGATACATCTAATTAATTGGCCAAGCTGCCCCATCTCAGCATGTGGTTGGCATGGTAAAGCCAGGTTACATGCTCCATGAACCGGTCCTTAGCATCCAGGCAAGTACTAAACACAAACCCGAGTCTCGTGCACCCAGCACCAACCAAATCATCCAACTTGCCTCGATCCCTACCTCTACATAACTCATAATATCTCATTCAAGAGTAAGGTAAATAAATTGATGATCTCATATCCCAATTATCCCATTCTAAGCATGGCTAAGCATGAGTAATATGAATGAATGACATAATAAAACAAATCCCAACCCAAGCTACAAGGAAACAAGATAATGCAATTCTAGGGAAACTTCCTAGCATGGGTTTCATATTTCAATTGACAATGCAAATAATTCTATCTACACATCCTAGCATAGGATCAAAGTGGTCAAGGACACTTGCCTTCTTCCTGCTGCTCTGGGAATGGAATGTCTTGGTCTTCGAAGGGGAGAACTTGCTCTGGGGCAGGTTCTACTCATGTCAGTACACATAGCAAAAGAAAACAACAATCCATAAGACATAGTTCACACTTTCACTTCATACAAACCACACATTCACACCAATGAAAGGCATTCACATTTCTAAGTGTTGTGGTTACTCTATATGTGTTGATTTTTAGCCTACATGCACTTTTAAACATGTGTATATCATTTCTAACTTTTGTATTCAGATTTCTGTTTGCACACTATATATGGAGTTCCAATTTGAACAAATTCTTTATATTTAATTATTACACTTCTTAACCACAAAGTTTGTATAAAAGGTATTTTCCTACTCCAATTAGGTTTTCAGATCTTCTACCAAATCCTAAATTGAAGCTTTTGGATTTGGAGAACTTCATTTATCATTTTCTAATTATGCATACCTATTTTCCTATATTTTTCAGATTTATTTTCTATGCCTAAAAGTGAATTTTAATATTAAATAGTAGGGCATATCATCTTAACAGAATAGGTTCTGATCTAAAATATTAAATAATATATTTTTGAACTTCTCCTCTGATGTGAACTAATTTAAATTTATTTTACCAATTTTCAGAATTATTTCCTAACCTAAGAATGTGTCCCTATAACTAATAAATGTGAACAATCAATTAGACAGATTCATTTCAGCCTAAAAATCTATTTTTAACTCATTCTAAAGTTTTCCAAGTGCTAGGAGAGTTTAAATTTTGAATTTGTACATCTGTTTGCCTTACCTTTTAAATTTAAATCCTAGTCACATATTCAAATTTCTGAATTTAATATCATATAGGGTCAACAAGGTAAATCCACACTACTGAAGGGTCTAATTTATTATTTCATAAATTTCCAGGGGTCTAACTACACATAACAGAGGGATTTTCCTAATTTTTATTAAGTCCAGGGGCTAAAACTGATTTTTAAATGAATTTACACGAATTTCTGAAGTTCCAGGGGCTAGATCAGAAGTTTCTGGGGCTAGCTCGTGTTTTCCGAGATCCCCAGGGGGTAGCGCGTAAGAATCCCGGCCTTTGTAACGCGGGGCTGATGTGGACCGTCCGATTTAAAATAGACGGCTCAGATTAGATCGCCAAACCGGTACGCGCGGGTTTTAATTCTACCGTGCGATTTAAAATAGACGGCCCTCAAGGGGCCACGTCGCCCTAGCCGGAGCCAGCCCGCGCGCGCGGCGGCGGGGGGTGGCGATCTCGCCGGCGCAGCCTCGGCTTTTGCCGCTACACGTTAGAACTCGCATCTTTTTGCATGGATCGGCTGCGGAGGGGTAGGGGACGCTCACCGAGGGGTTTTCCAACACTCGGAGGTCCTGGAAGTCGGTCGGCGACGAGCTTCAACGGCGACGATCTTCGGTGCACGTCGGAACAGATGCTAGGGCGCGAAACTTGTCGCTTCCTTCACGTGCAGGGCTACCTGGGGGCGGTGGAGCACGATCAGCATGTTAGATCAGATAATCCGAGCAATGATCGAAAGAAAACGGGGATCGAATCTTCGGTTCTCACCGGAGAGAAGAACGGCCGATCGGGGGGGGGGGGGGGGGGGAACAGGGCGATTGTCGGCGTTTATATAGGCGAGGGAGGGCGGCGGTCTGTTGGGATCGAGTTGGAGACGTCCGGGACCAGAATTCGGGCTGGGGGCACGGGTTTCCGGAGTTCGTTGCGATCGGGCGCGGGGAGAAAAAGCCTGGGTCGGTTAGGGCACGGGAGGTAGGAGGTGACACGCGGGCCCCGCGTGTCAGTGAGGGGAAGAGAGGGTGCGCGGTCGTGGGCTGGCGCGGGGGGGGGGGGGGAATAGTGGGCCGGCTGGCGGGTTTCGGCCCACTAGCCGGTTGGGGTTTTTTTCTTTTTCCTTTTCTTTTCTGTTCTGATTTGAATTTGAATTCCAGTTTGAATTTGAATTTCTGCACCACATGCAATATGTCCAAAAAATTTTAAATTCCCTCCTTTTGCAGATTTTGGGGTGTTACAGCTCTACCCCCCTTAAAAGAAATCTCGTCCTCGAGATTGGTGGTTCTAGGAAAACAATTCCGGAAACTGTGCCTTAAGCTCGTCTTCTCGCTCCCCTGTGGCTTCCTCTTCCGAGTGATGCTTCCACTGCACCTTGCACATCCGAATTCTTTTATTTCTTGTGAGGTGTTCCATTGTATCCAAAACCTTGACCGGTTGCTCGGCATAAGACAGATCCTCTCCTACGTCAACCTCATTCATGGGTAACATCTCTTCAGGCGTCCTTAGACATTTCTTGAGCTGTGACACATGGAATACATCGTGCACATCCAATAGGCGAGCCGGTAATTCAAGTTGATATGCCACTTCGCCTTTCCTCTCCAGGATCTGAAAGGGTTCGATGTATCGGGGTGATAACTTCCCTTTCACCTTGAACCGACGAAGTCCTCGGGTAGGGGACACCTTGAGATAGACATAGTCCCCCACGTTGAAAATAAGCTCTCTTCTCCATACATCAGCATAACTCTTTTGTCGGGTCTGTGCTATCCTCAAGTTGTTGCAAATTTCCCTCACTTTTGCCTCGGCTTCTTGTAGTACCTCGGGCCCAAACACATTACTTTCCCCTGTTTGGTTCCAAAATAGTGGAGTTCTGCACTTCCTCCCATACAAAGCCTCAAATGGTGACATCTTCATACTAGCTTGATAGTTGTTGTTATAGGAGAACTCCGCATACGTAAGTTCTTATCCCAACTCCTATTGTTCTTGAGCGCACACGCTCTCAACATATCCTCAAGGATCTGATTGGTTCTTTCTGTCTGTCTGTCAGTCTGGGGATGATAGGCAGAACTAAAATTCAGATGAGTTCCCATGGTTTCATGTAACTTCTGCCAGAACCTTGAGGTGAACTGTGTCCCTCGATCTGAAACTATCTTCTTTGGCACTCCATGGAAACACACGATCCTTGACATGTACAATTCTGCCAATTTGGATCCGCTGTAGCTTTCTTTCACGGGGATGAAATGAGCTACCTTAGTTAGCCCGTCGATGATGACCCATATCGAATCATATCCCGATTGGGTCCTGGGTAGTCCCACTACGAAGTCCATACCTGTTTCTTCCCATTTCCATTCAGGCACTTTGAGTGGTTGCAATAGTCCCGCGGGTCGTTGATGTTCTGCTTTCACCAACTGACATGTGTCACATAGGGCAACATGTTCCGCGACATCTCGCTTCATGCCATACCATCAATACCTGCTCTTGAGGTCATGATACATTTTCGTACTCCCAGGATGAATGGAATAGTCGGAATCATGAGCCTCCTTCAAAATCAATTCACGGATCTCCTTCACCTCAGACACACAGATTCTTTTCCCGTGCCACACCGTACCTTGTTCATCCTCTCTGAAACCAGGGGCTCTATTACCCTTGATGAGTTGTCGGATTTCTTGTATCTTCTCATCATTCTTTTGACCATCTCGTATGTCTTGCTCTAATGTGGAGTCCACTTCCATGGCGATGGCTTCACCACTATTCACCAGACATAGATTGAGTTTTATAACCTCTTCCTTCAATTCTATAGGCATGTCCTTTAAGCTCAACCTATTGACCAAGCACCTTACGGCTTAAAGCATCTGCTACGACGTTCGCTTTCCCAGGATGATAGTTGATGCCCACATCAAAGTCGTTGATTAGCTCTAACCATCTCCTTTGTCTGAGGTTGAGGTCTGGCTGTGTGAAAATATACTTTAAGCTCTTATGATCCGTTTATATCCCTGTCCTCTTCCCCATCAAGTAATGCCGCCAAATCTTCAATGCGTGTACCACTGCAGCTAGCTCTAGGTCATGCGTAGGATAGTTCTTCTCGTGTTTCCAGAGCTGCCAGGACGCATAAGCCACGACATGCCCCTCTTGCATGAGAACACATCCCAACCCGTTTCCAGAGGCATCATAGTACACCGAAAAGTTCTTCTACATATCTGGCATAACTAGCACTAGGGCTGTTGTCAATCTTTTCTTTAGTTCTTGAAAACTCGTCTCGCACTGCGGTGTCCATGTGAATGTGATTCCCTTCTCTAACAATTTGTGAGGGGTCTCGAGATCTTGGAGAAACCCTCGATAATACCGTCGATAATACCCATCCAATCCTAAGAAGCTTCGAACTTCCCCGACATTTTCAGGGGTCTTCCACTTCTGTACATCCTCGATCTTGGCGGGATCTGCGGAGATTCCTCCCTCCGAGAATATATGTCCTAAGAAGGGAACTCTCTTCAACCAAAATTCACACTTGCTCAGCTTGGCATATAGTTGGTGTTCTCTCAGCTTTTGCAGAACCAACCTTAAATGCCTCTCATGTTCTTCTTCATCTTTGGAAAAGACGAGAATGTCATCAATGAAAACCACCACAAATTTGTCCAGATATTCCATTAATACCTTGTTCATGAGATACATGAAGTATGCCGGGGCATTAGTTGGCCCGAAAGGCATGACGGTGTATTCATACTGTCCGTACCGAGATACGAAAACTGTCTTTGTAATATCAGTTTGCCTTATCTTAAGTAGGTGGTATCCCGACCTGAGATCAATTTTCGAGAACACACAAGCTCCCCTCAACTGATCAAACAAGTCTTCAATGCGGGGTAATGGGTACTTGTTCTTGATGGTTACTTCATTCAACGCACGGTAGTCTACGCATAACCTTTGGGTCCCGTCCTTCTTGGGCACAAATATCACTAGAGCTCCCCATGGTGAGGAACTTGGACGAATGTACCCCTTCTCTGTCAATTCTCTTAAATGTTCCTTGAGTTCTTCCAGCTGTTTGGAGTCCATCCGATAGGGTCTCTTGTATATTGGAGCTGTTCTAGGCACTAGCTCAATCGCGAATTCCACTTCACGATCGGGGGGCATACCTGGTAACTCCTCTGGAAAAACATCTGGATATTCCCTGATGATCCTGATCTCCTCCACTTCCACCTCAACGTGGTTGAGTTTAAGGTCCCTCCTAGGTATTTGTGCAGTTATGAACTTCACTCTTGTGCCACTAGGGTGAGTTAGTTCCACCGTTCTTGTCGAACAATGGATGATTCCCTTGTGTTTGGTCAACCAATCCATACCTAAAATAATATCTATCCCTTGTGAGTCTATCACTATGAGGTTTGCAGTAAATGCTACCCCATTAATGGCTAGATTCACCTTGGGACACACTTGTCTTGTCCTTATTTCTCCCCCTAGAGAGTTCACTGCTAGCATATGGTTCATTTGTGTTGTTGCTAGATCATGCTTCTTAACAAACCCTTGAGAAATGAACGAGTGGGTAGCACCAGAATCAAACAACAGGGTTGCAATGTGTAAATCGGAAGGAAACTTACCAATTACCACGTCAGGTGCCTCTTGCGCTTCCTCCATGGTCACATGGTTCATCCGTCCTCGCATCACATTCTGCTGTTGTGGCTGCATGGGCTTCTTCTTTGGGCACTTATGGGCGTAGTGCCCCACTTCACCACAGTTGAAGCATTGCACCCCAACCTTAGGTGCATGGCCTTTGTTGTCTTGGGGTTGGTTCGGTGGTCCTTGTACTGCTGGTCGAGGTTGATATGTGGGGCGAGGCTGTTGTACAAACTGACATTGTGGCTGTGCTGGTGCTGACGGAGGCCTGAAATTCGGGTTGTACCCTCTCGGTGCTAAGTAGGGTACCACAGCACGGCTCGTCTGCCCTGCGGGTTGCTGCATCAGACGTGGGCGTGTGTTGCTACCCGAGGCTTGGTGTGACCATCCCGCCTTCCTCTTGTTTTCATTTTCCAAGGCCTTCAGCTTCCTCTCACAACATATGCTCTGTCTACCATTATTTGGAAGCTTTCATACTCGTTGGAGGACATTGCACACTGCATTTCCGCAGTAAGTCCTTCCACAAAGCAGTCCTGTTTCTGCTCATCAGTTTCGATGTCCCGTGGTGCATAACGGGATAGTTGGGTGAACTTAGTGAGGTATTCCCTCACAGTCATGTTTCCTTGCTGCAGTCCCAAGAACTCCTTTCTCTTGTTTTTAAGTTCACCCCTTGGTATGTAATGGTTGCGGAAACTGCGCTTGAACTCTTCCCAAGTGATGTTCTCGGGGTCATGATGGGCTGCCACGTAAGCGGTCCACCAATCAGCAGCAGGTCCATGCAATTGGTGAGGGGCAAATAGCACCCTCTCATACCCTTGGCATTGTATGATCCTCATCTTGCTCTCAATGGTCTTTAGCCAGTCATCTACCACTAGAGGTTCAGCAGCACTTGCAAACTTTGGAGGTTGAGTCCACAAAAACTCACTCAACCTTGGTTGGCGTGGTGCAGCTTGTGGAGGTGGAGCTTGGTGCAAGTTCGCCACCACTTGAGTTAAACTCTAGATGAGCTGATTCTGATTTTCAAGCATTTGGTGGATGAGATCAGCTCCTTCACGGCGACCACCCCTGTCTTGTCCTCCAGAAAGATGAGGGTTCTCGGCCTCATCGTTGTTGTTGGCGGGGTTGGCACCATGACCCTTTCCTCTTCCGGCCATCTATCATGATCAACCAAATGTTAATTTAAAGCATTACATATTAACTTCCCAATTTGCTTGTTTAAACTTAAACTTTTGAGGCCTTATTATATTAACATTTTCTGAGGGTTACACGTCTAACGCAAAAATAAATGCACTCTTAATTCATAGGGGTTCACACATCAAAGAAAAGCATCCCAAAGACGAGGTTGTGGACAAATGCCCATGGCTTCCACAACTCACGTCACACACCAAACATTAACACACAATTAACTAAGGTATTGACTCGACTACTCGATAACTTGCTGAACTAAGGGAAAAGACTCTACATGACTCGTATCACTGAGCTGGCTCCTCGGCATCTTCCTCATTATTGCGGCTGCCCTCTGACTCCGCTTTGGGTGGGGAAGCTACTGGTGGAGAAGTGCGGCGACGCCTGCTCGCCCGGTGATCTGGGGAGTCAGGAGTCCATGTGTCATTCACGGTGACACACAGTTCATTCCCATCTCCTCTTTTTCTCACCCTCAAGCTGGCTCGGAGCAACGTCTCAGTCTCCTTCAGGGTGTCACGAACATCCTGAAGCTCCTGCTGACACTCCTGCAGTCGAGTGCTGAGCATAGCAGCATCCTCCAAGCACAGGTCCATGTGCTCATGGGAAGTCCCCTGCTGCACTGGCGGGTACTTGTACTCCGCTGTACCACTCTCACGCTGGAGGACATACATGTACTCCGTCCTGTCCAGGTGGCGACGGTTGATGTGACTCTGGCAGGTGATGGCCTCCCAGGTGACATCCTTCTCAGCATCGACCTGTGTCGCCCGACAAGCTGGAGAGCGGTGGATCTTGAGCAGCTGATTTTCATGGATAATCCTCATTTCCGAACTCCATTCTTCCCGCTTCTCACGGATGGTCCGGGTGGAGCTGTAGTGTATGATTAACTTGCCCGTATTGCTGGCAGCGTGGAGCATACGCCGAAGACGACGCAACAAGCCTCCTACTGCCAACCCGTAGGAGTGGTACGTCACCGGACGGTTCTCCTCTCTCAGGGCAAGGGAAACTACAGGAACTCTCCCTCCGGTGGACTTGCGAGCGGTGCGGATCATGCGAACCATCTAAAACCTAAAGCATTTAAAATTAAGTTAGATAAGAGTTAAACAAAAATTGTATTTTAAATAAAAGTTGGGACAAGGTGAATAAAGTGACCCCGTTAAATAACACTTTTAACTCACACCTTTGTAAAATAGTTTTTAAGAAAATAGGGACATTAAATACATCCTTTTCTACCTAGGTCCACGTTCCTACGGGCAGCCTTGGCTCTGATACCACTTTTGTCACACCCGGTTTCTCTGAAGAACAACCGAGTGAATATCACATGTATGCCAGGATCATTCTCTCATACATGTGATGACAAATAGTGAAGCATCATTTATTACAAGCCAGGTGTTGAATATAAATACAGCATACGTCTCGATGGACGATAATAAGTTCATGACATGTAAATAAAACAGCAGCGGAATATAAATCTTGTGGGCTCCATCACAGGCGTTTCCTAGGGGACTCCATGAACCTAGAATCCTTCTTCGGGTCCGAAGTCTTGGTCATTGAACACCATATCATCCCCTTGACCTGAGCAGCAATTTTAACCAACAAATATGCAAGTTTGAGTACCATTGGTACTCAGCAAGTGTGGGAAAGTTATGTCATGCATGACTAGAGCAAGGAAAGGTTGAACTCATGGTTAAAGCACTACGCAATCAATACCTATCACCTTAGCTTATTAAGCACCTACATTACTACACAGGTGAAATAGTCCCAATCCCCTCAACCCATCATCAATATCAAGTAACTATAACATCATATCCAATGTCAAGCTCCCCGCTTAACATCCTCAACTTCCAAATTCATCATCCTGTAATCATGAATAAGTCCAAGCCGCTCTTGACCGTGAGCACGGTTGTCATGACAGTTTTGACTCTGCAGAGTTTGCACCACTGTACCCATATGTAGAGATTTCATCCCCCGTTGCCGGGTGGACTAAAAGAACCTCCATTATGTCAGTGGCCGCAAACCACATTCACACTTCCTAGGTGTGTAGCCAGGAGATCACTACGAAGCCTTTACAAAGGGATTCCCGACGAGCGTGGGCCCACTGAGGTTTCACCCCTAACAGCATACAAGAGGCTCCAACCCCGCTGCAGTGGCCCCCTCTTGAGTCTTGCGGTTCATATGGTAGTCCAGCTGACACCTATTTCCTGCACCATCCAACACATCCATACTACGCCGGGGATACACCTAATTAATTGGCCAAGCTGCCCCATCTCAGCATGTGGTTGGCACGGTAAAGCCAGGTTACATGCTCCATGAACCGGTCCTTAGGATCCAGGCAAGTACTAAACACTAACCCGAGTCTCGTACACCCAGCACCAACCAAATCATCCAACTTGCCTCGATCCCTACCTCTACATAACTCATAATATCTCATTCAAGAGTAAGGTAAATAAATTGATGATCTCATATCCCAATTATCCCATTCTAAGCATGGCTAAGCATGAGTAATATGAATGAATGACATAATAAAACAAATCCCAACCCAAGCTACAAGGAAACAATATAATGCAATTCTAGGGAAACTTCCTAGCATGGGTTTCATATTTCAATTGACAATGCAAATAATTCTATCTACACATCCTAGCATAGGATCAAAGTGGTCAAGGACACTTGCCTTCTTCCTGCTGCTCTGGGAATGGAATGTCTTGGTCTTGGAAGGGGAGAACTTGCTCTGGGGCAGGTTCTACTCATGCCAGTACACATAGCAAAAGAAAACAACAATCCATAAGACATAGTTCACACTTTCACTTCATACAAACCACACATTCACACCTATGAAAGGCATTCACATTTCTAAATGTTGTGGTTACTCTATATGTGTTGATTTTTGGCCTACATGCACTTTTAAACATGTGTATATGATTTCTAACTTTTGTATTCAGATTTCTGTTCGCACACTATATATGGAGTTCCAATTTGAACAAATTCTTTATATTTAATTATTACACTTCTTAACCACAAAATTTGTATAAAAGGTATTTTCCTACTCCAATTAGGTTTTCAGATCTTCTACCAAATCCTAAATTGAAGCTTTTGGATTTGGAGAACTTCATTTATCAATTTCTAATTATGCATACCTATTTTTCTATATTTTTCAGATTTATTTTCTATGCCTAAAAGTGAATTTTAATATTAAATAGTAGGGCATATCATCTAAACAGAATAGGTTCTGATCTAAAATATTAAATAATATATTTTTGAACTTCTCCTCTGATGTGAACTAATTTAAATTTATTTTACCAATTTTCAGAATTATTTCCTAACCTAAGAATGTGTCCCTATAACTAATAAATGTGAACAATTAATTAGAAAGATTCATTTCAGCCTAAAAATCTATTTTTAACTCATTCTAAAGTTTTCCATGTGCTAGGAGAGTTTAAATTTTGAATTTGTACATGTGTTTGCCTTACCTTTTAAATTTAAATCCTAGTCACATATTCAAATTATATCATATAGGGTCAACAAGGTAAATCCACACTACTACAGGGTCTAATTTATTATTTCATAAATTTCCAGGGGTCTAACTACACATAACAGAGGGATTTTCCTAATTTTTATTAAGTCCAGAGGCTAAAACTGATTTTTAAATGAATTTACACGAATTTCTGAAGTTCCAGGGGCTAGATCAGAAGTTTCCAGGGCTAGCTCGTGTTTTCCGAGATCCCCAGGGGGTAGCGCGTAAGAATCCTGGCCTTTATAACGCGGGGCTGATGTGGACCGTGCGATTTAATATAAACGGCTCAGATTAGATCGCCGAACCGGTACGCGCGGGTTTTAATTCTACCGTGCGATTTAAAATAGACGGCCCTCAAGGGGCCACGTCGCCCTGGCCGGAGCCAGCCCGCGCGCGGCGGCAGGGGGTGGCGATCTCGCCGGCGCAGCCTCGGCTTTTGCCGCTACACGTTAGAACTCGCATCTTTTTGCATGGATCGGCTGCGGAGGGGTAGGGGACGCTCACCGAGGGGTTTTCCAACACTCGGAGGTCCTGGAAGTTGGTCGGCGGCGAGCTTAAACGGCGACAATCTTCGGTGCATGTCGGAACAGATGCTAGGGCGCGAAACTTGTCGCTTCCTTCACGTGCAGGGCTCCCTGGGGTGGTGGAGCACGATCAGCGCGTTAGATCAGATAATCCGAGCAATGATCGAAAGAAAACGGGGATCGAATCTTTGGTTCTCACCGGAGAGAAGAACGGCCGATCGGGGGGAAAACAGGGCGATTGTCGGCGTTTATATAGGCGAGGGAGGGTGGCGGTCTGTTGGGATCGAGTTGGAGACGTCCGGGACCAGAATTCAGGCTGGGGGCGCGGGTTTCCGGAGTTTGTTGCGATCGGGCGCGGGGAGGAAAAGTCCGGGTCGGTTAGGGCGCGGGAGGTAGGAGATGACACGCGGGCCCCGCATGTCAGTGAGGGGAAGAGAGGGCGCGTGGTCGTGGGCTGGCGCGGGGGGGGGGGGGAGGGGTAGTGGGCCGGCTGGCGGGTTTCGGCCCACTGGCCGATTGGGGTTTTTTCTTTTTCTTTTTCCTTTTCTTTTCTGTTCTGATTTGAATTTGAATTTCTGCACCACATGCAATATGTCCAAAAATTTTAAATTCCCTCCTTTTGCAGATTTTGGGGTGTTACAGCTGCTGGAGAGGAGTGATCCAGCGCGACAGAAAGTCCGCCAAGACCATCAGCGACGTCAGGCCTTCCTCCACCAAGTACCTGATCCTCTCCAGCACCGGCATGTAGGCGTCCTGCCGGTCGGGGATCTCATCCCCGATGGCTTCCTCGCCAGCCGAGGGGCCGCTCGGCAGATCCAGGCGATCATGGACGTCGGTCTCAGCGATCACCCAGTCCTCCCTCCAGTGCTCCCACTTCCCGGGAGATAAGGGTGCGATGTACAGCGTGGAGTTCCTTCCTCGGTGCTGGAAGTAGTAGGCCCCCAGGTGGCTTGTGCTTCTCCCTGAGGTCCTCAAGGAGAGGAACATCCTGAAGAGCCGCATCGAGGGCTGTGCGCACACGAACATCTCACAGAAGTGGACGAAGACAGCCACTAATGTGAGGGCGTGCGGCGTCAGGTGCTGGAGCTGGAGCCCATACACCTCCAGCAGGGTCAGGAGGAAGGATGATGCCAGGAGCGCGAACCCGAACAGCACGTACGAGGTGAAGAGGACCACCTCGCCAGGCTGCATGTTGGTGAGCAGGACCTTCCCGCGATGGATCTTTTCATCAAAATCAAATGATTGCCAGCCGAGCAGGGGCCTCACTGTGGCGGACCGGAATCCGCTCATCCAGGATCGCAGAGGGTGGTGCCGCGCGATGCGACACCCAACAGCACACGTCATAAGAACACATTATATTACATGGGAAAAACAAACTGAATGTACAAAGTAGTACACTTCTCAGTTACAAACTAGGGTCTTTATTACACAGCGGAAGTTTCTTTTATACAACTCACGCCCGCCTATCTAGCAAAAGTCGGTTGCCCAGCCCTAGGGCAACCCACACTAGTTGCACGTCTCAGCTCAGCGCGGCGTGTACGGCTCCCACTCAGCCGTGGTCCCCGATGGAGGGTAACCCTCGCCGGTGGACTCGTACTCCGAATCCGTGGGTGCCTCCTCACCTGAAAAACACTTAAGCAGCAACCGTGAGCACGAAGGCTCAGCAAGGCTTAACCGACTCACCTAAGCATGAAACTCTACATGAGGTGTACCATGACATAGGGTAGCAATGTTGCAGCAAATGGACACGCCTACAAGTTCAACCTTAGTTCATCTTTTAGCAACAAGTTAACAGTTCATGAAGCTGAAATTTAGTGAGCAATAATTGGTGGCACACATGTAGCAATACAATTATTTCATAACAGCAATATGGAATCATAACATTTCATTCATTAGTCTATGTTACGATGCAGTGAACAAGTGGTACACGTCACCGCGAGGGACGGCGAATCGACTCAATATACACCTGCATGGAAACCCAAAGAGCACGTCACGTACGCCCACCCGTGGAGCTGCACAGCACGCTCACTCGATGTCGTACGGGACAACCTTTCACCCAACAGCCCAAACGTCGAACCGGTCGCACCGAAATGAGCAGGAGGTTCCCCACACAGAGCATCTCTCTATGCCCGTTGGCAGATTTCCACCTTGCTGCCATCAGCCTACACCTATAAATCGGTGCGTTATTCCTCGACGCCCGGAGGTTTAGGCTACATCAGTTTATCGGGGCCCATATATCCGATATGCCTTCGGTACGTTCAATACTTGTTCAGCAGGGCCGCACACGGATCGGTCCTCAATCGACACGGACAGGGCCACGCACACAAGACTCCCTCTTGCTGCGCCCTAGCCCCTGCCTAGTCTCATTTTCATTACTAAAGTGATCTCACATCACTCCACCGAACCCGTGTGTTCCCAAGCCTAAACTCGCGAGTAGATTCCAACTACTCGACTTGTACCGAAGTCCTATAAAACATTAAGCATAGCCTGTCTACTCGAGGTCTTAGACACTACCCTCACTCTTTTAGGAACCTGTGGTTATGCAAGTGGGGTTCCATTCATCCTACACCTAATGCACAATCATACTTCACATGACTCGTGTAAACAAAGTAAAACTTATAAAAGGGTTAATGCAAACCGGGGCTTGCCTTGTTGCTGCTGGTCAGGAGTCAGTTCTTCCTCTGGAAGCAGGAAGTCGAGAATCTCCGGAGCTTCCTCGTCTTCAGCGACTACACGTTATTGAAAGACTACATGTAAATTTAAATGCAAAGTGCATACAAGTTTGTTGTAAGGTTACTGCTATTAGTTCTAATAACCAGTTCTAACAACTGGAACTCTGTTTAAGAATTTAAAGATGAACTGGGTGTTGGTGGTTTGGCTTAGACTTAATCCCCCTGGTTAAATGCTAAGTGGTTTTCCCCCTTTTCCATATTAATCCCTCAAGTGGTTAAACAGGACAGGGGTGATCCAGAGCTCCAATATAGCTGAGAATTTTTGTGTGAGTCCCTTGTCACAAGAAAACTCTCTGGACCAACCACTAGCACTTTTCATGGAGTGGTTTGCTCAGAATAGTTCTTTTAGCAAATAAGCAAAGAAGAATTAATTCTGAGGTAATACCCCTGTTCATGCCCAACTTAGTGAACTAAAATTACAATTATAGCTCATAGAGTTTGCATGAATTTTCATAGTATTTTTGGAGCTAAGATTTGCCCAGAACTGAATTTCCAAGTTTTGGAAATTCTCTGAAAATGTTTCTGTATTCAAATGAACACAGCACCTTCACATTTGAATTGCTCTGACCAAATCAACTCCAAATGGTCTGAAACTTTTACAAGGGTTCACTAACATCCTAAGGAACATTCTGGCAAAATTTGGGGATTTTTGGATGAACCAAATTCCCTCTAAAATTCTTTTGCTGAAAAGCTTTAAAGACTTTTTGAGCATTAAATATTAGGTCTAGTACAAATTGAGTTGCATATTTGGATAGAGCTATGCAAGATGAATCCATCCCAATTTGAATCACTAAATTTGGAGCCTCCTAGCAAAAGTTATGGGGTTCTAAATTTTGGGGAAATTCTGGAATTCGAATTAACCGGGAAAAGTTCAAATTCCTGACAGCGGGCCCGGCCCCCACGTGTCACCACCTCGGCTGCGCCACACGGGGCCACAGGACTGTTTTCCGCGTGTTCACAGCTGATCCGGTGCAACAGAAAATCCCCACACTGTGCCTCGAGGGACTGACGAGCGGGCCCGGCCGGCTCGTCTTCTTCCTCGCGCCCGCCCTTTTTCCCGCGCCGCCCCACGCCGGCACACCTCTGAGGCTCGCCGGACTTGGCTTCCCGACCACCTCTCGTCCGGAAACTCGCCGCCTGGGCCTACTTTCGTGCGCTGAACACGATGGTGCCGACTGCTCCGGTCGGCGGTGGCCCTAACCTAGCCGGCGACGGTGCCGCGGCTCGGACTCTCTTCGGTTATGGCACCTGGCCAACGTAGCCCACCAAAGCCTCGGTGGAATGGCTCTACAGCACCGGGAGATCTCGGAGAAGGTCGACAAGGCCATGCCAGGGTTCGGGAAGAGCTCTAACCTAGCCTTCACCGTGAGCCCGACCTTTCCCGCCATCACCGCGGTTGAAAAACCGGAAAATACGTCGGCTACAGCCAAAACTATGCTAGGGTTGCAGAGCAAACTTGGGCGCCGTTGAGTCTAGCTCCTGTGAGCACAGTTTAGTGAACTGATGACGAGAAGGGAGTGAGAATTCGGAGGTCTCATACCGGAACGTCGTCCTGTGGTCGCCGGCGAAGTTTCTCCAAATTCTTGCTTGGTGGTTCCCGGTTGGTCCTGTGGTTTGGGTGGAAGCAGCAGTGCTCACCGGCGCGGGACGTCTGCGCTTGGGCGTGAAAGGGCCTGGTGTAGGCTGCCCACGTGCGCCCGATCGCCGGTTAATTTTTGCTTGCCGCAGAGAACGGAAATCAGGACTCGGCCACTGCCGGAGCTTGCTAGCTCTCACGCTGGGAAGGTGAGGAACGAGGGCGTAGCACTGTTGTGCAGGTCGGAGGGTGCTGTGGCACAGTTTGGCTGGCTCCCGATGATTTCCTAGAGGGAGCGGCGAGCTCGGCGGTTTCTTGCGCGAAGGGAAAGAACAGGCGCCGTTCTTCAGTCCCGTGGGATAACAGCGGCGCAGCAGCGGTGCAAGGATGCCAGGCAGCTCTCCAGCGCAAGAAATTTTCAGAGGAGGTGGCTGCCGGCGGCTCCTCGGTGTCACCCGCAGCGGCGTCGGGGGGGCTCGGTTTACTTCGCGTGGGAGGAAATCAATCAACGACCGTGTGCTTCACTGAGGACTTTTGCAATTGTTTATTTTTCCCCCAATGACAAGTGGGTCCCACTTGTCAGTGCTCCCCCACCCCTCAAAAGATCTCCAAAATTTGGCAAGGGATGAATTCAAATGTTTGAAGTTTTAAACTGACCTACATTTGTATGGTTGGGCAAATTTCCCCCAATTTCAAATGTATATTTGAATATTTTGCACATTTGGATCCTTTGTGGAAAAATGGTTAGCAAACTTTTTCAAAAATTATTGAAATTTTGCCTCCCCACTAATTTGGACCTGAGGAATCCAATTATGCACTTTGATCCTTGTTTTAGCTGCTGCAATCATGAATTTGAATGCAACAGTTTTGAATCACCCTCTCATGTGTGATCATATGTGTAGAATTCCCACTTTGTGAAAGTGTAGGTTTACCCTCTATCCACTCTTTTGATGGAGGTTACATGCTCTTCACACTTTTTCACAATCTATCCACAACAAAACGGTGGTGTTGTGTGGTGATAAAAAGTTTTTGCAAGTCCCTTTTCTTGGGCTTTTACACTCACGCACCCGAGCTCTTCATCAGTGCGGAGCCAGGAGGAGCGAAGGCCGGAAGCCATGGCAGCAAGCTGTGGCTGAGAGCGCTAGGGAGCAGAGGCTTCAAGCGTGAAGGTGGAAGGCGAAGATCAAAAGCCACGTGTATCTGGGCTCTGAGCCTCCTCCCTGCTAAGGAGGGCTCCGGAGCCGCTACGTTCCCTAGGCCCCGGACCAAGCCTCCCCGCTAAGGAGCGCTTCGGAGCCGCCACGTGCCCTAGGCCCCAGACCAAGCCTCTCCGCTGAGGTGAGGTCCGGAGCTGCCACATGTATCCGGGCTCTAAGCCTCCTCCCCGCTGAGGAGGGCTCCAGAGCCGCCACGTGCCCTTGGCCCCAGATCAAGCCTCCCCGCTGAGGTGAGGTCCGGAGCTGCCACGTGTACACGGGCTCTGAGCCTCCTCCCCACTGAGGAGGGCTCCGGAGCCGCCACGTGTCCCACGATCCGTCGTGGGCCGTGGGTCTTAGAAGTCAAGGAGGAAGTGCAATGTCTGGCCGTGCATTCAAGGCGCGCGCCTTCCCCAGAAGCATGGCGCACGGTGCACGCCTCCTTCCTTCGCCTGTTCACCATTACGGTGACAAGACAGGGCCACGAGGCATGAAAGCGGCACAGTGCCGCCCAACAAAGCGAAATGACGCTGCAACAATATGGCGTCTTCATCATCACCTGCAGTATGACCAGAGGCGCTCAGCGCGCCAAGCGGCGGGACATAACTACTCCGCCAACCAATCTACTCATAGCTGTAAAAAACCTAGATTATGTATAGGGTTCAGACAGCCTCGGGGCCACCTGTCTGGCCTCAGGCCACATTGTAACCACCCTGTCCTTGGACTATAAAAGGACTGGGGTGTCCACCCGTCAAGGGCTTCGTAACTCAGCAACTCACACACACATACACGCAAGCAATACAACAATCACCCTCGTGGACTTAGGGTTTTACACTCCGGCGGCCCGAACCACGTAAATCCTTGTGTTCTCCCTCTTGCTCAAGCTCGATTGTTCTAGGGACGTTAGCCCCTCCAATGAAAGAACCTCTGTGGGCTGCTCTAGTAGCGGTGCCGGGGGAAGTATCGTTGCTACACTTCAACAATGACAAACTCTCAATTTTTGCGTGGAGCATCACTGTAGTATGAGGAAGAGCGGCAAGGTATTGTTTTTTTATGGATACACGACCTAACATAGGGTGCACCGTGCGTAGGGGCACTCTTTAATATGGCAGCGGGGGAAAACTCGATATCGAGGGCTACAGTCCATTATTCATTATAAAAATTGACATGTGGTTGCGCCCAGAGGTCCACAGCCCGTAGCTAAAACGATTTGCATATTTCTAGTGAGCTAGGAGAATTTTGAAGATTCGTACCAGAGGTTAGTTTTGACTGAGTGGAAGAATTTCTGAAATTTCTTGCTTGATGCAGCACTAATTGAGCTTATCTTTGGAGAGGAGTATTAGGAGACTCAGGCACACCTTGTGGGGGTTTTGGTTCTGCTTGAGGAGGATGGGTTATGGCTATCCAAGTGAGAGCAGCAAGTTTCAACCGTGGGGGAGAAAAGAACAGAGGTGTGCGCTGGCTTTGTCCAACCGAGCAGGGCAGTGGGAATGGATGAGGGCGAGCAAGAGTGGTCTCCAGCACAACAAAGTGAAACCAGGAGGTGGCAGCAGCTCGCTCGGTGTCGAGCATGCCGAGCAGAGCACTCGATGCTCTTTCTCTGGCCATTGTTCTGTATGACATGTGGGCCCTGCATCCCCCTCTTATCCTCTTTCAAACAAGCTCTGAAAATATTCAAACTTGGCAGCCAAATTAAATAAAACATGTGGAATGCAATTTTGAACTCCAATCTGCTATTTGGTGGAGTTGAAATCAAATTTAAATTTTGAATTTGAATCTTCTCATATAGCTTAATCCAAATACATAGCAAATGAGGTCCAAAATTGTTAATATTTAGCAGGGCTACTGATTGAATTATGGGAAACACTCTGGGAAACTCAAATTTGCATTTTAACCCATTTGATTTTTAGAATTTATTTTTAATTGAATCTCTCTTTTTTAATGTTTGATTTAATTATTCTCATATTATCACTTTCTCTATTTCTTTTCTTTCTCATTTCTTTGCTTCTAGCTGAGTTGAACATATTGACTTTTTATGACTTTTACATTCCTCCCCTCTTAAAAGAATCTCGTCCCGAGATTACAAAGAAGAGATGAATGTACGGGAGATCACTGGACATATGAGTTTAGCATGTACAGATAATTTGCCTGAAGGTAATCTTCACTTTCCCATGTTGCTTCATCCTCGGTGTGATTACTCCATAAGACTTTATAAAACCACAACGTATGGTTACATGTGGTTCGAGTCTTTTCATTGAGAATCTGGATTGGATTTTCGTGTATGTGAGGTCCAGTTGCAATTCTCCGATGTCTTCGGTGTGGACTGCGGCTGTATACTTGAGACATTTCCGCAATTGGGATACGTGGAAAACATTATGAACCCCTGAGATAGACGTAGGTAACTCCAACTGTAAGCCATGGGTCCACATCTCTCCGTGATGGTGAACGATCCTATAAATCGGGGGGCTAACATTCCCGTCACTCCGAAGCAATGAATTCCTTTCATTGGAGAGACATGAAGATATACGTGGTCTACGATGTCGAAGTTTAAGGTTCGGCGCCTTTTGTCCGCATAACTCTTTTGCCGAGATTGAGCGGCTTTTAAGTTGGCTTGAATAACCTTCACTCGCTCTTCGGCCTCATTAACGAGATCAATCCCGTATATCTCCCTCTCATCGGACTCACACCGATTGAGTGGTGTGCGACATTTTTGACCGTATAGAGCCTCATACAGTGCCTTCTTGATGCTGGACTGATAACCGTTATTATGTAAGAAACCCGCCAATGGCAGATATTCATCCCAATTCTTTACGTAGTGGATGGCACAAGCCCTCAACATATCCTCGAGAATTTGATTTACCCTTTCCGTTTGGCCATCAGTGTGAGGATGATACATGGAGCATTGAATTTATTTATTCCCCATCAAGGCAGGTAGCTACTCTAGAAACGAGAGACAAACAATGAGCCTCTGTCAGATATAATGGTGTGGGGAACACCATGTAAGCACATAATGCAAGCAATGTACAGCTCCGCATATTTCTTGGCATTAAATCTGGTATGGCAGGTATGAAATGAGATGATTTGGTCAACCAATCTACGATCACCTAAATTGAGTCATGCTTATGGAATGTCATCGGCAATCCGACGATAAAGTCCATACTAATATCTTCCCATTTCCATGCAGGAATTCTCAGTGGTTGAAGTGTTCCTGTTGGCTTCATATGGTCGACTTTAACTCACCGACACGTATCACACTCGGATACATACTTTGTAATTTCCTGTGTCATCCGGGTCCACCAAAATTTAGTCTTCAAGTCTTGATACATTTTGTTGCTTCCCAGATGAATAGAATACTTTGACAAATGGGCCTCGTCCAAAATCTTCTTCCTCAACTCCATATTACGGGGAACTACTATCCGGTTCTTGAACCAAAGTGTGCCTTGATCGTCCTTCCAGAAACATTTCATCTCCCCATTTCTCATTCTTTCCACTATATGCTTCATGTACTTGTCTTTTCTTTGAGCAATCATAATCCCCTCTCTTATTGTGGAAATGAGAACGAGATTGTATAAAGCTCCATAAGGAAGCAAGTATAAACTCGACTCTTCCTCTTCCGTCGGAGTAATTGTAAGGTTATGAACATGGGACTTGCGACTAAGTGCGTCTGTAACCACATTTGCCTTGCTCGGATGGCAGTGAATTCAATTTCATAGTCCTTCATCAATTCTAACCATCTGCTTGTTGCATATTCAACTCTTTCTACGTGAAGATATACTTCAAGCTTTTATAGTGTCTCCACATCTTCAAGGCAAGAACCACCGCAGCTAACTCAAGGTCATGGGTAGGATAATTCTTTTCATGATTTCGTAGCTGTCATGATCCATACACGACGATGCGTCCTTCTTGCATAAGAGTGCAACCGAGACCAATACCGGATGAATCATAATAAACATCAAAGGATTTTGTTGTATCCGATTGAGGCAAGACTGGAGCTATTGTAAGATGTTTCACTAATGTCTTGAACGCTTCTTCACAAGCCTAATTCCATTTATACTTGTGGTATTTCTTCAGTAGCTCCCTCATAGGTTTAGCGATTTTTGAGAAGTTCATAATGAACCTCCGGCAATATCCCGCTAAACCCAAGAAAATCCGCACCTCGTGGACGGAGGTTAGGGACTTCCATTTCAGCACTTGTGCAGTTTTACTTGGATCCACAGCGATGCCCTCCACTAAAATAATGTGCCGGAGAAACAGCACTTGATTGATCCAAAATTCACATTTACTGAATTTTGCATATATCATGTGAATCCCGCAAGCTTGGAGTACAATACGCAAATGTTATGTGTGTTCTTCCTCCGACTTGGAGTACACCAAAATGTCGTTGATGAATACTACGACGAATTGATACCACTCCGGCATGAACACTGAATTCATGAGGTACATGAAATGGGCCTGAGCATTGGTAAGTCCAAATGACATGACGAGATATTCATGCAACCCGTATCTCATCGAGAACGCCGTCTTTGGAATATATTCGCCCCGTATTTTAATTTTATGATAACCAGACCAAGGATCCATCTTCGAAAAGACCTTAGCACCCACTAGTTGATCGAACAAAATATCAATGCGCGGTAGTGGATATTTATTCTTGATAGTCACGGCATTTAATGGACGATAGTCCACACATATCCGTAACGATTCATCCTTCTTCTTGACAAAGAGAGCCGAGCATCCCCAAGGTGACGAGCTCGGACGGATGAGACCTTTGCTTAACAAATCATTCAGCTGCTCCTTTAATTCAGCAAGTTCATTAGGAGCCATCTTGTACGGTCTTCACGAGATTGATGCTGTAAAGGCCCAAATTTTTCACTTGCAAAAGTGTTCATCACACCACACAACACAGCTCATTTGTTGAAATCACATGAACACATTTGAAGAGCATGTAACCACCACTAATAGATGATTAGAGGGAGAACTCACAAAATCCAAATGTGGTATTTCCCACATGAACTCTTTAGAGGCTGAGCTCACTATTAAATCCTAAACTTTCTTAGGAGTGCTCATGCCAATTTTCATGCAAATCCAAACCTTTTTGAGGTTCTTTTAGATACAATTATTAAAGGGCTAGTTTGAATGTGAATTCAAATTCAAACTACTTCCATCACATGAATTCAAAAGAAGGATTCATATTCACACTCAGCACATTCTAATGAACTACTCCACCAAATTTCATCCTATTTAAGATTGATCTTGACATGAGCTAGTGGAGCAAATTCAAACTGAATTTGAATTTCAGATTGTATGTTTGAAGCAAATTCATTCAAACCATCTCTCCACTCTGAATCATTCAAAATTCACATGGTCATTTTGTGGTTTGATCAAGTTGCAAAGGGCAGGAGGATCACCAATATTTGCAACAGTAGGAAAATTGAATTTTCGAGGACAAAAATGGAGTGGTGGGACCCCCTGTCACCCACACAAGAGATTGAACCGACTCCATAGCGTGTTGCTCGGTTTCTTGCACGCTCTCCAGCGGCTGCCACGGCGCTCGATCCATCGCCGCCAGCTGCTTCTGGATTTTCTCGCCGATCAGTCGTCCCAGATTCTTATCCCCGAGTTCGAAGCGCCAAAGAACCATTTTGCTCATCGTCCTCACTCAACCGCACCAAAAACACGTGCCACAGGCGCCGCTCTCTCCGCCGCACCACCCCACAGGCACCGCTCTCTCCGCCACGCCATCCCTCTGAGTGTCACACCCGGTTATTCCGCGGAACACCCGAGTGAATACCACATGCATGCCAGGATCATTTTCTCATACATGTGATGACAAATAGTGAAATATCATTAGATTACAGCCAAGTGTTTAAATATAAATAAGTCTTACGTAACGTCTCGAAGGATGATAATATGTTCACAATAATGTAGATAGACAAACAGCGGAAGATAAGTCTTTTGAGCTCCATCACAGGCGTTGCCCGGGGGACTCCGTGAGCCTAGAATCCTTCTTCGGGTCTGAAGTCTTGATCGTTGTACACCACGTCATTCCCTTGGCCTGAGCAGCAATTTGAAACTAACAGAAAAGCAAGTTTGAGTACCGTAGGTACTCAGCAAGTGTGGGAAAGTTATGTCATGCATGGCTAGAACAAGGAGAGGTTGAGCTCATAGTTGAAGCACTATGCAATTAATACCCTATACCTTAGCTTTATTAAGCACCTACATTACTACATTAGTGAAACGGTCCCAATCCCCTAACCCATCATCAATATCATGTAATCATAACTTCATTTCTAATGTTAAGCTCCCCGCTTAACATCTTTCACTTCCCAATTCATCATCATCTAATCATGAATAAGTCCAAGCCGCTCTTGACCGTGAGCATGGCTGTCATGATAGTTTTGACTCTGCAGAGTTTGCACCACTGTACCCACATGTAGTGATTTCATCCCCCGTTGCCGGGTGGACTAGAAAACCTCCATTTTGCCAGTGGCCGCGAACCACGTTCACACTTCCGAGGTGTGTAGCCAGGAGATCACTACGAGGCCTTTATAGAGGGATTCCCGACGAGTGTGGGCCCACTGAGGTTTCACCCCTAACAGCATCCAAGAGGCTCCAACCCCGCTGCAGTGGCCCCCTCTTCACCTGCAAGACCCCCCGGCGGCGGTGGAACACACTACACACATTAGATCGGAGAAAATGGAAGAAATTCAAAAGGAAACGGCGATGGGAGCTTTGGTCCTCACCGGGAAGGAAGTTGGGTCGCGCAGGGAGGAAAGGGGGAGCAGCCTCTGCGTTTAAATGGATGAGGGGGCGGCGGGGCGAGTGGAGTTCGTGCCGCACCAAAAAGGGGCCGCAGATCGTGGGGCGAGTGCAGGAAATTCGCGGAGGAGAGGCGATCGGTTGCTCGGCGGGAAAAATGCAGGCGGTTGGGGGAAGGCGGAGGACAGGGATGACAGGTGGGGCCCGTGCAACAGTGAGAGAGGAGGGGGAGAAATGGGTCGCGGGCAGCGGGCCGGTCTGGTGGGTTTTGGCCCATTGGCCGTTTTCCTTTTTCTTTTTCCTTTTTATTTTCTGTTTTTGATTCAAACTTGAATTCCAGTTTGAGTTTGAATTTTTCTCCACGTGCATTACGTCCACAAATTTTGGATTCACATTTTTGACACATTTTGGGGTGTTACAACTCTATCCCCATGTGGCTCTAGGGAAACAGATCTCGAAACTGTGCCTTGAGCTCGTCTTCTCGCTCCCATGTGGCTTCTGCTTCCAAGTGGTGCTTCCACTGCACTTTGCACATTCGGATTCTTTTGTTCCCTGTGATGCATTCCATCGTATCCAGAATCTTGACCGGCTGTTCGGCATACGTACGAAAGGTCTTCTCAGATGTCCACCTCATTCATGGGTAACCTCTCCTCGGGTGTTCGTAGGCATTTCTTGAGTTGTGAGACATGGAACACGTCGTGCACATACGATAGGCGAGCCGGTAGTTCTAGCTGATATGCCACTTCGCCCTTCCTCTCCAGAATCTGGAAGGGTCCAATATATCGGGGTGATAGTTTCCCTTTCACTTTGAGCCGACGAAGTCCTCTGATAGGAGACACTTTGAGATAGACATAGTCCCCTACGTTGAAAGTGAGCTCTCTTCTTCGTATATCGGCATAGCTCTTCTGTCGGGTCTGGGCTATTCTCAAGTTGTCGCGGACTTCCCTCACTTTCGCCTCGGCTTCTTGTAGTACCTCTAGCCCAAACACTTTGCTCTCCCAAGTTTGGTTCCAAAACAATGGAATTCTGCACTTCCTCCCATACAACGCCTCAAAGGGTGACATCTTCATACTAGCCTAATAGGTATTGTTGTAGGAGAACTCCGCATATGGTAAGTTCTTATCCCAACTCCTATTGTTCTTGAGTGCACAAGCTCTCAGCATATCCTCAAGGATCTGTTTGGTTCTTTCGGTCTGCCCGTCAGTCTGTGGGTGGTATGCGGAACTAAAATTCAGATGAGTCCCCATGGTTTCATGTAACTTCTGCCAGAACCTTGAGGCGAATTGTGTCCCTCGATCTGACACTATCTTCTTCGGCACTCCATGAAAACACATGATTCTTGACATGTACAATTCTGCCAATTTGGATCCGTTGTAGCTTTTTTTCATGGGAATGAAATGAGCTACCTTAGTCAGCCTGTCGATTATGACCCATATCGAATCGTATCCCGATTGGGTCCTAGGAAGTCCCACTATGAAGTCCATACATATTTCCTCCCATTTCCATTCGGGCACTTTGAGTGGTTGCAACAATCCGGCGGGCCTTTGATGTTCTGCTTTTACTAGCTGACATGTGTCACATAGGGCAACATGCTCCGTAACATCCCGCTTCATGTCGTACCACCAATATCTGCTTTTGAGGTCATGATACATCTTCGTACTCCCAGGATGAATGGAATAGTCAGAATCATGAGCCTCTCTCAGAATAAGCTCACGGATCTCCTTTACCTCTGGTACACATATTCTTCTCCCATGCCACATCGTACCTTGTTCATCCTCTCTAAACCCAGGAGCTTTATTCTCCTTGATGAGTCTTCTGATCTCTTGTATTTTCTCGTCATCTTTCTGACCATTGTGTATGTCTTGCTCCAATGTGGAGTCCACTTCCATGGCGATGGCCTCACCATTATTCACCAGGCATAGATTGAGTTTTGCAAATTCCTCCCTCAATTCTGTAGGCGTGTCGTTTAAGCTCAACATGTTGACTGCACCTTCCGGCTTAAAGCATCTGCCACGACGTTCGCTTTCCCAGGATGATAATTGATACCCACATCAAAGTCATTGATTAGCTCTAACCATTTTCTTTGTCTGAGGTTGAGGTCTGGCTGTGTGAAAATGTACTTTAAGCTCTTATGATCTGTATATATCTCTGTCCTCTTTCCCATCAAGTAGTGCCGCCATAGCTCAAGGCGTGGACCACTGCGGCGAGCTCTACGTCATGCGTAGGATAGTTCTTCTCGTGTTTTTGAAGCTGTCGGGACGCATAGGCAACGACATGCCCCTCTTGCATAAGAACACATCCCAACCCGTGTCCAGAAGCATCACAATATACCGAAAAATTCTTCTGCATGTCTAGCATAACTAGCACTGGGGCTGTTGTCAATCTTTTCTTCAGCTCTTGAAAACTTGTCTCACACTCCGGTGTCCACGTGAATGTGATTCCTTTCTCTAACAATTTGGTGAGGGGTCTTGAGATCTTGGAGAAGCCCTCAATGAACCGTCGATAGTACCCAGCCAAGCCTAAGAAGGTCCAGATCTCCCCGACATTTTCGGGGGTCTTCCACTTCTGCACATCCGCGATCTTGGCGGGATCCACGGAGATTCTCCTTCCGAGATTGTGTGTCCTAAAAAGGAGACTCCCTTCAGCCAAAACTCACATTTGCTTAGCTTGGCATATAGTTGGTGTTCTCTCAACTTTTGCAACACTAGTCTTAGGTGCACCTCATGTTCTTCTTCATCTTTGGAGAATATGAGAATATCATCAATGAAAACCACCACAAATTTGTCCAAATATTCCATGAATACCTTGTTCATGAGATACATGAAGTACGTCGGGGCATTAGTTAGCCCGAACGGCATGACGGTGTATTCATACAGCCCGTATCGAGATACGAAAGCTGTCTTGGAAATGTCGGTTGGCCTTATCTTCAATTGGTGATATCCCGACCTGATATCAATTTTTGAGAATACACAAGCCCCTCTCAACTGATCAAATAGGTCTTCAATGCGAGGTAATGGATACTTGTTCTTGATGGTTACCTCATTCAACGCACGGTAGTCTACGCATAGCCTTTGGGTTCCGTCCTTCTTGGGCACAAATATCACTGGAGCTCCCCATGGCGAGGAACTAGGACGAATAAACCCTTTCTCTGTCAATTCCCGGATGTGTTCTTTGAGTTCTTCTAGTTGTTTAGAATCCATCTGGTAAGGCCTCTTGTATATCGGGGCGGTTCCAGGCATTAGTTCGATCGCGAACTCCACTTCACGTTCTGGGGGCATACCTAGCAACTCCTTAGGAAAAACGTCCGGATATTCCTTGATCACTCTTATCTCTTCCACCTCCACTTCCACTTGATTGAGTTTAATGTCCCTCTTAGGTTCTTGTACGGCTAGAAACTTCACTTTGGTGCCACTAGTGTGAGTTAGTTCCACTTTCTAGTCGAACAAAGGATGATGCCTTTATGTTTGGTCAACCAATCCATACCCAAAATAATATCTATCCCTTGTGAGTTCATCACTATGAGGTTTGCAGTAAATACTACCCCATTAATGTCTAGATTCACTTTGGGGCACACTTGTCTTGTTCTTATTTCTCCCCCTAGAGAGTTCACTGCTAATACATGATTCATTTGTGTTGTTGCTAGATCATGCTTCTTAACAAATCCTTGAGCAATGAACGAGTGGGTAGCACCAGAATCAAACAAAATGGTTGCAATGTGTAAATTTGCAGGGAACTTACCAATTACCACATCAGGTGCCTCCTGTGCTTCTTCCATGGTCATGTGGTTCACCCGTCCTCGCATCATATTCCGCTGCTGTGGCTGCATAGGCTTCTTCTTTGAGCACTTGTGAGCGTAGTGCCCCACTTCACCACAGTTGAAGCATTGCACCTCAACTTTAGGTGTCTGGCCTTTGTTGTCTTGGGGTGGGTTCTGTGACCCTTGTCCTGCTGGTCGAGGTTGATAAGTGGGGCGTGGCTGCTGCACAAACTGACGCTGCGGCTGTACTAGTGCTGATGGAGGCCTGAAGTTCGGATTGTACCCTCTCGGTGCTGAGTAGGATACCACAGCACGACTCATCTGCCCTGCAGGTTGCTGTACAAGCCGTGGGTGTGTGTTGCTGCTTGACGCTTGATGTGACCATCCCGCCTTCCTCTTGTGTTCATTCTCCAAGGCCTTCATCTTCCTCTCCACTATGAACGCCCTGTCCACCATCTTTTGGAAACTTTCATATTCGTTGGAGGACATGGCACACTGCATTTCTATGGTGAGCCCTTCCATGAAACAGTCCTGTTTCTGCTCATCAGTTTCAATGTCCCGCGGTGCATAACGGGACAGTTGGGTGAACTTTGTGAGGTACTCCCTCACTGTCATGTTGCCCTGCTGCAGTCCCCAGAAACTCCTTTCTCTTGTTCTTGAGCTCTCCCCTTGGTATGTAGTGGTTTCGGAAGCTGTGCTTGAACTCCTCCCAAGTTATGTTCTCGGGATCATGGTGGGCTGCCACGTAGGCGGTCCACCAGTCAGCAGCGGGTCCATGCAATTGATGAGATACAAACAGCACCCTCTCATATCCTTGGCATTGTATGATCCTCATCTTGTTCTCAATGGTCTTGAGCCAATTGTCTGCCTCCAGGGGCTCAGCGGCACTTGCAAACTTCGAGGGTTGAGTTCCTAGAAACTCGCTCAACCTTGGTTGACGTGGTGCAGCCTGTGGGGGTGGAGCTTGGTGCAAGTTGGCCACCACTTAAGTCAAATTCTGGATGAGCTGATTTTGATTGTCGATCATTTGGTAGATAGGATCAGCTCCTCCTCGGTGACCACCCCTGCCTTGCCATCCAGGAAGGTGAGGATTGGCAGCCTCATTGTTGTTGTTGTTGTTGTTGGGGTTGGCACCACGACCTCTTCCTCTTCCGGTCATCTATTATGATTAACCAAATGTCAACTTAATCAATTACGCATTAATTTCCCACATTGCTTGTATAAACTTAACTTTTGAGACATTAAAATTTAGACAATTTCTGAAAATCCCGCATAGATTCCTAGGCACCATGTCTCATATGAGAACAATGCAACTTTTGATTCATACGATTTCACACACAAAAGCAAATGCAAACATAAAGACGAGGTTGTGGACAAGTGCCCATGGCTCCCACAACTCACGTCACACACCAAACATTAACAAGCAAATAGATAGGTTCTTGACTCGACTACTCGATAACATGCTGAAATAAGAGAAATGACTCTAAACGACTCGTATCACTGAGCTGGTTCATCGGGGTCTTCCTCATCATTGCGGCTGCCCTCTGACTCCGCTCTAAGCTGGGAAGCTGCTGGTGGAGAAGTGTGGCGGCGCTTGTTCGCCCGGCGGTCTAGGGAGTCAGGAGTCCATGTGTCATTCTCCATGACACACAGTTCATTCCTATCTCCTCTCTCCCTCGCCCTCAAGCTGGCGCGAAGCAACGCCTCAGTCTCCTTCAGGGTGTCACGGACATCCTGAAGCTCCTGTTGGCACTCCTGCGGTCGAGTGCTGAGCATAGCGGCATCCTCCAAGCACATGTCCATGTGATCATGGGAGGTCCCCTGTTGCACCGGCGGGTACTTGTACTCCGCGGTGCCACTCTCATGCTGGAGGACATACATGTACTCAGTCTTGTCCAGGTTGCCACGGTTGATTTAACTCTGGCAGGTGATGGCCTCCCAGGTGACATCCTTCTCAGCGTCGGCCTGAGTCGCCCGACAAGCTGGAGAGCGGTGAATCTTGAGCAGCTTGTTGTCGTGGATGATCCTCATCTCTGAGCTCCATTCTTCCCGCCTTTCATGGATGGTCTTGGTGGAGCTGTAGTGTATGATCAGCTTGCCTACATTGCCAGCGGCATGGAGCATACGCTGAAGACGGCGCAACAAGCCTCCCACTGCCAACCCGTAGGAGTGGTACGTCACCGGGCGGTTCTCCTCCCTCAAGGCAAGGGCAGCTACAGGAACTCTCCCTTCGGTGGACTTGCGAGCGGTGCGGACCATGCGAACCATCTAAAACATAAAACATTTAAAATCAAGTTAGACAATAATTAAATAAATATTGTATTTTGAATAAAGGTTGAGGCAAGGTGAACAAATAAAATAAGGGAACAACATTAATTAACACTTTTACCCCACACCTTTTGTAAAATAGTTTTTAAGAACATAGAGTCCTTAAATACGTCCATTTCTACCTAGGTCCACGTTCCTACGGGCAACCTGGCTCTGATACCACTACTGTCACACCCGGTTATTCCGCGGAACACCCGATTGAATACCACATGCATGTTAGGATCATTTTCTCATACATGTGATGACAAATAGTGAAATATCATTAGATTACAGCCAAGTGTTCGAATATAAATAAGTCTTACATAACGTCTCGAAGGACGATAATATGTTCACAATAATGTAGATAGACAAATAGCGGAAGATAAGTCTTTTGAGCTCCATCACAGGCGTTGCCCGGGGGACTCCGTGAGCCTAGAATCCTTCTTCGGGTCCGAAGTCTTGGTCGTTGTACACCACGTCATTCCCTTGGCCTGAGTAGCAATTTAAAACCAACAGAAATGCAAGTTTGAGTACCGTAGGTACTCAGCAAGTGTGGGAAAGTTATGTCATGCATGGCTAGAACAAGGAGAGGTTGAGCTCATAGTTGAAGCACTACGCAATTAATACCCTATACCTTAGCTTTATTAAGCACCTACATTACTACATTAGTGAAACGGTCCCAATCCCCTAACCCATCATCAATATCATGTAATCATAACTTCATTTTCCAACGTTAAGCTCCCCGCTTAACATCTTCCACTTCCCAATTCATCATCATCTAATCATGAATAAGTCCAAGCCGCTCTTGACCGTGAGCACGGCTGTCATGACAGTTTTGACTCTGCAGAGTTTGCACCACTGTACCCACATGTAGTGATTTCATCCCCCGTTGCCGGGTGGACTAGAAAACCTCCATTTTGCCAGTGGCCGCGAACCACGTTCACACTTCCAAGGTGTGTAGCCAGGAGATCACTACGAGGTCTTTACAAAGGGATTCCCGACGAGTGTGGGCCCACTGAGGTTTCACCCCTAACAGCATCCAAGAGGCTCCAACCCCGCTGCAGTGGCCCCCTCTTGAGCCTTGCGGTTCATATGGTAGTCCAGCTGACACCTATTCCCCGCACCATCCAAACACCCATACTACGCCGGGGATGCACCTAATTAATTTGCCAAGCTGCCCCATCTCAGCATGTGGTTAGCACGGTAAAGCCAGGTTACATGCTCCATAAACCGGTCCTTACGACCCAGGCAAGTACTATACACAAACCCGAGTCTCGTGCATGCAGCACCAACCAAAGCATCCAACTTGCCTAGATCCCTACCTCTACATAATTCATAATATCTCATTCAAGGGTAAAGTAAACAAGTTGATGATCCCATATCCCATTTATCCCATTCTAAGCATGGCTAAGCATGAGTAGTGTAAATGAATGACATAATAACATAACTCCCAACCCAGGCTACAAGGAAGTAAGATAATGAAAATCTAGGGAAACTTCCTAGCATGGGTATCACATTCCAAATTGACAATGCAATTAAATTCTAACTACACATCCTAGTATAGGATCAAAGTGGTCAAGGACACTTGCCTTCTTCTTGCTGCTCCGGGAATGGAAAGTCTTGATCTTGAAAGGTGAGAACCGGCTCTGGGGCTGGTTCTACTCATGCCAACACACACATAGCAAAAGAAAACAACATTCCATAAGCAATTGTCCACACATGCAGACACATGGAAGTCATACACATATTTAAGTTTGGTGTTCACCCTAGATATGTTGATTCTATGCATACATGCACTTTTAAATATGTAGGTTATTTCCAACTTTCATATTCAGATTTCCAAGTGTGCACTAAATCTAGATTTTCAATTTACACTATTTCCTACATTGAATATTACCCTTCTTACTTTCCAACTTGCATAAAATGTATATTCCCACTCCCAAAATGGTTTTCAGGTCTTCTACATTATCTTAAACCTGAAGTTTTCATTTTTGGGACCTCATATGACATTTACTAATTATGTATAACTATTTTCTCTTATTTTCAGATTTATTTTCCTATGCCGAAAAGTGAATTTCAGCATTAAAGCAGCAAAATACATCACCTACACAGAATATATTTTGCTCAAAATGTCCAACATAATATCTATTGGCTTCCTATTTATTGGGATTAATTTATATACATTTTTACCTATTTTTCAGAATTATTTATATTCCCAAGAATGAATTTCAGAATTTAAACAGACAATAAACCCATCTACATAATATATATTGCTCAACCACCAAAACAGAGTGTTCAGGAATTTTCTTAAGGTTAGAAAATATTTTGTGATCCATTTTGTGCAAATTTGGCTGTTGTAACTAAATTAATATAAATTTCTAAGTCTAGATTCCATTCATTTTATTTTGTTTCAGGTATACAATTCCTTTTGTTATTAAACAGGGCCCTAAAATATTTTCCTAATCCCTATTATGAGTGGCTAACCCTTAATTACAGAGCTAATCCCCCTCTAAAATGAAAACAGGGTTAATTTCAATTTTATATACTCAAATTTCCTAAATACAGAAAGTTCTAGGGCCTAAAACAGAAGTTTACACGCCTCTGCACAATTTCTGGGAAGCCTAGGGGGTAGAACCGAAGAATCCAGGGCTAGACTCAATTTTCCCGCAACTCCAGGGGGTAGCGCGTAAGAGTGTCGGCGTTTATAACGCGGGGCTGTTGTGGACCGTCGGATTTAAATTGGAAGGCCGAGATCATGTCGCGAAGGGGTACGGGGTAGATCTATTCATAACCGCACGATTTAAAACGAACGTGCCACAATGAGCCACGTAGCTCTGACCGGCGCTAGCGGCGCGGCCCGGCGGTGCATGACGAAGTTCGCCAGCGATCTCGTCGGATTCTCGTGAATACTGATCTATCGGCCCCAGACTCGCGTTTTCTTGGCACAATTCGAAGGAGGGGGAGTAGGGGGCCTCACCTTGGTGGTTTTCTTGAGCTCAGAGGCACTGGAAGTCGGTCGGCGACGAGATACGAGGGGGAAGCTCGGCGGTGCTCACCGGAGCTGTGGCTACGGCACAAAACACGGTGCCTTCTTCACCTGCAAGACCCCCCGGCGGCGGTGAAACACACTACACACGTTAGATCGGAGAAAATGGAAGAAATTCGAAAGGAAACGGCGATGGGAGCTTCGGCCCTCACCGGGAAGGAAGTTGGGTCACGCGGGGAGGAAAGGGGGCGCAGCCTCTGTGTTTAAATGGATGAGGGGGTGGCGGGGCGAGTGGAGTTCGTGCCGCACCGAAAAGGGGCCGCAGATCGTGGGGCGAATGCGGGAAATTCGGGGAGGAGAGGCGATCGGTTGCTCGGCGGGAAAAATGTAGGCGGTTGGGGGAAGGCGGAGGACAGGGATGACAGGCGGGGCCCATACAACAGTGAGAGAGGAGGGGGAGAAATGGGTCGCGGGCAGCTGGGCCGGTCTGGTGGGTTTCGGCCCATTGGCCGTTTTCCTTTTTCTTTTTCCTTTTTCTTTTCTGTTTTTGGTTCAAACTTGAATTCCAATTTGAGTTTGAATTTTTCTCCACATGCATTACGTCCACAAATTTTGGATTCACATTTTTGACACATTTTGGGGTGTTACACTGAGCCCTCAGCGGGAGGGTGAAGACGACCTGACCCGGGGGGGCCCACTGTCAGTGTGTGAAGGAAGGTTTTTCTGTAGCAAAACAATTCCAGAAAATGTTCAAACTTTAGAAGCCCATAACTTTTTGCTAGGAATGTCCAAATTTAGTGAACCAAATTCTATTAGAACCATCATATGCTCTAGTTTCATGAAAGTAATGGCTTGCTCCATGAAAATCCTTACAAAACCTTAGAAGCTCAAATAATGGCCTTCTATACATTTATTTGTGCAGGGCTCAAATGAGCTTTGCTTCAGATGAAATTTGTCCAAGTCTCTGTTTAGGTTGTCACCAAGCCACAGTTAAAATTTCAGAGTCATAAGTGATGTCTATCTAGAGTTATAGTCTTCATATTCTAAATTTAACACATTTGCACTGAATTTGACATGTATTGTTATTTCGAATTTGTGTAGTCACTGAAATTGAACAAGCCCTGTTGATATTGGATTGCATCCCTGCGGAGGAAACTTTAGTCGATGACCAGCAGCAAGGCAAGCTCTGGTTTGCATTAACCTTATTTACAAAGTTTTGTCTTTAACACTTACGTTATGAGTTAAATGAGTTAAATGTTTTGTGCATTATACTATTGATTGAAAACCCAGTTGCATAGCCAATAGAACCAGGGGATTTGGGTCTAAGTTTTGAACCTCGAGTAGCCACAGCAATGCTTACAATGGTATAGGATTTGGTATAAGTCGAGTAGTTGGAACTATTCGCGAGAATATGGTTAGAGGCACACCACTCGATTAGTGAGATAGACAATGAACCACATGACATGAAAATGAGACCGAACAGAGGGTAGGAGCAGCAGGACTTTGGGGGCCTGTGTTGCCATAGCTCTGCTTGTGTTGGCTGAGGACCGAGCCATGTGCGGTCCTATTGAACAAGCTAGAACTGTACCGAAGACATACCGTCTATATGGAAACCGGGAAACCGATATAATTTGGGCAGCTGGATATTGAGGCATTGCTTGTCGTCCAAAGGGGTTGATTGAGATCAGCAAGGTGTAAATCCGCTAGCGGGTACGTAGGTTGCTCCGCGTAGGGACCTCTTGCTCGGGACAATATGACCGGTTCAACACTTGGCTAACAAGTGAAAGGTGGTTGCGTACGATGTCCGGGAGGGTTGTTGTAGGCAACATCGAGTACGGGCGTACGTGGAGTGTTATTCGGGTAACCCTACAGGTGTAAACCAATTATAATCACCGTCCCTCGCGGTCAGTGAGTACCATTTGTCCACTGTACCGTGATGTAGAGAGAACAGGATAGTTGTCATGTATGAAAGTTGTTGTTTTGAGGTTAATACGTGGATTGTTAATGATGTGCTCTAGATTAGAGCAAAATAAATTTATTTTCAACCTTAGGCAGGAAACATAGAAGGAATGTGTTTCTTGTTTGATTGCGACCTTTCTATGTTCATTAGCACAAGGTTTCCACTCACATGAGGCTAAAACTGGAAAGTAGTATTCAACTAATTAGGCGAGTCGTATGCAAATTGCTTTCCTACTATACACCTCAATTCCGGCATGTAGAGTTTCATGTTTAGAGGCGTCGGCTCAGTCTTGCTGAGCCTTCGTCCTCATTACTTGTTGTTGAATTGTTTGCAGGGGATTCTGGAGAGGAGGAGGCTCCCGAGAAGGAGAGGGGTCCCCCAGAGGGAACCACCATCGAGTGGGAGCCGTGTACGCCGCCGTGTTAGATGGGTTGTGTGTGTGCTAGCGAGGACACGTTCACAGGCTGAACGTGAACTCTTTTTGCTTAGTCTACGCCCGTGAGTGTAGACTATAAATGATATTTTGTTGTAAATATGTTCCTAAACAAGTTTATGGAATAAAACTTAGCTTCCGCATTATGTCCGCATTTGTGTGTTATTCGGTGCTGTCTATCGCAACACCCCTCAGTGAGATCCTGGATGTCGGGACCCCGGGTCCTCACAGATGTGGTTCCTGGCGCAAGTTCAATCTTGAACTCGACGTCTCTTTCGGGTGGCATACCCGGTAGATCATCGGAAAACACATCAAGAAATTCCCGTACCACTGGAATATCAGGCACTTCTGCATTATACACTGAGCAACTTTTTCTGAAGGATTAATAAGTTCCAACGTGTTGCAGCCATGCGGTTGAGAATTCAGTTGTACAGTCCATGAGCTGATATTGGTGAAAGCCCCGTGATGCTTCAACCAAGGGATTCCCAATGTAATATCAATCTTCTAATATTCCAAAGCAATAAGGCGTGCTAAGTATATTCTTCCACCCATACATATCGGTGCTCGGGAGACAGTTTCTTTGCTGAAATCTTGCCTCCTGGTGAAGTAATGTGGTATGGATATTCGATGGTGTTGTATGGAATTTGGTGTTTGAGCACAAACGACTCGCTGATGAATTTACGGGTGACACCGGAATGGAAAAAGAACGAAAGCCGCCTGTTCATGCAGAGTGAACATGCCCGCTAAAATGGGTTCTCCTTCCGGGATTTCTTTGACTCGAGCATAATTAAGACCGCCGTACCTTGACAATGTGTTTCTCATGTGATTCACAGTCTTCAGCAGAGCTTTTATGAGTGAGCTCTTGGCTGCAATTCTGCTCATCTTGACGACAACCTCATGCAAAATTTCCCATTGTTTTCCACTGAATTGGGGTGGACACAAATTCTGCACCTCTGGTGGAGGTAGGGCTGCACAAGAAATTTCTTTTTGCTGCAAAAGAGGTGACTGCAATTCTGTTACATTTTCCTCTTGTTGCTTCTGCTGTGGCGGAGGAATATCTTGAGCCTGACGTAAACAACTAAAATTCAAAGTTAGTCGCAACGGTCGGCTGAAATTCCGGATCAGATGGTGAGCGATATACCAACCGATACCTCTAAGGAGTGGAACTAAAAGTTTGCTGTATTGTGTCCCTCTTCTCCGCTTTATGAGGCCAACTTGCATCTTCTTGTATGATTGCGGCATTAACCAGCTCATTAAAATTACCACGTTGAATAATACCAACTGGTCTTAGAGCTTGGAATTTAGGCCTCTAAAGAAATGCGCCGACTTCATAGCCTCTGTTGGTACATATTTGGATGCATATTGTACCAAACGGTTGAATACCCTGGAGTATTGATAAGCATTCCTCTCCCCTTGGGTCAAAGTTATAAACTCTTCAACTTTCCTGGCGAACAAGGCTGGGAGAACATGGTCTGTCCGGAATGCTTTGCCGAATTTGCTCCATGTCAACTGGTGACCAACAGGCAAGGTGGTGACATGATTAGTCCACCATACTACCGCAGGTCCATGAAGTTGCTGTGTTGCGTACAAGACCTTCGTGTGTTCATTGCAATGGAGTACACCGAACTTCATCTCAATGGTGAGGAGCCAATGTTCCGCATCCATCGGTTCTTCAGCTTCAGTGAAGCTCAGTTGAGTCTCCATGAAATCCAAGAATAAACTTTCATGTGGATGACATGGATCCACCTATTGACGTCCGTCGTGACAGAATGTATTTGACAACAAATCCTGCAGTAACTCGATATGCTCTCCAGGCGTACCGAAAACTGTGGTTAAGGCTTCCGCCAAATTAACCGGAAGTGAGGTCCGTGGTAGTTGTTGTTGTTGTGGCGAGTCATCTTCATTATGGCTCGAACCATTTAGGTTACACACGGAACAAGGGTGATCCATTCTGCAAAATTTACAACGTACCATTAACCTCCATGTCAATATGTCATTATTCAACAATTATGACATCAAAATGCTGATATTGAATTCTCAATGAAATACTCAGCATAGATAAAGTATAAACTTTATTTATGATAAACTAGCTCTTGCTAAGTTTGCATGACTACACTGTTTACTCGTAGGTAATACCCACATTCCAATAGATGTGATTGACTTGTCTTTACAAGTGGCGAAGAGGGTAACTTTTAAAGACAAGAATTTTAACATCTACGTAAGTATGGGGGCAGGTGATGGTCGAGTAACGATAATTCATTACATTCACCCATGGTGACTACCGGGTGTCGATATACATAACTGATCGATTTCCTGACAGTTATGCCGGAAACTGACCAGTTAATCATCTGTCCAGATTTTGATCGAGTTAACAGCAAATTATTGTGTCAAGTTGAATATCAAAGTTACAGTTAACTTTAATACCTTCCCAACGAGTATTTATTTGCATCAAGATCAGTTCTGGATCAAAAGTTATATAATTTCTAACTCGACAGGCTTTCTGGAAATTTTGACAGCACCTCCTTTGGAAATGCCTGATTTGAATCCACAATTCAATTAATTTTAATACAGAACTTGGAAAACAATCAACTACAAAGTTTCGCATATTCCCCGAATTCTCCATCGGTATAAGGTACAATCCTAGCAAAACTTTCTGCTAAAAGTTATGTCCAAAATCCAGAAAAGTACAGTAAGGTTTTGGCACTATCCTGGTTCTATCCAGTCTTGGATTTTTACCAATTCCATATAGTTAAATTTGGATTCAGCTCTTGATTTGCATAGAAGACATCTAGAGGAATTTTTGATATTTCCATCCATGTATTGAGCACCTTATTTAGATACCCCTAACCGGAATTATGCCCTGGCAAAGTTCAGTGGCAAATCTGCCGGAAAACAGAGGATGCTCTGTTCCGGTTATCGTTTCTTCTCTTCGGCTGAGCTTCTGCACTAATTTGTGGACTGGGTTTTTAGTCAATGTTCAGATTTTTACTTCCGTATCAAGTTGCATCTTTTACTCGGCTCTACAGCACCATTCTTAGGTATAATGCATTCATGAATGATGTCGGTACTACGTATCCTCACCAAATAAAAACATATACCGGAATAACCGCCAAGCGTTATAACAGTAGCACTACTTGGTCACTTGCAACATGTTCTACACGAGATATGTGAATGCGGTTAGTACCTACAGAAGAACACTCAATTGTGGGGCACTCAAAGGTTTATCATCCCAGGCAGTTCCATATGAAATTAAATTCATACACCCCATATCATTGTCATACGGTTCGTCCTTAAGTTAGGCCACGTCTTAAGGTACATGATCGGGTTATTCACAACACGAAAGAGGGCTCCACACCTTTGTAATTAAGCACACCGGTGGAACAACATTTTTATATGCATCATAGAATATGAAGAGTCCTAGATAACAATCGTGTTACAAGCCACACGACGAGATCTCCCCCTCTTACCCCTGGGTTTGCACACTGGGGGATAGTGTATTTTATATGTCTCTAAGACATGCAGAGTCTTAGAAAACATATTCACTTCCCGTTTCGTTTACGAACAGGACATCCCATACTACTTTCCTTAGATGGGGGAGCTAAACGAAATTGATTCGCTTTTGGTGGCATTCCTTACCATTCTAACCTCAACGTAGGTGCATTGTTACATAATCTAAATAAAGAAGTATAACACATTAGTTAGCCCTGCCACATAATTAACTATGATATTATACTCCTTATACGGGCTTACTATCGAAACCTCACTCGTAAGCGTCCAAGTTTTCAGAATAGGCTTTTTTCATGCGTGTTATTCCCAATGCGGCTATGATACCATGTCTGTGGGGAACGGAGTGTCCCGCACTCCACGCATCACATTGGGTGGTGTCGTATTAGGCGACGCTGGATAACACCACATCCAGAACATAATATAACACAAGCATGTCATTTTTGTTACATCAGAGTCCTTTACAATGCCATATTTTAGCAGCGGAAAAGACTACAGCAGTGGAATGAATTATTAAAATCGTACCCTCAATCCTAACTAAGCTCAAGTAGAGAGATCCAGCCCGGGGATATTCTACACTAGCAACACCGAACAAGACAGCAGCGGCATGCGGGGTCTTCCTTGAGCATTCACCCACACGGAGCAATACTCATGGAGAAAACCCCCCTCAAGATTAGTAGCAAAAAAATACCTGCAAAACAGGGTAAAAGCAAACCCTGAGCTCAAAAGCTTAACAAGTCTTAACCATCTCCAGGACAGCTAGACACAATAACATGAGATGTAATATTTTGATGAACAAATTTCATAGCAGCAGCAGCTTAGCTAAAGATGTCCTTAGCTTTCAAGTTTTAAACAACAGCTTCATGGTTCATGAAACATAACTTTAGTTGTTCTAATAACTTTTTCATCCATGTTGAAGTACAAATTAATATGAACAAGAATACAAGAGCAGAACTCATTTAATTGGAGTTGTTACTACGTGCCGACGCAGCACACAAGCGGATACTCATATAACTGCGAGGGACAGTGATTAGAATCAAATACACAACCAAGAATAAACGAACATACACCCGCCTCAAAAGAATCTTATGGGAGCTCTTTCTTATGTTGTATTTGGGCACCTTTCACACGACATCCCGATGTATAAACACGCTTCGTCCCGAGCAGGAAGGTCCTCTACACGAACACGTTGGAGTTGCCCGCTAAAGGATTTACACCTCCCTCCTTTTCAACGCCATTCCCGAATGAAGGATGAGTTTCCACACCATCTACGCCGAGTTACATCAGTTTAATGGGTCCCATATACCATTATGTACCCGATACACATCTCAATGCTTGCTCGACATAGCCGACTACGAGAATGGTCCTTAACTGACATAGACGAGACTACTTTTCACCATTCCACATCGGCATAGCCCTGATGTGTTCACAAGTGCTTTCATGTCCAAAAAGACCCACAACCCAGCCTTGTGCTTTCCTTCCTACCATAAACTTATTCCCGCTGACATCTCATTTAACATTATTTGAGCTAATTATACCACCGTGTTTCCCAAATGGTACTAACTCGCAAATAATTCCAATTACTCGACTTCTACCGTCTACATCACCTAAGCATAGCACCACTAATAACGGGAGGTTTCTATTCTACCCATACCCTTTCTGGGTTCTTTGGCCATGCAAGAGTGGTGTCATACAAATCCTCATAACTTGATGCACAATAAATTAAGCCAATACAGTAGTTAGCATATGAGCACAAGCAAAAATAGGATTATGCAAATCGGGGCTTGCCTTTCTCAGGGTTTAAGCAATGTTAGTGAAGTCCCAGATGAAGCTTCGGAAAGATTCTTGAAATGCTTGCTGCTTGAACTCAATCAGATATGAACTGCAACAATCATCCAGGAGTCCTTCGCCTTGATTGATGTCAAGTATTCTATCGTGATGCAATGCATGAGAACATGATTTAGCATAATGTCATCCGAATGTTTATACCAGAGAGGAAACAAGGTTAATGTAATAAGGCTTAAGAAGGTTCTATTCTTGAGATATCAAGTTTGATTTGAATAACAGAAACATTTGGCTCATACAAATTATGCCAATTGAAATGATGTTTCAAATGGGTTTTAATCATTTGAACAGATCCTACAGTTACAGGACTTCAATTAAGATGAAAATTTATAGGTACGTTTTAAATGATATAAAAGATTATTTAGAGTAGTTATCAATGGCATTTTATGTATAAGAATTAGGTCTGATGATTTATTTATTTTTATGCCAAACCAATTGATCTACAAGTTATTAAATGTCTCAGGTAAGCTATGGGAATTTTCTTGGATTTTTTTAGAGCCATGCTTTAAACAGAATTGAGTTATCAAGTTTTAGCAGTTTTTGGAATTGTAGCAAAAATGTTTCTGGACATTTTGGGCCCTCTGTGATGCACTCTCAAATTTTCTACCCAAATCAGCTCCAATTGAGCTGAAAGTTTGACAGGAGTTGAGGATTGATCTAAGGAAGGTTCTATAAGATTTTGGAGATTTTTGGATGCACCAACATTAAATAAAAATTCTTTTACAGAAAACCTAAACTGAATTATCCAGTGAGTTCCATAGATTTTCATGTCAATCTAATTGGTTAACTGGATAGAGGATCTTGATAGAGGAAACTAACCCAATTCGAATCACTAAATTTGGAGCTCCCTAGCAGAAGTTATGCATTTTGAAGTTTGAATTGATATTTGATTTATTTTCTAACTGGAAATCAAACCTGGCTGACAGTGGGATCACGGGCCCACCCTTTTTAAACCCAAACCAAAAGATTGGAGGCCACAGTTTGGGTCACAAACTTGGGCTGCGTAGCCACAAATCATCCCAGTGCCACAAAGGATCCAACTTGCAGCTGATAGCTCACTGACAAGGGAGCCCCACCCAGTCATCTTCTTCCTCCAGCCAAGGGCGTGAGATACAGTAGTTCTCACCGGAGTTCTAGCTAGCAGGGCCGCCAGACCTCGGCTAAAGAAGGGAGGGACGAAAAAATGATCAGCCAGCCATGGAGAACTCAAAGAGGTGTCTGACCCTTCGTGGGATGCATAGAAATAGGGCAGCAGCGGCGATCTAGAGTTGCAGCTGACAAGGTTTCCCGGGCAAAATATGACACGGGAGACTCCCAATTTTTGTGTGGAGCATCACATAGGGTGCACCGTGCGCAGGGGCACTCTCTCATATGGCAGTGGGAAAAAACTCGATATCTAGGACTACAGTCCATGATTCATTATGAAAATTGACAGGTGGTTGCGCCCAGAGGTCCACAGCCCATAGCTGAAACCGATTTGCGATATTTGTAGTGAGCTAGGAGAATTTTGAAGATTGTACCAGAGGTCAGTTTTAACCGAGTGGAAGAATTTCTGGATTTTCTTGCTTGATGTTGCACCAATGGAGCTGAGCTTTGGAGAGGAGTATTAGGAGACTCAGGCACATCTTGTGGGGGTTTTGGTTCGGCTTGAGGGGCACGGGTTAAGGCTGTCCACGTGAGAGCAGCAAGTTTCAGCCGTGGGGGAGAAAACAACAGAGATGTGCGCCGGCTTTGTCCAACCGAGCAGGGCAGTGGGAAAGGATGAGGGCGAGCACGAGTAGTCTCTAGCACAACAAAGTGCAACAAGGAGGCGGCAGCAGCTTGCTCATGTCCAGCATGCCGAGCAGAGCACTCGATGCTCTCTCTGTCTATTGTTCTGTATGACATGTGGGCCCCACAGCTCCCCTCTTATCCTCTATCAAACAAGCTCTGAAAATATTCAAACTTGGCAGCCAAACTAAATAAAATATGTGGAATCCAATTTTGAACTCCAATCCGCCATTCGGTAGAGTTGAAATCAAATTTAAGTTTAAATTTTGAATTTGAATCTTCTCATATAGCTTAATTCAAATACATAGCAAATGGGGTCTAAAATTGTTAATATTTAGCAGGGCTACTAATTGAATTATGGGAACCACTTTGGTAAACTCAAATTTGCAATTTGACCCATTTGATTTTTAGAATTTATTTTTAATTGAACCCCTCTTTTTAATATTTGATTTGATTATTCTCATATTAGCACTTTCTCTATTTCTTTTCTTTCTCATTTCTTTGCTTCTAACTAAGGTGAACATATTAACTTTTTAGGACTTTTACAATTAGCGCTAAGTGTTGTAAGATATCAGTTATATGCTTCATCTTTGTACAATCTGAAATCATATAAGTCGCTAATTGATCCTCGTTGTATTGATTAAGTATCCTTTCAATGGTACTAGAGCCAATTAGACCATTGATCATTTTACCTTAGTTTTTTGCTGCAAAAAGAGTGGTTTTCAAACCCGAATAAGAATTGAATTAAGGAGGTAAGAATGGTTATGTTTAACTATTAAGATGCGACGCACGGACATGTCGGCATCCATAACGACGGATGTTGAAATTCCTGCTAAAAAGGAATTTAGATCATAAGTAACTGCCACATGAAATGAGGGCACGGACTTGTCCGGACTCTAACCGTCCGGACTAGTCCGATACTACGTAAGATGATAGTTAGGTTTTTGGATCGGGGCGTTTGGACGCGTTCATCTGATTGAAAACAAATTAAGAATTTTGAATTGAAATCCAATGAATAAGATATCGATTAGCTTATGGGTGGAGGTATTAAAAACCTCCATTCATTTGTTGAATCGGACTCTCACTAAGTTGATGCCTAAAACACCATATGAGTTATGCATAGGACTTAAGCCATCATTAAGTTATTTACATATATGAGGCTGTCCAATTGAGACTAAAATCTTTAACCCAAACATTGGTAAGCTGGATACTAAGACAGTAAGTTGCTATTTTATTGGTTATCGAGGTAAGAGTAATGGATATCGTTTCTACTATGCTAACAAATACACTAATATTGTAGATACGAGACATGTCGTCTTTTTAGAGGATGTCATGATCAGAGAGAGCATGGTAAGACGAGAAATAAATCTTGAGAAGCAGGGTTGTGCACCCACTTCAATGATTCAACAGCCATTTTCTCGATACCTGTCGTTGTTTAACCATCAATGTCTGTCGCTAAAAATTGAACATCTGTCGCTAGTTCTTCATCGACAACGGATGTAGTAAGTGTGACTCTTGTGATGTAGGAGCAAGTTCAGTCTTATGAGCAGTCTGTTGCCAATAATGATGAAGAGCAACAACCGCTTCAACTTAAGTAAAATATGCAATAAGTAAAAAAGATCTCAAAGAGTAATAAGATCGTCCATTCAGAATCATTATGAGATCTGCACGTCGATGGTCACCGCCCTCTGGGACCTCTCGCGCCGCCGTGCAGGACGAACACGACCGTCGAGGTGCGTAGCTAAATATAGCTCGTAACTTGCCTGACGGACGTGCAGGTCCGGGAGGAGGCGTAGGAAACGATAGAGTGAAATAGGAGAAGCAGCAGACGAGGATGCAGGTGGCTAACCAAGTGACCGAAGCCTTTCTGTTAGCCTTTCTGTACTTCGTGCATCAAAAACACTGTTTCATCTGGTTGTTTGGCATCGGGATGCGCTCTTTGCTGCGTCTCCCATGATCTGAAAGCGTCAAGAGGTTAGAACACTCTTGCGGCTTGTTTGGCATGGGGAAATGATTTACCGACCTACGGTATTGAGTGTGCTTGAAACTGGACTGGACTAGTTTCACTGACGGTAACGGAATTATTTCGTCCGGACACTGAAGACAAAAGCCTACATTGTAATCAATGTAGCACATAGAGAGAGTCGCCCTAACAATGTGCGCCCTTCTACGAATACGGTACAAGGAATAACCAATGCTGTCCGCTTTCTGCTTATGCATGATGCCATTTGTATGAGGTGAAATGGATGAACGTGATGCCTGTTCCGCTTTCCGTTGCAGTGTTGTCTTCAGACAACCTGGGACTTGGTGAAGACAAGGCCTAAGCCCGGACCAGGATACTGACTTAAAATCACTAACTTCACTGGTACGGTAGACTGCATCCACCGTTTATTTTATTCAATGATTCTAGTGAACTTTATGTAACGTCGTTGATGTAAAATGAACAGTGGATAAGCTGTACTACACCGCATGCACTAGTGAACTGTAAGTTAGAGAATCGATGTTCCCTAGGCCCTACCAAAATGAGCAATGTAATGTAGCCACTCCACCACGAGCATGTCCTGTGCTTCGTTTCAAATGAAACAACTTCCAACATCTTGAAAGAAAAGGCAAATTGGATTCAGAGTTCAGACCGAAGCAGCTTCCATATGATTTGACGCCACGGGGCTAGGATTACTGATATTGGAGGAAATCCAAACACCAGAGGGGGAATGATTACCGTTTACCCTACTGAGGCTCTATAGTCCATTCACTGCTGTTCAAAAACCTGAATCTATTCAACAAAGAGCTCACGTAACTGGTGCATGAGATTCATGCAGAGCTGCACCAAAAAATGTCAAGTCGATGTAACATCACAGGATAAGTAAAAACCACGTTGAAAAAAATTCAAATATATCGCTCCGGGAGTGTCATGGGACTGAAAATAAACGTCACTTAATTGAAGTGCCACATTTGCATACCAGGTTAGCACATATCTTACTGCGTGCAAAGCTAGGGACAGTCGTTGAGGCATTTGGCAGGGTATGGTGATACACGAAAAAAAAATCAGACCTCCAACGGAACTGTAACTGCTGAATTTCAGGATAATAAACTGCAGGTGACCAGCTTTCATCCTGGACCGCCCCTTTCCCCATTGCAATATTTATGATTACTAAATAACCATGATAGCTCCTACCCCTGCGTGCTTCAGACAAAAGCTTCGTTGTTGTTGTACTAAATAACCATGACGCACAATTTTGCCAGGCACTGACAAATGCTTAGCAGAGTGGAGCTTGGATGTTAGGTCAATCACAATGAAGAACCAAAAGGGTTTTCTATAAAGTGTGTATGATAAAAGGTCCAGCTGATGTAACATTAAACAATAGAGACCAATGTTTACCTGTCATAGGCATAATCATCTGCATCCAGATATGAAGTCCCATACCAGTCTTATTGTAATAACTTTCAGGTTTTAGGTGACAACAATTCCAAAATGTTGAAAAAAGCTTGAGCGCACATATATCAAGAAACCAAAAAAAGCGGGAAGGGCAAATGATACCTACCTGAGATTTTTTCCCATGTAAAGACTGTAGGTTCCAACAGAGCTGTTACAGCAGAGCAGGACTTAAAAAAGTGTGACACTGCAATAAACCCGTTATACAATAACATATTAGAAATTGAACATAATGGTCTACCTCATGAGTCTCAACTGGAAATAAAACTATCTAAATGTTTCCGCTAGTGATCTGGACTTCTAGATCTCCCGTAGCCATGCCTGCTTGGAGAACGTGATCTGCTCCTCAATCTCCCTCTGTCGTTTGTCATATTACCACTCCTATATCTGTATCCAGCTCTATCGGAATCCCTCCCATTTCTGTAGGAACTGTTTCTGTAATCTGATCCTCTATCTTTCTGATCATATGACCTCTCTCTTCCACGGCTTCTTTCATAGTGACGATCACGATCAGAGTCACGCTCCCCGGATTTCTCTCTTCTGGTATCACTACCTCTGCCCCCACTCCCATACTCTTTTTCCCGATAATTCCTACGTTCATCTGCTTTCTTCTCCCTAGCAAGCTTCTCTTCCTCTTTTGCCTTTTCCTTTGCAGCCTGCAAATTAGCAGGAGACAAGTAAGTACAATAATGGATAAAATAAAGAAATGCTAATGCTTCTTATGCACTGAGATGTCACCTTGTATTCCGCCAAAAAATCCCTCACCATACCATAACCTATGTGCTGCTTCCCAGTCACATGCGATTGTGTCCTCTCAAGGGCATCATCAGAAACTAAGAAAGATCCACAAGTTTCACAAAGTTCCATCTTCTTCTCAAGCACAGCCATTTTATTGTCTATTTGGTTAGTTAAAGCTGTCTTCTGAGCATTTAGAACGTCAACCTGCAAAGCAGAAATGAAGAGAAAATTGCACCAATTGGTAACACAGAGCTTGAACATAGTATAATGAAACAAGGTGGATTTTGCAAGTTAGTACTTGTTTCATAAGTGCTTCAGCCTCATCCACTTTACCAGCCTCACCAAGCTCCTCCACTTGCACTAACAACTTCTTGATATTCTCTTCAAGCGCGGAAAGTTGCTCAGTCTTGCGGACAGTGTCTGGCAGTGGAACAGCAGCATCTCGAGCCAACCTATCCCGACCACGCTTTATTTTTCTATCCAAATCCAATACCTGCAACAATATAAAACAATTTAAATACTATATATGGTGAAAAAAGTATCCAAAGTGCAAGTTATAACTCACCAATTTCTCACACTGTTGTGCAAGCTCTGCCTCAAACCTTTGCATATAGCTATCATGCCTGGTAGACTTCTCAAAGCTGCATTTGCCAGAGAATCCCATATGAGATATATATACAAATAGACAGTTGTGTATCTAGTCTAGAGAGCAAGGTTCCAAAAGACACTAGGCGCTAGACGGGCAGTGGCTATCCACCTAGGTGCTAGACACTATATCAATGCCAGATTATAAAAAATTTAAGATTAAAGAAATATCCATGTATGTCTGCTGTTCTGGGCTGGTTTTCCCCGGCACGCCTCTCCTCCCTGCCTCAGCCAAGTCCACTTCTAGAGGCCTGTTTCCAGCCCCCACACACCACCACCCAGATTCCTTCCTCCGCAGGCAGAACCCCCACCCCAGGCGACGGGCGTGCAATCTCTCCCCTCCACGGGCGGTCATGCAATATCTCCCCCACTCAGGCGGATCGGCAGTTCCTCTCTCAGTGGCGCAATTCCCCGCCCACCCCCCCCCCACCCCCACCGGTCTGGGTTGCCCCCGCGATTCCGTCCTCCGCCCCCCGGATATCAGCCCCCGACTCGCGCCCACCTACCCCCTAGGCGAGGCGGCCTGGTCGCACGGAGCGCTGGGTTCCTCAGAACGCATTTTGGATCACTGCTACACAGTGAAGCATATGATAAAGCAGAGCTGAATCATTGGTCCAGAGAAATTCCTAGAAATGAAATTGAGGTTTCAGAGCCAACACAATAACAATTGCTGGTTCTTTCTTTTCCCACCCTCATCACCTCCTCTATCGTTTCCCTGTTTTCTCCTACTTTCGGACAGGTAGGTAATTTTCTTTTCCTCTTAGTCAGCTTGTATTGAAGGATTTATACCAGATGTCCCAGATCATTGTACAGGAAAAGAACCTCCCTCCCCCGCAAGTTGAACTTTCTGTTTGCTTGGTGATAGTACTATGGATCACAGTCTCAACTAATTATGGCCAGGACATACTATATTCACAGTAACTATGTCCAAACAATTCACGCTTAACTTTCTTTGTTATGATATTCTTAGAATGCAGTTTATGGATGCCAAAAACAATGACCCAACCCAAATAAACCTTTTATATATCACATACAATACATCACAAAGCGTGTGTACACCAGATCAGACTCAACTAGAATACTAACCAACAGATCTCAAATATTATCACTTGGTTCAAATGGTTCAAGTTTGTTCAACCGTACACACTTTCACGAAAAGCAGCATCCTTCCATGTAGAGAATCTAGAGATACATTTCTCTGGCAACACTGAAGAAATTAGAAAGTCTAGAAACTATTAATGTTTCTTGTGAATGGACATCCAGAAAATATTGTAAACTAGTAGTATAATCATCAGTGTTTTCAAATCAGACGACTAATCGTGATTAGTCGTCCTTATCGCTCGGTGGCGTCCGATCAGGGCATCCGACTCGATTTGCACGACTAGAAAACTAGTCGTCCGGGCGATCAGGACGATTTGCAAACTTTTTTGGGTCAACTGGCCAGCCCATTAGGGTTCCTTCTATTATTCACTTCTGACGCCGGCCCATTAGGGTTCCTTCTATTATACACTTACCCCCTAGCGCCTGTTTCCTCAGCAGCCGCCAACCTCCACAGCGCCTCGCCCGCTCCCTTCTGACGCCGGCGCGCCGCCCGCGCCGTTCCCCTCTCCTGCTCCTGCGCCGGCCGAGCCCCTCCCCTACGGCGCCCGAGCACCTCCCTGCGCCGCCCGAGCAACTCCCAGGCGCCGGCCGCCGAATCGCGCCTTTCTCTGACGGAGCTGCCGCCGCTCTGCTAACGCCGACCTCCACAAAGCCTCGCCCGCTCCCTTCTGTCACCGGCGCGCCGCCGCGCCGTTCCCCTCTCCTGCTCCTGCGCCGACCGAGCCCCTTCCCTGCGGCGCCCGAGCACCTCCCTGCGCCGCCTGAGCAACTGCCCGCCGCCGGCTGCCGGGTCACGCCTTTCTCTGACTGAGCTGCCGGCGCTCTGCTGACGCCGCCCTCCTGCGCCGACCTCCACAGCGCCTCGCCCGCTCCCTTCTGGCGTCGGCGCGCCGCCCGCACCGTTCCCCTCTCCTGCTTCTGCACCAATCGAGCCCCTCCCCTGCGCCGGCCAATCTGGTATGTAATTTCTATTTTCTAACCTTATTCTGCTCTTAAACTGTTGCTGATATGATCTTCTAAGGGTTTGTTTGCTAATTACAATGCTCAATCTGTGCTACTGAATTGTTGTATATATGTGTGTGTGTGTGCTTATATATATATATATATATATATATATATATATATATATATACATACTAGAAACTGTTATAAAAAATGTTGGACGACTAGAACCTCGACTAGAGGTCGACGATTAGTCGCCCCTAAGGCGACTAGGGTCGACTAGGCGACTTAAAAACATTGATAATCATGCAAGCAAGAGGCCCCACTTCAACATTTTAAGTGGCTCGTTAGCAACTAGGAATGAGGGTGCCAACTAGAGCCTGCTCATTGCCTACGCAGACATCTTTTAAATAATTCTGTGATTAAATCCACTACTATGCCACCTAGAATTTTCTAATACAAAATTATTTTTTTGGAATAAAGGGGCGTAGGTCAGAGGCGAATTGAAAGCTAAGCAGTGGTAATTAAGACCCCGGGTGAAAATAGGGATGTCTCCTACGTTACCCATAATATGTGGAAGTATTGACGTAATTTCATAGTCATTCGATCTGAATGCTACATGAAGAACATAAGCCAGATGACGGAACGCGGAGACCTAGGATGGATATTCTCATATCAAATTATTATTTAAAGAAATTTGTAAATGGATGACTTAAGAACACAGAAAGAGAGATATTGAGTTTTTCACAAGCAAGAAAACGGATGCGCTAACGCGCAACGGCTTTCGTGCTAGTTGCTCAGTTGGTTGCCCTTTCCTTTTATCGTCCATTTCTCAGCAATAGCTACCTGAATGGAAGCAAGCAACCCTCAGGAAGAAGAAGAAAAGTGGTCGAAGACTATGAGTCGAAACTAAGAACAATCGAAGCCATACACAGTGCTGAAAGTCCCCACACATTGTGGGGCCTAGGGAAGGGAGCTTATAGGCAGTCATCCTCTTGCTTATTTTGCAAGGAGACTAGTTTGAACCCATGGCCTCCAGGACACAAGTGGAGAGACTCTACCACTGCGCCAGACCAGCCCTTCATATTTTCGAATAAATATGAATATTTCCTGACATTGTGACTGAACATCCAGCATTGCATGTCTAACAACTAAGCCTTTTTGTCCCAAGCTAGTTGGGGTAGGCTAGAGATGATACAACAAAAAGTCAATAAAAAAGACGAGGAAACGAAAACTAAGGGAAAATATAAAAGGAGGGGGGAGCAAAGACCGCTTAAGGTAAAAAAAAGGGGAAGCTAAAATTCAAGGTTCCAGCACATGGATACAATCAATTTCTCTCACGATTGTGGAGAACTCTTTTGCCATGTGTTGATACAAAACATACTCCTCCTTGAAATTTTCAGAAGTGCGAGTCATTGTTGTAGCATGTACCATATCCTGGAATGGCTGCTATTCCTGAGGCAAGGCAAGTAGCCAACAACATTTCCATATTAAAATCCTAATGTGTTGCTAGTAATCCAACATCTAATTTTCCACAGAATGATGCACCAAGACTACTGTAGTTTATAGCTTAACCAAAATTCAGAACAGCTTTCTCCTCAAATCTAAAAAACAATCTCAATGCTCCAAATTTAGCAATTCATTTAACATAATCAACTATCTATACCAGTCAGTTTTTACATCCTATGCTTCCCTACTTTCAACATTTACACCGACCCAATAGCATCTTTGTCCCTAAACATAACGCATTACAGGTAGATTACCTCACCAGAGAACCTAAAATGACTCCAAAAAAAGGCTAGCGCATTTCAAGAAAATCAGCATCGCAATTGCCCTCACCTCTCCTTGAGCTTCGGATCATGGATCCTCAAGCAAGGCCCTGCGAACACCCAATCCGAACTATCATCAGCAAAACAGAAACGAAGGGAAAAAATGCAAAATCCCGAAGGAGCGACCGTACCGAGGTTGCTCTTGGTGTTGACGAAGAGGTCATGGGGGCAGAACCGGGCCATGAAGGGTCCGCAGACGTCCGGGTCGTCCCACTTTAGCTCCTTGTGCTCCCTCTTCTCCTCCTCCGTCAGGTTGCGGGCTGCAAAATCGACATGGACGCGACGGGGGTTAGCGTAACTGCGAATAGATGGCGCTCGGGGGAGGGAAAACAGGACGGCACCTGTGCCCATGAGCTCGTCGAGGAGAGCTCGCTGCGCGTCCATGGCGGAGAGAGCGGTGGAGCCGTCGAGAAACCCTAGCGACCCTTTCCCCGTTTCACTCGGTTGAGTTTGGGATTTTGGGGATGGTATAGGACAGGCGGACAAGGAAATAGAAACGGAAAACCAAGCGCTTACTGTTTTCGTATCCAAATATAAATATGAAATAAAACCCAAACACTGGATGAGAATTTGCGGTTTGCTACTTTCAAAATTGGAATAAAACAATACATAAAACACTAATCATATTCATTGACCATCTATTCTCATAATTCCAATTAAGCAAATAAAGGACAAAATCCCATCATATCCAAGTTTAGGACTAATCATATGAGGGTTCAGTTTGCTCGTGACGATGCGCATGGTTGTCAAGGTAGTTTTATCACTCTGCAAAGATTGTATCAGTTTACTCACAAGTTCGTGATTTTATCACCCGTCGATGACTAGGGAACCTCTATTTCGTCAAGACACACTACCTTAGGTATGTGTCCAAGAGATCACGAAAAATCCTTTACAAATGGACTACCGCCATATATGGACCCACTAAGGTTTCGCCGGAGGGGACGACTCCATCATGATTATCATCCAGCTCAAGGAGCCCTCTTGTGACATTGGCAGCCTTCCTGACTCCCATTTCGTGTTCCTCCATCTGGTCCATAGCATTCTAATAATACATCTAATTAGTCAGCTAAGCTTTACCCATATTAACCTTGTGGTGGCATTGTTGCTTTTGGATGATCGCTCCACAAATTGGTCTTTAGATCTAAGTAAGCCTACCGCCAAACCATCCAACCACATTCGACAAAACTTGCTTGCTTAGATCACTAAGTTCCATGTTGCTAAGAAGGGTCATCACTATACATGTGATCAAGTTTATTAATCAAGTTAATTAATTTCCCATAATATCCCAACTAAGCATGCTAAGCGAAAAAGAAAATATCGAACCGACTTTTTATTCAATTTTAAGCGATAAGGAATGACAATTCAATATTAGTAAACCTTAATGATAGGTTTTTTCTGCAAGATTGACTCTAGCATGTAAAGTTCGCAAATAAAATAATTTTCCCAAAAACAGGATTAAAATAGTCAAGGGCGCTTGCCTTCTTGTTGCGAAGTGCCCTGCTCAAGTGACTCGAAGTTTTGTCGCTGGAAGTTCGTACTAAGCCTCTTGAGCATATTCGTCTATTCAAAATCATACAAACACACAACAATATGCATAATAAATATATTAAAATAATGCAATTCAATATGCCATGACATGCATGAATTCAAATACCTAATAATAATTAATTTATCAAGTTCTATAATCAATTATATGTGTTTAGACTTTATTACAATTAATTTGGGCTTAAAATAATTTATTAAGATAAAAAATAGTGATAAAATAGTAAATAACAATTTTCTACAATTATTTTGATTTATTAGGATTCTCTAGAATTAATTTTCTATTTATATGCTATTTAGGTATTTTTCCTAATTATTTGGGGCTCAAAATGATTATTAAAGATTAATACAGATTCAGAAATAATTCAATTAAGTGTTCAAGGGCTTATTATAAATTCTAGAAAATTCTAGAGCTAAAATGTTAAATTATAGATTAAAAATAATATTAAACAAATTAGTAATATAATCTATTATTTTTAGGCAAATATGAAAAGTCTATGGAAATTTAGGACTAATTTGATATTTTTTGGAATTTTAGGGGGTGAAACTTAAATTTACAGATTTAAAATAATATTAAATGGACCTAATTTTCTAATTATTCGGGGGCTAATTTGCACGGTTTACTTAAAATCAGGCTTATTTTATAATTTTTGGGAAATCTATGGGCCTAGCTGCGAAAATACAAGGCTAAACATTGATTAATGGAAAATCTAGGGGCTCTACTGAAATTTTCTAGGGTTAAACAATAATTATAGATTATCCAAGGGCTCTAACATAAAAATTCAGGACTAAAAAGTAATAAATCTAAACCCTAGGGCTTGTTCTGCATGAAAGGGTTAAATTCACCAATTACAAAGAGTCTAGGGGCTAAATTGCAAGTTTGGCTTTTCTTTTCCTTTTCTGATTTATTTCTCTACTGAAAAACCTATGGAATAGGTCCATAGACCGGTGAACCGAAGGGGGGGCTCGGTCTATGGTCCACCATGGACTAAAGGGCCCCCTTCGGGCTTCTAATCTAGGCTGCCGGTTTTAGATCCGACGGTCCACATCCGACTTGGCCGGCACCGGCAGCGGCGCCATGGGTGGAACCTCGCTGAAGCCGTGCGATTTCCCTATTCCGGTCACTAAGCTCGACGGGAAATAGCACCAAACAAAGAGGGGGAAACGGGGAAGCTCACTGGGGTGGTCACACGCACGGGTGCAACCGGAGATCGACGGGCGGCGGTGAGGAAGTTGGCTCGGGCTTCGGCCGCGACGGTGCTAGGGTTAGCGGGGCGGCGTCGGGTCGGTTTGTGCGGAAACCGAGGGAGGGCACTGAGTTTTATAGGGGGCACGACCCCCAAAAGGATCAGGCACGTACTCTAGGCCGATTGGGCGCGACAGTGGCGATGTCGGTGGCGGCCCGGTCGGCTACGGTTCGCGGGCGGGGCGGGTTGGGTCGAGGCTGCATGAGAGCAGGGTCACGGGTAGGGGGAGACAGGGTGGCCCACGGGGAGGAGAAAGAAGAGGGCCGACTGAAATTGCCTAGAGGGGGTGAATAGGATAAAATACTTGAAATGACTTAATTAAACTAGATTAGACCACAAGGGTCGAACTAGTCTAGCTCAGGAGCGGACTAGTCCGGTCAGCTTGTTGAAAAGCCTAAAAGGGGTCGGACTAGTGTGGCTCAGGGGCGGACTAGTCTGGTCAAACTGTTGGAAAGACCTAAATCTTGGTTTTTATGGGTTTTCTTTCAGATTTTAGTTTAACTAAGTGTGGATAAACCAACTAGCAATCCTATACGACAAGTGTGATAGAGTATTGAAATAGATTGCAAGATTGTAATGATGTATACTCTAATAACAAAATAATCAAAGTAAACCCTAACCAATCTTGACGTTCAAAGAAATGTAAATGCAAGAGAGACGGCAAGAAAATTTTTCCCGAGGTTCAATTCCACTCAGGAATCTACGTCACCGTTGAGGAGTCCACAAAGTACCGGGTCTAACAACCCTTTCCTCACCAAGTCGCCACTAAGGCCAACCTGGTTCTTCACTATCTTAGGGGTGAACTTACAAAGTTTTGGGGCTGCTCAAATTCCGAGGCTCCCACTTGATCACTTCCACAAACTTCACAAATCTCACAAGCCACAGATCACACCAAGTGCACGAGATCACTCAAAGAGCCTAAAACGCGAAGTTCTTCCTTCTCCTCTTCTCACACACCCAAATTCACTTAGGATTTGATTCAAGAGGGTGAGTAGGCAATGGAGAAGGCTTGGAGAGACTCTAGTAAGGCTGTGGTGGCGCTAGGGTTCCAGGGGGTTGTAAATGAAGTCGGGGCATCTCCTTTTATAGAAGTCCCAAAGCCAACCGTTGCCACCTACCAAAAGTCCGAACTAGTCCGATCTCACACAAGAACTCTTTGTCCGAGTGAGAACGGACAAGTCCGACGGACCCGGACTAGTCCGACCACTGAGGCAGACAAGTCCGGTCCACCAAGACTTAGTCGTGGGAGCTCTCATCTCACAACCATACGAACTAGTCCGTCTCAGAACGGAATAGCCCGAACTCACTTAGGGACTCTTCGTCCGGGTGGAACCGGACAAGTCTAGCTAGCCCGGACTAGTCCGGCCACTAAGGCGGACAAGTCCGGTCTACCAGGACTTAGTCCCAAAACACTCTTTTCAACAGAGAAACGGACTAGTCTGTCCCAAAACGGACAAGTCCGAACTAAGTCAGGAACTCTTAGTCCGCCCCAAAACGGACTAAGCCGGGGGACTTCCGGACTAGTCCGGCCTCTGGCCCGGACAAGTCCGGACTGCCCAACTTTACCTCTCTACCACTCTCCACTAAGTATTTGACACTTCTAACGCTTTGAGCTCTCTTCTATGATCTCAATGCACTTGACGCACACACTCTCACTTTTACACGGCTAGCCTACTAAAGACTCAATTGAAACCCTAATTTCTACTCTTCGAGTCTTCAACGTCGTTCTTGATCTTTTTCCTTTTTGAGAGTTTAGGTATCCGCCTTGGAAATGTCCTATGCTTACGATCATTTCAGCTCATTAGTCTCTTAATTTGTCGTCATCAATCATCCAAAACCCACAGGGATACCTAAATGCACTTACAATCTTCCCCCTTTTGGTGATTGATGACAACACATTAAGTTACAACATAAAAGGAAGAAATTTGATTTTCATAACAAGTGTACATATGAAAAACTCCCCCTGAATGTATGCAAGAGTAAATGAGGGGAGTTGGCATACATTCAGATGTTATGGTGGGGTGCCTACGTGTTGTGCTCAAAAAAATGTGATAAGACAATAAGCATAAAACAGCCATAAAGTCCAACACGTAGTGTTACACAAAAGATAGTCATGCATAAAACATAGATAGCCATGTCCAAAGATCTATTACAAGATAGTCATATCCAAAACATAGATGTCCAAAAGATCTATTACACTACTAGAAGATGATAAAAAATGACTTCCTTTTCCCATCTCTCCCTCTTTGGCATCAAGGCACCAAAAAGGAAAAGAGAGAAGAAGATACGCCTAAGTCTACTCGTCATCTTCTTCGTGTTCTTCTTCATCGCCATTTTCATCGCTCTCCGTAGCCTCCGTATCCTCTTCCTCATCGTCGGCAGTGGTGGATGGAGGCACAGCCTTGGAGGAGCTTCCATCTTCCCTGAACTGGGCGAGCTCATCAGCGGTGAACTCTGGATATGAAGTGAGTTCCCTATCAATCTCCTCGGGAGGAGACATGGGTACCTCAAGCTTGTCACACATAGCCTTGAGGTACTTCTCCTGACGCCTCTCCATGCATCGAGTCTGGACCTCCATACGCCGACAAGAGGCGAAAAGTGCGTTGAAGCACTTGAAGAATCCGCTCATGGACTGCGGAGGAGGAGATGATGGGGGAGTCGGTGAGCTAGAAGGGACCGCTGAGCTGGAAGGAGGTTGAGCACTTTTCCTCCTTGAGGGTTCTGGCACAATGGGGGTAGCTGAGGACGGAGAGGTCGATGAGTGACATCCTTGACAAAGACTATCCCAGACACTTTCTCAATTAAGCACATGATATATGGGGCATACCCACATGAGCGGTTGGGAGTGTGAGAGATGTTGAAGATATCATCATAAATGTGCTCAACAAGGTTAAACTTCTCTTCACCATCTATCAAGAGGAGGAGATGCCTTAAGTTTCCTTGAATCACCCCTACATCTCCATCTTTAGGGGCTATAGTTCTCCTCAAAGTCCGGTTGAGGATGCTATAGAATGGCTTGATATTCCTAGCAAGCCCGACCTTATAGGAAACATGACTAGGATACATATAGTCAAGCTGATCCATGTCCACTGCCTTGAGATTGAAAATAATAATCTCATGGTCCAAGTGCTCCTCAAGGCCAAGTATCTGTGCAAACCTCTCATAGGTGACTGAGTACTGCTCTCCATGAGTCATCCAGGTGATTTTCCGGTCACTGTAGGTGGAGAAGTACACAGTGGTGTAGAACTGCACAATTAGCTCAATGTTCCAGTCATACTTTAAGCCCATGATTTTCTTGATTCCATGGCGCTCTGCAGCTTCAATCACGACATCAAAGGCTTTGTGCTCCCTTTTGGCCATGTAGTCCTAATCTTACCCATTGAGCCTGGGCGACTGGGGTCTTCATCTTTAGGTACACTAAGCGGTAGTAATCATAGTGGAAGTTACACTAAAACCTAGGGTCGGCTGTGTGCTTCTCATAGTCATAGATGTTGTCCATCCTCAGCCTTCTCGCCTTCTCCGCCCCCTTTCCTTTGAATACAAATGCCGGATTGTTGGGCTGCCGGTTTGGATCTCTAGCAGGAGCAACCATCTTCAAGGGGCCGATGGGCTTCGGTTGCCCTTTCTCCCTGATTACTATCCCTCCTGCCCTGTTTATTGGTGCTTTGGCAGTTGCCTTTTTGTTCTTGGGCTCCTCAGGAAGTGGAGCCTTGCCCTTCATCGGATCATGAGGAACCCTACCCTCAGATTCCTTCTCCTTCTCCTTTTCCCGCTCTTTATTTCCCAAAGTGACCAGCCTCTTCCTCTTGGGCTCTGAGGCACTAGCAGCTTGGGATCTTTGGGATTCACGTTCGGCCCTTTTCTTTCTCCGTTGATCCTTCAAGGATTCTTCAATAGCTTGGGCAATTTGTGCCTCCTCGTCGAGATCATGTTTCTTCTTTGTTCTTGCCTCTCGACGGACGACTTCTTTAGCCGCTTGGGCCTCCATTGCCGCCCTCTCTTCGGCAATGCGCCGATGAAGGGCTTGTTGAGCCTCCTAAACCGTGGGACTTGGAAGAGGAGAGCTTTGTTTAGAGTCCGACATATTGCCTAAGAAACAAGAGATAAGAGGTCAAGGAAGTGGAATATTGCGAAAGAATTCACTAAAAATGGCTAAAGTTGAAGTTTGTATTGTGTAAACCGGATTTGTCCATTAAAGGGTCGGACTAGTCCGCCCGAGAACGGACTTGTCCGCCCAAACCCGGACTAGTCCGGGTTATACAGGAAGAACCCTCACTCTAACAATTTTTCACAAAAACTTCGAATTAAGTTGCAATACTCCTAGGCTATGATCGCATTGACACTAGGAACAACATTTGTGAAGAGGTTTCTAGCAAAAGACCTAAGAATGAAGAAAAGAAAGGATTTTTGGTTAGGTCAAGAATACCTCTTCAAAACTTCAAATGTGATGAAATCAAAGTCGAATCTTGAGAAACGAAGCACGGGGAAGGATTTCCGCACTTCTTAGGGCTCCAAGTCGTGGATTTTACGAGATTTTTAGCGGAGGAAAGCAAAAATCGCTAATTGTGGCGTTTTCGGCTTGAGAGGGTTGAAAGTGAGAATGTGAAGGGTGAGAGAGGGGTCTGGCCGCCCGTGGGAGGTTAAGTCCCAAGGGGCCGGACTAGTCCGGCCTGGTGCCCGAACAAGTCCGGTTGGCGGACCAGAGCCGGACTTCTCTGGGGCCAGACTTGTCCGGCCTCCCAGGCGGACTAGTCTGGTTTGGACTTGTCCGCTGAGAAGTCCGACCTTGACAGTCCGGACTTATCCGTCCCATGGGTGGACTAGTCCGACTATATGCTGAAATTCATATAATTTGAATTTTAGCTCAAGAATATGATCCTTTTTGGACAAGTTTTTGCAAATATATTTGGTAAACATGGTCAGTAAGCATACATCAAACAAACAATGACCATATTTGACAAGGAATCCTTTTGAACATAGTTTTCATGGAGTAAAGGGAATTAGGGTAGTATGTTGAAAACATGCGGATTTTTGAAGTTTATAAACAAGCAACAACCAGATGTGCACGCCTCAAGCAATGTTTCTAGAATCTAGGATATTCAGTTCACTCCTTAGGTCACAAAAGCGTTTCACATCAAGGGGTTTTGTGAAGATGTCCGCCAATTGCTTCTCACTCCTAACATGAGAGATAATGATATCTCCCTTGATAGAGTGATCTCACAGGAAATGGTGACAGATATCAATGTGTTTGATTCTAGAATGCTCCACGAGATTATGAGCAATCTTGATGGCACTCTCATTGTCACATAGGAGTGGAAATGGCTCAAAGTGTAACCATAGTCCCTAAGAGTTTTTCGCATCCAAAGGAGTTGTGCACAACAACTACCGGCTGCGATGTACTCTGCTTCGGCTGTGGATAAGGCAATGGAGTTTTGTTTCTTTGAAGACCACGAGACCTAGGACCTACCAAGGAATTGGCAAGTCCCTGACGTGCTCTTCCTATCTACCTTACAACCGGCATAATCGGCATCGGAGTGAGTATCCAATGAGATTGAACTTGGATCCTTTGGGATACCAAAGTCCTAGGTTAGGAGTGTGAACCAAATATCTAAGAATCCGCTTAACGGCCGTCAAGGGACACTCCTTAGGAGCGGCTTGGAACCGTGCACACATACATACACTAAGCATTATGTCGGGCCTATATGCACAAAGGTAAAGCAAAGAACCTATCATGGAATGAAAAACCTTTTGGTCCACACTTGGACCATCTTCATTAAGGTCAAGATGTCCATTGGTTCCCATGGGAGTCTTGATGGGTTTGGCTTTGTCCATGTCAAACCTCTTGAGTATGCCTTGAGTATACTTGGTTTGACTTATGAATGTTCCTTCCTTGAGTTGTTTGACTTGAAATCCTAGAAAGAACTTCAATTCCCCCATCATTGACATCTCGAACCTTTCGGTCATTATCTTTGAAAACTCATCACAAAAATCTTTGTTAGTAGAACCAAATATAATGTCATCGACATATATTTGGCACACGAATAGATCATCGTTAAAATGCTTAGTGAAGAGTGTATAGTCAGCCTTTCCTATCCTAAAACCATTTTTATTAAGAAAGTTTTTAAGACACTCATACCAAGCACTAGGAGCTTGTTTGAGGCAATAGAGGGCTTTCCGAAGTTTAAAGACATGGTTAGGATACTTATCGTCCTCAAATCCGGGTGGTTGCTCCACGTACACTTCCTCCTTGATCAGACCGTTGAGGAAAGCGCTTTTCACATCCATTTGGTATAGCTTAAAATCATGGTGAGTAGCAAAAGCAAGCAAGATACGAATTGATTCAAGCCTAGCTACGGGAGCAAAAGTTTCATCATAATCCAGACCTTCTACTTGTACATATCCCTTTGAAACAAGTCTCGCCTTGTTTCTTGTTACAACCCCATACTCATCTTGCTTGTTGCGGAATACCCACTTGGTTCCCACAACATTTGCATTGGGTCGCTTAACAAGTTCCCATACTTGATTTCTTTCAAAATTGTTGAGTTCCTCTTGCATGGCCACCACCCAATCCGGATCCTGTAGTGCTTCTTCTACCTTGTGGGGCTCCAAAGAGGAAACAAAAGAGTAATGTTCACAAAAATTAGCTATTCGAGAGTGAGTGGTCACCCCTTTGGAGATATCTCCTAGTATGTTGTCGACGGGATGATCCCGTTGAACACTTTGGTGCACTCTTAGATGAGGTGGTTGAACTCTTTAATATTCATCTTCATTGTCGCTCTTTTCTTCGTCTCCCCCTTGATCCAATCCTCCATCTTGACTTCGATCGTCTTGATCTTGTTGAGGTTGGCCTTGCTCATCTTGAGCTTGATCATGGGATGGATACATATCTTCGTTTGTTGGATGATCATTTGAGTCTTGATTATGTTCTTGAGGAAAAATGTCTCCAAGTGCCATCCTTTTAAGTGCTTCTTGTGGAGCCTCTTCTTTATCTAGCACACTTTGATCAACTTGCTCCACTTGGGAGCCATTAGTCTCATCAAACACTACGTCTCTCGCTATTTCAACGATTCCGGAAGTTTTATTGAAAACATGATAGGCATAGGTGTTTGAGTCATAAACAAGCAAGAAATCTTCATCGGACTTTGAAGCAAACTTAGTCCTAGGCTTCTTGTTTAGAATATAACACTTGCTCCCAAAGACACAAAAATAAGAGATGTTGGGTTTGTTACCGATTAGAAGTTCGTAGGACGTCTTCTTCAAAAGTCGATGAAGGTATAACCAGTTTATGGCATGGCAAGCGGTGTTAACCGCTTCCGCCCAAAACCGGTCCGACGTCTTGTACTCATAAAGCATGGTTCTTGCCATCTCAATAAGAGTTCTATTCTTCCTTTTAGCCACCCCGTTTTGTTGAGGGGGGTAGGGGGCTGAAAACTCATGCTTGATGCCTTCTTCATCCAAGTATTCTTCCACTTGAGTGTTCTTGAACTCGGTGCCGTTATCGCTCCTTATGTTCTTGATTCTTAAGGAGAACTCCTTTTGAGCTCTTCTCAAGAATTTCTTGAGCACACTTTGAGTTTCGCCTTTTTCATACAAAAAGAACAACCAAGTGAAACGAGAATAATCATCTACAACAACAAGACCATATTTGTTACCGCCGATGCTTATGTAGGCGATTGGACCGAAGAGGTCCATGTGAAGTAGCTCCAAAGGTCTTGTAGTCATCATGACATTTTTAGATGGATGTTGAACTCCAACTTGCTTTCCAGCTTGACAAGCACTACATGGCCTGTCCTTATCAAAAACAACATTTTTCAAGCCTCAAATGTGTTCTCCCTTGAGATGTTTTTGCAAGTTCCTCATCTCAACATAGGCTAGCCGTCTATGCCAAAGCCATCCCATGTTGGTCTTCGCCATCAAGCACGTGTCAAGTTCAGCTTTATCCGTGGTAAAATCGACAAGGTAAAGCTTTCCCTTGAGCACGCCCTTAAAGGCGATTGAGTCATTGTTTCTTCTCAAGACATTCACACCCTCGTTAGTGAAAATACAATTATAACCTTTATCACATAATTGGGATATGGATAGAAGGTTATAATCAAGGGAGTCAACATGCAAAACATTCAAAAGAGTATGATGGGGAGAGATAGCAATTTTACCGGTGCCAAGGATTTTCTCTTGGCTCTTGTCCCCAAAGTATATTCCTTCACTTGGATATTCGTTTTCCTCATATTCAACAAACATCCTTCTCTCTCCGGTCATATGGTTTGTGCATCCACTGTCGAGTACCCATTTTGATCGACCGGAGGAGTAAGCCTACAAAATAGAGTTATGCCTTACCTTTTGGTACCCAGACGGAGTTGGGTCCTTTCATGTTACTCAAGAGTCACTTGGGAACCCACACACAAGGTTTTGGACTCTTGCGGAGTGGACCAACATACCTAGCATAGATCTTTCCAAATTTGTTTCTCAATAAAATATATGAAGCATCAAAGTCATGGAACAAAGGATGAGGTTCATTTTTAGGAATGTTAGATGAGTTTGCAATGTTCTTTACATTTTCTTTGTTGAATGAATCCTCCTTGACAAATACAATCAAGTCTTTGCCTTTCTTGGGAGTTTTAGCATGGTGCTTCCACTCCCGAGAATAACCAAGACCATATTTGGCATGTGGAGGTCTTATATTGGCATATGCACTTCGTGCATATGCCAATTTTTCCTTGTCAAAGATCCCACCTTTCGGTGACTGCTTGTTTTGTGCCAACTTGAGTTCATCTTTGAGTTTTAGGATTAAGTTTGAGCACTTGCAAGTTTGAGTTGCTTCGGAAGATTTCTTTGAGGAGAGTGGAATCATAGAGGAAGAAGGTGCATTGATCTTGAGAGACTCAACTTGTGTTTCAAGTATCTTGTTGACTTTTGTCAAGTTAACAATTTCATCCTTGAGCACAATAGTTGTGTCCTCAATATTTGAGCAAGTTTCCTTGCTCAAAGCGAGTTTATGCTCAAGTGCCTTGCTTCTTTCCCTTTCAACCTCAAGGAGCTTTTCGAGCTCATAACATCTCTCCTTTTCAAGGATGAGTATGTCTTCTTGACGGTTGATGAATTCATCTTTCTCAAAGATTTCTTCCGACAACAATCTCATCTTTTTCAAGGTGCTCCTACTTAGATCCTTAAGCATGGATTCATTTTCACTAATACTATCAAAGCTATCAAGTGAAGAGGTAGAGGTGGATGGTTTAGATTTAACCTTTCTTCTTCCCTCCTTAGCCATGAGACATGTAGACTTGAAGTCTTCAAGGTTTGGGAAGAGCTTGCTCTTTCCAATGGCAAGTGTTACCACTTTCTCTTCATCCTCGGAGGATGAGTCTTCGTTTGAGTCCCATTCCTTCCCATGGTGAGCATGTCCTGATGGCTTATTCTTCTTGAAGAATTTCTTCTCTTGGGACTTGCCAACCCTCTTCTTATTACTCTCTTCAAATGGACAATCCATAATGAAGTGTCCATATTCACTACAGTTATAGCATGCTCTTTTTGTCTTAGGCTTGGACTTTTCCTTATTCTTCTTCTCATAATGGTTGCTCCCCTTCCTTCTTCTCATCATCCTCTTGAATTTGTTGATGAATAGCGCCTCTTCTTCATCGGTGTCAAGACACTCATCATCACTTGCTTCGAAGTCTTGTGATGAGGATGTTACTTTGAAAGCAACACCTTTCTTCTTTGAGGAGGCGAGCCTTTGGAGGTCGCTGTAGAACATGGCTTCCTTCTCCATCATCTCATTGTTGATGATTCTTCCAAGCACTTCCTCCGGGGTCATTTGAGCATATCCCGGGCTCTCACGGATCAAAGAGCAAAGAGTAATGTTTTGAGGCATGAATGCCCGAAGCATCCTCTTCACCACCTCATGATCCGTCCACCGGATGCATCCATAAGATTGGATCTTGTTGACGAGGACCTTGAGACGGTTGTACATGTCTTGAGGGGACTCACCATCCATGATGGTGAACCTCCCAAGCTATCCTTCTATCATCTCAATCTTGGCCTCCCTAATGACTCGGTTGCCTTCATGTGTCGTCTTGAGTGTGTCCCATATATCTTTGGCCACCTCCAATCCATTGACTCGGTTGAACTCTTCTCGAGTCAAGGATGATATGATGACCCCAACTGCTTGAGCATTGCGATGAAGTAGGATGGCTTGCTCCGGGGTGACGTCTTCTTCATTTCTTGGAAGATGGACACCTGTTAAGACAATTTGCCACAAGATAGGGTTTAAGGATATTAGATGCATCTTCATGTTATGCTTCCACATTGAGTAATCATTTCCATCGAATTGAGGAGGTTTGCCAAGAGGAATGGATAAGTAATGATTGTTAGAAGTTAATCGTTCATAGTTGAAAGGATATTGGGAGTAGTCCGGTTGACTACTCCTTTCTTGATCCTTCGACTTCTTCTTCTCTTTGCTAGAGTGACCTAGCTTCTCACAAAGTCGTGCCTTGAGCTACAAACTTCTTCATCATCACTTGAGTGATCTTTCAGCACATCAGTGTCCTTTTTCTTGTCATATGTGCTTTCGCCTTGTGACATTGGCGGAATCTCATATCCCTCAACTCCGGCCATCTTCTCTCTGAGTGGTTAGACTCTTGATGGAGAGACCTGCTCTGATACCAATTGAAATTGCCTAGAGGGGGGTGAATAGGCTAAAATACCTGAAATGACTTAATTAAACAAGATTAGACCACAAGGGTCGAACTAGTCTGGCTCAGGAGCGGACTAGTCCGGTCAGCTTGTTGAAAGCCTAAAAGGGACTGGACTAGTCTGGCTCAGGGGCGGACTAGTCTGGTCAAACTGTTGGAAAGACCTAAAACTTTATTTTTATGGGTTTTCTTTCAGATTTTAGTTTAACTAAGTGTGGATAAACCAACTAGCAATCCTATACGACAAGTGTGATAGAGTATTGAAATAGATTGCAAGATTGTAATGATGTATACCCTAGTAGCGAAATAATCAAAGTAAACCCTAAGCAATCTTGACGTTCAAAGAAATATAAATGCAAGAGAGACGCTAAGAAATTTTTTCCCGAGGTTCAATTCCACTCAGGAATCTACATCCCCGTTGAGGAGTCCACAAAGGACCAGGTCTAACAACCCTTTCCTCACCAAGTCGCCACTAAGGCCAACCCGGTTCTTCACTATCTCAGAGGTGAACTTACAATGTTTTGGGGCTGCTCACAATCCGATGCTCCCACTTGATCACTTCTACAAACTTCACAGATCTCACAAGCCACAGATCACACCAAGTGCACGAGATCACTCCAAGAGCCTAAAATGCGAAATTCTTCCTTTTCCTCTTCTCACACCCAAATTCACTTAGGATTTGATTCAAGAGGGTGAGTATGCAATGGAGAAGGCTTGGAGAGGCTCTAGTAAGGCTGTGGCGGCGCTAGGGTTCCAGGGGGTTGTAAATGAAGTCGGAGCATCTCCTTTTATAGAAGTCCCGAAGCCAACCGTTGCCACCTACCGAAATTCCGGACTAGTCTGCCTTACACCGGACTAGTCCGATCTCACACAGGAACTCTTTGTCCGGGTGAGAACGGACAAGTCTGGAGGACCCAGACTAGTCCGACCACTGAGGCGGACAAGTCCGGTCCACCAAGACTTAGCCGTGGGAGCTCTCATCTCACAACCATACGGACTAGTCCGCCTCAGAATGGACTAGCCCGAACTCACTCAGGGACTCTTTGTCCGGGTGGAACCGGACAAGTCTGGCTAGCCCGGACTAGTCCGACCACCAAGGCGGACAAGTCCGGTCTACCAGGACTTAGTTCTAAAACACTCTTTTCAACAGAGAAACGGACTAGTCTGTCCCAAAATGGACAAGTCCGAACTCAGTCAGGAACTCTTAGCCTGCCCCAAAATGGACTAATCCGGGGGACTTCTGGACTAGTCCGACCTCTGGCCCGGACAAGTCGGGCCTGCCCAACTTTACCTCTCTACCACTTTCCACTAAGTATTTGACACTTCTAACGCTTTGAGCTCTCTTCTATGATCTCGATGCACTTGACACACACACTCTCACTTTTACACGGCTAGCCTACTAAAGACTCAAGTGAAACCCTAATTTCTACTCTTCGAGTCTTCGACACCGTTCTTCATCTTTTTCCTTTTTGAGAGTTTAGGTGTCCGTCTTGGAAATGTCCTGTGCTTATGATCATTTCAGCTCATTAGTCTCTTAAACCTAGATGCACTTACACTGGCCCAGGAAAGGAAATAAAGAGAAGGGGAAAGAAAGCTAGGCCGAGGGAGTGGAAAAGAAAGAAAAAGGCCCATGCGGCCAGGTTTGTTATTTTATTCTTTACTTTTCTATTCCCTTTTCTTTCTTATTTCTATTGTTTCTAAATTTCCATTAGTCTATGATTGGAAAAAAATTATCCCTCCTAATACTTATGTGTATGCATATATATGACATGTATGTGTATGCAATGCATGTAACAATGAAAACTTGAGATTCCTATTTTTTTAAGAAAATATCTTTGCCTAGCACATAGATATACTCTAAATTAATGTTTGAAACTCTAAATTGCTCAAATTTAATATTTAAACATGTATGTGTATGCAATACATATTTGAAACTTGGTTATCCTTCACCATGTCAAAAGAGCAAGGACGGAATAGGTAGATGCAAAAAGGAGGCAATGTTTATTTCTCAAAATATTCTATTCTGGTGGGGCACTGTGGCACATGAGTTATGTGATAATTATCTTTTTTTTAGAAAAGAAAGTCAGATGTCAGAAAAGATGAGAGGGGATGTTAAACATATGGAAAGCCCAACGAAGAGGTTACCTAGGGCACAAGAGAAACTAAGAGAAACTGTAAAAGAGGAAAGGATGCTCGAAGATATGAGAATGAGCCTCTAAGGCTCAACTATCTATTTTTATTACTCCCTTTGTTCTAAAATAAATAACGTTTAGAACAACTAATTAAGTTTAATTTAAACTAATTTTGTTATCCTAAATATCATTTATTTCAGAACAAAGTGAGTATAAATTAAAAAATGATACTCAATAAGGATTATGATCCGGAAATTATGACCGATTTGGTATCAAGTCACTAATAGTTGAAAAGCTTAACATTGGCATGTCAATGACCATTTAATAATACAGTTACACTGACTCCAATGGAATACCTAAATGGATTGACATTTGTAAATGAGTTGCTATACGAAAAATGTCTACAATGGAGTACCCAAAAGGATTAGTAAAATGGGTAAGGGGGAGAGAGAATACCTAAAACTGGGTTCTCTATTCACGCGATGTAAAATAGGTATATTGCTGGAGACGGGAGGTAGCCAAACCCAAAACTCGACACCCAAACATCTAGTTGCCTACTCATTTTAGCAATCCACCATTGAAGTCAGCCTTAGTGACCAATGCTAGTATAGGCTCATCCATTGAAACCAAAGTGTGAACAACAATACCAATTGTGCTTTTTCTCTATGTACAGTTTTGAACTTCCAGTTCTTACTTATATTAATTAGACTGCCATAGTAGGGGTTTCCCTACTGTGTTTCCCTCGAAAAGAAAAAAAAAGATAATACAAACTATATATCTCAATACCTGAGAACCTGTGAAGTTTTTACAGGCAACTGTAGCCCTCTGTCCATTGAAAGACTTCTAACCTTTACTGAATGCTTCCTAAAAATTACAAGTAAGCTTCAACAATCACAAATTTTCTTACAATTTCAGCTTTTGGAAAACTTCAGATGAACTCCAAAAGAAGGGAATTATACATCACCTTAGAAGCACGAACCAAATCCGGGATAATCCAAGGTCCTTTATCTTGGAGCAAACATCCACATGTTGCAGAACAAGTGCATTTCCATCTAAAAATTCTGGTAAATAGCTGCAGAAAGGGGCAATTATTCAAGCCGCTAGAGATGAAAAAATTGCATACTACTAGATGCATTTTACCTTGAATCAAATGCTTCTAAGGTTGGTTGCAGCGGCAGCCGCTATCTGCTTCTGGCCGGCAAATACGGCGGCCTTGCAAATAGCGGTTGCGTGCAGCGGTCGCTTTCCAGACGTCGGTAAATCTCAGGTCACTACAGGTGGCCTGAGAATCTACTGGGGTTACTGTAGCACCAAGATGGGTGGGGAAGAAGAGATAGAGAAAGGAATGAGGAAGAAAGAAAAGGAAAAAGGAAAAAAAGAGGGAAAGGAAAAAAATAAAGGAGGGAAAAAGGGAAAATGGAAAGGAGGAAAAAAAAGAAAAATAAGAGAGAAGGAAACGAAAAATAAAATTGATTATTTTTTATAAGTTGTAAATATAATATTATTAATATAGAATAAGATAATTGTATGATGTAATATAAAATATGTGGTAGTTGATATAGATGTTCAATTTAGAGGTGAACGAGTGCATAGAAGTGAACTATAAAGATAAGAATATTTTAAAATCAACTCTAAATGACAGAGAATATTCGTTTAGATGTTGAATTTAGAGTTTCACGATGCGAGGGTATTAAGCTAATTGGTCCCCAATACCTTCCAATTACATAGAAGTAGGTATAGCATTAACTCTGTTTTGTCAAACAAGTGCAGATGAGAACATGCAGTACACTAGTTCCTGAATCTTCGCTGAAGGCTTGGCTCCATGAATGCTTTCAATGCATTTCACAATGCTCTACATCCAGGCCCAACATTGTGTCAGCCTGATACGATCGGTGTACCGATGCTACACACAAGACAATCGCCTGAGCTAAACTCAGATGAAGGAGGGACTTTCGCCTGGTTGTTATGGTGGGCAACTAACTTCTCATTCAGACCCCACACGTCTTTAAACACAACTGATCTCCCGGCCATTCCAGCATCAGATCGTGCATGCTGAGGTCCCGCGCGATCGTGACCACGTCATGCATGGATCAGCCATGCAGCGTGCCATACTTCTGTGAGATCCGCTCCTCCCGACGTCGCAGCGCGGTAGGAGCTGTGGACTCGTTACACACACTAATAAATCCTCAACAAACTAGATTTTTCAACAATTCTCCCCCTAATCTAGTTATTCATCACGTCAATAACTCCGATCTTCTTTCGAAGACTTAGAAACATGACTCGTCCAAGTGGCTTGGTGAGAACATCCTCTAGTTGATCATCAGTGTGAATTTTCTTGACCACAACTCTTCCATCTTCTATGCACTCTCGGATGAAATGAAACCGAGTCTTGATATGTTTGCTACGCCCATGAAACACTGGATTCTTGCACAGTTGGATTGCTGATTGGTTATCAATGTGTATAGTAGCAACACTTGCTGTTTTCCCATACAAACTCCCAACCAAGATTCCAAGCCACAATCCTTGACATGTCGCCGTTGAAGCTGCTATGTACTCAGCTTCACACGATGATAGTGCCACAACAGATTGTTTCTGAGATTACCAAGTGATAGGAGAATTATCCAAACAAAATAGAACTCAGTGGTACTTTTGCAATCATCCACATCTCCAGCCATGTCAGCATCACTATAGCCATTAAGAGAGGCTTCTCCTACTGACTTTGAGTAACACATACCAAAATGTAGTGTACCAGCTATGTACCTGAGAATATGCTTGACTACGGCCATGTGCTCAGTTGTGGACTTCTCCATGAAGTGACTCACATATCCAACTGCAAACCTAATGTCTGGTCGAGTATGTACCAGGTACCTGAGGCTGCCCACTATACTGTGAAAGAACGATGCATCAACCGGAGGATTTGAACTTACTTTGCTAAGTTTCAGTCGATTCTCCATTGGCGCTTGAACCGGGTTGCATCCCATCATACCAGCCTTTTCAAGAAATTTACTTGCATATGCACCCTGTGACAAAGTGATGCTTTCACCGGTTTGCTTCACCTCGATGCCTAAGTAATAGCTTAGACATCCTAGATCACTCATCTTGAATGAATTCATCATCTCCTTCTTGAAGCTCTCGATTTCACATGGATTAGCACCCGTAACAATCAAATCATCAACATACACACCAAGAAGTAAATGTTTCTCATAGTTACCTCGTGTATATATGCCGTGCTCATCCACGCACCTGCTGAAACCGAGTTTAATCAGTGTGTGATCAAGTTTCAAATTCCAGGTGCGTGGGGCTTGCCGAAGACCATAAAGTGCCTTATTGAGTCTCAAAACTTGATGTTCATGACCTGCCATGACAAAACCTGGAGGTTGAGAGACATATACCTCTTCAGAAAGTTCATTCAAGAAGGCCGACTTTACGTCAAGATGATGAACTATCCATCCTTCATGTGCTGCAAATAGCCAATATCGCTCTCACTGAATCCAGTATTGCCAGAGGTGCAAAGACTTCCTCAAAATCAATCCCTGGTCTCTGAATGTAACCTTTTGCCACAAGACGAGATTTGTGGTGTACTACGTTCCCACGTGCATCTTTCTTGATCTTATAAACCCATTTCAGACCTATGGGTCAATGATCAGGAGGAAGATCACTGAGATACAAGGTTCCATTCTCAGTGATAGCCTTCATCTCTTCCTCCATCGCCTCCTGCCATGCAGGTTCAGCCTTGGCCACCTCAAATGACACTGGTTCTTCCAATGCAGCGAGTAACAAGTCTTCTAAATTCAACTCTCTCGGCTCAGATATGTTGATACAATCAGCCACTTTACGATAACGCCTTGGCTCTGCAGTGTCATTTGATGCATTTGTCGGAGGAGATACAAACTCAATCTCATTTGGACTTGAAAGCTGTCTAGAACCTCCCTGAGTCTCCAAGCTTGGTCGCTGAGTGTCATGCTGCTCTTGTGATGATGAAGGCTCATTGTTTCTGAGTACCATGTTCACAGTATACTCCACGGTGAAGGTCTCTGGTGCAGTACCTTCTTTTGTTTCAGTCCAATCCCAACCCTTCGACTCATCAAACATGACATCCCGTGTCAATGCACTCGACCACTAATAGGATCATACACCCGATATCCTTTAGTGCCTGGTTCATATCTGATGAACACCATCTTCACACTTTGATCATCGAGTTTCTTCATATTTGGACGTGTCACCTTCACATATACAACACACCTGAACGTGCCGCGCATGTAGTGAACAACTGGTTTCTTACCATGCCACACTTCATACGTGTAAAAGCCCCAATTTTCAGAATGCATAGCTCTTTGTAGAATTTAAATCCGCAGGGTCAAATTCAGGGTAATTAGGGTTCCGAATTTGAAATTTGGCTGCATGGGATATAGGAAAGGCTACAAAAGGAATTTAGCCAAAAAGGAATTTAATCACTGAATTTAAATTTGAGCGCAAGGGATGAGCCACTTCGGTACTGAAATTCTGTATTGAAATTTGCTGCAACTTTTGAATTCAAATTTTTTGAGCTATGTTTGGAGGGGGAGACTTGGCGGGACCCGCAGGTCAGTGGAACAGAAACCACATCAATTGTTGCTTCTCTGTGAGCATGCCACCGAGGGACTGAGAGCTCCACCGAGCTGTGCCCCTGCTTCTTCCCGATGGCGGTTCAACCATCTGCACTTGCTGCTCGACAAATATCGTGGCTACACAAAGCAACTTGCTGCTTCCTTCTATGTCTCGCACGAGCACATCCACAGAACACCTCACGCGCTCACCTGAAAGGAAAACATCGCCGCTCCTCTCGGCCTCCATCGCCGATTGGGTTCCGGCAAGTTTGGCGCCTGGTGGAGGCATCAAACAGCGGCACCGGAGCCTCCTCTACCTCTCCAACACGTTCTCAGATCATCCCCGACCTCCCTAGGACGCGGCCGAGCCATTTTTCCCTCCGAACTACAGAGCAAAGCCGCACTCCGTTGCTCAACGTTGTCCGGCCCACTCCGACCCTCTCCGGCACGACCAACATGACTCAAAGGTGCGCCATGGTGTCTAGATCATCATCTCAGACCTCCCTTGCTCCTCCCCACTGCCGGTGCACCGGAATTTGAGTTTTGACGGCAGTATGTGTGAGAAACCGATGCTGTCCAATTCTTCAAATTCATCTAAACCGCTTGATCAACGTTCATGCAAATCAAACCACAGCTACTAGGGCTCCTAGCGCCCTCCCACACCGAATACCGAAGCCAAACGTGCTTCCTCCACCCCGGGCAATGGAAATTCGCCGCCGCCAGATAAACCACGTCGGTCCACCGTCGAGCCTATGGTTGCCGCCATTTGCTGCGAGAATTGAGCTCCGTTCCATGTTCTAGGACCATTAGGGATGCTGTACGGCAACTTAGCTCGCCGGGAGAAGCTCGGGATGCGCCGCTCCTCGCCGGCGCCGAGCTACCGAGCCGCCCCGCCGATGCCGACCCACCTCCAACCGTTTTCGGGCAGGGAGACCTTGCCCGGCTGCTAGGCCATGGTGTGAGGATGGTGTAGCACGAAACTGGAGCAACAATGGTGAAAAAACAGAGGAAAACAGGGCGCACCACGATCTGTTCCGGCGTGCGCGCGGGCTCTGTCCCGAGGTAGAAGAAAGGACTGACCCGTGGGCCCCATGTTTGAATTGCTCTGTGTAAAATAAAAACAGAGAGTTGTTCAAACTTGGAAAATCCATAACTCGGGGTAGAAAACTCCAAAATTAGTGAGACAAATTTTTTTGGAATCCTTATGAAAAGTACTTTGCAGAGAAACAAATTCTAGCTATAAAAATACCTAGGAATTTCCGTAGAATTGTTTTTATTAAATCCTTTAGGGATTAATTCCAGGAACAATTCTTCATGAAACATTCCCAATTTTGGGCAGCAAATCTTTCTTCTAGTTCCTGAGCTCCAGTAAAAAAACAGGTTTTTTGGAGATGATTAAGAGGGCTTAATCAGTAGGTTTTCTCAGGTGTAATTTAAATGAGCTGGAAAATCACAGAATCAAATTCTAGAAATGGAATTGAACTTCAATCCTCCAGTCTGGCCAGCAGAAGACTTAGAAAAATTTGAAACAAATTTTCCTAGGAACCTTAGGTCCAGACCTATTAGGATATAAAATTTCTCAATATGACCAAGTTTAATTAAATTACTATAAATCATTGAAGGTTCTAAGAATTCTTGTGGCCATTTTCTGTCTCAAAAGCTTCTGAAAATTTTACCATACTTCTATCATGAGTTTAGAAAGCCCCTGTAAAAATTTCAACTACATAAGCTGCTGTCTTCATAGAGTTTAGTTCTGTAGTTGTATATATAACTTAAATTCATAATATGACGCAACGTTTATTCATAATATGACGCATCGTTTATTTGATCATTTCGACAGTGAAACATCTCGCGAAGACCTCGGAGGCCATTGACTTGTACTCTACTGATAGAAACTTTAGTCGGGATCAACGCTAAGGCAAGCCCCGGTTTGCATCCAAATTTACAAGTTTCTATTTGTATTCACTTTATAATGTCTAGCATTTTGGTTATTGCACTAAGTCTAGATGGTATGACACTCCACATGCATGAACCAGAAAAACCCTGCAGTTTTATTTAGAGTAGGTTTCACTTAATTATATCTGCTTTGATCAAGTTAACAAAAGTGGATTAAAAGAGGCATAACTCGAGTAAGCCGTTTCCTACTCGTGAACCGGGATTAAGGGGGATCAATCGGAAGAGTTGGGAATTCATCCACTTATTTGGGGAATGGAGACCGGGCAGCATGGATGGAAGGCTCAAGGACGTGGTCCTGTGAACCTTGTCTCTGTCTAAGTCGATTAAGCCCCATTCTCGTGTGCGGCCCCGACGGACAAGTTTGAGTTGTGTACCGGATGCATACTGGCAATATGGGACCTAGGAAACCGATGTAACATGTTAACCTGGGTGTCGAGGCAATCCCCACCGTCTTATGTAGGTGCTGAAAGGAGCGAGAAGTCGGCTCTATGAGGGCTTGCCGTAGTAAGACTTACTCCAAGTCGGTGGGACCGGTTCGATATTTGGGTGTCGTGTGAAAGGTTGACACATACGACGGTTAGGGGATCGGTTGATCACCGGTCTCGGACGGGCGTATGTGTCGTGTCAGCCGGGTGTTTTTTATTCGAATCACCGTCGCTCGCGGTAGTGAGCATACTTGTACACTGAGTCGTGACGTAGTAAGAAACTAGGGAGAAAGTTAATATGCTTCTTGAGTAATCCTCATATTGGAGATGAGGGATGATCAACCCCTTCACTAAATTTACTTTCTACCTTGGGCTAGTAGCGTCGAGACAAAGTGTTTCTTGTTTGATGGTGAAGTCTCGTCGTTGATGGCGCAAGGTATGTATGGGTCTAGGGTAGCTCACTAAATTTACCTTCTCCTCGGGCAAGTAGCATCGAGATGAAGCATTTCTTGTTTGATTGTGGAGTCTCGATGTAAATTGTGCGAGGGTTATAAAAGTTGATAAAAACTTGAAGTAAGAACTCTCCATTAGCTCAAGTTCAAAGTTTATGCAAACTTTTGTGGCGGACCGGGATCCGCTCATTCAGGATCGCAGAGGGTGGTGCCGCACGATGCGACACCCGACAGCACACGTCATAAGGACACATTATATTACATGGGAAAACAAACTGAATGTACAAACCGGTACAAACTTCAGTTACAAACTATTGTTTATATTACACAGCGGAAGTCTAAATTATACAACTCACGCCCGCCTATCTAGCAAAAGTGGGTTGCCCAGCCCTAGGGCAACCCACACTAGCTGCACGTCTCAGCTCAGCGCGGCGTGTATGGCTCCCGCTCAGCCATGGTCCCCGACGGAGGGTAACCCTCGCCGGTGGACTCGTAACCCGAGTCCGTGGGTGGCTCCTCACTTGAAAAACACTTAAGCAGCAACCGTGAGCACGATGGCTCAACAAGACTTAACCGACTCACGTAGGCATGAAACTCTACATGAGGGAGTACAATGAACATAGGAGAGTAACAGTGCAGCAAATGGACACGCCTACAAGTTCATCCTTAATTCATCTTTTAGCAATGAGTTAACAGTTCAGGAAGCTGAAATTTAGTAAGCAATATTTGGTGGCACACATGTAGCAATACAATTATATCATAACAGCAATATTGAATCATCACATTTCATACATTATCCTACGTCACGACTCAGTGACCAAGTGGTACTCTTCACCGCGAGGGATGGCAAATCGACTCGATATACACCCGCAGGGACACCCAAAAAGCACGTCACGTATGCCCACCCATGGAGCTGCACAACACACTCACTCGATGTCATACGGGACAACCTTTCACCCAACAACCCACATGTCGAACCGGTCGCACCGAAACGAGCAGGAGGTTCCCTACACGGAGCATCTCTCTGTGCCCGTTAGCAGATTTCCACCTTTCTACCCTCAGCCTACACCTATAAATCGGTGCGTTATGCCTCGACGCCCGGAGGTTTAGGTTACATCGGTTTAACGGGGACCATATATCCGATATGCCTTCGGTACGTTCAAACTTGATCAGCGTGGGCCGCACACGGATCGGTCCTCAATTGACATGGACAGGGCTGCGCACACAAGACTCCCTCTTGCTGCACCCTAGCCCCTGCCAAGTCTCATTTTTATTACTAGGTGATCTCACATCACTCGAACCAATCCCTGGTGTCCCAATCCTAACTCGCGAGTAGATTCCAACTACTCGACTTGTACTGAAGTCCTATGAATCGTTAAGCATAGCCTGTCTATTCGAGGCCCTATACACTACCCTCACTCTTGGGGAAAGATTCTGGTTATGCAGTTGGGTATTCATCCATCCTACACCTAATGCACATACACACTTCACACTACGTATGTAAACAAAGTAAAACTTTATAAAAGGATTAATGCAAACCGGGGCTTGCCTTGTTGCTGCTGGTCAGGGGTTAAGTCTTCGTCCGGAAGGAGGAAGTCAAGTACTTCCGGAGTCTCCTCGCCTTCAGTGGCTACACGTTAATGAAATACTACATGTCGATTTAAATGCAATGTGTATCTTAAATACATAATTACTAATAACTCTGGCTAACCCTCCCCTTTGGTTCTAAAATTTTTATGGTTGCTTGGTAGGGTCCTAACCAGAGTCTTGACCAAGTTTCATTCGAAACAAAGTTCATTTGAGCCTTGTACAAATAAAAGCCTATATGGTCATTATATGAGCCTCTAAGTAATTCCACGGGTCTTCATGGCTCCCAACATTACTTTCTGGAAACTAGAATTTGAGAGGGTTCTAATGGAATTGGTTTCATGTCATTTGGAGAATCCTAGAGAAAGTTGTGCCCTAAATAAGATTTGAGAAAATCTGAAAAATGTTTCTGTACATTTTTCTATTTTCTCAGGGCAGTTCTCTTAATCACCCCATTAGGGGACTAAATGAACTTGGATGAGTCTGAAAATTTTACTGTGACTCAAGGATTTTCCAATGACCCTCTCAGCCAAATTTCAGAAGTTTTCATGAAGTAATTCTCCAGATAAAATTTCCAACAGTTTTAAATTTTAGGGAATTAATTCTGGAAAACTATTAGGTTTCATGAGCTGAAATTAGTATTGTTGGAAAGTACTCAGAATCCTGAGTTCAGCAAAATTTGGTTCACTGAATTTGGAGTTTCCTAGCAAAAGTTCTATTCCTTTGAAGTTTGAACTAAAACTGGAAATTCCCAAAATGTTTAAATTCTGCGGGTGGGACCCACTCCTTACCCCGGCCCACTGAGAATGCGGCCACACCTCGGCCCACGGGGTTTTACCCGCGCTGCCGCACTGAATCCCAGCCGCAAACGGGTCCCCGCGCGAGACCAGAAGCTGACCGGTGGACCCAGCCCCCTTCGTCTACCTCGCGCCCCCCCGCAGCTCCCGCGGCGGCGCTTCGCCGGAGCTCTCGCTGCCGGGCGTTCCACCGGCCGACCTTCGACGAAACTTGCCACCTATGCCTAACTTGACTCGGAGAACACGCTGGTGCCCTCACCGAAGCTCGGCGATGGCCGGAACCATGCCCGCGACGGTGGCAGAGGTTCTCTCTACTCCGGCGATGTCGCCCGGGCTACTCAGGGCCTTATTCTTCAAATGGTTTTCTCCTACAGCTCCACTGTGGCATGCTGAGCACGAATATGGGCTTGGTTAGCCATGGAAATGGCTGGAACTAGGACCTCACCGTCGACCTAGGCCCGATATCGGCTGTGCTCGGAAAAACTCGATCACCAGGGTCTATACTCAACGGTTCTTCGTACTTTTTGATCCTAAATGGTCGTGGCAGGGTGTAGATCATGTGTGTAGCTCGCTATACCCGGTGATGAGCTAATACCCGTGAATTTCCGGATTTGGTACGGCTCGGCCTTAAGAACACAGAAACGTTCCCTGGGAAAATTCCCCCACGACGGTGCATGAAATGTTGAACGGTATGGACGAGCAGGACCAGCACCTGATGGCGGTTGTTTCTTGTGTTGAGCGTCGGGCACGAGGGAGCCTGTGCTGTCCGGACGCCAGCGATCAGAGGGCGGCGAACTCAGGGCGCGCCGCTTCGGATGTGTGCGGGTGGAACCGGGAGAATGGGGAGGGGAATTCACGCCAACCAGAGTGCAACCGAGTGTATTGCAGCCGGCGTCCTCATCCCCCGAGCAGGAGGTGGCGCGGCGGCCGCTTTGGGATGGGGTCGACCCCGTGCGCTGTCGCCCACAGAGTTGTTCGACCGAGTGACTGAGTCGGTTTGATCCCTGTGTGGCTGACCAGTGGGCCCTCTTCTCCCCTCTAATTCTTTCTCCCCCTTCTGCTGTAAATATCCCCAGCTACTAAACATTGAATGGGAGACTTAGCCCCCAAGTCTTGGTTTAAATTTGAGTTTTCAAATTTAAACTTTGGCTAAATTTGCTTCATGTTTGAACTGAAATTCAAATTCAGTTTTTAATTCTTGCAAATTTTGCTCCTGACAAGATGAACTCAAATGGGGATTACAATTGGTGGGCTAACTCAAAAAAATGTGCTGAGTTTGAATATGAAGCCAACTTTTGAATTTAAGTGATAAAAGTTGCTGCAATTTGAATTTACATTCAAATTGGCCTCTTTTTCAAATGCCTCCAAAAGTGCCTCAAAAAGTGTTGGATTTGCATGAAACTTGGCTTGAACCTTCCCAAGACTTTTCAAGTCCTAGGGGTGAGCTCAACTTCTCATGTTCATGTGTATAAATCCTACTTTGTGAAAGTTAGAACTTTCTCCTCTAGTCACTCTTTTGATGGAGGTTACTTGCTCTTCACAATTTTTCACAAGATACCCACAACAGAAACTGTGGTGTTGTGAGGTGATGAAAATTTTTTGCAAGTCCCTTTTCTTGGGATTTTACAACTTCTCTATTCAGCCCTCTATTTTCAGCATTTAGAGTTCCATGTGTAGGTTTTTGGTTAAGTCTTGCTGAGCATAAGCTCACGGTTTGTTGATCCATTGTTTTACAGGTAACGTTGCATAAGGAAACGTTAGGGATGATGGGAGATCCGAGCGGGGCAGCACCCAATGAGTGGTGTGAGTCTCTCTTGGAACGCTGCATGCCGCCGTGGTTTGATGTGGTGCTAGTGTGAAGCATCCGCGGGCTGGATGGCTTCATTTTGCTTAGTGTAGGCTATAGTCTGTGAGTGTATTCTTACCTTCTGTTACAATGTACACTGTACATTATTTGTAAAATGAGACAACTATATATATAAAAGACATATTGTATGTGTGTTTTCGGTGATGTGCTGTTGGGTTCCGCATCGCACGGCACCACCCAATGCGATTCCTGGACTGTCGGGATGGGGTCCCCACAGGCGTGGTATCTGAAAAATCACAGAATCAAATTCCAAAAAATGGAATTGAACTTCAATCCTCCATTCTGGCCAGCAGAAGACTTAAAAAAAATTTGAAACAAATTTTCCTAGGAACCTTAGTTCTAGACCTATTAGGATATCAGATTTCTCCATATGAACAAGTTTAATTAAATTCCTATAAATCATTGAAGGTTAAAGGTTCCAAGAATTATTGTGGCCATTTTATGTCCCAAAAGCTTCTGAAAATTTTACCATACTCCTATCACGAGTTTAGAAAGCCCCTGTAAAAATTTCAACCACAGAAGCTGCTGTCTTCATAGAGTTTAGTTCTGTAGTTGTATATCTCACTTAAATTCATAATATGACGCATCGTTTATTTGATCATTTCGATAGCGAAACATCTCGCGAAGACCTCGGAGGCCATTGACTTGAACTCTACTGACAGAAACTTTATTTGGGATCAACGCTAAGGCTAGCCCCGGTTTGCATCCAAATTTACAAGTTTCTATTTGTATTCACTTTATAATGTCTAGCATTTTGGTTATTGCACTAAGTCTAGATGGTATGACACTCCACATGCATGAACCATAAAAACCTTGAAGTTTTATTTAGAGTAGGTTTCACTTAATATATCTGCTGTGACCAAGTTAACAAAAGTGGATTAAAAGAGGCATAACTCGAGTAGGCCATTTCCTACTCGTGAACCGGGATTAATGGGGATTAATCGGAAGAGTTGGGAATTGATCCACTTATTTGGGGAATGGAGACCGGGCAGTATGGATGGAAGGCTCAAGGACGTGGTCCTGTGAACCTAGTCTCTGTCTGAGTCGATTAAGGCCCATTCTCGTGTGCGGCCCCGCTGGACAAGTTTGAGTTGTGTACCGGATGCATACTAGCAATATGGGACCTAGAAAACCGATGTAACATGTTAACCTGGGTGTCGAGGCAATCCCCACCGTCTTATCCAGGTGCTGAAAGGATATAGAAGTGAGCTCTATGAGGGTTTGCCGTAGTGAGACTTACTCCAAGTTGGTGGGACTGATTCGATATTTAGGTGTCGTGTGAAAGGTTGCCACATACGGCGTTGAGGGGATCGGTTGATCACCGGTCTTGAACGGGCGTATGTGACGTGTCAGCCAGGTGTTTTTTATTCGAATCACCGTCCCTTGCGGTGGTGAGCATACTTGTACACTGAGTCGTGAGGTAGTAAGAAACTGGGGAGAAAGTTAATATGCTTCGTGAGTAATCCTCATATTGGAGATGAGGGATGATCAACCCCTTCACTAAATTGACTTTCTACCTTGGGCTAGTAGCGTCGAGACAAAGCGCTTCTTGTTTGATTGTGGAGTCTCGGCGTTGATGGGCAAGGTATGTATTGGTCTAGGGTAGCTCACTAAATTTAAACTTCTCCTCGGGCAAGTAGCATCGTGATGAAACGTTTCTTGTTTGATTGTGGAGTCTTGATGTAAATTGTGCGATGGTTATAAAAGTTGCTAAAAACTTGAAGGACTCTCTATTAGTTCAAGTTCATAGTTTATGCAAACTTCACTATTAAGCCCTCTATTTCAAGCATTTAGAGTTCCATGTGTAGGTTTTCGGTTAAGTCTTGCTGAGCATAAGCTCATGGTTTGTTGATCCATTATTTTGCAGGTAACGTTGCATAAGGCAATGTTAGGGAGGATGGGAGATCCGAGCGGGGCAGCACCCAATGAGGGGTGTGAGTCTCTCTTGGAACCCTGCACGCCGCCGTGGTTTGATGTGGTGCTAGTGTGAAGCATCCGTGGATAGGATGGCTTCATTTTGCTTAGTGTAGGCTAATAGTCCGTGAGTGTATTCTTATCTTCCGATGCAATGTACACTGTACATTATTTGTAAAATGAGACAACTATATGTATAAAAGACATATTGTTGTGTATGTGAGTTTTTCAGTGATGTGATGTTGGGTGCCGCCTCGCACGGCACCAACCAATGTGATTCCTGGTCTGTCGGGACGACATCCCCACAGGCATGGTATCAGAGCCGCATTGGAAATAGCACACCTAAAAATACACGTATTTTCAAAAACTTAGAGTTTACGAGTAAGGAATTTGGTACTAGGCCCATATAAGGTTTACTATTAGCCTAAGTGATGTATGATGGCTAACTAACTTATTTGTTACTCTATTCTGTAATGACGCACCACCGACCAGGTAAGAGGTAAGGTACGCCACTGAAAGCGGATCAATTTTGGTTAGCTCCCCTGACGAGGAAAGTGGTTCAGGGTATAGGTCTCACAGCTTGGTGTGATACGTCAATATGAAACTCTTGAACTCTTCATGTTCCTGAGTTCATATGAAACGCTGGTCCCTGGCGTGCATTAGGCAAGAACGTGGAAACCCCATTGTGTGGTCGGTAACGCGATAGTGTATTCTTCTAGAAATAACCTAGGAGGACATATGCAGCACTTGCCATGGGCGTGCCCTGCAGGGCAGTAGGTGGTATCTGTTGGGTTGATAAAATTCCCAACCGTGACGACCCGTTCGCGCTCTACTCGGGTTCCCCGTCGTGTGGTGTGAAAATGCGGCCATGTACCTTGAGACATGACTTGACTCAAGGACGGCCAATATGGAAATGATACGGGGCGTATGTTTTTATTATGATATGGACCTTTCTGAAATGAGAAACCCTATGTGTGCATCATTATTGAGTGGTTTTCTGCAGGTACATTAACCACATATGCGTATTACAAGTAGAACACATTTGCAAGTGAACGATTCTAGTGCCACTAATATAACGTATATGCCGGATGTAATCCGGTTAGGATTTTCTATTTTATGAGGAACATAGTACCAGCATTATCATGGAAATTGCATGAAAACCTCGCTTATCTCATAAATTTGAAGATTCTGCAGAATTTGCATGAAGACAGTTCAGAGTAATTACTTAAAAATCATTTAGGAACCCACTCAAGAATATGTGAGGGAAGAGAGATCCAACAACAGAGTCCCCTGTTTTGGCAGTGTTTCGGCTGAAATTTGTACAGGGTGTTACTCATTGTAGAAAAGACCAATGGTAGTGTGTGACACAGTTTTGTAAAGATGGAGAAGTCCTCTAAAACTTCTCTATAAACCTCCAGGACAGAAACACAATTAAAGTTGGTCAAAAACCTTAGAAACCAAAACTGCTACAAATGGGTCGAACCTGAAACAGAGACTCTGTAATTCCACCATAACTCTCGGTGGAAAATCTCTAAAGGTATTGTGATACATTTATGGAAAGGGCATGAGATATGATACAACTTTGTAATTCAAATTTTTGCCAAGACTGGAGCAGAATTAATTGGAATTGTGGATTGAAACTAGGTACCTCTGGGGAGGTGCTGTCAAAATCCTGCCAGAAATTCTGTCAATTTTGAACCATCGTATCTTTTGATCCAGGAACGAAAATGGGTCATATAAATACATTTTGAAAATATTGGGAAGTTCTTTACAATGTTTCTGTTCAACCTCAGGGCAGAATCCTCCTATAAAGGGGTGAAATTCGCAGTACAAGTGAAACTGTCCAGAGTACCAAAGTCTGTACGTAGTTTCTGTACTGAGTGGAATTTTGTGGATAACTTCTTGTATAAGAATTGTAAAATGTGAAATCTTACAATTCTTGAAAGCTTACGAATCGTGCTCCAACTATGTTGCCGGTACCCTCAATACAGGGTACCACCACACACAAGAGAAAACTGCCTAAGGACCTCGCCCCCTCCGCAAGGGTGAGCTCCGAAGGCGCCACGTGTCCAGCAGGGCCGGGCCTTCCCTCTCCTCAGAGGCGAGCCCCGGGCCTGCCACGTGGCCGGCAGAGCCGGGCCTCACCCCCTCCTCAGGGGTGAGCTCCGAAGGCGCCACATGTCCAGCAGGGCCGGGCCTCCCCTCTCCTCAGAGTCGAGCCCCGAGCCTGCCACGTGGCCAGCAGAGCCGGACCTCGCCCCCTCTGTAGGGGTGAGCTTCGAAGGCGCCACGCATCCAGCAAGGCCGGGCCTTCCCTCTCCTCCGAGGCGAGCCCCGGGCCTGCCACGTGGCCAGCAGAGCTGGACCTCACCCCCTCCGCAGGGGTGAGCTCCGAAGGTGCCATGTGTCCAGCGGGGCCGAGCCTCCCCTCTCCTCAGAGGTGAGCCCCGGGCCTGCCACGTGGCCACGTGCCGTGCTGCCCACCCCGGCGCGGTAGGCAGCAGGAGTAAAGGCACGCCATGCCTTGTCTAATCAAGACATTCAAGACCCGCGCCTTCCCAAGACGCGGGGACGCGGCGCACGCCCCTGTCAGGTGGCACTGTGACCAATCGCGTCACAGTTAAGACAGGCACGCCATGTTAGAGGCCGTGGACCAATAAATACGGCGACAAGACATCCCCTACCGTCCCTGCCATCATCAACCACTACGACTAGCTTGCGGCACGGGCAGGATGGCAGAACGATGACTAAGAAGCCATCGCCAGAGACAACTACCAGCATTCACTGCAAGATATGGTAGATGGCAGGAAATCACCGCGGGGCCACCTATCGGGCCCTGGGGCCCACCTTGTAAGCCGCCCAAGACTTGAAGTATAAAAGGCTCGGGTAGGCAACGTTGCAAGGGGTTTTCGAGTTCGGTTCACAACCCAGCCAACTCATCCTCATACACGAGCAAGCAATACACCGAGCAACACAGCTCCCGTGGACATGGGTTTCACGCTCCGGCGGCCCGAACCACGTAAAAATCCTTGTGTCAATCCTCTCACAACCAACGCGACCTTCCGAGAGGACTAGCCCCTCCGAAAAAGAACCTCCACAGGCTTCTCCAGAAGCAGGCCTGGGGGAAGTGTTGACGGAACACTTTGACATTTGGCGCGCCAGGTAGTGGGCTTTTCTCTCTCGAGACAGGTCTGCGCCAACGAAGATGACCAAGCTTGCTTCACCGGCTGGCTCCTCGCACCCTCATTCTCGGTGAACGATGACCGGTGAGGATCTGTAAGGGCCTAAACTTTTGGCACATAGTCAAAGTGTTATCACCACACACAACCTTCATTTGAAGAAACTTGATGAACACATTTGAAGAGCAAGTAACCACCATCAACATGCTCATCAAAGAATAAACTCACAAAATGCAAAAGTGGCATTTCCCACATGCATCATCTAGGGGCTGAGCATATGAAAAACTCCAACACCTTGCTAGGAAGGCTCATGCCAAAAATTCACCCAAGTCAAAAACCTTTTGAGGTCTTTTTGGGTATAACTAGAAAGAGGGTGGTTTGAACTCAAATTCAAATTTAAACTACTTCCATCCCATGAATTCAAAAGTGGGAGGCATATTCTTACTTAGCACATTTTTGTGAGCTCACCCACCAATTTTCACTCCATTTGGAGTTAATCTTGACATGAGCTAAGTTTAGCAAATTCAAACTTTATTTGAATTACAAACTGAATATGTGCTGAAAGTTGGTCAAACACTTCACAATTTGAATTTTACCAATTCCAAATGGGCATGTGGTAAATAATTCAAATCCTAGAGGGTATTAAGGGGGTTACTGTTTGTAGCAGTAAGAGGGAGTTAATTTCAGAGGTTAAAAGGGGATGGGACCCACCTGTCATAGAGTGGCTGACCAACACTTGCAACCGAAGCAATGGACTTTGCCTCTGATCGAGACCGCCGAGTGCTGCTCGTATGCCACCAAGGGGGAACCACCGCGCCACCAGCTGCTTGCCCACGTGCCAGGCCAGGTCGGTTCTGATCCCCTTCTTAAGGCGCTCCACACCCTCTGCCGAAGAAAACTTCGTTTGCTTTCTTCTCCTCGCGTGAACACTGAGCCGGAGCTCTCTTCCCTCCGCCACCTCGACTCTATCGGAAATCCGGCCGAATCGACCACGCCATCCCTCCACAAGCTGCTAAACCACACCCTGAGCTCCGCACACACCTCCCCGACCCGGAAACGAGCGAGTTCTGACCTTCCTTGCCCGAGAACAACCGCCACAGCGGTGACCTAGCATCGGCCGATGATCGGGCGCTCATGGACAGCCCTCCACAGGGGTTCTCACGGTCAAGCGATCAAGGCCACGAGAGCGCGCTGTGTTGGTGCTGCTCTCAACCAAGTCTCAAGCCACGCCGTGAAGCATCTGCGGCGAATTTCAAGTTTTCACTCCGGCGAGTTCTACCGAGCGGCCGGTACGGTTTCCTCAAATTCTTCCTCTCTGATCCTTCGTAGGTCGTCAAACTCTGCACATAGGCGCTGGACTAGCCGGCGGTCATCTTTACTTTAGGATCCGTCGCATGAAAACACCACGGAGCAACGTATTCTGAGCTTTACCAAGCGTGTTCTTCGCGGAACCAATCGGGCGCACGGTGCTGAGCTAGTTGCCGTAGTTTCCGAGCTAATCCATGGCCTTGCCGAGCTTTGCGATCACCCACTGGTGCTGTAGAGCTAGTCGGTCAAGGTTTTGGCAGGCTAGGGACCCCGGCCGACGCTGCCGAACTTCAACCGAGGCCGCCACACGTCGTCGACCGTCTTCCGATCACCGTCAGCCCCAGAACACCTCAGCATCATGTTCCTCGATGTCGCATACGCCATGGCTGCTAGTTTTAGCCCGTACGGTGGCCAGAACCGGCGAAACGGCGAGCAGCAGATTGCTCCGGCGAGCTGAGAGCGCGGGCGCGCGAAAACCAGCCGGAGGAAGAAGAAGCCGGTGGGTCCCGGCTGTCAGCGGTGGAAAAATTTAAAACTGGGATCTGCTGTGGCCCGGATCGGGTGTGGCTACGCGCAAAGGACTCAGTAGTCGCGTGTGTCAACCGATGAGGAGCTGACACGTAGCCCCGGGTCCCACGCACAGTGATTTGAACTTTTCCCGATTTTCAGATTTTGTTCAAACTTCAAATGTTGTAATGACATTAGCCGGTCCCAAGCCCGGGTAAAGGAGGAGGGGGTTGTGATAGGCTTGGCGAGCCAACAACTTACACTTAGCCATTCTCATGGAAATGAAACCCAATAGAAATTCGTTGGGGCGTAACCCTCTTAGCGACGCGCCATATCGGAACCCGGGTATGGTGTTAAGTGGGCAAGGGCCGGGTCGCCACCGCCTTAGTGGCGCGCCATATCGGAACCCGGATATGGTGTTAAATGAGCAAGGGCCGGATCGCCACCACCTTAGTGGCGCGCTACATCATCGCCCGGATGTAGTGATAAGTGAGCAAGGGTCTTTGCATCTTACTCGACGGGTGCAAAGCGTAAGGAAGCTAGCCGAGGAACATAGATTTCGGGTGGGTAGTTGGAATGTAGGATCCTTGACGGGGAAGCTACGTGAGTTAGTAGATGTTGCCATTAGGAGACGAGTAAATATCCTTTGTGTACAAGAGACTAGATGGGCGGGTCAAAAGGCGAGAGAAGTTGATAATACCGGTTTCAAGCTTTGGTATTCTGGTTCGGCTGGGACTAGGAATGGCGCAGGTGTTCTAATAGATAAGAGTCTTAAGGATGGAGTAGTGGATGTTCGAAGACGAGGGGATAGGATCATCTTAATCAAGATAGTAATTGGGGACATTGTCTTGAATGTCATCAGTGCTTATGCCCCACAAGTTAGGCTCAACATGAGTGCCAAAAGGCAATTTTGGGAGGACTTGGAGGATATAGTTAGTAGTGTACCGATAACCGAGAAACTCCTCATAGGGGGAGATCTCAATGGTCATGTGGGTGCAACTAATCTAGGATTTGAGGGAGTACATGGAGGTTTTGGATGCGGCGATAGAAATCAAGAGGGTAAGGACATCCTAGACTTTGCCGTAGCCTATGACCTGTTGGTAGCTAACACCCTCTTTAGGAAGAGGCAATCTCACCTAGTGACCTTTAGTAGTGCCCAACACTCTAGCCAGATTGACTTTGTCCTTACTAGGAGAAAGGATAGACGGGAGTGTCTTGATTGTAAGGTGATCCCGGGGGAGTGTGTTGTGACACAACATAAGCTTGTGGTAGCTGACTTTCGCTTCCATACATGCTCTTTGCGGGACAAAGGTGTCAAAATCACAAGAACAAAGTGGTGGAAGTTGAAGGGAGAATCACAAGAATCCTTTAAAAATAGGGTGATCACAGAAGGACCCTGGGCAGAAAATGGAGATGCAGATAGTATGTGGATGAAGATGGCAACTTGCATTAGGAAGGTAGCTAGTGAGGTGTTCGGTGTGACAAAGGGAAAGAAACTTGTAGGTAAAGATACTTGGTGGTGGAATGAGGATGTACAAAAGTCCATTAAGGAGAAGAAGGAGTGTTACAAGAGTTGGCATAATGATAGAAGCGCAAGCAACATGCTTAAGTACAAAGAGGCGAAGAAGAATGCAAAGCGGGCTGTGAGTAAGGCAAGAGGACAGGCCTATGATAAGTTATATGAGAGACTAGAGACAAAAGAAGGTGAAAAGGACATATACAAGGTAGCAAAAATCCGCGAGAGAAAGATGAGGGATCTCAATCAAGTTAAATGCATCAAAGATGAGACTGACCGCATTCTAGTGAAGGATGAAGAGATTAAGAATAGATGGCGTGATTACTTTAATGGGCTATTCAATGATGGGAATGAGAGCACTATGGTTGAGTTGGATGACTCCTTTGATGACTCCAACAGGCGGTTCGTGCGGAGGATACAAGAGTTTGAGGTTAAGGAGGCCTTAAAAAGGATGAAAGGAGGAAAGGCCCTCGGCCCCGACGATGTCCCTATTGAGGTGTGGAGATGTCTTGGGGACGTGGCAATAGTATGGCTCACAAAGCTATTCAACCACATTTTTCGGTCAAACAAGATGCCTGAAGAATGGAGGAAAAGTATATTAGTACCTATCTTCAAAAATAAAGGAGATATTCAAAGTTGTACTAATTATCGAGGCATTAAGCTTATGAGTCATACTATGAAGCTTTGGGAGAGAGTGATTGAACAACGCCTAAGGAAAGTGACCAATGTCACTAAAAACCAGTTTGGTTTTATGCCTGGGAGGTCTACAATGGAGGCGATTTTCTTACTTCGTCAGCTTATGGAGAGATATAGGGAGCAGAAGCAGGACTTGCATATAGTGTTCATCGACTTGGAGAAGGCGTATGACAAGATACCAAGGTCAGTCATGTGGTGGGCACTAGAGAAACATAAAGTGCCAACAAAGTACATTACCCTTATCAAGGATATGTACAATAATGTTAGGACAAGTGTGCGCGTAAGTGATAGTGAGACTGATGCATTTCCTATCACGGTAGGACTACATCAAGGATCAGCTTTGAGCCCATACATCTTTTCCTTGGTGATGGATGAGGTGTCGAAGGATATACAAGGGGATATCCCTTGGTGCATGCTCTTTGCTGATGATGTAGTGCTGGTAGATGGAACTAGAGAGGGTGTTGATAAGAAATTAGAGTTATGGAGACAAACCTTAGAGTCCAAGGGGTTTAGACTTAGTAGGACCAAAACCGAGTATATGAGGTGTGACTTTAGTGGTGTTGGTCGTGAAGAGGGAAATGTTAGTCTACAAGGACAAATAGTACCTAGAAGGGACTCTTTTCGATACTTAGGATCAATGTTACAAAGCAATGGCGATATTGATGAGGATGTTTGCCACAGGATCAAGGTAGGGTGGATGAAATGGCGACAAGCCTCTGGAATCCTATGTGATAGGAAAGTCCCACAAAAGCTAAAAGGGAAGTTCTATAGAACGGTGATCAGACCCGCGATGCTCTATGGGGCGGAATGTTGGCCAACTAAACGGCAACATGTCCAACAAATGAGTGTCACAGAGATGCGCATGCTACGGTGGATGTGCGGGCACACGAGAAGAGACCGAATAAGGAATGAGGTGATTCGAGATAAGGTAGGGGTGGCGCCGATTGAAGAGAAGTTAGTCCAATATCGACTTAGGTGGTTTGGACATATCCAACGGAGACCTCCAGAAGCACCGGTTAACAGTGGGATTTTAAGAGGTAGAGAAAGTATTAGGAGGGGTAGAGGACGACCAAGGTTGACCTGGGAGGAGGCGGTAAAACGAGATTTGAGAGATTGGAATGTATCCAGAGACTTAGCTCATGATAGGACCGCATGGAAAGTAGCAATCCATGTGCCAGAATCGTAGTCTTTTTTTTTTCTTTTTTTTTCTTTTTTTCTTTTTTCTTTTCTCTTTTCTTTTTCTTTTTTTCTTTTTTCTTTTCTCTTTTTCTTTTCTCTTTTTCTCTTTTTCTTTTTTTTTTCTTTTTTTCTTTTTTCCTTTTTTTCTTTTTTCTTTTCTTTTTTCCTTGTTCTTATAACTCTTCCTCTCTTTTACTTCATTGATATTGGGTTTCATGTCTAGCCGACCCCAACAGGCTTGGGATAAAGGCTTGGTTGTTGTTGTTGTTGTTGTTGTTGTTGTTCAAATCCATATAACTTTGGCTAGGAACTCCAAATCGAGTGAACCAAATTTCGTTGGATTCAGCTCTCTGAGTAATTTCCAGAAAATCAAGTTTCACTTCATGAAAACCCTTATTTCTCCAGAATTGTCACACCCGGTTTCTCCGAAGAACAACCGAGTGAATATCACATGTATGCCAGGATCATTTTCTCATACATGTGATGACAAATAGCGAAGCATCATTTATTACAAGCCAGGTGTCGAATATAAATAAGTCTTACATAGCATCTGTCTTGATGGACGATAATAAGTTCATAACATATAAATAAAATAGCAGCGGAATATTATTCTTGTGGGATCCGTCACAGGCGTTGCCCGGGGGACTCCATGAACCTAGAATCCTTCTTCGGGTCCGAAGTCTTGGTCATTGAACACCACATCATTCTCTTGACCTGAGCAGCAATATAAACCAACAAATATGCAAGTTTGAGTACCGTGGGTACTCAGCAAGTGTGGGAGAGTTATGTCATGCATGGCTAGAGCAAGGAGAGGTTGAACTCATGGTTAAAGCACTACGCAATTAATACCTATCACCTTAGCTTATTAAGCACCTACATTACTACACAGGTGAAATGGTCCCAATCTCCCAGCCCGTCATCATAATCAAATAACCATAACATCATTTCAAATGTTAAGCTCCCCGCTTAACATCCACAACTTCCAAAGTCATCATCCTCTAATCATGAATAAGTCCAAGCCACTCTTGACCGTGAGCACGGCTGTCATGACAGTTTTGACTCTGCAGAGTTTGCACCACTGTACCCACATGTAGTGATTTCATCCCCCGTTGCCGGGTGGACTAAAAGAACCTCCATTATGCCAGTGGCCACGAACCACATTCACACTTCCCAGGTGTGTAGCCAGGAGATAACTACGAAGCCTTTACAAAGGGATTCCCGACGAGCGTGGGCCCACTGAGGTTTCACCCCTAACAGCATACAAGAGGCTCCAACCCCGCTGCAGTGGCCCCCTCTTGAGCCTTGCGGTTCATATGGTAGTCCAGCTGACACCTACTCCCCACACCATCCAACACACCCATACTACGCCGGGGATACACCTAATTAATTGGCCAAGCTGCCCCATCTCAGCATGTGGTTGGCACGGTAAAGCCAGGTTACATGCTCCATGAACCGGTCCTTAGGATCCAGGCAAGTACTAAACACAAACCCGAGTCTCGTGCACCCAGCACTAACCAAATCATCCAACTTGCCTCGATCCCTAGCTCTACATAACTCATAATATCTCATTCAAGAGTAAGGTAAATAAATTGATGATCTCATATCCCACTTATCCCATTCTAAGCATGGCTAAGCATAAGTAATATGAATGAATGACATAATAAAATAAACCCAACCCAAGCTACAAGGAAACAAGATAATGCAATTCTAGGAAAACATTCTAGCATGGGTTTCATATTTCTTTGACAATGCAAATAATTCTATCCACACATCCTATCATAGGATCAAAGTGGTCAAGGACACTTGCCTTCTTCTTGCTGCTCTGGGAATGGATAGTCCTGATCTTGGAAGGGAAAAACTTGCTCTGGGGCAGGTTTTACTCATGTCAACACACATAGCAAAAGACAACAACAATCCATAAGACATAGTTCACACTTTCACTCCACACATACATACATATGATAATCATTCACATTTCTATGTGTTGTGTTTACTCTACATGTGTTGATTTTTGGTCTACATGCACTTTTAAACATATGTATATGATTTCTAACTTTTGTATTCAGATTTTCTGTTTGCACACTATATATGAATTTCCAATTTAAACAACTTCTTTAATACACTCTTTAGCTACCAAGTTTGCATGGAAGGTAACTTCCTACTTCAAATGGGTTTTCAGATCTTCTACCAATCCTAAACTGAAGTCTTTGGATTTGGAGACTTCATTTATCATTTTCTAGCCATGCACACCTATTTTCCTATATTTTCCAGATTTATTTTCTATGAGTAAAAGTAAATTTTAATATTAAAATAGTAGGTCATATCATCTAAACAGAATAGGTTCTGATCTAAAATATTAAATAATATATTTTGGAACTTCTCCTCTGATGTGGACTAATTTAAATTTATTTTACCAATTTTCAGAATTATTTCCTAACCTAAAAATGTGTCCCTACAACTAATAAATGTGAACAATCAAGTAAACAGATTCATTTCAGCTTAAAATCTACTTGTAACTCATTCTGAAGTTTTCCATGTGCTAGTAGAGTTTAAATTTGAATTTACAATGTGTTTGTCTCACCTTTTAAATTTTAAATCCTAATCACATATTCAAATTTAATATCATATAGGGTAAAAAAAGTAAACTTACCCCACTACAGGGTCTATTATATTATTTCATAAATTTCCAGGGGTCTAACTACTCATAACAGAGGTGTTTTCCTAATTTTTATTAAGTCCAGGGGCTAAAACTGATTTTTAATTGAATTTACATGAATTTCTGAAGTTCCAGGGGCTAGATCAGAAGTTTCTGGGGCTAGCTCGTGTTTTCCGAGATCTCCAGGGGGTAGCGCGTAAGAATCCCGGCCTTTATAATGCGGGGCTGATGTGGACCGTCCGATTTAAAACAGACGGCTCAGATTAGATCGCCGAACCGGTACGCACGGGTTTTAATTCTACCGTGCGATTTAAAATAGACGGCGCACAAGCGGCCACGTCGCCCTGACCGTGCGCGGGCGGCACTGCCCGGCGGCAGAAGGCGGCGATCTCGCCGGAAAACTTCGGATCTTCGTCTATTCTTCCTAAAACTGGGATTTCATGGCATAGATCGGTAGAGGGGAGGTCGGGGATCTCACCTCGGGGTTTTTCTTGAGCTCGGAGGTCCTGGAAGGCGGTCGGCGACGAGGTCCAAGATGGAATCGCTGCGGTGCTCGTCGGAGCTGTGCCTAGAGCGCAAACCACCGAGTGTTCTGCACCTGCGTGATTCCCCGGAGGCGGTGGAACACGATCGACGCGTTAGATCAGAGAACCCGAGCAAAGATCGAGAGAAAACGGCCGGAGAAGCTCTGGTTCTCACCGGGAGGAAAAACAGGCGATCGGATATGAAAAAAAACGGGTGATGCCGGCGCTTATATAGACGAGGGAGGGCGGCGGTCGGTTGGGATCGAGCTGGAGTCGTCCGGGGACCAGAATCTCGGCTGGGGAACGCGGTTTTCCGGGTTAGTTGCGATCGGGCGCACGCGGAGGAGTCCGAAAAGTTGGCGCGAGCGGGAGGTCAGGGATGACACGCGGGCCCCGCGTGTCAGTGAGAGGGAGAGGGGGGCACGCGGCTGCGGGCTGGCGCGGGGGTGGGTGGGCCGGCTGGTGGGTTTCGGCCCACTAGCCGGGGATTTTGTTTTTTTCTTTTTCTTTTTCTTTTCAGTTTTGAGTTGAATTTGAATTCCAATTTGAATTTGAATTTCTGCACCACATGCAATACGTCCAAAATATTTTTAAATTCCCCTCTTAACAGGTTTTGGGGTGTTACAGCTCTACCCCCCTAAAAAAATCTCGTCCTCGAGATTGGTGGTTCTAGGAAAACAATTCCGGAAACTGTGCCTTAAGCTCGTCATTTCGCTCCCATGTGGCTTCCTCTTCCGAGTGATGCTTCCACTGCACCCTGACCATCCGGATCCTTTTATTTCTTGTGAGGCGTTCCATTGTCTCCAAAATCTTGAACGGTTGTTCGGCATAAGACAGATCCTCAGCTACGTTAACCTCGTGCATGGGTAACATCTCTTCAGGCGTCCTTAGACATTTCTTGAGCTGTGACACATGGAATACATCATGCACATCCGATAGGCGAGCCGGTAGTTCTAGTTGATATGCCACTTCGCCTTTCCTCTCCAGAACTTGAAAGGGTCCGATGTATCGAGGTGATAACTTCCCTTTCACCTTGAACCGACGAAGTCCTCAAATAGGGGACACCTTGAGGTAGACATAGTCCACTACGTTGAAAACGAGCTCTCTTCTCCGTTCATCAGCATAACTCTTTTGGCGTGTTTGTGCTATCCTCAAGTTGTTGCAGATTTCCCTCACTTTCGCCTCGGCTTCTTGTAGTACTTCGGGCCCAAACACTTTACTTTCCCCTGTTTGGTTCCAAAATAGTGGAGTTCTGCACTTCCTCCCATAAAAGCCTCAAATGGTGACATCTTCATGCTAGCCTGGTAGCTGTCGTTATAGGAGAACTCCGCATACGGTAAGTTCTTATCCCAACTCCGATTGTTTTTGAGTGCACACGCTCTCAGCATGTCCTCAAGGATCTGATTGGTTCTTCCCATCTGTCCGTCAGTCTGGGGATGCTAGGCAGAACTAAAATTCAGATGAGTTCCCATGGTTTCATGCAACTTCTGCTAGAACCTTGAGGTGAACTGTGTCCCTCGATCTGACACTATCTTCTTTGGCACTCCATGGAAACACACGATCCTTGACATGTATAATTCTGCCAATTTGGATCCGCTGTAGCTTTCTTTCATGGGGATGAAATGAGCTACCTTGGTTAGCCTGTCAATGATGACCCATATCGAATCATATCCTGATTGGGTCCTGGGTAATCCCACTATGAAATCCATACCGATTTCTTTCCATTTCCATTCAGGCACTTTAAGTGGTTGCAATAATCCCGCGGGTCGTTGATGTTCCGCTTTCACCAACTAACATGTGTTACATAGGGCAACATGTTCCGCGACATCTCGCTTCATTCCATACCACCAATATCTGCTCTTGAGGTCATGATACATCTTAGTACTTCCAGGATGAATGGAATAATCGGAATCATGAGCCTCCTTCAAAATCAATTCACGGATCTCCTTCACTTCAGGCACACAGATTCTTTTCCCGTGCCACACCGTACCTTGTTCATCCTCTCTGAACCCAGGGGCTTTATTTTCCTTGATGAGTTCTCTAATCTCTTGTATCTTCTCGTCATTCTTTTGGCCATTGCGGATGTCTTTCTCTAAGGTGGAATCCACTTCCATGGCGATGACCTCACCACTGTTCACCAGACATAGATTGAGTCTTATCACATCGTCCTTCAATTCTGCAGGCATGTCCTTCAAGCTCAACCTATTGACCTGCACTTTCCGGCTTAAAGCATCTGCCACGACATTCGCTTTCCCAGGATGATAGTTGATGCCCAAATCAAAGTCGTTGATTAGCTCTAACCATCTCCTTTGTCTGAGGTTGAGATCTGGCTGTGTGAAAATGTACTTTAAGCTCTTATGATCCGTATATATCTCTGTCCTCTTCCCCATCAAGTAATGCCGCCAAATCTTCAATGCGTGTACTACTGCAGCTAGCTCTAGGTCATGTGTAGGATAGTTCTTCTCGTGTTTCCGGAGCTGCCGGGACGCATAAGCCACGACATGCCCTTCTTGCATGAGAACACATCCCAACCCGTTTCCAGAAGCATCGCAGTACACCGAAAAGTTCTTCTGCATATCTGGCATAACTAGCACTGGGGCTGTTGTCAATCTTTTCTTTAGTTCCTGGAAACTCGTCTCGCACTGCGGCGTCCATGTGAACGTGATTCCCTTCTCCAACAGTTTGGTGAGGGGTCTCGAGATCTTGGAGAAACCCTCAATAAACCGTCGATAATACCCAGTCAATCCCAAGAAGCTTCGAACTTCCCCGACATTCTCAGGGGTCTTCCACTTCTGTACATCCTCGATCTTGGCGGGATCTACGGGGATTCCTCCCTCTGAGATTATATGTCCTAAGAAGGGAACTCTCTTCAGCCAAAACTCACACTTGCTCAACTTGGCATATAGTTGGTGTTCTCTCAGCTTTTGTAACACCAACCTTAGATGTTTCTCATGTTCTTCTTCATCTTTGGAGAAGACGAGAATGTCATCAATGAAAACCACCACAAATTTGTCCAGATATTCCATGAATACCTTGTTCATGAGATATATGAAGTATGCCGGGGCATTAGTTAGCCCGAAAGGCATGACTGTGTATTCATACAATCCGTACCGAGATACGAAAGCTGTCTTTGGAATATCAGTTTGCCTTATCTTAAGTTGGTGGTATCCCGATCTGAGATCAATTTTTGAGAACACACAAGCTCCCCTCAACTGATCAAACAAGTCTTCAATGCGGGGTAGTGGGTACTTGTTCTTGATGGTTACTTCATTCAACGCACGGTAATCTACGCATAACCTTTGGGTTACGTCCTTCTTGGGCACAAATATCACTGGAGCTCCCCATGGTGAGGAACTAGGACGGATATACCCCTTCTCGGTCAATTCTCTTAAATGATCCTTGAGTTCTCCCAGCTGCTTGGAGTCCATCCGATAAGGCCTCTTGTATATCGGAGCTGTTCCAGGCACTAGCTCAATCGCGAATTCCACTTCACGATCGGGAGGCATACCTGGCAACTCCTCCGGAAAAACGTCTGGATATTCCCTGATAATGCTGATCTCCTCCACTTTCACCTCAACTTTATTTAATTTAATGTCCCTCCTAGGCTCTTGTATGTAAGGGCCTCAGTTTTTAACACCCAATTGTAGTGTTCATCACCACCCCACACACCTCATTTGAGCAAGAATGATGAACACAAATGAAGAGCAAGTAACAACTATCAACATGCTCATTAGAGAACAAACTTACACATTGCAAAAGTGGTATTTCCCACATGTGATATAGATGGGCTGGACATATGAGAACTCCTACACTTTGCTAAGGATGTCCATGCCAAGTTTCACCCAAATTCAAAACCTTTTTGAGGCTATTTTAGGTATAGATAGGAGATGGGCAGTTTGAAACCATATTCAAATTCAAACTGTTTCCACTGAATTTAAAAGTGGAAGGCATATTCTCACTCAGCACATTTTTGTGAGCTCCCACACCAATTTTCACTCCATTTGGAGTTGATCTTGACATGAGCTAAGGGGGAGAAATTCAAACTTTATTTGAATTTCAAACTGAACTTGTGCTGAAATTCATTCAAACCAAACCTCATTTGAACTTTGATCAATTCAAATGGCTCTTGGGTGAATAATTTGAATTGCCAAGGGTAGAATAGGGTTCACTGTTTACCACAGCTGTTAGGAGTAAATTTCAGAGGTTAAAAGAGGAGTGGGACCCACCTGTCAGCCTCTGCCTCAAAACAAACCGACTGAACCACGGTTCAGTCGGTTCCCGGCTGCTGTGCGCGCGTGCCACCGAAGGGGGCAGCCGGCGCCAGCTCCTGCTGCGCGCCCCAAGCCGGAGACCAGCCGCCGGGCTATTTATTCCCTCCCCGGCGTGCTTCAGTCGCCATTCCCCGAGCTGCCGACGTGCACGATCCAGTTCTCCACTGCCATCGCCGCCGCTCGAGTTCCTGCTTGATCAAGCCGATCGCAGCTCCCTCCTTCCACTCCAGGGTCCCAGCAAGGTACTAGAGACCTTCCTCCATCCTCCCCATTGCTAGAAATCAATTGAAACCGAGTGATATCGGCTGTGCCGAAAGATCAAACTCGGGACTGGAAACCGCCGCACCTCGGGCTCTCGTGGACAGCCCAACCTGGGCGTTGTCACGCCCGAGCCAAGGCACCCTTGGACGCGCAGGTGACCGGTGCTGCTCATCCCCAAGCCACAGCTCGAGTGATTGCTCACCGGCGGCGAATTTCCACTTTTTCCCCTTTCTGTGTGCAGAACGACCTTCGGGTATGATTCTGTTTAATTCGTGCTCTAGAAAGGATTAGAGGGTCTCAGGCCACTCCCACACGAGCTAGACACGGTGACGCACAAGTTGCCTTCACAACTCTGGGCCGGAGAACCTCTGTGCCCGGCATAATTCAAGATCTACTAATGGCGGAACGAACGGGGGGTATCGGGCGCACGGTGAGGACCTATTTCGGGCCTTCCCCGAGCTGCCTCGAGTTCATGTCGACCTTCTCTGAGGTCCACTGATGCTCCCCGACCGATTTCCCAAGTAGCTGAGGTACTAGGAGAGTCAGCCGACATGGACGAAGTCGTTCCGATATGGCGGCTCGTCGCCGACCATGCTCCGGCCGTTGTCATGAGCAGCTGACCCTCGGATCATGTTCCCCAAGTAAAAGTAGGCAGGGGCGGCCAGAATGAAGAAGTTTGGAGCTGTACAGCAGCCAGCGGCGAGCTCTCCGGCGAGGTCCCTCGGCGGCGGAGCGCGGGTGTCGCGAGGTTGAAGAAGGGGGTGGACCCCAGCTGTCAGCGGCCGATATTTTGAATCAGGATCCGGCTGCGGCCGGGATCGGATGTGCCGGCGCGCAAAATCCTTGTGGGCCGCGGTGTGCTGTCGCTTCGGCGTGCGACGCGTGTCCCCTGGGCCCACGCGCGAGTTTAAACTTTTCCCCGATTTTCAGATTTCCTTCAAACTTCAAATCCTTATAACTTTGGCTATAGAGCTCCAAATGGAGTGAACCAAATTTTGCTGGATTCAGCTCTCTGAGTACTTTCCAGAAAATCAAGTTTCACTTCATGAAATTCCTTAATTCTCCAGAATTAATTCCTTAAAGTTTAAACTGTTAGGAATTTTAACTGGAGAATCCTTTGGAGGAAAATCCTGAAATTTTGCTGTGATGTTCACCAAAATATCCTTGAACTACCATAAAAATTTCAGATCCATTTGAGCTCATTTAGTCCACCTAATGGTGTGATTAGTGAAACTGTTCCAGAGAAAATAGAAAATGTTCAGAAACATTTTCAGAAATTTCTCTGAAATTGTTTAGCTCATATCTTTAGTTAGAGACTTCCAAATTAAGTGAGACCAAATCCATTAGCACCCTCTAAAAATCTAGTTTTCAGAAAGTCATAGTTTGTTTCATAAAAATCCTTAGGACACCCTAAAAGCCTTTAATTAAGGTCAAGGACATAATTAATTGTGGAGGGCTCAAATGAGCTTTGCTGCAACTAAAACTTGACCAAGTCTTTGTTTAGGTTGTAACCAAGCCACAGTAAAAGTTTCACAGTCATTAGGTCTGTCTAGCAAGGGTTATAGACTTCACAACGTCAAAGTTAATACAAATGCATTTAAATTAATACATACATTGCTCTTATCATGTAGTCGCTAAGGTCGAGGAGGAACCCGAAGTCCTAGACTTCGTTACTCCGGAGGAACAGCTAGCCTACGACCAAGAGCAGCAAGGCAAGCCCCGGTTTGCATTAACCTTTTTGCAAATTTTTATTGTTTTGAGCACATACTTGTTTTCTTTATGCTGTGCATTAGAGTCTTGTTTGGAAACCCACTGCATAGCCAAGAAAACCATGGGTTGGGTTTAGGATTGAAAACCTCGTTAGCCACTGCATTGCTAGGATAGAGTAGGATTCGGTACAAGTCGAGTAGTTGGAACTACTCGCGAGAATAGGCTAGAGGCACATTGCTCGGGTAGAGATAGCACATGATACACATGGCAAGAAAATGAGACCGAGCGGAGAGTAAGGGCAGCAGGACGTTGGGGCCTGTGTGCTGTAGCTTCGCTTGTGTCGATTGAGGACCGAGCCGTGTGCGGGCCTGTTGAACAAGCTAGAACAGTACCGAAGACCTACCGGCTATATGGGAACCGGGAAACTGATGTAACTCGGGTAGCTGGGTGTTGAGGCATTGCCCGTCGTTCAGAGGGTAGGTTGAGAGCTCGAGCTGTAAATCAGCTGGTGGCACAGAGATGCGCGTGCAGGGACCTCTTGCTCGGGACGATGGGACCGGTTCAATATTTGGCTAACGGGTGAAAGGTAGTCGCGTACGGCGTCCGTGATGGTTGTTGTAGGCAACATCGAGTACGGGCGTACGTGACGGGTTGTTCGGGTAACCCTGCAGGTGTAAATCGATTATAATCGCCGTCCCTCGCGGTCAGTGAGTACCACTTGTTCACTGTACAGTGACGTAGAAAGAACAGGCTAGTTACATGTTAAAATGTTGCTGATTGAAAGCTGAACATTGATTGTTAATGACATGCTGTAGCTTAGTGCTAACTAAAGTTCTTTTCAACTTTGGGCAAAGTACATGAGAGAAATGCGTTTCTTGTTTGATTGCGGCTCTCTCATGTACCTTAGCGTAAGGTTTCCACAACCTGCTGCTAAAACTTGAAAGTAAGGTTCTACTAATTAGGCGAGTCCTTGCAAATGATTTTTACCTCATGCAACCCATTACCCTCATGTAGAAGTTCCATGTTTAGGTGAGACGGGTCAGACTTGCTGAGCCTTCGTGCTCACTGCTTGTGTTTGAAGCTTTTTGCAGGGTTCTATGAGGAAGGGACTCCCGAAGAGGAGACGGAACCCCAGGAGGGGAACTCCGTCGAGTGGGAGTCGTGCACGCCGCAGAGTTAGTGTGCGTGTGTGCTAGCAAGGACACGTTCGAGGGCTGAACGTGCACTTGATGCTTAGTCTACGCCCGTGAGTGTAGACTGAACTTATTTTGATGTAAACATGTTCATAAACCTGTTTATGTAATAAAGCTTCCGCTTCCGCTTTGCACCTTTGACGTGTGTTATACGGTGCTGTGCAACGCAGCACCCCTCAGCGTGATCCTGGCTCGACAGGACCAATGGGGTCGTGTCATTGTGTTGTTATGAACTTTACTCTTGTGCCACTAGGGTGAGTTAGTTCCACCGTTCTGGTCGAACAATGGATGATTCTCTTATGTTTGGTCAACCAATCCATGCCCAAAATAATATCTATCCCTTGTGAATCTATCACTATGAGGTTGGCAGTAAATACTACCCCATTAATGTTTAGATTCACCTTGGGACACACTTGTCGTGTCCTTATTTCTCCACCTGGAGAGTTTACTGCTAGCATATGATTCATTTGTGTTGTTGCTAGATCATGCTTCTTAACAAACCCTTGGGCGATGAACGAGTGGGTAGCACCAGAATCGAACAACAGAGTTGCAATGTGTAAATTGGCAGGAAACTTACCAACTACCACGTCGGGTGCCTCTTGAGCCTCCTCCATGGTGACGTGGTTCACCCGTCCTCGCATCACATTCTGCTGTTGCGGCTGCACGGGCTTCTACTTTGGGCACTTATGAGCGTAGTGCCCCACTTCACCACAGTTGAAGCATTGTACCCCAACCTTAGGTGCCTGGTCTTTATTGTCTTGGGGTTGGTTTGAGGGTCCTTGTACTGCTGGTCGAGGTTGATATGTGGGACGAGGGTGCTGTACAAACTGACGGTGTGGCTGTGTTGGTGCTGACGGAGGCCTGAAGTTCGGGTTGTACCCTCTCAGTGCTGAGTAGGGTACCGCAGCACGGCTCGTCTGCCCTGTGGGTTGCTGCATCAGACGTGGGCGTGTGTTGCTACCCGAGGCTTAGTGTGACCATCCAACCTTCCTCTTGTTTTCATTTTCCAAGGCCTTCAGCTTCCTTTCCACAACAAATGCTCTGTCCACCATCTTTTGGAAGCTTTCATACTCGTTGGAGGACATTGCACACTGCATTTCTGCTGTAAGTCCTTCCACAAAGCAGTCCTGTTTCTGCTCATCAGTCTCGATGTCCCGTGGTGCATAACGGGATAGTTGGGTGAATTTAGTGAGGTACTCCCTCACAGTCATGTTTACTTGCTGCAGCCCCAAGAACTCCTTCCTCTTGTTTTTGAGTTCACCCCTTGGTATGTAATGGTTGCGGAAACTGCGCTTGAACTCTTCCCAAGTGATGTTCTCAGGGTCATGATGGGCGGCCACGTAAGCGGTCCACCAATCAGCAGCAGGTCCATGCAATTGGTGAGATGCAAACAGCACCCTCTCATACCCTTGGCATTGTATGATCCTCATCTTGCTCTCAATGGTCTTTAGCCAATCATCTGCCTCCAGAGGTTCAGCAGCACTTGCAAACTTTGGAGGTTGAGTCCCTAGAAACTCACTCAACCTTGGTTGGCGTGGTGCAGCTTGTGGAGGTGGAGCTTGGTGCAAGTTGGCCACCACTTGAGTCAGGCTCTGGATGAGCTGATTCTGGTTTTCCAGCATTTGGTGGATGGGATCAAATCCTTCCCGATGACCACCCCCGTCTTGTCCTCAAGAAAGATGAGGGTTGCCTGCCTCATCGTTGTTGTTGGCGGGGTTGGCAGCATGACCGTTTCCTCTTCCGGCCATCTATCATGATCAACCAGATGTTAACTTAAAGCATTACGTATTAACTTCCCAATTTGCTTGTTTAAACTTAAAATTTTGAGGCCTTATTATATTTATATTTATATTTTCTGAGGGTTTCACGTCTCACGCGAAAATAAATGCACTCTTAATTCATAGGGGTTCACATATCAAAGCAAAACAACCTGAAGACGGGGTTGTGGACAAATGCCCATGGCTTCCACAACTCACGTCACACACCAAACATTAACACACCATTAACTAAGGTAACGGCTCGACTACTCGTCAACCTGCTAAACTAAGGGAAAGAACTCCACACTACTCGTATCACTGAGCTGGCTCCCTCGGGATCTTCCTCGTTATTGCAGCTGCCCTCTGACTCTGCTTTGGGTGGGGAAGCTGCTGGTGGAGAAGTGCGGTGACGCCTACTCACCCGACGGTCTGGGGAGTTAGGAGTCCATGTGTCATTCACGGTGACACACAGTTCATTCCCATCTCCTCTTTCTCTCGCCCTCAAGCTGGCTCGAAGCAACGCCTCAGTCTCCTTTAGGGTGTCACGAACATCCTGAAGCTCTTGCTGGCACTCCTGTAGTCGAGTGCTGAGCATAGCAGCATCCTCCAAGCACAAGTCCATGTGCTCATGGGAAGTCCCCTGCTGCACTGGCGGGTACTTGTACTCCATTGTACCACTCTCACGCTGAAGGACATACATGTACTCAGTCCTGTCCAGGTGGCGACGATAGATGTGACTCTGGCAGGTGATTGCCTCCCAGGTGACATCCTTCTCCGCATCGACCTGTGTTGCTCGACAAGCTGGAGAGCGGTGGATCTTGATCAGCTGATTTTCGTGGATAATCCTCATTTCTGAACTCCACTCTTCCCGCTTCTCACGGATGGTCCGGGTGGAGCTGTAGTGTATGATTAGCTTGCCCGTATTGCCGGCGGCATGGAGCATACGTCGAAGATGGTGCAACAAGCCTCCTACTGCCAATCCGTAGGAGAGATACGTCACCAGACGGTTCTCCTCTCTCAGGGCAAGGGCAACTACGGGAACTCCCCCTCCGGTGGACTTGCGGGCGGTGCGGATCATGCGAACCATCTAAAACATAAAGCATTTAAAATTTAAGTTAGATAAGATTTTAAACAAAAATCCTATTTTGAATAAAAGTTGGGGTAAGATGAATAAAGTGACCCCATTAAACAACACCTTCAACCCACACTTTTGTAAAATAGTTTTTAAGAAAATAGGGTCCTTAAATACGTCCATTTCTACCTAGGTCCACGTTCCTACGGGCAACCTTGGCTCTGATACCACTTCTGTCACACCCGGTTTCTCCGAAGAACAACCGAGTGAATATCACATGTATGCCAGGATCATTTTCTCATACATGTGATGACAAATAGTGAAGCATCATTTATTACAAGCCAGATGTCGAATATAAATAAGTCTTACATAGCATCTGTCTCGATGGACGATAATAAGTTCATAACATATAAATAAAATAGCAGCGGAATATTATTCTTGTGGGATCCGTCACAGGCGTTGCCCGGGGGACTCCATGAACCTAGAATCATTCTTCGGGTCCGAAGTCTTGATCATTGAACACCATATCATTCTCTTGACCTGAGCAGCAATATAACCCAACAAATATGCAAGTTTGAGTACCGTGGGTACTCAGCAAGTGTGGGAACGTTATGTCATGCATGGCTAGAGCAAGGAGAGGTTGAACTCATGGTTAAAGCACTACGCAATTAATACTTATCACCTTAGCTTATTAAGCACCTACATTACTACACAGGTGAAATGGTCCCAATCTCCCAACCCATCATCATAATCAAATAACCATAACATCATTTCAAATGTTAAGCTCCCCCCTTAACATCCACAACCTCCAAAGTCATCATCCTCTAATCATGAATAAGTCCAAGCCGCCCTTGACCGTGAGCACGGCTGTCATGACAGTTTTGACTCTGCAGAGTTTGCACCACTGTACCCACATGTAGTGATTTCATCCCCCGTTGCCGGGTGGACTAAAAGAACCTCCATTATGCTAGTGGCCACAAACCACATTCACACTTCCCAGGTGTGTAGCCAGGAGATCACTACGAAGCCTTTACAAAGGGATTCCCGACGAGCGTGGGCCCACTAAGGTTTCACCCCTAACAGCATACAAGAGGCTCCAACCCCGCTGCAGTGGCCCCCTCTTGAGCCTTGCGGTTCATATGGTAGTCCAGCTGACACCTACTCCCCGCACCATCCAACACACCCATACTACGCCGGGGATACACCTAATTAATTGGCCAAGCTGCCCCATCTCAGCATGTGGTTGGCACGGTAAAGCCAGGTTACATGCTCCATGAACCGGTCCTTAGGATCCAGGCAAGTACTAAACACAAACCCGAGTCTCGTGCACCCAGCACCAACCAAATCATCCAACTTGCCTCGATCACTACCTCTACATAACTCATAATATCTCATTCAAGAGTAAGGTAAATAAATTGATGATCTCATATCCCACTTATCCCATTCTAAGCATGGCTAAGCATAAGTAATATGAATGAATGAGATAATAAAATAAACCCAACCCAAGCTACAAGGAAACAAGATAATGCAATTCTAGGGAAACTTCCTAGCATGGGTTTCATATTTCAATTGACAATGCAAATAATTCTATCTACATATCCTAGCATAGGATCAAAGTGGTCAAGGACACTTGCCTTCTTCTTGCTGCTCTGGGAATGGATAGTCCAAATCTTGGAAGGGAAAAACTTGCTCTGGGGCAGGTTCTACTTATGTCAACACACATAGCAAAAGACAACAACAATCCATAAGACATAGTTCACACATTCACTCCACACATACATACATATGATAATCATTCACATTTCTATGTGTTGTGTTTACTCTACATGTGTTGATTTTTGGTCTACATGCACTTTTAAACATATGTATATGATTTCTAACTTTTATATTCAGATTTTCTGTTTGCACACTATATATGAATTTCCAATTTAAACAACTTCTTTAATACACTCTTTAGCTACCAAGTTTGCATGGAAGGTAACTTCCTACTTCAAATGGGTTTTCAGATCTTCTACCAATCCTAAACTGAAGTCTTTGGATTTGGAGACTTCATTTATCATTTTCTAGCCATGCACACCTATTTTCCTATATTTTCCAGATTTATTTTCTATGAGTAAAAGTAAATTTTAATATTAAAATAGTAGGTCATATCATCTAAACAGAATAGGTTCTGATCTAAAATATTAAATAATATATTTTGGAACTTCTCCTCTGATGTGGACTAATTTAAATTTATTTTACCAATTTTCAGAATTATTTCCTAACCTAAAAATGTGTCCCTACAACTAATAAATGTGAACAATCAATTAAACAGATTCATTTCAGCTTAAAATCTACTTGTAACTCATTCTGAAGTTTTCCATGTGCTAGTAGAGTTTAAATTTGAATTTACAATGTGTTTGTCTCACCTTTTAAATTTTAAATCCTAATCACATATTCAAATTTAATATCATATAGGGTAAAAAAAGTAAACTTACCCCACTACAGGGTCTATTGTATTATTTCATAAATTTCCAGGGGTCTAACTACTCATAACAGAGGTGTTTCCCTAATTTTTATTAAGTCTAGGGGCTAAAACTGATTTTTAATTGAATTTACATGAATTTCTGAAGTTCCAAGGGCTAGATCAGAAGTTTCCGGGGCTAGCTCGTGTTTTCCGAGATCCCCAGGGGGTAGCGCGTAAGAATCCCGGCCTTTATAATGCGGGGCTGATGTGGACCGTCCGATTTAAAACATACGGCTCTGATTAGGTCGCCGAACCGGTACGCGCGGGTTTTAATTCTACCGTGCGATTTAAAATAGACGGCGCACAAGCGGCCACGTCGCCTGACCGTGCGGTGGTGGCGCTGCCCGGCGGCGCGCGGCGGCGGAAGGCGGCGATCTCGCCGGAAAACTTTGAATCTTTGTCTATTCTTCCTAAAACTGGGATTTCATGGCATAGATCGATAGAAGAGAGGTCGGGGATCTCACCTCGGGGTTTTTCTTGAGCTCGGAGGTCCTGGAAGGCGGTCGGCGACGAGGTCCGAGATGGAATCGCTGCGGTGCTCGTCGGAGCTGTGCCTAGAGCGCAAACCACCGAGTCTTCTGCACCTGTGTGATTCCCCGGAGGCGGTGGAACACGATCGACGCGTTAGATCAGAGAACCCGAGCAAAGATCGAGAGAAAACGGCCGGAGAAGCTCTGGTTCTCACCGGGAGGAAAAACAGGCGATCGGGATGAAAAAAAACGGGTGATGCCGGCGCTTATATAGACGAGGGAGGGCGGCGGTCGGTTGGGATCGAGCTGGAGTCGTCCGGGGACCAGAATCTCGGCTGGGGAACGCGGTTTTCTGGGTTAGTTGCGATCGGGCGCGCGCGGAGGAGTCCGGGTAGTTGGCGCGAGCGGGAGGTCAGGGATGACACGTGGGCCCCGCGTGTCAGTGAGAGGGAGAGGGGGGCGCACGGCTGTGGGCTGGCGCGGGGGTGGGTGGGCCGGCTGGTGGGTTTCGGCCGACTGGCCGGGGGTTTTGTTTTTTTCTTTTTCTTTTTCTTTTCAGTTTTGAGTTGAATTTGAATTCCAATTTAAATTTGAATTTCTGCACCACATGCAATACGTCCAAAATTTTTTAAATTCCCCTCTTAACAGGTTTTGGGATGTTACAGGAATTAATTCTTCAAATTTTAAACTCTTTAGAATTTTAACTGGAGAACCTTTTGGAGGAAAATTCTGAAATTTTGCTGGGATGTTCAACAAAATATCCCTGAGCTATCGTAAAAATTTCAGATCCATTTGAGCTAATTTGATCCACCTAATGGTGTGATTAATAAAACTGTTCCAGAGAAAATAGAAAATGTCCAGAAACATTTTCAGAATTTCTCTGAAATTGTTTAGCTCATATGTTTAGTTAGGAGCCTTCAAATTAAGTGAAACCAACTCCATTAGAAACCTCTGAAAATCTAGTTTTCATAAAGTCATGGGTTGCTCCATGAAAATTCCTAGAACACCATAAGAGCTCCAAATAAGGTCAAGTCCATAATTATTTGTGGGGAGCTCAAATGAGCTTTGCTGCAGCTAAAACTTGGCCAAGTCTCTGTTTAGGTTGTAACCAAACCACAGTAAAAATTTCAGGGTCATTAGGTCGGTCTAGTGAGACTTATAACCTTCACAAGTTTAAATTCAATTCAAATGCATATAAATTGACACATATTTATATTTCTCATATGTAGTCGCTAAGGTTGAGGAGGAACCCGAAGTCTTAGACTTCGTTACTCCGGAAGAGCAGCTAGCCTACGACCAAGAGCAGCAAGGCAAGCTCCGGTTTGCATTAACCTTTTTACAAATTTTTATTGTTTTGAACTTCCTTTGAGTACCATTTATTCCGTGCATTAGAGTCTTGTTTGAAAGCCCAATTGCATAGCCAAGAAAACCATGGGTTGGGATTAGAATTGAAAACCCCGTTTAGCTACTGCCATGCTAAGATAGAGTAGGATTCGGTACAAGTCGAGTAGTTGGAACTACTCACAAGAATAGGCTAGAGGCACATCGCTCGGGTAAAAATAGCAAATGAAACACATGGCAAGAAAAATGAGACCGAGCGGAGAGTAAGGGCAGCAGGACTTTGGGGCCTGTGTGCTATAGCTCCGCTTGTGTCGATTGAGGACCGAGCCGTGTGCGGGCCTGTTGAACAAGCTAGAACAGTACCGAAGACCTACCAGATATATGGGAACTGGGAAACCGATGTAACTCGGGTAGCTGGGTATTGAGGCATTGCCTGTCGTTCAGAGGGTAGGTTGAGAGCTTGAGGTGTAAATCGGCTGGCAGCACTGAGATGCGCGTGCAGAGACCTCTTGCTCAGGACGATAGGACCGGTTCAATATTTGGCTAACGGGTGAAAGGTGGTTGCATACGGTGTCCGTGTGGTTGCTGTAGGCAACATCGAGTACGGGCATACGTGACGGGTTATTCGGGTAACCCTACAGGTGTAAATCGATTATAATCGCCGTCCTTCACGGTCAGTGAGTACCACTTGTTCACTGTACCGTGATGTAAAAAGAACAGGCTAGATACATGTTAAAATGTTGCTGATTAAAAGATGGACCTAAAAGATGGAACCCCGTCGAGTGGGATTCGTGCACTTCGCCGTGTTAGTGTGCGTGCGTGCTAGCAAGGACACGTTCACGGGCTGAACATGAACTTCATGCGTAGTCTACGCCCGTGAGTGTAGACTGAACATATTTTGTTGTAAAAATGTTCATAAACCTGTTTATGTAATAAAACTTTGCTTCCGCTTTATACCTTTGATGTGTGTTATTCGGTGCTGTGCAACGCAGCACCCCTCAGCGTGATCCTGGCTCGACAAGGCCGTTGGGGTCGTGTCAGCGTGGTATCAGAGCTCGCTTGAGGTTTAACGCACTACAAAGGTTATCTTTTTCAAAAATCCAGTGAGGAACGAGTTAGTAGCCCATATAAGGATATTATTAGTGTATAGAAAATGGCATACTAACCTATTTGCTTATGTCGGAAAATCGTGCATCTCGGGACACTTTATGTCTTGGGGGGTGCACGTAAGTGCTGTCCACCAGTGCGCACAAGCTGAAGGGTGGAGCCCCACGGGTGGCAGGTAACCTGACCCGCTTTAATATCCTCTACGACTCGTCATGTCGTTTGGGGTATTCGAGCAACATATGTCCCTGGCATGCTTCGGACAATTTGGGAGACCCCGTCACGTGGTCAGTAACGTGAACATGTAGCTCAAGGCGTGTTTGGCTTGAGAACATCCGGGCGAGTGATGACGGCCGGGTGTATGAACTGTATGAATACCGTGCTCGGTGTGCAGCCGAGTCTGACAATTGTGTGAGTTATCTGCAGGTAGTATGGCCATGAAACGGTAGCCGTGTAGCATCTGTGTGGGAGAGACGTTTAGTGCCACTGAATTAACGAAGCTGGCTAAGTCCGGTATAGGTTTTTCTTTGTGAGGACGTAGTATCGACATGCTCTGGTGACGCATCGACGTCACACTCCACTAAATGAACAACTTCATTGTAAAAAATGAAAGTTTTAGTCCAGAGTATTAAAAACTTGATGTAACTCCTTCCCTTAATCAAAATATTCAAAGTTAACAAGTTTTCAACTTATAGGATACTAAGGACAGAATCCCCTGTTTTCAGCTGAATTAAGGATGAAGTTAATCAGAGGTTAGAGATTGAGTTATTTCGAGGTTGGGGTCATATGATACATTTCTGGAAATATTTGGAATAGCTTTACAACTTTTATGTTGAAGTCCAGAGGTGTTTCATCCCTTAACCAATCGAAAAATGCAGTAGAGTTGAGACTGTCCAGAAAACAGGGCAGAGAAAACACTCTCTGTAACTCTCTGTAAATTGAGCATAACTTCCTGCATAAAAATCCAAAAATAGAAAATTAGGTAGTTATGAAAATTTCATGAGATTGGTTACAACTTTGTAACAGAAAGTTTTGTCAGATTTGGAGCAGAATTAACTGGAATTCTTGGATCAGATCAGTACCTAAAGCAGAGAGGTGCTGTCCAATTTTCTCCAGAAATTCTGTTAACTTTGACATCTCATAACTTTTGAACCAGGACAGATATTAGGCCAAGCAAATACTTTATGGAAAGATATTGAAGTTATCTTTAACTTTGATGTTGAGCTCCAGAATTGGTTTTTCTTTTAGCACGGTCTAAATCAGGTTGAAATGGAAACTAGTCAGGGCTGTCATATTGGACAGCAGATCAACCGTCAAATTTCTTTGAGTTTGAACTATGTTTCCAAGTTTTATGGGTTCAATGACATGTTTTATGTTATAAATCAATGGTTTACTGTTCAAATAAATATTTGACATTTCTCAAATATGTTTCTACATATGGCAGCGGATAGACAGTTGGAGAACGGGTGGGTGGTGTCCCACTGTTCTCACCACAGCGGCTATCCGGAAGCATTGAGGCAAATGCTTCAATATTTCGGGTACAGTAAGATGCCACAGTACTTCGCCAAGGAAGAAGGTGAGGAGGGGAACAAGACGTGGACGATCCATGTCGAAGTTCCTGCAGGACCTACGCCACCTGGTTGGGCGCCGTGCACCGTCACGGTGAGAGGTAGACAACCGGAGGGGATGTGGCAAGTGGCAGCCCACGACACCATGTCGCGTTTCTGCCAACTACACGTGAGAGCTATGGAGGGAACTCCATACACGCTCGTTCCGGTGGAGGGACAGGCTAATCACGTGTGGGAAGGGAGGTATATGGAGGCAACCGATCCGGGTTGTCCAAGGTACAATCCCGCGGAGGCAAACCTTAGTCTCCAATTGAGGGCAGGAAAAGCCGTGATGGACAGCCAAGCTGTTCATCCGGATTGTCTTGCTGCGAAGCTCAAGGAGAGCACAAGCCGTGGAGACCATTTCGAGAGTGCTCACAGCGCACAACGCAATGTGCTCCTTCCAACGATTAAGCGACTGAACGAACAACATAATCAGTTGCATCGTCTGAAAAAGGCGAAGAGGAAAAGCCGTGTCGACATCACGGCTTTGCAACAGCAAGTGGAGGCTCTGATCCAGCAGAACGAGGTCCTTACTCAAGAGCGGGATGATGCTATTGAGGAGGGGCAAGGCTGGGAAGAGGACTACAACCAGGCCATGGACGAGGTGCATGCATTGCAGGACCTCGTACCTCCGGTAATGGGCATACCGGTAGTAGGTGCCGTACCCGTGGTCTTCGGTCTTCTGGCCATGGGAGAATCCGAGCCAGAAGAGGAGGTTGTGGACCCAAAGCCACCAGCAGAGGTACCGGAGGAAGACGACCCGCAGGAGGTCGAGTTCTACTCCGAGTAGGGGTTACTGTTGCCAAGTAGGGCAGCTAGGGTAGTGTAACCCAAACTTTTGTAATCGGTGACATGTCGTGTAAACAGTAGCATATGTATAGGTAGTGACGACATGAGCACGACTTCTCGGAGACTGAGAATGATGTATCTTGTATAAAGTTATGCTTTATCAATATATGTGAATGTTGTGCACATGATTCATACGTCACTTCAATACCTACTGTTTCATATGGAATTTTAAGTATGACATGTGCTGATCGCTGCTGTTTTGAATTTCAGAATGACTCGTACTCGTGCCAACCCGGACATTGGGGGTTCCAGTCAGGGGGGAGAAACCTCCCAACAGCCTCCCGAGGACTCCTCGGGACAGCAACAGCAACAGCAACAGCAACAACCGCCACCACCACCGCCAACGGTTACATTGGCCGGCATCGTTGCGGCAATGGCGGGTTCTCATCAGCAGCACACGGAGTTGCTGAAAACTCTCATTGCAAATACGTCTTTACCGGAGAGGCGTCAAGATTGTGAGGAGCGCCAACAGAGCTCCTACTCCGACTTTCTAGCGACTCATCCCCCGGTATTCTCAAGGGCGGATGAACCCCTCGATGCGGACAACTGGCTCCGCACGATGGAGATGAAGTTCGGGCTGCTCCAAGTGAGTGAGCAGCACAAGACTCGCGGTCTAACAGCTCCAAGGATCCGCAAGCGCATGGTGGGCGAATTACTGTCCTTGGCAGCCCACCAATAGAGTTATGACCTGGGCAGAATTCCGGACGGCCTTCAGGGCCTATCACATACCGCCGGGTCTCATGAAGAGGAAGACGCAAGAGTTTTTACGCCTGCAACAAGGGAGCCGGAACACGCTGGAATACTCCAGGGCGTTCAATGATCTCGCGCTCTACGCTTCATATCACGCCGATACCGACGAGAAGCGGCGGGATCACTTCTACCAGGGGCTTAACCCGCTCCAGAAAGACAATCTGTCGATGTTCATCGTGGCAGCCTCAACGACATAATTGATGCTGCGATTGTTCAGGAGGACTCCTGCAAGGAGTTAGCGGCAGCAGAAAGAAAGCGAAGCGCGCCACAAAGCAGCGGAGAAGGTGGGGGGTCCTTCTCAGAAATATCGGATGGTGAATTGCCCACCATCAGGTCCACGCTGGCAGCCACCCCAGAGGCCGATGCCATTCCGCAGTCGGCCATATTCTTCACCGGTATTCAGGCCGGCACTGCCACCACCACCTCCGCAACAACAACAGCAGCAGCGGACGATGCCGCGTGCGTATGCACGCATGCCGGGCTTTCGTCCCCCGAGTACCGGCCAAGCAGCAGCCACATGCTATAAATGTGGTCATCCAGGACACATCGCCAGCAGTTGTCCGGAGAGGCAAGGCGGCGGAGTTGAACCGCAGTTCCCGGGGAGGAATCAGCCCCGGAACCCTACTAATGCGCGGCGGGCAAACCCTAGGCCTGGCACCGTCCACCAACTTGCCATAGAGGACGTGCCGGAGGGTGAGCTAATCCTTGCGGGTATGTTCCAACTCCACCAGCATCCTGCCATAGTATTGTTTGATTCAGGCACCACACACAATTTTATTAGCCAAGCTTTCATTGCTAAACACAGCTTGCAAATACTACCCACCGATAGTCCATATTTGATTTGTTCACCGAGTGCGAAGATTTCAGCAAGCGTAATGGTTTCCAAAGCACCATTATGCTTAGCGGGTAGAGTGTACCCTACGTCTCTCATAGTTCTAGAGGGACAGAAGGTCGATGTCATCTTAGGGATGTCATGGTTAACCCGCCACGGTGCTGTTCTAGACACCGTCCTTCGAATCGTGCACTTGAACTCAGAAGTGCATGGATCTCACTCCTTATTTCTGGACAGCCCAGAAATAAAACTTCCAAGTGTCTATCAATCCACAACCATCAGATTGGAAGATATTCCAGTGGTCCGAGAGTTCCCTGACGTGTTCCCGGATGATTTACCGGGGATGTCGCCCGACAGAGAGGTGGAGTTTAAGATTGAACTTGCACCGGGAACCATGCCAATATCCCGAAGGCCATACAAGATGGCGCCCAAGGAGTTGGCTGAACTGAAGACCCAGCTAACGGACCTGCTGGAGAAGGGTTTTATTAGGCTGAGCTCCTCGTCATGGGGCTGTTCGGCATTATTTGCGAAAAAAAAGACGAGATGTTGCGACTCTGTGTGGACTATCGTCCACTAAATACCGTAACCATCAAGAACATGTACCCGTTGCCACGGATCGACATGCTGTTTGATCAGTTGGTCGAAGCAAAGATCTTCTCCAAGATGGACTTAAGATCCGGGTACCATCAGATTAAAATACGGGCTGAGGATATTCCGAAGACGGCTTTCTCGACGAGGTACAAACTTTATGAGTACCTGGTCATGTCCTTCGGCCTCACCAATGCTCCAGCGCACTTCATGTATTTGATGAACTCAGTATTCATGTCGGAGCTGGATAAGTTTGTCGTGGTCTTCATCGACGACATATTGGTATATTCCAAGTCGGAGGAAGAACACAAGAAGCATCTGCGTATAGTCTTGCAACGGCTGCGGGATCACAAGCTATACGCGAAATTCAGCAAGTGCGAGTTTTGGATATCGCAAGTGCCTTTTCTCGGGCATATCATCTCAGCGGAGGGTATCGCTGTAGACCCAAGTAAGATCACACAAGTGCTGAATTGGAAGTCCCCGAGAACTGTTCACGAGGTACGGAGTTTCCTCGGACTCTTGGGATATTACCGGAGATTCATTCCGAACTTCTCGAAGATTGCCAAGCCTATGACGGAGCTGCTGAAGAAGGCTACTAAATATGTTTGGAGTCCATCATGCAAAGCAGCATTCAAGGCGATGTGTACTGGTTTTGGCGCAGCCATACACAACAAAACCGTTCGATGTCAAGCACCTAACATCAGCACCGGTTTTGGCACAGCCATACACAACAAAACCATTCGATGTGTACTGCGATGCATCCGGCATTGGGATCGGATGTGTGCTGATGCAAGACCGAAGAGTGGTCGCATATGGATCACAGCAGCTTAGCAACCATGAGCAGAATTATCCAACTCACGACTTGGAGCTTGCTGCCGTGGTGCTCGCACTTAAAATGTGGAGGCACTACCTACTCGGTAACCTCGTACATTTATATACCGACCACAAAAGCCTCAAGTACATATTCACTCACAAAGAGCTGAACATGAGACAGTGGATATGGTTAGAGTTGATAAAGGATTACGAAATAGAGATCCATTATCATCCCGGCAAGGCAAACGTAGTGGCAGATGAGCTGAGCCGCAAGTCACACGTCAGCAATCTGACCATCACACTGTTGGAAGAGAGCGAACCACCACTGCATGTGATTCCACACGGAACTCTCTACAACTTAGCTTTGATCCCCGCCATCCGTGAAGAGATAGCGGCTGCTTAGAAATATGACAAGGGAATGTCGCATTTGCGGAGACGTATAGACAGTGGGGAGCTGAAATGTTTCCGGAAGAACGGAGACGGCATCCTATGGTTCAAGGACCGGATCATCGTACCCCGTAACCCGGAGTTACGAAAGAAAATCTTTGATGAGGCTCACTTGTCAAAGTTTTCTATTCACCCCGGCAGCAACAAAATGTATCAAGAACTCAGAAGCAAGTTTTGGTGGACACGGATGAAGCGGGAGATCGCAAAGTACGTGTCCGAGTGTGATACATGTCGAAGGGTGAAGGCAGATCATATGCAGAAAATGGGACTGCTGCAACCACTGGGTGTTCTTGCCTGGAAGTGGGAGGATGTGAGCATGGACTTCATCCTCAGTTTACCCACCACTTTTCAGAAGCATGATTCCGTGTGGGTGATCGTCGACCGGCTCACCAAAGTTGCCCACTTCATCCCGGTCAACACAAACTACAATGCCAAGAAGTATGCTGAACTGTACATCTCATGGATCCTATGCTTGTACGGCGTACCCCGTACCATCATATCGGATCGGGGCACTTTATTTGTGTCACGTTTTTGGGAGCAGCTACACGCTGCATTGGGGACGAAGCTGATCCGTAGTTCAGCAAACCACCCGCAGATGGATGGGCAAACCAAGCGGGTAAAACAAATTTTGTAAGATATGTTACGAGCTTGCGCCATCAACCACGGCAAGAACTGGGATATCACTTGCCGTTGGCCGAGTTCTCGTACAACAATGGGTACCAGGCCAGCATCAATATGGCGCCTTACGAGGCGCTATACGGAAGGAAATGCCGCACACCACTGAATTGGTGTGAGTCTGGCGAAAGGGTCACCTTCGGGATTGATCTTGTCAACAACGCGGAGGAAAAGGTTCAACTGATTCAAGCGAACCTAAAAGCCGCCCAATCCCGACAAAAACAATATGCGGACCGGAGAAGACGCCCATTATAATTCGAAGTCGGGGATCACGTATACCTACGTGTATCTCCAATGAAGGGCGTGAACAGATTCGGGGTGAGGGGAAAGTTAGCACCCCGATTCATCGGTCCATTTCAGATTACCGAAAGATGTGGATCAGTAGCATACCGGCTGAAATTACCAGAAGCACTTTACGGTGTGCACGACGTCTTTCACATTTCCCAGCTGAGGAAGTGTCTTAAGCTATCAACTACCATTCAGCTGGAGTACATAGAAGAACTGAAACCGGATCTCACGTATCGGGAGGTACTGGTTCAGATTATTGATGAAAAGGCCTGAACCACACGCAACCGTACATTGTGGTTCTACAAGGTTCTATGGAATAATCACTCCATGGATGAAGCGACATGGGAGAGTGAAGGATTTCTTCGCGCTAACTACCCCGACTTTTTTCACGTCGCATATACGGTAATTTTCCACCGTCCTCTCTCATATTTTCACCTTATAATCTCGGGACGAGATTCTTTTAAGGGGGGAGGAATGTAAGGGCCTAAGTTTTTGGCACATAGTCAAAGTGTTCCTCACCACACACAACCTTCATTTGAAGAAACTTGATGAACACATTTGAAGAGCAAGTAACCACCATCAACATGCTCATCAGAGAATAAACTCACAAAATGCAAAAGTGGCATTTCCCACATGCATCATCTAGGGGCTGAGCATATGAAAAACTCCAACACCTTGCTAGGAAGGCTCATGCCAAAAGTTCACCCAAGTCAAAAAACTTTTGAGGTCTTTTTGGGTATAACTAGAAAGAGGTGGTTTGAACTCAAATTCAAATTCAAACTACTTCCATCCCATGAATTCAAAAGTGGGAGGCATATTCTTACTTAGCACATTTTTGTGAGCTCACCCACCAATTTTCACTCCATTTGGAGTTAATCTTGACATGAGCTAAATTTAGCAAGTTCAAACTTTATTTGAATTACAAACTGAATATGTGCTGAAAGTTGGTCAAACACTTCACAATTTGAATTTTACCAATTCCAAATGGGCATGTGGTAAATAATTCAAATCCTAGAGGGTATTAAGGGGGTTACTGTTTGTAGCAGTAAGAGGGAGTTAATTTCAGAGGTTAAAAGGGGGTGGGACCCACCTGTCATAGAGTGGCTGACCAACACTAGCAACTGAAGCACTGGACTTTGCCTCTGTTCGAGACCGCCGAGTGCTGCTCGTATGCCACCGAGGGGGAACCACCACGCCACCAGCTGCTTGCCCACGCGTGAGCGCCAGGTCGGTTCTGATCCCCTTCTTAAGGCGCTCCATGCCCTCTGCCGAAGAAAACTTCGTTTGCTTTCTTCTTGCGTGAACACTGAGCCGAAGCTCTCTTCCCTCCGCCACCTCAACTCGATCGGAAATCCGGCCGAATCGACCGGGCCGTCCCTCCACAAGCTGCTAAACCACACCCTGAGCTCCGCACACACCTCCCCGATCCGGAAACGAGCGAGTTACGGCCTTCCTTGCCCGAGAACGACCGCCACAGCGGCGACCTAGCATCGGCCGACGATCGGGCGCTCGTGGAGAGCCCTCCACAGGGGTTCTCACGGTCAAGCGATCAAGGCCACGGGAGCGTGCTGTGTTGGTGCTGCTCTCAACCAAGTCTCAAGTCACGCCGTGAAGCATCGGCGGCGAATTTCAAGTTTTCACTCCAGCGAGTTCTACCGAGCGGCCGGTACGGTTTCTTCAAATTCTTCCTCTCTGATCCTCCGTAGGTCATCAAACTCTGCACATAGGCGCTGGACTAGCCAGCGATCATCTTTACTTTAGGATCCGTCGCATGAAAACACCTCGGAGCAATGTATTCCGAGCTTTACCAGCGTGTTCTTCGTGGAACCAATTTGGCGCACGGTGCCGAGCTAGTTGCCGTAGTTTCCGAGCTAATCCATGGCCTTGCCGAGCTTTGCGATGACCCACTGGTGCTGTAGAGCTAGTCGGTCAAGGTTTTGGCGGGCTAGGGACCCCGGCCGACGCTGCCACCGGCAGCCCCAGAACACCTCACCATCGTGTTCCTTGATGTCGCGTACGCCCTGGCAGTGAGTTTTAGCCCGTACGGTGGCCAGAACCGGCGAACCGGCGAGCAGCAGATTGCTCCGGCGAGCTGAGAGCGCGGGAGCGCGAAAACCAGCCCGAGGAAGAAGAAGCCGGTGGGTCCCGGCTGTCAGCGGTGGAAAAATTTAAAACTGGGATCTGCTGTGGCCCGGATCGGATGTGGCTACGCGCAAAGGACTCAGTAGCCACGTGTGTCAACCGATGAGGAGCTGACACGTAGCCCCGGGTCCCACACGCAGTGATTTAAACTTTTCCCTATTTTCAGATTTTTTTCAAACTTCAAATCCATATAACTTTGGCTAGGAAACTCCAAATCGAGTGAACCAAATTTTGTTGTATTCAGCTCTCTGAGTACTTTTTAGCAAATCAAGTTTCACTTTATGAAAACCCTTATTTCTCCAGAATTAATTCTTCAAATTTTAAAATGTTTAGAATTTTAACTGGAGAACCTTTTGGAGGAAAATTCTGAAATTTAGCTGGGACGTTCACCAAAATATCCCTGAGCTACCATAAAAATTTCAGATCCATTTGATCTCATTTGATCCACCTAATGGTGTGATTAATAAAACTGTTCCAGAGAAAATAGAAAATGTCCAGAAACATTTTCAGAATTTCTCTGAAATTGTTTAGCTCATATATTTAGTTAGGAGCCTTCAAATTAAGTGAAAACAACTCCATTAGAAACCTCTGAAAATCTAGTTTTCAGAAAGTCATGGGTTGCTCCATGAATATTTCTAGAACACCATAAGAGCTCCAAACAAGGTCAAGTCCATAATTATTTGTGGGGAGCTCAAATGAGCTTTGCTGCAGCTAAATCTTGGCCAAGTCTCTGTTTAGGTTGTAACCAAACCACGGTAAAAATTTCAGAGTCATTAGGTCGGTCTAGTGAGACTTATAATCTTCACAAGTTTAAATTCAATTCAAATGCATATAAATTGACACATATTTATATTTCTCATATATAGTCGTTAAGGTTGAGGAGGAACCCGAAGTCTTAGACTTCGTTACTCCAGAAGAGCAGCTTGCCTACAACCAAGAGCAGCAAGGCAAGCTCCGGTTTACATTAACCTTTTTACAAATTTTTATTGTTTTGAGAACTTCCTTTGAGTACCATTTATTCCGTGCATTAGAGTCTTGTTTGAAAACCCAATTGCATAGCCAAGAAAACCATGGGTTGGGATTAGGATTGAAAACCCCGTTTAGCTACTGCTATGCTAAGATAGAGTAGGATTTGGTACAAGTCGAGTAGTTGGAACTACTCGCGAGAATAGGCTAGAGGCACATCGCTCGGGTAAAAATAGCAAATGAAACACATGGCAAGAAAAATGAGACCGAGCGGAGAGTAAGGGCAGCAGGACTTTGGGGCCTGTGTGCTATACCTCCGCTTGTGTCGATTGAGGACCGAGCCATGTCCGGGCCTGTTGAACAAGCTAGAACAGTACTGAAGACCTACCGGATATATGGGAACCGGGAAATCGATGTAACTCGGGTAGCTGGGTATTGAGGCATTGCCTGTCGTTCAGAGGGTAGGTTGAGAGCTTGAGGTGTAAATCGGCTGGCGGCACTGAGGTTCGCGTGCAGAGACCTCTTGCTCGGGACGATAGGACCGGTTCAATATTTGGCTAACGGGTGAAAGGTGGTTGCGTACGGCGTCCGTGATGGTTGCTGTAGGCAACATCGAGTACGGGCGTACATGACGGGTTATTCGGGTAACCCTGCAGGTGTAAATCGATTATAATCGCCGTCCCTTGCGGTCAGTGAGTACCACTTGTTCACTGTACCGTGACATAGAAAGAACAGGCTAGATACATATTAAAATGTTGCTGATTGAAAGATGGACTTTGATTGTTAATGATTTGCTGTAGTCTAGAGCTAACTAAAGTTCTTTTCAACTTTGGGCAAAGTACATGAGAAAAATGCGTTTCTTGTTTGATTGCGGCTCTCTTATGTGCCTTAGCGTAAAGTCTCCACAACCTGTTGCTAAAACTTGAAAGTAAGGTTCCACTAATTAGGCGAGTCCTTGCAACTTATTTTACCTCATGTACCTATTACCTCTCATGTAGAAGTTTCATGTTTAGGAGAGACGGGTCAGTCTTGCTGAGCCTTCATGCTCAATGCTTGTGTTTGAAGCTTTTGCAGGGTTCTACGAGGAAGGGACTCCCGAGGAGGAGACGGAACCCCAGGAGGGGAACCCCGTCGAGTGGGAGTCGTGCACGCCGCTGTGTTAGTGTGCGTGCGTGCTAGCAAGGACACGTTCACGGGCTGAACGTGAACTTGATGCGTAGTCTACGCCCATGAGTGTAGACTGAACATATTTTGTTGTAAAAATGTTCATAAACCTGTTTATTTAATAGAACTTTGCTTCCGCTTTATACCTTTGATGTGTGTTATTCGGTGCTGTGCAACGCAGCACCCCTCAGCGTGATCCTGGCTCGACAAGGCCGTTGGGGTCGTGTCAGGATCATGTCTCGGCACACTCAGGGAGGAGTGTGTTGGGACAGGTTGGGATCCTGCGTCGGACTCCAACAACGCGGACTACTACAACCTCAATATCTGCTGCGGCGCAGAGTGCTACTCAAGCAAGTGCACTAGCTGCCGCACGAGCGCTCTTGCACAATCCGGCCTTCTGTGTACGCTCCCCAGGGGGCCTCCCAGCAGTGGATCCGCGACGTCAACCACCTCGTTGCTGCTGCCATCAACCCTCCGCTGCGGCGGGGACGACACCCCGGTCAACCAGATGTGTCGCTGTCGCACACGCCAACTGTTGACATGCAGACGGCAGACTCCCGCTCTACCACGCTCTCAACGGCAGACCTGAGGTCAGAGCTGGAGCGACGTCACTTGGGGGAAGATGCTCGCGTGTCCATCGAGCGACAGCGGGAAAGGCGTCGCAACCACGAGGCCGACTACAGCATGTCGACTGCCTCGACTCAGCCTGGGACTCATACGTTCGCCACGCGACCTATGCCCAAGGCCTACGCCATGCAGCATATGCAGCAGCCATATTCCTTGCAGTCAGCGCCCGCGGTATATGTTGCACCATTGCCCATGCCGGGGTACTCCGTGCCAGCAGCGGACCAAGGGTTCACGGCACCAGGATCTGTAGCAGTAGTGACGGGGTGTGCGGCCCTGGCGCCCCACCTCCGCTTCGCAGTGTGGCCACGCGAGTTCCGGCCACACCTGCCAGAGAAGTATGACGGAAGTGTCAACCCTGTAGAGTTCCTGCAGATCTACTCTACTGCCATCCTCGCGGCAGGAGGGGATGAGGTCATCATGGCCAACTACTTCCCCGTCGCCTTGACTGGCCCGGCACGATCATGGCTCATGAACCTGCCCCAGGGTTCCATAACTTCCTGGGGGGAGCTATGCCGACAGTTCACGGCGAACTTCGGCATTTCCTACACGTGTCCCGGCATGGAGCTGGACCTCCACGCCGTGCAACAGCAACCAGAGGAATCACTGCGCTCCTTCATCTAGCGATTCTCCCAGGTACGGAACACCATCCCCCACATCCAAAATGCATCAGTCGTGGTTGCATTCCGACAGGGGGTTAGGGACAAGAAGATGCTCGAGAAGTTGGCCACCAGGGAGGTGCGAGACGTCTCGGAGCTCTTCGGTCTGGCGGACAAGTGCGTCAGAGCAGCAGAAGGGCGTAACTGGCACTCACAGCCAGCCTCCGAAGCAGGAGGGCAGCCCGGAGCTAGTGCTGCGTCCCAAGGGAGCAGCAAGAAGAACAAGAAGAAAGGCGGTGGCAAGGTCAAGCCGCCGGCTGGAGCTCCTGTCGCTGCAACTGCAGCACCCGGCGGAGCTCGGGGGCCGCGCCCCGACAAGAGACCACAGCAGTCACCCGACGGTGGTGGCCGTAGTGAGCCGTGCCCGGTACACAACACCAGGGGCCACACTGCTGGTGAGTACCGTGAGATCAAGAAGCTTGCGGAGCACTTCCGCGAGGGGAAGCAACCACGCACAGATGGTGCTCCCTTCCGACAGAGGGAGGGCAAGCAGAAGGTCGACCCCCAGGACAATGGCGACCAAGAAATGGAGTACCAGGAGCCTCAGCGTACCGTGAAGGCGGTCCACAACCATGGGGACTCCAGCTTCGGTGGAGACGAGCACCGGAAGGTGTTCCATGTCATCTACGGAAGGTCCTCGGACCCAAACGCAGTCAAGACCCTGCGCCGAGCAGTGGCGTCGGTGGCTCCTACCCCAAGTGCAGCGCCACACCTCAAGTGGGTAGGGACCCCCATCAGCTTCGACGCCTCTGACTGCCCCAAGAACATGGCTGGGGCTGGATAGCTACCTCTCTTGGTAGCCCCAACCATAGCCAACGTGAAGATGTACCATGTACTGGTGGATGGCGGGGCCGACCTCAACCTCATCAGCCGTGCAGCTTTCCAGAAGCTGCAGATTCCCATGGACAAGCTCACCCCGTCGAGCCCGTTCTCAGGGGTAGGGTCAGGACAGGTCGTCCCATATGGGAACATAAGTCTCCCGGTGACCTTCAGAGCTCCGGACAACTACTTGACAGAATATGTTCTGTTCGACGTCACGGAGGTCGACCTCCCCTTCAACGCCATCATTGGCAGACCGGCCTTGTACCGGTTTATGGCGGTAGCCCACTATGGCTACCTGGTCCTGAAGATGCCAACACCCACCGGTGTCCTCAGGATCCATGGAGACCGCACCACCACAATGTCAGCCTTGGAGAAGCTCCAAGCACTTGCGGCGGCCCGAGCACCAGCCCCTGGCGGTGCAGAACCGGGCCGGGTCCACCTGAGTGCACGCCATCATGCCTCGACCTCTGCGCCCTGAGTGCAACCCTCCGACGGAGACGACGCACTACAGGAAAGAGGTCAACATACGACAGCCCAGGTAACATACGACGGCCTCTACGGACCGTCGTATATAAGTTTATATACGACGGCTGGCCGTCGTATGTTACCCGGGCCATCGTAAATAGAAGTTATATACGACATCCAACCTGAGGCTGTCGTATATAGCATTTATTTACAACAGCCCGTGCGGCTGGCTGTCGTATCTCAAGCTGGCCGTCGTATATAGGTCACATATAGAGCCAATCGGGCCCAACCCTATTTTTTTCTCCTCACCCGCTCTGCGCTGCCGCCTGCTGCCCGAGCCGCTGCCGCCCGCGCCACCGCCTGCCGCCCGAGCCGCTGCCGCCCGCGCCGCCGCCGCCCCGTGCCACCGCTGGCCCTCGACGCCGCCCCGCGCGCGCCGCCGCCCGCGCCGCCTTCCCGCTCCGGCCCGTTCGCCGCCGCCCTCCCCCACCGCTGTGCGCCGCCGCCTCCACGCCGGTGCCCCCACCCCGGCGCCGCCGCCCCCACCCCGCCACTGCCCATTTGACCCCGCCACCGCCCCCACCCCACCACCTCCCCCACTGCACCCCACCGCCTCTACACCGCCGCCCCGACGCCGCAGCCACCCCCACGCCGCAGCTGAACCGTGCCACCGGCCGCTCTCCCCGCGCGGCCGCCCCGCGTCGCTGCCGCCGTCCGTCGCCCTTGCCGTCCAAGCCGCTGCCGCGGCCGCGGCCATCGCCGTCCGTCGCTCGCCGCAAGTAGTTCTTTGAGCTAATTCAATTACTAGATAGTTATGCTAATTAGTTGGTAATTATGCTTATCTAGTTAGAATAGTAGTTCATAATTTTGCTAATTAGTTGTCCATTGTAAATTACTTGTTATTATATATGCTTAGGTTTAGGTTAATAATGTTTAGGATTTGTTGTTGTTATGTTATTCATGCTTAATAATGCTTAATATACGACGAATTTGTTGTTTTTATGTTGTTATATTGTTGTTTAGGAGTTATTGTTGTTTAGGAGTTATTCATGCTTTAGGATTTGTTGTTGTTATGTTGTTGTTTAGGAGTTGTTGTAGTTATGTTATGTTATTATATATGCTGAGGTTTAGGTTAATAATGTTTAGGATTTGTTGTTATTATGTTATTCATGCTTATGTTGTGTCGCTCGCTCCCGCCGACACAACCCTCACCACCGCCGCGTCTTCCACGCCCTCCTGGCCTCCTTCCTCAGCACGCTCGCGCAGGCCCTGTCGCTCCCGACGCCGCCGGCGAGCATCCCCGAGGCCCTCACCCCTACTTCCCGGCCACCATCGCCCCCTTCGTCGCCTCCCCTGTGGCGCGCCTCGCAAGTTACGAAGTCCTCGTGCTCGGGGAGTCCCGCCTCCTCCCGCACCCGCCGCCGGACGTCATCTCCTCGCTTTCGGACAGTGCCCAACCCGACCTCGTCTGCGCCGTCCTCCGCCACGCCGCGGACCTTCGCGCCTCTGAGATCCTCACCGTGCTGCAGTGTTTTCTATCGCCAGCCGCCGAGAAGTCCTATGACGCTATGGGTTGGATGTGAAGAATCGGTGGAAGGACGCTGCGGTGCTTGCTGTCAAAAGGTGTCGGGAGAAGAAGCCCAATGATGTGGGGAAAAAGGTCCCGGGTAAGAACCTCAATGAAGCGGTGAGGAGGGCCGCACTGCTACTCTTGATGGGGCACGACGGGTTCTCCTCCCCAGAGGTTGGCCTGCATTACCTGCTCGCATCCGGAAATGTGGACTCTGAGGTGCCTGGTGCAGCTGTGGCGGAGCTCGATGGAATTTGTCTCTATCTCAATCTTTCCTTCTCTCTCCCTCTTCTTTCCTGTACCTCATTTAAATGACTAAAAAATGAAAGATTGACGTAAACCTTTACAATATGCGTCACCCGTTTCGAACCGGCCCATCTCACATGTGTTACACATGTGAGGCGTGTAGGTTCGGAATTGTCCCTTTTCGGACAGCCTGGGAGTGACCGAGAGGGCGTGCTTATGATGAGACGCAGGGTCTGGCTTTGGACGTAGTTTCAACAGAGTAACCCTAATGTTCTCTGCTGCACCATTTTCGGGCGTGCAGTAGGAGAACAGCGGGGTTATGCTGCCGAAATTTTGTCTGAATCTAGACCCCGTGTCTTGTCATAAGCACGTTCGTCTCGGTCCTTCTTGGGTGGGTTTATGACCTATCCTTTCCAATAGATGTAGTGCCATGACATAAATAAATTATAAACTAACTATAATTTATTTGACTTAAAACTGCAGAGTCAAACATGAGTGAAGACCGTAGTTGGATGTATACCCAGTTGGAACAAGGCAACTGGTCACTCAGATGAGTGGTATGCCAGGACAAACGACTTTATTGATCAAGTGTTTTCGTTGTCTACGACCGATAAAGCTCGTTGTCCATGTGCGAAATGCCAGAATACTAAGTTTCTAGACAAAACGACATTGTCATTACACTTGTGCAGAAACGGTTACATGCCATATTATGAGGTGTGGAGTTTCCACGGCGAGTCTGCTCCTCGAGCAGTACATGTAGTGGAAGATGATGATGATTGCCCGGATGTTGATAGGATTGATGAGATGTTAGAAGATATACAAACGGAGGATCCACCTACAACTGAGGCAGGCGCATTCTTTAATCTCTTGAAAGCTTCAGAAGAGGCATTGCATGATCATACTGAAATGACCCTTCTTACTTTCATGACCAGATTTATGGCAATCAAATCTAAGTATTTCTTCTCTAATAATTGCTACAATGATATGATGAAACTTATCAGCGATGCTCTTCCACAACCTCATAAACTGCCCAAAGATATGTATCACTCCAAGAAATTTCTATCTGGTCTCGGTATGAAATATGATAAAATTGACGTGTGTCCAGATAACTGCATGCTATTCTTGAAAGAGCATGACAAAGAGAAGAATTGTTTAAAGTGTGGAAAATCGAGGTTCGTCGAAGTTGTCAATGACGATGGTGATAAAGTAATGACAGAAGTTGCACATAAGCAATTGCGTTACTTGCCTGTGACACCTCGGTTGAAGCGGCTGTTTCTTTCAAAAAGATCTGCCAAACACATGAGATGGCACAAAGACGGTGTGCGTGAGAACAAAGATGTGTTGACTCACCCGTCAGACGGTGATGCATGGAAGTCTTTGGACTCTTTCGTTCTTGCTTTTGCTAGTGATGCGAGAAATGTTCGCATCGGTTAGCGACGGATGGATTTTCACCTTTCAGTACAAATGCCACACCATACTCCTGTTGGCCCGTCTTTGTTATTCTGTACAACCTACCACCTTCTCTTTGTATGAAGTACGAGTTTATGTTTCTTAGCCTCACTATACCAGGATCAGATCATCCGGGATCATGTCTCAATGTGATGTTGAAACCATTGATTGAAGAATTGAAAACGTTGTGGACTGGAGTTGAAGCGTATGACTATTACAAGAAGCAGAAATTCAACCTTCGAGCTGCTTATTTGTAGTCTGTCCATGATTGCCCATACGACATGTTTTTTGGATGGAGCACACATGGTCATTTGTCGTGTCCCATATGTGCGTCTGACACAGAGTGTTTTTAACTTACAAATGGTGGCAAGATAAGCTACTTTGATTGTCATAGGCGTTGGCTTCCTCGAAACCACTCATTCAGGCAACAGAGGAATGTCTTCAGAAAAGATACTGTTGTCACTAAGGAACCACCTAAACGCCTAAGCGGGTGTGAAGTATCCGATGTGTTGGACAAACTAGTCCCTGATGAATCTCGCCCTGGATTCTTTGTAGGTTACGGAAATGTTCACAACTGGACTCATGTATGTGGAATTTTGGAGCTACCATATGTGAAGTCTTTGATACTGATGCATAATATTGATGTAATGCATCAGGAGCGTAACATGGCTGAATGTATCATAAGCACGTGCATGGATATCACGGGCAAAACGAAGGATAACTTAAAGGCTCGAAAGGATTTGGCCGAGATTTGTAATCGACCTACTCTTGAGCTCTCTGAAAGCGGTGGTAAGCCACGTGCTTCTTTCGTGCTTCGAGCTAATGAAAAGAAACAAGTTATGGAATGGTTGAAAACTATGAAATTCCCAGATGGTTATGCTGCTAGTCTGAGACGACCGTGAATGTCAAAACGGGAAAACTCACTGGGTTGAAGAGTCATGATTATCATATAATAAAAGAAAGACTCTTACCTGTTGTGTTTCGGGGATATCTAGATGATGCGGTGTGGAAGGTGTTAGCTGAGCTCTCACTATTCTATAGGCAGCTATGTGCCAAAGAAATAACGAAAGACATGATGGAGAAGTTAGAGAAGGAGATACCTGTACTTTTATGTAAGATGGAAAAATTATTTCCTCCAGGTTTCTTCAATCCAATGCAGCATCTTCTTATCCATCTTCCATTCGAAGCAAAAGTTGGTGGTCCTGTGCAATATAGATGGATGTACCATATTGAAAGAACATTGAGATATCTGAAAACTATGGTTGGCAACAGAGCAAGGGTTGAAGGGTGAATTGTTGAAGCATTTACTCTAAAGGAAGTAGGTTACTTTTTTAGTTTCTACTTTGCAGAGGAAAACAATGTCAATACTTCTGCAATGTGATACAATATAGATGATGAACCACCAGTTAGTGATCTCTCTATTTTTGAATCGAGGGGAACTACTGTTGGCAGCAGCATGACATACGATTTTACTGAAAGAGAAAGGACTGCTGCTTTACTCTACATGTATGCTAATATCGATGGCATGGAGAAATATTTCGAGTAAGTGTTTCTCTTACATTTACGATGATTATTGTATTTACCAATACATGTATGCTAATGTCGACAACATATGTTTTGTGTGTACAGCGAGTTCTACAACCAAAACTGGAAACATAGGCATCAACCTACGAGAAAGCAAGTAGAAACGATGTGATGGGCTGGAATTAACGGAGGGCCCAATTTCTTATCGTGGTTTTGAGCTTATGTATTAGTGAACACCGACATCCATCAAGATTTACGAAAACTATCTTATGGATTAGTGAAAGTTAGAAGCTATGGTCGATATGACGTAAATGGCTTTCGATTCCGTACAACTCAATTCGAAACTCTTCGTCCTCTCGCAGCAACATAAAATTGCGGAGTTGTGATGAGGGCAATCGACTCAGAAGAGAAAGAAACCAATTACTATGGAATCATTAACAAAATTCAAGAATTTACTTTCGCTGGCAATAAAGAACTTTGAGTGGTGTTCTTTGATTGTGATTGGTTTGATAACAATCATGGAACTCGAGAAAATCAATTTGGCATGGTGGAAGTGAATCACAACGAAAGCTTACGAGGTTTAGATACATACGTTCTTGCACATAAAGTGGAACAAGTGTATTATCTACCGTATCCATGTAAGAAGCTTAGCGCTTGATGGGTGGTATATAAGGTGAATCCTCGTGAGCGCTTGTATACTCCTGGAGATGATGGTTATCATGATAGTGGAGACACTGAAGAAGTTTACCAAGAACAAGAGTTGCCAGACTCTTTTATCGTCGAGCCTGGTGCAGGACTCGATAACTTAGTAGGAGAGGTTGAAGATGTAGAGGCATCTACAATGCAAAAGCGGAAACGTAAACAGCTCACGACGACAGATCGTGATGTTGATGAATTTTGAAACTGATTACAAGCAATTTTTTTAAATTAAAGTAACATTAATTATCACTTACATTAAAATTTTAACTGATTACTCACTAAATATCGCTTACAGGATGTTGTCGAGCAAGGGTTCAAAGGGGAAGAAGGCGCCTAGGGTGAGGGGTCCCCCCCCCGCAGGAGAGAGACGATTACTTCTACGGTTCCACTTACAGCGGGAGCAGACGCACTCAGCTGTTAAGTGCGTGTCCGGAGTTGCGGGACAGGGTTGTTAGTTTGCAGCGTACAGAGGTAAATTTTTCTACAATGCACAATATTATTAAAATCACTTTTTCAATTTAACTTACTTACTTTACCATTGTAGTCTGATTCGGACTATGAGTCCGAGGCTAGAGCGGCACCTCAGAAGACGGGTACGCAGCGCAACGTGCCCTCGGGGAGCGAGCCCTCTGGCAGCCAGCCTGAGGGCAGCCAGCCCGAGGGCAGTCTGCCCAGCGAGCCCGAGGGCACTCAGCCCGAGGGTACCCAGCCTAAGGATACATCCGGTGACCAGCCTTCTGGGTCACTAGACGTGGTGCCGCAGCGGAGGAGACGTACGAGGAGGAGTAACTTTGTTGGTCCTCCACTGATTCCTAGAGAGCCGATAATTATTCGTCCGGTTAGAGATAGGTAACACTTTAATAAAGTATTCATTTCTATTTGTTTTCAAAGACTATGGTCTTACTAAATGACTTAACAAATGTATTTTTAGTTCTTGGGAGGGCCTTTCGTACGATGGGCAGAAACACCACAGGACGGTGAACGGTTGGATCGGGAACTTAGTGCGTCTGCACTACCCCGGTGCGATTGATGGACGTGCAGCTACGTCCTGGGCCAACTACGCGCGCGTTCCTAACCCGCAGAATGACTACCTGCAGAGAGTCGTGTGGGCAGATTTTTGGGTAAGGTAACTTTCATAAATATTTGAAGTTTCAATTATTTATGTTCCTTTAAATATTAATTTGCGTATGTTGAACTGTGTTGGCTTCCTACAGCTCAGGTACCGCCTTGAGGACCCGGCTGAGCAGATGGATCACGCCCGCTCCGTGTTCGAAGTGAACGCTCGGAAGCTTGTTATGCAAATGCTTTCGAACGCTCGGAGTCAAGTAGTTAACGACTACTTGAAGCTCCATGACCACGAGGTTGGTTCGTTCAGAGACGCCTCCGACACGTACTTGACGGAGGAGCAGCACGCAGAGGTAAGTTGCGTATTCTTTAAATTATTCACATTACTTTTGGTAAGTAACATCTAATGAACTACGCATGTGTGCAGGTTAGTGTCCCTTGGTTACAGGGACGAACTAAAGATTACCGAGCCCTTTGCAGGTATTGGGCTAGCGATGAGTTCATCGCTAAGTCCAAGAAGGCTCGAGATGCCAGAGGGAGCTCGAGGAAGCACGGTATGGATGTCCAGGGTTTCATGCGGATGGCTAAACGGATGGTAAGTTTTTTGGTGGTTTTTTTATATTCATAATGCAGTATTGTTTGTACTAACATATGTTCACAAGAAAAGGAGACCGGCGTGCAACCGAACGCTACTGCGGTCTATAGGAGAGGTCACGCTGACACTTCTCAGCCGGAGCAGTGTAGTCAGTACGCAGCAGAGCGGCTGGTAAGTTTCTTGACCTCTCAAATTAGTTGACACTATATATGTTGTTGAACTTACACAATTTCATTGTTTTTCAGACTAGGTATGGGCAAGAGGCTGTGAGGATACACGGCGAAGGGTTCGATTGGGAAAACTCCCCAAACATCGACCCTCAAGCTGCGTATGCAAGCGGAGGTGGAAAAGCACACGGAAGGTGAATTCATTTACTTTCATTGTTTTCAATTCAAGATTATTTGATTTTACCTTGAATTGATTCGGTTTTTTGTAGGCTTGCCATATTCTCTGGAGTCGTCGACTCCAGGGAGGCACGACCTGCAACAGGCAGCTCCTCGCAGTCTTCGAATGCTGACGCAGGATCCTATAGCCGCCGTGTCACCGAGAGAGATCTCGAGGTCATGGCGCTTCGGGAGAGCTTGGCCGGGCAGGAGGAGGCCTTGGCGAGAGAGCGAGAGAACAACAGGGCCGCCATGGCATACCATGCGTCCTATATGGCACAGATGCAAGCGGCAATGGAAGTAAGAAACATACAATTGTACTTTAATTACATTGCATTTCAACTGATTTTGTAAATTGTAATGTTTGAAATGACAGGCGCTAGCTCGATAGCAAGGGCAGCAAATCCAGATACCGTTGTGGCAGCCACTGCCGTTTGTGCTGCAGCCGTCGCCACCACAGGAGCAGTTTCCTGGAGTACAGGTACAAAAAAGAAGTTACATTAAGTTCAACTGAACAATTGAATACGAAAACACCGTTGTAAACTTATACATATGTCACTGTGTTTCGCAGGGATCAGGGACGGAGGCTCAGACTCCATCGCCGCAGCTACGAGCGCCAGGTTTGCCGCGGCAGGATGAATTCTTCGCCCCCGGAGGTAGTGGAGGGGCTAGTAATGAATAGCGTTGTGATTTTGTTCTTGATTGTGGATGTTAGACTTCGTGATTGTGGATGTGTACTATTGCACCTTGTGATTTTGGATGTGAATCTATTTTGTGAACCTATTTTGTAATTGTGTATGTGTAGCTGGCCATCGAGCCAGGTTAGCCATTTTCTATTTTTTTAAAAAAATTGGAAAAACTTATATACGATGACCTGTATAAATTATATACGATGGTGTCTATACAGGGCCGTCGTATATAAGCCTAAATTATATACGACGGCTAGGCCTAGACCGTCGTATATAAGCCTAAATTATATACGACGGCTAGGCCCAGACCGTCGTATATAAGCCTAAATTATATACGACGGCTAGGCCAGGACCGTCGTATATAAGAGCTTATATATGACAGCCCGGGCCCAGAGCTGTCGTATATAAAGGCCCAGCCCACTGGCCCTTCCCTATGAAACGGGCCATCGTTTATTATTGGTTGTCGTATATATAGGCTTATATACGATGGTGCCGTCGTATATAAGTTTATATACGACAAGATATATACGACGGCCACAAACCATCGTATATAAACCACTGCCGTCGTATATAGATTATATACAACGGCTTTTGCCTTATATATGACGGTTTTGGCTGTCGTATGCTGACGGGAATCCTGTAGTGCCTGCACCCCGTCCCAACATGGGCGCCTATGCTCCAAACCAGCCTCGCCACAACATTCCTGCTGTTATGGTCAACAAGGCATGTTTTTCATGCGGATAGGCGGGACACTTTGCAAATCAGTGCCCGAAGAAAGGCCTTGGACAGCCGAGCAATGCACCTAAGCAGAACCCACGGCCGAATGGAGGAGCAATGCAAGGTAACCACGGACAGCAGAACTATGCTCGTGGCAATGTGAATCACGTGACACGACCCCACGGTCTTGTCGAGCCAGGATCACGCTGAGGGGTACTGCATTGCACAGCACCGGATAACACACGTCAAAGGTACAAAGCGGAAGCAAAATTTTATTACATAAACGAGTTTATGAACATTTGTACATCAAAATAAGTCCAGTCTACACTCACGGGCGTAGACTACGGATCAAGTTCACGTTCAGCCCTTGAACGTGTCCTTGCTAGCACACACACACACTAACTCTGCGGCGTGCACGACTCCCACTCGACGGGGTTCCCCTCCTGGGGTTCCGTCTCCTCTTCGGGAGTCCCTTCCTCATAGAACCCTGCAAAAGCTTCAAACACAAGCAGTGAGCACGAAGGCTCAGCAAGTCTGACCCGTCTCACCTAAACATGGAACTTCTACATGAGGGTTGATGGGTTACATGAGGTGAAAATCATTTGCTAGGACTCGCCTAATTAGTAGAACCTTACTGTCAAGTTTTAGCAGCAGGTTGTAGAGAACCTTACGCTAAGGAACATGAGAGAGCCGCAATCAAACAAGAAACGCATTTCTCTCATGTACTTTGCCTAAAGTTGAAAGGAACTTTAGTTAGCTCTAAACTACAACAAACCATTAACAAGCAAAGTCCATCTGTCAATCAGCAACATTTTAATGTGTGACTAGCCTGTTCTTTTTACGTCACGGTACAGTAAACAAGTGGTACTCACTGACCGCGAGGGACGGCGATTATAATCGATTTACACCTGCAGGGTTACCCGAATAACCCGTCACGTACGCCCGTACTTGATGTTGCCTACAACAACCATCACGGACGCCGTACGCAACCACCTTTCACCCGTCAGCCAAATATTGAACCGGTCCCATCGTCCCGAGCAAGAGGTCTCTGCACGCGCATCTCAGTGCCGCCAGCCGATTTACACCTCGAGCTCTCAACCTACCCTCTGAACGACAGGCAATGCCTCAATACCCAGCTACCCGAGTTACATCGGTTTCCCGGTTCCCATATATCCGGTAGGTCTTCGGTACTGTTCTAGCTTGTTCAACAGGCCCGCACACGGCTCGGTCCTAAATCGACACAAGCGGAGCTATAGCACACAGGCCCCAAAGTCCTGCTGCCCTTACTCTCCGCTCGGTCTCATTTTTCTTGCCATGTGTATCATGAGCTATCTCTACCCGAGTCGAGTGCCTCTAGCCAATGCTCGCGAGTAGTTCCAACTACTCGACTTGTACCGAATCCTACACTATCTTAGCATTGCAGTAGCTAACGGGGTTTGCAATCCTAAACCAAACCCATGGTTTCCTTGGCTATGCATTTGGGTTTCCAAACAAGACTCTAATGCAAAGAATAATAGTATTCATAGATGTGCTCAAAACAATAAATATTTGCAAAAAGGTTAATGCAAACCGGAGTTTGCCTTGCTGCTCTTGGTCGTAGGCTAGCTGTTCCTCCGGAGTAACGAAGTCTAGGACTTCGGGTTCCTCCTCGACCTTAGCGACTACATGATAGAAGAGGTACATGTATCAATTTAAATGCATTTGTATTAAGTTTGAAGTTGTGAAGTCTATAACCCTTACTAGACAGACCCAATGACTGTGAAACTTTTACTGGGGCTTGATTACAACCTTAACAGAGATTTGGTCAAGTTTTAGTTGCAGCAAAGCTCATTTGAGCCCTCCACAATTAATTATGTACTTGACCTTAATTGAAGGCTTTTAGGGTGTTCTAAGGATTTTCATGAAACAAACTATGACTTTATGAAAACTAGATTTTCAGAGGGTTCTAATGGAGTTGGTCTCACTTAATTTGAAGGTTCCTAGCTGAAGATATGAGCTAAACCATTTCAGAGAAAATTCTGAAAATGTTTCTGAACATTTTCTATTTTCTTTGGAACAGTTCCACTAATCACACCATTAGGTGGATCGAATGAGTTCAAATGGATCTGAAATTTTTATGGTAGTTCAGGGATATCTTGGTGAGCACTCCAAAAAAATTTCAGGATTTTCCTCCAAAGGATTCTCCAGTTAAAATTCGAAACATTTTAAATTTTGAGGAATTAATTCTGGAGAAATAAGGATTTTCATGAAGTGAAACTTGATTTGCTGGAAATTGCTCAGAGATCTGAATCTAACAAAATTTGGTTCACTCGATTTGGAGCTTTCTAGCCAAAGTTATGAGGATTTGAAGTTTGAATTAAATCTGAAAATCGGGGAAAAAGTTTAAATCTGCCGGGGCCCGCAGGGACACGTGTTGAGCGCCGAGGCGACCGCACACCGCGGCCCACAGGGTCTTTGCATGCCAGCACACCTGATCCCGGCCGCAGCCCGATCCCAATTTAAAATATCTCCCGCTGACAGCTGGGGTCCACCCCCTTCGTCAATCTCCCGCCGCCCGCGCTCTGCCGCCGAGGGACCTCGCCGGAGAGCTCGCCGGCACTCGCCGGCTCGCCGCTGCCGGCCATCCCATGGTCTGAAACTCGCTGCCAGGGGGTTGTCGACGTCGAGGAACACGTCGGTGGTGTCAGTTCGGGCTGGCAGTGACCGGGAATAGCCCCGCGACGTGCCGCGGCCTCGGTTGAGGTTCGGCGCCATCGGCCGTGAGTTTTAACCCGCCAAAACCTCGAACAATCGGTCCTACAGCATCAGTGTACCTCTAGGAAGCTCGACAAGGTGTCAAAAGGGTTCAAAGATGGCGGCAAGTCGGTCGGCACCGTGTGACTGATCGTGCCCGCCATGACCGCCCTTGATCGAGCTCAAAATTCGTCACTCCTAGACAGTTTCACGCCACGGATGCAGAAAAGAACTTGATCGCCGGCTAGTCCAGCGTCTATGTGCAAGATTTGATAGCTAGAGAAGGATCGTAGAGCGAGAATTTGAAGGATCCGTACCGGAAGCTCAGTTTAAGGTCGCCGGAGCAAAAACTGAGAATTCGCCGTGGATTCTTCACGGTTTGCTTCCAAACTTGGAGGGGAGCAGCACGGTGGTCACACGCTCCTGTTGCTACCCTTGCTGGACCGTGAAAACGCCTGTGGAGCGCTGGCCACGGGCGCCTGGCTTTCGGCTGAGGCTAGGCCACCGTGGTGGCGATCCTTCTTGGGCAAGGGAGGTCGGAGCTCGGGGTTTCTGGCGTTGGGGAGGTGGAGTGCAAGCTCAGGTGGCCGTCTAGCAGCTCGGAGAGGGAGAAGGCGAACTGTTTTCGCGGTTCTCCGATCGAGCAGAGAGGCGGCAGGTCGGTGGCTCGGTGATCACGGGAGAGGAGAAAATGATCGGTGCCTGCCTCCGTGGAGCGCCTTAAGAGGGCCCTGGAACCGCCCTTGGGCTCGTGTGTGGGCGCAGGAAGCAGCTGGTGGCGCTGCTGCTCCTCGGTGGCGAGCGCAGCTGCTCCCGAGCGTGGAGTCGGCAGCTGCTTGGTGGAAGTTCCCACCGAGACTCTGACTTTGGGTGCAAGTCTCCCCTCTTCTCTCTATGACATGTGGGTCCCACTCGGGGTTTTAACCTCTGAAATTTACTCCTAATCACTGTTGTAAACAGTGAGCCCCAAAATACCCTTGGTGATTCAAATTATTCACCCATGAGGCATTTGAATTGATTAGAATTCAAATTGGGTTTGGTTTGAATGAATTTCAGCACAAGTTCAGTTTGGAATTCAAATAAAGTTTGAATTTGTCCCACTTAGCTCATGTCAAGATCAACTCCAAATGGAGTGAAATTTGGTGTGTGAGCTCACAAAAATGTGCTGAATAAGAATATGCCTCCACTTTTAAATTCATGGGATAAAAACAGTTTGAATTTGAATATGGTTTCAAACTTCCCTCTTTCTAGCTATACCAAAAATGACCTCAAAAAGGTTTTGAATTTGGGTGAAACTTGGCATGGACATCCTTAGCAATGTGTAGGAGTTTTCATATGCCCAGCCCCTCTATATCACATGTGGGAAATACCACTTTTGCAATATGTGAGTTTGTTCTCTAATGAGCATGTTGATGGTGGTTACATGCTCTTCATTTGTGTTCATCAACTTTCCTCAAATGAGGTGTGTGTGTATGGTGATGAAAACTTCAAATATGTGTCAAAAACTGAGGCCCTTACATTCCTCCCCCCTTAAAAGAATCTCGTCCCGAGATTATAAGGTGAAAATGAGAGAGAGGACGGTGGAAAATTACCGGATATGCGACGTGAAAAAGTTGGGGTAGTTGGCGCGAAGAAATCCTTCGCTCTCCCATGTCGCTTCGTCCACGGAGTGATTACTCCATAGAACCTTGTAGAACCACAACGTACGGTGGCGTGTGGTTCGGGCCTTTTCATCAATAATCTGCACCGGTTCCTCTCGATAGGTGAGATCCGGTTGCAGTTCTTCAATGTCTTCCAGCTGAATGGTAGTTGATAGCTTGAGACACTTCCTCAGCTGGGAAATGTGAAAGACGTCGTGCACACCGGAAAGTGCTTCTGGTAATTTCAGCCGGTATGCCACTGATCCACATCTTTCAGTAATCTGGAATGGACCGATGAATCGGGGTGCCAACTTTCCCCTCACCCCGAATCTGTTTACGCCCTTCATTGGAGACACCCGTAGATATACGTGATCTCCAACTTCGAATTGTAATGGGCGCCTTCTCCGGTCTGCATACTGTTTCTGACGGGATTGAGCGGCTTTTAGGTTCGCTTGAATCAGTCGAACCTTTTCTTCCGCGTTGTTGACGAGGTCAATCCTGAAGGTAACCCTTTCGCCAGACTCACACCAGTTCAATGGTGTGCGGCATTTCCTTCCGTATAGCGCCTCGTAGGGCGCCATCTTGATGCTGGCTTGGTACCCATTGTTGTACGAGAACTCGGCTAATGGCAAGTGATCATCCCAATTCTTGCCGTGGTCGATAGCGCAAGCTCGTAGCATGTCTTCTAAGATCTGATTTACCCGCTCCGTTTGCCCATCCGTCTGCGGGTGGTATGCTGAACTACGGATCAGCTTCGTCCCCAAGGCAGCGTGTAGCTGCTCCCAAAAACGGGACACAAATAAAGTGTCCCGATCCGATATGATGGTACGGGGTACGCCGTACAAGCATAGGATCCGTGAGATGTACAGTTCAGCGTACTTCTTGGCGTTGTAGTTGGTGTTGACAGGGATGAAATGGGCAACTTTGGTGAGCCGGTCGACGATCACCCACACAGAATCATGTTTTTGAAAGGTGGTGGGTAAACCGACGATGAAGTCCATGCTCACATCCTCCCACTTCCAGGCAGGAATGCCCAGTGGTTGCAGCAGTCCCGGTTTCCGCATATGGTCTGCCTTCACCCTTCGACATGTATCACACTCGGACACGTACTTCACAATCTCCCGCTTCATCCGTGTCCACCAAAACTTGCTTCTGAGTTCTTGATACATTTTGTTGCTGCCGGGGTGAATAGAAAACTTTGACAAGTGAGCCTCATCAAAGATCTTCTTCCGTAACTCCGGGTTACGGGGTACGACGATCCGGTCCTTGAACCATAGGACGCCGTCTCCGTCCTTCCGGAAACATTTCAACTCCCCACTGTCTACACGTCTCCGCAAATGCGACATGCCCTTGTCATGTTTCTGAGCTGCCACTATTTCTTCACGGATGGTGGGGATGAAAGCTAGGTTGTAGAGAGCTCCGTGTGGAATCACATGTAGTGGTGGTTCGCTCTCTTCCAACGGTGTGATGGTCAGATTGTTGACGTGTGACTTGCGGCTCAGCGCATCTGCCACTACGTTTGCCTTGCCCGGATGATAATGGATCTCTATTTCGTAATCCTTTATCAATTCTAACCATCTTCGCTGCCTCATGTTCAGCTCCTTCTGAGTGAATATGTACTTGAGGCTTTTGTGGTCGGTATATAAATGTACGAGGTTACCGAGTAGGTAGTGCCTCCACATTTTCAGTGCAAGCACCACGGCAGCGAGCTCCAAATCGTGGGTTGGATAATTCTGCTCATGGTTTCTAAGCTGCCGTGATCCATACGCGACCACTCTTCGGTCTTACATCAGCACACATCCGAGCCCAATGCCGGATGCATCGCAGTACACATCGAACGGTTTTGTTGTGTCTGGCTGCGCCAAAACCGGTGATGATGTCAGGTGCTTGACTAAAGCCTTGAATGCTGCTTCAAATGCTGGACCCCAAACATATTTGGTAGCCTTCTTCAGCAGCTCCGTCATAGGCTTGGCAATCTTCGAGAAGTTCGGAATGAACCTCCGATAATATCCCGCGAGTCCGAGGAAACTCCGTACCTCGTGAACAGTTCTCGGGGATTTCCAATTCAGCACATGAGTGATCTTGCTCGGGTCCACAGCGATACCCTCCGCTGAGATGATATGCCCGAGAAAAGGCACTTGCGATATCTAAAACTCGCATTTGCTGAACTTCGCATATAACTTGTGATCCCGCAGCCGTTGCAAGACTATACGCAGATGCTTCTTGTGGTCTTCCTCCGACTTGGAATATACCAGGATGTCGTCGATGAAGACCACGACAAATTTGTCCAGCTCCGGCATGAATACCGAGTTCATCAAGTACATGAAGTGAGCTGGAGCATTGGTGAGGCCGAAGGACATGACCAGGTACTCATAAAGTCCGTACCTCGTTGAGAAAGCTGTCTTTGGAATGTCCTCCGCCCTTATCCTAATCTGATGGTACCCAGATCTTAAGTCCATCTTGGAAAAGATCTTCGCCTCGACCAACTGATCAAACAACATGTCAATCCGTGGCAACGGGTACTTGTTTTTGATGGTTACGGCATTCAATGGACGATAGTCCATGCAAAGCCACAACGTCTCATCCTTCTTCTTTACAAATAATGCCGAACAGCCCCATGGCGAGGAGCTCGTCCTAATAAAACCCTTCTCCAAAAGGTCCGTGAGCTGAGTCTTCACTTCAGCCAACTCCTTGGGCGACATCTTGTACGGCCTTCGGGATATTGGCATGGTTCCCGGTGTAAGTTCAATCTTGAACTCCACCTCTCTATCGGGCGGCATCCCCGGCAAATCATCCGGGAATACGTCAGGGAACTCTCAGACCACTGGAATATCTTCCAATCTGATGGTTGTGGCTTGGTAGACACATGGAAGCTTTATTTCTGGACTGTCCAGAAATAATGTGTGAGACCCGTGTACTTCTGAGTTTAAGTGCACGACTCGAAGGACGGTGTCTAAAATAGCACCGTGGCGGGTTAACCACGACATCCCTAGGATGACATCGACCTTCTGTCCCTCTAAGATAATGAGAGACGTGGGGTACACTCTACCCGCTAAGCATAATGGTGCTTTGGAAACCATTACGCTTGCTGAAATCTTCCCACCCGGTGAACAAATTAAATATGGACTATCGGTGGGTAGTATTGGCAAGCTGTGTTTAGCAATGAAAGCTTGGCTAATAAAATTATGCATGGCGCCTGAATCAAACAGTACTATAGCAAGATGCTGGTGGAGTTGGAACATACCCGCAAGGATTGGCTCGCCCTCTGGCACGTCCTCTATTGCAAGCTGGTGGACGGTGCTGGGCCTAGGGTTTGCCCGCCGCGCATTAGTAGGGTTCCGGGGTTGATTCCTCCCCGGAAACTGCGGTGCCACTCCGCCGCCTTGCCTCTCCGGGCAACTGCTCGCGAAGTGTCCTGGACGACCACACTTGTAACATGTGGCTGCTGCTGGTGTAGTGCTCGGGGGACGAAAGCCCGGCATGCGCTGCTGAGGTGCATACGCACGCGGCATAGCCCGCTGCTGCTGTTGTTGTTGTGGAGGTGGTACTGGCAGTGCCGGCCTGAATGCCCGTGAAGAGTACGGCCGACTGCGGAACGGCATCGACCGCTGTGGTGGCTGCCAACGTGGACCTGATGGTGGGCGATTCACCATCCAAAACTTCTGAGAAGGAACGCCTCCTTCTCCGCTGCTCTGCGGCGCGCTTCGCTTTCTCTCCGCCGCCGCTAATTCCTTGCCGGAGTCCTCCTGAAAAATCGCGGCATCAATGAAGTCGTTGAGGCTGCCGCGATTGAACATCGCCATCTTTTCCTTCAGGAGCGGGTTAAGCCCCTGGTAAAAGTGGTCCCGCCGGTTCTCGTCAGTATATGCGTGATACGGCGCGTAGAGCGCGAGATCGTTGAACGCCCTGGAGTATTCCAGCGCGTTCCGGCTCCCTTGTTGCAGGTGTAAGAACTCCTGCGTCTTTCTTTTCATCAGACCTGGCGGTATATGATAGGCCCTGAAGGCCGTCCGAAACTCCGTCCAGGTCATAACTCGGTCGGTGGGCTGTGAAGCACAGAAGTTGGCCCACCACGTGATCGCGGATCCTTGGAGCTGCTGGACCGCGAACTGAGTCTTGCGCTGCTCGCTTATCTGGAGCAGCCCGAACTTCATCTCTATCGCGCGGAGCCAGTTGTGCGCATCAAGAGGTTCATCCGCCCTTGAGAATACCGGGGGATGAGTCGCCAGGAAGTCGGAGTAGGAGCTCTGTTGACGCTCCTCACGGTCTTGACGTCTCTCTGGGCGAGACGTATTCACAATGAGAGTTTGCAGCAACTCCGTGTGCTGCTGATGTGAACCCGCCATTGCCGCGACGATGTCGGCCAATGTAACCGTTGGCAGTGGCGGTGTTTGCTGATGCTGTTGCTGCTGCTGTCCCGAGGAGTCTTCGGGAGGTGGTTGGGAGGTCTCTCCCCCTTGGCTAGTACCCCCAACATCAGGGTTGGCACGAGTACGTGTCATTCTGAAATTCAAAACAGCAGCGATTAGCACATGTCTTACTAAAAATTCCATATGTAACAGTAGGTATTAAAGTGACACATGATTAATTTGCACAACATTCACATATATTGATAAAGCCTAAACTTTATACAAGATACATTATTCTCGGGTCTCCGAGAAGTCGTGCTCATGTCATCACTACCTATACATATGCTACTGCCTACACGACATGTCACCGATTACAAAAGTTGGGTTACACTACCCTAGCTGCCCTACTTGGCAACTGTAACCCCCTACTCGGAGTAGAACTCGACCTCCTGCGGGTCGTCCTCCTCCGGTACCTCTGCTGGTGGCTCTGGATCTACCACCTCTTCGCCCATCTCGGGTTCTCCCATTGCTGGAAGGCCCAAGACCACCGGTACGCCCAATACCGGAGGTACGAGGTCCTGCAAAGCATGCACCTCGTCCATGGCCTGGTTGTAATCTTCTTCCCAGCCTTGCCCTTCCTCAATAGTGTCGTCCCACTCTTGAGTAAGTTCCTCGTTCTGCTGGGTCAGATTCTGTACCAGTTCTTGCAACGCCGCGATGTCGACATGGCTCTTCTTCTTTGCCTTCTTCAGACGATGCAACTGATTGTGTTGTTCATTCAGTCGCTTGATCGTTGGAAGGAGCACATTACGGAGTATGCTGTGAGCACTCTCGAAATGGTCTCCACGGCTCGTGCTCTCCTTGAGCTTCGTGGCGAGATGCTCCGTATGAACAGCTTGGCTGTCCATCACGGCGTTTCCCGCCCTCATCTGGAGGCTGAGATTTGCCTCCGCGGGGTTGTAACTTGAGCAACTCAGATCAGTTGCCTCCTGGTACCTCCCTTCCCACACATGCTGAGCCCGTCCCTCCACCGGAACGAGCGCGTATGGAGTTCCCTCCATAGCCTGCACGTGTAGTTGGCAGAAACGTGACATGGTATCACGGGCTGCCACTTGCCACATCCCTTCTAGTTGTCTTCCTCTCACCGTGACGGTGAACGGCACCCAACCAAGTGGCGTAGGTCCTGCAGGGACTTCGACATGGATTGTACACGTCTTGTTCCCCTCTTCGCCTTCTTCCTTGGCGAAGTACTGTGGCATCTGGTTGTACCCGAAATATTGGAGCATTTGCCACAATGCTTCCGGGTAGCCGCTACGGTGAGAACAGTGGGACACCACCCACCCGTTCTCCAACTGTTTATCTGCTGTCATCTGTAAAAATATATTTGAGAAATGTCAAATATTTATTTAAACAGTAAACCATTGAGTTATAACATAAGACATGTCATTGAACCCATAAAACTTGGAAACATAGTTCAAATTTTTAAACAAATTTGACTGCTGATCTGCTGTTCATATGACAGCCCTGATCAGTTTCCATCCCAACCTGATTTAGGCCATGTTAAAGGAAAAACTAGTTCTGGATATCAACATAAAAGTTAAAGCTAACTTCAATATATTTCCATAAAGTATTTGCTTGGCCTAATATCTGTCCTGGTTCAAAAGTTATGAGATGTCAAAGTTAACAGACTTTCTGGAGAAAATTGGACAGCACCTCCCTGCTTTAGGCACTGATTTGATCCAAGAATTCCAGTTAATTCTGCTCCCAATATGACAAAACCTTCTGTTACAAAGTTGTAACCCATCTCATAAGATTTCCAGAACTACCTCATTTTCTATTTTTGGATTTTTATGCAGGAAGTTATACTCAATTTACAGAGAGTTTACAGAGAGTGTTTGCTCTGCCCTGTTTTCTGGACAGTTTCAACTCTACTGCATTTTTCGATTGGTTAAGGGATGAAACACCTCTGGACCTCAACAGAAAAGTTGTAAAGCTCTTCCAAAGCTTTCCAGAAATGTATCCTATGACCCCAACCTCGAAATAACTCAATCTCTAACCTCTGATTAACTTCATCCTTAATTCAGCTGAAAACAGAGTGCTCTGTCCTTAACAACCTATAAGTTGAAAACTTGTTAACTTTGAATATCCTGATTAAGGGAAAGAGTTACATCAAGTTTTAGTGCATTGGATCAAAACCTCCAAGTTTTTACAATGAAGTTGTTCATTTAGTTGTGTGTGACGTCGATGCGTCACCAGAGCATGTCGGTACTACGTCCTCACAAAAAAAACCTATACCGGACTTAGCCGGCTTCGTTAATTCAGTGGCACTAAACGTCACTCGCAAACGGATGCTACACGTCTACCGTTTCGTGGTCAGGCTACCTGCAGGAAACTCAAGCAATCGTCAGACTCGGCTGCACACCGAGCCCGGAATCCATACAGTTCGTACACCCGGCCGTCACCACTCGCCCGGATGTTCTCAAGCCAAACACGCCTTGAGTTACGTGTTCACGTTTCAGACCATGTGACGGGGTCTCCCAAATTGCACCACGCACGCCAGGGACAAACGTTGCTCGAATACCCCAAACGACATGAAGAGTCGTAGAGGATACTAAAAAGGGTCGGGTTACCTGCCACCCGTGGGGCTCCACCCTTCAGCTTGTGCGCACTGGTGGACAGCGCTTACGTGTACCCCCCAAGACATAAACGTCCCGAGATACACGATTTTCCAACATAAGCAATTAGGTTAGTATTCCACTTTCTATACGCTAATAACATCCTTATACGGGCTACTAACTCGTTCCTCACTGGATTTTTGAAAAAGATAACCTTTGTAGTGCGTTAAACCTCAAGCAAGCTCTGATACCAGGGCTGACACGACCCCACGGTCTTGTCGAGCCAGGATCACGCTGAGGGGTACTGCGTTGCACAGCACCGGATAACACACGTCAAAGGTACAAAGCGGAAGCAAAATTTTATTACATAAACGAGTTTATGAACATTTGTACATCAAAATAAGTCCAGTCTAAACTCACGGGCGTAGACTACGGATCAAGTTCACGTTCAGCCCTTGAACGTGTCCTTGCTAGCACACACGCACACTAACTCTGCGGCGTGCACGACTCCCACTCGACGGGGTTCCCCTCCTGGGGTTCCGTCTCCTCTTCGGGAGTCCCTTCCTCATAGAACCCTGCAAAAGCTTCAAACACAAGCAGTGAGCACGAAGGCTCAGCAAGTCTGACCCGTCTCACCTAAACATGGAACTTCCACATGAGGGTTGATGGGTTACATGAGGTAAAAATCATTTGCAAGGACTCGCCTAATTAGTAGAACCTTACTGTCAAGTTTTAGCAGCAGGTTGTAGAGAACCTTACGCTAAGGCACATGAGAGAGCCGCAATCAAACAAGAAACGCATTTCTCTCATGTACTTTGCCTAAAGTTGAAAGGAACTTTAGTTAGCTCTAAACTACAACAAACCATTAACAAGCAAAGTCCATCTTTCAATCAGCAACATTTTAACGTGTGACTAGCCTGTTCTTTCTAAGTCATGGTACAGTGAACAAGTGGTACTCACTGACCGTGAGGGACGGCGATTATAATCGATTTACACCAGCAGGGTTACCCGAATAACTCGTCACGTACGCCCGTACTCGATGTTGCCTACAACAACCATCACGGACGCCGTACGCAACCACTTTTCACCCGTCAGCCAAATATTGAACCGGTCCCATCGTCCCGAGCAAGAGGTCTCTGCACGCACATCTCAGTGCCGCCAGCCGATTTACACCTCGAGCTCTCAACCTACCCTCTGAACGACGGGCAATGCCTCAATACCCAGCTACCCGAGTTACATCGGTTTCCCGGTTCCCATATATCCGGTAGGTCTTCGGTACTGTTCTAGCTTGTTCAACTGGCCCGCACACGGCTCGGTCCTCAATCGACACAAGCGGAGCTATAGCACACAGGCCCCAAAGTCCTGCTGCCCTTACTCTCCGCTCGGTCTCATTTTTCTTGCCATGTGTATCATGAGCTATCTCTACCCGAGTCGAGTGCCTCTAGCCTATGCTCGCGAGTAGTTCCAACTACTCGACTTGTACCAAATCCTACACTATCTTAGCATTGCAGTAGCTAATGGGGTTTGCAATTCTAAACCCAACCCATGGTTTCCTTGGCTATGCATTTGGGTTTCCAAACAAGACTCTAATGCAAAGAATAATAGTATTCATAGATGTGCTCAAAACAATAAACATTTGTAAAAAGGTTAATGCAAACCGGAGCTTGCCTTGCTGCTCTTGGTCGTAGGCTAGCTGTTCCTCCAGAGTAACAAAGTCTAGGACTTCGGGTTCCTCCTCGACCTTAGCGACTACATGATAGAAGAGGTACATGTATCAATTTAAATGCATTTGTATTAAGTTTGAAGTTGTGAAGTCTATAACCCTTACTAGACAGACCCAATGACTGTGAAACTTTTACTGGGGCTTTGTTACAACCTAAACAGAGATTTGGTCAAGTTTTAGTTGCAGCAAAGCTCATTTGAGCCCTCCACAATTAATTATGTACTTGACCTTAATTGAAGGCTTTTAGGGCGTTCTAAGGATTTTCATGAAACAAACTATGACTTTCTGAAAAACTAGATTTTCAGAGGGTTCTAATGGAGTTGGTCTCACTTAATTTGAAGGTTCCTAGCTGAAGATATGAGCTAAACCATTTCAGAGAAAATTCTGAAAATGTTTCTGAACATTTTCTATTTTCTTTGGAACAGTTCCACTAATCACACCATTAGAAGGATTGAATAAGATCAAATGGATCTGAAATTTTTATGGTAGTTCAGGGATATTTTGGTGAGCATTCCAGCAAAATTTCAAGATTTTCCTCCAAAGTATTCTCCAGTTAAAATTCCAAACAGTTTAAATTTTGAGGAATTAATTCTGGAGAAATAAGGATTTTCATGAAGTGAAACTTGATTTGCTGGAAAGTGCTCAGAGAGCTGAATCCAACAAAATTTGGTTCACTCGATTTGGAGCTTTCTAGCCAAAGTTATGAGGATTTGAAGTTTGAATGAAATCTGAAAATCGGGGAAAAAGTTTAAATCTGCCGGGGCCCGCAGGGACACGTGTTGAGCGCCGAGGCGACCGCACACCGCGGCCCGCAGGGTCTTTGCGCGCCAGCACACCCGATCCCGGCCGCAGCCCGATCCCGATTTAAAATATCTCCCGCTGACAGCTGGGGTCCACCCCCTTCGTCAATCTCCCGCCGCCCGCGCTCTGCCGCCGAGGGACCTCGCCGGAGAGCTCGCCGGCACTCGCCGGCTCGCCGCTGCCGGCCATCCCATGGTCTGAAACTAGCCGCCAGGGGGTTGTCGACGTCGAGGAACACGTCGGTGGTGTCAGTTCGGGCTGGCGGTAACCGGGAATAGCCCCGCGACGTGTCGCGGCCTCGGTTGAGGTTCGGCGCCGTCGGCCGTGAGTTCTAACCTGCCAAAACCTCGAACAATCGGTCCTACAGCATCAGTGTACCTCTAGGAAGCTCGACAAGGTGTCAAAAGGGTTCAAAGGTGGTGGCAAGTCGGTCGGCACCGTGTGACCGATCGTGCCCGCCATGACCGCCCTTGATCGAGCTCGAAATTCGTCACTCCTAGACAGTTTCACGCCACGGATGCAGAAATGAACTTGATCGCCGGCTAGTCCAGCGTCTATGTGCAAGATTTGATAGCTAGAGAAGGATCTTAGAACGAGAATTTGAAGGATCCGTACCGGAAGCTCAGTTTAAGGTCGCCGGAGCAAAAACTGAGAATTCGCCGTGGATTCTTCACGGTTTGCTTCCAAACTTGGAGGGGAGCAGCACGGTGGTCGTGCGCTCCTGTTGCTACCCTTGCTGGACCGTGAAAACGCCTGTGGAGCGCTGGCCACGGGCGCCTGGCTTTCGGCTGAGGCTAGGTCGCCGCGGTGGCGATCCTTCTTGGGCAAGGGAGGTCGGAGCTCGGGGTTTCTGGCGTTGGGGAGGTGGAGTGCGAGCTCAGGTGGCCGTCTAGCAGCTCGGGGAGGGAGAAGGCGAGCTGTTTTCACGGTTCTCCGATCGAGCAGAGAGGCGGCAGGTCGGTGGCTCGGTGATCACGGGAGAGGAGAAAATGATCGGTGCCTGCCTCCGTGGAGCGCCTTAAGAGGGCCCTGGAACCGCCCTTCGGCTCGTGTGTGGGCGCGGGAAGAAGCTGGTGGCGCTGCTGCTCCTCGGTGGTGAGCGCAGCTGCTCCCGAGCGTGGAGTCGGCAGCTGCTCGGTGGATGTTCCCACCGAGACTCTGACTTTGGGTGCAAGTCTCCCCTCTTCTCTCTATGACATGTGGGTCCCACTCGGGGTTTTAACCTCTGAAATTTACTCCTAATCACTGTTGTAAACAGTGAGCCGCAAAATACCCTTGGTGATTCAAATTATTCACCCATGAGGCATTTGAATTGACTAGAATTCAAATTGGGTTTGGTTTGAATGAATTTCAGCACAAGTTCAGTTTGGAATTCAAATAAAGTTTGAATTTGTCCCACTTAGCTCATGTCGAGATCAACTCCAAATGGAGTGAAATTTGGTGTGTGAGCTCACAAAAATGTGCTGAATAAGAATATGCCTCCCACTTTTAAATTCATGGGATAAAAACAGTTTGAATTTGAATATGGTTTCAAACTGCCCTCTTTCTAGCTATACCCAAAATGACCTCAAAAAGGTTTTGAATTTGGGTGAAACTTGGCATGGACATCCTTAGCAATGTGTAGGAGTTTTCATATGCCCAGCCCCTCTATATCACATGTGGGAAATACCACTTTTGCAATATGTGAGTTTGTTCTCTAATGAGCATGTTGATGGTAGTTACTTGCTCTTCATTTGTGTTCATCAACTTTCCTCAAATGAGGTGTGTGTGTATGGTGATGAACACTTCAAATATGTGTCAAAAACTGAGACCCTTACATCACGTCTCCGCTGAGGAAGCATAACAAGTTGAGGACGACGTGTTTGGTATGTTTCTTGCCAATACCAACCCAGCCACTGTTTTATTTGGTTCGGAGCATCGCATTCATTCATCTCATCCATGTATGTTGCCAAGTATAACCTGACCATGTCTCACATGAAACAAACTATGTTGGTTAATTCTCCCGGTGGAGAGATGAGGACTAATATAGTATGTCCGAAAGTAAGCTTTAAAATAAGGGGGGTAGACTTTCTTGCCAACCTTATCGTCTTGGATTCCCAAGGGATCAACATAATACTTGGAATGGACTGGTTAAGCAAGTACAACAGAGTAATTCAATGTGCTCAAAGGATCGTGCAGTTGATGAGTGAGCACGGTACTCGTATTGAGTTTGAGGCAGCCCAACCTGCAACGGAGAAGGCAGTGTTGAACCACATTAAAGAAGCGACATTGGAAAGCATTCCGGTGGTTCGAGAATATTCAGATGTGTTCCCAGAAGAACTTCCAGGTATGCCACCTGACCGGGACATTGAATTTGCCATTGATTTAGTACCCAAAAGTGCACCTATAGCGAAGAGGCCATATAGGATGCCTGCTAATGAACTAGTGGAGCTCAAGAAGCAAATTCAGGAGCAGCTAGATAAGGGTTTTATACGCCCAAGCTCATCACCGTGGGGAGCCCCCGTGCTCTTCGTAGACAAGAAAGATGGGACCCAAAGGATGTGTGTGGATTATAGGTCTCAACAAGGTGACGATCAAGAATAAATACCCGCTGCCCCGCATAGAGGACTTATTCGATCAAATGAAAGGTGCCCAAATTTGCTCCAAGATTGATCTTCGGTTGGGATACTTCCAGCTGAAGATTAAGCCCTCCGACATACCCAAGACTGCATTTCGAACACGGTATGGTTCGTATGAATATACTGTCATTTGGGTTGATGAATGCACCTGCATAATTTATGTACCTCATGAATAAGGTCTTCATAGAGTACTTGGACAAGTTCGTCATGGTTTTCATCGATGTCATCATGGTGTATTCGAAAAGCAAGGAAGAACATGAAGAACACTTGAGATTGACATTGCAGAAACTGTGAGAGCATCAATTGTATGCTAAGTTCAGCAAGTGCCAGTTTTGGCTAAAGGAGATATCGTTCCTAGGCCGCATCATCTCCGAGGGAGGAGTATTGGTTGAACCCGGAAAAGTGAGAGATGTTTTGAAGTGGAACCAACCGCAGAATGTGAGGGTTATTCGGAGTTTCCATGGGATGGCTGGATACTACCTCCGGTTCATCAAGGATTTCTCCAAAATAGCAAAGCCTATGATGGAATTGCTGATGAAGGGGAAAGCATTTCAGTGGACACCAGCGTATCAAGACAGCTTTGAGGAGCTAAAGAAGAGATTAACAACAGCGCCGGTTTTGGTATTGCCGGACATGAGCAAGAGTTTCGATATATATTGTGACGCATCAAGACAAGGGCTTGAATGTGTGCTCATGCAAGGAGGCCAAGTGGTAGCTTATGCATCGAGACAACTAAAGAAGCACGGGCTGAACTACCCTACACACGATCTGGAACTTGCAGCCATGGTACATGCCTTGAAGATTTGGAGGCATTATATCCTCGGTCACCGATGTGAGATCTACACGGATCACAAAAGCCTCAAGTATATATTCACGCAAACGGATCTGAATTTGAGGCAACGTCAATGGTTGGAACTCATCAAGGATTAGGATGTAGGAATCAACTATCACCCCGGAAAGGCCAATGTAGTAGATGATGCATTGAGCCAAAAGGGAGCTTGTCACCAACTCACGGTTCGGGAGCTGCCACCCGAGCTGCGTAAGGAGTTCAAACGATTACATCTCGGGTTCTTGAACGAGATGGATGTGGTAGAACTGAACTCAACGCTGGAACAAGAGATACGAGATGGCTAAGCAACGGATGAGGAAATAAAGGAAATCAAGGAAAGAATCCGACAAGGGATAGAGAAGGATTTCAAAGAAGACAAGAATGGCACGCTTTGGTTAGGGAAAAGGATTTGTGTGCCTAACGTGAAGCACATCCGCGACATGATACTAAAGGAGGCACATGACTCGCCTTATTCCATACACCCCGGCTGTACAAATATGTACAAGGAACTGAAAACTTGCTATTGGTGGTATGACATGAAAAGGGATATCGCTGAATATGTTGCCTTATGCGACACGTGCCAACGAGTGAAGGCCGAACGTCAAAGACCTGCTAGATTATTGCAGCCATTGAAAGTGCCCGAGTGGAAGTAGGAAGACATCAGCATGGATTTCATAGTTGGATTCTATTTGGGTTATCATGGACCGATTGACGAAATCAGCACACTTTATTCCTGTTACGACTAAGTACACCGTGGCACAATTAGCCGAGCTGTATATGGAGCAAATCCTGTGTCGTCACTGAGTTCCGAAGAGGATACTTTCAGATCGAGGTTCTCAATTTACCTCTAGGTTCTGGAGGAAGCTGCATGAAGCTATGGGTACACGGTTGAATTTCAGCTCCGCATATCACCCGCAAACCGACGGGCAAACTGAGAGGACAAATCAGATTTTGGAAGACATGTTGAGAGCTTGCGCCTTAAAACATGGGTGTAGTTGGGATAAGAGCTTGCTGTATGCTGAATTCTCATACAACAACAGTTACCAAGCCAGCTTGAAGATGTCACCTTTTGAAGCATTGTATGGTAGACGGTGTAGAACACAGCTGTTCTAGAATGAGACCGGAGAAAGCCAAGTATTTGGACCCAAAGTGCTGCAAGACGCCAAAAAGCAAGTCCAAACAATACATGAAAACTTGAAGGCCGCTCAGTCACGACAAAAAGGCTATGCGGACAATCGGCGAAGGAGTTTGACCTTCGAAGTGGGAGACTTCGTGTACCTCAAGGTGTCGCCTATCCGAGGCTAAAGACGGTTCAACGTCAAAGGCAAGTTAGCACCTCGCTACATCAGGCCATTCAAGATCTTGGGCAAGCGAGGAGAGGTAGCCTATAACCTAGAGCAGCCAACGCACCTCTCCGACGTGCACGACATATTTCACGTATCTCAGCTCAAGAAGTGCTTAAGAGTGCCGTAAGAACATGTACTGATGGATGAGCTAGAACTTCAGGAGGATCTGAACTACGTGGAACACCCCATCAAAATCTTGGACGTAAAGGAAAGGTGTGAGGGCCCGTCGTCCCGGTTCACGGGGACGGGGCACCTCGCCCGGGAATCGCATTGGGTGGTGCCGTGCGATGCGGCACCCAACAGCACACATAATAAAGCATCATATTACCTAAATCAAGCGGAAGCTTACAATGTGTAAATTTTACAAATACTTCTCAAAATATTCTACAGCGGAAGACTATTACAACTCACGTCTAATAACTATGCTAAGCAACAGAGAAGGTGTCCAGCCCGCGGACCCTTCTCGCTAGCAACACTATCACAATAGCAGCGGCAGGGGTTGCCATGAGTTCACCACTCGGAGAGCTCCGAGTCTCATCGGACACCCGTACATATCAGCGTACAGTTATTACCTGCAAAACAACTTATGCAGTATCTGTGAGCACGAAGCTCAGCAAGACTTAAGCGTCTTCCTAGTCACGAAACTCTACAATATGAAATTAGAGGGCTGAATATAGCAGTTTGCACAAAGGATGGACTTGACCTAAAGGAGGGTTCTTACTTCAGGTTTTAAGTAACTTTTATAGCCCTCGCGCAATTTACATCGAGACTCCACAATCAAACAAGAAACGCTTCATCTCGATGTCACTTGCCCAAGGTGTAAGTAACTTTAGTGAGCTACCCTAGACTCATACAGACCTTGCGCCATTACCGTCGAGACTCCACAATCAAACAAGAAACACTTTGCCTCGACGCTACTAGCCCAAGGTGGAAAATAAATTTAGTGAAAGTGTTGATCATTCCTCATCTCCATTATGAGGATTACTCACAAAGAATATTAAAAGTTTCCCAGTTTATTACTACGTCACGACGCAGAGAACAAGTATGCTCGGTCCACTCTGCGAGCGACGGTGATTGCAATCAAAAACACCCGGCTGACATGACACATACGCCCGTACTCGACGTTGCACAGAGCAACCATCACTGACGTCGTACATGGCGACCTTTCACACGACACCCAAATGTCGAACCGGTCCCACCGACTGGGATTAAGTCTCTCTACGACAATCCCTCGTAGAGCCGACTTCTCTATCCTTTCAGCATCGGCATCAGACGGTGAGGTATGCCTCGACACCCAGGTTAACATGTTACATCGGTTTCCTGGGTCCCATATAGCCAGTATGCATCCGGTACACATATCAAACTTGTCCAACGGGCCGCACACGAGAACGGGCCTTAATCAACTCAGACATAGACTAGGTTCACAGGACCACGTCCTTGATCCTTCCATCCACTGCCCGGTCTCCATTCCCAACTATGAGGATCAATTCCCAACTCTTCCGATTGATCCCCCTTAATCCCTGTTCACGAGTAGGAAACTGCCCACTCGAGTTATGCCTCTTTTAATCCACTTTTGTTAACTTGAGATCAGCAGTTATAATCAAGTGTTAACCTACTCTACATTATACTCCAGGGTTTTCTGGGTCATGCATTTGGAGTGTCATACCACCTAGACTTAATGTAATAAACAAAATGCTAGACGATATAAAGTGAATACAAATAAGAACTTGTAAGTTTTGATGCAAACCGGGGCTTGCCTTTGTTTTGCAGGGAACTAATATGTATATCTCAGTTAGTGAAGACCACTTGGCTTGATCCCTTGCCTCCCCCCTTTGATCTCTACTCCAATACCTTCAAGTTCTTCACGTAGATGCTACACGTAATGAATATGCACATATGTTTAATTGTAAAGACTTTTCTACAAGTTCTAATAACAAGTTTTCAAGAAACTGGAACCCTGTTTAAGAATTTAAAATGAAACTGGTGCTAGTGATTTGGGTTTGGATCTAAGCACATGATTACGTGCTAAGTGGTTTCCCCCTCTTCTATATTGATCACCTTGAGTGGTTAAACAGAACAGGGTGATCCAGAGCTCCAATGGAGCTGAGAATGTTCATGTGAGTTCCTTGTCACAATAAAGCACTCTGGACCAATATTTGGAATTATCCTATGAATAGATCACTCAGAATAATTCCCTAAGCCTTTAGGCAAAAAGGAATTAATTCTGAATAAACTTGCATGTTCATGCCAAACATAGTGAACTGCAATTTCAATTATAGTTCATAGGACTTGCATAAATTTTTCCTAAGATTTTTGGAGCGAGGATTTGCCCAGAACTGAATTTCCAAGTTTTGGAAATTCTCTGAAAATGTTTCTGTATTTAAGTGAATGCAGCAACTCCAAATCTGAATTGCCCTGATAAAATCAACTCCAAATGAGCTGAAAATTTCACAGGCGTTCACTAACATCCTAAAGAATAATCTGTCAAAATTTGAGGGTTTTTGGATAAACCAAACTCCCTCAAGAATTCTTTCACTGAAAAGATTTAAAGAATTTTCCAGTATTAAAAAATGAGTGGATACCGCCCCCGAGCGTGCTACGTGGTATCCTTCGCGCTGGTGAGCTCCTCGTGGGGAGTATTTACTCTCAGCCGTACCCCGTCTCGCCACAGCACCGAGAAGACCCCCAGCCCCGCCCTCTCGCACGCTAGAACACAGAGGAGCAGCCGCCGTGGTCAACCGCTCGGGAGCGATTTCATCTCGCCTGCAAGCCTCGGCAACTCACCCAAACATCACCACGGGACTTCTCACGACCCCCGCGCACCCTTTCCAGTCGAGCTATGCCACAGCAACCAAAGAGACTGTGTTTTTCGTGGCGGCCGAAAAGAACCGAGTGGAGGTGTTCTCGTGGGCAGCTCAGCAGGGAACCTTTCACGGCCAGGCGGGAGTGGTTTGGATCAAGGACGTGGTCCTGTGAACCTAGTCTATGTCTGAGTCGATTAAGGCCCGTTCTCGTGTGCGGCCCGTTGGACAAGTTTGAGATGTGTACCGGATGCATACTGGCTATATGGGACCCAGGAAACCGATGTAACATGTTAACCTGGGTGTCGAGGCATACCTCACGTCTGATGCCGATGCTGAAAGGATAGAGAAGTTGGCTCTACGAGGGATTGCCGTAGAGAGACTTAATCCCAGTCAGTGGGACCGGTTCGGCATTTGGGTGTCGTGTGAAAGGTTGCCATGTACGACGTCAGTGATGGTTGCTGTGTGCAACGTCGAGTACGGGCGTACGTGTCGTGTCAGCCGGGTGTTTTTGATTGCAATCACCGTCGCTCGCGGAATGGACTGAGCATACTTGTTCTCTGCGTCGTGACGTAGTAATAAACTGGGAAACTTTTAATATGCTTTGTGAGTAATCCTCATAATGGAGATGAGGAATGATCAACACTTTCACTAAATTTATTTTCCACCTTGGGCTAGTAGCGTCGAGGCAAAGCGTTTCTTGTTTGATTGTGGAGTCTCGACGGTAATGGCGCAAGGTCTGTATGAGTCTAGGGTAGCTCACTAAAGTTACTTTCACCTCGGGCAAGTGACATCGAGATGAAGCGTTTCTTGTTTGATTGTGGAGTCTCGATATAAATTGCGCGAGGGCTATACAAGTTACTTAAAACCTGAAGTAAGGACCCTCCTTTAGCTCAAGTTCATCCTTTGTGCAAACTGCTATATTCAGCCCTCTAATTTCATATTGTAGAGTTTCATGACTAGGGAGACGGTTAAGTCTTGCTGAGCTTCGTGCTCATAGATACTGCATAAGTTGTTTTGCAGGTAATAACTGTACGCTGATATGTACGGGTGTCCGATGAGACTCGGAGCTCTCCGAGTGGTGAACTCATGGCAACCCCTGCTGCTGCTATTGTGATAGTGTTGCTAGCGAGAAGGGTCCGCGGGCTGGACACCTTCTCTGTTGCTTAGCATAGGTATGAGACTTGAGTTGTAATAGTCTTCCGCTGTAGAATATTTTGAGAAGTATTTGTAAAATTTACACTTTGTAAGCTTCCGCTTGATTTATGTAATATGATGCTTTATTATGTGTGCTGTTAGGTGCCGCATCACACGGCACCACCCAATGCAATTCCCGGGCGAGGTGCCCCGTCCCCGTGAACCGGGACGACGGGCCCTCACAAAAGGTTCACGAGGAACAAAGTAATCTGTTGGTGCAAGGTACAATGGAGCCATCACCATGGAAGCCGAAGCTACATGGGAGCGTGAGGAAGACCTCAAGACGGAATTCCCTCATCTTTTCTCCACTCTTTCAAATCTCAAGGGCGAGATTCATTTTAAGGTGGGGGGGGGGTAGGTTTGTAACTGTAAGGGCCTAAGTTTTTCATTTGCTAAAAGTGTTCATCACACCACACACACCTCATTTGAGGAAAGCTTATGAACATCTTTTAAGAGCAAGTAAACACCATCAACATAGTCATTAGATGATCAACTCACCAAATGCAAAAGTGGTATTTCCAACATGCATCATATAAGGGCTGAGCATATGAAAAACTCCTAACCTTTGCTAGGAATGCTCATGCCAAATTTCACCCAAATCCAAAACCTTTTTGAGGTATTTTTGTGTATAATTAGAAAGAGGTTAGTTTGATCTAAATTCAAATTCAATCTCCTTTCACCCCATGAATTCAAAAGTGGGATTCAAATTCACACTCAGCACATTTTTGTTAGGTCACACACCAATTTTCACTCCATTTGGAGTTGATCTTGACATGAGGTATTCTGAGAAAAATTCAAACTGAATTTAAATTTCAGTTTGCCATTTGGAGCCAAACACAATCAAATCAGTTCACAATTTGAATTCTACCAATTTCAAATGGGAATTTGGTGGATTACTCAAATTGCAAAGGGTATTAGGGTCCCTACTGTTTTGAGCAGTGAAGAAATTCAAGTTTTTAGGACAAGAGGGGGCAGTGGGACCCAGTGGCAGTGTCACAACCGAGAGGAACCAAATTTTCAGCGGGTGCTCTGTTCTTTGGGCCGCAGCTACGGGCGCCACGGCGGGAGAGCGCGCCACCAGCTGCTTCCGATTTCCTCGCGCTGGCACGCTCGCCCAGCCCTTTATCTCCACGCCTGAGCGCCACAATCCGACTTCTCCACCGTCTCATCGTCGCTCACGTCGCTCGGTTGCTGGCTCCCCCAAAAACACACCTGACACCGCTGCCCTCGGATCTTCTCGATCAACCGCCACCACCGAGCTTCGGTTAGCCGAGGTATTCACACCAAAAAGCAGCGCACAAGAGTGTTCTACCGTGCTAGCACCACCACTCTGACGTTCTTAGCTCATGTTGCTCGCAAAGAAACGATCGCCGCCGAGCACCGAAGAGAAACTGGCAGAAGTCGCTTCGGTCCACCGTGGACAGTGAGCTACGAGCCTCTTCGTCATCACTTCTCTACACGAAAGAGGTGTGCTTGAATCTCCTGATCATGTATCTGGTGGCCGTTTATCGTTTGCTAGCACCGGTAGCACAAATTTTACCGTTGTCCGGAACATAGTTCACTCGAGGAAGGCTCAGTCTCAACAGAAATTTGAGTTAACCGATTAACCAAAGAACGAGCAAGCTTTCCAGCACCTTCCTCATGTCCTAGCAATAATACTTGAAGAAGAATCAATGGAAACCATCGAGGATCGGCTATGTTAGAGCCGTTTTTCTCACCGCCGGCAAAAATCATCTCAGCTCACCGTCGAGGATATAGTTGCCGACGTTTTCAGCCCCAAAGCGTCTTCATTTCATGTTCTACACACGCCACTGATGCTCTAGGGATAAAGAACCGAATCTTTAGTGGAGGAATGAGGGTTTCCGATGCCGCCGGAACCCTAATATCCGCTGCCGCCGTCGCGCACCCCTTTCCGGCGATCTTTGGCCGTCGGCGACCCTACAAAGGAGCTCAGCAGGTCTGAAAATGGGGGGCGGCGAGTAGGTGGCCGGAAAACCGATTCCGGCGACCCTCGCCGGAGGGCACCGCCGGGGGACTCTGTTGTCGCGAGGTTGAAGAAGCTCTGCATTGTGGGGCCCACCGGCAGGGATTTAAACATTTCCTGAATTTCAGTTTCCAGTTCAAACTTCAAATCCATATAACATTGGCTAGGAAACTCCAAATCGAGTGAACCAAATTTTGTTGGATTCAGTTCTCTGAGTACTTTCCAACAAATCAAGTTTCATGTCATGAAAACTTTTATTTCTCCAGAATTAGTTCTTCAAAATTTAAACTGTTTAGGATTTTAACTGGAGAACCCTTTAGTGTAAAAATTCTGAAATTTGGCCAGGATGTTCATCATAATATCCCTGAGCTACCATAAAAATTTCAGATCCATTTGAGCTCATTGGTCCACCTAATGGTGTGATTAATGAAACTGTTCCAGAGAAAATGAAAAATGTCCAGAAACATTTTTCAGATTTTCTCTGAACTTGTTTAGCTCATATATTTGGCTAGGAATATTCAAATCAGGTGAAACCATTTCCATTAGAACCCTTGAAAAATCTAGTTTCAAGAAAGTCATGGCTTGCTCCATGAAAATCCTTAGATCACCCTAAGAGCTCCAATTAAGTCCAAATACACATTTATTTGTGGAGGGCTCAAATGAGCTTTGCTGCAAATGAAATTTGGCCAAGTTTCTGTGTAGGTTGTATCCAAACCACAGTAAAAATTTCAGAGTCATTAGCACTGTCTAGCTATAGTTATAGACTTCACAATATCATACTCAAATTCAAATGCATTTAAATTGACACGCATACATATTTATATTGTGTAGTCGCTAAGGTTGAGGAGGAGCCAGAAGTTTTAGACTTCATAACTCCGGAGGAACAGCTAGCCTACGACCAGAAGTAGCAAGGTGTGGTGGACCGGAATCCGCTCATCCAGGATCGCAGAGGGTGGTGCCGCTTGATGCGACACCCGACTGCACACATCATAAGAACGCTATTGTATTACATAGAGAACCAACTGAAATGTACAAAGTAGTACAAGTCTTCAGTTACAAACTAGTGTTTAGATTACAACAGCGGAAACTAAGTTTGTACAACTCACGCCCATCTATCTAGCCAAAAGTCGGTTGCCCAGCCCTAGGGCAACCCACACTAGCTGCACTCTTCAGCTCAGCACGGCGTGTACGGTTCCCACTCAACCGTGGTCCTCGATGGAGGGTAGCCCTCGCTGGTGGACTCATAAACCGAGTCCGTGGGGTAGTCATGACCTGAAAAAACACTTACAGCAGCAACCATGAGCACGATGGCTCAACAAGACTTAACCGACTCACCTAGGCATAAAACTTTACATGCAGTTTACAACGAACATGGGATGGTAAATTTCAGCAAACGGACACGCCAACAAGTTCATCCTTAGTTCATCTTTTAGCCACAAGTTAACAGTTCAGTAATCTGAAACTTAGTGAGCAATATTTGTTGGCACACATGTAGCAATACAATTATACATATCAGCAGAATTGACTTATACATTCCATAATTTATCTACATCACGATGCAGTGAACAAGCGGTACTCATCACCATGAGGGACGGAAAATTGACTCGATATACACCTGCAGGGATACCCGAATAGCACGTCACGTACGCCGACCCGTGGAGCTGCACAGCACGCTCACTCGATGTCGTACGGGACAACCTTTCACCCAACAGCCCAAACGTCAAACCGGATGCACCGAAACGGACAGGAGGTTCCCTACACGGAGCATCTCTCTATGCCCGTTAGCAGATTTCCACCTTGCTGCCCTCAACCTACACCTATAAATCGGTGTGCTATGCCTCGACGCCCGGAGGTTTAGGTTACATCGGTTTATTGGGGCCCATATATCCGATATGCCTTCGGTACGTCTTGCCCGGATCGATCCTCAATTGACACGGACAGGGCTGCACACACAAGACTTCCTCTTGCTGCGCCCTATCCCCTGCCTAGTCTCATTTTCTTGCTAAAGTGATCTCACATCACTCGCACCAATCCCGTGTGTCCCAAGCCTAACTCGCGAGTAGATTCCAACTACTCGACTTGTAGCGAAGTTCTATGAATCATTAAGCACAGCCTGTCTACTCGAGGACTTAGACTCTACCCTCACTCTTCTAGGCAAGTCTGGTTATGCACTTGGGTTTCATCCATCCTACACCTAATGCACATCCTTACCACATACTAAGTATTCATAAAGAAAAACTTTGTAAAATTGGTTAATGTAAACCGGGGCTTGACTTGTTGCTGCTTGTCAGTGGTTAGGGCTTCGTCCGGAAGAAGGAAGTCCAGAAATTCCGGAGTTTCCTCGCCTTCAGCGACTACACGTAAGCCATATGCTATATGTCAATTTAAGTGCAATGTTTGAAATTGAATATGTAAAGCCTATAACTCTAGCTAGCCCTCCCCATTGGTTCTGAAATTTTTATGGTGGCTTGATAGGGTCCTAATCAGAGTCCTGACCAAGTTTCATTTGAAATAAAGTTCATTTGAGCCTTGTAAAAATAAAATCCTATTAGGTCAATATTAGAGCCTCTAAGGAATTCCAGGGGTTTTCATGGCCCCAACCATTACTTGCTGGAAACTAGAATTTGAGATGGTTATAATGGAGTTGGTTTCATGTCATTTGAAGCACTCTAGATGAAGTTATACCCTATACAAGATTTGAGAAAATCTGAAAAATGTTTCTGTACATTTTTCTATTTTCTCAGGGAAGTTCACTTAATCACACCATTAGGGGGACTAAATGAACTTTTATGGGTCTGAATTTTACTGTGACTCAAGGATTTTCCAGTGAACCTCTCAGCCAAATATCAGAATTTTTGAGAAAGTAATTCTCCAGATAAAATTCCCAACAGTTTAAAATTTAGGGAATTAATTCTGGAAAAATATTAAGTTTCATGAGCTGAAATTTTTTTGCTGAAAATTACTCAAAATGATTAATCCAACAAAATTTGGTTCACCAAATTTGGAGCTTCCTAGCAGAAGTTATATGCATTTGAAGTTTGAACGAAATCTGATAATTCAAATAAAAGTTTAAACCGGCGGGTGGGTCCCAGGGCTATGTGTCAGCTCTGCAGCCAAGCCACACAGAGGTCCGCAGAATTTTGCACGTAGTCGCATGAGATCCCGATGCCACAGCCGATCCAGGGCGGTTTTAGCAGAGGCTGACACGTGGGGCCCGTGGAGCTTCGTCTACCTCGTGCTCCCACGGCTCCCGCCGCCCCCTTCGCCGGAGTACTCGCCGGGAGACTGTTCCCGTGACCGAAACTCAACCATTCTGGCCGCCCCCGCCTGAAATTGCTCGGGGAACCCGTTGCTGACCTTGCCGCCGGCCGGTGATCACCAGAATTGGTTGTGCGACGGCGACAGTCCACGGGGTGAGTTCGGCGATGTCGGTATGGCGCTGTCATGCCTAAAAGTCCTCTCTGTTGGCTCCTACAGAACCGCCATGACCTACGGAGCAACGACCCAGTCTCTGATCTTGCTCAAGGTTGCGGCAAACCGGACTTCACCGTGCGACCTAGGTCTAAACCCGGCGATGAACGACAAACCCAAGGAACTCGGTGGTTTCTTGCTGGTTTCCCGTGATTCTTGACCGTATGGATTCGCACGGACGTTTCTAGCTGGTTGTTGAATCTGGGGAGCGATTGCTTGACCGGTTAGCCCAAATTGTCCGTTTAACCGAACACGGGCCATATTACATGCTATCGGCAAAAACTGGAATTCCGTCCAGCACACTATATGGCATGCGGCCGGGGTTGCCGGACAGAAAGTGCACCCCTAGGCGACCCTTTTGGCATGCCCAACTCGGAGTAAGATCAAACCTAGCGGCCGAACAATGAGTTTTTGGTGGCGACGGCTTTACACGGCGCGGAAAGGAAACAGTGAGCTCGTGGTCGGTTTACCGTGGGTGTGGCGCCGAGTTGTTGCGTCGACCACGTCGAGGAGGCTTCGAAGAAGCTCTGGGTGAGCTCAGATCAGCGTTCCAACCTCGGAGACGTCTGGACGCCGGAGACCCGAAAGTTGTTGAGTGTGCGGCGGCGTTTCTTCATCGAGGAGCTCGGGAACGGCCAGAGCAGCACGGAGAGTCGGTTTCTGAGGTGGGAAAGCACGGTTTGCCGATAACGCTGACGCCTACCGCGCCCTGAGCTGCTCGGGAGGTGGCATTTGGGAATTGCCCCGGTGGTGCGCTGCGCTCGATCGCCTCAGTGAAAAACAGAGCACGTCTCCGGTGTGAATTAGTTCTCCCACTGACCTGTGGGCCCCATCTCTCCCCCCTAATATTTTTCCAATTTCCACTGCAAATATCCCAGCTACTCTCAATTGAATGAGAGACTTAACCACCAAGTCATAGTTTGAATTTGATTTCCTCAATTTGTAATTGGTTTGGCTAAATTTGCTGCCCATTTGAATTTGAAATTCAAATTCAGTTTGAATTAATGCAAATTTAGCTCCCTACAAGATGAACTCCAATAAGGATGAAAATTGGTGGACTAACTCAAAAAAATGTGCTGAGTTTGAATATGAAGTCAACTTTTGAATTCAAGTGATGAAAGTGGCTGCAGTTTGAATTTGCATTCAAATTGGCCCCTTTTTCAAATGCCTCCAAAAGTGCCTCAAAAATATTGGATTTGCATGAAATTTGGCCTGAACCTTCCCAAGACTATTTAAGGTCTAGGGGTGAGCTCAACCTTTCAAGTTCATGTGTATAAATCCCACTTTTTGAAGTTAGGGCTTTCCCCTCTAATCACCCTTTTGATGGTGTTTACTTGCTCTCAACAAGTGTTCATGAGATATCCATCACAAGAGCTGTGGTGTTGTGGGGTGATGAAATGAACACTTTTGCAAGTAACTTTATTGGGGTTTTACATCCCTCCCCCCTTAAAAGAAGTTTGTCCCAAGATTACAAAAGAAGAGACGACGATGTAAGAGAAGATTACCCGTGATGAGACACCATGAAATCCGGGTAGTTTGAGCGAAGGAATTCTTCGCTCTCCCACGTCGCTTCTTCAGCGGTGTGGTTACTCCACAGTATCTTGTAGAACAACAGCATTCGGCTACGTATGGTCCGGGCCCTCTCATCAAGAATTGCCACAGGATATTCAACATACGTCAAATCCGGTTGCAACTTGCCGATGTCTTCGGTGGGAACAGCAACTGTATACTTCAGACATTTTCGTAGTTGTGAAACATGGAAAACGTTGTGAACACCAGCGAGAGATGCCGGTAGCTCCAGTCTATACGCCACTGGTCCACACTTCTCGGTGATAGCATAGGGTCCAATGAATCGGGGAGCAAGCTTCCCCTTCACGCCGAACTGGTGCACGCCTTTCATCGGAGATACACGTGTTCCCCGACGTCAAAGTGCAGCGGCCTATGCCTCTTATCAGCGTAGCTTTTCTGCCTGGATTGAGCGGCCTTCAAGTTGGCTTGAATCGTCCGAACGTGCTCTTCAGCGTCATTCACCACATCAACCCCAAATGTGACCCTTTCACCAGAATCGCACCAGTTTAATGGGGTGCGGCATTTGCGACCGTAGAGAGCCTCATAGGGTGCCATCTTGATACTCGCTTGATAGCCATTGTTGTACGAGAATTCCACCAACGGTAGATGATCATCCCAGTTTCTACCTTGGTGGATGGCACATGCTCTCAACATGTATTCTAGTACTTGGTTCACCCTCTCTGTTTGACCATCTGTCTGAGGGTGATAGGCGGAGCTTCTAATCATCTTAGTACCCAATGCAGCGTGCAACTGCTCCCAAAAACGAGACACAAATAATGCCCCTCGATCTGAGACTATGGTCTTGGGTACCCCATGTAAGCATAGAATTCTCGCTATGTACAGCTCCGCATATTTGCCGGCATTGTAACGTGTATGCACAGGGATGAAGTGAGCCGACTTGGTTAACTGGTCAACGATTACCCAAATGGAATTATGCTTGTTGGAAGTCAGGGGTAATCACACAATGAAATCCATGCTCACATCTTCCCACTTCCATGCCGGGATTTTCAGGGGTTGCAGCATCCCTGATTTCCTCATATGATCCGCTTTCACTCGCCTACATGTATCACACTCAGATACGTACTTAGCCACTTCCCGCTTCATCCCTGTCCACCAAAATTTCTTTTTCAAATATTGGTACATTTTGTTGCTGCCTGGATGAATGGAGTATTTAGACAAGTGAGCTTCATCAAGAATCCTTTTTCTCAGCTCCATATTCCGAGGTACGACAATGCGGTTATTGAACCACAGCGTCCCCTCATCATCTTTCCGGAAACATCTGATTTCCCCATTGTCTATCCGTCTCTGGAGATGTGCCATGCCCTTGTCCACTTTCTGAGCTGCAACGATCTCCTCCCTAATGGTAGGGATGAGGGCAAGGTTGTAGAGTGATCCATAAGGAACCAAGTATAAACTCGGCGCTTCCTCCTCCACCGGTGTAATGGTGAGGTTATGGACATGTGACATTCAACTCAGCACGTCGGCAACCACATTCGCCTTGCCGTGGTGGTAATGAATCTCAATCTCGTAATCTTTGATTAGTTCTAACCATCTCCTTTGCCTCATATTCAGCCCCTTCTGGGTGAAAATATACTTCAAGCTCTTGTGGTCGGTGTAGAGGTGCACCAAATTCCCCAGGAGATAGTGCCTCCACATTTTAAGCACCAAAACCAAAGCAAGCTCAAGATCATGAGTCGGATAATGCTGCTCATGGTTTCGGAGTTGGCGTGAACCATATGCGACCACACGTCCTTCCTACATCAACACGCAGCCAAGCCCGATGCCGGACGCATCACAATACACATCAAAGGGCTTGGTCGTATCCGGTTGAGCTAAGACCGGGGCTGTTGTGAGATGCTTCACCAATGCTTGGAACGCTCCTTCACATGCTGAGTTCCAAACATACTTTGTTCCTTCTTCAATAATTCTGTCATCGGCTTAGCAAGCTTGGAGAAACTTGGAATGAATCTCCGGTAATATCCCGCTAAGCCGAGGAAGCTTATGACTTCATGCACTGAAGTGTGAGCTTTCCATTTCAGCACTTGCTCAATTTTGCTTGGGTCAACCGCAATGCCTTCTGCTGAGATAATATGTCCCAAAAATGGCACTTGGCTGATCCATAACTAACATTTTCTGAACTTGGCATATAGCTTATGGTCCCGTAATCGTTGAAGAACGATTCTCAAGTGTTCGGCGTGTTCTGCTTCTGACTTGGGATAAACCAAGATATCATCAATGAACACCACAACGAACTTGTCCAGCTCCGGCATGAACACCGAGTTCATGAGATACATGAAATGTGCCGGAGCATTGGTGAGACCAAAAGACATGACGAGATATTTATATAAACCATATCTCGTGGAGAAGGCCGTCTTCGAGATATCCTCTGCCCGGATTTTTATTTGATGATACCCTGAGCGAAGGTCCATCTTGGAGAACACACTTGCACCCACAAGCTGATAAAACAGGATGTCAGTGCGGGGCAGTGGGTATTTGTTCTTGATGGTGACGGCATTGAGCGGCCGGTAATCCACACACAGCCTCAAGGTTTCATCCTTCTTCTTGACGAACAGCGCCAAGCATCCCCAAGGCGAGGAACTCGGCCTAATGAAACCTTTGCTCAACAGATCATTGAGCTGCTCTTTCAATTCAGCCAGCTCGTTCGGAGCCATTTTGTATGGTCTCCGTGAGATAGGAGTAGTCCCGGGTGCAAGATCAATCTTGAACTCAACATCCCGCTCAGGTGGCATGCCCGGAAGATCATCCGGAAACACGTCGGGGTATTCCCGGACTACGGGGATGTCCTCTAACTTGAGAGCTTCAGTATTATTAATTGCTGAAACTTCCTGGACAGGATTGTCTAACACCATGGAATGCGGATAGTGGAATGGAGAATTCAAATGGACCGTCCATGTCCGAGTGTCCAGGACAGCGCCATGGTAGCGCAACCATGACATCCCTAAGATTGCATCAATCTTTTGCCCCGTAAGGATTATCAAGGTGGTGGGATATATCTTCCCACCTAAGCACAGAGGGGCTTTTGGAATCATCATATTTGCTGAAATCTTCCCTCCCGGTGAGCAGATCATATATGAGCAGTCGGTTGGGAAGACTTGCATTTGATGCTTAGCCACATAGGATGCACTTATGAAACTGTGGGTTGCACCCGAATCAAAAAATATGATGATTGCTTGATTATTGAGAGTGAACGTACCCGCCAGCACGTTGTATCCCTCTAGGCGTCCTCATTGTCGAGGTTGTGAACGCCCCCGGTTTGCTGACCAACCTTCTTGACCGGAGGTCACCCTCGAGCACCGCCCTGGAACTGGGCTTGCCCGCTGCTCTGCTGCCCCTGGGGACAGTCCTTCGAGAAATGGCCCGCCTGGCCACACGTAAAGCAAGTGTAGCGAGGCGGTCCTCCGCTGATCAGTGGACGGAAACCCGGGGCGCGTTGTGGTGGTGGAAACGCCCGGGGTACCATCTGCTTCTTCTGTTGCGGTCGCGGTAGTGGCATCGGCGGTCGGAACGGGGGATGCTGAAAAGAACGACCCCTGAACTGCTGAGGTCGCGCCGGTGGATGCCACTGCTGACTGGATGGTGTCCGATACACCATACGGTATTTCTGAGGAGCTCCACCCCCACTGCTGGGTGGAGTGCTGCGCTTTCACTGCTCAGCCGCCAATTCTCGCTGAGCGTCTTCTTGCATGATCACGGCATTAACGAGATCGTTGAAGGTGCCACGATTGCATTGGACGAGATGCATCTTCATCTCGGGGTGTAACCCCCAATAGAAGTTCTCTCGCTTCTTCTCCTCGGTGGAGACGTAATCCGACGCATATTGCGCCAGATGGTTGAAGGCACGGGAGTAGTCGTGGGCGCTCCTCCCGCCCTGCTTCAGCTCCAAGAACACTTGGAACTTCCGCTTCATTATCCCGGGAGGGATATGGTAGGCGCGGAACGCCTCCCGGAATTCTTCCCACTCCACGGCATGGCCAGCCGGCAGTGAGGCGACATAGTTCGCCCACCATGCACTAGAGGCACCGTGAAGCTACTGCACCACGAACAGAGTCTTCTGCCGCTCCGTACATTAGAGCACCCCGAACTTGGACTCAATTGTCCGGAGCCAGTTGTCGGCCTCCAGGGGTTCTGCTGCTTCAGTGAACACCAGAGGGTGCGTACTCATGAAGTCCGAGTACGTCACATCACGGGGCTCACGAGGCCCCCTCTCTTGATGCCCCCCCCCCCCCGCCTGGGACATATTCTGCACGATCGTGCAGAGCAGGTCGGTCTGCTCCTCACGATTACCCACCAGTGCTGCAATCACATCCGCTAGCGTAAGCGGAGGCGGCGGTGGTGGTTGTTGCTGCGGGGTGCTGTCGTAGGCAGGTGGATAGGAGTCATCACCCCTCTGCTGGCTAGAGCCACCGATCTCATACGTGGTCTGAGTGCGAACCATCTGCAACCATACGACAATAAACATCAGTCCCGCAGCATACTTCATGCAGTCCAATAAAATAGGCGTAAACATAATGACTGTAAAGCATGCGACACATCTTGTATACGGATACTGTAATAACTTTGCACAAGCTACACCATTACCAGACCAAATATAAACTAGTTAAATCCAAATTGACGGACTTCCTATTTGGAAGTTCATCTCAACTAGGTTTGGTCACTATGAGACGTCAATATCGCTTTGTCATCACGTATACTACCCTTTTATCTTCAATACGACACAAACATGGTCTCTAGCAAAAGAAACTTGAGTAAGGCATGTACTCAATTCTTTCACTGGTCGAAGATAACCGCTCATGAGTATGTGCTACCCCATTGGAAGTACTTAAACTCCCTAGGGTACAACTATCTCTCAAATGAGTTCAACTGTCATCCCTCTGTCAGAATGACCAGTTTCTACATATCCCAGATTTTGATCTGGTTCTGGGCATTTTCATGACTCAAGCTGAATGCCATAGTTAAAGTTAACTTCAGTATCTTTCCAACGAGTATTTATTTGCCCTCAGATCAGCTCTCATTAAAAAGTTATGATAATTAAAATCAACATAATTTCTAGAAGAATTTCAACAGCACCTCCTTTTGAAGTTGCTGTTTTCAACTCTAATTTCCACTGAGTTTTGTGCTGAAATTTCAGAAACTTTGAATTACAAAGATGTAACAAATCTCCTACACTTTCCAAAGATGCATCATATGATAATTTTAGATTTTTATACAGGAAGTTATGCTTGAAAAACAGAACAGGCCAGAGAGTGCTTTGAATCTGTCCTGGTTCTGGACAGTTTACAATCATCTGGAATTTCAGCCAGTTTAAGCTGTGATCCAGCTCTGGAAGTATACAAGAACGTTGTAGATCACTTACACACCTTTCCAGAACTATATCCCACACCACCATTGGCTAAAGAATCTGTGAGTTATGCCCTGTGAAAGTTCAGCAAACTTGCTGCCCAAAACAGAGTATTCTGTTTTTCAATCCCTCTGAGCTAAACTAATTAACTATTGACCAATCAGGGTCCTAAATGTTGAAACTTGGTGATTTTAGTTCCTGGTTATCATTATATTTCATGCACATGCTTATGATATGTCGGTACTACGTTCCTCACAAAAAGAAAATCCTAACCGGATTATACCGGCATATACGTCTCAATTGTGGCACTAAACAGTCTCTCGCAAATGTATCCTACACAGGATACATACGTGGTTAGTACCTGCAGAAGAACACCCAATAATGATGCACTCAAAGGTTATTTTCATTTCAGGCAGGTCCATATTTGAAAGTAAATACAAACGCCCGTATCATTGCCATATGGCCGTCCTTGAGTTAAGCCACGTCTCAAGGTACGTGATCGTGTTTTAACACCACACGACATGGAACCCGAGTAGAGCGCAAACGGGTTGTCATGGTTGGGAATTTTATCACCCCAACAGATAACACCTACTGCCTGCAGGGCACGCCGATGGCAAGCGCTGCGTATGTCCCCCTGGGCTATTTCCAGACGAACAAACTATCGCGTTACTGACCACATGATGGGGTCTCCACTTGCTTGCCTAATGCACGCTAGGGATCAGCGTTTCATATGAACTCGGGAACATGAAAAGTCCAATAGTTTCATATTAACATCTCACACCAATCTGTGAGACCTAACCCTGAACCACATTTCTCGTCAGGGGAGCTAACCGAAATTGAACCTCTTTCGGTGGCGTTCCTTACCATTCATACCTGAGCGTAGGTGCGTCGTTACATAATAAAAATTCCGAATTATAACACATATGTTAATCTTGCCACTTTAAGTAACTATGCTAATATAGTCCTTACTTGGGCAAACTAGCGAATCCTCACCGTAACCTAAGTTTTCCCGTAATACAGTCCTTAATTAATGTGCTATCCCCAATGCAGCTCTGATACCAGCCTGTGGCGGACCGGAATCCGCTCATCCAGGATCGTAGAGGGTGGTGCCGCTCGATGCGACACCCGACAGCACACATCATAAGAACGCTATTGTATTACATAGAAAACCAACTGAAATGTACAAAGTAGTACAAGTCTTCAGTTACAAACTAGTGTTTAGATTACAACAGCGGAAACTAAGTTTGTACAACTCACGCCCATCTATCTAGCCAAAAGTCGGTTGCCCAGCCCTAGGGCAACCCACACTAGCTGCACTCTTCAGCTCAGCACGGCGTGTACGGTTCCCACTCAACCGTGGTCCCCGACGGAGGGTAGCCCTCGCCGGTGGACTCATAACCCGAGTCCATTGGGTAGTCATCACCTGAAAAACACTTACAGCAGCAACCATGAGCACGAAGGCTCAACAAGACTTAACCGACTCACCTAGGCATGAAACTCTACATGCAGTTTACAACGAACATGGGATGGTAAATTTCAGCAAACAAACATGCTACAAGTTCATCCTTAGTTCATCTTTTAGCCACAAGTTAACAGTTCAGTAATCTGAAATTTAGTGAGCAATATTTGGTGGCACACATGTAGCAATACAATTATACATATCAGCAGAATTGACTTATACATTCCATAATTTATCGACGTCACGACGCAGTGAACAAGCGGTACTCATCACCGCGAGGGACGGCAAATTGACTCGATATACACCTGCAGGGATACCCGAATAGCATGTCACGTACGCCCACCCGTGGAGCTGCACAGCACGCACACTCGATGTCGTATGGGACAACCTTTCACCCAACAGCCCAAACGTCGAACCAGTCGCACCGAAACGGACAGGAGGTTCCCTACACGGAGCTTCTCTCTATGCCCGTTAGCAGATTTCCACCTTGCTGCCCTCAACCTACACCTATAAATCGGTGTGCTATGCCTCGACGCCAGGAGGTTTTAGTTATATCGGTTTATTGGGGCCCATATATCCGATATGCCTTCGGTACATTCAATACATGTTCAGCAGGGCCGCACACGGATCGGTCCTCAATCGACACGGACAGGGCTGGGCACACAAGACTTCCTCTTGCTGCGCCCTAGCCCCTGCCTAGTCTCATTTTCTTACTAAAGTGATCTCACATCACTCGCACCAATCCCGTGTGTTGAAGCCTAACTCGGGACTAGATTCCAACTACTCGACTTGTACCGAAGGGTTTCATCCATCCTACACCTAATGCACATCCATACCACATACTAAGTATTCATAAAGGAAAACTTTGTAAAATTGGTTAATGTAAACCGGGGCTTGCCTTGTTGCTGCTGGTCAGTGGTTAGGGATTCGTCCGGAAGAAGGAAGTCCAGCACTTCCGGAGTTTCCTCGCCTTCAGCGACTACACGTAAGCCATATGCTATATGTCATTTTAAGTGCAATGTTTGAAATTGAATATGCAAAGACTAGAACTCTAGCTATCCCTCCCCTTTGGTTCTGAAATTTTTATGGTGGCTTTATAGGGTCCTAATCAGAGTCCTGACCAAGTTTCATTTGAAAAAAAGTTCATTTGAGCCTTGTACAAATAAAAGCCTATTTGGTCAATATTAGAGCCTCTAAGGCATTCCATGGGTTTTCATGGCCCCAACCATTACTTGCTGGAAACTAGAATTTGAGATGGTTCTAATGGAGTTGGTTTCATGTAATTTGAAGCATTCTAGATGAAGTTATACCCTAAACAAGATTTGAGAAAATCTGAAAAATGTTTCTGTATATTTTTCTATTTTCTCCGGGCAGTTCACTTAATCACACCATTAGTGGGACTAAATGAACTTGGATGGGTCTGAAAATTTTACTCTGACTCTAGGATTTTCCATTGAACCTCTCAGCCAAATTTCATAATTTTTCATAAAGTAATTCTCCAGATAAAATTCCCAACAGTTTAAACTTTAGGGACTTAATTCTGGAAAACTATTAAGTTTCATGAGCTGAAATTTGTTTTGCTGGAAAGTACTCAAAAAGATGAATCCAACAAAATTTGGTTCACCAAATTTTGAGCTTCCTAGCAGAAGTTATAGGCATTTGAAATTTGAACCAAATCTGACAATTCAAATAAAAGTTTAAACAGGCGGGTGGGTCCCAGGGCTATGTGTCAGCTCTGCAGCCAAGCCACACAGGGGTCCGCAGATCCCGATGCCACAGCCAATCCGGGGCGGTTTTAGCAGAGGCCGACACGTGGGGCCCACGGAGCTTCGTCTACCTCGCTCTCCCGCGGCTCCCCGCCGCCCCCTTCGCCGGAGTACTCGCCGGGAGACTGTTCCCATGACCGGAACTCGACCAGTCTGGCCACCCCCGCCTGAAATTGCTCGGGGAACCCGTTGCTGACCTTGCCGCCGGCCGGTGATCACTGTAATTGGTTGCACGGCGACAACAGTCCAGGGGGTGAGTTAGGCGATGTCAGTATGGCGCTGTCATGCCTCAAAGTCCTCTCTGTTGGCTCCTACAGCACCGCCATGACCTACGGAGCAACGACCCAGCCTCTGATCTTGCTCAAGGTTGCGGCAAACCGGACTTCACCGTGCGACCTAGGTCTAAACCCGGCGATGAACGACAAACCCAAGGAACTCGGTGGTTTCTCGCTGGTTTCCCGTGATTCTTGACCGTATGGATTCACACGGACGTTTCTAGCTGGTTGTCAAAGCTGGGGAGCAATTGCTTGACCGGTTAGCTTGAATTTTCTGTTTAACCGAACACGGGCCATATCACATGCTATCGGCAAGAACTGGAATTCCGGCCAGCACACTCGGCATGCGGCCGGGGTTGCCGGACAGAAAGTGCACTCCTAGGCGACCCTTTTGGCGTGCCCAACTCGGAGTAAGATTAAGCCTAGCAGCCGAACGATGAGTTTTTGGTGGCGGCGGCTTTACACGGCGCAGAAAGGAAACAGTGAGCTCGTGGTCGGTTTACCATGGGTGTGGCACCGGGTTGTTGCGTCGACCATGTCGAGGAGACTTCGACGAAGCTCTGGGTGAGCTCAGATTAGCGTGCCAACCTCGGAGACGTCCAGACGCCGGAGACCCGAAGGTTGTCGAGTGTGTGGCGGCGTTTCTTCGTCGAGGAGCTCGGGAATGGCCAGAGCAGCACGTAGAGTCGTTTTCTGAGGTGGGAAAGCACGGTTTGTCGATAACGCCAACGCCTACCGCGCCCTGAGCTGCTCGGGAGGTGGCATTCGGGAATTGCCGCGGTGGCACGCTGCGCTCGATTGCCTCAGTGAAAAACAGAGCACGTCTCCGGTGTGAATTAGCTCTCCCACTGACCTGTGGGCCCCATCTCTCCCCCCCTAGTATTTTTCCAATTTCCACTGTAAATATCCCAGCTACTCTCAATTGAATGAGAGACTTAACCACCAAGTCAAAGTTTGAATTTGATTTCCTCAATTTGAAATTGGTTTGGCTAAATTTGCTGCCCATTTGAATTTGAGATTCAAATTCAGTTTTGAATTAATGCAAATTTAGCTCCCGACAAGATGAACTCCAATGAGGATGAAAATTGGTGGACTAACTCAGAAAAATGCACTGAGTTTGAATATGAAGTCAACTTTTGAATTCAAGTGATGAAAGTGGCTGCAATTTGAATTTGCATTCAAATTGGCCCCTTTTTCAAATGCCTCCAAAACTGCCTCAAAAAGTATTGGATTTGCATGAAATTTGGCCTGAGCCTTCCCAAGACTATTTAAGGTCTAGGGGTGAGCTCAACCTTTCATGTTCATGTGTAGAAATTCCACTTTTTGAAGTTAGGGATTTCCCCTCTAATCACCCTTTTGATGGTGTTTACTTGCTCTCAACAAGTGTTCATGAGATATCCATCACAAGAGCTGTGGTGTTGTGAGGTGATGAAATGAACACTTTTGCAAGTCACTTTCTTGGGCTTTTACACAAGGCAAGCTCCGGTTTGCATTAGCCATTTTTTAAATTTTACTGTTTTAAGAACTTACTTTGAGTACCCACTTCTTTTATGCATTAGAGTCTTGTTTGAAAACCCAAATGCATAGCCAAGAAAACTTTGGTTTAGGGCTTAGATTTTTAAACTTCGATTAGCTACTGCAATGCTAAGATAGTGTAGGATTCTGTACAAGTCGAGTAGTTGGAACTGCTCACAAAAATAGGCTAAAGGCACACCACTCGGTTAGAGATAGCAAATGGAATACATGGAAAGGAAAATGAGACCGAGCGGAGGGTAAGGGCAGCAGGACGTTGGGGCCTGGGTGCCATAGCTCCGCTTGTGTCGATTGAGGACCAAGCCGTGTGCGGGCCTGTTGAACAAGCTAGAACAGTACCGAATACCTACCGGATATATGGGAACCGGGAAACTGATGTAATTCGGGTAGCGATTTGTTGAGGCATAGCTGGTCGTCCAGAGGGTAGGATCAGAGCTTGAGGTGTAAATCGGCTGGTGGCACTACGGATGCGCGTGCAGAGACCTCTTGCTCGGGACGATGGGACTGGCTCAACATTTGGCTGAGGAATGAAAGGTGGTTGCGTACGACGTCCGTGATGGTTGCTGTAGGCAACATCGAGTTTGGGCGTACATGACGGGTTATTCGGGTAACCCTGCAGGTGTAAATCGATTATAATCACCGTCCCTCATGGTCAGTGAGTACCGCTTGTTCACTGTACCATGATGTAGAAAGAACAGGCTAGAGTCATGTTAAATGTTGCTGATTGAAAGCTATACTTTGGTTGCTAATGATCTGTTGTAGTTTAGAGCGAATTAAAGTTACTTTTAGCCTTGGGCAGAGCACATGAGAGAAATGTGTTTCTTGTTTTATTGCGGCTCTCTTATGTGCCTTAGCACGAGGTTCTTCCATAATTTGTGCTAAAACTTGAAAGTAAGGTACAGCTATGTAGGTGTGTCCTTTACAACTTTCATTCCATTCCACAATGTAAATCCAGCATGTAGACTTTCATGTCTAGGAAAGAAGAGTGAGTCTTGCTGGGTCATCGTGCTCACTGCTTGTGTTTGAAGCTTTTGCAGGGTGTTATGAGGAGGAGATTTCCGAGGAGGAGACGGACCCCCAAGAGGGCAACCCCGTCGAATGGGAGTCGTGCACGCCTCTGTGTTAGTGTGTGTGTGTGCTAGTGGGAACAGTTCATGGGCTGAACGTGAACTCTTTTGCTTACTCTACGCCCATGAGTGTAGACTTGACTTATTTTGGATGTAAACATGTTCAAAACAGTTCATTGTAATAAAAATTTTGCTTCTGCTTTGTACCTTTTATGTGTGTTATTCGGTGCTGTGCAACGCAGCACCCCTCAGCGTGATCCAGGCTAGTCGAGACCGTGTGGTCTTCACATCGTGGTATCAGAGCTCGCTTGAGGTTTAACACACTTACAAAGGACATCTTTTCAAAAACTCGGTGAGGAACGAGTCAGTAGCCCATATAAGGATGTTATTAGTGTATAGTAAGTGGCAATACTAACCTAATTGTTTATGTCGAAAAATCATGCATCTCGGAACGTCATATATCTTGGGGGGTGCATGTAAGCGCTGTCCACCAGTGCGTACAAGCTAAAGGGTGGAGCCTCACGGGTGGCAGGTAACCTGGCCAGCTTTAGTATCCTCTACGACTCTTCATGTCGTTTGGGGTATTCGAGCTCTGCCCTTTCCAGGCGTGCTACAGGCTAGTATGGGAGACCCCGTCATGTGGTTAGTAACGTGAACACGTAGCTCAAGGCGTGATTGGCTTGAGAACAACCGTGCGAGTGATGACGGACGGTTGTATGGACTGTATTGGGACCGGGTTCAGTGTGCAGCCGAGCCCGACCATTGTGTGAGTTATTTGCATGTAGTCTAACCACGAATCGGTAGATGAGTAGCACACATGTGCGAGAGACGTTTAGTGCCACTGAACTAACGAAGCCGGCTAAGTCCGGTATAGGTTTTTCTTTGCGAGGAACATAGTACCGGCATGAACTGGTGACGCTTCGATGTCACACCCCACTAAATAATCAACATCATTGTAAAACTTGAATATTTTGATCTAGAGCACTAAAACTGTGACTTAACTTCTTCTCTTAATCAGGATGTTCAAGTTAACAAGTTTTCAACTTATAGGATATTAAGGACAGAGTCCCCTGTTTTCAGCTGAAATAAGGCGAAAGTTAAACAGAGGTTAGAGGTTGAGTTCTTTCGAGGGTAGGGTCATATGATACATTTCTGGAAATCTTTGGAAGATCTTTACAACTTTTCTATTGATGTACAGAGGTGTTTCATCCCTTAACCAGTCGAAAAATGCAGTAGAGTTGAAACTGTCCAGAAAACAGGGCAAAGCAAACACTCTCTGTGACTCTCTGTAAATTGAGCATAACTTCCTGCAGAAAATCCAAAATAGAAAATGAGGTAGTTATGAAAATTTTATGAGATATGTTACAACTTAGTAACAGAATGTTTTGTCAAATTCTATGAAGAATTAGCTGGAATTCTTACATCAAATCAGTACCTCAAGCAGGGTGGTGCTGTCCAATTTTCTCCAGAAATTCTGTCAACTTTGACATCTCATAACTCTTGAATCCGACAGATCTGAGGCCATGCATGTACTTTCTGGAAAGCTATTGAAGTTTGCTTTAACTTTTATGTTGACCTCCAGAATTGGTTTTGCCTTTAGCATGGTCTAAATCAGGTTTAAAGGGAAGCTGGTCAGGGCTGTCAGTTTGGGCAGCAGACCAGCAATCAAATTTATTTTAAGTTTGAATTGTGTTTCCAAGTTTATGAGTTCAATGAAATGTTTTATGTTATAACTCAATGATTTACTGTTGAAATTAATATTTGACCTTTTTCAAATATGTTTCTACAGATGGCAGAGGAGAAACAATTGGAGAACGGGTGGGTGGTCCCACTGTTCTCAACGCAGCGGTTATCCGGAACTGTTGAAGCTAATGCTTCAATATTTCGGGTACGTGGAGACGCCGCGTTACCTCGCCAAGGAAGAAGACGAGGAGGGGAACCAGACGTGGACCATCCATGTTGAAGTTCCAGCAGGATCTACGCCACCCGGTTGGGCACCGTTCACTATCACGGTGAGAGGTAGACAACCGCAGGAGATGTGGCAAGTGGCAGCCCGCGACACCATGTCGCGTTTCTGCCAGCTACACGTGAGAGCTATGGAGGGCACTCCATACACGCTTGTCCTGGTGGAGGGGCAAGCTAATCATGTGTGGAGAGAGAAGTACATTGAGGCAACGAATCTGGTTAGCCCAAGATACAATCCAGCGGAGGCAAACCTTAGCCTCCAGTTGATGGCAGGAATAGCGGTGATGGACAGCCAAGCTGTCCATACGGATCGCCTTGCCGTGGAGCTCAAGGAAAGCACCAGCCGGCGAGACCATTTTGAGAGTGCTCACAGCGCACTCCGTAATGTGCCCCTTCTGACAATAAAGCGACTGAATGAACAGCACAATCAGTTGCGTCATCTGAAGAAGGCGAAGAAGAAAAGCCACGTCGACATCACGGCTTTACAGCAGCAAGTACAGGCCTTGACCCAGCAGAATGAGGTCCTTACTCAAGAGCGTGGTGATGCTATTGAGGAAGGCCAGGGCTGGGAAGAAGATTACAACCAGGCCATGGACGAGGTGCATGCGTTGCAGGACCTCGTGCCTCCGGTAGTGGGCCTACCGATGGTAGGTGCCGTACCCGTGGTTTTGGGTATCCCGGCGATGTGGGAACCTGAACCAGAAGAGGAGGTCATGGACCCGGAGCCATCAGCAGAGGTAGCGGAGGAGGACGACCTGCAGGAGGTCGAGTTCTACTCCGAGTAGTGAGTTACCGTTGCCATGTAGGGCAGCGAGGGTGGTGTGTAGAAACTTTTATAATCGGTGACATGTCGTGTAGACAGTAGTATGTGTATAGGTAGTGACGACATGAGCACGACTTCTCAAGGATCCGAGAATAATGTATCTTGTATAAAATTTATGTTTTATCAATATATGTGAATGTTGTGCAATTTTGTTCATGTGTCAATGCCATGCCTACTGTTTTCTATGGAATTTTAAGAATGGCATGTGCTGATCGTTGCTGTTTTGAAATTCAGAATGACTCGTACACGTGCCAACCCGGAGATTGGGGGTTCTAGTCAGGGGGAGATGCCTCCCAACTGCCTCCCGAGGTTTCCTCGGGACAGCAACAGCAGCAACAGCAACAACCGCCACCGCCAACAGTTACATTGGCCGACATCGTTGCGGCCATGGCGGGCTCACATCAGCAGGATACAGAGCTGCTGCAAACTCTTATTGCGAATACGTGTTGACCAGAGAGGCGTCAAGACCGAGAGGAGCGCCAACAAAGCTCCTACTCCGACTTTCTGGCTACTCATCTCCCCGGTATTCTCAAGGGCGGATGAACCCCTCGATGCGGACAACTAGCACCACATGATGGAGATGAAGTTTGGGCTGCTCCAAGTTAGTGAGCAGCGCAAGACTCAGTTCGCAGCCCAGCAGCTTCAAGGGTCCGCAAGCGCTTGGTGGGCCAACTTTTGTGTCTCGCAACCCACCGAGCGGGTGCTGACCTGGGCGGAGTTCCGGACGTCCTTCAGGGCCTATCACATACCGCATGTCTTATAAAAAGGAAGACGCAGGAGTTCCTTCGCCTGCAACAAGGCAGCAGGAACGCGCTGGAATACTCCAGGGCTCAATGATCTCACACTCTACGCCTCCTACCACGCCGATACCGACGAGAAGCGGCGGGATCACTTTTACCAGGGGCTGAATCCACTCCTGAAGGACAAGCTGGCAATGTTCAATCGCGGCAGCCTCAACGAATTATTGATGCTGCGATTGTTCAAGAGGACTCCGGTAAGGAGTTAGCAGTGGCGGAGAAGAAGAGAAGTGTGCCACAGAGCAGCGGAGAGGGAGGTGGTCCTCCCCAAAAATGCTGGATCATGTATCGCTCACCATCGGGTCAACGCTGGCAGCCACCGCAGCGACCGATGCAATTCCGCAGTCGGCCGTATTCTCCACCAGCGTTCCGTCCGGCATTACCAGCAACACCTCCACAGCAACAACAGCAGCAGCGGACGATGCCGCGTGCGTTTGCACCCCAGCAGCGCATGCCGGGATTTCGTCCCCCCAAGCACGGACCAGTCATCAACCCCATGCTACAAATGTGGTCGCCCAGGGCACTTCGCCAACAACTGCTCCGAGAGGCAAGGCGGCGGAGTGGCACCACAGTTTCCAGGGAGAAATCAGCCTCAGAACCCCATTAATGCGGGGCGGGCAAATCAAAGCCCGGCACCGTCCACCAACTCGCCATAGAGGACGTGCCGGAGGGAGAGCCAATCCTTGCGGGTATGTCCCAACTCCACTAGCATCCCGTCATAGTGTTATTTGATATAGGCGCCACACATAGTTTCATTAGCCAAGCTTTTATTGCTAAATACAGCTTGCAAATAATACCCACCAATAGTTCTTACGTGATTTGTTCACCGGGTGGGAAAATTTCAGCAAGCATGATGGTTTCGAAAGCGCCATTATGCTTAGAGGATAGAGTATACCCTACATCTCTCATAGCTTTAGAGGGACAACAGGTCGATGTCACCCTAGGGATGTCGTGGTTAACCTGCCACAGCGCTGTTTTAGACACTGTCCTCCGAGTCATGCATTTGCACTCAGAAATGCACGAGTCTCACTCATTATTTCTGGATAGTCCAGAAATAAAACCTCCAAGTGTATACCAATCCACCACCATCAGATTGGAAGACATTCCAGTAGTCCGTGAGTTCCCTGACATGTTCCCGGATGATTTACCGGGGATGCCGCCCGACAGAGAGGTGGAGATCAAGATTGAACTTACACCGGTAACTATGCCAATATTCCGAAGGCCGTACAAGATGGCGCAAAACAAGTTGGCGGAATTGAAAACTCAGTTAACGGACCTGCTGGACAAGGGTTTTATTAGGCCGAGCTCCTCGCCATGGGGCTGTTCGGCATTATTTGTGAAGAAGAAGGATGAAATGTTACAGCTTTGCGTGGACTATCGTCCACTAAACGTCGTAACTATCAAGAACAAGTACCCGTGCCATGGATCGACATTTTGTTTGATCAGTTGGTCGAAGCAAAGATCTTTTCCAAGATGGACATAAGATCCGGGTACCATCAGATTAAGATATGGGCTCAGGATATACCGAAGACGGCTTTCTCAACGAGGTACGGGCTTTATGAGTACCTGGTCATGTCCTTCGGCCTCACCAACGCTCCAGCTCATATCATGTACTTGATGAACTTGGTATTCATGCCGGAGCTGGACAAGTTTGTCGTGGTCTTCATCGACGACATATTGGTACATTCCAAGTCGGGGGAAGAACACGCGAAGCATCTGTGTCTAGTCTTGCAATGGCTGCGGGATCACAATCTATACGCGAAATTCAGCAAGTGCGAATTCTGGATATCGCAAGTGCCTTCTCTCGGGCATATTATCTCAGCGGAGGGCATCGCTGTAGACCCGAGTAAGATCAAACAAGTGCTGAATTGGAAGTCCCCGAGAACTGTCCATGAGGTACGGAGTTTCCTCGGACTCGCGGGATATTATCGGAGGTTCATTCCGAACTTCTCGAAGATTGCCAAGCCTATGACTGAGCTGCTGAAGAAGGCTACCAAGTATGTTTGGAGTCCAGCATGTGAAGCAGCGTTCAAGGCATTAGTGAAGCACTTAACATCAGCACCGGTTTTGGCGCAGCTAGACACAACAAAACCATTCGATGTGTACTGCTATGCATTCAGCATTGGGCTCGGATGTGTGCTGATGGAAGACCGAAGGGTGGTCACGTATGGATCACGGCAGCTCAGAAATCATGAGCAAAATTATCCGACTCATGACTTAGAGCTTGCTGCTGTGGTGCTCGCACTAAAAATGTGGAGGCACTACCTACTCAGTAACCTCGTGCATTTAAATACCGACCACAAGAGCCTCAAGTACATATTCACTCAGAAGGAGCTGAATATGAGGCAACGAAGATGGTTGGAGCTGATAAAGGATTACAAAATAGAAATCCATTATCACCCCGACAAAGCAAATATGGTGGCAGATGCGCTGAGTCGCAAGTCACACGTCCACAATCTGACCATCACACCGTTGGAAGAGAGCGAGCCACCATTGCATGTTATTCCACATGGAGCTCTCTATAACTTAGCTCTTATCCCCACCATCCGTGAAGAGATAGCGGCAGCTCAGAAATGTGACAAGGGCATGTCACATTTGCGGAGACGTGTAGACAGTGGGGAGCTGAAGTGTTTCCAGAAAGACGGAGACGGCGTCCTATGGTTCAAGGACCGGATTGTCCTACCCTGTAACCCGGAGTTGCGGAAGAAAATCTTTGATGAGGCTCACTTGTCAAAGTTTTCTATTCATTCCGGCAGTAACAAGATGTATCAGGAACTCAGAAGCAAGTTTTGGTGGACACGAATGAAGCGGGAGATCACAAAGTATGTGTCCAATTGTGATACATGCCGGAGGGTGAAAGCAGACCATATGAAGAAACCGGGACTATTGCAACCGCTTGGCATTCCTGCCTGGAAGTGGGAGGATGTGAGCATGGACTTCATCGTCGGTTTACCAACTACATTTCAGAAACATGATTCAGTGTGGGTGATTGTCGGCCGGCTCACTAAAGTTGCTCATTTTATCCCGGTCAACACCAACTACAACGCCAAGAAGTATGCTGAATTGTACATCTCACGGATCCTATGCTTGTACGGCGTACCCCGCACTATCATCTCCAGATCGGGGCACTTTGTTTGTGTCTCGTTTTTGGGAGCAGCTACATGCTGCTTTGGGGACGAAGCTGATCCGTAGTTCAGCGTACCACCCGCAGACGGATGGGCAAACTGTATAAGCCCAAGAAAATGACTTGCAAAGAAATGTTCATCAACTCACAACACCACAGCTCATGTGGTGGATATCTCATGAACAATCGTGAAGAGCAAGTAAACACCATCAAAAGGGTGATTAGAGGGGAAAGCCCTAACTTCAAAAAGTAGGAGCTCACACATATAAACATGAAAGGTTGAGCTCACCCCTAGACCTTAAATAGTCTTGGGAAGGCTCAGGCCAAATTTCATGAAAATCCAAGACTTTTTGAGGCATTTTTGGAGACATTTGAAAATGGGGCCACTTTAATCACTTGAATTTAAAAGTTGACTTCATATTCAAACTCAGCACATTTTTCTGAGTTAGTCCACCAATTTTCATCCTCATTGGACCTCATCTTGTCGGGAGCCAAATTTGCAATAATTCAAACTGAATTTGAATTTCAAATTCAAATGGGCAGCAAAGTTAGCCAAACCAATTTCAGTTGAGGAATTCAAATTCAAACCATAACTTTAGGACTAAGTCTTTCATTCAATTGTGAGTAACTGTGATGTTTTCAGTGAAAACAAAAATGAAAAACAGAAAAAAGGAATTAGAGGGGGAGGGACCCACTGGTCAGTGATTGTGCTCGGAGGGAAACCGACTCTGTTGCCGTCGGTCGGCCGCCGGGGCTGTTGCCGCCTCCCTGCCCTGATCGCGCGCGTGCCAGCACTCGTTTGGATCAGCTCGTGCCCCCTCCGAATCACCACGTACGCGGCACAAACGGATTTCGCTTGCCTCCCCAGCCAGCGCCGCTCCGCTCAGCTCCCGCGCGCGCGAAAAACAGCAGCGGCGACCACACCTTCGATACCTCGGCGCACACCAGTGCTGATCATCGATTGCTCGTGGTCTCTGCAGAAGAATGTAGCGCCAAGGTGTGCTCTAGCGGTCCCCCATGCTACACCAGCGAGTTGCACTCGTCTGCGTGCTGTTTAAGCCATCGAAGTCAAGAAACTGGAAGGAACCGGCGGATCTGTGCTTCGGCTCACCGTCAACAGCCCAATCCGGCCATCTTCTCCGTCCACGTGCTACACAAGAAAGGTGCGTGGGGATCCCTAGATGATGTAGCCGCAAACCACTCGGCAAATGATCCCTCGGTTAGCAAGAATTTTAGAAAGTCTCGAACCCTAGTGCAACGGACCGAGTTCGGCAAAAACCAAAAATTTGGCTTACACGTTGAATAAATTGTCAAGCTACCTCGCAGGTAGCTTCTAGACCTCCTAGCGTCCCTCCTTGAGGAAGAACTGAGCACAACCGTCCAGAAATGGCTGAGTTATAGCCGTTTCCATAGCCGCCGGTGCAAACACGGCTCGGGTCGCCGTCGAGAGTGGGTTTGTAAGCACTTCTAGCTTCCAAGGCTGCTCACGTCAGGTTCCTCGTGATCCACTGATGCTCCACGAGCAAACTGTGACCTTTTTTTATGCCTCAGAGAGCAAGAACGACCTCGCCGGAGCCCTAGACTCCGCGGTTGACGTCGCACGGCCATTTCCGGTCACCGCCGGCGAGCTCCGACCCCCGAGGCAAGTTCCACGTGGCGAGATAGGGCTCGGCAGCCAGTTCTAGCGCTAGGGGGTCGGAAGTCACTTCCGGTGAACCTCGCCGGAGTGCGCCACCGCCGAACACGAGGGCGTGCGCGAGGAGGAAGAAGGCGGGTGGTGGGGCCCGCCCGCAGAGTTTAAACATTTTGGAATTTTCCAGTTTTAGTTCAAACTTCAAATGCATATAACTTTTGCTACGAAGCTCCAAATTTAGTGAACTAAATTTTGCTGAATTCAGATTTTTGAGTACTTTCCAGCAACACAAATTTCAGCTCATGAATCTTAATGGTTTTCTAGAATTAAATCCCTAAATTTTAAACTGTTGGGAATTTTATCTGCAGAATTACTTTATGAAAAATTCAGAAATTTGGCTGGGAAGTTCATTGGAAAATATTTGAGTCACAGTAATAATTTCAGACCCATCCAAGTTCATTTAGTCCCCCTAATGGTGTGATTAAGTGAGCTGCCCTGAGAACATAGAAAAATGTACAGAAACATTTTTTCAGATTTTCTCAAATCTTGATTAGGGCATAGCTTCATCTACGTTTCTTCAAATGACATGAAACCAAGTCCATTAGAACCATATCAAATTCTAGTTTCCAGAAAGTAATGGTTGGAGCCATGAAAATCGCTGGAGTTCCGTAGAAGCTCTACTAATGACCAAATAGGTTTTTATTTGTACAAAGCTCAAATGAACTTTGTTTCAAATGAAGCTTGGTCAGGACTCTGGTTAGGACCCTACCAAGCCACCATAAAAATTTCAGAACCAAAGGGGAGGGCTAGCTAGAGTTATGGTCATTACATATTCAGTTCTAAACATTGTATTTAAATTGACATATAGTATATCGTTTACGTATAGTCGCTGAAGGTGAGGACACCCCGGAAGTGCTCGAATTTATTCTTCCGGACGAAGCCCTAACCACTGACCAGCAGCAACAAGGCAAACCCCAGTTTACATGAACCAATTTTACAAAGTTTTGCTTTATGAATACTTAGTATGTGGTATGGATGTCCATTAGGTGTAGGATGGATGAAACCCAAGGGCATAACCAGATCTTCCCACATGAGTGAGGGTAGTGTCTACATCCTCGAGTAGACAGGCTATGCTTAATGATTCATAGAACTTCAGTACAAGTCGAGTAGTTGGAATCTACTCGCGAGTTAGGCTTGGGACACACGGGATTGCTTCGAGTGATGTGAGATCACTTTAGTAATGAAAATGAGACTAGGCAGGGGCTAGGACGCAGCAAGAGGAAGTCTTGTGTGCGCAGCCCTGTCCGTGTCGATTGAGGACCGATCCATGTGCGGCCCCACGCTGATCATGTTTGAACGTACCGAAGGCATATCGGATATACGGGCCCCGGTAAAACGATGTAACCTAAACCTCCGGGTGTCGAGGCATAGCACACCGAGTTATAGGTGTAGGTTGAGGGCAGCAAGGTGGAAATCTGCTAACGGGCATAGAGAGATGCTCTGTGTAGGGAACCTCCTGTCCATTTCGATGCGACAGGTTCGACGTTTGGTCTGTTGGGTGAAAGGTTCTCTCGTACGACATCGAGTGAGCGTGCTGTTCAGCTCCACGGGTGGGCGTACGTGATGTGCTCTTCGGGTATCACTGCACGTGTATATCGAGTCGATTCGCCGTCCCTCACAGTGATGAGTACCACTTGGTCACTGAGTCGTGACATAGATTAATATATGAAATGTGCTGAATCAATATTGGTGTTATGATAAAAATTGTATTGGTACATGTGTGCCACCAAATATTGCTCACTAAATTTCATATTCATGAACTGTTAACTTGTGGCTAAAAGATAAACTAAGGATGAACTCGTAGGCGTGTCCGTTTGCTGAAATTTACTGTCCCATGTTCGTTGTAAACTGCATGTAGAGTTTCATGCCTAGGTGAGTCGGTTAAGTCTTGTTGAGCCATCGTGCTCACGGTTGCTGCTATAAGTGTTTTTGAGGTGAGGAGTACCCCACAGACTCGGGTTATGAGTCCACCGGCGAGGGCTACCCTCCGTCAGGGAGCACAGTTGAGTGGGAACCGTACACGCCGCGCTGAGCTGAGGAGTGCAGCTAGTGTGGGTTGCCCTAGGGCTTGGCAACCAACTTTTGCTAGGTAGATGGGCATGAGTTGTACAAACTTAGTTTCCGCTGCTGTAATCTAAACACTAGTTTGTAACTGAAGTCTTGTACTACTTTGTACATTTCAGTTGGTTTTCTATGTAATACAGTATGGTTCTTATGATGTGTGCTGTCGGGTGTCACATCGTGCGGCACCACCCTCTGTGATCCTGGATGAGCGGATTCCGGTCCGCCACAGCCTGGTATCAGAGCCGCATTGGGGATAGCACATTAATTAAGAACTGTATTACAGGAAAACTTAGGTTTATGGTGAGGTTTTGCTAGTTTGCCCAAGTAAGGTCTATATATATTAGCATAGTTACTTAAAGTGGCAAGACTAACATATGTGTTACAATTCTGAATTTTAATTATGTAACGACGCACCTACGCTCAGGTAAAAAAATGGTAAGGAACGCCACCGAAAGCGGTTCAATTTTGGTTAGCTCCCCTGACGAGGAACGTGGTTCAGGGATAGGTCTCACAGCTTGGTGTGAGACGTTAATATGAAACTCTTGGACTCTTCATGTTCCTGAGTTCATATGAAACGCTGATCCCTAGCGTGCATTAGGCAAGCAAGTGGAGACCCCATCGTGTGGTCAGTAACGCGATAGTGTGTTCGTCTGGAAGCAGCGCAGGAGGACATGCGCAGCGCTTGCCATCGGCGTGCCCCGCAGGGCAGTAGGTGGTATCTGTTGGGGTGATAAAATTCCCAACCGTGACGACCCGTTCACGCTCTACTCGGGTTCCCTGTCATGTGGTGTTAAAACATGATCACGTACCTTGAGACGTGGCTTAACTCAAGGACGGCCGTATGGCAATGATACGGGCGTTTGTATTTACTTTAAAATTTGGACCTGCCTGAAATAGAACAACCGTTGAGTGCCTCATTATTGAATGTTCTTCTGCAGGTACTAACCACGTATGTATCCCGTGTAGTATAGGTGTGCGAGAGACCGTTTAGTGCCACAATTGAGACATATATGCCGGTATAATCCGGTTAGGATTTTTGTGTTGGTGAGGAACGTAGTACCGACATATCATAAGCATCTGCATGAAAGATAATGATAACCAGGAACTAAAATCACCAAGTTTCAACATTTAGGACCCTGGTTGGGTAGAAAAATTCAATAGTTAATCAGTTTAGCTCAAAGGGAGTGAAAAACAGAGTGCTCTGTTTTGGCAGCAGGTCTGCTGAAATTTGACATAGCATAACTCACAGGCCAATTAGCCAATGGAGGTGTGGGATATAGTTCTAGAAAGGTGTTTAAGTGCTCTACAACTTTCTTGTAGACTTCCAGAGCTGAATCACACCTTAAGATGGCTTAAATCCCAGAGGAATGTAAACTGTCCAGAACCAGGAGAGATTTAAAACACTCTCTGGACCGTTCTGTTTTTCAAGTATAACTTCCTGTAGAAAAATCTAAAACTTTCATATAATACATTTTTGAAAAGGGTAGGAGATGTGTTACATCTTTGTAATTCAAAGTTTCTGCAATTGCAGCATGGAATTCAGTGGAAATTAGAGTTGAAAACAGCAACTTCCAAAGGAGGTGCTGTTGAAATTCTTCCAGAAATTCTGTTGACTTTGAATTATCGTAACTTTTTCACCAGAGCTGATCTGAGGGCAAATAAATACTCGTTGGAAAGATACTGAAGTTAATTTTAACTTGGGTATTCGGCTTGAGTCATGAAAATGCCCAGCACTAGATCAAAATCTGGAATATGTAGAAACTGGTCATTCTGGCAGAGGAATGACAGTTGAACTCATTTGAGAGATTGTTGTACCCTAGGTGGTTTAAGTACTTCCAATGGGTTAGAACAGACTCATGAGTGGTTATATTAAACTAGTGAAAGATTTTAGTATATGTACTACTCAAGTTTCTTCTACTAGAGACCATGTTTGTGTCGTATTGAAGATAAAAGGGTAGTATACGTGATGACAAAGCGATGTAACGTCTCGTAGTGACCAAACCTAGTTGAGATGAACTTCCAAATAGGAAGTCCATCAAGTTGGATTTAACTAGTTTGTATTTGGTCTGGTAATGGGGTAGCTTGTGCAAAGTTATTACATTATCTGTATACGAGATGTATAGCATTTTTTACTGTCATTATGTTTTACGCCTATTTTATTGGACTGCATGAAGTATGTTGCGGGACTGATTTTTTATTGCCGTATGATTGCAGATGGTTCGCACTCGGACCACGCATGAGATCGGTGGCTCTAGCCAGCAGGGGGGTGATGACTCCCAGCCACAGGCCTACGACAGCACCCCACAGCAACAACCACCACCGCCGCCTCCGCTTACACTAGTGGATGTGATCGCGGCCCTAGTGGGTAATCATGAGGAGCAGACCGACCTGCTCCGCAAGATCGTGCAAAATACGTACCAGACGGGGGGGGCATCAAGAGAGGGTGCCTCGTGAGCCCCATGTTGTGACGTACTCGGACTTCATGAGTACGCACCTTCGGTGTTCACTGAAGCAGCAGAACCCCTGGAGGCCGACAACTGGCTGCGGACAATTGAGTCCAAGTTCGTGCTGCTCCAATGTACGGAGTGGTAGAAGACTCTGTTCGCGGTGCAGCAGCTTCACGGTGCTGCTGGTGCGTGGTGGGCGAACTATGTCGCCTCACTGCCGGCTGGCCATGCCGTGGAGTGGGAAGAATTCCGGGAGGCGTTCCGCGCCTACCATATCCCTCCCGGGATAATGAAGCGGAAGTTGCATGAGTTCTTGGAGCTGAGGAAGGGCGGGAGGAGTGCCCACGACTACTCCCGTGCCTTCAACCATCTGGCGCAATACGCGTCGGATTATGTCTCCACCGAGGAGAAGAAGTGAGAGCACTTCTATCGGGGATTACATCCCGAGATGAAGACGCATCTCGTCCAATGCAGTTGCAGCACGTTCAATGATCTAGTCAATGCCGCGATCATGCAAGAAGGTGCTCAGCGGGAGTTGGTGGCTGAGCAGCGGAAGCGCAGCACTCCACCAAGCAGTGGGGGTGGAGCTCCCCAGAAATACCGCATGGTGTATCGGACACCATCCGGTCAGCAGTGGCATCCACCGGCGCAACCTCAACAGTTCGGGGGTCGTTCTTTCCAGTCACCCCTGCTCCGACCGCCGATGCCACCACCACGACCGCAACAACAGCAGCAGCAGCAGATGGTACCCCAGGCGTTTCCACCGCCACAACGCGCCCCGGGTTTCCGTCCACCGATCAGCGGAGGATCGCCTCGCTACACTTGCTTTACGTGTGGCCAGGCGGGCCATTTCTCGAAGGACTGTCCCCAGGGGCAGCAGGGCAGTGGACAAGCCCAGTATCATGGCGGTGCTCGAGGCCGACCTCCGGTCAATAAGGTTGGTCAGTGAACTGGGGGCGTTCGCAACCTCGACAATGAGGACGCCCCTAGAGGGAGACAACGTGCTGGTGGGTACGTTCACTCTCAATGATCAAGCAATCATCATATTATTTGATTCGGGTGCAACCCACAGTTTCATAAGTGCATCCTATGTGGCTAAGCATCAAATGCAGGTCTTCCCAACCGACTGCTCATATATGATGTACTCACCGGGAGGGTAGATTTCAGCAAATATGATGATTCCAAAAGCACCTCTGTGCTTAGGTGGGAAGATATATCCCACCACCTTGATAATCCTTACGCGGCAAAAGATTGATGCAATCTTAGGGATGTCATGGTTACGCTACCATGGCGCTGTCCTGGACACTCGGATATGGACAGTTCATTTGATTTCTCCATTCCACCGTCCGCATTCCATGGTGTTAGACAATCCTGTCCAGGAAGTTTCAGCAATTAATAATACTGAAGCTCTCAAGTTAGAGGACATCCCCGTAGTCCGGGAATACCCCGACGTGTTTCCGGATGATCTTCCGGGCATGCCACCTGAGCGGGATGTCGAGTTCAAGATTGAGCTTGCACCCAGGACTACTCCTATATCACGGAGACCATACAAAATGGCTCCAAACGAGCTGGCTGAGTTGAAAGAACAGCTAAATGATCTGTTGAGCAAAGGTTTCATTAGACCGAGTTCCTCGCCTTGGGGACGCTCGGCGCTGTTCATCAAGAAGAAGGATGAAACCTTGAGGCTGTGTGTGGATTACCGGCCGCTCAACGTCGTCCCCATCAAGAACAAATACCCACTGCCCCGCATTGACATCCTTTTTGATCAGCTTGTGGGTGCAAGTGTGTTCTCCAAGATGGACCATCGCTCTGGATATCATCAAATAAAAATCCGGGTGGAGGATATCCCAAAGACGGCCTTCTCGATGAGATATGGTTTATATGAATATCTCGTCATGTCTTTTGGTCTCACCAATGCTCCGGCACATTTCATGTATCTCATGAACTCGGTGTTCATGCCGGAGCAGGACAAGTTTGTTGTGGTGTTCATCGATGATATCTTGGTTTACTCCAAGACAGAAGAAGAACACGCCGAGTTCACCCTAGATGGTGTAGCCGCAAACCACTCGGCAAATGATCCCTCGGTTAGCAAGAATTTTAGAAAGTCCCGAACCCTAGTGCAATGGACCGAGTTCGGCAAAAACCAAAAATTCGGCTTACACGTTGAATAAATGGTCAAGCTAGCTCGCAAGTAGCTTCTACACCTCCTAGCGTCCCTCCTCGAGGAAGAACTGAGCACAACCGTCCAGAAATGGCCGAGTTATAGCCGTTTCCATAGCTGCCGGTGCAAACACGGCTCGGGTCGCCATCGAGAGTGGGTTTGTAAGCACTTCTAGCTTCCAAGGCTGCTCACGTCAGGTTCCTCGTGATCCACTGGTGCTCCACGAGCAAACCGTGACCTTTTTTATGCCTCAGAGAGCGAGAATGATCTCGCCGGAGCCCTAGCCTCCACGGTTGACGTCGCATGGCCATTTCCGGTCACCGCCGGCGAGCTCCGACCCCCGAGGCAAGTTCCACGTGGCGCGATAGGGCTAGGCGGCCAGTTCTAGTGCTGGGGGCGGTTGGGAAGTCACTTCCGACGTACCTCGCAGGAGTGTGCCGCCGCCGAATACGCGGGCGCGCGCGAGGAGGAAGAAGACGGGTGGTGGGGCCCGCCCGCAGAGTTTAAACATTTTGGGATTTTCCAGTTTTAGTTCAAATTTCAAATGCATATAACTTTTGCTAGGAAGCTCCAAATTTAGTGAACTAAATTTTGCTGAATTCAGCTTTTTGAGTACTTTCCAGCAACACAAATTTCAGCTCATGAAATAATGGTTTTCCAGAATTAAATCCCTAAAATTTAAACTGTTTGGAATTTTATCTGGAGAATTACTTTAGAAATTTGGCTGGGTGGTTCATTGGAAAATCTTTGGGTCACAGTAAAAATTTCAGACCCATCCAAGTTCATTTAGTCCCCCTAATGGTGTGATTAAGTGAGCTGCCCTGAGAAAATAGAAAAATGTACAGAAACATTTTTTCAGATTTTCTCAAATCTTGATTAGGGCATAGCTTCATCTAGGATTATTCAAATGACATGAAACCAAGTCCATTAGAACCATGTGAAATTCTAGTTTCCAGAAAGTAATGGTTGGAGCCATGAAAATCCCTGGAATTTCTTAGAAGCTCTACTAATGACCAAATAGGTTTTTATTTGTACAAAGCTCAAATGAACTTTGTTTCAAATGAAGCTTGGTCAAGACTCTGGTTAGGACCCTACCAAGCCACCATAAAAATTTCAGAACCAAAGGGGAGGGCTAGCTAGAGTTATGGTCATTAAATATTCAGTTCTAAACATTGCATTTAAATTGACATATAGTATATCATTTACGTATAGTCGCTGAAGGCGAGGAGAGCCCGGAAGTGCTCGACTTTCTTCTTCCGGACGAAGCCCTAACCACTGACCAGCAGCAACAAGTCAAGCCCCGGTTTACATTAACCAATTTTACAAAGTTTTTCTTTATGAATACTTAGTATGTGGTATGGATGTACATTAGGTGTAGGATGGATGAAACCCAAGTGCATAACCAGATCTTCCCACATGAGTGAGGGTAGTGTCTACGTTCTCGAGTAGACAGGCTATGCTTAATGATTCATAGAACTTCGGTACAAGTCGAGTAGTTGGAATCTACTCGCGAGTTAGGCTTGGGACACACGGGATTGGTTCGAGTGATGTGAGATCACATTAGTAATGAAAATGAGACTAGGCAGGGGCTATGGCACAGCAAGAGGAAGTCTTGTGTGCGCAGCCCTGTCCGTGTCGATTGAGGACCGACCCGTGTGCGGCCCACGCTGATCAAGTTTGAACGTACCAAAGGCATATCGGATATATGGGCCCCGGTAAACCGATGTAACCTAAACCTCCGGGCGTCGAGGCATAGCACACCGAGTTATAGGTGTAGGTTGAGGGCAGAAAGGTGGAAATCTGCTAACGGGCATAGAGAGATGCTCCGTGTATGGAACCTCCTGTCCGTTTCGGTGTGACCGGTTCGACGTTTGGGCTGTTGGGTGAAAGGTTGTCCCACACGACATCGAGTGAGCGTGCTGTGCAGCTCCATGGGTGGGCGTACGCGACGTGCTCTTCGGGTATCCCTGCAGGTATATATCGAGTCAATTCGCCGTCCCTCACGGTGATGAGTACCACTTGGTCACTGAGTCGTGACATAGATTAATATATGAAATATGCTGAATCAATATTGGTGTTATGATAAATATTGTATTGCTACATGTGTGCCACCAAATATTGCTCACTAAATTTCATATTCATGAACTGTTAACTTGTGGCTAAAAGATAAACTAAGGATGAACTTGTAGGCGTGTCCGTTTGCTTAAATTTACCCTCCCATGTTCTTTGTAAACTGCATGTATAGTTTCATGCCTAGGTGAGTCGGTTAAGTCTTGTTGAGCCATCGTGCTCACGGTTGCTGCTATAAGTGTTTTTCAGGTGAGGAGTACCCCACGGACTCGGGTTATGAGTCCACCGGCGAAGGCTACCCTCCGTCGGGGACCACGGTTGAGTGGGAACCGTACACGCTGCGCTGAGCTGAGGAGTGCAGCTAGTGTGGGTTGCCCTAGGGCTGGGCAACCGACTTTTGCTAGGTAGATGGGCATGAGTTGTACAAACTTAGTTTCCGCTGCTGTAATCTAAACACTAGTTTGTAACTGAAGTCTTGTACTACTTTGTACATTTCAGTTGGTTTTCTATGTAATACAGTTTCGTTCTTATGATGTGTGCTATTGGGTGTCACATCGTGCGGCACCACCCTCTGTGATACTGGATGAGCGGATTCCGGTCCGCCACACAAACCGAGCGGGTAAATCAGATTTTAGAACATATGCTACGAGCTTGTGCTTTCAACCACGGTAAGAATTGGGATGATCACTTACTGTTAGCCGAGATCTCGTACAACAATGGGTACCAAGCCAGCATCAAAATGGCGCCCTACGAGGCGCTATACGGGAAAAATTCCGCACACCGATGAAATGGTGTGAGTCTGGTGAAAGAGTCACCTTCGGTATTGATCTTGTTAATAATGCGGAAGAAAAGGTTCGTCTGATTCAAGCAAACTTAAAAGCCACCCAATCCCGACAAAAACAGTATGCGGACCGGAGAAGACGCCTGTTACAATTTGAAGTCGGGGATCACGTGTATCTACGTGTGTCTCCAATAAAGGGCGTGACCAGATTCAGGGTGAGAGGAAAGTTGGCACCCCGATTCATCGGTCCATTCCAGATTGTAGAAAGATGTGGATCAGTTGCATACCGGCTGGAATTACCAGCAACACTCTCCGGTGTGCACGACGTCTTTCACATTTCTCAGCTGAGGAAGTGCCTCAAACTTTCAACCACCGTTCAGCTGGGAGAAATCGAAGAACTGAAACCGGATCTCACCTATCTGGAGGAGCCGATTCAGATTATTGATGAAAAGGCCCGAACCACACGCAACCGTACGTTGTGGTTCTACAAGGTTCTATGGAGTAATTACTCCATGGATGAAGCGACATGGGAGAGTGAAGGCTTTTTTCGCGTTAACTACCCCAACTTTTTAACGTCGCACATATGGTAATTTTCCACCATCCTCTCTTTCATTTTCACCATATAATCTCGGAATGAGATTCTTTTATAGGGGGGGGGGGGCAATGTAAGGGCCTAAGTTTTTCATTTGCTAAAAGTGTTCATCACACCACAGACACCTCAATTTGTGGAAAGCTTATTAACATCTTTGAAGAGCAAGTAAACACCATCAATATAGTCATTAGATGATCAACTCACAAAATGCAAATGTGGTATTTCCCACATGCATCATATAAGGGATGAGCATATGAAAAACTCCTAAACTTTGCTAGGAATGCTCATGCCAAATTTCACCCAAATCCGAAACATTTTTGAGGTATTTTTGGGTATAATTAGAAAGAGGCTAGTTTGAACTTAAATTCAAATTCAAACTCCTTTTACCCCATGAATTCAAAAGTGGGATTCATATTCACACTCAGCACATTTTTGTGAGCTCACACACCAATTTTCACTCCATTTGGAGGTTATCTTGACATGAGGTATTTTGAGAAAAATTCAAACTGAATTAAATTTCAGTTTGCCATTTGAATCCAAATACAATCAAACCAGTTCACAATTTGAATTGTACCAATTTCAAATGGGCATTTGGTGGATTATTCAAATTGCAAAGGGTATTAGGGTCCCTACTGTTTTGAGCAGTGAAGAAATTCAAGTTTTTAGGACAAAAGGCGGCAGTGGGACCCAGTGGCAGTGTCACAACCGAGAGGAACCAAATTTTCAACGGACGCTCTGTTCTTCAGGCTGCAGCTACGGGCACCACGGTGGGAGAGCGTGCCACCAGCTGCTTCCGATTTCCCCGTGCTGGCACGCTTGCCCAGCCCTTATCTCCACGCCCGGGTGCCACAATCCGACTTCACCATCTCATCGTCGCTCACGTCGCTCGGTTGCCGGCTCCCATGAAAACACACCCGACACCGCCGCCCTCGGTTCTTCTCGATCAACCACCACCACCGAGCTTCGATTGGCCGAGGTCTTCACAACAAAAAGCAGCGCACACGAGTGCTCTACCGTGCTAGCACCACCACTCGGGTGTTCTTAGCTCGTGTTGCTCGCAAAGAAACGATCGCTGCCAAGCACCAAAGAGAAACCGGCGGAAGTCGCTTCGGTCCACCGTGTACAGTGAGCTACGAGCCTCTTCGTTGTCACTTCTCTACATAAAAGAGGTGCACTTGCATGTCCTAATCACGTATCCGGTGGCCGTTTATCGTTTTCTAGCACCGGTAGCACGAATTTTACCGTTGTCCGAAACATAGTTCACTCGGGGAAGGCTCGGTCTCAACAGAAATTCGAGTTAACCGATTAACCAAAGACCGAGCAAGCTTTCCAGCACCTTCCTCACGTCCTAGCGGTCATCCTCGAAGAATAATAAATGGAAACCATTGAGGATCAGCTATGTTAGAGCCGTTTTTCTCACCGCCGGCAAAAATCACCTTGGCTCATCGTCGAGGATATAGATGCCGACGTTTTCAGCCCCAAAGCGTCTTCATTTCATGTTCTACACACTCCACTGATGCTCTAGGGCTAAAGAAACGAATCTTTAGTGGAGGAATGAGAGTTTCCAACATCGCCAGAACCCTAATATCCACTGCCGCCGTCGTGCACCCCTTTCCGGCGATCTTTGGCCGTCGGTGACCCTACCAAGGAGCTCAGCAGTTCTGAAAATTGGAGGGGGGCGGCGAGTAGGTGGCTGGGAGGTGGACAGAAAACCAATTCTGGTGACCCTCGCCGGAGGGCACCGCCAGGGGATTCTGTTGGCGCGAGGTTGAAGAAGCTCTGCATCGTGGGCCCCACCAGCAGGGATTTAAACATTTCCCGAATTTTAGTTTCTAGTTCAAAATTCGAACCCCCATAACTTTGGTTAGGAAACTCTAAATCGAGTGAACCAAATTTTGTTGGATTCAGCTCTCTGAGTACTTTCCAACAAATCAAGTTTCACCTCATGAAAACCTTTATTTCTCCAGAATTAATTCTTCAAAATTTAAACTGTTTAGAATTTTAACTGGAGAGCCCTTTAGTGGAAAATTCTGAAATTTGGCCAGTATTGTCATCATAATATCCCTGAGCTACATAAAAATTTCAGATCCATTTGAGCTCACCTGATCCACCTAATGGTGTGATTAATGAAACTGTTCCAGAGAAAATGAAAATGTCAAGAAACATTTTTCAGATTTTCTCTGAACTTGTTAAGCTCATATCTTTGGCTAGGAATATTCAAATTAGTTGAAACCAATTCCATTAGAACCCTTGAAAAATCTAGTTTCCAGAAAGTCATGGCTTGCTCCATGAAAATCCTTAGAACACCCTAACAGCTCCAATTAAGGGTAAATACACATTTATTTGTGGAGGGCTTAAATGAGCTTTACTGCAAATGAAATTTGGCCAAGTTTCTGTGTACGTTGTATCCAAACCACAGTAACAAATTCAGAGTCATTTGCACTGTCTAGCTATAGTTATAGACTTCACATTTTATCATATTCAAATTAAAATGCATTTGAATTGACACACATACATATTTAAATTGTGTAGTCGTTAAGGTTGAGGAGGAGCAAGAAGTTTTAGACTTCATAATTCCAGAGGAAAAGCTAGCCTACGACCAGCATTACCAAGGCAAGCTCCGGTTTGCATTAGCCGTTTTATAAATTTTACTGTTTTGAGAACTTACTTTGAGTATCCACTTCGTTTATGCATTAGAGTCTTGTTTGAAAACCCAAATGCATAGCCAAGAAAACCCTAGTTTTGGCTTAGGTTTTTAGAACCTCGATTAGCTACTGCAATACTAAGATAGTGTTGGATCCAGTACAAGTCGAGTAGTTGGAACTGCTCGCGAGAATAGGCTAGAGGCACACCACTCAGTTAGAGATAGCAAATAGAATATATGGCAAAAAAAATGAGACCGAGCGGAGGGTAAGGGCAGAAGGACATTGGGGCCTGGGTGCCATAGCTCCGCTTGTGTCGATTGAGGACCGAGCCATGTGCGGGCCTTTTGAACAAGCTAGAACAGTACCGAAGACCTAACGGATATATGGGAACCGGGAAACCAATGTAATTCGGGTAGCGATTTGTTGAGGCATAGCTGGTCGTCCAGAGGGTAGGTTGAGAGCTTGAGTTGTAAATCGACTGGCGGCACTGCGGATGCGCTCGGAGAGACCTCTTGCTCGGGATGATGGGACTGTCTCAACATTTGGCTGACGGTTGTAAGGTGGTTGCGTACGATGTCCCTGATGGTTGCTGTAGGCAACATCGAGTACGGGGATAAGTGACGGGTTATTCGGGTAACCCTGTAGGTGTAAATTGATTATAATCACTGTCCCTCGCGGTCAGGGAGTAACACTTGTTCACTGTACCATGACGTAGAAAGAACAGGCTAGAGTCATGTTAAAATGTTGCCGATTGAAAGCTATACTTTGGTTGCTAATGATCTGTTGTAGTTTAGAGTGAATTAAAGTTACTTTTAACCTTGGGCAGAGCACATGAGACAAATGCGTTTCTTGTCTGATTGCGGCTCTCTTATGTCCCTTGGTACATGGTTCTTCCACAACTTGTGCTAAAACTTAAAAGTAAGGTACAACTATGTAGGCGTGTCTTTTGAAACTTTCATTCCATTCCACAATGCAAATCCAGCATGTAGAGTTTCATGTATAGGAAAGACGGGTGAGTCTTGGTGGGCCATCGTGCTCACTGCTTGTGTTTGAAGCTTTTGCAGGGTGTTATGAGGAGGAGACTCCCGAGGAGGAGACGGACCCCCAATTGGGCAACCCCGTCCAATAGGAGTCGTGCACGCCACGTGTTAGTGTGCGTGTGTGCTAGTGGGAACACGTTCACGGGCTGAACGTGAACTCTTTTGCTTAGTCTACGCCCGTGAGTGTAGACTTAACTTATTTTGGATGTAAACATGTTCAAAACAGTTCATTGTAATAAAACTTTTGCTTCTTCTTTGTACCTTTTATGTGTGTTATTCGGTGCTGTGCAACGCAGCACCCCTCAGCGTGATCCGGGCTAGTCGAGACAGTGTGGTCCTCGCAGTAATACCATGATAATTTCTACCATGCATTGCATACATTTTTTATATAGAGAAGCATTTAGAATGAAGAAGAAAATAAAGAGAGGGATATAGAAGCAAATAAAATAATGAAAGGAAATAAAAATGGAAAACAATGAAAATAAATAGAAAAGGAAAAGAAATAAAAAGAAAAAAGAAAAAGAAAAATACATAAATTAACCATATTTGGCCACAACAATTTTTTGCCAAATTCCCCAATTTTTCCCCAAATTCCCCTCTCCACTAATTTTCCTAATTTCCCGCAGTTTTCCTGATTTTCCCAAATTCCCCAAAATTCCCCTAGGGAACTTTTCCCCACATTTGGGGGCAATCCCCCCCCCCCCCCCCCCCGCCCAATTTTGGCCTCACCACTTAGGGGGGGGGAACCCTAATGGGCCCCACCACCTTGGTCGCAGCCCATTGGGGGGGAACCCTAGCCGCCACCCCCCCTTTTGGATTTTTGTGGGCTTTTATTTTCTCAATTAATATCAGCCATTGGTGGAAAATAAATAATAAAATCCCAGCCCCTAGCTCCCACCTCTTTTAAAATTAAATCTCAGCCATTGGATAATTGGGTTGCTAAAATCCTAGCCTCCCTAGCTCTTTACCCCCCTTATAAATAAAACCCTCCCCCGTAGCAGCCACCCCTACACGTCTATTTTGGCCGCCGCCCTCCCTTGCTGCCAGCTCAAGTCGCCACCACCCCTAGCTGGAGTTTGGCCGCCATCGGAGCTCCATCACGACTCGCCGTGGCCGGAAAAGAAGCCCCCTACGTTCTGCCCTAGCCGCAGTCTGCCCTAGCCGCAGCCTCATAATTCTCCATAAAAAATCTTCCGCATCTGCTATTGCAAGGGAGGAGCTTCTGCCGCAAGGAAGAGAGGAGGAAGAAGTGAGGTAGGTCTTTGTTACCCCTCTTACCATGTCGCCGCTGTTTCTACGCACCCGTTTTCTTCACCCGCTGCGAGCAGAAAATTTTGCGTGTGGACAGACCATGTTTTGATCGATTTTTGACGGTGGAATTGATCTAAAAAGTGTGACAAGATCATAACCATGACCACACTTGATCCCAGCAGCCTTGTTCATCATAAAACCCCATGGAAGCCTACTAAAACATGCAAGAACACGTGCAAACTGATTTTTATAAACTGCACCGTAGGAATTGCATTCATCCACCTCATTGCATCTTGAGTGAAGTTTGTGCATGATAAGTGATTGCTGTAAATTTTGTATGTGCATGGTCGTGAGTAGAAGGACACGCTCAAGAGGCCGTCTACGAGGAACTACAGAACCAAGACTTCGAGACGCTTGAGCAACACAAACCACGGGAGCAAGGAAATGCCCCTTGACCATATTGATCCCATGTTTTTGAAACTTTTTTGCTTGCGAGAACTTGTATTCTTGTGTCAACTTGATGGGACACCCTTTTATAGGAGTTTACTAGTTTTTTTAACCATCCTTGTCGCCAGGAAAGTTGATGAGTCGGGTATGGTCGTTTTTTCCCTTTCGTTTAATTTACAGGATACGGGAAGCTGAAATAAAACTTGTTACCTACTGCACTCATGAGAATAAAGATGATTGGAACTTGATGATGTTAATAAGCATGGAGTCGGGGAGGTCTAGGTAAGCTTGGTTTGTGGATAATGCTGAATGAGATGGTGGTTTGCTTGCCGTAGATCTAGCACTGGTTCATGCGAGCACATGACAGGAAAACAGTGCCACCACAAGGCCAAATATAGGTGCGGCTTAGCTGATTAATTAGGTGTGTTGCTCGCTTGTTATTGACCATTGGATGGCGCGGGGAATGGGATTCGATGAGGACTTCCCTGGGAACTACATGGCACAAGAGGGGGCCCATGGGTGGGAGACTGGAGATTTGAGCCTGCCGGTGAAACCTCAGTGGGTCCGTACATCCTAGTAGCCCCTTTGTAAAGGCTATTTTATGATCTCTTGGCCATACACCAACGGTTGTGTACTAGTAGAATTGAGGTTCTTTGTAGTCACCGACGGGTGACGAAATCACGAACTTGTGGCAAAGTGGTGCCACCTCTGAAGAGTGTAAAACTATCATGATAGTCGTGCTTCCGGTTACAAGCACCTAGCAAACTTCCATGATTAGAGGCAAAACTCTGGATGGTTATTCGGTTATGGTCATTGGAATGGTTTTGGGACTGTTTTGGGTCATGACAATGAGTTTGGTTTTGGTTATATGAAAATGAGATGGTTATGAATGTTTATGAGTATGAGATGATGTTGAGAAAGATTATTGGCTGGTTGAGGCTTGATAAATGGTGAATTATGATGAAGGAATTTTATGAATTACTTGGTTATGTTGGGATTTAACTCACCTAGAGATAGTTGCTGTTTTTACTGTGTTTGTGAAATAAAATTTGCTTGCTGCAATGAACCTCTTTATTCCCTACCTTATTGTAAGCTACGTGTCATACTTTTCCAGCACTTGCTGAGTACGACATGTACTCACCCTTGCATTCCCACATATATATCAGCTACAGGAGAAGAGTACTTCGGGAAACAGGTGGAGTACTAGGCGTGCGTACTACCGTCAACATGCCTGTGGAGTTGAAGTTGGAGCCTGCTGTCTTAGCCATTTTCCGCTGTCGCTTAGAGTCTTCTACTGCAAGAATAAGTTAGATATTCATGAGTGAGACAATGAGTCAATGTAATAAAGTACTTAAACTTTATTTGTACGTGGTTATATTCTAAATTCAGTTTGTGATAAAGCTGTGTATGTGTGATGAACATCCTGGGCACACATATGCATTTCACTTGGTTCATTTTTGGATCTGGGCGTCACAGGGTGTGCTTGGTCTATTGCTTTCGTGTGAGTTCTTGTGCGCAATATGATCTGGAGTGCATGGAATCAGACCCTTTGCAGGGTGGTCACCCTGGTCCTTTTATAGTTCAAGGCCGGGTGGTTACAATGAGGCTTGGGGCCCGACAGGTGGCCCCAAAGCTTTGAGTGTCCTATACATGATCTAGGGCTTTGTCCTCTGAGTAGAGTGGCTGGCGGGGGAGCTAAGTCCCTCCGTCCGGCGCGCCGAGCACCCTTGACTGCATGTCAGGTGATGATGAAGACGCCGTCTTGTCGCCGTGTCTCTTCGCCCTGCTTGGGCGGCTTCGTGCCGTTGGGCGGCACTGTATTGCTGTCTTGCCCCGCCCCCCCCCCCGCCCGTCCCGTCTTGTCACCGTAATGGCAAACGGGCAAGGGACGGAAACGTGCATAGTGCGCCAAGCTCCGGGGGAAGGCGCGAGGAGGGATCGTGGGGCGCGTGGTGGTTATGGAGCTCTCATCGACGGGCTTGGTGTCTAGAGACGCGTGGAAGCTTCGGACCTCACCTCTGCAGGGAGGCTCGGACCGGTGCCGGGACACGTGTCAGCACCGGAGCTGTCCTCAGCGGGGAGGCGGCTCGGAGCCAGAGGACACGTGGCAGGTCTGGACCTCACCTCAGCGGGGACTCGGACCGTAGACCAGAACACGTATCAGCACCGGAGCTGTCCTCAGCTGGGAGGCGGCTTGGAGCCGGGGACACGTGGTAGCTCCGGACCTCGCCTCAATGGGGAGGCTTCAGGTCGGAGTCCTGGGCACGTGTCAGCTCCGGAGCTCAAGCACACGTGGTAGCCCCAGGGCTGACCATGGGGTCCAGAGCATGTGGCTTATGCTGGGGCCCGCCATACCCACTACGCGGGGTATCCGGTCTGCAGAGTACCAACAGGGGCTTTTCTGAAAAAGTTTCAGTATACATTTGAATTCAGTATTTTGGAGTCTGAATTCTCCTAATCAAATCAACTCTCAATGATCTGAAAATTTTACAGGACTTCAATAATATCCTAAGGATTATTCGGGCAAAATTTGAGGATTTTTGGATGAACCAAACTCGCTCTAAAATTCTTTTGCTGAAAAGCTTTAAAAATTTTTCCAGAACTAATTATTGACTTTCATACAAATTGGGTAGAACATTTGGATAGAGTTTTTCAACATCAACCTAACCCAATTTGAATCATCTAATGTGGAGTTTCCTAGCAAAAGTTATGCCTTCTAAAGTTTGATGGAAATCTGAGATTCAAATAAATCAGGGAAAATTTTAAACTCTGACAGTGGGGGTCCGGTGCTACGTGGCGCCTTCTCAGACACGCTACACGGAGCTACTGTGTCTTACCCGCATGGACACAAATCGATCCAATGCCATAGAGGATCCAGCCCCTTTTAACACTGAGGCTGATGACAGGGGCCCAGACCCGATCACGGGGCTGTGCCGCTCCCCGGAATCACATTGGGTGGTGCCGTGATATGCGGCACCCAACAGCACACATATAAGGAAAATGTATCACATAAATCAAAAGAGGAAGCTCACAAGTCTTCTTTGTAAATAATTTACATCAAATAGCTACAGTGGAAGATTAATTCATCTCACATTTATTATCTACTAAGCACTCGAGAAGATGTCCAGCCCACGGACTCTTCTTGCTAGCAACACGAAGACATACGGCAGTGGCTGGTTCTCCATGTGTTAAACGACTCAGAAGTCTCCGAGTCTCACTGGACAACCACCTCATAGTATTGATGTTAACATGCAAAACCACTCATATAGCAAGCGTGAGCACATAGGCTAAGCAAGACAGATTTGTCTCCTCTAAACAAGAAACTCTACATGCACGATGGATTGAATAAGGTAGCTGAATTTGCATAAAGGACTCGCCTACAGTTGATCCTTAACTTTCATATTTTAAGCCTCATCTTAAAGACCTTGAGCCTAACAGCATCGCAACTCCACAATCAAACAAGAAACGCTTTGCTAGGATGCTTCTTGCACATGGTGAAGTAAAGTTTAATTATCACTATCTCTAATTCAAGCATGGTTACAATACAATTTAAATCACAAGCCTTATCAAATTCAAAGGAATTCACTTCAGTTCTTACTACGTCAAGATGCAGTTGGCAAGTATACTCATATAACCGCGAGCGACGGTGCACGACACGTACACCCATACTCCGAGTTTCATCGTGTGCAAAGCCTCTGTGTGTGGCAAAACGGCACTAGGGCACTTCCCTCTCCTTCCTCGACGCGCCAACGAGTGAGCTCGGCCTCCCCAGCCCCGAGAATCCCGTGTTTCCGTGGTGGCCGAACAACAACCGAAGAGGTGCTCTCGTGGACATCTTCAACTGGAGCTTCTCACGCCCGAAAAAGAGCACCTTTGGACGCGCCAAGGTTCCATGATGTTCACCTCCAAATCTTGTCCCAAGTGGTTGATTGTCGATGGTGGAATTTCCATTTTCCTTCCAATCGGTGCAAACCGACCCGCGGGTAAGAAATTGCAAAATTCGCACTCAATTTTTGGTTTTGATGCACAAAATTGAGCACACAAGATCTAGACTCGATGGTGAACGATTTTGCTTCACAACCCTAGCATGAAATCACATATAGCCGGCCTATTTGGAGGTTTTCCGATGGCGACCATAGCGGGGAGCCTCAGGCGCACGGTGACGGCATATTTAGCAGCCTGTCCAAGCAAGTTTGCATGCACGCCAGTGATCTACAAGCTCCACAGGTGCTGTAGGGCCAAAGTTCATCGAGTATAGCGGGATAGATCGTTGGGTGGATGCTGCCGAAGCTACACCGAGCCGCCGCACCGTCACGGGCTTTGTTGGAGCCATCGCCGGTCTGAGAAAACCCTTCCACCGTGTTCCGTGCATGTTTTTAGGGGCTGGCAGCGAGCAGGAGCTCTGGAGGAGGACGTACGAGCGAGTTCTTGCAAACTCCGGCGAGCTTCGGCGCAGGCGCGCGCGGGAGTGCCGGAGGGTGAAGATGACCGCCTGGCCCCACATGTCAGTCGCTGTACCGAAAGGGCCGGATCTTCTGTTGCCCCGAATCGGTTTGAGGCTGTGCAGATTAAGTCTGTAGCCTCGTGTGTCGTCGTCTGAGAACTCGCCACGTCACCCCGTGGGCCACTGTCATAGATTTAAATTTTTTACGATATAATTTCAATTCCAGATTTCCTCCAAACTTTGGAAGGGCATAACTTTTTCTAGGAAACTCCAAAATTAGTAATTCAAATTTTTGGTCCAGGTAACTTTCTTGGGACAAGGAACTCACATGAAAATTTTGAGCTCCATTGGAGCTCTGGATAATCACTTTTCTGTTTATCCTTTTGAGGTGATTAAAACACAAGTGAGGGATGCACTTAGCCTTGATCACCTTTGCTTAACCCAAACCCAACCCCTAGCACCAGTTTCATTTTAAATTCTTAAACAGAGTTATGGTTTTAAACTTATCAATAGGCTTGATAGCAAAATCTTTACAATTAATTACATACACATTTCATATCGTTTACTCATCGACGTGAAGATTGTGAAGCAAGTTAATTGTGGATCAAGGAGCAAGGAGAACACATGATCAAGCCGCAAGTGATCGACTACACTAACTGATTATATACTAGTCACCTGCAAAAGAGGCAAGCCCCGGTTTGCATTCAAGCAATTTTGTAAAGTCTTTTCATTTCTAGAGATCATAGCTATGAAATATTGATTGCATTAGATCTAGATGATATTGGAAACCCAATTGCATGACCAGAGTTACCCAAGAGAGAAAGGGTAGATTAGCACCTCCTCGAGTGGATTTAGGCTACGCTAAAGGTTACTTTGGAAGGTCCGGTAGAAGTCGAGTAGTTGGAATCTACTCACGATTTTAGGGCTTGATTTCATTGGAATGGGTTATGAATAGAATCAGTGAGGAAAAATTCACAAGTGAGAAAATGAGACCGGGCAGGGAGATTTAGATGCAGCAGGCTGCGGACTGTGCGTGCATAGTCCTGCCTGTGTCGGTTAAGACCTGTCCGTGCTTGGCCCTGTTGAACAAGTTTGAGTTGTGTACCGGGCGCATACTGACTATATGGGACCCTGGAAATCGATGTACCTTGTGAGATCCACATTGGAACTTTTCCAATCGGCTTAGGCTTTCGGCGTTAGTACAGCGGGAGTAACATGCTCAAGAACATATCACTGCGGATATGTACCTTGAGGGAGCTTGCTGTTCGGGGTGCTCGGACTGCGTCCGGTGTGGAAGAACTTGGGAAAGGTGGCTGCGTACAACATCGGTCGAGGTTGCTGCAGGTAACTCGGAGTATGGGTGTACGTGTCGTGCAGTCCGGGCGTGTCCTGGTTCGAATCACCGTCGCTCGCGGTTATATGAGCATACTTGCCCACTGTGTCTTGAAGTAGTAAGAACTGAAGTGAATTACTTTGAATTGATAAGGATTTTTATCTAACTTGTATTGTAACCATGCTTGAATTAGAGATAGTGCCAATTAAACTTTACTTCACCTTGTGCAAGAAGCATCGCAGCAAAGCGTTTCTTGTTTGATTGTGGAGTTGCGATGTTGCTCAGCTCAATGTCTTTAAAATGAGGCTTAAAATCTGAAAGTTAAGGATCAACTGTAAGCGAGTCCTTTATGCAAATTTGGCTACCTTATTCAATCCATCGTGCATGTAGAGTTTCTTGTTTAGAGGAGATGGATCAGTCTTGCTCAGCCTATGTGCTCACGCTTTAGGTGATTAAAACACAAGTGAGGGATGCACTTAGCCTTGATCACCTTTGCTTAACCCAAACCCAACCCCTAGCACCATTTTCATTTTAAATTCTTAAACAGAGTTATGGTTTTAAACTTATCATTAGGCTTGATAGCAAAAGCTTTACAATTAATTACATACGCATTTCATATCGTTTAGTCATCGACGTGAAGATTGTGAAACAAGTCAATTATGGATCAAGGAGCAAGGAGAACACGTGATCAAGCCGCAAGTGATCGACTACACTAACTGATTATATACTTGTCACCTGCAAAAGAGGCAAGCCCCGGTTTGCATTCAAGCAATTTTGTAAAGTCTTTTCATTTCTAGAGATCATAGCTATGAAATATTGATTGCATTATGTCTAGATGATATTGGAAACCCAATTGCATTACCAGAGTTACCCAGGAGAGAAAGGGTAGATTAGCACCTCCTCGAGTGGATTTAGGCTACGCTAAAGGTTACTTTGGATGGACCGGTAGAAGTTGAGTAGTTTGAATCTACTCGCGAGTTTAGGGCTTGTTTTCATCAGAACGGGTTATGAATAGAATCAGTGAGGAAAAATTCACAAGTGAGAAAATGAGACCGGGCAGGGAGATTTAGATGTAGCAGGCTGCGGATCGTGCGTGCATAGCCCTGCCTGTGTCGGTTAAGGCCCATCTATGCTTGGCTCTGTTGGACAAGTTTGAGTTGTGTACCAGGCGCATACTAGCTATATGGGACCCAGGAAACCGATGTACCTCGTGAGATCCACATTGGAACTTTTCCAATCGGCTTAGGCTTTCGGCGTCAGTACAGCAGGAGAAAACTCGCTAAAGAACATATCACTGCAGGTATGTACCTTGAGGGAGATTGCTGTTTGGGGCGATCGGACTGCGTCTAGTGTGGAAGAACTTGGGAAAGGTGACTGCGTACAACATTGGTCAAGGATGCTGCAGGCAACTTAGAGTATGGGTGTATGTGTCATGCAGTTCGGGTGTGTCCTGGTTCGAATCACCGTCGCTCACGGTTATATGAGCATACTTGCCCACTGCGTCTTGACGTAGTAAGAACTGTAGTGAATTACTTTTAATTGATAAGGATTTTGATCTAACTTGTATTGTAACCATGCTTGAATTAGAGATAATGCAATTAAACTTTACTTCACCTTGTTCATGAAGCATCGCAGCAAAGCATTTCTTGTTTGATTGTGGAGTTGCGATGTTGCTCAGCTCAAGATCTTTAAAATGAAGCTTAAAATCTGAAAGCTAAGGATCAACTGTAGGTGAGTCCTTTATGCAAATTCCGCTACCTTATTCAATCCGTCGAGCATGTAGAGTTTCTTGTTTAGAGGAGACGGATCAGTCTTGCTGAGCCTAAGTGCTCATGCTTGCTATATGAGTGGTTTTGCAGGTTAACATCGATGCTATGAGGAGGTTGTCCAGTGAGACTCGGAGACTTCCGAGTCGTTTAAAAAATGGAGAACCCAGCCGCTGCAGTATGTCTTCGTGTTGCTAGCGAGAAGAGTCTGTGGGCTGGACATCTTCTCAAGTGCTTAGTAGATAATAAACGTGAGATGAACTAGTCTTCCGCTGTAGATATTTGATGTAAATTATTTACAAAGAACACTTGTAAACTTCCTCTTTTGATTTATGTGATACATTTTTCTTATATGTATGCTGTTGGGTGCCGCATATCACAGCACCACCCAATGCGATTCCCGGGTGAGCAGCACGTCCCCGTGACCGGGTCCGGGCCCCTGTCAGTTTGGTATCAGAGCTGCATTGGGAATAGCGTATGGAATAAGGATCGTATTATGACATAAACTTAGGTTACGGTGAGAAGACGATATTAAGCCCACATAAGGACTAATGTATTAGCCTAATATAAAGGTGGCAACCTAACTTCTGTGTTATGTTGGAAAATCATGCATCTCGGGACTTTCCATGTCTTGGGGGTGCATGTATGCGCTGTCCACCAGTGCGCACAAGCTGAAGGGTGGAGCCCTACGGGTGGCAGGTACCCCGGCCAGCTTTGGTATCCTCTACGACCCTTCCCTGGCGTGCTACGGGCAAGTAGGGGAGACTCCGTCATGTGGTTAGTAATGTGAACACGTAGCTCAAGGCGTGTTTGGTTTAAGAACACCTGTGCGAGTCATGACGGGCGGGTGTATGAAATTATATTGGGACCGGGTTCGGTGTGCAGCCAAACCTGATGATTGTGTTTGACTTATGCAGGTGTTTATCCATGAAACCGTAGTATGAGTAGCACAAGTTTGCGAGTGACCGTCTTCGTGCCACCTATGCGGGCATGCCGGTATAATCCAGTTAGGTTTTCTTTTGGTGAGGCAACGTAGTACCGACATGTCTCTTACGGTACATCGACACCGTACTGAACTTAATAACATCTTCCCTATGAAGAAATGACTCATGAACTAACTTTCAATTAAAAATGGAAGTTTGAAACAAATATTAATTACGGAACTCTTATTTTGAGCTAAGATTCAAATGAGAGAATGACTAGGCTTCAAAAGTTTCTAAACAGAGTGCTCTGTTTCTGGCAGGAATTCTTGCTGGAATTCGACAGAGAATAACTCTGAGTATCTTTACCCAATGGAGGTGTATGATACAGTTCTGCAAATATTTTTAAGTGCTCTACAACTTCTCTATAGACCCCCAGAGCAAAATCACACGCCAAATTGGTGAAAAGTGCAGTTAAAGGAAAACTGTCCAGATCCAGGACAGAGGCAAAACCTCTCTAGACATTTCTGTATCTCAGCCACAACTCTCCGTAGAAAAATCCCTATGGAGCCTATGATACACCGTTGGAAAGGTCATGAGAAATGCAACATTGTTGTAGTTCAATGTTTGTTCAGATTCATATTGTATTTGCATATACAACTGTGATAAAAATAGCCACATACAAAGGAGATGCTGGCAAATTTTATCCAGGAATTCTATTAATTTTAGAAAATTATAACTTTTGATCCAGAGATGATATGAAGTCATATGAATATTTGTTGGAAATATATTAAAGTTAACTTTAACTTTGGTATTCAACTTGAGTTATGAAAATGCATTTAACTGGATCAAAATCAGGAGTTAGTGCATAAAGGTCTGATCTGTGCAGAAAAGAGGACTGGTTATGCCAACTTTAAGGATTTGTGTAAACACGGATTTTGTTACTGCTTTCATAAAGTTTTGACATATTCATGTTTTCATTAGCTTCACATACTGCTGAGTTCATGTTTAACTCATCTCGAAATGTATTTTGCAGTATGGTTCCTACGTGTTCTTTGAGCAAGGATGGAAGTTCTCGCCGAGTCGGTGATGATTCTATTATACCGTCGGAACCACCATCCACGGGATGGATGGATCTTATGACCCGTGTTATTGAGTCTAACCAGGAGAACACCAGGCTACTCCAAGAAGCAACTCAATAGAACACACGATTGCTCCAAGAATTGGTACAGCAAGGCATACTTCACAACACGCAACAAGTCATTCCACCTTGGAACGCTTATCTGGATTTCTTGGTGACTCAACCGCCAATCTTTACGGAAGCTACCCAACCTGTGGAAGCAGATCAGTGGCTTCATGTCATGGAGTATAGATTCAGAGTATTCGAGTGTGATGAAGTTCAGAAGACAATGTTTGCCGCTCAACAACTCCATGGAGCCAGCGGAAACTGGTGGGTTGAACACCTTGCCACCATTCCGGGAGGCCATCAAGTGACATGGAGTGAGTTCTGTGAAGCCTTTCGTGCTCGTAACATAACGATGGGTATTATCAAGACAAAGCGGGAGGAATTTTTGAATTTGAAGCAAGGGGACATGAATATCCTTGAGTATGTCCAAAGGTTTAACCTTTTGGCTCAATACGCTCCCGAATATGTGGTGATAGAAGAGGCACGTTGTGATTTATTCTTCTATGGCCTGAGTGCCATATTACAAGATAAATTAGCCATGTTCAACAAAGGCAATTATACCGACATGGTTAATTCAGCTCTCATGCAAGAAAAACCGAAACTTGAGTGGCAAGCAGAGAAAATAAAAATGAGTGATATCACGTAGGCCAGCACAAGTTATGTGCCCCAAAAATATCGTTTGGTGTACCGAACGCCATCCAGTGAAATATGGAGGCCCCCTGTACAATCAACTCCTCAGAGGTTGATTGCTGGTCAAGTACCACCACTTGCACCACATCCACAGCAGCAGCATCAGACGGTGGTTTGTGCTCCATCACTGCAGCCATGTGTACCTAGCATCCAACCGCAAGTCAGCGAAGAACCGGAGATATATCCGTGTTTCAATTGTTGGTGTATGGGTCATTATGCTAGGTATTGTCCGGAGGGAATTCAAGGCTGCAGGTCATCATATTTTCAGTATTCAGAACCGTACCAATATCTGCAGAAAAGAGGGCAGACAAGGGGCAGTATTCACTACACAGTGATTGATGATGTTCCGGAACGAGAAGCCGCGCTAGCAAGGATGTTTTCTCTAAATCAGCTACCGGTTTTAATTCTCTTTGATTCCGGTGCCACACATAACTTTATTAGCCAATCTTTTGTGGCTCAGCATCAGCTCCAAACCACTTTTACAAAGAGCCAATACCTCATATCTTCGCCCGGGGGCAGCATTACAGCAAGCGATGTTGTCTCCCGAGCACTTCTTTGTTTGGGGGGGGGGTATACCCCACCACCCTCATCATTCTTGGGGGTCTGAAGATCGACATCATTTTGGGGATGACGTGGTTGAATTACCACAATGCGGTTCTTAACATCAGCTCTAGGACCATTGAGCTCAACTCCCCACAGCATGGTCTTCATATATTATTTCTGGGCGCCAGTCGGCAACAGATTGCAACATTAAACCAATTGAAAACTGTGAAGATAGAGGACATTCTTGTGGTACATAAATATCCGGATGTGTTTCCCGATGATTTACCGGGCATGCCGCCAAAGCAGGACGTAGAGTTCAAGATTGGACTTGCGCCGGGAACGACATCGATTTCACGAAGGCCGTACAAGATGGCACCCAATGAACTGACAGAATTGAAGACACAGCTAAATTACCTAATGAGCAAGGGTTTCATACGACTGAGTTTGTCACCTTGTGGTTGTTCAGCATTGTTTGTCAAGAAGAAGGATGAAACACTACGGCTTTGTGTTGATTATCGTCCTCTTAATGCCGTTACCATCAAGAACAAGTATCCCCTACCTCGCATTGATATGCTCTTCGATCAATTAGTGGGTGCTAAGGTATTCTTGAAGATGGATCTTCAGTCCGGATATCATCAGATTAAAATCCGGGCATAAGATATTCCGAAGACAGCATTCTCAACGAGATACGGCTATACGAGTATCTCGTCATGTCTTTTGGGTTAACCAACGCTCCGGCTCACTTTATGTACATGATGAATTCAGTGTTCATGCCGGAGTTGGATAAATTCGTCGTTGTCTTTATTGACGACATCTTGGTGTACTCCAAGTCAGGCGAAGAACATGCTGGGCATCTGCATACTGTGGTACAAAGATTGCGAGATCACCAGCTCTATGCAAAATTCAGCAAGTGTGAATTCTGGATTAGTCAATTACCTTTTCTTAGACACATTATTTCAGCGGAGGGCATCGCTTTAGATCCGAGTAATATTATCCAAGTGCAAAATGGGAGTCACCAAAGTCTGTACATGAAATCCGAAGCTTCCTCGGTTTAGCGGGTTATTACCAGAGGTTCATTCCGGGCTTCTCCAAAATTGCTAAACCGATGATGGAACTATTGAAGAAGAGTACCAGATTTGTGTGGGGTGCTGCGTGTGAACAAGATTTCAAGACTTTAGCTAAGCATCTCACAACAGCGCCAGTGCTTGCACAGCCGGATACGACGAAGTCATTCGACATTTATTGCGATGCATCTGGCATCGGTCTTGTCTGTGCGCTGATGCAAGAAGGACGAGTGGTCGCTTATGGATCTCGTCAACTCAGAAATCATGAGCAGCATTATTCAACTCATGATGTACACCTCTACACCGACCACAAGAGCTTGAAATACATCTTCACTCAGAAAGAATTGAACATGAGGCAACAAAGATGGTTAGAGCTCATTAAATATTATGAACTTGAGATTCATTATCATCCGGGAAAGGCGAATGTGGTCGCCGATGCGCTCAGTCGTAAGGTGCATGTGCATCACTTGACTCTTGCTGAAATGGATGATGAAGAACCAAGTCTCCGTGTCATCCTGTATGGAGCACTCTACAATCTTGTTCTCATTCCTACAATCCGAGAGGAGATTATTGAAGCTCAAAGAAAAGAAAAAGGAATGTCTCACATATGGCGAAGATTGGATAACAGAGAGATGAAGTGCTTTCGGAAAGATGAACAGGGTACATTGTGGTTCAACGACTGGATAGTAGTACCTCGGGATATGGGACTATGGAAGAAAATTTTGGATGAAGCACATTTGTCCAAATTTTCCATTCATCAGGGCAGCAATAAAATGTACCAAGATCTTCGGAGGAAATTTTGGTGGACACGTATGAAGCGTGAAGTTGCAAAGTACATTTCAGAATGTGATACGTGTCGAAGAGTCAAGGCCGACCATGTGAAGAAGTCGGGCCTGCTGCAACCACTGCAAATACCTGCATGGAAGTGCGAAGACTTGAGTATGGATTTCATCATCGGGTTGCCGATGACCTCCCACAACCATGATTCGATTTGGGTAATCGTTGACCAATTAACCAAATCAGCACATTTCATCCCTGTGCATACAAGATACAACGCAAAACAGTATGCGGAGTTGTACATAGAACGGATCTTGTGCTTACATGGAGTTCCCCCTACCATTGTGTCCAACAAAGGATAGCTGTTCGTAGCCTGTTTCTGGAAGTAGCTACACACATCCTTGGGAACCAAATTGATTCGAAGCTCCACATATCACCCTCAAAACGATGGGCAAACTTAGAGGGTGAATCAAGTACTTGAAGATATGCTAAGAGCGTGTGCCATCCACCACGGTAAGTACTGGAATGATCACTTACCATTGGCGGAGTTCTGGTACAACAACAGTTATCAAACGAGCATCAAAATGGCACCATATGAAGCTCTATGCGGCCAGAAGTGTCATACGCCATTAAATTGGTGCGAGTCCTGTGAACGAGTAACGTTCGGGGTTGATCATGTCAATGAAGCCGAAGAGAGAGTTAAGATAATACAAGAGAACCTCAAAGCTGCCCAATCTTGTCCGAAAATCTATACGGATCAGAGGCGTCAACCGCTGCATTTTGACGTTGGAGAGCACGTGTATCTTCGTGTATCTCCGATGAAAGGAATTCATCCGTTCGGTGTCAAGGGAAACTTTGTCCCCTATTTATTGGTCCGTTTACCATCACGGAGAAGTGCGGAACCGTAGCCTACCGGCTGGAACTACCAGCAAACCTTGCTGGTATTCATGACATATTTCACGTGTCACAGCTAAGGAAGTGTCTCAAGTTTACCGCTGCTGTCTGCACCGAAGACATCGACGAGTTGAAATCGGATCTCACATACACTTGGCAACCAATTCAGATTATCGATGAGAAGACCCAGATCACCCGAAACTGGAATTTGAAATTTTACAAAGTCCTGTGGAGTAATCATACCGCGGAAGAGACAACGTGGGAAAGTGAAGATTACATCCACCAGAACTATCCGGAACTTTTGTCATATACTTTGTAAATTACCCTCCCGTCTCGCTCTTCTTTTGTAATCTCGGGACGAGATTCTTTTAAGGGGGGCATGTAAAGGTCCCAAAATTGTGAATACAAATGAACAAAGTTTGAAGGCCATTTGGTTTCATGTGTATGAAAATTGGGACTTGCTTAAACTTTCACATGTGATGATGCACATGAGAGCTCTCTCTACACAAGCAAATGTTTATTTGCTTGCTTGGAACATAGGTGGATTTAAAACCACAAATGTGAAGTTATCATGTGCAAGAGAAAGTTTCAAATCAGCTTTTGAACTCAATTTGTTCAATTTAAATTTCAAATGTGGGCAAAACAATGGAATTGCAAACTGTTGTGTTCAATCTCTCATTTGCAGCAGCTAAATTTAAAATCAGATTTCATATTTGAATTCCTTATCTCCAAATTAGTGGGGATGTAAAGTCTCATGAATTTTGGAGATTTTTTGCTATCCATTTTTCCAAATGGACTTAAATTTGCAATGGATTCAAATACACATTTGAATTTGGATGAAACTTGCCCAATTATCCAATTACAGTTCGGATTTGAACTTCACACTATTGAATTTCTTCATTTGCCAAATTTTGGAGATCTTTTAGACGGGTAAGGTGGGGATGACTTGTGGGACCCACATGTCATTGGGGCAGTAGACTTGCAACTGAAGTTTCAGTCAGATATCTCTGTTTTTCATCTCTCACTCGGAGCGCCTGGGGGCTATCAGCTCGACACCGAACCTCAATGCAGGAGACACCTCCTCTCTGGTTGCTCGTGCTGGCACTCTCCTCGGCGATCTTTTCACTCGTTGCCGTGATCCTGTTTGCCCCAACACCGAAGCGTTGCCGCTGTTGTTTCTCTCGCACAAGCACTGAACAGAGACGCCCCCACCACCATCGATCGATCGGGAGCCGGTGTTTCATTGTGTGCAAAGCCTCTGTGCATGGCAAAACAGCACCAGGGTGCTTCCCTCTCCTTCCTTGACGCACCACCAAGTGAGCTAGGCCTCCCCAGCCCCGAGAACCCCGTGTTTCCGCAGCGGCTGAACAACAACCGAAGAGGTGCTCCCGTGGACATCTTCACCCGGAGCTTCTCACACCCGAACAAGAGAACCTTTGGACGCACCAAGGTTTCGTGCTGCTAACCTCCAAAGCTTGTCCCGAGTGGTTGATCATCGACGGCGGAATTTCCATTTTCCTTCCAATCGGTGCAAACCGACCCACGGGTAAGGAATTGCAAAATTTGCACTCAATTTTTGGTTTTGATGCACCAAATTGAAAAATCACGAGCTAGACTCAATGGTGAACAATTTTGCTTTGCAACCCTAGCATGAAATCACGTATAGCCGGCCTATTTTGAGGTTTTCCGACGGCGACCATAGAGGGGAGCCTCAGGCACACGGTGACGGCATATTTTGCAACCTCTCCGAGCAAGTTTGCACGCACGTCTGTGATCTACAAGCTCCACTGGTGCTGTAGGGCCAAAGTTCATCGAGTTTAGAGGGTTAGAGCGTCGGGTAGACGCTGCTGAAGCTACACCGAGCTGCTGCACCCTTGCGGGCTATGTTGGAGCCGTCGCCGGTCCGGGGAAAACCTTCCACGGTGTTCCTCACATGTTTTTAGGGGCTGGCGGCGAGCAGGAGCTCAGGAGGAGGCTAGACGAGCGAGTTCCCGTGAGCTCTGGCGATCTTCAGTGCGGTCGCGCGCGGGAGTGCGGGAGGTTGAAGACGACCGCACGGCCCCACGCATCAGTCGCTGTACCGAGAGGGCCAGATATTTTGTTGCCCCAAATCGGTTTGTGGCTGTGCAGATTAAGTCTGTAGCCTTGTGTGTCGTCGTCTGAGAACTCGCCACATCACCCGGTGGGCCACTGTCAGTGATTTAAATTTTTTCCGATTTAATTTAAATTCCAGATTTCCTCCAAACTTTGGAAGAGAATAACTTTTGCTAGGAAACTCAAAAATTAGTGGTTCAAATTGGTTTAGGTTCAGGTTGAAAAACTCTATCCAATTATGCAACCCAATTTGTATGAAAATCAATATTTAATTCTGGAAAACTCTTTAAAGCTTTTCAGTAAAATAATTTTAGAGGGAGTTTTTTCATTCAAAATTCCTCAAATTTTGCCAGAATAATCCTTAGGATATTATTGAACTCCTGTAACGTTTTCAGCTCGTTTAGAGTTGATTTGATTTGGAGAATTCAGATTTCAATTTTCTGTATTCAAATGAATTCAGAAACTTTTCCAGAAAATCCCCAAAACTTGAAAATACAGTTCTGGGCAATTCTTACCTCCAAAAATCCTAGGAAAGTTCATGCAGGCTCTATGAACTATAATTAACATTGTAGTTCACTAAGTTTGACATGAACATGTGAGTTACTTCAGAATTAATTCCTTTTTGCTAAATTGGTTAGAGAATTGTTCTGAATAAACCACTCAGTTAAAAGTTCCAATTTTGGTCGAGATGACTTTCTTGTGACAAGAAACTCACATGAAAATTTTCAGCTCCATTGGAGCTCTGGATCATCACATTTCTGTTTATCCTCTTTAAGTGATTAAAACACAAGTGACGGATGCACTTAGCCTTGATCACCTTTGCTTAACCCAAACCCAACCCCTAGCACCAGTTTCATTTTAAATTCTTAAATAGAGTTCTGGTTTTAAATGTATCATTAGGCTTGATAGCAAAAGCTTTACAATTAATTACATACGCATTTCATATCGTTTAGTCATCGACGTGAAGATTGTGAAGCAAGTCAATTTTGGATAAAGGAGCAAGGAGAACACGTGATCAAGCCGCAAGTGATCAACTACAGTAACTGATTATATACTAGTCACCTGCAAAACAGGCAAGCCCCGGTTTTCATTCAAGCAATTTTATAAAGTCTTTTCATTTCTAGAGATCATAGCTATGAAATATTGATTGCATTAGCTCTAGATGATATTGGAAACCCAATTGCATGACCAGAGTTAGCCAAGAGAGAAATGGTATATTAGCACATCCTCGAGTGGATTTAGGCTACACTAAAGGTTACTTTGAAAGGACCGGTAGAAGTCGAGTAGTTGGAATCTACTCGCGAGTTTAGGGCTTGGTTTCATCGGAACGGGTTATGAATAGAATCAGTGAGGAAAAATTCACAAGTGAGAAAATGAGACCGGGCAGGGAGATTTAGATGCAGCAGGCTGCGGACCGTGCGTGCATGGCCCTGCCTGTGTCGGTTAAGGCTCGTCCGTGCTTGGCCCTGTTGGACAAGTTTGAATTGTGTACCGGCCGCATACTGGCTATATGGGACCCAGGAAACCGAAGTACCTCGTGATATCCACATTAAAACTTTTCCAATCGGCTCAGGCTTTCGGCGTCAGTACAGCAGGAGGTAACTCGCTCAAGAACATATCACTGCGGGTATGTACCTTGAGGGAGCATGCTGTTCGGGGCGGTCGGACTACGTCCGGTGTGGACGAACTTGGGAAAGGTGGCTGCGTACAACATCGGTCGAGGTTGCTGCAGGCAACTCGGAGTATGGGTGTATGTGTCGTGCAGTCCGGGCGTGTCCTTGTTCGAATCAATGTCGCTCGTGGTTATATGAGCATACTTGCCCACTGCGTCTTGACGTAGTAAGAACTGAAGTGAATTACTTTGAATTGATAAGGATTTTGATCTAACTTGTATTGTAACCATGCTTGAATTAGAGATAGTGCCAATTAAACTTTACTTCACCTTGTGCAAGAAGGATCGCAGCAAAGCGTTTCTTGTTTGATTGTTGAGTTGCGATGCTGCTCAGCTCAAAATCTTTAAAATGAGGCTTAAAATCTGAAAGTTAAGGATCAAATATAGGCGAGTCCTTCATGCAAATTTAGCTACCTTATTCAATCCGTTGTACATGTAGAGTTTCTTGTTTAGAGGAGATGGATCAGTCTTGCTGAGTCTATGTGCTCACGCTTGTTGTATGAGTGGTTTTGCAGGTTAACATCGATGCTATGAGGAGGTTGTCCGGTGAGACTCATAGAGTTCCGAGTCGTTTAGCACATGGAGAACCAGCCGCTGTAGTATGTCTTCGTGTTGCTAGCAAGAAGAGTCCGCGGGCTGGACATCTTCTCGATTGCTTAGTAGATAATAAATGTGAGATGAACAAGTCTTCCGCTGTAGCTATTTGATGTAAATTATTTACAAAGAACACTTGCAATCTTCCGCTTTTGATTTATGTGATACATTTTCCTTATATGTGTGCTGTTGGGTGCCGCATATCATGGCACCACCCAATGCGATTTCCGGGTGAGCGGCACGTCCCCGTGACTGGGTCCGGGCCCCTGTCACTATCTCTTCACGTATGGTGGGGATAAGAGCTAAGTTATATAAAGCTCCATGGGGAACCACATACAAAGGTGGTTCACTCTCTTCCAACGGGGTGATGTCAGATTATGTAAGTGTGACTTGCGACTCAGCGCATCCGCCACTACGTTTGCTTTGCCACCACGTACAGATTTCAATCAGCAACCTTTAAATAGAACTAGCCTGTTCTTTCTACGTCACGGTACAGTGAACATGTGGTAGTCACTGACCGCGAGGGACAGCGATTATAATCATTTTATACCTGCAGGGTTACCCGAATAACCTGTCACGTATGCCCGTGCTCGATGTTGCCTACATCAACCACCACGGACGTCGTACGCAACCACCTTTCATCCATCAGCCAAGTGTTGAACCAGCCCTATCGTCCCGAGCAAGAGGTCTCTCCGCGGCGCATCCGCAGTGCCCGCCAGCATATTTACACCTCATGCTCTCAACCTACCCTTTGGACGACAAGCAATGCCTCAACAGATCGCTACCCGAATTACATCGGTTTCCGGGTTCCCATATATCCGGTAGGTCTTCGGTACTGTTCTAGCTTGTTCAACAGGCCCGTACATGGTTCGGTCCTCAATCGACACAAGCGGAGCTATGGCACCCAGGCCCCAAAGTCCTACTGCCCTACCCTCTGCTTGGTCTCATTTTTCTTGCCATGTGATTCATTTGCTATCTCTAAGTGAGTGGTGTGCCTCTAGCCTATTCTCGCGAGCAGTTCCAACTACTTGACTTGTACCGAATCCTACACTATCTTAGCATTGCAGTGGCTACTCGAGGTTTAAAACCTATGCCAAAACCCTGGTTATCTTGGCTATGCAATTGGGTTTTCAAACAAGACTCTAATGCACAATTGAAATGGATACTCAATGTAAGTTTCTCGAAACAATGAAGTTTATGAAACGGCTAATGCAAACCTGAGCTTGCCTTGCTGCTGGTCGTATGCTAGTTGTTCTTCCGGAGTGATGAAATGCAACACCTCCGGCTCCTCTTCAACCTTAGCGACTACATGAGATAAACATATATGCATGTCAATTTAAATGCATATGAGTTTGAAATTGATATTGTAAAGTCTATAAGTATAGCTATAGTGCTAATGACTCTGAAATTTTTACTGTGGTTTGGATACAACCTAAACAGAGACTTGCCCAAATCTCATTTTAGGCAAAGCTCACTTGAGCTCTGCACAAATAATTGTGTATTTGGCCTCAATTAGAGCTCTCAGGGTGTTCTAAGGATTTTCATGGAGCAAGTGATGACTTTCTGGAAACTAGATTTTCAGAGGGTTCTAATGGAATTGTTTAATCTAATCTGAAAAATGTTTCTGGACATTTTTCATTTTCTCTGGAATAGTTTCATTGTTCACACCATTAGGTCGGTCAAATGAGCTCAAATGGATCTGAAATTTTTATGGTAGCTCAGGGATTTTACAAGGAACGTCCTGGCCAAATTTCAGAATTTTTCACGGGTTCTCGAGTTAAAATTCTAAACAGTTTAAATTTGAAGAAGTAATTCTGGAGAAATAAAAATTTTCATAGAGTGAAACTTGATTTGTTGGAAAGTATTCAAAGATATGAATCCAACAAAATTTGGTTCACTCGATCTGGAGCTTCCTAGCCAAAGTTATGTGGGTTTGAAGTTTGAACTAGAAACTGAAATTCGGAAAATGTTTTAATCCCTGCCCGTGGGTCCCACGCGTCCGTCTTTCTTCTTCCTCGCGCCAAACGCGTCCGACGGCGGCCGTCTCCAGCGAGGTTTGCTGGAACCTAGTTCCCGGCCACGTCCCGAGGCCAAACTCGCCGCCCCCACGTATTTTCCCATGCTGAGCTCATCTGTAAGGTCGCCGCTGACGGCCGGCGATGCCCGGAAACGTGCGCGCACCGGTGACAGCGAAACCTAGGGTTCCGGCGAGGTTGGTCTCGCGCTACACGGCACCAAAATGGTCGGGAATTGCTCGGAGAGCATCGTGGAAGCTCAAGGATGAATAAAATGGACCACCCTTCCGATGAAACGGTCCGCAACACCGAGCTCCACGGTGACCCGAGACAGTTTCCCCATGGCGGCACGAAAAACAGTGATAACTCGGTCATTTCCAGATCTTTTTGCTCAGTTCTTCTTCGAGGATGGGTGCTAGGGAGTGTAGAAGCTACGTGCAAGACAGCTCGGGTGTTGATTGATCATGTAACTCGAATTCGAGTCTCAACCGAGCTCGGTTCTTCTACACTACAGTTTGGGAAACAGTAAAATTCTTGCTCTAGGGTTGATCACTTGCCAAACAGATTTTGGCCACACCTTCTAAGAACGACGATGCACCTTTCTTCTGTAGGGATGTAACGCCCCATTTTTCGTAAAGCTAATAAATCAGGGTCATAGAATTAACCACCAGACATATTACGCACACTCTTGGTGGATTTCAGATATGCCTTTCATCAAAACTGATGCTGCCACCCCTCTACCTCTGCCTAAAGGCAACCCCCTTTTTCCTCTTCCTCCCCCCATCCTCATCCATTCTACGAGAAACTTCTAGAACAACACATCACCCACCCCTTCCTCCCCCATCCTTATCCATTTCACGAGAAGCTTCCGGAGTCACTCCTCCCATACCCCCTCTTCCCCTATCCTTATCCATTTCACGAGAAGCTTCCGGAATCAACCCCACATACCCCTTCCTCCTTCATCCTTATCCATTCCACGAGAAGCTTCTGGAATCACCCCCTCACATACCCCTTCCTCCTCCATCCTTATCCATTTCACGAGAAGCTTCCGGAATCACTCCCCACATACCCCTTCCTCCTCCATCCTTACCCATTTCACGAGAAGCTTCCAGAATCACCCCTCCCCCACATACCCCTTCCTCCTTCACCCTTATACATTCCATGAAAATCTTCCGGAACCAGCCCTCACATATCTCTTTCTCCTCCCATCCTTATCCACTCCACGAAAAGCTCTAGAACATGCATTAATTACACCTCACCTACCTGTCCTTCCTCCATACCTATCCCTTCCCCCTTCATCTATAAAAGGGGCTCGGGAGCTCACTTTATCCCCCGCCCCATTGAGTACCGGCGTTCACATCTTCCCCCAACACCGATCTCCGACGAGGAACCCTCCCCGTCGAGCCCCGCCAAGCCACGGACAAGGTGAGCACCCCAACCTCCACTCTTCTTCCTGAGTCATCCCCCTTCTTCCTCTCCTCGGGTTTGGTCGCGACCACCCCGCGACATGGCCGCCCTCCCATGATGTTGCTCTACTTCCTATATCCCCTACCCAAAATCGGCAGCTCAATCGAGTGAGCCATAGACTCTGTAAGGTCCCAAAATTTTGAATACAAAGGGCCTGAAGTTTGAGCACCATTTGGTTTCAAGTTATGAAAATTTGGACTTGTTTAAATTTTTCCACATGTGGTGACACATGAGTGTACCACCACTCTAGCCTAGGATCAATTGAGTGTTGGGGGACAAAGTTATTTTGAAACCCATGTGTAAGATCTCATGTGCAAGGGGGAATGAAATTCAGATTTTAAACTCAAATTGTTCAAACTCAAATTTCAAATGAGGGCAACAATAGGAATGCAAACTGTTGTGATCAAAACCTCATTTACAGCAGCCAAAACAAAAATCAGGTTGCATATTTGAATTCCTTTGGTCCAAATCAGAGGGTATGCAAAGTTTCATTAATTTTTGAAAGGATTTGCTATCCATTTTCCAAAAGGACTTAAATGTGCAAAAGAGTTCAAATACACATTTGAATTAGGAAGAAATTTGCCCAACTCTCCAAATGCAGCTCAATTTTCAACTCCAAACACTTGAATTTGCTAGTTGCCAAATTTTGGAGATCTTTTGATAGGATAAGAGGGCTACTGGGACCCACTAGTTAGGGTGCGAATATCTGAAATCGAGTAGCTCTTCTGTTGTCCACTGAAACAACTAAGTATCAGCATTGTTTCACTCGAGCAGAGAACAGAGGCGTCGCCGTATGACACTGAGGGGCACCGGGAGTCACCTCCTGCTCGTTTTTCCACGCGCTGGCAAGCTACTCGTGCCTGCCTTCACTCCCAGCCGTGGTCAGCTGTGCCACAACACCGAGAACCCCTCTGATCTCTTGCTCTCACGTGCTAAAGAACCGGGAAGCCACCGCTACTTCATCGATCACCTAGGAGCTGGTTTCTCTCACGTGCAAGCCTCGGTAAACCAGCAAAACTGCACCACGAGACTTCCCAGGACCTCCTCGCACCATCCCCACGCGAGCTTACCCACCACAACCCGAGAGCTCCGTGTTTCCGTGGCGACCTAAAGAAACCCGGCGATCGGCTTCACGTGGACAGGCCACCACGGTGGTTTACAAGGCCGAGCAAGCATGGCAACGGGAGCGCACGGCCACCGTGCTGCTCTCACCCGAAGCTCAAGCCAAACCGTGAAGTATCGACGGCTAATTTGGAGATTTTGTCCCGGCGGCTTCAAACCGAGCGTCCGGTACTTGCCGCCAAAATTCTCACTCTCTAATCCTCCATAGCTTATCAAATCTTGCACACACAAGCTGGACTACCCGGCGGTCCTTTGCCTTTTAACAACCGACGCATGAATCTACCTCAGGGCGGCGTATTCCGAGCTTTTCCGAGGGCGTTCATGGCGGACCCGATCGGGCGCCCGATGAAACCTCCTTTGCCGCCATTTCCGAGCTAGTTCGAGGTCATGCCGAGCTTTGTGATCACCTACTGGTGCTGTAGAGCCATTCCACCGAAGTTTTGGCGGGCTAGAAGGGCCGGGCGACGTCGCCAAAATTGTACCGAGCAGCCGCACCATCGCCGGCTGTGTTGGAGCCACCGCCGGTCGGGGAAAGTCCCTCCATCGTGTTCAGCGCACAGTTTTAGGCCCTAGCAGCGATGGAGAGCTTGGGAGATGGCCGGGAGGCTGAAATCCAGCGACCTCCGGCGAGCCCGGCGGCGCGCGGGCGCGGGAGTCGCGAGGTTGAAGAAGCCTCGCCGGGCCGCATGTCAGTCGCCCTGGAGGGGGAGACCGGATACTCTGTGGCATGGGATCATCTGTGAAAGCGCGGGAAATAGTCCTGTGGCCCCATATGGCGCTGTGCCGGCACCAGACACGTGTCCCCTGGACCCACAGTCAGCGTTTAAACATTTCTAGAATTTCCAGTTTTCAGTTTAAACTTTGGAGAGCCACAACTTTGAGTAGGAATGTCCAAAAATTGTCAAATAAATTTTTTTGGGTTCCTCTCAGAGAGTAGTATCCAGGGGTACAGCCCAATATTTATGAAAATACGTGTATTTGGCTCATTAATCCATATAAGGAAATATTGTAGGAATTTTTCCAGGAGTTCTGTGTATTAGCAAATTCCCTTCCTTATGTCTCTGAAAATTGGAAAATAGAACAGAGCTCATTTTCAGATTTTCCCCAATTCTTGTAAAGGTCAGATCATGGTGTACGAAGCTTCAAATTTAGTGATTTAAATTGGGTTGTATTCAGGATTGAAGATCTCTATCCAAATATGCAACCCAATTTGTATGAAAGTCATTATTTAGTTCTGGAAAATTCTTTAAAGCTTTTCAGCAAAAGGATTTTAGAGGGAGTTTGGTTCATCCAAAAACCCTCAAATTTTGCCATAATGTTCTTTAGGATATTAGTGAACGCCTTTACAAATTTCAGCTCATTTGGAGTTGATTTGATTGGGGGAATTCATATTTTAAGTTGCTGTGTTCAATTGGATACAGAAACATTTTGAGAGAATTTCCAAAACTTGGAAATTCAGTTCTGGGTAATTTTTAGCTCCAAAAATCCTAGGAAAATTCCTGCAGGCCCTATGAACTATAATTGAAATTGTAGTTCACCAAGTTTGGCATGAACATGTGAGTTACTTCAGAATTAATTCCTTTTTGCTTAATTGCTTAGAGATTTGTTCTGAACAAACAACTCAATGCAAAGTGCTAATTTTTAGTCCAGATGATTTTATTGTGACAAGGAACTCACATGAAAATTTTCAGCTCCATTGGAGCTCTGAATCACCATTATCCTGTTTAACCTCTTTAGGTGCTCAAAACATGAGTGGAGGGAAAACACTTAGCACTTAATCATATTGATTAACCCGAACCCAAACCTTAGCACCAGTGTCATTTTAAATTCTTAAACAGAGTTCCATATTTTAAACTTGTCATTAGAACTTGTTAGCAAAATTTATACAATTAAATCCATATGCATATTTATTACGTGTAGCATCTACGTGGAGGTTTTGAAACAATCGGAGTGGAGATCAAAGAAGGAGGAAAGCGAGTGATCAAGCCTCAAGTGGTATTAACTAACTGAACCTTATATATTAGTCCCCTTCAAAACAAAGGCAAGCTCTTGTTTGCATCAAAACTTACAAGTTTTTATTTGTATTCACTTTATAATGTATAGCATTTTGTTTATTGCATTAAGTCTAGATGGTATGAAACCCCAAATGCATGATCCAGAAATCCCTGGAGTATAATGTAGAATAGGTTATTAATTGATTATAACCGCTGATCTCAAGTTAACAAAAGTGGATTAAAAGAGGCATAACTCGAGTAGGCAGTTTCCTACTCGTGAACCGGGATTTAGGGGGATCAATCGGAAGAGTTGGGCATTGATCCTCATAGTTGGGAATGGAGACTGGGCAGTGGATGGAAGGCTCAAGGATGTGGTCCTGTGAGCCTAGTCTCTGCCTGAGTTGATTATGGCCCGTTCTCGTGTGTGGCCCTGTGGGACAAGTTTGAGTTGTGTACCGGATGCATACTGGCTATATGGGACCCAGGAAACCGATGTAAAATGTTAACCTGGGTGTTGAGGCAATCTCCACCATCTTATGCAGATGCTGAAAGGATAGAGAAGTTGGCTCTACGAGGGTTTGCCGTAGTGAGACTTAATCCAAGTCGATGGGACCGGTTCGACATTTGGGTGTCGTGTGAAAGTTTACCACACGGCATTGAGGGGATCGGTTGATCACCGGTCTCATACGGGCGTATGTGTCGTGTCAGCCGGATGTTATTGATTCGAATCACCGTCGCTCGCAGAATGGACCGAGCATACTTGTTCTCTGCGTCGTGACGTAGTAATAAACTGGGAAAAAAATTTAATATGCTTCGTGAGTAATCCTCATGATGGAGATGAGGAATGATCAACATTTTCACTAAAATTAATTTCCACCTTGGGCTAGTAGCGTCGAGGCACAGCGTTTCTTGTTTGATTGTGGAGTCTCGACGTTGATGGCGCAAGGTCTGTATGGGTCTAGGGTAGCTCACTAAAGTTACTTTCACCTCGGGCAAGTGACATCGAGATGAAGCGTTTCTTGTTTGATTGTGGAGTCTCGATGTAAATTTGCGAGGGCTATAAAAGTTGCTTAAAACTTGAAGTAAGGACTCTCCTTTAGCTCAAGTTTATCTTTTGTGCAAACTTCTACATTCAGCCCTCTATTTTCAGCATGTAGAGTTTCATGACTAGGGTGACGGTTAAGTCTTGCTGAGATTCATGCTCATGGATACTGTATGAGTTGTTTTGCAGGTAAATAACACTACGCTGATATGTACGGTTGTCCGCTGAGACTCGGAACTCCCCGGGTGATGAACTCATGGCAACCCCTGCCGCTGCTATTGTGATCGTGTTGCTTGTGAGAAGGGTCCGCGGGCTGGACATCTTATTTTTTGCTTAGCATAAATATGTGACGTGAGTTGTATCAATCTTCCGCTGTAGATTATTTTGAGAAGTATTTGTAAAATTTCACACTTTGTAAGATTCCGCTTGATTTATGTAATATGATACTTTATTATGTGCTGTTGGGTGCCACATCGCACGGCACCACCCAATGCGATTCCCGGGCGAGCGGCACGGCCCCGTGATCGGGTTCGGGCCCTCACAGCCTCGGCCTTCAATTTCTTACTCTCTGGACAACCTCCCCGCGTTTACTCTCGCTGATTTGAGCCCAACCCTAAGCCACCCCTTGATTGGCCTTAGACTAGATCTCATCCACACACAAAGATCACTTAATCTGATTCTTCTTATAAAACCATCTAATATCATAATATAGTTAGTGCAAGCAAGTCTGGATGATGTATATTTGCTTTGTTTGTATGTTTGCTTGTGCGCGATGTAGAACCAGTGCCGGAAGAGAACCCAGGGGAGCCAAGTGACCAAGAGCACGACACTGCAGACGGTAGCGAAGTCAAGTTCCATCACCCCCTTTTTGATCATATTGCTCCTATGTGAGGTTCATCCATTGTGGCCAGTAGATTAGGCCTTTGCATTGTTGAGCATAAGTTATTCGAGTGATAGAAGTAAACATACTAGTTTCTCCTTTTGCAGCATATTGATATGATGAGATTATGCATGATGATGTTGCCGTGTTTATGTTGCACGGTTGGGGAGAGCATGAGTTGAGACCGGGGCAGAAGGGTTAGTGTTGGTGTAAGCACTACCGTGTTGGTAGACTTACAGCGAGTACTATCAAGATGATAGGCTCATGGTTTGAGTATGGAGCCTGCCCTGGTGAGCCTTAAGGACCGAGTTGTTGTGACATCTCACCTAACTTTCTTCAGTACGAACACATGACCTTGTATGGACGGGGCTTAGCCTAACCCCGGTGGCTAGCCCGATAGTCATCCACGATGTAGAGAGAGAGAGAGATATGCATTTATGAGTGAAAATTGAGATGATATTGAGATAAGTCATGACAATGGGTTGGGGACGACTGGTCTGGGTGATGTTTCGACTTGGTGTCGGTTATGACGGGCTGTCTTTGATGGTCCGTGCATGTGGGTACAGCGTACAACCTCTGCAGAGTGTAGAATCCATTCGGACGGCCGTGCCCTCGGCATAGGACAGGTTATGGTGTGGTCCTAACAACTAGGAAGCCACTTGTTGTGAGAATGAGGTGAGATATGTCACTGGATGGGTTATTTGGTTGCATTTAGTTGCATTAGGTTGCATCACTCCTATTGTTGTGCATTGCATCTATGTCTGTTTCATTCCCCTCCGAAAGGGCGAGGTGGATTTTGCTGAGTACTTTGTACTCAACTGTTGCTGATATCTTCAGAGGACCCTGACTTCAACCCGGAGGACATCGAGTAGGGTCGCATCCACACCCAAGGTGTTATCGTGGAACCATGTATGAGGAGGAGCTAGTCGTCCATATTTTTATGTCGTTAGTCATCCTTATGTTAGTCCTTATTATTGTTCTACTAATGTGTATGCCGTTGTAAAAAGCTCTGTATGGTTGTGGTTCCACATGTGTTGTAATATTATGTACCAAACTCTATTCTGGCATAATATTACATGTTTAGTTCCGATCTTATGGGTCGGGATGCTTCAAGTGGTATCAGAACCATACTTGGCTGTAGGATGCGTACCCTAGTACTTGAGTGACTGTAGGAGACCATAAAATAGTTGGCCTGTAGGAAACCTGGATCGTAGAGCCTTGGTGATAGGTTTTGCTCTCATTTAATCCTTGTGCCCTGTTCTAAGCCAGATGGCCGACGACCGTATCACCACCTTCTGCATTAACGAAGATGGCTTCCCCAAGGTGCTCTATGCCACCACGGCGCGACTCGATATTCCAGACCGTCCGGAGTACGTGGGTCATGAGTTCGTGAAGCATGGCATCGAAAGCTGTGAGGTCATTGTGCACATCGGCGCCAGTGAGAGGTTTCTGGACATGAAGCCATGGAATGTCTCCGCCACTAGATGCCGCATGAAAGATACGTGCCAATTGGTGGCCCGCAAAACCCTGAAGTACCTCTTCCACATGTTTGACTAGCATTTGGGTTCCACACCCATGAAGTACTTCCCACCACTGGATCATAGTCGTCCAGCATGGATGGCGAGGATTCGCAACTTGGAAGGCCTCGGGTCGACCGAAGATGACCCCACCATTGTCGCCATGTCCGGTTATTTATTGAGCCTGGACGACTTGTGTGACAAGCTGAACCAGCATGTGAAGACCCTCGTCTAGCGTGCTGAGACATTGGAGACCCGCTAGCGAAAGGCTAAGCTAGCACTAGCGTAGGCTGAAGCCCGGGTTGCCAGCGCCAAAAGTCATGTCGCCTTGGCCGAGGAGAACCTTAGGGAGCAGGCCGACCGCCACAGCCAACTGCTTAGGGGTGTCTACCTCGTAGATCGGGCCAAGCGGAAGGACCATCAGGCAGGTGCAACGACGGAGCCACTAATCCTAGAAGGAACTCCAGCATATCACCTATCCAACCCCCGTAGGAGGATTTGTGAGCCCGTGCCACCTACCCCTCCGACCTCACCTCACGGGACCAACGAAGACCCTGAAGATCAGGATGTAGGACCTAGTAGCCAGGCAGAGGTCCTGGCTGACCCTTAAGGGAACGGACCTAGGGACGACATGCGCTATGTATGTTGTACCCGCTTGCCTGAATGAATGAATGCTTGGTGTGTTGCTTGCAATGTTTGATGTTTGCATGAATTGTGTGGTATAAAAATATATATGTGTATTTAGATACACATAGTAAAATAGTAAAAATAATAATAATAAAAGACAATAAGCATAACTAATTTTGACGCATCATAGTAATAATAATAAGAAGAAAATCTAAACCCATTGATTCCCTTGCCACAGATGCCTTGCCGCTCAAGCCGAGCCACAAATGGACACGAGGCGGACCAGGGACTACGAGAGATTCTGCCTGCACTTCACGAGCATGAGACAGCGGAGAGTGCACCTATCCGGCCACATCCCCAAGCACCTACCACTGACCTGACTGCCATTCTGGACCATCCGACTCGACTCCTTGAGATACTGGCGAACACCCTGGCTGCTCGGAACAACAATGGCCTCAACAACCATCAGCCAGCGCCGCAAAACAATCACCAGATCGCAGACTTCAACAGGATGAGCCCGCCCATGTTTTATGGATCTGAGGACCCTATTGAGGCAGATGACTGGCTAAGGGAGATTGAGATGAAACTCGAGGTTGTGCATGCAAATGAGCAGGATAAGGTTTTGCTTGCAGTCCGACAACTGAGAGGATCTGCCTTAGCTTGGTGGCACAGCTACAGAGAGATGCATCCACATGCCAGAACCATGATATGGGATGAGTTTGTGAAGTTGTTTAGAGAGCAACACATCCCAAGTAGCATTGTGAAGCTAAAGAGAGAAGAGTTTATGAACCTCAAACAGAAGGGTCTAACCGTGACGGAGTATCTACACAAGTTCACCGGATTATCCCACTATGACCCCCATGCTATGGATACAGAAGAGAAGAAGCAAGAAGCCTTTCTGCTTGGGTTAAACACTGAGATCAGGAAATTTCTTGACACGACCCTACGGTCTTGTCGAGCCAGGATCACGCTGAGGGGTGCTGCGTTGCACAGCACTGGATAACACACATCAAAGGTACAAAGTGGAAGCAAAACTTTTATTACATAAAGTGGTTTATGAACATTTGTACATCAAAATAAGTCCAGTCTACACTCACGGGTGTAGACTACGCATCAAGTGCACGTTCAGCCCTTGAACGTGTCCTTGCTAGCACACACGCACACTAACTCTGCGGCGTGCACGGCTCCCACTCGACGGGGTTCCCCTGCTGGGGTTCCATCTCCTCTTCGGGAGCCCCTTCCTCATAGAACCCTGCAAAAGCTTCAAACACAAGCAGTGAGCACGAAGGCTCAGCAAGTCTGACCCGTCTCTCCTAAACATGGAACTTCTACATGAGGGGTGATGGGTACATGAGATAAAAACCATTTGCAAAGGACTCGCCTAATTAGTGGAACCTTACTTTCAAGTTTTAGCAGCAGGTTGTGGAGAACCTCACGCTAAGGCACATGAGAGAGCTGCAATCAAACAAGAAACACATTTCTCTCATGTACTTTGCCCAAAGTTGAAAGGAACTTTAATTAGCTCTAAGATACAACAAATCATTAACAAGCAAAGTCCTTCTTTCAATCAGCAACATTTGAACATGTAGCAAGTCTATTTTTTCTACATCATGGTACAGTGAACAAGTGGTACTCACTGACCGCGAGGGACGACGATTATAATCGATTTACACCTGCAGGGTTACCCGAACAACCCGTCACGTGCGCCCGTACTCGATGTTGCCTACAACAACCATCACGGACGCCGTACGCAACTACCTTTCACCCGTTAGCCAAATGTTGAACCGGTCCAATCGTCCCGAGCAAGAGGTCTCTGCATGCGCATCTCAGTGCCGCCAGCCGATTTACACCTCGAGCTCCCAACCTACCCTCTGAACGACCAGCTATGCCTCAACACCCAGCTACCCGAGTTACATCGGTTTCCCGGTTCCCATATAGCCGGTAGGTCTTTGGTACTGTTCTAGCTTGTTCAACAGGCCCGCACACGGCTCGGTCCTCAATCGACACAAGCGGAGCTACAGCACACAGGACCCAAAGTCCTGCTGCCCTTACTCTCCGCTCGGTCTCATCTTTCTTGCCATATGTATCATGCGCTATCTCTACCCGAGTCGGGTGCCTCTAGCCTATGCTCGTGAGTAGTTCCAACTACTCGTCTTGTACCGAATCCTACACTATCTTAGCATTGCAGTAGCTAACGGGGTTTGCAATCCTAAACCCAACCCATGGTTTTCTTGGCTATGCAACTGGGTTTTCAAACAAGACTCTAATGCAAGGAAATAAGTGATACGCAAAGAAAGTGCTCAAAACAATAAAAATTTGTAAATAGGTTAATGCAAACCGAAGCTTGCCTTGCTGCTCTTGGTCGTAGGCTAGCTGCTCCTCCGGAGTAACGAAGTCTAGGACTTCGGGTTCCTCCTCGACCTTAGCGACTACATGATATAAGAAGTATATGTATTAATTTGAATGCATTTGTATTAAAGTTAAACTTGTGAAGCTTATAAGTCCCACTAGACAGAGTCAATGACTGTGAAACTTTTTCTGTGGATTGGTTACAACCTAAACAGAGACTTGGTAAAGTCTTGGTTGCAGCAAAGCTCATTTGAGCCCTCCACAATTAATTATGTACTTGATCTTAATTGGCACTCTTAGGGTGTTCTAGGGATTTTCATGGAACAAACTATGATTTTCTGAAAACTAGATTTTTGGAGGGTTCTAATGGAATTGGTCTCACTTAATTTGAAGATTCCTAACCAAAGATATGAGCTAAACAATTCCAGAGGAAATTCTGAAAATGTTTCTGAACATTTTCTATTTTCTCTAGAACAGTTTCACTAATCACACCATTAGGTGGATCAAATGAGCTCAAATTGATCTGAAATTCTTATGGTAATTCTGGGATATTTTGTTGAACATCTCAGCAAAATTTCAGAATTTTCCCCCAAAGGATTCTCCAGTTAAAATTCCAAACAGTTTAAATTTTGAGGAATTAATTCTGGAGAAATAAGGGTTTTCATGAAGTGAAACTTGATTTGCTGGAAAGTGCTCAGAGAGCGTAATTCAACAAAATTTAGTTCACTCAGTTTGGAGCTTTCTAGCCAAAGTTATGAGGATTTGAAGTTTGAATGAAATCTGAAAATCGGGGGAAAAGTTTAAATCTGCCGGGGCCCGCGGGGACGCGTGTTAGGCGCGGAGGCGACCGCACACTGAGGCCCACAGGGTCTTTGCGCGCCAGCACACCCGTCCTGGCCACACCGATCCCGATTTAAAATTTTGAGCCGCTGACGCGTGGGCCAGCCAACTTCGTCTTCCTCCCGACGCGCTCTCGTGCCCGCGCCGCCTCCGCTCGCCGGAGCAGACTCGGAGCTCGCCGGACTGTCGCTGCTGGCCATCGCACGGTCTGAAACTCACCGCCAGGGGGTTGTCGACGTCGAGGAACACGTCTGTGGGGTCAGCTCGAGCTGGTGGTAACAGGAAATAGCCCGGCAACGTGCGGCGGCCTCGGTTGAGGTTCGGCGCCGTCGGCCGTGGGTTCTAAGCAGCCATAGCCTTGAACAGTATCAATATACCTCTAGGAAGCTCGACAAGGAGTAAAAAGGGTTCAAAGAAGATGGCAAGTCGGTCGGCACCGTGTGACTGAGCGTGCCCGCCATGAGCGCCCTTGATCGAGCTCGAAATTCGTCACTCCTAGTTGGTTTCATACCACGGATGCAGAAAGGAACTTGATCGCTGGCTAGTCCAGTGCCTATGTGCAAGATTTGATAACTAAAGAAAGATCACAGAGTGAGAATTTGAAGAATCCGTACTGGAAGCTCGGTTTAAGGTCGCCGGAGCAAAAGCTGGAAATTCGCCGTGGATTCTTCACGGTTTGCTCCCAAACTTGGAGGAGAACAACACGGTGGTCGCGCGCTCCTGTTGCCTCTCTTTCTGGACCGTGAAAACGCCTGTGGAACGCTGTCCACGAGCGCCTGACCTTCGGCTGAGGTTAGGTCGCCGCTGTGGCGATCGTTCTCGGGCAAGGGAGGTCGGAGCTCGGGGTCTTTGGCGTTGGGGAGGTGGAGTGCGACCTCACGTTGCCGTCTAGCAGCTCAGGGAAGGAGGAGGCGAGATGTTTTTGCAGTTTTCCCGATCGAGCAGGGAGGCGGCAGGCTGGGGCTCGGTGTTCACAGGAGAGGGGGAAGCGAGCGGTGTCTGCCTCGGTGGAGCGCCTGAAGAGGGCCCTGGAACCGCCCTTGGGCTCGTGTGTGGGCGCGGGAAGCAGCTGGTGGCGCTGCTCCTCCTCGGTGGCGAGCGCAGCTGCTCCCGGGCATTGAACCGGCAGCTGCTCGGTGGAAGTTCCCACCGAGACTGTGACTTTGGATGCAAGTCTCCCCTCTTCTCTATATGACATGTGGGTCCCACCCGGGGTTTTAACCTCTGAAATTTACTCCTAATCACTGTTGTAAACAGTGAGCCCCAAAATACCCATGGTGATTCAAATTATTCACCCATGAGCCATTTGAATTGATTAGAATTCAAATTGGGTTTGGTTTGAATGAATTTCAGCACAAGTTCAGTTTGGAATTCAAATAAAGTTTGAATTTGTCCCACTTAGCTCATGTCAAGATCAACTCCAAATGGAGTGAAAATTGGAGTGTGAGCTCACAAAATTGTGCTGAATAAGAATATGCCTCCCACTTTTGAATTCATGAGATAAAAAATGTTTGAATTTGAATATGGTTTCAAACTGCCCTCTTTCTAGCTATACCCAAAATGACCTCAAAAAGGTTTTGAATTTGGGTGAAACTTGGCATGGACATCCCTAGAAATGTGTAGGAGTTTTCATCTGCCCAGCCCCTCTATATCACATGTGGGAAATACCACTTTTGCAATATGTGAGTTTGTCCTCTAATGAGCATGTTGATGGTGGTTACTTGCTCTTCATTTGTGTTCATCAACTTGCTTCAAATGAGGTGTGTGGTGTGGTGATGAACACTTCAAATATGTGCCAAAAACTGAGGCCCTTACATTTCTTGAAGAATCTGTTTATCCAGATTTCAGTACCCTGGTTAACAAGGCCATCACTATAGAAAAGAACATAGAGGATGAGCTACGAGAGAAGAAAAGGAAACTTGAGAACAAGAAGGGGTTCCAGCAGGTGAAACTTCAGAGGACTAACCAACCTGTTTATTCAGTACAGAGGACCTAACAACCAACCTACTTTGTGCAGAAGACCCAACAACCTATTTACTCTGGGAAGATGGCTCATAGTGGTGTATCCTACAAAGCACCAAACACCACCTTCAAGCAACCGCTACAACCTGCTAAATCACATGGCTCATTCCATCCTCAGCAGTCTGGGGTCAATCAGACTGGTGGCCAGAGGATCCGTTTCAGCTGTCGTGAGCCTGGGCATATTGCTGTAAACTGCCCTTACATGGTTAAGCCAACACCATATATCGTCTCCAACTTAGTTAACGGACCAAGGCAACCAGCCAGAGGCAGCTGTGGAGCACCGTCAAGGACTCAACACTCCTTTGGAAAGGCCACAGTAAATCACGTCTACGCCGAAGAGGCAGATGCAACACCAGGAGTTCTACTTGGTGAGTTCTTGGTTCAGTCAGTTTTGGCTTCAGTACTATTTGATTCTGGTGCATCGCATTCTTTTATATCATCACACTTCGTAGAGACACATGACATATCTACGGTAGCTCTTAAGAGGCCCTTAATGACTCAATCACCGGGAGGTTATATACCTTGCCACCTAGGAGTTAACAACATCCCTTTAAACCTAAGTGGGGTAGAGTTCTTGGTTAATCTAGTAGTGCTTGACTCCCATGGGATAGATGTGATCCTCGATATGGATTGATTAGCCAAGTGCAATGGGAGCATAGCTTGTGCACAGAACAATGACAATGACAAACCATGAAGGGAATACTGTCACATGTCATGTCAAGTCCAACCTGTTTGAGCCAGTAGTAAATCACTTGAAGGCGGAAACACCTCAGGAAGTGCCAGTGATTAAGGAGTATGTTGAGATGTTCCTTGAGGAGTTGCCAGGCTTGCCGCCACAAAGAGAAGTGGAGTTCTCCATTGATCTAGTTCCCAGAACTGCCTCAATAGCTAAGAGGCCTTATAGAATGGCAGCGCAAGAACTAGCCGAGTTAAAGAAACAGTTAGATGAGTTGCAAGAGAAAGTGTACATAAGGCCTAGTGCATCACCATGGGGCGCACCAGTCCTATTCGTAGAGAAAAAGGATGGAAGTAAGAGACTTTATGTAGATTACCGAGCTCTTATTGCGGTGACCATCAAGAAAAAATACCCTTTACCCCGGATAGATGATCTATTCAACCAGCTAAAGGGGGCCAAGTTTTTCTCCAAGATTGACTTGAGGTCTGGATATCATCAAGTGAGGATTAAACCCGAAGATATACCTAAGACAACATTTAAGACTCGCTACGGTCAGTTCGAGTCCACATTGATGTCTTTTGGATTAACCAATGCCCCTGCCTATTTCATGAACCTAATGAACCGGGTTATTCATGCAAGAGTTGTACAAGTTTGTCGTTGTCTTCATCGACGACATTCTAGTCTATTCATGAAGTGAAGCAGACCACGCGCAACACCTGCGTGTTGTATTGGACTGGCTCAGGAGCCATCAACTTTATGCCATGTTCAGTAAATGTGAGTTTTGGTTATAGGAAGTTAGTTTTCTTGGGCCTGTGCTGACAGCCGAGGGAGTTGCAGTTGATCCAGAGAAGTTCAAAGCTGTATCATCTTGGAAGCAACCAACTTCGGTCTCGGAGATTCGTAGTTTTCTGGGTATAGCTGGTTATTATCGGAGGTTCATCGAAGGATTTTCCAAGCTAGCCCGACCAATGACGGAACTACTCAAAAAGGATAAGAAGTTTCTGTGGACTGAAGCATGTGAGCAGAATTTTCGTGAGTTGAAGGGAAGACTAACCACGACCCCAAGTCTTAGTCTCACCGGATATTCACAAGAGCTTCGTTATTTATTGTGATGCTTCTAGACACGGCCTAGGATGTGTGTTAATGCAAGAAGGACGAGTGGTGTCCTATGCCTCTCGTCAGTTAAGGCTGCACGAGCAGAACTACCCAAACCATGACTTGGAATTGGCTGTGGTAGTGCATGCTCTTAAGATTTGGAGACACTATCTGATCGGTAACAAGTGTGAAATCTACACAGACCACAAGAGCCTAAAGTATATCTTTACCCAGCCTGATCTTAACCTAAGACAACGAAGATGGTTGGAACTAATTAAGGATTATGATGTGGAGATCCACTACCACCTGGGTAAAGAAAATGTTGTGGCAGACGCTCTCGGCAGGAAAGCATACTGTCATCACTTGGTGACTCAAGTACCACAACTGTGCGAGGAGATGATGAAGTTGAACCTAAGTATTGTACCTCATTACTACAACTACAACCTTAGCGTCCACCCTGTCCTGGATGACCATATTAAGAAGACTCAACAGGAGGATGAAAAGTTAATGAAGATCAAGGAACAAACCGATGAAGGCAAGGCACCAGACTTTAGAATTGATAGAGATGGAATACCGTGGTTCATGAAATGGTGGTGTGTGCCTTCACAAGGTCACTATCGGAATACGATCATGGATGAAGCTCATAACTCTGCCTACTCTATCCACCCTAGAGCCACAAAGATGTACGTGGATATTAAGCAGAAATATTGGTGGGTTGGCATGAACGGTGACATAGCAAAATTCGTGGCTTGTTGTGATATGTGTAGAAGGGTCAAAGCTGAGCATCAAAAGCCGAGTGGCCTATTACAGCCCTTACCGATTCCCGTTTGGAAATGGGATGAGGTAGGAATGGATTTCATCACTGGCCTACCAAGGACCAAGAATGGTAATGACTCCGTGTGGGTAGTGGTCGATCGTCTGACTAAAGTTGCAAACTTTATTCCTGTGCGCACTACCTACAATGGGAGTAAGCTTGCCAAGTTGTAGATAGACCGTATTGTGAAACTCATGGAGTACCCTCGAGGATAGTCTCAGATTGAGGTACTCAGTTTACATCAAGATTTTGGAGGAGTCTTCAAAAAGAACTTGGTACCAAGTTGGACTTTAGTTCAGCATATCACCCTCAAACGGATGGCCAGACAGAGAGGATCAACCAAATCGGAAGACATGTTGAGGGCCGCTGTTCTCACCTACGGCAAGGATTGGGAAGACAGTTTACCGTATGCCGAGTTCTCATACAACAACAGTTATCAGGCCAGCATAAAGATGTCACCGTATGAAGCCCTCTATGGAAGGAAATGTCGAACCCCGCTCATGTGGTCAGAAGTTGGGGACCGCATTGTGGAGCATTCAGACTTCATCTTGGCAGCAGAGAACAAGGTAGCAGAGATTCGAGCGAATCTCAAGGCCGCCCAATCACGCCAGAAAAGTTACGCAGATAAGAGGAGGCGTGAACTCAGTTTCCAAGCTGGAGATCATGTGTATCTTAAAGTATCTCCTATCCGTGGCACGTGCAGATTCCAAGTACGTGGAAAGTTGGCACCACGGTACATCGGTCCTTTCTCAGTCCTAAAGAAGGTAGGATCAGTAGCGTATGAGATTCAACTACCCGAAGGAATGTCAGGCGTGCACAACGTCTTCCACATGTTATAGCTAAGAAAATGACCACGGGTTCCTGAGGAACAAGTGGCACAAGAAACCCTAGACCTGCAAGATGATCTGCGCTACCAGGAGGTGCCAGTAAATATCTTGGAAACAGTCACCCGAAGCACACGGAGAAACACCATCGCACTTTGTTGGGTCTAGTGGAGCAGACACTTGGAGGCCGAAGCTACATGGGAAAGAGAAGATGCATTGTGGACAGAGTTCCACCATCTCTTTACAGACCATTTGAATCTCGAGGACGAGATTCATCCTAAGTGGGGTAGGTCTGTGACGCCCCATTTTTCGTAAATCTAATAAATCATGGTTATAGAATTAACCACCAGACATATTACGCACACTCTTGGCCGATTTCAGTTATGTCTTTCATCAAAACTGATGCAGCCACCCCTCTACCTCTTCCTAAAGGCAAACCCCTTTTTCCTCTTCCTCCCCCATCCTCATCCATTCTACGAGAAAGTTCTAGAGCCACACATCACCCACCTCTTCCTCTCCCATCCTTATCCATTTCACGAGAAGCTTCTGGAATCACCCCTCCCATACCCCTTCTTCCCCTATCCTTATCCATTTCACGAGAAGCTTCCGGAATCACACCCCACATACCTCTTCCTCCTTCATCCTTATCCATTCCACAAGAAGCTTCCGGAATCACCCCCTCACATACCCCTTCCTCCTCCATCCTTATCCATTTCACGAGAAAGCGTCCGGAATCACCCCCTCCCCCCCACACACATACCCCTTCCTCCTCCGTCCTTATCCATTTCACGAGAAGCTTCTGGAATCACCCCCCACATACCCCTTCCTCCTTCATCCTTATCCATTCCATGAGAAGCTTCTGAAACATGCATTAATTACACCTCACCTACCTCTCCTTCCTCCATCCCTATCCCTTCCCCCCTTCATCTATAAAAGGGGCTCGGGAGCTCACTTTCTCCACCGCCCCATTGAGCATCGGCGTTCACATCTTCCCCCAACACCGATCTCCGACGAGCCTCCCCGCCGAGCCCCGCCAAGCCACGGCCAAGGTGAGCACCCCAACCTCCACTCTTCATCCCGAGTCATCCCCCTTCTTCCTCTCCTCGGTTTTGGCCGTGACCACCGCGCGACATGGCTGCCCTCCCATGATGTTGCTCTACTTCCTATATGCCCTACCCAAAATCGGCAGCTCAATCAAGTGAGCTATAGCCTCGGCGTTCGATTTCTTACTCTCTGGACAACCTCCCCCCATTTACTCTCGCTGATTTGATCCCAACCCTAAGCAACCCTTGATTGGCCTTAGACTAGATCTCACCCACACGCAAAGATCACTTAACCGATTCTTCTTATAAAAATCATCTAATATCATAATATAGTTAGTGCAAGCAAGTCTGAATGATGTATATTTTCTTTGTTTGTATGTTTGCTTGTGCGCGGTGTAGAACCAGTGCCGGAAGAGAACCCAGGGGAGCCAAGTGACCAAGAGCACGACGCTGGATACGGTAGCGAAGGCAAGTTCCATCACCCCCTTTTTGATCATATTGCTCCTATGTGAGGTTCATCCATCGTGGCCAGTAGATTAGGCCTTTGCATTGTTGAGCATGAGTTATTCGAGTGATAGAGTGTAAACATACTAGTTTCTCCTTTTGCAGCATATTGATATGATGAGATTATGAATGATGATGTTGCCCTGTTTATGTTGCACGGTTGGGGAGAGAATGAGTTGAGACCGGGGCAGAAAGGTTAGTGTTGGTGTAAGCTCTACTGTGGTGGTAGACTTACAGCGAGTACTATCAAGATGATAGGCTCGTGGTTTGAGTATGGAGGCTTCCCTGTTGAGCCTTAAGTATCAAGTTGTTTTGACATCTCACCTAACTTTTTTTAGTACAACCACATGACCCTATATGGGCGGGGATTAGCCTAACCCCGGTGGCTAGCCCGACGGTCGTCCACGGTGGAGAGAGAGAGAGATATGCATTTATGAGTGAAAATTCAGATGGTATTGAGATAAGTCATGACAATGGGTTGGGGAAGATTGGTCTGGGTGATGTTTCGACTGGGTGTCGGTTATGACGGGTTGTCTTTGATGGTCCGTGCGTGTGGGTACAGCGTACAACCCCTGCAGAGTGTAGAATCCGTTAGGACGGCCGTGTCCTCGGCATAGGACAGATTATGGTGTGGTCCTAACAACTAGGAAGCCACCTGTTGTGAGAATGAGGTGAGATATGTCACTGGATGGGTTATTTGGTTATGTTTTGTTGCATTAGGTTGCATCACTCTTATTGTTGTGCATTGCATCTATGTTTGTTTAATTCCCCTCCCAAAGGGCGAGGTGGAGCTTGCTGAGTACTTTGTACTCAACTGTTGCTGATATCTTCAGAGGACACTGACTTCAACCCGGAGGACTTCGAGTAGGGTCGCATCCACACCCAAGGTGTTATCGTGGAACCATGTATGAGGAGGAGCTAGTCGTCCATGTTTTTATGTCGTTAGTCATCCTTATTATTGTTGTACTAAAGTGTATGTTGTTGTAACAAAGCTCTGTATGGTTGTGGTTCCACTTGTGTTGTAATATTATGTACCGAACTCTATTTCTGGCATAATATTACATGTTTAGTTCTGATCTTATCGGTCGGGACGCTTCAATGGAGGTGGAGACGAGGGTGGCCGTAGCGTGCTGTCCACGGTGAGCCGGTTTCGGTTCCGCCGGGTACCTCGGAAGTTCGGCGCTGTTCTTCAATTTGTGTCCAACAGCACACAACAGCACCGGAGTGGAAGGGGTAGCACGCAAGAGCATGCTGTGGCGATTGTTTTTGCTGTGGAAAGCTCGATCAACCGAAGCTAAGTTGCGGTGTGCGATCGGGCGACACCGAGAGCGGGCGGTGGCGGTGTTCTTCGCAGGAGAAAAATCACTGAAGTGCGGTTGCGAGCGAGGGGAAGCAGAGAACTCGAGTTGGGCAGCTCGTGTGCAAGATGAGGTCGCCGAGCGGTAGCTCCAGTGGTGCGCAAGCAAAGCAGGTGCTGGCGCCGGAATTTGGCGTGGTGGCGCTCGCGGGTGCATCCCGAAGAACAGAGCACTCGTCTCAGTCAGTTTACTTTGGTTGTGTGGCTGACAGGTGGGCCCCACTCCCAATTTCAACCTCAAAACTTTAATTTCTCCACTGCTCTTAATTTTGGGGCCCTAATGCCCTTGTTCATTTGAATAATTCACCAAATGCCCCTTTGGATTTGAATGATTCAAAGTATGAAGTGTTTGGAATAAATTTACAGCACATATGCAGTTTGAAATTCAAACTTGGTTTGAATTTGCTTAAATTAGCTCATGTCAAGATCAACTCCAAATGGAGTGAAAATTGGTGTGTGAGCTCACAAAAACGTTCTTAGTGTGAATATGAATCCCACTTTTGAATTCATGTGATGAAAGGAGTTTGAATTTTAATTTAAGTTCAAACTAGCCTTTTTCTAATTGTACCCAAAAATACCTCAAAATGTTTTAGATTTGGGTGAAATTTGGCATGAGCATTGCTAACAAGGTTTAGGAGTCAAAAACATGCTCAGCCCCTATATGATGCATGTGGGAAATCCCACTTTTGCATTTTGTGAGTTTATCTCCTAATGAATTTCTTGATGGTGGTTACTTGCTCTTCAAATGTGTTCATATTATTCCCTCAAATGAGGTGAGGTGTGGTGTGATGAACACTTTTTATCAAATGAAAAACTTTGTCCCTTACATTCCTCCCCCCTTAAAAGAATCTCGTCCCGAGATTATAAGGTAAAAATGAGAGAGAGGACGGTGGAAAATTACCGGATGTGCGACATTAAAAAGTCAGGGTAGTTGGCGCGAAGAAAGCCTTCGCTCTCCCATGTCGCTTCATCCGCGGAGTGATTACTCCATAGGACTTTATAGAACCACAATGTACGGTTTCGTGTGCTTCAGGCCTTCTCATCAATAATCTGAACTGGTCCCTCCCATAAGTGACATCCGGTTTCAGTTCTTCGATATCTCCCAGCTGAACTGTGGTTGAAAGTTTGAGGCACTTCCTCAGCTGAGAAATGTGAAAGACGTCGTGCACACTGGAGAGTGTCGCTGGTAATTCCAGCCGGTATGCAACTGATCCACATCTTTCCAAAATATGGAATGGACCGATGAATTGGGGTGCCAACTTTCCTCTCATCCTGAATTTGTTCACGCCCTTCATTGGAGACACACATAGATACACGTGATCCCTGACTTCAAATTGTAAAGGACATCTTCTCCGGTCTGCATACAGTTTTTGTCGGAATTGGGCGGCTTTTAAGTTCGCTTGAATCAGCTGAACTTTTCTTCCGCGTTGTTGAAAAGATCAATCCCGAAGGTGACCCTTTCGCCAGACTCACACCAATTCAGCGGTGTGCGGCATTTTCTCCCGTATAGCACCTCGTAAGGCGCCATTTCGATGCTGGCTTGGTACCCATTATTGTACGAGAACTCGGCTAATAGTAAGTGATCATCACAATTCTTACCGTGTTTTATAGCGCAAGCTCGTAACATGTCTTCTAAAATTTGATTTACCCGCTCGGTTTGCCCATCCGTCTGCGGGTGGTACGCTGAACTATGGATCAGCTTCGCCCCCAATGCAGCATGTAACTGCTCCCAAAAACAAGACACAAATAAAGTGCCCCGATCCGAGATGATGGTGCGGGGTACGCCATATAAGCACAAGATCCGTGAGATGTATAGTTCAGCATACTTCTTGGGGTTGTAGTTTGTGTTGACCGGGATAAAATGGTCAACTTTGGTGAGCTGTTCGACGATCACCCACACTGAATCATGCCTCTGAAGTGTGGTGGGTAAACCAACGATGAGGTCCATGCTCAAATCCTCCTACTTTCAGGCAGGAATGCTAAGCGGTTGTAGCAGTCCCGGATTCCTCATATGGTCAGCTTTCACCCTTCGGCATGTATCACACTCGGACACGTATTTTGCAATACCCCGCTTCATCCGTGTCCACACAAACATGCTTATGAGTTCTTGATACATATTGTTGCTGCTGGGGTGAATAGAAAACTTTGACAAGTGAGCCTCGTCAAAAATTTTCTTCCTCAATTCCGGGTTACGGGGTACGACGATTCTGTCCTTGAACCACAGGACGCCGTCTCCATCTTTCCGGAAACACTTCAACTCCCCACTGTCTACATGTCTCTGCAAATGCGACATGCCCTTGTCATGTTTCTGAGCTGCCGCTATCTCTTCACGGATGGTGGGTATAAGAGCTAAGTTGTAGAGAGCTCCATGACAAACTACATGCAATGGTGGCTCGCCCTCTTCCTGGCCAGATTATGAACGTGTGACTTGCAACTCAGTGCATCTGCCACCATGTTTGCCTTGCCAGTGTGATAATGGATCTCTATTTTGTAATCCTTTATCAACTCCAACCATCTTCGCTGCCTCATGTTCAACTCCTTATGAGCGAATATGTACTTGATGCTTTGTGGTCGGTATATAAATGTACGAGGTTACCGAGTAGGTAGTGCCTCCACATTTTGAGTGCAAGTATCATGGCAGCGAGCTCTAAGTCATGAGTTGGGTAGTTTTGCTCATGATTCCTGAGCTGCCGTGATCCATACGTGACCACCCTTCAGTATTGCATCAGCACACATCCGAGCCCAATGCCGGATGCATCGCAGTACACATCGAAAGGTTTTGTTGTGTCTGGCTGTGCCAAAACCGGTGCTGATGTTAGGTGCTTAATTTACTAATGCCTTGAATGCTGCTTCACATGCTGGACTCCAAACATATTTGGTAGCCTTCTTCAGCAGCTCTGTCATAGGCTTGACAATCTTCGAGGAGTTCAAAATGAACCTCCGATAATATCCCGCGAGTCTGAGGAAACTCGTACCTTGTGGACAGACCTCGGGGATTTCCAATTCAGCACTTGGGTGATCTTTCTCGGGTCTATAGTGATGCCCTCCACTGAGATAATATGCCCGAGAAAACGCACTTGCGATATCCAGCATTCGCATTTGCTGAATTTCGCGTATAGCTTGTGATCCCGCAGCCTTTGCAAGACTATACGCAGGTGCTTCGCGTGTTCTTACTCCGACTTGGAATATACCAATATGTCGTCGATGAAGACCACGACAAACTTTTCCAGCTCCGGCATGAACAACGAGTTCATCAAGTACATGAAATGAGCTGGAGCGTTGGTGAGGCCAAGGACTTGACCAGGTACTCATAAAGCCCGTACCTCGTCGAGAAAGCCGTCTCCGGAATATCCTCAGCCTGTATCTTAATCTGATGGTACCCGGATCTTAAGTCCATTTTGGAAAAGGTCTTTGCTTCAACCAACTGATCAAACAACATGTCAATCCGTGGAAACGGGTACTTATTCTTGATAGTTACGGTGTTTAGTGGACGATAGTCCACGCAGAGCCGCAACGTCTCATCTTTCTTCTTCACAAATAATGCCGAACAGCCCCATGGCGAGGAGCTCGGCCTAATAAACCCTTTCTCCAGCAGGTCCATCAACTACGTTTTCAATTCTGCCAACTCCTTTGGCTCCATCTTGTACGGCCTTCAAGATATTGGCATAGTTCCCGGTGCAAGCTCAATCTTGAACTCCACCTCTCGGTCGGGCGGCATGCCCGGTAAATCATCGGGGAATACGTCTGGGAACTCACAGACTACTGGAATGTCTTCCAATATGATAGTGGTGGATTGGTATACACTTGGAAGCTTTATTTCTGGACTGTCCAGAAATAATGAATGTGACTCATGCATTTCTGGGTGTAGATGCACGACTCGTAGGACGGTGTCTAAAACAGCGCCATGGCGGGGTAACCATGACATCCTTAAAATGACATCGACCTTTTGTCCTTCTAAAACTATGAGATATGTAGGGTATACTCTACCCCCTAAGCATAATGGCGCTTTTGGAACCATAATGCTTGCTGAAATTTTCCCACCCGGTGAACAAATTAAATAAGGACTTTTGGTGGGTAGTATTTGCAAGATGTATTTAGCAATAAAAGCTTGGCTAATGAAATTATGCATGGCGCCTGAATCAAATAAAATTATGGCGGGATGCTTGTGGAGTTGGAACATACCCGCAAGGATGGGTTCTCCTTCCGGCACGTCCTCTATTGCGAGTTGGTGGACGATACTGGGCTTAGGGTTTGCCCGCCGGGCATTAATGGGATTCCGGGGCTGATTCCTCCCCGAAAACTGTGGTGCCACTCCGCCGCCTTGCCTCTTGGGGCAGTTGTTGACAAAGTTCCCTTGGCGACCGTATTTAAATCATGCGCTTGATGGCTGATCCTTGCTTGGAAGATGAAAGCCCGGCATGCACTGCTGAGGTGCAAATGCACGCGGCATCACCCGCTGCTGCTGTTGTTGCTTCGGAGGTGCTGGTAAGGCCAGTCGGAACGCCGGTGGTGAATACGGCCGACTGCGAAATTGCATCGGTCGCTGCGGTGGCTGCCAGTGTTGTCCAGAAGGTGAGCGATACACCATCCGATATTTTTGGGGAGGACCACCTCCCTCTCCGCTGCTTTGCGGCACGCTTCGCTTCTTCTCCACCGCCGCTAACTCCTTGCCGGAGTCCTCTTGTACAATCGCAGCATCAATTATGTCACTGAGGCTGCTGCGATTGAACATTGCCAGCTTGTCCTTCAGGAGCGGATTCAGCCCCTGGTAAAAGTGGTCTCGCGCTTCTCATCCGTATCTGCGTGATATGAAGCGTAAAGCGCGAGATCACTGAACGCCCTGGAGTACTCCAGTGCGTTCCTGCTGCCTTGCTGCAGATGGAGGAATTCTTGTGTCTTCCTTTTCATCAGACCAGCGGTATATGATAGGCCCTGGAGGCCGTCCGTAACTCCGTCCAGGTCAGCACACGCTCGGTGGGTTGCGAGGCGCAGAAGTTCGCCCACCAAGTGCTTGCGGACCCCTGAAGCTTCTCGGCCGTGAACTGAGTCTCCCACTGCTCACTCACTTGGAGCAGCCCGAACTTCATCTCCATCGTGCGGAGCCAGTTGTCTGCATCGAGGGGTTCATCCACCCTTGAGAATACCAGGGGATGAGTAGCAAGAAAATCCAAGTAGGAACTTTGTTAATGCTCCTCTCGATCTTGACGCCTCTCCGGTCAATACGTATTAGCAATCAGCGTTTGCAGCAGTTCGGTGTGCTTCTGATGCGAGCCCGCCATGGCCGCAACAATATCAGCCAACGTGACCGTTGGCGGTGGTGGTTGTTTCTGTTGCTGCTGCTGCTGTGGTCCCGAGGAAGTCTCAGGAGGCTGTTGGGAGGTCTCTCCCCCCTGACTGGAACCTCCAACCTCTTGGTTGGCACGAGTGCGAGTCATTCTGAAATTCAAAACAGCAACAATCAACACATGTCATTCTTAAAATTCCATAGAAAACAGTAGGTATTGCAGTGACACATGAATAAACTTGCACAACATTCACATATATTGATGAAGCATAAACTTTATACAAGATACATTATTCTCGGATCCCCAAGAAGTCGTGCTCATGTCATCACTCCTTATACACATGCTACTGTCTACACGACATGTCACCTGTTACAAAAGTTTCTACACACCATCCTCGCTGCCCTACTTGGCAACGGTAAACTCACTACTCGGAGTAGAACTCAACCTCCTGCGGGTCTTCTTCCTCCGCTAACTCTACTGGTGGATCAGGGTCCATGACCTCCTCTTCGGGTTCAGGTTCCGGCATCGCCGGGATACCCAAAACCACTGGTACTGCACCTACCATCGGTAGGCCTACTACCGGAGGTACGAGGTCTTGCAAAGCATGCACCTCATCTATGGCCTGGTTGTAGTCCTCTTCCCAGCCCTGCCCCTCCTCAATAGCGTCATCGTGCTCTTGAGTAAGGACCTCGTTCTGCTGGTTCAAGGCCTGTATCTGCTGCTGCAAAGCCGTGATGTCGACACTGCTTTTCTTCTTCACCTTCTTCAGACGACGCAACTGATTGTGTTGTTCATTCAGTCGCTTGATTGTCGGAAGGAGCACATTATGGAGTGCGCTGTGAGCACTCTCGAAATGGTCTCGGCGGCTGGTGCTCTCCTTGAGCTCCACGGCAAGTCGAGCTGTATGGACAGCTTGGCTGTCCATCACGGTCTTCTCTGCCATCAACTGGAGGCTAAGGTTCGCCTCCACTGGATTGTACCTTGGACAACTCGGATCCGTTGCCTCAAAGTACCTCTCCCTCCACATGTGATTAGCTCGCCCCTCCACCGGGACAAGCGCGTAAGGAGTTCCCTCTGTAGCCCTCACGTGTAGGTGGCACAAACACGACATGGTGTCGCAGGCTGCCACCTGCCACATCTCCTCCGGTTGTCTACCTTTCACCGTGACGGTGAACGGTGCCCAACCCGATGGCGTAGGTCCTGCTGGAACTTGGACATGGACAGTCCATGTCTTGTTCCCCTCCTCGCCTTCTTCATTGGCAAGATAAGGCGGCGTCTCCACATACCTGAAATCTTGAAGCATTAGCTTCAACAGTTCCGGATAACCGCTGCGTTGAGAACAGTGGGATACCACCCACCCGTTCCCCAGTTATTTGTCCTCTGCCATCTGTAGAAACATATTTGAAAAGGTCAAATATTCATTTCAACAGTAAATCATTGAGTTATAACATAAAACATGTCATTGAACTCATAAAACTTGGAAACACAAATCAAACTTAGACCAAATTTGATTGCTGATCTGCTGCCCAAACTGACAGCCCTGACCAGTTTCCCTTTTAATCTGATTTAAACCATGCTAAAGGCAAAACCAGTTCTGGAGCTCAACATCAAAGTTAAAGTTAACTTAAATAGCTTTACAGAATTTATTTTTTTGCCCTCAGATATTTATTGGTTCAAAAGTTATGTGATGTCAAATTCGACAGAATTTCTGGAGAAAATTGGACAGCATCTCCCTGCTTGAGGTACTGATTTGATCCAAGAATTCCTGTTAATTCTACCTCGAATTTGACAAAACTCTCTGTTACAAAGTTATAACTTATCTCATGAAATTTTCATAACTGCCTCATTTACTATTTTTTATTTTTATGCAGGAAGTTATGCTCATTTTACAGAGAGTTACAGACAGTATTTGCTCTGCCCTGTTTTCTGGACAGTTTCAACTCTACTGCATTTTTCGACCAGTTGAAGGATGAAACACCTCTGGACATCAATAGAAAAGTTGTAAAGCTATTCCAAATATTTCTAGAAATGTATCACATGATCCCAACATCAAAATAACTCGACCTCTAACCTCTGTATAACTTTAGCATTATTTCAGCTGGAAACACGGGACTCTGTCCTTAGTATCCTATAAGTTGAAAACTTGCTTACTTTGAACATCCTGATTAAAGGAAGGAGTTAAATCAAATTTATAGTGCCATGGATCAAAACCTTCAAGTTTTACAATGATGTTGATCATTTAGTGGGGTGTGACGTCGAAGCGTCACCCAATTCATGCCGGTACTACGTTCCTCACAAAGAAAAACCTATACCGGACTTAGCCGGCTTCGTTAGTTCAGTGGCAATAAACGTCTCTCGCACACGTATGCTACTCGTTTACCGATCCGTTGTTAGACTACCTGCAATTAAACCACACAATCATCAGGCTCGGCTGCACATCGAACCTGGTCCCATTACAGTTCATACAACCGTCCGTCATCACTCGCACAGTTGTTCTCAAGCCAATCACGCCTTGATCTACATGTTCACGTTACTAACCACGTGACGCGGTCTCCCATACTTGCCAGTAGCACACCAGGGAAGGGCGTTGCTCGAATACCCAAAACGACATGAAGAGTTGTAGAGGATACTAAAGCTGGCCAGGTTACCTGCCACCCGTGAGGCTCCACCCTTAAGCTTGTGCGCACTGGTGGACATCGCTTACATGCACCCCCAATACATATGAAGTCCCGAGATGCATGATTTTCCAACATAAGCAATTAGGTTAGTATTGTCACTTGCTATACACTAATAACATCCTTATATGGGCTACTAACTCATTCCTCACCGAGTTTTTTAAAATGTAACCTTTTTAAGTGCGTTAAACCTCAACGAAACTTTGATACCACGCTGCATGGACCCGACGGTCTCGACTATCCCGGATCACGCTGAGGGGTGCTGCGTTGCACAGTACCGGATAACACACAAAAAGGTACAAAGCGGAAGCAAAAGTTTTATTACATAAAAGCGTTTATGAACATGTTTATAACAAAATACGTCAAGTCTACACTCACGGGCGTAGACTAACAAAAGAGTTCATGTTCAGCCCGTGCACGTGTTCCCACTAGCACACACGCACACTAACACGGCAGCGTGCACGTCTCCCACTCGACGGTGTTTCCCTCTTGGAGGTCCGTCTCTTCCTCTGGAGCCTCCTCCTCATAAGACCCTGCAAACGGTTCAAACACAAGCAGTGAGCACGATGGCTCAGCAAGACTAACCAGTCTTACCTACACATGAAACTCTACATGCTGGGTTTGCAGTGTATAATGGAATGTAAGTTGCAAAGGACACGCCTAATGAGTTGAAAATTACATTCAAGTTTTAGCAACAAGTTGTGGAAGAACCTCATGCTAAGACACATAAGAGAGCCGCGATCAAACAAGAAATGCATTTCTCTCATGTGCTTTACCCAAGGTTGCAAAGAACTTTAATTAGCTCCAAACTACAGCAAATCATTAACAAAGTACAGCTTTCAATCAGCAACCTTTTAACATGGAACTAGCCTGTTCTTTCTACGTTAAGGTACAGTGAACATGTGGTACTCACTGACCGTGAGGGATGGCGATTATAATCGTTTTACACCTGCAGAGTTACCCGAATAACCCGTCACGTACGCCCGTACTCGATGTTGCCTACAGAAACCACCACGGACGTTGTAAGCAACCACCTTTTATCCGTCAGCCAAGTGTTGAACAGGTCCTATCGCCCCAAGCAAGAGGTCTCTGCGTGGCGCATCCGCAGTGCCCACCAGCCGGTTTACACCTCATGCTCTCAACCTACCCTCTGGATGACAAGCAATGCTTCAACAGATCGCTACCCGAATTACATCGGTTTCCTGGTTCCCATATATCCGGTAGATCTTCAGTACTGTTCTAGCTTGTTCAACAGGCCCGCACACGGCTCGGTCCTCAATCGAGACAAGCGGAGCTATGGCACCAAGGCCCCAAAGTCCTGTTGCCCTTACCCTCCGCTCGCTCTCATTTTTCTTGCCATGTGATTCATTTGCTATCTCTAATCAAGTGGTGTGCCTCTAGCTTATTCTCGCGAGCAGTTCCAACTACTTGACTTGTACCAAATCCTACACTATCTTAGCATTGCAGTGGCTACTCGAGGTTTAAAACCTATGCCCAAAACCCTGGTTCTCTTGGCTATGCAATTGGGTTTTCAAACAAGACTCTAATGCACAAGTGAAATGGATACTCAATGTAAGTTCTCAAAACAATAAAGTTTATAAAATGGCTAATGCAAACTGGAGCTTGCCTTGCTGCTCGTCGTATGCTAGTTGTTCTTCCGGAGTGATGAAATCTAACACCTCTGGCTCCTCTTCAACCTTAGTGACTACATGAGATAAACATATATGCGTGTGAATTTAAATGCATATGGCTTTGAAGTTGATATTGTAAAGTCTATAAGTATAGCTAGACAGTGCTAATGACTCTGAAAATTTTACTGTGGTTTGTATACAACCTAAAAAAATACTTTGCAAAATCTCATTTGAGGCAAATCCCATTTGAGCTCTGCACAAATAATTGTGTATTTGGCCCTAATTAGAGCTCTTAGGGTGTTCTAAGGATTTTCATGGAGCAAGCCATGACTTTCTGGACACTATATTTTCCGAGGGTTCTAATGGACTTGGTTTCATCTAATTTGAAGATTCCTAGCAAAAGATATGAGCTAAACAAGTTCAGAGAAAATCTGAAAAATGTTTCTGGATATTTTTCATTTTCTCTGGAACAGATTCATTAATCACACCATTGGGTGGATCAAATGACCTGAAATGGATCTGAAATTTTATAGTATCTCAGGGATTTTACAAGGAACATCCTGGCCAAATTTCATAATTTCTCACTAAAGGGTTCTCCAGTTAAAATTCTAAACAATTTAAATTTTGAAGAATTTATTCTGGAGAATTAAATATTTTCATAGATTGAAACTTATTTTTTGGAAATTACTCAGAGAGCTGAATCCAAAAAAATTTGGTTCACTCGATTTGGAGCTTCCTAGCCAAAGTTATGTGGGTTTGAAGTTCGAACTAGAAACTGAAATTCGGGAATGTTTAAATTGCTGCCTATGGGTCCCACGCGTCCGGCTTTCTTCTTCCTCGCGACAAACGCGTCCGATGGCGATGGTCTCCGGCGAGGTTCACCGGAATCGAGTTCCCGGACACCTCCTAGGGCCAAACGTGCCATCCCCACGAATTTTCCCATGCTGAGCTCATGTGTAAGGTCGCCGATGGCCGGCGATGCCCGGAAACGTGCGCGCACCGGCGACAGCGGAACCTAGGGTTCCGGCGAGGTCGATCTCGTGCTACACGTCACCAAAATGGTCGGGAATTGCTCGGAGAGCACCGTGGAAGCTCGAGGATGAGGAAAATGGACCCCCCTTTCCGATGAAACGGTCCGCAACACCGAGCTCCACGGTGACCCGAGACCGTTTCCTCATGGCGCCACAAAAAACAGTGATAACTCGGTCATTTCTTGATCTTTTTGCTCAGTTCTTCTACGAGGATGGGCGCTAGGGAGTGTAGAAGCTACGTGCAAGTCAGCTCGGGTGTTGATTGATCATGTAACTCGAATTCGAGTCTCAACCGAGCTTGGTTCTTCTACACTAGGGTTTGGGAAACAGTAAAATTCTCGCTCTAGGGTTGATCATTTCCCAAACGGCTTTTGTCTACACCTTCTAAGCACGATGACACACCTTTCTTGTGTAGGGAGGTGGAGACGAGGGTGGCCGTAGCGTGCTGTCCACGGTGACCCGGTTTCGGTTCCGCCGGGTACCTCGGAAGTTCGGCGCTGTTCTTCAAATTTGTGGCAAACAGCAGCCAACAGTGCCGGAGTGGAAGAGGTAGCACGCAAGAGCACGCTGCGGTGATCGTTTTTGCTGTGGAAAGCTCGATCAACCAAAGCTCGGTTGCGGTGTGCGATCGGGAGACAATGAGAGCTGGCGGTGGCGGTGTTCTTCACGGGAGAAAAATGACCGAGGCGCGGTTGCAAGTGAGGGGAAGTAGAGAACTCGAGTTAGGATGCTCGTGTGCAAGATGAAGACGCCGAGCGGCAGCTCCAGCGGTGCGCAAGAAAACCAGTTGCTGGCGCTGGAATTTGGCGTGGTGGCGCTCGCGGGTGCATACCGAAGAACAGAGCACTCGTCTCAGCCGGTTTACTTCGTTTTGTGGATGACAGGAGGGCCCCACTCCCAATTTTAACCTCAAAACTACAATTTCTCCACTGCTCTTAATTTTGGGAACCTAATGCCCTTGTTCATTTGAATAATTCACCAAATGCCCCTTTGGATTGGAATGATTCAAAGTGTGAAGTGTTTGGAATAAATTGACAGAACATATGCAGTTTGAAATTCAAATTTGGTTTGAATTTTCTTAAATTAGCTCATGTCAAGATCAACTCTAAATGGAGTGAAAATTGGTGTGTGAGCTCACAAAATGTGCTGAGTGGGAATATGAATCCCACTTTTTAATTCATGTGATGAAAGGAGTGTGAATTTGAATTTAAGTTCAAAATAGCCTTTTTCTAATTGTACACAAAAATACATCAAAAGGTTTTGGATTTGGGTGAAATTTGGCATGAGCATTCCTAACAAGGTTTAGGAGTTAAACACATGCTCAGCCCCTATATGATGCATGTGGGAAATCCCACTTTTGCATTTTGTAAGTTTATCTCCTAATGAATTTCTTGATGGTGGTTACTTGCTCTTCAAATGTGTTCATATGATTTCCTCAAATGAGGTGAGGTCTGGTGTGATGAACACTTTTTAGCAAATGAAAAACTTGGGCCCTTACAATGAGCCAAACTCCCTCTAAAATTCTTTTGCTGAAAAGCTTTAAAGAATTTTCCAGAATTAATTATTGACTTTCTTGAAAATTTGGTTGCACATTTGGATAGAGTTTTTCAACCTCAACCTAAACCAATTTGAATCATCTAATTTGGAGTATCCTAGCAAAAGTTATGCCCTTCTAAAGTTTGATGGAAATATGAGATTCAAATAAATCGGAGAAAATTTCAAACTTTGATAGTGGGGGTCTGGTGCTACATGGCGCCTTCTCAGACACGCCAGACGGAGCCACTGAGTCTTCCCCGCGTGGACACAAATCGATCTGATGCCGCAGAGGATCCGGCCCCTTTTAACACTGAGGTTGACGTGTGGGATCGGGCCCTTCTTCAACCTCAAGCCGGCTCCCTCGCGCCTGCGCCGCCCCCCTTGCTGGAGCTCGCCGGCTTCAGCCTCCCGACCTCCTCCCGTGCTCCCACTCGACCCCAGCCCCTTAATCAATGTGAGGAACACGTTGGGAAGGTCGCCCCATGCCGGCGACGACCCCACCATGGTTAGCAACGATGCGGCGACTCGGTGTATCTTCGGCCACGTCTACCCGATGACCTAACCCCTCAAACATTCGGTTTCCAAGCCCTAGAGCACCAGTGGGTGCTACAGAAGATCGTCAAGCAATCAAATCCCCTCGGGGAAGTCCCTAACTAGGGTTACACCATGCATCCGATGGCTTCCGCCGTTAGCACCAGTAGGAATGCTCGGAATAGGCTGTCTACAGGGGGTTTCATGCTAGGGTTGCGAAACAAAGTTGTTCACTATCGAGTCTAGCTCGTGTGTGCTCAATTTGGTGCCCTACAAACGAATAACGGTCGGGATTTTTGGGTTTCTTACCCGCGGGTTAGTTTGCGCTGATCGGAGGAAAACTTCAAAATTCGTTGTCGACGATCACTGGTTCGGCTTGATCTTCGGAGGTGAGCAGCACGTGGTCCTAACGCTCCTCTGGGCGTCCTCGCCTGGGTGTGAAAAACCATGGGTTTGGCTGTCCACGTGAGCCTCCACCTTCGGGGGTGTTCAGCCGCCGCAAGAAAACGTGTTGCTCGGTGTTGGGGAAACTGGTAGCACTCGGTTTTGTGTCAAGGAGGTCGAGGATGATGCCCTAGTGCCGTTTTGCCACGCACAGAGGCTTTGCACGAGATAAAGCGCCAGCTCCCAATCGACCGAGGTGTGGCGGCGGTGTGTTCAGTTTGTGCGCGAGGGGTGAAGCAGAAACCGAGTCGAAGCTTCGTTGTTGGGTAAATGGAACAAGCTTAGACTTGAGGAGGCACACGAGTAGCTCGCCAGTGCGAGGGGATATGCGAAGAGGTGTCCCTCGGCTTGCCGCTCGGTGTCGGGCTGAGGAGCCTCGGCTGCTTCGTGTGAAACACAGAGACAACAGAGTCTTCGGTTGTAAGGCAAACTGTTCCAATGACAAGTGGGTCCTACTCCTATTCCCCCTCCTTATCTTCACCAAAATATCCCAAATTTGGCAGGTGATAAAATTCAAACATGTGGAGCTACAATCTGAAATTCAATTGGATAATTGGTCATGTTTCATCCAAATTCTAAATTTGAACTTGAATTCCTATGCAATTTAGAGTCCTCTTTTGAATGGTGAGCAAAGTACCTCCAAAAATTATCAAAATTTGCATCCCCACTAATTTGGACCTTAGGAATTCAATTATGAAATCTGATTTTCAATTTAGCTGCTGTAAATGAGATTTTTACACAACAGTTTGCATTTCTATTGTATTGCCCTCATTTGAAATTTGAGTTGAACAAATTGAGTTCACAATCTGAATTTTGCTCCCCCTTGCACATGAGAGCTTACACGTGGGTTTTAAATTAACTTTGTCCACCAAACACTCAAATAATCCTTGGCTAGAATGCTGGGACACTCCTGTGTATCATCACATATGGAAAAATTTAAACAAGTCCCAAATTTTATAAACATGAAACAAAATGGAGTTCAAACATCAGTTCGTTCGTATTCAAAATTTTGGGACCTTTACATTTACATTGGAATCTAAATAAATAAATGAAGCAAAGGAAGAAGAAACTGAAGAGCAGACCTATGAAGAGGCAATTATTGCAGGCGGTTTTTAATATAGAACCGCCTGTGAAAAAGTTTATTAAGTTTAGTACTAATTAATATTCTTGATCAAAATAAGGGAGCTTGTAAAAGCCTAAATTTCAAGTTCTCGTAATAAGATTTAGTATTATAGGTGCCCAATAAATGTCACTTGGAAAAATCTTTGAAATTGGTCAAAACATGAAAAACAAATAAATAGGTTATTTGTCATTTTTATATCTTGCATAATATAATGATTTTGTGAGTGCATTTTTCTATGGGACTTTTTAGTCATCATACCAACCTCTATGACTTTTTTAGATTTTTACAAAATTGTTTGAAAGAATGTGTGTTCAAAATTTGAAGAATGCCTCATATGAATATGAGCATTTCATTAGAATGATGGATAATTTGAATTTTGACATGTTGGATTGCATTAAAAAACTAACAAAATTCATACAGGTATAAATAAGGCAATATGTTCATACAAACCAACTTTCAATGGAAGATCCATTTTTTTAAAAGATATGAAAATCTGAATAATATGTGCATATAAAATAATTCTATATTTATCAAAAGATAACATTGTTACCTATATAAGTTTTAAACTTTTTTATTCCATCGAAGAAGATAGAAAAAAGAATCATCGAGTTTGGACTTAATTTGCAGAATCTATACATGTTTGAGTATTTACATTGGAATCTAAATAAAAAATAAAACAAAGGAAGAAGAAACTGAAGAGCAGACCTATGAAGAGGCAATTATCGCAAGCGGTTTTTAATATAGAAGCGCCTGTGGAAAAACATTAATAAGTTTGGATTAATTAATATTCTTGATCAAAATAAGGGGGCTTGTAAAAGCCCAAATTCCAAGTTCTTGTAATATGACTTAGTATTATATGTGCCCATTAAATTTCACTTGGAAAAACCTTTGAAATTGGTCAGAACATGAAAAACAAATAAATATGTTATTTGTCATTTTTGCATCTTGCATAATACAATGATTTTGTGAGTCAATTTTCCTATTTGATTTTTTAGTCATCATACCAACCTCTATGATTTTTTTTAGATTTTTACAAAAATTTTTGAATCAATTCATGTTCAAAATTTGAAGCATGCCTCATATGTATATGAGCATTTCATTAGAATGATGGATAATTTGAATTTTGACAAGTTGGATTGCTTTAAAAAAACTAACAAAATTCATACAGGTATAAATAAGATAATATGTTCATACAAACCAACTTTAAGTGGAAGATCGATTTTTTAGGAGATATGAAAATCTGAATAATGTTAGCATATAAATTAATTCTATATTTACCAAAACATAACAATAATACCTATATAAGTTTTAAACTTTTTGTTCCATCTGATATATATTAATTTTTGAAGAATATAGAAAAGAATCATCGAGTTTGGACTTAATTTGCAAAATCTATACATGTTTGAGTATTTACATTAGAATCTAAATAAAAAATGAAGCAAATAAATAAGAAACTGAAGAGCAGACCTATGAAGAGGCAATTATCGCAGGCGGTTTTTAATATAGAACCGCATGTGAAAAAAGTTTATTATGTTTAGGATTAATTAATATTCTTGATCAAAATAAAGGGGCTTGTAAAAGCCTAAATTCTAAGTTCTTGTAATATGATTTGGTATTACAAGTGCCCATTAAATTTTACTTTGAAAAACCTTTGAAATTAGTCATAATATGAAAAACAAATAAATAGGTTATTTGTCATTTTTTATCTTGCATAATACAATGATTTTGTGAGTGAATTTTTCTATGGGACTTTTTAGTTATCATACCAACCTCTATGATTTTTTTAGATTTTTACAAAATTGTTTGTATCAATGTGTTTAAAATTTTAAGAATGCCTCATATGTATATGAGCATTTCATTAGAATGATGGAAAATTTGAATGTTGACATGTAGGATTGCTTTTAAAATAATAACAAAATTCATACAGGTATAAATAAGACAATATGTTCATACAAACTAACTTTCAATGGAAGATCTATTTTTAAGGGGATATGAAAATCTGAATAATATGTGCATATAAATTAATTCTATATTTATCAAAACATAACAATGTTACCTATATAAGTTTTAAACTTTTTGTTCCACCTGTTATATACTAATTTTTAAAGAATACAGAAAAAAGAATCATCGAGTTTGGACTTAATTTGCAGAATCTATACATGTTTGAGTATTTACATTAGAATCTAAATAAAAAATGAAGCAAAGGAAGAAGAAACTGAAGAGTAGACCTATGAAGAGGCAATTATCGCATGCGGCTTTTAATATAGAACCGTCTGTAAAAAAAGTTTATTAAGTTTAGAATTAATTAATATTCTTGATCAAAATAAGGGGGCTTATAAAAGCCCAAATTCCAAGTCCTTGTAATATGATTTAGTATTACAGGCGCCCATTAAATTTCACATGGAAAAACCTTTGAAGTTGGTGAGAAAATGAAAAACAAATAAATAAGTTATTTGTCATTTGTGTATCATGCATAATACAATGACTTTGTTAGTCAATTTTTCTGTTGGACTTTTTAGTCATCATACCAACCTCTATGATTTTTTTAGATTTTTACAAAATTGTTTGAATCAATATGTGTTCAAAATTCGATGAATGCCTCATATGTATATGAGCATTTCATTAGAATGATGAATAATTTGAATTTTGACATGTTGGATTGATTTAAAAAACTAACAAAATTCATACAAGTATAAATAAGAAAATATGTTCATACAAACCGACTTTCAGTGGAAGGTCAATTTTTTAGTAGATATGAAAATCTGAATAATATGTGCATATAAATTAATTCGATATTTACCAAAACATAACAATGTTACCTATATAAGTTTTAACCTTTTTTCCATCTAATATATATTAATATTTGAAGAATATAGAAAAAAGAATCATCGAGTTTGGACTTAATTTGCAGAATCTATACATAATTGAGTATTACATTAGAATCTAAATAAAAATGAAGCAAAGGAAGAAGAAACTGAAGAGCATACTTATGGAGAGACAATTATCGCAAGCGGTTTTTAATATAGAACCGTTTGTGAAAAAAATTTATTAAGTTTAGGATTAATCAATATTTTTGATCAAAATAAGAGGACTTGTAAAAGCCCAAATTCCTAGTTCTTGTAATATGATTTAGTATTACAGGTGCCCATTACATTTCACATGAAAAAACCTTTGAAGTTGGTTAGAACATGAAAAACAAATAATTAGTTTATTTGTCATTTTTTTATCTTGCATAATACAATGATTTTGTGAGTGAATTTTTCTATGAGACTTTTTAGTCATCATACCAACAACTATGATTTTGTTTCTGATTTTTACAAAATTGTTTGAATCAATATGTGGTGAAAATTTGAAGAATGCCTCATATGTATATGAGCATTTCATTAGAATGATGGATAATTTGAATTTTGACATGTTGGATTGCTTTAAAAAAACTAACAAAATTCATACAGGTATAAATAAGACAATATGTTCATACAAACCAACTTTTAATAGAAGATCCATTTTTTAGGAGATATGAAAATCTAAATAATATGTGCATATAAATTAATTCTATATTTACTAAAACATAACAATGTTACCTATATAAATTTTAAACTTTTTGTTCCATCTAGTATATATTAATTTTTGAAGAAGATAGAAAAAAGAATCATCGAGTTTGGACTTAATTTATAGAATCTATACATGTTTGAGTATTTACATTGGAATCTAAATAAAAAATAAAACAAAGAAAGAAGAAACTGAAGAGCAGATCTATGAAGAGGCAATTATCGCAGGTGATTTTTAATATAGAACAGATTGTGAAAAAAGTTTTTTAAGTTTAGGATTAATTAATATTCTTGATCAAAATAAGGGGGCTTGTAAAAGCCCAAATTCCAAATTCTTGTAATATGATTTAGTATTACAGGTGCCATTAAATTTCAATTGGAAAAACCTTTGAAATTGATTAGAACATGAAAAATAAATAAATGTGTTATTTGTCATTTTTGCACCTTGCATAATACAATGATTTTGTGAGTCAATTTTTCTATTTGAGTTTTTAGTCATCATACCAACCTCTATGGTTTTTTTATATTTTTACAAAATTGATTGAATCAATATGTGTTCAAAATTTAAAGAATGCCTCATATGTATATGAGTATTTCATTAGAATGATGGATAATTTGAATTTTGACATGTTGGATTGCTTTAAGAAAAACTAACAAAATTCATACAGGTACAAATAAGACAATATGTTCATACAAACCAACTTTCAGTGAAAGATCTATTTTTTAGGAGATATGAAAATATGAATAATATGCGCATATAAATTAATTCTTTATTTACCAAAAACATAACAATATTACCTATATAAGTTTTAAACTTTTTAATCCATCTGGCCCCACTCTTGCCATCTTTGAAGGAATTGAATCATCGAGTTTGGACTTAATTTGTAGAATCTATACATGTTTGAGTATTTACACTGGAATCTAAATAGAAAATGAAGCAAAGGAAGAAGAAACTTAAGAGATCGCAGACGGTTTTTAATATAAAACCACCTATGAGAAAAGTTTTCTTAATTTAGGAATAATTAATATTCTAAATCAAAATAAGGGGGCCTGTAAAAGCCTAAATTCCAAGTTCTTGTAATATGATTTGGTATTACAAGTGCCCATTAAATTTTACTTTCAAAAACCTTTGAAATTGGTCATAATATGAAGACAAATAAATAGGTTATTTATCATTTTTGTATCTTGCATGATATAATGATTTTGTGAGTGATTTTTTCTATGTGACTTTTTAGTCATCATACCAACCTCTATGATTTTTTTAGATTTTTACAAAATTGCTTGAATCAATTTGTGTTCAAAATTTTAAGAAGGCCTCATATGTATATGAGCATTTCAGTAGAATGATGGAAATCTGAATGTTGACATGTAGTATTGCTTTTAAAAATTAACAAAATTCATACAGGTATAAATAAGACAATATGTACATACAAACTAACTTTCATTGGAAGATCTATTTTTTAGGAGACATGAAAATCTGAATAATATGTGCATATACATTAATTGTATATTTATCAAAATATAACAATATTACCTATATAAGTTTTAAACTTTTTGTTCCATCTGGTATATACTAATTATTGAAGAATACAGAAAAACAAATCATCGAGTTTGGACTTAATTTGCAGAATCTATACATGTTTGAGTATTTACATTAGATTCTAACTAATAAATGAAGCAAAGAAAGAAGAAACTGAAGAGAAGATCTATGAAGAGACAATTATCGCATGCGGCTTTTAATATAGAACCGCCTGAGATAAAAGTTTATTAAGTTTAGGATTAATTAATATTCTTGATCAAAATAAGGGGGCTTATAAAAGCCCAAATTCCAAGTCCTTGTAATATGATTTAGTATTACAGGTGCCCATTAAATTTCACATCGAAAAGAATTTGCCATAACATGAAAAATAAATAAATAGGTTATTTGTTATTTTTGTATCTTGCATAATACAATGATTTTATTAGTTAATTTTTCTATTCGACTTTTTAGTCAAAATACCAACCTCTATGATTTTTTTAGATTTTTACAAAATTGTTTGAATCAATATGTGTTCAGAATTCGAAGAATGCCTGATATGTATATGAGCATTTCATTAAGAATGATGGATAATTTGAATTTTGACATGTTGGATTGCTTTAAAAAAAGCTAACAAAATTCATACAAGTATAAATAAGACAATATGTTCATACAAACCAAATTCAGTGAAAGATTCATTTTTTTAGTAGATATGAAAATCTGAATAATATGTGCATATAAATTAATTTGATATTTACCAAAACATAACAATGTTACCTATATAAGTTTTAAACTTTTTTCCATCTGATATATATTAGTATTTGAAGAATATAGAAAAAAATCATCGAGTTTGGACTTAATTTGTAGAATCTAAACATGTTTGAGTATTTACATTAGATTCTAAATAAAAATGAAGCAAAGGAAGAAGAAACTAAAGAGCAGACTTATGGAGAGGCAATTATCGCAAGCGGTTTTTAATATAGAACCGTTTGTGAAAAAAGTTTGTTAAGTTTAAGATTAATTAATATTCTTGATTGAGGTCTTGTAAAAGCCCGAATTCATAGTTCTTGTAATATGATTTAGTATTACTGGTGCCCATTAAATTTCACTTGGAAAAACCTTTGAAGTTGGTTAGAACATGAAAAATAAATAACTAGGTTATTTATCATTTTGTATCTTGCAAAATACAACGATTTTGTGAGTGAATTTTTCTATGAGACTTTTTAGTCATCGTACCAACCACTATGATTTTTTTCAGATTTTTACAAAATTGTTCGAATCAATACGTGGTCAAAATTTGAAGAATGTCTCATATGTATATAGAAATGATGGATAATTTGAATTTTGACATGTTGGATTGCTTTAAAAAATTAACAAAATTCATACAGGCATAAATAAGACAACATGTTCATACAAACCAACTTTTACTAGAAGATCCATTTTTTTAGGAGATATGAAAATCTGAATAATATGTGCATATAAATTAATTCTATATTTACCAAAACATAACAATGTTACCTATATAAATTTTAAATTTTTTGTTCTATCTGGTATATATTAATTTTTGAAGAAGATAGAAAAAAGAATCATCGAGTTTGGACTTAATTTACAGAATCTATACATGTTTGAGTATTTACATTGGAATCTAAATAAAAAATAAAACAAAGGAAGAAGAAACTAAAGAGCAGATCTATGAAGAGGCAATTATCACAGCCGATTTTTAATATAGAACAACTTGTGAAAAAAGTTTTTAAGTTTAGGATTAACTAATATTCTTGATCAAAATAAGAGGGTTTGTAAAAACCCAAATTCCAAATTCTTGTAATATGATTTAGTACTACAGGTGCCATTAAATTTCACTTGGAAAAATCTTTAAACTGGCGAGAACATGAAAAACAAATAAATGTGTTATTTGTCATTTTTGCATCTTGCATAATACAATGATTTTGCGAGTCAATTTTTCTATTTGAGTTTTTAGTCATCATGCCAACCTCTATAATTTTTTTTAGATTTTACAACATTGTTTGAATCAATGTGTGTTCAACATTTAAGGAATGCCTCATAAATATATGAGTATTTCATTAAAATGATGGATAATTTAAATTTTGACATGTTGGATTGCTTTAAGAAAAACTAACAAAATTCATACAGGTATAAATAAGACAATATGTTCATATCAACCAACTTTCAGTGGAAGATCTATTTTTAGGAGATATAAAAATCTGAACAATATACCCATATAGATTAATTCTATATTAACAAAACATAACAATGTTACCTATATATGTTTTGAACTTTTTGTTCCATCTGGCCTCACTCTTGCCATCTTTGAAGGAATCGAATCATCGCGTTTGGACTTAATTTGCAGAATTTATACATGTTTGAGTATTTACATTGGAATCTAAATAAAAAATAAAGCAAAGGAAGAAGAAACTGAAAAGCGGACCTATGAAGAGGCAATTATCGCAGGCAGTTATTAATATAAAACCGCCTATGAGAAAAGTTTACTAAGTTTAGTATTAATTAATATTCTAAATCAAAATAATGGGGCTTGTAAAATCCCAAATTCCAAGTTCTTGTAATATGATCTGGTATTACAAGTGCCCATTAAATTTTACTTTGAAAAACCTTTGAAATTGGTCATAATATGAAAAACAAATAATAGGTTATTTGTCATTTTTATATCTTGCATAATACAATGACTTTATGAGTGAATATTTCTATGGGACTTTTTAGTCATCATACCAACCTCTATAATTTTTTTAGATTTTTACAAAATTGCTTGAATAAATGTGTGTTCAAAATTTTAAGAATGCCTCATATGTATATGAGCATTTCAGTAGAATGATGGAAATCTGAATGTTGACATGTAGTATTGCTTTTAAAAATTAACAAAATTCATACAGGTATAAATAAGACAATATGTACATACAAACCAACTTTCATTGGAAGATCTATTTTTTAGGAGACATGAAAATCTGAATAATATGTGCATATACATTAATTGTATATTTATGAAAATATAACAATGTTACCTATATAATTTTAAACTTTTTGTCCATCTGGTATATACTAATTATTGAAGAATACAGAAAAACGAATCATCGAGTTTGGACTTAATTTGCAGAATCTATACATGTTTGAGTATTTACATTAGATTCTAACTAAAAAATGAAGCAATGAAAGAAGAAACTGAAGAGAAGACCTATGAAGAGGCAATTATCACAGGCTGCTTTTAATATAGAACCGCCTGCGATAAAAGTTTATTAAGTTTAGGATTAATTAATATTCTTGATCAAAATAAGGGGGCTTATAAAAGCCCAAATTCCAACTCCTTGTAATATGATTTAGTATTACAGGTGCCCATTAAATTTCACATCGAAAAGAATTTGTCAGAACATGAAAAATAAATAAATAGGTTATTTGTTATTTTTGTATCTTGCATAATACAATGATTTTGTTAGTTAATTTTTCTATTCGACTTTTTAGTCAAAATACCAACCTCTATGATTTTTTTAGATTTTTACAAAATTGTTTGAATCAATATGTGTTCAGAATTCGAAGAATGCCTGATATGTATATGAGCATTTCATTAGAATGATGGATAATTTGAATTTTGACATGTTGCATTGCTTTAAAAAACTAAAAAAATTCATACAAGTATAAATAAGACAATATGTTCATACAAACCAACTTTCAGTGAAAGATCCATTTTTTAGTAGATATGAAAATCTGAATAATATGTGCATATAAATTAATTTGATATTTACCAAAACATAACAATGTTACCTATATAAGTTTTAAACTTTTTCCATCTGATATATATTAATATTTGAAGAATATAGAAAAAATCATCAAGTTTGGACTTAATTTGTAGAATCTAAACATATTTGAGTATTTACATTAGATTCTAAATAAAAATAAAGCAAAGGAAGAAGAAACTGAAGAGCAGACTTATGGAGAGGCAATTATCGCAAGCAGTTTTTAATATAGAACCGTTTGTGAAAAAAGTTTGTTAAGTTTAAGATTAATTAATATTCTTGATCGAGGTCTTGTAAAAGCCCAAATTCATAGTTCTTGTAATATGATTTAGTATTACTGGTGCCCATTAAATTTCACTTAGAAAAACCTTTGAAGTTGGTTAGAACATGAAAAATAAATAACTAGGTTATTTGTCATTTTTGTATCTTGCAAAATACAACGATTTTGTGAGTGAATTTTTCTATGAGACTTTTTAGTCATCGTACCAACCACTATGATTTTTTTTTCAGATTTTTACAAAATTGTTCGAATCAATACGTGGTCAAAATTTGAAGAATGTCTCATATGTATATAGAAATGATGGATAATTTGAATTTTGACATGTTGGATTGCTTTAAAAAATCAACAAAATTCATACAGGTATAAATAAGACAACATGTTCATGCAAACCAACTTTTAAAAGAAGATCCATTTTTTTAGGAGATATGAAAATCTGAATAATATGTGCATATAAATTAATTCTATATTTACCAAAACATAACAATGTTACCTATATAAATTTTAAACTTTTTGTTCGATCTGGTATATATTAATTTTGTAGAAGATAGAAAAAAGAATCATCAAGTTTAAACTTAATTTACAGAATCTATACATGTTTGAGTATTTACATTGGAATCTAAATAAAAGATAAAACAAAGGAAGAAGAAACTGAAGAGCAGACCTACGAAGAGGCAATTATCGCAGGCGGTTTTTAATATAGAACAACTTGTCAAAATAGTTTTTTAAGTTTAGGATTAATTAATATCCTTGATCAAAATAAGGGGGCTTGTAAAAGCCCAAGTTTTAAATTCTTGTAATATGATTTAGTATTACAGGTTCCATTAAATTTCACTTGGAAAAATCTTTGAAATTGGTCAGAACATGAAAAACAAATAAATGTGTTATTTGTCATTTTTGCATCTTGCATAATACAATGATTTTGTGAGTAAATTTTTCTATTTGAGTTTTTAGTCATCATACAAACCACTATACTTTTTTTAGATTTTTACAAAATTGTTTGAATCAATATGTGTTCAAAATTTAAAGAATGCCTCATATGTATATGAGTATTTCATTAGAATGACAGATAATTTGAATTTTGACATGTTGGATTGCTTTAAGAAAAACTAACAAATTTCATACAGGTATAAATAAGATAATATGTTCATACAAACCAACTTTCAGTGGAAGATCCATCTTTTTAGGAGATATGAAAATCTGAATAATATGTGCATATAAATTAATTCTATATTTACGAAACATAACAATGTTACCTATATAAGTTTTAAATTTTTTGTTCCATCTGTCCCCGCTCTTGCCATCTTTGAAGGAATTGAATCATCGAGTTTGGATTTAATTTGCAGAATCTATACATTGGAATCTAAATAAAAAATGAAGCAAAGAAAGAAGAAATTGAAGACCGGACCTTTGAAGAGGCAATTATCGCAGACAGTTTTTAATATAAAACCGTCTGTGAGCAAACTTACTAAGTTTAGGATTAATCAATATTCTAAATCAAAATAAGGGGGCTTGTAAAAGCCCAAATTCCAAGTTCTTGCAATATGATTTGGTATTACAAGTGCCCATTAAATTTTACTTTGAAAAACCTTTGAAATTGGTCATAATATGAAAAACAAATAAATAGGTTATTTGTCATTTTTGTGTCTTGCATAATACAATGATTTTATGAGTGAATTTTTCTATGAGACTTTTTAGTCATCATACCAACCTCTTTGATTTTTTCAGATTTTTACAAAATTGTTTGAATCATTGCGTGTTCAAAATTTTAAGAATGCCTCATATGTATATGAGCATTTCATTAGAATGATGGTAAATTTGAATGTTTACATGTAGGATTGGTTTTAAAAAATTAACAAAATTCATACAGGTATAAATAAGACAATATGTCCATACAAACTAACTTTCAGTGGAAGATCTATTTTTTAGGAGATATAAAAATCTGAATAATATGTGCATATAAATTAATTCTATATTTATCAAAACATAACAATGTTACTTATATAAGGTTTGAACTTTTTGATCCATCTGACATATACTAATTTTTGAAGAATACAGAAAAAAGAATCATCGAGTTTGGACTTAATTTGCAGAATCTATACATGTTTGAGTATTTACATTAGAATCTAAATGAAAAATAAAGCAAAGAAAGAAGAAACTGAAGAGCAGACCTATGAAGAGACAATTATCGCAGATGGTTTTTAATATAGAACAGTCCGTGAAAAAAGTTTATTAAATTAGGATTAGTTAATATTCTTGATCAAAATAAAAGAGCTTGTAAAAGCCCAAATTCTATGTTTTTGTAATATGATTTAGTATTACAGGTGCCCATTAAATTTCACTTGGAAAAAACCTTTAAAATTGGTTAGAACATGAAAAACATATAACTAGATTATTTTTTCATTTTTGTATCTTACATAACACAATGATTTTGTGAGTGACTTTTTCTATGTGACTTTTTAGTCATCATACCAACCACTATGATTTTTTTTCATATTTTTACAAAATTGTTTGAATCATATGTGGTCAAGATTTGAAGAATGCCTCATATGTATATCAGCATTTTATTAGAATGATGGATAATTTTAATTTTGACATGTTTGATTGTTTTAAAAAAATTAACAAAATTCATACAGGTATAAATAAACAATATGTTCATACAAACCAACTTTTAGTCGAAGATCCATTTTTTTAGGAGATATGAAAATCTGAATAATATGTGCATATAAATTATTTGTATATTTACCAAAACATAACAATGTTACCTATATAATTTTTAAACTTTTTGTTCCATCTGTTATATATTATTTTTTAAAGAAGATAGAAAAAAGAATCATCGAGTTTGGACTTAATTTGTAGAATCTATACATGTTTGAGTATTTACATTAGAATCTAAATAAAAATGAAGTAAAAGAATAAGAAACTGAAGAACATACCTATGAAGAGGCAATTATCGCAGGCGGTTTTTAATATACAACCGCCTTTGAGAAAAGTTAACTTAGTTTAGTATTAATTAATATTCTTGATCAAAATAAGTTAGCTTGTAAAAGCCAAAATTCCTATTTCTTGTAATATGACTTAGTATTACAGGTGCCCATTAAATTTAACTTGGAAATACCTTTGAAATTGGTGAGAACATGAAAAACAAATAAGTGGGTTATTTTTCATTTTTGTATCTTGCATAATACAATGAATTTGTGAGTGCATTTTTCTATGGGACCTCTTAGTCATCATACCAACCACTATGATTTTTTCAGATTATTACAAAATTGTTTGAATCAATATGTGTTTAAAATTTGAAGAATGCCTCATATGTATATGAGCATTTCATTAGAATGATGGATAATTTGAATTTTGACATGTTGGATTACTTTAAAAAAATTAACAAAATTCATATAGGTATAAATAAGATAATATGTTCATACAAACCAACTTTTAATGGAAGATCCATTTTTTTAGGAGATATAAAAATCTGAATAATATGCTCATATAAATTAATTCTATATTTACGAAAACATAACAATGTTAACTATATAAGTTTTAAACTTTTTGTTCCATCTGGTATATGTTAATTTTTGAAGAAGATAGAAAAAATAATCATTGAGTTTGGACTTAATTTGCAAAATATATACATGTTTGAGTATTTACATTGGAATCTAAATAAAAATGAAGCAAACAAAGAAGAAGCTGAAGAGCAGACCTATAAAGAGGCAATTATTGCAGTCGGTTTTTAATATAGAACTGCTTCTGAGAAAAGTTTACTAAGTTTAAGATTAATTAATATTCTTGATCAAAATAAGGGGGCTTGTAAAAGCCTAAACTCCTATTTCTTGTAATATGATTTAGTATTATAGGTACCCATTAAATTTCACTTGGAAATACCATTAAAATTGGTTAGAACATGAAAAACAAATAAGTAGGTTATTTTTAATTTTTGTATCTTGCATAATACATTGATTTTGTGAGTAAATTTTTCTATGGGACTTTTTAGTCATCATACCAACCTCTATGATTTTTTCAGATTTTTACAAATTTTTTTGAATCAATGTGTATTCAAAATTTTAAGAATGCCTCATATGTATATGAGCATTTCATTAGAGTAATGGATAATTTGAATGTTAACATGTTGGATAGCCTTAAAAAATTAACAAAAATTCATACAGGTGTAAATAAGACAATATTTCATACAAACTAACTTTCAGTGGATGATCCTTTTTTTTACGAGATATGAAAATTTGAATAATGTGTGCATATAAATTAATTCTATATTTACCAAAACATAATAATGTTAACTATATAAGTTTTAAACTTTTCATTCCATCTGGTATATATTAATTTTTGAAGAATATAGAAAAAAGAATCATCAAATTTAGACATAATTTGCAGAATCTATACATGTTTGAGTATTTACATTAGAATATAAATAAAAAAATGAAGCAAAGGAAGAAAAAGCTAAAGAGCAAACCTATGAAGAGGCAATTATCGTAGGCGGTTTTTAATATAGAACTTATTGTGAAAAAAATTTACTAAGTTTAGGATTAATTAATATTCTTGATCAAAATAAGAGGGCTTTAAAAAGACCAAATTCTAAGTTCTCGTAATATGATTTAGTATTACAGGTGCCCGTTAAATTTCACTTGGAAAAACCTTTAAAATTGGTTAGAAAATGAAAAACAAATAAATAGGTTATTTGTCATTTTTCATATCTTGCATAATACAATAATTTTTTGAGTAATTTTTCTATGGGACTTTTTAGTCATCATACCAACCACTATGATTTTTTTCCAGATTTTTACAAAAGATTTTGAATCAATATGTGGTCAAAATTTGAAGAATGCCTCATATGCATATGAGCATTTCATTAGAATGATGGATAATTTGAATTTTGACATGTTGGATTGCTTAAAAAATTAACAAAATTCATACAGGTGTAAATAAGACAATATGTTCATACAAACCAACTTTTAGTGGAAGATCTATTTTTTAGGAGATATGAAAATCTGAATAATATGTGTATATTAATTAATTCTATATTTACCAAAACATAACAATGGTATCTATATAAGTTTTAAACTTTTTGTTCCATCTCGTATATATTAATTTTTGAAGAAGATAGAAAAATGAATCATTGAGTTTGGACTTAATTTGCAGAATCTATACATGTTTGAGTATTTACATTGGAATCTAAATAAAAAATAAAGCAAAGGAAGAAGAAACTGAAGAGCAGACCTATGAAGAGGCAATTATCACAGGCGATTTTTAATATAGAACCGCGTGTGAAAAAAGTTTATTAAGTTTAGGACTAATTAATATCCTTGATCAAAATAAGGGGGCTTGTAAACGCCCATATTCCAAGTTCTTGTAATATGATTTAGTATTACAGGTACCCATTAAATTTCACTTGGAAAAACCTTTGAAATTGGTCAGAAAATGAAAACAAATAAATATGTTATTTGTCATTTTTGCATCTTGCATAATAAAATGATTTTGTGAGTCAATTTTTCTATGGGACTATTTAGTCATCATAACAACCTCTATGATTTTGTTTTTGATTTTTATAAATTTTTTTGAATCAATGTGTATTCAAAATTTGAAGAATGCCTCATATGTATATGAGTATTTCATTAGAATGACGGATAATTTGAATTTTGATGTGTTGGATTGCTTTAAAAAACTAACAAAATTCATACAGGTATAAATAAGACAATATGTTCATACAAGCCAACTTTCAGTGGAAGATCCCATTTTTAGGAGATATGAAAATCTGAATAATATGTGCATATAAATTAATTCTATTGTAAGGGCCTCAGTTTTTGACACATATTTGAAGTGTTCATCACCATACACACACACCTCATTTGAGGAAAGTTGATGAACACAAATGAAGAGCAAGTAACCACCATCAACATGCTCATTAGAGAACAAACTCACATATTGCAAAAGTGGTATTTCCCACATGTGATATAGAAGGGCTGGACATATGAAAACTCCTACACATTGCTAAGGATGTCCATGCCAAGTTTCGCCCAAATTCAAAACCTTTTTGAGGTCATTTTGGGTATAGCTAGAAAGAGGGCAGTTTGAAACCATATTCAAATTCAAACTGTTTTTATCCCATGAATTTAAAAGTGGGAGGCATATTCTTATTCAGCACATTTTTGTGAGCTCACACACCAATTTTCACTCCATTTGGAGTCGATCTTGACATGAGCTAAGTGGGACAAATTCAAACTTTATTTGAATTCAAAACTGAACTTGTGCTGAAATTCATTCAAACCAAACCCAATTTGAATTCTACTCAATTCAAATGGCTCATGGGTGAATAATTTGAATACCCAGGGGTATTTTGGGGCTCACTGTTTACAACAGTGATTAGGAGTGAATTTCAGAGGTTAAAACCCCGGGTGGGTCCCACATGTCAGCCACAAAGAAGAATCAAGCGACTGAGACATTTCTCACTCGGGTCGCCGAGCCGCCGCTGCGATCGCCACCGAGGGGAGCCGCCGTGCCAGCAGCTGCTTGGCCACGCACGGGCGTGAGGCGGTTCAGGGCCTTCTTAAGGCGTTTTCCCCCCTCTTCGGCCGAAGCCTCGCCAGTTTCTTCCCCTGCAAGAACTCAGCGCCGGCAAACTCCTTCCGCAGCTCGGAATCGATCGGAGAGCGCCGATCACAGCCTTCCCGTCCCCTCTCGAGCTACGGCAAGGTACTAAGAACTCTTCTCCTTCCTCCCCGTTGCTAAAACTCAGCTGAAACCAATTGATATCGGCTATGCCGAAAGATCACTTTGGTGACTTAAAACCGCCGCACCTCGGGCTCCCGTGGACAGCCCAACCGAGGCATTGTCACGCCCGAGCCAAGGCACCCTTGGACGCGCTGGTGACCGGTGCTGCTCACCCCCGAGCCACAGCCCGAGTGGTTGCTTACCGGCGGCGAATTTCCAGTTTTCCCCTTTCTGTGTGCAGAACGACCTTCGGATATGGTTCCGTTGACTTCGTACTGTAGAAAGGATTAGAGGGCCTCAATCTGCTCTCACACAAACTAGACACGGTAACGCACAAGTTGCCTTCACAACCTTTGGCCGGAGGACCTCTGTACCCGGCGTAATTCGAAGTTTACCGACGGCGGAATAAATGGGAGGCATTGGGCGCATGGTGAGGACCTACTTCGGGCCTCCTCCGAGCTGCCGCAAGCTCATGTCGTCCTTCCCTGAGGTCCACTGATGCTTCCCGACCGGTTGCTAGAGTAGTTGAGGTGCTAGGGGAGTCAGCCGACACGGCCGAAGTTTTTCCGAGGCGGCGGCTCGTCGCCGACCATGTACCGGACGTTGTCATGATGAGCTGACCCCAAAATCCTGTTCCCCGTGTGAAAGTAGGCAGCGGCGGCCAAGATCGTGAAGTTTGAAGCTCCACAGAAGCTGCCGGCGAGCTCTCCGGCGAGGTCCCTCGGCGGCAGAGCGCGGGCGGCGGGAGGTTGAAGAAGGGGGTGGACCCCAGCTGTCAGCGACCGATATTTTAAATCGGGATCGGGCTGCGGCCGGGATCGGGTGTGCTGGCGTGAAAAAACCTTGTGGGCCACGGTGTGCTGTCACCTCGGCGTGCGACGCGTGTCCCCGGGGCCCACTCGCGAGTTTAAACTTTTTCCCCGATTTTCAGATTTCCTTCAAACTTCAAATCCTCATAACTTTGGCTAGAAAACTCCAAATCGAGTAAACCAAATTTTGTTGGATTCATCTCTCTGAGAACTTTCCAGCAAATCAAGTTTCACTTCATGAAAACCCTTAATTCTCCAGAATTAATTCCTCAAAATTCAAACTGTTTGGAATTTTAACTGGAGAATCCTTTGGAGGAAAATCCTGAAATTTTGCTGGCATGTTCACCAAAATGTCCCTGAACTACCATAAAAATTTCAGATCCATTTGAGCTCATTTGATCCATCTAATGGTGTGATTAGTGAAACTGTTCCAGAGAAAATAGAAAATGTTCAGAAACATTTTCAAATTTTTCTCTGAAATTGTTTAGCTCATATCCTTAGCTAGGAACCTTCAAATTAAGTGAGACCAACTCCGTTAGAACCCTCTGAAAATCTAGTTTTCAGAAAGTCATAGTTTGTTTCATGAAAATCCTTAGAACACCCTAAAAGCCTTCAATTAAGGTCAAGTACATAATTAATTGTGGAGGGCTCAAATGAGCTTTGCTGCAACTAAAACTTGACCAAGTCTCTGTCTAGGTTGTAACCAAGCCACAGTAAAAGTTTCATAGTCACTGAGCCTGTCTAGTGGGACTTATAAGCTTCACAAGTTCAAACTTAATACACATGCATTTAAATTGATACATGTATTTCCTCTATCATGTAGTCGCTAAGGTCGAGGAGGAACCCGAAGTCCTAGACTTCGTTACTCCGGAGGAACAGCTAGCCTACGACCAAGAGCAGCAAGGCAAGCTCCGGTTTGCATTAACCGTTTTACAAATTTTTATTGTTTTGAGCACTTACTTGAGTATTATGATTCTTTGCATTAGAGTCTTGTTTGGAAACCCAATTGCATAGCCAAAAAAACCATGGGATGGGTTTAGGATTGCAAACCCCGTTAGCTACCGCAATGCTAAGATAGAGTAGGATTCGGTACAAGTCGAGTAGTTGGAACTACTCGCGAGCATAGGCTCGAGCCACTCGACTCGGGTAGAGATAGCACATGATACACATGGCAAGAAAAATGAGACCAAGTGGGGAGTAAGGGCAGCAGGACTTTGGGGCCTGTGTGCTATAGGTCCGCTTGTGTCGATTGAGGACCGAGCCGTGTGCGGGCCTGATGAACAAGCTAGAAAAGTACCGAAGACCTACCGGCTATATGGGAACCGGGAAACTGATGTAACTCGGGTAGCTGGGTATTGAGGCATTGCCCGTCGTTCAGAGGGTAGGTTGAGAGCTTGAGGTGTAAATCGGCTGGCGGCACTGAGATGAGCATGCAGAGACCTCTTGCTCGGGACGATGGGACCGGTTCAATATTTGGCTGACAGGTGAAAGGTAGTTGCGTACGGCGTCTGTGATGGTTGTTGTAGGCAACATTGAGTACGGGCATACTTGACAGGTTGTTTGGGTAACCCTGCAGGTGTAAATCGATTATAATCGCCGTCCCTCACGGTCAGTGAGTACCACTTGTTCACTGTACCGTGACATAGAAAGAACAGGCTAGTTATATGTTAAAATGTTGCTGATTGAAAGATGGACTTGTTTGTTAGTGTTTTGCCATAGTTTAGAGCTAACTAAAGTTCCTTTCAACTTTGGGCAAAGTACATGAGAGAAATGCGTTTCTTGTTTGATTGCGGCTCTCCCATGTGCCTTAGCGTAAGGTTCTCCACAACCTGCTGCTAAAACTTGAAAATAAGGTTCTACTAATTAGGCGAGTCCTTGCAAATGAGTTTTACCTCATGTAACCCATTACCCCTCATGTAGAAGTTCCATGTTTAGGCGAGACGGGTCAGACTTGCTGAGCCTTCGTGCTCACTGCTTGTGTTTGAAGCTTTTTGCAGGATTCTATGAGGAAGGGACTCCCGAGGAGGAGACGGAACCCAGGAGGGGAACCCCGTCGAGTGGGAGTCGTGCACGCCGTAGAGTTAGTGTGCGTGTGTGCTAGCAAGGACACGTTCAAGGGCTGAACGTGGACTTGATGCGTAGTCTACGCCTGTGAGTGTAGACTGAAACTATTTTGATGTAAACATGTTCATAAACTTGTTTATGTAATAAAATTTCACTTCCGCTTTGTACCTTTGACGTGTGTTATCCGGTGTTGTGCAACGCAGCACCCCTCAGCATGATCCTAGCTCGACAAGACCTTTGGGGTCGTGTCAGCGTGGTATCAGAGCTCGCTTGAGGTTTAACGCACTACAAAGGTCATCTTTTTCAAAAATCCAGTGAGGAACGAGTTAGTAGCCCGTATAAGGATATTATTAGCATATAGAAAGTGGCATACTAACCTATTTGCTTATGTTGGAAAATCGTGTATCTCGGGACGTTTATGTCTTGGGGGGTACACGTAAGCGCTGTCCACCAGTGCGCACAAGCTGAAGGGTGGAGCCCCACAGGTGGCAGGTAACCCGACTCGCTTAAATATCCTCTACGACTCTTCATGTCATTTGGGGTATTCGAGAAACGTCTATCCCTGGCGTGCATGGTGCAACTTGGGAGACCCCGTCACGTGGTCTGAAACATGAACACGTAGCTCAAGGCGTGTTTGGCTTGAGAACATCCGGGCGAGTGATGACGGCCGGGTGTACGAACTGTATGGATTCCGGGCTCGGTGTGCAGCCGAGTCTGACGATTGCTTGAGTATCTGCAGGTAGCCTGACCACGAAATGGTAGACGTGTAGCATCCGTGTGTGAGTGACGTTTAGTGCCACTGAAATAACGAAGCCGGCTAAGTCCGGTATAGGATTTTCTTTGTGAGGACGTAGTACCGACATGATCTGGTGACGCATCAACGTCACACCCCACTAAATGAACAACTTCATTTAAAAACTTGAAGGTTTTGATCCAAAGTAGTAAAACTTGATGTAACTCCTTCCCTTGAACAGGATATTCAAAGTTAACAAGTTTTCAACTTATAGGTTGTTAAGGACAGAGCACTCTGTGTTCAGCTGAATCAAGGCTGAAGTTAATCAGAGGTTAGAGGTTGAGTTCTTTCGAGGTTGGGGTCATATGATACATTTATGGAAATCTTTGGAAGAGCTTTACAACTTTTCTGTTGAGGTCCAGAGGTGTTTCATCCCTTAACCAATCGAAAAATGCAGTAGAGTTGAAACTGTCCAGAAAACAGGGCAGAGCAAACACTCTCTGTAAACTCTCTGTAAATTAAGCATAACTTCCTGCTTAAAAATCCAAAAATAGAAAATGAGGTAGTTATGGAAAGCTTATTAGATGTGTTACAACTTTGTAACAGAAAGTTTTGTCAGATTAGGAACAGAATTAACTGGAATTCTTGGATTAAATCAGTACCTACAGCAGGGAGGTGCTGTCCAAATTTCTTCAGAAATTATGTTAACTTTGGCATCTCATAACTTTTGAACCAGGAAATATATTAGGCCAAGAAAATACTTTCTGGAAAGCTATTGAAGTTATCTTTAACTTTGATGTTGAGCTCCAGAATTGGTTTTGCTTCAACATGGCCTAAATCAGGTTGAAATGGAAACTGGTCAGGGCTGTCATGGGAACAGCAGATCAGCAGTCAAATTTGTTTAAAATTTGAACTATGTTTCCAAGTTTTATGGGTTCAATGACATGTATTATGTTATAACTCAGAGGTTTACTGTTTAAATAAATATTTGACATTTCTCAAATATATTTTTACAGATGACAGCAGATAAGCAATTGGAGAACGGGTGGGTGGTGTCCCACTGTTCTCACCGTAGCGGCTACCCGGAAGTATTGTGGCAAATGCTCCAATATTTTGGGTACAACCAGATGCCGCAGTACTTCGCCAAGGAAGAAGGCGAAGAGGGGAACAAGATGTGGACGATCCATGTCGAAGTCCCTGCAGGACCTACGCCACCCGGTTGGGTGCCGTTCACCGTCACGGTGAGAGGAAGACAACCGGAAGGGATGTGGTAAGGGGCAGCCCGTGACACCATGTCACGTTTCTGCCAACTACACGTGCAGGCTATGGAGGGCACTCCATACACGCTCGTTCCGGTGGAGGGACGGGCTCAGCATGTGTGGGAAGAGAGGTACCTGGAGGCAACGGACCCGAATTGCCCAAGGTACAACCCCGCGGAGGCAAATCTCAGCCTCCAGATGAGGGCGGGAAACACCGTGATGGACAGCCAAGCTGTTCATACGGAGCATCTCGCCACGAAGCTCAAAGAGAGCATGAGCCGTGGAGACCATTTCGAGAGTGCCCACAGCGCACTCCGCAATGTGCTCCTTCCGACGATCAAGCGACTGAATGAAGAACATAATCAGTTGCATCGTCTGAAGAAGGCGAAGAAGAAAAGCCGTGTCGACATCGCGGCGTTGCAAGAGCTGGTGCAGACCCTAACCCAGCAGAATGAGGACCTTGCTCAAGAGCGGGACGACGCTATTGAGGAAGGACAAGGGTGGGAAGAGGACTACAACCAGGCTATGGACGAGGTGGATGCATTGCAGGACCTCGTGCCTCCGGTATTGGGTATACCGGTGGTCTTGGGTCTTCCAGCAATGGGAGAACCCAGGATAGGGAGAAGGAGGCGGTCCTTCTCAGAAGTTTCGGATGGTGAATTGCCCACCATCAGGTCCACGCTGGCAGCCACCACAGCGGTCGATGTCGTTCCGCAGTCGGCCGTACTCTTCACCGGCATTCAGGCCGGCACTGCCAGTACCTCCGCAACAACAGCAGCAGTGGGCGATGCCGCGTGCGTATGCACCTCAGCAGCGCATGCCGGGCTTTCGTCCCCCGAGCACTACACCAGCAGCGGCCACATGTTACAAGTGTGGTCGTCCAGGACACTTCGCGAGCAGTTGCCCGGAGAAGCAAGGCGGCGGAGTGGCATCACAGTTTCCGGGGAGGAATCAACCCTGGAACCCTACTAATGCGTGGCGGGCAAACCCTAGGCCCGGCACTGTCCACCAGCTTGCCATAGAGGACGTGCCGGAGGGCGAGCCAATCCTTGCGGGTATGTTCCAACTCCACCAGCATCCTGCTATAATATTTTTTGATTCAGGCGCCACGCATAGCTTCATTAGCCAAGCTTTCATTGATAAGTATAGCTTGCAAATACTACCCACCAATAATTCTTATGTGATCTGTTCACCGGGTGGGAAAATTTCAGCAAGCATGATGGTCCCAAAAGCGCCATTGTGCTTAGAGGGTAGAGTTTACCCTACGTCTCTCATAATTTTAGAGGGACAAAAGGTCGCTGTCATCTTAGGGATGTCGTGGTTAACCCGCCACGGCGCTGTTTTAGACACCGTCCTCCGAGTTGTGCACTTGAACTCAGGAGTGCACGAGTCTCACTCATTATTTCTGGACAGTCCAGAAATAAAACTTCCAAGTGTCTATCAAGCCACAACCATCAGATTGGAAGATATTCCAGTGGTTCGAGAGTTCCCTGATGTATTCCCGGACGATTTGCCGGGGATGCCACACGATAGATAGGTGGAGTTCAAGATTGAACTTGCACCGGGAACCATGCCAATATCCCGAAGGCCGTACAAGATGGCGCCCGAGGAGTTGGCTGAACTGAAGACTCAGCTCACGGACCTTCTGGAGAAGGGTTTTATTAGGCCGAGCTCCTATCCATGGGGATGTCCGGCATTATTTGTCAAGAATAAGGATGAGACGTTGCGGCTTTGCGTGGACTATCGTCCATTAAATGCCGTAACCATCAAGAACAAGTACCCGTTGCCACGGGATCGACATGTTGTTTGATCAGTTGGTCGAAGCAAAGATCTTTTCCAAGATGGATCTAAGATCAGGGTACCATCATATTAAGATAAGGGCTGAGGACATTCCAAAGACAGCTTTCTCGACAAGGTACGGACTTTATCAGTACCTGGTCATTTCCTTCGGCCTCACCAATGCTCCAGCTCACTTCATGTACTTAATGAACTCGGTATTCATGCCGGAGCTGGACAAGTTTGTCGTGGTCTTCATCGACGACATCCTGGTATATTCCAAGTCGGAAGAAGATCACAAGAAGCATCTGCGTATAGTCTTGCAACGGCTGCGGGATCACAAGCTATACGCGAAATTCAGCAAATGCGAATTCTGGATATAGCAAGTGCCTTTTCTCGGGCATATCATCTCAGCGGAGGGTATCGCTGTAGACCCGAGTAAGATCACTCAAGTGCTGAATTAGAAATCCCCGAGAACTGTTCACGAGGTACGGAGTTTCCTCGGACTCGTGGGATATTATCAGAGGTTCATTCCGAACTTCTCGAAGATTGCCAAGCCAATGACAGAGCTGCTGAAGAAGGCTACCAAATATGTTTGGAGTCCAACATGTGAAGCAGCATTCAAGGCTTTAGTCAAGCACCTGACATCAGCACCGGTTTTGGCGCAGCCAGACACAACAAAACCGTTCGATGTGTACTGCGATGCATCCGGCATTGGGCTCGGATGTGTGCTGATGCAAGACCGAAGAGTGGTCGCGTATGGATCAAGGCAGCTTAGAAACCATGAGCAGAATTATCCAACCCACGACTTGGAGCTCGCTGCCGTGGTACTGGCACTAAAAATGTGGAGGCACTACCTACTCGGTAACCTTGTACATTTATATACCGACCACAAAAGCCTCAAGTACATATTCACTCAGAAGGAGCTGAACATGAGGCAAGGAAGATGGTTAAAATTGATAAAGGATTACGAAATAGAGATCCATTATCATCCGGGCAAGGCAAACGTAGTGGCAGATGCGCTGAGCCGCAAGTCACACGTCAACAATCTGACCATCACACCGTTGGAAGAGAGCGAACCACCACTACATGTGATTCCACACGGAGCTCTCTACAACCTAGCTTTGATCCCCACCATCCATGAAGAGATAGCGGAAGCCCAGAAGAATGACAAGGGCATGTCGCATTTGCGGAGACGTGTAGACAGTGGGGAGTTGAAATGTTTCCGGAAGGACGGAGACGGCGTCCTATGGTTCAAAGACCGGATCGTCGTACCCCGTAACCCGGAATTACGGAAGAAAATCTTTGATGAGGCTCACTTGTCAAGGTTTTCTATTCACCCCGGCAGCAACAAAATGTATCAAGAACTCAGAAGCAAGTTTTGGTGGACACGGATGAAGCGGGAGACTGCAAAGTACGTGTCCGAGTGTGATACATGTCGAAGGGTGAAGGCAGACCATATGCGGAAACCGGGACTGCTGCAACCACTGGGCATTCCTGCCTGGAAGTGGGAGGATGTGAGCATGGACTTCATCGTCGGTTTACCCACCACCTTGCAGAAACATGATTCTGTGTGGGTGATCGTCGATCGGCTCACCAAAGTTGCCCATTTTATCCCGGTCAACACCAACTACAACACCAAGAAGTACGCTGAACTGTACATCTCACGAATCCTATGCTCATACGGCGTACCCCGTACTATCATATCGGATCGGGGCACTTTATTTGTGTCCCGTTTTTGGGAGCAGCTGCACGCTGCCTTGGGGACGAAGCTGACCCGTAGTTCAGCATACCACCCGCAGACGGATGGGCAAACCGAGCGGGTAAATCAGATCTTAGAAGACATGTTACGAGCTTGCGCTATCAACCACGGCAAGAATTGGTGTCACACCCGGTTTCTCCGAAGAACAGCTGAGTGAATATCACATGTATGCCAGGATCATTTTCTCATACATGTGATGACAAATAGTGAAGCATCATTTATTACAAGCCAGGTGTCGAATATAAATAAGTCTTACATAGCATACGTCTCGATGGACGATAATAAGTTCAATATGTAAATAAAACAGCAGCGGAAATATTATTCTTGTGGGCTCCGTCACAGGCGTTGCCTGGGGGACTCCATGAACCTAGAAACCTTATTTGGGTCCAAAGTCTTGATCGTTAAACACCACATCATTTTCTTGACCTGAGCAGCAATGTAAACCAACAAATATGCAAGGTTGAGTACCGATGGTACTCAGCAAGTGTGGGAAAGTTATGTCATGCATGGCTAGAACAAGGAGAGGTTTAACTCATGGTTCAAGCACTACGCAATTATTGCCTACCACCTTAGCTTATTAAGCACCTACATTACTACACAGGTGAAATGGTCCCAATCTCCCAACCCATCATCATAATCAAATGACCATAACCTCAAATTCCAATGTTAAGCTCCTCGCTTAACATCCTCAACTTCCTAAGCCATCAATCCTCTAATCATGAATAAGTCCAAGCCGCTCTTGACCATGAGCAAGACTGTCATGACAGTTTTGACTCTGTAGAGTTTGCACCACTGTACCCACATGTAGTGATTTCATCCCCCGTTGCCGGGTGGACTAAAAGAACCTCCATTATGCCAGTGGCCACGAACCACATTCACACTTCCCAGGTGTGTAGCTAGGAGATCACTGCGAAGCCTTTACAAAGGGATTCCTGACGAGCGTGGGCCCACTGAGTTTTCACCCCTAACAGCATACAAGAGGCTCCAACCCCGCTGCAGTGGCCCCCTCTTGAGCCTTGCGGTTCATATGGTAGTCCACCTGACACCTATTCCCCGCACCATCCAACACGCCCATACTACGCCGGGGATACACCTAATTAATTGGCCAAGCTGCCCCATCTCAGCATGTGGTTGGCACGGTAAAGCCAAGTTACATGCTCCATGAACCGGTCCTTAGGATCCAGGCAAGTACTAAACACAAACCCGAGTCTCGTGCACCCAGCACCAACCAAATCATCCAACTTGCCTTGATCCCTACCTCTACATAACTCATAATATCTCATTCAAGAGTAAGGTAAACAAATTGATGATCTCATATCCCACTTATCCCATTCTAAGCATGGCTAAGCATAAGTAATATGAATGAATGACATAATAAAATAAATCCCAACTCAAGCTACAAGGAAAAAGGTAATGCAATTCTAGGGAAACTTCCTAGCATGGGTGTCATATTTCAATTGACAATGCAAATAATTCTATCTACACATCCTAGTATAGGATCAAGGTGGTCAAGGACACTTGCCTTCTTCCTGCTACTCTGGGAATGGAAAGTCTTGTTCTTGGAAGGGAAGAACTTTCTCTGGAGCAGGTTCTACTCATACCATCACACATAGCAAAACAAAACAACAATCCATAAGACATAGTTCACACTTTCACTTCATACAAACCAAACATTCACACCTATGAAAGTCATTCACACTTCTAAGGGTTGTGGTTACTCTATGTGTGGTGATCTTTGACCTACATGCACTTTTAAACATATGTATATTATTTCTAACTTTTGTATTCAGATTTCTGTTTGTACACTATATATAAATTCCCAATTTAAACAAATTCTTTAATACCCTCTTTAGCTACCAAGAGTGCATGCAAGGTAATTTCCTTCTCCAAATGGTTTTCAGACCTCCTACCAATCCTAAACTGAATTCTTTGGATTTTGGAAACTTCATTTATCATTTTCTAGTTATTCACACTTAGCTTGCTATATTTCCAGATTTATTTCCTATGCCTAGATGTGACATTTATTAGGAAAATAGTAAGACACCTCATCTAAACAGAATAGGTTCTGATCTAAAATATTAAATAATATATTTTTGAACTTCTCCTCTGATGTGAACTAATTTAAATTTATTTTATCAATTTTCAGAATTATTTCCTAGCCTAAAAATGTGTCCCTATAACTAATAAATGTGAACAATCAATTAGACAGATCCATTTCAGCTAAAAACCTATTTTTATCTCACTCCAAAGTTTTCCAAGTGCTAGGAAAGTTTAAATTTGAATTTACAATGTGTTTGTCCCATCTTTTAAATTCTAAATACTAATTCACATATTCAAACTCCTAAATTTAATATCACATAGGGTTAAAAAGGTAAACTCACCCCACTACAGGGTCTATTATATTATTTTAAGAATTTCCAGGGGCCTAACTATGCATAACAGAGGGGTTTTGCTAATTTTTATTAAGTCCAGGGGCTAAAACTGATTTTTAATTGAATTTACATGAATTTCTAAAGTTCCAGGGGCTTGATCAGAAGTTTCCGGGGCTAGCTCGTATTTTCTGAGATCCCCAGGGGGTAGCGCGTAAGAATCCCGGCCTTTATAATGCGGGGCTGACGTGGACCGTCCGATTTAAAACAGACGGCTGAGATTATAACGTCGAACCGGTACGCGGGGATTTAAATTCTACCGTGCGATTTAAAATAGACGGCCCTCAAGCGGCCACGTCGCTCTGATCGAGCGCGGGCGGCGCTGCCCGGCGGCGCGCGGCGGCGGAAGGCGGCGATCTCGCCGGAAAACTTCGGATCTTCGTCAATTCTTCCTAAAACTGGGATTTCATGGCATAGATCGGTAGAGGGGAGGTCGGGGATCTCACCTCGGGGTTTTTCTTGAGCTCGGAAGTCCTGGAAAGCGGTCGGCGACGAGGTCCGAGGTGAATTCACAGCGATGCTCGTCGGCGCTGTGTTTGAAGCACAAACCACCGAGTTTTCTGCACCTGCGTGATTCCCCGGCGGCGGTGGATCAAGACCAGCGCGTTAGATCAGAAATCCCGAGCGAAGATTGAGAGAAATTGGCCGGAGAAACTCTGGTTCTCACCGGGAGGAAAAACGGCTGATCGTGGGGGAAAAACGGAGCGATGCCGGCGTTTTTATAGACGAGGAAGGGCGGCGGATTTGTTTAGATCGAGTTTGAGTCGTCTGGGACCGGGAGTCGACTGAGGGACGCGGAATTCCGGGTTGGTTACGATCGCGCGCGTGCGGAAGAGTCCGGCGGTTGGCGCGAGCGGGAGGTCGGGGATGACAGGCGGGCCCCGCATGTCAGTGAGAGGGAGAGGGGGCGCGCGGCTGCGGGCTGGCGCGGGGGTGGGCGGGCCGGCTGGTGGGTTTCGACCCACTGGCCTGGGGGGTTTGTTTTTTTCTTTTTCTTTTTCTTTTTCTTTTCTGTTTTGAGTTTAATTTCAATTCCAATTTGAATTTGAATTTCTGCACCACATGCAATACTTCCAAAAATTTTTAAATTCCCCTCTTAACAGGTTTTGGGGTGTTACAATTGGGATGATCACTTGCCGTTAGCCGAGTTCTCGTACAACAATGGGTACCAAGCCAGTATAAAGATGGCGCCCTACGAGGCGCTATACGGTAGGAAATGCCGCACACCATTGAACTGGTGTGAGTCTGGCGAAAGGGTTACCTTCGGGATTGACCTTGTCAACAACGCTGAAGAAAAGGTTCGACTGATTCAAGCAAACCTAAAGGCCGCCCAATCCTGTCAGAAACAGTTTGCGGACCAGAGAAGGCGCCCATTACAATTCGAAGTTGGAGATCACGTATATCTACGGGTGTCTCTAATGAAGGGCGTAAACAGATTCGGGGTGAGGGGAAAGTTGGCACCCCGATTCATCGGTCCATTCCAGATTACCGAAAGATGTGGATCAATGGCATACCAGCTGAAATTACCAGAAGCACTTTCCGGTGTGCACGATGTCTTTCACATTTCCCAGCTGAGGAAGTGTCTCAAGCTATCAACTACCGTTCAGCTGGAAGATATTGAAGAACTGCAACCGGATCTCACCTATCGGGAGGAACCGATGCAAATTATTGATGAAAAGGCCCGAACCACACGCAACCGTACGTTGTGGTTCTACAAGGTTCTATGGAGTAATCACTCCGTGGACGAAGCGACATGGGAGAGCGAAGGATTTCATCGCGCTAACTACCCCGAATTTTTCACGTCGCATATCCGGTAATTTTCCACCGTCCTCTCTCTCATTTTCACCTTATAATCTCGAGACGAGATTCTTTTAAGGGGGGATGAATGTAAGGGCCTTAGTTTTTGACACATATTTGAAGTGTTCATCACCATACACACATACCTCATTTGAGGAAAGTTGATGAACACAAATGAAGAGCAAGTAACCACCATCAACATGCTCATTAGAGAACAAACTCACATATTGCAAAAGTGGTATTTCCCACATGTGATATAGAAGGGCTGGACATATGAAAACTCCTACACATTGCTAAGGATGTCCATGCCAAGTTTCATCCAAATTCAAAACCTTTTTGAGGTCATTTTGGGTATAGCTAGAAAGAGGGCAGTTTGAAACCATATTCAAATTCAAACTGTTTTTATCCCATGAATTTAAAAGTGGGAGGCATATTTTTATTCAGCACATTTTTGTGAGCTCACACACCAATTTTCACTCCATTTGGAGTTGATATTGACATGAGCTAAGTGGGACAAATTCAAACTTTATTTGAATTCAAAAACTGAACTTGTGCTGAAATTCATTCAAACCAAACCTAATTTGAATTCTACTCAATTCAAATGGCTCGTGGGTGAATAATTTGAATACCCAGGGGTATTTTGGGGCTCACTGTTTACAACAGTGATTAGGAGTGAATTTCAGAGGTTAAAACCCCGGGTGGGTCCCACATGTCAGCCACAGAGAAGAATCAACCGACTGAGACTTTTCTCACTCGGGTCGCCGCTCCAATCGCCACCAAGGGGAGCCGCCACACCAGCAGCTGCTTGGCCACGCGCGGGCATGAGGCGGTTCAGGGCCTTCTTAAGGCGTTTTCCCCCCTCTTCGGCCGAAGCCTCGCCAGTTTCTTCCCCCGCAAGAACTCAGTGCCGGCAAACTCCTTCCGCAGCTCGGAATCGATCGGAGAGCACCGATCACAGCCTTCCCGTCCCCTATCGAGCTACGGCAAGGTACTAAGAACTCTTCTCCTTCCTCCCCGTTGCTAAAACTCAGCTGAAACCGATTGATATCGGCTATGCCGAAAGATCACTTCGGTGACTTAAAACCGCCGCACCTCGGGCTCCCGTGGACAGCCCAACTGGGCGTTGTCACGCCCGAGCCAAGGCACCCTTGGACGCGCTGGTGACCGGTGCTGCTCACCCCCGAGCCACAGCCCGGGTGGTTGCTCACCGGCGGTGAATTTCCAGTTTTCCCCTTTCTGTGTGCAGAACGACCTTCGGATATGGTTCCATTGAATTCGTACTCTAGAAAGGATTAGAGGGCCTCAATCCGCTCTCACACAAACTAGACACGGTAACGCACAAGTTGCCTTCACAACCTTTGGCCGGAGGACCTCTGTACCCGGCGTAATTCGAAGTTTACCGATGGCAGAATAAACGGGAGGCATCGGGCGCACGGTGAGGACCTACTTCGGGCCTACCCCGAGCTGCCTCAAGCTTATGTCGACCTTCCCTGAGGTCCACTGATGCTTCCCGACCGGTTGCTCCAGTAGTTTAGGTGCTAGGGGAGTCAGCCGACACGGCCGAAGTTTTTCTAAGGCGGCGGCTCGTCGCCGACCATGTACCGGCCGTTCTCATGACGAGCTGACCCCAAAATCCTGTTCCCCGTGTGAAAGTAGGCAGGAGCGGCCAATATCGTGAAGTTTGAAGCTCCACAGAAGCTGTCGGCGAGCTCTCCGGTGAGGTCCCTCGGCGGCAGAGCGCGGGCGGCGGGAGGTTGAAGAAGGGGGTGGACCCCAGCTGTCAGCGACCGATATTTTAAATCGGGATCGGGCTGCGGCCGGGATCGGGTGTGCTGGCGTGCACAAACCTTGTGGGCCGCGGTGTGCTGTCGCCTCGGCGTGCGACGCGTGTCCCCGGGGCCCACTCGCGAGTTTAAACTTTTTCCCCGATTTTCAGATTTCCTTCAAACTTCAAATCCTAATAACTTTGGCTAGAAAACTCCAAATCGAGTGAACCAAATTTTGTTGGATTCAGCTCTCTGAGCACTTTCCAGCAAATCAAGTTTCACTTCATGAAAACCCTTAATTCTCCAGAATTAATTCCTCAATTTTAAACTTTTTGGAATTTTAACTGGAGAATCCTTTGGAGGAAAATCCTGAAATTTTGCTGGGATGTTTACCAAAATATCCCTGAACTACCATAAAAATTTCAGATCCATTTGAGCTCATTTGATCCACCTAATGGTGTGATTAGTGAAACTGTTCCAGAGAAAATAGAAAATGTTCAGAAACATTTTCAAAATTTTATCTGAAATTGTTTAGCTCATATCCTTAGCTAGGAACCTTCAAATTAAGTGAGACCAACTCCGTTAGAACCCTCTGAAAATCTAGTTTTCAGAAAGTCATAGTTTGTTTCATGAAAATCCTTAGAACACCCTAAAAGCCTTCAATTAAGGTCAAGTACATAATTAATTGTGGAGGGCTCAAATGAGCTTTGCTGCAACTAAAACTTGACCAAGTCTCTGTCTAGGTTGTAACCAAGCCACAGTAAAAGTTTCATAGTCAGTGAGCCTGTCTAGTGGGACTTATAAGCTTCACAAGTTCAAACTTAATACACATGCATTTAAATTGATACATGTATATCCTCTATCATGTAGTCGCTAAGGTCGAGGAGGAACCCGAAGTCCTAGACTTCGTTACTCCGGAGGAACAGCTAGCCTACGACCAAGAGCAGCAAGGCAAGCTCCAGCTTGCATTAACCATTTTACAAATTTTTATTGTTTTGAGCACTTACTTGAGTATTATGATTCTTTGCATTAGAGTCTTGTTTGGAAACCCAATTGCATAGCCAAGAAAACCATGGGTTGGGTTTAGGATTGCAAACCCCGTTAGCTACCGCAATGCTAAGATAGAGTAGGATTCGGTACAAGTCAAGTAGTTGGAACTACTCGCGAGCATAGGCTAGAGGCACTCGACTCGGGTAGAGATACCACATGATACACATGGCAAGAAAAATGAGACCGAGCGGAGAGTAAGGGCAGCAGGACTTTGGGGCCTGTGTGCTATAGCTCCGCTTGTGTCGATTGAGGACCGAGCCGTGTGCGGACCTGTTGAACAAGTTAGAACAGTACCGAAGACCTACCGGCTATATGGGAACCGGGAAACTGATGTAACTCGGGTAGCTGGGTATTGAGGCATTTCCCGTCGTTCAGAGGGTAGGTTGAGAGCTTGAGGTGTAAATCGGCTGGCGGCACTGAGATGCGCGTGCAGAGACCTCTTGCTCGGGACGATCGGACCGGTTCAATATTTGTCTGAAGGGTGAAAGGTAGTTGCGTACGGCGTCCGTGATGGTTGTTGTAGGCAACATCGAATACGGGCGTACATGACGGGTTGTTCGGGTAACCCTGTAGGTGTAAATCGATTATAATCGCTGTCCCTCGCGGTCAGTGAGTACCACTTGTTCACTGTACCATGACGTAGAAAGAACTGGCTAGTTACATGTTAAAATGTTGCTGATTGAAAGATGGACTTGTTTGTTAATGTTTTGCCATAGTTTAGAGCTAACTAAAGTTCCTTTCAACTTTGGGCAAAGTACATGAGAGAAATGCGTTTCTTGTTTGATTGCGGCTCTCTCATGTGCCTTCGCGTAAGGTTCTCCACAACCTGCTGCTAAAACTTGAAAGTAAGGTTCTACTAATTAGGCGAGTCCTTGCAAGTGAGTTTTACCTCATGTAACCCATTACCCCTCATGTAGAAGTTCCATGTTTAGGTGAGACGGGTCAGACTTTCTGAGTCTTCGTGCTCACTGCTTGTGTTTGAAGCTTTTTGCAGGGTTTTATGAGGAAGGGACTCCCGAGGAGGAGACGGAACCCCAGGAGGGGAACCCCGTCGAGTGGGAGTCGTGCACGCCGCAGAGTTAGTGTGCGTGTGTGCTAGCAAGGACACGTTCAAGGGCTGAACGTGGACTTGATGCGTAGTCTACGCCCGTGAGTGTAGACTGAAACTATTTTGATGTAAACATGTTCATAGACTTGTTTATGTAATAAAATTTCGCTTCCGCTTTGTACCTTTGACGTGTGTTATCCGGTGTTGTGCAACGCAGCACCCCTCTGCGTGATCCTGGCTCGACAAGACCTTTGGGGTCGTGTCATCTATATTTACCAAAACATCATAATGTTACCTATATAAGTTATAAACTTTTTTATTCTATTTGGTATATATTAATTTTTGAAGAATATAGAAAAAAGGATCATCGAGTTTGGATTTAATTTGCAGAATCTATACATGTTTGAGTATTTATATTAGAATCTAAATAAAAAATAAAGCAAAGAAAGAAGAAACTGAAGAGCAGACCTATGAAGAGGTAATTATTGCAGGCGGCTTCTAATATAAAACCGCCTTTGAGAAAAATTTACTAAGTTTAGGATTAATTAATATTCTCGATCAAAATAAGGGGGCTTGTAAAAGCGTAAATTCCTATTTGTTGTAATATGATTTAGTATTACAGGTGCCCATTAAATTTCACTTGAAAATACCTTTGAAATTAGTCAGAATATGAAAAACAAATAAGTAGGTTATTTGTCATTTTTGTATCTTGCATAATACAATGATTTTATGAGTGAATTTTTCTGTGGGACTTTTTAGTCATCATACCAATCACTATGATTTTTTTCAGATTTTTACAAAATTATTTGAATAATGTGTGTTCACAAAATTTTAAGAATGCCTTATATGTATATCAGCATTTCATTAGAGTGATGGATAATTGGAATGTTGACATGTTGCATTGCTTAAAAATTTTTACTAAATTCATACAGGTGTAAATAAGACAGTATGTTCATACAAACTAACTTTCAGTGGAAGATCCATTTTTTAGGAGACATGAAAATCTGAATAATATGTGTATATAAATTAATTATATATTTACCAAAACATAATAATGTTACCTATATAAGTTTTTAACTTTTTGTTCCATCTGGTATATATTAATTTTTGAAGAATATAGAAAAAAGAATCATCATGTTTGGACTTAATTTGTAGAATGTATACATGTTTGAGTATTTACATTGGAATCTAAATAAAAAATGAAGCAAAAGAAGAAGAAAATGAAGAGCAGACTTATGAAGAGACAATTATCGCAGGTGGTTTATAATATAAAACCACCTGTGAGAAAAGTTTACTAAGTTTAGCATTAATTAATATTCTTGATCAAAATAAGGGGGCTTGTAAAAGCCCAAATTCCTATTTCTTGTAATATGATTTAGTGTTACAGTGCCTATTAAATTTCACTTGAAAATACCTTTGAAATTACTCAGAACATGAAAAACAAATAAGTAGGTTATTTGTCATTTTTGTATCCTGCATAATACAATAATTTTGTGACTGAATTTTTTATGGGACTTTTTAGTCATCATACCAAACTCTATGATTTTTTTAGATTTTTACAAAATTGTTTGAATAATGTGTGTTCACAAAATTTTAAGAATGCCTTATATGTATATGAGCATTTCATTAGAGTGATGGATAATTGGAATGTTGACATGTTGGATTGCTTAAAAAAATTTACAAAATTCATACAGGTGTAAATAAGACAATATGTTCATACAAACTAACTTTTAGTGGAAGATCCATTTTTTAGGAGACATGAAAATCTGAATAATATGTGTATATAAATTAATTATATATTTACCAAAACATAACAATGTTACCTATATAAGTTTTAAACTTTTTGTTCCATCTGGTATATATTAATTTTTGAAGAATATAGAAAAAAATCATCATGTTTGGACTTAATTTGCAGAATGTATACATGTTTGAGTATTTACATTGGAATCTAAATAAAAAATGAAGCAAAAGAAGAAGAAAATGAAGAGCAGACTTATGAAGAGGCAATTATCGCAGGCGGTTTTTAATGGACCACCTTAAAACCTGCATGTGATAATAGACGACTATATAAAGCACCGCTCGGGCACCGCAAAAACCTAACTCGGGAGATTTCACATCGACACCGTCAGGCTGCCAAAAATATAATTGCCCCTCGCCGCCGCCGTCGTCCTCTCTCTTGCTACTGAGCCCACGTCACTGTCCTCGCCCTCGCCTCCAAGCGTGCGCACGTCCTCGTCCTCGCCTCTAAGTGCCATCACTGTACGCTAGCTTTATGAACCTTGTGTTCAACTTCGTGCCTTCACTTGCATTCAAGAAATGGTTACTATCATATTTTTATTTTTACAGTTCGAGAAAGAAGATGGACCGCCGAGCGTGGATGTACAACATGCCAAGACCTGGTCTTATGTACATTCAAAATGTTACAAACTTTATTGAAGCGTCTAAGAGACATACGAAGATGTAAAATATAGATGACATATTATGTCCATGTATCGACTGTAAAAATAAGATTGCTTGGATAGATACTATAGTAATCCAATCTCATTTGGTGAAAAAGGGGTTTCAAAAAAAATTACTCAATATGGACGGAGCATGGTGAGTTAGATGCACATGAGGTGGATAAAGATGATGAGAGAGGTTCTGATGACGATAATGCTCATATAGATTATGGTAGTGACAATCAGGATGATGATGGCGATAATGATGATGAGTTTGATTGGGAGGAGATGTTCCGTCATATCAAACCACATCTATTGATTTCTATGGGAGCATGTAAAAGTTTAAGAAAAATGGAGACATTGCAGAATGCGGCGACGGAGCTCTTATATGATGAACTAAAGGGTTGTGATAAAAGAGTTTACTACATTGCGTGCAGTCTTAGAACTACTAAAGTTGAAAGCCACACACGGATAGTCCGATTGTAGTTTCTCTGATCTTTTGAATCTTTTGGTAGCAATTCTTCCAAAGCCCAATAAGCTGCCCAGAAGCACTTATAAAGCGAAGAAACTTCTTTGCTCGATGTCACTAGGTGTGACAAAAATACACGCTTGTGTAAACCATTGTATTCTGTATCGCAAAGAGCATGTGCTCGCAACTAGATGCCCCATCTACGATGTCAGTAGATACAAGAAGGACTATAATCACCAGTATGTTACCAACATGAATAAGACTCTGAAGAATAAGAAGAATATTATTGGCCCTGAAGGTGACGATGACGATACTTTTGACGATGCAGGCGAGAAGAATAAGAGAAAAATTCCTGCCTTGGTGATGTGGTACCTTCCAGTAATTGATCATTTGAAGCGTTTGTTCTCAAACCCTAGGGAGGCTGAACTTATGCGTTGGCATTCCAAGAAGCGCAGGAAGAATGAAAAACAAATTTGACACCCTGGTGATGCAACCCAGTAGAAAATTTTTTATATTCAGTATCCAGAGTTTGCGAAGGAAATCAAAATTGTAAGGTTTGCCTTGGGTACAGACAGAATGAATCCGTTTGGTGAAAAAAGGAGCATACACAACACATGGCCTGTGGTCTTAATGATGTACAACCTACCGACGTGGTTGTGTCACAAAAGGAAATATATTTTGTTATCTATTCTTATACATGGTCCGAAACAACTCGGCATCGAAATTGATGTGTTCTTGGAACCTCTAATAGAAGATACGGCGAAATTGTGAAATGAAGGGGTACGTACATGGGTTGAGTACAAGCGGGAGTATTTCACGCTAAGAGCAATGATATTTGTTACCGTGCATGATTATCCCAGACCGTTTACATTATCGGGACAAATGAAAGGGAAGAAAGGTTGTGTAAGGTGCACAGTGGAATTGGATTTTTGTACCTCACTTCATCCAGAAAGACGGTGTACATGAGAGACCGGCGGTTCTTGACAGATACACACAAGTACAGGAAGATGAAACAACAATTTGATAACATAATCGAAAAAGATACTGTACCAAAACCTTATAGTGGAAAACTCGTATTTGAAATGGTCAAAACATTCAGGTTGCTTTCGGTAAGGGCAAAAAATGTAAAGGAACAAGTAGAAAGAAAACTACATCTTCGAGTGATACAACTGGCACGACTTTCAAGAAACAATCGATTTTGTTCAAGTATCTTCCGTACTGGAAGAACATGGAAATTTGCCATAGTATTGATTTGATGCACATGACAAAGAATGTATTTGACAACATCATTGGAACCTTGCTGGACATGCCGAGGAAAACAAAGGACGGATTAAAATCACGTATGGACCTAGTAAATCTTGATATGAGACTAGAGCTTCACCCGGTAGATAAGGCCAACGGGAAGCATTACCGTCCCCTAGCCAGCTACAACTTGACACTACAGGAGAAAAAGGCAATTTGCGAATGCTTGCGTGGGATCAGAGTGCCCACGAGTTTCTCATCCATTATCCGCAAACTAGTCTCGATGAAAGACTTGTCTTTATTCGGCTATAATTCTCACGACTGTCACATGACAATGTTCCTTGCCATTGATATAAGGATCATCAAACCTGAACATGTAAAAGTTGTCATCACATGTTTGTGTTACTTCTTCAATGCAGTATCGCAAAAGGTGATAGCCTAGGAAGACTTAGACTATTTGAAAACGTACATCGTCGAGACTATGCACAAGCTTGAGATGTGTTTCCCACCATCCTTTTTCAATATGCAAGTACACCTAATCATACATCTTATTGATCAAATAAAAGCATTGGGGCCACTATATTTACATCATATGTTTCCATTGGAGAGATATTTAGCAGTATTAAAGGGTTATGTGCGGAACCGTGCCCACCCAGAGGGTTCAATTACGAAAGGATACACTAATGAAGAAGTGATTGAGGGTTGCGCTGATTACATCAAAGATAGAAAGTCGATAGGTGTGCCTATACCAGTACATGAGGGCAGACTATGTGGGAGAGGCAAAGTGGGTAAGAAAACTTTTATCATTCAGGATTACAAATTAGTACACTGTGCACATTTTGGTGTACTACAACAGCTCGCAATAGCTGAGTCGTACATCGAGGAACACGAAATTGAGCTTCGCAGAAAAAACCTAGGCCACACAGAGGACTGGATCATGAAAGAGCACAAAAGACGTTTTATTGAATGGTTAATGGACAAAAATATACCATACGGAGACTCTGATGAAGAGGCAACAATGAAGAAGTTAGCTTCTGGCCCATCTGCTTTGGTGACATCATGGCAAGCATATGACATCAATGGTTACACATTTTACACTAAGGAAAAAGATGGTAAGAGTGTTGCACAAAATAGTGGTGTTCGTATAGAGGCTTATGATCCACAAGGGCAGAAGACCATATACTTTGGGTTCATAGAGGAAATATGGAACTCGATTATGATGAAAGAATGCAAATGCCCATGTTTAAGTGCCAATGGGTCAAACATCCTGATGGTGTGAAAGTGGACAACTACGGGCTGACACTAGTAAACTTGAACAAAGTGGATTATAAAGATGACACGTGGGTTCTCGCTGATCGTGTTGCACAAGTTTTTTATGTACAAGATCCAGGAACTGAGAAGATGCACTTAGTTGTTTCTAGAAAGCAAAATATTGTTGGGGTTGAGAATGTGGGAAATAATGAAGAGTAATATAATCAATATGAAGATATGTACCATTTCATCGATCTAGACAACATCAAGCGTGTAGAAAGAAGCATTAAAAAGGATTTGAAACCTATATGCAAGAAGATGTCAATGCTGGAAAAAATATATGACATATATTTTATATATTTGTAATACAAGATTTAATATTTTAATTTGACAATTTTTTTCTCTTTTAATATTTGAATTTCAACATGTTAGGATGCTTTAAAAAAATTAACAAAATTCATACAGTGAAATATTGGCTTTGATTTGGCCGTAGACTTCAACAGTGAAATACACTGCGCTTGAAGCCATGGCCGACTGAGTGTTGCTTCATCTCTATCTGTACATGTGAGCTCTGTTTTTCCTCTGTTCGAGTGCATATATAATTTTTCTCTGTTTTTTACAGGCGGTTCTCTACCTATGACTAGCTGCCTATGAAGAATCTTTATCACAGGTGGTTTGTAACGTAAAGAGTATCTGCCTATGATAACTCCATTATCGCAGGTGGTTCTTTACCTAGACTGTTGTGGGGGCCGGACGCCCAAATACTCCAGGAATTGCATTGGGTGGTGGCATGTTAGGCGACACCAACTAGCACACACAGAAATGAATCCAAGACATACACAAGTGTGTATTAAACAAGAGATTTGTTTTACAAATAGTAATGTACACTCTCATGTGCAGCAGCAGAATATAAAATCAAAGTTGCAGCGTAATTACAACTGTGATCACTCTCACGAACCTAGCTAAGCAGTAAAGGAGATATCCTGCCCGAGGATACCACTTTCTAGCAGCAGGAAATGTATTCGGCGGCGAGCAGGGTTTCTTGTGACCATGCAGCTAAGAATGGCGTGGTCATGCTTAACCCTTCACGGTATATGGCGGATTACCTGCAAAATAACAACTCTGCAAGAGTGAGCACGAGGGCTCAGCAAGACCTAATCGACTCTCCTAAGGAATACAACTCTATATGAAGGTAACTTAAGACATAAACATGTAAGTTGCAAAGAAACTCCCCTACAAGTTCATCCTTGATTTTCAGATTTTAGCCATCATAGTAATGACCAACTTATTTAGCAGTGGAAGACTCTAAACCACAGCGGAGAATCACTAAAGACAGCAGGCTACAACTTCAACTCCACAGGCATGTTGACGGTTGTGCACACGCCTAGTACTCCACATGTTCCTCAAGGTATTCTTCTCCAGTAGCTGATGTATATGTGGGAATGCAAGGGTGAGTACATGTCATACTCAGCAAGTGCGGGAAAAGTATGACATGTAGCATACAACAAGGTAGGGAATAAAAAGGTTCATTGTAGCAAGTAATTTTTATTTCACAAACATGGTAAAAACAGCAACTATCTCTAGGTAAGTTTAATCCCATCGTAACCAAGTAATTCAGCAACATTCTTTCATCATAATTCGCCATTTATCATGCTTCAACCAGCCAATAATCTTTCTCAAGTTCATCTCATACTCATAAATATTCATATCCATCTCATTTTCATAGAACCGAAACCAAACTCATTGTCATGACCCAAAACAGTCCCAAAACCAATCCCAATGACCATACCACAACCATACCGAATAACCATCCCAAGTTTTGCCTCTAATCATGGAAGTTGGCCAGGTGCTTGTAACCGGAAGCACGGTTACCATGATTGTTTTATACTCTGCAGAGGTGGCACCACTTTACCCACAAGTTCATGATTTTGTCACCCGTCGACGACTAGAAAGAACCTCCATTATACCAGTACACAACCGTCGGTGTATGGCTAAGAGAACACAAAATAGCCTTTACAAAGGGGCTACTAGGATGTACGAACCCACCGAGGTTTCACCGGTAGGCTCGAATCTCCATTCTCCCACCCACGGGCCCCCTCTTGCGCCATGCAGTTCCTAGGGAAGTCCCTCTCGACTCCCATTCCATGGGCAATCCAACGGTCCATAACAAGCTAGCAACACACCTAATTAGTCAACTAAGCTGCACCCATATTTGGCCTTGTGGTGGCATTGTTTTCCTGGCATGAGCTCGCATGAACGGGTCCTTAGATCTACGGCAAGCAAACCACCATCTCATTCAGCAACATCCACGAACCAAGCTCATCTAGATCTCCCCGATTCCATGGTCATCAACATCATCAAGTTATCATCATATTTATTCATATGAGTGCAGTAGCTAACAAGTCTTATTTCACTTCCCGTATCCCGTAGATTTAGCGAAGCAAAAAGGAAAAACGACCATACCCGACTCATCAACTTTCCCGTCGACAAGGATGGTTAACAAAACTAGTAAACTCCTATAAACAGGGTGTCCCATCAAATTGACTCAAGCAAACGAGTTTTCGCAAGCAAGACAGTTCCAAAAACATGGGATCAATATGGTCAAGGGGCACATGCCTTGCTCCCGTGGCTCGTGTTGCTCAAGTGTCTCGAAGTCTTGGTGCTGTAGCTCCTCGTAGACGGCCTCTTGAGCTTGTCCTTCTACTCACGACCACGCACATACGAAATTTACAGCAATCAATTGTTATGCACAAACTTTACTCAAGATGCAATGGGGTCGATGAATGCAAATCCTACAGTGCAGTTTTATAAAACCAGTTTGTACATGTTCTTGCATGTTTTAGTAGGCTTCCATGGGGTTTTATGATGAACAAGGGTGCTGGGATCAAGTGTGGACGTGGTGATGATCTTGACACAAGATGTAGCTCAATTCCACCATAAAAAATCGACCAAAACATGATCTGTCCACATGCAGAAGTTTCTGCTCGAAGGGGGGGCGAAGAAAACGGGTGCGTAGAAACAGCGGTGACGTCGTAAGAGGGGTAATGAATACCTACCTCACTTCTTCCTTGCGGCAGGGCCTCCCTTCTAGCAATGGCAGCAGCGGGGGATTTTTCTGTGGAGAATTATTGCTAGGGCAGAACGTCGGGCTTCTTCTCCGGCGACGGCGAGGCGTGACAGGGCTTGATGGCGGCCAAATTCCGGCAAGGGGGAACTCAGCAACTTGGGCAGCAGGGGCATTAGGCGACTTGTGGCAGCAGGGGGGGCGGCAGCCAAAAAAAGATATGGTGTGGCTAGGGGGTGGGGGTTATATTTATAAGGGGTAAAAGAGTCCTAGGGGTGGAAACAAAGTGTCCTAGAAGTATGGGACTCAACCAAAGAGTCCTAGGGGTGGAAACAAAGAGTCCTGAAGGTAGGGGACTCAACCAAAGAGTCCTAGGGGTGGGGGACAAAGAGTCCTAGAGGTGGGGACTTAACCAAAGAGTCCTAAAGGTGGGAGACTTAACCAAAGAATCCTAGAGGTGGGGGACTTCACCAAAGAGTCCTAGAGGTGGGGGACTAGGGTTCCCCCCTCAAGGGCTGAAGCCAAGGGGTCTCCCCCTAATTTGGTGCGGCCAATTTGGGGGAAAATTCCCCCCAAATGTGGGGGAAATTCCCCCTAGATGAATTTTTGGGAATTTGGGGAAAATCAGGAAAAATTTGGAATTTTTGGGAAGGGGGAAATTTGGGATGGCTCAATTTGACTATTTCATTACTTTCCATTTCTATATTCCTTTCTCCATTTCTTCTTCTTTCTAAATGCGCCTCTAAATGAAAAATGTATACAAGACATGATAGTGAAATTGATGGTGTTACACCCTAGGGGAATAGATTCGGGAACTGTGCCTTGTGTTTGTCTTCTCTCTCCAATGTGGCTTCTTCTTCCAAATGATGCTTCTATTGCACTTTGCACATGCAAATTCTTTTGTTCCTTGTGATGCGTTCCATCATCTCCAGAATCTTGACTGGGTGTTCGGCATAAGAAAGGTCTTCTCGAACGTCTATCTCATTCATTGGTAACCTCTCTTCAGGTGTTCTCAGGCACTTTTTGAGTTGTGACACATGAAACACATCGTGCACATCTAACAGTCGTGGCGGTAATTCCAACTGATATGCAACTTTGCCTTTCCTCTCTAGAATTTGAAACGGTCCGATATACCGAGGTGATAGTTTTCCTTTCACTTTGAATCGACGAAGTCCTCTGGTAGGGGACACTTTGAGATAGACATAATCACCTACTTCCAATTTGAGCTCTCTTCTCCGTATATCCACATAGCTCTTTTGTCTAGTCTGAGCTATCCTCAAGTTGTTGCGGATTTCTCTCACTTTCGCCTCGGCATCTTGTAGTACTTCTGGCCCAAACACTTTGCTTTCTCCCATTTGATTCTGAAACAATGGAGTTCTGCACTTTCTCCCATACAACGCCTCAAAGTGGGACATCTTCATGCTAGCCTGGTAGCTGTTGTTATAGGAGAACTCGGCATATGGTAAGTTCTTGTCCCAACTCTTGCTGTTCTTGAGTGCACAAGTTCTCAACATGTCCTCTAGGATCTGATTAGTTCTTTCTGTCTGCCCGTCGGTCTATGGATGATATGCAAAGCAGAAATTCAGATGAATCCCCATGGTTTCATGTAACTTCTGCCAGAACCTTGAGGTAAACTGTGTTCCTCGACCTGACACTATCTTCTTTGGCACCCCATGAAAACATACAATTCTAGACATGTAGAATTAGGCCAATTTGGAACCGCTGTAATTTTCTTTCATAGGGATGAAATGAGCTACCTTAATTAGTCTATCGACTATGAACCATATCGAATCATATCCCGATTGGGTTCTAGGCAGTCCCACTATGAAGTCCATGCTTATTTCTTCCCATTTCCATTCGGGCACTTTGAGTGGTTGCAACAATCCCGCAGGTCATTGATGTTCCGCTCTCACCAACTGGCACGTGTCACATAAGGCAAGATGTTCTGCGACATCTCATTTCATGCCATACCACTAGTACCTGCTTCTGAGATCATGATACATCTTTGTACTCCCAGGATGAATGGAGTAGTCAGAATCATGAGCTTCTCTTAGAATCAATTCATGGATCTCCTTTACCTCAAACACAGATATTCTTTTTCCATGCCATATCGTGCCTTGTTCATCCTCCCTAAACCTAGGAGCTTTATCCTCTTTGATGAGTCTTTTGACCTCCTGAATTTTTTTCATCATCTTTCTGACCGTTGCGTATGTCCTGCACCAGTGTGGAGTCCACTTCCATTGCGATGGCCTCACCATTATTCATGAGACATAAGTTGAGTCTTGCGAATTCCTCACGCAATTCTGTAGGTGCGTCATTTAATCTCAACATGTTGACATGTATCTTTCGGCTTAAAGCATCTGCAACGACGTTTGCCTTCCTGGATGATAGTTGATACCCACATCAAAGTCGTTGATCAACTCTAACCATCGCCTTTGTCCGAGATTAAGATCTGGCTGTGTGAAAATGTACTTCAAACTTTTATGGTCAGTATATATCTCTGTCCTCTTTCCCACTAAATAGTGCCTCCAAAGTTTCAACGCGTGGACCACTGCGGCTAGCTCTAAGTCATGCGTAGGATAGTTCTTCTCATGTTTCCGAAGCTACCTGGAAGCATATGCCACAACATGTCCATCTTGCATGAGGACACATCCCAATCCGTGTCCAGAGACATCACAATATACTAAAAAAATTCTTATATATCTGGCATGACTAGAACAGGGGTTGTTGTCAATCTTTTCTTTAACTCCTGGAAACTTGCCTCACACCCTGATGTCCATCTGAATGTGATTCTCTTCTCTAACATCTTAGTGAGAGGCCTTGAGATCTTGGAAAACCCTTTAATAAATCGTCGGTAGTATCCGGCCAAGCCTAAGAAGCTCTGGATTTCCCCGACATTTTTAGGAGTCTTCCACTTCTGCACATCCACGATTTTGGCGGGATCCAAGGATATTCCTCCTTATATTATGTGTCCTAAGAAGGGGACACTCTTCATCCAAAACCCACATTTACTTAGCTTGGCATAGAGTTGGCGTTCTCGCAATTTTTGCAACACCAATCGTAAGTGCTTCTCATGTTCCTATTCGTCTTTGGAGAAAATGAAAATGTCATCAATGAAAACCACCACAAACTTGTCCAAGTATTCCATGAATACCTTGTTCATGAGGTACATGAAGTATGTCGGGGCATTGGTTAACCTGAACGGCATGACCGTGTATTCATACAACCTGTACCGAGAGACAAAAGCTATCTTGGGAATGTCGGATGGTCTTATCTTCAGTTGGTGATATCCAGATCTGAGATCAATTTTTGAAAACACACATGCCCCTCTCAACTGGTAGAACAAGTCTTCAATGTGAGGCAACGAATACTTATTTTTGATGGTCACCTCATTTAGTGCGCGGTAGTCTACGCACAACCTTTGGGTTCCGTCCTTCATGGGCACAAATATCACTGGAGCTCCTCAAGGTGAGAACTAGGACAAATGTACCCTTTTTCCATCAGCTGCCGGATATGTTCTTTGAGCTCTTCTAGCTGCTTGGAATCCATCCGGTAGGGCCTCTTATATATCGGGGTTGTTCCAGGCATTAGTTCGATCGAGAATTCCATTTCTCGATCCGTGGGCATACCTGGTAACTCCTCAGGAAAGACATCTGGGTACTCCTTTATTACTCTTATCTCTTCAAGTTTCACGTCCACTTGATTGAGTTTAATGTCCTCCTAGGTTCTTGGACGGCTATGAATTTAACCTTGGTGTCACTAGTATGAGTCAACTCCACTGTTCTAGTCGAACAATGGATAATGCCCTTATGTTTGGTCAGCCAGTCCATACCCAAAATAATATCTATCCATTGTGAGTTTATCACTATGAGGTTTGCAGAAATTACTACCCCATTAATATCTAGACTCACCTTAGGGCATACTTGTCTTGTTCTTATTTCTCCCCCTAGAGTATTCACCGCTAGCATGTCGTTCATTTATGTTGTGGCTAGATCATGTTTCTTAACAAATTCTTGAGCAATGAATGAGTGGGTAGCACCAAAATCAAACAAAGTGGTCGCTATGTGGGAATTTGCAGGACACTTACCAATCACCACATCAGGTGCCTCTTGCGCTTCCTCCATAGTCATGTCGTTCACCCTTCCATGCACCAGATTCTGCTTCTGTGGCTGTATAGGCTTCTTCTTCAGACACTTGTGGGCATAGTGTCCCACCTCACCACAGTTGAAGCACTGCACCGCAAAACTTTAGGTGTCTGACCTTTGATGTCCTGGGTGGGTTTTGTGGCACTTGTCCTGCCGGCTGAGGTGGATAAGCAGGACGTGCCTGCTGTAGAAATTGGCGTTGTGGCTGTACCTGTACTGATGAAGGCCTGAAATTTGGGTTGTAACCTCTCGGTGCTGAGTAGGGTACCATAGCACGACTCATCTGTCCTGCAGACTGTGGTGCAAGACGTGGGCGTGTGTTGCTGCTCAAAGCTTGATATGGCCACCCATCTTTCTCTTGTGTTCATTCTCCAGGGCCTTCATCTTCCTTTCCACAATAAATGCTCTGTCCACCATCTTCTGGAAGCTATCATACTCGTTAGAGGACATGGCACATTGCATCTCCATGGTGAGCCCTTCCATAAAGCAGTCCTGTTTTTGCTCATCCGTCTCAATGTCCCTTGGTGCATAGCGGGACAGCTGGATGAACTTGGTGAAGTATTCCCTCACTGTCATGTTGTCTTGTTGAAGCCCGAGGAACTCCTTCCTCTTGTTCTTGAGTTCTTCCCTTGGAATGTAGTGGTTGCGGAAACTGCGCTTGAACTCCTCCCAAGTTATGTTCTCGGGGTTACCGTGGGCTGCCACGTAGGCGGTCCACCAGTCAGCTGCAGGTCCGTGCAGCTGGTGAGAGGCAAACAACACCCTCTCACGCCCTTGACATTGATCCCCATCTTGTTTTCAATGATTTTTAGCCAATCATCTGCCTCCAAGGGTTCAGCTGCACTGGCAAACTTTGGGGGTTGAGTTCCTAAAAACTCACTCAACCTTGGTTGACGTGGTGCAACTTGTGGGGGTGGAGCTTGATGTAAGTTGGCCACCACTTGAGTCAAATTCTGGATGAGCTGATTCTGGTTGTTGAGCATTTGGTGAATTGGATCAGCCCCTCCTCGGTGACCACACCTGCCTTGCTCTCTAGGAATGGGAGGGTTGGCGGCCTCATTGTTGTCGTTGTGGTTGGCACCACGGCCTCTTCCTCTTCCGTCCATCTATCATGATTAACCAAATATCAACTTAATCATTACGTATTAACTTCCCCTGTAGTTTGCATAAATTTAAACTTTTGGAACATTAGAGGTTTAGACAACTCAGAAAATGTCACACAACTTCCAATCACAATGTCCCATACAATAAAAATGCAAACTATTCATCACAATGTCTATCACGAAAGCAAATGCAAACATAAAGACGAGGTTGTGGACAAGCGCCCATGGCTTCCACAAGTCACGTCACACACCAAACATTAATAAGCAAATAAATAGGTTCTTGACACGACTACTCGATGAAACGCTAGATTAAGGGAAATGACTCTAAACGACTCGCATCACTGTGCTGGCTCATCGGGGTATTCATCTTCATTGTGGCTGCCCCTCGACTCAGCTCTAGGTGGGGAAGCGGCCGATGGAGAAGTTCGACGACGCTTGTTCTCCCTGCGGTCTGGGGAATCAGGCATCCAGGAGTCATTCTCTGAAACGTACAACTCGTTCTGATCTCCCCTTTCCATCGCTCTCAAGCAAGCATGAAGTGTAGCCTCAGTCTTCTTCAGGGTGTCACAAACATCCTGAAGCTCCTGCTGGCACTCCTGCAGTCTAGTGCTGAGCATAGCTGCATCCTCCAAGCACATATCCATGTGGTCGTGGGTATTTCCTTCCTGGACCGGCGGGTACTTGTACTCCGCCGTGTCACTCTCGCGCTGGAGAACGTATATGTACTCAGTCCTATCTAGGTGACCAAGGTTGATGTAACTCAAACAGGTAATGGCCTCCAAAGTGACATCCTTCTCAGCATCGGCCTGTGTCGCTCGACAAACTGGTGAGTGGTGGATCTTGAGCAACCTGTTGTCATGGAAGATCCTCATCTCTGAGCTCCACTCTTCGCGCTCTGCGCGAATGGTCTTGGTAGAGCTGTAGTGTACGATCAGCTTGCTGGTGTTGCCAGCAGTGTGGAGCATACGTCGAAGACGACGGAGCAAGCTCTCTACACCTAACCTGTGAGTGTGGGTATGTCACAGGGTGGTTCTCCTCCCTCAAAGAAAGTGCAGCTACAGGGACTCTTCCTCCGGTGGACTTGCAAGCGTAAAACATTTAAAAATCGAGTTAGATAATAAGTAAATAAATACTCTATTTTGAATAATAGTTAAGACGAGATGAATAAATAGAGGAACAATATTAAATAACACTTTTACCCCACACATTTTGTAAAATAGTTTTTAAGAACATAATGTCCTTAAATACGTCCGTTTCTACCTAGGTTCACGTTCCTACGGGCAACCTTGGCTCTGATGCCACTTCTGTCACACCCGGTTTTTCTGAAGAACAACCAAGTGACTCAGACATGTATGCCAGGATCAGTTTCACATACATGTGATGACAAATAGTGAAACATCATAATATTACAAGCCAAGTGTTCGAATACAAATAAGTCTTACATAGCGTCTCAAAGGACGATAAAATGTTCATAACATGAAAATAACAAAGCAACGGAAATATGGCCTTGTGGGCTCCATCACAGGCGTTGCCCGGGGAACTCCGTGAACCTAGATTCCGTCTTCAGGACCAAAGTCTTCATTGTTGTACACCACTTCATTTCTTTGGACTGAGCAGCAAGTAAAACCAACGAAAAGCAAGCTTGAGTACCATTGGTACTCAGCAAGTGTGGGAAACTAATGTCATGCAGGCTATAACAAGGAAAGGCTGAACACATGGTTAAAGCACTACACAATTAATACCTATCTCCTTAGCTTATTAAGCACCTACATTGCTACATAAGTGAAGTGGTCCCAATCCCATACACCCAATCCTATTGTTAATCTCCCCGCTTAACATCCTGAACTTCTCCATTTATCATCATCTAATCATGAATAAGTCCAAGCTGCTCTTGACCGTAAGCACGGTTGTCAGGACAGTTTTGACTCTACAGAGTTTGCACTATTGCACCCACATGTAGTGATTTCTTCCCTTGTTGTCGGGTGGACTAAGAACCTCCATTTTGCCCGTGGTAGCTAGCCACATTTCACACTTCCCAGGTGTGTAGCCAGGAGATAACTACGAGGCCTTTACAAAGGGATTCTCGACGAGTATGAGCCCACTGAGGTTTCACACCTAACAGTATCTAGGAGGCTCCAACCCCCGCTGCAGTGGCCCCCTCTTGAGCCTTGCGGTTCCTATGGTAGTCCAGCTGACACCTATTCCCCGCACCATCCAAACACCCACATTACGTCGGAAATACACCTAATTAATTGGCCAAGCTGCCCCATCTCAGCATGTGGTTGGCTCGGTAAAGCCAGGTTACATGCTCCATGAATCGGTCCTTAGAACCCACGCAAGCACTAAACACAAACCCTAGTCTCGTGCATGCAGCACTAACCAAAGCATCCAGCTTCCCTAGATTCCTATCTCTAACATAATTCACAATATTTCATTCAAGGGTAAATAATCAAGGTGATGATCTCATATCCCATTTACCCCACCCTAAGCATGGCTAAGCATGAGTAAACGAATGAATAGCATAATTAATAACTCCCAACCCAGGCTACAAGGAAACAAGATAATGAAAAAATCTAGGGGAAACTTCCTAGCATGGGTTTCATAGTTAAATTGACAATGCAAATAATTCTAGCTACACATCCTAGCTTAGGTGCAAAGTGGTCAAGGACACTTGCCTTCTTCCTGCTGCTCCGGAAATGGAAAGTCTTGGTCTTGGAAAGTGAGAACCGGCTCTGGGGCTGGTTCTACTCATGCCAACATCCCCATATCAAAAGAAAATAACATTCCATAAGAAATCATCAACACATACACTCATGCAAGTCATACATATATACATACACATTGCTTCACTTCATTAGTTACAACCTTTGCATAAACATTTATATTCCATCCCTAACAGGATTTTTCAGATCTCCTAATCAACTTTCAAATTTAAACTTTATGTTCAACGATCCTTATATGACATTTATTAAGTGTATACATATTCGTCTCATATTTTCAGATTTATTCCTATGCCAAAAAGTGGATTTCAGCATTAAAACAGCAAAGATAACACACATACAGAATATATATTGCTCAAAAATAGCAAAACATAATATTTTAAGACTTCCTATATGTTTAGATCATTTTAGATTTATTTTTAACACATATTTCAGAATTGTTTTATGCCTAAGAATGAATTTTCAGCAATAACAGAATTTAAGTGGCACTTTCAGATTTCATTTGCAAATTAAAACCAGTTCTCAGATTATTCCAATTGTTTTCAAGGTACTAGGAAAGTTTAAACTGAAATTGCACGTGTGTTTGCATCCCTATTTGAATTTAAATCATACTCAAATGCTTAAATTTCTAAATCAGGTGTTCTACAGGGATTGAAGTGCAAATATACACCACTGCAGGGTCCAAAATCTTATTTTCCTAATGTTCAGGGGTCTAACCATGTAAAACAGAAAGTTTTTCCTAATTTTCTAATTATTCAGGGGCTAGATCAGCTTTCTACACGTGTTTGCATAGTTTTCAGGAAGTCCAGGGGCTAGATCAAAAAAATCTCGGGGCTAGCGTGCTCTTTCTGAGAACCTCAGGGATTAGAGCGCTTAATTCCCGGTGGGAATCGGCGCTTTAAATGTGGGCCATCAGATTTAAACCAGAGGGCCCAGATTAGATCACTGAAGGGGTACGCGCTGATTCTATTTGTGGCCTTACGATTTAAAATGGACGCTTCGCAGTGAGCCACGTCACCCCGTCAGGAGCGGGCGGCGCTACCCGGTGGTGCACGGTGGCGGGAGGCGGCGAGCTCGCCGGATTTCCGCAAAAACCCATCTACAAGCCCTAGACCTTCATTTTCTTTGCACAATTCGAAGGAGGGGGAGTAGGGGGCCTCACCTCGGCGGTTTTCTTGAACCCGGAGGTCTTGGAAGGCGGTAAGCAGCGACGTAGACCAGCGGAGCTCGTCAGTGATCGTCAGCCGAGCATTTAAGCACGGGACCTCTGGGGTTTTTCTTGCTCGAGAGCTGCATGACAACACGCCAAGGCGATCTGGAGGATCAGTAAGGGCAGAGGAACAGGATTTCAACAATGCAACGACGAGGGGTGGCGGTTGCTCACCGGTGTGTGATGCGATCGAGTCTTCCGGCGAGGATTCTTCTCACCGTCGGTGCTGAGGGGTCGAGGGAGTTCCTGGGAAGCGGTGAGACGAGTTAGACTCGAAGGAAAAGCAATAACCGAGGCGAATTTTTGAACTTCGGCGGCGGCACTCACCGGGGGGATGCGGTTGCGAGCGAGAGGATCCGAGGGGCTCTTGTGGATTATAAATCCGATGGAGGCGAGGTCATGGAGGTTGGGAACATACGATACCAGCGCTGAAAATCTGAGATCATGGCCGGGGTGCGTGAATTTTGAACGCGGGCAGCAAAGATCGGCGCTGGAGACTCGGCGATGGTTGGGAGAGAAGGAGCTGACAGCTGGGGCCCATGCCACAGTGAGAGGAGGAGAGGAGGGGTGCGGCTGGTTGGGCCGCTCGGGCGTGTTTCGGCCCAGTAACCCGTTTTTATTTTTGTTTCCCTTTTCTTTTCTGTTTCCCCACTTCAAATTTGAATTCCAATTCCAACTTTTGAATTTTTGCCCATGCATCACGTCCAAAATTTCTCTATTGAGTTTTTGAAACTTTTGGGTGTTACACATGCCGGAATGCTTAGCAGTTGCAATGTTCCCACTTTCTTCATGTGGGCGGCTTTAACTCGCTGATGTGAGGAGCCCGGCCCGGTGATCGCACTGGGTGGTGCCGTGCGATGCGGCACCCAACAGAATGCACGAAAAGAAGCTCAAGAACATAATACAACCATTTTGTTACTCAACATAAGATCTTTAACAACATATTGTACACACGCAGCGGAAATTAAAACTAGCTGGACAATCTACTCACTCTCGACCCTAACTACGCCAAAGAGAAGTCGTTCAGCCCGTGAACGCTTCCTACTAGCTTCACCAAAGAAAGGCAGCAGCTAGGTTTCCGATGAGTGGAACGAACCGTGAGGTTCGTCGTCTCACCGAACAGACCTCTTCATAGTAGGCATCCTGCTACCTGCAAAAACAACTCAGAAACAACCGTGATCACTAAGGCTCAGCAAGTCTTAACCGTGAATCCTAAACTTGTAACTCTACATGCAGGGGTAGTAAGACAGTAGGAACAGGAATTTGCAAAATGCAGCTTGACTAAACTTGATCCTTATATTCAGATTCTTATAGACTTCATTTTAGTGGTCCTCACGCCTCACAACACCGGAAGTCCACAATCAAACAAGAAACGCTTATCCCGATGTTGCTAGCCTAAGGTGGAATAGAAATTTAGTTGGCTCTATATCTACTTTAGTCAAGGTTCCAATACAAAGATTAATCCATGAATAGCATGTTAAGAGACTTAGTTCGTCTTCTTACTATGTCACGGCACAGTGGGCAAGTATGCTCAATCCTCTTCCGGGAGCGACGGTGATTCGAATACATAACAACCCGGAATACACGACACATACACCCACCACTAAAGACTCTCTCAAGAGCTCTTTTTCTTACGTTGTATGCAGCAACCTTTCACACGACACCCCAACATAGAAAAGTGTTTCGCGCCGAGCAGGATGATCCTCTACGCGGACACGTCGAAGTTGCCCGCTAAAGGATTTACACCTCCCGCCTTCTCAACGCCATTCCCACGCGAAGGATGAGTTTCTATATCAAGGTCCATCGAGTTACATCAGTTTCATGGGTCCCATACCCCACTATATATCCAGTACAGATCAATCTTGTCCAGCAGGGCTGCATACATACGGTCCTTCACCGACACGAACAGGGCTACAACCAACCTCCACATTGGCCCTACCATCCTGGCCCAGGCCCAATGTGGTCTCAAGCATTGTCACACCCATCGCAGGTCAAGACCAACCTTGAGTGCTCCATCCTACAGGAACATGCCCGTCCCCATCTCATTTTCATGAGGGTGCTCTTATCATCAATCTCTCGCGAGTAACTCCATTACTCGACCTTTCTCGCGAGTTGCTTTTTACTACTCGACTTCTACCGAGCTAGCTACAACATTAGCCTAGCAGCTACAACGCGGCAAATCCTACACTAAACCTTCTACTCAGGGATGTAATAGCCATGCAAGTGGGTTTCAAGCATCCTTGACATAATGCACAATATCAAGTTTAATAACCATGAGGTGAAGTAAAGCAAAATTTAAAATGGTAACGATATGCAAAACGGGGCTTGCCTTGCTCAATGGTTTTGTTAGAAGCTAGGAGTTAGTCTTCCTCCGGAGAATCCGCCAAGCTCGTCACGAGATGGAAATCCTCGCAGCGTAGTTGAGTCCTTGTTGAACATCGACGTCACGTGAGCTATTAAGATGAGTTATGCACACACATTCAAAAGCAATTTAGAAAGTGATTCAAAACTGTTGTACCAGTTAACTCACACCTAAAAGGGACAAACAACAGCAAGGTTTCTGTTGTTGGATCTACTACCTTAGAGATGATGAAAGCTAGGGTGAAAAGGAGATACTAGTAATCACCATGTGATTAAGTCCATTATATGAACACTTAAACCTAAAAGATGGTAGCTCAAATTCCAGAGGTCCAATGAAGCTGAAAATTTAACCACAGCTTCTATGGAAGGTATTTAGGCAGTGTGCAAAAATTGAGCTCATGAAATGGCTCAAGGTGATCACAATAATTCCTTATACGATTTTCACTAATCTGCCTTTACCCCCTAGGTATTAAGATTTCCTATGCTGAAAGTAGACTTTTTGTGAAGTACAAAATGTCTTGAGTCCACAGGAATTGGTTTTACCATTTTTGGAGTTTCCTACATGGAGCTATGAATTTTACAAAGAATGGGGAAAAGCTGAAATTGTCTCTGTTCATTTTTCCCATTTTTCAGAGACATAAGGAATAAACACATCATTTGACCAAGCAAATGAGGTCCAATGCCTCTGAAATTTTTACTGGAGTTCAAGAATTTTCAGAAGAAGGACCTTCCCCAATTTGAGAAGTTTCCAATAAACAGAACTCCTGTAAAAATTCCTACAAAATTTTCATTAAATGAATTAATGAGCCAAATACAGGGATTTTCATAAATATTGGGATGAACCCCTGGATTGTACTCTCTCAGAGGATTCCAAAAAAAGTTATTTCACAATTTTTGGACACTCCTACACAAAGGTATGGCTCTCCAAAGTTTGAACTCAAATGGAAAAATCTGGAAATGTTTAAAACCTGCCCGTGGGTCCCACCTGTCATCCCTCTCCTTCAACCTCGCGCCAAACAGGGCAGTGGCGGCGCCCTCCGGTGAGGGTCGCCGGAAAGGCCCTTCCCGGCCACCTCCTGGCCCCATACTGGCCGCCCCCCATTTTCCACCACGCTGGACATGTTGGTGAGGTCGCCGGCAGCCGAAACTCGCCGGAAAACAGGGCGCACCGATGACAGCAAGAACTAGGGTTCCGGCGAGGTTGCAGCGGCTCATTTCTTCACCAAACGATCGGATCTTGGGCTCTAAAACACCAGGGGATCGTGTAGAAGATCAACATGAGGTCTAAACAAGCCGGGGAGCGCTCCAAACCTATCGGCACCGTGCGCCCGACGTGGTCCGGTGGTATTCCCTCTAAAAAACTTGGATTCCTTGCTCTACACTCAATTTCTTGGTCTAAAATCGATGAAGGAGGTGTGGTAGGTAGTTAAGATCCCGTGTGTGAAGTTTGAAACACAACCAACATGAATTGAGGACGAATTTTGCAATTCCTTACCTCAGGGTCAGTTTGTGCCGCCCGGGAGAAAAATCTTGAAATTCTCCCTCTGTGATCAATGGATAGGGCTGAGCTTCAGAGGTGAGCAACTAGGGTTGTAGGTGCACCGATGGGGTAGCTTTCTTGGGCGTGATCACCCTTGATTCGGGCTGTCCACGGTGACTAAGTTTGGTTTCTTCAGTTTCAACTCGGGAGCAGCAGCAACTCGGTTGTTTCTTGGCGCAAGCGAGCATGGCTCAACAGAGGAAAGGTGCTAGCCAGCTAGAGCACGCTGGTGCGCTTCTATTATCTGTGGGAAGCTCAAGCAACCGAGCCCTGAGGGTGGCTGTGTGATCAGGGAAAGGACAGAGCAGCCGCTGTGTTCTTCTCGGGAGCAAAACGCACGGGAGCAGACCACCGAGGCTGAGATCGAGCTGGGAGAGGCAAACTTGCTTTGTTGCACTCGTTGTGGTGATCAGAACGAGTAAAAGGATGAGCCAAAAGGAGGTGGCACCAGAGATCGTCGGGCGAGGTCGGCTGCCGGGAGAGAGGGAAAAACTGAGTCGGTTTGGTTACATGTGTGTATGACATGTGGGCCACAACCCCCAAATATCTGCTTCCTCTGTGCTTTGATATTCCCGCACCGCCGTAGTCCAAATTCCACCAAAATTAGATGGTAGACCGAACATGACGTGAGGAATTTGAATTTAAACTCATATTTCAAAATTGAGCATGTTTGGTTCAGTTTTCAAATTCAAATTTGAATTTGAACTCTCCCTCGAATATTCCTCAGAATAACTGGTATATGAGCTCCAAAAATATCCAAATTTGGATCATGAGCTCATTCATACATGGGGAATGCATCGGTGGATTCATTTTTATGCATTTGGGCAATCTGAACATGAATTATTTCGAAAGAATTCAAATTGCATTTAAATTCCATCTACTCCACTCATAGAGAAGGTGCACATGAGTCAGAGTTTTTGGAAGTAAAATTCTTTCCCCCTAGGTTAACGTGAGTTGAGCATGGGCTAGAGAAAAGTTTTACTCCCTCGCTTGTCCATTTGTTGTGTTTATCGTTTTATGTGACACAAACATAATCTATCTTCGCCTTAACATTGTTTCATCAGTTGAAATCAACTTTACAAAAGTTAGGGCTGTTACATTCCTCCCCCCTTAAAAGAATCTCGTCCCGAGATTACAAAAAGAAAGAAGAAGGGAGAATGACTACTGGACATATGGTACAAACAAGTCGGGAAAATTTAAACGGAGCAATTCCTCGTTTTCCCACGTGGTTTCATAAGCGGTGTGGTTGCTCCACAGGACTTTGTAAAATCGCAATGTCTGATTTCTTGTGGTGCGAGTCTTCTCATCGATAATCTGTATCCGATACTCAGAATAAGTGAGATCCAGTTGAAGATCCTCAATGTTCTCCATATGAACTGTGGTTGGGTACTTAAGACATTTCCACAGCTGAGAGACGTGGAAAACATTGTGAATACCCAAAAGTGACGTCGGTAGCTCCAGACGATAGGCCATGGGTCCGCATATCTCAGTGACAACAAACGGCCCGATGAATCGCGGAGCTAGTTTTCCCTTCACTCCAAAACGATGAACCCCTTTCATCGGAGAGACATGAAGATACACATGGTCCCCGATGTCGAAGTGGAGAGGTCGACGTCATTTATCTGCATAGCTCTTCTGCCGAGATTGAGCAGTCTTTAAGTTGGCTTGAATCACTCACACTCGTTCCTCGGCTTCATTTACAAGATCAATCCTGTAGACCACTCTCTCGCCGGACTCACACCAATTCAGCGGTGTGCGGCACTTCCGGCCATAAAGAGCTTCATACGGGGCCATCCTGATGCTGGATTGATAACCGTTATTATATGAGAATTTTGCTAACGGTAGGTGGTCATCTCAATTCTTCCCATGATTGAGGACACATGCCCGTAGCATATCCTCCAGAATCTGATTTATCCTCTCAGTTTGACCATCGGTTTGTGGATGATACGCTGAACTTCGAATTAACGTGGTTCCCAAAGAAGCATGCAGTTGCTCCCAAAATCTTGATACGAATAACGCACCTCGGTCAGACACGATGGTGCGGGAACCCCGTGTAACACACGATTCTCGAGATGAACAGCTCCGCATACTTCTTCGCCACATATTTGGTATAGACTGGAATAAAATGAGCTGTCTTGGTCAAACGATCGACGATTACCCCAATAGAATCATGCTTGTTGCTGGTCATGGGTAAACCGACGATGAAGTCCATTCTTATGTCTTCCCACTTCATGCTGGAACCTTCAGTGGTTGAAGTGGTCCAGCTTTCCTCATATGGTCGGCTTTAACCCGCCGACACGTATCACACTCGGATACGTACTTCACAATCTCTCTTTTCATCCGTGTCCACCAGAACTTCAATTTGAATTCTTGGTACGTCTTATTGCTTCCCGGATGAATAGAGTACTTGGATAAATGCACTTCATCCAATATTTTCCTCCGCAATTTCATATTTCGGGGTACAACTATGCGGTTGTTAAACCATAGAGTACACTCTTCATCCTTGCGGAACATCTTCAATTCACTGTTATCCACTCTCCTCCGGATATGAGACATACCCCTATCTCTTTTCTGAGCCTCTACAATCTCATCTCGGATTGTAGGAATAAGAGTGAGGTTGAACAGCGACCGTAGGGAACTAAGCGCAGGCTTGGTTCTCCTTCTTCCTGTCCAGCCATGGCTAAATGGTGAACATGGGCTTTCCGACTAAGTGCGTCGGCAACCACATTCGCTTTACCCGGATGGTAATGAATTTCAAGTTCATAGTCCTTGATCGGTTCGAGCCATCTTCGCTGCCTCATATTCAATTCTTTATGTGTGAAGATGTACTTTAAGATTTTGTACTCAGTGTAGAGATGTACTAGATTGCCTAGTAGATAATGTCTTCACATTTTCAATGCTAGGACCACTGCAGCTAGTTCAAGGTCATGCGTTGGGTAATTCTGCTCATTACACCTAAGTTGTCGGGATCCATACGTGACCACACGTCCTTCTTGCATCAACACACATCCCAAACCAATGCCGGATGCATCACAATAGACATCAAAAGGCTTCGTGGTGTCCGGCTGGGCTAAAACTGGAGCTGTGATGAGATGCTTCACTAAAGTTTTAAAAGCTTGTTCACATGAATTGCTCCAATCATACATGGTGCTTTTCTTCAACAGCTCCGTCATAAGTTTAGCAACTTTGGAGAAGTTTGGAATGAATCTCCGGTAATAACCCGCTAAACCTAGGAAACTCCTCACTTCATGAATAGATGTTGGAGATTTCCAATTTAGCACTTGCTCGATTTTACTTGGGTCCACAGCGATACCTTCCGCTGAAATAATATGCCCAAGAAACGGCACTTTGCTGATCCAAAACTCACATTTACTGAACTTTGCATAAAGCTTGTGATCTCTCAAGCGTTGGAGTACAATATGCAAATGTTCAGCATGTTCTGCTTCTGACATTGAATAGACCAAGATGTCGTTGATGAAAACCATAACGAACTTGTCTAACTCTGGTATGAACACAGAGTTCATGAGATACATAAAATGAGCCGGAGCATTGGTCAACCCAAAAGACATGACAAGATATTCATAAAGACCATATCTTGTCAAGAACGCCGTCTTAGGTACGTCTTCTGCCCGGATTTTTATCTGGTGATACCCGGACCGAAGATCCATCTTGGAGAATACATTAGCACCCACTAGTTGATCGAACAAAATATCGATGTGTGGTAGTGGATACTTATTCTTGATAGTGACAGCATTCAGTGGATAATAATCTACACATAATCTCAAAGTCTCGTCCTTCTTCTTCACGAAGAGGACAGAACAGCCCCAAGGTGATGAACTTGGGCGTATAAAACCTTTGTCCATGAGGTCATTCAGCTGCTTCTTCAATGCTGCTAGCTCTTTCGGTGCCATTTTGTATGGTTGCCGAGAAATAGGTGTTGTTCCCGGTGCTAGTTCAATCTTGAACTCTACATCACGTTCGGGCGGCATGCCCGACAAGTCTTCGGGAAACACATCTGGATATTCACATACTACTGGAATATCCTCAAGTTTAGGAGCTTCAATCTGATGCACCGCTGCAACTCGTTGTGATGGATCCACAAGGTTCAATGTGTTGCAACCGTGTATTGGGGAATTCAGTTGGACAGTCCGAGAGATGATGTCAAAGATAGCTCCATAATGTGTCAACCATGACATCCCCAAGATAATATCAATCCTTTAGCCTTTGAGTATGATAAGGCTTGCAGGATAGATGTTTCCACCAAAACATAAAGGTGCTCGTGAGACCATCTCATCTGTTGATATCTTGACTCCGGGTGAGCTGATATGAAACGGATGCTTAACTGTGCTAAATGGAAGATTATTCTTCAGCACACAGTCTCTGCTAATAAAATTGTGGGTGGCCCCGGAATCAAATAACACGAAAGTAGGCTGTTCATGTAAGGTGAACATTCCCGCTAAAACTGGTTCACCTTTTGCAATGTCCTCAATAGCTGATCTGAGCATTGATGAGACGACACACAAGTGTGGCTCTGCTCAGCTCCACGACGGTTTCATGCTGCAGAAATCATCAGCTCTCTACTAACACGAGGTGGAGATAATTCGTGCGTAGCTGGTTGCGGTAGGGTTGCACGAATAATTTCTGACCGCTGCTGTTGAGGTGGAGGCTCATAAGTGATCAACTCCAGCCGTGGTTGTGAGAGTTCACCACCAGCTGAATTTGTTGCCTAATTGGCGAGTAATACCGCACTCGATAGTTCGGAGGAACCTCAATATCTCTGTCTGGTGGTATACTTCTTTTCAGCTCCGCTTCACACCGGAGATGCATGTCTTCTTTAATGATAGTGGCATTTATCAACTCATTGTAAATACCATTATTGAACAAGGTCACTTGTTCTTTAAGATCAACATTCAGACCTCGGAAGAAGTACTCACACTTCAAAGCTTCAGAGTCTACCATATGAGTGGCGTATTTCATCAAGTCTTCAAACACTTTGAAGTACTCGTGCGCACTCCTTTCTCCTTTCTTTAACTACAGAAAGTCTTGATACTTTGTTCGTTGAATTCCCGAACAAACGTGACGTGCCCGGAAAACATCCCAAAATTCATCCCACGTCACCCGATGACCTTCAGGACGAGTTGCGATGTACTCCACCCACCAAGCTCCAGCAGCTCCATGGAGTTGTTGAGCGGCAAATAGAGTCTTCTGATATCCATCGCACTCAAGCATATCAAATTTGGCTTCAATACATTGGAGCCAATGATCTGACTCCAATGGTCCTTTCACTTTTGAGAAAACCGGTGGTTGTCTTGCTAGAAAATCCAGATAAGTGCTTGGTAAGGGATTACGCTGTAATGTCTCCTGTCGAATATTTTGTCGCACCAACAAATCAAGAGACTCAGCAATCTTTCCTAAAATTTCCGCCAAACTGGTTGATGTTGTCGGCACTTCTTGTCGTAGCGAATTACTTTCGCCGTGACTCGACTCATCAACCTCACTCCTGGAATGATCACGATCCATACTGCAAGAGTGAGCAACTCACGGTTAAAATTCAAAGTTTAAACTCAACTTGAATTGAAAACATAACCATAAAAGCATCACATAGATATTGCAGCACTACACAATCTAACCAGGGTTTCGACAATTCTGATATCTACCAACTTTAACAAGTTTGTCCAAACCCCTAATTACAACAGTAGGACAAACTGAAAAATAACTCAAGAACATGTTATGGAGCTTAGAGAAGTCTAAAACATCCCTGTCCACAACAAGTCCTAAGTTACTTAGGCAATAAGAACTACTCTGTTCAGACTGACCAATAGGTCTTAATCCCAGAATTTCAATATAAAAATGGCAATTTCATGTCTCAAGTTGAATATCAAAGTTATAGTTAACTTCAATATATTTCCAACGAATATCCATTTGCCTTCATATCAGTTCTGGATCAAAAGTTTTGATATTTCAAAGTTAACAGAAATCTGGAACAATTTTGACAGCACCTCCTTTGAAAGTGGCTGTTTTGTCAAGATTTCATACAATTAAACTCCAAATCTGGAGAACTTTGAACTACAAAGTCGTAGCACAATTCCTAAACTTTCCAACGGTGTCTTACTTGACCCTTAGAAATTTTTCTACAGAAAGTTATAGTCGAAATACAGAAATTTCCAGAGATCATTTTGTGTCTGCCCTGTTTTTGGACAGTTCAACTCATCTGAGAATTTCATCCATTTGAAGGGTGATTCTGATCTGGACTTCTACAGAAAAATTGTAGAAGACTTCAAAAATTTTTCCAGAAATGTATCACACACCTCCATTGGTTCAACCACTCAAAAGTTATGTCCTGTTCAACTTCAGCAACAATTCTGCCGAAAACAGGGGAGGTTATTCCTAAGTCTTTGTGAATAAGTCTATACTCCCACTTGACTCTTAGTTCAATATAGGAGTTAATTGCCCCCTAATAGAGACCTAGACTCCAAATTTACTCTTTTTCTTTTCAAACATTCTTTTTCATGCAGTTCAAAACACATCACGGTACTACGTTTCCTCACCAAATTAAAATCCTAACCGGCTTTATACCGGCATATACGTTTCAAATGGTGGCACTAAAACGATCACTCACAAACGTTGTCTACATGACATGTACTAACGAGGTTAAGGTACCTGCAGAAAACCACTCAATAGTGATGCACTCAAGGGTTTTGTCATTTCAGGCAGGTCCATATCATAGTAAAAACATACGCCCCGTATCATTGCCATATGGGTCGTCCTTGAGTCAAGCCACGTCTCAAGGTACATGATCGGGTTATTCACCACCCAACGGGGGCTCCACACCTTTGCAATAAAGCACACTGGTGGAACAGCGCTTTCGTATGCCTCATAGGACATGAACAGTCCTAGAGAACACACTTCGTGTTACAAACCACATGATGGGGTCTCCTCCTCTTGCCCCTGGGTTTGCGCACTGGAGGCTAGTGCCATTCATATGTCTCTAAGACATGAAGAGTCTTAGAAAACATATTCACTTCCCGTCTAATGCTTAACGGAACATCCCACACTACTTTCCTTGTATGGGGGAGCTAACCGAGATTGATCCGCTTTCGGTGGCGTTCCTTACCATTCTTACCTCCACATAGGTGCGTCGTTACAGAATTGAAATGCTGAATGATAACACACTGTTAGCTTGCCACCTTAAGTAACTATGCTAATACTATATCTTATATGGACATACTATACGTTCCTCACTCGTATACTCCTAAGTTTTTGAAAATAGACTCTTTTCATGCGTGCTATTCCCAATGCGGCTCTGATACCACGCTGTGAGGAGCCCGGCCCGGGAATCGCAGTGGGTGGTGCCGTGCGATGCGGCACCCAACAGCATGCACGAAAAGAAGCTTGAGAACATATGAAATCATTTTGTTACTCAACATAAGATCTTTTACAACAAATTGTACACACGCAGCGGAAATTAAAACTATCTGGGCAATCTACTCACTCTCGACCCTAACTACGCCGAAGAGGAGTCGTTCATCCCGTGAACGCTTCCTACTAGCTTCACCAAAGAAAGGCAGCGGCTAGGTTTCCGATGAGTGGAACGAACCGTGAGGTTCATCATCTCACCGAGAAAACCTCTTCGTAGCAGGCATCCTGCTACCTGCAAAAACAACTCAGAAGCAACCGTGAGCACTAAGGCTCAGCAAGTCTTAACCGTCAATCCTAAACATGTAACTGTACATGCAGGGGTAGTAAGACAGTAGGAACAAGAATTTGCAAAATGCAGCTTGACTAAACTTGATCCTTATATTCAGATTCTTATAGCCTTCATTTTTGTGGTCCTCATGCCTCACAACACCAGAAGTCCACAATCAAAAAAGAAACACTTATCCCGATGTTGCTAGACTAAGGTGGAATAGAAATTTAGTTGGCTCTATATCTACTTCAGTCAAGGTTCGAATACAAAGATTAATCCATGAACAGCATGTTAAGAGACTTAGTTCCTCTTCTTACTACGTCACGGCGCAGTGGGCAAGTATGCTCAATCCTCTTCCGCGAGCGATGGTGATTCGAATCAATAACAACCCGGAATACACGACACATACACCCGCCTCGAAAGACTCTCTCAAGAGCTCTTTCTTACGTTGTATGCAGCAACCTTTCACATGACACCCTGACATAGAAAAACGTTTCGCGCCGAGCAGGATGGTCCTCTACGCGGACAAGTCGAAGTTGCCCGCTAAAGGATTTACACCCCCACCTTCTCAACGCCATTCCCACGCGAAGGATGAGTTTCTATATCACGGTCCATCGAGTTACATCGGTTTCATGGGTCCCATACCCCACTATATATCCGGTGCAGCTCAATCTTGTCCAGCAGGGCCGCATACATACGGTCCTTCACCGACACGAACGGGGCTACAACCAACCTCCACATTGGCCCTACCATCCTGGCCCAGGCCCAATGTGGTCTCAAGCATTGTCACACCCATCGCAGGTCAAGACCAACCTTGAGTGCTCCATACTACAGGAACATGCCCGTCCCCATCTCATTTTCATGAGGGTGCTCTTATCATCAATCTCTCGCGAGTAACTCCATTACTCGACCTTTCTCGCGAGTTGCTTTTTACTACTCGACTTCTACCGAGCTAGCTACAACATTATCCTAGCAGCTACAACGAGGCAAATCCTACACTAAACCTTCTACTCAGGGATGTAATAGCCATGCAAGTGGGTTTCAAGCATCCTAGACATAATGCACAATATCAAGTTTAATAACCATGAGGTGAAGTAAAGCAAAATTTAAAATGGTAACGATATGCAAACCGGGGCTTGCCTTGCTCAATGTTTTGTTAGAAGCTAGGAGTTAGTCTTCCTCTGGAGAATCCGCCAACCTGTCATCCTTCTCCTTCAACCTCGCGCCAAACAGGGCAGTGGCGGCGCCCTCCGGTGAGGCTCACCGGAAAGGCCCTTCCCGGCCACCTCCCGGCCCCATACTGGCCGGCCCCCATTTTCCACCACGCTGGACATGTTGGTGAGGTCGCCGGTGGCCGAAACTTGCCGGAAAACAGGGCGCACCGATGACAGCAAGAACTATGGTTCCGGCGAGGTTGCGGCGGCTCTTCTTCACCAAAAGATCGGTTCTTGGGCTCTAAAGCACCAGGGGATCATGTAGAAGATCAACATGAGGTCTAAACAAAGCCGGGGAGCGCTCCAAACCTATCGGCACCGTGCACCCGACGTGGTCCGGCGGTATTCCCTCTAAAAGAACTCGGATTTCTTGCTCTACACTCAATTTCTTGGTCTAAAATCGATGGAGGAGGTGTGCTAGGTAGTTAAGATCCCGTGTGTGAAGTTTGAAACACAACCAACACGAATTGAGGATGAATTTTGCAATTCCTTACCTCAGGGTCAGTTTGTGCCACCCGGGAGAAAATCTTGAAATTCTCCCTCTGTGATCAGTGGCTAGGGCTGAGCTTCGGAGGTGAGCAACTACGGTTGTAGGTGCACCGATGGGGTAGATTGCTTGGGTGTGATCACTCTTGGTTCGGGCTGTCCACGGTGACTAAGTTCGGTTTCTTCAGTTTAAACTCGGGAGCCGCAGCAACTCTGTTGTTTCTAGGCGCAAGCGAGCACGGCTCAATGGAGGAAAGGTGCTAGCCGGCTAGAGCACGCTGGTGTGCTTCTATTATCTGTGGGAAGCTCGAGCAACCGAGCCCTGGGGGTGGCTGTGTGATCATGGAAAGAACAGAGCAGCCGCTGTATTCTTCTCGGGAGCAAAACGCACGAGAGCAGACCACCGAGGCTGAGATCGAGCTGGGAGAGGCAAACTTGCTTTGATGCACTCGTTGTGGTGATCAGAACGAGTAAAAGGATGAGCCAACAGGAGGTGGCACCAGAGATCGTCGGGCGAGGTCGGCTGCCAGGAGAGAATGAAAAACTGAGTCGGTTTGGTTACATGTGTGTATGACATGTGGGCCACAACCCCCAAATATCTCCTTCCTCTGTGCTCTGATATTCCCGCACCGCCGTAGTCCAAATTCCACCAAAATTGGACGGTAGACCGAACATGACGTGAGGAATTTGAATCTAAACTCAGATTTCAAAATTGAGCATGTTTGGTTCAGTTTTAATTTGAACTCTCCCTCGAATATTCCTCGGAATAACTGGTATATGAGCTCCAAAAATATCCAAATTTGAATCATGAGCTCATTCATACATGGGTAATGCATCGGTGAATTCATTTGTATGCATTTGGGAAATCTGAACATGAATTTTTTTGAAAGAATTCAAATTGCATTTAAATTCCCTCTACTCCGCTCATAGAGAAGGTGCACATGAGTAAGAGTTTTTGGATGTGAAATTCTTTCCCCCATGGTTAACATGTTTTGAGCATGGGCTAGAGAAAAGTTTAACTCCCTCACATGTCCATTTGTTGTGTTTATCATTTTATGTGACACAAACATAATCTGTCTTCGCCTTAACTTTGTTTCATCAGTTGAAATCAACTTTACAAAAGTTAGGGCTGTTACAGCTGACACGTATGACATTCTGATACGTATTTAGCAATCTCACGTTTCATCCGGGTCCACCAAAATTTAGTTTTCAATTCTTGGTACATCTTGTTGCTGCCCGGATGAGTAGAAAATCTGGAGAAGTGAGCATCATCCAGAATTTTCTTCCATAGTCTCATATCACGGGGTACAACTATCCGGTCCTTGAACCATAAGTTACGATCATCATCTAACCGGGTATTTCCCCGTTCTTCAACCTTCTCCTAATATGAGACATGTCCTTGTCTTGCTTTTGAGCTTTCATAACCTCCTCTTTTAATGTGGGTATGAGAGCTAGATTATGTAGAGCTCTATATGTAACCAAGTAGAGACTTGGTTCTTCCTCTTCTATGGGCGTAATGTTCAGATTCTGAATATGAGATTTCCGGCTGTGTGCATCGGCAACCACATTTGCCTTGCCTGGATGATAATGAATTTCAATCTCATAGTCTTTGATCAGCTCTAACCATCGCCGTTGTCGCATATTAAACTCTTTTTGAGTTAATATGTACTTCAAGATTTTTGTGGTCGTTGTAGAGATGAACTAGATTTCCCAATAGGTAGTGTCTCCACATCTTCAAATCTAATACCACGGCAGCAAGCTCGAGATCATGAGTTGGATAATGTTGTTCATGATTCTGTAATTGCCGTGACCCATATGCGACCACACGTCCTCCTTGCATAAGTACGCGACCAAGTCCGATGCCAGATGCATCACAATAAACATCAAAGGGCTTGGTTGTATCCGGTTGAGCTAAAACCGGGGCTGTTGTGAGGTGTTTCACCAACGCTTGAAAAGCTTCCTCACATGGCTTGCTCCAATCATATTTGATGCCGTTTTTCAGTAGCTCCATCATAGGTTTAGAGATTTTGGAGAAACTCGGGATGAACCCCCGGTAATATCCCGCCAAACCTAAGAAGCTATGAACTTCATGGGTTGTTGTTGGAGACTTCCATTTCTGTACTTGTTCAATCTTACTTGGATCAACAGCGATGCCTTCCACTGAAATAATATGTTCAAGAAATGGCACTTGGTTGATACAAAATTCACATTTATTAAACTTTGCATAGTGCTTGTGATCTCCGAATCGTTGGAGCACAATATGCAAATTTTTAGCATGTTCCTCCTCTGATTTGGAATAGACCAAGATATCGTCGATGAATACCACGACAAACTGATCCAAATCCGGCATGAACACCGAGTTCATAAGATACATAAAGTGAGCCGGAGCATTGGTCAACCCGAATGACATGACAAGATACTCATAGAGTCCATATCTTGTCGAGAAAGCTGTTTTCAGAATATCCTACGCTCGAATATTGATTTGATGATATCCCAACCTTAAGTCCATCTTGGAGAAAACTTTAGCACCCACTAGTTGATCGAAGAGAATATCAATTCTTGGTAATGGATACTTGTTCTTTATCGTCACAACATTTAATGGACGATAATCGAAGCATAGTCTCAGCGTCTCATCCTTCTTCTTTACAAATAAAGCCGAGCAACCCCATGGTGATGAACTTGGACGGATAAATCCCTTGTCCATCAGATCTTTTAGTTGCTCCTTCAACTCAGCTAGTTCATTCGGAGCCATTTTGTATGGTCTCCGAGATATCGGTGTGGTTCCTGGTATCAACTCTATTTTGAATTCCACCTCGCGCTCACGTGGTAAGCCTGGAAGATCTTCGGGAAACACATCTGGGTATTCACGGACTACCGTAATGTCTTCTAACTTGCAAGCTTCGACATTACATACTTCCAGAACTTCGAAAACAGCTTTGCCGAGAAATAAAGTGTGACGCCCATGAAGTGGAGAGTCCAAATGAACACTCCGGTTCTCAATGTCCAGAACAGCCCTATGGAAATTTAACCATGACATTCCCAATATGGCATTGATTCCTTGATCTTCGAGAATAATGAGGGTGGTAAGATAAAATTTTCCACCCAAACAAAGTGGTGCTTTAGGAACAATTTCATTAGCCGATATGTCTCCCCCTGGTGAATGAATAAGGTAGGAACCCTTTTTGGTAGTTGTGGGAATATGATACCGGATCAGTGTCGCCTTGCTAACGAAATTATATGTTGCACCAGAGTCGAATAGAATGACAACCGGCTTGTCATTTAAGGTGAACCTGCCCGCGAGAACTGGTCCTCCCTCGGGCAGATCTTCGATTGACACATAGTTAACAATTCCCACTTTGGACATGGCTTTTCTTTGCTGTCAAAGATCATTCTTTAGAACTGGACCTGCAGACCTCATGTTTCTGCTTGGTTCAGTTGCTTTGTTGACATTGTGTTCATTGTCAATTTGAAGTGGGATACCACTCGGTTCAGCTGAGAAATCACCTTGATCATCTTCACTACCTTGAGGGGAATAATATTTTAGGGCACATTGTTGGTACTGGGGTGCATGAGAAATAAGTTGTTGCTGCAGTGGAGGTAAATAAAATCTCTGTGGAGTATAAGCGTTTTCATACTCCAAGAATGACTGTTCTTTTTTGAAACTTCTCAACCGGAAGGTGAGCGAATTACAAACTGATACTTCTGAGGCATCTGATTGCAATCATCTTTTGATGAGTCCCTCTCCCTCTTTTCTTTAAGGAAGAGATTGGAATAATATACCTGAGTGATAGCACAGCTAACAAACTCATCAAAATTCTTTTGACTAACTTGAGCCAATTCACTTGCAGCCTAACATTCAAGCCTCGGTAAAAATGATAACTCTTCATGGCTGGTGATTTCACATAATCAGGTGCATACTACGCTAACCGATTAAATTCCTTAGCATACTCAATAACACTCATTTCACCTTGTTTTAAATTTCAGAATTCATCAAGACTTGTTTGCATTATGCCAGAAGGAACGAAGGGAGCACAAAATGCATCCTGAAACTCCGTCCATGTGACACGATGTTCTTCTGGTTGGATAGCAAGGTATTCTGCCAACCAGGCTCTAGCTAAGCCGTGAAGCTGCTGAGAAGCAAATAGAGTCTTCTGGAAGTCGTCACATTGAATCAACCCAACCTTGGACTCAATGGCACGTAACCAATGATTTGCTTCACAATGGTCAGCCGCTTCGTGAAATACCGGCGGTTGTGTCGCCAAGAAATCTAGATAAGTACTCTGGGTTGGCATGTGATGTTGAGCTTCTCTATTCATCCTGTAAAATCCCCAAAAGTGGTAGCAAGAAATTCAGCATGTTTAGACTTAGGAAAAATGAGGGGAATTAAAACTTTGAATTATAACGGTGTGAGTTCAAAGTAAGGATTTAAACTTCCCAAAAACTTCCAAACATGGAGATCAGAATTCGTAACTTGGATCTTCACATGTCAAATATTCAATCTTCCAAATTTCAGCTCATTTGGAGGGGTTTTAATATTTGTCTGGGATTAAAAGAGGAAGCCCTCGAATCTGAATTTAAATTTCAGTTTCAAATCCCAACTTCCTCAATTTGCAAATTTGGTTCCACAAATGTGTTCTCCACATTTGAATTAGCTTCCATGCCAAAATTCAGAAATATTTGAGTTGGTTTGCTATGTTTTTGGAACAATGCAAAGGGAGAATTCAAATTCCAATTAAAATTCAAATAACCAAACTCAATTCAAATTCCACACTAGAATTCAAATCATTCGAATTCAAAAATTCAAATCATGACATTGAGGTGAAGCAAAGCATTTAGTTGTGAGTAGCTGTGGAAAAATTGATTAAGAAATGAGGGGGTGGGACCCATCTGTCAGCCACACACTTCACAACCGACTGTTTTCTTTGCTTCGGTCACATAGCGCGTGCCACCAAGCTGCGCCGTAGCCGGCGAGCTCCTGCCTACGTGTTTCTCCAACCGGTGGCCACCTTTGTCCTCCCCACATGAAGCAACATCGAAGTTCTTCTCTCCCATCTCGCGCGTCGCACTGCTTTGCTCACGCGCGCGCGAAGAACCCTCCCGCTGATGCTCTCGGCGTTGCACCGCAAACCCAATGCCGATCACTGGTTCCTCAAAGTGCCAATACTGAAAAGAAGAGCCGCAAATTTCTACCGTGATCTACCGCATCAACTCGGCCGTTCCTTGCTGCTGTGGTCTGCAAATTGGAGTTTGCGGCGAACTCCCTAGGTGAACCGGCGGAACCTCATTTTGGCTCACCGTCGACTGCCCCATCCGGGCCACCTTCACCTCCAACTTCCTACACAAGAAAGGTGCATGGGTATCCCTAGATGGTGTATCTGCAATCCATTTGGCAAATGATCCACCGCGTAGCTCGAATTTCACTCTTTCCCGAACCCTAGTATAGAAGAGTCAAGCTCGGTTTAAACCCAAATTCGGGTTACACAATCAACTAACCCTCGAGCTGATTTGCACATACCTTCTACACTCGCTAGCGTCCATCCTCAATGAAGAACCGAGGAAAACCATAAAGAATTTTACATGTTCTAGCCGATTTTTGTGCCACCATTGGAAACCACCTCGGCTCACCGTTGAACCCTAGTTTGCCGGCCCTTTAACCAAGTTAGGCAGCCTGTTCTAGCTTCTCCATGATCCCCTGGTGCTCTAGAGCCCAAGAGCCGATTGTTTGGTGGAGAAATGAAGCATCCCGACATCGCCGGAGCCCTAGCAAACCCTGTGACCGGTGCGCGCTTATTTCCGGCGAGTTTCGGCCGCTGGCGACACCACGATCGGGTTCAGCGGCATGGAAAATGAGGGGCGGCGAGAATTGGCTCGGGAGGCGGCCGGGAAGGCCATTCCAGCAACCCTCACCGGAGTCGCCACCGGGTCCTCTGTTTGGCGCGAGGTTGAAGAGAGTGCTGACGTGTGGGGCCTGCCGGCAGCGTTTAAACATTTCCACATTTCCTATTTCAGTTCAAACTTTGAAGAGCCATAACTTTGTGTAGGAATGTCCAAAAATTGTCAAACAAATTTTGTTGGATTTCTCTCAGAGAGTACTATCCAAGGGTGCAGTCCAATGGTTATGAAAATCCCTGGATTATGCTCATTAATTTATTTCAAGAAAATTTGTAGGAATTTTCACAGTAGTTCTATTTATTGAAAAATTCCCAAATTTGGGCAGGACACTCTTCCAAAAAATTATTGAAATCCAGTAAAAATTTCAGAGGCATTGGACCTCATTTGCTTGGCCAAATGTGGTGTCAATCCTTTATGTCTCTGAAAAATGGGAAAATGAACAGAGACATTTTCAGATTTTTACCCAAACTTGAAAATCCATATTTCCCTGTCGGTAGCTCCAAAAATGGTGAAACAAATTTTGTTAGAACCATGGAGACCTACCCTAATTATATCTTCCACTTTTAGCCATGTCAGCTTCAGATCTGGTCTCAAAATTCAGAGAAGCCTTGGACTTGTAGGAATTTTGGAGACCACAAGTTTCAATTGAATTTCTCCAAATTTTGCTCAGATCATCCTTAGAGAGTCTAGTTTCCACTGGAAAAATCCCAAGTCAAATTGAGGAACCTAAACAGCAGTAGCTAGTAATAGGAGTTCGTTTCTTATATAACACTAGAACTTATACATGTATTTTTGTTACATTTCATATAGTGACCTAAGTTGAGGACACACCGGAGCCATTGGACGTCCTCCCACCAGACGCTGACTTTTCATTTAACTCGCAACCAGCCGAGCCCCGTTTTGCATTTAATTAGCTTTTTCAAAGTTTCATTTGTATCACTTATTTCTAGGTTGATTTGCTTGCATTAGAGTTAAGGTGTTTGAAACCCCAGTTGCATGACTTTAAATCCTATGAAGGGTTGGGTAGTTTACAAACTCGACGAGTAGAGAATGACATGCTAATATGCTTAGGATCTTGCTAGAAGTCGAGTAGTTGGAATATACTCGAGAGGTACGGTTTTATCATACGGTATGGAAAAGAGTAGAGAATGGCTTAAGAATGTGAAACTGAGACCTAGCAGCGGGGATAGGAGGCAGTGAGCAGAGGTCTCACGTGCGTAGCCCTGTTTGTGTCGATTGAGGATCGAGTCGTGTGCAGGCCTGATGAACAAGTATCAAACAGTATTGGATGGCATACTGACATAAGCAGGAAACCGATGTAATTGGTTAACCAGGGTGCCGAGGCTTACCCAACTGTTTTATAGGAGTGGGTTGAGGGTAGCAAGGTGTAAATCTGCCGGTGGGCACAGTCACGCTCCACGCGGGGACCTCCTGCCCGTTACGAATGGACCGGTTCGGTATTTGGGTTTCCTTTGAAAGGTTGTTGCATACAACAGAGTAGGAAGGTGTGTGGCATCACATTTCTGAAAGTGGGTGTATGTGACGTGTTGTCCGGGTGTCTCCTGATTGCAATCACCGTCCCTCGCAGTTATTTGAGTACCGCTTGTTCACTGTTCTGTGACGTAGTAAGGAGTGAAAGAAGTCAGATGAATGATATTATGCTGTGATGTACTATTAATGTTTTGAAACCATGTCTGCTGTAGATGTAAATCTAATTAAGTTTATTTTCCACTTTGGGCATCACCACATCGGAGGAAAGTGATTCTTGTTTGATTGTGGACGTACGATGTTAAGGCTGCCTAGGGCTCATTAAATTGTTGCTATGAAACTGAAAGTAAGGTTTAACATGTAGGTGTGTCTTTATTGTAAAGTCTTTGTCCTATAGTATACATTCCTGCATGTACAGTTCCATGACTAGGGTTGTCGGTTAAGCCTTGCTGAGCCATCGTGCTCACGGTTGCAATATTTGAGCTGTGTGCAGGTGAGAGTTATGAGGAAGGGTCCAAGGACGAGGCGGTGCCCCCATCGGGGTACACGGCCCAGCTGGAGCCCTGCACGCCGCCCTGACCTTCGTTTGTGTGCTGCTAGTGTGTAGCGTCCCCGGGCTGGACGGCTACACTTTTTGCTTAGTTAGTAGGAGAGTGTAGTATGTATAATACCTCTGCTGTACAGTAAGTTTGTAAAAGACTTCCACTATTTTTATGTAAAATAAAAGTTTGTATGTTGTTCATATTCTTTTCTTGTGTGCTGTTGGGTGCCGCATCGCACGGCACCACCCTCTGCGATCCCGGAGTGGGTGAACCACGGGGTGGTCCCCACAGTCATGTTATCAGAGCCGCATTGGGAATAGCACGCTCGAAAAGAGCCTATTTTGAGAACTTAGAAGTAGTCGAGTGAGGATTAGTCACTATGCGCACATAAGGTCTATTATAGTAATAGTTACTAAGGTGGAAATGCTAAAATACTTGTTACTAATTTGTAACGATGCTCCGACGTCAGGTAAGAGGTAAGGTACGCCACCGCAGGCGGATCAATTGCGGTAAGCTCGCCATACGAGCAATGGTATGGAATTGTTTACCGTGGCTTGGCATGGTAGTGAATATGAGTCTCTGAACATTTCCATGGTTCTGAGAGCATATGGAAACACTGATCTCCAGCGTGCTTTAGGCAAAAGTGAGAATGCCCCATCGTGTGGCAAGCAATACGAGAGTATGCAACTCTTGAACGATCAATGTTCAATGGCCCCATACGCAGCGCTCGCCATCGGCGTGCCTCAACGGTCATGAGGCAGTAGGTGGTATCCGTTGGGTTGATAAAATTCCCAACCGTGACGACCCGTTCGCACTCTACTTGGGTTCCACGTCGTGTGGTGTGAAAACATGACCATGTACCTTGAGACGTGGCTTGACTCAAGGACGATCTGTATGGCAATGATACGGACCGTACGTTTACTATGATATGGAACTGCCTGAAATGTCAAAAACCCTTGTGTGCACCATTATTGTGTGGTTTTCTGCAGGTACTTTAACCCCGTTAGTGCATTACATGTAGAAACCGTTTGTGAGTGACGCCTTTAGTTCCACCATTTTACACGTATATGCCGGAATACCGGCTTAGGATTTTTCTTTGGTGAGGAAACGTAGTACCGAGAGAAGTTATTAGTTGCATAAAAGTATATTTTCATAGAAAAGAGTAAAAATGAAGTTTAGGATTCCATTTAGTGGTTATTGACTCCCATATTGAACTAACAGTCAATTGGGAGTGTAGATTCATTTCCAAAGACTTAGGAACAACCTCCCCTGTTTTCGGCAGAAATTATGCTGAATTTAAACAGGGTATAACATAGGATTGGTTGAACCAATGGAGGTGTGTGATACTATTCTGGAAAGGTTTTGAAGTCCTCTACAACTTTTCTGTAGAGCTCCAGAACAGGATCTCCCTCCAAATGGATGAAGATCTCAGATGCGTATGCACTGTCCAGAAACAGGGCAGACCAAAAATTCTCTCTGGAATTTTTTGTATTTCGACCACAACTTTCTGTAGAAAAATTTCTATGAGTCAAGTAAGATACCATTGGAAAGTGTAGGAAATGTGCTACAACTTTTTAGTTCAGTATTTTCCTAGTTTGAGGGCAGAAATAGATGGAATTTTGTGGACAAAACAGCCAGTTGCAAAGGAGGTGCTGTAAAAATTCCTGAGAAAATTCTGTCAACTTGTAAAAATCATAACTCATAAACTAGGAGGGATAAGTAGGCAAATAAATACAATATGGATTCCTTTTTTGAGTCTACTACAACTTTGTTATTGTACTCCAGTTCAGGTTTTGCCTCCAATATGGCCAAAACAGTTAAATTCTTCCAACTGGTCTGCTGGACCAGAAGCTGGACAGAGAAAACCATGTGTGAAGTTTTCAATCAAAACACTTGGTTTCACTTTTCGATATCCAGCGGCTGTTGTAAAACAGTGAATGCAGTCGAAAAATTTTATGCATTCAAAATATTATTTCGAGCGAGGACATGTTTTGGTCCAGTACAATAGAGAGGATTTACGCAGGATAACACACTTAACATCCCGTGGCGACCCACGATGGTCAAAATGAACTTTTAATCCATAAAGTTCATTACCTTGGAACTCGATCGTGTGACATGGTCCAGGGATGTATATGTTGTATAAAGTTTATACTTTATCCATATGTGTCAATGTTATGCGTATTAATTGTTCCATTCTCGCACTACTATTGTATAGACTGGATGAAGTAATCAAACATGTGCTTATCGTTTGAATGGTGGGAATCTATACCCGACTTCTCTAATCATGTTAGAGAGTCAAAAACTCGATGTCATTTTAGGAATGTCATGGCTACATCACCATGGTGCTGTTCTTGACATCATTCCACGTGTGGTTCGTTTAAACTCTCCACTTCAAGAACCACATGTGCTTATTCTTGACCGTTCGGTTCAAGAAGCTCCAGCCACATATAACACGGAGGCCACAAAACTTGAATATATTCGTGTGGTCCGTGAATACCCGGATGTTGACACGGCCCCACGGTCTTGTCGAGCCAGGATCACGCTGAGGGGTGCTGCGTTGCACAGCACCGGATAACACACGTCAAAGGTACAAAGCGGAAGCAAAATTTTATTACATAAACTGGATTATGAACATGTTTACATCAAAATAAGTCCAGTCTACACTCACGGGCGTAGACTACGCATCAAGTCCACGTTCAGCCCTTGAACGTGTCCTTGCTAGCACACACGCACACTAACTCTGCGGCGTGCACGACTCCCACTCGACGGGGTTCCCCTCCTAGGGTTCCGTCTCCTCTTTGGGAGTCCCTTCCTCATAGAACCCTGCAAAAGCTTCAAACACAAGCAGTGAGTACGAAGGCTCAGCAAGTCTGACCCGTCTCACCTAAACATGGAACTTCTACATGAGGGGTGATGGGTTACATGAGGTAAAAATCATTTGCAAGGACTCGCCTACTTAGTAGAACCTTACTTTCAAGTTTTAGCAGCAGGTTGTGGAGAACCTTATGCTAAGGCACATGAGAGAGCCGCAATAAAACAAGAAACGCATTTCTCTCATGTACTTTGCCCAAAGTTGAAAAGAACTTTAGTTAGCTCTAAACTACAGCAATTCATTAGCAATCAAGTCCATCTTTCAATCAGCAACATTTTAACATGTAACTAGCCTATTCTTTCTACGTCATGGTACAGTGAACAAGTGGTACTCACTGACCGCGAGGGACGGCGATTATAATCGATTTACACCTGCAGGGTTACCCGAACAACCGGTCATGTACGCCCGTACTCGATGTTGCCTACAACAACCATCACGGACGCCATACGCAACCACCTTTCACCCGTTAGCCAAATATTGAACCGGTCCCATCGTCCCGAGCAAGAGGTCTCTGCACGCGTATCTCCGTGCCGCCAGCCGATTTACACCTCAAGCTCTCAACCTACCCTCTGAACGACGGGCAATGCCTCAATACCCAGCTACCCGAGTTACATCGGTTTCCCGGTTCCCATATAGCTGTAGGTCTTCGGTACTGTTCTAGCTTGTTCAACAGGCCCGCACACGGCTCGGTCCTCAATCGACACAAGCGGAGCTACAGCACACAGGCCCCAAAGTCCTGTTGCCCTTACTCTCCGCTTGGTCTCATTTTCTTGCCATGTGTTTCATGTGCTATCTCTACCCGAGTCGAGTGCCTCTAGCCTATGCTCGCGGGTAGTTCCAACTACTCGACTTCTACCGAATCCTACACTAACTTAGCATTGCAGTAGCTAATGGGGTTTGCAATCCTAAACCCAACTCATGGTTTTCTTGGCTATGCATTTGGGTTTCCAAACAAGACTCTAATGCAAAGAATAATAGTATTCAAAGATGTGCTCAAAACAATAAACATTTGTAAAAAGGTTAATGCAAACCGGAGCTTGCATTGCTGCTCTTAGTCATAGGCTAGCTGCTCCTCCGGAGTAACGAAGTCTAGGACTTCGGGTTCCTCCTCGACCTTAGCGACTACATGATAGAAGCAATACATGTATTAATTTAAATGCAGTTGTATTTACTTTTAATCTTGTGAAGTCTATAACTCTTACTAGACAAACCCATGACTGTGAAACTTTTACTGTGGCTTGGTTACAACCTAAACAGATACTTGGTCAAGTTTTAGTTGCAGCAAAGCTCATTTGAGCCCTCCACAATTAATCATGTACTTGACCTTAATTGAAGGCTCTTAGGGTGTTCTAAGGATTCTCATGAAACAAACTATGACTTTCTGAAAACAAGATTTTCAGAGGGTTCCAATGGAGTTGGTCTCACTTAATTTGAAGGTTCCTAGCTAATGATATGAGCTAAACAATTTCAGAGAAAATTCTGAAAATGTTTCTGAACATTTTGTATTTTCTCTGGAACAGTTTCACTAATCACACCATTAGGTGGATCAAATGAGCTCAAATGGATCTGAAATTTTTATGGTAGTTCAGGGATATTTTGGTGAACACACCAGCAAAATTCAGGATTTTCCTCCAAAGGATTCTCCATTTAAAATTCCAAACAGTTTAAATTTTGAGGAATTAATTCTGGAGAAATAAGGGTTTTCATGAAGTGAAACTTGATTTGCTGGAAAGTGCTCAGAGAGCTGAATCCAAAAAAATTTGGTTCACTCGATTTGGAGCTTTCTAGCCAAAGTTATGAGGATTTGAAGTTTGGAAGAATTCTGGAAATCGGGGGAAAAAGTTTAAACTCTCGGGGGCCCGCGGGGACACGTGTTGAGCGCGGAGGTGTCCGGCATACCGGAGCTCACAGGGTATTTGTGCGCCAGCACAGCCGATCCCGGCCACACCCGATCCCGATTTAAATTCTTCAGCCGCTGACACGTGGGCCAGCCGGCTTCGTCTTCCTCCCGCCATTCTCTCGCGCCCGCGCCGCCGACCTCGCCGGAGCAGACCCGGAGCTCGCCGGCTCGCCGCTGCCGGACCTCCCATGGTCTGAAACTCGCCGCCAGGTGGTTTTCGACGTCGAGGAACACGTCGGTGGTGTCAGGTCGGGCTGGGGGTGACCGGAAATAGCCCGGCGACGTGCCGCGGCCTCGGTTGAGGTTCGGCGCCGTCGACCGTGGGTTCTAACCCACCAACACCTCGAACAAATGGTCCTACAGCATCAGTGTACCTCTAGGAAGCTCGACAAGGTGTCAAAAGGGTTCAGGGATGGCGGCAAGTCGGTCGGCACCGTGTGACCGATCGTGCCCGCCATGACCGCCCTTGATCGAGCTCGAAATTCGTCACTCCTAGACAGTTTCACGCCACGGATGCCGAAAAGAATTTGATCGCTGGCTAGTCCAGCATCTATGTGCAGGATTTGATAACCTCCGAAAGATCATAGAGCGAGAATTTGAAGAATCCGTACCGGAAGCTCGGTTTATGGTCGCCGGAGCAAAAACTTTAAATTCTCTGTGGATTCTTCATGGTTTGCTTCCAAACTTGGAGGAGAACAGCACGGTGGTCGCACGCTCCTGTTGCCTCCCTTGCTGGACCGTGAAAACGCCTGTGGAACGCTGTCCACGGGCGCCTGACTCTCGGCTGAGGCTAGGTCGCCGCGGTGGCGATCGTTTTCGAGCACCGGAGGTCGGAGCTCGGGGTTTCTGGCGTTGGGGAGGTAGAGTGCGATCTCAGGTGACCGTCTAGCAGCTCGGGGAGGGAGAAGGCGAGCTGTTTTCACGGTTCTCCGATCGAGCAGAGAGGCGGCAGGTTGGTGGCTCGGTGATCACGGGAAAGGAGAAAATGATCGGTGCCTGCCCCCGTGGAGCGCCTTAAGAGGGCCCTGGAACCGCCCTTGGGCTCGCGTGTGGGCGGGAAGCAGCTGGTGGCGCTGCTGCCCCTCGGTGGCGAGCGCAGCTGCTCCCGAGCGTGGAGTCGGCAGCTGCTCGGTGGAAGTTCCCACCGAGACGTTGACTTTGGGTGCAAGTTTCTCCTTCTTCCCTCTATGACATGTGGGTCCCACCCAGGGTTTTAACCTCTGAAATTAACTCCAAATCACTGTTGTAAACAGTGAGCCCCAAAATACCCATGGTGATTCAAATTATTCACCCATGAGCCATTTGAATTGAGTAGAATTCAAATTGGGTTTGGTTTGAATGAATTTCAGCACAAGTTCAGTTTTGAATTCAAATAAAGTTTGAATTTGTCCCACTTAGCTCATGTCAAGATCAACTCCAAATGGTGTGAAAATTGGTGTGTGAGCTCACAAAAATGTGCTGAGTAAGAATATGCCTCCCACTTTTAAATTCATGGGATAAAACAGTTTGAATTTGAATATGGTTTCAAACTGCCCTCTTTCTAGCTATACCCAAAATGACCTCAAAAAGGTTTTGAATTTGGGTGAAACTTGGCATGGACATTCTTAGCAATGTGTGGGAGTTTTCATATGTCCAGCCCACCTATATCACATGTGGAAAATACCATTTTTGCAATGTGTGAGTTTGTTCTCTAATGAGCATGTTGATGGTGGTTACTTGCTCTTCATTTGCGTTCATCATCTTTCCTCAAATGAGGTGTGTGTGTATGGTGATGAACTCTTTAGTTATGCCCAAAACTGAGGCCCTTACAGATGTATTTCCGGGTGATCTCCGGGGCATGCCACCCGAAAGGGATGTTGAGTTCAAGATCGATCTTGTACCCGGGACGACACCGATATCATGGAGACCGTATAAGATGGCTCCGAATGAGCTAGCTGAATTGAAGGAGCAGCTCAATGATCTGATGAGTAAGGGTTTCATTCAACCTAGTTCTTCGCCATGGGGATGCTCAACGCTGTTTGTGAAAAAGAAGGATGAAACCTTGAGGTTGTGTGTGGACTACCGACCTCTCAACGCCGTCACCATCAAGAATAAATATCCACTGCCCCGTATCGATATCTTATTCGATCAACTTGTGGATGCGAGTATATTTTTGAAGATGGATATTCGCTCCAGATATCACCAAGTTAAGATCCGAGCGGAGGACATTCCGAAGACGGCCTTCTCGACGAGATGTGGGCTGTATGAATACCTCGTCATGTCTTTTGGTCTCACCAACGCCCCAGCAGATTTCATGTATCTCATGAACTCAGTGTTCATGCCGCAGTTGGACAAGTTCATGGTGGTGTTTATTGACGACATCTTGGTTTATTCCAAGTCTGAAGAAGAACACGCCGAACACTTGCATATCGTGCTCCAACGATTGCGAGATCATAAGCTTTATTCCAAGTTCAGCAAGTGCGAGTTTTGGATCAGCCAAGTGCCATTTCTTGGTCATATTATTTCTGCAGAAGGCATTTTGTTGATCCCAGCAAAATCGAACAAGTGCTGAAATGGAAGTCCCCCACATCTGTCCATGAAGTCAGGAGCTTTCTCGGTTTAGCGGGATATTACCGGAGATTCATACCGAACTTCTCCAAGCTTGCTAAGCCGATGACTGAATTGTTGAAGAAGGGGATCAAATATGTTTAGAGCTCAGCATGTGATGGAGCTTTCCAAGCATTGGTGAAGCATCTTACCACAGCCCCGGTGTTAGCTCAACCGGATACGACCAAGCTCTTCGACGTATATTGTGATGCGTCCGGCATCGGGCTTGGCTGTGTATTGATGCAAGGAGGCAGAGTGGTCGCCCCTATGGATCACGTTAACTTCGTAACTACGAGCAACAGTATCCGACTCATGATCTTGGGCTCGCTGCTGTGGTGGTGACATTGAAAATGTGGAGGCACTATTTGCTTGGGGTGCACCTCTACACCAACCACAAGAGTCTGAAATATATATTCATCCAAAAGGAGTTGAATAAGCGGCAACGGAGATGGCTAGAGCTGATCAAAGACTATGAGATCGAGATACACTACCATCCCGGTAAGGCCAACGTGGTTGCCGATTCCTTAAGCTGAAAATATCATGCCAACAATCTGTCCATCACTCCACTTGAAGACGAGGAGCCGAGTCTATACTTGGTTCCATATGGAGCATTATATAATCTTGCTCTCGTCCCTACCATACGAGAGGAGATTATGGAAGCTCAGAACGAAGACATGGGAATGTCGCACATTCGGAGAAGAATGAAGAATGGTGAAATGAAATGCTTCCGAAGGGATGAACACGGTACTCTATGGTTTAAAGACCGTATAGTGGTACCCCGTGACATGAAGCTTCGGAAGAAAATCTTGGACGAAGCTCATTTGTCTAAGTATTCTATTCATCCAGGCAGCAACAAGATGTACCAGGATCTGAAAACCAGGTTTTGGTAGACGCGGATGAAAAAAGAAATCGCAAAGTATGTATCTGAATGCGATATGTGTCGGCGGGTGAAAGCCGACCATATGTGTAAAGCCGGATAGCTGCAACCATTGATCATTCCGGCGTGGAATGGGAGGTTATCAGCATGGACTTCACGGTTGGGTTACCTCTAACCTCCCACAATCATGATTTGATTTGGGTGATAGTCGATCGACTAACCTAGTTGGCACATTTTATCCCGTACATATGGGTTACGTGGCCAAGAAATATGCGGAACTGTATATTGCAAGGATGTTGTTCTTTCACGGTGTTCCCCGCTCCATTATTTCAGATCGCGGTGCGCTGTTCGTCGCTCAGTCTTGGGAACAGCTGCACGCGTCATTGGGGACCAAACCGATCTGAAGCTCTGCGTATCACCCGCAGACGGATGGTCAGACTGAACGGGTGAATCAAGTGCTGGAAGACATGCTACGTGCTTGTGCCATCCACCATGGTAAAAACTGGGACGATCATTTACCATTGGCGGAGTTTTCATATAACAATGGCTATCAAGCTAGCATCAAGATGGCACCGTATGAAGCTCTCTACGGCCGGAAATGCCGCACACCACTCAACTGGTGCGAGTCCAGCGAGCGAGTTATCTACGGCATGGAACTTGTGAATGAGGCTGAAGAACGAGTGCGAGTAATACAAGCCAACCTCGAGGCTGCTCAATCTCGTCAGAAGAGCTATGCGGATAAAAGACGCCGTCCTCTCCACTTCGACATTGGGGACCATGTTTATGTCCGTGTGTCTCCGAGGAAGGGAGTTCATTGTTTCAGAGTGAAGGGCAAACTTACGCCGTGATTCATTGTTCTGTTCGCCGTCATTAAAAAATGCGGACCCATGGCCTATCATTGGGAGTTACCGGCGTCGCTTGCAGGAATTCACAATGTCTTCCACATCTCTCAGCTGAGGAAATGCCTCAAACCCTCGGCTGAAATCCGCACTGAAGACATAGAAGTTCTTCAACCGGACCTCACGTACACGGAGTATCCGATCCGGATTATCGATGAAAAGACTCACGCCACAAGAAACCGGACTTTATGGTTTTACAAGGTCTTGTGGAGTAACCATACCGCTAATGAGGCGACATGGGAAAGCGAGGACTATCTACGAGCAAATTATCTGGACTTGCTATCATCATATACCCGGTAAAGTTTCCCCACTTTACTTTTCTTTTGGAATCTCGGGATGAGATTCTTTTTAAGGGGGAGGGATGTAAAATCCCCAAAAGTGGTAGCAAGAAATTCAGCACGTTTACACTTAGGAAAAATGAGGGGAATTAAAACATTGAATTATAACGGTGTGAGTTCAAAGTGAGGATTCAAAATTCCAAAAACTTCCAAACATGGAGATCTGAATTCATAACTTGGATCTTCACATGTCAAATATTCAATCTTCCAAATTTCAGCCCATTTGGAGGGGTTTTAATATTTGTTTAGGATTAAAAGGGGAAGCCCTCAAATCTGAATTTAAATTTCAGTTTCAAATCCCAACTTCCTCAATTTGCAAATTTGGTTCCACAAATGTGTTCTCCACATTTTAATTAGCAGCCATGCCAAAATTCAGAAATATTTGAGTTGGTTTGCTATGTTTTTGGAACAATGCAAAGGGAGAATTCAAATTCCAATTCAAACTCAAATATCAAACTCAATTCAAATTCCACATTAGAATTCAAATCATTTGAATTAAAAAAATTCAAACCATGACTTTGAGGTGAAGCAAAGCATTTAATTGTGAGTAGCTGTGGAAAAATTGATTAAGAAATGAGGGGGTAGGACCCATCTGTCAGCCACACACTTCACAACCGACTGTTTTCTTTGCTTCAGTTGCGTAGTGCGCGCCACCGAGCTGCCCTCCTACGTGTTTCTTCAACCGATGGCCACCTTTATCCTCCCCACATGAAGAAACATCAAAGTTCTTCTCTCCCAGCTCGTGCGTCGCACTGCATTGCTCACGCGCGCGCGAAGAACCCTCCCGCCGACGCTCTCGGTGTTCCACCGCAAACCCAGCGCCGATCACTGGTTCCTCAATGTGCCAAAACCGAAAAGCAGCGCCATAACGAGCTACCGTGATCTACCGCATCAACTCGGCCATTCCTTGCTGCTGTGGACCGCAAATTGGAGTTTGCGGCGAGTTCCCGAGGTGAACTGGGAGAACCTCATTTTGGCTCACCGTCGACAGCCCCATCCGGCCACCTTCTCCTCCAATTTCCTGTGGGTAGCCCTATATGGTGTAGCTGCAAGCCGTTTGGCAAATGATCCACCGTGTAGCTCGAATTTCACTCTTTCCTGAACCCTAGTATAGAAGAGCAAGCTCGGTTCAAACCCAAATTCGGGTTACACAATCAACTAACCCTTGAGATGATTTGCACATAGCTACTACACTCCCTAGCGCCCATCCTCGATGAGGAACCAAGGAAAACCATCAAGAATTTTCCATGTTATAGCCGATTTTCCCGCCACCATTGGAAACCACCTTGGCTCACCGTTGAACCCTAGTTTGCCAGCCCTTTCATCAAGTTAGGCAGCCCGTTCTAGCTTCTCCACGATCTTCTGGAGCTCTAGAGCCCGAGAGCCGATCGTTTGGTGGAGAAATGAAGCATCCTGACCTTGCCGGAGCCCTAGCAAACACTGTGACCGGTGCGCGTATTTCCGGCGAGTTTCGGCCACCGGTGACACCACCATAGGGTTCAGCGGCATGGAAAATGTCGGGGCCGCGAGAATTGGCTCGGGATACGGCCGGGAAGGCCGTTCCGGCAACCCTCACTGGAGAGCGCCGCTGGGTCCTCTGTTTGGCACGAGGTTGAAGAGAGTGCTGACGTGTGGGGCCCGCCAGCAGCGTTTAAACATTTCCAGATTTTTCTATTTCAGTTCAAACTTTGAAGAGCCATAACTTTGTGTAGGAATGTCCAAAAATTGTCAAACAAATTTTGTTGGATTCCTATCAGAGAGTAATATCAAAGGATGCAGCCCAATATTTATGAAAATCGCTGGATTTGGCTCATTAATTCATTTAAGGAAAATTTTGTAGGAATTTTCACAGGAGTTCTGTTTATTGGAAAATTTACAAATTTGGGCATGACATTCTTACAAAAATTCTTGAACTCCAGTAAAAATTTCAGAGGCATTGGACCTCATTTGCTTGGCCAAATGTGGTGTCAATCCTTTATGTCTCTGAAAAATGGGAAAAATGAACAGAGACATTTTCAGATTTTTACCCAAACTTGAAAAACCCATATCTACCTGTTGGTAGCTCCAAAAATGGTGAAACGTTTTTGTTAGAACCATGGAGATCTACCCTAATTATATCTTCCACTGTTAGCCATGTCAAAGCTTCAGATCTGGGCTCAATTCAGAGAAGCCTTGGACTTGTAGGAATTTTGGAGACCACAAGGTTCAATTAAATTTCTCCAAATTTTGCTCAGATCAACCTTAGAGAGTCTAGTATCCACTGAAAAATCCCAAGTCAAATTAAGGAACCTAAACAGCAGTAGCTATTAATAGGAGTTCATCTCTTATATAACACTAGCACCTATACATGTATTTTTGTTACATTTCATATAGTGACCGAAGTTGAGGACACACCGGAGCCGTTGGAAGTCCTCCCACCAGTCGCTGACTTTCCATTTAACTCGCAACCAGGCAAGCCCGCTTTGCATTTAATTACCTTTTTCAAAGTTTCATTTGTATCACTTATGTCTAGGTTGATTTGCTTGCATTAGAGTAAAGGTGTTTGAAACCCCACTTGCATGACTTTAAATCCTATGAAGGGTTGGGTAGTTTACAAACTCGATGAGTGGCGAATGCCATGCTAATATGCTTAGGATCTCGGTAGAAGTCGAGTAGTTGGGATCTACTCGCGAGGTAAGGTTTTATCACACGGTATGGAAAAGAGTAGAGAATGGCTTAAGAATGTGAAACTGAGACCCAGCAGGGGGATAGGAGGCAGTGAGCAGAGGTCCCACGTGCGTAGCCCTGTTGGTATCGATTGAGGACTGAGTCGTGTGCGGGCCTGATGAACAAGTATTGAACAGAACTGGATGGCATACTGACATAAGCAGGAAACCGATGTAATTGGTTAACCTGGGTGCCGAGGCTTATCCAAACATTTCATAGGAGTGGGTTGAGGGTAGCAAGGTGTAAATCTGCTGGTCGGCACAGTCACGCTCCACATGGGGACCTCCTGCCCGTTAGGGATGGACCGGTTCGGCATTTGGGTTTCCTTTGAAAGGTTGTTGCATATAACAGAGTAGGAAGGTGTGTGGCATCACATTTCTGAAAGTGGGTGTATGTGACGTGTTGTCCGGGTGTCTACTGATTGCAATCACCGTCCCTCGCGGTTATTTGAGTACCTCTTGTTCAATGTTCTGTGACGTAGTACAAAGTGAAAGAACCCAGATGAATGATATTATGCTGTGATGAACTATTAATGTTTTAAAACCATGTCTGCTGTAGATGTAGAGCTAATTAAGTTTATTTTCCACTTTGAGCATCACCACATCGGAGGAAAGCGTTTCTTGTTTGATTGTGGACGTCCGATGTGAAGGCTTCCTAAGGCTCATTAAACTGTTGCTACAAAACTGAAAGTAAGGGTTAACATGTAGGCGTGTCTTTATTGCAAAGTCTTTGTCCTATATTATACATCCTTCACGTAGAGTTCCATGACTAGGGTTGTCGGTTAAGCCTTGCTGAGCCATCGTGTTCACGGTTGCAATATTTGAGCTGTGTGCAGGTGAGAGTTATGAGGAAGGGTCCGAGGACGAGGCGGTGCCCCCGTCGGGTACACGGCCCAGCTGGAGCCCTGCACGCCGTCGTGACCTTCGTTTGTGTGCTGCTAGTGTGTAGCATCCCCGGGCTGGATGGCTACACTTTTTGCTTAGTTAGTAGGAGAATGTACTATGTATAATACTTCTGCTGTACAGTAAGTTTGTAAAAGACTTCCGCTAATTTTTGTAAAATAAAAGTTTGTATGTTGTTCATATTCTTTTGTTGTGTGCTGTTGGGTGCCGCATCTCATGGTACCACCCTCTAAGATCCCGGAGTGGGTGAACCATGGGGTGGTCCCCACACATCCCTTGCTGAACTAGAGTTTGGAGAGTTTCATTCATCTTCGCCATAATTTCCTCCAATCCAGTTGGCGATGTCTCTTGTGATGAAGTCGAGTCATTCCTACCTTGACTCGCACCTCCAAGCTCCATTTGAGAATGTGCGCGTACCATACTGCACGAAATAAATTTTGAATCACTCAAAATCCTATCTCAGCAGTAAGTAAAGCGAAGTAAAACATAAACATGTCATGAACTTTATGGAAGCATAACCACATTCATGTTTAAACAAATCTTATGTACGTTAAACTAATCAGCTTGACTACCCTGACCAGTTCACACAAACTCCAAAATTTACTCAAGTTAACTACAAATTCTTCACTTGAGTTCAATACCAAAGTTTTAGTAAACTTCAGTATCTTTCCAATTCTTATTTGTGGTCCCTCATAGCTGTGAAATCCCAAAAGTCTAGCAAGTAGAGCTGCAATTCACACCGAGAAAATGAGGCGGAATTTAAACTTTTAAATTTAAAGGTGTGAGCTCCAAGTCTAAACTTGAACTTGCAAAAATTCCCGAACACGGAGATCTAAAGCTATCTTTTGGTTCTCCACACATCCACGGGTAGCCTGGAAAATTTTCGAGCATTTGAAAAGGATTTACTAGTCGTTGGAATTAAAACGGGAGAAAATTTGAATTTGAATTTAAATCCCAGTTTCAGATTCTGACTTCACCGAAATTCAAATCTGAGTGCACCATTGTGTTGCTCACATTTCTTTTGTCCTATCCTCCAAGTTTGATCAAATTTGGAGCTCGTTTGCTATTTTAAACGTAATTGGGGGATAAGGGGGAGAGGTGGACCCCACATGTCATACACAAAAGGCTTCAACCAACTCTGCTCTTCACTCACGCGCGCGGCAGCTCCTGCTCGCCGGTGCCAACTGACGTTGCCGAGCGCCAGCTCCTGCTCGGTGACTGAGGACGCCGAGTGTAGTCTTCAGCACTTTGCCTCCCCACGTGAGCCGCCCCATCCCCCTCCACAGCCTCGCTCACACCGAAGCAAACAGCGCCGCACTGCTTCTCCCGATCGCCAGCCACAAACCGAATTGCTTTTGCCCGAGCTCCCCACAGAAAAAAGCTTCACCCCTGAGTGCTCTATCCGGCTAGCAACTCCTCCCCACAGTTCCGAGCTCATTTGCACCGGAAACCGGCAAAGTTGCTGTGGGTCTCGAGTAAACACCGAAGAACCAAGTTGTGTCGCCGTGGACAGCTCAACCCGAGGAAGATCAAGCCCAAGCAAACCAACCCTTCGGTGCACCCAAGAGCCTAGTTGCTCAGCTCCAAAACTCAGCCCTAGCCATTGATCACAGAGGGAGAAGTTCAAGATTTTCTCCCGGGCGGCGCAAACTGACCCCGATGTAAGGAATTGCAAAATTCGTCATCAATTCATGTTGGTTGTGTTCCAAAATTCGCACACAAGTTCTTAACTACCTAGCACACATCCTCCATCGATTTTAGACCAAGAAATTGAGTGTAGCGCAAGGAATCCGAGTTCTTTTCAAGGGAGTATCGCTGGACCACGTCGGACGCGCGGTGCCGATGGGTTTGGAGAGCTCTCCGGCTCGTTTAGACCCCATGTTGATCTTCTACATGATCCCGTGGTGCTTTAGAGCCCAAGAACCGATCATTTGGTGGATAATTCACCATGCACGACCTTGCCGGAGTCCTAGTTCTCGCTGTTTCCGGTGCCGGTGGTTTCCGGTGAGATTCGGCCGCCGGCGACCCCACCAGTGTGTCCAGCGTGGTGAAAAACGGGGGGGGGGGGGGGGGGCGGCGAGTATGGGGACGGGAGACGGCCGGGAAGGGACATCCGGCGACCCTCGCCGGAGGGAGCCGCCACTGGCCCTGTCTGGCGCGAGGTTGAAGATGAAAACTGGCAAGTGGGACCCACTGTCGGGTTTAAACTTTTCCAGATTTCCCTAATTCGGTTTAAACTATGGAGAGCTATAACTTTGTGTAGGAATGTCCAGAAATTGTCAAATAATTTTTTTTGAATTCCTCTCAAAGAGTACTATCCAGGGGGGCATCCCAATTTTCATGAAAATCCCTGGATTTGGCTCATTAATTCATTTAATGAAAATTTTGTACGAATTTTTACAGGAGTTCTGTTGATTGGAAAATTCCCAAATTTGGGAAGGATACTCTTACAAAAATCCTTGAACTCCAGTAAATTTTTCAGAGGCATTGGACTATATTTTCTTGGCTAAATGTGGATTCAATCTTGTATGTTTCTGAAAATTAGGAAAAATAACAGAAAGATTATTCAGCTTTTAGCTCCAACTTCTAAATTCCATATCTCTGTGTAGGAAGCCCCAAAAATAGTGAAACCAAGTCCTATGGACTCATGAGACTCTCAAGTTTCTGAAAATAACAAATTGGAGCATGAAAAGACACTATAATTGCCATAGGAATTCAGGGAAGCCAAATAGTTAAAAACATTCCTTAGGCCACATCTTCCATCAACTTTGTCTAAAATTTTGCAAGGCATACCTCTGCATGATCTATGGACCACTGTAAAAATTTCAGAGCAAGTTGAGATCATCTTCTCAAGTTTCTGCTAATCCTTTCTAGTTTCATCCTTATGTCCTTTATCTAGTTCTTTGAACTTAAGTTCCAAAAATCTCCAATGCTCACAATGTTCCTGTCTCTGTTCCAGCACATAGCCAAACCAAAATCTCGATTCCTAGTTGGTCTAAACCATTCTTAAGACATAAAACACTTTTGTTTTATAATGTCTTTACTTGCAACATAACACTGTGCATATTCATATCGGTAAGAAACACGACGGAGGAGGTCGACGAAGAACTTGACTCGGATCAGCAAGTTGAAGATTAAATCATCGCCAAGATACTAACTATAAAGTTTTTTTTTGAAAAGAACCAACAGCAGGGCAGGAATCCCCACTGTTAACATATATTAAACAGGATCAAGAGTTACATCCAATAAGATAGCTCGAGTAGAGCTATACCAACGAGTTAAGCCAGTCCAAAAATTCTATATGAGTCTTACCTGACATTCTAAATTTCTGTAAATTACATTCCTCTCTAAATAATTTCTTTCAATCTTCAAGACTACGGCAATGATCATTGAAGATTCAATCATTCCTAACCTTCCAGATTGTCCAACACCCGATCATTAATATATCCATAAAATAGGTTTTCCTGAAGAAACTTCGGGCTTGTATAATCATTTGATAAAAGGAAATATCACTATTCCAATTAATTTTAAGCCAGTTCCAGAATTGCTTGCTGAAGGGGCATTTGAAGAACAGATGAATCATTGTTTCCTCCACACATCCCAGACATAGCGGGCAACCATAATTATTCTTTGAGATCTTAATTCTTCTTTTTCGGAGAACATTTCTAGTGTTCAACTTATCATTCAGCAACAGCCATAGGAAGACCTTTAGTTTATTGTTGCTTTTGGGCTTCCATATTAACGGAAGAGGTTTAGGAGGAGTGATATTTTTGAACCATTGTTTATAAAAGACACTCGATTTACATATTTTCTTTGTTCCTCCAACATTCCAACTGTCATGTTCTGTATTCCAAATAGGAAAGTGTTCCAATAACTGCTTAAGTTCCATAAGTTCTGCCCATGCCTCATTAGAGAGAGGGGTGTAGAGCAACCTGTTAATATCCGTGGAATAAAGAAAGCATTCTGCAGATATGTTTGTCTGTTTAGCAAAACTGTAAAGACATGGAAATTTTGTTTCCAGCCTTCCTAAGCCCCAGTCATCCATCCAGAAAAACGCCGTGTCTCCTTTATTTAAATGAAGCTTTGCACTTTCCTTGTACTGCAGAAATAGGTTTAGTACGTCCTTCCACCAAAAAGATCCCATTCTAGTAGAACTGTGTGGCACTATCCCTGCTCCATAATAGTTAGACCATATAAACTGAACCCATGGAATCTTGGCCTTGTTGTAGAATTTGTGAATATGTTTAAGCAGTAGGGCTGTGTTCTGCACCTTGAGATCTATAATTCCAAGACCTCCTTTATCTTTAGGGAGTGTACATCGTTCCCAGGCCACTAAGGATCTTGCCTTTGATTGAAAATCTGGCCCATTCCACAGGCATCTTTTCCGAAGTTTGTCAATCTGTTCCAGGACAGAAACAGGAATTGCAAGAGTACTCATTGTATAAGTAGGTAATGATGAAAGCACCGAATTCACAATCTGAAGTCTCCCCGCTGTATTTAGAAAGACTGATGTTCCAGATAACCTCCTCTCTGTTTTGGATATCAATGATGTGTAATCAGAAGCTTTTGGCTTAGTTAGACCCAAGGGAATGCCTAGGTATTGAATTGGAAAGGAATGTATTTGGCACCCGAACAGACTCGCTAAATGATGAGCATCTATTCCGGGAATATTAATCGGAACCATGCATGACTTAGCAAAGTTTATTCTGAGACCCGTAAATTGAGAGAAACTGTTAAGGATCGCTTTTAAAAAAAATATCTCTTTTTGTACAGCTTTAAGGACAAGCAATGTATCATCGGCATATTGCACAATTGGAAAATTATCATCTGAGAGATCATGGATGGGCTTGGATAAAATTCCATTCCTCATTGCTCCATTTATAATGTATTGGAGTAGTTCCCCAACCAGCACAAATAGAAGGGGCGATAGCGAATCTCCCTGTCTTACACCGCGTTTACAAGCAAATGGTGTACCTGGGACCCCATTAAGAAGAATGGCCGATGATCCAGTCGATAAAATGACTTTAATCCAACCGATCCATTTTGAGGGAAAACCCATCTGCTCCATCATTCCTATGATGACTGAATGCTCGACCGTGTCAAAGGCTTTCGAGAAATCCAATTTGAGAACCACCACTTTGGCTTTTGTTTTTTTACAGTAATGTATATACTCATGAGCCCATGCCACACAATCTTGAATTGTTCTCCCTCTGATGAAGCCATATTGGTTGCGGTGGATGATGGAGACAATGATTTTTTGTAACCTATTGGCCAATAGCTTTGTGATTATCTTCAGCACACAGTTCATTAGAGCAATCGGTCTGTAATCACTGATGTTTCCAGGATTAGGGACTTTAGGGATGAGAGTGATGAATGAGCTGTTTAAAGTAGAACTAAACCTGCAGCAACATAAGGCAAGCCCCGGTTTGCATTTAACAGCTTTTACTTATATTTTACTTTGTATCACTTTTATGGGTCTAGTATGTATTGTGCATTAGGTCAAGGTGATTGATACTCCAAATGCATGACCCACAAACCCTTGGAGTTACAGGGTAGAACAGGTTACCTTCGTGTAGTTTTCTGCTAGGCTTAAGTTGCATAGCAACCGGTACAAGTCGGGTAGTTGGAAGCTACTCGCGAGTTTAGGATGTTGGTTCAGCGGGGTATGATTCTAGAGAATGGAAGTTCTGGAAAAGAAAATGAGACCGAGCAGAGAGTAGGAGCAGCAGGACGTTGGGCCTGTGTTGCCATAGCTTTGTTTGTGTCGGTTAAGGACCGATGTGTATGCCGCCGTGCTGCGCAAGTTTGAACAGTACCGGATGCATACTGGAATTATGGGGTCAAGGAAACCGATGTAACTCGGGTACTCTCATGTCGAAACTTATATGGCCGTCCTTTGGTGGTTGGTGTCAGAGGTGTAAACCCGCTAGCGGAGCAACTTCGACGTGTTCTGGGTAGTGGCCCTTCTGATGGGTTGGCAGAACTGGTTCGACATTGGAGTGACGGGTGAAAGGTTGCTGCAAACAACGTAAGAAAGAGCTCATGTGTGAGTCTTTCGAGGCGGGTGTATGTGTCGTGTGTTCCGGGTGTGTCCTGATTCAAATCACCGTCCCTCGCGGTTATATGAGTACCACTTGTTCACTGAGTTGTGACGTAGTAATTATTTCCAGATGAAGTGAGATGAATCATTGCTGATGTGAAGTTCTTAAATTCATTGTATTGCCAACCATGTATGCTATAGTTGTAGAATTCACTAGGTTTATTTCCACTTTGGGCATCACCACTTCGGAGGAAAGCGTTTCTTGTTTGATTGTGGACTTCCGATGTGAGGGCTGCCTAAGGCATAATAATCTGCTGCTATTAAACTGAAAGTAAGGATTTACATGTAGGCGTGTTGTTATTGCAACATAATTGTCCTACTTATTAATCCCTGCATGTAGAGTTTCATGTTTAGGAGTGTCGATTAAGTATTGCTGAGCCATCATGTTCACGGTTGCATTATTAGTGTTTTGTAGGTTATAAAATTTGCTATGAAGATGATTGTTCGGTGAGCCATCAGAGACTCACTGGAAACCCTGCCTCTGCACTCACCTTTGTGGAAGCTAGTAAGAAGCATCCGCGGGCTGGACGTCTTCTCTTTTGTATAGCTAGGACCGAGAGTAAGTGTGTATGTATATTCCGCTGCGTGTACCTTCGTGGTACATTATTTTGAAAATGACACTATCTTGAGAAATAAAAGACTTTGTACTTTATGGTTATTTTCGTGTATGCTGTTGAGTGCCGCATCGCATGGCACCACCCAATGTGTATCCTGGAGTGTGGATCCCGGAAGGGGTTCCCCACAATAGATGTTCTGTTTTTACAGATGTGAAGTTTTCAAATCAACAGAAATCCTGGAAAATTTCTGCAGCACCTCCTTTAAAAGTGTCTGATTTGAACCCACAATATAATTTAATTTCAGACAGAATATGGAAAAACACTTAACAACAAAGTTGTAGGATATTTCCCATATTTTCCAACGGTATATGGCATGACCCAAGAATATGTTTCTTTCAAAACTTATGGCCAGATTACAGGAAAGTACAGAGAGCATTTTGCTGTCCTGGTTCTGACCCGTTCTGGAAATCTGAAAATTTCACTAAGTTGCAATTTGATTCTGCCTTGGGTTTGTAAATAACATATCTAGAGGACTTCCTAATCTTTCTTTCCATGTCAATAGCACTTCATTTGGTTACTCGAAACTAACGTTACACCCTGGCAAAGTCCAGCGACACTGCTTCCTAAAAACAGAGGATGCTCTGTTTTGGTAGCTCGGTTCCAGTTAACGCTTCTCCACTTCAACATGGGCATGAGTGCTAAAATTTGAAGTTTGTTTCAACCTAAGTTCAAATACTTTTATTTCAACTCAATGTTGGGTCTTTTATTCAGTCCTACATCCTTACCTTATCATATATGCAATTTTCATCCAATGTCGGTACTACGTATACTCACCAAAGAAAAACCTATTCTGGAGTAACCAGTAATTAATTTAGCAGTGGCACTACTCGATCACTCACAAACGTACTCTACACGATATACATAAACGTGGTTAGTACCTGCAGAAGAACAACCAATAGTGATGCACACACGGTTTTGTCATTTCAGGCAGGTCCATATCATAGTAAAAACATACACCAGTATCATTGCTATATGGGCCGTATTTGAGTTAAGCCACATCTCAAGGTACATGATCGGGTTATTCACCACCCGAAGGGGGTTTCCACACCTTTGCACTTAAGCACATCGGTGGACTAGTGATTTCGTATGCATGAAGAGTCCAAGAGGACATACTTTGTGTTACAAACCACACGATGGGGTCTCCTCCTGTTGCCCCAGGGTTTGTGCACTGGAGGCTAGTGCCATTCATATGTCTCTAAGATATGAAGAGTATTAGAAAACATATTCACTTCCCATTCGTTGCCGATCGGAACATCTCATGCTAATCCTCGCATGAGAGATCTAATCGAAATTGAACCGCTTTCGGTGGTGTTCCTTACCAGTCTTACGTGCACGTAGGTGCGTCGTTACGGAATTGAAATACAAAAATAGTAACACATAAGTTAGCATTGCCACCTTAGCTATGCTACTAATACTCCTGATGTGGGCATTAACTGGTTCCTCGCTCGTAAACCCTAGTTTCTGAAAACTTGTTCATTTTGGGGCGTTCGATTCACAATGTGGCTCTGATACCACGACTGTGGGGACCAGACGCCCCGACGCTTCAGGAATTGCATTGGGTTGTTTGTGTTAGGCGACACCGACTAGCACACAAAAAAATGAATCGAAGACATACACAAGTGTGTATTAAACAAGAGATTTGTTTTACAAATAGTAATGTACACTCTAATGTGCAGCATCGGAATATAAAATCAAAGTTGCAGCGGAATTACAACTGTGATCACTCTCACGAACCTAGCTAAGCAGTAAAGGAGATATCCTGCTCGAGGATACCACTTTCTAGCAGCATAAAATGTATTCGGCGGCGAGCAGGGTTTCTTGTGACCATGCAGCCAAGAATGGCGTGGTCATACTTAACCCTTCATGGTATATGGCGGATTACCTGCAAAACAACAACTCTACAAGAGTGAGCATGAGGGCTCAGCAAGACTTAACTGACTCTCCTAAGGCATGCAACTCTACATGAAAGTAACTTAAGACATAAACATGTAAGTTGCATAAAGATTCGCCTACAAGTTCATCCTTGATTTTCAGATTTTATCCATCATAGTAATGACCTTGCGCCGAGCAACATTGAAAATCCACAATCAAACAAGAAACACCCCATTCCAATGTTACTTGTCTCAAGGTGGAAAATAACTTTAATTTGCTCTATCCCTACTTCATACATGGTTATCATGCAATTCAATTTATCATGACAACATATAAACTTGCAAACTGTTGTCACACAACTTTGATTGCTACGTCACAACACAGTGAGCAAGCGCTACTCATATCCGCGAGGGACGGTGATTTGAATCAAACACTACCCGGCTTACTTGACACATATGGCCACCTCTGAAGACCCAAATCTGGCGTCCTTCATTACGTCGTATGTGGCAATCTTTCGCAGGACACCCGACTGTAGAACCGGTCGCGCCGTCTCGGGCTCATAGGTCTAACGAGATGATGTGGTATGCCTCTACAATCCAGTTAACCTGTTACATCGGTTTCCTGGGTCCCATATACCAGTAAGCATCCGCTACACAACTCAATACTTGCTCAGGGGGGCCGCACACGAGAACGGTCCTTAACAGACACAGACAGAGCTACTCGACCAAGACCTCGTCTTGTCGCTGCCAACACTATCTGCCCAGTCTCATCTTTAGAAACATTAACTTTAGTTTGCTTATTAACCATACCCGTGTGAACCCGAACTATAGCTCATGAGTAGATTCCAACTACTCGACTGCTACCGGATGTATTAACCTATTTAGCTTGGCAATAGTCTACAGCAGGGACACTTCTTCTACCCTTGACTCCAGGGTTCATTTTGGTCATGCATTTGGAGTATAAATCATTCCTGACCTAATGCACAAACAAACTCTAAACCATAGCAGTGAACAAAGTAAAAACTTCACAAAGCAACTTAAATGCAAACCAGAGCTTGCCTTTGTTTTGCAGGGAACTAAAGTCAGGTATAATATGCAGTTAGATGCTGATGACTTGAAGTTTAATCACGACCTCTTCTTGCTCCTTGATCCAAGCTTCACTTCTTTCCCACTTCTTCACGTTTAATCACTACACGTTATGAACATGCACATGTATTCAATTATAAATGCTTTGATCAATATTTGTTACAAAGGGGAGAATATAATTCTGATTAGGAGATAGACTTGAGAGAATCCTATTTGATGAAGCTGGATTTAGCAAAGTGAAATAAAATGCTATGGGTTCTTCTTAATTGTTGCATTTCCCCCTAAGAAAGGTATATAGACAATTATTGATCCAGAGCTCAAATTTATCAGAGAATTTTGCTGTGAGTTCCTTGTCACAAGAAAACATCCTGGACAAAATTCAAAACTTTTCAATGAGTAGTTCATCCAGAAAAATTCCCTAAGCATTTAGGCAAAAAGGAATTAATGCTGAATAAAATTGCACTTTCATGCAAATTCAAGTGAACCACAATTTCAAACATAGCTCAGGGAGCATGCATGAATTTTCCTAGGAATTTTGGAGCTAGGAATTGCCCAGTACTGATTTTTCAATGTCTGAATTATCTCTGAACAAGTTTCTGGACTTTTTGAACACAGCAACTTGTACTCTGAATTTTCATACTCAAATCAATTCCAAATGAACTTAAAATTTAGCAGGAGTTAAATAATATCCTAAGGAACATTATGGAAAAATTTGGAGATTTTTGGATGAATAAAACTCCCTCCAAAATTCTTTTACTGAAAAGCTTCAAAGAATTTTCCAGAATTTATTATTGACTTTAGTAGCAATTGGGTTGCAAATTTGGATATATCATTCCAAGCTGAATCTAACCCAATTTGAATAATCCAATTTTGAGTTTCTTAGCAAAAGTTATGATGTTCTAAAGTTTCAACTAAATCTGTGAATTCAAATAATCCGGGAAAAGTTTAAAAGTCTGACAGCCAGGTCCGGGGTGACGTGGCTCCACCAGAGAGTTGAACAAACGGGGCCACAGGGATCCCCTCACACAGCTACAATTGGATCCGGTGCCACAGAAGATCAATTCTCCCTGCAACAGAGGCTGACATGTGGGCCAGCCCTAGTTGTCTTCTTCCCCGAGCTCCCGCGCCGGGCCGCCGCCGACCTCGCCGGAGACCTCGCCCGGTGGGGGTTCTGGTGCCCTAAACTTCATAAATCTCGCCGCATCTACGTGATTTCATATGAGGAACACGTTGCCGGCCTTCACTCGGACCGAGGACGGCCGGAATCCTAGGTGCGATGAGTGGTGGCCTCGGTGATACTTTGGCGACGTCGCTAGGGTGCTGTAATGCACCAAAATCTTTGCCGTTTGCTCGTACAGCACCACTGCACCGAGGAGAACACGGAACTACATGCTAATCTCACTGAAACTCGCCGGAGGTATGACCTCACCGTTGGGCTATGTCAAAATCCGGCGAAATTCAGAAAACTGGAAGAACTCCAGTTATGGTCGACGGTTTTCCATGGCGTTTGATCCTCTGAACTCGCACAAAGGTATAGGAGGTGTGTTCTACGTTGTGTGTGGTTTGGTTTACCATGCGGCACGAATTTTTGGTTAGAGTAGCTTCGGTGCCTATTGCATGCCGGTGGAAAAACAGTGAAATTCCGGCGAGACACGCCATGGCATGCTGCCAGGGTTGGGAGGAGAGTAGAAGGGTTCTAGATGGACCTTTAGGTGTTTAGAGCTTGAAGAAATATGGACTTGACCGCCAGTGATGAGTTCTTCGATGCGGCGGCTTCACACGGCGCCGAGGAAGAAACGAGCTCGGCCCCGGGGTTCCCGTGGAGTTAGCACCTCAGTCTTTCTTCGGGCACGTCAATGGAGGTACTGTGACTCTGTTTGGGAGCTCAGCTCGGCGTGCAACTCGCAGCTACGGCCGGGCATCGGTGAACCAACATTTTCACCGAGGAACACGTGAGGATGGATGAGCAGCTACGGATAGTCGGTTGGTGAGGTGACGAGCAGCTACAGATAGTCGGTTGGTGAGGTGACGAGCTCCCGATTTGAGCTGATAAGGGCAAAGAAATGGAGCCCTGAGCTGCTCAGGAGGTGGCGGCAGTGTTGCATCGGTAGCGCGCGCTCTGTTCAGCGGCTTCGAGTGAAAACAGAGGAGCAGAGAAAAAAATACTTCATTTGTAAGTCTTCTCCTTTCAATGACAAATGGGTCTCACATCTTTTCCCTCTCCCAAAATATCTCAAATTTGGCATATTGCAAACTTCAGTCATGAGGAGCTCAAATTTGAAATCCATTTGGGCAAATTGACAATGTTTACCTCAGTTTCGAATTTGATTTCAAATTCCAAAGAAATTAAAATCCTCTTTGACATACAAATCAAAGTATCTCCAAATTTGCTTAAACTTTGCCATCCCACCAATTTGAACCTGAAGAATTCAAATATGGATTCTAACTTTTAATATGGCGGCTGCGAATGGGAGCTTTGCAACCACAGTTTGCATCCTTCGTTTGAAATAGCCAAATTTGAATTTTTAGTGCACAAAGTGAGGTTATAATCTGAATTCTAAACTCCTCTTGCACATGGAAACTTTACACATGGGGTTTAATCCAACCTTGGTTTAACACATCTCAAATGAGTATTAAAGCTCGGTTGGGTAGACATCAATGTGTATCATCATGTATTAGAAAGTTTTAGTAACTCCCATTTTCTTGAATTTGAAACCCAACTTTATTCATAACTCAAGATTTGCATTTACATGTTTTGGGACTTTTACAACTGTCCGCCAGTGAAGAATTTTTATCACAGGCGGTTTGTAACATAAGATTATCCGCATGTGTAAATCTAAGGATGCAAGTACTGCACGCGTTCCCCCTAGGTAACCGAATAGGTGCACACGCCCGGTCGCTTCAGCCGCCTGTATTAATGGCCAATATTGAAAGTGGCTCCTACTCCACAGTCCGCTTGTATCGAGCGACTGTTGCCATTTGCGTGCAGAATTCGAGGCGATCCGACCTCTCCTTCTCCGCAAAATCATAACTTGCACCTTCCCCTGGCCTTCTCTACACTACCATCACAATCTTCCTCTTCCCTCTTTTCTTCGTCTTCCTCGCCGCAGCCCTAGTCTCAATGGCACCACCGACGAAGCGCTCCCGACCATGCTCTCCACTCACCGCACCTCAGTCCCCGGCTGAATGTGACCTAGAAGGAGGGTGAATAGGCGTTGAAATCTTTTCCTGCAACACTTAGCAAATTCGTCAAATACAGGAGGGACCGTATTAGTCCGGTATAGGTACGGACTAGTCCGGTGTGCTAGTTCTACCGACGAAAAGATAGGTTATTTAATGTATTCTCCTCAAATGCTATAGCAGCGGAAATATGCAAATTAACCTAACAACCTGTGTAGGTATTAGGATGATTAATTTGAACAAGGAATACAAGATTAATATTTGTTGCAAGATTAATCAACCCTGTACCCTAAATGATTGTAAAAGTAAATAACAAGAATGCAAGAGACAAGAATTTTTACCGAGGTTCGATCTCACCAAAGAGATCTATGTCCTCGTTGAGAAGCTCACACAGAGCCGGGTCTCAATAGACCCTTAACCTCTTCAAGTTACCATGAAGGCCAACTTGAGTTCCACTATCACGGGGAAAATCACCAAGTCGGTGGGGCAACCTCACACGTTGAGGGCTCCCACAAAATTACATAGATAAAAACGATCAAACACAATCAAAATATTTACAACAAACGTAAGAGTATATGAGAGATCAAACCCCAAGAGCTTGGCAATGCGTAGAAGACGATCTCTTTATCCCAAATCTTGATTCCCAAAGAATTTAGCTTTTAAGGACTTTAGATGTGCAGGGAGAGTTGTTTCTATGCTCTTGGGACGAGTGGCGGCGCTAGGGTTCATATATTGCTAGTTGTGCACGTTTGTCACCTATTTATACTGTTTCCAAAAACAAACTACTGTTAGGTATCCCGACTGCCGGACTAGTCCGCTCTGGGAACCGGACTAGTCCGGTGTGCTGTGTAAAATTTGCGTGAATTGTGCAGCACACCTGAAACCGTAATTTCTGTGAGGTGTACCAGACTTGTCCGTATTGGAACAGAGGGTAATCAAGACTAGGCCGTGATGAGTCCAGAGACTCAATCGGACTAGTCCGCAATAGGACAGACTTGTCTGGTGCAGGGTATATGTGTTGAGTGAATATCAGAAGGTTGAACGGACTTGTCCGCATTTTTCCGGACTTGTCCGAGTGCAGTCAGTGAGTTGAACGGACTGGTACGGTTCTGTTCTGGACTTGTCCGTGTTAGAACAGTAAGTTGATCGGACAAGCCCGCTGGTGAACGGACTAGTCTGGTGCTCCAGTTTATTGCTTAATTAATTGATTTTAGCCCTTACCCTTTACGCAAGGATATAAGCTCTTGGAATGTGTCTCTCACACACATCCTATACATTGATACCTACTTTGCGCTTCCTTGATCATTTGGGCTTTTTTTTTCTCACTCCTCATTTTTCACCTTTCTGAGTGCACCATAAGTTCTAGTCTTTGAGACCTACATTCATCTCAATGAATTCATTAGGATCTCAATTTGTTTGTCATCAATCCTCCAAAACCCACAAGGGAATGCCTATATGCACTTTCAATCTCCCCCTTTTTGGTGATTGATGACAATCAATTGAGATTTTACAATTAAGAGTGAACATTGATTTTCATAATGTGTGCATAAATGAGAATGACATATGAACAGCAAAAAAATCTCACATATATGCACTCTTTATGGTGGGGTGCCTATAAAGTGTGTGTGAGCAGATATTGTGATGTGCATAATGAAAAAATACAGCAATTATAGAAGCAACCATCACAGGAATATCAATATGAATATCACACATTCATATTAAACAAAATAGGTGTCCAAATAGAGATTACAATAGTTTAACACTTAAAAACACAAAAGATACATGTTCATGATCACTAGTCCTTAAGACTCAAAATAGATAGATTCTAGTCTCAATCTCTCCCCCTTTGGCATGAAGGCACCGAAAAAGGAAAAAATTGAGGGGGATCACTCTCCGTCACTCCCTCTCTCACTCTCAGTCCCGTCTTCATCTTCATCTTCATCTTCAGACTCATGAGCATGCTGAGGAGGAGGAGGAATAGTGACACTTGCAAGTCCAAAGGAGGCCAATTCTTGTTCGGTGAGAGGCGCCATCTCTATGATATTTTCTTTGAAATCCTCTAAAATTTGAGGAGATCCCACAGGCTCCATATCAAGCTTCTCACATATTGCTTTGAAGTTTGCCTTCATATATCTCCGGTTCCTCTTCCTAGCCAAGCTTTCCATGTGTTGCTTAACCTCCACTTTGCGGCAGGATGCAAAAATGGAGGAAAGCATCTTCAATACACCACTAGATGACTCTTTGAAGGATGGAGGAGCAGGAGTAGCAGCTGGAGTCCTTGTGCCTTCATTTGTTTGCTTTGATCTTTGTTCTTCTGCAGGTGAGGCGGGAGCATTTGGAACATTGTAGACTGGTGGCTTCTGGGGCTTGAGGCCGGTATGCTCAACGTCTTTGACAGACTCAAGGCCGGTTACCTTCTCAATCATGAACATGATGTAAGGTGCATAGCCACAGGACCTATTCGGAGTGATTGAGATGTTCACAATGTCATTGTAGATATATTTAAAGACATTGAAAGTCCTTCTCTTGCTTATTGATTTCATCAAGGTCCTTAGAGTTCCTTAAATTTTCCCTGCATCTCCATCCTTTGGAGCAATAGTCTTCCTCAAAATTCTGTTAAGCACGGCAAAGAATGGCTTCAAGTACTTTGTGGTAGGTGCCTTGTATGGCATTCTTGTGTAATAGAGGAAGTCCAGCTCATCCTTCTCCAAAGGCTTCAAGTTGTGAAACACAAGATCATTTTCCAAAGTGTCTTCGAGATGGAGTATCCTGACAAACTCCTCATAAGTGACACTATACTTGGGTCCGTGAGTCATCCAAGTGATCTCATCTCCATCATCACGGGCAAAGTATAGACTAGAGTAAAATTAAGTGATGACTTCATTGTTCCAATTATATTGGATGGATAGGATATCCTTCAAGCCATGCCTCTCCAATGCCTCCAAGACTTCATGATATGCTTGACAGTTCTTGAATTGTAGATGAGTCATATCCACCCATTGACTGGCAACCACTGGATTTTTCATCTTCCTGTAGACATGATCATAATAATCAGCAAGGAAGTGGCTCCAAAACCTCGGGTCACCTGATTGCTTTGGCTGCTCATAGACTTCAATCTTTCTGAGCTTGTCAGCCAAGTCATTTCCTTTACCCTTGAAATCATCTCCTGAGGGCTGCCTGTTTCGCTGTATGAGAGGTTTCATCTTTGGTGGACCAATGGGTCCACTTACAAGTCCTTTGCCCTTGCCGGTGCTTCTCCTTGGTGCCATTGAGCTGACACCTGCACCATCCTTGCCAGATGGCTTTTTGATTACCACCTTCTTCTTTCTTGGTAGCACTTCATCAGGAGGAGAATCATTTGAATCGTGGTCATGGCACTTCTTGCTTCTTACCTCTCTTGCCCTGGCCACTCTCTACCGGTCACGCTTAGCTTCATAATCAAACATGCTTTCATCTGATGTGGACGACATCGTGCCTGACATAGAGTGACAAGGTGTGATAAGAATGTGAATTAGACTTTGTGGAGACAGGAATTTAGAGGTTCAAACTGTCAAGGGTCCAGACTTGTCCGATTTTAGGGTGCGGACTTGTCCGGCTAACCGGACTTGTCTGCACCAAGCACCGGACTAGTCCGGTTTGACCTATGAACCCTAACTTCATATTCCAACAGATCTAGTGAGATTGATGCAAAAAGGTAGGGGGACAATAGGAATACATACAGCAATGCAATGTATACCCCAGAAGTCAAGAAAAGTAAGCAAGATTTGAGGAAAGATGAGAGCTAGGGTTAGAGTTTGAGTTTTACCGAAATTCAAAGACATTATATGGAGGCGCAGAGTAGAGTCCGGATAAGTCCGGAGGAGGGGGTGCTTCACGCCTGTCACACCCGGTTTTTCCGAAGAACAACCGAGTGAATATCACATGTATGCCAAGATCATTTTCTCATACATGTGATGACAAATAGTGAAGCATCATTTATTACAAGCCAGGTGTCGAATATAAATAAGTCTTACATAGCAAATGTCTCGATGGACAATAATAAGTTCATCACAAGTAAATAAACTAGCAGCGGAATAATTATTCTTGTGGGCTCCATCACAGGCGTTGCCCGGGGGCTCTATGAACCTAGAAACCTTCTTCGGGTCCAAAGTCTTGATCATTATACACCACCTCATTATCTTGACCTGAGCAGCAATATAAACCAACAAATATGCAAGGTTGAGTACCGATGGTACTCAGCAAGTGTGGGAAAGTTATGTCATGCATGGCTAGAGCAAGGAGAGGTTGAACTCATGGTTAAAGCACTACGCAATTAATACCTATCACCTTAGCTTATTAAGCACCTACATTACTACACAGGTGAAATGGTCCCAATCTCCCATCCCATCATCAAAATCAAATAACCATAACATCATTTCCAATGTTAAGCTCCCCGCTTAACATCCACAACTTCCAAAGCCATCATCCTCTAATCATGAATAAGTCCAAGCCGCTCTTGACCGTGAGCACGGCTGTCATGACAGTTTTGACTCTGCAGAGTTTGCACCACTGTACCCACATGTAGTGATTTCATCCCCCGTTGTCGGGTGGACTAAAAGAACCTCCATTATGCCAGTGGCTACGAACCACATTCACACTTCCCAGGTGTGTAGCCAGGAGATCACTACGAAGCCTTTACAAAGGGATTCCCGACGAGCGTGGGCCCACTGAGGTTTCACCCCTAACAGCATACAAGAGGCTCCAACCCCGCTGCAGTGGCCCCCTCTTGAACCTTGCGGTTCATATGGTAGTCCAGCTGACACCTATTCCCCGCACCATCCAACACACCCATACTACGCCGGGGATACACCTAATTAATTGGCCAAGCTGCCCCATCTCAGCATGTGGTTGGCACGGTAAAGCCAAGTTACATGCTCCATGAACCGGTCCTTAGGATCCAGGCAAGTACTAAACACAAACCCGAGTCTCGTGCACCCAGCACCAACCAAATCATCCAACTTGCCTTGATCCCTACCTCTACATAACTCATAACATCTCATTCAAGAGTATGGTAAAATAAACTGATGATCTCATATCCCAAATATCCCATTCTAAGCATGGCTAAGCATAAGCATGTAAACAAATGACATAATAAAATAAATCCCAACCCAAGCTACAAGGAAACAAGATAATGCAATTCTAGGGAAACTTCCTAGTATGGGTTTCATATTTCAATTGACAATGCAAATGATTCTATCTACACATCCTAGCATAGGATCAAAGTGGTCAAGGACACTTGCCTCCTTCCTGCTGCTCTTGAAATGAGTAGTCTTGATCTTGGAAAGGAAGAACTCGCTCTGGAGCAGGTTCTACATCATACCATCACACATAGCAAAAGAAAAACAACAATCCATAAGACATAGTTCACACTTCCACTTCATACAAACCACACATTCACATTTATGAAAGTCATTCACAATTGTATGTGTTGTGGTCACTCTATGGGTGTTGATTTGTGGCTTACATGCACTTTTAATCATGTGTATATGATTCCTACTTTTGTATTCACATTTATGCTTGTATACTATATATATGAGTTTCCAATTTAAATAAATTCCTTATATTCAATTACTACACCTTTTAGCTACTAAGTATGCATGAAAGGTATTTTTCTACTCCATATCTGTCTTCAGAACTTCTACCCACCCTAAACTGAGTTCTTTGGATTTTGGAAACTTCATTTATCATTTTCTAATTATTTATACCTAGCTTGCTATATTTTCAAATTTACTTCCTATGCCTAAATGGGTACTTTATTATGAAAATAGTAAGACACATCATCTAAACAGAATAGATTCTGATCCAAAATAGTTAATAATATATTTTTGATCTTTTCCTCTGATGTAAACTATTTTACATTTATTTTTCTAATTTTCAGAATTATTCCCTACTTAAGAATATGTCCCTATATCTAATAAATGTGAATAATCAATTAAACAGATTCATTTCAGCCAAAAATCTATTTTTATCTCACTCCAAGGTTTTCTAAGTACTGGGAAAGTTTTTATTTTGTCTTTGACAATATGTTTATCCCACCTTTTAAATTTTAAATACTAGCCACATATTCAAATCCCTAACTTTAATATCAAAATAGGGTTAAAAAGGTAAACTCACCCCACTACAGGGTCTATAATATTATTTTAAGAATTTTCAGGGGTCTAGCTACACAAAACAGAGGGGTTTTCCTAATTTTTATTAAGTCCAGGGGTCAAAACTGATTTTTAAATGAATTTACATGATTTTCTGAAGTTCCAGGGGCTAGATCAGAAGTTTCCGGGGCTAGCTCTAATTTCCGAGAACCCCAGGGGGTAGCGCGTAAGAATTCCAGTCTTTATAACGCGGGGCTGACGTGGACCGTCCGATTAAAACAGACGGCTGAGATTATAACATCGAACCGGTACGCGGGGATTTAAACTCTACCGTGCGATTTAAAATAAACGGCGCACAAGCGGCCACGTCGCTCTGATCGATCGCGGGCGGCGCTGCCCGGCGGCGCACGGCGGCGGGAGGCGGCGATCTCGCCGGAAAGTTTCGGATCTTCGTAAATTCTTTCTAGAACTGTGATTTTATGGCATAGATCGGTAGAGGGGAGGTCGGGGATCTCACCTCGGGGGTTTTCTTGAGCTCGGAGGTCCCGAAAAGCGATCGACGACGAGGTCCGAGGTGAATTCACGGCGAGGCGCGTCGGCGCTGTGTTTGAACCGCAAATCACCGAGTTTTCTGCACCTGCAAGGTTCCCCGGAGGCGGTGGATCAAGACCAGCGAGTTAGATCAGAATTCCTGAGCGTAGATCGAGCAGAATTCGCCAGAGGGGCTCGGGTTCTCACCGGAGAGAAAGTCGGCGGATCGTGGGGGAAAAACAGGACAATGCCAGGGTTTTTATAGACGGGGGAGGGCGGCGGGTTGGTTTAGATCGAGCTGGAGTCTTCGGGGTCCGGAAGTCGGCTGGGATACGCAAGATTTTCCGGTCGGTTTTGATTCGGGGTGAGAGAGTCCGGCCGAGCGCGGGCGCGAGCGCGAGGAGGAAGAAAGGTTGGCGGGCCCGCGTGTCAGTGGGGAGAAGGGGGGCGCGCGCGGCTGCGGGCTGGCGCGGGATCGGGTGGGCCGGCTGGTGGGTTTCGGCCCACTGGCCGGTTTTTTTTGTTTTCCTTTTTCTTTTTCTATTTCTTTTCTGTTTTGAGTTTAATTTGAATTCCAGTTTGAATTTGAATTTTTGCAACACATGCAACACGTCCAAAATTTTTTAAATTCCCATCTTAACAGGATTTTGGGGTGTTACAGCTCTACCCCCCTTAAAAGAAATCTCGTCCTCGAGATTGGTGGTTCTAAGAAAACAATTCCGGAAATTGTGCCTTAAGCTCATCTTCTCGCTCCCAGGTGGCTTCCTCTTCCGAGTGATGCTTCCACTGCACCTTGCAAATCCGGATTCTTTTATTTCTTGTGAGGCGTTCCATCGTTTCCAAAATCTTGGATGGTTGCTCGGCATAAGACAAATCCTCAGCTACGTCAACCTCATTCATGGGTAACACCTCTTCAGGCGTTCTCAGACATTTCTTGAGTTGTGACACATGCAATACATCATGCACATCCGATAGGCGAGCCGGTAATTCTAGTTGATACGCCACTTCGCCTTTCCTCTCCAGAACTTGAAAGGGTCCGATGTATCGAGGTGACAACTTCCCTTTCACCCTGAACCGATGAAGTCCTCGGATAGGGGACACCTTGAGATAGACATAGTCTCCCACGTTGAAAACGAGCTCTCTTCTTCGTACATTGGCATAGCTCTTTTGTCGTGTCTGTGCTATCCTCAAGTTGTTGTGAATTTCCCTCACTTTCGCCTCGGCTTCTTGTAGTACTTGGGGTCCAAACACTTTACTTTCTCTTGTTTGGTTCCAAAATAGTGGAGTTCTGCACTTCCTCCCATACAAAGCTTCAAACGGTGACATCTTCATACTAGCCTGATAACTGTTGTTATAGGAAAACTCCGCATACGGTAAGTTCTTGTCCCAACTCTGATTGTTTTTGAGTGCACACGCCCTCAGCATATCCTCAAGAATCTGATTTGTTCTTTCCGTCTGCCCGTCAGTTTGAGGATGATAGGCAGAACTAAAGTTCAGATGGGTCCCCATGGTTTCATGCAACTTCTGTCAGAACCTTGAGGTGAACTATGTCTATCGATCCGACACAATCTTCTTTGGCACTCCATGGTAACACACGATCCTTAACATGTACAATTCTGCCAATTTGGATCCGCTGTAGCTTTCCTTCACGGGAATGAAGTGAGCTACCTTGGTTAGCCTGTCGATGATGACCCATATTGAATCATATCCTGATTGGGTCCTAGGCAATCCCACTATGAAATCCATACCGATTTCTTCCCATTTCCATTCAGGCACTTTGAGTGGTTGCGATAATCCCGCGGGTCGTTGATGTTCTGCTTTCACCAACTGACATGTGTCACATAGGGCAACATGTTCCGCGACATCTCGCTTCATGGCATACCACCAATACCTGCTCTTGAGGTCCTGGTACATCTTCGTACTCCCAGGATGGATGGAATAGTCAGAATCGTGAGACTCCTTCAAAATCAATTCACGGATCTTCTTCACTTCTGGCACACAGATTCATTTTCCGTGCCACACCGTTCCCTGTTCATCCTCTCTGAAACCAGGGGCTTTATTTTCCTTGATGAGTTGCCTGATTTCTTGTATCTTCTCGTCATCCTTTTGATCCTCGCGTATTTCTCGCTCTAGTGTGGAGTCCACTTCCATGGCGATGGCTTCACCACTATTCACAAGGCATAGATTGAGCCTTATAACCTCATCCTTCAATTCTGTAGGCATGTCCTTCAAGCTCAACCTATTGACATGCACTTTCCGACTTAAAGCATCTGCCACGATGTTTGCTTTCCCAGGATGATAGTTGATGCCCACATCAAAGTCATTGATTATCTCTAACCATCTCCTTTGTCTGAGGTTGAGATCTGGCTGTGTGAAAATGTACTTTAAACTCTTATGATCCGTATATATATTTGTCCTCTTCCCCATCAAGTAATGCCGCCAGATTTTCAATGTGTGTACCACTGCGGCTAGATCTAGGTCATGTGTAGTATAGTTCTTCTCGTGCTTCCGGAGCTGCCGGGATGCATAAGCCACGATATGCCCTTCTTGCATGAGAACACATCCCAACCCGTTTCCAGAGGCATCGCAGTACACCGTAAAGTTCTTCTGCATATCTGGCATAACTAGCACTGGGGCTGTTGTCAATCTTTTCTTTAACTCCTGAAAACTCGTCTCGCACTGCGGCGTCCATGTGAATGTGATTCTCTTCTCCAACAGTTTGGTGAGGGGTCTCGAGATCTTAGAGAATCCCTCAATAAACCGTCGATAGTATCCAGCCAATCCCAAGAAACTTCGAACTTCCCCGACATTTTCAGGGGTCTTCCACTTCTGTATATCCTCGATTTTGGCGGGATCCACAGAGATTCCTCCCTCCGAGATTATATGTCCTAAGAAGGGAACTCTCTTCAGCCAAAACTCACACTTGCTCAACTTGGCATACAGTTGGTGTTCTCTTAGTCTCTGCAACACCAACCTTAGATGTTTCTCATGTTTTTCTTCATCTTTGGAGAAGACGAGAATGTCATCTATGAAAACCACCACAAATTTGTCCATATATTCCATGAATACCTTGTTCATGAGATACATGAAGTACGCCGGGGCATTAGTTAGCCCAAAAGGCATGACAGTGTATTCATACAGTCCGTACCGAGATACGAAAGCTGTCTTGGGAATATCAGATTGCCTTATCTTAAGTTGGTGGTATCCTGACCTGAGATCAATTTTCGAGAACACACAAGCTCCCTTCAACTGATCAAACAAGTATTCAATGCGGGGTAATGGGTACTTATTCTTGATGGTTACCTCATTCAAAGCACGGTAGTCCACGCATAACCTTTGGGTCCGTCCTTTTTGGGCACAAATATGACTGGAGCTCCCCAAGGTGAGTTACTAGGACGAACATACCCCTTCTCCGTAAATTCTCTCAAATGATCCTTGAGTTCTCCCAGCTATTTGGAGTCCATCCGATAAGGTCTCTTATATATCGGGGCTGTTCCAGGCACTAGCTCAATTACGAATTCCACTTCACGATCAGGAGGCATTCCTGGCAATTCCTCCGGAAAAACATCTGGATATTCCCTGATGGTTCTGATCTCCTCCACTTTCACCTCAACTTGATTTAATTTAATGTCCCTGCTAGGCTCTTGTATTGTTATAAACTTTACTCTTGTGCCACTAGGGTGAGTTAGTTCCACCGTTCTGGTCGAACAATGGATGATTCCTTTATGTTTGGTCAACCAATCCATACCCAAGATAATATCTAACCCTTGTGAATCTATAACTATGAGGTTAGCAGTAAATACTACCCCATTAATGTCTAGGTTCACTTTGGGACACACTTGTCTTGTCCTTATTTCTCCCCCTGGAGAGTTTATTGCTAGCATATGGTTCATTTGTGTTGTTGCTAGATCATGCTTCTTAACAAACCCTTGAGCAATGAACGAGTGGGTAGCACCAGAATCAAACAGCAGGGTTGCAATGTGTAAATTGGCAGGAAACTTACCAACTACCACGTCAGGTGCCTCTTGCGCTTCCTCCATGGTGACGTGTTCACCCGTCCTCTCATTACATTCTGCGGTTGTGGCTGCGTGGGCTTCTTCTTTGGGCACTTATGGGCGTAGTGCCCCACTTCACCACAGTTGAAACATTGCACCCCAACCTTAGGTGCCTGGCCTTTGTTGTCTTGGGGTTGGTTTGGGGGTCCTTGCACTGCTGGTCGAGGTTGATACGTAGGGCGAGGCTGCTGTACGAACTGACGTTGTAGCTGTATTGGTGCTGCCGGAGGCCTGTAGTTCGGGTTGTACCCTCTTGGTGCTGAGTAGGGTACCACAGCACGGTTCGTCTGCCCTGCGGGTTGCTGCATCAGATGTGGGCGGGTGTTGCTCCCTGAGGCTTGTTGTGACCACCCGGCCTTCCTCTTGTTCTCATTTTCCAAAGCCTTCAGCTTCCTTTCTACCACAAACGCTCTGTCCACCATCTTTTGGAAGCTTTCATACTCATTGGAGGACATTGCACACTGCATTTCTGCGGTAAGTCCTTCCACGAAACAATCTTGTTTCTGCTCATCAGTCTCTATGTCCCGTGGGGTATAACGGGAGAGTTCAGTAAATTTAGTGAGGTATTCCCTCACAGTCATGTTACCTTGCTGCAACCCCAAAAACTCCTTCCTCTTGTTTTTGAGTTCACCCCTTGGTATGTAATGGTTGCGGAAGCTACGCTTGAACTCTTCCCAAGTGATGTTCTCAGGGTCATGATGGGCGGCCACGTAGGCGGTCCACCAATCAGCAGCAGGTCCATGCAATTGATGAGAGGCAAACAGTACCCTCTCATACCCTTGGCACTGTATGATCCTCATCTTGCTCTCAATGGTCTTTAGCCAATCATCTGCCTCCAGAGGTTCAGCAGCACTTGCAAGCTTTGGAGGTTGAGTTCCTAGAAACTCACTCAACCTTGGTTGGCGTGGTGCAGCTTGTGGAGGTGGAACTTGGTGCAAGTTGGCCACCACTTGAGTCAAGTTCTGGATGAGCTGATTTTGGTTCTCAAGCATTTGGTGGAGGGGATCAACTCCTTCACAGCGACCACCCCTGTCTTGGCCTCCTGAAAGATGACGGTTGCAGGCCTCATCGTTGTTGGTGGCGGGGTTGGCAGCGCGACCTTTTCCTCTTCCGGCCATCTAGCATGATCAACCAAATGTCAATTTAAAGAATTACTTATTATCTCACTACTTTAACTTGTTTGTACTTTGAAGTGTTGAAGCTTTGTTATACTTTTCTGAGGGTTCATGTCTCATACAAAAAAATAAATGCACTATTATTTCATGTAGGTTAACACACCAAAGCAAAACAATCTGATGACGAGGCTGTGGACAATTGCTCATGGCTTCCACAACTCACGTCACACACCAAGCATAAACACACCATTAACTAACGTAATGACTCTACTATTCAACATCTTGCTAACTAAGGGAAAAACTCTACACTACTCGTATTCCTGAGCTGGCTCCTCGGGATCTTCCTCATTATTGCGGCTACCTTCTGACTCTGCTTTGGGTGGTAGGCTGCTGGTGGAGAAGTGCGACGACGCCTGATCGCCCGGCGATCTGGGGAGTCAGGAGTCCATGTATCATTCACGGTGACACACAGTTAATTCCCATCTCCTCTTTCTCTCGCCCTCAGGCAGGCTCGCAGCAACGCCTCTGTTTCCTTCAGGGTGTCCCGAACATCCTGAAGCTCTTGCTGACACTCCTGCAGTCGAGTGCTGAGCATAGCAGCATCCTCCAAGCACAAGTCCATGTGCTCATGGGAAGTCCCTTGCTGCACTGGTGGGTACTTGTACTCCGTGGTACCACTCTCACGCTGGAGGACATACATGTACTCAGTCCTATCCAGGTGGCGACGATAGATGTGACTCTGGCAGGTGATGGCCTCCCAGGTGACATCCTTCTCCGCATCGACCTGTGTCGCTCGACAAGCTGGAGAGCGGTGGATCTTGAGCAGCTGATTTTCATGGATAATCCTCAACTCTGAACTCCATTCTTCTCTCTTCTCATGGATGGTCCTGGTGGAGCTATAGTGTATGATTAGCTTGCCCGTATTGCCGGCGGCTTGGAGCATACGTCGAAGACGGCGTAACAAGCCTCCTACTGCCAATCCGTAGGAAAGGTACGTCACCGGACGGCTCTCCTCTCTTTGGGCAAGGGCAACTACGGGAACTCTCTCTCCTGTGGACTTGCGAGCGGTGCGAATCATGCGAACCATCTAAAACAAAAAGCATTTAAACTCAGGTTAGATAAACTTTTAAAACAAAAATCCTATATTGAATGAAAGTTGGGGTAAGATGAAGAAAGTGACTCCATTAAATAACACTTTTCAACCCACACCTTGAAAAATAGTTTTTAAGAAAATAGGGCCCTTAAATACGTCCATTTCTACCTAGGTCCACGTTCCTACGGGCAACCTTGGCTCTGATACCACTTCTGTCACACCCGGTTTTTCCGAAGAACAACCGAGTGAATATCACATGTATGCCAGGATAATTTTCTCATACATGTGATGACAAATAGTGAAGCATCATTTATTACAAGCCAGGTGTCGAATATAAATAAGTCTTACATAGCAAATGTCTCGATGGACAATAATAAGTTCATCACAAGTAAATAAACTAGCAGCGGAATAATTATTCTTTTGGGCTCCATCACAGGCTTTGCCCGGGGGCTCTATGAACCTAGAAACCTTCTTCGGGTCCAAAGTCTTGATCATTATACACCACCTTATTATCTTGACCTGAGCAGCAATATAAACCAACAAATATGCAAGGTTGAGTACCGATGGTACTCAGCAAGTGTGGGAAAGTTATGTCATGCCTGGCTAGAGCAAGGAGAGGTCAAACTCATGGTTAAAGCACTACGCAATTAATACCTATCACCTTAGCTTATTAAGCACCTATATTACTACATAGGTGAAATGGTCCCAATCTCCCATCCCATCATCAAAATCAAATAACCATAACATCATTTCCAGTGTTAAGCTCCCCGCTTAACATCCACAACTTCCAAAGCCATCATCCTCTAATCATGAATAAGTCCAAGCCGCTCTTGACCGTGAGCACGACTGTCATGACAGTTTTGACTCTGCAGAGTTTGCACCACTGTACCCACATGTAGTGATTTCATCCCCGTTGTCGGGTGGACTAAAAGAACCTCCATTATGCCAGTGGCTACGAACCACATTCACACTTCCTAGGTGTGTAGCCAGGAGATCACTATTAAGCCTTTACAAAGGGATTCCCGACGAGCGTGGGCCCATTGAGGTTTCACCCCTAACAGCATACAAGAGGCTCCAACCCCGCTGCAGTGGCCCCCTCTTGAGCCTTGCGGTTCATATGGTAGTCCAGCTGACACCTATTCCCCGCACCATCCAACACACCCATACTACGCCGGGGATACACCTAATTAATTGGCCAAGCTGCCCCATATCAGCATGTAGTTGGTACGGTAAAGCCAGGTGTCGGTACCTGAGATATGGGGTACCCCCGCGCACAGGGTAAAATGCCTAAGGAACTCGCCCTTCTCCGCAGGGAGAGCTCCGAAGGCGCCACGCGTCCGGCGGGGCCGGACCTCCCTCTCCTCAGAGGAGAGCTCCGGGCCCGCCACGTGGCAAACAGAAGCCGGACCTCCCCCTCCACGGGAGAGAGGCTCGAAGGCGCCGCGTGTCCAGCGGGGCCGGACCTCCCTCTCCTTAGAGGAGAGCTCCGGGCCCACCACGTGGCATACAGAGGCCGGACCTCCCCCTCCACGGGGAGAGGTCCGGAGGCTCCACGTGCCCTGCGGGGCTGACCCTCCTCTTCTCTGAGAAGGGCTCCGGGCCCGCCGCGTGGCAGCAGAGCGACGCTGCCTGCCCCGAGCGATAGGCAGCGGGCGTAAATACGCTCCATACCTTGCCCGTACAAGGTATTCAAGGCCCGCGTCTTCCCAAGACGCGGAGACGCGGAGCACGCTTCTGTCAGGTGCCGTTGCGCCCAGTCGCATCACTGACTGGCGCGCGGTGTCAGAACCTGTCAGCCAATAAACACCGCGACAAGACATCCCATGCCGCCTGCACCGTCATCAACCACTACGACTAGCATGCGGCATGGGCAGGGCGGCAAGATGAAGACTCAGAAGCCTTCGACCAGAGACAACTACCGGCATAACTGCAGATACGGTAGATAATAGACAATCTTCCCGGGACCACCTGTCGGGTCCCGGCTTCCCTTGTAAGCCACCCGAGTCTTGGACTATAAAAGGCTCGGGTAGGCGTCGATAGCAAGGGTTCGCACTTTGCAACTCATACGCTAGCCATACACTCTCAAGCTGTAACTCACCCCCAAGCTCAGGCCTCCGGCCCTGAGCAGCAAGCAATACAGCGAGCTCCATAGCTTGCCGTGGACGTAGGGTTTTACGCTCTGGCGGCCTGAACCACGTAAAACTCGCCGTGTCAAGCTCTTACCAACTCGTCCATCTGCGCAAGCTCTCCGCTAGGGACTAGCCCCTCCGAAAAAAGAACCTCCGCGGGCTGCCCAGTGCAGGCCCGGGGGAAGTGTCGATCGCACACTTCGACATTTGGCGCGCCAGGTAGGGGGCTTTTCCCCTAGCGCGACGAGTTCCCGCCGACGAAGATGACCAAGCTTCCTTCAGCGGCAACCTCTCCCCCTCCGCGTTCACGGCGAACCGTGACCACTGGGGAGTACATGTCGACACACTCAGGACGGAGTGTGTCGGCACAAGCTGGTAGCCAGCAGCCGACTCCGGCGACGCCGACTCCGGCTATGCAGGCCCCGACCAGTGTGAGATCTTTTGCAGCGCTGAGCGTACACCATGGAGGTGCGCTAGCTGCAGCAAGAGCGCTGCTGCGCAACCCACCTGCGGGGGATGCGCCCCATTCAGTGACCCAGCAATGGGTCCGCGAGGTGGACCGCCTCGTCGTCGCCGCCGCGAACCCTCGGTTTCGGCGAGGACGGCGCCCAGGACAACCGGCTGTGTCGCTGACGCGTACACCCACGGTTGACAGGCTAACGGCGGATTCCAGCTCGTCCAGGCTTCTGTCGACGGACCTGCGAAGGAAACTGGAACGGTGCCACTTGGGCCAGGACGCCCGGGTGTACCTCGAGCGACGCCGAGAGAGGCGTCACAGCCATGAGGTAGGTGACAGCATGTCGTCGGCCTCGACACAACCAGAAGGGCAGGCCTTCGCCACGCGAGCCCTGCCTCAGGCATATGCTGCGCAGCATATGCCACAGCTATATGCGCCGCAAGTAGCGGCCCCGGTCTATGGTGCAGCCATGCCCATGCCGGGATACGCGGTGCCAGGTGCGAACCAAGCGTTCGCAGAGCCAGTACCTGGAGCAGCAGGTGCAGGATGTGCGTACCTTGCACCCCACCTTCGCTTCGCAAGGTGGCCACGCAAGTTTCGCCCGCATCTGCCCGAGAAGTACGACGGTAGCGTCAACCCAGCGGAGTTCCTCCAGATCTACTACACCGCCGTACTTGCCGCAGGAGGGGATGAAGCTGTCATGGCCAACTACTTCCCTGTCGCCTTGACCGGCCCAGCTCGGTCTTGGCTCATGAATCTACCTCAGGGGTCCATAACTTCCTAGGGAGAGCTCTGCCGGCAGTTCGTCGCCAACTTCAGCAGCTCCTACACCCGTCCCTGCACGGAGCTTGACCTCCACGCCATCCAACAACAACCAGGGGAGTCGCTGCGCTCGTTCATACAGCGGTTCTCCCAGGTGCGGAACACCATCCCACGCATCCAGAACGCTTCTGTGGTGGTGGCGTTCCGGCAAGGCGTTCGGGACAAGAAGATGCTCGAGAAGCTCGCCACCAGGGAGGTCCACGATGTCTCAGAACTCTTCAGCCTGGCGGACAAGTGTGCCAGGGCAGCCGAAGGGCGGAACTGGCACTTTCTGCCGGCCCCCAAGCCAGGGGGTCAGCCGGGATCTGGCGGCGCTTCGTACGGAAGCGGCAGGAAGATCAAGAGCGGAGGCGGAAGCAAGATAAAGTCATCAGCCGCGGTCCCCGTAGCCACAACGGCGGCGCCCAGTGGAGCTCGGGGGCCGCGCCCTGACAAGAGGCCGCGACAATCACCGGCCCCAGACGGGGGCCAGGATGAATTATGCCCTGTGCATGGCACCAGCTATCATACAGCTGCCGAATGCCGGGAAATCCAAAAGCTCGTGGAGCGCTTCCGGAAAGGGAAGCAGCCCCTAACTGATGCCCCACCATACAGTCAAAGGGAGGGCAAGCAGAAGGTCGAGGCCCGAGACGGCGTCGACCGCCAGGTGGAGTTCCAGGTACTTCAGCACGCCGTAAAGGCAGTGCGTAATCATGGGAGCTCCAGCTCCAGTGACGACGAGCACCGGAAGATGCTCTATGTCATATTCGGCGGGTCCGCTGACCCCCCGTCCCGAAGCATGGCTAAGGCCTTGCGCCGAGCGGTAGCGTCGGTGGCTCCCCTCCCAGGTGCAGCACCGCACCTCAGATGGATGGGAACCCCCATCATCTTCGATGACACCGACTGCCCCAGGAACATGGCTGGGGCTGGCCAACTGCCGCTCGTGGTGGCCCCCACCATCGCCAACGTGAAGATGTACCACATTTTGGTGGATGGCGGGGCTGGACTGAACCTCATCAGTCACGCAGCCTTCCAGAAGCTGCAGATCCCGATGGCCAAGCTTGCCCCATCGAGCCCGTTCTCAGGGGTAGGGCCGGGACAGGTCGTTCCCTACGGCCACATCAGCCTCCCGGTGACCTTTGGGGCACCGGACAGCTACCGGACAGAGTACATTCTGTTCGACGTGGCCGAGATTGACCTCCCCTTCAACGCCATAATCGGCAGGCCAGCCCTGTACCGATTCATGGCAGTAGCCCACTACGGCTACCTTGTCTTGAAGATGCCTACACCTACAGGCGTCCTCAAGGTTTGTGGAGACCGTGCTGCCGCAGTGTTAGCCTTGGAAAAGCTTCAGGCGCTTACTGCAACTAGAGCGCCAGCCCTCGGCAGTGCAGAACCAAATCAGCTCCACTCAAGTGCACGCCACCGTGCCTCTACCACAGCACCCCGCGTGCAACCCCTCGATGAGGACGACGTCCCCACAAGGCTCGTCCGAATCAGCGTCGTTGCCACCCAGACCACCCGGGTAGCCGGGGGCCTGGATACCAAATAGGAAGGCGCGCTCGTTGCCCCCCTCCGGCACAAGGTCGATGTGCTGCGTGGCAGCCGTCACCGAGGCCAGAGATCCCTAGGGAGGTGATTGAGCACTACTTAAAGGTCTTTCCCGACGCCCAGCCGTCCGACAAGACGGAGAGTCCGCCGCTCCCGGCGCCTGGCAAACCAAGTTGTTATCCCGAAGACCAGCGAGACGCTCCGGAGGCGCATCCACTACACCAGTCTCAATAAGGCATGCCCTAAAGACCTATTTTCTCTCCCTATGATAGACCAAATGGTAGACCCGATGCCGGGCTGTGATGTGCTGCGCCTCCCAAATGCTAGCTAAGGTTCCCATCAGACCCCTTGGCCTGGAGTAGTTGAAGGGCACCCTTTACCTACTAATCCCAGCATAAACCGACTCGGCATAGCTAGGGGTCCCGCGAATTTCTGGTCTTCGCGCCAATGGCTTTAACCCCATACCACCGTAACCTGTTTCGCTACCAAGAAGCAACCTCGGATCCCCGACACAACCTCCCGGAGGACCAGCAGGACCTCCCGGAGGTGCAATGGGACCCCTCCCCGGAGCTCCCGGGACATCAGCGGAGCTCCCCGGAAGGTCCAAAGCAACCTGGGGACCCTCGAGTATCGAGCACCCGGCAGTCACCTCAGGCTAAAAGCTATCCCCCACGCAGTGGACAATGCCGCCAAATGGGCGGCGGAGCCACTGAAGTTTGACCTAGGCTCCCTTTCCCGTCATGCAGACATTAACCGAGCACTAGTTGACTTGTGGCTGAAGTAGACGCACGCTCAGGGGGCCACAAAGACGATGAAACAGGACCCTGAGCCCTGACCTTCACCAGACCTTACCGAATTATGTTCGTCGACGGCTCCTTGCGAAAGCAGGGGGCCGATGCTAGCGTACTGTTCCTCACGCCATCGGGGGAGCAGTCTGGGTATGTGGCGCGTTTCAATTCCATGGAGGCCAACAACATAGCAAAGTATGAAGTGCTCATCCTCCTTGCTAGTCGTTGGCTCAGGGCAACTCCCAGTCTGGTTATCAACCAAGACGCTGGAGACAGTCCTCCTCGCCTTGGACCTGCACCACGTACCGCGCGCTAGCAAGGCCGCAGCTGACGACCTTTCAACGAAGACCCCCACCGGAGCCACTATGCCTGAAGGGGGCCTCGAGAGGACGTTGCCGCGGCCCACAGCCCGGCCCGCCGAGCCGGGCGAAGGGGGCTAGACCAGCACCTCGAAGCTGGCGGTCCCGGCGGCCGTGGACGCCGCCAAGGATCATAAGCGTCACTGGGGACTCCGTGCAACCCAGCGCTCAAGATCCAGATGCTCAAGTCAGACCCGATGCATGGATCACGGAGGTCCGGGACTACTTGAAAGACTATCCTCCCTGATGAACATGTATCCGCTGAACGGATTGTGCGTATGGCTAAGAGACACATGGCGGTAGAGGGGGATCTCTACCGACGTGGCGCCAACCACATCCTATTGCGGTGCATAACCCAGGGGGAAGGCTGCGACTTGTTCGCTGAGATCCATGGAGGCGAATGTGGGAGTCACTCTTCCTCACGCACGTTTGTCGGTAAAGCCTTTCGGCATGGCTTCTACTAGCCGGCAACACTCCAGGATGCCGTCGAGTTGGTCGAGAGCTGCTAGGCGTGCCTGTTCCATGCCAAGCAGATCCATACACCGGCTTGGACGGTACAGATGATCCAGCCCACATGGCCATTCGCCATGCTGGGGCTGGACATCCCGGGCCTGGGACCATCCCCCAGAACCGAGGACGGGGACCCGCTCCCGAACCTTCGGAACATGGAACACCGCTGTAAGTTCTACCCCTAGAGCAACAATAGGATAGGCCCTTCTTTTTATAATAAATTCCATAAAGTCCAAGAACAGGGCTTGGAGCAACTAAGCCTCAGGGGACGGTCCAGGACTACGTTCAGCTTCGCCTGGTTCCGACCCCAAGTGCGTAGAGTCTTGCTTCCCTTGAGGTGGGGTGTGGCCTACATATTCAGCCCGCCTTCCCCCGTATGAAAATTTATATGAAAAGAAACCTACCCTACGTTGCTCTCCTTTGGTACTCATTTAATTTACTTATTAAATTTTTATGATTACCCTACTAACGCGCGCTCACTATGCGTTCAACTCCCTCTTCTCATTCTCATCTTTAGTCGGAATTTGCTGCCCTGCCAAAGGCGGTTGCGCGGGAGGTACCGGCCGAAAGCCAGGGGGGCCCCCAAGCCCCCGGCACTTCGCACGCGGTAGTTCCCAAGCACCGTATAAGTGGACGGGGACCGTAAGCTAGTTAAGACTAAGAGATAGAGGGGGGGGTCCCCAAGGAGAATTACTTTTTCCTTACTTGTGTGCAGGACCTCTCAGCCTCAGCTCCCCGCAGGAGTATGGTAGGCGCATCCATCCAATAGAACGCACCTACCAGGGGGCCGCTACGGGATCGCGCAAGCCCAAAAAACCCCAAGGTAAGATCAAAGAGCTAGACCTCACAGGGGCAAGGCCCGAAGGCCCCACGTGTCCAGCAGGGCTGGACCTCCCACCTCCTTGAGAGTGGGAGCTCCAGGACCGCCGCGTGGTCTACAGAAGTCGGACCTTCCCCCTCTGCGGGGAGAGAGGCCCGAGGGCTCCACGTGCCCTGCAAGCCCGGACCTCCCCTCAGACGGGAGCTCCGGGCCCGCCACGTGACCAACAGGCCCGGACCCCCCTCCGATCTCGTGAGGCGGGTCCTGGAGACCTCCGGGAGACCTCCGGAACCCTTAGTATCCAGTGAGGACCCGGAGAAGGTGTCTATGCAGAGCTTCAAGATTGGTCAAGGCCTCCGAGTCCTTGCGGAGCTAAGGACTCGGTCAGGAAAGGCCAAGAAGAAGACTAGGACATGCAGACACAGAAAGAAACAAAAGTCTGTCCATATGAAGGCTCCACGAGCTGCTACAGACTCAACAAAAATAAAAAAGGAAGTACAGGGCCTTGTGGACACGAGGGCAGATGCCTAGGGGTCCCGGACTCCCGATGGAACCTAGAGGCCACGAGGGTAGCTAAGTCCTCGACTTCGGCCCTGGCAGCTTCCTCCCGATCGGCGACGGGTCCTAGACGAACCGGCCCCAGAGAAAAGGAAGGGTCTCGGCTAACGAAGCACGACAGAACATGCATCGCAACCTCCTTCGCGAGGCCCCGACCTTCCGCTTCCAGCTCGTCGGCGATCACTGATTCGAGCCGACCTAGCTCGTCGCCAAGAGACTCAAGGGCCGGGGCCGCTTCGGACATCGGCCGCGCTGGGTTCTCCACCTGCACAGGGCTGAAACCAAGAGGAGCCAAGGCGGATCTCGCCTTGGCAATGAAGCGCCAGACCGCCTGGGCCTCGGCAGCCCGCAGGGACTGGAGTCTCTCTACCTCTCGGCGAGCCGCTAGCTCGCGATCCATCGCCGCCTGACGCTCCTTGGAGGACTGCTCCTCCCTCGCGGTGACAGCCGACTCACGGAGCTCCAGCTCCTCGGACCGAGCCCTTAGCTCCTCCACCTTGGCCCTCAGCCGGGCGGTGGTCTTCTCCTCCTCGGCCGCAACGGCGCGTTCCCGATCAGCGACGGCGTGCTCCCGACGGGCTGCCTGCAGCTGCAGCTCCTCCGCGGTGGCGGAACACTCCTTGGCTTTGGCTTCAGCTTGGGCCAGAGCCTCGCGGTAGGTGACACGAACCCGCTGGGCCTCTGACTCCAAGCGGCTAATGGCCTTCTTCTGAGTGCCAAGCAGAGCACTCATGGCCTCAAGCCTTGACTGCCTTGAGTCTAGGTCTGCCCGGGCCCGCTGCTGCCAGCTGAGAAGGCGTTCCCTCTCGCCGGCCAATGCCTTCCGCTCCTGCTCAAAGGCAGATTGGAGCTGCCGGGTGCTGGTCTGGGCACGCCCCATGGCGTCCCACACGGGTGCTGGAGCAGGGGGGATAGGAGTTGCGCCGCTGGACCCCCTGACGAGTCTAAGACCGGCGGGGGCGCCGGCGCCTCAGCAGCCACGGTGGAGCGCTGTCCTAAGCAGGCCAGGGGGCCAGCAGGCGCACCTACAGCAGCCCTCCCGGTCTCAGGACCTGGCTTCTGGACTGGTGAAGGAGGGCGGGTAGGAGCAGATGTGGCCACTGCGGAAAATGAACCCGCTGGGGCAGAGGGTGCCCCCGTCGATTTGGGAGCCATGGGGGCCGCCACGGTCCCCAGGTGCTGAGGCACGGAGCTTCCGCTGGTTGAAGGCGGCCGGATAAGAGGCCCGCCCCTGGTGGCCGGTTGGTCCCTGCAAAGAAGAAGAAGCCCTCAGAATAAGAGAAGGGGCAAGAGCTCTGCTCTTATAAGCCGGAAAGAATAACACTTACTGGGCGGCATGAGCGCTCCAGCGAGCTTGCAGCACTGGCCTCTGGGCTGTAGCTGAACCGCCAGGACCAGCGGCTGGAACGGTCGCGGAATGGAACGCCTGGATCCCCGGCGCACTCGCCGGCGTCGCCCCGCCAACATCCGTCCTGGGAGCCCCTCCACTTGAGGAAGGATGGCGAGGTACCTGGGCTGATTCGGACGGCTGCTGTCTGGGGAGAGACCCGCCGGGGAGGGACACTCGGGACCTCTTCGGGTCGCCACCCGATGGACCAGCACCTCCGGGAGATGGGAGCAAAGCAGCTCCGGCACCCTGATTCGGCACAGGCGGCACCCTCGGAGGAGACCGGGCGCGTTTCTTCTCTAGATGCCCGGGGGCCGGCTCTTTTCCTTTCCCTTTGTCGGCGGCTTGGGTTCCGTCGGCTCTGGGGGAGGGTTTGACAGCAGCGGATGCCTCATGCCCTGACCCGGGGTGCTCGGTTCCTGGAATGGTGATACCCCGGAAGGCATCCCCGACCTGTCGGACGGCGATCCCGATATCATCAAGGTTCGGCATCTTCCGCAGGAGCTCCGACCTCCTCTGAGGCTCCAAGAAGAGGGGGGTGGCAGAGGGCGGAAGAGCGGGATCGCCACTGGAAATGTAGTCACCGCTCACCTTGCTCACCATCTCGATCAGCTCCTCGTCGGAAGGGTCTGAGACGGGGCTTCTCTCCAGCCTGGTACAGTCCTGCTCGCCGGTGTAGTACCATGCTGGGCGGCTACGCTGTTGCAAGGGAGCAATACGGCGCGACACGAAGTCCATCAGCACCATTAGAGACGTCAGCCCCTCGTTGGCCAAGAACCGGATCCGCTCCAAGACCGGGGTGTACTCCTGCTCCAGCTCAGGGATCTCCTCCCAGAAGCGGCGATCAGTGGTTGGGCTGGCGGTTGGGAGTTGTAGGCGATCGTGCTCGTCGGTCTGCACTACCACCCAGCTCTCCCTCCAGTTTTCCCACCTTGATGCGCTAAAGGGCAGGAGGTATCCGGAGATCTTGGGGTCTTTGCAGCGATGCTAGAAGTAGTATGCCCCCATCTGAGTCTTTGAGCCGCGCCCAGTCGTCCGCAGCACAAAGAAGTGGCGGAAGAGCGTCACGGAGGCGTGCACCCCCACGAACATCTCGCAGAAATGGACAAAAACAGCAGCCATTGCGAAGGAATTGGGGGAAGATGGTGAAGCTGGAGACCGTATGTCTCCAGCAGGGTGACAAAGAAGGAAGAAATCGGCGGAATGAACCCCGCCAGAGCATAAGCCGTGAAGAAGACTATCTCCCCCTTTTCCAGGACCAGGGGGAGAGATCCTTGGCGAAGCCGATGTTTCTGCTCTTCTGAGCGCCAGCCCAGCAGCCTGCGCACTGGCCCGAGCTCGGAGGAGCGGATGAGGCGCGTCGGGAGCAAGTTGGAAGCCATGGCGAAAGAGGACGCAAGGGCAGGAGAGCCGAGGCGCAAGAGTTCAAGGGAAGTACGAGTGCAATGCGAAGGGAAGCAGCGGTGCGGGTGAGATCTCCTTTTAAAACTTTCCAGGGATGGTCCGGGATAATTTGAAAACCTCCGTAATCATCGCGTCGGCAACCTCGTTGGCTCCGAGACCGGGCGCCGATGAAAGGTGGACCCTAGCCGCCCAACTGAAGCGGTGGGTCAAGGAGTCAGTCTCCTGAGAAGATGAGCCGGCGAGGCACTTCAGCGGTTCCCGAAGAAAGCGCCGCAAAGGTGGCAGTCTTGGGAACCACCGCAGTAAAAGCAACCATCAAGTGAGCGCACGCTCCCACGATCCCGTGGCTGTTCGTGCTCCGGCAGCGGTCAATTTGGGACTTAGAGAAAGTGCGCGGACCGGAAGAGACGGAGGTCCCACCTCGGGCTTGCTATCTCCCCCGAGATGGGCCTGGGGGCCACTGTCGGTACCTGAGATATGGGGTACCCCCGCGCACAGGGTAAAATGCCTAAGGAACTCGCCCTTCTCCGCAGGGAGAGCTCCGAAGGGGCCACACGTCCGGCGGGGCCGGACCTCCCTCTCCTCAGAGGAGAGCTCCGGGCCCGCCACGTGGCAAACAGAAGCCGGACCTCCCCCTCCGCGGGAGAGAGGCCCGAAGGCGCCGCGTGTCCAGCGGGGCCGGACCTCCCTCTCCTCAGAGGAGAGCTCCGGGCCCGCCACGTGGCATACAGAGGCCGGACCTCCGCCTCCGTGGGGAGAGGTCCGGAGGCTCCACGTGCCCCGCGGGTCTGACCCTCCTCTTCTCTGAGAAGGGCTCCGGGCCCGTCGCGTGGCAGCAGAGCGACGCTGCCTGCCCCGAGCGATAGGCAACGGGCGTAAATACGCTCCATACCTTGCCCATACAAGGTATTCAAGGCCCGCGTCTTCCCAAGACGCGGAGACGCGGAGCACGCTTCTGTCAGGTGCCGTTGCCCCAATCGCATCACTAACTGGCGCGCGGTGTCAGAACCTGTCAGCCAATAAACACCGCGACAAGACATCCCATGCCGCCTGCGCCGTCATCAACCACTACGACTAGCATGCGGCATGGGCAGGGCGACAAGATGAAGACTCAGAAGCCTTCGACCAGAGACAACTACCGGCATAACTGCAGATACGGTAGATAATAGACAATCTTCCCGGGACCACCTGTCGGGTCCCGGCTTCCCTTGTAAGCCACCCGAGTCTTGGACTATAAAAGGCTCGGGTAGGCGTCGATAGCAAGGGTTCGCACTTTGCAACTCATACGCTAGCCATACACTCTCAAGCTGTAACTCACCCCCAAGCTCAGGCCTCCGGCCCTGAGCAGCAAGCAATACAGCGAGCTCCATAGCTCGCCATGGACGTAGGGTTTTACGCTCCGGCGGCCTGAACCACGTAAAACTCGTCGTGTCAAGCTCTTACCAACTCGTCCATCTGTGCAAGCTCTCCGCTAGGGACTAGCCCCTCCGAAAAAAGAACCTCCGCGGGCTGCCCAGTGCAGGCCCGGGGGAAGTGTCGATCGCACACTTCGACACCAGGTTACATGCTCCATGAACCGGTACTTAGGATCCAGGCAAGTACTAAACACAAACCCGAGTCTCGTGCACCCAGCACCAACCAAATCATCCAACTTGCCTTGATCCCTACCTCTACATAACTCATAACATCTCATTCAAGAGTATGGTAAAATAAACTGATGATCTCATATCCCAAATATCCCATTCTAAGCATGGCTAAGCATAAGCATGTAAACAAATGACATAATAAAATAAATCCCAACCCAAGCTACAAGGAAACAAGATAATGCAATTCTAGGGAAACTTCCTAGCATGAGTTTCATATTTCAATTGACAATGCAAATGATTCTATCTACACATCCTAGCATAGGATCAAAGTGGTCAAGGACACTTGCCTACTTCCTGCTGCTCTTGAAATGAGTAGTCTTGATCTTGGAAAGGAAGAACTTGCACTGGAGCAGGTTCTACATCATACCATCACACATAGCAAAAGAAAAACAACAATCCATAAGACATAGTTCACACTTCCACTTCATACAAACCACACATTCACATTTATGAAAGTCATTCACAATTATATGTGTTGTGGTTACTCTATGGGTGTTGATTTGTGGCTTACATGCACTTTTAATCATGTGTATATGATTCCTACTTTTGTATTCACATTTATGCTTGTATACTATACATATGAGTTTCCAATTTAAATAAATTCCTTATATTCAATTACTACACCTTTTAGCTACTAAGTATGCATGAAAGGTATTTTCCTACTCCATATGTGTCTTCAGAACTTCTACCCACCCTAAACTGAATTCTTTGGATTTTGGAAACTTCATTTATCATTTTCTAATTATTTATACCTAGCTTGCTATATTTTCAAATTTACTTCCTATGCCTAAATGGGTACTTTATTATGAAAATAGTAAGACACATCATCTAAACAGAATAGATTCTGATTCAAAATAGTTAATAATATATTTTTGATCTTTTCCTCTGATGTAAACTATTTTACATTTATTTTTCTAATTTTCAGAATTATTCCCTACTTAAGAATATGTCCCTATATCTAATAAATGTGAATAATCAATTAAACAGATTCATTTCAGCCAAAAATCTATTTTTATCTCACTCCAAGGTTTTCTAAGTACTGGGGAAGTTTTTATTTTGTCTTTGACAATATGTTTATCCCACCTTTTAAATTTTAAATACTAGCCACATATTCAAATCCCTAACTTTAATATCAAAATAGGGTTAAAAAGGTAAACTCACCCCACTACAGGGTCTATAATATTATTTTAAGAATTTTCAGGGGTCTAGCTACACATAACAGAGGGGTTTTTCTTAATTTTTATTAAGTCCAGGGATCAAAACTGATTTTTAAATGAATTTACATGATTTTCTGATGTTCTAGGGGCTAGATCAGAAGTTTCTGGGGCTAGCTCTTATTTTCCGAGAACCCCAGGGGGTAGCGCATAAGAATTCCAGTCTTTATAACGCGGGGCTGACGTGGACCGTCCGATTTAAAACAGACGGCTGAGATTATAACGTCGAACCGGTACGCGGGGATTTAAACTCTACCGTGCGATTTAAAATAAACGGCGCACAAGCAGCCACGTCGCTCTGATCGATCGCGGGCGGCGCTGCCCAGCGGCGCACGGCGGCGGGAGGCGGCGATCTCGCCGGAAAGTTTCGGATCTTCGTAAATTCTTCCCAGAACTGTGATTTTATGGCATAGATCGGTAGAGGGGAGGTCGGGGATCTCACCTCGGGGGTTTTCTTGAGCTCGGAGGTCCCGAAAAGCGATCGGCGACGAGGTCCGAGGTGAATTCACGGCGAGGCTCGTCGGCGCTGTGTTTGAACCGCAAATCACCGAGTTTTCTGCACCTGCAAGGTTTCCCGGAGGCGGTGGATCAAGACCAGCGAGTTAGATCAGAATTCCTGAGCGTAGATCGAGCAGAATTCGCCGGAGGGGCTACGGTTCTCACCGGAGAGAAAGTCGGCTGATCATGGGGGAAAAACGGGACAATGCCAGGGTTTTTATAGACGGGGGAGGGCGGCGGTTTCGTTTAGATCGAGCTGGTGTCTTCGGGGTCCGGAAGTCGGCTGGGATACGCGAGATTTTCCTGTCGGTTTTGATTCGGGGTGAGAGAGTCCGGCCGAGCGCGGGCGCGAGCGCGAGGAGGAAGAAAGGTTGGCGGGCCCCATGTGTCAGTGGGGAGAAGGGGGGCGCGCGCGGCTGCGGGCTGGCGCGGGATCGGGTGGGCCGGCTGGTGGGTTTTGGCCCACTGGCCGGTTTTTTTCTGTTTTCCTTTTTCTTTTTCTATTTCTTTTCTGTTTTGAGTTTAATTTGAATTCCAGTTTGAATTTGAATTTTTGCAACACATGCAACACGTCCAAAAAATTTTTAAATTCCCCTCTTAACAGGATTTTGGGGTGTTACAACGCCGAGGGGAAGATTTTCCGTGGAGAAACCCACAATTTTGGTGGCTCAAAGTGGGAATCACCTTGGGAGCTCAAGTTTAGGAGAGAGAAAGCACATGCGATTATGAGGAGGAAGAAGATGGACTTTTGTTGTTGAGTTAGATTTAAGCCCGATAGTGATGGACTAGTCCGCATGGGACCGGACTAGTCCGGTACACCGGATCAGAGCCGGACTAGTCACCGTCCACGGACTTTTTGGGATTGGAACAAAGAGATTTTTGGGAATTTAATTTAATAATAATCTAAAGGACAAAATTTCACAAATAATCTTGATGAACATGACCAGTAAGCAGTCAACAATCATAAAATGGCTATAATTCACCAAGATACAATAATTGAAATAGTTTTCAACAGAAAATTGAGGCAAGGGATGAATTTTCGCAAAAGTAAGCAAAACTTTGAAGAATCAGTCAGGTATACAATGTTTCAAGCCACATTTCGAGCATCAAGTATATTTAATTCATTTCTAAGCTCGCAAAATCTCTTTTCATCTAGTGGCTTGGTGAATATGTCCGCTAGTTGTTTTTCAGTTCTAACATGTGTGATTACTATGTCACCTTTTAATGAATGATCTCTTAGAAAATGATGATGTATGTCTATGTGCTTGGTTCTTGAGTGCTCTACTAGATTGTGTGCAGTTTTTATGGCACTTTCATTATCACATAGGAGTGGAATATGGTTCAAATTGTAATCGTAATCACTTAGAGTTTGTCGCATCAAAAGTAGTTGTGCGCAACAACTACCGGCTGCAACATACTCCGCTTCGGCTGTGGAAAGAGCAATGGAATTTTGTTTCTTTGAGTACCATGAAACTAAGGATCTACCAAGAAATTGGTAGGTTTCTGAGGTGCTTTTCCTATCAACTTTGCAGCCTGCATAGTCGGCATCGGAATACCCTATAAGTTTAAACTTGGATCCTTTAGGATACCAAAGGCCCAAGTTAGGTGTGTGCACAAGGTATCTTAAAATTCTTTTTACAGCTATTTGAAACCTTGCACACATACACACACTAAGCATAATATCAGGCCTAGATGCACATAAATAAAGCAGTGAACCAATCATGGACCGATATACCTTTTGGTCCACATCTAGACCGTCTTCGTTGAGATCGAGATGTCCATTAATTGCCATGGGAGTCTTGATGGGCTTGGCTTTGTCCATATTGAACTTTTTGAGAATGTCCTGCGTGTACTTAGTTTGGCAAATGAAGGTGTCCTCTTTCAGTTGCTTCACTTGGAATCACAAAAAGAACTTCAATTCGCCCATCATTGACATCTCGAATCGGTGTGTCATGATTTTACTAAATTCTTCACAAAAAGATTTATTAGTAGAACCAAAGATGATGTCATCAACATAAATCTGACATACGAATAGATGACCATCAAAATGCTTTGTAAACAAAGTATAATCAGCTTTTCCTATTTTAAAGCCATTTTGAGTTACAAAGTCCCTAATTCACTCATATCATGCTCGGGGAGCTTGTTTGAGGCCATCGAGAGCCTTACGCAGTTTGTACACATGGTTGTGGTACTCTTGATCTTCAAATCCTGGTGGCTGCTCCACATATACCTCTTCCTTGATAGGACCATTGAGGAATGCACTTTTGACGTCCATTTGATACAGCTTAAGATTGTGGTGAGTAGCATAGGCTAATAAAATACGAATGGACTCAAGTCTAGCTACGGGAGCAAAGGTTTCGTCGAAATCCAAACCTTCGACTTGTGAGTATCCTTTTGCCACAACTCGTGCCTTGTTTCTTGTCACGACTCCATGTTCATCTTGCTTGTTCCAAAAGACCCATTTGGTGCCCACGATGTTTGCCTTCGGTCTTTGCACAAGCTCCCACACTTCATTTCTTTTGAAATTGTTCAGTTCTTCTTGCATGGCGGTCACCTAATCTGGATCTTTTAGTGCTTCTTCAACCCTGTATGGTTCCAGAAACAAGACGAAAGAGTAATGCTCACAAAAATTAGCAATACGAGATCTAGTAGTTACTCCCTTTGCAATATCTCCAGTGATGTTGTTGACGGGATGATGTCTTTATCTACTCTGATGTACTCTTGGATGAGGCACTTGTGAGATCATTTGCTCTTCATTATCTTCATTGTCAATGTCTCCCCCTAGATCATTGCGTCCATGCATATATTGATCTTCTTGATTCTGCTGATGTTGATCTTGTGCCAATGCTTCCCCTTGATCATTGCTGCAAGGGCCTAAGTTTTTGCACACATCCAAAGTGTTCATCACACCACACACACACCTCATTTGAGGAAAACTTATGAACTCATTAGAAGAGCAAGTAACCACAATCAATATGGTCATTAGAGGATGAACTCACAAAATGCAAAAGTGGTATTTCCCACATGCATCACATAGGGGCTGAGCATATGGAAAAAAACTCCTACACCTTGCTAGGAATGCTCATGCCAAAATTCACCCAAATCCAAAACCTTTTTGAGGTATTTTTGGGTATAACTAGAAAGAGGCTAGTTCGAACTCAAATTCAAATTCAAACTACTTTTCTCCCATGAATTCAAAAGTGGGAGGTATATTCATACTCAGCACATTTTTTTGATCTCACACACCAATTTTCACAGCATTTGGAGTTGATCTTGACATGAGCTAATTTTAGCAAATTCAAATTCAATTTGAATTTTGAACTGCATATGTGCTGAAAATATATTCAAACACTTCTCAATTTGAATTCTATCAAATTCAAATGGGCATTTGGTAGATAATTCAAATTCCAAAGGGTATTGGTGGGACTACTGTTTAGAGCAGTGGGAGGAAGTTAATTTCAGAGGTTAAAATGAAAGTTGGTCCCACCTGTCAGCCTCACTAGCAATTTAACCGACTGAGGAACAGAGCACTCGGTTTCTCGGGCTGCAGCTGAGCGCGCCACCGAGTGGGCGATCGGCGCCATCTCCTGCTGCGTTTCCCCGCGCTGGAGACCGGCTGCTCGGCGTCTTATCCCTTCTCATCGTGCTCTGTTTGTTCACGATCCGAAAAGCACAGTGCGTTAGTCCTCTCTCCTGCTGAGCTCAACCGAAAGCGCGCCGCCCTCTCGGTTCCGCTCGCGAGCAGGCCGATCACTCGCGAACAGAGCCTTCCCAGTAGGAAAACAGCATTGTGAGTTTTTGAGCAACATCCTCGACGTCTTGTTGTCCCGTGACCGGTCTCCCTTGAGCTAACCAAGCGTTTTTCCGGCGACCCGAGCGTTGCCGCCATTCGGTGCTCCCGCAGACAGCTCGGCACAGCCATTCTCGCATCCACTTCTCTACACAAGAAAGCTGCATCACTGTGTGTAGAAGGTGTAGCCGAAAGCCGTTTAGCATATGATCAATCACAGGTCGAGAATTTCCAAATATACCGCAAGCTAGTTCATATGGGCCGAGCTCACCCTAGACTGAAATTCGGACTCCACGCACTCTTGTTAGTCGAGCCTGTTGGCCAGTAGGTTCTACGCATGCTAGCACACACGTTCGAGGAAGAAGCAAGGAAAACCGTTGAGGATCGGCCGTGATATGGCCGTTTTCCTCGCCGCCGTTGCAAAGTACCTCGGCTCACCGTCGATAGTACGGTTGCCGATGTTTCTAGCTTCCAAAAGGTCTCATTTCATGTTCCTCGTGCTTCACTGATGCTCTCCGAGCAATTTCCAATCGATTTGGTGCCAGGTGGTGCGAGACCGACCTCACCGGAACCCTAGGTCCCGCTGTCACCGGTGCGCACGTGTTTCCTGTGATCGCCGGCGTCGGCGAGCCCACAGATGAGTTCCCGAGGTCGGAAAACGGGGAGGCGGTGAGTTTCGGGCCCAGTGGTGACCGGGAACTCGGTTCCGGCAAGGCTTGCTGGAGGCCGCCGCCGGGGAACTCTGTGGGCGAGAGGTTGAAGAAGATCCGTGTCATGGGGCCCACCAGCAGAAGTTTAAACATTTTCCCGATTTTCAGATTTAGTTCAAACTTTAAACCCAAATAACTTTGTCTAAGAAACTCCAAAATGAGTGAATCAAATTTTGTTGGATTCAGCTCTCTGAGGACTTTCCCACAAATCAAGTTTCACTTTATGAAAATCCTTATTTCTCCAGAATTACTTCTTCAAAATTTAAAATGTTTAGAATTTTAACTGGAGAACCCTTTGGAAAAAAATTCTGAAATTTGGCCAGGATGTTCACCATAATATCCTTGAACTACCATAAAAATTTCAGATCCATTTGAGCTCATTTGATCCACCTATTGGTGTGATTAATAAAACTGTTCCAGAGAAAATGGAAAATATCCAAAACATTTTTCAGAAATTCTCTGAACTTGTTTAGCTCATATATTTGGCTAGGAGTCTTCAAATTAAGTGAAACCAACTCCATTAGAACCCTCTGAAAATCTAGTTTTCAGAAAGTCATGGCTTGCTCCATGAAAATCCCTAGAACACCCTAAGAGCTCCAATTAAGGCCAAGTACACAATTATTTGTGGAGGGCTCAAATGAGCTGTGCTGCAAATTAAACTTGTCCAAGTCTCTGTTTAGGTTGTATCCAACCAACAGTAAAAATTTCAGAGTCATTGGGCCTGTCTAGTAAGACTTATAATCTTCACAAATTAAACTTTGATTCAAAAGCATTCAAATTGACACATATATGTATTTATCTCATGTAGTAGCTATGGTTGAGGAGGAGCCCGAAGTCTTAGACTTCATCACTCCAGAGGAGCAGATAGCCTATGACCAACAGCAGCAAGGCAAGCCACTTTCATTTTGAGAACTTACTTTGAGCACCCAATTTCATTTTGCAGTAGAGTCTTGTTTGAAAACCCAAATGCATAGCCGAGAAAACCCCGGGTTGGGCTTAGGTTTGTAAACCTCGATTAGCTACTGCAATGCTAACATAGGGTAGGATTCGGTACAAGTCGAGTAGTTGGAACTGCTCGCGAGAATAGGCTAGAGGCACACTACTCGGGTATAAGGTAGCAAATGAAACACATGGCAAGAAAAATGAGACTGAGCGGAGAGTAAGGGCAGCAGGACATTGGGGCATGGGTGCCATGTGAAATCCCCAAAAAGTGGTAGTAAGAAAATTCAGCTCATGTACACTTATGAAAAATGAGGGGAATTAAAACTCTGAATTATAATGGTGTAAGTTCAAAGACTTCCCAAAAACTTTACCAAACATGGAGATCTAAATGCACAGCTTGGATCTTCATACACCAAATATTCAACCTTCCAAATTTCAGCTCATTTGGAGGAGTTTCAATATTTGTTTGGGATTAAAAGAAGAAAACCCTCTAATCTGAATTTCAAATTCAGTTTCAAATTCCAATTCCCCCAATTTGCAAATCTGGTTCCACAAATGTGTTCTCCACATTTGAATGAGCAGCCATGCCAAAAATTGGAAACTTTGGAGCTGGTTTGCTATGTTTTTGGGACAATACAAGATGGAGAATTCAAATGCATCTCAAATTAAAATGATCAAATGCAATTCAAACTTCCACACCAGAATTCAAATCATTTGAATTCAGAAAGTTTAAACCATGACTTGGTGTGAAAGTTTAGCCTTAAATGTTGAGTTGCTGGGGAGGAAATATCAGTGGAAAATTGGGAAAAAAAATTAGAGGTGGTGGGACCCCTTTGTCAGCCACATAGGTGATCTACCGCCTCTGTTTTCATCGGCCGATCGCTGAGACGCCGCCAGCTCCTGGCAAAAACCCGCTCCCGAGGACTCCACCGCGCCACCTCCTGGTTTCCTCGATCGACAGCCACTTCAATACCCTACGGTCCCAGCAACGAAGTCGTTCTCCACTTCTCTTGGTTGCTCGCCGCTCCATCCGCCCTCTCTCCCGCGAGAAACTGCCTTTGCGCCGTTTCTGTTTCTCCCTCGCCCACGCTCACCCGAGCTCGGATGATCGAGCTCCAAGCAGTGAAAAGAAACGCAAGTGTGTGCTCCAGCCTCTACCATTCTCCCACCTAAGTTCCCTAGCTCGTGCTACGCACAAGCCAACAATTGGTGCCGGCGTTCGGAGGTGCCCGGCGAAATCACGTTCGGTTCACCGTGGTCAGCGTGCTACCGCCAGTTTCGCCGCCCCTTCCCTACACAAGAAAGGTGCGTTGTTGTCCGTAGTTCGTGTTGCCAAAAGCCTCATGTCAATTGATCAACTGGTTAGTGAGAATTTCGGGTTTTACCAAACCCTAGTTCATAGCGACCCCTCTCAGTCTATGATTAAATTCATCGCACAGAAGTAGCTAGAGCTCCTTCTGATCTAGAAGAAGCTTCGCTAGATCCCAGCAGTCCTTCTCGCTCAAATGGCACCAGAAACCGTCGAGGACTGAAGGAGTTCTTCGAGTTTTTGTCATCGCCGGTGTTTTGCGGACTCGGGTCGCCGGTGAGGTCCCCTCTCCGGTGGTTTCCATGGAGAGAGGGCTATGGGTCGATGTTGTCCATGTGACACTGGTGCTTTTAGAGCAAACTCTAGCCCGAAAGGCCCACTGTCGAGGATGAACGAGGTCACCGAAGTAAGGTCCGACATGGTTACCGGTGCAAGCACTGTTCCAGCCGTTGTCATCGGCTCCCGACCCCACCATCGTGTTCAGCACGGTGTAGAACTCACAGGCGGCAAGTTTGAACAAGTTCGGACCACGGGAACCCCGTCCCGGCGAGCCTCGAAGGCGTGCGCCGCCGCTGGAGACGCGGGCAGCGCGAGGAAGATGAAGGAGGGCTGGGTCCCACCGGTCAGCCTCTGTATACGTGCGGGGATCGGTCTGTGGCACTGGATCCGGTGTGGCTGCGCGGGAAATAACCCCGTGGCCTCAGTGTTGCCGTTATCTGAGTGGATAGCGCCACGGGTGGGGCCCACAGCCAGGATTTAAACATTTCCAGATTTTCCTAATGCAGTTCAAACTTTGGAGACCGATAACTTTGTGTAGAAAACTTCAAAAAGGGTGAGACCAATTTTGTTGGGATCCTCATGAGGAGTACACTTCACAGAGAAATAAATTGCTTGCTATGAAAATGCCCAGGAATTTCTGTAGAATTGTTTTTATTAAATCCTTTAGGGATTTTTACAGGAGCAATTCTTTATGAAATATTCCCAAATTTGGGCAGCTAATCCTTGTCCTAGTTACTGATCTCCAGTAAAAAAATTGGGCTTCATTGGAGTTCATTTGCTAAGCTAAACTGCCTTCCCATGTTCATCCTTTAATTGGAAATTCAAATTTAAACAGAAACTTTTCAGAACTCCTGCCCAACTTCAAAAATTCATATCTCTCTGATGGTAGCTCCAAAAATGGTGAAACAAATTTTGTTAGAACCATGGAGACTTACCCTAATCAGATCTTCCACTTTTAGATATGTCAAAGCTCCTGATTTGGGCTCAAAATTCAGAGAAGCATTGTACTTGTAGAAATTTTGAAGACTACATTGTGCAATGACATGTCTCCAAATTTTGCTCAGATCATCCTTAGAGGGTCTAGTCTTCACTGTAAAAATCCCAAAGCCAATTAAGGATCCTAAATAGCAGTAGCTATGAATAGAAGTTCAATTCTTATAAGTCCTTAATGCTTACACATATATTTTGTTACATTTCATAATAGTGACCGAAGTTGAGGACGCACCGGAGCCGTTGGACTTCCTCCCACCAGAAGTTGACTTCCCATCTAACTCGCAACCAGGCAAGCCCCGGTTTGCATTTAAGTACTTTTGCAAATTCTTTATTTGTATCACTTATGTCTAGGGTGAATGTGTGCATTAGAGTTAGGGTGATTGAAACCCCACTTGCATAACTTTTTAAATCCTATGGAGGGTTGGGTAGTTTACAGACTCGACGAGTAGAGAATGTCGTGCTAATATGCTTAGGATTTCGGTAGAAGTCGAGTAGTTGGAATCTACTCGCGAGGTAAGGCTTTATCACACGGTTTGGTTAGAATAGAAAATGGCTTAAGAGTGGTGAAAATGAGACCCAGCAGGGGGATAGGAAGCAGTGAGCAGAGGTCTCACGTGCGTAGCCCTGTTGGTGTTGATTGAGGACCGAGTCGCGTGCGGGCCTGCTGGACAAGTTCGAACAGTACCTAATGGCATACTGACATAAGCAGGAAACCGATGTAAATGGTTAACCTGGGTGTCGAGGCTTACCCAACCGTAAATAGGAGTGGGTTGAGGGTAGCAATGTGTAAATCTGCCGGTGGCCACAGTCACGCTCCACGCGGGGACCTCCTGCCTGTTACGGATAGACCGGTTCGGCATTTGGGTTGCCTTTGAAAGGTTGTTGCATACAACAGAGTAGTAAGGGGTGTGGAATCACGCTTCTGAAAGTGGGTGTATGCAACGTGTTGTCCGGGTGTCTCCTGATTGCAATCACCGTCCCTCGCGGTTATTTGAGTACCGCTTGTTCACTGTTCTGTGACATAGTAAGAAGTGAAGTAAGCCAGTTGAATGATAATATGTTGTGATGATAGATTAATGTTTTGGAAACCATGTCTGCTGTAGACGTAGAGCTAATTAAGTTTACTTTCCGCTTTGGGCATCACCACATCGGAGGAAAGCGTTTCTTGTTTGATTGTGGACTTCCGATGTGAAGGTTGCCTAAGGCACATGAATCTGCTGCTATAAAACTGAAAGTAAGGATCAACTTATAGGCGTGTCTTTGACGCAAAGTCCTGTTTCCTATCTTACGCATCCTTACATGTAGAGTTCCATGCCTAGGCTAGTCGGTTAAGCCTTGCTGAGCCATCGTGCTCACGGTTGCAATATTTCAGCTGTGTGCAGGTGAGAGTTATGAGGAGGGATCCGAGGACGAGGCGATGCCCCCGTCAGGGTACACGGCCGAGCTAGAGCCCTGCACGCCGCCGTGAATCTCCGGTTCCATGCTGCTAGTGTGTAGCATCCCCGGGCTGGACGGCTGCATTTTTGCATAGTTAGGATGAGAGCCTACTTATGTAAATTACTTCCGCTGTTAATTATGTTTTGTAAAAGACATCCGCTGCTTTGTATCAAATAAAAAGTTGTATGTTGTTCTTTATTCTTTTCGTGTGTGCTGTTGGGTGCCGCATCGCACGGCACCACCCTATGCGATCCTAGAGTGGGTGAACCACAGGGTGGTCCCCACAGTCATGGTATCAGAGCCGCATTGAGAATAGCACGCTCGAAAAGAGACTATTTTGAAAATCTAGAAGTAGTCGAGTGAGGATTAGTCATTAAGCCCACATAAGGTCTATTATAGTAGTAGTTACTAAGGTGGAAAAGCTAACTTATGTGTTATACATTCTGTAACGACGCTCCGACGTCAGGTAAGAGGTAAGGTACGCCACCGCAGGTGTATCAATTGCGGTAACTCTCCATGCGAGTAATAGTATGGAAGGATATACCGTGGCTTGGCACGGTAGTGAATATGAGTCTCTGAACCTCTTCACGGTTCTGAGAGTGTAATGGCTCTCTAGGATCATAGACTAGCCTCACATACCACCACTCGTCTTTTCTGCGCACTTTGTCATCACTCGTGCGCACCCGGGAAAACTTTCCGGTCGGTCACCCATCCCCAAATTCCTCCGGGCCAAGCACGCTTAACCCCGGAGTCCTTTGCTGGTGGGCTTCCGGAAAAGAAGGTATACCTTGGTGGTATGAGTACTCTATCAATCCTATTAAGCCGGGAGTCAGGATATCGCACAATCCACCCCCCTTAGAAGACCGACGTCCTCGTCGGTCAAAACCAAGACAGGAACGTCCTCTCTTAGCCACGTCCGTACATTCAGTACTGGCATACACATACCGTACGTCCGGTTAGCAGCATACGTACCATACCGTGTCCCACACCGAGGACCCACGCGTCATGCGTACGTACCCACGTCCCTGACCCGTACGGTACCGTATCCTTCTCACTGACCCATACGCACCCGTGAAACTGCGAGGGTCGGCTCTGATACCATTTGTAATGGCTCTCTAGGATCATAGATTAGCCTCACATACCACCCACTCGTCTTTTTCGCGCACTTTGTCCTCACTCGTGCGCACCAGGGAAAACTTCCCGGTCGGTCACCCATCCCCAAATTCCTCCGGGCCAAGCACGCTTAACCCCGGAGTCCTTTGCAGGTGGGCTTCCAGAAAAGAAGGTATACCTTGGTGGTATGAGTACTCTATCAATCCTATTAAGCCGGGAGTCAGGATATCACACAATCACGCTGACACGACCCCATGGTCTTGTCGAGCCAGGATCACGCTGAGGGGTACCGCGTTGCACAGCACCGAATAACACACATAAAGGTACAAAGCAGAAGCAAAACTTTTATTACATAAAGTGGTTTATGAACATTTGTACATATAAATAGGTCCAGTCTACACTCACGGGCGTAGACTACGCATCAAGTTCACGTTCAGCCCGTAAACGTGTCCTTGCTAGCACACACGCACACTAACACGGCGGAGTGCACGACTCCCACTCGACGGGGTTCCCCTCCTGGGGTTCCGTCTCCTTCTCAGGAGTCCCTTCCTCATATAACCCTGCAAAAGCTTCAAACACAAGCAGTGAGCACGAAGGCTCAGCAAGACTGACCCGTCTCTCCTAAACATGGAACTTCTACATAAGGGGTGATGGGTACATGAGGTAAAACCATTTGCAAAGGACTCTCCTAATTATTGGAACCTTACTTTCAAGTTTTAGCAGCAGGTGGTAGAGAACCTTACGCTAAGGCACATGAGAGAGCCGCAATCAAACAAGAAACACATTTCTATCATGTACTTTGCCCAAAGTTGAAAGGAACTTTAATTAGCTCTAAACTACAGCAAATCATTAACAATCAAGTCCATCTTTCAATCAGCAGCATTTTAACATGTAACTAGCCTGTTCTTTCTACGTCACGGTACAGTGAACAAGTGGTACTCACTGACCGCGAGGGACGGCGATTATAATCGATTTACACCTGCAGGGTTACCCGAATAACCTGTCACGTACGCCCGTACTCGATGTTGCCTACAGCAACCATCACGGATGCAGTACGCAACTACCTTTCACCCATTAGCCAAATGTTGAACCGGTCCAATCGTCCCGAGCAAGAGGTCTCTGCACGCGCATCTCAGTGCCGCCAGCCGATTTACACCTCGAGCTCTCAACCTAACCTCTGAACGACCAGCTATGCCTCAACTCCCAGCTACCCGAGTTACATCGGTTTCCCAGTTCCCATATAGCCGGTAGGTCTTCGGTACTGTTGTAGCTTGTTCAACAGGCCCGCACACGGCTCGGTCCTCAATCGACACAAACGGAGCTATAGCACACAGGCCCCAAAGTCCTGCTGCCCTTACTCTCCGCTCAGTCTCATTTTCCTCTTGCCATGTGTATCATGTGCTATCTCTACCTGAGTCGAGTGCCTCTAGCCTATGCTCGCGAGTAGTTCCAACTACTCGACTTGTACCGAATCCTACTCTATCTTAGCATTGCAGTAGCTAACGGTGTGTGCAATCGTAAACCCAACCCATGGCTTTTTTGGCTATGCAACTGGGTTTCCAAACAATACTCTAATGCAAGGAATAATAGTATTCAAGTACGTGCTCAAAACAATAAAAATATGTAAAAGGTTAATGAAAACCGGAGCTTGCCTTGCTGCTCTTGGTCGTAGGCAAGCTGCTCCTACGGAGTAACGAAGTCTAGAACTTCGGGTTCCTCCTCGACCTTAGCGACTACATGATATAAGAAGTACATGTATTAATTAAATGCATTTAAATTGAGTGTTAAACTTGTGACCCTTCTAAGTCTTACTAGACAGACTCAATGACTTTGAAATTTTTATTGTGGCTTGGTTACCACCTAGACAGAGACTTGGTCAAGTTTTAGTTGCAGCAAAGCTCATTTGAGCCCTCCACAATTAATCATGTCCTTGACCTTACATGGAACTCTTAAGATGTTCTAGGGATTCTCATGGAACAAGCCATGACTTTCTGAAAACTAGATTTTCAGAGGGTTGTAATGGAGTTGGTCTCACTTAATTTAAAGGTTCCTAGCTAGAGATATGAGCTAAACAATTTCAGAGAAAATTCTGAAAATGTTTCTGAACATTTTCTATTTTCTCTGGAACAGTTTCACTAATCACACCATTAGGTGGATCCAATGAGCTCAAATGGACCTGATATTTTTATGGTAGTTGAAGGATATTTTGGTGAACATCCCAGCAAAATTTCAGAATTTTCCTCCAAGGGATTCTCCAGTTAAAATTCCAAACAGTTTAAACTTTGAGGAAATTCTGGAGAATTAATGGTTTTCATGAAGTGAAACTTGATTTGCTGGAAAGTTCTCAGAGAGCTGAATCCAACAAAATTTGGTTCACTCGATTTGGAGCTTTCCAGCCCAAGTTATGAGGATTTGAAGTTTGAATGAAATCTGAAAATCGGGGAAAAGTTTAAACTTGCGGGTGGGCCATGAGGACACATGTTGCGCACTGATGCGTCGGCACACCGTGGTCTGCGGGGATTCCTGCATGCCAGCACAACGGATCCCAGCCGTGTCCGATCCCAATTTGAATTTTTAAGTCGCTGACGGCCGGGCCCCGCGTCGTCTTCTTCCTCCCGACGCGCCCTCGCGCCCGCGTCGCCTCCCCTCGCCGGAGCAGACTCGGAGCTCGCCGGACCGGCGTTCCCGGCCGCCGCCCAGACAGAGACTCGCCGCCAGAGGGTTTAGGGCATCGAGGAACACGTTGGTGGGCTCTGTTTGGGATGTCGGTGGTCGGAACCAGCTCCGCGACGTGCAGCGGCTACTGCTGTGGTTTGGCACCGTTGTCCGAGGTCTCTAGCCCGCCATCGCTTGCGCCGATGGGCTCTACATCACCAGCGTAGCTCTAGGAAGCTCTACATGACCTCAGAGTAGCTCGGAAGTTACCGTAAATACGGTTTCACTGTATGACCGGATGGTTCCGCGGCGGACACTCCGAATAGAGCTTAAATCCCGCCGCTCCGAGGCATTCTCATGCGATGGATGCTAAAGGAGATTTGATCGCCGGCTAATCCAGCATATGTGTGCAAAATTTGATGACTCAAGGAGGGACCGAGACGGAGAATTTTAAAGAACTGTACCAGAAGTTCGGGCTGAGGTCGCCGGAGCAAATTCTCGGAATTCACCGGCGAGAGTGCACGGCGTGGCTTGAGCTTCAGGTGGAAGCAGCGTGGAGTCCGTGCGCTCCTTTTTCTGCCCTTGCTCGGCTGTGAAAGTGGCTACGGTGTGCTGCCCACGTGAGACCGATCGCCGTCCTTCAGCTAAGTCGCGGCGGTCGTCGTTGATCACGGGAACAAGGGCCAAAACCCTGTGGTTCAGGCGTTGGGAGGGTGGTGCTCGAGCTCAGCGTGTTGTCTAGCAACTGGGGGAGGCGAGGATGCGATTGTTTGCTGTGTTTTCCCGATCGACCGTAAGCTCGGGGAAAAGAAGAATGGCGCCGTCCGCTCGCGAGGATAAGAAGGCATCCGGTCTTCACTCGGCTGAGGTGGTGACGATCGCGTGGGGGCACGAGCTGGCCGCCCTGGGCGCCAGCGCGCGAAGGGAGAAGCAGCTGGTGGCGCCGGTTGCTTCTCGGTGGCACAACCGGCAGCTGCTCGGTGGTATTTCCCACCGAGGCTGTGACTTTGTGTGCAAGTCTTCCCTCTTATCTCTATGACATGTGGGTCCCACTCTCAGTTTTAACCTCTGGCCTTAAGTCCAAATTACTGTTGTAAACAGTAATCCCTACAAAGCCCTTGGTGATTTAAATTATCAACCTTTGAGCCATTTGAATTGACTAGAATTCAAATTGGGTTTGGTTTGGATAAATTTCAGCACATGTTCAGTTTGAAATTCAAATAAAGTTTGAATTTGCCCCACTTAGCTCATGTCAAGATCAACTCCAAATGGAGTGAAAATTGGTGTGTGAGCTCACAAAAATGTTCTGAGTAAGAATATGTCTCCCACTTTTTAATTCATGGGATAAAAACAGTTTGAATTTGAGTGTAGTTTCAAACTGCCCTCTTCCTAGCTAGACCCCAAAAGTACCTCAAAAGGTTTTGAATTTGGGTGAAACTTGGCATGGACATTCCTAGCAATGTGTAGGAGTTTTCATATGCCCAGCCCCTATATATTACATGTGGGAAATACCACTTTTGCAATATGTGAGTTTATTCTCTCATGAGCATGTTGATGGTGGTTACTTGCTCTTCAAATGTGTTCATCAACTTTCTTCAAATGAGGTGTGTGTGTGGTGATGAACACTTCAAACATGTGTCAAAAACTGAGGCCCTTACAATATTGAACTAAGAGTTAATTGGGAGTATAGATTCAATCTCAAAAACTTAGGAACAATCTCCCCTGGTTTCGGAAGAAATTTTTGCTGAACTTGAACAGGGCATAACTTAAGATTGGTTGAACCAATGGATGTGTGGGATACCATTCTAGAAAGGTTTTGAAGTCCTCTACAACTTTTCTGTAGAGCTCCAGAACAAACTCTCCCTCCAAAGGGATGAAAATCTCAGAAGAGTAGGTGCTGTCCAGAAACAGGGCAGACCAAAATGCTCTCTGGAGTTTTCTGTATTTCAACCACAACTTCCTGTAGAAAAATTTCCAAGGGTCGAGCAAGACACCGTTGGAAAGTACAGGAAATGTGCTACAACTTTGTTGTTGAACGCTAGTCTAGATTTTGCCTCTATAGTGGTCAAAACGGTTGAATTATCCACACTGGTCAGCTGGACCAGAAGCTGGACAGTGAGCACCATGTTGAAGTGTTTCAACCAAAACACTTAGTGTCACAATTCGACGTCCAGTGGCTGTTGTAAAACAGCGAGTTGGAGTCGAAAAGTTTATGCATTCAACATATCATTGAGAGGGAGTACATGTTTGGGTCCAGTACAATAGCGAGGAATTACGCATGCTAACACACTTAACATCCCGTGGCGACCCACGATGGTCGAAAAGAACTTTTAACACATAAAGTTTAATACTTTGGGAACTCGATCGTGTGACACAGTCCCGGGATGTATATGTTGTATAAAGTTATACTTTATCCATATGTGTGGTTATGATGCGTATTATTTATTCCATTCTCGCACTACTTCTGTATAAACTGGATGCAATAAACCAACATGTGCTGATCGTTTGAATGGTATGAATGCAGAATGGTGAGTACACGGTCCACGCAAGAGGAGGGAGGTCCAAGTCAGGTTCGTGGTGATGAGTCTCCACCTCCGGAGCAAACCACGACGTAGCAGCAACCACCTCCTCCACCGCCAGAACATCCAATTGCGGAGGTTCTCGCCGCAGTGCTCGGCTCGCGCGACGAGCAAACCGAGTTACTGCAGATGTTAGTGCAGCAGAATGCGTCCCACCAGGGAGGACGCCAAGACAATGGGCAACGCCAGCCCCAACAAAGTTCTTATTCAGAATTCCTGGCGACCCATCCACCGGTCTTTACGGAGGCCGAAGAGCCGTTGGAGGCGGACAGCTTTATCCGCACTCTAGAGGCGAAGTTCGGGCTGCTACGATGCACCGAACATCAGAAGGCGCTGTATGCAGCGCAACAGCTTCAAGGAGAAGCCGGTACATGGTGGGTGAACTGCACCGCCTCCTTACCGGCTGGCCATGCCGTCACATGGACAGAGTTCCGGGAGGCGTTCCGCGCCTATCACATACCTCCTGGGGTTATGGAAATGAAGCTCCAGGAGTTCCTGGCGCTACGGCAAGGCGAGAGGAGTGCTCATGAGTACTCCAGGTTATTCAACCGGCTGGTGCAGTATGCGCCAGGATTCATAGGGATGGAAGGCGACAAGCGCAATGCGTTCTTCCGGGGCCTGAATTCCAAAATGAAGGTCCATCTCGCCCAAAGCAATCTCGGCACCTTCAACGACCTTGTTAATGCCGCGATTTTACAAGAGAATGCTCAGCGCGAGCGCGGTTCTGATAAGAGGAAACGCAGCGCGCTGACGAGCAGCAGTGGTGGGACGCCACAAAAATACCGCGTGGTGTATCGCTCACCATCTGGTCAGAAATGGCAGCCACCGGCGCGACCGCCTCAGTTTCGCGGTCGGCAATATAACGCGCCGGGCTTCCGACCAACGTATCCACCACAGCAACAGCAGCAGCAAAGGATGGTCCTGCGTGTGCCTCAGTTTCAACAGCATGCACCGGGATTCCGTCCTCAAGCCGGCGGGACCCTGACACCTTACACGTGATTCACGTGTGGCCGTGTCAGGCACATTTCAAGAGACTGCCCCGAGCCGCGACACGGCAGGGGTGCAGCACCGTATCAGGGTGCTAATCAGCCCCGCAATCAGCCCAAGAAACCAGCACCAAAACCCGGCAATATCCACCACTTAGCTATCGAAGATGTGCCGGAAGGAGAACCGTCCTCGTGGGTACGTTCTCCTATTTAAATCATCCCGTAGTCATACTTTTTGAATCCGGTGCCACCCATAATTTCATAAGTCAGTCTTATGTTATTAAATATCAACTGCCTATCATTCCCACAAACAGTTCATACTTGATATGCTCTCCGGGTGGGAAAATAACAGCTGATAGAATGGTCTATAGAGCACCATTAAAGTTGGGTGGGAATCTATATCCGACTTCTCTAATCATGTTAGAGAGCCAAAAACTTGATGTCATTTTAGGAATGTCATGGCTACATCGCCATGGTGCTGTTCTTGACATCATTCCACGTATGGTTTGTTTAGACTCTCCACTCCATGAACCACATATTCTTATTCTTGACCATTCGGTTCAAGAAACCCCAGCCACATATAACACGGAAGCCACAAAACTTGAGGATATTCGTGTGGTCCATGAATACCCGGATGTCTTTCCGGATGATCATCCGGGCATGCCACCCAAAAGAGATGTCGAGTTCAAAATTGAACTCGTACCTGGGACGACGCCGATATCACGGAGACCATACAAGATGGCTCCGAATGAGCTAGCTGAATTAAAGGGGCAGCTCAATGATTTAATGAAGAAGGGTTTCATTCGACCGAGTTCCTCGCCATGGGGATGCTCAGCACTGTTTGTGAAGAAGAAGGATGAAACCTTGAGGTTGTGTGTGGACTACCGACCTCTCAACGCCGTCACCACCAAGAAGATATCATCAAATCAAGATCCGGGCGGAAGATATTCCAAAAACGGCCTTCTCGATGAGATATGGGTTGTATGAATACCTCATCATGTCCTTTGGTCTCACCAACGCCCCGGCACACTTCATGTACCTGATGAACTCAGTGTTCATGCCGGAGTTGGACAAGTTTGTGGTGGTGTTCATAGATGACATCTTGGTTTACTCCAAGTCTGAAGAAGAACACGCCAAACACTTGCATATCGTGCTTCAACGATTGCGAGACCATAAGCTTTATGCCAAGTTCAGCAAGTGCGAGTTTTGGATCTGCCAAGTGCCATTCCTTGGTCATATTGTTTTGGCTGAAGGCATTGCAGTTGATCCAAGCAAAATCGAACAAGTGCTGAAATGGAAGTCTCCCACATTAGTCCATGAGGTTAGGAGTTTCCTCGGGTTAGCAGGATATTATCGGAGATTCATACCGAACTTCTCCAAGCTTGCTAATCCGATGACTAAACTGTTGAAGAAGGGGATCAAATATGTTTGGAGCTCAGATTGTGAAGAAGCTTTCCAAGCATTAGTGAAACATCGTACAACAGCCCCGGTGTTAGCTCAACCGGATACAACCAAGCCCTTCGACGTATATTGTGATGCGTCCGGTATCATGCTTGGCTGTGTATTGATGCAAGGAGGAAGAGTGGTCGCCTATGGTCCACGTCAACTTCGTAACCACAAGCAGCACTATCCGACGCATGATCTTGAGCTCGCTGCTGTGGTGTTGGCCTTGAAAATGTGGAGGCACTACTTACGGGAACTTAGTGCATCTCTACACCGACCACAAGAGTTTGAAATATATATTCACTCAAAAGGAGTTGAATATGCGGCAACGGAGGTGGCTAGAACTGATCAAGGACTATGAGATCGAGATTCACTACCATCCCGAAAAGGTAAACGTGGTCGCCGATGCCTTAAGCCGCAAATCCCATGTCAACAGTCTGTCCATCACCCCACTTGAAGAGGAGGAGCCGAGTCTGTACTTGGTTCCACATGGGGCATTATATAATCTTGCTCTTGTCCCTACAATACGAGAGGAGATTATGGAAGCGCAGAAGAAAGACGTGGGAATTTCGCACATTCGGAGAAGGATGAAGAATGGCGAAATGAAATGCTTCCGAAGAGATGACAACGGTAGACTATGGTTAAAGACCATATAGTGGTACCCCATGACATGAAGCTTCGGAAGAAAATCTTGGACAAAGCGCATTTGTCCAAGTATTCTATTCATCCGGGCAGCAACAAGATGTACCAGGATCTGAAAACCAGATTTTGGTGGACACGGATGAAAAGAGAAGTCACAAAGTATGTTTCCAAATGCGATACGTGTCGGCATGTGAAGGCCGACCATATGTGTAAAGCCAGACAGCTGCAACCATTAAACATTCCGGCGTGGAAGTGGGAGGATACCAGCATGGACTTCATAGTTGGATTACCTCTCACGTCTCACAAGCATGACTCGATTTGGGTGATAGTCGATCGACTAACCAAGTAGGCTCATTTCATTCCAGTACATACAAACAATGTGGCCAAACAATATGCGAAGCTCTATATTGCAAGAATTTTATGCTTGCACGGTGTTCCCCGCTCCATTATTTCGGATCGCGGTGCGCTGTTCGTGGCTCAGTTCTGGGAACAGCTGCACGCATCATTGGGGACCAAGTTGACTCGAAGTTTCGCATATCACCCGCAGACGGATGGTCAAACTGAACGGGTGAACCAAGTTCTGGAAGACATGCTACGCGCCTGTGCCATCCACCACGGCAGAAATTGGGACGATCATTTGCCGCTGGCGGAGTTTTCTTACAACAATGGCTATCAAGCTAGCATCAAGATGGCGCCGTATGAAGCTCTCTACGGCCGGAAATGCCGCACACCTCTCAACTGGTGCGAATCCAGCGAGCGAGTTATCTACGGCATTGAACTTGTGAATGAGGCTGAACAACGAGTGCGAGTAATACAAGCCAACCTCAAGGTTGCTCAATCTCGTCAGAAAAGCTATGCAGATAAAAGACGCCACCCTCTCCACTTCGACATCGGGGACCATGTTTATGTACGTGTGTCTCCGATGAAGGGAGTCCATCGTTTCGGAGTGAAGGGCAAGCTTGCGCCACGATTCATTGGTCTGTTTGCCGTCATTGAAAAATGCAGACCCGTGGCCTATCGCCTGGATTTACCGGTGTCGCTCGCAGGCATTCACAACGTCTTCCACATGTCTCAGCTGAGAAAGTGCCTCAAAACCTCCGCTGAAATCCGCACTGAAGACATAGAAGTTCTTCAACCGGACCTCATATACACGGAGTATCCAATCCGGATTATCGATGAAACGACTCGTGCCACAAGAAACCGGACCTTATGGTTCTACAAGGTCTTGCGGAGCAACCATACCGCTGATGAGGCAACATGGGAAAGCGAGGACTATCTCCGAACATATTATCCGAACTTGCTATCCTCGTATACCCGGTAAAGTTTTCCCCACTTTGCTTTTCCTTTGGAATCTCCGGATGAGATTCTTTTAAGGGGGGAGGGATGTAAAATCCCTAAAAAGTGGTAGTAAAAAAATTCATCTCATGTACACTTATGAAAAATGAGGGGAATTAAAACTTTAAATTATAATGGTTTAAGTTCAAAATTTGGGTTTAGACGTCCCAAAAACTTTACCAAACATGGAGATCTAAATGCACAGCTTGGATCTTCATACACCAAATATTCAACCTTCCAAATTTCAGCTCATTTGGAGGAGTTTCAATATTTGTTTGGGATTAAAAGGAGAAAACCCTCTAATCTGAATTTCAAATTCAGTTTCAAAGTCCAATTCCCCCAATTTGCAAATCTGGTTCCACAAATGTGTTCTCCATATTCGAATGAGCAGCCATGCCAAAAATTGGAAACTTTGGAGCTGGTTTGCTATGGATTTGGGACAATACAAAATGGAGAATTCAAATGCATATCAAATTCAAATGATCAAATGCAATTCAAACTTTCACACTAGAATTCAAATCATTTGAATCCAGAAAGTTTAAACCATGACTTGGTGTGAAATTTTAGCTTTAAATGCTGAGTTGCTGGGGAGGAAATATCAGTGGAAAATTGGGAAAAAATTAGAGGTGGTGGGACCCCTTTGTCTGCCACACAGGTGATCTACCGCCTCTTTTTTCATCGGCCGATCGCCGAGACGCCGCCAGCTCCCGGCGAAAACCCGCTCTCGAGGACTCCACCGCGCTACCTCCTGGTTTCCTCGATCGACAGCCGCTTCAATACCCCACGGTCACAGCAACGAAGTCGTTCTCCACTTCTCTCGGTAGCTCGCCACTCCCTCCGCTCTCACTCCCGCGAGAAACTGCCTTCGCGCCGTTTCTGTTTCTCCCTCGCCCACGCTCACCCGAGCTCGGATGATCGAGCTCCAAGCAGTGAAAAGAAGCGCAAGTGTGTGCTCCAGCCTCTACCATTCTCCCACCTAAGTTCCCTAGCTCGTGCTACGCACAAACCAACAATTGGTGCCGGCGTTCGGAGGTGCCCGGCGAAATCACATTCGGTTCACTGTGGTCAGCGCGCTACCGCCAGTTTCGCCGCCCCTTCCCTACACAAGAAAGGTGTGTTGTTGTCCATAGTTCGTGTTGCCGAAAGCCTCATGTCAATTGATCATCCGGTTAGTGAGAATTTCAGGTTTTACCAAACCCTAGTTCATAGCGACCCCTCTTGGTCTACGATTAAATTCATCGCACAGCAGTAGCTAGAGCTCCTTCTGATCTAGAAGAAGCATCGCTAGATCCCTGCGGTCCTTCTCTCTCAAACGGCGCCAGAAACCATCGAGGACTGAAGGAGTTCTTCGAGTTTTAGTCATCGCCGGCGTTTTGCGGACTCGGGTCGCCGGTAAGGTGCCTTCTCCGGTGGTTTCCATGGAGAGAGGGCTATGGTTCGATGTTGTCCATGAGACACTGGTGCTTTTAGAGCAAACTCTAGCCCAAAAGACCCACTGTTGCGGGTGAACGAGGTCGCCGAAGTAAGGTCCGACATGGTTACCGGTGCAAGCACCGTTCCGGCTGTTGTCATCGGCTCCCGACCCCACCATCGTGTTCAGCACGGTGTAGAACTCACAGGCGGCAAGTTTGAAGAATTTCGGACCACGGAAACCCCGTCCCGGCGAGCCTCTCCGGCGTGCGCCGCCGTGAGAGACGCGGGCAGCGCGAGGAAGACGAAGGAGGGTCGGGTCCCACCGGTCAGCCTCTGTATACGCGCGGGGATCGGTCTGTGGCACCGGATCCGGTGTGGCTGCACGGGAAATAACCCCATGGCCTCGGTGTTGCCGTTATCTGAGTGGATAGCGCCACGGGTGGGGCCCACAGGCAGGATTTAAACATTTCCAGATTTTCCTAATGCAGTTCAAACTTTGGAGACCCATAACTTTGTGTAGAAAACTCCAAAAAGGGTGAGACCAATTTTGTTGGTATCCTCATGAGGAGTACTTCACAGAGAAATAAATTGCTTGCTATGAAAATGCCCAGGAATTTCTGTAGAATTGTTTTTATTAAATCCTTTAGGGATTTATTACAGGAGCAATTCTTTATGAAATATTCCCAAATTTGGGCAGCTAATCGTTGTCCTAGTTACTGATCTCCAGTAAAAAATTTGGGCTTCATTGGAGATCATTTGCTAAGCTGAACTGCCTTCCCATGTTCAGCCTTTAATTGGAAATTCAAATTTAAACAGAAACTTTTCAGAACTCCTGCCCAACTTCAAAAATTCATATCTCTCTGATGGTAGCTCCAAAAATGGTGAAACAAATTTTGTTAGAACCATGGAGACTTAACCTAATCAGATCGTCAACTTTTAGCTATGTCAAAGGTCCTGATTTGGGCTCAAAATTCAGAGAAGCATTGTACTTGTAGAAATTTTGAAGACTACATTGTGCAATGACATGTCTCCAAATTTTGCTCAGATCATCCTTAGAGGGTCTAGTCTTCACTGTAAAAATCCCAAAGCCAATTAAGGATCCTAAATAGCAGTAGCTATGAATAGAAGTTCAATTCTTATAAGTGCTTAATGCTTACACATTTAATTTGTTACATTTCATAATAGTGACCAAAGTTGAGGACGCACCGGAGCCGTTGGACTTCCTCCCATCAGAAGTTGACTTCCCATCTAACTCGCAACCAGGCAAGCCCCGGTTTGCATTTAAGTACTTTTGCAAATTCTTTATTTGTATCACTTATGTCTAGGGTGAATGTGTGCATTAGAGTTAGGGTGATTGAAACCCCACTTGCATAACTTTTTAAATCCTATGGAGGTTTGGGTAGTTTACAGACTCGACGAGTAGAGAATTCCGTGCCAATATGCTTAGGATTTCGGTAGAAGTCGAGTAGTTGGAATCTACTCGCGAGGTAAGGCTTTATCACACGGTTTGGTCAGAATAGAAAATGGCTTAAGAGTGGTGAAAATGAGACCCAGCAGGGGGGATAGGAAGCAGTGAGCAGAGGTCTCACGTGCGTAGCCCTGTTGGTGTCGATTGAGGACCGAGTCGTGTGCGGGCCTGCTGGACAAGTATCGAAGAGTACCAGATGGCATACTGACATAAGCAGGAAACCGATGTAAATGGTTAACCTGGGTGTCGGGGCTTACCCAACCGTAAATAGGAGTGGGTTGAGGGTAGCAAGGTGTAAATCTGCCGGTGGGCACAGTCACGCTCCATGCGGGGACCTCCTGCCCGTTACGGATGGGCCCGTTCGGCCTTTGGGTTGCCTTTGAAAGGTTGTTGCATACAACAGAGTAGGAAGGGGTGTGGAATCACGCTTCTGAAATTGGGTGTATGCAACGTGTTGTCCGTGTGTCTCCTGATTGCAATCACCGTCCCTCGCGGTTATTTGAGTACCGCTTGTTCACTGTTCTGTGACGTAGTAAGAAGTGAAGTAAGCCAGTTGAATGATAATATGTTGTGATGATAGATTAATGTTTTGGAAACCTTGTCTTCTGTAGATGTAGAGCTAATTAAGTTCACTTTCCGCTTTGGGCATCACCACATCAGAGGAAAGCATTTCTTGTTTGATTATGGACTTCCGATGTGAGGGCTGCCTAAGGCACATAAATCTGCTGCTGTAAAACTGAAAGTAAGGATCAACTTATAGGCGTGTCTTTGACGCAAAGTCCTGTTTCCTATCTTACGCATCCTTACATGTAGAGTTCCATGCCTAGGCTAGTCGGTTAAGCATTGCTGAGCCATCGTGCTCATAGTTGCAATATTTGAGCTGTGTGCAGGTGAGAGTTATGAGGAGGGATCTGAGGATGAGGCGATGCCCCCGTCGGGGTACACAGCCGAGCTGGAGCCCTGCACGCCGCCGTGAATCTCCGGTTCCATGCTGCTAGTGTGTAGCGTCCCCAGGCTGGACGGCTGCATTATTGCACAGTTAGGATGAGAGGCTACTTATGTAAATTACTTCCGCTGTTAATTAAGTTTTGTAAAAGACTTCCGCTGCTTTATATCAAATAAAAAGTTGTATTTTCTTCTTTATTCTTTTCGTGTGTGCTGTTGGGTGCCACATCGCACGGCACCACCCTATGCGATCCTGGAGTGGGTGAACCACAGGGTGGTCCCCACATGCCATAGCTCCGCTTGTGTTGATTGAGGACCGAGCCGTGTGTGGGCCTGTTGAACAAGCTAGAACAGTACCGAAGACCTACCGGATATATGGGAACCGGGAAACCGATGTAACTCAGGTAGCTGGGTGTTGAGGCATAGCTGGTCGTTCAGGAGGAAGGTTGAGAGCTTGAGGTGTAAATCGGCTGGCGGCACTGCGGATGCGCGCCAGAGACCTCTTGCTCGGGACGATTGGACCGGTTCAACATTTGGCTGATGGGTGAAAGGTGGTTGCATACGACGTCTGTGATGGTTGCAGTAGGCAACATCGAGTACGGGCGTGCGTGACGGGTTATTCGGGTAACCCTGCAGGTGTAAATCGATTATAATCACCGTCCCTCGCGGTCAGTGAGTACCACTTGTTCACTGTACCGTAACGTAGAAAGAACAGGCTAGAGTCATGTAAAACTTGCTGATTGAAAGCTATACCTTGGTGTTAATGCCTTGCTGTAGTTTAGAGCTAATTAATGTTCTTTTCAACCTTGGGCAAAGTACATGAGAGAAATGCGTTTCTTATTTGATTGCGGCTCTCTCATGTGCCTTAGCGTAAGGTTTTCCACAACTGCTGCTAAAACTTGAAAGTAAGGTTCAAATAATTAGGCGAGTCCTTTGCAACTTAATTACCTCATGTACCCTGATTCCCTCATGTAGAAGTTTCATGTATAGGAGAGACGGGTCAGACATGCTGAGCCATCGTGCTCACTGCTTGTGTTTGAAGATTCTGCAGTGTGTTATGAGGAAGGGACTCCTGAGGATGAGACGGAACCCCAAGAGGGAAACCCCGCCGAGTGGGAGTCGTGCACGCTGCCGTGTTAGTGTGCGTGTGTGCTAGCGCGGACACGTTCACGGGCTGAACGTGAACTCGATGCGTAGTCTACGCCCGTGAGTGTAGACTGAACATTTTTTGTTGTAAAAATGTTCATAAACTCGTTTATGTAATAAAACTTTGCTTCTGCTCTGTATCTTTGATGTGCGTTATACGGTGCTGTGCAACGCGGCACCCCTCCGCATGATCCTGGCTCGACGAGGCCGTGAGGTCGTGTCAGCGTGGTATCAGATATCGCTTGAGGTTTAACGCACTAAAAAGGTCATCTTTTTCAAAAACTCAGTGAGGAACGAGTTAGTAGCCCATATAAGTATGTTATTAGTGTATAGAAAGTGGCATACTAACCTCTTTGCTTATGTCGGAAAATCATGCATCTCGGGACATCATATGTCTTGGGGGTGCATGTAAGCGCTGTCCACCAGTGCGCACAAGCTGAAGGGTGGAGCCTCATGGGTGGCAGGTAACCCGGCCCGCTTTAATATCCTCACGACTCTTCATGTCGTTTGGGGTATTCGAGCAACGCCCTTCCCTGGCGTGCTACGGGCAAGTTGGGAGACCCCGTCACGTGGTCAGTGACGTGAACACGTAGCTCAAGGCGTGTTTGGCTTGAGAACAACCGTGCGAGTGATGACGGGCGGTTGTATGAACTGTATTGGGACCGGGTTCGGTGTGCAGCCGGACCTGACATTTGAGTGGTTTATATGCAGGTAGTCTGACCACGAGTCGGTAGACGTGTAGCATCCGTGTGCGAGAGACGTTTAGTGCCACTGAACTAACGAAGCCGGCTAAGTCCGGTATAGATTTTTCTTTGTGAGGAACGTAGTACCGACATGAACTAGTGACGCTTCGACGTCACACCCCACTAAATGAAAATTTTCATTGTAAAACATGAAAGTTTTAATCCAGAGCACTAAAACTTTGAGGTAACTCCTTCCCTTAATCAGGATGTTCAAAGTTAAGAAGTTTTCAACTTATAGGATACTAAGGACAGAGTCCCCTGTTTTAGCTGAAATAAAGCTTAGGTTAATCAGAGGTTATAGGTTGACTTATTTCAAGGTTGGGGTCATATGATACATTTCTGGAAATGTTTGGACGAGCTTTACAACTTCTATATTTATGTCCAGAGGTGTTTCATCCCTTAACCAGTCGTAAAACGCAGTAGAGTTGAAACTGTCCAGAAAACAGGACAGAGCAAATACTCTCTGTAACTCTCTGTAAATTGAGTATAACTTCCTGCATAAAATCCAAAAATAAAAAATGAGGTAGTTCTGAAAAGTTCATGAGATGTGTTACAACTTTGTAACATAAAGTTTTGTCAAATTTTGTGTAGAATTAACTGGAATTCTTGGATCAAATAAGTACCTCAAGCAGGGAGGTGCTGTCCAATTTTCTCCAGAAATTCTGTCAAATTTGACATCTCATAACTTTTAAACCAGGACAGATCTTAGGCCAAGTAAATACTTTCTGTAAATCTGTTGAAGTTAACTTTAACTTTGATGTTGAGCTCCAGAATTGGTTTTGTCTTTAGCATGGTCTAAATCAGGTTGAAATAGAAACTGGTCAGGGCTGTCAGTTTGGGCAGTATACTAGCAATTAAATTTGTTGTATGTTTGAATTGTGTTTCTAAGTTTTATGAGTTCAATGACATGTTTTAATGTTATAAATCAAAAATTACTGTTGAAATGAATATTTGACATCTTTGAAATATGTTTCTACAGATGACAGCGGATAGACAATTGGAGAACGGGTGGGTGGTTTCCCACTGTTCTCACCTCAGCGGTTATCCGGAAGTACTGAGGCAAATGCTTCAATATTTCGGGTACATTGTAATCCTGCAGTACCTTGCCAAGGAAGAAGGCGAGGAGGGGAACAAGATGTGGACCATCCATGTCAAAGTTCCTGCTGGACCTACGCCACCCGGTTGGGCACCGTTCACCATCACGATGAGAGGTAGACAGCCGGAGGGAATGTGGCAAGTGGCAGCTCGCGACACCTTATCACGTTTCTGCCAACTACACGTGAGAAATATGGAGGCCACTCCATACACGCTTGTTCCGGTGGAGGGACGAGCTAATCATGTGTGGGGGGAAAGGTACATGGAGGAAACAGATCCGGGTTGCCCAAGGTACAACCCTGCGGAGGCAAACCTCAGCCTCCAGTTGAGGGCAGGAAAAGCCGTGATGGACAGCCAAGCTGTTCATACGGATTGCCTTGCCGTGAAGCTCAGGGAGAGCACCAGCCGTGGGGACCATTTCGAGAGTTCTCACAGCGCACTCCGCAATGTTCTCCTTCCGACGATAAAGCGACTGAACGAGCAACACAATCAGTTACATCGTCTGAAGAAGGCAAAGAAGAAAAGCCACGTCGACATCACGGCTTTGCAACAGCAAGTGCAAGACTTGACCAAGCAGAATGAGGTCCTCACTGAAGAGCGTGATGACACTATTGAGGAGGGACAAGGCTGGTAAGAGGACTACAACCAGGCCAGGACCTCGTACCTCCGGTAATGGGCCTACCGATGGTAGGTGCCGTATCCGTAGTTTTGGGTATTCCGGCGATGGGGGAACCTGAACCAGAAGAGGAGGTCATGGACCCGGAGCCACTAGCAGAGGTAGCGGAGGAGAACGACCCACAGGAGGTCGAGTTCTACTTCGAGTAGTGAGTTACAGTTGCCAAGTAGGGCAGCGAGGGTGGTGTAGGAAAAACTTTTGTAATTGGTGACATGTCGTGTAGAAAGTAGTATATGTATAGGTAGTGACGACATGAGCATGACTTCTCGGAGACCCGAGAATAATGTATCTTGTATAAAGTTTATGCTTTATCAATATATGTGAATGTTGTGCAAGTTATTCATGTGTCACTTCAGTACCTACTGTTTCATATGGAATTTTAAGTATGACATGTGCTGATCGCTGCTATGTTGAATTTCAGAATGACTCGCACTCGTGCCAACCCAGACATTGGGGGTTCTACTCAGGGGGGGATGCCTCCCAACAGCCTCCCGAGGATTCCTCGGGACAGCAACAGCAACAACCGCCACCGCCAACGGTTACATCGGCTGACATCGTTGCGGCGATGGCGGGTTCTCATCAGCAGCACACGGAGTTGCTGCAGACCCTTATTGCGAATACGTCTCGACCAGAGAGGCGTCAAGATCGCGAGGAGCGCCAACAGAGCTCCTACTCCGACTTTCTGGCTACTCATCCCCCGGTATTCTCAAGGGCGGATGAACCCCTCGAGGCGGACAACTGGCTCCACACGATGGAGATGAAGTTCGGGCTGCTCCAAGCGAGTGAGCAGCGCAAGACTCAGTTCACGGTCCAACAGCTTCAAGGATCTGCGAGCGCTTGGTGGGTGAACTATTGTGCCTCGCAACCCACCGAGCGGGTTACGACCTGGGCGGAATTCCGGATGGCCTTCAGGGCCTATCACATACCGCCGGGTCTTATGAAGAGGAAGACACAGGAGTTCCTTCGCCTGCAGCAAGGAAGCAGGAACGTGCTGGAATACTCCAGGGCATTCAATGATCTTGCACTCTACGCTTCTTATCACGCCGATACCGACGAGAAGCGGCGGGATCATTTTTACCAGGGGCTTAACCCGCTCCTGAAAGACAAGCTGGCAATGTTCAACTCGCGGCAGCCTAAACGACATTATTGATGCTGTGATTGTTCAGGAGGACTCCGGCAAGGAGTTAGCGGCGGCAGAGAGGAAACAAAGTGCGACGCAGAGCAGCGGAGAAGGAGGTGGTCCTTCTCAAAAATACCGGATCGTGAATCGCTTACAATCGGGTCAACGCTGGCAGCCACCACAGAGGCCGATGCCATTCCCCAGTCAGCCATATTCTCCACCGGCGTTCAGGCCGGCGCTACCAGTACCACCTCCGCAACAGAAACAGCATCAGTGGGCGATGCCGCGTGCGTTTGCACCTCAGCAGCGCATGCCGGGCTTTCATCCCCCAAGCACCGGCCAGTCAGCAGCCACATGCTACAAATGTAGTCGCCCAGGACACTTTACCAACAACTGTCCTGAGAGGCAAGGCGGCGGAGTGGCACCCCAGTTTCCGGGGAGGAATCAGCCCCGGAACCCCACTAATGCATGGCGGGCAAATCCTAAGCCCGGCACCGTCCACCAACTCTCCATAGAGGACATGCCGGAAGGAGAGCCAATTCTTGCGGGTATGTTCCAACTCCACCAGCATTCCGCTATAGTGTTATTTGATTCAGGCGCCACGCATAGCTTCATTAGCCAAGCTTTTATTGCTAAATACAGCTTGCAAATACTACCCACCGAAAGTCCATACTTGATTTGTTCACCGGGTGGGAAAATTTCAGCAATCATGATGGTTCCAAAAGCGCCATTATGCTTAGAGGGTAGAGTATACCCTATGTCTCTCATAGTTTTGGAGGGACAGAAGGTCGATGTCATCTTAGGGATGTCGTGGTTAACCCGCCACGGCGCTGTTTTAGACACCGTCCTCCGAGTCGTGCATTTGCATTCAGAAGTGCACGAATCTCACTCTTTATTTCTGGACAGTCCAGAAAAAAAACTTCCAAGTGTATATCAATCCACAACCATCAGATTGGAAGATATTCCAGTAGCCCGTGAGTTCCCGGACGTGTTCCCTGATGATTTACCGGGGATGCCGCCCGACCGAGAGGTGGAGTTCAAGATTGAACTTGCACGTGGAATTATGCCAATATACCGAAGGTCGTACAAGATGGCACCCAAGGAATTGGCTGAACTGAAGACATAGTTAACGGACCTGCTGGAGAAGGGTTTTATTAGGCCGAGCTCCTCGCCATGGGGCTGTTCAGCATTATTTGTGAAGAAGAAAGACGAGACGTCGCGGCTTTGCGTGGACTATCGTCCACTAAACACCGTAATCATCAAGAACATGTACCCGTTGCCACGGATCGACATGTTGTTTGATCAGTTGGTCGAAGCAAGGATCTTTTCCAAGATGGACTTAAGATCCGGGTACCATCAGATTAAGATACGGGCTGAGGATATTCCAAAGACGGCTTTCTCGACGAGGTACGAACTTTATGAGTACCTGGTCATGTCCTTCGGCCTCACCAATGCTCCAGCTCACTTCATGTACTTGATGAACTCGGTATTCATGCCGGAGCTGGACAAGTTTGTCGTGGTCTTCATCGACGACATATTGGTATATTCCAAGTCGGAGGAAGAACACGAAGCATCTGCGTATAGTCTTGCAACAGCTGCGGGATCACCAACTATACACGAAATTCAGCAAGTGCGAATTCTGGATATCGCAAGTGCCTTTTCTCGAGCATATTATCTCAGCGAAGGGCATCGCTCTAGACCCGAGTAAAATCACACAAGTGCTGAATTGGAAGTACCCGAGAACTGTTCACGAGGTACGGAGTTTCCTCGGACTCGTGGGATATTATAGGAGGTTCATTCCGAACTTCTCAAAGATTGCCAAGCCTATGACAGAGCTGCTGGAGAAGGCTACCAAATATATGTTTGGAGTCCAGCATGTGAAGCAGAGTTCAAGGCATTAGTGAAGCACCTAACATCAGCACCTGTTTTGGCGCAGCTAGACACAACAAAACCGTTCGATGTGTACTGCAATGCATCCGGCATTGGGATCGGATGTGTGCTGATGCAAGATCGAAGGGTGGTCGCGTATGGATCACGGCAGCTCAGAAACCATGAGCAGAATTATCCAACTCATGACTTGGAGCTCGCTGCCGTGGTACTCGCACTCAAAATGTGGAGGCACTACCTACTCGGTAACCTCGTGCATTTATATACCGACCACAAAAGCCTCAAGTACATATTCACTCAGAAAGAGCTGAACATGAGGCAGCGAAGATGGTTAGAGTTGATAAAGGATTACGAAGTAGAGATCCATTATCACCCCGGCAAAGCAAAAGTAGTGGAGGACGCGCTGAGTCGCAAGTCACACATGAACAATCTGACCATCACACCGTTGCAAGAGAGCGAGCCACCATTCCATGTGCTTCCACATGGAGCTCTCTACAACTTAGTTTTGATCCCCACCATCTGTGATGAGATAGTGGCAGCTCAGAAACATGACAAGGGCATGTCACAGTTGCGGAGCCGTGTAGACAGTGGGGAGATGAAATGTTTTCGGAAAGACAGAGACGGTGTCCTATGGTTCAAAGACCGGATTGTCGTACCCCGTAATCCGGATTTACGGAAGAAAATCTTTGATGAAGCTCACTTCTCAAAGTTTTCTATTCACCCCGGCAGCAACAAAATGTATCAAGAACTCAGAAACAAGTTTTGGTGGACACGAATGAAGCGGGAGATCACAAAGTACGTGTCCGAGAGTGATACATGTCGACGGGTGAAGGCACACCACATGAGAAAATCGGGATTGCTACAACCACTGGGCGTTCCTGCCTGGAAGTGGAAAGATGTGAGCATGGACTTCATCGTCGGTTTACCCACCACTTTTCAGAAGCATGATTCTGTGTGGGTGATCATCGACCGGCTCACCAAAGTTGCCCATTTCATCCCAATCAACACTAACTACAACGCCAAGAAGTATGCTGAATTGTACATCTCACGGATCCTATGCTTGTACGGTGTACCCCGCACCATCATATCGGACTGGGCACTTTATTTGTGTCCCGTTTTTGGGAGCAGTTACATTCTGCGTTGGGGACGAAACTGATCCATAGTTCAGCGTACCACCCGCAGACGGATGGGTAAACCGAGTGGGTAAATAAAATTTTAGAGGATATGTTACTGTAACACCCTCAATTTCATATCCGTGCATTGTGTAAGGGCCTCAGTTTTTGACACATGTTTAAAGTGTTCATCACCACACCACACACCTCATTTGAAGCAAGTTGGTGAACACAAATGAAGAGCAAGTAACCACCATCAACATGCTCATTAGAGAACAAACTCACATATTGTAAAAGTGGTATTTCCCACATGTGATATAGAGGGGCTGGGCATATGAAAACTCCTACACATTGCTAAGGATGTCCATGCCAAGTTTCACCCAAATTAAAAACCTTTTTGAGGTCATTTTGGGTATAGCTAGAAAGAGGGCAGTTTGAAACCATATTCAAATTCAAACTGTTTTTATCCCATGAATTCAAAAGTGGAAGGCATATTCTTATTCAGCACAATTTTGTGAGCTCACATTCCAATTTTCACTCCATTTGGAGTTGATCTTGACATGAGCTAAGTGGGACAAATTCAAACTTTATTTGAATTCCAAACTGAACTTGTGCTGAAATTCATTCAAACCAAACCCAATTTGAATTCTAATCAATTCAAATGGCTCATGGGTGAATAGTTTGAATCACCAGGGGTATTTTGGGGCTCACTGTTTACAACAGTGACTAGGAGTAAATTTCAGAGGTTAAAACCCCGGGTGGGACCCACATGTCATAGAGAGAAGGAGGGAAGTCTTGCACACAAAGTCACAGCCTCGGTGGGAAATTCCACCGAGCAGCTGTGCCACCGAGAAGCCACCGGCGCCACCAGCTGCTTCCTTCCCCGCGTGCTGGCACCCAGGACGGCTTGCTCGCGCCTCCACGCGACCGGCACCGCCTCAGCCGGAGCAGGGATCGGCTGGCTTTATCCCCTCGCGTGCGACCCGAGCAGTGTCAGTTCTTCTCCCCGAAGCTCTCTGCTCGATCGGGAAAACCGCGAAAACATCTCGCCTCCTTCTTCCCTGATCTGCTAGACAGCAACCTGAGATCGCACTCCACCTCCCCGACGCCAAAAACCCCGAGCTCCGACCTCCCGTGCCCGAGAACGATCGTCACAGCGGCGACCTAGCCTCAGCCGAAGGTCAGGCGCTCATGGACAGCGTTCCACAGGCATTTTCACGGGCCAGCAAGGGTAACAGCAGGAGCGTGCAACAGCCGTGTTGCTCTCCTCCAAGTTTGGAAGCAAACCATGAAGAGTCCACGGCGAATTTCCAGTTTTTACTCCGGCGACCTTAAACTGAGCTTCCGGTACGGATCCTTTAAATTCTCGCTCTAAGATCCTTCTCTAGCTATCAAATCTTGCACATAGACGCTGTACTAGCTGGCGATCAAGTTCCTTTCTGCATCCGTGGTATGAAACCGACAAGGAGTGACGAATTTCGAGCTCGATCAAGGGCGCTCATGGCGGGCATGCTCGGTCACACGGTGCCGACCGACTTACCGCCATCCTTGAACCCTTTTGACACCTTGTCGAGCTTCCTAGAGATACACTGATGCTGTAGAACCGATTTTTCGAGGTGTTGGCAGGTTAGAACCCACGGTTGACGGCGCCAAACCTCGACCGAGGCCGTGGCACGTCGCCGGGCTATTTCCGGTCACCGCCAGCCCGAACTGACACCACCGACGTGTTCCTTGACGTCGACAACCCCCTGGCAGAGAGTTTCAGACCATGGGATGGCCGGCAGCGGCGAGCCGGCGAGCTCCGGGTCTCCTCCGGCGAGGGGAGGCGGCGCGGACGCGCGGGTGCAACGGGAGGAAGACGAAGTCGGCTGGCCCACCCGACAGCGGCTGAAAATTTTAAATCGGGATCGGGTGTGGCTGGGATCTGGTGTGCTGGCGCACAAAGACCCTGTGGGCCTCAGTGTGCGGTCACCTCCGTGCTTAACACGTGTCCCCGCGGGCCCTGGCAGATTTAAACTTTTTCCCCGATTTTCAGATTTCCTTCAAACTTCAAATCCTCATAACTTTGGCTAGAAAGATCCAAATAGAGTGAACGAAATTTTGTTGGATTCATCTCTCTGAGTACTTTCCAGCAAATCAAGTTTCACTTCATGAAAATCCTTATTTCTCCAGAATTAATTCCTCAAAGTTTAAACTGTTTGGAATTTTAACTGGAGAATCCTTTAGAGGAAAATCCTGAAATTTTGCTGAGATGTTCAGCATAATATCCCTGAACTACAATAAAAATTTCAGATCCATTTGAGCTCATTTGATCCACCTAATGGTGTGATTAGTGAAACTGTTCCAGAGAAACTAGAAAATGTTCAGAAACATTTTCAGAATTTTCTCTGAGATTGTTTAGCTCATATCTTTAGCTAGGAACCTCCAAATTAAGTGAGACTAACACCATTAGAACCCTCTAAAAATCTAGTTTTCATAAAGTCATAGTTTGTTTCATGAAAATCCTTAGAACACCCTAAAAGCCTTCAATTAAGGTCAAGTACATAATTAATTGTGGAGGGCTCAAATGAGCTTTGCTGCAACTAAAACTTGACCAAGTCTCTGTTTAGGTTGTAACCAAGCCACTGTAAAAGTTTCACAGTCATAGAGTCTGTCTAGTGGGACTTATAAGCTTCACAAGTTCAAACTTAATACAAATGCATTTAAATTGATAATGTACTTCTTCTATCATGTAGTTGCTAAGGTCGAGGAGGGAACCCGAAGTCCTAGACTTCGTTACTCTGGAGGAAAAGCTAGCCTACGACCAAGAGCAGCAAGGCAAGCTCCGGTTTGCATTAACCTTTTTACAAATTTTTATTGTTTTGAGCACTTACTTGAGTATTATGATTCCTTGCATTAGAGTCTTGTTTGGAAACCCAATTGCATAGCCAAGAAAACCATGGGTTGGGTTTAGGATTTCAAACCCCGTTAGCTACTGCAATGCTAATATAGAGTAGGATTCGGTACAAGTCGAGTAGTTGGAACTACTCGCGAGCATAGGCTAGAGGCACTCGACTCGGGTAGTGATAGCACATGATATACATGGCAAGAAAAATGAGACCGAGCGGAGGTTAAGGGCAGCAGGACTTTGGGGCCTGTGTGCTATAGCTCCGCTTGTGTCGATTGAGGACCGAGCCGTGTGCGGGCCTGTTGAACAAGCTAGAACAGTACCGAAGACCTTCCGGCTATATGGGAACCGGGAAACCGATGTAACTCGGGTAGCTGGGTGTTGAGGCATAGCTGGTCGTTCAGAGGGTAGATTGAGAGCTTGAGGTGTAAATCGTCTGGCGGCACTGAGATGCACGTGCAGAGACCTCTTGCTCGGGACGATTGGACCGGTTCAACATTTAGCTAACGGGTGAAAGGTAGTCGCGTACGGCGTCCGTGATGGTTGTTGTAGGCAACATCGAGTACGGGCGTACGTGACGGGTTGTTCGGGTAACCCTGCAGGTGTAAATCGATTATAATCGCCGTCCCTCGCGGTCAGTGGGTACCACTTGTTCACTGTACCGTGACGTAGAAAGAACAGGCTAGTTACATGTTAAAATGTTGCTGATTGAAAGATGACTTGATTGTTAATGATTTGCTGTAGTTTAGAGCTAATTAAAGTTCCTTTCAACTTTGGGAAAAGTACATGAGAGAAATGTGTTTCTTGTTTGATTGCGGCTCTCTCATGTGCCTTAGCGTAAGGTTCTCCACAACCTGCTGCTAAAACTTGAAAGTAAGGTTCCAATAATTAGGCGACTCCTTTGCAAATTGTTTTACCTCAGGTACCCATCACCCCTCATGTAGAAGTTCCATGTTTAGGAGAGACGGGTCAGTCTCGCGGAGCCTTCGTGCTCACTGGTTGTGTTTGAAGCTTTTACAGGGTTCTATGTGGAAGGGACTCCCGAAGAGGAGACGGAACCCCAGGAGGGGAACCCCGTCGAGTGGGAGTCGTGCACGCTGCAGAGTTAGTGTGCGTGTGTGCTAGCAAGGACACGTTCAAGGGCTGGACGTGAACTTGGTGCGTAGTCTACGCCCGTGAGTGTGGAATGGACTTATTTTGATGTAAAAATGTCCATAAACCACTTTATGTAATAAAAGTTTTGCTTCCGCTTTGTACCTTTGATGTGTGTTATTCGGTGCTGTGCAATGCAGCACCCCTCAGCGTGATCCTGGCTCGACAAGACCGTGGGGTCGTGTCAGCGTTGGTATCAGAGCTCGCTTGAGGTTTAACACATTAGAAAGGTCATCTTTTTCAAAAATCCCGTGAGGAACGAGTTAGTAGCCCGTATAAGGATGTTATTAGTGTATAGAAAGTGGCATACTAACCTATTTGATTATGTCGGAAAATCATGCATCTCGGGACATTTATGTCTTGGGGGGTGCACGTAAGCGCTGTCCACCAGTGCGCACAAGCTGAAGGGTGGAGCCCCACGGGTGGCAGGTAACCCGGCCCGCTTTAGTATCCTCTACGACTCTTCATGTCGTTTGGGGTATTCGAGCAACGTCTGTCCCTGGTGTGCGTGGTGCAACTTGGGAGACCCCGTCACATGGTCTGAAACGTGAACACGTAACTCAAGGCGTGTTTGGCTTGAGAACATCCGGGCGAGTGATGATGGCCGGGTGTACGAACTGTATGGATTCCAGGCTCGGTGTGCAGCCGAGTCTGACGATTGTTTGAGTTTATGCAGGTAGTCTGACCACGAAACGGTAGACGTGTAGCATCCATCTGCAAGTGACGTTTAGTGCCACTGAAATAACAAAGCCGGCTAAGTCCGGTATAGGTTTTTCTTTGTGAGGACGTAGTACCGACATAATCTGGTGACGCATCGACGTCACACCCCACTAAATGAACAACATCATTGTAAAAATTGAAGGTTTTGGTCCAAAGCACTAAAAAAATTTGCTGTAACTCCTTCCCTTAATCAGGATATTAAAAGTTAACAAGTTTTCAACTTATAGGTTGTTAAGGACAGAACACTCTGTTTTCAGCTGAATTAAGGCTGAAGTTAATCAGAGGTTAGAGGTTGATTTCTTTCGAGGTTGTGGGCATATGATACATTTATGGAAAGCTTTGGAAGATCTTTACAACTTTTCTGTTGAGGTCCAGAGGTGTTTCATCCCTTAATGAATCGAAAAATGCAGTAGAGTTGAAACTGTCCAGAAAACAGGACAGAGCAAACACTCTCTGTAAACTCTCTGTAAATTGAGCATAACTTCCTGCATAAAAATCCAAAACTAGAAAATGAGGTAGTTCTGGAAATCTTATGAGATGGGTTACAACTTTGTAACAGAAAGTTTTGTCATATTTGGAACAGAATTAACTGGAATTCTTGGATCAAATCAGTACCTAAAGCAGGGAGGTGCTGTCCAATTTTCTCTAGAAATTCTGTTAACTTTGACATCTCATAACTTTTGAACCAGTACATATCTTAGGCCAAGAAAATACTTTCTGGAAAGCTATTGAAGTTAGCTTTAACTTTGATGTTGAGCTCCAAGATTGGTTTTGCATTTAACATGGCCTCAATCAGGTTGAGATGGAAACTGGTCAAGGCTGTCATGTTGAACAGCAGATCAGCAGTCAAATTTGCTTAAAATTTGAACTATGTTTCCAAGTTTTATGGGTTCAATGACATGTCTTATTTTATGACTCAATGGTTTACTGTTTAAATAAATATTTGACATTTATCAAATACATTTTTACAGATGACAGTAGTTAAGCAGTTGGAGAACGGGTGGGTAGTGTCCCACTGTTCTCACCGCAGCGGCTATCCAGAAGCATTGAGGCATATGCTTCAATATTTCGGATACAACCAGATGCCGCAGTACTTCGCCAAGGAAGAAGGCGAAGAGGGGACCAAGACATGGGCAATCCATGTCGAAGTCCCTGCAGGACCTATGCCACCCGGTTGGGTGCCGTTCACCGTCACGGTGAAAGGTAGACAGACGGAAGGGATGTGGCAAGTTGCAGCCCATGACACCATGTCACATTTCTGCCAACTGCACGTGCAAGCGATGGAGGGCACTCCATACGCGCTTGTTCCGGTGGAGGGACGGGCTCAGCATGGGTGGGAAGATTTCAGCAAGCATAATGGTTTCCAAAGCACCATTATGCTTAGCGGGTAGAGTGTACCCCACGTCTCTCATCATCTTAGAGGGACAAAAGGTCGATGTCATCCTAGAGATGTCGTGGTTAACCCGCCACGGTGCTTTTTTAGACACCGTCCTTCGAGTCGTGCACTTAAACTCAGAAGTGCACGGGTCTCACTCATTATTTCTGGACAGTCAAGAAATAAAACATCCAAGTGTCTATGAAGTCACAACTATCAGATTGGAAGATATTCCAGTAGTCCGAGAGTTCCCTGATGTGTTCCCGGATGATTTACCGGGAATGCCACCCGATAGAGAGGTGGAGTTCAAGATTGAACTTGCACCGGGAACCATGCCAATATCCCGAAGGCTGTACAAGATGGTGCCCAAGGAGTTGGCTGAACTGAAGACTCAGCTCACGGACCTTCTGGAGAAGGGTTTTATTAGCCGATCTCCTCGCCATGGGGATGTTCGGCATTATTTGTGAAGAAGAAGGATGAGACATTACAGCTTTGCGTGGACTATCGTCCATTAAATGCCGTAACCATCAAGAACAAGTACCGTTGCCACGGATTGACATGTTGTTTGATCAGTTGGTCGAAGCAAAGGTCTCTTCCAAGATGGACTTAACATCCAGGTACCATCAGATTAAGATAAGGGCTGAGGACATTCCGAAGACGGCTTTCTCGACGAGGTACGGACTTTATGAGTACCTGGTCATGTCCTTCGGCCTCACCAATGCTCCAGCTCACTTCATGTATTTGATGAACTCGGTATTCATGCCGGAGCTGGACAAGTTTGTCGTGGTCTTCATCGACGACATCCTGGTATATTCCAAGTCAGAAGAAGATCACAAGAAACATCTGCGTTTAGTCTTGCAACGGCTGCGGGATCACAAGCTATACGCGTAATTCAGCAAATGCGAGTTCTGGATATCGCAAGTGCCTTTTCTCGGGCATATCATCTCAGTGGAGGGTATCGCTGTAGACCCGAGCAAGATCACTCAAGTGCTGAATTGGAAATCCCCGCGAACTGTTCACGAGGTACGGAGTTTCTTCGGACTCGCGGGGATATTATCGGAGGTTCATTCCGAACTTCTCGAAGATTTCCAAGCCAATGACAGAGCTGCTGAAGAAGGCTACCAAATATATTTGGAGTCCGGCATGTGAAGCAGCATTCAAGGCTTTAGTCAAGCACCTAACATCAGCACCGGTTTGGGCGCAGCCAGACACAACAAAACCGTTCGATGTGTACTGCGATGCATCCGGCATTGGACTCGGATGTGTGCTGATGCAAGACCGAAGAGTGGTCGCGTATGGATCACGGCAGCTTAGAAACCACGAGCAGAATTATCCAACTCACGACTTGGAGCTCGCTGCCGTGGTACTTGCACTGAAGATGTGGAGGCACTACCTACTCGGTAACCTCGTACATCTATATACTGACCACAAAAGCCTCAATTACATATTCACTCAGAAGGAGCTGAACATGAGGCGGCGAAGATGGTTAGAATTGATAAAGGATTACGAAATAGAGATCCATTATAATCCGGACAAGGCAAACGTAGTGGCAGATGCGCTGAGCCGCAAGTCACACGTCAACAATCTGACCATCACACCGTTGGAAGAGAGCGAACCACCGCTACATGTGATTCCACACGGAGCTCTCGACAACCTAGCTTTGATCCCCACCATCCGTGAAGAGATAGCAGCAGCTCAGAAACATGACAAGGGCATGTCGCATTTGCGGAGACGTGTAGATAGTGGGGAGTTGAAATGTTTCCGGAAGGACGGAGATGGCGTCCTATGGTTCAAGGACCGGATCGTCATACCCCGTAACCTGGAGTTACGGAAGAAATTTTTTGATGAGGCTGACTTATCAAAATTTTCTATTCACCCCGGCAGCAACAAAATGTATCAAGAACTCAGAAGCAAGTTTTGGTGGACACGGATGAAGCGGGAGATCACAAAGTACGTGTCCGAGTGCGATACATGTCGAAGGGTGAAGGCAGACCATATGCAGAAACCGGGACTGCTGCAACCACTGGGCGTTCCTCCCTGGAAATGGGAGGATGTGAGCATGGACTTCACCGTCGGTTTACCAACCACTTTTCAGAAGCATGATTCTGTGTGGGTGATCGTCGACCGTCTCACCAAAGTTGCCCATTTCATCCCGGTCAACACCAACTACAACGCCAAGAAGTACGCTGAACTGTACATCTCACGGATCCTATGCTTGTACGGCGTACCCCGTACCATCATATCGGATCGGGGCACTTTATTTGTGTCCCGTTTTTGGAAGCAGCTACACGCTGCCTTGGGGACGAAGCTGATCCGTAGTTCAGCATACCACCCGCAAACGGACGGGCAAACCGAGCGGGTAAATCAGATCTTTGAGGACATGCTACGATCTTGCGCTATCAACCACGGCAAGAATTGGGATGATCACTTGCCGTTAGCCGAGTTCTCGTACAACAATGGGTACCAAGCCAGCATTAAGATGGCGCCCTACGAGGCGCTATACGGGCGAAAATGCCGCACACCACTGAATTGGTGTGAGTTTGGCGAAAGGGTTACCTTCGGGATTGACCTTGTCAACAACGCGGAAGAGAAGGTTCGACTGATTCAAGCGAACCTAAAAGCCGCACAATCCCGTCAAAAACAGTATGCGGACCGGAGAAGACGCCCATTACAATTCGAAGTGGGGGATCACGTATACCTACGTGTGTCTCCAATGAAGGGCGTAAACAGATTTGGGGTGAGGGGAAAGTTAGCACCCTGATTCATCGGTCCATTCCAGATTACCGAAAGATGTGGATCAGTAGCATACCGGCTGAGATTACCAGAAGAACTTTCCGGTGTGCACGATGTATTTCACATTGCCCAGCTGAGGAAGTGTCTCAAGCTATCAACTACCGTTCAGCTGGAAGACATGGAAGAACTGCAACCGGATCTCACCTATCGGGAGGAACCGGTTCAGATTATTGACGAAAAGGCCCGAACCACACGCAACCGTACGTTGTGGTTGTACAAGGTTCTATGGAGTAATCACTCCGTGGACGAAGCAACATGGGAGAGCGAAGGATTTCTTCGCGCCAACTACCCCAACTTTTTCACGTCGCATATCCAGTAATTTTCCACCGTCCTCTCTCTCATTTTCACCTTATAATCTCGGGACGAGATTCTTTTAAGGGGGGAGAAATGTAAGGGCCTCAGTTTTTGACACATGTTTAAAGTGTTCATCACCACACCACACACCTCATTTGAAGCAAGTTGGTGAACACAAATGAAGAGCAAGTAACCACCATCAACATGCTCATTAGAGAACAAACTCACATATTGCAAAAGTGGTATTTCCCACATGTGATATAGAGGGGCTGGGCATATGAAAACTCCTACACATTGCTAAGGATGACCATGCCAAGTTTCACCCAAATTCAAAACCTTTTTGAGGTCATTTTGGGTATAGCTAGAAAGAGGGCAGTTTGAAACCATATTCAAATTCAAACTGTTTTTATCCCATGAATTCAAAAGTGGGAGGCATATTCTTATTCAGCACAATTTTGTGAGCTCACACTCCAATTTTCACTCCATTTGGAGTTGATCTTGACATGAGCTAAGTGGGACAAATTCAAACTTTATTTGAATTCCAAACTGAACTTGTGCTGAAATTCATTCAAACCAAACCCAATTTGAATTCTAATCAATTCAAATGGCTCATGGGTGAATAATTTGAATCACCAGGGGTATTTTGGGGCTCACTGTTTACAACAGTGATTAGGAGTAAATTTCAGAGGTTAAAACCCTGGGTGGTACCCACATGTCATAGAGAGAAGGAGGGAAGCCTTGGACACAAAGTCACAGCCTCGGTGGGAAATTCCACCGAGCAGCTGTCGGCTGTGCCACCGAGAAGCCACCGGCGCCACCAGCTGCTTCCTTCCCCGCGTGCTGGCGCCCAGGGCGGCTTGCTCGCGCCTTCACGCGACCAGCACCGCCTCAGCCCGAGCAGGGATCGGCTGGCTTTATCCCCTCGCGTGCGACCCAAGCAGCGGCAGTTCTTCTCCCCGAAGCACCCTGCTCGATCGGGAAAACCGCGAAAACATCTCGCCTCCTTCTTCCCTGAGCTGCTATACAGCAACCTGAGATCACACTCCACCTCCCCGACGCCAAAAACCCCGAGCTCCGACCTCCCATGCCCGAGAACGATCGCCACAGCGGCGACCTAGCATCAGCCGAAGGTCAGGCGCTCGTGGACAGCGTTCCACAGGCGTTTTCACGGGCCAGCAAGGGTAGCAGCAGGAGCGCGCAACAGCCGTGCTGCTCTCCTCCAAGTTTGGAAGCAAACCGTGAAGAGTCCACGGCAAATTTCCAGTTTTTGCTCCGGCGACCTTAAACTGAGCTTCCGGTACGGATCCTTTAAATTCTCGCTCTAAGATCCTTCTCTAGCTATCAAATCTTGCACATAGACGCTGGACTAGCCGGCGATCAAGTTCCTTTCTGCATCCGTGGTATGAAACCGACTAGGAGTGACGAATTTCGAGCTCGATCAAGGGCGCTCATGGCGGGCATGCTCGGTCACACGGTGCCGACCGACTTGCCGCCATCCTTGAACCCTTTTGACACCTTGTCGAGATTCCTAGAGGTACACTGATGCTGTAGAACCGATTGTTCGAGGTGTTGGCTGGTTAGAACCCACGGTCGACGGCGCCGAACCTCGACCGAGGCCGCGGCACGTCGCCAGGCTATTTCCGGTCACCGCCAGCCCAAACTGACACCACCGACGTGTTCCTTGACATTGACAACCCCCTGGTGACGAGTTTCAGACCATGGGATGGCCGGCAGAGGCGAGCCGGCGAGCTCCGGGTCTGCTCCGGCGAGGGGAGGCGGCGCGGGCGCGCGGGCGCGACGGGAGGAAGATGAAGCCGCCTGGCTCACGCGTCAGTGGCTGAAAAATTTAAATCGGGATCGGGTGTGGCCGGGATCGGGTGTGCTGGCATGCAAAGACCCTGTGGGCCTCGGTGTGCGGTCACCTCCGCGCTTAACACGTGTCCCCGCGGGCCCCGGCAGATTTAAAGTTTTCCCCGTTTTTCAGTTTTCCTTCAAACTTCAAATCCTCATAACTTTGGCTAGAAAGCTCCAAATCGAGTGAACCAAATTTTGTTGGATTCAGCTCTCTCAGTACTTTCCAGAAATCAAGTTTCAATTCATGAAAATCCTTATTTCTGCAGAATTAATTCCTCAAAATTTAAACTGTTTGGAATTTTGAGTGGAGAATCCTTTGGAGGAAAATCCTGAAATTTTGCTGGGATGTTCACCAAAATATCCCTGAACTATCATAAAAATTTCAGATCCATTTGAGTATATTTGATCCACCTAATGGTGTGATTAGTGAAACTGTTCCAGAGAAAATAGAAAATGTTCAGGAACATTTTCAGAATTTTCTCTGAAATTGTTTAGCACATATATTTAGCTACAAACCTCCAAATTAAGTGAGACCAACTCCATTAGAACCCTCTAAAAATCTAGTTTTCAGAAAGTAATAGTTTGTTTCATGAAAATACTTAGAACACCCTAAAAGCCTTCAATTAAGGTCAAGTACATAATTAATTGTGGAGGGCTCAAATGAGCTTTGCTGCAACTAAAACTTGACCAAGTATCTGTTTAGGTTATAACCAAGCCACAGTAAAAGTTTCACAGTCATAGAGTCTGTCTAGTGGGACTTATAAGCTTCACAAGTTCAAACTTAATACAAATGCATTTAAATTGATACATGTACTTCTATCATGTAGTCGCTAAGGTCGAGGAGGGAACCCGAAGTCCTAGACTTTGTTACTTCGGAGGAACAGCTAGCCTACGACCAAGAGCAGCAAGGCAAGCTCCGGTTTGCATTAACCTTTTTACAAATTTTTATTGTTTTGAGCACTTATTTGAGTATTATGATTTCTTGCATTAGAGTCTTGTTTGGAAACCCAATTGCATAGCCAAGAAAACCATGGGTTGGGTTTAGGATTTCAAACCCTGTTAGCTACTGCAATTCTAAGATAGAGTAGGACTCGGTACAAGTCGAGTAGTTGGAACTACTCGCGAGCATAGGCTAGAGGCACTCGACTCGGGTAGTGATAGCACATGATATACATGGCAAGAAAAATGAGACCGAGCGGAGGGTAAGGGCAGCGGGACTTTGGGGCCTGTGTGCTATAGCTCCGCTTGTGTCGATTGAGGACCGAGCTGTGTGCGGGCCTGTTGAACAAGCTAGAACAGTACCAAAGACCTACCGACTATATGGGAACCGGGAAACCGATATAACTGGGGTAGCTGGGTGTTGAGGCATAGCTGGTCGTTCAGAGGGTAGGTTGAGAGCTCGAGGTGTAAATCGGCTGGCGGCACTGAGATGCGCGTGCAGAGACCTCTTGCTCGGGACGATTGGACCGGTTCAACATTTGGCTAACGGGTGAAAGGTAGTCGCGTACGGCGTCCGTGATGGTTGTTGTAGGCAACATCGAGTACGGGCGTACGTGATGGGTTGTTCGGGTAACCCTGCAGGTGTAAATCGATTATAATCACCGTCCCTCGCGGTCAGTGAGTACCACTTGTTCACTGTACCGTGACATAGAATGAACAGGCTAGTTACATGTTAAAATGTTGCTGATTGAAAGATGACTTGATTGTTAATGATTTGCTGTAGTTTAGATCTAATTAAAGTTCCTTTCAACTTTGGGCAAAGTACATGAGAGAAATGCGTTTCTTGTTTGATTGCGGCTCTCTCATGTGCCTTAGCGTAAGTTTCTCCACAACCTGCTGCTAAAACTTGAAAGTAAGGTTCCAATAAGGCGAGTCCTTTGCAAATTGTTTTACCTCAGGTACCCATCACCCCTCATGTAGAAGTTCCATGTTTAGGAGAGACGGGTCAGTCTTGCGGAGCCTTCGATCTCACTGCTTGTGTTTGAAGCTTTTGCAGGGTTCTATGAGGAAGGGACTCCCGAAGAGGAGACGGAACCCTAGGAGGGGAACCCCATCGAGTGGGAGTCGTGCACGCTGCAGAGTTAGTGTGCGTGTGTGCTAGCAAGGACACGTTCAAGGGCTGGACATGAACTTGGTGCGTAGTCTATGCCCGTGAGTGTGGACTGGACTTATTTTGATGTAAAAATGTTCATAAACCACTTTATGTAATAAAAGTTTGCTTCCGCTTTGTACCTTTGATGTGTGTTATTCGGTGCTGTGCAACGCAGCACCCCTCAGCGTGATCCTGGCTCGACAAGACCGTGGGGTCGTGTCACATTGCATATAGAGAAACATTATAAAAGAAGTAGAACGGGAGAAAGAATCATAAAAATGGTGGGGAATGGGAGAAATATAGCTGAAAAGAGCCAATTCCAATTCGCCGAGGAGCGCCGTCGACACTTCCCGCGGCCTGCTGGCCACGTGGCGCTTTCGGAGCTCGCCCCTGCAGAGGGAGCGAGGTCCGGAACCGCAGGACACGTGGCGCCCGCGGAGCTCACCCCTGCGGAAGGGATGAGGTTCAGCCCTGCAGGACACGGGTCGCCCTCGGAGCTCGTCTCCGAGAGGTCCGACCCCGCTAGACACGTGTCACCCTCGGAGCTCACCTCCGAGAGGTCCGACACTGCTGGACACGTGTTGTCCTCCGAGCTCGCCTCTGAGAGGTCCGGCCCCGCTGGACACGTGTCACCCTCGGAGCTCGCCTCCGAGACGTCCGACACCGATGGACACGTGTCACCCTCGGAGCTCGCCTCCGAGAGGTCCGACACTTCTGGACACGTGTCATCCTCGGAGCTTGCCTCCGAGAGGTCCGGCCCCACTGGACACGTGTCGCCTTCAGAGATAGTCTCTGCGGAGAAGCGAGGCTCAGCCCCGCGGGACACGTGTTGACTTCGAAGCTAGTCTCGGCAGAGAAGCGAGGCCCAGCCCTGCGGGACACGTGGCACTCTCGGAGCTCGTCTCTGAGGAGAAAGGAGGTCCGGCGCTGCTGGACACGTGGCACTCTCAGAGCTCGTCTCTGAGGACAAAGGAGGTCCGGCGCTGCTGGACATGTGGCACTCTCGGAGCCCACCTCCGAGGAGAGGGGAGGTCCGGCACTGACACATGGCGCCCCTAGAGCTCGCCTCTGAGGGAGAGGGAGGTCCGACCCCGCCAGACACGTGGCGCACGTGGAGCTCGCCTGTGAAGAGAGGGGAGGTCCCGCCCACTAGACATGTGGTGCACGTGGAGCTTGCCTCTGAGAAGAAGGGAGGTCCCGCCCGCCAGACACGTGGCACACCCGGAGCTCGCCTCTGAGGAAAAGGGAGGCCCGGCCCCCGCTGGACACGTGGCGCCTCCGGAGCTCACCCTGCGGAGGTGACGAGATCCTTAAGCGGTTTTTCTCCTGTGCGTGCGGGAGTACCCGGTACTGAGGAAACCGAGACGATTTCAACGTTGCTATCGCACCAAATCAATTGGAGATAAGTTGCTAAGATCCAAAACAGATTGAATAGGACTCTTATTTGAAATCCAATCGGAGTAGGACTCTTCTTTTCCTTTTATAAATAGAACCTGAAAACCCCCTTGGCCGTAACACCTTTCCCAAGTCAACAACTTAGAGGCTCTAGACCCCAACTCGCCGAGTTGAACTACCTGCTGGAGTTCAGTCGCCGGTGAGCCCCACCGGTGAGCCTGCCGACGAGCGCCGTCGTGCCTCGCCGTCGCTGCTGCCATTGCTAGGAAGAAGGCCCCGCCACCAAAGAGAAGTGAGGTATGTCTTCGTTCCTATCTTACGACCTCGTCGTGGTTTCTTCGCATCTGTTTTCTTCGTTCCCTTCGAACAGAAGCTGTTTCGTGTGGACAGATCACGTGTTGATCGGTTTTTGATGGTGGAATTGATCTAGATCTTGAGTCAAGATCATCACCACGTCCACACTTGATCCTTACACCCTTGTTCACCATAAAACCACATGCAAGCCCAGTAAAACATGCAAGAACACGTACAAACTGGTCTAATAAAACAGCATCATAGGATTTGCATCATTGCATCTTGAGTAAAGTTTGTGCATGATGTTTGATTGCTATAATTTTGTATGTGCGTGGTTGTGAGCAGAAGGACAAGCTCAGGAAGCCATCTACAAAGAACTACAGCACCGAGACATCAAGGCAAGTGCCCCTTGACCATATTGATCCCATGTTTTGAAAACTGTTTCGTTTGCGAAAATGTGTATGCTTGAGTCAACTTGATGGGAAACAATTTTATAGGAGTTTACAAGTTTTGTTAACCATCCTTGTTGCCGAGAAAGTTGATGAGTTGGGTATGGTCATTTTTGCTTTTCGCTTCGCTTAGCTTATGGGTTACGGGAAGCCGAGATAGAACACGTCTAGCTACTGCACTCATATGAATAATGATAGTGAGAACTTGATGATGATAATGAGCATAGAGTCGGGGGAGATCTAGGCAAGCTTGGTTCGTGGATGTGGTAGAATGAGATGGTTGTTTACTTGCCATAGATCTAAGGACCGGTTCATGCCAGCACATGCCAGGAAAACAGTGCCACCACGAGGCCAAATATGGGTGCGGCTTAGCTGACTAATTAGGTAAGTTGCTAGATTGTTATGGACCGTGCAAGGCGCGGGGAATGAGAGTCGAGAAAGGACTGCCCTGGGAACTGCATGGCATATGAGGGGGCCCGTAGGTGGAAGAATGGTGATTCGAGCCTGCCGGTGAAACCTTAGTGAGTCCATACTTCTAGTAGCCCCTTTGTAAAGGCTATTTTGTGATCTCTTGGCCATACACCGACGGTTGTGTACTGGTATAATGGAGGTTCTGCAGTCGCCGACGGGTGACGAAATCAGAAACTTGTGGGTAAAGTGGTGCCACCTCTACAGAGTGTAAAACTATCATGATAGCCATGCTTATGGTCACAAGCGCCTGGCCAACTCACATGATTAGAGGGAAATTTGGGATGGAAACTTGGGATGGTTATTTGGTTATGGATATGGTGTAGTCATTGGGATTGGTTTCGGGACTGTTGAGTCTTGACAATGAGTTTGGTTTGATGATATGAATATGAGATGGTTATGGAAATTATGAGCATGAGATGAAGTTGAGAAAGATTAATGGCTTGTTGAGACATGATAAGTGGTAAATTACGATGGAGGTATGTTGCTGTTTTACATGGTTATATTGGGATTAAATTCACCTAGACATAGTTGCTGTTTTTATCATGGTTGTGAAACAAAATTTGCTTTCTGCAATGAGCCGTTTTACTCCTACCTTGTTGTAAGCTACATGTCATACTTTTCCCGCACTTGCTGAGTACGACATGTACTAACCATTGCATTATCATACAAACATCAGCAACAGGAGAAGAGTACTTCGAGGATCATGTGGAGTACTAGGTGTGCGACCTACCGTCAACTTGCCTGTGGAGTTGAAGATGGAGCCGCTGCTGTTTAGTTGCTTCCGCTATCGTTTAGAGACTTCCGCTGCTAGAATGAGTTAGAGACTTCCTCTGCAGGAATAAGTTAGAGATTCATGTAATAAAGTACTTAAACACTATTTATTCATGGTTATATTCTGAATTCAGTTTGTGGATTACATGTGTATGTGTGATGAACATCCTGGGCACACATATGCATTAGCTGGGTTCCGTGTTTTACGGGACCGGGCGTCACAGTTACGAGCTTGCGCTATCAACCACGGTAAGAATTGGGATGGTCACTTACCGTTGGCCGAGTTCTCGTACAACAATGGGTATCAAGCCAGCATCAAAATGGCACCTTACGAGGCGCTATACGGAAGAAAATGCCGCACACCACTGAATTGGTATGAGTCCGGCGAAAGGGTCACCTTCGTGATTGATCTTGTCAACAATGCGGAGGAAAAGGTTCAACTGATTCAAGCAAACCTGTAAGTGCATTTAGGTATCCCCATGGGTTTTGGATGATTGGTGATGACGATTAAGAGACTAATGAGCTGAGATGATCATAAGCACAGGATATTTCTAAGATGGACACCTAAACTCTCAAAAAGGAAAATGATGAAGAACGGCGTCGAAGACTCGAAGAGTAGAATTTAGGGTTTCATTTGAGTCTTTAGTATGCTAGCCGTGTTAGAGTGAGAGTGTGTGTGTCAAGTGCATTGAGATCATAGAAGAGAGATCAAAGCGTTAGAAGTGTCGAATCCTTAGTGGAGAGTGCTAGTGAGGTAAACCGTAGTAGGCCAGACTTGTCCGGGCCAGGGGTCGGACTAGTCCGGAGTCCTACGGCTTAGTCCGTTTTGGGGCGGACTAAGAGTTCCTGACTGAGTTCGGACTCATCTGTTTGGGGACGGACTAGTCCGACTCTCTCTTGGTGAGAGTGTTTTGGGACTAAGTCCTCATAGACCGTACTTGTCCGCCTTAGTGGCCGGACTAGTCCGGGCTAGCCAGACTTGTTCGTTTTCACCCAGACAAAGAGTTCCTGTGTGAGTTCGGGCTAGTCCGTTCGGAGGCGGACTAGTACGTATGGCTGTGAGATGAGAGGTCCCACGGCTAAGTCTTGGTGGAACGGACTTGTCCGCCTTAGTGGCCGGACTAGTCTGGGTCCTCTAGACTTGTCCATTCTCACCCGCACAAAGAGTTCCTGTGTGAGATCGGACTAGTCCGTTGTGAGGCGGACTAGTCCGGAGATTTGTGAACATTTGAAATTTGAACGTTGAGGTGTAGGTGACTTTGTGACGTCAGTGGTCCTCGCAGACCAGACTAGTCCGGGGTCCTGACCGGACTAGTCCGGACTTTAGTTGGTGGCAACGATTGGCTGTCGGGACCTCTATAAAAGAAGCGTCCCGACTTCATTTCAGAAACACTGGAACCCTAGCGCCACCACAGCCATCCCAGAGCCTCTCTAAGCCTTCTCTCTTGCCTACTCACCATCTAGAACCAATTCTTGAGTGGATTTTGGTGTGTGAGGAAAGGAGAAGGAAGAACTTCGTGTTTTGGCTCTTGGAGTGATCTCGTGCACTTGGTGTGAGTCTTTGTGGTCTGAGGCTTGTGAGATTCGTGAAGTTTTGTGGGTGTGTTCAAGTGGGATCCTCGGATTGTGAGCAGCCCCAAAATCATGTAAGTTCACCCTTGAGATAGTGGAAGAACCGGGTTGGCCTTAGTGGCGACTTGGTGAGGAAAGGGTTGTTAAACCCGGTCCTTTGTGGACTCCTCAACGGGGAAGTAGACTCCTAATTGGAATCGAACCTTGGGCAAAAATCTTCATGTCACTTTTGCATTTACATTTCATTGATCATTAAAATTGCTTAGGGTTCGTTTCGATCATTTCGCTCTTATAGTATTCCTCGTTACAATCTTGCAATTCACTGCTATATCTTGTGAAAATTGTCATATTAGATTGCTAGATAGTTTATCTTGATTTCGTTAAACTAAAATCTGAAGAAAAATCCATAAAATCAAGTTTTTAGGTTTTTCCAGCAGGCCGACCGGACTAGTCCTCCCCTGAGCCAGACTAGTCCGGCCTCTGTGTTCTAATCTCGTTTAATTAAGTCATTTCAGGTAGTTTAGCCTATTCACCCCCCTTTAGGCAACTTTCAATTGATATCAGAGCAGGTCACTCCAACAAGAGTCCAACCACTTGGAGAGAAGATGGCCGGAGTGGAGGGATACGAGATTCCGCCGACGTCGCAAGGTGACAACACACATGATGAGAAGAAGAACGCGGATGTGCTGCAAGACCATTCAAGTGACGATGAAGAAGTTTGCCAGCTTAAGGCATGACTTCGCGAGAAGCTAGGTTACTCAAGTAAATAGGAGAAGAAGAAGACGAAGGATCAAGAAAGGAGTGGTCAAACGGACTACTCCCAATATCCTTTCAACTATGAGCGATTAACCTCTAACAACCATTACTTGTCTATTCCTCTTGGCAAACCTCCTCAATTCGATGGAAATGATTACTCCATGTGGAAGCATAATATGAAGATGCATCTAATCTCCTTAAACCCTAGCTTGTGGCAAATTGTTCTAACAGGTGTCCATCTTCCAAGGAATGAAGAAGACGTTACCCCGGAGCAAGCCATCCTACTTCATCGCAATGCTCAAGCAGTTGGGGTCATCACCTCATCCTTGACTCGAGATGAGTTCAACCGAGTCGATGTATTGGAGGTGGCCAAAGACATATGGGACACACTCAAGACGACGCATGAAGGCAACCGAGTCATTAGGGAGGCCAAGATTGAGATGATCGAAGGAGAGCTTGGGAGGTTCACCATCATGGATGGTGAGTCCCCTCAGGACATGTACAATCGTCCCAAGGTCCTCGTCAACAAGATCCGATCTTATGGATGCACCCGGTGGACGGATCATGAGGTGGTGAAGAGAATTATTTGGGCATTCGTGCCTCGAAACATTGCTCTTTGCTCCTTGATCCGTGAGAGTCCGGGATATGCTCAAATGACCTCGGAGGAAGTGCTTGGAAGAATCATCAACAATGAGATGATGGAGAAGGAAGCCATGTTACAATGACCTCCAAAGGCTCGCCTCCTCCAAGAAGAAAGATGTTGCTTTCAAAGCAACATCCTCATCACAAGACTTCGAAGCAAGTGATGATGAGAGTCTCGACACCGATGAAGAAGAGGCGCTCTTCATTAACAAATTCAAGAGGATGATGAGAAGGAGGAAGGGGAGCAACCACTATGAGAACAAGAACAAGGAAAGGTCCAAGCCCAAGACGAAAAGAGCATGCTACAACTATGGTGAATATGGACACTTCATTGGGGATTGTCCGTATGAAGAGAGCAAGAAGAAGAGAGATGGCAAGTCCCAAGATAAGAAGTTCTTCAAGAAGAAGAAGCCATCGGGACATGCTCACCTTGGGAAGGAATGGGACTCAAATGAAGACTCATCCTCCGAGGATGAAGAGAAAGTGGCAACACTTGCCATTGGAAGGAGCAAGCTCTTCCCCATTCTTGAAGACTTCAGCATGTCTCATGGCTAAGGAGGGAAGAAGAAAGGTTAAATCTAAACCATCCTCCTCTACTTCTTCACTTGATAGCTTTGATAGTAGTAGTGAAAATGAATCCATGCTTAAGGATCTAAGTAGGAGCACCTTGAAAAAGATGAGCTTGTTGTCGGAAGCAATCTTTGAGAAGGAGGAACTCATCAACCGTCAAGAAGACATGCTCATCCTTGAAAAGGAGCGATGTCATGAGCTTGAAGAGCTCCTTGAGGTTGAAAGGGAAAGAAGCAAGAGACTTGAGCGTGAACTCGCTTTGAGCAAGGAAACTTGCTCAAATCTTGAGGACACAACTATTGTGCTCAAGGATGAAATTGTTAACTTGACAAAATTAACATGATCCTTGAAACACAAGTTGAGTCTCACAAGATCAATGCACCTTTTTCCTCTATGATTCCACCCTCCTCGAAGAAATCTTCTGAAGCAACTCTAACTTGCAAGTGCTCAAACTTAATCCTAAAACTTAAGGATGAACTCAAGTTGGCACAAAACAAGCAATCACCGAAAGGTGGGATCTTTGACAAGGAAAAATTGGCATATGCACGAAGTGCATATACCAATGTAAGACCTCCACATGTCAAAGATGGTCTTGGCTATTCTCGGGAGTGGAAACAACATGATAAAACTCCCAAGAATGGTAAAGACTTGATTGTTTTTGTCAAGGAGGGTTCATCCAACAAAGAAAATGGAAAGGCATTGCAAACTCATCTAACATGCCTAAAAATGAACCTCATCCTTTGTTCCATGACTTTGATGCTTCATATGTTTTATTGAGGAACAAATTTGGAAAGACCTATGCTAGGTGTCGAAGCATCTACGGTCGAAAGTTCCCCCGGGCCTGCTCTAGGCAGCCCGCGGAGGTTCTTTTTCGGAGGGGCTAGTCCTCTCGCGAGGGTCTCGCCGGAGTGGACGAAGGTAGGAGATGATTGACACGGGGATTTACGTGGTTCGGGCCGCCTGAGCGTAAAATCCTACGTCCACGGGAGTTCTTGGAGCACTGGTTTCCTTGAGTATGTGGATGACCTAGAGGGAGTTGAACTCAGCAGAGTTCGAACCCCTTGTAACGTTGCCTGCCCGAGCCTATTATAGTCCAAGGCTCGGGCGGCTTACAAGGTGGGCACTGGGGCCCGATAGGTGGCCCCGGGGTGATTTCCTACCAGCTACGTAGTCTTGGCGCTGGCTTCGAGGTCTTTGTCATGCCAACCTGCCCATGCCGTAGGCTAGGTGTAGCGTGTAGCCGTTGGTGATGACAGGGGCGGTAGGGCATGTCCTGTCACAGCATTTATTGGTCTGCTGCTCCGGACACTGTGCGCCTGTCTTGACTGTGACTGGTCACAGTGCCTCCTGATAGGCGTGCGCCGCGCCTCCGCGCCTTGGGAAGGCGCGGGTCTTGAATGCTTTGTATGGTAAAGGCATGGCGCGCCTTTACTCCCGCTGCCTACCGCGCCGGGCGGGTAGCGCTGCTCTGCTGGCCACGTGGTGGGCCCGGAGCTCACCTCTAAGGAGAGGGGAGCTCTGGCCCCACTGGACACGTGGATCCTTCGTAGCTGACCCCCGCGGAGGGGGGAGGTCCGGCTCTGCTGGCCACGTGGCGGGCCTGGAGCTCACCTCTGAGGAGTGGGGGGCTCCGGCCCCGCTGGACACGTGGAGCCTTCGGATCTCACCCCGCGGATGGGGGAGGTCCGGCTCTGCTGGCCACACGGCGGGACCGGAGCTCACCTCTGAGAAGAGGGGAGCTCCGGCCCCGCTGGACACGTGGAGCCTTCGAAGCTCACCCCAGCGAAGGGGGGAGGTCCGTCTCTGCTGGCCACGTGGCGGGCCCGGAGCTCACCTCTGAGGAGAGGGGAGGTCTGGCCTTGCTGGACACGTGGAGCCTTCAGAGCTCGCCCCTGTGGAGGTTGCATGGTCTGGCCTTCTAGGCCATGTGGCAGGCCCGGAGCTATCCTCTGAGGAGAGGGGAGCTCCGGTCCTACTGGACACGTGGCTCCTTCGGAGCTCGCCCCTGCGGAGGGGGCGAGGTCCGGCCTCCACGGCCACGTGGCAGGCCCAGATCTATCCTCTAAAGAGAGGGGAGCTCCGGCCCTACTGGACACGTGGCTCCTTCGGAGCTCACCTCTGCGGAGGAGGCGAGGTCCGGCCTTCTGGGCCACGTGGCAGGCCCGGAGCTATCCTCTGAGGAGAGGGGAGCTCCGGCCCTACTGGACACGTGGCGCCTTCGGAGCTCGCCCCTGCGGAGGGGGCGTGGTCCTTAGGCGGTTTCACCCTGTGCACGGGGGTACCCGGTATTGAGGGTACCGACAGTGGCCCCCGGGCCCACCTCAGGGGAGGTAACGATCCCAGGGTGGGGCCTTCTTCTTCCCGCGTACTTCCTTGTCTTCAGTATTCCCTACGCTGATAGGGTCTCGACGGCTTCGGAGTTCAGCCACTGATGAGAGGGTGAACCCTGGCATCGGAGCTCAGCCCTGTGAAAGGGGGAGGTCCGGCGTCGGAGCTCGCCTCTGAGGAGAGGTAGAGGTCCGGCTTCGGTGTTCACCCCTGTGGAGGGGGTGCAAACCGGCATCAGAGGTCACCCATGCTGAGGGGGTGAGGTCTGGCATCGGAGCTCAGCCTCTGAGAGAGTGGGAGGTCCGGCTTCGAAGCTCGCCTCTGAGGAGAGGTAGAGGTCCGGCATCGGAGCTCTGCCCTGCTGTGGGGGCGGAGGTCCAGAAGTCATTGGAGCTCAGTCCAGCGGAGGGCGTGACGTCCGGAGGTCATCGGAGCTCAGGCCACCGAAGGGCGTGAGGTCCGGAGGTCATCGGAGCTCAGGCCAACGGAGGGCGAGGTCCGGAGGTCATCGGAGCTCAGGCCAGCGGAGGGCGTGAGGTCCGGCATCAGGGCTCGCCTATGAGAAGAGGGTGAGAGCTGGCATCGGAGCTCAGCCCTGCTGTGGGGGCGGAGGTCCAGAAGTCATCGGAGCTTAGGCCAGCGGAGGGCATGAGGTCCGGAGGTCATCGGAGCTCAGGCCAGCAGAGGGCGTGAGGTCCGGAGGTCATCGGAACTCAGGCCAGCGGTGGGCGTGAGGTCCGGCATCAGGGCTCGCATCTGAGAAGAGGGCGAGGGCTGGCATCGGAGCTCGGCCCTGCTGTGGGGGCGGAGGTCTGGAAGTCATCGAAGCTCAGGACAGCGGTGGGCATGAGGTCCGGAGGTCATCAGAGCTCAGGCCAGCGAAGGGCGTGAGGTCCGGAGGTCATTGGAGCTCAGGCCAGCGGAGGGCGTGAGGTCCGGAGGTCATCAGAGCTCAGCCTCTGAAGAGAGGGTGAGGTCTAGCATCGGGGCTCGCCTCTGAGGAGAGGGCGAGGGCCGGCATTGAAGCTCAAGCCAAAGGGGCACGTGAGGTCCGGAGCTCATCGGAGCTTAGGCCAGCGGAGGGCGTGGGGTCCGGAGGTCATCGGAGCTCAGGCCAGCGGAGGGCGTGAGGTCTGGAGGTCATCGGAGCTCGCCTCTGAGGAGAGGGAGATGAGGTCTGGCTTTGGAGCTCACCCCTGCTGAGGGGGTGATGTCCGACACTGCTCAGAGGTCCTCCTTTCTCTGCCTCTTAGTCTTATTTGGCTTACAGTCCCGGGCCGGTGTACGGGGCTCGGGCAATCCAGTGCCTTTGGTCCCAGAGGTCTGGCTCCCGCCGTAGTCAGGGTGTAACCGTCCGGCCCCTAGTACGCAGAACCTAGCGCTGGGGAGACAGAGTGTGCATGCTTTGGATGCAGGGCCAGGCAAAGCAAGGCTCCTGGACCTCCCACTCTGCGCAGGTCCTTTCCTAGTGGAGATCGACTGGTGTCACAGGACCCTGACTAGGGGAGGTCCGAGAGGCCCCCGGGCCTTTGGCAGGTACCACAAGCACGACCGCACTCGGCAGGTTAGCAAATGCCGACTAGTTGAGAGTGAGAAAGGAGGGCCGAGTGTACGATGGGCGTACACTGTCTAGAGCGCGGGGAGGTGATCTTATAAATTAATGCATAATTTAAATGAGCACCTGAGTGTGGTAGGACTTATAGAGGTAGGGCCGGAGCGCCTGCCTCATGCTCCCATTCATGGACCCGCGGTGGTAGCACTGGAGCTCCCGCCGGGACTGTGCGATCCGGAGCGTTGCTTGCCATCTTGCGTCGTCGACGAGGTAGATGTTAACACGCAGAGCGGGTCATGCGTGGCTTCGTCTTACGCTCGGACACGGGGGGACCCCCATAGCGAACTCATGGGGAAGCACGGCTTCAGCCCCGCATACCATGTAGAAGGGTAGTTCCCGCGACCCGGCTCGGGGATGTCCGGCTAGCCCCCGACATAGAGGAGCCGGTGTCCCCCACCGGTTCTGGGTGCAACATCTGCACCGGTTGTGTGGGTCTGCTCGGCATGGACCTGTCATGCCTTGCATCTCCTAACCGGCTTGACGGCGTCCAGGTGGCTCTCGGTCAGTAGGAGCCATGCCGGATGGCTTAATCGACCAGTGTGTGGGATGATGAGCATTCCCAGCACTCGCCTCCATGGATTACTGCGAGCTGGTCGCAGCCTTCCTCCTGGGTTATGCACCGCAATAGGATGCCGTGGCGCCACACTAGTAAAGATACCAGCGCGTAGCACTTAGCCATCCGCACAATCTGTTCAGCGTGTGCACGTTAATCAGGAAGGATGTCTTTCAAGAAGTCCCGGACCTCTGTGGTCCATGCATCGGGGCTACTTGAGCTTCTGGATCTTGGGCGCTGGGTAGCACGGAGTCCCTAGTGGCGCATACAATCCTTTGGCGGGCACCATGGCTGCAAGGCCGCCGGGACTGCCAGCTTCGAGGTGCTGGTCTCGCCCCCTTCGCCCGGTTCGGCAGTCCGGGCTGTGAGTCGCGGCAACGTCCCTTCGAAGGCTCCTTGGAGCTCCGGGGCTCCGCTGGAGGCCTTCATTGATAGGTTGTTGGTGACGATGTCGTCGGTGCACGGTACATGGCACAGGTCCAAGGTACCCAAACCGCTCCCCCGTTGGCATAAGGAGCCGCACGACGTCAGAGTAGAAAGTCCAGTGAGGCTCGGTGAAGGCCGGTACTCAGGGCTCTGGTTCTCCACCTTCGGGGCCCCCTGGGATGCTTGGTGGTGGCGTCCACCTGACCACGAAGTCAGCCGTTGCTTGGCTCTTGACTGTCTGGCGTAGTTGGGAGTTCAGCTTGAACTCCGCAATATTCAGGCTGTCCTCCGGTTTTGGAGGCTGGCTGTGAGTGCCAGTGACGCCCTTCTTCTGCTCTGGCACACTTGTTCGCCTGGCTGAAGAGCTCCGAGATGTCTTGCACCTCCCTGGTGGCCAACTTCTCGAGCATCTTCTTGTCCCTCACACCCTGTCAGAATGCGACCACCACTGATGCATCCGGGATGTGGGGGATGGTGTTGCGTACTTGGGGGAACCGCTGGACAAAGGAGCGTAGAGACTCTCCCGGTTGTTGTCGTATGGCATGGAGGTGCAGCTCCGTGCAGGGGCGCGTGTAGGAGCTGCTGAAGTTCACCATGAACTGTCGACACAGCTCCGCCCAGGAAGTTATGGAACCCTAGGGCAGGTTCATGAACCAGGACCACGCCGGGCTTGTCAAGGCGACGGGGAAGTAGTTGGCCATGACCGCTTCGTCCCCTCCTGCTGCTAGGATGGCAGTAAGGTAGACCTGCAGAAACTCCGCCGGGTTGATACTTCCATTGTACTTCTCTGGCAGGTGTCGGAACTTGCGTGGCCACCTTGCAAAGCGAAGGTGGGGCGCCAGGGCCGCACACCCGGTCGCTGCTGCTGCAGGTCTTGGTGCAGCGAACCCTTGGACGGCTGCTGGCATGGTGTACCCCGGCATGGGCATTGGTGGACCATATACCGGGGACGCCGTCTGCAGGACATATGGTTGCTGCATATGCTGCATGGCGTATGCCTGGGGCAGAGGTTGCGTGGCGAACATCTGCGGCCCAGGTTGAGTCAAGGCGGTCGACATGCTGTAGTCAGCCTCTTGCATGCGACGCCTTTGTCGCCGTCGCTCGATGGTTACGCGAGCGTCTTCCCCCAAGCGACATCGCTCCAGTTCTATCCTCAGGTCCGGCGTTGGGAGCCTGGTAGAGCGGGTGCCTGCCATCTGCGTGTCAACCGTTGGTGTGCGCGGCAGCGAGACACCTGGTTGAGCAGGGCGTCATCCCCACCGCAGCGGAGGGTTGACGGCAGTAGCGATGAGGTAGTTGATGTCGCGGATCCACTGCTGGGCGGCCCCCTGGGGAGCGTCTGCAGCAGGTGGATCGTCCAGAAGCGCTTCTGCAGCAGCTAGTGCACTTGCTTGAGTTGCACTCCGCGCCGCCGCAGATCTTGAGGTTGATGGAGTTCGCCGGGAACGACGGCGCGAAGAGTTTGCCTCTGAAGGAAGCTTGGTCATCTTCATCGGCGAAGACTCGTCGCAAGAGCAAAAAGCCCCCTTCCTGGCGCGCCAAATGTCGAAGCGTCTGCGGGCGACACTTCCCCCGGGCCTGCTCTGGGCAGCCCGTGGAGGTTCTTTTTCGGAGGGACTAGTCCTCTTGCATGGGTCTTGCCGGAGTGGACGAAGGAAGGAGATGAATGACACAGGGATTTTTACGTGGTTCTGGCCGCCGGAGCGTAAAACCCTACGTCCACGGTGAGCAGAGTTGCTCTGTGTATTGCTTCAAGCTTAGAACCGGAGTTCTAAGCCTGGGTATGAGGATGAATTGGCTGGGTTTCGAACCCTTGGTAACATTGCCTACCCGAGCCTTTTATAGCTCAAGGCTCGGGCGGCTTACAAGGGGGGGGGGCCTGGGGTGATTTCCTGCCATGTACCGTATCTCACAGTAAACGCCAGTAGCTGTCTCTGGCAGTAGCTTCTGGGTCTTCGTCCTGTCGCCCTGCCCACGCCACAAGCTAGGCGTAGTGGTTGATGATGGCGGGGGCGGCAGGGTGTGTCTTGTCGCAGTATTTATTGGTCTACTGCTCCTGACACTGTGTGCCTGTCTTGACTGTGACTGGTCACAGTGCCTCCTGGCAGGCGTGCACCGCGTCTCCATGCCTTGGGAAAGCGCGGGTCTTTAATGCTGCGTCTTGGGAAGGCGCGGGTCTTCACTCCTGCTGCTTACCGCGCTGGGCCAGGCAGCGCGGATCTGCTGGCCACGTGGCGGGCCCCGAGCTCACCTCTGAGGAGAGGGGAGGTCCGAACCCGCTGGACACGTGGAGCTTTCGGAGCTCACTCCCGCGGAGGGGGAAGGTCCGGCTCTTCTGGCCACGTGGCAGGCCAGAAGCTCACCCCTGAGGAGGGGGAGGTCCGGCCCCGCTGGACACGTGGAGCCTTCGGAGCTCTCCCCCGTGGAGGGGGGAGGTCCGGCTCTGCGGGTGTGAGACCTATGTGTGCTGAATACATTGGCTTTGACGATAAAAGTTTTGAATACTACCAAAACACCTTTTTAACAAGGTCCGACTCTAGGTCCGAGCTCCAGCAAGTTCCGACGATAGGTCCGACTTGTTTTGGGTAGCTCCGGCAAGGTCCGACGTAAGGTCCGACTTGTTTGTCTAGGTCTGACTTATTTTGGCTAGGTCCGACTTGTTTTTGCTAGCTCCGGTGCTAGTTCCGACTAGCTTTGGTAAGTTCGTGCTAGGTCCGACTAAGCTTTAGTAAGCTCCGGCGCTGGGTCTGACTAGCTTTGGTAATCTCCGGTTCAAGGTTCGGTTAGCTTTGGTAAGGATCGGAGCTTGATTGCAATGGTTCTGCTTTTAACTTGCAATGTTTCGAACTTGCTTTACTCTTATGGAAAGTTTTCTTAGTATTATTTTACTATGTTTTTGGTGTGTTTTGGTGGTTATGGCTGATATCATTTTGCTATGGTTTACAACATGCTTATGTGAGGTGCTCACGTAAGATGTAGTTTCAGAACTAACGAGAGTCAAGTCGAGGACTTGTGCTCGGAAGTATTCGTTGTTTATTCATGTGCAGGTGTTGCTTGAGTTCAAGACATGGCTGGTGATGGGATCCATTGAACTAGTCTTAGGCAGAAGATGAGGTTCAACAACCAAGTTCAGGAGGAATTGTGGTTGAGTTGATCGGGAGGTTGCGCAGTATGTTTGAATCAAGAACAATGCATATGAAGGTATCTTGGGCGTCGTTGGAAGATGTTTGTACGTGTGCAAGGAGTGCATGGACGTGGCTGCATGGTTCCAAGGCGTGATGAAGAGATGTGGACGTAAAGAATTGGTCGGAAAGGTCCAACCGACTAGGTTATGGACTCAGGCTGCGGCTGATTCGTGTTTGACAGAAAATGGAAAGTTTTGAGTTGGTTATGATAGGATTTCGTGCGGGTCATGAATTTGAGTTATTTTAGGAATGTGGGATACGTTCCTAAGGTGTTTGGAAGTCTTAAGATTGCTTCTATCTGCGTATAGAAGAGTCCTAAGCAGTATTGAAAAGTTACAGTTTGAATCCAAGTAGGAGTAGGAGTCCTAGTTTGAGTTGAGTTGGCCTTCGGGCTGGTTATATAAGCAAGGGAGGCAAGAGCTCGTGGTGCACGACTTTGGGGCTGTTCCTCTTGTGTTTTGATAAATAAAATTCTTATTCTAAAGGAACTTTTGTGCCTTGTTCATCCGACTTGTTTCAGACAAGTTTTTCTCGTCGAGTTTCTGTTCAGCAGTACCTTGCTTCGGTGGTTTTATCGTAACTCGAGTTTTACAGATCCAATTGATGTGATTCTTTTTGGGTTGTCTTCACAACTTGATTATATATCACCTGTGAAAATTTCACGGTTATTGAATTTGTGGTTTCTGATCTACACGAGTTTCTTTGCAGTATTCCAGAACTGTTTTCCTCGCATAGGACAGATTGACCTTTGTTCGATCTTTCGATCGTAACTTGAGTTTTTCTCAACGGATTTTCATGATTCTTGTTGTGACGTCTTCATGACTTGATTATCTACAATATATAATAGTTTTGTCACAGTTGAACACGTTTAGATTAGTCACACACATGGTTTCTTTAACAGATCGGTTTTCTGCTGAGGGGTGTTTTGTTGCTTCCGCTGAAAAGTTTTTATCTACCATTCACCCCCCTCTGGTAGCTTTACACGTGTACTTCGATCCTACAATTGGTATCAGAGCCAGGTTGCTCTAATCTTTGTGATTTGCCCGTGTTTTGACAAATCATCATGGAGAAATACTCCGCCAAACCTTGTGTGTTTAGTGGTATTGATTTTCAGGTTTGGAAGGCACGCATGGAAGCTTTCATCCAGGCGCAAGGCTTTGCAATATGGGAAAAGGTGTACAAGCCTTACGATGTGCCTTCAAACGATCAAGTCACGGCTACAAACATGAGAGATGTCGACAACAACAACAAGGCTCGGAACTTGATCATACAAGGACTAACTCAGAGCGACTTCGACCATGTTGCACACCTCCGATCGGCGTACGATGTGTGGAGAGCACTTTGTGACTACCACGAAGGATCCAACACGATCAAGGAGGTAAGAAAGGATATGTTCAACAAAGAATACATGCGCTTTGAGATGCAACCCGGTGAGTCCATTGATGACTTTTTTGCTCGCTTTAATAAAATTCTCAGCAACTTGCGTAGCGTCAATGTTAATTTTTCAGATGCTGAAAATGCTAGGCAATTACTAAGTGCATTAGACATGTCAATTTGGGAGATGAAAGTAACATACATACGTGAATCCACTATCATGAGTACTCTTACATTAGATGTGCTTTATTCTAAGCTAAAAACTCATGAAATTGACATTATATCATGTAAAAACCCAAATAAGACTATTGCATTTGTCTCCCAACGTGATATGCCTAGCTCCAGCCAATCATCTATTAATACACTTGCTTTGCTGTCTTACTAACCCTGGAACAGATTGAGGAGTTTCCAGAGGAGGAGCTAGTACTTCTTTCTACTATATTCTCAAAAGCATTGCAAAATGTGAGAACTAGAAGGAGAGGAAGCTCCGGACCTCAACGATGCTTTGAATGTGGTAAGACAGGACACTTTCAGACAGATTGCCCTAACCTTTCAGGTCCTTCTAACCGTGATGAAAAGCAGAATAAAGTCAAGTCCTCTTTTGGCAACACCAACAAGAAAAAGAAGGGTTTTACAGGATGCAAACTGTTAAACAGTTTCATCACTGCACTTCAAGAACTTGGCTCGAGTGATGTAGACATTGGAAGTGATGAAGATGATCTGGCAAACTTGTGCTTCATGGCGGGCAAATCAAAATCAAGTATGGAGGATGCAGAACACAACAGTGACAACAAAGAGGTATGTCCTACTTGCGAAGAAATGTGTGATGCTATTTCTCGTGCCACTATTATTGTTAATAGAAAGGACAACAAGCTTAGGGACAATGCTGTTAAAATTGAGTCACTAGAATCTGAAATTAATCGTTTAGAATCCTTGATTCCTAGTGATGATTCTTGTTCCTCATGTGACTTAATATATGAACAATTGTCCTCTCTAAGAAGTGCACACACCTCCACACTTGATAAACTTGAACTTGAAATTTAAAAGAACAAAAAGCTTGCTGCACTTAATGATAAAAACTTGAAAGATGCTTGTTATTCTACAATTGATTTGCATTGTTCTACTTGCGATGATCTTGATAAGAAACTACAAGATGCTATGAAAGAAATTTCTATATTGAACAATGCTTTACGTTCTCATGAAGTTAAAATATTGTTCCAATTGCAAATTAAAAGGAAAAACTTCATGTGAAAATTGCCTTGATCTATCAAATAAACTTGATAACATGCATAAGACATTAGATCGGTTTTGTAATGGGAATAAGAACCTAAACTGGCTGCTGAATTCTTCCAAGTCTTGCAATGATAAAACTGGTTTAGGTTTTGATTCACATGCTCATGCTAAGGAACATCCACCTAAAATTGTAAAATCATTAGGAAGTGGTTTGATTCAAACAGTTTCTAAACAAAAAGGAGTGGTTTTTAAATCTGCAGGAGTACTGTCCCATTCGGGTTCTAATAAGTATACTGCATGCTCATCTAGACATGAACACAAAGTTAAATTTTATTGTACCTATTGTGGTAGAGATGGTCGTGTCATAGATTTTTGTTATAGACTAGCTAAACAACATAAAAAGGAAAGAATGCAAGCTAGATCTTATAACTCTCATGCAAAATTTGGTGCACATACTAAACCGAATGTCAGGAGCATGCAACCTGCTGTTATGAGTCAGAAATATTCAAAGTTTACCTCCGGAGCTTCAGTTTTTGCCTCCGGAGCTTCTGTTTTTGCCTCCGGACCTTCTGTTTTTGCCTCCAGAGCTACTGATTTTCGTGCTACACAAGTAACACCTCATAGGTCAGTAGTTAAGAATAAAAAATCTCAAACTTTGACTCATAAACATACTGTTTTATCTCAGCTTTTGCATGTTATTCCTGCTGGACATCGTGTGACTCAGTACTGGATTCCTAAATGCCATTTAACTAACCCCAGTATTGAGTCATCGACGTATTGTGCTTCTATGTAGGTTACACGCTTGAGGAAGGAGAACATTTGGATTGTGGATTCAGGTTGCTCACGCCACATGACCGGTAAGAGGGATGGTTCTTCTCTCTCTCTCTTTTGTGTCACGTGTAGAGAATGTTACTTTTGCCGATAATTCTTCAACTCCTATAATTGCTAAGGGTTCGGTTAGAGTAAATGATCACTACACTTTGAAGGATGTGGCACTTGTCAAAAATATGAAATACAACTTGCTTTCTGTTTCACAATTGCTAGATGAAAATCTGGAAATTATTTTCAATAAAAACTGCTGCGAAGTTGTAGGTTCAAATAGTGAGCTTATTTTTAACATGTCTCGGTTTGGAAGAGTTTTTAAAGCTGATTTTGATATGTCTTCCTCTAAGCATAGATGTCTAGATGCAAATGATTCCAAAGATTTATATTTTTGGCATCGTAGACTTGGTCACGTTGATCATCTCACACGTGTTAGTTCTCTTGATCGCATATGTGGGCTGCCTTAGCTTAAAGGGGACAAAGAAATTGTGTGCTCTTCTTGTAGACATGCTAATATGGTTGCAGGTTCACATGCTCCTCTCACAATGACCATGACAACTGAACCGGGTCAACTTTTACACCTTGACACCGTAGGACCTTCACGTGTTCAATCCTTCGGAGGTAAATGGTCCGGATCCATATCCGCAGGGGGAGAGTATTTTCATTAAAGAATAGGAAGAAGTGGTGATGCTGCCCGAAATTTAGCAGCTAATGATATTGTTCCAGCTCCTGATCTTGATTCACAGCCAGCACCGACAACCACCATTGCTGGTCCAGATCCTCCTCACGTCACAAGCTCATCTATTTGTGATGAACATGAAGAAGAAGAATCTTGTGAAGTGTCCACTCCCCTCCTGATTTTCAAAAGTCATCCTCCACAACAAATTATTGGAAGCTTGCATGAACGAGTTACAAGATCCAGGTTTCTCGACCGCAATTCTCATGCTCATTCTGCTTTTGTTGCTTCTTTTGAACCCAAAGATATATCACACACACTCACTAATGAATCTTGGATTATTGCCATGCAAGAAGAGTTAGAAAATTTTGAAAGAAATAATGTTTGGAAACTTGTACCTCCACCTCAAGGTAACACTTTAATTGGAACTAAATGGGTGTTTAAAAATAAACAAAGTGAGAATGGGGTTGTGGTTAGGAATAAGGCTAGGTTGGTTGCTCAAGGTTTCACACAAGTTGAAGGTGTAGATTTTGATGAAACTTTTGCTCCTGTTGCTAGATTAGAAGCCATAAGAATTTTGTTAGCTTTTGCTGCATCTAAAGGTTTTAAGCTATATTAAGTGGATGTTAAAAGTGCTTTTCTTAATGGCTACATAGATGAGGAGGTTTATGTCAAACAACCACCTGGTTTTGAAAATCCAAATTTTCCTAATCATGTTTACAAACTGTCCAAAGCCTTGTACGGTCTCAAACAAGTCCCTAGAGCATGGTATGATAGGTTAAAAACATTCTTACTTGTAAAGGGGTTTACCATGGGCAAGGTTGATAAAACTCCTTTTGTGCTTAAGCATGGCAATGACTCATTATTCGTTCAAGTGTATGTGGATGATATTATCTTTGGTCGTGCTTATCATGATCTTGTGTCCAAGTTTTCAGCTATGATGAGTTTAGAATTTGAGATGAGTATGATGGGAGAACTCACGTACTTTTTAGGGCTGCAAATCAAGCAAACCAAGGAGGGTACCTTTGTGCATCAAACAAAGTATACAAAAGATCTCCTAAGGCGCTTCAACATGGACAAAAGCAAGCCTCTTCGGACACCAATGGGAACAGCAACAACACTTGAACTTGATGAAGATTGTGATCCCGTTGATAAAAAAGAATATAGAAGCATGATCGGATCACTTTTGTATATCACGACATCAAGACCAGACATACAATTCAGCGTATGTCTTTGTGCACGGTTTCAAGCCTCCCCACGTGCTTCACATCGTCAAGCCATCAAAAGGATTCTCAGGTACTTAAATGGAACTCAAGAATTTGGCATTTTCTTCCTTCTTCCTCAACCGTTACTTTGAAAGCTTTTTCCGATGCTGATTTTGGGGGTTGTAGGATTGATAGGAAAAGTACTTCTGGTGCTTGTCATTTTCTTGGTAATTCACTTGTTGCCTGGTCCTCTAGAAAACAAAGTTCAGTTGCACAATCCACAGCCGAATCTGAATATGTAGCTGCTGCTAGTGCTTGCTCACAAATTCTTTGGATTGTTCAAACACTTAAGGACTATGGGGTTGATCTAGATAGTGTTCCACTGTTTTGTGATAACACTAGTGCCATTTGCATTGCTAAAAAACCCGTGCAACATTCGAGAACTAAGCACATTGACATTAGGTATCACTTTCTCTGTGATAATGTCGAAAAAGGGAACATTGTGCTTCACCATGTAGATACCGAACAACAACTGGCTGACATTTTTACAAAACCTTTGGATTTTACTCGTTTTTTGTTACATTCTTAGTGAAATAGGGGTTATGCATCCTCATGGCTTAAATTGAGGGAGAATTTTGAAACTTGGGAAGTCTATGTGTGAATCTGAAATTAAAGTAATATGAGCATAGTATTTCATGCATATATGACTTTGTGATTCCTTTTTCATGCTGAATGTTCTTACTACATTACTCGTGTTATACATTTTGTAGTTTTTACCATGTCTAGTAATTGGAATAATTAATTACACTAAATCTGGTCATGGTCGAACTTTCTTGCTGTTTTGAACTTGTTGCATGCTCACAAGTGCTTTTAATCATAAAGAATTAATCAAGTAATCAACTCACATGTTAAGTTTTTATGTTCAAATAAAAAAATGAGAAAAGATCAAGAGAATATGCATGCATCGCACTTCTTCTTTTGAGATGGCTTATCATTGCACTTAAATATGAACTTGAAAGGAGTTGTGTATGACTAAAACCTTGTCCTTAAGCTTCTGACTGTCAAATGACATAGGCATGGCTTGGTTGGTTAGAATAAGGCTGATGCTGCATATAATCTCTTGCAAATGTCATAAGATCAAAATTTGTGTTTAAAATGTTAAATAAAATGTAGCAACAAGTTTCATGCTTTCAGGTCTTGAAATAGTTAAGTTTGTGAGATCATGACCTGCTTAAATTGAAAATTACACTTGATCTCTAGCATGGCTTACACTACTTTATGTATCTCATTGATGTGTTAGTGTAAGTTACTTGATAGTATGATTTGGATGAGCTTTGTTTTATATGTATATTTTATAATATGCTCATAACAAATTAAAATTCCTCGTTTGTACCTTGCTGAATACATTGTCAAAGGGGGAGAAATTGATCACACATTGCACACATTCACAAGTGTTTTGGCACGATTCTTCTCAGGGGGAGAATTTTTGGTATTTTTGTTTTTCTTCTCATTTTATTTCTGATTTACAGAGGGGGAGACATTGTTTTCAAAACTTTTCATGTGAATAAGCCAATGTTCGGATTTTAAGTGGTGTTGCCAATGCATTCACCAAGGGGGAGATTGTGAGACCTATGTGTGCTGAATACATTGGCTTTGACGATAAAAGTTTTGAATACTACCAAAACACCTTTTTAACAAGGTCCGACTCTAGGTCCGATCTCCTGCAAGGTCCGACGATAGGTCCGACTTGTTTTGTGTAGCTCCGGCAAGGTCCGACGTAAGGTACGACTTGCTTTGTTTAGGTATGACTTATTTTGGCTAGGTCCGACTTGTTTTTGCTAGCTCCGGTGCTAGGTCCGACTAGCTTTGGTAAGTTCCGTGCTAGGTCCGACTAAGCTTTAGTAAGCTCCGGCGCTGGGTACGACTAGCTTTGGTAAGCTCCGGTTTAAGGTCCGGTTAGCTTTGCTAAGGTTTGGAGCTTGATTGCAATGGTTCTGCTTTTAACTTGCAATGTTTCAAACTTGCTTTACTCTTGTGGAAAGTTTGCTTAGTATTATTTTACTAAGTTTTTGGTGTGTTTTGGTGGTTATGGATGATATCATTTTGCTATGGTTTACAACATGCTTATGTGAGGTGCTCACGTAAGATGTTGTAGTTTCGGAACTAACGACAGTCAAGTCGACGACTTGTGCTCGGAAGTATTGGTTGTTTATTCATGTGCAGGTGTTGCTTGAGTTCAAGACATGGCTGGTGACGGGATCCATTGAACTAGTCTTACGCAGAAGATGAGGTTCAACAACCAAGTTCGGGAGGAATTGTGGTTGAGTTGATCGGTAGGTTGCGCAGTATGTTTGAATCAAGAACAATGCATATGAAGGTATCTTGGACGTCGTTGGAAGATGTTTGCACGTGTGCAAGGAGTGCATTGACGTGGCTGCATGGTTCCAAGGCATGATGAAGAGATGTGGACGTAAAGAATTGGTCGGAAACGTCCAACCGACTAGGTTATGGACTCAGGCTGCGGCTGAGTCGTGTTTGACTCAAATATGGAAAGTTTTGAGTTGGTTATGATAGGATTTCGTGTGGGTCACGAATTTGAGTTATTTTAGAAATGTGGGATACGTTCCTAAGGTGTCTGGAAGTCTTAAGATTGCTCCTATCTGCGTATAGAAGAGCCCTAAGCAGTATTGGAAAGTTACAGTTTGAATCCAAGTAGGAGTAGGAGTCCTAGTTTGAGTTGAGTTGGCCTTCGGGCTGGTTATATAAGAAAGGGAGGTCAGAGCTCGTGGTGCACGACTTTGGGGCTGTTCCTCTTGTGTTTTGATAAATAAAATTCATATTCTAAAGTAACTTTTGTGCCTTGTTCGTCCGACTTGTTTCAGACAAGTTTTTCTCGTCGAGTTTCTGTTCAGCACTACCTTGCTTCGCAGGTTTTATCATAACTCGAGTTTTACAGATCCAATTGATGTGATTATTTTTGGGTTGTCTTCACAACTTGATTATCTATCATATGTGAAAATTTCACGGTCATTGAATTTGTGGTTTCCGATATACACGAGTTTCTTTGCAGTACTCCAGAACTGTTTTTCTCGCGTAGGACAGATTGACCTTTGTTCGATCTTTCGATCGTAACTTGAGTTTCTATCAACGTATTTTCATGATTCTTGTTGTTACGTCTTCGTGACTTGATTCTCTACAATCTATACTAGTTTTGTCACAGTTGAACACGTTTAGATTAGTCGCACACACGGTTTCTTTAACAGATCGGTTTTCTGCTGAGGGGTGTTTTGTTGCTTCCGCTGAAAAGTTTTTATCTACCATTCACCCCCCCTATGGTAGCTTTACACGTGTACTTCAATCCTACAGCATGTGGCAGGCCCGGAGCTCACCCCTGAGGAGGGGGAGGTCTGGCCCCGCTGGACACGTGGAGCCTTCGGAGCTCTCCCCTGCGGAGGGGGGAGGTCCTGCTCTGCTGGCCACGTGGCGGGCCCGGAGCTCACCCCTGAGGAGGGGGAGGTCCGGCTCTGCTGTACACATGGAGCCTTCGGAGCTCTCGCCCGCGGATGGGGGAGGTCCGGCTCTGCTGGCCACGTGGCGGGCCCGGAGCTCACCCCTGAGGAGGGGGGAGGTCTGGCCCCGCTGGACACGTGGAGCCTTCGGAGCTCTACCCCGCGGAGGGGGGAGGTCCGGCTCCGCCTGGCCACGTGGCTGGCCTGGAGCTCTCCTCTGAGGAGAGGGGGAGCTCCGGCCCGGCTGGACACGTTGTCACACCCGGTTTCTCCGAAGAACAACCGAGTGAATATCACATGTATGCCAGGATCATTTTCTCATACATGTGATGACAAATAGTGAAGCATCATTTATTACAAGCCAGGTGTCGAATATAAATAAGTCTTACATAGCATATGTCTCGATGGACAATATTAATTCATAACATGTAAATAAAATAGCAGCGGAATATTATTCTTGTGGGCTCCGTCACAGGCGTTGCCCGGGGGACTCCATGAACCTAGAATCCTTCTTCGGGTCCAAAGTCTTGGTCATTGAACACCACATCATCCCCTTGTCCTGAACAGCAATTTAAACCAACAAATATGCCTGGTTGAGTACCGTTGGTACTCAGCAAGTGTGGGAAAGTTATGTCATGCATGGCTAGAACAAGGAGATGTTGAACTCATGGTTAAAGCACTACGCAATTATTGCCTACCACCTTAGCTTATTAAGAACCTACATTACTACACAGGTGAAATGGTCCCAATCTCCCATCCCATCATCATAATCAAATAACCATAACATCATTTCCAATGTTAAGCTCCCCGCTTAACATCCATAACCTCCAAGGTCATCATACTCTAATCATGAATAAGTCCAAGCCGCTCTTGACCGTGAGCATGGCTGTCATGACAGTTTTGACTCTGCGGAGTTTGCACCACTGTACCCACATGTAGTGATTTCATCCCCCGTTGCCGGGTGGACTAAAAGAACCTCCATTATGCCAGTGGCTACGAACCACATTCACACTTCCTAGGTGTGTAGCTAGGAGATCACTACGAAGCCTTTACAAAGGGATTCCCGACGAGCATGGGCCCACTGAGGTTTCACCCCTAACAGCATACAAGAGGCTCCAACCCCGCTGCAGTGGCCCCCTCTTGAGCCTTGCGGTTCATACGGTAGTCCAGCTGACACCTATTCCCCGCACCATCCAACACACCCATACCACGCCGGGGATACACCTAATTAATTGGCCAAGCTGCCCCATCTCAGCATGTGGTTGGCACGGTAAAGCCAGGTTACATGCTCCATGAACCGGTCCTTAGGATCCAGGCAAGTACTAAACACAAGCTCGAGTCTCGTGCACCCAGCACCAACCAAAACATCCAACTTGCCTCGATCCCTACCTCTACCTAACTCATAACATCTCATTCAAGAGTAAGGTCAATAAATTGATGATCTCATATCCCAATTATCCTATTCTAAGCATGGCTAAGCATAAGCATATAAATAAATGACATGATAAAATAACTCCCAACCCAAGCTACAAGGAAACAAGATAATACAATTCTAGGGAAACTTCCTAGATGGGTTTCATATTTCAATTGACAATGCAAATAATTCTACCTACACATCCTAGCATAGGATCAAAGTGGTCAAGGACACTTGCCTTCTTCCTGCTGCTCTGGAAATGGAAAGTCTTGTTCTTGGAAGGGAAGAACTTGCTCTGGAGCAGGTTCTACTCATACCATCACACATAGAAAAAGAAAACAACAATCCATAAGACATAGTTCACACTTTCACTTCATACAAACCAAACATTCACACCTATGAAAGTCATTCACACTTCTAAGGGTTGTGGTTACTCTATGTGTGGTGATTTTTGACCTACATGCACTTTTAAACATACGTATATTATTTCTAACTTTGTATTCAGATTTCTGTTTGTACACTATATATAAATTCCCAATTTAAACAAATTCTTTAATACCCTCTTTAGCTACCAAGAGTGCATGCAAGGTAATTTCCTACTCCAAATGGTTTTTAGACCTTCTACCAATCCTAAACTGAATTCTTTGGATTTTGGAAACTTCATTTATCATTTTCTAGATATTCACACCTAGCTTGCTATATTTTCAGATTTATTTCCTATGCCTAAATGTGAACTTTATTAGGAAAATAGTAAGACACCTCATCTAAACAGAATAGGTTCTGATCTAAAATATTAAATAATATATTTTTGAACTTCTCCTCTGATGTGAACTAATTTAAATTTATTTTATCAATTTTCAGAATTATTTCCTAGCCTAAAAATGTATCCCTATAACTAATAAATGTGAACAATCAATTAGACAGATTCATTTCAGCTAAAAACCTATTTTTATCTCACTCCAAAGTTTTCCATGTGCTAGGAAAGTTTAAATTTGAATTTACAATGTGTTTGTCCCATCTTTTAAATTTTAAATACTAATCACATATTCAAATTCCTAAATTTAATATCTCATAGGGTTAAAAAGGTAAACTCACCACACTACAGGGTCTATTATATTATTTTAAGAATTTCCAAGGAACTAACTATGCATAACAGAGGAGTTTTGCTAATTTTTATTAAGTCCAGGGGCTAAAACTGATTTTTAATTGAATTTACATGAATTTCTGAAGTTCCAGGGGCTAGATCAGAAGTTTCCGGGGCTAGCTCGTATTTTCCGAGATCCCCAGGGGGTAGCGCGTAAGAATCCCGGCCTTTATAATGCGGGGCTGATGTGGACCGTCCGATTTAAAACAGACGGCTGAGATTATAACGTCGAACCGGTACGCGGGGATTTAAATTCTACCGTGCGATTTAAAATAGACGGCGCACAAGCGGCCACGTCGCTCTGATCGAGCTCGGGCGGCGCTGCCCGGCGGCGCGCGGCGGCGATCTCGCCGGAATACTTCGGATCTTCGTCAATTCTTCCTAAAACTGAGATTTCATGGCATAGATCGGTAGAGGGGAGGTCGGGGATCTCACCTCGGGGTTTTTCTTGAGCTCGGAGGTCCTGGAAGGCGGTCGGCGACGAGGTTCGAGGTGAATTCACGGCGATGCTCATCAGCGCTGTGTTTGAAGCGCAAACCATCGAGTTCTCTGCACCTGCATGATTCCCCGGAGGCGGTGGAACACGATCGGCGTGTTAGATCAGAGAACCCGAGCAGAGATCGAGAGAAAAGGGTGATCGGAGCTTCGGTTCTCACCGGGAGGAAAAACAGCCGATCGCGGGTGAAAATCGGGACGATGCCGGTGTTTATATAGCCGGGGGAGGGCGGCGTTCGGTTGTGATCGAGTTTGCGTCCTCCAGAACCGAAATTCGGCTGGGATACGCGGGTATCCGGGGTGGTTTCGATTCGGCGGAGAGAGGAATCCCAGTCGGCCGAGCGCGCGCGCGAGGAGGAAGAAGATGACCGCGGGCCCCGCGTTTCAGTGAGAAAGAGAGGGGAGCGCGCGGCTGCGGGCTGGCGCGGGGGCGGGTGGGCCGGCTGGTGGGTTTCGGCCCACTGGCCGGTTAGGTTTTATTTTTCTATTTCTTTTCTATTTTGATTTGAATTTGAATTCCAATTTAAATTTGAATTTCTGCACCACATGCAATACGTCCAATAATTTTTAAATTCCCCTCTTAACAGGTTTTGGGGTGTTACACACGTGGTGCCTTCGGAGCTCACCCCTGCGGAAGGGGCGAGGTCCTTAGGCGGTTTTGTCCTGTGCGCGAGGGTACCCGGTATTGAGGGTACCGACACTAGAAATGGTGGGCCACTCCGTAAGAGTACAAAACCTTGTGTGTGGGTGCCCAAGTGCCTCTCGACTAACATGAAAGGACCCAACTCTGTTTGGGTACCTAAAGGAAAAACATAACTCTATTTTATAGGCATACTCCTCCGGTGGATCAAAATGGGTGCTCGATAGTGGATGCACAAACCATATGACCGGAGAGAGTAGGATGTTTGTGGAGTATGAGAAAAATGAAGATCCAAGTGAAGGAATATACTTTGGGGACAATAGCCAAGGGAAAATCCTTGGCACCGGTAAAATCGCTATTTCTCCCCATCATACTCTTTCCAATGTTTTACATGTTGACTCTCTTGATTATAACCTTCTATCCATATCCCAACGATGTGATAAAGGTTATAACTGTGTTTTCACTCACAAGTGTGTGACTGTCTTAAGAAGAACCAATGACTCAATCGCTTTTAAGGGCGTGCTCAAGGGAAAGCTTTACCTTGTGGATTTCACCACGGATAAAGCCCAACTTGACACGTGCTTAATGGCAAAGACCAACATGGGATGGCTTTGGCATAGACGTCTAGCCCATGTTGGGATGAGAAATTTGCAAAAACTTCTGAAGGGAGAACACATTCGAGGCTTGAAAATGTTGTTTTTGATAAGAACAGGCCATGCAGTGCTTGTCAAGCCGGAAAGCAAGTTGGAGCTCAACATCCATCTAAAAATGTCGTGACGACTACAAGACCTTTGGAGCTACTTCACATGGACCTCTTCGGTCCAATCGCCTACATAAGCATGACAAAGGCAAAACTCAGGGTAACAAATATGGTCTTGTAGTTGCAGATGATTATTCTTGCTTCACTTGGGTGTTCTTTTTGCATGACAAAGGCAAAACTCAAGGTGTGCTCAAGAAATTCTTGAGGAGAGCTCAAAACGAGTTCTCCTTAAAAATCAAGAACATAAGGAGCGATAATGGCACTGAGTTCAAGAACACTCAAGTGTAAGAATACTTGGATGAAGAAGGCATCAAGCATGAGTTTTCAGCCCCCTACTCCCCCCAACAAAACAGGGTGGCTGAAAGGAAGAATAGGACTCTCATTGAGATGGCAAGAACCATGCTTGATGAGTACAAGACGTCGGACCAGTTTTGGGCGGAAGCGGTTAACACCGCTTGCCATGCCATAAACCGGTTGTACCTTCATCGACTTTTGAATATGACATCTTACTAACTTCTAACCGGTAACAAACCCAACATTTCTTATTTTTGTGTCTTTGGGAGCAAGTGTTATACTGTCAACAAGAAGCCTAGGACTGCGAAGTTTGCTTCAAAGTCCAATGAAGGTTTCTTGCTTGGTTATGACTCGAACACCTACGCCTATCGTGTTTTCACCAAATCTTCTGGAATTGTTGAAATAGCGAGAGACGTAGTGTTTGATGAGACTAATGGCTCTCAAGTGGAGCAAGTTGATCAAAGTGTGCTAGATAGATAAGAGGCTCCACAAGAAGCACTTAAAAGGATGGCACTTAGAGACATTTTCCATCAAGAACATCCTCAAGACTCAAATGATCATCCAACAAATGAAGATACGTCTCCTTCCCATGATCAAGCTCAAGATGAGCAAGGCCAACCTCAACAAGATCAAAACGATCAAAGTCAAGAAGGAGGATTGGATCAAGGGGGAGACGAATAAAAGAACGATGATGAAGATGAAGATCAAAGAGTCCAACCACCTCATCCAAGAGTGCACCAAAGTGTTCAACGGGATCATCCCGTCGACAACATACTAGGAGACATCTCCAAAGGGGTAACCACTCACTCTCGAATGGCTAACTTTTGAGAACATTGCTCTTTCGTTTCCTCTTTGGAGCCTCACAAGGTAGAAGAAGCACTACAAGATCCGGATTGGGTGGTGGCCATGCAAGAGGAACTCAACAATTTTGAAAGAAATCTAGTATGGGAACTCGTGAAGCGACCCAACACAAATGTTGTGGGAACTAAGTGGGTATTCCGCAACAAGCAAGATGAGTATGGAGTTGTAACAAGAAACAAGGCAAGACTCGTTGCAAAGGGATATGCACAAGTTGAAGGTTTGGATTACGATGAAACTTTTGCTCCCGTAGCTAGGCTTGAATCAATTCATATCTTGCTTGCCTTTGCTACTCACCATGATTTGAAGCTATACCAAATGGATGTGAAAAGCGCTTTCCTCAACGGTCCGATCAAGGAGGAAGTGTACGTGGAGCGACCACCCGGATTTGAGGATGATAAGTATCCTAACCTTGTTTCTAAACTTCAAAAAGCCCTCTATGACCTCAAACAAGCTCCTAGAGCTTGGTATGAGTGTCTTAGAGACTTTCTCATTAAAAATGGTTTTAGGATAGGGAAGGCCGACTATACACTCTTCACCAAGCATTTTAACGATGATTTATTTGTGTGCCAAATATATGTCGGTGACATTATATTTGGTTCTACTAAAAAGCTTTTTGTGATGAGTTTTCAAAGATAATGACCGAAAGGTTCGATATGTCAATGATGGGGGAATTGAAGTTCTTCCTAGGATTCCAAGTCAAACAACTCAAGGAAGGAACGTTCATAAGTCAAACCAAGTATAATCAAGATATACTCAAGAGGTTCGACATGGACAAAGCCAAACCCATCAAGACTCAAATGGGAACCAACGGACACCTTGACCTCAATGAAGATGGTCCAAGTGTGTATCAAAAGGTATTTCGTTCCATGATAGGTTCCTTGCTTTATCTTTGTGCATCTAGGTCCGACATAATGCTTAGTGTGTGTATGTGTGCACGGTTCCAATCCACTCCTAAGGAGTGTCACTTGACAGCCGTTATGAGGATTCTTAGATATTTAGTTCATACTCCTAACCTAGGACTTTGGTATCCCAAGGGATCCAAGTTCAATCTCGTCAGATACTCTGATGCCGATTATGCCGGTTGTAAGGTGGATAGGAAGAGCACATCCGGGACTTGCCAATTACTTGGTAGGTCCTTGGTTTTGTGGTCTTCAAAGAAACAAAACTCCACTGCCTTATCGACAGCCGAAGCGGAGTACGTCGCAGCCGGGAGTTGTTGTGCACAACTCCTATGGATGCGACAAACTCTTAGAGACTATGGTTACACTTTGAGCCATATTCCACTCCTATGTGACAATGAGAGTGCCATCAAGATTGCTCACAATCCCGTGGTGCATTCTAGAACCAAACACATGGATATCCGTCACCATTTCCTGCGAGATCACTCTATCAAGGAAGATATCGTTATCACTCATGTTAGGAGTGAGAAGCAATTGGCGGACATCTTCACCAAACCACTTGATGAGAAACATTTTTGTGACCTAAGGAATGAACTAAATATCCTAGATTTTCAAAACATTGCTTGAGTCATGCACATCTGTTTGTTACGTGTACATGAACTTCAAAAATTGCATGCTTTCAAAATTCTACCCTAACCTCTCTTACTATATGAAAACTATGTTCAAAAGGATTCTTTGTCAAATATGGTCATTGTTTGTTTGATGTATGCTTACTGACCATGTTTGTCAAAGATATTTGCAAAAACTTGTCCAAAAAGGATCTTATTCTTGAGCTAAAATTCAAATCATATGAAATTTCAGATTACAGTCGGACTAGTCCACCCATGGGCCGGACAAGTCCGGGCTGTCTAGGTCGGACTTCTCAGCGGACAAGTCCCAACCGGACTAGTCCGCCTGGGAGGCCGGACAAGTCCGGCACCGGAGAAGTCCGGCTCTGGTCCATCTACTGGACTTGTCCGTGCATTAGGCCGGACTAGTCCGGCCTTTGGGGACTTAACCTCCTAGGGGCGGCCAGACCACCTCTCTCTCTTTACACCCAACTCTCTCTCTCTCTACCAAAAATCTCGTCCAATCCATGGATTGGAGCCCTAAGGAGTACGGAAATCCTTCCCCGTGCTTCGTTTCTCAAGTTTCGCCTCCGATTTCATCCCATTTGTAGATTTGAAGAGGTATTCTTGACCAACCCAAAAATCTCTCCTTTTCTTCATTCTTATGTTTTTTGCTAGAAACCTCTTCACAAATGTTGTCCTCAAGTCATTGCGATCGTAGCCTAGGAGTATTGCGACTTGATTCGAAGTCTTCGCGAAAAATTGTTAGGGTTAGGGTTCTTCCTGTGTAACCCGGACTAGTCTGGTTTATGGGCGGACAAGTCCGTTCTCGGGCGGACTAGTCCGGCCCCTTAACAGACAAGTTTGGTTTACACAGGACAAACCCCAACTTTAGCCATTTTTAGTGAATTCTTTCGCAATATTCCACTTCCTTGACCTCTTATCTCTTATTTCTCAGGCAATATGTCGGACTATGACCAAGGCTCCCCTCTTGCAAGTCCCGCGACCGAGGAGGCTTGACAAGCCCTCCCTCGGCGCATTGCCGAAGAGAGGGTGGCAAAGGAGGCTCAAGCGGCTAAGGATGCCGTCATTCGAGAGGCAGGGACAAAGAAGAGACATGATCTCGAAGAGCAGGCACAGATTGCCAAAGCCATTGAAGAATCCTTGGCGGATCAACGGAAGAAGAAAAGGGACAAACGTGAAGCCCCTAACTCCCAGGCTGCTAGTGCCGTAGAGCCCAAGAGGATGAAGCTGGTCACTTTGGGAGAGAAAGAGCAGGACAAAGAGAAGGAGAAAGAACCCGAGGATAGGGTTCTCTGTGACCCGAAGAAAGGCAAGGCTCCACTTCCTGAGGAGCCCAAGAACAAAAAGGCAACTGCCAAGGCACCGACAAAGAGGGCAGGAGGCATTGTAATCAGGGAGAAGGGGCAACCGAAGCGCATCGGTCACCTAAAGATGGTTGCCCCTGCTAGAGATCCAAACCGGCAGCCCAACAATGCAGCATATGTGTTCAAAGGAAAGGGTGCTGAGAAGACGAGAAGGCTGAGAATGGATAAAGTCTATGATTATGAGAAGCACACAGCCGACCATAAGTTTTGGTGTGATTTTCATTGCGACTACTACCGCCTAGTATACTTGAAGATGAAGACTCCAGTCGCTCAAGCTCAATGGGTGGATTGGGACTACATGGCCAAAAGGAAACATAAATCTTTTGATGTCGTGATTGAAGCCGCAGAGCGCCATAGGATCAAGGAAATAATGAGTTTCAAGTATGATTGGAACATCGTAGTGATTGTGCAGTTTTACACCACCGTGTACTTCTCCACCTACGTTGACCGGAAAATCACTTGGATGACTGATCGAGAGCAGTACTCAGCCACGTATGAGGAGTTTGCTTGGATACTTGGCCTTGAGGAGCACCTGGACCATGAGATCATCATTTCGAACATCAAGGCATTGGATAGGGATCAGCTCGACTATATGTATCCTAGTCATGTTCCCTATGAGGCTGGGCTTGCTAGGAACATCAAGCCATTTTATAGCATCCTCAACTGGATTCTGAGGAGAACCATTGCCCCTAAGGATGGAGATGCAAGGGTGATTCAAGAAACTTAAGGCATCTCCTCCTGTTGATTGATGGTGAAGAGAAGTTCAACCTCGTTGAGCACATCTATGACGACATCTTCAACATCTCTCACACTCCCAACCGCTCATGTGGGTATGCACCATATGTCATATGCTTAATTGAGAAGGTGTCGGGGCTTGTCTTCGTCAAGGATGTGACTTATCGACTTCTCCGTCCTCAGCTGCCCCCAATTGTGCCAGAACCTTCCAGAAGGAAGAATGCTCAACCTCCTTCCAGCTCAGTGGATCCTCCTAGCTCAGTGGCTCCTTCATCACCTCCTCTGCAGTCGATGAGCGGATTCTTCAAGTGCTTCAACGCGCTCTTCGCCTCCTGTCGGCGTGTAGAGGTCCGGACTCGACGCATGGAGAGGCATCAGGAGAAGTACCTCAAGGCTATGTGCGACAAGCTTGAGGTGACTATGTCCCCTCCCGAGGAGAGTGATGGGGAGCTCACTCCTTATCCAGAGTTCACTGCTGATGAGATCGCCTAGTTCACGGAAGATGGAAGCTCTTCCAAGGCCGTGCCTCCATCCACCACCGCCGCCGACGAGGAAGATGATACGAAGGCCACAGAGAGCGAATTTGAAGAAGAAGACAATGAAGATGACGAGTAGAGTTAGGCGTCTCTTCTTCCTTTTTCCTTTTTGGTGCCTTGATGCCAAAGGGGGAGAGATGGAAGAGGATGTCTTTATGTCTTTTTTATCATCTTCTAGTCTTGTATAAATCCTTAGACATGATTATCTATGTTTTATGCATTGTGTCTCTTTTGTGTAAGACTATGTGTGGATCTTATGGCTTATATTTGATCATTGTTGCCCTTTGCTATGTTTTATTGTCTTATCACATGTTTTGAGCACAACACGTAGGCACCCCACCATAACATGTGAATGTATGTCAACTCCCCCCTTTTACTGTTGCATACATCCAGGGGGAGTTATGCATACACACACTTGTTATGAAAATCAAATTTTTACCTCTTATGTTGAAACTTAATGTGTTGTCATCAATCACCAAAAAGGGGAAGATTGTAAGTGCATCTAGGTATCCCCGTGGGTTTTGGATGTGTAAAAGTCCCAAAACTTGTAAATGGAAAACTTTAGTGATGAATAAAGTTGAGTTTAAATCCAAGAAATGGGACATGCAAAAACTTTTGTTTAATCATGTGATTGTTGGCATGTGCAAGAGGCCTTTAAATTCAGTTTGAACTAAAGGGTTCACTTCAAGGAAAAGAAGGCCATTTCCAAAAAAGAAATTCAAACTGTTGTTAAAAATTTGTATTTGCAATGGCCAACTCAAAGATCAGAGGGAATATTCAAATTCTTCAGGTTTGAATTAGTGATAATGCAAATTTTGAACAAATTTGGAGGTGCTTTGATAAGTATATCAAAGAGACTTGTGAATTTCATTGAAATTTGAATTCAAATTTGAACTGAGGCAAAACTTGTCAAATTGCCAAAAGGTTTTTGAATTTGAATTCCTCATAGTTGAAGTTTGCAATGTGCCAAAATTTGGAGATATTTGAGAGAGGAAGTGAGTGGGGCCCTATTGTCATTGAGGGGGGGATGACTTACTACCTAAGTCTCAGCTAGCTCTCTGTTTCTCGGTTCACACACGAGCTCGGACCGAGCCGTTGCAAGCCGCCACCGCGCTGCCGACTGAGACCCCGTGGAAGCCACCTCCTCGTGAAAACTTCTCGCGCAGGCGACCTGCTCAGTGTTCCACTCGCGCCCTCATCCGCTCACGAAGCGCTCGGTTCGTTCACAAAACCGCCACACCAAGCCCCCGACAGTCTTCTGCCGCCGCATCTCTGCTCCGATCAAAATCCGGCAGAAACTCGCCCAGACTGCCTTCCCGAGCTGAAAAACAGCAAAACTTAGTCGCCCTACACTTCCTCAGCACGACAGAACGCAGCTCCCGGTGTTCTCCACCCTAGAACAAGGGTTGTTGCGGCAGGCCGTGAGAAACCGACGAGCAAGCTCACATGGTCAGATTACCACCGTGGGTTTCACGCTCAAGCAATGACGCTCAGAGGTGCGCTGTACCACCATGGTGCTTCATCCCGGAGCTCAGCTCAAGCGGCGATCCCTAGCGGCCGAATTCGAAGATTTTCCTCCGGAGCACGACCACGGACCCTCTGGTAACGATCTCAAAAATTCGCGCTTAATTCACACTTAGAGTTCACCAAGTCGTGCACAAATGATCTAGACTCGATGGAGACCCAATCCCCTTCACAACCCTAGCTTGAAACCCCGTGTCAATGGCCCATTTCAAGCTTTCCAATCGGCGGCCACGGCGGGGAAACTTCGTACCTCGTGAATAAACCTCGGGGACTTTCAATACAGCACTGGTGCGATCTTACTCTGGTCTACAGTGATTCCCTTCGCTAAGATGATATGCCCGAGAAAAAAGTACTTAAGATATCTAGAATTCGCACTTGCTGAATTTCTTGTATAGCTTCTGATCCCGCAGCCTTTGCAAGACTATACACAGGTGCTTCTCGTGTTCTTCCTCCGACTTGGAATAAACCAGTAGGTCGTCGATGAAGGACACTACAAACTTTTCCATCTCCGGCATGAATACCGAGTTCATCAAATACATGAACTGAGCTGGGGCGTTGGTGAGACCAAGGAACATGACAAGGTACTCATGAAGCCTGTACCTCGTCGAAAAGCTGTCTTTGAAATATCCTCAGCCCGTATCTCAATCTGATGGTACCTTGATCTTAATTCCCTCTTGGAAAAGATCTTTGTTTTAACCAACTGATCAAACAATATGTCGATCTGTGGTAACGGGTACTTGTTCTTGATTGTTACAGTGTTAAGCAGATGAACACCACACAAAGTTGTAGTGTTCCGTACTTCTCCTTTGCAAACAATTCTGAATAACTCCAAGGTAACGACTCAGTCATATAAAACCTTTGCTCATAGGGTCATTCAGCGGCGTCTTTCACTCTGCACATTCATTGGGTGCCATTTGTACGGCCTTCGTGAGCTCAGTGTTGTTCCTGGCACAAGTTCAATTTTGAACTCTACGTCCTGTTCGGGCGGTATGCCCGGTAAACAATTGGGAAACACCTCCTGAAATTTACGTACCACCGGACTGCCATCTATCTAAACAGTTTCCGAGTTGTTCAATATTGCAATCTGTTGCCGACTGACGCCCAGAACTAATGTATGAAGACCGTGCCGTGGGGAGTTTGAGCTTAACGGTTCGAAACTGATGTTGTGAAACGCTTTGTGGTAATTCAACCACGACATCCCCAAAATAATGTCGATCTTCAGACCCCAAGAATAAGAAGGGTTGTAGGTTATAGTCTAACCTGCAAACAAAGAGGTGCTCGGAAAACAACATCACTTCTTGTAATGCTGCCCTGGCGAAGATATGAGGTATTGCCTCTTTGTAAAAGTGGTTTGGAGCTGATGTTGAGCCACAAAAGATTGACTAACAAAGCTAGGTGTGGCACCTAAGTCCAAGAGAATTAATACGGGTAGCCGATTAGAGAAAACATCTCTGCTAACACGGCTTCTCCTTCTGGAACATCATCACTCACTGTGTAGTGAATGTTGCCCCTTGTCTGCCCTCTTTTCTGCAGATATAGATAGGGTCTGATCATTGAAATTATGATGATCCACAACCTTGAATTCCCTCCATACAATACCTAGCATAATGGCCCATCCGACCACAAGTAGAGCACGGATGTCTCTCCGGCTCTTCTCTAACTTGTGGTCGGAGCTAGATACATATAGCTGCAGCGATTGAGTACAAACCACCATCTGATGCTGCTGCTATGGAGGTGGTGCAAGTTGTGGTACTTGACCAGCAATCAATCTCTAAGGAGTTAATCGTACAGGGGACTCCATTTCACTGAATGGCGTTCGGAACACCAACCGGTACTTTTGGGGCACATAACTTGTACTAGCCTGCACGATATCACTCATTTTCCTCCTCTGTACAGAACAGACCTTGATGCACTAAATCTAGATTTTGATCCAGTTAGTAGCATTTTAATAACTCAAGTTTTATACAAAAGTTAAAGGTAACTTCAATATATTTCCAAAGAGTATTCACATGCCTCTATATCACTTCTGGATCGAAAGTTATAATTTTTCAAAGTTGACAGAATTCCTGGATAAAATTTGCCAGCATCTCCTTTGTATGTGGCTAGTTTGATCACAGTTGTATATGCAAATACAATAGGAATCTGAACAAACTTTGAACTACAACAATGTTTCCTATCTCATTCCCTTTCTAAGGGTGTATCATATGACCCTTAGGGATTTTTCTACAGAAAGTTATAAGTGTTATACAGAAACATCCAGGAAGATTTGCATCTGTCCTGTTTTCTGAACAGTTTGCATTCAACTGGACATTCAACCAATTTGGCGTGTGATTTTGCTCTGGAGTTATACAAAGAAGTTGTAGAGAACTTAAAAATCTTTCCAGAACTGTATCATACACCTCCATGGAGTCAATCTTCTCAGAGTTATGCTCTATCAATGTGCAGCAAAAATTTCTTCCAGAACTGAGACTCTGTTTTTGAGAAACATAGAAACCTATGAATTCTTCCCTTTGAAACTTAGTTCAAATGAAGAGTTCAGTAACTAATATGTGTTTTCCAACTTCCATTTTTTAGTATAAAGTTAGTCATGAATAATTTCTTCATAGTAAATAAGTTATAAAGTGTAGTACGGTGGCGATGCACCATAAGGCATATGACGGGACTACGTTGCCTCACAAAAGAAAATCCTACCCGGACTTAGCCGGCTTCGTTAACTCAGTGGCACTAAGCATCTCTCGCACATGGATGCTACACATCTACCGTTTCGTGGTTAGACTACCTGCATATAACTCACACAATCGTCAGACTCGGCTGCACACCGAGGCCGGTATCCATACAGTTCGTACACCCGGCCGTCATCACTCGCCCGGATGTTCTCAAGCAAAACACGCCTTGAGCTACGTGTTCACATTACATACCACATGAAGGGGTCTCCCAAATTGCACCACGCACGCCAGGGACAGACGTTGCTCGAATACCCCAAACGACATGAACAGTCGTAGAGGATATCAAAGTGGGTCGGGTTACCTGCCACCCTTGGGGCTCCACCCTTCATCTTGTGCGCACTGGTGGACAGCGCTTACGTGCACCGCACAAGACATAAAGCGTCCCGAGATGCACGATTTTCCGACATAAACAAATAGGTTAATTTGCCACTTTCTATACACTAATAACATCCTTATATGGGCTACTAACTCGTTCCTCACCGAATTTTTGAAAATGATGACCTTTTTAGTGCGTTAAACCTCAAGCGAGCCCTGATACCAATGCTGTCACGACCCCATTGGCCTTGTCGAGCCAGGATCACGCTGAGGGGTGCTGCGTTGCACAGCACAGGATAACACACATCAAAGGTACAAAGCGGAAGCAAAGTTTTATTACATAAAAAGGTTTAAGAACATTTGTACAACAAAATATGTTCAGTCTACACTCACGAGCGTAGACTATGCATCGAGTTCACGTTCAGCCCGTGAACGTATCCCCGCTAGCACGCACGCATACTAACACGGCGGCGTGCATGACTCCCACTCGACGGGGTTCCCTTCCTGGGGTTCCGTCTCCTCCTCAGGAGTCCCTTCCTCATAGAACCCTGCAAAAGCTTCAACACAAGCAGTGAGCAAGAAGGCTCAGCAAGACTGACCCGTCTCCCCTATACATGGAACTTCTACATGATTGGTACAGGGTACATGAGGTAAATAATTTTTGCCAAAAACTCGCCTAATTATTTGAACCTTACTTTCAATGTTTTAGCAGCAGGTTGTGGAGAACCTTACACGAAGGCACATGAGAGAGCCGCAATCAAACAAGAAACACATTTCTATCATTGACACGACCCCACGGTCTTGTCGAGCCAGGATCACGCTGAGGGGTGCTGCGTTGCACAGCACCGGATAACACACGTCAAAGGTACAAAGCGGAAGCAAAATTTTATTACGTAAACTGGTTTATGAACATGTTTACATCAAAATAAGTCCTGTCTACACTCGCGGGCGTAGACTACGCATCAAGTCCACATTCAGCCCTTGAACATGTCCTTGCTAGCACACACGCACACTAACTCTGCGGCGTGCACGACTCCCACTCGATGGGGTTCCCCTCCTTGGGTTCCATCTCCTCCTCGGGAGTCCCTTCCTCATAGAACCCTGCAAAAGCTTCAAACACAAGCAGTGAGCACGAAGGCTCAGCAAGTCTGACCCGTCTCACCTAAACATGGAACTTCTACATGAGGGGTGATGGGTTACATGAGGTACAAATCAATTGCAAGGACTCGCCTAATTAGTGGAACCTTACTTTCAAGTTTTAGCAGCAGGTTGTGGAGAACCTTACGCTAAGGCACATGAGAGAGCCGCAATCAAACAAGAAACACATTTCTCTCATGTACTTTGCCCAAAGTTGAAAGGAACTTTAGTTAGCTCTAAACTACAACAAACCATTAACAAGCAAAGTCCATCTTTCAATCAGCAACATTTTAACATGTAACTAGCCTGTTCTTTCTACGTCATGGTACAGTGGACAAGTGGTACTCACTGACCGCGAGGGACGGTGATTATAATCGATTTACACCTGCAGGGTTACCCGAACAACCCGTCATGTACGCCCGTACTCGATGTTGCCTACAACAACCATCACGGACGCCGTACGCGACTACCTTTCACCCGTTAGCCAAATGTGGAACCAGTCCAATCGTCCCGAGCAAGAGGTCTCTGCACGCGCATCTCAGTGCCGCCAGCCGATTTACACCTCGAGCTCTCAACCTACCCTCTGAACAACCAGCTATGCCTCAACACCCAGCTACCCGAGTTACATCAGTTTCCCGGTTCCCATATAGCCGGTAGGTCTTGGTACTGTTCTAGCTTGTTCAACAGGCCTGCACACGGCTCGGTCCTCAATCGACATAAGCGGAGCTATAGCACATCGGCCCCAAAGTCCTGCTGCCGTTACTCTCCGCTTGGTCTCATTTTCTTGCCATGTGTTTCATGTGCTATCACTACCCGAGTCGAGTGCCTCTAGCCTATGCTCGCGAGTAGTTCCAACTACTCGACTTGTACCAAATCCTACACTATCTTAGCATTGCAGTAGCTAACGGGGTTTGCAATTCTAAACCCAACCCATGGTTTTCTTGGCTATGCATTTGGGTTTCCAAACAAGACTCTAATGTAAAGAATAGTAGTATTCAAAGATGTGCTCAAAACAATAAACATTTGTAAAAAGGTTAATGCAAACCGGAGCTTGCCTTGCTTCTCTTGGTCGTAGGCTAGCTGTTCCTCCGGAGTAACGAAGTCTAGGACTTCGGGTTCCTCCTCGACCTTAGCGACTACATAATAGAAGCAATACATGTATTAATTTAAATGCAGTTGTATTAAGTTTTAATCTCGTGAAGTTTATAACTCTTACTAGACAAGCACAATGACTGTGAAACTTTTACTGTGGCTTGGTTACAACCTAAACAGAGACTTGGTCAAGTCTTAATTGTAGCAAAGCTCATTTGAGCCCTCCACAATTAATCATGTACTTGAACTTAATTGAAGGCTTTTAGGGTGTTCTAAGGATTTTCATGAAACAAACTATGACTTTCTGAAAACTAGATTTTCAGAGGGTTCTAATGGAGTTGTTTTCACTTAATTTGAAGGTTCCTAGCTAAAGATATGAGCTAAACAATTTCAGAGAAAATTCTGAAAATGTTTCTGAACATTTTCTATTTTCTCTGGAACAGTTTCACTAATCACACCATTAGGTGGATCAAATTAGCTCAAATGGGTCTGAAATTTTTATGGTAGTTCAAGGATATTTTGGTGAACATCCTAGAAAAATTTCAGAGTTTTCCTCCAAAGGATTCTCCAGTTAAAATTCCAAACAGTTTAAATTTTGAGGAATTAATTCTGGAGAAATAAGAGTTTTCATGAAGTGAAACTTGATTTGCTGGAAAGGGCTCAGAGAGCTGAATCTAACAAAATTTGGCTCACTTGATTTGGAGCTTTCTAGCCAAAGTTATAAGGATTTGAAGTTTGAACTGAAACTGAAATTCGGCGAAAAGTTTAAATTCCTGCTCGTGGGCCCCGCACATAGTGCGTCGTCTCCCTCCTCGCGCCAACTGCGCGGCGGCGGCGACCTCCGGTGACCTTCGCCAGAATTGAGTTCCCAGCCACCCCCCGGCCCGAAACTCGCCGCCTGCCCCTTTACTGACCCCCTGGACTCGATGGTGGGGTCGCCGGCTGCCGGCGATGACCGGAAACCCGTGCGCACCGGTGATAGCACCTGCTAGGGTTCCGGTGAGGTCGGTCCCACTCTCCCGTGCACCAAATCGATCGGAAATCAGGCGGAGAGCATCAGTGGAGCATGGGGAACACGAACCAGGGCTGGGTGGAAGCTAGAAATACCGGCAACTATGCTCTCGACGGTGAGCCGAGGTGCTCAGCCATGGCGGCGGGGAAAACGGCCATATCATGGCTGATTATCGATGGTTTTCTCTGATTCCAGTTCGAGCGTGGGCTCTATCATGCGTAGAAGCTACTAGGTAACTGGCTTGCCCAACCCTCGTGCAAAGAGCATGAATTTCACCCGAAGGTGAGCTCGGTCCTTATGAACTGATCGAGAGTAAATTTGGAAATTCTCGGCCGAGGGTTGATCAATCGCCAAACGGCTTTCGGCTACTCCATCTACATACAATCACGCACCATTCTTGTGTAGAGAAGAGGACGTGACAACGGCTGTGTGGTGCTGTCCACGAGAGCCCGATCGGCGGCGATGCTTGGTTCGCCGGAGAAACGGTTCGGTACAGCTCGAGGACGCTTGCTCACTGGCCAACACGGGGTCTAGGAGGTTGCTCACGATCTCCCGATGCCGTTTTGCTGTGGAGGAGGCTGTGCTCGTGAGTGATCGGACTTGATCAAGCGTGAGCTCGAGCGGCGGCGGTTGCAGTGGAAGAACAGGGCGAGTACGTCGGTAGCTCGGGGAATGGGTGAGGGAAGCACGCCGGGGAGGGGATAAGAAGCCCGGCGACTGATCTCTGGCTTGGGGCACGCAGCAGGAGCTGGCGCCGGCTGCCCCCCGGTGGCGTGCGCACACTGCACCCGGGAACCGAGTGAGCTGTGTTTCAGTCGGTTTATTTCTTCTCTGTGGCTGACATGTGGGACCCACCCGGTTTTTAACCTCTGAAATTCACTCCTAATCACTGTTGTAAACAGTATGCCCCAAAATAACCCTGGGTATTCAAATTATTCACCCATGAGCCATTTGAATTGAGTAGAATTTAAATTGGGTTTGGTTTGAAGGAATTTCAACACAAGTTCAGTTTTGAATTAAAATAAAGTTTGAATTTGTCCCACTTAGCTCATGTCAAGATCAACTCCAAATGGAGAGAAAATTGGTGTGTGGGCTCACAAAAATGTGCTGAGTAAGAATATGCCTCCCACTTTTAAATTCATGGGATAAAAACAGTTTGAATTTAAATATGGTTTCAAACTGCCCTCTTTCTAGCTATACCCAAAATGACCTCAAAAAGGTTTTGAATTTGGGTGAAACTTGGCATGGACATTCTTAGCAATGTGTAGGAGTTTTCATATGTCTAGCCCACCTATATCACATGTGGAAAATACCACTTTTGCAATGTGTGAGTTTGTTCTCTAATGAGCATGTTGATGGTGGTTACTTGCTCTTCATTTGTGTTCATCATCTTTCCTCAAATGAGGTGTGTGTGTGTGTGGTGATGAACACTTCAATTATGTGTCAAAAACTGAGTCCCTTACATTCCTCCCCCCTTAACGGAATCTCGTCTCGAGATTATAAGGTGAAAATGAGAGAGAGGACGGTGAAAAATTACCGGATATGCGACGTGAAAAAGTCGGGGTAGTTAGCGCGAAGAAATTCTTCGCTCTCCCATGTCGCTTCGTCCATGGAGTGATTACTCCATAGAACCTTGTAGAACCACAACGTACGGTTGCGTGTGGTTCGGGCCTTTTCATCAATAATCTGCACCGGTTCCTCCCGATAGGTGAGATCCGGTTGCAGTTCTTCAATATCCTCCAGCTGAACGGTAGTTGATAGCTTAAGACACTTCCTCAGCTGGGAAATGTGAAAGACGTCCTGCACACCGGAAAGTGCTTCTGGTAATTTCAGCCGGTATGCCACTGATGCACATCTTTCGGTAATCTGGAATGGACCGATGAATCGGGGTGCTAACTTCCTTCTCACCCCAAATCTGTTTACGCCCTTTATTGGAGATACACGTAGGTATACGTGATCTCCAACTTCGAATTGTAATGGGCGCCTTCTCCAGTCCGCATACTGTTTGTGACGGGATTGAGCGGCTTTTAGGTTTGCTGGAATCAGTCGAACCTTTTCTTCCGCGTTGTTGACGAGGTCAATCCCGAAGGTAACCCTTTCGCCAGACTCACACCAGATCAATGGTGTGTGGCATTTTCTCCCGTATAGCGCCTCGTAGGGCGCCATCTTGATGCTGGCTTGGTACCCATTGTTGTACGAGAACTCGGCTAACGGCAAGTGATCATCCCAATTCTTGCCGTGGTTGATAGTGCAAGCTCGTAGCATGTCTTCTAAGATCTGATTTACCCGCTCCGTCAGCCCATCAGTCTGCTGGTGGTAGGCTGAACTACGGATCAGCTTCGTCCCCAAGGCAGCGTGCAGCTGCTCCCAAAAACAGGACACAAATAAAGTGCCCCGATCCAATATGATAGTACGGGGTACGCCGTACAAGCATAGGATCCGTGAGATGTACAGTTCAGCGTACTTCTTGGCGTTGTAGTTGGTGTTGACCGGGATGAAATGGGAAACTTTGGTGAGCCGATCAACGATCACCCACACAGAATCATGTTTCTGCAAGGTGGTGGGTAAACCGACGATGAAATCCATGCTCACGTCCTCCCACTTCCAGGCAGGAATGCCCAGTGATTGCAGCAGTCCCGGTTTCCGCATATGGTCTGCCTTCACCCTTCGACATGTATCACACTCGGACACGTTTTTTGCAGTCTCACGCTTCATCCGTGTCCACCAAAACTTGCTTCTGAGTTCTTGATACATCTTGTTGCTGCCGGGGTGAATAGAAATTTTTGACAAGTGAGCCTCATCAAAGATTTTCTTCCGTAATTCCGGGTTACGGGGTACAACGATCCGGTCCTTGAACCATAGGACGCCGTCTCCGTCCTTCCGGAAACATTTCAGTTCCCCACTGTCTACACGTCTCCACAAATGTGACATGCCCTTGTCATTCTTCTGGGCTGCCGCTATCTCTTCACTTATGGTGGGGATCAAAGCTAAGTTGTAGAGAGCTCCGTGTGGAATCACATCTAGTGGTGGTTCGTTCTCTTCCAACGGCGTGATGGTCAGATTATTGACGTGTGACTTGCGGCTTAGTGCATCTTCCACTATGTTTGCCTTGACCGGATGATAATGGATCTCTATTTCGTAATCCTTTATCAGTTCTAACCATCTTCGTTGCCTCATGTTCAGCTCCTTCTGAGTGAATATGTACTTGAGACTTTTGTGGTCGGTATATAAATGTACGAGGTTACCGAGTAGGTAGTGCCTCCACATTTTCAGTGCAAGTACCACGGCAGCGAGCTCCAAGTCGTGAGTTGGATAATTTTGCTCATGGTGTCTAAGCTGCCGTGATCCATACGCGACCACTCTTCGGTCTTGCATCAGCACACATCCGAGCCCAATGCCGGATGCATCGCAGTACACATCGAACGGTTTTGTTGTGTCTGGCTGCGCCAAAACCGGTGCTGATGTCAGGTGCTTGACTAAAGCCTTGAATGCTGCTTCACACGTTGGACTCCAAACATATTTGGTAGCCTTTTTCAGCAGCTCTGTCATAGGCTTGGCAATCTTCGAGAAGTTCGGAATGAACCTCCAATAATATCCCGCGAGTCCGAGGAAACTCCGTACCTCGTGAACAGTTCTCGAGGATTTCCAATTCAGCAATTGAGTGATCTTGCTCGGGTCTACAATGATACCCTCCGCTGAGATGATATGCCCGAGGAAAGGCACTTGCGATATCCAGAACTCGCATTTGCTGAATTTCGCGTATAGCTTGTGATCCCGCAGCCGTTGCAAGACTATACGCAGATGCTTCTTGTGATCTTCCTCCGACTTGGAATATACCAGGATGTCGTCGATGAAGACCACGACAAACTTGTCCAGCTCCGGCATGAATACCGAGTTCATTAAGTACATGAAGTGAGCTGGAGCATTGGTGAGGCCGAAGGACATGACCAGGTACTCATAAAGTCCGTACCTTGTCGAGAATGCCGTCTTCGGAATGTCCTCAGCCCTTATCTTAATCTGATGGTACCCGTATCTTAAGTCCATTTTGGAAAAGATCTTTGCTTCGACCAACTGATCAAACAACATGTCGTTCCGTGGCAACGGGTACTTGTTCTTGATGGTTACGGCATTTAATGGACGATAGTCCACGCAAAGCCGCAATGTCTCATCTTTCTTCTTGACAAATAATGCCGAACAGCCCCATGGCGAGGAGCTCGGCCTAATAAAACCCTTCTCCAGAAGGTCCGTGAGCTGAGTCTTAAGTTCAGCCAACTCCTTGGGCGCCATCTTGTACGGCCTTCGGGATATCGGCATGGTTCCCGGTGCAAGTTCAATCTTGAACTCCACCTCTCTATCGGGCGGCATTCCCGGTAAATCATCCAGGAATACGTCAGGGAACTCTTGGACCACTGGAATATCTTCCAATCTGATAGTTGTGGACTGATATACACTTGGAAGTTTTATTTCTGGACTGTGCAGAAATAAAAGTGAGACCCGTGCACTTCTAAGTTTAAGTGCACGACTCGAAGGACGGTGTTTAAAACAGCGCCATGGCAGGTTAACCACGACATCCCTAGGATGACATCGACCTTCTGTCCCTCTAAGATAATAAGAGACGTGGGGTACACTCTACCCGCTAAGCATAATGCTGCTTTGGAAACCATTACGCTTGCTGAAATCTTCCCACCCGGTGAACAAATTAAATATGGACTATCGGTGGGTAGTATTGGCAAGCTGTGTTTAGCAATGAAAGCTTGGCTAATCAAATTATGCGTGGCGCCTGAATCAAACAGTACTATAGCGGAATGCTGGTGGAGTTGGAACATACCCGCAAGGATTGGCTCGCCCTCCGGCACGTCCTCTATGGCAAGCTGGTGGACGGTGCCGGGCCTAGGGTTTGCCCGCCGCGCATTAGTAGGGTTCTGGGGTTGATTCCTCCCTGGAAACTGTGGTGCCACTCCGCCGCCTTGCCTCTTCGGGCAACTGCTCGTGAAGTGTCCTGGTCGACCACACTTGTAACATGTGGCCGCTGCTGGTGTAGTGCTCGGGGGACAAAAGCCCGGCATGCGGTGCTGAGGTGCATACGCACGCGGCATCGCCTGCTGCTGCTGTTGTTGCGGAGGTGGTACTGGCAGTGCCGGCCTGAATGCCGGTGAAGAGTACGGCCGACTGCGGAACGGCATCGACCGCTGTGGTGGCTGCCAGCATGGACCTGATGGTGGGCGATTCACCATCCGAAACTTTTGAGAAGGACCGCTTCCTTCTCCGCTGCTTTGTGGCGCGCTTCGCTTTCGCTCCGCCGCCGCTAACTCCTTGCCGGAGTCCTCCTGAACAATCGCAGCATCAATGATGTCATTGAGGCTGCCGCGATTGAACATCGCCAACTTGTCCTTCAGGAGCGGGTAAAGCCCCTGGTAAAAGTGGTCCCGCCGCTTTTCGTCAGTATCTGCATGATACGACGCGTAGAGCGCAAGATCGTTGAACGCCCTGGAGTATTCCAGCGCGTTCCGGCTCCCTTGCTGCAGGTGTAAGAATTCCGGTGTCTTTCTTTTCATCAGACCTGGCGGTATGTGATAGGCCCTGAAGGCCGTCCGGAACTCCGTCCAGGTCATCACTCGGTCGGTGGGCTGTGAAGCACAGAAGTTGGCCCACCACGCACTCGCGGATCCTTGGAGCTGCTGGACCGCGAACTGAGTCTTGCGCTGCTCACTTATCTGGAGCAGCCTGAACTTCATCTCTATTGCGCGGAGCCAGTTGTCCGCGTCAAGAGGTTCATCCGCCCTTGAGAATACTGGGGGATGAGTCGCCAGGAAGTCGGAGTAGGAGCTCTGTTGACGCTCCTCACGGTCTTGACGTCTCTCTGGGCGAGACTTATTGGCGATAAGCGTTTGCAGCAACTCTGTGTGCTGCTGATGTGAACCCGCCATTGCCGCGACGATGTCGGCCAATGTAACCGTTGGCAGTGGCGGTGGCGGTGTTTGCTGTTGCTGTTGCTGCTGCTGTCCCGAGGAGTCCTCAGGAGGCTATTGGGAGGTCTCTCCCCCTTGACTAGTACCCCCAACTTCCGGGTTGGCACGAGTACGCGTCATTCTGAAATTCAAAACAGCAGCAGTTAGCACATGTCTTACTTAAAAATTTCCATATGCAACAGTAGGTATTGAAGTGACACATGATTAATTTGCACAACATTCACATATATTGATAAAGCATAAACTTTATACAAGATACATTATTCTCGGGTCTCCGAGAAGTCGTGCTCATGTGTGACGCCCTCAATTCTGTGGAAAACCACGGAACCGAGAACTAATGCATATGTGTGCCCAGGATGTTCATCACGCATACACATACGTTCCACAAACTGAATTCAGATATATATAACCACGAATAACAGAGTTTATTACAACGTCTCCTGAGTCTTGGACCCATGCTCACAGCGGAAGTCTTATTTCTATGCAGCGGAAGTCTTTATTTAAATGCGGAAGCAAAAACTAATGCGGAAGCAAAACTAAGCAGAAGTGGCTCCATCTCTACTCCTTCCACAGGCAAGGTTGAGAATAGATCACGCGCCATAATATTCCACTTGATCTTCATAGTAGGCTTCTCTTGCTGTTAATGAAGAAATAATAATGCAAGTTTGAGCACAATGATGTACTCAGCAAGTGCGGGAATAACACATGATATGCAGCTCATAAAACAAGGTAGGTACAAAAGGTTTATTTGCAGAAAAGCAGATTTATAAAACCATGACAAAACAGCAACTTAACTTTAGTTGAATGTAATCCCAGCATGTATTAAATTACCAACATACCTTCATCACTTCCCGTGTTCCATCTGAACATTAACCAATCTTTTATTCATACTCACGAATACCTCCTCGTATTCGCTACCATCTCACCTCATAAAACAACCTCGTCTCGCACCGAGACCAATCTCAAGTTATGACCCATCAGTCATGCAACCATCTCATCTCCCGGACTCCACAGTTCCAAACCAAACCATAACCAAACCAATAACCATAACCAAGAACCTTCCCAATAACCATTCCAATAACCATTCCAATAACCATTCTAATAATCATCCCATAATCATCCCATCTAATCATGGCAGTTTAGCCAGGTGCTCGTAACCGTAAGCTCGGCTATCATGATAGTTTTAGTAACTCTGCAGAGTTTGTACCTCTTTACCCACAAGTTTGTGATTTCGTCAACCGTCGGCGACTGCAGAACCTCCATTATACCAGTACACAACCGTCGGTGTATGGTCAAGAGATCACAAAATAGCCTTTACAAAGGGGTTACTAGATGTATGGACTCACTAAGGTTTCACCGGCAGGCTAGAATCTCCAATTCTCCCACCCACAGGCCCCCTCTTGTGCCATGCAGTTCCCAGGGCAGTCCTCACTCGACTCCCATTCCCCGCGCCTTCCACAGTCCATAACACTCTAGCAACTTACCTAATTACTCAGCTAAGCCGCACCCATATTTGGCCTTGTGGTGGCACTGTTATCCTGGCATGTGCATGCATGGACCGGTCCTTAGATCTACGACAAGCAAAACCACCATCTCATGCTACCTCATTCACAAACCCAGGCTTGCCTAGATCTCCCTCCGATCCATGTCCATTATTAACATCAGTTTCTCATTATCATTACGAGTGCAGTTAGCTAGACACATCTATCTCGCTTTCCAATCCCATGGACTCAGCGAAGCATAAAGCAAAAAACCATACCCGACTCATAAACTTCCCAGGCGACAAGGGTGGTTTAATCAAAACTAGTAAACTCCTATAAAAGGGTTTCCCATCATGTTTGACTCAGTACGCACACCTTTTCACAAATCAAAACAGTTTTACCCAAAACATAGGATCAACATGGTCAAGGAGCACTTGCCTTGTTCTTGCGGTTCCGGTTGTTCTTGATTCTCAAAACCTTGTTGCTGCAGCTCGTCGTAGACAGCTTCCTGGATCTGTCCTGCTATGTAGGATTTACGCGCATACAAGATTCACAGCAATCAATATCATGTTCAAACCTTAGACTAGATGCGATGATGCACATGCATGCTATCCTATGATTGTTATTAGATTGGTGTGCTCTTGCATGGTTTACATGGTCAGAAGTGTTCGGATCAAAGGTGGTCGTGGCGATGATCTTGTCTCTTAGATCAAACTGATCATCGAGTGTTCTGCCCACGAGAAAGCTTCTGTTCGAAAGGAATTGAAGAACAGATGCAAGAGATGAACACCATGATGTCGTAAGGTGGTATTGAAGTCCTACCTCACGCTCTTCTTGTCTTCGAGGTCCTCCTCAGACCGCTTGGTTCTCCTCCGATGATCTCCCTTGTTGTGCTTCAGCGATGTTTTGCTCGGCGAGTTAGGGCTAGGGCTCTAAGTCGTCGGCTCAGGAGTTGAAAGAGAAGTTCGTGGTTTCGGCTAGAGGTTTCGGGTTCCATTTATAATCGAGAAGAGAAGAGTCCTAATCTAATTGGATCCCGAATAAGAGTCTTACCCAGATTTTTGTTAGATCCTGATGTTTTATCTTCGGTAACATTGTGGAGTTTAGATCAGTTTCTGTTGCGTACCGGTATTTTTACGCGTAAAAACCGCTCCAGACTAGTTACCTTCGTGATGATGAGTTCCGGAAGCTCCACGTGTCCTCCGGGGCCTGGTATCTCCTCCTCCGCAGAGACGAGCTCCGGTTGTGCCACGTGTCACGAGCGAGACCTCCCTCTTCTTCGGAGGTGAGCTCCGAGCACGCCACGTGTTAGTGCCGGTCTTCCTCCTCTCCTTCCCTCAGGGACATGCCCCGAGATTGACACGTGTCCAGCAGCGACGGGCCTTCCCGGAGATAAGCTCCGGTGGCGACACGTGTTCAATAGATCCGGACTTCCCTGAGATGAGCTCCGAGATTGACATGTATCCCGCGCGACTGGCCCTCTTATTTCCACGAGGACTAGCTCCGGGGATGACACGTGTCCTATGAAAAAATGCCTTTGCTTCTTCCGCAGAGGCTAGCTCCGCGGGCAGCACGTGTCCACAGGGTCGGACCTCTTTTCAATTACGGAGGTGACCCCCGAGCCTGCCACGTAGCTAGTTTAACGGCGGACCTCTCCCAAATTTCTCGGGGATGAGCTCCGAACGCGCCACGTGGTCTGCTGGCCGTGGAAGTTTCCTTCGATGCTTTCGGAGAGCATTATTGGCTTTCCTTTTGATACTTGTCTCTTTTCCTTCTTTTCTTAAAATGTTTTTCTTCTTCATAAAACATGAACATATGCTGACACCCGAGATGAGGGTGTCACAAATCTACCCCCTTAAATTGAATCTCGCCCTCGAGATTCGTTGGTAGAAAATAGATGGGGAAATTCTGCCTTGATATCCTCTTCACGTTCCCATGTGGCTTCAGCTTCAGTGTGATGGCTCCATTGTACCTTGCACCATCGAATCACCTTGTTTCGGGTGACCCTTTCCTTTACGTCCAAGATTCGGATAGGGTGTTCCGCGTAAGTCAGGTCCTCTTGAAGTTCAAGTTCTCCCATCGACACTTGTTCCTCTGGCATTCTCAAGCACTTCTTGAGCTGGGATACATGAAACACGTCATGTACATCGGAGAGATGGTTTGGGAGCTCTAGTTGATAGGCTACTTCTCCTCGCTTGTCCAAAATCTTAAATGGTCCGATGTAGCGAGGCGCTAGTTTGCCTTTGACGTTAAAACGTCGTTGGCCTCGGATAGGTGATACCTTAAGGTATACGAAGTCTCCTACTTCAAAGGTCAACTTCCTACGCCTATTGTCCGCATATCCTCTCTGTCGTGACTGAGCAGCCTTTAAGTTTTCCCGTATCGTTTGGACTTGCTTTTCAGCCTCTTGTAGTACTTCGGGTCCAAACACCTGGTTCTCTCCAGTCTCGTTCCAGAACAGTGGCGTTCTACACCGTCTACCATATAAGGCTTCGAAAGGCGACATCTTCAAGCAAGCTTGATAGCTGTTGTTATAGGAGAACTCGGCATACGGTAAACTCCTATCCCAACTACGCCCACGTTTCAAGGCGCAAGCTCTCAGCATGTCCTCCAAAATTTGGTTCGTCCTCTCGGTTTGCCCATCTGTTTGTGGGTGATAGGCGGAGCTAAAATCTAGTCGTGTACCCATGGCTTTCTGCAGCTTCTTCCAGAATCTAGAGGTAAACTGAGAACCTCGATCTGAGACAATCCTCTTTGGAACTCCATGACGGCACACGATCTGCTCCATGTACAACTCTGCCAACTGTGTAACGTTGTAACTGGCCTTCACCGGAAGAAAATGGGCGGTTTTCGTTAGCCGGTCTACAATGACCCATATGGAGTCGTATCCTGACTGAGTTCTTGGCAATCCGACAATAAAGTCCATACTGATGTCCTCCCATTTCCATTCAGGTATTTTCAAAGGTTGCAACAATCCAGTGGGTTTTTGATGTTCGGCTTTTACCCGTTGGCATGTGTCGCATAGGGCAACGTATTCGGCTATATCCCTCTTCATACCATCCCACCAATAGCAAGTTTTCAAGTCCTTGTACATTTTGGTGCTCCCTGGATGTATGGAATAGGGTGAATCATGTGCCTCCCTTAATATCATGTCGCGAAGGTGTCTTAGGTTTGGCACACAAATCCTTTTTCCTAGCCAAAGCGTACCCTTTTCATCCTCTTTGAAATCCTTCTCTATCCCTTGTCGGATTCTTTCCTTGATCTCCTTGATCCCCTCGTCCGTTGCTTGTCCCTTTCTTATTTCTTGCTCCAATGAGGAGTGGATCTCCATTATTTCCATGTTATTCAAGAATCCGAGGTGTAACCGTTCGAACTCCTTACGTAGTTCGGGTGGTAGCTCCTGAACCGTGAGTTGGTGGCATGCTCCCTTTCTGCTCAATGCGTCAGCTACTACATTGGCCTTCCCGGGGTGATAGTTGATTCCCACATCATAATCCTTTAGAAGTTCTAACCATCGACGTTGCCTAAAATTCAAGTCCGTTTGTGTAAATACGTACTTGAGACTTTTATGATCCGTATAGATCTCACATCGATGACCGAGGATATAATGTCTCCAAATCTTCAATGCGTGCACCACTGCTGCTAACTCCAAGTCATGTGTAGGATAATTAAGCTCATGCTTCTTTAATTGTCGTGAGGCATAGGCTACCACTTGTCCTTCCTGCATGAGTACACACCCGAGCCCTTGTCTGGATGCGTCATATTGTCAAAGCTCTTGCTTACGTCTGGCAATACCAGAACTGGTGCCGTGGTTAGCCTTTTCTTGAGCTGCTCAAAACTTTCTTGGCAGGCTTTTGTCCATTGAAAGACTTTCCCCTTCATTAACAACTCCGTCATAGGTTTTGCTATCTTGGAGAAGTCTTTAATGAAGCGCCGATAGTATCCTGTCATCCCAAGGAAACTTCGAATATCCCTCACGCTCTTCGGTTGGTCCCACTTTAGAACATCTCTCACCTTTCCAGGATCAACCGATACCCCTTCCTTGGAGATGATGTGGCCTAGGAAAGATATTTCCTTAAGCCAAAATTGACACTTGTTGAGCTTGGCATACAACTGATGCTCGCGCAACTTCTGCAAGGTCAATCTCAGATGTTCTTCATGCTCCTCCTCACTTTTTGAATACACCATAATGTCGTCGATGAAAACCACGACGAACTTGTCCAAGTACTCCATGAAAACATTGTTCATAAGGTACATGAAGTATGCGGGTGCATTCGTTAACCCAAAAGACATGACGGTATATCCATATGAACCATACCGTGTCCGAAAGGCTGTCTTAGGTATATCAGAGGGCTTAATTTTCAGCTGGAAATATCCCGACCGAAAATCAATCTTGGAGAATACGTGGGCTCCTTTCATTTGATCGAACAGGTCCTCTATACGGGGCAGAGGGTATTTATTCTTGATTGTTACCACGTTGAGAGACCTGTAGTCACGCACATTCTTTGGGTTCCGTCCTTCTTGTCCACGAAGAGTACCGGGGCTCCCCATGGTGACGAACTTGGACGGATAAAACCCTTCTCCAACTGTTCTTGAATTTGCTTCTTGAGTTCAACTAACTCGTTGACGGGCATCCTATATGGTCTCTTAGCTATGGGTGCAGTTCCAGGTACCAAATCTATGGCAACTCGATGTCCCGGTCAGGTGGCATACCTGGAAGTTCTTCCGGGAACACATCCGAAAATTCCTGAACCACTGGGATGTTGTCCAATGCTACTCCTTCAGCATAGTTCAAATCCGCCCGTTCGGTTGCTTGCTGGGCTGACTTAAACTCGACACGGATACCGTGTTCGTTTGTCAACTGCACGCTTTTCTCGGCGCATTGGATTACTCCTTTGTGCTTGCTTAACCAGTCCATTCCGAGTATGATGTCAATTCCGTGGAAGTCCAAGACAATAAGGTTGGCAAGGAAGTCTACCCCCCTTATTTTAAGTCTTACTTTAGGACATACTATATTAGTCCTCATCTCTCCTCCGGGAGAATTAACTAACATAGCACATTCTAAGTGGGATACGGGTAGATGATGTTTGGTAACATATTCGGATGATATGAAGGAATGTGATGCTCCAGAATCAAATAAAATGGTGGCTGGGTTGGAGTTGGCAAGGAACATACCAATTGCGACGTCCTCAGCCTGTTGTGCTTCCTCAGCAGTGACATGGTTAACGTGGCCACGAGCATAGTTCTGCGGTCCATGGTTTCCTTGGGTGTCCCCTCCGTTTGGTCACTGGTTCTGTTTGGGCACATTACCTTGCTGTCCAGGGCCTCGCTTCGGGCACTGGTTAGCAAAGTGGCCTACTTCCCTGCATGCAAAGCATGCCCTGTTGCCTACGGCAGCAGGTACGTTGGGGCGGGGGTTTTGAACAAGAGCGCCATTGTTAGGCCGGGGCGCAGGAGGCATGGGCACACGAGGTGCCGGTGCAACGAACCGTTGCTGTGGTGTCTGACCAGGGCGGTTCGTAGGAGTGGTCGATCCATACTGCGGTGCAGGGGGCATGTATCTAGGTCGTACGTTGCTCCCTTGGGGCTGGTATGGGATCTTCTTTTTGCACTCGCGCTCGATCTCCCGGATCTTGTTTTCCACCACAATAGCCTTATCAACCAGCTTCTGGAAGCTTACATAGTCATTGTTGAGGAGCTGAACTTGGATCTCATTGTTCAACCCTCTCATGAACAGGTACTGCTTCCTCTGATCTGAGCTGACATCTTCGGGGGCATACCGGGACAGTTGTATGAACTTGTTGAGGTATTTGTTCACACTTTTCTGCCCTTGGCAGAGACCTTCAAACTCCTGCCTCTTGAGCATCATTACGCCAACAGGGATGTAGTGGGAGCGGAAACTTTCCTTGAACTCAGTCCAAGTGATTGTCTCCGGGTTGGCATGGGCGTTGCTCAAGGCATCCCACCAGTCAGCAGCTGCTCCCATCAGTTGGTGCGACGCAAAGAGAACCTTCTCTCGGTCGTTGCACTGTACAATGGCAAGCTTCTTCTCCATGGATTTCAACCAGTCATCGGCCTCCATTGGATCGCTTGCTTGAGCAAAGGTGGGTGGTCGAGTCCTCATGAACTCTCCCAGCCTGTTATGAGCCGGCGGTGGTGGTGGCGGTGGTGCCGGAACGGGGTGTTGGTTGGCCTGCAGCTGACCCAAAGTTTGGATCATGGTTTGCATAAGCTGGTTTTGCATGGCCATCAACCTTTCTAGGTTGTTTTCGCCAGCTCCGGGGTTGGCAGGAACTTCCTCGTGGTCATCTTCCTGGACGTTCCTTCGGCTGGCGTTTCCTCTCACCATCTGTCAGAGAGAACGAAATAGAATAGAAGGTTAGAAGGTTAGATAGGTCCTTTCAACTATATGCATCAAGGTGGGTTGGACTATATATATTAGCCCTTATGAGGATGTGAGCAAGTGCCGAAACATCTCACACCTCCTTCTTCTTATGTGTGGATATGGACAACGTTTTTGAAACGTCCCACCACTCACACTAAGCACATATTCACAAATAATCATCACAAGGGCCCACTCAACTCCTATTCAAGGATGGTTTCCTATGTCAAGGTGGTTTTAAAGGTCAATCTAGGCTATTCACCTTAGGATGCTTCCTTGGGTCAGCGTGGCTTAGCTACCTATGACCCTTATTTAGGGTGTAACTTGCTGTTAACCCGTGGCTCTAATATCAATCTGAGGTTTCTATCTAGGCGTGTAACCTGCTGTCAACCCGTGGCTCTGATACCAATCTGTGACGCCCTCAATTCTGTGGAAAACCATGGAACCGAGAACTAATGCATATGTGTGCCCAGGATGTTCATCACACATACACATACGTTCCACAAACTGAATTCAGATATATATAACCACGAATAACAGAGTTTATTACAACGTCTCCTGAGTCTTGGACCCATGCTCACAGCGGAAGTCTTATTTCTATGCAGCGGAAGTCTTTATTTAAACGTGGAAGCAAAAACTAATGCGGAAGCAAAACTAAGCAGAAGTGGCTCCATCTCTACTCCTTCCACAGGCAAGGTTGAGAATAGATCACACGCCATAATGTTCCACTTGATCTTCATAGTAGGCTTCTCTTGCTGTTGATGAAGAAATAATAATGCAAGTTTGAGCATAATGATGTACTCAGCAAGTGCGGGAATAACACATGATATGCAGCTCATAAAACAAGGTAGGTACAAAAGGTTTATTTGCAGAAAAGCAGATTTATAAAATCATGACAAAACAGCAACTTAACTTTAGCTGAATGTAATCCTAGCATGTATTAAATTACCAACATACCTTCATCACTTCCTGTGTTCCATCCGAACATTAACCAATCTTTTATTCATACTCACGAATACCTCCTCGTATTCGCTACCATCTCACCTCATAAAACAACCTCGTCTCGCACCGAGACCAATCTCAAGTTATGACCCATCAGTCATGCAACCATCTCATCTCCCGGACTCCACAGTTCCAAACCAAACCATAACCAAACCAATAACCATAACCAAGAACCTTCCCAATAACCATTCCAATAACCATTCCAATAATCATCCCATAATCATCCCATCTAATCATGGCAGTTTAGCCAGGTGCTCGTAACCGTAAGCTCGGCTATCATGATAGTTTTAGTAACTCTGCAGAGTTTGTACCTCTTTACCCACAAGTTTGTGATTTCGTCACCCGTCGGCGACTGCAGAACCTCCATTATACCCGTACACAACCATCGGTGTATGGTCAAGAGATCACAAAATAGCCTTTACAAAGGGGTTACTAGATGTATGGACTCACTAAGATTTCACCGGCAGGCTAGAATCTCCAATTCTCCCACCCACGGGCCCCCTCTTGTGCCATGCAGTTCCCAGGGCAGTCCTCACTCGACTCCCATTCCCCGCGCCTTCCACAGTCCATAACAATATAGCAACTTACCTAATTACTCAGCTAAGCCGCACCCATATTTGGCCTTGTGGTGGCACTGTTATCCTGGCATGTGCATGCATGAACCGGTCCTTAGATCTACGGCAAGCAAAACCACCATCTCATGCTACCTCATTCACAAACCCAGGCTTGCCTAGATCTCCCTCCGATCCATGTCCATTATTAACATCAGTTTCTCATTATCATTATGAGTGCAGTTAGCTAGACACATCTATCTCGCTTTCCAATCCCATGGACTCAGCGAAGCATAAAGCAAAAAACCATACCCGACTCATAAACTTCCCAGGCGACAAGGGTGGTTTAATCAAAACTAGTAAACTCCTATAAAAGGGTTTCCCATCATGTTTGACTCAGTACGCACACCTTTTCGCAAATCAAAACAGTTTTACCCAAAACATAGGATCAACATGGTCAAGGAGCACTTGCCTTGTTCTTGCGGTTCCGGTTGTTCTTGATTCTCAAAACCTTGTTGCTGCAGCTCGTCGTAGACAGCTTCCTGGATCTGTCCTGCTATGTAGGATTTACGCGCATACAAGATTCACAGCAATCAATATCATGTTCAAACCTTAGACTAGATGCGATGATGCACATGCATGCTATCCTATGATTGTTATTCGATTGGTGTGCTCTTGCATGGTTTGCATGGTCAGAGGTGTTCGGATCAAAGGTGGTCGTGGCGATGATCTTGTCTCTTAGATCAAACTGATCATCGAGTGTTCTGCCCACGAGAAAGCTTCTGTTCGAAAGGAATTGAAGAACAGATGCAAGAGATGAACACCATGATGTCGTAAGGTGGTATTGAAGTCCTACCTCACGCTCTTCTTGTCTTCGAGGTCCTCCTCAGACCGCTTGGTTCTCCTCCGATGATCTCCCTTGTTGTGCTTCGGCGATGTTTTGCTCGGCGAGTTAGGGCTAGGGCTCTAAGTCGTCAGCTCAGGAGTTGAAAGAGAAGTTCGTGGTTTCGGCCAGAGGTTTCGGGTTCCATTTATAATCGAGAAGAGAAGAGTCCTAATCTAATTGGATCCCGAATAAGAGTCTCACCCAGATTTTTGTTAGATCCTGACGTCTTATCTTCGGTAACATTGTGGAGTTTAGATCGGTTTCTGTTGCGTACCGGTATTTTTACGCGTAAAAACCGCTCCAGACTAGTTACCTTCATGATGACGAGTTCCGGAAGCTCCACGTGTCCTCCGGGGCCTGGTATCTCCTCCTCCGCAGAGACGAGCTCCGGTTGTGCCACGTGTCACGAGCGAGACCTCCCTCTTCTTCGGAGGTGAGCTCCGCGCACGCCACGTGTTAGTGCCGGTCTTCCTCCTCTCCTTCCCTCAGGGACATGCCCCGAGATTGACACGTGTCCAGCAGCGACGGGCCTTCCCGGAGATAAGCTACGGTGGCGACACGTGTTCAATAGATCCGGACTTCTCTGAGATGAGCTCCGAGATTGACATGTATCCCGCGCGACTGGCCCTCTTATTTCCACGAGGATTAGCTCCGGGGATGACACGTGTCCTATGAAAAAATGCCTTTGCTTCTTCCGCAGAGGCTATCTCCGCGGGCAGCACGTGTCCACAGGGTCGGACCTCTTTTCAATTACGGAGGTGACCCCCGAGCCTGCCACGTAGCTAGTTTAACTGCGGACCTCTCCCAAATTTCTCAGGGATGAGCTCCGAACGCGCCACGTGGTCTGCTGGCCGTGGAAGTTTCCTTCGATGCTTTCGGAGAGCATTATTGGCTATCCTTTTGATACTTGTCTCTTTTCCTTCTTTTCTTAAAATGTTTTTCTTCTTCATAAAACATGAACATATGCTGACACCCGAGATGAGGGTGTCACATCATGTCGTCCCTACCTATACATACGCTACTGTCTATACGACATGTCACCGATTACAAAATTTGGGCTACACTACCCTAGCTGCCCTACATGGCAACTGTAACCCCCTACTCGGAGTAGAACTCGACCTCCTGCGGGTCGTCCTCCTCCGGTACCTCTGCTGGTGGCTCTGGATCTACCACCTCTTCTCCCATCTCGGGTTCTCCCATTGCTGGAAGGCCCAAGACCACCGGTACGCCCAATACCGGAGGTACGAGGTCCTGCAAAGCATGCACCTCGTCCATGGCCTGGTTGTAATCTTCATCCCAGCTTTGTCCTTCCTCAATAGCGTCGTCCCGCTCTTTAGTAAGTTCCTTGTTCTGCTGGGTCAGATTCTGTACCAGTTCTTGTAATGACGCGATGTCGAGACGGCTTTTCCTCTTCGCCTTCTTCAGACGATGCAACTGATTGTGTTGTTCATTCAGTCGCTTGATCATCGGAAGGAGCACATTGCGGAGTGCGCTGTGAGCACTCTCGAAATGGTCTCCGTGGCTCGTGCTCTCCTTGAGCTTTGTGGCGAGATGCTCCGTATGAACAGCTTGGCTGTCCATCGCAGCGTTTCCCGCCCTCATCTGGAGGCTAAGGTTTGCCTCCGCGGGGTTGTACCTTGGGCAACTCGGGTCCGTTGCCTCCAGGTACCTCCCTTCCCACACATGCTGAGCCCGTCCCTCCACCGGAACGAGCGCGTATGGAGTTCCCTCCATAGCCTGCACGTGTAGTTGGCAGAAACGTGACATGTTGTCACGGGCTGCCACCTGCCACATCCCTTCCGGTTGTCTTCCTCTCACCGTGACGGTGAACGGCACCCAACTGGGTGGCGTAGGTCCTGCAGGGACCTCGACATGGATTGTCCACGTCTTGTTCCCCTCTTCGCCTTCTTCCTTGGCAAAGTACTGCGGCATCTGGTTGTACCCGAAATATTGGAGCATTTGCCACAATGCTTCCGGGTAGCCGCGACGGTGAGAACAGTGGGAAACCACCCACCCGTTCTCCAACTGTTTATCTGCTGTCATCTGTAAAAATATATTTGAGAAATGTCAAATATTTATTTAAACAGTAAACCACTGAGTCATAACATAAGATATGTTATTGAACCCATAAAACTTGGAAACATAGTTCAAATTTTAAACAAATTTGACAGCTGATCTGCTGTTCCCATGACAGCCCTGACCAGTTTCCATTTCAACCTGATTTAGGCCATGTTGAAAGCAAAACCAATTCTGGAGCTCAACATAAAAGTTAAAGATAACTTCAATAGCTTTCCAGAAAGTATTTGCTTGGCCTAAGATCTGTCCTGGTTCAAAAGTTATGAGATGTCAAAGTTAACAGAATTCCTGGAGAAAATTGGACAGCACCTCCCTGCTTTAGGTACTGATTTGATCCAAGAATTCCAGTTAATTCTGCTCCTAATCTGACAAAACTTCCTGTTACAAAGTTGTAACCCATCTCATAATATTTCCATAACTACCTCATTTTCTATTTTTGGATTTTTATGCAGGAATTTATGCTTAATTTACAGAGAGTTTACAGAGAGTGTTTGCTCTGCCCTGTTTTCTGGACAGTTTCAACTCTACTGCATTTTTCGAGTGGTTAAGGGATGAAACACCTCTGGACCTCAACAGAATAGTTGTAAAGCTCTTCCAAAGATTTCCAGAAATGTATCATATGACCCCAACCTCGAAAGAACGCAACCTCTAACCTCTGCTCAACTCCAGCCCTAATTCAGCTGAAAACAGAGTGCTCTGTCCTTAACAACCTATAAGTTGAAAACTTGTTAACTTTGAATATCCTGTTCAAGGGAAGGAGTTACATCAAGTTTTACTACTTTAGATCAAACCTTCAAGTTTTAAATGAAGTTGTTCATTTAGTTGGGTGTGACGTCGATGCGTCACCAGATTATGTCGGTACTACGTCCTCACAAAGAAAAACCTATACCGGACTTAGCCGGCTTCGTTATTTCAGTGGCACCAAACGTCACTCGCACACGGATGCTACACGTCTACCGTTTCATGGTCAGGCTACCTGCAGAAACTCAAACAATCATCAGACTCGGCTGCACACCGAGCCCGGAATCCACACAGTTCGTACACCCGGCCGTCATCACTCGCCCGGATGTTCTCAATACAAACACGCCTTGAGTTACGTGTTCACGTTTCATACCACGTGACGGGGTCTCCCAAGTTGCACCACGCACGCCAGGGACAGACGTTGCTCGAATACCCCAAACGACATGAAGAGTCGTAGAGGATATCAAGGCGGGTCGGGTTACCTGCCACCCGTGGGGCTCCACCCTTCAGCTTGTGCGCACTGGTGGACAGCGCTTACGTGCACCCCCCAAGACATAAACATCCCGAGATGCACGATTTTCCGACATAGACAAATAGGTTAATATGCCACTTTCTATATGCTAATAACATCCTTATACGGGCTACTAACTCGTTCCTCACTGGATTTTTGAAAAAGATGACTTTTGTAGTGCGTTAAACCTCAAGCGAGCTCTGATACCAACGCTGACACGACCCCACGGTCTTGTCGAGCCCGGATCACGCTGAGGGGTGCTGCGTTGCACAGCACCGGATAACACATGTCAAAGGTACAAAGCGGAAGCAAAATTTTATTACATAAACTGGTTTATGAACATGTTTACATCAAAATAAGTCCAGTCTACACTCGCGGGCGTAGACTATGCATCAAGTCCACGTTCAGCCCTTGAACGTGTCCTTGCTTGCACACACGCACACTAACTCTGCAGCGTGCACGACTCCCACTCGACGGGGTTCCCCTCCTGGGGTTCCGTCTCCTCCTCGGGAGTCCCTTCCTCATAGAACCCTGCAAAAGCTTCAAACACAAGCATTGAGCACGAAGGCTCAGCAAGTCTGACCCGTCTCACCTAAACATGGAACTTCTACATGAGGGGTGATGGGTTACATGAGGTAAAAATCAATTGCAAGGACTCGCCTAATAAGTGGAACCTTACTTTCAAGTTTTAGCAGCAGGTTGTGGAGAACCTTACGCTAAGGCACATGAGAGAGCCGCAATCAAACAAGAAACGCATTTCTCTCATGTACTTTTCCCAAAGTTGAAAGGAACTTTAGTTAGCTCTAAACTACAATAAACCATTAACAAGCAAAGTCCATCTTTCAATCAGCAGCATTTTAACATGTAACTAGCCTGTTCTTTCTACGTCACGGTACAGTGAACAAGTGGTACTCACTGACCGTGAGGGACGGTGATTATAATCGATTTACAACTGCAGGGTTACCCGAACAACCCGTCACGTATGCCCGTACTCGATGTTGCCTACAACAACCATCACGGATGCCCTACGCGACTACCTTTCACCCGTTAGCCAAATGTTGAACCGGTCCAATCGTCCCGAGCAAGAGGTCTCTGCACGCGCATCTCAGTGCCGCCAGCCGATTTACACCTCGAGCTCTCAACCTACCCTCTGAACGACCAGCTATGCCTCAACACCCAGCTACCCGAGTTACATCAGTTTCCCGGTTCCCATATAGCCGGTAGGTCTTCGGTACTGTTGTAGCTTGTTCAACAGTTCCGCACACGGCTCGGTCCTCAATCGACACAAGCGGTGCTATAGCACACAGGCCCCAAAGTCCTGCTGCCCTTACTCTCCGCTTGGTCCCATTTTCTTGCCATGTGTTTCATGTGCTATCGCTACCCGAGTCGAGTGCCTCTAGCCTATGCTCGCGAGTAGTTCCAACTACTCGACTTGTACCGAATCCTACACTATCTTAGCATTGCAGTAGCTAACGGGGTTTGCAATCCTAAACCCATCCCATGGTTTTCTTGGCTATGCATTTGAGTTTCCAAACAAGACTCTAATGCAAAGAATAGTAGTATTCAAAGATGTGCTCAAAACAATAAACATTTGTAAAAAGGTTAATGCAAACCGGAGCTTGCCTTGCTGCTCTTGGTCGTAGGCTAGCTGTTCCTCCGGAGTAACAAAGTCTAGGACTTCGGGTTCCTCCTCGACCTTAGCGACTACATAATAGAAGCAATACATGTATTAATTTAAATGCAGTTGTATTAACTTTTAATCTCGTGAAGTTTATAACTCTTACTAGACAAGCCCAATGACTGTGAAACTTTTACTGTGGCTTGGTTACAACCTAAACAGAGACTTGGTCAAGTTTTAGTTGCAGCAAAGCTCATTTGAGCCCTCCACAATTAATCATGTACTTGACCTTAATTGAAGGCTTTTAGGGTGTTCTAAGGATTTTCATGAAACAAACTATGACTTTCTGAAAACTAGATTTTCAGAGGGTTCTAATGGAGTTGGTTTCACTTAATTTGAAGGTTCCTAGATAAAGATATGAGCTAATCAATTTCAGAGAAAATTCTGAAAATGTTTCTGAACATTTTCTATTTTCTCTGGAACAGTTTCACTAATCACACCATTAGGTGGATCAAATGAGCTCAAATGGGTCTGCAATATTTTTGGTAGTTCAAGGATATTTTGGTGAACATCCTAGCAAAATTTCAAAATTTTCTCCAAAGGATTCTCCAGTTAAAATTCCAAACAGTTTAAACTTCGAGGAATTAATTCTGGAGAAATAAGAGTTTTCATGAAGTGAAACTTGATTTGCTGGAAAGTGCTCAGAGAGCTGAATCCAACAAAATTTGGTTCACTTGATTGGAGCTTTCTAGCCAAAGTTATAAGGATTTGAAGTTTGAACTGAAACTGAAATTCGGGGAAAAGTTTAAATTCCTGCTCGTGGGCCCCGCACACAGTGCGTCGTCTCCATCCTCGCGCCAACTGCGCGGCGGCGGTGACCTCCGGCGACCTTCGCCGGAATTGAGTTCCCGGCCACCCCCCGGCCCGAAACTCGCCGCCTGCCCCTTTACTGACCCCCTGGACTCGATGGTGGGGTCGCCGGCCGCCGGCGATGACCGGAAACCCGTGCCCACCGGTGACAGCACCTGCTAGGGTTCCGGTGAGGTCGGTCCCGCTCTCCCGTGCACCAAATCGATCAGAAATGGGGCGGAGAGCATCATTGGAGCATGGGGAACACGAACAAGGGCTGGGTGGAAGCTAGAAATACCGGCAACTATGCTCTCGACGGTGAGCCGAGGTGCTCAGCCATGGCGGCGGGGAAAACGGCCATATCATGGCTGATTCTTGATGGTTTTCTCTGATTCCAGTTCGAGCGTGGGCGCTATCGTGCGTAGAAGCTACTAGGTAACGGGCTTGCCCAACCCTCGCGCATAGAGCACGAATTTTTCACCCGAAGGTGAGCTCGGTCCTTATGAACTGATCGAGAGTAAATTTGGAAATTCTCGGCCAAGGGTTGATCAATCGCCAAACGGCTTTCGGCTACTCCATCTACATACAAGCATGCACCTTTCTTTTGTAGAGAAGAGGACGTGACAACGGCTGTGTGGTGCTGTCCACGAGAGCCCGATCGGCGGCGATGCTTGGTTCGCCGGAGAAACGGTTCGGTACAGCTCGAGGACGCTTGCTCACTGGCCAACACGGGGTCTAGGAGGTTGCTCACGATCTCCCGGTGCCGTTTTGCTGTGGAGGAGGCTGTGCGCGCGAGTGATCGGACTTGATCAAGCGTGAGCTCGAGCGGCGGCGGTTGCAGTGGAAGAACAGGGCGAGTACGTCGGTAGCTCGGGGAATGGGTGAGGGAAGCACGCTGGGGAGGGGATAAGAAGCCCGGCGACTGGTCTCCGGCTTGGGGCACGCAGCAGGAGCTGGCGCCGGCTGCCCCCCGGTGGCGCGCACACACTGCACCCGGGAACCGAGTGAGCTGTGTTTCAGTCGGTTTGTTTCTTCTCTGTGGCTGACATGTGGGACCCACCCAGTTTTTAACCTCTGAAATTCACTCCTAATCACTGTTGTAAACAGTAAGCCCCAAAAGAACCCTGGGTATTCAAATTATTCACCCATGAGCCATTTGAATTGAGTAGAATTCAAATTGGGTTTGGTTTGAAGGAATTTCAACACAAGTTCAGTTTTGAATTCAAAGAAAGTTTGAATTTGTCCCACTTAGCTCATGTCAAGATCAACTCCAAATGGAGTGAAAATTGGTGTGTGGGCTCACAAAAATGTGCTGAGTAAGAATATGCCTCCCACTTTTAAATTCATGGGATAAAAACAGTTTGAATTTAAATATGGTTTCAAACTGCCCTCTTTCTAGCTATACCCAAAATGACCTCAGAAAGGTTTTGAATTTGGGTGAAACTTGGCATGGACATTCTTAGCAATGTGTAGGAGTTTTCATATGTCCAGCCCACCTATATTACATGTGGAAAATACCACTTTTGCAATGTGTGAGTTTGTTCTCTAATGAGCATGTTGATGGTGGTTACTTGCTCTTCATTTGTGTTCATCATCTTTCCTCAAATGAGGTGTGTATGTGTGTGGTGATGAACACTTCAATTATGTGTCAAAAACTGAGGCCCTTACAATCATGTACTTTGCCCAAGTTGAAAATAACTTTAATTTGCTCTAGGCTACAACAAATCATTAACAATCAAAGTCCATCTTGCAATCAACAACATTTTAACCTGTATCTAGCCTGTTCTTTCTACGTCACGGTACAGTGAACAAGTAGTACTCACTGACCGTGAGGGACGGTGATTATAATCGATTTACACCTGCAGGGTTACCCGAACAACCCGTCACATACGCCCGTACTCGATGTTGCCTACAGCAACCATCACGGACGCCGTACGCAATCACCTTTCACCCGTCAGCCAAATGTTGAACCGGTCCAATCATCCCGAGCAAGAGGTCTCTGCACGGGAATCTCAGTGCCACCAGCCGATTTACACCTTGAGCTCTCAACCTACCCTAAGAACGACCAGCTATGCCTCAACACCCAGCTACCCGAGTTACATTGGTTTCCCGGTTCCCATATAGCCGATAGGTCTTCGGTACTGTTCTAGTTTGTTCAACAGTCCCGCACACGGCTCGGTCCTCAATCGACACAAGCGGTGCTATAGCACCCAGGTCCCAAAGTCCTGCTGCCCTTACTCTCCGCTCGGTCTCATTTTCTTGCCATGTGTATCATGTGCTATATCTACCCGAGTCGAGAGCCTCTAGCCCATCTTCGCGAGTAGTTCCAACTACACGACTTGTACCGAATCCTACACTATCTTAGCATTGCAGTAGATAACGGGGTTTTCAATCCTAATCCCAACCCATGGTTTTCTTGGCTATAGATTTGGGTTTTCAAACAAGACTCTAATGCAAGAATTAATGATACTCAAAGTAAGTTCTCAAAACAATAAAAATTTGTAAAGAGGTTAATGCAAACCGGAGCTTGCCTTGCTGCTCTTGGTCGTAGGCTAGCTGCTCTTCTGGAGTAACAAAGTCTAAGACTTCGGGTTCCTCCTCGACCTTAGTGACTACATGAGATAACAAGTACATGTATTAATTTAAATGCAGTTGAATTGAATTTAAACTTGTGAAGTTTATAAGTCTTACTAGAAAAACCCGATGACTCTGAAATTTTTAATGTGGTTTGGTTACAACCTAAAAAGAGACTTGGCCAAGTTTTAGTTGCAGCAAAGCTCATTTGAGCTCTCCACAATTAATTATGTACTTGACCTTAATTGGAGCTCTTAGGGTGTTCTAGGGATTTTCATGGAGTAAGCCATGACTTTCTGAAAACTAGATTTTCAGAGGGTTCTAATGGAGTTGGTCTCACTTAATTTGAAGGTCCCTAGCTAAACATATGAGCTAAACAATTTCAGAGAAATTTTGAAAATGTTTCTGAACATTTTCCATTTTCTCTGGAACAGTTTCATTAATCACCCCATTAGGTGGATCAAATGAGCTCAAATGGATCTGAAATTTTAATGGTATCTCAGTGATATTTTGGTGAACATCCCAGCAAAATTGCAGAATTTTCCTCCGAAGGGTTCTCCAGTTAAAATTCTAAACACTTTAATTTTGAAGAATTAATTCTGGAGAAATAAGGATTTTCATGAAGTGAAACTTGATTTTCCGGAAAGTACTCAGAGAGCTGAATCCAACAAAATTTGGTTCACTCGATTTGGATGTTCCTAGCCAAAGTTATAAGGATTTGAAGTTTGAATGGAATCTGAAAATCGGGAAAAGTTCAAATCTACCGATGGGTCCACGGGTACACGTGTTGAGCGCTGGAGCGATAGCACACCGGGCCACAGGTTTTATTACCGCGCTGCCACAGTCGATCCGTGCCCACAGAAGATCAGACCGCCCGGGTTCCGCCCACTGGCAGCGGGCCCGGCTCGGTCGTCTTCCACCTCGCGCCTCCCGCGCGGTAGCGCCGCCGGGGTCGCCGGAGCGTCGCTGAACTCGCTCGCCCGGTCAGCTCCCGAGCTCCAACTCGCTGCTAGCTCCTATTTTTGTGTGCTGAACACGTTGGGAGGGTTTCCCCTCGTCGACGTTGGCTCTAACCGAGCCCGCCATGGCGCAGCGGCTCGGGAAGAGTCCGGTGACGTTGTCCCGGCGTACTAGCCTGCCAAACAGCTGGTGAAGCGTCTATACAGCACCAGTGGTGGCTCGCGAAGCTCGGCATGGCGATAGAAAGGCTTGGGGAGGGTCCCAAAGTGGGTCTCACCGTGCGCCCGAAGCTGCCCGCAGGATCCGCCGTCGGCAATCTTAGAAACACGCCAGGTACAGGGGTCCTCAAGCAAAAGGTTGCGAAGGCAACTTGTGCGCCATCAAGTCTAGTCTGTGTAGGAACGGATTGAGACTCTCTAGCCCTTTCTGGAGTGCACATTTGGCAGAACCGCACCCGAAGGTCGGTCTGTACCGAGAAAAAGGAAAACTGGAAATTCATCGCCGGCAATCAAGCACTCGGGCTGTGGCTCGGGGGTGAGCATTGCCGGCCCCTAACGCGTCCAGGGACGCCATAGCTCGGGCGTGACAACCTCCCGGTTGGTCTGTCCATGGGAGCCCGAGGTGCGGTGGACTCAGTTCACTGAAAAGAACTCTCGGTACAGTCGAGATCATCCGAGTTAAGCCGATTTCCAGCAACGGGGAAAGAGAAGGGGGGTCTCTAGTACCTTGTCGTAGCTTTGGAGGGAGTGGAGAGGCGGTGATCACGGTTCCCCGATCAGCTCCGAGCAATCGGCAGCGAGGGTGGTGTTTCTTGTGCGAGAAAGCAGAAAGTGCGCGGTTCTTCATCAGATCAGGGCGGCCGTGAGGATAAGTAGGCCGCGAGGCGGTTCAGCAGGTCGGGGCGGCAAGCAGCTGCTGTCCCGATCGTGCCTTCACCGTGGCGGCTGCTGAAGCGCGCGCGAATACCCGAGCTCGATAATTTCAGTCGGTTGAACTGGTATAGAGACTGACATGTGGGTCCCACCCGTGGGTTTAACCCCTGAAATTAACTTTTCTTCACTGTTCTAAACAGTAGAGACCCAATTAACCCCAAGGATTTGAATTAGCTACCCTTGTGCCATTTGCATGGGATAGAATTCAAATTTGGTTAGGTTTGGCTATATTTCAGCACATATTCAGTTTGGAAATTCAAATAAAGTTTGAATTTGCTAAACTTAGCTCATGTCAAGATCAACTCCAAATGGAGTGCAAATTGGTGTGTGAGCTCACAAAAATGTGCTGAGTAAGAATATGCCTCCCACTTTTGAATTCATGGGATGAAAACAGTTTGAATTTGAATTTGAGTTCAAACCACCCTCTTTTTAGCTATACCCAAAAGGACTTCAAAAGGTTTTGAAGTTGGGTGAAACTTGGCATGGACATTCCTAGCAAGGTGTAGGAGTTTTTCATATGTCCAGCCCCTAGATGATGCATGTGGGAAATGCCACTTTTGCATTGTGTGAGTTTGTTCTCTAATGATCATGTTGATGATGGTTACTTGCTCTTCAAATATGTTCATCAACTTTCTTCAAATGAGGTGTGTGTTGTGTGGTGATGAACACTTTGAATATGTGTCAAAATCTGACGCCTTTACAGTTCTATGGGAAAATCACACGTCCGACGAAGCTACATGGGAAAGCGAGGAATATTTACAACGTAATCATCCGGAGTTATTACAGACTTATGTTTGATAGTTGTCCTCCCCACATTATTCTTAACTGTGAATCTCAGGACGAGATTCTCTTTAAGGGGGAGGAATGTAAAAGTCCCAAAACTTGTAAATGGAAAACCTTAGTGATGAATAAAATTGAGTTTAAATCCAAGAAATGGGACTTGCAAAAACTTTTGTTTAATCATGTGATTGTTGGCATGTGCAAGAGGCCTTTAAATTCAGTTTGAGCTAAAGGGTTCACTTCAAGGAAAAGAAGGCCATTTCCAAAAAGGAAATTCAAACTGTTGTTAAAAATTTGTATTTGCAATGGCCAACTCAAAGATCAGAGGGCATATTCAAATTCTTCAGGTTTGAATTAGTGAGAATGCAAATTTTGAGAAAATTTGGAGGTGCTTTGATAAGTATATCAAAGAGACTTGTGAATTTCATTGAAACTTAAATTCAAATTTGAACTGAGGCAAAACTTGTCAAATTGCCAAATGGTTTTTGAATTTGAGTTCCTCATAGTTGAAGTTTGCAACGTGCCAAAATTTGGAGATATTTGAGAGAGGAAGTGAGTGTGGCCCCATTGTCATTGAGAGGGGGATGACTTACTACCTAAATCTCAGCTCTCTGTTTCTCGGTTCACACACGAGCTCGGACCGAGACGTTGCAAGCCGCCACCGCTCTGCCGACCGAGACCCCGTGGAAGCCACCTCCTCGTGAAAACTTCTCGCGCTGACGACCTGCTCGGCGTTCCACTCGCGTCCTCATCCGCTCACGAAGCGCTCGGTTCGTTCAGAAAACCGCCACACCGAGCCCCCGACAGTCTTCTGCCGCCACATCTCTGCTCCGATCAAAATCCGGCAGAAACTTGCCCGGACCCCCTCCCCGAGCTGAAAAAAGCAAAACCTAGTCGCCCTACACTTCCTCAGCGCGACAGACCGCAGCTCCCGGCGTTCTCCACCCTAGAACATAGGTTGTTGCGGCAGGCCGTGAGAAACTGACGAGCAAGCTCACATGGGCAGCTCACTACCGTGGGTTTCACGCTCAAGCAACGACGCTCAGAGGTGTGTTGTACCACCGTGGTGCTTCTTCCCGGAGCTCAGCTCAAGCGGTGATCCCTAGCGGCCGAATTCGAAGATTTTCCTCCAGAGCACGACCACGGACCCTCTGGTAAAGACCTCAAAAATTTGCGCTTAATTTACACTTAGAGTTCACCAAATCATGCACAAATGATCTAGACTCGATGGCGACCCAATCCCCTTCACAACCCTAGCTTGAAACCCCGTGTCAGTGACCCATTTCAAGCTTTCCAATCGGCGACCATGGTGGGGACGCGTGGGCAACCGGATTGCCGCTGTTTCCGAGCCATGTTGAGGCCATGCCGAGCTAGTCCATCCTCCACTGGTGCTTTTGGGCTGTTCGGTCAAGTTTTTGGCAGGCTATAAGGGCCGGGCGACGGTGCCGAGCTTCACCGAATGCCTCCGCACGTCGCCGGCCTACTTCCGGTTACCGGCAGCCCGAGAGCACCGCATCAATGGCTTTCTCGTAGCTGGAAACCCCCAGGCACCGAGTACCGAGCCGAGAGGTGGCCGGGAAGCCGACTCCGGCGAGCTCCGGTGGGATTTCGGTGAGGGGGCAGCGCGGGAGAAGAAACAGCCCGAGGAGGAAGAAGGTCGGGCGGGTCCCACGTGTCAGTGGTGAAAAGTTTAAATTCCTGATCTGCTGCGGCTAAGGGATCCATTGTGGCTGTGCGGGAAGAACCCAGTGGCCCCGTGTGGCTCGGTTTCAGCGGTTGACATGTGTTCCTGGGACCCACGGTCAGAGTTTAAACATTTCTTGGTTTATTTCAAATACCAGATTTGATTTAAACTTTGAGAGGGCATAACTTTTGCTAGGAAGCTCCAAATTTAGTGATTCAAATTGGGTTGGATTCCGATTGAAAAACTCTATCCAAATACGCAACCCAATTTGTAAGAAAATCATTAATTAATTCTGGAGAATTATTTAAAACGTTTCAGCAAAAGAATTTTTGAGGGAGTTTGGTTCATCCAAAAATCCCCAAATTTTTCCAGAATGTTCTTTAGGATGTTAGGGAACTCCTGTTAAAGTTTCAGCTCATTTGGAGTTGATTTAGTTAGGATAATTCTGATTTCAATTTTCTGTGTTCAAATGAATACAGAAACAATTTCAGAGAATTTCCAAAACTTGGAAATTCAGTTCTGGGAAATTCTTAGCTCCACAAATCCTAGGAAAATTCATGCATGCTCCCTGAGCTATGTTTGAAAGTGTGGTTCACTTTGATTTGCATGAAAGTGCAAATTTATTCAGAATTAATCCCTTTTTGCCTAAATACTTAGGGAATTGTTCTGAGTGATCTACTCATTGAAAAATTCTGAACTTTGGTCCAGATGGCTTTCTTGTGACAAGGAACTCACATGAAAAGTTTGAGCTCCATTGGGGTCCTGGATCAGTACTGTTCTATTTAACCTCTTAGATGATCAAAACACACAAGTGATGAGAAATACTTATCACTTGATCATAGTGCTTAAACCCAAACCTAAACCACTAGCACCAGTGTCATTTTAAATTCTTAAACAGAGTTCCAGTTTTAAACTTGTCTTTAGCCCTTGTCAGCAAAATTTTTACAATTAAACATATATGCATATTCATAACGTGTAGTGATTAAACGTGGAAAAGTGGAGAAGGAGTGAAGCTTGGATCAAGGAGCAAGAAGGGCAGTGATTAAGCTTCAAGTCATCAGCAACTAACTTCACAATTATTTGACTTTAGTCACCTTCAAAACCAAGGCAAGCTCTGGTTTGCATTTAAGTTATTTATAAAGTTTTTACTTTGTTCACAATTATGGTTTAGAGTTTGTATGTGCATTAGGTCAAGGATGTTTTACACTCCAAATGCATGGCCAAATGAACCCTGGAGTTAAGGGTACCAAAGGGTCACCGCTGTAGAATAATGCCGTGCTAATTCACTTAGGACATCCGGTAGAAGTCGAGTAGACGGAATCTACTCGCGAGTTATAGTCGGGATTACATGGGTGTAGTTGGAAAAGAGGCAAACTAAAGTTTATATTTCTAAAGATGAGACCGGGCAGGATGGTTAGGCAGCAACAAGACAAGGTCTTGGTCGAGTAGCTCTGCCTGTGTCGGCTAAGGACCGATGCGTGTGCGGCACCCATGAGCAAGTATTGAGTTGTGTACCGGAAGCTTACTGTTATATGGGAACCAGGAAACCGATGTACCAGGTTCACTAGATTGTAGAGGCATACCACATCGTTTCGTTAGACCTATGAGCCCGAGACGGCGCGACCGGTTCTACAGTCGAGTGTCCTGCGAAAGGTTGCCACATACGACGTAATGAAGGACGCCAGATTTGGGTCTTCAGAGGCGGGCGTATGTGTCGAGTTATCCGGGTAGTGTTTGATTCGAATCACCGTCCATCGCGGTTATTGATTACCGCTTGCTCACTGTGTTGTGACATAGTAATCAAGTTGTGTGGAAACAGTTTGCAAAAGTTTTAATTGCTGCTATGATTATTGTAAATTGCATGAAAACCCTGTTTGAAGTAGAGATAAAGCAAACTAAAGTTATTTTCCACCTTGGGACAAGTAACATTGGAATGAAGTGTTTCTTGTTTGATTGTGGAATTCCAATGTTGCTAGGCGCAAGCTCACTACTATGATGGCTAAAATCTCAAAGTTAAGGATGAACTCGTAGGCGAGCCCTTTTGCAAATTACATGTTAAGTCTTAAGTTACTTTCATGTAAAGTTGCATGTTTAGAAGAGATGGTTAAGTCTTGCTGAGCCTTTTTGCTCACTCTTGCTATATGAGTGGTTTTGCAGGTTAACCCGACGCTATAAAGAAGGTTGTCTGGTGAGACTCAGAGACTTCCGAGTCATGTTACACATGGAGAACCTAGCCGCTGCCATGTCTTCGTGTTGCTAGCGAGGGGAGTCCGCGGGCTGTACCTCTTCTCGGTTGCTCACTAGTTATTCGACGTGAGTTGTTTATAGACTTCCACTGTAGTTATTTTACGTAAAGTATTCACAAAGAACATTTGTAAGCTTCCGCTTTTAATTTATGTAATACAGTGTTCCTTATATGTGTGCTGTTGGGTGCCGCATAACACGGCACCACCCAATGCAATTTCCGGCCGAGCGGCACGGTCCCGTGATGGGGTCCGGGCCCTCACAGGATGATTGATGACGACGATTAAGAGACTAATGAGCTGAGATGGTCATAAGCACAGGATATTTCCAAGGTGGACACCGAAACTCTCAAAAAGGAAAAGGATGAAGAACGGCGTCGAAGACTCGAAGAGTAGAATTTAGGGTATCATTTGAGTCTTTAGTAGGCTAGCCGTGTTAGAGTGAGAGTGTGTGTGTCAAGTGCATCGAGATCATAGAAGAGAGCTCAAAGCATTAGAAGTGTCGAATCCTTAGTGGAGAGTGCTAGTGAGGTAAACCCTAGTAGGCCGGACTTGTCCGGGCCAGAGGCCGGACTAGTCCGGAGTCCTACGGCTTAGTCCGTTTTGGGGCGGACTAAGAGTTCCTGACTGAGTTCGGACTTGTCCGTTTGGGGAAGGACTAGTTCGGTTCTCTCTTGGTGAGAGTGTTTCGGGACTAAGTCCTAGTAGACCGGACGTGTCCGCCTCAGTGGCCAGACTAGTCCGGGCTAGCCAGACTTGTCCGTTTTCACCCGGACAAAGAGTTCCTGTGTGAATTCGGGCTAGTCCGTTTTGAGGTAGACTAGTCCGTATGGCTGTGAGATGAGAGGTCCCACGGCTAAGTCTTGGTGGAACGGACTTGTCCGCCTTAGTGGTTGGACTAGTCTGGGTCCTCTAGACTTGTCCGTTCTCACCTGGACAAAGAGTTCCTGTATGAGATCGGACTAGTCCGTTGTGAGGCGGACTAGTCCGGAGATTTGTGAACACTTGAAATTTGAACGTTGGGGAGTAGGTGGCTTTGTGACGTCAGTGGTCCCCGCAGACCGGACTAGTACGGGGTCCTGACCGGACTAGTCCGGACTTTAGTTGGTGGCAACGGTTGGCTGTCGGGACCTCTATAAAAGGAAGTGCCCCGACTTCATTTCAGAAACACTGGAACCCTAGCGCTGCCACAGCCATCCCAGAGCCTCTCTAAGCCTTCTCTCTTGCCTACTCACCCTCTAGATCCAATTCTTGAGTGGATTTGGGTGTGTGAGGAGATGAGAAGGAAGAACTTTGTGTTTTGGCTCTTGGAGTGATCTCGTGCACTTGGTGTAAGTCTTCGTGATCTGAGGCTTGTGAGATTCGTGAAGTTTTATGGACGTGTTCAAGTGGGAGCCTCAGATTGTGAGCAGCCCCAAAATCTTGTAAGTTCACCCTTGAGATAGTGGAAGAACCGGGTTGGCCGTAGTGGCGACTTGGTGAGGAAAGGGTTGTTAAACCCGGTCCTTTGTGTCTGCTCAATGGGGACGTAGATTCCGGAGTGGAATCAAACCTAAGGCAAAAATCTTTGTGTCACTTTTGCATTTACATTTAATTGATCATTAAAATTGCTTAGGGTTCGTTTCGATCATTTCGCTCTTATAGTATTCCTCGTTACAATCTTGCAATTTACTGCTATATCTTGTCAAACTTGTCATATTAGATTGGTAGATAGTTTATCTGCATTTCGTTAAACTAAAATCTGAAGAAAAACCCATAAAAATCAAGTTTTTAGGTTTTTCCAACAGGCTGACTGGACTAGTCCGCCCCTGAGCCAGAGTCCGGCCCCTGTGTTCTAATCTCGTTTAATTAAGTTATTTCAGATAGTTTAGCCTATTCACCCCCTCTAGGCATCTTTCAGAACCTAAAAGCTGCCCAATCCCGACAAAAACAGTATGCGGACCGGAGAAGACGTCCATTACAAATCAAAGTCGGGTATCACATATATCTATGCGTGTCTCCAACGAAGGGCGTGAACAGACTCGGAGTGAGAGGAATGTTGGCACCCCGATTCATCAGTCCATTCCAGATTACAGAAAGATGTGGATCAGTTGCATACCGGCTGGAATTACCCGAAACACTTTTCGGTGTGCACGACGTCTTTCATATTCCTCAGCTGAGGAAGTGTCTTAAGCTATCAACTACCATTTAGCTGGAGGATATTGAAGAACGGAAACCGGATCTCACGTATCGGGAGGAACCGGTTCAGATAATCGATGAAAAGGCCCGAACCACACGCAACCGTACGTTGTGGTTCTACAAAGTTCTATGGAGTAATCACTACGTAGACGAAGCGACATGGGAGAGCGAAGGGTTCGTTCGCGCTAACTACCCCGACTTTTTCGCGCATACGGTAATTATTCCACCGTCCTCTCTCTAATTTTCACCTTATAATCTCGGGACGAGATTCTTTTAAGGGGAGGAATATAAGGGCCTAAGTTTTTGCACACATCCAAAGTGTTAATCACACCACACACACACACCTAATTTGAGGAAAACTTATGAACACATTTGAAGAGCAAGTAACCACAATAAATATGGCCATTAGAGGATGAACTCACAAAATGCAAAAGTGGTATTTCCCACATGCATCACATAGGGGCTGAGCATATGGAAAACTCCTACACCTTGCTAGGAATGCTCATGCCAAAATTCACCCAAATCCAAAATCTTTTTGAGGTATTTTTGGGTATAACTAGAAAGAGGCTAGTTTGAACACAAATTCAAACTACTTTTATCCCATGAATTCAATAGTGGGAGGCATATTCATACTCAGCACATTTTTGTGAGCTCACACACCAATTTTCACTCCATTTGGAGTTGATCTTGACCTGAGCTAATTTTAGCAAATTCAAATTAAATTTGAATTTCAAACTGCATATGTGCTGAAAATATATTCAAACGCTTCTCAATTTGAATTCTATCAAATTCAAATGGGCATTTGGTAGATAATTCAAATTCCAAAGGGTATTAGTGGGACTACTGTTTAGAGCAGTGGGAAGAAGTTAATTTCAGAGGTTAAAATGAAAGTGGGTCCCACCTGTCAGCCTCACTAGCAATTTAACCGACTGAGGAACATAGCACTCGGTTTCTCGGGCTGCAGCTGAGTGCGCCACCGAGCGGGCAATCGGCGCCAGCTCCTGCTGCGTTTCCCCGTGCTGGAGACCGGCTGCCCGGCGTCTTATCCCTCCTCATCGTGCTCTGTTTGTTCACAACCCAAAAGCACAGCGCGTTCGTCCTCTCTCCCGCTGAGCTCAACCGAATGCGTGCCGCCCTCTCGGTTCCGCTCACGAGCAGGCCGATCCCTCGTGAACAGAGCCTTCCCAGTAGAAAAATGGCATCGTGAGTTTGTGAGCAACATCCTCGACGTCTTGTTGTCCCTTGACCGGTCTCCCTCGAGCTAACCAAGTGTTTTTCCGGTGACCCGAGCGTTGCCGCCATTCGGTGCTCCCGCGGACAGCTCGGCACAGCTATACACACATCCACTTCTCTACATAAGAAAGGTGTGTCACCTGCATGTAGAAGGTGTAGCCGAAAGCCGTTTGGCATATGATCAACCATAGGTCGAGAATTTCCAAATATACCGAAAGCTAGTTCATATGGGCCATGCTCACCCTAGACTGAAATTTGGACTCTACACACTCTTGTTAGTCGAGCCTGTTGGCCAGTAGGTTCTGCGCATTCTAGCGCACACGCTCGAGGAAGATGCAAGGAAAACCATTGAGGATCGGCCGTGATATGGCTGTTTTCCTTGTCGCCATTGCAAAGTACCTCGGCTCACCGTCAAGAGTATGGTTGCCGGCTTTTCTAGCTTCCAAAAGGTCTCGTTTCATGTTCCTCGTGCTCCACTGATGCTCTCCGTGCAATTTCTGATCGATTTGGTGCCAGGTGGTGCGAGACCGACCTCGCCGGAACCCTAGGTTCCGCTGTCACCGGTGCACACGTGTTTCCGGTGATTGCCGGCGGTCGGCGAGCCCACAGATGAGCTCACGAGATCGGAAAACGGGGAGGCGGCGAGTTTCGGGCCCAGGGGTGGCCAGGAACTCGGTTCCGGCGAGGTTCACCGGAGGTGCCGCCGGGGGACTCTGTTGGCACGAGGTTGAAGAAGATCGGCCCCGTGGGGCCCAGCGGCAGAAGTTTAAACTTTTCCCCGATTTTCAGATTTAGTTCAAACTTCAAACCCACATAACTTTGGCTAGGAAACGCCAAAATGAGTGAACCAAATTTTATTGGATTCATATCTCTGAGGACTTTCCAACAAATCAAGTTTCACTTTATGAAAATCCTTATTTCTCCATAATTAATTCTTCAAAATTTATACTGTTTAGAATTTTAACTGGAGAACCCTTTGGAGAATAATTCTGAAATTTGGCCAGGATGTTCACCATAATATCCTTGAAATACCATAAAAATTTCAGATCCATTTCAGCTCATTTGATCCACCTAATGTTGTGATTAATAAAACTGTTCCAGAGAAAATGGAAAATCTCCAGAAACATTTTTCAGAAATTCTCTGACCTTGTTTAGCTCATATATTTGGCTAGGAGTATTCAAATTAAGTGAAACCAACTCCATTGGAACCCTCTGAAAATCTAGTTTTCAGAAAGTCACGGCTTGCTCCAAGAAAATCCGTAGAACACCCTAAGAGCTGTAATTAAGGCCAAGTACACAATTATTGTGGAGTGCTCAAATAAGCTGTGCTTCAAATGAAACTTGGCCAACTCTCTGGTTCTGTTGTATCCAAACCACAGTAAAAATTTCAGAGTCATTGGGCCTGTCTAGTAATACTTATAGTCTTCACAAATTCAACTTTGATTCAAATGCATTCAAATTGACACATATATGTATTTATCTCATGTAGTCGCTAAGGTTGAGGAGGAGTCCGAAGTCTTAGACTTCATCATTTCAGAGGAGCAGATAGCATATGACCAACAGCAGCAAGGCAAGCTCCGGTTTGCATTAGCCTTTTTATAAATTTTACTGTTTTGAGAACTTACTTTGAGCACCCACTTTCATTTTGCATTAGAGTCTTGTTTGAAAATCCAAAGCATAGCCAAGAAAGCCCCGGGTTGGGCTTAGGTTTGTAAAACTCGATTAGCTACTGCAATGCTAAGATAGGGTAGGATTCGGTACAAGTCGAGCAGTTGGAACTGCTCACGAGAATAGGCTAGAGGCACACTACTCGGGTAAAGGTAGCAAGTGAAACAGATGGCAACAAAAATGAGACTGAGTGGAGACTACGGGCAGCAGGACGTTGGGTCCTGGGTGCCATAGCTCCGCTTGTGTCGATTGAGGACCGAGCCGTGTGCGGGCCTGTTGAACAAGCTAGAACAGTACCGAAGACCTACCGGATATATGGGAACTGGGAAACCGATGTAACTCGGGTAGCTGGGTGTTGAGGCATAGCTGGTCGTTCAGAGGGTAGGTTGAGAGCTTGAGGTGTAAATCGGCTGGCGGCACTGCGGATGTGTGCGCAGAGACCTCTTGCTCGGGACGATTGGACCGGTTCAACATTTTGCTGACAGGTGAAAGGTGGTTGCGTACGACGTCTGTGATGGTTTCTGTAGGCAACATCGAGTACGGGTGTATGTGACGGGTTATTCGGGTAACCCTGCAGGTGTAAATCGATTATAATCGCTGTCCCTCGAGCTCAGTGAGTACCACTTGTTCACTGTACCGTGACGTAGAAAGAACAGGCTAGAGTCATGTAAAACTTGCTGATTGAAAGCTATACCTTGAGTGTTAATGACTTGCTGTAGTTTAGACTAATTAAAGTTCTTTTCAACCTTGGGCAAAGTACATGAGAGAAATGCGTTTCTTGATTGATTGCGGCTCTCTCATGTGCCTTAGCGTGAGGTTTTCCACAACTGCTGCTAAAACTTGAAAGTAAGGTTCAAATAATTAGGCGAGTCCTTTGCAACTTAATTACCTCATGTACCCTGATTCCCTTATGTAGAAGTTTCATGTATAGGAGAGACGGGTCAGACTTGCTGAGCCATCATGCTCACTGCTTGTGTTTGAAGCTTTTGCAGGGTGTTATGAGGAAGGGACTCCCGAGGAAGATACGGGACCCCAAGAGGGAAACCCCGTCGAGTGGGAGTCGTGCACGCCGCCGTGTTAGTATGCGTGTGTGCTAGCGGGGACACGTTCACGGGCTGAACGTGAACTCGATGCGTAGTCTATGACCATGAGTGTAGACTGAACATATTTTGTTGTAAAATTGTTCATAAACTTATTTATGTATTACAACTTTGCTTCCGCTTTTGTATCTTTGATGTGCGTTATCCGGTGCTGTGCAAGGCAGCACCCCTCAGCGTGATCCTGGCTCGACGAGGCCGTGAGGTCGTGTCACTGTCTCTCTTGTTGAGGTACATATTGAGCACTTGATTCTAGTGATTGCTATTGCGGTCGAATATCACCAAGTGCCATCCTCCTCAATGCTTCACATGGAGCTTCTTCTTGACCTAACACACACTTATCAACTTGCTCCACTTGGGAGCCATTAGTTTCATCGAACACCACGTTACGTGCCACTTCAACAATGCCAGATACTTTGTTGAAAACAAGATAGGCGTAGGCGTTTGAATCATAACCAAGCAAGAACCCTTCATCAGATTTCGAAGCAAACTTCGAAGTCCTCGATTTCTTGTTCACAATAAAGCATTTACTTCCAAATTCTCTGAAAAATGAGACATTTGGGTTGTTACCAGTGAGGAGCTCATATGGTGTTTTCCTCAAAAGTCGGTGAAGATATAGCCGATTCGTGGCGTGACAAGCAGTGTTTACCGCTTCAGCCCAAAACCGGTCCGATGTCTTGTATTCGTCTAGCATTATCCTCGCCATATCAATGAGTGTCCTATTATTGCTTTCAATCACCCCATTTTGTTGAGGGCATCAAGGTACTCCTCAACTAGAGTATTTTTGAACTCTGTTCTGTTGTCACTTCTAATATTCTTGACGGTTGAGGAGAATTCATTTTGCGCTCTCTTCAAGAACTTCTTGAGAATTCCCTAGGTCTCTGATTTATCATACAAGAAAAATACCCACGTAAATCTAGAAAAATCATCAACACTGACTAAACCATATTTGTTACCACCGATGCTTATATAAGCAATTGGACCAAAAGGTTCATATGAAGAAGTTCCAGCGGTCTTGATGTAGTCATCACGTTCTTTGCAGGGTGTGGTGCTCCAACTTGTTTTCCCACCTGGCATGCACTACATGGCCTGTTTTTCTCAAACACAACATCTTTCAAACCTCGGATGTGACCACCCTTTAGAAGTTTCTGCAGATTCCTCGTCCCAACATGGGCTAGCCGTCTATGCCACAGCCATCCCATGTTAGTTTTCGCAACCAAGCAAGTGTTGAGTTCAGCTTTATCTTTGTTGGAATCAACAAGATAAAGTTTTCCCTTCAACATTCCCTTGAATACAATTGAGTTATCGCTTCTTCTAAAGACTGTCACACCCTCATTAGTGAATAAACAATTGTATCCTTTGTTACATAGCTGAGATATGCACAAAAGATTATAATATAAAGAATCAAAATGTAAAACATTGGAGAGAGTGTGTTGAGAGGAGATTTCAATTTTACCGCTGCAAGGACTTATCCTTGGCTGTTGTCTCCGAAATAAACTCCTTCACTTGGATCTGTGTTTCGCTCATACTCTACGAACATTCTCCTTTCTCCGGTCATCTGATTGGTGCATCCACTGTTGAGCACCCATTTTGATCCGCCGGAGGAATAGGCCTTCTTCTCGCCTTCCTTAGCCATGAGGCAAGTGTGGTTGTGGTTCTCCCTTTCTCCCATGTTTGGGAAGAGTGTAGACTTCTTGGTTGGCTTCTTGATGGCAATTGTTGCCATCTCATCTTCATCATCCGAGGAGGACTCGTCGTTTGAGTCCCACTCCTTGCCGACGTGTGCTTGATGTGCTTGCTTCTTTTTCTTGAAAGTTTTCTTCTCTTGTGACTTCGGTTCTTTCTTCTTCTTGTTTTACTCATACGGACAATCAACCATAAAGTGTCCGTATTCACCGCAGTGGTAGCAAGTACGTCAAGCCTTGGATTTTTTTCTTTTTCTTTGTTCTTTCCTTCACTTGAGTTGCTGCCTCTTCTTCTTCTCATCATGCGCTTGAATTTTTTCATGAAGAGCACCATCTCTTCATCATTCATATCCATGCTTACATTGTCAGTGTCTTCTTCTTCTTCATATGTCTCACGAGTCTCCTTCCCTTTGGGTTTGTAAGTTACTTTGAGGGCGACCTCCTTCTTCTTGGATGAGGTAAGTTCAGCTATGTCTTTGACATATTTATCTTCTTTCTCCATCATCTCGTGATTGATAATTTTGCCAAGGACTTCATCGGTTGTCATTTTGTGAAACCCCGGGCTTTCTCTTATCAAGGAACACAAGGTGACATTCCTTGGCATAAAGGCTCTTATCATTCTCTTTACAACCTCATGATCAGTGTACTTCTTGCTTCCATAAGCATGGATCTTGTTGATGAGTGTCTTCAAGCGGTTGTACATCTCTTGAGGAGTTTCACCATCTTCTATGGCAAATCTCCCCAATTCTCCTTCAAGCATCTCAATCTTTGCTTCTCGGACAGAGCGGTTCCCTTCATGAGCAGTCTTGAGTGTATCCCAAATGTCTTTGGCAACTTCAAGTCCATCCACCTTGGTGAACTCTTCTTGGCTCAAGGATGAAGTGATCACCGCAACGGCTTGTGCATTGCGGTGAATTGCTTGTTCTTGCTCCGGGGTGAGTTCATTGTCAGTGTCTGGAATATCTATACCTGTACAAACTATATGCCAAGACTAGGATTAAGTGAGATAATATGCATTTTCATATTATACTTCCACATTGAGTAATCACTGCCGTCAAACTGTGGAGGTCTTCCCATGGGAATAGAAAGATAATGATTGTAGTTGTTAAGCTTCTTATAATTAAAAGCATACCAGGAGTAGTCTTGATGACTATCTCCTTTTGTCTTTTCATCCTCCTTCTTGCCTTTCTGGCTTAGAAGCTTCTTCCATAGAAGCACCTTGAGTTCACACACTTCTTCATCATCATGTTCGTACTCCCTGAGCACATCGAACGCATTGGAGTCTTGCTCGTCTCCGATGATGGGGCGCTTCCGGGATCTCATTGTTCTTCTCGGTGGCCATTTATCTCTCTGAGCGGTGAGTCTCTTAAAGGGAGTGCCTAGCTTTGATACCAATTGAATGTGGCCTAGAAGGGGGGTGAATAGGCGTTGAAAACCTTTCCTGCAACACTTAGCAAATTCGTCAAATATAGGAGGGATCAGATTAGTCCGATACAGGTACGGACTTGTCCGGTGTGCTAGTTATACCGATGGAAAGATATATTATTTAATGTATTCTTCTCAAATATTATAGCAGCGTAAATATGCAAATTAACCTAACAACCTGTGTAGGTATTAGGATGATTAATTTGAACGAGGAATACAAGATTAATATTTGTTGCAACATTAATCAACCCTATGCCCTAAGTGATTGTAAAAGTAAATAACAAGAATAGAAAAGACAAGGATTTTTACCGAGGTTCAATCTCACCAAAGAGATCTACGTCCTCGTTGAGAAGCTCACACAGAGCCGGGTCTCAATAGACCCTTAACCTATCCAAGTTACAACGAAGGCCAACTTGAGTTCCACTATCACGGGGAAAATCACCAAGTCGGTGGGGCAACCTCACACGTTGAGGGCTCCCACAAAACTATATAGAGAAAAACGATCAAACACACTCGAAAGATTTACAACAAATGTAAGAGTATATGAGAGATCAAACTCCAAGAACCTGGCAATGCATAGAAGACAATCTCTCTATCCCAAATCCTGATTCCCAAAGGATTTAGCTTTTAAGGACTTTAGATGTGCAGGGAGAGTTGTTTCTGTGTTCTTGGGATGAGTGGCGGCGCTAGGGTTCATATATTGCTAGTTGTGCACGTTCCTCACCTATTTGTAGTGTTTCCAAAAACAAACTACCGTTAAGGATTCCGACTGCCAGACTAGTCCACTCTGGGAACTGGACTAGTCCAATGTGCTGTGTAAAGTTTGCGTGAAAATTGTGCAGCACACCTGAAACCCTAATTTGTGTGAGGTGTACAAAACTTGTCCGTATTAGAATAGAGGGTAATCCAGACTAGGCCGTGAAGAGTCTAGAGACTCAATCGAACTAGTCCGCAATAGGACGGACTTGTCCGGTGCAGGGTATATGTGTTTAGTGAATATCAGAAGGTTGAACGGACTTGTCCGCATTTGTCCGGACTTGTCCGAGTGCAGTCAGTGAGTTGAATGGACTGGTCCGGTTCTATTCCGGACTTATCCGTGTGAGAACAGTAAGTCGATCGGACTAGCCCGCTGGTGAACGGACTAGTCCGGTGCTCCAGTGTATTGCTTAGTTAATTGATTTTAGCCCTTACCATTTACGCAAGGATATGAGCTCTTGGAATGTATCTCTCACACACATCCTATACATTGATATCTACTTTGCGCTTCCATGATCATTTGGGCTTTTCCTTTTCTCACTCCTCATTTTTCACCTTTTTAGGTGCACCATAAGTTCTAGTCTTTGAGACCTACATTCATATCAACAAATTCATTAGGTTCTCAATTTGTTTGTCATCAATCCTCCAAAACCCACAAGGGAATGCCTAGATGCACTTTCACCGGCTCCAACCGCACCTCCGTCCCTGGCTCCAACCGCGCCTCCCTCCCCCTCTCCGACACCGCCTTCGTCCGCGGCTGCAACCACACCTCCCCACCTTCCTTGGCTGAAGAGAGAGTGCACCTGCTTAGGAAAGTCGCTTTCCTAGAGCAGAGTTTGGTTGCCCTCAGGGCACAGGTGGACGACCTATCACCGTTGCACTGGCAGATGGCAAAGGATGTATTTAACAGTACATCTGATGTCATGGAGCTTCTTGGTCTTGCTCGCCTTCCAATATATACTAGAATGGACACCATAGCCCACTACCTCTTCGGGTTAAGTGCAGTGGCCGGTCGTTTTGACGCGATGCGGGAGACGGTCGGTGAGGTGCTTGGGGTGGAAGGCAGCAGGAAGTTGGTGGAGGCGATTGCCGACAAGTGTAGGGTTCTTCCGCCACCAGAGGAATAGGCGATCGTCTGTTGTTTTCTTTTGTTGTTTGTAAAAATTTAATTTTTAACAAATGTTTGTTATCGATTATTGAATTGTTTGTTGTCTTTTTGTTTGATGCTAAATGTTGTTGATGTATGTCGGGCCGCGACGTTTGGTGGCTTCGAATTGAATTCAAAGGCGTGTTCCCCTCGGTAACCGCAAAGGTCACGCATGCCCGATCGCTTCAGCCACCTGTATTAATGGCCAATATTGCAGGCGGCTCCTACTCCAGGGTCCGCCTATGAAAATTGATATGTTTACACGGGTGAATTGCCGTTGCGAGCCGTCTGTGATGTTCATTCATCACAGGTGGCTATTAATTCATTCGACACCACAGGCGCATTTTTTTACAGACTGCCTGGGTCTGAAAAACGAGGTGCCTGTGATAATGGTTTTTGTAGTAATGCGCGCTGGCCCGCATCCCCCCTCGCTGGAGACCTCGCGGGGAGGGTGTTGCTGGTCACCGAACTTCCTCATTTTTTCCGCCTCTGCCAAATTCCATCCGGGGAATATGCTGCTGCCCATAGCTCGACAAGAGAATGACCGGAACATGGCCGGCGATGTGCAGTGTCTTCAGCAGAATTTTGGCTATGTCGGCCGACCTCCTAGCACCCCAAACGCTCGAGCAAGGGTCCTACAGCATTGGTGCATCCTAGGGAAGATCATAGTGGATGCAAATGAGCTCGAGAAAGGCTCTAAATAGTATGTCACCGTGCGACCTAGGTTAAAATCGGCGAAAATTAGAAAACTCGGAGAACAGAGGGTTTACTCGATGGTTCTCCAGGGTTTTTGATCCTAAGAACTCACACGGACCTCTAAAAGTAGTTTGCTAAGTTTGGTGATGAGTGGTGCGACGTGCAGCATGAATTTTGATTAGTTAGCCGGCGGCTCATATCGCATGCCGGCGCAAAAGTTGAAATTCCAGCGAGCACAGCCCATGGCATGCTTCCGGGGTTTGTGGTGAATAAGAAGAGACCTGGGCAAACCTTTTGGCATTTGAAGATTGTTGAAAGGTGGACTGTGGCAGTAGGACGATGAGTTCTCATGGCGGCGACTCGCTGTGGCGTTGGGGAGCAAACCGAGCTCGGTACAGCTCGAGGAACGCCGGTCACGAGCTGTAAACAGTTCGAGGACATCAAGTGAGGGTCAGCGTAGCTTCTGAGCTGCTCAGCCGGACATCAAAGGCACCGGAGTGGGTTGATCGCCGGTGGAGCAGAGAAGCGATCGTGCGGCGGGGTGCTTCGGTTGAACGTGCGAACAGAGGAGCAAAAACCCAGTTTGAGCAGTGAAGAATCGCTTCGCGGGATGATGAGGACGCCGAGGCTGGTCTCCAGCGTGACAGCAGCTCAGGTAAAGAGGTGGCCGACGGAATTCCCCTCGGTGGCACGCGCACAACCGGCCCGAAGAACAGAGCGCTCAGATTTGGTCGGTTCAGCTTGATGTCTGACTGACAGGGTGGTCCCACCTCCAAAATTTTGTCCCACCAAATTGAATTTATACTGCTCTAAATAGTGTGGACCCCCATACCACTTGCAATCTAATCAAACCACCATTTAGCCTTTTGAATTTGAATAATTCAAGGTGTGAATTGGTTTGAATGAATTTGCAGCACATGTGAAGCTGAAATACAAATTTGGTTTGAATTTGATCCAAACAGCTCATGTCAAGATCAATCCCAAATGGGATGAAAATTGGTGAGTGAGCTCATAGAAATGTGCTGAGTATGAATATGAAGCCCTCTTTTGAATTCATGTGATGGAAGCAGTTTTAATTTGAATTTAAGTTCCAACTAGCTATTTTAATGATTGTATCCAAAAGTACCTCAAAGAGGTTTGGATTTGTGTGAAAATTGGCATGAGCATTCCTAAGAAAGCTTAGGAGGTATTTGTGAGCTCAGCCTCTAAAGAACATGTGAGAAATCCATCTTTCGAATTTGGTGAGTTCATATTCTAATTATCTATTGACGGTGGTTACTTGCTCTTCAAATGTGTTCATGTGATTACCACAAATGAGCTGAGGTGTGTGGCGTGATGAACACTTTTAGCAAGTGAAAAACTTGGGCCCTTACAGTGGGCCACCATGCGGCTTTGCTGTCGGGCTGACACGTAGCTCTGGGTCCCACCACCCGTTTTAAACTTTCTGAATTTGAAATTGAATTTCCAGATTTTAGCCAAACTTTGAGGAGCCATAACTTTTGATAGGATTGTCCAAAATTTTTGAAACAAATTTCGTTGGATTCCGCTCAACCAGTAGTTTGCGGTGATGCAAAGAAATTTGTATGAAAATCCCTTGAATTTGCTCCAAAATTCTTCAAATTTTAATTTTTGGGAATTAATTCCGGGAGATCCCTGTTATGGAAATTGCAAAATTTTGGCCAGAAGTTCCTTCATAAATCTACGGATCTTCAATAAAAATTTGAGCACCATTGGACTTCATTTACTAGGTATAATGGTGTTCCAACGGATTTTGTTCTAGGAAAATTAGAAAAAACATCAGAATCTAAATTCAAATTGTATCCAAACTTAGGAATTCAATATCTCCCTGTAGAAAGCTTCAAACTTAGTGAAACCAAGTCTCAGGGACTCAGAATTCTGAAGTTTCTGAAAAGTCCAAGTTCATTAGAGATCAAGTCAAACATAAGTTAATTAGATCTTTATAACTATTTTTATAATTCATACTTAATCATGTGCATTGTTTACATGTCGATTAGTTGCCGAGCTCAAGGAGACACCGGAGGCCTTGGAAGTGATTCCTCCGGACACTGACCCCACTGACTTGCAGCAACAAGGCAAGCCCTGGTTTGCATTTAACAGTTTTTAACAAGTTTTTGCTTTATATTAACCTAGATTGAAGTATGGATGTGCATTAGGTCTAGAATGGTTGAAACTCTAAGTGCATAACCAGATTATCCTAAAGAGAGTGAGGGTAGTGTCTAATTCCTCAAGTAGAAATATGACATGTTTAATGTCTCATAGGATTCTTCGGTACAGGTCGAGTAGTTGGAATCTACTCGCGAGTATAGGGTTAGCCTTATACGGGATTGGTTCGAGAAGTGAGATACATCTAGTAAGAAAAATGAGACTAGGCAGGGACTTAGGAGGCAGCAAGATGGAGTCTTGTGTGCGTAGCCCTGTCCGTGTAGATTGAGGACCGATCTGTGTGCGGCCCTGCTGAACAAGTTTGAATGTACCGAAGGCATATTGAATATATGGGGTCCAATAAAATGATGTAACCTATACCTCCGGCCGTCGAGGCATAACACATCGATTTATAGGTGTAGGTTGACGGCAGCAAGGTGGAAATCTTCTAACGGGCATAGAGATATGTTCCGTGTAGGGAACCTCCTGCTCGTTTGGGTGCGACCGGTTTGACATTTGGGGTGTCGGGTGAAAGGTTGTCCCGTACGACATCAGTTGAGTGTGCCCTTGCAGCTCCGAGGATGGGTATACGTGACGTGCTATTCGAGTATCCCTGCAAGTGTATATCGAGTCGATTCACCGTCCCTCGCGGTCATGAGTACCGCTTGTTCACTGTGTCGTGACGTAGTAACAGATTTGAATGTGATGATATAAGTGCTGTGGTGATATAATTGTTCTGCAACATGTGTTCCACCAAATATTGCTCACTGAATTTCAGATTTATGAACCTTTAACTCGTGGCTAAAATGTGAATTAAGTATGAACTCTTAGGCGTGTCCATACCTGCAAATTAACATCCTACCTTTGGTATGACTTGCATGTAGAGTTTCATGTGTAGGTGAGTCGGATAAGTTTTGCTGAGCCATCGTGCTCACAGTTGCTTCTATGAGTGTTTGTAGGTGAGGAGTACCCCACTGAGATGGAGTACGGGTCACCGGGGAGGTTTACCCTCCTTCGGGAACAATGACTAAGTGGTAGCCGTGCACGCTGCCATAAAGATAAAGTGTGGCTAGTGTGGGTTGTCAATAGGGCTGGACAACCGACTTTTTGCTAGTTAGGGTCAGGCGTGAGTATAATTAATTTCTGCTGCAGTTAACTCTGTAAATAAGATGTAAACTGAAGGTTTGTACCACTTTTGTACAAATTCAGTAAGTTTGAATGTAATACTTGGTTTCCTTATCGTGTGTGCTGTCAGGTGTTGCATCGTGTGGCATCACCCTCTGTGATCTTGGATTGTACGGATTTTGGTCCGTCACAGCGTTGAAGTATATCTTGATCAATGATGAACTATACCGCCGAACCATTGATGGACTCCTATTGAAGTGTTTGGATAAAGAACAATCAAAGGAGGCCATGGGAGAGGTGCATGAAGGGTTTTGTGGCACTCATCAATCTGCCCACAAGATGAAGTGGATGCTTAAATGAGCTGGTTTCTATTGGCCAACCATGCAAAAAGATTGTTTCAGGTACTATATAGGCTGTGAAGCTTGTCAAAGGTTCGGAGGCATCCAATAAGCACCGGCTAGCATGCTGCATCCTATCGTGAAGCCGTGGCCTTTTTGAGGATGGGATCTGGATTTCATTGGAGAGATACACCCTGCGCCGTCCAAGAAACATTGCTTTGTGTTGGTTGCTACGGACTAATTCACCAAGTGGACAGAAGCCGTCCCACTCAAGAAAAACACATACAAAGAGGCAATGAGCTTTGTCCTTGAGCATATCATATATAGATTCGGTGTTCCACAAACTCTAACCACAGACCAAGGAGGAGCCTTCATATCTTCTCAATTTAGAGAGTTTGTCCAATCCTTTAAGGTAAAACTGTTGTATTTTTCATCATACTATGCTCAAACCAATGGACAAGCTGAGGCTAGCAACAACATATTGATCAAGCTCTTAAAAGAAAAAATCAAGGAGAACCCCAAAAGATGGCATGAGATTTAGAATGAAGCTCTATGGGCTCATAGAGTGTCAAGACACGGTGCCACAATGGTAAATCCTTTTGAGTTTTTATATGGACAAGAAGTCATGTTACCTGTGGAAATCAGGATGAAGGCATGTCAAGTATATCAACAAGATAACCTTTTGGATGTGGATTATCAAGAGCTGATGATGGACAAGTTGGATGAAGTATCCGATAGCCGAATGGAAGCCTTGAAAGAAATTGAGATCGAGAAGCTCAGGGTGGCCAAACACTACAACAAAAGAGTCCGAGAGAAATCGTTCCAAGTCGGAGACTTATTGTGGAGAACAATGATGCCCTTAGGAACTCAACACAAAAAGTTTGGCAAATGGTCACCAAGCTGAGAAGGTCCATTCAAAATCGTAGGAATTGTCCCTGGAAATGCCTAATTTATGGAGACCTTGCAAGGAGAGAACTGGGGAAAAGCTGTGAATTTAAGATACTTGAAACGATTGTACCTGAGTGTGTGGCAAGAAGGTTAAAACATCTCAGACTTGCAAGGTAAAACAACCGATTTATCTAGTAAATCTTGGCTTGGAAGATGTTTTTCGGCATACTCCGTTTGCCCAAAAACGGGAGGCATGTGTTGGGGATGAAAAATGATTGTGAGTTTTGCAGCTGGGAGGATCCAGAAAACAAAGTGAAAGGGGCATTTTATCTTGGAGAATCTAGGTGCAGATGACTTCAGCGAGAGAACCTACCCAAGACTGGAGGATCACATGCAGGAAGCCATTTTACCTTGGAAACTCAAGATACAAGCGCCCAGGTGGGAGTTCAACCCGAGAAGACCATGTTACCTCGCGGTCGCAAGTTAAATTGGCTAAACCATGAGATGCTAAGGCCAGACACGACTTAGCCATTCTCGGGAAGACTAAAAATTTTGTACATATTAAGTTAGTGTCATGTAATCATTCTAGAAGGATTTACACGACATTTGTCTGTGCCTTAGAGATAAGATAGAGTCAACATAAGTTTCAGTCTTAGTTTAAACTTAGAAAGATGGAGTCATCCGGTTTGTATCAAGTGTATATAAAGGCAGCATTCTGCCGAGGAATCATCAGGCGTCAATCCAATCAAAACTTTGTTTAATTACTTTCTTGTTTTCTTTTTGTAGTTCTTATCTTAGTTTCGTAGCTCTTTGTTCCTTTGCCAAGTAAAGCATCCGTCCTTCTCCACGTAAGTGAGACTTACCACGTTCCTGCGTCAGGAACTTTGCATATATCTAATTTCGGTGACTAACGCTGAGATCTATCACAGCAAAGGTTACTCTGTTCATCTATTCCACGAACAGGCTAGAGCCCGGACCAGGGGCAGGCAAAAGGACTTAATTGTCGATGTGATGGAACAGGAGAAGGGATTTAAGATGGAGTGGGAGGCCATGAGCAATGAGACAAGAACGACGCCGGACCATCATCACCATCTGTCCCATCCCGCTCGACTCGGGTGTACAGGGACGGAGAGTAGTTGTAGGCCATAGACTAGACGGGGGCTGGTGTACTCATCGCCCCTATACCGCTTTGGGCCGCCTTAGGTGCTGACACACCATGTAAACCGTTGCCCCATTTTTGAGGAGCCGGTGGGTAGGTATATGCGTCCGAGCAATAAAAAGGGAGGCCCAGAATCTCCCCTCGCACGGCGAACACAACCCACACACATGCTCGAAACTTAGGTTTTCTCTTCGCACTCGCGAGCGAAGAGAGTCTCGCTTGTAACAATGTTTCCTTGAACCGCCTGAGCTAATAAAAGGCCGACGAACACCCTAGGCTGGATGTAGGACATGTTGTCTGAACCACTATAAATCTTTGTCTTTGTTAGCTAGCCATACAAACATAAAACGCAAAGCATTCAACTACTAGCCGGTGGTAAAAAAACAGACAGGGGCAACTAACGTCTATGACAATCAAAGTAGTAGATCTTACCACCATGATGAGGGGACCCCAACCCGTATCACGGGGCCGTGCCGCTCGCCCGGGAATTGCATTGGGTGGTGCCGTGTTGTGCGGCACCCAACAGCACACATATAAGGCGACTGTATTACATAAATCAAAATTGGAAGCTTACAAATGTTCTCTGTAAATAATTTACATCAAATAGCTGCAGCAGAAGACTACAATCAACTCACGATGAATAACTAATGAGCACCCGAGAAGAGGTCGGACTCCTCTCACTAGCAACACGAAGACATTGCAGCGGCTGGGTTCTCCATGTGTTACATGACTCAGAAGTCTCCGAGTCTCACCGGACAACCTTCTTTATAAGCGTCGATGTTAACCTGCAAAACCACTCATATTGCAAGAGTGAGCACAAAGGCTCAGCAAGACTTAACCGTCTCTCCAAAAGCATGCAACTCTACATGAAGGTAACTTAAGACATAAACCTATAAGTTGCATAAAGACTCGCCTACACGTTCATCCTTAACTTTCAGATTTTAGCCATCATAGTCATGACCTTGCGCCCAGCAACATTGGAACTCTACAATCAAACAAGAAACGCTTCATTCCAATGTTACTTGTCTCGAGATGGAAATTAACTATGATTTGCTCTATCTCTTCTTTAAACAAGGTTTTCATGCAATTCCAATAATCATAACAGCAATTAAAACTTGCAAACTGTTATCACACAACTTGCTTACTACGTCACAACACAGTGAGCAAGCGGTACTCATAACCGAGAGGGACGGTGATTCGAATCAAACACTGCCAGGATAACTCGACACATACGCCTGCCTCTGAAGACCCAAATCTGGTGTCCTTCATTACGTCGTATGTGGCAACCTTTCGCAGAACACCCGACTGTAGAACCGGTCGCGCCGTCTCGGGCTCATAGGTCTAACGAGACGATGTGGTATGCATCTACAATCCAGTTAACCTGGTACATCGGTTTCCTGAGTCCCATATAGCAGTAAGCATCTGGTACACAACTCAATATTTGCTCAGTGGGGCTGCACACGCTTCGGTCCTTAACCGACACAGGCAGAGCTACTCGACCAAGACCTCGTCTTGTCGCTGCCTAACCCTCCTGCCCGGTCTCATCTTTGGAAACATAAACTTTAGTTTGCCTCTTTAAACCATAACCGAGTGATTCCGATCTATAGCTCGCGAGTAGATTCCAACTACTCGACTTCTACAGGATGACATAGCCTATTTAGCACGGCATTATTCTACCGCGGGGATACGTCTTCCACCCTTGACTCGAGGGTTTCTTTGGTCATGCATTTGGAGTATAAAACGTTCCTGACCTAAATACCTAATCCATATACAAACTTTAACCCATAGTAGTGAACAAAGTAAAACTTTATAAAACAACTTAAATGCAAACCGGAGCTTGCCTTGGTTTTGCATGTGCCTAAGTATATATTCAGTTAATGAACACCCCTTGAGGCTTGATCACCTTGTCATTGAAATCCCGCTTCACTTCCTTCACAAGTCCTCACGTAGACGACTACACGATATGAATATGCATATGTATTTAATTGTAAGGCTTTTGCTAACAATTTCTAATGACAAGTTTAAAACTGGAACTCTGTTTAATAATTTAAATTGACACTGGTGCTAGTGGTTTGGGTTTGGGTTTAAGCACTATGATCAAGTGATAAGTGTTTTTCATCACTTGTGTGTTGATCACTTAATGAGGTTGAACAGAACAGTGGTGATCCAAAGCTCCAATGGAGCTGATAATTGTCATGTGAGTTCCTTGTCACAAGAAAGTAATCTGGACAAAAATTCAGAATTTTTCAATGAGTAGTTCACTCAGAACAATTTCCTAAGCATTTAGACAAAAAGGAATTAATTCTGAATAAATTTGCAATTTCATGCAAATCCTAGTAAACCACAATTTCAAACATAGCTCAGGGAGCATGCATGAATTTTCCTAGGATTTTTGGAGCTAATAATTGCCCAGAACTGAATTTCCAAATTTTGGAAATTCTCTGAAATTGTTTATGTATCCATTTGAACACAGCCATTTAGAATCTGAATTCTCCTAACCAAATAAAGTCCAAATGATCTGGAACTTTTACAGGAGTTAACTAACATCCTAAAAAATATTCTGGCAAAATTTGACGATTTTGGGATGAACCAAACTCCCTCTAAAATTCTTTTTCTGAAACGTTTTAAAGAATTTTCCAGAACTAAATAATGACTTTCACACAAATTGGGTTGCATACTTGGATAGAGCTCTTCAACCTGAATCCAACCCAATTTGAATCACTAAATTTGGAGCTTCCTAGCAAATGATATGAGGTTCTAAAGTTTGGGGAAATTCTGGAATTCAAATTAACCGGGAAAAGTTCAAATCCCTGACAGCAGGTCCCCGGGGTGACATGTCACTCTCTCAGCGCAGCTCAGGGAGCTCGGTGGCATGAGTTTGGTTGCCTCCTGACGATCAACCGAAGTGTCTGCCATCCGGTGCTTTTGCCGTGCGAGATAGAAACAGAGCTCGAGTGGGGTCGGATGGTGGGCAAAAGATCACGCTGCACTCACAAACTGGTCGCCAACTCGAATCCGGGAGCTGGAGGTGGCTTCCACGGGGAGTCTCGGCTGCAGCTCGGTGGCGCCCTGCGAGTGTTTGGTCCGAGTTCGTGTCTGAACAGAGAAACAGAGAACCGACTCAAATTTTGCAGATATTTGAGGGTACTGACCAATGGGCCCCACTGTCCCCCTTATCATCTCCAAAATCTCTCAAATTTGGCAAATGTTGAAGTTTAATTGTGGGAAGTTCAAAACTGAAGTGTATTTGTATAATTGGGCCAATTTTCATCCAAATTCAAATGTGTATTTCAATTCATTGCAATTTAAAGTCCTTTTGGAAAAATAAGTAGCAAAACATTTCAAAAATTCATGAAACTTTGCATACCCACTTATTTGGACCTAACGAATTCAAATATGGAATCTGATTTTAAATTTGGCTGCAGCAAATGAGCTTTTGAACACAACAGTTTGAAATTTCTATTGTAGTTCCCTCATTTGAAATTTGAGTTGAATATTTAGTTCACAATCTGATTTCTAAACTTTCCATTGCACATGAGACTTCAACTATGTGGTTTTAATCCACCTAGGGTCCAAGCATATAAGTGACCATAAGCTTGTTTAGAAGGGCTCTCATGTGTATTATCATATGTGGAAAAGTTTAAACAAGTCCCATTTCTTGAATTTGAACTTAACTTTATTCACATCAAAAGTTTTCCATTTACAAGTTTTTGGGACTTTTACATTCCTCCCCCCTTAAAAAGAATCTCGTCCCCGAGATTCACAATTAAGAACAATGTGGGGAGGACAACTATCGGACATATGCCTCTAATAACTCCGGATGATTGTATTGTAAATACTCCTCGCTTTCCCATGTAGCTTCGTCGGACGTGTGATTTTCCCACAACACCTTGAAAAATCACAGCGTCCGGTTTCTGGTTTTGCGAGTCTTTTCATCAATTATCTGGGTTGGATGCTCAACATAAGTGAGATCCGGCTTCAAATCTGCTATGCCTCCCGTGAGAATCTCTGTTGCAACTTTCAAACACTTCCGCAACTGATATATGTGGAAGACGTTATGAACTCCGGCTAAGGCTGCCGGTAACTCCAAACGGTATGCCATGGGTCCACATGTTTCGATGATGGTGAAGGGACCGATAAAACGCGGCGCTAATTTTCCTTTCACTCCGAATTGGTGAATTCCCTTCGTAGGAGATATGCGGAGATATACGTGGTCCCCAACATGGAAGTCCAGAGGACGACGTCTCCTATCAGCATAGCTCTTTTGTCTGGACTGAGCAGCTTTAAGATTTGCTTGAACAAGCCTTACCCACTCTTCAGCTTCATTTACAAGATCAATCCCGTAAATAACTCTCTCGCCAGATTCACACCAGTTCAAGGGTGTGCGGCACTTTCTGGTCGTAGAGAGCTTCATACGGTGCCATCTTGATACTTGCTTGATGCCCATTGTTATAAGCGAATTCCGCCAACGGTAGATGATTGTCCCATCCTTTACCGTGGTGAATGGCACATGCTCGAAGCATATCTTCGAGAACTTGGTTCACCCTCTTCGTTTGCCCATCGGTTTGAGGATGATATGCAGAGCATCTAATCAATTTGGTCCCTAGTGAGGCATGGAGCTGCTCCCAGAAACGAGCAACGAACAACGCGCCTCGATCGGAGATGATCGTTCGGGGAACTCCATGTAGGCACGGTATTCTTGCAATATACAGCTCCGCATACTTCTTGGCACGGTATCAATGATCACCCAAACCAAGTCATGCTTATTAGCCGCGAGAGGTAGTCCAACAATGAAGTCCATACTAATATCCTCCCACTTCCATGTCAGAACGTTTAGAGGTTGCAAGGTTCCCTCTTTCTTCATGTGGTCGGCTTTAACTCGCCGACACGTATCACATTCTGATACGTATTTAGCAATCTCTCGCTTCATCCGGGTCCACCAAAATTTAGTCTTCAATTCCTGGTACATCTTGTTGCTGCCCGGATGAATAGAAAATTTGGATAAGTGAGCCTTATCCAAAAATTTCTTCCGCAGCCTCATATTACGGGGTATGACTATCAGGTCCTTGAACCATAAGGTATCTTCATCATCTAACCGGAAACATTTCATCTCCCCGTTCTTCACCCTCCTTTTAATATGAGACATGCCCTTGTCTCGCTTTTGAGCTTTCATAGCCTCCTCTTTTAATGTGGATATGAGAGCTAGATTATGTAGAGCGCCATATGGAACCGAGTAGAGAGTCGGTTCTTCCTCTTCTATCGGCGTAATGGTCAGGTTATGAATATGAGATTTCCGGCTGAGTGCATCGGCAACCACATTTGCCTTGCCCGGATGATAATGAATTTTAATCACATAGTCCTTGATCAGCTCCAACTATCACCGTTGTCGCATATTCAGCTCTTTTTGAGTGAATATGTATTTCAAGCTTTTGTGGTCGGTGTAGAGATGAACCAGATTCCCAATAGGTAATGTCTCCACATCTTCAAAGCTAGCACCACGGCAGCAAGCTCGAGATCATGAGTTGGATAATGTTGTTCATGATTCCGTAATTGCCATGATCCATACGCGACCACGCGTCCTCCTTGCATGAGTACACAACCAAGTCCGTTGCCGGATGCATCACAATAAACGTCGAAGGGCTTGGTTGTATCTGGTTGAACTAACACCGGGGCTGTTGTGTGGTGTCTCTCCAATGCTTGAAAAGCTTCCTCACATGGCTTGATCCAATCATATTTGCTGCCCTTTTTCAGTAGCTCCATCATAGGTTTAGAGATTTTTGAGAAGCCCGGGATGAACCTCCGATAATATCCCGCCAAACCTAAAAAGCTACGAACTTCATGGACTGATGTTGGAGACTTCCATTGAAACACTTGTTCAATATTTCTTGGATTAACAGTGATGCCTTCCGCTGAAATAATATGTCCACGAAATGGCACTTGGTTGATCCAGAATTCACATTTACTAAACTTTGCATAGAGCTTGTGATCTCTCAAGAGTTGGAGCACAATATGCAAATGTTTAGCGTGTTCCTGCTCTGATTTGGAATAGACCAAGATATCATCGATGAATACCACGACGAACTGATCCAACTCCAGAATGAACACCGAGTTCATAAGATACATAAAGTGAGCCGGAGCATTGGTCAACCCAAATGACACGACAAAATACTCATAGAGTCCATAACTTGTCGAGAATGTTGTTTTCGGAATATCCTCCGCTCGAATCTTGATTTGATGATATCCCGACCTTAAGTCCATTTTGGAGAAGACTTTAGCACCCACTAGCTGATCGAAGAGAATATCAATTCTTGGTAGTGGATACTTGTTCTTTATCGTCACAGCATTTAACGGACGATAATCGACACATAGCCTCAGCGTCTCGTCCTTCTTCCTCACAAAAAAAGCCGAGCAACCCCATGGTGATGAACATGGACGAATAAACCCCTTGTCCATCAGATCTTTGAGTTGCTCTTTCAGTTCAGCTAATTCATTTGGAGCCATTCTGTATGGTCTCCGAGAGATCGGCGTGGTTCCTGGTATCAATTCTATTTTGAATTCCACCTCGAGCTCAGGTGGTAAGCCTGGAAGATCTTCGGGAAACACGTCCGGATATTCATGGACTACCGGAATGTCTTTGAACTTGCAAGCTTCGGCATTACATACTTCCGGGACTTTGGAAACAGCTTTGCCGAGATACAACGTATGACGCCCGTGAAGTGGAGAGTCCAAATGAACACTCCGGTTCTCGATGTCCAGAACAGCCCTATGCAAAGTTAACCATGATATTCCCAATATGGCATCAATTCCTTGATCTTCGAGAATGATAAGGGTGGTAGGATAAAATTTTCCACCCAATCAAAGTGGTGCTCTAGAAACGACTTCATTAGTCGATATGTCTTCACCTGGCAAATGAATAAGGTAAGAACCCTTAGTGATAATTGTGGAAATCTGATCCCGGATCACCGTCGCCTTGCTAATGAAGTTATGTGTTGCACCATAGTCGAATAGAATGACAACCGGCTTGTCATTTAAGGTGAACCTGCCCTTGGGAAGATCATCGACTGCCACATAATTAACAATTCCCACTTCGGACATGGCTTTTCTTTGCTGTCCAAGACCATTATTTAGAACTGGACCTGCAGACATTCTGTTGCTGCTCGGTTAAGTTGCTTCATTAACGTTGTTTTTATTGTCAATTTGAAGTGGGATACCACTCGGCTCAGCTGAGAAATCACCTGGATCATCTTCAATATCTTGAGGGGGATAATATTCTGGTGCACACTGTTGGTACTGAGGTGAACAAGAAATAAGTTGTTGCTGCGGTGGAGGTAAATAAAACCTCTGTGGAGTATAAGAGTCGTCATACTCCAAGAATGACTGCTCTTTTTGAGGAACCTCTCGACCGGAAGGTGAACGGATTACCAATCGATATTTTCTGAGGCACATGATTGCATTCATCCTGTGATGAATCCTCTCCCTCTTTTCTTTAAGGTAGAGATTGGAATAATATTTCTGAGTGATAGCACAGCTAACAAACTCATCAAAATTCTTTTGGCTAACTTGAGCCAACTCACAGCGCAGCATAGCAGTTAGCCCTTGATAAAAATGATAACCCTTCATGGCTGGTGATTTCACATAATCAGGAACATATTGATCTAGGCGATTAAATTCATTTGCATACTCAATAACACTTATTTTCCCTTGTTTTAGATTCCAGAATTCATCAAGACTTGTTTGCATGATGCCCGCAGGAACGAAACGAGCACGAAATGCATCCTGAAACTCTGTCCATGTGACACGATGCCTTTCTGGTTGGATAGCAAGGTATTCTGCCCACCATGCTCCAGCAAAGCCGTGAAGCTGCTGAGCGGAAAATAGAGTCTTTTGGAAGTCATCACATTGAATCAACCCAAACTTGGACTCAATGACGCGTAACCAGTGATTTGCTTCACAATGGTCAGCCGCGTCGGAGAATACCGGCAGTTGTGTCGCCAAGAAATCCAGATACGTGCTCGGGGTTGGCATTTGATGTTGAGCTTCTCTATTTATTCTTTGCTGAACTAGATTTTGGAGAGTTTCATTGATTCTCGGCATAATTTCCACCAATCCGGTTGGCGATGGCTCTTGTGATGAAATCGAGTCATTCCCACCTCGACTCGAACCTCGAAGCTCCATTTAAGAATGTGTGCGTACCATACTGCACGAAACAAATTTTGAGTCAATCAAAATTCTATTCCAGCAGTAAGTAAATATAATCAAAACATGAACATGTCATGAACTTTATGAAAGTATAACCACATTCATGTTTAGACAAATCTTAAGTACGATAAACTAATCAGCTTGACTACCCTGACCAGTTCAAACAAACTCCAAAATTTGCTCCAGTTAACTACAGATTTTTGACTTGAGTTCAATACCAAAGTTTTAGTAAACTTCAGTATATTTCCAATGCTTATTCATATGCCTCTATATAGTTTATGGATCAATAGTTATGATTTTACAAAGTTGACAAAATTCCTGGATAAAATTTGCCAGCATCTCCTTTGTATGTGGCTATTTTCATCACAGTTGTATATACAAATACAACAAGAATCTGGAAAAGCTTTGAACTACAACAATGTTTCACATTTCATAACCTTTCCAGCGGTGTATCATAGGCTCCTTAGGGATTTTTCTACTGACAGTTATGGCTTAAAAACAGAAAGGTCCAGAGAGGTTTTGCTACTGTCCTGGTTCTGGACAGTTTGCCTTCAACTGGACTTTTCACCAACTCAACGTGTGATTTTGCTCTGGAGGTCTACAGATAAGTTGTAGAGCACTAAAAATATTTCGAGAACTGTATTATATACCTTAAATGGTTAAAGATACTTAGAGTTATGCTCTGTCAAAGTCCAGCAAGAATTCCTGCCAGAAACAGGGCACTCTATTTTTTGAAATCTTTGAAGCCTAATCATTCCCTCATTTGAATCTTAGCTCAAAATAAGAGTTCAGTAACTAATATTTATTTTAAACTTCCATTTTTAGTTGAAAGTTAGTTCATAAATCGTTTCTTCATAGGGAAGAGATTATTAAGTGTAGTACGGTGTCGATGCACCGTAAGAATCATGTCAGCACTACGTAGCCTCACCAAAAGAAAATCCTAACCGGATTATACCGGCATATACATCTCAATTGTGGCACTAACCGGTCTCTCACACACGTGTACTACACGGGATACATATGTGGTTAGTACCTGCAGAAGAACACTGAATAGTGATGCACTCAAAGGTTGTTGTCATTTCTGGCAGGTCCATATTTGAAAGTAAATACATACGCCCGTATCATTGCCATACAGCCGTCCTTGAGTTAAGCCACGTCTCAAGGTACGTGATCATGTTTTCACACCACACGACGGGGAACCCGAGTAGAACGTGAACGGGTCGTCACGGTTGGGAATTTTATCAACCCAACAGATACCACCTACTTCCCTGCAGGGCACGCTGATGGCAAGCGCTGCGTATGTCCTCCTAGGCTATTTCCAGAAGAACACACTATCGTGTTACCGACCACACGATGGGGTTTCCACTTTCTTGCCTAATGCACGCCAGGGACCAGTGTTTCATATGAACTCGGGAATATGAAGAGTCCAAGAGTTTCATATTGACATCCCACACCAAGCTGTGAGACCTATCCCTGAACCACATTCCTCGTCAGGGGAGCTAACCAAAATTGAACCGCTTACGGTGGCATTCCTTACCATTCTTACCTGAACGTGGGTGTGTCATTACATAATCAAAATTCAGAATTATAACACATATGTTAGTCATGCCACTTTAAGTAACTATACTAATATAGTCCTTATTTGGGCATACTAGCGAATCCTCACCATATCCTAAGTTTTTGTTGTAATACAATCCTTATTCCATGCGATATTACCAATGCGGCTCTGATACCATGCTGCGGGGACCCCGGCCCGTATCAGGGGACCGTGCCGCTCGCTCGGGAATCGCATTGGGTGGTGCCATGTTGTGCGGCACAAAACATCACACATATAAGGCGACTGTATTACATAAATCAAAAGTGGAATCTTACAAATGTTCTTTGTAAATAATTTACATCAAATAGCTACAGCGGAAGACTACAATCAACTCATGACGAATAACTAATGAGCACTCGAGAAGAGGTCCAGCCCGCGGACTCCTCTCGCTAGCAACACGAAGACATTGCAGCGGCTGGGTTCTCCATGTGTTACATGACTCGAAAGTCTCCGAGTCTCACCGGACAACCTTCTTTATAAGCGTCGATGTTAACCTGCAAAACCACTCATATAGCGAGAGTGAGCACAAAGGCTCAGCAAGACTTAATTGTCTCTCCTAAAGCATGCAACTCATACTGTCCTTATTTAGTGTGCTATTACCAATGCAGCTCTGATACCACGCTAAGGGGACCCCGGCCCGTATCACGGGGCCGTGCCGCTCGCCCGAGAATCGCATTGGGTGGTGCCGTGTTGTGCGGCACCCAACAGCACACATATAAGGCGACTGTATTACATAAATCAAAAGTGGAAGCTTACAAATGTTCTTTGTAAATATTTTACATCAAATAGCTACAGCGGAAGACTACTGTAAGGGCCTGAGTTTTTGACACATAATCAATGTGCTCATCACACCACACACACACTTCATTTGAATAAAGTTGATGAACACATTTGAATACCAAGTAACCATCATCAACATGATCATTACAGAACAAACTCACACAATGCAAAAGTGGCATTTCCCACATGCATCATCTAGGGGCTGGGCATATGAAAACTCCTACACCTTGCTAGGAATGTCCATGCCAAATTTCACCCAAATTCAAAACCTTTTTGAAGTCCTTTTGGGTATAGCTAGAAAGAGGGTGGTTTGAACTCAAATTCAAATTCAAACTGTTTTCATCCCATGAATTCAAAAGTGGGAGGCATATTCTTACTCAGCACATTTTTGTGAGCTCACACACCAATTTTCACTCCATTTGGAGTTGATCTTGTCATGAGCTAAGTTTAGCAAATTCAAACTTTATTTGAATTTCAAACTAAATATGTGCTGAAATCTAGTCAAACCAAACCCAATTTGAATTCTAACCAATTCAAATGGCTCATGGATAGATAATTCAAATCACCATGGGTATAAGAGGGATTACTGTTTACCACAGTAAGAGGGAGTTAAGTTCAGAGGTTAAAAGGGAGATGGGACCCACATGTCAGCCAATGGAGAGAATTCAACCGACTGAAGACTGATCTCGGTTTCTTGCGCCCGACCGAGCTGCCACCACGGTGAGGAAACGGCGCGGACAGCAGCTTCTTGCCGCCCTCAGCCGCTGAACCGCCTCTCGGGGCCTTTATCTACGCGCCCGAGCGGTCTCCGGTGCTCCTCACTGCTGTCCCGACGCGTTCTCGTCCAGCAAATCGAAAGCTCTCACCGCTCGGTTGTCGGTCCCTCGTCGCCCGGCCAACCCTGAGGCTTTCACGGTGATATGAGACCAGCACCAGGTGCGCCAAGTCCTACTTAACGCCCTCGCTCCGGTCCCAGGCCCTGAGCAATCCTCCCCGAGCTCCACCGCGACGATCTTTCCTTTTTCGGTTCAGCTCGAGCCGCCGTCACGGGAACGATCCGTCCGGCCACCACAGCCTGCTGTTCACCGAGCCGTGAACAGCAAAAAGGTTCGCCTTCAGTCCCTCTTTCATTATCACAAGCTCCGGCGGCGTGACATAAACTGCTCACGCCGGGATTTCATGATTTCGCGACTGCATGCAAAAGAGATGCCCCGACCGATTCACAAAATTCGTGGTCCACACCGCACCACTCATCCTCTCGTGGAGGGGAGCACTTCTAGGTGCCCGTACGAATCCATAGGAGCAGGAACAATGAAGAACCGTTGAGGGAAACCGCTGTTCTTCGAGTTTTAGGAGAATTCCCGATTTCTGGCCTAGGTCGCACGATGACAGCCTAGTACAGTCATATCCGAGCTCCGTGGAGCTCATGTTGATCCTTCCTAGGTTCCACTGGTGCTCGACAACCTTTTGTTCGATCGGATGAGGTGCTAGGAAGGCCGGCCGACACGGCCGAAGTTCTTCCAAAGCTACCGCTCGTCGCCAACCATGTGCCGGCCACTTTCATGACAAGATGAGCCCAGAATCATGTTCCCTGAGTGGATTTAGGCAGGGGCGGCCAGAATCATGAAGTTTGGAGCACCACAGAGGCCGCCGGCGAGCTCTCCGGCGAGGTGTCGTGGCGGCAGAGCGCGGGAGGCGAGAGGAAGACGAAGGGGGTGGGTCCCGGCTGTCAGCGGCAGATATTTTTAAAATGGGATCTGCTGTGGCACGGATCGGGTACGGCTGCGCGTGAAGGAATCTGTAGCCGCGTGTGTCATCCGATGAGGAGCCGACACGTAGCCCCGGGTCCCACGCGCAGTGATTTAAACTTTTCCCGATTTTCAGATTTCATTCAAACTTCAAGTCCTCATAATTTTGGCTAGGAAACTCCAAATCAAGTGAACCAAATTTTGTTGGATTCACCTCTCTGAGCACTTTCCAGAAAATCAAGTTTCACTTCGTAAAAATCCATATTTCTCCAGAATTAATACTTCAAATTTTAAACTGTTTAGAATTTTCACTGGAGAACCCTTTGGAGGACAATTCTGAAATTTTGCTGGGATGTTGACCAAAATACCCCAGAGCTACCATAAAAATTTGAGATCCATTTGAGCTCATTTGATCCAACTAATGGGGTGATTAATGAAACTGTTCCAGAGAAAATGGAAAATGTCCAGAAACATTTTTCAGAATTTCTCTGAAATTGTTTAGCTCATATCTTTAGCTAGGAACATTCAAATTAAGTGAAAACAACTCCATTAGAACCCTCTGAAAATCTAGTTTTCAGAAAATCATGGTTTGCTCCATGAAAATCCCTAGAACACCCTAGAAGCTCCAATTAAGGTCAAGTACATAATTAATTGTGGAGAGCTCAAATGAGTTTTGCTGCAACTAAAACTTGGCCAAGTCTCTGTTTAGGTTGTAACCAAACCACAGTAAAAGTTCCAGAGTCATTGGGTCTGTCTAGTGAGACTTATAATCTTCACAAGTTTAAATTCAATTCAAATACATTTAAATTAATACATATACTTGTTATCTCTTGTAGTCGCTAAGGTTGAGGAGGAATCCGAAGTCTTAGACTTCGTTACTCCGGAAGAGCAGCTAGCCTATGACCAAGAGCAGCAAGGCAAGCTCCGGTTTGCATTAACCTCTTTACAAATTTTTATTGTTTTGAGCACTTTCTTTGAGCATCACTTATTTCTTGCATTGGAGTCTTGTTTGAAACCCAAATGCATAGCCAAGAAAACCATGGGTTGGGATTAGGATTGAAAACCTCGTTAGCCACTGCAATGCTAAGATAGAGTAGGATTCTGTACAAGTCGAGTAGTTGGAACTACTCGTGAGAATAGGCTAGAGGCACATCGCTCGGGTAAAAATAGCAAATGAAACACATGGCAAGAAAAATGAGACCGAGCGGAGAGTAAGCGCAGCAGGACTTTGGGGCCTGTGTGCTATAGCTCCGCTTGTTTCAATTGAGGACCGAGCCGTGTGCGGGCCTGTTGAACAAGCTAGAACAGTACCGAAGACCTACCGGCTATATGGGAACTGGGAAACCGATGTAACTCGGGTAGCTGGGTATTGAGGCATTGCCTGTCGTTCAGAGGGTGGGTTGAGAGCTCGAGATGTAAATCGGCTGGCGGCACTGAGATGCGTGTGCAGAGACCTCTTGCTCGGGACGATAGGACCGGTTCAATATTTGGCTAACGGGTGAAAGGTGGTTGCGTACGGCGTCCGTGATGGTTGCTGTAGGTAACATCGAGTACGGGCGTACGTGACGGGTTATTCGGGTAACCCTGCAGGTGTCAATTGATTATAATCGCCGTCCATCGCGGTTAGTGAGTACCACTTGTTCACTGTACCGTGACATAGAAAGAACGGGCTAGAAGGGACTCCGAGGAGAAGACGGAACCCCAGGAGGGGAACCCCGTCGAGTGGGAGTCATGCATGCCACCTTGTTAGTGTGCATGCGTGCTAGCAAGGACACGTTCACGGGCTGAACGTGAACTTGATGCGTAGTCTACGCCCGTGAGTGTAGACTGAACATATTTTATTGTACAAATGTTCATAAACCTTTTTATGTAATAAAACTTTGCTTCCGCTTTCTACCTTTGATGTGTGTTATCCGGTGCTGTGCAACGTAACACCCCTCAGCGTGATCCTGGCTCGACAAGACCGTGGGGTCGTGTCAGCGTTGGTATCAGAGCTCGCTTGAGGTTTAACGCACTACAAAGGTCATCTTTTTCAAAAATCCAGTGAGGAGCGAGTTAGTAGCCCATATAAGGATGTTATTAGTGTATAGAAAGTGGCATACTAACCTATCTACTTATGTCGGAAAATCGTCCATCTCGGGACGCTTTATGTCTTGAGGGGTGCACGTAAGCGCTGTCCACCAGTGCACACAAGCTGAAGGGTGGAGCCCCACGGGTGGCAGGTAACCCGACGCGCTTTAATATCCTCTATGACCCTTCATGTCGTTTGGGGTATTTGAGCAACGTCTGTCCCTGGCGTGCTTCGGGCAATTTGGGAGACCCAGTCACTGTAAAAGCCCAAGAAAAGGGACTTGCAAAAACTTTTCTTCACCTCAAAACACCACAGTTCTTGTTGTGGATAGATGGTGAAAAAGTGGGAAGAGCAAGTAACCTCCATCAAAAGAGTGGATAGAGGGGAAACCTACACTTTCACAAAGTGGAAATCCTACACATATGATCACACATGAGAGGGTGATTCAAAACTGTTGCATTCAAATTCATGATTGCAGCAGCTAAAACAAGGATCAAAGTGCATAATTGGACTCCTCAGGTCCAAATTACTGGGGATGATAAGTTTCAATAATTTTTGAAAAAAAAATTGCTAACCATTTTTCCACAAAGGATCCAAATGTGCAAAGAATTCAAATATACATTTGAATTTGGGGGAAATTTGCCCAACCATACAAATGTAGGTCAGATTGAAACTTCAAACATTTGAATTCATCCCTTGCCAAATTTTGGAGATCTTTTGAGGGGTGGGGAAGCACTGACAAGTGGGACCCACTTGTCATTGGGGGAAATAAACAATTGCAAAAGTCCTCAGTGAAGCACACGGTCGTTGATTGATTTCCTCCCACGCGAAGTAAACCGAGCCCCCCCCCCCGACGCCGCTGCGGGTGACACCGGGGAGCTGCCAGCAGCCACCTCCTCTGAAAATTTCGTGTGCTGGAGAGCTGCCTGGCATCCTTGCACCGCTGCTGCGCCGCTGTTATCCCATGGGACGGAAGAACGGCGCCTGTTCTTTCCCTTCGCGCAAGAAAACGCCGAGCTCGCCGCTCCCTCTGGAAAATCATTGGGACCCAGCCAAACTGTGCCACAGCACCCTCCGACCTGCACAACAGAGCTACGCCCTCGTTCCTCACCTTCCCAGCGCGAGAGCTAGCAAGCTCCGGCAGTATCCGAGCTCTGATTTCCGTTATCCGCGGCAAGCTAAAACTAACTGGCGATCGGGCGTACGTGGACAGCCTACACCAGGCCCTTTCACGCCCAAGCGGAGACGTCCCCGGATGCGCCGGTGAGCACTGCTGCTCCCACCCAAACCACAGGACCAACCGTGAACCACCGAGCAAGAATTTGGAGAAACTTCGCCGGCGACCACAGAACAACGTTCCGGTATGAGACCTCCGAATTCCCACTCCCTTCTCGTCATCAGTTCACTAAACTGTGCTCACAGGAGCTAGACTCAACGGCGCCCAAGTTTGGTCTGCAATCCTAGCGTAGTTTTGGCTGTAGCCGACGTATTTTCCGGTTTTTCAACCGCGGTGATGGCGGGAAAGGTCGGGCTCACGGTGAAGGTTAGGTTAGAGCTCTTCCCGAACCCTTGCATGGCCTTGTCAACCTTCTCCGAGATCCCCCGGTGCTGTAGAGCCATTCCACCGAGGTTTTGGTGGGCTACGTTGGCCGGGTGCCATAACCGAAGAGAGTCCGAGCCGCGGCACCGTCGCCGGCTAGGTTAGGGCCACCGCCGACCGGAGCAGTCGGCACCATCGTGTTCAGCGCATGAAAGTAGGCCCAGGCGGCGAGTTTCCGGCCGAGAAGCGGTCGGGAAGCCAAGTACGGCGAGCCTCAGAGGTGTTCCGGCGAGGGGGCGGCGCGGGAAAAAGGGCGGGCGCGAGGAGACGAGCCGGCCGGGCCCGCTCGTCAGTCCCTCGATGCACAGTGTGAGGATTTTCTGTTGCACCGGATCAGCTGTGAACACACGGGAAACAGTCCTGTGGCCCCGTGTGGCGCAGCCGAGGTGGTGACACGCGGGAGCCGGGCCCGCTGTCAGGAATTTGAACTTTTCCCGGTTAATTCGAATTCCAGAATTTCACCAACTTTAGAACCCCATAACTTTTGCTAGGAAGCTCCAAATTTAGTGATTCAAATTGGGTTAGACTCATCTTGCATAGATCTATCCAAATATGCAACCCAATTTGTATGAAACCTATTATTTAATTCTGGAAAATTCTTTAAAACTTTTCAGCAAAAGAATTTTAGAGGGAGTTTGGTTCATCCAAAAATCCCTAAATTTTGCCAGAATTTTCTTTAGGACATTAGTGAACCTCTGTAAACGTTTCAGACCATTTGGAGTTGATTTGTTCAGAGCAATTCAAATTTGAATGTGCTGTGTTCATTTGAATACAGAAACATTTTCAGAGAATTTCCAAAACTTGGAAATTCTGTTCTGGGAAAATCTTAGCTCCAAAAATGCTAGGAAAATTCATGCAAACTCTATGAGCTATAATTGAAATTGTAGTTCACTAAGTTGGGCATGAACAGGGGTATTACCTCAGAATTAATTCTTCTTGGCTTATTTGCAAAGAGAATTATTCTGAGCAAACCACTCCATGAAAAGTGCTAGTGTTTGGTCCAGAGAGTTTCCTTGTGACAAGGAACTCAAAAATTCTCAACTCCATTGGAGCTCTGGATCACCCTGTCCTGTTTAACCACTTGAGGGATTAATATGGAAAAGGGGGAAAACCACTTAGCACTTAACCATGTACTTAGGTCCAGGCCCAAGCCACCCACACCCAGTTCATCTTTAAATTCTCAAACAGAGTTCCAGGTGTTAGAGACTGGTTATTAGAACTAATAGCAGTAACCTTACAATAACTTGTATGCATATTAATTAACATGTAGTATTTCATAAACGTGTAGTCACTGAAGAAGAGACTCCGGAAGTGCTGGACTTACTTCTTCCGGACGAAGACTTAACCCCTGACCAGCAGCAACAAGGCAAGCCCCGGTTTGAATTAACCTTTTTATAAGTTTTACTTTGTGTACATGTGTCATATGAAGTATGATTGTGCATTAAGTATAGGATGAATGAAACCCCACTTGCATAACCAAAGGTTCCTAAAAGAGTGAGGGTAGTGTCAAGGACCTCGAGTAGAAAGGCTATGCTTAAAGATTCATAGGGCTTCGGTACAAGTCGAGTAGTTGGAATCTACTCGCGAGATAGGCTTGGGACACACGGGTTCGGTTGAGTGATGTGAGATCACTTTAGTAATGAAAAGGAGACTAGGCAGGGGCAGGGCGCAGCAAGAGAGAGTCTTGTGTGCGCAGCCCTGTCCGTGTCGATTGAGGACCGATCCGTGTGCGGCCCTGCTGAACAAGTATTGAACACACCGAAGGCATATCGGATATATGGGCCCCGATAAACCGATGTAGCCTAAACCTCCAGGCGTCGAGGCATAGCACACCGATTTATAGGTGTAGGTTGAGGGCAGCAAGGTGGAAATCTGCCAACGGGCATAGAGAGATGCTCCGTGTGGGGAACCTCCTGTCCGTTTCGGTGTGACCGGTTCGACGTTTGGGCTGTTGGGTGAAAAGTTGTCCCGTACGACATCGAGTGAGCGTGCTGTGCAGCTCCACGGGTGGGCGTACGTGACGTGCTCTTTGGGTTTCCCTGCAGGTGTATATCGAGTCGATTCACCGTCCCTCGCGGTGACGAGTACCGCTTGTTCACTGCGTTGTAACGTAGACTAATGAATGGAATGTTATGATTCAATATTGCTGTTATGATATAATTGTATTGCTACATGTGTGCCACCAAATATTGCTCACTAAAGTTCAGCTTCATGAACTGTTAACTTGTTGCTAAAAGATGAACTAAGGATGAACTTGTAGGCGTGTCCATTTGCTGCAATATCACTATCCTATGCCATTGTACACCTCATGTAGAGTTGCATGCTTAGGTGAGTCGGTTAAGCCTTGTTGAGCCTTAGTGCTCACGGTTGCTGCTTAAGTGTTTTTCAGGTGAGGAGCCACCCACGGACTCGGAGTACGAGTCCACCGGCAAGGGTTACCCTCCGTCGGGACCACGGCTGAGTGGGAGCCGTACACGCCGCGCTGAGCTGAGACGTGCAGCTAGTGTGGGTTGCCCTAGGGCTGGGCAACCGACTTTTGCTATATAGGCGGGCGTGAGTTGTACAAAAGAAACTTCCGCTGTGTAATAAAAGACCCTAGTTTGTAACTGAGAAGTGTACTATTTTGTACATTCAGTTTGTTTTCCCATGTAATATATTGTGTTCTTATGACGTGTGCTGTCGGGTGTCGCATCGCGCGGCACCACCCTCTGCGATCCTGGATGAGCGGATTCCGGTCCGCCACAGTCACATGGTCAGGAACGTGAACACGTAGCTCAAGGCGTGTTTGGCTTGAGAACATCCGGGCGAGTGATGACGGCCGGGTGTACGAACTGTATGGATACCGGGCTCGGTGTGCAGCCGAGTCTGACGATTGTGTGAGTTATCTGCAGGTATTCTAACCACGAAATGGTAGACATGTAGCATCTGTGTGCGAGAGACGCTTAGTGCCACTGAACTAACGAAGCTGGCTAAGTCCGGTATAGGTTTTTCTTTGTGAGGACGTAGTACCGACATGATCTGGTGACGCATCGACGTCACACTCCACTAAATGAACAACTTCATTGTAAAACTTGAAAGTTTTAACCCAGAGCACTAAAACTTGATGTAACTCCTTCCCCTAATCAGGATATTCAAAGTTAATAAGTTTTCAACTTTTAGGCTGCTAAGGACGGAGTCCCCTGTTTTCACCAGAATTAAGGCTGAAGTTAATCAGAGGTTAGAGATTGATTTATTTCGAGGTTTGGGTCATATGATACATTTCTGGAAAAACTTGGGAGAGCTTTACAACTTTTCTGTTGAGGTCCAGAGGTGTTTCATTCTCTAACCAATCAAAAAATGCAGTAGAGTTGAAACTGTCCAGAAAACAGGGCAGAGCAAACACTCTCTGTAACTCTCTGTAAATTAAGCATAATTTCCTGCATAAAAATCTAAAAATGGAAAATGAGGTAGTTCTAGAAAGTTCATCAGATGGTTACAACTCTGTAACAGGAAGTTTTGTCAGGTTGGGAGTAGAATTAACTGGAATTCTTGGATCAAATCAGTACCTAAAGCAGGGAGGTGCTGTCCAATTTCCTCCAGAAATTCTATCAACTTCGACATCTCATAACTTTTGAACCAGGACAGATCTTAGGCTAAGCAAATACTTTATGGAAAGCTATTGAAGTTAGCTTTAACTTTGATGTTGAGCTTTAGAATTGGTTTTGCATTTAGCATGGTCTAAATCAGGTTGAAATGGAAACTGGTCAGGGCTGTCATATTGGACAGCAGATCAACAGTCAAATTTGTTTAAGTTTGAACCATGTTTTCAAGTTTTATGGGTTCAATGACATGTTCTATGTTATAACTCAATGGTTTAATGTTCAAATAAATATTTGACATTTCTCAAATATATTTTTACAGATGACAGCAGATAAACAGTTCGAGAACGGGTGGGTGGAATCTCACTGTTCTCCCCACAGCGGCAATCCGGAAGCATTGAGGCAGATGCTTCAATATTTCACGTACGACAAGATGCTGCAGTACTTCGCCAAGGAAGAAGACGAGGAGGGGAACAAGACGTGGACGATCCATGTCGAAGTTCCAGCAGGACCTACGCCACCCGGTTGGGCGCCGTTCACCGTTACGGTGAGAGGTAGACAACCGGAGGAATTGTGGCAAGTGGCAGCCCGCGACACCATGTCGCGTTTCTGCCAACTACACGTGAGAGCTATGGAGGGAACTCCATACGCGCTCGTTCCGGTGGAGGGACGGGCTAATCACGTGTAGGAAGGGAGGTATATGGAGGCAACCGATCCGGGTTGTCCAAGGTACAATCCCGCGGAGGCAAACCTTAGTCTCCAATTGAGGGCAGGAAAAGCCGTGATGGACAGCCAAGCTGTTCATACGGATTGTCTTGCTGCGAAGCTCAAGGAGAGCAGAAGCCGTGGAGACCATTTCGAGAGTGCTCACAGCGCACTCCACAATGTGCTCCTTCTGACAATTAAGCGACTGAACGAACAACATAATCAGTTGCATCGTCTGAAGAAGGCAAGGAAGAAAAGCCGTGTTGACATCGCGGCGTTGCAAGAACAGGTGCAGGATCTGACCCAGCAGAATGAGGTCCTTACACAAGAGCGAGACGACATTATTGAGGAAGGGCAAGGTTTGGAAGAAGACTACAACCAGGCAATGGACGAGGTGCATGCGTTGCAGGACCTCGTACCCCCGGTATTGGGCATACCGGTGGTCTTGGGTCTTCCGGCAATGGGAGAACCCGAGATGAGAGAGGAGGTTGTAGATCTGGAGCCACCAGCAGAGGTACCGGAGGAGGACAACCCACAGGACGTCGAGTTCTACTCCGAGTAAGGGGTTACCGTTGCCAAGTAGGTTGGTGTAACCCAAACTTTTGTAACCAGTGACATGTCGTGTAGGCAGTAGCATATGTATAGGTAGTGACGACATGAGCACGACTTCTCGGAGACCCGAGAATAATGTATCTTGTATAAAGTTTATGCTTTATCAATATATGTAAATGTTGTGCAAATTATTCATGCGTCACTTAAATACCTACTGTTGCATATGGAATTTTAAGTATGACATGTGCTAATCGCTGCTGTTTTGAATTTTAGAATGACTCGTACTCGTGCCAACCCGGACGTTGGGGGCTCCAGTCAGGGGGGAGAAACCTCCCAACAGCCTCCTGAGGACTCCTCGGGACAGCAACAGCAGCAGCAGCCACAGCAACAACCGCCACCGCCACCGCCAACGGTTACTTTGGCGGATATTGTAGCAGCAATGGCGGGTTCTCATCAACAGCACACGGAGTTTCTGCAAACTCTTATCGCAAATACGTCTCAACCAGAGAGGCGTCAAGATCGTGAGGAGCGTCAACAGAGCTCCTACTCCAAATTTCTAGTGACTCATCCCCCGGTATTCTCAAGAGCGGATGAACCTCTCGATGCGGACAACTGGCTCCGCACGATGGAGATGAAGTTCGGGCTGCTCCAAGTGAGTGAGCAGCGCAAGACTCAGTTCGTGGTCCAACAGCTCCAGGGATCCGTGAGCGCGTGGTGGGCGAACTACAGTGCTTTGCAGCCCACCAACCGAGTTATGACCTTGACGGAATTCAGGACGGCCTTCAGGGCCTATCACATACCGCCGGGTCTCATGAAGAGGAAGACGCAGGAGTTCTTACGCCTGCAACAAGGGAGCTGGAACGCGCTGGAATACTCCAGGGCGTTCAATGATCTTGCGCTCTACGCGTCGTATCACGCCGATACCGACGAGAAGCGGCGGGATCACTTCTACCAGGGGCTCAAACCGCTCCTGAAGGACAAACTGGCGATGTTCAATCGCGGCAGCCTCAACGATATAATTGATGCTGCGATTGTTCAGGAGGACTCCGGCAAGGAGTTGGCGGCAGCGGAGAGGAAGAGAAGTGCGCCGCAAAGCAGCAGAGAAGGAGGCGGTCCTTCTCAGAAATTTTGGATGGTGAATCACCCACCATCGGGTCCACGCTGGCAGCCACCACAGAGGCCGATGCCATTCTGCAGTCGGCCATATTCTTCACCGGCGTTCAGGCCAGCACTGCCAGTACCACCTTCGCAGCAACAACAGCAGCAGCTGGCGATGCCGTGTGTGTATGCACCTCAGCAGCGCATGCCGGGCTTTCGTCCCCCAAGCACCGGACAAGAAGCGGCCACATGCTACAAATGTGGTCGTCCAGGACACTTCGCCAGCAGTTGTCCGGAGAGACAAGGCGGCGTAGTTGCACCGCAACTTCCGGGGAGGAATCAGCCCCGGGACGCTACTAATGCGCGGCGGGCAAACCCTAGGCCCGGCACCGTCCACCAACTTGCCATAGAGAACGTGCCAGAGGGTGAGCCAATCTTTGCGGGTATGTTCCAACTCCACCAGCATCCTGCCATAGTATTGTTTGATTCAGGTGCCAAGCACAATTTTATTAGCCAAGCTTTCATTGCTAAACATAGCTTGCCAATACTACCCACCGATAGTCCATATTTGATTTGTTCACCGGGTGGGAAGATTTCAGCAAGCGTAATGGTTCCCAAAGCACCATTATGCTTAACGGGTAGAGTGTACCCTACGTCTCTCATAATTTTAGAGGGACAGAAGGTCGATGTCATCTTAGGGATGTCGTGGTTAACCCGCCACGGCGCTGTTTTAGACACCGTCCTTCGAATCGTGCACTTGAACTCAGAAGTGCACGGATCTCACTCCTTATTTCTGGACAGTCCAGAAATAAAACTTCCAAGTGTCTATCAATCCACAACTATCAGATTGAAAGAAATTTCAGTGGTCCGAGAGTTCCCTGACGTGTTCCCGGATGATTTACCGGGGATGCCGCCCGATAGAGAGGTGGAGTTCAAGATTGAACTTGCACCGGGAACCATGCCAATATCCCAAAGGCCGTACAAGATGGCGCCCAAGGAGTTGGATGAACTGAAGACTCAGCTAACGGACTTGCTGGAGAAGGGTTTTATTAGGCCGAGCTCCTCGCCATGGGGCTGTTCGGCATTATCTGTGAAAAAGAAAGGCGAGACGTTGCGGCTTTGTGTGGACTATCGTCCACTAAATGCCGTAACCATCAAGAACAAGTACCCGTTGCCACGGATTGACATGTTGTTTGATCAGTTGGTCGAAGCAAAAATCTTCTGTAAGATGGACTTAAGATCCGGGTACCATCAGATTAAGATACAGGCTGAGGACTTTCCAAAGACAGCTTTCTCGACGAAGTACCGACTTTATGAGTACCTGGTCATGTCCTTCAGCCTCACCAATGCTCCAGCTCACTTCATGTATTTGATGAACTCGGTATTCATGCCGGAGCTGGACAAGTTTGTCGTGGTCTTCATCGACGACATACTGGTATATTCCAAGTCGGAGGAAGATCACAAGAAGCATCTGCGTATAGTCTTGCAACGGCTGTGGGATCACAAGCTATACGCGAAATTCAGCAAATGCGAATTCTGGATATCGCAAGTGCCTTTTCTCGGGCATATCATCTCAGCGGAGGGCATCACTGTAGACCCCAGTAAGATCACACAAGTGCTGAATTGGAAGTCCCCGAGAACTGTTCATGAGGTACGGAGTTTCTTCGGACTCGCGGGATACTATCGGAGGTTCATCCCTAACTTCTCGATGATTGCCAAGCCTATGACAGAGCTGCTAAAGAAGTCTACCAAATATGTTTGGAGTCCAGCATGCGAAGCAGCGTTCAAGGCATTAGTGAAGCACCTAACATCAGCACCGGTTTTGGCGCAGCCAGACACAACAAAACCGTTCGATGTGTACTGCGATGCATCCGGCATTGGGCTCGGATGTGTGCTGATGCAAGACCGAAGGGTGGTCGCGTATGGATCACGGCAGCTCAGAAACCATGAGCAGAATTATCCAACTCACGATTTGGAGCTCGCTGCCGTGGTACTCGCACTTAAAATGTGGAGGCACTACCTACTCGGTAACCTCGTACATTTATATACCGACCACAAAAGCCTCAAGTACATATTCACTCAGAAGGAGCTGAACATGAGGCAGCGAAGATGGTTAGAATTGATAAAGGATTACAAAATAGAGATCCATTATCACCCCGGAAAGGCAAACTAGTGGCAGATGCGCTGAGCCGCAAGTCGCACGTCAACAATCTGACCATCACACCGTTGGAAGAGAGCGAACCACCACTGCATGTGATTCCACACGGAGCTCTCTACAACTTGGTTTTGATCCCCACCATCCATGAAGAGACAGCGTCTGCTCAGAAACATGACAAGGGCATGTCGCATTTGCGGAGACGTATAGACAGTGGGGAGCTGAAGTGTTTCCGGAAAGACGGAGACGACGTCCTATGGTTCAAGGACCGGATCGTCGTACCCCGTAACCCGGAGTTACGGAAGAAATTTTTTGATGAGGCTCACTTGTCAAAATTATCTGTTCGCCCTGGCAGCAACAAAATGTATCAAGAACTAAGAAGCAAGTTTTGGTGGACACGGATGAAGCGGGAGATTGCCAAGTACGTGTCCGAGTGTGATACATGTCAAAGGGTGAAGGCAGATCATATGCGGAAACCGGGACTGCTCAACCACTGGGCGTTCCTGCCTGGAAGTGGGAGGACGTGAGCATGGACTTCATCGTCGGTTTACCCACCACCTTTCAGAAACATGATTCTGTGTGGGTGATCATCGACCGGCTCACCAAAGTTGCCCATTTCATCCCGGTCAACACAAACTACAACACCAAAAAGTATGCTGAACTGTACATCTCACGGATCCTATGCTTGTACGGCGTACCCCGTACCATTATATCGGATCGGGGCACTTTATTTGTGTCCCGTTTTTGGGAACAGCTACATGCTGCATTGGGGACGAAGATAATCCGTAGTTCAGCGTACCACCCGCAGATGGATGGGCAAACCGAGCGGGTAAATCAGATTCTAGAAGATATGCTACGAGCTTGCGCTATCAACCACGGCAAGAATTGGGATGATCACTTGTCGTTAGCCGAGTTCTCGTACAACAATGGGTACCAAGCCAGCATCAATATGGCGCCTTACGAGGCGCTATACGGGAGGAAATGCCGCACACCACTAAATTGGTTTGAGTCTGGCGAAAGGGTTACCTTCGGGATTGATCTTGTCAATAACGCGGAGGAAAAAGTTCGGCTGATTCAAGCGAACCTAAAAGCCGCCCAATCCCGACAGAAACAATATGCGGATCGGAGAAGACGCCCACTACAATTCGAAGTCGGGGATCACGTATATCTACGTGTGTCTCTAATGAAGGGCGTAAACAGATTCGGGGTGAGGGGAAATTTGGCACCCCGATTCATCGGTCCATTTCAGATTACCGAAAGATGTGGGTCAGTAGCATACCGGCTGAAATTACCAGAAGCACTTTCCGGTGTGCACAACGTCTTTCACATCTCCCAGCTGAGGAAGTATCTTAAGCTATCAACTACCGTTCAGCTGGAGGACATTGAGAAACTGAAACCGGATCTCACGTATCGGGAGGAACCGGTTCAGGTTGTTGATGAAAAGGCCTGAACCACACGCAACCGTACGTTGTGGTTCTACAAAGTTCTGTGGAGTAATCACTCCATGGACGAAGCGACATGGGAGAGCGAAGGATTTCTTCACGCTAACTACCCTGACTTTTTCACGTCGCATATCCGGTAATTTTTCCACCGTCCTCTCTCATTTTCACCTTATAATCTCGGGACGAGATTCTTTTAAGGGGGGGAGGAATGTAAGGGCCTCAGTTTTTGACACATAATCAAGGTGCTCATCACACCACACACACACTTCATTTGAAGAAAGTTGATGAACATATTTTAAGAGCAAGTAACCATCATCAACATGATCATTAGAGAACAAACTCACACAATGCAAAAGTGGCATTTCCCACATGCATCATCTAGGGGCTGGGCATATGAAAACTCCTACACCTTGCTAGGACTGTCCATGCCAAGTTTCACCCAAATTCAAAACCTTTTTGAAGTCCTTTTGGGTATAGCTAGAAATAGGGTGGTTTGAACTCAAATTCAAACTGTTTTCATCCCATGAATTCAAAAGTGGGAGGCATATTCTTACTCAGCACATTTGTTGAGCTCACACACCAATTTTCACTCCATTTGGAGTTGATCTTGTCATGAGCTAAGTTTAGCAAATTCAAACTTTATTTGAATTTCAATCTAAATATGTGCTGAAATCTAGTCAAACCAAACCCAATTTGAATTCTAACCAATTCAAATGGCTCAGGGGTAGATAATTCAAATCACCATGTATATAAGAGGGATTACTTTTTACCACAGTAAGAGGGAGTTAAGATCAGAGGTTAAAAGGGAGATGGGACCCACATGTCAGCCACTGGAGAGAATTCAACCGACTAAAGATATCTCGGTTTCTCGCGCCCGACCGAGCTGCCGCCACGGCGAGGAAACGGCGAGGACAGCAGCTGCTTGCCGCCCTCGGCCGCTTAACCGCCTCTCGGGGCCTTTATCTACGTGCCCGAGCGGTCTTCGGTGCTCCTCACCGCTGTCCCGACGCGTTCTCGTCCAGCAAACCGAAAGCTCTCGCCGCTCGGTTGAACCCTCGGTCCCTCGTCGCCCGGCCAACCCTGAGGCTTCCACGGTGATCTGAGACCAGCACCAGGTGCGCCAAGTCCTACTTAACACCCTCGCTCCGGTCCCAGGCCCTGAGCAATCCTCCCCGAGCTCCACCGCGACGATCTTTCCTTTTCCGGTTCAGCTCGAGCCGCCGTCACGGGAACGATCCGTCCGGCCACCACAGCCTGCCATTCACTGAGCCGTGAACAGCAAAAAGGTTCGCCTTCAGTCCCTCTTTCATTACCACAAGCTCCGGTGGCGTGACATAAACTGCGCACGCCGGAATTTCATGATTTCGCGACTGCATGCAAAAGAGATGCCCGGACCGATTCACAAAATCCGTGGTCCACACCACACCACTCATCCTCTCATGGAGGGGAGCACTTCTAGGTTCCTGTACGAATCCATGGGAGCAGGAAAGAAGAACCGTTGAGGGAAACCGCTGTTCTTCGAGTTTTAGGAGAATTCCCAATTTCCGGCCTAGGTCGCACAGTGACAGCCTAGTACAGCGTTCTCCGAGCTCCGTGTAGCTCATGTCGATCCTTCCTAGGGTCCAATGGTGCTCGACGACCTTTTGTTCGATCGGATAAGGTGCTAGGAAGGCCGGCCGACACGTCCGAAGTTCTTCCGAAGCTACCGCTCGTCGCCGACCATGTGCCGGCCATTTTCATGACAAGCTGAGCCCAGAATCATGTTCTCCGAGTGGATTTAGGAAGGGGCGGACAGAATCATGAAGTTTGGAGCACCACAGAGGCCACCGGCGAGCTCTCCAGCGAGGTGTCAAGGAGGCAGAGCGCGGGAGGCGAGATGAAGACAAAGGGGGTGGGTCCCGGCTGTCAGCGGCAGATATTTTAAAACCGGGATCTGCTGTGGCACGGATCGGGTGCGGCTGCGCGTGAAGGAATCTGTAGCCGTGTGTGTCATCCGATGAGGAGCCAACACGTAGCCCCGGGTCCCATGCGCAGTGATTTAAACTTTTCCCGATTTTCAGATTTCATTCAAACTTCAAGTCCTCATAACTTTGGCTAGGAAACTCCAAATCAAGTGAACCAAATTTTGTTGGATTAAGCTCTCTGAGTACTTTCTAGTAAATCAAGTTTCACTTCGTAAAATCTCTATTTCTCCAGCATTAATTCTTCAAAATTTAAACTGTTTAGAATTTTCACTGGAGAACCCTTTGGAGGAAAATTCTGAAATTTTGCTGGGACGTTCACCAAAATACCCCTGAGCTACCATAAAAATTTCAGATCCATTTGAGCTCATTTGATCTACCTAATGGGGTGATTAATGAAACTATTCCAGAGAAAATGGAAAATATCCAGAAACATTTTTCAGAATTTCTCTGAAATTGTTTAGCTCATATCTTTATCTAGGATCCTTCAAATTAAGTGAAACCAACTCCACTAGAACCCTCTGAAAATCTAGTTTTAAGAAAATCATGGTTTGCTCCATGAAAATCCTTAGAACACCCTAGAAGCTCCAATTAAGGTAAAGTACATAATTAATTGTGGAGAGCTCAAATGAGCTTTGCTGCAACTAAAACTTCTCTGTTTAGGTTGTAACCAAACCGCAGTAAAAATTTAAGAGTCATTGGGTCTGTCTAGTGAGACTTATAATCTTCATAAGTTTAAATCCAATTCAAATGCATTTAAATTAATACATATACTTGTTATCTCATGTAGTCGCTAAGGTTGAGGAGGAACCCGAAGTCTTAGACTTCGTTAATCCGAAAGAGCAGCTAGCCTACGACCAAGTGCAGCAAGGCAAGCTCCGGTTTGCATTAACCTCTTGACAAAATTTTATTGTTTTGAGCACATTCTTTGAGCATCACTTATTTCTTGCAATAGTCTTGTTTGAAACCCAAATGCATAGCCAAGAAAACCATGGGTTGGGATTAGGATTGAAAAACCTCGTTAGCCAGTGCAATACTAAGATAGAGTAGGATTTGGTACAAGTCGAGTAGTTGGAACTACTCACGAGAATAGGCTAGAGGCACATCGCTCGGGTAAAAATAGCAAATGAAACACATGGCAAGAAAAATGAGACCGAGCGGAGAGTAAGAGCAGCACGACTTTGGGGCCTGTGTGCTATAGCTCTGTTTGTGTCGATTGAGAACCGATCCGTGTGCGGGCCTGTTGAACAAGCTAGAACAGTGCCGAAGACCTACCGGTTATATGGGAACCGGGAAACCGATGTAACTCGGGTAGCTGGGTATTGAGGCATTGCCTGTCGTTCAGAGGGTAGGTTGAGAGCTCGAGGTGTAAATCGGCTGGCGGCACTGAGATCCGCATGCAGAGACCTCTTGCTCGGGATGATAGGACCGGTTCAATATTTGGCTAACGGGTGAAAGGTGGTTGCGTACGGCGTCCGTTATGGTTTCTGTAGGCAACATCGAGTACGGGCATACGTGACGGTTTATTCGGGTAACCCTGCAGGTGTAAATCGATTATAATCGTCGTCTCTCGTGGTCAGTGAGTACCACTTGTTCACTGTACCGTGACGTAGAAAGAACAAGCTAGATACATGTTAAAATGTTGCTGATTGAAAGATGAACTTTGATTGTTAATGATTTGCTGTAGTTTAGAGCTAATTAAAGTTCCTTTCAACTTTGGGCAAAGTACATGAGAGAAATGTGTTTCTTGTTTGATTGTGGCGCTCTCATGTGCCTTAGCGTAAGGTTCTCCACAACCTGCTGCTAAAACTTGAAAGTAAGGTTCCAATAATTAGGCGAGTCCTTTGCAACTTATTTTACCTCATGTACCTATCATCCCTCATGTAGAAGTTTCATGTTTAGGAGAGACGGGTCAGTCTTGCTGAGCCTTCGTGCTCACTGATTGTGTTTGAAGCTTTTGCAGGGTTCTATGAGCAAGGGACTCCCGAGGAGGAGACGGAACCCCAGGAGGGGAACCCCGTCGAGTGGGAGTCGTGCACGCCGCCGTGTTAGTGCGCGTGCGTGCTAGCAAGGACACGTTCACGGGCTGAACGTGAACTTGATGCGTAGTCTATGCCTGTGAGTGTACACTGAACATACTTTGTTGTACAAATGTTCATAAACCTTTTTATGTAATAAAACTTTGCTTCCGCTTTGTACCTTTGATGTGTGTTATCCGGTGTTGTGCAACGCAGCACCCCTCAGACCATGGGGTCGTGTCAACTACAATCAAATCATGATGAATAACTAATGAGCACTCGAGAAGAGGTCCAGCCCGCGGACTCCTCTCCCTAGCAACACAAAGGCATTGCAGCGGCTGGGTTCTCCATGTGTTACATGCTTGGAAGTCTCCGAGTCTCATCGGACAACCTTCTTTATAAGCGTCGATGTTAACCTGCAAAACCACTCATATAGCAAGAGTGAGCACAAAGGCTCAGCAAGATTTAACCGTGTCTCCTAAAGCATGCAACTCATACTGTCCTTATTTAGTGTGCTATTACCAATGCAGCTCTGATACCACGCTGAGGGGACCCCGGCCAGTATCACGGGGCCGTGCCGCTCGCCCGGGAATCCCATTGGGTGGTGCCGTGTTGTGCGTCACCCAACAGCACACATATAAGGCGACTGTATTACATAAATCAAAAGTGGAAGCTTACAAATGTTCTTTGTAAATATTTTACATCAAATAGCTACATCGGAAGACTACCATCAAATCACGACGAATAACTAATGAGCACTCAAGAAGAGGTCCAGCCCGCGGACTCCTCTCCCTAGCAACATGAAGGCATTGCAGCGGCTGGGTTCTCCATGTGTTACATGACTCGGAAGTCTCCGAGTCTCACCGGACAACCTTCTTTATAAGCATCGATGTTAACCTGCAAAACCACTCATATAGCAAGAGTGAGCATAAAAGATCAGCAAGATTTAACCGTCTCTCCTAAAGCATGCAACTCATACTGTCCTTATTTAGTGTGCTATTACCAATGCAGCTCTGATACCACGCTGAGGGGACCCCGGCCTGTATCACGGGGCCGTGCCACTCGCCCGGGAATCGCATTGGGTGGTGCCGTGTTGTGCGGCACCCAACAGCACACATATAAGGCGGCTGTATTACATAAATCAAAAGTGGAAGCTTACAAATGTTCTTTGTAAATATTTTACATCAAATAGCTACAGTGGAAGACTAGAATCAAATCACGATGAATAACTAATGAGCACTCGAGAAGAGGTCCAGCCCGCAGACTCCTCTCGCTAGCAACACGAAGGCATCGCAGTGGCTGAGTTCTCCATATGTTACATGACTCGGAAGTCCCCGAGTCTCACCGGACAACCTTCTTTATAAGCGTCGATGTTAACCTGCAAAACCACTCATATAGCAAGATTGAGCACAAAGGATCAGCAGGACTTAACCGTCTCTCCTAAAGCATGCAACTCAATACCACGCTGCGGGAGACCCCGACACCCATATCATGGGGCCGTGCCGCACGCCCGGGAATCACATTGGGTGGTGCCGTGTTGTGCAGCACCCAACAGCACACATATAAGGAAACTGTATTACATAAATCAAAAGCGGAAGCTTGCAAATGTTCTTTGTAAATATTTTACATCAAATAGATACAGCGGAAGACTACAATCAACTCACGGCGAATAAGTAATGAGCACTCTAGAAGAGGTCCAGCCTGCGGACTCCTCTCGCTAGCAACACGAAGACATTGCAGCGGCTGGGTTCTCAATGTGTTACATGACTCGGAAGTCTCCGAGTCTCACCGGACAACCTTCTTTATAAGCGTCGATGTTAACCTGCAAAACCACTCATATAGCAAGAGTGAGCACAAAGGCTCAGCAAGACTTAACCGTCTCTCCTAAGGCATGCAACTCTACATGAAGGTAACTTAAGACATGAACCTATAAGTTGCATAAAGACTCGCCTACACGTTCATCCTTAACTTTCAGCTTTTAGCCATCATAGTTGTGACCTTGCGCCCAGCAACATTAGAACTCCACAATCAAACAAGAAATGCTTCATTCCAATGTTACTTGTCTCAAGGTGGAAATTAACTTTAATTTGCTCTATCTCTTCTTCAAACAAGGTTTTCATGCAATTCCAATAATCATAACAGCAATTAAAACTTGCAAACTGTTATCATACAACTTGCTTATTACGTCACAACACAGTGAGCAAGCGGTACTCATAACCACGAGGAACGGTGATTCGAATTAAACACTGCCCGGATAACTCGACACATACGCCCGAAGACCCAAATCTGGCGTCCTTCATTACGTCATATGTGGCAACCTTTCGCAGGACACCCGACTATAGAACCGGTCGTGCCGTCTCGGGCTCATAGTTCTAACGAGACGATGTGGTAATCCTCTAAAATCCACTTAACCTGGTACACCGGTTTCCTGGGTCCCATATAGCAGTAAGCATCCTGTACACAACTCAATACTTGCTCAACGGGGCTGCACACGCTTCGGTCCTTAACCGATACAGGCAGAGCTACTCGACCAAGACCTCGTCTTGTCGCTGCCTAACCCTCCTGCCCGGTCTCATATTTGGAAACATAAACTTTAGTTTGCCTCTTTAAACCATAACCGAGTGATTCTGAACTATAGCTCGCGAGTAGATTCCAACTACTTGACTTCTACCGGATGACATAGCCTATTTAGCATGGCACTATTCTACAGCGGGGATACATCTTCTACCCTTGACTCGAGGGTTTCTTTGGTCATGCATTTGGAGTATAAAACATTGCTGACCTAATGCATATACAAACTTTAACCCATAGTAGTGAACAAAGTAAAAACTTTATAAAATAACTTAAATACAAACTGGAGCATGCCTTAGTTTTGCAGGTGACTAAGTATATATTCAGTTAATGAAGACCCCTTGAGGCTTGATCACTTGATCACCTTGTCTTTGAAATCCCGCTTCACTTCCTTCACAAGTCCTCACGTAGACGACTACACGATATGAATATGCATATGCATTTAATTGTAAGGCTTTTGCTAACAAGTTCTAATGACAAGTTTAAAACTGGAACTCTGTTTAAGAATTTAAAATGACACTGGTGCTAGTGGTTTGGGTTTGGGTTTAAGCACTATGATCAAGTGATAATTGTTTTTCATCACTTGTGTGTTGATCACCTAATGAGGTTGAACAGAACAGTGGTGATCCAAAGCTCCAATGGAGCTGAGAATTTTCATGTGAGTTCCTTGTCACAAGAAAGTAATCTGGACCAAAATTCAGAATTTTTCAATGAGTAGTTCACTCAGAACAATTCCCTAAGCATTTAGGCATTAAGGAATTAATTCTGAATAAATTTGCACTTTTGCGCAAATCCAAATGAAGCACCGTTTCAAATATAGCTCAGGGAGCATGCATGAATTTTCCTAGGATTTTAGAGCTAAGAATTACCCAGAACTGAATTTCCATGTTTTGAAAATTCTCTGAAATTGTTTCTGTATCCATTTGAACACAGCCACTTAGAATACGAATTCTCCTAACCAAATAAACTCCAAATGAACTGAAATGTTTACAGGAGTTAACTAACATCCTAGAAAATATTCTGGCAAAATTGTGGATTTTCGGATGAACCAAACTCCCTCTAAAATTCTTTTTCTGAAAAGTTTTAAAGAATTTTCCAGAAATAAATAATGACTTTCACACAAATTGGGTTGCATATTTGGATATATGTTTCAACCTGAATCCAACGCAATTTGAATCACTAAATTTGGAGCTTCCTAGCAAAAGTTATGAGGTTCTAAAGTTTGGGGAAATTCTGGAATTCAAATTAACCGGGAAAAGTTCAAATCCCTGACAGCGGGTCCCCGGGGTGACGTGTCACTCTCTCAGCGCAGCCACACCGCAGTACACACCGATTTCAGCTGTAGCCACACGCGATCGGGTAGCCACAGCAAATCCCAGATTAATTCCAACAGTCACTGATCGGTGGGGCCGACAGGGTCTTCTTCCTCCCGCGTCCGTTTCCCACGCCCGTGCTTTCCCCTTCGCCAGAAGCGGCGGTGCCTCGCTGGACTCGGCTTCCCGGCCGTCTCACGGCCGGATAATCGATGCCTGGGGGCTTTCAGCTATGAGGAAGCGATTGGTGCGGTGCTCTCGGGCCGCCAGTGGCCAGAAGTAGGCCGGCGGCATGCGGCGGCTCCGGCCGACCTTTGGTGACCTCGGGCCGCTTCTCCCGACCGTCAAACACTCGGTTGAACGGCGCTACAGCAGAAGCGGCACCTAGGGAAAATCGACTTGGGCACAAATTAGCTCGGGAACGGCGGCTACTAGGGTTTCACCATGCTTCCGGTCGTCCCCGCCATGGCCGCTGATCGGAAAGCTCGAAATTAGCTGCCTCTACCCGGTTTTAAGCTAGGTCTATGAAGGAGAAATGTTCCCTAACTACTCTATCTCCTGTGTGCGCAACAACATCAACTCTAACTGAAACTTGAGCTCCAATTTCAGAAATTCTTACCGCGGTTAGGTTTTTCCCAGCCGAGAGCAAAACTCGAAATTCTCGAGCTACGGTGCACGGCTTGAGCTGAACCTTGGGGAGGAGCAGCGTGATGATCCGGCGCTCCCCTGGGTACCCTTGATCAAGCTTGAAAACCTTCGTGTGGGGCTGTCCACGGGAGTCTGAATGGTAGTATGTTTCGGTTGCCGTGCGGGAGCTGTGTTCTCAGTGTGGGGAAGCTTGACTAGCCCAGTTGTGTGTGGAGAAGATAGGAGAGGACCACTCGGTGCCGTTTTTGCAGCTCAGGGAGCTCAGTGGCATGGGTTTGGTCGCCTCCTGATGATTGACCGAAGTGTCCGCTGTCCGGTGCTTTTGCCGTGCGAGATAGAAACAGAGCTCGAGTGGGGTCGGTTGGTGGGCAAAAGGTCACGCTGCACTCACAAACTGGTCGCCAGCTCGAATCTGGGAGCTGTAGGTGGCTTCCACGGGGAGTCTCGGCTGCAGCTCGGTGGCGCCCTGCGAGTGTTTGGTCCGAGTTCGTGTCTGAACAGAGAAACAAAGAACCGACTCAAATTTTGCAGATATTTGAGTGTACTGACCAATGGGACCCACTGTCCCCCTTATCCTCTCCAAAATCTCTCAAATTTGGCAAATGTTGACGTTTAATTGTGGGAAGTTCAAAACTGAATTGAATTTGTATAATTGGACCAATTTTCATCCAAATTCAAATGTGTATTGGAATTCATTGCTATTTAGAGCCCTTTTGGAAAAATGAGTAGCAAAACATTTCAAAAATTCATGAAACTTTGCATACCCACTTATATGGACCTCAGGAATTCAAATATGGAATCTGATTTTAAATTTGGTGTGAAATCCCAAAACTCAAGCAAGTGGAGCTACAAGTCACACCGAGAAAACGAGAGGGAATTTAAACTTTTGAATTTAACTGTGTGAGCTCCAAGTCTAAACTTGAACTTGCAAAAATTCCCGGACACAGAGATCTAAATCTATCATTTGGTTCTCCACACATCCAATAATAGCTCGGCAAATTTTCAGAGCATTTGAAAAGGATTTCTTATTTGTTGGAATTTAAACGGGAGAAAAATTTGAATCTGAATTTAAATCTCAGTTTCAAATTCCAACATTACCAAAATTCAAATTTGAGTGCACCATTGTGTTCCTCATATTTCTTTTGGCCTATCCTCCAAATTTTATCAAATTTGGAGCTCATTTGCCATTTTTAAGCCGAATTGGGGGAGGATAAGAGTGAGAGGGGGTGTGGACCCCACATGTCATACACACACTGGAGTGAACCGACTCAGTTCACGGGAGAGCCGACACGTCCTGCTCGCCGGAGCCTACCGCCTTGCCAGCTCCTGCTCTGTGTATGAGGATGCCGAGTGAAGCCACCCCGTGCCTCTGCAGTGAACCATTCCTCTCCCTCTTCCTCCACAGCCCTGCACAGTCCGAAGGAAGTTGACAGCAGCCGATGACCTTCTCTGTTCTCCAGCAACCGAGCTCCACGAGCCTCTTCGTGGCTGACGGTCTACACGAAAAAGGAGCGCCCTCAGGTGTGCAAACCAACGGTGCAAACCTCTCCTCCTCTAATGCATCACAGTGGATGAATTTTGCAATTCTTTGCTTCGGTATGCATAGAACCGAGCCCCACAATTCTTCAAAATTCGTCGTAATCCGTCCACCATCACGTGTGCCGAGCTGGAAACATGTTCTAGACTCTCCAACGCCACTCTAGGATCAAAAACCATCGAAAATCATCAAGCATTGGGGCTGTTCTTCGAGAATTTCGGGCTGGCACCGAATTTTGCCCTAGGTCGCCGACGAGTCCCTATTTGCAGCCATTCTTGTGCCGATTTGAGCTCATGCCGGTGCTGAGGGATCCCCCACGGTTCTATAGAGCCCAAGAACCGACCTTTTCTTAGAGAAATCACTGCACACGACCTCGCCGGAGCCCTAGGGTTAGCTGTGGCCGGTGCGCACTGTTTTCCGGCGAGTTTCAGCCGCCGGCGACCTCACCGACGAGTTCAGCATGGGGAAAAATGGGGGGGCGGCCAGCAGGGGGTCCGGAGGTGGCCGGGAAGGTCATTTCTGGCGACCTCGCCGGAGGGAGCCGCCCCTGCTCTGTTTGGCGCGTGGCTGGAGGTTAGGGATGACGAGTGGGACCCACTGTCAGTATTTAAACATTTTCCAGATTTTCCCATTTCAGTTCAAACTTTGGAGAGCCATAACTTTGTGTAGGAGTGTCCAAAAATTGTGAAACAAATTTTGTTGGATTCCTCTCAAAGAGTACTATCCAGAGGTGCAGCCCAATATTTATGAAAATCTCTGGATTTGGCTCATTAACTAATTTAATTAAAATCTTGTAGGAATTTTGACAGGAGTTCTGTTTATTGGAAAATTCCCAAATTTGGGCAGGACACTCTTCCAAAAATCATTGAACTCCAGTAAAATTTTCAGAGGTATTGGATTTATTTGCTTGGCCAAATGTTGATTCAATCTTGTATGTCTCTGAAAATTAGGAAAAATAGCAGAAAGGTTTTCAGCTTTTATCTCCAACTTCTAAAATCCATATCTCTGTGTAGGAAGCTCCAAAAATGGTGAAACCAAGTCCTATGGACTCATTAGATTCTAAAGTTTCTGAAAACCAAATTTGGAGCATGACAAGACATATAATTGCCATAGGAATCCAGAGAAGCCAAATATTAATAAAATTCCCTAGGCCACGTCTTCCATCAACTTTGTCTGAAATTTTGCAAGCCATACTGTATGATCTATGGACCACTGTAAAAATTTCAGAACAAGTTGAGATCATCTTCTCCAGTTTTATGCCGATTATGTCCAGCTTCATACTTATGTCCATTATATAGTTTTTTGCACTTTAGTTCCAAAAACCTCCAATACTCAAAATGTTCCTTTTTCTGTTCCAGCACATAGCCAAATCAAATTCTCGAGTCTTAGATAGTCTGAACTCTTCTTAAGTCATAAAACACTTTTGTTTTATAATGTTTTTACTTGAAACATAAAACTGTGCTTATTCATATCGGTAGGAAACACGACGAAGGAGTTCGACGAGGAACTCGACTTGGATCAGCAAGTTGAAGATTTAATCGTCGCCAAGCTACTGACTATAAAGTAAAACTAAACCTGCAGCAACATAAGGCAATCCCCGGTTTGCATTTAACAACTTTTTAGTTATATTTTGCTTTGTATCACTTTTATGGGTCTAGTATGTATTGTGCATTAGGTCAAGGTGATTGATACTCCAAATGCATGACCCACAAACCCTTGTAGTTAAAGGGTAGAATAGGTTACCTTCGTGTAGTTTCAGCTAGGCTTAAGTTGTGTAGGATCCGGTACAAGTCGGGTAGTTGGAAGCTACTCGCGAGTTTAGGATGTTGGTTCAGCGGGGTATGATTCTAGAAAATGAAAGTTCTGGAATGGAAAATGAGACCGGGCAGAGAGTAGGAGCAGCAGGACGTTGGGCCTGTGTGGCTGTAGCTCTGTTTGTGTCGGTTAAGGACCGATGCGTATGCCGCACTGCTGAGCAAGTTTGAACAGTACCAGATGCATGTCGGATATATGGGACCGGATAAACCGATGTAACTCGGGTACTCTCGTGTCGAAACTTATACGGCCGTCCTTTGGGGGTTAGTGTCAGAGGTGTAAACCGCTAGCGGAGCAACTTCGACGTGTTCCGTGTAGTGGCCCTTCTGATGGGTCGGCGGAACTGGTTCCGCATTGGAGTGACGGGTGAAAGGTTGCTGCATACAACGTAAGAAAGAGCTCGCGTGAGTCTTTCGAGGCGGGTGTATGTGTCGTGTATTCCGGGTGTGTCCTGGTTCGAATCACCGTCCCTCATGGTTATATGAGTACCACTTGTTCACTGAGTTGTGACGTAGTAATTATTTCCAGATAAAGTGTGATGAATCATTGCTGATGTGAAGTTCTTAAATTCATTGTATTGCCAACCATGTATGCTGTAGTTGTAGAGCTCATTAAGTTTATTTTCCTCTTTGGGCATCACCACATCGGAGGAAAGCGTTTCTTGTTTGATTGTGGACTTCCGATGTGAGGGCTGCCTAAGGCATAATAATTTGCTGCTATAAACCTGAAAGTAAGGATCAACATTTAGGCGTGTCGTTATTGCATCATACCTTTTCTATGTTAGTAATCCCTGCATGTAGAGTTCCATGTTTAGGACTGTCGGTTAAGTCTTGCTGAGCCATCGTGCTCACGGTTGCATTATTAGTGTTTTGCAGGTTATAAAATTTGCTATGAAGATGGTTGTTCGGTGAGCCATCAGAGACTCACAGGAAACCCTGCCGCTGCACTCATCTTTGTGGAAGCTAGTAAGAAGCGCCCGCAGGCTGGACATCTTCTCTTTTGCTTAGTTAGGACCGAGAGTAAGTGTGTATGTATATTCCGCTGCATGTACCCTCGTGGTACATTATTTTGTAAAAGACACTATGTTGATAAATAAAAGACTTTGTACGTTTATGGTTATTTTCGTGTATGCTGTTGGGTGCCGCATCGCATGGCACCACCCAATGTGTATCCTGGAGTGTGGATCCTGGAAGGGGTTCCCCACATTTGGCTGCTGCAAATGAGGTTTTGAACACAACAGTTTGAAATTTCTATTGTAGTTACCTCATTTTAAATTTGAGTTGAATATTTAGTTCACAATCTGATTTTTAAACTTTTCATTGCACATGAGAATTCAACTATGTGGTTTTAATCCACCTAGGGTCCAAGCATATAAGTGACTATAATCTTGTTTAGAAGGGCTCTCATGTGTATTATCATATGTGGAAAAGTTTAAACAAGTCCCATTTCTTGAATTTGAACTTAACTTTATTCACAGCTCAAGTTTTCCATTTACAAGTTTTTGGGACTTTTACACATGAGTAAGTCGAAAACAATCCATGTTGGAAGCACAGATAGGACATGTCAAACGTCCATGGATGCTCCAGCTAGCAAACAAGCTGTATGCCGGGAAATCATGGACCGACCACAAGTACGCAGCTCGAATGTTGAATTTCTGCTTCTTGTAATAGTCGTATGCTTCGAATCCTATCCACAACCCTTTCAACTCTTCAATTAATGGTTGCAACATCACGTTCAGGCGTGGACTAGTATGATCTGATCTAGGTAGAATGAGGCGAACGGACATGAACTCATATTTCATACAAAGAGCAGGTGGTAGGTTGTACGGAATAGCAAAAACAGGCCAACATGAGTAAGGTGTGGTGTTTGTACTGAAAGGTGAGAAGCCATCTGTCTCAAACCCGATGTCAACATTTCTCGCATCACTAACGAAGTCTGCATTAAAGCTGTCGAGCTTCTTCCATGCCTCACCATCGGACGGGTGCACCATGACTCGATCGTTGTCACACACCTTCTTTGTGCCACCTCATGTGCCAGGCAGTTATTTTAGAAAGGAAAAATCGCTTCAACCGAGGTGTGACAGCAAGTAACAAAGTTATTTATTTGTGACTTCGGTCATCACCTTGTCACCGTCGTTGTTAACAATTTTGACAAACCTCAATTTACCATACTTTAAACACTTATTCTATTTGTCATTCTCTATCTAGAAAATCATGTCGTTGTCTGGGAACACATCAATCTTCTCATATTTCATACCGTGACCAGAAAGCATTTTCTTTTACTGGTACATGTCTTTAGGCACTTTTGGGGCTTTGGAAGAATATCGCTGATCAATTTGACAAGGTCGTTGCAGTAGTTATTTCATAAAAAACACTTAGACTTATTTGAAATACTGCATGTCATGGAAGAAAGGAGGGTCACTTTTGTATGATCATGTGGCAGCTCTTCCGAGGCTTTGAGAAGCTTGAAGAATGCTTCAACCTCCGTTGTAAGAGAATCTTTGTTAAATTCTGCTTGTATAGATTCAAGCATCTTGTCCATCCTATCAACCTCCATGCTATAAACATCCTCTTGCTCTTCTTCTATGGATTTATATACTGATTTGCCGTGAAAGACCTACACTTCATAATGTGGCACAAAACCGTATCCGCAAAAGTCTACTGAAAGCATTTTCTTTTCTAAACATCTCATATTCTGACATTTGCTACATGGACACCACACCTTATTTTATCTTCGACAACGAAAAAGCACGGTCCACAAAAGTCGTAGTCTTGGCCACCGACTCATCTATGTGAGTTCCATTCTTGTTCCAACCAGTATACATCCAACTACGGTCTTCACCCATATTTGAGCCTACAAATCAAATGCAGACAAGTCAACATCAGCTATCACGTGTCTACATCTATTAGGAAGGATGTGTCCTAAACCACCCATGAGTGACCGAGATAGCTTGCTTACAACGAGACGCTGAGGGGTACACGGCCCGTATAACGGGGCCATGCCGCTTGCTCGGGAATCGCATTGGGTGGTACCGTGTTATGCTGCACCCAACAGCACACATATAAGGAAACTGTATTACATAAATCAAAAGCGGAAGCTTACAAGTGTTCTTTGTAACTAGTTTACATCAAATAGCTACAGCGGAAGTCTATGAACAGCTCACATCGAATAACTAATGAGCACTCGAGAAGAGGTCCAGCCCACGGACTCCTCTCGCTAGCAACACGAAGACATTGCAGCGACTGGGTTCTCCATGTGTTACATGACTCAGAAGTCTCCGAATCTCACCGGACAAACTTCTTCATAAGCATCGATGTTAACCTGCAAAACCACTCATATAGCAAGAGTGATCACAAAGGCTCAGCAAGACTTAACCGTCCCTCCTAAAGCATGCAACTCTACATGAAGGTAACTTAAGACAATAAACAATTAAGATGCATAAAGACTTGCCTACACTTTCATTTGTAACTTTCAGATTTTAGCCATGACAGTAGTGACCTTGCGCCGAGCAACATTGGAACTCCACAATCAAACAAGAAACGCTTCATTCCAATGTTACTTGTCCCAAGGTGAAAATTAACTTTAATCTTTTCTATCACTACTTCATACATGGTTTTCATGCAATTCCAATTATCATAGCAGCAATTAAAACTTTTAAACTGTTCTCACACAACTTGATTACTACGTCACAATGCAGCGAGCAAGCGGTACTCATATCCACTAGAGACGGTGATTCAAATCAAACACTGCCTGGATAACTCGACACATGCGCCCGCCTCTGAAGACCCAAATCTTGCGTCCTTCATTACGTCGTATGTGGCAACCTTTCGCAGGACACCCGACTGTAGAAACGATCGCGCCGTCTTGGGCTCATAGGTCTAACAAGACGATGTGGTATGCCTCTACAATCCAGTTAACCTGGTACATCGGTTTCCTCGGTCCCATATAGCAGTAAGCATCAGGTACAAAACTCAATACTTGCTCAACAGGGTTGCACACGGCTCGGTCCTTAACCGACACAGGCAGAGCTACTCAACCAAGACCTCGTCTTGTCGCTGCCTAACTCTCCTGCCCAGTCTCATCTTTGGAAACATAAACTTTAGTTTGCCTCTTTAAACCACACCCGTGGGATCCCGAACTATAGCTTGCGAGTAGATTCCAACTACTCGACTTCTACCAGATGATACAACCTAATTAGCATGGCAATATTCTACAGCAGGGAACACTATTCTACCCTTGACTCCAGTGTTCATTTGGTTATGCAATTGGCGTATAAAACATTTCTGACCAAATGCACATACAAACTCTAAACCATAGTAGTGAACAAAGTAAAAACTTTATAAAGCAACTTAAATGCAAACCAAAGATTGCCTTGTTTTTGCAGGTGACTAAGTATATATTCAGTTAGTGAAGACCACTTGAGGCTTGATCACTTGCTTTCCTCCCTCTTTGATCTCCACTTCGATTGCTTTACAATCTTCACGTAGATGCCCCACGTTATGAATTTGCATATGTATTTAATTGTAAAAATTTTGCTATCAAGGTCTAATGACAAGTTTAAAAACCAGAACTCTGTTTAAGAATTTAAAATTACACTGGTGCTAAGGTTTGGTCTTGGGTTAATCACCATGATCAAGTGCTAAGTGTTTTCTCCACTTGTATTTTGATCACCTAAATAGGTTGAACAGCACAGTGGTGATACAGAGCTCCAATGGAGCTGAAACTTTTCTTGTGAGTTCCTTATCACAAGAAAGTCCTCTGGACCAAAAATTAGCACTTTTCAATAAGTGGTTTGTTCAGAACAATTCTTTAAGCAATTAAGCAAAAAGGAATTAATTCTAAAGTAACTCACATGTTCATGCTAAACTTAGTGAACTAAAATTTCCATTATAGTGCATAGAGCCTGCATGAATTTTCTTAGGATTTTCGAAGCTAAGAATTACCCAGAACTGAATTTTCAAGTTTTGGAAATTCTCTGAAAAAGTTTCTGTATTCATTTGAACACAGCAACTTGAAATCTGAATTCTCCTAATCAAATCAACTCCAAATGAGCTGACATTTTGACAGGAGTTCAATATCATCCTATGGATTATTCTGGAAAAATTTTAAGATTTTTGGATAAACCAAACTCCCTCTAAAATTCTTTTACTGATAAGCTTCAAACAATTTTACAGGAATTAATAGTTGACTTTCATACAAATTGGGTTGCATATTTGGATAGAGTATTTCAAACTGAATCTAACAAAATTTGAATCACTAAATTTTGAGGTTCCTACACCAAGATATGACCTTTACAAGAATTGGGGGGAAACTGAAAATGAGCTCTGTTCTATTTTTCCAATTTTCAGAAACATAAAGAATTAACACCTCTTTTGTCCGGGCAAATGAGGTCTAATGTCTCTGAAAATTTCACTGGAGTTCAAGTATATTTGGAAGGATGTCCTGCACAAAATTGGGAATTTTCCAAATAACAGAACTCCTGGAATAAATCCTACAAGTTTTTCCTTATATGAATTAATGAGCCAAATCCAGGGATTTCATAAATATTGGGCTGCACCCATGGATAGTACTCTCTGAGGAGAATCCAACAAAATTTATTTGACAATTTTTGGACATTCCTACACAAAGTTATGGCTCTTCAAAGTTTAAACCGAATTAGGAAAATTCTGGAAATGTTTAAACTCTGCTGTGGGCCCCACACATCAGTTTATCTTCTTCCTCGCGCCAAACAGAGGGCAGCGGCGGCGCCCTCCGGTGAGGGCTGCCGGAACCAACTTTCCGGCCACCCCCTGGCCTCCTACTTGCCGCCCCTCACTAATTTGACATGCTGAACTCGTTGGCATGGTCTCCGGCGGACGGCGATGCCCGGAGAGGGGTGTGTGACCGCGGCAGCGCGCCTCTAGGGTTCCGGCGAGGACAACCGAGCCCAATCCTTCACCAAAATCTCGGATTTTTGTCTCTAGAGCACCAGTGGACGGTGTAGAAGCTAGTAATGGACTCTAACACCGGTGAAAAAGCCGGCGACCGTGGGCTCCACGGTGACCCGAGGTGCTTTTTCCATGGCAGCACGAAAAACAGCAAGAACTCGGTCGTTTCTGGGTCATTTTGCTCGATTCTACTTTGAGGAGGAGCGCTATGACGTGAGGAAGGTCCTTGCAAACTTGCTCAGGCATTAGTTACCCGAGTAACTCGAATTTTGGGGTAGACTGAGCCCTACCCATATGTACTAGGTTTCAGAAAACGGCGAAATTCCTGCTACTGGTTCTAGCAAACGCTAAACAGCCTCCGGCTACACGACCAGGACATGCAGGCGCACCTCTTTCGTGTAGAGAAGTGGTGACGACGAGGACCGTAGCTCGCTGTCCACGGTGAACCGAAATGGCGTCCGCCGTGTGCACCTCGGTTCTTGGCGCCAAGCTTCAAATCAAGTCAAACAGCAGATCAGAGCTTCGAGGTGAGATAGGGAACACCTTGTGCATACCCTTGCACTCCTTTTTCGTGTTGGAAACTCGAGCAACTGAGGCTCGGGTGGCTGTGTGTGATCGGGAGAACGAGAGAGGCTGTGTTCTCCGGTGGTTCTCGCGGGAGCAGAACAGCGAGGGCGTGAGCAAGTGGGAGAGAAGCAAAATGACTTTGGTGCACTGGTTGTGTTGAGGCTTGGACCGAGAAACGCACTGGAAGCAGGAGCTGGCATCGGCACTAATCGGGAACGGTCTTTGCCGGGAGCTGTCGCGTGCTGAAGAACCGAGGAAGGAAACAGAGTCGGTTGAACTGTGTGTGTGGATGACATGTTGGTCCCAGTTCCTTCTTCTCTCCAAATATCTACAATTTGTCACATTGCATAATGCAAACTTCAGTCATTAGGAGCTCAAATTTGAAATCCATTTGGGCAAGTTGACAAGGTTTACCTCAATTTTGAATTTGAATTCAAATTCCAATTAAATTCAAAGCCCCTTTGATATACATATCAAAGTACTCTAAATTTTCTCAAAATTTGCCTTCCTCACAATTTGGACCTGAGGAATTCAAATACGGATTCAAACTTTCAATTTGGCGGCTGCAAAGGGGAGGTTTACAACCACAGTTTGCATCCTTCATTTAAAATGACAATCTTTGCATTTAAATGAACATTTGAATTCAAAGTGGACTTTAAATTATGTGCTTGCACATGACCGCATTCACATGTTTAGAAAAGTTTTTGCAAGTCCCATTTCTTCAATTTGAACTCAACTTTATTCACAACTCAAGTTTTTTATTTACATGTTTTGGGACTTTTACATTCCTCCTCCCTTAAAAAGAATCTCGTCCCCGAGATTCACAATTAAGAACAATGTGGGGAGGACAACTATCGGATATATGCTTCTAATAGCTCCGGATGATTGAGTTGTAAATACTCCTCGCTTTCCCATGTAGCTTCGTCGGACGTGTGATTCTCTCATAACACTTTGAAAAATCGCAGCGTCCGGTTTCTGGTCTCGCGAGTCTTTTCATCAATTATTCGAGTTGGATGCTCAACATAAGAGAGGTCCGGCTTTAAATCTGCTATGCCTCCCGTGAGAATCTCCGTTGGAACTTTCAAACACATCCGCAACTGAGATATGTGGAAGACGTTATGAACTCCGGCTAAGGCTGCCGGTAACTCCAGACAGTATGCCACGGGTCCACATCTTTCGATGATGGTGAAGGGATCGATAAAACATGGAGCTAATTTTCCTTTTACTCCGAATCGGTGAATTCCCTTCATAGGAGATATGCGGGGATATACGTGGTCTCCAACTTGAAAGTTCAGAGGACGACGTCTCTTATCCGCATAGCTCTTTTGTCTGGACTGAGCGGCTTTAAGATTTGCTTGAATAATCCTTACCCGCTCTTTTGCTTAATTTACGAGATCAATCCCATAAATAATTCTCTCGTCAGATTCACACCAGTTCAAGGATGCACGGCACTTCTAGCTGTAGAGAGCTTCATAAGGTGCCATTTTGATGCTTGTTTTATAACCGTTGTTGTATGAGAACTCCGCCAACGGTAAGTGATCATCCCAGCTCTTACACTACAGGAATCTGGACAATAGACGACGGCCAAAAACCGTTGTCAATAAGCAAAGTACCGTCATCAATAACTTATTGACAACGGTAAAACGTTATAGACGACGGTTTATTGCTGTCGTCAATTATTAGTCATCATTAAGCTTATTGACGACGGTAACCGTCATCAATAAGCTTATTGACGACAGCTAAATCCGGCTGTCGTCAATAAGCTTATTGACGACAGCCAGGGTTTTTACAGTCGTCAATACAGATGGCTTATTGACGACGGCTAAGTTTTTGGCCGTCATCAATAACAATGGCTTATTGATGACGGTTTCTGGTACCTGGCCGTCGTCAATACTAATGGCTTATTGACAATGGCCAGATATCAGAAACCGTCGTCAATAAGCTTTTAATTTTTTTGTAAAAAAAATCCTGCCCTGGCTTCGAGGCCAGCCCTGGCTTGATGGCCAGATCACAGGCAATCAAAAATACATCGCAGGCAGGCAAAAAAACACTATACGCACGCCACACTACCCTACGCTACCCCGACCGCTGCCACTGGAGTCCAGGAAGTCGTCGCGTGCTCGTCCAAACACCGGTTGCTGAGGGGATTGAGTTTCCTGAGCCCGCGTCGCCGATCCTTGTGATGTACATGTATAGTTAGAAAAATTAGAAGTTCGCAAATGTGTATATGATTAAATAAACTCATTACAAGTTAGAATTGAGCAAGTTAGCCAAATTTGACTATGTTTGAGTAAGTTTGCTCATATTTTACTAAGTTTGAGAAGTATGGACTAGTAGTGTTTGTGTTTGAGCTAGTTCAACTAGTTTTGGCTATGTTTGAGTAAGTTTGCTCATATTTGACTATGGTTGAGTAAGTTGTACCATATTTTACTCAGTTTGAGGATGTTTAACTAGATTTCCCTAAGTTTGAGTAAGTTTGATCAAATTCAACTAAATTTGAGCAAGTTTAACTAGTTGCAGCTATTATGAGAAATTTTGTACCTGTGCTCCTGACGTCGGCCCCTGTGATAGCTGTATCGGTGGTGGCGCCCACTGAGGAAAGACAACAGGCTGTCCTGTGGCCATAGCCTGCAAATATGAAGTAAATTATTATACATGTCATTCATATATTAGAAACGTTGAGTACAACGATCTGAACATACCTGCATGGCAGCTTGCAGCTATAGCATGTACGAGTGTTGATACTTGTCTTTAGCCCGGAGCTCGGCTGCCTGTCTCTCGTCCCTAGCTCTGAGCTCGGCTGCCTGCCTCTCGTTCGCGAGCCTCAGCGCTTCCTGCGTCCTCTGGAGCTCCTCCTGGACACTCTGGAGCTCCAGATCTCGGCTTCCACGCCTGCTGGATCCACCCTGCGATGAAGAGACCCTCGAGGAAGACCGCGCCTCCCTCGAGTCGACTACTCCATCGAAGATGGCCAACCTGCACAACGATGTAAGATTATTAAAGTTTCGTGTCTCAAAGTTCATGAAAGTAAATGAAAAACAACAGAACTCACCGGCCGTGAGGTTTACCGCCACCGCTTGCATAGGCGGCTTCAGGTACGATCGGCGAGTTCTGCCAATCGTAATCGTCGCCTCGAAGCCCCCGCACCTCCTCCCCATACTTTTCCTGAAAATACAGAAGATTACAGCCATCAGAAGTTTTAAACAGAATACAATTAAGTTAACTAAAGTACTCACCAACGTCTCCGTCGCTGTCTGAGAAGACAGCTGATCAGGCTGCGAGGGGTCACTTCCCATGTGACCCCTCCTCCACACATGGATAGAGGTCGGCTCCTGACCGATCTCGCGCTCCTATCGATACATGTTAGCACAATGATAGCGATAGAAATTAACTAGAATATAATTCGAGTATCACTTACCATCCGTTTAGCAAGGGTACGTAGCCGTCCCCGCCAAGACGGTGTTTCCCGTCCGTCCCTCGACTATGTCGGCAGGTCATCGACACGCCTTGGAAGTCCTGGCTCGCCCAACGAGCACACAGGGAACTGTAGGCGTCCAGACAGGACTCAAGCCACGGTACGCTGACCTGCACACATTTGTTATTGGATGAAAATATTGATGAAAATTGGATAATGAAGCAAAGTAAAATAAAGATTTTACCTCTGCGTATTGTGCCTCCGTCAAGTACTTGTCCGCCACATCCCTAAACTGCCCCGGCTCACCCTCGCCCGGATGCAACTTATAGTATGCCTTTGTAGCCTGAATGCGAGCCGTTGATATCGACTGCATCAGGAGCTTCCTAGCGTTGTTGTTAAAGACCAGGCGAGCGTGATCCAGCTGGGCCTCGTCCTCCAAATGGTAATATTTCTACAAGAAGAAATATACAAGTTAATGTATTTAACATATAATAGGTTCGCATTTAACGAATAGACGATTTTCTTACCCTGAATTCATCCCACACATGCTCCTGGTGGTTGCCGTAGGTAATGTCCTGGGCCTAGCGTAATCGACCCAAGACGTAGCAGCCCGTCCGTTCACTAGACCGGGGTAGTGACAAAGGATGAGCTGGCCCAGGACAGCGTTGACCTGGCGGTGGCGTCCTTAACCCGTGAACGAGTCATTGGCCCAAGACCTAATACACCATTCCCAATCAGTACATATATAAGTGTTAAAATATCTAAATTGATTTGTTGTAGATTTACTTACCTATCGCCAACCGGACGAATAACGACCCGATCTTATGGCCGTGCAGGAACCGGAGGAGGAGCCACGTAGTGGCTCCTCCTGTAACGCCGCTGTGGAGCCGGCTCCACATCAGACTCTGTGGAAGGCTCCGAAGCAGGGTCTGAAGCCTGCGGTGTCGGAACCTGAAGAGGATCCAAAGCAGGATCTGGAACAGGCTCCGAAACATATGGTGTCTGAAGAGGACCCCTGGCCTCTGTCTCCTCAGACGTAGAGTCGTCCTAAAAATTTGAAAATTGGTAATTTATATTCAAGAAGTTATTTATATAATTTATGTAATTTAATACTCTTTACCTGTCGTGACCGCTCTCGTGACCCCTGGCATCTGTCGAGGCCGAACAGCTGAGACAGTCTACCATTGCTAGACTGACAGCCCTGGAAAACGGGTTGTGCTCTCGGGGACAGAAAGCCCCGTGTCCCCCGTCATCTACTGCTCGACGACATCCTGATGAAAGGAAATTTGATAATGAATTTAAAGAAAAATATAGAAGACGAAAAAAGAGATGAAGGAAACGTTACTTCTACTCAATTTCAAAATCATCAGTATCACGATCATGTACTCTACTTCGTAAACCGGACCATCGATCTTTTGCCATGGTTGTTCGCCGTTTTCGTTTTTTCACATTATGAGTCCGTACATCTTCTGCATCTCCAACTAATTCATCGAGTCGTAGACCAGGCTCAACGATAAAAGAATCCGGCAACTCTTCTTCTTGGTAAACAACATAAGCCTCATCAAGGTAACCAGTATTGTCCGGTGTATATAACCGCTCACGAGGATTCACCTTTTGTACAACCCACCATGCACTAAGCTTTTCGCATGGATACTATAGATAGTACACTTGTTCGACTTGGTGTGCAAGGACAAAGGTGTCGTAGCCTCGTAGTCGGTCCTTGTGTTTGACTTCTACCATGCCAAATTGGTTTTGTCGAGTTCCATTGTTATTATCAAACCAATCGCAGTCAAAGAAGGCTACTTTAAGGTCTTTACTCCCGACAAAACTGAATTCTAGGATTTTGTTTATGATCCAATAGAAATTAGTTTCACGTCCTTCGGCATCGGCGGCCCTCGTCACAACTCCGGTGTTTGATGTTGCCCTTAGAGGACGTTGAGCTTCAAATTGATTGAACGAAATCGGAACCCATTGACATCGTATCGACCAAAGAGTTTAACTTTAATGGATCCATTGGACAGTTGTCGCAAATCTTCATGAACACCGGCTTGTGTCTTGCACTGTCCAACATATAAAGTAAGAAGACTATTTTATGCTATGAACATAATTACTAAGAGGAACAAGACAAGGAAAACGTTACATGATTTCGAAACAAGGTTCGGAAGTTAGGTCCTCCATTTACTCCATAATGTCGCATTGTTTGTATTTGCTTGCTAGTAGGTTGCTGCTTAGACTTCCAATTTTGTCGATCAAACTCATTAAATAAGGACAAAACAGAATTATTAGCATAGATGTATAACACACCACGCAAATTAGTATAGATGTTGAACAACCACTTACTGAAAAAAATTGTCCATCCCATCTATGTTAGCGTACATGTATAACAAAGCAGCTGTCTTTTCATCTGTTGAAGCATCATAGCTCGTGCTACTACCAACAGTGGTGCCTCTCGTTTGAAAAAGTGAGAGTTCACTACAAGAGGTTGATTCAGCCATATTGTACCGCAACACCGATGCATTAACATTGTGTTCTTCTGCAAAGTAGACACTTGAAAAGTATCCTATCTCCTGAAGTGTAAATGCTTCGGCGATGCATCCTTCAACCCTTGCCCTATTACGAACCATCGGTTTCAGACATCTGAGTGCTCTTTCAATGTGGTACATCCACCTATATTGAACAGGGCCGCCTACTTTAGCTTCATATGGAAGATGGATTAGAAGATGTTGAATTGGATTGAAGAACCCTGGAGGAAATACTTTTTCCATCTTACATAAAAGCACGGGTATCTCTTTTTCCAACTTCTCCATCATCTCCCTTTTGATTTCTTTAGCACAAAGCTGTCTATAAAAATAGCTAAGCTCGGCTAACACCTTCCACACCTCATCGTCAAGATAGCCTCGAAACATAACCGGCAGAAGTCTTTCCATGATTATGTGATAATCATGACTCTTCAAACCAATTAGATTTCCAGTCTTAACATTAACGGCTCTTCTCAGGCTAGCAGTATAACCGTCTGGGAACTTCAACTGTTTCACTCCTTTCTTTTCTTTTGGTCGAAGGCAGAAAGAAGTTCGTGGTTTGCCACCAGCTTCGGAGAGCTCAAGACTTGGTCGGTTACAAACCTCTGCCAAATCCTTCCGAGCTTTTATATTGTCTTTTGTTTTGCCCGTCATATCCAAGCACGTGCTTATGATGCATTCGCCCATGTTACGTTCCTGGTGCATGACATCAATATTATGCATTAGAATTAAAGACTTCATATACGGTAACTCCCATAGTGCACATATATGAGTCCAATTATGATCCTCTCCATAACCAACAAAATATCCAGGACGACCTTCATCTGGCACTAGATTGTTCAGCTGTTTAACAATTTTCGACCCGTTCAGACATTGTGGTGGTCCCTTTTTTACAATGGTACCCTTCCTCAAGGCATTTCTCTGTTGCCTAAACACGTGATTTGGCGGTAACCAACGTCTATGACAATCAAAGTAGCATATCTTGCCACCATGACTTAGACGAAAACAATCCATGTCGAAAGCACATATTGGACATGTCAATCGACCATGAGTGCTCCAGCCAGAAAACATGCCGTAAGCTGGAAAATCATGAACAGACCACAAGTACGCAGCTCAAAGGTTAAATTTCTGTTTTCTATAACAGTCATATGATTCGACTCCTATCCATAACATTTTCAACTCTTCAATCAATGGCTGCATCATCACATTCAGTCGTGAACCAGGATGCTCCGGTCCAGGTACAATAAGGCATAGGAACATGAACTCATACTTCATACAAAGAGATGGTGGTAAGTTATACGGAATAGCGAACACGGGCCAACAATAGTATGGTGTGGCGTTTGTACTAAATGGTGAGAAGCCATCTGTCGCCAACCCAAAGAGAATATTTCTCGCGTCATTGGCGAAATCTAGATCAAAGCGGTCAAGCGCCTTCCATGCCTCACCGTCCGACGGGTGCACCATTATGCCGTTGTTCTCACGTACACCTTCTTTATGCCACCTCATGTGTCTAGCTGTTTTTTTAGATAGAAACAAACGCTTGAACCTAGGTGTGATAGGCAAGTAGCGAAGCTGCTTCAGTGCGACTTGAGTCATTACTTTTGAACTGTCGTCATTAACAACTTCGACAAATCTCGCTTTACCACATTGTAAGCACTTGTTCTCGTTGGCATGCTCTCTCCAAAAAAGCATGCAATTGTCTAGACACATATCAATCTTTTTATATTTCATACCCAGACCAGAAATCAACTTCTTAGACTGATACATATCTTTAGGCAATTTATGTGATTGTGGAAGGATATCACTGATCAATTTGATGAGATCGTTGTAGCAGTTATTGGAGAAGAAATACTTAGACTTAATGGCCATAAATCTAGTCATGAAAGTAAGGAGCGTCACTTCGATATGTTCATGCAACGGCTCTTCTGAAGCTTTGAGAAGCGTGAAAAACGCTTCAACCTCTGTTGTAGAAGGATCCTCCACCAATTCAGGATTTATGGACACAAGCATCTCGTCCATCCTATCGACCCCCGTGTTGTCATCCTCATCTAAAACTTGTAAGGGTTGAGAAGATGTCTCACCGTGAAAGGTCCACACCTCATAATCTTGCATGAAACCGTATCGACACAAGTGAAACGCCAAATTCACTTTGTCCCAACACTTTGCACCTTGACATTTCGTACATGGGCACCGCACCTTATCGATCATTGACAATGAAAAAGCTCGATCTACAAAAGCATCTGTCTTGGCGAACCACTCATCCGAGTGACCACCAGAACTGTTCTTCCCACCGGTATACATCCAACTACGATCCTCACCCATGTTTGAATCTGCAGTTTAATGTCAAGGAAATTATAGTTACTTTATAATTTATTTATGTCACCCTGGCCCTACATCTATTGGAAAGGATAGGTCCTAAACCCACCCAAGAGTGACCGAGCGGAGCGTGCTCATGACGAGACGCGTGGTTTGGATCCGAACGAAATTTCAGCAGCATAACCCCGATGTTCTCCACTGCACGCCCGAAAATGGTGCAGCATAGAACAACAGGGTTATGCCGTCGAAATCTCGTCTAGATCTAAACCCGCGTCTCATCACAAGCCACGCCCCCTCGGTCACTCCCAGGCTGTCCAAAAAGGGACAATTCCGAACGTACACGCCTCACATGCGTAACACATGTGAGACAGGCCCGTTCGAAACGGGTGACGCATGTTGTATAGGTTTACGTCAATCTTTCATTTTTGAGTCATTTAAAAGAGAGAGAGAGAGGAAAGAACGAGAGAGAAGGAAAGAACGAGAGACATAGAAGTGGGTCAGCCGTCCTAAGTTATGCCCCGCTGGGGCCTGCCATTATCTTACGACGCCTTAGGGTTAGCCGTCGTACGTTATGCCCCGTTGTAAGTGGGTCAAAGATGAAACCGCGCCGTCGGGGCCCGCCGTCCATGCGCGGGAGCTTGCCGTCCTCCATGCCTGTCTCGACTAATACATTACCAATAAATGGGCCGTGACAGACCCTAAATGGGTCGTGTCAGGCCGGACTGGGCCGAAACCCATTTATTTACATATAGTAACTAATCACGCAATCAATCAAAGTGTTATTTAAACAATAATCAATAAAAATACTAATTAAACAATTAATCAACTAAGGTCGGGCGGCGCGGCAGGGCGGGGCTTGGGGCGGGGCCGGGCGGCACAGCAGGGCGGGGCTCGGGGTGGCCGAGGCATGGCCGGGGCTCGGCGCGAGCAGGGGCGGCTGGGCGCGGCTTGGGGCGTGGCGGCGCGAGGAATCGCCAGCGTGAGGCATCGGCGGTGGCAGCGCGAGGGGCCAGCAGCGCCTTGCAGCGACGGCGGCGGGCAGAGGCGGCGCCGGCATCGGCGACGCTCGGCCAAGCGATGGCGGCCAGACAGAAGTCTTTCTTTCTCTTCATCATGTTTTTGCGAGGTTTTCCATACGATGTAGCTTTTCTTACTGGAGTTGCAGAAGTCCTTGAACTAATAGTTGTACTACCAGCTCATTTTGAACTTTCCTATCTTGTCATGTTTCAGCTATGATGCTTGGGTCATCTACAATTTCCTTTCACTATGTTTGGCATGGGTGGGAGGTCCTGGTGCTTTGGATACAAGTTTCCTGAAACCATCATGGTTTCTGATGACTTGCTGTTTGCCAGCTATTCCTCTAGACGGGTGCGTGTCTTTGGTACATATTAAATGAATATCGTATCAATTATCATACTTTCATTCGCAATTTCACAGTCACACGGTTTGTGTTTGTGACACACCATGAACATCAGCGCTGATGGAAAAATATTGTGTCCTTGAACAGACGATTCATAAGAAGATGTAAACAAGGATGCTTGCAGTTTGTGATTCTGAAGCCAATTTTGGTTGTTATTACCTTCATACTTTATGCTAAAGGAAAATATGAAGATGGCAACTTCAGTGTCAACCAAACTTATCTGTACATAACTATCATATATACTATCTCATACTCGATGGCATTATATGATCTTGCACTGTTCTATGCGGCGTGCAGAGACCTGCTACGGCCATATATATAATCCTGTCCCAAAATTCATCATTATCAAATCAGTTGTGTTTCTCACATATTGGCAGGTGAGCATAAAGCAACAACCAATCTTTTTATCCTCTCTTTCAAGTATATTAGGGAGCCACCTGTTGGCTCATTTAAATCTTTTTATCTTCACATGTGAGCAGCCGAAACACCACCACGAACAGGAGGAGGAGCTGAGGGGGAGGGAGACTTACCTCGGGCGGCGGCGGCAGGAACCGGCGGCGGCGGGGACCGGCGGCGCCGGGGACGGGCGGCGGCGACGAGACCTCGGCGCGAGTCGGGAGGCGGCACTGGCCGCCTCCCGGCTCGCGTACGGGTTATATGTCCCGTTATTGACGACGGTGCTAGGTCACCGTCGTCAATAACTCCTCGGGTGGGCCCGAATTAAGTTAAAGATGACAGGCAACGTCGTCAATAATTTATTGATGACGGTACTCGTTCAGCCATCGTCAATAACTATGTTATTGACGACGGTGGTAGGTCACCGTCGCCAATAACTCATCGGGTGGGCCCGAATTAAGTTAAAGACGAAGGGCTCCGTCGTGAATGATCGTTTTTCCTGTAGTGTTACCGTGGTTGATGGCATACGCTCTTAGCATATTTTCAAGTATTTGATTCATCCTCTCAGTCTGCCCGTCAGTTTGAGGGTGATACACGGAGCTTTGAATCAATTTGGTTCCCAAGGATGCGTGTAGTTGTTCCCAGAAACAGGCTACGAACAGCGATCCTCTGTCGTACACAATGTTACGGGGAACTCCATGTAAGCACAAGATTCGTGCTATGTACAACTCGGCATACTGCTTGGCGTTGTATTTGGTATGCACAGGGATGAAGCGTGCTGATTTTGTTAACCGGTCAACGATTACCCAAATTGAATCATGGTGGTGGGAGTCATCGGCAACCCGACGATGAAATCCATACTCAAGTCTTCCCACTTCCATGCCGGTATTTGCAGTGGTTGCAGCAGGCCCGACTTCTTCACATGGTCGGCCTTAACTCTTTGACACGTATCACATTCTGAAATGTACTTTGCAACTTCACGTTTCATACCCGTCCACAAAAACTTCTTCCGGAGATCTTGGTACATTTTATTGCTGCTCGGATGAATGGAAAATTTGTACAAATGAGCTCCATCCAAAATTTTCTTCCTCAGCCTCATATCACGGGGTACCACTATCCAGTCCTTGAACCATAATGTACCTTCATCATCTAACTGGAAACAATTTACTTCCCCATTCTTCAACCTTCCCCTAATATGAGACATGCCTTTTTCTTGCTTTTGAGCTTTCATAACCTCCTCGTTTAATGTGGGTATGAGAGCTAGGTTATGTAGAGCTTCATATGGAACCAAGTAGAGACTCGGTTCTTCCTCTTCTATCGGCATAATGGTCAGGTTATAAATATGAGATTTCCGGCTGAGTACATGGGCAACCACATTTGCTTTGCCTGGATGATATTGAATTTCAATCTCATAGTATTTGATCAGTTCCAACCATCTCCATTGTCGCATACTCAGCTCTTTTTGAGTGAATATGTACTTTAAGCTTTTGTGGTCGGTGTAGAGATGAACCAGATTTCCCAATAGGTAATGTCTCCACATCTTCAAAGCTAGTATCACGGCAGCAAGCTCGAGATCATTAGTTGGATAATGTTGTTCATGATTCCGTAATTTCCGTGATCCATATGCAACCACACGTCCTCCTTGCATGAGCACGCAACCAAGAACGATGCTGGACGCATCATAATAAATATCAAAGGGCTTGGTTGTATCCGGTTGAGCTAGAACCGGGGCTGTCGTGAGGTGTTTCACCAACGCTTGAAAAGCTTCCTCACATGGCTTGCTCCAATCATATTTGATGTCCTTTTTAAGTAGCTCTGTCATAGGTTTAGAGATTTTTGAGAAGCCCGGGATGAACCTCCGATAATATCTAGCAAAACCTAAGAAGCTATGAACGTCATGGACTGATGTTGGAGACTTCCATTGCAGCACTTGTTCAATCTTGCTTGGATCAACAGTGATGCCTTCCGCTGAAATAATATGTCCAAGAAATGGCACTTGGTTGATCCAGAATTCACATTTACTAAACTTTGCATAGAGCTTGTGATCTTCAATCGTTGGAGCGCAATATGCAAATGTTTAGTGTGTTCCTCCTCTGATTTGGAATATACCAAGATATCATCGATGAATACCACGACGAACTGATCCAACTCCGGCATGAACACCAAGTTCATAAGATACATAAAGTGAGCCGGAGCATTGGTCAACCCAAATGACATGACAAGATACTCATAGAGTCCATATCTTGTCGAGAATGCTGTTTTCGGGATATCCTTCGCTCGAATCTTGATTTGATGATACCCCGACCTTAAGTCCATCTTGGAGAAGACTTTAGCACCAACTAGTTGATCGAAGAGAATATCAATTCTGGGTAGTGGATACTTGTTCTTTATCATCAGAGCATTTAACGGACGATAGTTGACGCATAGCCTCAGCGTCTCATCCTTCTTGTTTACAAATAAAGCTGATCAACCCCATGGTGATGATCTTGGACGAATAAACCCCTCGTCCATCAGATCTTTAGTTGCTCCTTCAGTTCAGCTAATTCATTCGGAGCCATTTTGTATGGTCTCCGAGAGATCGGTGTGGTTCCTGGTATCAATTCTATTTTGAATTCCACCTCGCTCAGGTGGCAAGCCTGGAAGATCTTCGGAAAACACGTCCGGATATTCACGGACTACCGGAATGTCTTCTAACTTGCAAGCTTCGGCATTACATACTTCCGGGACTTTGGAAACAGCTTTGCCGAGATACAACATATGACGCCCGTGAAGTGGAGAGTCCAAATGAACACTCTGGTTCTCGATTTCCAGAGCAGCCCTATGCAAAGTTAACCATGATATTCTCGATATGGCATCAATTCCTTGATCTTCGAGAATAATGAGGGTGGTAGGATAAAATTTTCCACCCAAAAAAGTTGTGCTTTAGGAACGACTCCATTAGTCGATATGTCTCCCCCTGGCAAATGAATAAGGTAAGAACCCTTGGTGATAATTGTAGAAATCTGATCCCGGATCACCGTCACCTTGCTAATGAAGTTATGTGTTGCACCAGAGTCGAATAGAATGACAACCGGTATGTCATTTAAGGTGAACCGGCCTGCGAGAACTGGTCCTCCTTCAGGCAGATCGTCGACTGACACATAGTTAATTGTTCCCACTTTGTACATGGCTTTTCTTTGCTGTCCATGATCACTCTTTGGAACTGAACCCGCAGACATCATGTTGCTGCTCGGTTCAGTTGCTTCATTGACGATGTGTTCATTGTCAATTTGAAGTGGGATACCACTCGGTTCAGCTGAGAAATCACCTTGATCATCTTCAATACCTTGAGGGGAATAATATTCTGGTCCACATTGTTGGTACTGGGGTGCACGAGAAATCAGTTGTTGCTGTGGTGGAGGTAAATAAAACCTCTGTGGAGTATAAGAGTCGTCATACTCCAAGAATGACTGCTCCTTTTGTGGAACCTCTCGACCGGAAGGTGAACGGATTACCCACCGATAATTTTGAGGCAGATGATTGCATTCATCCTGTGATGAGTCCCTCTCCCTGTTTTCTTTAAGGTGGAGATTGGAATAAAATTCCTGAGTAATAGCACAGCTAACGAACTCATCAAAATTCTTTTGGCTAACTTGAGCCAACTCACATCGCACCCTAGCAGTCAGCCCTCCGTAAAAATGATAGCCCTTCATAGCTGGTGATTTCACATAATCAGGAACACATTGAGCTAAGCGATTAAATTCCTTCGCACACTCAATAACACTCATTTCCTCTTGTTTTTAAATTCAAGAATTCATCAAGACTTGTTTCCATTATGCCCGCAGGAACGAAATGAGCACGAAATGCATCCTGGAACTCCGTCCACGTGACACGATGCCCTTCTGATTGGATAGCAAGGTATTCTGCCCACCAGGCTCCAGCAAAGCCGTGAAGCTGCTGAGTGGAAAATAGAGTCTTCTGGCAGTCGTCACATTGGATCAACCCAAACTTGGACTCAATGACACGTAACCAGTGATTTGCTTCACAATGGTCGGCCGCTTCAGAAAATACCGGCGGTTGTGTCGCCAAGAAATCAAGATAAGTACTCGGGGTTGGCATGTGATGTTTAGCTTCTCTATTTATTCCTTACTGAACTAGAGTTTGGAGAGTTTCATTCATCTTCGACATAATTTCCGCCAATCCAGTTGGCGTTGGCTCTTGTGATGAAGTCGAGTCATTCCCACCTCGACTCGAACCTCCAAGCTCCATTTGCGAATGTGCGCGTACCATACTGCACGAAACAAATTTTGAGTCAATCAAAATTCTATCCCAGCAGTAAGTAAAGATAAGTAAAACATGAACATGTCATGAACTTTATGAAAGCATAACCACATTCATGTTTAGACAAATCTTAAGTACGCTAAACTAATCAGCTTGACTACCCTGACCAGTCCACACAAACACCAAAATTTACTCAAGTTAGCTACAGATTATTGACTTGAGTTCAATACCAAAGTTTTAGTAAACTTCATTATATTTCCAATTCTTATTCATATGCCTTCTGATCATCTCTGGATCAAAAGTTATGATTGTCCAAAGTTGATAGAATTCCTGGATAAAATTTGCTAGCATCTCCTTTGTATGTGGCTATCTTTATCACAGTTGTATATGCAAATACAATAAGAATCTGAGCAAGCTTTGAACTACAACAGTGTTGCACATTTAATAACCTTTTCAATTGTGTATCATAGGCTCCTTATGGATTTTTCTTCTGAAAGTTATGGCTTAAAAACAGAAAGGTCCAGAGAGGTTTTTCTGCTGTGCTGGTTCTGAACAGTTTGCTTCAACTGGACTTTTCACCAACTTAACGTGTAATTTTTGCTCTGGAGGTCTACAGATAAGTTGTAGAGAACTTAAAAATATTTCCAGAACTGTATCATACATCTTAATTGGGTAAATCTACTCAGAGTTAGGCTCTGTCAAAGTCCAGCAAGAATTCCTGCCAGAAACAGAGCACTCTGTTTTTGAAATCTTTGAAACCTAGTCATTCTCTCATTTGAATCTTAGAACAAAATAAGAGTTCAGTAACTAATATTTGTTTCAAACGTCCATTTTTAGTTGAATGTTAGATCATGAATTATTTATTCATAGGGAAGAGGTTATTAAGTGTAGTACGGTATCGATGCACCGTAAGAATCATGTCGGTACTACGTAGCCTCACCAAAATCAAATCCTAACGGATTACGTAAAAGTCCCAAAAACTTGTAAATGCAAAATTTGAGCTGTGAGTAAAGTTGAGTTTAAATCCAAGAAATGGGACATGCAAAAACTTTTGTTTAATCATATAATTGTTGGGATGTGTAAGAGGACTTTAAATTCAGTTTGAACTAGAGGGTGCACTTCAGAGAAAAAGAAGGCCATTTCCAAAAGGGAAATTCAAACTGTTGTTTAAGAAGTTGTATTTGCAATGGCCAACTCAAACATCAGATGGCATATTTGAATTCTTCAGTTCCAAATTATGAGGAAGGAAAATTTTGAGGTGCTTTGATATGTATATCAAAGAGACTTGTGAATTTTCATTGGAATTTGAATTCAAATTTGAAACTGAGGTAAACTTGTCACTTTGCCAAGTGGTGTTCATATGTTAGCTCCACATGATTAAAATTTGCACTGTGCCAAAAATTGAGATCTTTTGGAAGAGAGGAGCTGTTGGACCCAATTGTCATTGTGAGGGGGAGACTTACCACCTAAGTCTTTGTTCCTCTGTTCATACTCAACCGACTGAAACAATCGGTTCACTGCTTCACAGTGGCTCACGGGGGGGACACGGCGCTGGCCACCGAGGCTACCGCCGAAGCCACCTCCTCGCTCACTCCTCACGCTGGCGACCAGCTTATCGGCCTTGTTAACCTCGGCGCGATCTTTTCTCCTCTGAACAGAGCTAATCGTGTTTCGTCTCTCCTCCTCGCATCCGATAAGCGCTGAGCTCGCCGCCGCCTCGGTTCCAACTGGGAACGAGTGCACCCCCAGCGCACAGCACCTTCTGAACAGCAAAAGGGCAAGGCCTGATCGCTTTTCACCCCCTCAGCGCGACAGACCGCAGCTCCCAACGTCCTCCACCCTAGAACAAGGGTTGTTGCGGCAGGCCGTGAGAAACCGACGAGCAAGCTCACGTGGAAAGCTCATCACCGTGGGTTTCACGCTCAAGAAACGACGCTCAGAGGTGTGCTGTACCACCGTGGTGCTTCTATCCGGAGCTCAGCTCAAGCTGTGATCCCTAGCGGCCGAATTCAAAGTTTTTCTTCCGGAGCACGACCACGGACCCTCTGGTAAAGATCTCTAAAATTCACACTTAATTCACACTTAGAGTTAACCAAATCGTGCACACATGATCTAGACTCGATGGCGACCCAATCCCCTTCACAACCCTAGCTTGAAAACCCGTGTCAGTGGCCCATTTCAACCTTTCCAATCGGCAGCCACGGCGGGGATGTGCGGGCGCACGGTGACAGCCGGATTGCCGCCGTTTCTGAGCCATGTTGAGGCTATGCTGAGCTATTCCATCCTCCACTGGTGCTTTTGAGCCGTTCGGTCGAGCATTTGGCAGGCTATAAGAGCCGGGCGACGGCGCCGAGCTTCACCGAAAGCTGCCGCACGTCGCCGATCTGTTTCTGAGCACCGGCAGCCCGAGAGCACCGCACCAATGGCTTCCTTGTAGGTGAAAACCCCTAGACGGCGAGTACCGAGCCGAGAGGCGGCCGGGAAGCCAACTCCGGCGAGCTCCGGTGGGATTCCGGCGAGGGGGCAGCGTGGGAGAGGAAACAGCCCGAGGAGGAAGAAGGTTGGGCGGGTCCCACGTGTCAGTGGCGAAAAGTTTAAATTCCTGATCTGCTGTGGCTCCGGGATCCCTTGTGGCTGCGCGGGAAAGGTCCTGTGTCCCCGTGTGGCTTGGTTTCACCGGTTGACACGTGTACCAGGACCCACAGCTCAGAGTTTAAACATTTCCAGTTTATTTGAATCCCCAAATTTATTTCAAACTTTAGAACCTCATAACTTTGTTAGGAAGCTCCAAAATTAGTGATTCAAATTGGGTTGGATTCAGGATGAAAAACTCTATCCAGATATGCAACCTAATTTGTATGAAAATCAATAGAAAATTTTGGAAAATTCTTTGAAACTTTTCAGCAAAAGAATTTTAGAGGGAGTTTGGTTCATCCAAAAATCCTCAAATTTTGCCAGAATATTACTTAGTATGTTAGGACACTCCTGTAAAAGTTTCAGCTCAATTGGAATTGATTTAGTTAGGATAGTTCTGAAATAAAATTTCTGAGTTCAAATGAATACAGAAAACCATTTCAGAGAATTTCCAAAACTTGGAAATTCAGTTCTAGGAAATTCTTAGCTCCAAAAATCGTAGGAAAATTCAAGCATACTCTCTGAGCTATGTTTGAAATGGTAGTTCACTTGAAGTTGCATGAAAGTGCAAATTTATTCAGAATTAATTCCTTTTTTCCTAAATGCTTAGGGAATTGTTCTGAGTGGTCTACTCAGTTAAAAAATCTAAATTTTGGTGCAGATGACTTTATTGTGACAAGGAATTCACATGAAAAATTTCAGCTCCATTGGAGTCCTGGATCAATACTGTCCTGTTTAACCTATAGATGATCAACACACACAAGTGATGAAAAATACTTATCACTTGATCATAGTGCTTAGCCCCAAATCCCAAACCACTAGCACCAGTGTCATTTTAAATTCTTAAAAAGAGTTCCTGTTTTAAACTTATCTTTAGCACCTGTTAGCAAAAGCTTTACAATTAAACATATATGCATATTCTTAACGTGTAGTAATTAAACGTGGAAGAGTGGAGGAAGAGTGAAGCTTGGATCAAGAAGCAAGAAGGCAGTGATTAAGCTTCAAGTCATAAGCAACTAACTTCATAATTATCTGACGTTAGTCACCTGCAAAACCAAGGCAAGCTCCGGTTTGCATTTAAGCTATTTTATAAAGTTTTACTTTGTTCACTACTATGGTTCGAGTTGTGTATGTACATTATGTCAAGGATGTTTTATACTCCACTTGCATAACCAAAATGAACCCTGGGGTCAAGGGTAGAAAGGTGTCATCGCTGTAGAATAAGGCCGTGCTAAATAGGCTAGGACATCCGGTAGAAGAGGAGTAGTTGGAATCTACTCGCGAGTTAAAGTTCAGGATTTCATAAGTATGGTTGGAATAGAGAGGCAAACTAAAGTTTACATTTCTAAAAATGAGACCAGGCAGGAGGGTTAGGCAGCGACAAGACGAGGTCTTGGTCAAGTAGCTCTGCCTGTGTCGGTTAAGGACCGATGCGTGTGCCGCATCCAGGAGCAAGTATTGAGTTGTGTACCGGATGCTTACTGCTATATGGGACCCAGGAAACCGATGTACCAGGTTAACTGGATTGTAGTGGCATACCACATCGTCTCATTAGACCTATGAGCCCGAGACGGCGCGACCGGTTCTACAGTCGAGTGTCCTGTGAAAGGTTGCCACATACGACGTAATGAAGGGCGCCAGATTGGGTCTTCAGAGGCGGGCGTATGTGTCGAGCTATCCGGGCAGTGTTTGATTCGAATCACCGTCCCTCGTGGTTATTGAGCACCGCTTGCTCCCATGTTGTGACGTAGTAATCAACTTGTGTGGAAACATTTTGCAAAGTTTTAATTGCTGCTATGATTATTGTAAATTGCATGAAAACCCTGTTTGAAGTAGAGATAGAGCAAACTAAAGTTATTTTCCACCTTGGGACAAGTAACATTGGAATGAAGCGTTTCTTGTTTGATTGTGGAGTTCCAATGTTGCTGGGCACAAGGTCACTACCATTATGGCTAAAATCTGAAAGTTAAGGATGAACACGTGGGCGAGTCTTTTTGCAACTTATATGTTAGGTATTAAGTTACTTTCATGTAGAGTTGCATGTCTAAGGAGAGACGGTTAAATATTGCTGAGCCTTTGTGCTCACTCTTGCTATATGAGTGGTTTTGCAGGTTAAGACGATGCTCATAAAGAAGGTTGTCCAGTTAGACTCGGAAACGTCCGAGTCGGGTAACACATGGAGGACCTAGCCGCTGCCATGTCTTCGTGTTGCTAGCGAGAGGAGTCCGCGGGCTGGACCTCTTCTTGAGTGCTTCTTAGATATTCGACGTGAGCTGTTTATAGACTTCCGCTGTAGCTAATTCATGTAAATTATTTACAAGAACATTTGTAAGATTCCGCTTGATTTATGTAATACCATTTGCCTTATATGTGTCCTGTTGGGTGCCGCATAACACGGTACCACCCAATGCAATTCCCGGGCGAGGCGGCACGGCCCCGTGATCGGGACCGGGCCCTGTCAGCAAGGTATCAGAGCCGCATTGGTAATAGCGCACGGAATAAGGATCGTATTACGACAAAAACTTAGGATACGGTGAGGAAACGGTATTAGGCCCACATAAGGACTATGGTAGTATAGTTATTTAAGTGGCATGACTAACATACTTGTTATGATTCTGAATTTTGATTATGTAAAGACGCACCTACGCTCAGGTAAACATGGTAAGGAACGCCACTGAAAGTGGTTCAACTTCGGTTAGCTCCCCTAACGAGGAATGTGGTTCAGGGAAAGGTCTCACAGCTTGGTGTGAGACGTTAATGTGAAACTCTTGGACTCTTCATGTTCCTGAGTTCCTGAAACGCTGTAACACCCCAAAAATCTTGTTAAGACCCTAAATCATGTTAAGAGGGGAATTTAAAATTTTTTGGACGTGTTGCATGTTTTGCAAAAATTCAAATTCAAACTGGAATTCAAATTAAACTCAAATCAGAAAAGAAATAGAAAAAAGAAAAACAGAAAACAGAAAAAAACCGGCCAGTGGGCCGCAACCCACCAGCCGGCCCAACCAGAACCCGCGCCAGCCCGCAGCCGCGCGCGCCCCTTTCCTCCCACTGACAGGCGGGGCCTGCCAGTTCTTCGTTTACCTCGCGCCAGCGCCGGACTCTCTCACCCCGAATCCAAACCGATCCGGATTTCTGCGAATCTCAGCCGAATTTCGCTCGGGGGCGACGCGAACTCGATCTAAACCACCCCTCCGCCCTCCCCCATCTATAAAAACCCCGGCCTCGTTCTGTTTTTCCCACGCGATCTGCTGTTTTTCCTCCGGTGTGAACCCGAGCCTTCTCCGGCGAATTCTGGCTGATCTACGCTCGGAAATTCCGATCTAACTCGCTGGTCTTGATCCACCGCCTCCGGGGAACCTTGCAGGTGCAGAAAACTCGGTGACTTGCGGTGTAAACACAGCGCCGGCGAGCCTCACCGTGAATTCACCTCGGACCTCGTCGCCGATCACCTTCCAGGACCTCCGAGCTCAAGAAAACCCCTGAGGTGAGTTCCCCGACCTCTCATCCACCGATCTATGCCATAAGATCACAATTCTAGGAAGAATTCTCGAAGATCCGAAAGTCTCCGGCGAGATCGCTGTGACAGCTCTGATACCACGCTGAGACGGCCCCACGGGACCTCGTCGGATGGTGCCGTGTTATGCGGCACCCAACAGCACATGAGTCGATGAACATACATTATATTACATAAATAGTTTGCGGAAGCGTACAAGATTGTTTTACAAATAAGTATATCAGAGTAAACTACAGCGGAAGACTATCACTCTCACGACTCATATCTAAACTAGCAACAAAGAAACGGTCCAGCCCGCGGACGTTTCTTACTAGAAACACGAAGACAATCTACAGCGGTGAGGATGCTCTTAGAGTAAGCACTCAGAGGTTCCCGAGTCTCATCGGCACCCCTTCTCATAATCAGCGAGTCAATTACCTCCAAAACAACTCGGATAGCATCCGTGAGCATAACGCTCAGCAAGACTTAACCGTCACCCTAAACATGAAACTCTAAGTGAGGTTATGAACCTAACATAGGATGGCATAAGCATAATTAACTCACCTAAAAGTAAAGCCTTACTTTCAGGTATTAATTGCAGCATTTTAAGTAACCCTTGGCACGCTACATCGGGAGTCCACAATCAAACAAGAAACGCTTTCCCCCGATGTAAATTGCTCATGGCAGAAAAGAATCGAGTTTGCACTAGCCTATTCATCGAGATCCAATACAACACTAGTATAATACTTCACACCAATATGATTAGTTCCTTTCTCATGCAAGTTCTTACTACGTCACGACTGTGAGAACAAGTATGTTCGGTCCATTCCGCGAGCGACAGTGATTCGAATCAATAACACCCGGACTACACGACACGTACGCCCGTACTCGACGTTGCCTACAACAACCGTCACTGACGTCGTACGTGACAGCCTTTCCCCCGTTTCACCCCTGCTGAATCGATCAAGTCACCCCGTACAGTAGCTACTCTCATGGTGCACCTTCCGACGTGAGATGTCATGAGAATATTCCCCACATACTGCACACCGGTCGTCCGCCTGAGGCGACCCGAAAAGTCCCAACGACAGCTTCCCGAGGTACATCGGTTTACTGGGTCCCATATAGCCAGCATGAGTCCGGTACACAACTCAAACTTGTTCAACAGGGCCGCATACGGATCGGTCCTTGACTGACACGGACAGGTCTACAGCACCCAGGCCCCTATGTCCTGCTGCTCCTACAACCTTCCGGTCTCAACTTTAACTTGCTAATTCAATTACGAACCAATCCCGTATGCCCCTGTTGTTCCTAAATCTGCGAGTAGCATCTCACCACTCGACTTCTACCGAACCGTACTTAAGCATGGCAGTTCTACACGGTGAAAGACACCTACCCAATACTCCATGGGACATTTGGCTATGCAAGAGGAGTATCAAACACTAGACCTAATGCACAGTTCAAATCTTAACCAAAGGTGAATAGAAAGTAAAAACTTAACAGCTGTTAAATGCAAACCGGAGCTTGCCTGTTTTGCAGGGTAGTCGTATATAAGCAGTTAGTATCCTTGCAGATCCACCCTTGACTCTCCGGAGCTTGATCCACTTCGATGAATCACTCCTTTGAGTCCCCTTCGTTGTGGTTCCTATTGAAATGCATATGCACATATTTTTTAGAATGTAATGGAAAGAAGTTATAGAATTACTTTCTTAAGAACAGAGGTAGTGTGGAAAAGCCAAGCATGGATTGGTTTGCCTCTGTTGTGCAAAGAACAGAATTAAACTAATTTGACCTTAAGGCCCTTAGCTATACACTAACCCTTTTCTCTAATGAACATAATAGATAAGCTGAAAAGATTTGAGTGCAACTGAAGAACAAGAACTCCAATGGCCTCAAAACTTTTACAGCATGTTCTATACTACCTAAGGATTTAGCTTGCCAAATTGCAGATAATGTGGAGTCATATTGTGTCCTCCATAATTCTCACAATATCTCTTATGTATTTTTTCCCTTATACATAAGTATGGAGAATAAGAACAGGGAGTTCCAGGACTCATCTTGGGCTTATAATTTACATGTGAGTTCTTGATCACATGAGAGTCATCTGGTCCAAATTTCAGCCCTTTTACTTGGGTAGTTCTCCCAGAACAATTCTTTAAGCATTTGTACTCAACAGAATTAATTCTGTAGTAATGTGCATTTTCATGCCCAATTAAGTGAACTAAAATTCCAAGTATGTCTCAGAGAGCTTGCCTAAATTTTCCTATGATTTTTGGAGCTATGGATTGCTCAGAATAGATTTTTGAGGTGAGAAACATTTTCTGAAAATGTTTCTGGACTCCTTTGAGCACAGTAGTTTTCATTTAGCAAATTCCTCCTCAAATGATCTCCCAATGAGCTGAAAATTTGCTAGACGGTCAACAATATGCTAAAGAATATTCTGGCAAAATTTGGGTATATTTGGATAACCCAAACTCCCTCAATAATTCTTTTTCAGAAAACCTTCCAAGAATTTTCCAGAATTAAATAATTTGTTTCATACAAATTGGGTTGTAGTTTTGGACAGATCTATTCAATATGAATCCAACCCAATTTGAATCACTAAATTTGGGGATTCCTAGCAAGAGTTATGAGGTTCTAAAGTTTGGGGAAAAAAATCTGAAATTGACCTCTGTTTATTTTCCCATTTTCAGAGACATATGGAATTAACACCACATTTAGCCAAGCAAATGAGGTCCAATGCTTCTGAAAATTTTACTGGAGTTCAAGTATTTTTGGAAGACTCTCCTGCCCAAATTTGGAAATTTTCCAATACATAGAACTCCTGGAAAAATTCCCACAAGCTTTTCCTTCTATGAATTAATGAGCCAAAACCAGGGGTTTTCATAATTATTGGGTTGTACCTCTGGATAGTACTCTCTTAAAGGAATCCAAAAAAATTTATCTCACTATTTTTGGAGCTTCCTACACCAAGTTATGCATTTTACAAGTTTGCACAACTCTCTGTTTGATTTTAAAGAGCACAGTCGCGCGTGGGGCCCACGGGTCAGGTGCTTCTTCAACCTCCCGCCAGAGCCCGCGGGTGCACACAGGCAGAAAACTTGGCATGGCTCGTTCTCTCTCATTTCTCCACCAAATGAGCTCCGGTTTCGCCCTACATGCTCCTGGGAACGTGGCGCAGCTGCCTGACAAGGTTTCCCCGCGTGAAAACGGCTGTAGGTGGGTCGGCACCGGCGGGGCGACTCGGGAGCTCGACATGGACGCGTTCCAGCGTGTCCAAGGCATCTCCCGGCGAGCTACGATGTCCTACATCATCCCTATGGTTCTAGGAACATGGAACGGAGGTCAGATCGTGCAGGAAGTGGCTGCAACCTAGTCGTCACCGTGGACCGTGGCAGTTTTGGCCGCCGGCGATGATTTCTCGTCGCCCGGGGCATAGGAGGGTCGGTTTCCTTTGGTTTTCGGCGTGGGAGGGCGCTAGGGCATCTAGTTGCTGTGGTTTGAATTGTAGGAGGTATGATCAATCGGTTTGGGAGAATTTCACGAATTAAACACAGGCTGTTCTATACGTGCGCCGGTGCCAAAAATCGAATTCCGGCGAGCCGGCATCGGGGGAGAGCAAGAGGATGACAGGATGAGGATCAGTACCTCCTGGCGCACCTCTTTGAGCTCTTGAGCCTGCCGGAGAGGCGCTGGGCTGGCCGGGAGATAGGGAGCAGTGGAGCAGCGCGGTGAGGTGCTCGGCTCTCAGTTTGTTTGCGAGGAGAAGAAAGCAATTGTGCCTTGCTTTGGCCGGGGGGGCACGTTATCACGTTGGGGCTGCGGCCAGGACCGACCCCAGGGCGCCAGCGCATGGAGACCGGCAGCAGGAGCTGTCACCGGCAAGCTGCTCGGTGGCGCTCGCGAGCTGCTCGGGAAAAGTCCCCACCGAGAGCAAAACTTAGGGAGTAAGTCTCCTCTTTTAGCTCTATGACCTGTGGGTCCCACCCCCCATTTCTTCACCAAATATCTTCTCAAGCTGATCTTTTCACTCCCCAAAATGCTAAATTTTAAAAAGGTGGGCTATAATTTGAATTCTTCAAATTTAGTTTGAATTTGCAAGACTAAATCTGAATTTGGTTTAGAATTTGCAATTTCTTCTCTTTAGCTCTCCTTTGAGCCCACCCTACAATTGAAAAGTTGGTGATAACATTTTCCCTAAAAACTCAACTATATGGCTGCATGTTAATTCAAAGTTTTTGGGTCACCATATGTGTGAACTTTGAATTTCAAATCTGAATTTTAAACTTACATGCAAAGAGGTATTTAACTCCTTATTGGTTCAACACTTTTAAATAAAAAGGTGAACCTCATGTTGGATGTTCATCCATGTATTACTTTGCATGAAGAAAAGTTTTAGCAAGTCCCATTTTTCCTGTCATTGCCACACATATGAACTCAAACCATAGTTTTTATTCATACACATTTTTGGGACTTTTACAATCGCTGCTTCCCGCCGCCGTGCGCCGTTTATTTTAAATCGCATGGTAGGGTTTAAATCCCCGCGTACCGGTTCGACGTTATAATCTCAGCCGTCGGTTTAAAATCGGACGGTCCACGTCAGCCCCGCGTTATAAAGACTGGAAATCTTCTTCCGGAGTTTCATATTACGCGGTACCACTATACGGTCTTTAAACCATATCGTACCGTTCTCATCCTTCCGGAAGCATTTCATCTCTCCGTTGTCGAGTCTTCTCCGTATGTGAGACATACCTCTGTATCTTCTTTGAGCCTCAACAATCTCTTCACGGATTGTTGGAATGAGCGCGAGATTATAAAGCGCGCCATACGGAATGACATGGAGGCTGGGTTCTTCATCTTCCAACTCAGCAACCGCTAAGTTGTGAACGTGGGCTTTCCGACTAAGCGCGTCGGCAACCACGTTGGCTTTTCCCGGGTGATAGTGGATCTCAATTTCATAATCTTTTATGAGCTCCAACCATCTCCGTTGTCTCATATTCAGCTCCTTCTGCGTGAAGATATACTTCAGGCTTTTATGGTCGGTGTAGAGGTGAACAAGATTACCAAGTAGGTAATGCCTCCACATCTTTAACGCCAACACCACTGCAGCAAGCTCAAGATCGTGAGTTGGATAATGCTGCTCGTGGTTTCGCAGTTGACGAGACCCATAGGCGACTACACGCCCTTCTTGCATCAGAACGCAGCCGAGACCGATGCCGGATGCATCACAGTATACGTCAAATGGCTTCGTTGTGTCCGGCTGAGCAAGAACTGGAGCCGTTGTGAGATGTTTCACCAAAGTTTTGAATGCGGCTTCACAGGCTGCATTCCACATGTATTTAGTGCCCTTCTTCAGCAGCTCCGTCATTTGTTTAGCAATCTTTGAGAAGCTCGGAATAAACCTCCGATAATAACCCGCTAAACCTAGGAAACTTCGGACCTCGTGGACAGATTTGGGAGATTCCCACTTCAGCACTTGTTCAATTTTGCTGGGATCCACAGCAATGCCCTCTGCTGAAATGATATAGCCTAGGAAAGGCACTTGATCAATCCAAAATTCGCACTTGCTGAACTTGGCATATAATTGGTGCTCCCGCAACCGTTGTTGCACAATGCGCAGATGTTCAGCATGCTCTTCTTCAGATTTGGAGTAAACCAATATGTCGTCGATGAATACCACGATGAACTTGTCTAACTCCGGCATGAACACAGAATTCATCAAGTACATGAAGTGTGCCGGAGCGTTGGTTAATCCAAATGACATGACGAGGTACTCGTAGAGTCTGTATCTCGTCGAGAAAGCTGTCTTCGGTATGTCCTCCAGACGGATCTTGATTTGATGATAGCCCGACCGAAGATCCATCTTCGAAAATACCTTTGCACCCACAAGTTGATCAAACAGGATGTCGATGCGAGGCAAAGGATACTTGTTCTTGATCGTGACAGCATTGAGAGGACGATAATCAACACATAGCCGTAGTGTTTCGTCCTTCTTCTTAACGAACAGCGCTGAGCAACCCCAAGGTGAAGAACTTGGTCGTATGAAACCCTTGCTCATGAGTTCATTCAGTTGCTCTTTCAACTCCGCTAGCTCATTAGGTGCCATCTTGTAAGGCCTTCGTGAAATAGGCGTCGTTCCCGGCGCCAGTTCAATTTTGAACTCGACGTCCCGTTCGGGCGGCATGCCGGATAAGTCATCGGGAAATACGTCGGGATAATCACGTACCACCGGAATATCTTCAAGCTTCAGCGCTTCCGTGTGGTAGGCCTCTACCATATCTGGATCTTCGCTGTCTAAAAACAGTGTGTGCTGTCCGTGAATCGGCGAGTCAATCTGGACAGTCCGGTTACCGATATTGAGAACGGCACCGTGACGATTTAACCAAGACATCCCCAATATAATGTCTATCTTCTGCCTATCCAACATAATCAGCGATGTTGGGTATATTTTTCCGCCCAAACACAAAACTGCTCGGGACACAATCTGATTGGCAGAGATATTTCCTCCCGGTGAACGTATGAGAAAACTCGTTGTGGGAGTATTGGTGGATAATTGGTGCTGATCCACGCATGTTTTGCTGATAAAATTGTGGGTTGCACCTGAATCAAAAAGTACCAATACGGGCACGTCCTTGAGAGTAAACATGCCCGCTAACACCGGTGCTCCCTCTGGGACATCCTCAATCGCAAGATGTTGCACACTCCCGGATTGCAATGCTGTTATGTTGACTGGAGCAGGTGGCCGCATACCACCTGATGATGATGGCTGTCTGGTGTTTACCAACTTCTCCCGGCATTCCTGCCTAAAATGCCCAAAACGGTGGCAATAAGAACACGGAGGTTTCCCCGGTTCTTCGTTGACTTGTGGTTGAGAAGTTGAGGCACTTGGCTGCAGCAATGATGCAATAGATGTCATTCGTTGCTGAGGCAAAGGTGTTGCTTCAAGACATGACTCTTGAGCAGGAAATCTGTACGGAGTTGATCTCCCTGGTGCTTGCCATATCTCATCGGATGGTGTGTGATACACCACACGGTATTTACGAGGAACGATTGGTGTGTCTTCTTGCACATCCTCCCGGTCCCTCTTCTCTGCTTGACACTCAAGTGTCGCTTGTTCTTGCAGCAGAGCAGCACTGATCAACTCGGTGTAACTGCCTTGATTGAATAAAGCTAACTTTTCTTTTAGTATGGCACTCAAGCCATAGAAAAAGTAGTCACACATGGCAGCTTCGCTCGTTGCATAAGCAGGAGCATATTGTGCCAGAAGATTGAATCGTTTGACATAATCGAGGACACTCATGTCCCCCTGCTTCAAGTTTCTGAATTCCTGCTGCTGGGCCTTGATAAAACCCATAGGAATGTGACGAGCCCGGAATGCTTCACGAAATTCCGTCCATTCCACTTGATGACCTTCCGGAACGGTGGCAAGATAAGCGAACCACCAATTTCTGGCGGCTCCATGGAGCTGTTGAGCTGCAAATGATGCCTTCTGATATTCGTCGCACTCAAACACCCCAAACATGGACTCCATAACTCGAAGCCACTGATCAGCTTCCACTGGTTCATGGGCTTCCGTGAAGATTGGCGGTTGTGTCGCCAAGAAATCCAAGTAGGCGTTCCGAGGTGGAATGTCCTGTTGTGCACGCTGGAGTAAGCCCTGTTGTACCAAGGCTTGGAGTAGTCTTGTGTTCTCTTGACTTGACTCGACCATCTGAGCCATGACATCCGCCCATACCGTTGATGGCGGTGCCCGTGGTGGAGTCGAGTCATCATCGTCTTGACGAGAACTATGAACCCTACTCGGAGAATGAGTACGCACCATACTGCACAAAGATAATTTTTGAGGGGAGTCAAAACATGATCTCAGCAGTATGTGAAAGTATGTAAAACATGAACATGCTAAAACTTTATGAAAGCATAACAAAATTTCATGTTTACACATCTTTCTAAAGCCAACATATCCAGTCCCTCATTCGGTACAAAACAGACCTTTCAGTACTTAACCCAGAATTTGATCCAGTTACTAGCATTTTCATAACTCAAGTTGAATACCAAAGTTAAAGTTAACTTCAGTATATTTCCGACGAGTAATCACATGCCTCTGGATCATCCCTTAACCAGAAGTTATGATCGTTCAAAGTTGACAGAATTTCTGGTTAAATTTTACCAGCACCTCCTTTGTATGTGGTTGTTTTCACCACAGTTTTACATACAAATGGGGTAAAATTCTGAACAAACTATGAACTACAAAATCGTTGCAAATTTCATAACCTTTCCAACGGTATATTATCTGACCCCTAGAGATTTTTCTACAGAATGTTATGGCCAATTTACAGAAACATCCAGAGAAGTTTGCAGCTGCTCTGTTTTCTGAACAGTTTGCATCCATCTGGACATTCAACCAAGTTTGTGTCGGATTTAGCTCTGGAGTTCTACAGAAAAGTTGTAGAGAACTTAATAAACTTTCCAGAACTGTATCAAAAACCTCCATTGGGTCAAGCTAATCAGAGTTACGCTCTGTTAAAGACCAGAAAAATTTCTGTCTGAACAGAGCACTCTGTCTTTGAGATTAAAAGAAACCTAACAAGTCTCTTCTTTGAACTTAGTTCAAATGGAGAGCTCAGTAACTAATATGTGCTTCATCACATCCATTTTTAGTTTGGAAGTTAGTCATGAATGATTTCTTCATAGGTAAGAATACTATCCAGTGTAGTACGGTGACGATGCACCATAAGACATATGACGGTACTACGTTGCCTTACCAAAGAAAAACCTAACCGGATTACACCGGCATACACGTATCATTAGGTGGCACTAAAACGGTCACTCACAAACGTGTTCTACACGTACTAAGGTTTTCGTGGTTAGTACCTACATAAAACACACTCAATCATCAGGTTCGGCTGCACGCCGAACCCGGTATCCATAACAGTTGGTACACCCGGCCGTCATCACTCGCCCAGGTGTTCTCAAGCCAAACACGCCTTGAGCTACGTATTCACGTTACTGACCACGTGACGGGGTCTCCCAAATTGCACCACGCACGCCTGGGACAGATGCTGCTCGAATACCCCAAACGACATGAAGAGTCGTAGAGGATACTAAAGCGAGTCGGGTTACCTGCCACCCGTGAGGCTCCACCCTTCAGCTTGTGCGCACTGGTGGACAGCGCATACGTGCACCCCCCAAGACATAGACGTCCCGAGATGCACGATTTTCCGACATAACACATAAGTTAGGTTGCCACCTTCATAATATGCTAATAGTAGTCCTTATGTGGGCCTAGTACCGTTATCTCACCGTATCCTAAGTTTTTGACATAATATGATGCTCAATCCATGCTCTGTTCCCAACGCAGCTCTGATACCATGTGTGACAGCTCTGATACCACGCTGAGACGGCCCCACGGGACCTCGTCGGGTGGTGCCGTGTTATACGGCACCCAACAGCACACGGGTCGATGAACATACATCATATTACATAAATAGTTTGCGGAAGCGTACAAGATTGTTTTACAAATAAGTATATCAGAGTAAACTACAGCGGAAGACTATCACTCTCACGACTCATATCTAAACTAGCAACAAAGAAACGGTCCAGCCCGCGGACGTTTCTTACTAGCAACACGAAGATAATCTGCAGCGGCGAGGATGCTCTTAGAGTAAGCACTCGGAGGTTCCCGAGTCTCATCGGCACCCCTTCTCATAATCAGCGAGTCAATTACCTGCAAAACAACTCGGATAGCATCCGTGAGCATAACGCTCAGCAAGACTTAACCGTCACCCTAAACATGAAACTCTAAGTGAGGTTATGAACCTAACATAGGATGGCATAAGCATAATTAACTCGCCTAAAAGTAAAGCCTTACTTTCAGGTATTAATTGCAGCATTTTAAGTAACCCTGGGCATGCTACATCGGGAGTCCACAATCAAACAAGAAACGCTTTCCCCCGATGTAAATTGCTCATGGCATAAAAGAATTGAGTTTGCACTAGCCTATTCATCGAGATCCAATACAACACTAGTATAATACTTCACACCAATATGATTAGTTCCTTTCTCATGCAAGTTCTTACTACGTCACGACTGTGAGAACAGGTATGCTCGGTCCATTCCGCGAGCGACAGTGATTCGAATCAATAACACCCGGACTACATGACACGTACGCCCGTACTCGACGTTGCCTACAACAACCGTCACTGACGTCGTACGTGACAGCCTTTCCCCCGTTTCACCCCTGCTGAATCGATCAAGTCGCCCCGTACAGTAGCTACTCTCATGGTGCACCTTCCGACGTGAGATGTCATGAGAATATTCCCCACATACTGCACACCGGCCGTCCGCCTAAGGCGACCCGAAAAGTCCCAACGACAGCTTCCCGAGGTACATCGGTTTACTGGGTCCCATATAGCCAGCATGAGTCCGGTACACAACTCAAACTTGTTCAACAGGGCCGCATATGGATCAGTCCTTGACTGACACGGACAGGTCTACAGCACCCAGGCCCCTATGTCCTGCTGCTCCTACAACCTTCCAGTCTCAACTTTAACTTGCTAATTCAATTACGAACCAATCCCGTATGCCCCCGTGGTTCCTAAATCTGCGAGTAGCATCTCACCACTCGACTTCTACCGAACCGTACTTAAGCATGGCAGTTCTACACGGTAAAAGACACCTACCCAATACTCCATGGGTCATTTGGCTATGCAAGAGGAGTATCAAACACTAGACCTAATGCACAGTTCAAATCTTAACCAAAGGTGAATACAAAGTAAAAACTTAACAGCTGTTAAATGCAAACCGGAGCTTGCCTGCTTTGCAGGGTAGTCGTATATAAGCAGTTAGTATCCTTGCAGATCCACCCTTGACTCTCCGGAGCTTGATCCACTTCAATGAATCACTCCTTTGAGTCCCCTTCGTTGTGGTTCCTATTGAAATGCATATGCACATATTTTATAGAATGTAATGGAAAGAAGTTATAGAATTACTTTCTTAAGAACAGAGGTAGTGTGGAAAAGCCAAGCATGGCTTGGTTTGCCTCTGTTGTGCAAAGAACAGAATTAAACTAATTTGACCTTAAGGCCCTTAGCTATACACTAACCCTTTTCTCTAATGAACATAATAGATAAGCTGAAAAGATTTGAGTGCAACTGAAGAACAAGAACTCCAATGGCCTCAAAACTTTTACAGCAGGTTCTATACTACCTAAGGATTTAGCTTGCCAAATTGCAGCTAATGTGGAGTCATATTGTGTCCTCCATAATTCTCACAATATCTCTTATGTATTTTTCCCTTATACATAAGTATGGAGAATAAGAACAGGGAGTTCCAGGACTCATCTTGGGCTGATAATTTACATGTGAGTTCTTGATCACATGAGAGTCATCTGGTCCAAATTTCAGCCCTTTTACTTGGGTAGTTCTCCCAGAACAATTCTTTAAGCATTTGTACTTAACACAATTAATTCTGTAGTAATGTGCATTTTCATGCCCAATTAAGTGAACTAAAATTCCAAGTATGTCTCAGAGAGCTTGCCTAAATTTTCCTATGATTTTTGGAGCTATGGATTGCTCAGAATAGATTTTTGAGGTGAGAAACATTTTCTGAAAATGTTTCTGGACTCCTTTGAGCACAGTAGTTTTCATTTAGCAAATTCCTCCTCAAATGATCTCCCAATGAGCTGAAAATTTGCTAGACGGTCAACAATATGCTAAAGAATATTCTGGCAAAATTTGGGTATATTTGGATAACCCAAACTCCCTCAATAATTCTTTTTCAGAAAACCTTCCAAGAATTTTCCAGAATTAAATAATTTGTTTCATACAAATTGGGTTGTAGTTTTGGACAGATCTATTCAATATGAATCCAACCCAATTTGAATCACTAAATTTGGGGATTCCTAGCAAGAGTTATGAGGTTCTAAAGTTTGGGGAAAAAAATCTGAAATTGACCTCTGTTTATTTTCCCATTTTCAGAGACATATGGAATTAACACCACATTTAGCCAAGCAAATGAGGTCCAATGCTTCTGAAAATTTTACTGGAGTTCAAGTATTTTTGGAAGACTCTCCTGCCCAAATTTGGAAATTTTCCAATACATAGAACTCCTGGAAAAATTCCCACAAGCTTTTCCTTCTATGAATTAATGAGCCAAAACCAGGGGTTTTCATAATTATTGGGTTGTACCTCTGGATAGTACTCTCTTAAAGGAATCCAACAAAATTTATCTCACTATTTTTGGAGCTTCCTACACCAAGTTATGCATTTTACAAGTTTGCACAACTCTCTGTTTGATTTTAAAGAGCACAGTCGCGCGTGGGGCCCACGGGTCAGGTGCTTCTTCAACCTCCCGCCAGAGCCCGCGGGTGCACACAGGCAGAAAACTTGGCATGGAACGTTCTCTCTTATTTCTCCACCAAATGAGCTCCGGTTTCGCCCTACATGCTCCTGGGAACGTGGCGCAGCTGCCTGACAAGGTTTCCCCGCGTGCAAACGGCTGTAGGTGGGTCGGCACCGGCGGGGCGACTCGGGAGCTCGACATGGACGCGTTCCAGCGTGTCCAAGGCATCTCCCGGCGAGCTACGATGTCCTACAGCATCCCTATGGTTCTAGGAACATGGAACGGAGGTCAGATCGTGCAGGAAGTGGCTGCAACCTAGTCGTCACCGTGGACCGTGGCAGTTTTGGCCGCCGGCGACGATTTCTCGTCGCCCGGGGCATAGGAGGGTCGGTTTCCTTTGGTTTTCAGCGTGGGAGGGCGCTAGGGCATCTAGTTGCTGTAGTTTGAATTGTAGGAGGTATGATCAATCGGTTTGGGAGAATTTCACGAATTAAACACAGGCTGTTCTATACGTGCGCCGGTGCCAAAAATCGAATTCCGGCGAGCCGGCGTCGGGGGAGAGCAAGAGGACGACGGGATGAGGATCAGTACCTCCTGGCGCACCTCTTTGACCTTTTGAGCCTGCCGGAGAGGCGCTGGGCTGGCCGGGAGACAGGGAGCAGTGGAGCAGCGCGGTGAGGTGCTCGGCTCTCAGTTTGTTTGCGAGGAGAAGAAAGCAATTGTGCCTTGCTTTGGCCGGGGGGGCACGTTATCACGTTGGGGGTGCGGCCAGGACCGACCCCAGGGCGCCAACGCATGGAGACCGGCAGCAGGAGCTGTCACCGGCAAGCTGCTCGGTGGCGCTCGCGAGCTGCTCGGGAAAAGTCCCACACCGAGAGCAAAACTTAGGGAGTAAGTCTCCTCCTTTAGCTCTATGACCTGTGGGTCCCACCCCCCATTTCTTCACCAAATATCTTCTCAAGCTGATCTTTTCACTCCCCAAAATGCTAAATTTTAAAAAGGTGGGCTAGAATTTGAATTCTTCAAATTTAGTTTGAATTTGCACGACTAAATCTGAATTTGGTTTAGAATTTGCAATTTCTTCTCTTTAGCTCTCCTTTGAGCCCACCCTACAATTGAAAAGTTGGTAATAACATTTTCCCTAAAAACTCAACTATATGGCTGCATGTTAATTCAAAGTTTTTGGGTCACCATATGTGTGAACTTTGAATTTCAAATCTGAATTTTAAACTTACATGCAAAGAGGTATTTAACTCCTTATTGGTTCAACACTTTTAAATAAAAAGGTGAACCTCATGTTGGATGTTCATCCATGTATTACTTTGCATGAAGAAATGTTTTAGCAAGTCCCATTTTTCCTGTCATTGCCACACATATGAACTCAAACCATAGTTTTTATTCATACACATTTTTGGGACTTTTACAATCGCCGCTTCCCGCCGCCGTGCGCCGTTTATTTTAAATCGCACGGTAGGGTTTAAATCCCACCGGTTCGACGTTATAATCTCAGCCGTCGGTTTAAAATCGGACGGTCCACGTCAGCTCCGCGTTATAAAGACTGGAAATCTTACGTGCTACCCCTGGGGTTCTCGGGAAATAAGAGCTAGCCCCGGAAACTTCTGATCTAGCCCCTGGAACTTCAGAAAATCATGTAAATTCATTTAAAAATCAGTTTTAGCCCCTGGACTTAATAAAAATTAGGAAAAACTCCTCTGTTATGAGTAGCTAGACCCCTGAGAATTCTTAAAATAATAGTATAGACCCTGTAGTGGGGTGAGTTTACCTTTTTAGCCCTGTTTAATATTTAATTTAGGAAATTGAATATGTGGCTAGTGTTTAAAATTTAAAAAGTGGGACAAACATATTGTCAAAATTAAATTAAAAATTTTTTCAGTATTTAGAAAACTTTGGAGTGAGATACAAATATATTTTGGGCTGAAATGAATCTGTTTAATTTATTATTCACATTTAGGGACACATTTTTAAGTAAAGAATAGTTCTGGAAAATAGGGAAAATAATTGTAAAATAGTTTACATCAGAGGAAAAGGTCAAAAATATATTAGTAAATATTGTAGATCAGAACCTATTCTGTTTAGATGAGGTGTCTTGTTATTTTCATAATAAAGTTCACATTTAGGCATAGGAAATAAATATGAAAATATAGCAAGCTAGGTATAAATAACTAGAAAATGATAAATGAAGTTTCCAAAATCCAAAGAATTCAGTTTAGGGTTGGTAGAAATTATGAAGACACATATGGAGAAGGAAAATACCTTTCATGCATCCTTGGTAGCTAAAAGGTGTAGTAATTGAATATAAGGAATTTACTTAAATTGGAAACTCATATATATAGTATGTAAGTATAAATGTGAACACAAAAGTCGGAATCATATACACATGATTAAAAGTGCATGCAAGCCACAAATCAACACACATAGAGTAACCACAACACATATAATGGTGAAAGACTTTCATAAATATGAATGTGTGGTTTGTATGAAGTGGAAGTGTGAACTATGTCTTATGGATTGTTGTTTTTCTTTTGCTATGTGTGATGGTATAATGTAGAACCTGCTCAAGAGCAAGTTATTCCTTTCCAAGATCAGGACTACCCATTTCAAGAGCAGCAGGAAGGAGGCAAGTGTCCTTGACCACTTTGATCCTATGCTAGGATGTGTAGATAGAATTATTTGCATTGTCAAATGAAATATGAAACCCATGCTAGGAAGTTTCCCTAGAATTGCATTATCTTGTTTCCTTGTAGCTTGGGTTGGGATTCATTTTATCACGTCATTTATTATTATGCATATGCTTAGCCATGCTTAGAATGGATATTTGGGATATGAGATCATCAGTTTATTTTACCATACTCTTGAATGAGATATTGTGAGTTATGTAGAGGTAGGGATCAAGGCAAGTTGGATGATTTGGTTGGTGCTCGGTGCACGAGACTCGGGTTTGTGTTTAGTACTTGCCTGGATCCTAAGGACCGGTTCATGGAGCATGTAACCTGGCTTTACCGTGCCAACCACATGCTGAGATGGGGCAGCTTGGCCAATTAATTAGGTGTATCCCCGAAGTAGTATGGGTGTGTTGGATGGTGCGGGGAATAGGTGTCAGCTGGACTACCATATGAACCACAAGGCTCAAGAGGGGGCCACTGCAGCGGGGTTGGAGCCTCTTGTATGCTGTTAGGGGTGAAACCTCAGTGGGCCCACGCTTGTCGGGAATCCCTTTGTAAAGGCTTCGTAGTGATCTCCTGGCTACACACCTGGGAAGTGTGAATGTGGTTCACGGCCACTGGCATAATGGAGGTTCTTTTAGTCCACCCGGCAACGGGGGATGGAATCACTACATGTGGGTACAGTGATGCAAACTCTGCAGAGTCAAAACTGTCATGACAACTGTGCTCACGGTCAAGAGCGGCTTGGACTTATTCATGATTAGAGGAGTGATGGTTTTGGAAGTTAAGGATGTTAAGCGGGGAGCTTAACAATGGAAATGATGTTATGGTTATTGGATTATGATGATGGGATGGGAGTTTGGGATCATTTTACCTGTGTAGTAATGTAGGTGCTTAATAAGCTAAGGTGATAGGTATTAATTGCATAGTGCTTTAACCGTGAGTTCAACCTCCCCTTGTTATAGCCATGCATGACATAACTTTCCCACACTTGCTGAGTACCATCGGTACTCAACCTTGCATATTTGTTGGTTTATATTGCTGCTCAGGTCAAGATAATGAGGTGGTGTATAATGACCAAGACTTTGGACCAGAAGAAGGTTTCTAGGTTCATGGAGACCCCCGGGCAACGCCTGTGACGGAGCCCTCAAGAATAATATTCCGCTGCTAGTTTATTTACTTGTGATGAACTTTTTATTGTGCAACGAGACATTTGCTATGTAAGATTTATTTATATTCGACACCTGGCTTGTAATAAATGATGCTTCACTATTTGTCATCACATGTATGAGAAAATGATCCTGGCATACATGTGATATTCACTCGGTTGTTCTTCGGAAAAACCGGGTGTGACAAACGCTGATCCCTAGCGTGCATTAGGCAAGTAAGTGGAGACCCCATCGTGTGGTCAGTAACGCGATAGTGTGTCCGTCTGGAAGTATCCCAGGAGGACATACGCAGCGCTTGCCATCGGCGTGCCCTGCAGGGCAGTAGGTGATATCCGTTAGGTTGATAACATTCCCAACCGTGATGACCCATTCATGATATACTCGGGTTCCCCGTCGTGTGGTATAAAAACACAATCACGTACCTTGAGACGTGGCTTAACTCAAGGACGGCCGTATGGCAATGATACGGGCGTTTGTATTTACTTTTAAATATGGACCTTCCTGAAATGAAAACAACCCTTGAGTGCACTACTATTGAGTGTTTTTCTGCAGGTACTAACCACGCACGTATCCTGAGTAGCACACGTTTGCGAGAGACCGTCTTAGTGCCACTGATAACACGAATATGCCGGTATAATCCAGTTAGGATTTTCCTTTTGGTGAGGAACGTAGTACCGACATGTTTCTTACGGTGCATCGATACCGTACTACACTTAATAACCTCTTCCCTATGAAGAAATAATTCATGAACTAACTTTAAGTTAAAAATGGAAGTTTGAAACAAATATTTGTTACTGAACTCTTATTTTGAGCTAAGATTCAAATGAGAGAATGACTAGGCTTCAAAGATTTCAAAAACAGAGTGCTCTGTTTCTGGCAGGAATTCTTGCTGGACATTAACGGACCATAACTCTGAGTAGATTTAACCAATTAAGGTGTCTGATACGGTTATTGAAATATGTTCAAGTGCTCTAAAATTTCTTTGTAGACCTCCAGAGCAAAATCACAAGTTAAGTTGGTGAAAAGTCCAGTTGAAGGCAAACTGTTCAGAACCAGGACAGTAGCAAAAACCTCTCTGGACCTTTCTGTTTTTAAACCATAACTTCCTGCAGAAAAATCCTTAAGGATCCTACGATACACTGTTGGAAAGGTTATGAAATATACTAAAAGCTTTTGGTATTGGACTCAAGTCACGAATCTGTAGTTAACTTGAGTAAATTTTGGTGTTTGTGTGAACTGGTCAGGGTAGTCCAGATGATTAGTTTAGTGTACTTAAGATTAGTTTAAACATGAATGTGGTTATGCTTTCATAAAGTTCATGACATGTTCATGTTTTACTTATCTTACTTACTACTGAGATAGAATTTTGATTGACTGAAAATTTTGTTTCGTGCAGTATGGTACGCTCACATTCTCAAATAGAGCTTGGAGGTTCAAGTGAGGTGGGAATGACTCGACTTCATCACAAGAGCCATCGCCAACCGGATTGGCAGAAATTATGGTGAATATGAATGAAAATCTCCAAACTATAGTTCAGCAAAGCATAAATAGAGAAGCTCAGCATCACATATCAACCCCGAGCACTTATCTGGATTTCATGGCGACACAACCGCCGGTATTCTCCGAGGCGGCTGACCATTGTGAAGCAAATCACTGGTTACATGTCATTGAGTCCAAGTTTGGGTTGATTTAATGTGATGACTTCTCGAAGACATATTTGCCGCTCAGCAGCTTCACGGCTTTGCTGGAGCATGGTGGGCAGAATACCTTGCTATCCAACCAGCAGGGCATCGTGTCACATGGGCGGAGTTCCAGGATGCATTTCGTGCTCGTTTCGTTCCTGCAGGCATAATGCAAACAAGTCTGGATGAATTCTGGAATCTAAAGCAAGGGGAAATGAGTGTTATTGAGTATGTGAAGGAATTCAATCGCTTAGCTCAATATGTCCCTGATTATGTGAAATCACCATCCATGAGGGGTTACCATTTTTACCGAGGGCTGACTACTAGGCTACGATGTGAGTTGGCTCAAGTTAGCCAAGAGAATTTTGATGAGTTTGTTAGCTGTGCTATCACTCAGGAATATTATTCCAATCTCTACCTTAAAGAAAAGAGGGAGAGGGACTCATCACAGAATGAATGCAATTATCTACCTCAGAAGTATCGGTTGGTAATTCGTTCACCTTCCGGTCGAGTGGTTCCACAAGAGATGCAGTCATTCTGGGAGTGTGACGACTCTTCTACTCCCCATAGGTTTTATTCACCTCGACCGCAGCAGCAACTTATTTCTCGTGCAGCTCAGTATCAACAAGGTGCACCAGATTGTTATTTCCCTCAGGATGTTAAAGATGATTCCGGTGATTTCTCAGCTGAACCGAGTGGTGTCCCACTTCATATTGACAATGAACTCAAAGTCAATGAAGCAACTGAACCGAGAAGAAACATTATGTCTGCGGGTCCAGTTCCAAAGAGTGATTTTTGACAGCAAAGAAAAGCCATGTCCAAAGTGGGAACAGTTAATTATGTGTCAGTCGATGATCTGCCAAAGGGAGGACCTGTTCTTGCCGGCAGGTTCACCTTAAATGACAAGCCGGTTGTCATTTTATTCGACTCTAGGGCAACACATAACTTCATTAGCAGGGCAACGGTGATACGGGATCAGATCTACACAACTGCCACAAAAGGTTCTTACCTTATTCATTCGCCAGGTGGAGATATATCGACTAATGAAGTTGTTTCTAGAGAACCACTTTGCTTGGGTGGAAGAATTTATCCTACCACCCTCATTATTCTCGAAGATCAAGGAATCAATGCCATATTGGGAATATCATGGTTGACCTTCCATAAGGCTGTTCTGGACATCGAGAATAGGAGTGTTCACTTGGACTCTCCACATCACGGGCGTCAAACATTATATCTCGGCAAAGCGGTTTCCAAAGACCCAGAAGTATGTAATGCCGATGCTTGCAAGTTAGAAGACATTCCGGTAGTCCGTGAATATCCGGATGTGTTTCCCGAAGATCTTCCAGGCTTACCACCTGAGCGCGAGGTGGAATTCAAAATAGAGTTGATACCAGGGACCACGCCGATCTCTTGGAGACCATACAAAATGGCTCCGAATGAATTAGCTGAACTGAAGGAGCAACTCAAAGATCTGATGGACAAGGGGTTTATTCTTCCAAGCTCATCACCATGGGGTTGCTCGGCTTTATTTGTGAAGAAGAAGGATGAGACGCTAAGGCTATGCGTCGATTATCGTCTTTAAATGCTGTGACAATAAAGAATAAGTATCCACTACCAAGAATTGATATTCTTTTCGATCAACTAGTGGGTGCTAAAGTCTTCTCCAAGATGGACTTAAGGTCCGGATATCATAAAATCAAGATTCGAGCGGAAGATATCCCGAAAACAGCATTCTCGACAAGATATGGACTCTATGAGTATCTTGTCATGTCATTTGGGTTGACCAATGCTCCGGCTCACTTTATGTATCTTATGAACTCGGTGTTCATGCCGGAGCTGGATCAGTTCGTCGTGGTGTTCATCAACGACATCTTGGTCTATTCCAAATCAGAAGAGGAACACACTAAACATTTGCATATTGTGCTCCAACGCTTAAGAGATCACAAGCTCTATGCAAAGTTTAGTAAATGTGAATTCTGGATCAACCAAGTGCCATTTCTTGGACATATTATTTCAGCGGAAGGCATCACTGTTGATCCAAGCAAGATTGAACAAGTGCTGCAATGGAAGTCTCCAACATCAGTCCATGACGTTCGTAGCTTCTTAGGTTTTGCTAGATATTATCGGAGGTTCATCCCGGGCTTCTCAAAAATCTCCAAACCCATGACGGAGCTACTCAAAAAGGGCATCAAATATGATTGGAGCAAGACATGTGAGGAAGCTTTTCAAACGTTGGTGAAACACCTCACAACAGCCCCGGTTTTAGCTCAACCGGATACGACCAAGCCATTTGATGTTTATTGTGATGCGTCCGGCATCGGACTTGGTTGTGTACTCATGCAAGGAGGATGCGTGGTCGCATATGGATCACGACAATTACGGAATCATGAGAAACATTATCCAACTCATGATCTCGAGCTTGCTGCCATGGTGCTAGCTTTGAAGATGTGGAGACATTACCTATTGGTAAACCTGGTTCATCTCTACACTGACCACAAAAGCTTGAAGTACATATTCACTCAAAAGGAGTTGAATATGCGACAACGGCGATGGTTGGATCTGATCAAAGACCATGAGATTGAAATTCACTATCATCCGGGCAAGGCAAATGTGGTTGCCGATGCACTCAGCCGGAACTCTCATGTTCATAACCTGACCATTACGCCGATAGAAGAGGAAGAACCAAGTCTCTACTTGGTTCCATATGGAGCTCTACATAATCTAGCTCTCATACCCACAATAAGAGAGGAGGTTATGAAAGCTCAAAAGCAAGACAAGGGCATGGCTCATATCAAAAGGTGGTCGAAGAATGGGGAGATGAAATGTTTCCGGTTAGATGATGAAGATACCTTATGGTTCAAGGACCGGATAGTCGTACCCCGTGATATGAGGCTGCGGAAGGAAATTTGGGATGAGGCTCACTTATCCAAATTTTCTATTCATCCTGGCAGCAATAAAATGTACCAAGACCTCCGGAAGAAGTTTTGGTGGACACGTATGAAACGTGAAGTTGCAAAATACGTTTCAGAATGTCATACGTGTCGAAGAGTTAAGGCCGACCATGTGAAGAAGTCAGACCTGCTGCAACCACTACAAATACCTGCATGGAAGTGGGAAGACTTGAGTATGGATTTCATCATCGGGTTGCCGGAGGTCAGAATAAATAGAATAATGATGAGTGGAAAAAAGCAACTTTCTAATAGGGTGAACTAGCCCTCCCACCACCATGATTCAATTTGGGTAATCGTGGACCGGTTAACCAAATCAGCATGCTTCATCCCCGTGCATACCAGATACACCGCCAAGCAGTCTGCGGAGTTATACATAGCACGGATCTTGTGCCTACATGGAGTTCCATGGACGATCATCTCCGATCGAGGCGCGTTGTTCGTTGCTCGTTTCTTGGAGCAGCTACACGCATTCTTGGGAACCAAATTGATTCGAAGCTCCACGTATCACCCTCAAACTGATGGACAAACTGAGAGGGTGAATCAAATACTTGAAGATATGCTGAGAGCATGTGCCATCCACCACGGTAAGAGCTGGGATGATCACTTACCGTTGGCGGAGTTCTCGTATAACAATGGTTATCAAACGAGCATAAAAAAGGCACCTTATGAAGCTCTCTACGGTCGGAAGTGCCGCACACCCTTGAACTGGTGTGAAGCTGGCGAGAGAGTTATTTATGGGATTGATCTCGTAAATGAAGCGGAAGAGCGGGTAAGGCTCATTCAAGCAAATCTAAAAGCCGCTCAGTCCAGACAACAGAGCTATGCGGATAAGAGACGTCGTGGCCTGGAATTTCAAGTTGGAGACCATGTATACCTCCACGTATCTCCTATGAAGGGCATTCACCGATTCGGAGTGAAAGGAAAATTAGCTCCACGTTTTATCGGTCCCTTCATCATTATTGAAAGGTGCGGACCCGTGGCATACCGTTTGGAGTTACTAGCAGCCTTAGCCGGAGTTCAAAACGTCTTCCACATATCTCAGTTGCGGAAGTGTTTGAAAGTTCCAACGGAGGTTCTCACGGGAGACATAACAGATTTGAAGCCAGACCTCACATATGTTGAGCGTCCAACCCGGATAATTGATGAAAAGACTCGCGATACCAGAAACCGGACGCTGCGATTTTTCAAGGTGCTATGGGAAAATCACACGTCTGACGAAGCTACATGGGAAAGCGAGGAATATTTACAACGCAATCATCCAGAGTTATTAGAGGCTTATGTTTGATAGTTGTCCTCCCGACATTATTCTTAATTGTGAATCTCGGGACGAGATTCTTTTTAAGGGGGGAGGAATGTAAAAGTCCCAAAAACTTGTAAATGGAAAACTTGAGCTGTGAATAAACTTGAGTTTAAATCCAAGAAATGGGACTTGCAAAAACTTTTGTTTAATCATATAATTGTTGGCATGTGTAAGAGGACTTTAAATTCAGTTTGAACTAAAGGGTGCACTTCAGAGAAAAGAAGGCCATTTCCAAAAGGGAAATTCAAACTGTTGTTTAAGAAGTTGTATTTGCAATGGCCAACTCAAACATCAGATGGCAAATTTAAATTCTTCAGGTCCAAATTATGAGGAAGGAAAATTTTGAGAAAATTTGGAGGTGCTTTGATATGTATATCAAAGAGACTTGTGAATTTTCATTGGAATTTGAATTCAAATTTGAAACTGAGGTAAACTTGTCACTTTGCCAAGTGGTGTTCAGATGTGAGCTCCACATGATTAAAATTTGCACTGTGCCAAAAATTGAGATCTTTTGGAAGAGACGAGCTGTGAGACCCAATTGTCATTGTGAGGGGAAGACTTACCACCTAAGTCTTTGTTCCTCTGTTCAGACTCAACCGACTGAAACAATCGGTTCACTGCTTCACAGTGGCTCGCGGGGGGGGGGGGGGGGGGGGGGGACACGGTGCTGGCCACCGAGGCTACCGCCGAGGCCACCGCCTCGCTCACTCCTCACGCTGGCGACCAGCTTATCGGCCTTGTTAACCTCGGCGCGATCTTTTCTCCTCTGAACAGAGCTAATCGTGTTTCGTCTCTTCTCCTCGCACCCGATAAGCGCTGAGCTTGCTGCCGCCTCGGTTCCAACTGGGAACGAGTGCACCCCCAGTGCACAGCACCTTCTGAACCGCAAAATGGCAAGGCCTGATCGCCCTTCACCCCCTCAGCGCGACAGACCGCAGCTCCCAACGTCCTCCACCCTAGAACAAGGGTTGTTGCGGCAGGCCGTGAGAAACCGACGAGCAAGCTCACATGGACAGCTCATCACCGTGGGTTTCACACTCAAGCAACGACGCTCAGAGGTGTGCTGTACCACCGTGGTGCTTCTCCCCAGAGCTCAGCTCAAGCGGTGATCCCTAGCGGCCGAATTCGAAGTTTTTCTTCCGGAGCACGACCACGGACCCTCTGGTAAAGATATCTAAAATTCGTGATTAATTCGCACTTAGAGTTCACCAAATCATGCACACATGACCTAGACTCGATGGTGACCCAATCCCCTTCACAACCCTAGCTTGAAAACCCGTGTCAGTGGCCCATTTCAAGCTTTCCAATCGGCGGCCATGGCAGGGATGCGGGCGCACGGTGACAGCCGGATTGCCACCGTTTCCGAGCCATGTTGAGGCCATGCCGAGCTAGTCCATCCTCCACTGGTGCTTTTGAGTGGTTTGGTCGAGCTTTTGGCGGGCTATAAGGGCCGGGCGACGGCGCCGAGCATCACCGAAAGACGCCGCACGTCGCCGATCGGTTTCCGAGCACCAGCAGCCCGAGAGCACAGCACCAATGGCTTCCTCGTAGCTGAAAACCCCTAGGCGGCGAGTACCGAGCCGAGAGGCAGCCGGGAAGCCGACTCCGGCAAGCTCTGGTGGGATTCCGGCGAGGGGGCAGCGCGGGAGAGGAAACAGCCCGAGGAGGAAGAAGGTTGGGCGGGTCCCGTGTGTCAGTGGCGAAAAGTTTAAATTCCTGATCTTCTGCAGCTCCTGGATCCCCTGTGGCTGCGCGGGAAAAGTCCTGCGGCACCGTGTGGCTTGGATTCATCGGTTGACACGTGTACCGGGACCCACGGCTCAGAGTTTAAACATTTCCAGTTTATTTGAATCCCCAAATTCAGTTCAAACTTTAGAACCTCATAACTTTTGCTAGGAAGCTCCAAAATTAGTGATTCAAATTGGATTGGATTCAGGATGAAAAACTATATCCAGATATGCAACCTAATTTCTACGAAAATCAATACAAAATTTTGGAAAATTCATTAAAGCTTTTCAGCAAAAGAATTTTGGAGGGAGTTTGGATCATCCAAAAATCATCAAATTTTGCCAGAATATTCCTTAGGATGTTAGGACACTCCTGTAAAAGTTTCAGCTCAATTGGAGTTGATTTTGTTAGGATAATTCTGAAATTAAATTTCTGAGTTCAAATGAATACAGAAACCCATTTCAGAGAATTTCCAAAACTTGGAAATTCAGTTCTAGGAAATTCTTAGCTCCAAAAATCCTAGGAAAATTCAAGCATACTCTCTGAGCTATGTTTGAAATGGTAGTTCACTTGAAAGTGCAAATTTATTCAGAATTAATTCCTTTTTACCTAAATGCTTAAGGAATTGTTCTGAGTGATCTACTCAGTGAAAAATTCTAAATTTTGGTCCAGATGACTTTCTTGTGACAAGGAACTCACATGAAAAATTTCAGCTCCATTGGAATCTTGGATCAATACTGTCCTGTTTAACCTATAGATGATCAACACACACAAGTGATGAAAAATACTTATCACTTGATCATAGTGCTTAGCCCCAAATCCCAAACCACTAGCACCAGTGTCATTTTAAATTATTAAACAGAGTTCCCATTTTAAACTTGTATTTAGCACTTGTTAGCAAAAGATTTACAATTAAACATATATGCATATTCTTAACGTGTAGTGATTAAACGTGGAAGAGTGGAGGAAGAGTGAAGCTTGGATCAAGAAGCAAGAAGGCAGTGATTAAGCTTCAAGTCATCAGCAACTAACATCATAATTATCTAACTTTAGTCACCTGCAAAACCAAGGCAAGCTCTGGTTTGTATTTAAGCTATTTTATAAATTTTTTACTTTGTTCACTACTATGGTTCGATTTTGTATGTACATTAGGTCAAGGATGTTTTATACTCCACTTGCATAACCAAAATGAACCCTGGGGTCAAGGGTAGAAAGGTGTCATCGCTATAGAATAAGGTCGTGCTAAACAGGCTAGGACATCCGGTAGAAGACGGGTAGTTGGAATCTACTCGCGAGTTATAGTTCAGGATTTCATAAGTGTGGTTGGAAGAGAGAGGCAAACTAAAGTTTACATTTCTAAATATGAGACCGGGCAGGAGGGTTAGGCAGCGACAAGATGAGGTCTTGGTTGAGTAGCTCTGCCTGTGTCGGTTAAGGACCGATGCGTGTGCCACATCCAGGAGCAAGTATTGAGTTGTGTACCGGATGCTTACTGATATATGGGACCCAGGAAACCGATGTACCAGGTTAACTGGACTGTAGAGGCATACCACATCGTCTCATTAGACCTATGAGCCCGAGACGGCGTGACCGGTTCTACAGTGGAGTGTCCTGTGAAAGTTTGCCACATACGACGTAATGAAGGACGCCAGATTGGGTCTTCATAGGCGGGCGTATGTGTCGAGCTATCCGGGCAGTGTTTGATTCGAATCACCGTTCCTCGCGGTTATTGAGTACCGCTTGCTCCCATGTTGTGACATAGTAATCAACTTGTGTGGAAACAGTTTGCAAAGTTTTAATTGCTGCTATGATTATTGTAAATTGCATGAAAACCCTGTTTGAAGTAGAGATAGAGCAAACTAAAGTTATTTTCCACCTTGGGACAAGTAACATTGGAATGAAGCGTTTCTTGTTTGATTGTGGAGTTCCAATGTTGCTGGGCGCAAGGTCACTACCATTATGGCTAAAATCTGAAAGTTAAGGATGAATTTGTAGGCGAGTCTTTTTGCAACTTATATGTTAGGTCTTAAGTTACTTTCATGTAGAGTTGCATGTCTTAGGAGAGACGGTTAAGTCTTGCTGAGCCTTTGTGCTCACTCTTGCTATATGAGTGGTTTTGCAGGTTAAGACGATGCTCACAAATAAGGTTGTCCAGTGAGACCTAGCCGCTGCCATGTCTTCGTGTTGCTAGCGAGAGGAGTCCGCAGGCTGGACCTCTTCTCGAGTGCTTCTTAAATATTCGACGTGAGCTGTTTATAGACGTCCGCTGTAGCTAATTCATGTAAATTGTTTACAAAGAACATCTGTAAGCTTCCGCTTGATTTATGTAATATCGTTTTCCTTATATGTGTGCTGCTGGGTGCCGCATAACACGGTACCACCCAATGGGATTCCCGGGCGAGGCGGCACGGCCCCGTGATCGGGACCGGGCCCTGTCAGATTATACCGGCATATCCGTATTATCGGTGGCACTAAGACGGTCACGCGGCAAACGTGTACCACTCGTACTACGGTTTCGTTATTAAACCTGCATAAATGACACACAATCATCAGGTTCGGCTGCACACTGTGGGGACCACCCTGTGGTTCACCCACTCCAGAATCGCATAGGGTTGTGCCGTGCGATGCGGCACCCAACAGCACACATGAAAAAAATAAAGAACAACATACAACTTTTTATTTGATATAAAGCAGCGGGAGTCTTTTACAAAACTTAATTAACAGCGGAAGTAATTTACATAAGTAGCCTCTCATCCTAACTATGCAGAAGTGCAGCCGTCCAGCCTGGGGACGCTACACACTAGCAGCATGGAACCGGAGATTCACGGCGGCGTGCAGGGCTCCAGCTCGGCCGTGTACCCCGACGGGGGCATCACCTCGTCCTCGAATCCCTCCTCATAACTCTCACCTGCACACAGCTCAAATATTGCAACCGTGAGCACGATGGCTCAGCAAGGCTTAACCGACTAGCCTAGGCACGGAACTCTACATGTAAGGATGCGTAAGATAGAAAACAGGACTTTGCGTCAAAGACACGCCTATAAGTTGATCCTTACTTTCAGTTTTGTAGCAGCAGATTCATGTACCTTAGGCAGCCCTCACATCAGAAGTCCACAATCAAACAAGAAACGCTTTCCTCCGATGTGGTGATGCCCAAAGCGGAAAGTAAACTTAATTAGCTCTACATCTACAGCGGACATGGTTTCCAAAACATTAATCTATCATCACAACATATTATCATTCAACTGGCTTACTTCACTTCTTACTACGTCACAGAACAGTGAACAAGCGGTACTCAAATAACCGCGAGGGACGGTGATTGCAATCAGGAGACACCCGGACAACACGTTGCATACACCCACTTTCAGAAGCGTGATTCCACACCCCTTCCTACTCTGTTGTATGCAACAACCTTTCAAAGTCAACCCAAATGCCGAACCGGTCCATCCGAAACGGGCAGGAGGTCCCCGCGTGGAGCGTGACTGTTCCCACCGGCAGATTTACACCTTGCTACCCTCAACCCACTCCTATTTACGGTTGGGTAAGCCTCGACACCCAGGTTAAACATTTACATCGGTTTCCTGCTTATGTCAGTATGCCATCCGGTACTGTTCGATACTTGTCCAGCAGGCCCGCACACGATTCGGTCCTCAATCGACACCAACAGGGCTACGCACGTGAGACCTCTGCTCACTTCTTCCTACCCCCCCTGCTGGGTCTCATTTTCACCACTCTTAAGCCATTTTCTATTCTGACCAAACCGTGTGATAAAGCCTTACCTCGCGAGTAGATTCCAACTACTCGACTTCTACCGAGATCCTAAGCATATTAGCACGGTATTATCTACTCGTCGAGTCTGTAAACTAACCAACCCTCCATAGGATTTAAAAGCTTATGCAAGTGGGGTTTCAATCACCCTAACTCTAATGCACACATTCACCCTAGACATAAGTGATACAAATAAATAATTTGCAAAAGTACTTAAATGCAAACCGGGGCTTGCCTGGTTGCGAGTTAGATGGGAAGTCAACTTCTGGGAGGAGGAAGTCCAACGGCTGTGGTGCGTCCTCAACTTCGGTCACTATTATGAAATGTAACAAAATATATGTGTAAGCATTAAGGACTTATAAGAATTGAACTTCTATTCATATCTACTGCTATTTAGGATCCTTAATTGGCTTTGTGATTTTTACAGTGAAGACTAGACCCTCTAAGGATGATCTGAGCAAAATTTGGAGACATGTCATTGCACAATGTAGTCTTCTAAATTTCTACAAGTACAATGCTTCTCTGAATTTTGAGCCCAAAACAGGAGCTTTTACATAGCTAAAAGTGGAAGATCTGATTAGGGTAAGTCTCCATGGTTCTAACAAAATTTGTTTCACTATTTCTGGAGCTACCATCAGAGAGATATGAATTTTTGAAGTTGGGCAGGAGTTCTGAAAAGTTTCTGTTTAAATTTGAATTTCCAATTAAAGGCTGAACTTGGGAAGGCAGTTTATCTTAGCAAATTAACTCCAATGAAGCCCAAATTTTTACTGGAGATCATTAACTAGGACTAGGATTAGCTTCCCAAATTTGGGAATATTTCATAAAGAATTGCTCCTGTAATAAATCCCTAAAGGATTTACTAAAAACAATTCTACAGAAATTCCTGGGCATTCTCATAGCAAGCAATTTATTTCTCTGTGAAGTACTCCTCATGGGGATCCCAACAAAATTGGTCTCACCCTTTTTGGAGTTTTCTACACAAAGTTATGGGTCTCCAAAGTTTGAACTGCATTAGGAAAATCTGGAAATGTTTAAATCCTCGCTGTGGGCCCCACCCGTGGCGCTATCCACTCAGATAACGGCAACACCGAGGCCACGGGGTTATTTCCCGCGCAGCCACACCGGATCCGGTGCCACAGACCGATCCCCGCGCGTATACAGAGGTTGACCGGTGGCACCCAGCCCTCCTTCGTCTTCCTCGCGCTGCCCGCGTCTCCCGCGGCGGCGCACGCCGGCGAGGCTTGTCGGGACGGGGTTCCCGTGGTCCGAACTTCTTCAAACTTGCCGCCTGTGAGTTCTACACCATGCTGAACGCGATGATGGGGTCGGGAGCCGATGACAACGGCCAGAACGGTGCTTGCACCGGTGACCATGTTGGACCTTACTTCGGCCACCTCGTTCACCCTCGACAGTGGGTCTTTCGGGCTAGGGTTTGCTCTAAAAGCACCAGTGTCGCATGGACAACATCGACCCATATCCCACTCTCCATGGAAACCACCGGAGAGGGGACCTCATCGGCGACCCGAGTCTGCAAAACGCCGGCGACAACAAAAACTCGAAGAACTCCTTCAGTCCTCGATGGTTTCTGGCGCCGTTTGAGCGAGAAGGACCGCAGGGATCTAGCAAAGCTTCTTCTAGATCATAAGGAGCTCTAGCTACTGCTGTGCGATGAATTTAATCGTAGACCGAGAGGGGTCGCTATGAACTAGGGTTTGGTAAAACCCGAAATTTTCTCACTAACCGGTTGATCAATTGACATGAGGCTTTCGGCAACACGAACTATGGACAACAATGCACCTTTCTTGTGTAGGGAAGGGCGGAAAAACTGGCGGTAGCGCGCTGACCACGGTGAACCGAACGTGATTTCGCCAGGCACCTCCGAACGCCGGCATCAATTGTTGGCTTGTCCGTAGCATGAGCTAGCGAACTTAGGTGGGAGAATGGTAGAGGCTGGAGCACACACTTGCGCTTCTTTTCACCGCTTGGAGCTCGATCATCCGAGCTCCGGCGAGCGTGGGTGAGGGAGAAACAGAAACGGCGCGAAGGCAGTTTCTCGCGGGAGAGAGAGCGAAGGGAGCGGCGAGCAACCGAGAGAAGTGGAGAACGACTTCGTTGCTGTGACCATGGGGTATTGAAGCGGCTGTCGATCGAGGAAACCAGGAGGTGGCGCGGTGGAGTCCTCGGGAGCGGGTTTTCGCCGGGAGCTGGCGGCGTCTCGGCGATCGTCCGATGAAAACAGAGGCGGTAGATCACCTGTGTGGCTGACAAAGGGGTCCCACCACCTCTAATTTTTTTCCAATTTTCCACTGATATTTGCTCCCCAGCAACTCAACATTTAAGGCTAAACTTTCACACGAAGTCATGGTTTAAACTTTCTGAATTCAAATGATTTGAATTCTGGTGTGAAAGTTTGAATTGCACTTGATCATTTGAATTTGAGATGCATTTGAATTCTCCATTTTGTATTGTCCCAAAAACATAGCAAACCAGCTCCAAAGTTTCCAATTTTTGACATGGCTGCTCATTCAAATGTGGAGAACACATTTGTGGAACCAGATTTGCAAATTGGGGGAATTGGAATTTGAAACTGAATTTGAAATTCAGATTAGAGGGTTTTCTCCTTTTAATCCCAAACAAATATTGAAACTCCTCCAAATGAGCTGAAATTTGGAAGGTTGAATATTTGGTGTATGAAGATCCAAGTTGTGCATTTAGATCTCCATGTTTGGTAAAGCTTTTGGGAAGTCTAAACCCAAACTTTGAACTTACACCATTATAATTCAAAGTTTTAATTCCCCTCATTTTTCATAAGTGTACATGAGCTGAATTTTCTTACTACCACTTTTTGGGGATTTTACATCCCTCCCCCCTTAAAATAATCTCGTCCCGAGATTCCAAAGGAAAAGCAAAGTGGGGAACACTTTACCGGGTATACGAAGATAGCAAGTCCGGATAATATGTTCGGAGATAGTCCTCGCTTTCCCATGTCGCCTCATCAGCGGTATGGTTGTTCCACAAGACCTTGTAGAACCATAAGGTCCGGTTTCTTGTGGCACGAGTCTTTTCATCGATAATCCGGATTGGATACTCTGTGTACGTGAGGTCTGGTTGAAGAACTTCTATGTCTTCAGTGTGGATTTCAGCGGAGGTTTTGAGGCACTTCCTCAGCTGAGAGATGTGGAAGATGTTGTGAATGCCTGCGAGCGACGCCAGTAAATCCAGGCGATAGGCCACGGGTCCACATTTTTCAATGACGGTGAACGGACCAATGAATCGTGGCGCAAGCTTGCCCTTCACTCTGAAACGATGGACTCCCTTCATCGGAGACACACTTACATAAACATGGTCCCCTATGTCAAAGTGGAGAGGGCGGCGTCTTTTATCTGCATAGCTTTTTTTACGAGATTGAGCAGCCTTGAGGTTGGCTTGTATTACTCGCACTTGTTCTTCAGCCTCATTCACAAGTTCAATGCCGTAGATAACTCGCTCGCCGGATTCGCACCAGTTGAGAGGTGTGCGGCATTTCTGGCCGTAGAGAGCTTCATACGGCGCCATCTTGATGCTAGCTTGATATCCATTGTTGTAAGAAAACTCCACCAGCGGCAAATGATCGTCCGAATTCTTGCCGTGGTGGATGGCACAGGCGCGTAGCATGTCTTCCAGCACTTGGTTCACCCGTTCAGTTTGACCATCCGTCTGCGGGTGATACACGGAACTTCGAATCAACTTGGTCCCCAATGATGCGTGTAGCTGTTCCCAGAACCGAGCCACGAACAGCGCACCGTGATCCGAAATAATGGAGCGGGGAACACCGTGCAAGCATAAAATTCTTGCAATATAGAGCTCCGCATATTGTTTGGCCACGTAGTTTGTATGTACTGGAATGAAATGAGCTGACTTGGTTAGTCGATCGACTATCACCCAAATCGAGTCATGCTTGTGAGACATGAGAGGTAATCCAACTATGAAGTCCATGCTGATATCCTCCCACTTCCACGCCGGAATGTTTAAATGGTTGCATCTGTCCGGCTTTACGCATATGGTCGGCCTTCACACGCCGACACGTATCGCATTCGGATACATACTTTGCGACTTCTCTTTTCATTCGTGTCCACCAAAATCTGGTTTTCAGATCCTGGTACACATTGTTGCTGCCTGGATGAATAGAATACTTGGACAAATGCGCTTCGTCCAAGATTTTCTTCTGAAGCTTCATGTCACGGGGTACCACTATACGGTCTTTAAACCATAGTGTACCATTATCATCTCTTCGGAAGCATTTCATTTCGCCATTCTTCATCCTTCTCCGAATGTACGACATTCCCACGTCTTTCTTCTGCGCTTCCATAATCTCCTCTCGTATTGTAGGGACGAGAGCAAGATTATATAATGCCGCATGTGGAACCAAGTACAGACTCGGCTCCTCCTCTTCAAGTGGGATGATGGACAGATAGTTGACATGGGATTTGCGGCTTAAGGCATCGGCAACCACGTTTGCCTTTCCGGGATGGTAGTGAATCTCGATCTCATAGTCCTTGATCAGTTCTAGCCACCTCCGTTGCTGCATATTGAACTCCTTTTGAGTGAATATATATTCCAAACTCTTGTGGTCGGTGTAGAGATGCACTAAGTTCCCGAGTAAGTAGTGCCTCCACATTTTCAAGGCTAAGACCACAGCAGCGAGCTCAAGATCATGCGTCAGATAGTGCTGCTCGTGGTTACAAAGTTGACGTGAACCATAGGCGACCACTATTCCTCCTTGCATCAATACACAGCCAAGCCCCATACCGGACGCATGACAATATACGTCGAGGGCTTGGTTGTATCCGGTTGAGCTAACACCGGGGCTGTTGTAAGATGTTTCACTAATGCTTGGAAAGCTTCTTCACAAGCTGAGCTCCAAACATATTTGATTCCCTTCTTCAACAGTTCAGTCATCGGCTTAGCAAGCTTGGAGAAGTTCGGTATGAATCTCCGATAATATCCTGCTAACCTGAGGAAACTCCTAACTTCATGGACTTATGTGGGGGACTTCCATTTCAGCACTTGTTCGATTTTGCTTGGATCAACTGCAATGCCTTCTGCCGAAACAATGTGACCAAGGAATGGCACTTGACTGATTCAAAACTCGCACTTGCTGAACTTAGCATAAAGCTTATGGTCTCGCAATCATTGAAGCACGATATGCAAGTGTTTGGCGTGTTCTTCTTCAGACTTGGAGTAAACCAAAATGTCGTCTATGAACACCACCACAAACTTGTCCAACTCCGGCATGGACACTGAGTTCATCAGGTACATGAAGTGTGCCGGGGCGTTGGTGAGACCAAAGGACATGACGAGGTATTCATACAACCCATATCTCGTCGAGAAGGCCATTTTTGGAATATCTTCCGCCTGGATCTTGATTTGATGATATCCGGAGCGAAGATCCATCTTTGAAAATACACTTGCACCCACAAGTTGATCGAATAATATATCGATGCCGGGCAGTGGATATTTATTCTTGATGGTGACGGCGTTGAGAGGTCGGTAGTCCACACACAACCTCAAGGTTTCATCCTTCTTCTTCACAAACAGTGCTGAGCATCCCCATGGCGAGGAACTCGGTTGAATGAAACCCTTCTTCATTAAATCATTGAGCTGCTCCTTTAATTCAGCTAGCTCATTTGGAGCCATCTTGTATAGTCTCCGTGATATCGGCATCGTTCCAGGTACAAGTTCAATTTTGAACTCGACATATATTTCGGGTGGCATGCCCGGAAGATCATCCGGAAAGACATCCGGGTATTCACGGACCACACGAATATCCTCAAGTTTTGTGGCTTCTGTGTTATATGTGGCTGGGGTTTCTTGAACCGAATGGTCAAGAATAAGAACATGTGGTTCATGGAGTGGAGAGTTTAAATGAAACACACGTGGAATGATGTCAAGAACAGCACCATGGTGATGTAGCCATGACATTCCTAAAATGACGTCAAGTTTTTGGCTCTCTAACATGATTAGAGAAGTCGGATATAGATTCCCACCCAACTGTAATGGTGCTCTATAGACCATTCTATCAGCTGTTATTTTCCCACCTGGAGAGCATATCAAGTATGAACTGTTTGTGAGAATGATAGGCAGTTGATATTTAATAACATTAGACTGAATTATGAAATTATGGGTGGCACCGGAGTTAAAAAGTATGACTACAGGATGATTTAAATAGGAGAACGTACCCGTGAGGACGGGTTCGCCTTCCGGCACGTCTTCGATAGCTAAGTGGTGGACGTTGCCGGGTTTTGGTGCTGGTTTCTTGGGCTGATTAGCACCCTGATACGGTGCTGCACCCCTGCCCTGTCGCGGCTCGGGGCAGTCTCTTGAAATGTGCCCGACACGACCACACGTGAAGCACGTGTAAGGTGTTGGGGTCCCGCCAGCTTGAGGACGGAATCCCGGTGCACGCTGTTGAAACTGAGGCACACGCGGGACCATCCTTTGCTGCTGCTGTTGCTGTGGTGGATACATTGGTTGGAAGCCCAGCGCGTTATATTGCCGACCGCGAAACTGAGGCGGTCGCGCCGGTGGCTGCCATCTCTGACCGGATGGTGAGCGATACACCACGTGGTAGTTTTGTGGCGTCCCACCACTGCTGCTCGTCAGCGTGCTGCGTTTCCTCTTATTAGAACCGCGCTCGCGCTGAGCATTCTCTTGTAAAATCGTGGCATTAACGAGGTCATTGAAGGTGCCGCGATTGCTTTGGGTGAGATGGACCTTTATTTTGGAATTCAGGCCCCGGAAGAACGCATTGCGCTTGTCGCCTTCTGTCCCTACGAATCCTGGCGCATACTGCGCCAGCCGGTTGAATAACCTGGAGTACTCATGAGCACTCCTATCGCCTTGCTGTAGCGCCAGGAACTCCTGGAGCTTTATTTCCATAACACCGGGAGGTATGTGATAGGCGCGGAATGCCTCCCGGAACTCTGTCCATGTGATGGCATGGCCAGCCGGTAAGGAGGTGGTGTAGTTCGCCCACCATGTACTGGCTTCTCCTTGAAGATGTTGCGCTGCATACAGCGCCTTCTAATGTTCGGTGCATCGTAGCAGACCGAACTTTTCCTCTAGAGTGCGGATAAAGCTGTCCGCCTCCAACGGCTCTTCGGCCTCTGTAAAGACCGGTGGATGGGTCGCCAGGAATTCTGAATAAGAACTTTGTTGGGGCTGGCGTTGCCCATTGTCTTGGCGTCCTCCCTGGTGGGACGCATTCTGCTGCACCAACATCCACAGTAACTCGGTTTGCTCGTCGCGCGAGCCGAGCACTGCGGCGAGAACCTCCGCAAGTTTCCTTGGAAGTTCTGGCGGTGTAGGAGGTGGTTGCTGCTGCGTCGTGGTTTGCTCCGGAGGTGGAGACTCATCACCACGAACCTGATTCGGACCTCCCTCCTCTTGTGTGGACCGTGTACGCACCATTCTGCATTCATACCATTCAAACGATCAGCACATGTTGGTTTATTGCATCCAGTTTATACAATAGTAGTGCGAGAATGGAATAAATAATACGCATCATAATCACACATATGGATAAAGTATAACTTTATACAACATATACATCCCGGGACTGTGTCACACGATCGAGTTCCCAAAGTATTGAACTTTATGTGTTAAAAGTTCTTTTCGACCATCGTGGGTCGCCACGGGATGTTAAGTGTGTTAGCATGCGTAATTCCTCGCTATTGTACTGGACCAAAACATGTACTCCCTCGCAATGATATGTTGAATGCATAAACTTTTCGACTCCAACTCGCTGTTTTGCAACAGCCACTGGACGTCGAATTGTGACACTAAGTGTTTTGGTTGAAACACGTCAACATGGTGCTCACTGTCCAGCTTCTGGTCCAGCAGACCAGTGTGGATGATTCGACCGTTTTGACCACTATAGAAGCAAAATCTGGACTAGCGTTCAACAACAAAGTTGTAGCACACATCCTGTACTTTCCAACGGTATCTTGCTTGACCCTTGGAAATTTTTCTACAGGAAGTTGTGGTTGAAATACAGAAAACTCCAGAGAGCATTTTGGTCTGTCCCTGTTTCTGGACAGTACCTACTCTTCTGAGATTTTCATCCCTTTGGATGGAGAGTTTGTTCTGGATCTCTACAGAAAAGTTGTAGAGGACTTCAAAACCATTCCAGAATGGTATCCCACACCTCCATTGGTTCAACCAATCTTAAGTTATGCCCTGTTCAAGTTTAGCAAAAATTTCTGCCGAAACCAGGGGAGATTGTTCCTAAGTTTTTGAGATTGAATCTATACTCCCAATTGACTCTTAGTTCAATATATGAGTTTACTAACCCCTAACTGGAATCCTAAACATCATTTTAACTCTTTTCTTGGAAAAATATTCTTTTATGCAGTCTCGTTCCTACGTTTCCTCACCAAAGAAAAATTCTAAACCGGTATTCTGCCATATACGTGTCAAATGATGGAACTAAGAACGTCACTCACAAACGGTTACTAAACGTCATGAACTAATGTGGTTAGTGTACCTGAAGAAAAACACACAATAATTATGCACATAGGGGTTTTTGACATTTCAGGCAGTTCCATATCATAATAAAAACATACGGTCCGTATCATTGTCATACGGATCGTCCTTGAGTCAAGCCACGTCTCAAGGTACATGGTCGTGTTTCCACACCACACGACGGGGAACCCGAGTAGAGCGCAAACGGGTCGTCACGGTTGGGAATTTTATCAACCCAACAGATACCACCTACTGCCTCATGACCGTTGAGGCACGCCGATGGCGAGCGCTGCGTATGGCCCTTTGAACATTGAACGTTCAAGAGTTGCATACTATCGTGTTGCTTACCACACGATGGGGTATTCTCACTTTTGCCTGAAGCACGCTGGAGAACAGCGTTTTCATATGCTCTCAGAACCGTGAAGAGGTTCAGAGACTCATATTCACTACCGTGCCAAGCCACGGTATATCCTTCCATACTATTACTCGCATGGAGACTTACCGCAATTGATCCGCCTGCGGTGGCGTACCTTACCTCTTACCTGACGTCGGAGCGTCGTTACAGAATGTATAACACATAAGTTAGCTTTTCCACCTTAGTAACTACTACTATAATAGACGTTATGTGGGCTTAATGACTAATCCTCACTCGACTACTTCTAGATTTTCAAAATAGTCTCTTTTCGAGCGTGCTGTTCCTAATGCGGCTCTGATACCACGACTGTGGGGACCACCCTGTGGTTCACCCACTCTAGGATCCCATAGGGTGGTGCCGTGCGATGCGGCACCCAACAGCACACATGAAAAGAATAAAGAACAACATACAACTTTTTATTTGATATAAAGCAGTGGAAGTCTTTTACAAAATTTAATTAACAGCGGAAGTAATTTACATAAGTATCCTCTCATCCTAACTATGCAGAAGTGCAGCCGTCCAGCCCGGGGACGCTACACACTAGCAGCATGGAACCGGAGATTCATGGCGGCATGCTGGGCTCCAGCTCGGCCGTGTACCCCGACGGGGGCATCGCCTCGTCCTCGGATCCCTCCTCATAACTCTCACCTGCACACAGCTCAAATATTGCAATCGTGAGCACGATGGCTCAGCAAGGCTTAACCGACTAGCCTAGGTATGGAACTCTACATGTAAGGATGCGTAAGATAGGAAACAGGACTTTGCGTCAAAGAGACGCCCATAAGTTGATCCTTACTTTCAGTTTTATAGCAGCAGATTCATGTGCCTTAGATAGCCCTCACATCGGAAGTCCACAATCAAACAAGAAACGCTTTCCTCCGATGTGGTGATGCCCAAAGCGGAAAGTAAACTTAATTAGCTCTACATCTACAGCAGACATGGTTTCCAAAACATTAATCTATCATCACAACATATTATCATTCAACTGGCTTACTTCACTTCTTACTACGTCACAGAACAGTGAACAAGCGGTACTCAAATAACCGCGAGGCACGGTGATTGCAATCAGGAGACACCCGGACAACACGTTGCTGTAAGGGCCTCAGTTTTTGACACTCGTTTGCAGTGTTCATCACCACACCACACACCTCATTTGAGGAAGAATGATGAACACAAATGAAGAGCAAGTAACAATTATCAACATGCTCATTAGAGAACAAACTTACACATTGCAAAAGTGGTATTTCCCACATGTGATATAGATGGGCTGGACATATGAAAACTCCTACATTTTACTGAGGATGTCCATGCCAAGTTTCACCCAAATTCAAAACCTTTTTGAGGTCAGTTTGGGTATAGTTAGGAAGGGGGCAGTTTGAAACCATATCCAAATTCAAACTGTTTTTATCCAATGAATTTAAAACTGGGGGCATATTCTTGCTCAGCACATTTTTGTGAGCTCACACACCAATTTTCACTCCATTTGGAGTTGATCTTGACATGAGCTATGGGGGAGAAATTCAAACTTTATTTGAATTTCAAACTGAACTTGTGCTGAAATTCATTCAAACCAAACCTCATTTGAACTTTGATCAATTCAAATGGCCCATAGGTGAATAATTTGAATTGCCAAGGGTAGTATGGGGTTCACTGTTTACAACAGTGATTAGGAGTAAATTTCAGAGGTTAAAATGGGGGTGGGACCCACATGTCAGCCTCTACCTCAACACAAACCGACTGAAACACAGTTCAGTCGGTTCCCGGGTGCAGTGTGCGCGCGCCACCGAGGGGGGGGGGCAGCCGGCGCCAGCTCCTGCTGCGCGCCCCAAGCCGGAGACCAGCCGCCGGGCTATTTATTCCCTCCCCGGCGTGCTTCAGTCGCCCATTCCCCGAGCTGCCGACGTGCACGACCTGTTCTTCCAGTGCCATCGCCGCCGCTCGAGCTCACGCTTGATCAAGCCCGATCACGCTTCAGCTCTCTGAGTACTTTCAAGAAAATCAAGTTTCACTTCATGAAATTCCTTATTTCTCCAGAATTAATTCCTTAAAGTTTAAACTGTTAGGAATTTTAACTGGAGAATCCTTTGGAGGAAAATCCTGAAATTTTGCTGAGATGTTCACCAAAATATCCTTGAACTACCATAAAAATTTCAGATCTATTTGAGCTCATTTAGTCCACCTAATGGTGTGATTAGTGAAACTGTTCCAGAGAAAATAGAAAATGTTCAGAAACATTTTCAGAATTTTCTCTGAAATTGTTTAGCTCATATCTTTAGTTAGGGACTTCCAAATTAAGTGATACCAACTCCATTAGAACCCTCTGAAAATCTAGTTTTCAGAAAGTCATAGTTTGTCTCATGAAAATTCCTAGAACACCCTAAGAGTTCCAATTAAGTTCAAGGACATAATTATTTGTGGAGGGCTCAAATGAGCTTTGCTGCAACTAAGACTTGACCAAGTCTCTGTTTAGGTTGTAACCAAGCCACAGTAAAAGTTTCACAGTCATTAGGTCTATCTAGCAAAGGTTATAGACTTCACAACTACAAAGTTAATACAAATGCATTTAAATTGATACATATGTTTCTTATATCATGTAGTCGCTAAGGTCGAGGAGGAACCCGGAGTCCTAGACTTCGTTACTCCGGAGGAACAGCTAGCCTACGACCAAGAGCAGCAAGGCAAGCCCCGGTTTGCATTAACCATTTTTCAAATTTTTATTGTTTTGAGCACATACTTGTTTCCTTTATTCTATGCATTAGAGTCTTGTTTGGAAACCCCACTGCATAGCCAAGAAAACCATGGGTTGGGTTTAGGATTGCAAACCCCGTTAGCCACTGCATTGCTAGGATAGAGTAGGATTCGGTACAAGTCGAGTAGTTGGAACTACTCGCGAGAATAGGCTAGTGGCACATCGCTCGGGTAGAGATAGCACATGATACACATGGCAAGAAAATGAGACCGAGCGGAGGGTAAGGGCAGCAGGACTTTGGGGCCTGTGTGCTGTAGCTCCGCTTGTGTCGATTGAGGACCGAGCCGTGTGCGGGCCTGTTGAACAAGCTAGAACAGTACCGAAGACCTACCGGCTATATGGGAACCGGGAAACCGATGTAACTCGGGTAGCTGGGTATTGAGGCATTGCCCGTCGTTCAGAGGGTAGGTTGAGAGCTCGAGGTGTAAATCGGCTGGCGGCACGGAGATGCGCGTGCAGAGACCTCTTGCTCAAGACGATGGGACCGGTTCAATATTTGGCTAACGGGTGAAAGATAGTCGCGTATGGCGTCCGTGATGGTTGTTGTAGGCAACATCGAGTACGGGCGTACGTGACGGGTTGTTCGGGTAACCCTGCAGGTGTAAATCGATTATAATCGCCGTCCCTCGCGGTCAGTGAGTACCACTTGTTCACTGTACCGTGACGTAGGAAGAACAGGCTAGTTACATGTTAAAATGTTGCTGATTGAAAGCTGGACATTGATTGTTAATGATATGCTGTAGCTTAGAGCTAACTAAAGTTCTTTTCAACTTTGGGCAAAGTACATGAGAGAAATGCGTTTCTTGTTTGATTGCGGCTCTCTCATGTACCTTAGCGTAAGGTTCTCCACAACCTGCTGCTAAAACTTGAAAGTAAGGTTCTACTAATTAGGCGAGTCCTTGCAAATGATTTTTTACCTCATGTAACCCATTACCCTCATGTAGAAGTTCCATGTTTAGGTGAGACGGGTCAGACTTGCTGAGCCTTCGTGCTCACTGCTTGTGTTTGAAGCTTTTGCAGGGTTCTATGAGGGAGGGACTCCCGAAGAGGAGACGGAACCCCAGGAGGGGAACCCCGTCGAGTGGGAGTCGTGCACGCCGCAGAGTTAGTGTGCGTGTGTGCTAGCAAGGACACGTTCAAGGGCTGAACGTGCACTTGATGCTTAGTCTACGCCCGCGAGTGTGGACTAAACTTATTTTGATGTAAACATGTTCATAAACTTGTTTATGTAATAAAATTTCCGCTTCCGCTTTGTACCTTTGACGTGTGTTATACGGTGCTGTGCAACGCAGCACCCCTCAGCGTGATCCTGGCTCGACAGGACCAGTGGGGTCGTGTCAGCGTGGTATCAGAGCTCGCTTGAGGTTTAACACAGTACAAAGGTCTTCTTTTTCAAAAATCCAGTGAGGAACGAGTTAGTAACCCGTATAAGGATGTTATTAGCATTTAGAAAGTGGCATATTAACCTATTTGTTATGTCGGAAAATCGTGCATCTCGGGACGTTCATGTCTTGGGGGGTGCACGTAAGCGCTGTCCACCAGTGCGCTCAAGCTGAAGGGTGGAGCCCCACGGGTGGCAGGTTACCCGACCCGCTTTGATATCCTCTACGACTCTTCATGTCGTTTGGGGTATTCGAGCAACGTCTGTCCCTGGCGTGCGTGGTGCAACTTGAGAGACCCCGTCACATGGTCTAAAACGTGAACACGTAACTCAAGGCGTGGTTGGCTTGAGAACATCCGGGCGAGTGATGACGGCCGGGTGTACTAACTGTTTGGATTCCGGGCTCGGTGTGCAGCCGAGTCGATGATTGTTTGGATGTCTGCAGGTAGCCTTACCACGAAACGGTAGACGTGTAGCATCCGTGTGCGAGTGACGTTTAGTGCCACTGAAATAACGAAGCCGGCTAAGTCCGGTATAGGTTTTTCTTTGTGAGGACGTAGTACCGACATAATCTGGTGACGCATCGACGTCACACCCCATTAAATGAACAACTTCATGTAAAACTTGAAAATTTTGATCTAAAGTAGTAAAAATTGATGTAACTCCTTCCCTTGAACAGGATATTCAAAGTAAACAAGTTTTCAACTTATAGGTTGTTAAGGACAGAGCACTCTGTTTCCAGCTGAATCAAGGCTGAAGTTAATCAGAGGCTAGAGGTTGAGTTCTTTCGAGATTGGGGTCGTATGATACAGTTCTGGAAAGCTTTGGAAGGGCTTTACAACTTTTCTGTTGAGGTCCAGAGGTGTTTCATCCCTTAACCACTCGAAAAATGCAGTAGAGTTGAAACTGTCCAGAAAATAGGGCAGAGCAAAGACTCTCTGTAAACTCTCTGTAAATTAAGCATAACGTCCTGCTTAAAAATCCAAAAATAGAAAATGAGGTAGTTCTGGAAAGCTTATGAGGTGGGTTACAACTTTGTAACAGAAAGTTTTGTCAGATTAGGAAAAGAATTAACTGGGATTCTTGGATCAATTCAGTACCTAAAGCAGGGAGGTGCTGTCCAATTATTCCAAGAAATTCTGTTAACTTTGACATCTCATAACTTTTGAACCAGGACAGATCTTAGGCCAAGCAAATACTGGCTGGAAAGCTATTGAAGTTAGCTTTAACTTTGATGTTGAGCTCCAGAATTAGTTTTGCCTTTAACATGTCCTAAATCAGGTTGAAATGGAAACTGGTCAGGGCTGTCATGGGAACAGCAGATCAGCAGTCAAATTTGTTTAAAATTTGAACTATGTTTCCAAGTGTTATGAGTTCAAGGACATATCTTATGTTATAACTCGATGGTTTACTGTTTAAATAAATATTTGACATTTCTCAAATATATTTTTACAGATGGCAGCAGATAAACAGTTGGAGAACGGGTGGGTAGTTTCCCACTGTTCTGACCGTAGCGGCTACCCGGAAGCATTATGGCAAATGCTCCAATATTTCGGGTACAATCAGATGCCGCAGTACTTCGCCAAAGAAGATGGCGAAGGGGGGAACAAGACGTGGACGATCCATGTCGAGGTTCCTGCAGGACCTACGCCACCCGGTTGGGTGCCATTCACCGTCACGGTGAAAGGAAGACAACCGGAAGGGATGTGGCAAGTGGCAGCCCGTGACACTATGTCACGTTTCTGCCAACTACACGTGCAGGCTATGGAGGACACTCCATATGCACTTGTTCCGGTGGAGGGACGAGCTCAGCATGTGTGGGAAGAAAGGTATCTGGAGGCAACAGACCCGAATTGCCCAAGGTACAACCCCGCGGAGGCAAACCTCAGCCTCCAAATGAGAGCGGGAAACTCTGTGATGGGCAGCCAAGCTGTTCATACGGAGCATCTCGCCACCAAGCTCAAGGAGAGCACAAGCCGTGGAGATCATTTCGAGAGTGCTCACAGCGCACTCCGCAATGTGCTCCTTCCGACGATCAAGCGACTGAATGAACAACACAATCAGTTGCGTCGTCTGAAGAAGGCAAAGAAGAAGAGCCGTGTTGACATTGCGGCATTGCAAGAGCTGGTGCAGACCCTAACCCAGCAGAATGAGGACCTTGCTCAAGAGCGGGACGACGCTATTGAGGAAGGACAAGGCTGGGAAGAGGACTACAACCAGGCTATGGACGAGGTGCATGCATTGCAGGACCTCGTACCCCCGGTATTGGGCGTACCGGTAGTCTTGGGTCTTCCAGCAATGGGAGAACCCGGGATGGGAGAAGAGGTGGTAGACCCAGAGCCACCAGCAGAGGTACCGGAGGAGGACGACCCACAGGATGTCGAGTTCTACTCCGAGTAGGGGGTTACGGTTGCCAAGTAGGGCAGCTAGGGTAGCGTAACCCAACTTTTGTAATCGGTGACATGTCGTGTAGACAGTAGCGTATGTATAGGTAGTGACGACATGAGCACGACTTCTCGGAGACCCGAGAATAATGTATCTTGTATAAAGTTTCTGCTTTATCAATATATGTGAATGTTGTGCAAATTAATCATGTGTCACTTCAATACCTACTGTTGCGTATGGAATTTTAAGTGAGACATGTGCTAATTGCTGCTGTTTTGAATTTCAGAATGACGCGTACTCGTGCCAACCCTGACGTTGGGGGTACCAGTCAAGGGGGAGAGACCTCCCAACCACCTCCCGAGGACTCCTCAGGACAGCAGCAGCAACAGCAACAGCAAACACCGCCACCGCCACTACCAACGGTTACATTGGCCGACATTGTCGCGGCAATGGCGGGCTCGCATCAGCAGCACACAGAGTTGCTGCAGACTCTCATCGCCAATACGTCTCGCCCAGAGAGACGTCAAGACCGTGAGGAGCGCCAACAGAGCTCCTACTCCGACTTCTTGGCGACTCATCCCCCTGTATTCTCAAGGGCGGATGAACCACTTGACGCGGACAACTGGCTCCGCGCCATAGAGATGAAGTTCGGGCTGCTCCAGCTCAGCGAGCAGCGCAAGACTCAGTTCGCGGTCCAGCAGCTCCAAGGATCCGCGAGCGCGTGGTGGGCCAACTTCTGTGCTTCACAGCCCACCGACCGAGTGATGACCTGGGCGGAGTTCCGGACGGCCTTCAGGGCCTATCATATACCGCCAGGTCTGATGAAGAGGAAGACGCAGGAGTTCTTACACCTGCAACAAGGGAGCCGGAACGCGCTGGAATACTCCAGGGCGTTCAACGATCTCGCGCTCTACGCATCGTATCACGCAGATACAGACGAGAAGCGGCGAGACCATTTTTACCAGGGGCTTAACCCGCTCCTGAAGGACAAATTGGCGATGTTCAATCGCGGCAGCCTCAACGACATCATTGATGCTGCGATTGTTCAGGAGGACTCCGGTAAGGAGTTGGCGGCGGCAGAGCGAAAGCGAAGCGCACCGCAGAGCAGCGGAGAAGGAGGCGGTCCTTCTCAGAAGTTTCGGATGGTGAATCGCCCACCATCAGGTCCGCGCTGGCAGCCACCACAGCGGTCGATGCCGTTCCGCAGTCGGCCGTACTCTTCACCGGCATTCCGGCCGGCACTGCCAGTACCACCGCAACAACAACAGCAGCAGCGGGCGATGCCGCGTGCGTCTGCACCTCCGCAACGCATGCCGGGCTTTCGTCCACCGAGTACTCCACCAGCAGCGGCCACATGTTACAAGTGTGGTCGTCCAGGGCACTTCGCGAGCAGTTGCCCGGAGAGGCAAGGCGGCGGAGTGGCACCACAGTTTCCGGGGAGGAATCAACCCCGGAACCCTACTAATGCACGGCGGGCAAACCCTAGGCCCGGCACTGTCCACCAACTTGCCATTGAGGACGTGCCGGAGGGCGAGCCAATCCTTGCGGGTATGTTCCAACTCCACCAACATTCCGCTATAGTACTGTTTGATTCAGGCGCCACGCATAATTTTATGAGCCAAGCTTTCATTGCCAAACACAATGTGCCAATACTACCCACCGATAGTCCGTATTTAATTTGTTCACCGGGTGGGAATATTTCAGCAAGCGTAATGGTCTCCAAAGCATCATTATGCTTAGCGGGTAGAGTGTACCCCACGTCTCTCATTATCTTAGAGGGACAGAAGGTCGATGTCATCCTAGGGATGTCGTGGTTAACCCGCCACGGCGCTATTTTAGACACCGTCCTTCGAGTCGTGCACTTAAACTCAGAGGTGCACGGTTCTCACTCATTATTTCTGGACAGTCCGGAAATAAAACTTCCAAGTGTCTATCAAGCCACAACCATCAGATTGGAAGATATTCCAGTGGTCCGAGAATTCCCTGACGTATTCCCGGACGATTTGCCGGGGATGCCACCCGATAGAGAGGTGGAGTTCAAGATTGAACTTGCACCGGGAACCGTGCCAATATCCCGAAGGCCGTACAAGATGGCACCCAAGTAGTTGGCTGAACTGAAGACTCAGCTCACGGACCTTCTGGAGAAGGGTTTTATTAGGCCGAGCTCCTCGCCATGGGGCTGTTCGGCATTATTTGTCAAGAAAAAGGATGAAACGTTGCGGCTTTGCGTGGACTACCGTCCATTAAATGCCATAACTATCAAGAACAAGTACCCGTTGCCACGGATCGACATGTTGTTTGATCAGTTGGTTGAAGCAAAGATCTTTTCCAAGATGGATTTAAGATCCGGGTACCATCATATTAAGATAAGGACAGAGGACATTCCAAAGACAGCTTTCTCGACAAGGTATGGACTTTATGAGTACCTGGTCATGTCCTTCGGCCTCACCAATGCTCCAGCTCACTTCATGTACTTAATGAACTCGGTGTTCATGCCGGAGCTGGACAAGTTTGTCGTGGTCTTCATCGACGACATCCTGGTATATTCCAAGTCGGAGGAAGATCACAAGAAACATCTGCGTATAGTCTTGCAACGGCTGCGGGATCACAAGTTATACGCAAAATTCAGCAAATGCGAGTTTTGGATATCGCAAGTGCCTTTCCTCGGGCACATCATCTCAGCGGAGGGTATCGCTGTGGACCCGAGCAAGATCACGCAAGTGCTGAATTGGAAATCCCCGAGAACGGTTCATGAGGTACGGAGTTTCCTCGGACTCGCGGGATATTATCGGAGGTTCATTCCGAACTTCTCGAAGATTGCCAAGCCAATGACAGAGCTGCTGAAGAAGGCTACCAAATATGTTTGGAGTCCAACATGTGAAGCAGCATTCAAGGCTTTAGTCAAGTACCTGACATCAGCACCGGTTTTGGCGCAGCCAGACACAACAAAACCGTTCGATGTGTACTGCGATGCATCCGGCATTGGGCTCGGATGTGTGCTGATGCAAGACCGAAAAGTGGTCGCGTATGGATCACGGCAGCTTAGGAACCATGAGCAGAATTATGCAACTCACGATTTGGAGCTCGCTGCCGTGGTACTTGCACTGAAGATGTGGAGGCACTACCTACTCGGTAACCTCGTACATTTATATACCGACCACAAAAGCCTCAAGTACATATTCACTCAGAAGGAGTTGAACATGAGGCAACGAAGATGGTTAGAACTGATAAAGGATTACGAGATAGAGATCCATTATCATCCGGGCAAGGCAAATGTCGTGGCAGATGCGCTGAGCCGCAAGTCACACGTCAATAATCTGACCATCACACCATTGGAAGAGAGCGAACCACCACTACGTGTGATTCCCCACGGAGCTCTCTACAACTTAGCTTTGATCCCCACCATCCGTGAAGAGATAGCGGCAGCCCAGAAGAATGACAAGGGCATGTCACATTTGCGGAGACGTATAGACAGTGGGGAGTTGAAATGTTTCCGGAAGGACGGAGACGGCGTCCTATGGTTCAAGGACCGGATTGTCGTACCCCGAAACCCGGAGTTACGGAAGAAAATCTTTGATGAGGCTCACTTATCAAAGTTTTCTATTCACCCCGGCAGCAACAAAATGTATCAAGAACTCAGAAGAAAGTTTTGGTGGACACGGATAAAGCGAGAGACTGCAAAATACATGTCCGAATGTGATACGTGTCGAAGGGTGAAGGCAGACCACATGCGGAAACCGGGACTGCTGCAACCACTGGGCATTCCTGCCTGGAAGTGGGAGGACGTGAGCATGGATTTCGTCGTCGGTCTACCCACCACCTTACAGAAACATGATTCTGTGTGGGTGATCGTCGATCGGCTCACCAAAGTTGCCCATTTCATCCCGGTCAACACCAACTACAACGCCAAGAAGTACGCTGAACTGTACATCTCACGGATCCTATGCTTATACGGCGTACCCCGTACCATCATATCGGACCGGGGCACTTTATTTGTGTCCCGTTTTTGGGAGCAGCTACACGCTGCCTTGGGGACGAAGCTGATCCGTAGATCAGCCTACCACCTGCAGACGGATGGGCAAACGGAGCGGGTAAATCAAATCATAGAAGACATGCTACGAGCTTGCGCTATCAACCACGGCAAGAATTGGGATGATCACTTGCCGTTAGCCGAGTTCTCGTACAACAATGGGTACCAAGCCAGCATCAAGATGGCGCCCTACGAGGCGCTATACGGGAGAAAATGCCGCACACCATTGAACTGGTGTGAGTCTGGCGAAAGGGTTACCTTCGGGATTGACCTTGTCAACAACGCGGAAGAAAAGGTTCGACTAATTCAAGCGAACCTAAAAGCCGCTCAATCCCGTCAGAAACAGTATGCGGACCGGAGAAGGCGCCCATTACGATTCGAAGTTGGGGATCACGTATATCTACGGGTGTCTCCAATGAAGGGCGTAAACAGATTTGGGGTGAGGGGAAAGTTAGCACCCCGCTTCATCGGTCCATTCCAGATTACCGAAAGATGTGGATCGGTGGCATACCGGCTGAAATTACCAGAAGCACTTTCCCGTGTGCACGACGTCTTTCATATTTCCCAGCTGAGGAAGTGTCTCAAGCTATCAACTACCGTTCAGCTGGAAGACATTGAAGAACTGCAACCGGATCTCACCTATCGGGAGGAACCGGTGCATATTATTGATGAAAAGGCCCGAACCACACGCAACCGTACGTTGTGGTTCTACAAGGTTCTATGGAGTAATCACTCCATGGACGAAGCGACATGGGAGAGCGAAGAATTCCTTCGCACTAACTACCCCGACTTTTTCACGTCGCATATCCGGTAATTTTCCACCGTCCTCTCTCTCATTTTCACCTTATAATCTCGGGACGAGATTCTTTTAAGGGGGGAGGAATGTAAGGGCCTCAGTTTTTGACACTCGTTTGCAGTGTTCATCACCACACCACACACCTCATTTGAGGAAGAATGATGAACACAAATGAAGAGCAAGTAACAATTATCAACATGCTCATTAGAGAACAAACTTACACATTGCAAAAGTGGTATTTCCCACATGTGATATAGATGGGCTGGACATATGAAAACTCCTACATTTTACTGAGGATGTCCATACCAAGTTTCACCCAAATTCAAAACCTTTTTGAGGTCAGTTTGGGTATAGTTAGGAAGGGGGCAGTTTGAAACCATATCCAAATTCAAACTGTTTTTATCCAATGAATTTAAAAGTGGGGGGCATATTCTTGCTCAGCACATTTTTGTGAGCTCACACACCAATTTTCACTCCATTTGGAGTTGATCTTGACATGAGCTAAGGGGGAGAAATTCAAACTTTATTTGAATTTCAAACTGAACTTGTGCTGAAATTCATTCAAACCAAACCTCATTTGAACTTTGATCAATTCAAATGGCCCATAGGTGAATAATTTGAATTGCCAAGGGTAGTATGGGGTTCACTGTTTACAACAGTGATTAGGAGTAAATTTCAGAGGTTAAAATGGGGGGTGGGACCCACATGTCAGCCTCTACCTCAACACAAACCGACTGAAACACAGTTCAGTCGGTTCCCGGGTGCAGTGTGCGCGCGCCACCGAGGGGGGGGGGCAGCCGGCGCCAGCTCCTGCTGCGCGCCCCAAGCCGGAGACCAGCCGCCGGGCTATTTATTCCCTCGCCGGCGTGCTTCAGTCGCCCATTCCCCGAGCTGCCGACGTGCACGACCTGTTCTTCCACTGCCATCGCCGCCGCTCGAGCTCACGCTTGATCAAGCCCGATCACTCGCGAGCACAGCCTCCTCCACAGCAAAACGGCACCAAGAGATCGTGAGCAACCTCCTAGACTCCGTGTTGGCCAGTGAGCAAGCGTCCTTGAGCTGTACGAGCCATTTCTCCGGCGAGCCGAACATCGCCGCCGATCGGGCTCCCGTGGACAGCACGGCACGACCGTTGTCACGTCCTCTTCTCTACACAAGAAAGGTGCGTGATTGTATGTGGATGGAGTAGCCGAAAGCCGTTTGGCGATTGATCAACCCTCGGCCGAGAATTTCCAAATTTACTCTTGATCAGTTCATAAGGACCGAGCTCACCTTCGGGTGAAATTCGTGCTCTATGCACGAGGGTTGGACGAGCTCGTTACCGAGTAGCTTCTACGCATGATAGCGCCCACGCTCGAACTGGAATTGGAGAAAACCATCGAGAATCGGCCATGTTATGGCTGTTTTCCCCGCCGCCATGGCTGAACACCTCGGCTCACCGTCGAGAGCCTAGTTGCCGGCGTTTCTAGCTTCCACCCAGCCCTGGTTCGGGTTTCCCATGCTCTACTGATGCTCTACTGGTGCACGGGAGAGCGGGACCGACCTCACCGGAACCCTAGCAGGTGCTGTCATCGGTGCGCACGGGTTTCCGGTCATCGCCGGCGGCCGGCGACCCCACCATCGAGTCCAGGGGGTCAGTAAAGGGGCAGGCGGCAAGTTTCGGGCCGGGGGGTGGCCGGGAACTCAGTTCCGGCGAAGGTCGCCGGAGAACGCCGCCGCCGCGCAGTTGGCGCGAGGAGGGAGACGACGCACTGTGTGCGGGGCCCACAAGCCAGAGTTTAAACTTTTTCCCCGAATTTCAGTTTCAGTTCAAACTTCAAATCCTTATAACTTTGGCTAGAAAGCTCCAAATTGAGTGAACCAAATTTTGCTGGATTCAGCTCTCTGAGTACTTTCCAGAAAATCAAGTTTCACTTCATGAAATTCCTTATTTCTCCAGAATTAATTCCTGAAAATTTAAACTGTTAGGAATTTTAACTGGAGAATCCTTTGGAGGAAAATCCTGAAATTTTGCTGAGATGTTCACCAAAATATCCTTGAACTAGCATAAAAATTTCAGATCTATTTGAGCTCATTTAGTCCACCTAATGGTGTGATTAGTGAAACTGTTCCAGAGAAAATAGAAAATGTTCAGAAACATTTTCAGAATTTTCTCTGAAATTGTTTAGCTCATATCTTTAGTTAGAGACTTCCAAATTAAGTGAGACCAACTCCACTAGAACCCTCTGAAAATCTAGTTTTCAGAAAGTCATAGTTTGTCTCATGAAAATTCCTAGAACACCCTAAGAGTTCCAATTAAGGTCAAGGACATAATTATTTGTGGAGGGCTCAAATGAGCTTTGCTGCAACTAAGACTTGACCAAGTCTCTGTTTAGGTTGTAACCAAGCCACAGTAAAAGTTTCACAGTCATTAGGTCTATCTAGCAAAGGTTATAGACTTCACAACTACAAAGTTAATACAAATGCATTTAAATTGATACATATGTTTCTTATATCATGTAGTCGCTAAGGCCGAGGAGGAACCCGAAGTCCTAGACTTCGTTACTCCGGAGGAACAGCTAGCCTACGACCAAGAGCAGCAAGGCAAGCCCCGGTTTGCATTAACCATTTTTCAAATTTTTATTGTTTTGAGCACATACTTGTTTCCTTTATTCTATGCATTAGAGTCTTGTTTGGAAACCCCACTGCATAGCCAAGAAAACCATGGGTTGGGTTTAGGATTGCAAACCCCGTTAGCCACTGCATTGCTAGGATAGAGTAGGATTCGGTACAAGTCGAGTAGTTGGAACTACTCGCGAGAATAGGCTAGTGGCACATCGCTCGGGTAGAGATAGCACATGATACACATGGCAAGAAAATGAGACCGAGCGGAGGGTAAGGGCAGCAGGACTTTGGGGCCTGTGTGCTGTAGCTACGCTTGTGTCGATTGAGGACCGAGCCGTGTGCGGGCCTGTTGAACAAGCTAGAACAGTACCGAAGACCTACCGGCTATATGAGAACCGGGAAACCGATGTAACTCGGGTAGCTGGGTATTGAGGCATTGCCCGTCGTTCAGAGGGTAGGTTGAGAGCTCGAGGTGTAAATCGGCTGGCGGCACGGAGATGCGCGTGCAGAGACCTCTTGCTCGGGACGATGGGACCGGTTCAATATTTGGCTAACGGGTGAAAGGTAGTCGCGTACGGCGTCTGTGATGGTTGTTGTAGGCAACATCGAGTACGGGCGTACGTGACGGGTTGTTCGGGTAAACCTGCAGGTGTAAATCGATTATAATCGCCGTCCCTCGCGGTCAGTGAGTACCACTTGTTCACTGTACCGTGACGTAGAAAGAACAGGCTAGTTACATGTTAAAATGTTGCTGATTGAAAGCTGGACATTGATTGTTAATGATATGCTGTAGCTTAGAGCTAACTAAAGTTCTTTTCAACTTTGGGCAAAGTACATGAGAGAAATGCGTTTCTTGTTTGATTGCGGCTCTCTCATGTACCTTAGCGTAAGGTTCTCCACAACCTGCTGCTAAAACTTGAAAGTAAGGTTCTACTAATTAGGCGAGTCCTTGCAAATGATTTTTTACCTCATGTAACCCATTACCCTCATGTAGAAGTTCCATGTTTAGGTGAGACGGGTCAGACTTGCTGAGCCTTCGTGCTCACTGCTTGTGTTTGAAGCTTTTGCAGGGTTCTATGAGGGAGGGACTCCCGAAGAGGAGACGGAACCCCAGGAGGGGAACCCCGTCGAGTGGGAGTCGTGCACGCCGCAGAGTTAGTGTGCGTGTGTGCTAGCAAGGACACGTTCAAGGGCTGAACGTGCACTTGATGCTTAGTCTACGCCCGCGAGTGTGGACTAAACTTATTTTGATGTAAACATGTTCATAAACTTATTTATGTAATAAAATTTCCGCTTCCGCTTTGTACCTTTGACGTGTGTTATACGGTGCTGTGCAACGCAGCACCCCTCAGCGTGATCCTGGCTCGACAGGACCAGTGGGGTCGTGTCAGTTGCATACACCCACTTTCAGAAGCGTGATTCCACACCCCTTCCTACTCTATTGTATGCAACAACCTTTCAAAGGCAACCCAAATGCCGAACCGGTCCTTCCGTAACGGGCAGGAGGTCCCCGCGTGGAGCGTGACTGTGCCCACCGGCAGATTTACACCTTGCTACCCTCAACCCACTCCTATTTACGGTTGGGTAAGCCTCGACACCCAGGTTAACCATTTACATCGGTTTCCTGCTTATGTCAGTATGCCATCCGGTACTGTTCGATACTTGTCCAGCAGGCCCGCACACGACTCGGTCCTCAATCGAGACCAATAGGGCTACGCACGTGAGACCTCTGCTCACTGCTTCCTATCCCCCCTGCTGGGTCTCATTTTCACCACTCTTAAGCCATTTTCTATTCTAACCAAACCGTGTGATAAAGCCTTACCTCGCGAGTAGATTCCAATACTCGACTTCTACCGAGATCCTAAACATATTAGCACGACATTCTCTACTCGTCGAGTCTGTAAACTACCCAACCCTCCATAGGATTTAAAATGTTATGCAAGTGGGGTTTCAATCACCCTAACTCTAATGCACACATTCACCCTAGACATAAGTGATACAAATAAAGAATTTGCAAAAGTACTTAAATGCAAACCGGGGCTTGCCTGGTTGCGAGTTAGATGGGAAGTCAACTTCTGGTGGGAGGAAGTCCAACGGCTCCGGTGCATCCTCAACTTCGGTCACTATTATGAAATGTAACAAAATATATGTGTAAGCATTAAGGACTTATAATAATTGAACTTCTATTCATAGCTACTGCTATTTAGGATCCTTAATTGGTGACACGACCCCACGGTCTTGTCGAGCCAGGATCACGCAGAGGGGTGCTGCGTTGCACAGCACCGGATAACACACATCAAAGGTACAAAGCGGAAGCAAAACTTTTATTACATAAATTGGTTTATGAACATTTGTACATCAAAATAAGTCCAGTCTACACTCACGGGCGTAGACTACGCATCAAGTGCACGTTCAGCCCTTGAACGTATCCTTGCTAGCACACACGCACACTAACTCTGCGGCGTGCACGGCTCCCACTCAACGGGGTTCCCCTCCTGGGGTTCCGTCTCCTCTTCGGGAGCCCCTTCCTCATAGAACCCTGCAAAAGCTTCAAACACAAGCAGTGAGCACGAAGGCTCAGCAAGTCTGACCTGTCTCTCCTAAACATGGAACTTCTACATGAGGGGTGATGGGTACATGAGATAAAAACCATTTGCAAAGGACTCGCCTAATTAGTGGAACCTTACTTTCAAGTTTTAGCAGAAGGTTGTGGAGAACCTCACGGTAAGGCACATGAGAGAGCCGCAATCAAACAAGAAACGCATTTCTCTCATGTACTTTGCCCAAAGTTGAAAGGAACTTTAATTAGCTCTAAGCTACAACAAATCATTAACAAGCAAAGTCCCTCTTTCAATCAGCAACATTTTTACATGTTGCTAGCCTGTTCTTTCTACGTCACGGTACAGTGAACAAGTGGTACTCACTGACCGCGAGGGACGGTGATTATAATCGATTTACACCTGCAGGGTTACCCGAACAACCCGTCACGTATGCCCGTACTCGATGTTGCCTACAACAACCATCACGGACGCTGTATGCAACTACCTTTCACCCGTTAGACAAATGTTGAACCGGTCCAATCGTCCCAAGCAAGAGGTCTCTGCACACGCATCTCAGTGCCGCCAGCCGATTTACACCTCGAGCTCTCAACCTACCCTCTGAACGACCAGCTATGCCTCAACACCCAGCTACCCGAGTTACATCGGTTTCCGGGTTCCCATATAGCCGGTAGGTCTTCGGTACTGTTCTAGCTTGTTCAACAGGCCCGCACACGGCTCGGTCCTCAATCAACACAAGCGGAGCTACAGCACACAGGCCCCAAAGTCCTGCTGCCCTTACTCTCCGCTCGGTCTCATCTTTCTTGCCATATGTATCATGTGCTATCTCTACCCGAGTCGGGTGCCTCTAGCCTATGCTCGCGAGTAGTTCCAACTACTCGTCTTGTACCGAATCCTACACTATCTTAGCATTGCAGTAGCTAACGGGGTTTGCAATCCTAAACTCAACCCATGGTTTTCTTGGCTATGCAATTGGGTTTTCAAACAAGACTCTAATGCAAGGAAATAAGTGATACGCAAAGAAAGTGCTCAAAACAATAAAAAATTGTGAATAGGTTAATGCAAACCGGAGCTTGCCTTGCTGCTCTTGGTCATAGGCTAGCTGCTCCTCCAGAGTAATGAAGTCTAGGACTTTGGGTTCCTCCTCGACCTTAGCGACTACATGATATAAGAAGTATATGTATTAATTTGAATGTACTTGTATTAAGTTTAAACTTCTGAAGCTTATAAGTCCCACTAGACAGACTCAATGACTGTGAAACTTTTTCTGTGGCTTGGTTACAACCTAAACAGATACTTGGTCAAGTCTTGGTTGCAGCAAATCTCATTTGAGCCCTCCACAATTAATTATGTACTTGACCTTAATTGGCACTCTTAGGGTGTTCTAGGGATTTTCATGGAACAAACTATGACTTTCTGAAAACTAGATTTTTAGAGGGTTCTAATGGAATTGGTCTCACTTAATTTGAAGATTCCTAACCAAAATTATGAGCTAAACAATTCCAGAGGAAATTCTGAAAATGTTTCTGAACATTTTCTATTTTTGCTGGAACAGTTTCACTAATCACACCATTAGGTGGATCAAATGAGCTCAAATGGATCTGACATTTTTATGGTAATTCAGGGATATTTTGGTGAACATCCCAGCAAAATTTCAGAATTTTCCCCCAAAGGATTCTCCAGTTAAAATTCCAAACAGTTCAAATTTTGAGGAATTAATTCTGGAGAAATAAGGGTTTTCATGAAGTGAAACTTGATTTGCTGGAAAGTGCTCACAGAGCTGAATCCAACAAAATTTAGTTCACTCAATTTGGAGCTTTCTAGCCAAAGTTATGAGGAATTGAAGTTTGAATGAAATCTGAAAATCAGGGGAAAAGTTTAAATCTGCCGGGGGCCGCGGGGACACGTGTTAGGCGCGGAGGCAACCACACACTGAGGCCCACAGGGTCTTTGCGCGAAAGCACACCCGATCCCGGCCACACCGGATCCCGATTTAAAATTTTGAGCCGCTGACGCGTGGGCCAGCCGGCTTCGTCTTCCTCCCGACGCGCTCTCGTGCCCGCGCCGCCTCCCCTCGCCGGAGCAGACTCGGAGCTCGCCGTACTGTCGCTGCCGGCCATCGCACGGTCTGAAACTCACCGCCAGGGGGTTGTCGACGTCGAGGAACACGTCTGTGGGGTCAGCTCGAGCTGGCGGTGACTGGAAATAGCCCGGCAACGTGCGGCGGCCTCGGTTGAGGTTCGGCACCGTCGGCCGTGGGTTCTAACCAGCCATAGCCTCGAACAATCGGTTCTACAGCATCAGTATACCTCTAGGAAGCTCGACAAGGAGTAAAAAGGGTTCAAAGACGGCGGCAAGTCGGTCGGCACCGTGTGACCGAGCGTGCCCGTAATGAGCGCCCTTGATCGAGCTCAAAATTTGTCACTCCTAGTTGGTTTCATACTACGGATGCAGAAAGGAACTTGATCGCCAGCTAGTCCAGTGCCTATGTGCAAGATTTGATAACTAAAGAAAGATCACAGAGCGAGAATTTGAAGAATCCGTACCGGAAGCTCAGTTTAAGGTCGCCGGAGCAAAAGCTGGAAATTCGTCGTGGATTCTTCACGGTTTGCTCCCAAACTTGGAGGAGAGCAACACGGTGGTCGCGCGCTCCTGTTGCCTCTCTTGCTGGACCGTGAAAACGCCTGTGGAATGCTGTCCACGAGCGCCTGACCTTCGGCTGAGGTTAGGTCGCCGCTGTGGCGATCGTTCTCGGGCAAGGGAGGTTGGAGCTCTGGGTCTTTGGCGTTGGGGAGGTGGAGTGCGACCTCAGGTTGCTGTCTAGCAGCTCAGGGAAGGAGGAGGCGAGATGTTTTCGCGGTTTTCCCGATCGAGCAGGGAGGCGGCAGGCTGGGGCTCGGTGTTCACGGGAGAGGGGGAAGCGAGCGGTGTCTGCCTCGGTGGAGCGCCTTAAGAAGGCCCTGGAACCACCCTTGGGCTCGTGTGTGGGCGCGGGAAGCAGCTGGTGGCGCTGCTCCTTCTCAGTGGCGAGCGCAGCTGCTCCCGGGCGTTGAACCCGCAGCTGCTCGGTGGAAGTTCCCACCGAGACTGTGACTTTGGGTGCAAGTCTCCCCTCTTCTCTCTATGACATGTGGGTCCCACCCAGGGTTTTAACCTCTGAAATTTACTCCTAATCACTGTTGTAAACAGTGAGCCCCAAAATACCCATGGTGATTCAAATTATTCACCCATGAGCCATTTGAATTGATTAGAATTCAAATTGGGTTTGGTTTGAATGAATTTCAGCACAAGTTCAGTTTGGAATTCAAATAAAGTTTGAATTTGCCCACTTAGCTCATGTCAAGATCAACTCCAAATGGAGTGAAAATTGGAGTGTGAGCTCACAAAATTGTGCTGAATAAGAATATGCCTCCCACTTTTGAATTCATGGGATAAAAACAGTTTGAATTTGAATATGGTTTCAAACTGCCCTCTTTCTAGCTATACCCAAAATGACCTCAAAAAGGTTTTGAATTTGGGTGAAACTTGGCATGGACATCCCTAGCAATGTGTAGGAGTTTTCATCTGCCCAGCCCCTCTATATCACATGTGGGAAATACCACTTTTGCAATATGTGAGTTTGTCCTCTAATGAGCATGTTGATGGTGGTTACTTGCTCTTCATTTGTGTTCATCAACTTTCTTCAAATGAGGTGTGTGGTGTGGTGATGAACACTTCAAATATGTGCCAAAAACTGAGGCCCTTACATTCCTCCCCCCTTAAAACAATCTCGTCCCGAGATTATAAGGTGAAAATGAGAGAGAGGACGGTGGAAAATTACCGGATATGCGACGTGAAAAAGTCGGGGTAGTTAGCGCGAAGAAAATCCTTCGCTCTCCCATGTCGCTTCGTCCACGGAGTGATTACTCCATAGAACTTTGTAGAACCACAACATACGGTTGCGTGTGGTTCGGGCCTTTTCGTCAATAACCTGAACCGGTTCCTCCCGATAGGTGAGATCCAGTTGCAGTTCTTCAATGTCTTCCAGCTGAACGGTAGTTGATAGCTTGAGACACTTCCTCAGCTGGGAAATATGAAAGACGTCGTGCACACCGGAAAGTGCTTCTGGTAATTTCTGCTGGTATGCTACTGATCCTCATCTTTCAGAAATCTGGAATGGACTGATGAATCGGGGTGCCAACTTTCCTCTCACCCCAAATCTGTTTACGCCCTTCATTGGATACACACGTAGATATACGTGATCCCCCACTTCGAATTGTAATGGGCGTCTTCTCCGGTCCGCATACTGTTTCTGCCGGAATTGGGCGGCTTTTAGGTTCGCTTGAATCAATCGAACATTTTCTTCCGCGTTGTTGACAATGTCAATCCCGAAGGTGACCCTTTCGCCAGACTCACACCAATTCAACGGTGTGCGGCATTTCCGCCCGTATAGCGCCTCATAAGGCGCCATCTTTATGCTGGCTTGGTACCCATTGTTGTACAAGAACTCGGCTAACGGCAAGTGATCATCCCAATTCTTGTCGTGGTTGATAGCGCAAGCTCGTAGCATGTCTTCTAAGATTTGGTTTACCCGCTCGGTTTGTCCATCCGTCTGCGGGTGGTACGCTGAACTACAGATCAGCTTCGTCCCCAAGGCAGCATGCAGCTGCACCCAAAAACGGGACACAAATAAAGTGCCCCGATCCGATATGATGGTACGGGGTACGCCGTGCAAGCACAGGATCCGTGAGATGTACAGTTCAGCGTACTTCTTGGCGTTGTAGTTCGTGTTGACCGGGATGAAATGGATAACTTTGGTGAGCCGGTCGATGATCACCCACACAGAATCATGTTTTTGAAAGGTGGTGGGTAAACCGACGATGAAGTCCATGCTCACATCCTCCCACTTCCAGGCAGGAACGCCCAGTGGTTGTAGCAGTCCCGGTTTCCGCATATGGTCTGCCTTCACCCTTCGACATGTATCACACTCAGACACGTACTTCGCGATCTCCCGCTTCATCCGTGTCCACCAGAACTTTCTTCTGAGTTCTTGATACATTTTATTGCTGCTGGGGTGAATAGAAAACTTTGACAAGTGAGCCTCATCAAAGATTTTCTTCCGTAATTCCGGGTTACGGGGTACGACGATCCGGTCCTTGAACCATAGGACGCCGCCTCCGTCCTTCCGGAAACATTTCAGCTCCCCACTGTCTACACGTCTCCGCAAATGCGACATTCCCTTGTCATGTTTCTGAGCTGCCGCTATCTCATCACGGATGGTGGGGATCAAAGCTAGGTTGTAGAGAGCTCCGTGTGGAATCACATGTAGTGGTGGTTCGCTCTCTTCCAATGGTGTGATGGTCAGATTGTTGACGTGTGACTTGCGGCTCAGCGCATCTGCCACTACGTTTGCCTTGCCCGGATGATAATGGATCTCTATTTCGTAATCCTTTATCAATTCTAACCATCTTCGCTGTCTCATGTTCAGCTCCTTCTGAGTGAATATGTACTTGAGGCTTTTGTGGTCGGTATATAAATGTATGAGGTTACCTAGTAGGTAGTGCCTCCACATTTTCAGTGCAAGTACCACGGCAGCGAGCTCCAAGTCGTGAGCTGGATAATTCTGCTCATGGTTTCTAAGCTGCCGTGATCCATACGCGACCACTCTTCGGTCTTGCATCAGCACACATCCGAGCCCAATGCCGGATGCATCGCAGTACACATCGAACGGTTTTGTTGTGTCTGGCTGCGCCAAAACCGGTGCTGATGTCAGGTGCTTGACTAAAGCATTGAATGCTGCTTCACATGCTGGACTCCAAACATATTTGGTAGCCTTCTTCAGCAGCTCCGTCATAGGCCTGGCAATCTTCGAGAAGTTCGGAATGAACCTCCGATAATATCCCGCGAGTCCGAGGAAACTCCGTACCTCGTGAACAGTTCTTGGGGATTTCCAATTCAGCACTTGAGTGATCTTGCTCGGGTCTACAGCGATACCCTGCGCTGAGATGATATGCCCGAGAAAAGGCACTTGCGATATCCAAAACTCGCATTTGCTGAATTTCGTGTATAACTTGTGATCCCGCAGCCGTTGCAAGACTATACGCAGATGCTTCTTGTGATCTTCCTCTGACTTGGAATATACCAGGATGTCGTCGATGAAGATCACGACAAACTTGTCCAGCTCCGGCATGAATACCGAGTTCATCAAGTACATGAAGTGAGCTGGAGCATTGGTGAGGCCGAAGGACATGACCAGGTACTCATAAAGTCCGTACCTTGTCGAGAAAGCTGTCTTTGGAATGTCCTCCGCCCTTATCTTAATCTGATGGTACCCGGATCTTAAGTCCATATTGGAAAAGATCTTTGCTTTGACCAACTGATCAAACAACATGTCGATCCATGACAACGGGTACTTGTTCTTGATGGTTACGGCATTTAATGGACGATAGTCCACGCAAAGCCGCAATGTCTCATCCTTCTTCTTCACGAATAATGCGGAACAGCCCCATGGCGAGGAGCTCGGCCTAATAAAACCCTTCTCCAAGAGGTCCGTGAGCTGAGTCTTCAGTTCAGCCAACTCCTTGGGCGCCATCTTGTGCGGCCTTCGGGATATTGGCATGGTTCCCGGTGCAAGTTCAATTTTGAACTCCACCTCTCTATCGGGCGGCATTCCCGGTAAATCATCCGGGAACACGTCAGGGAACTCTCGGACCACTGGAATATCTTCCAATCTGATAGTTGTGGCTTGATAGACACTTGGAAGTTTTATTTCTGGACTGTCCAGAAATAAGGAGTGAGATTCGTGCACTTTTGAGTTTAGGTGCACAACTCGGAGGACGGTGTCTAAAACAGCGCTGTGGCGGGTTAACCACGACATCCCTAAGATGACATCGGCCTTTTGTCCCTCTAAGATTATGAGAGACGTAGGGTAGACTCTACCCTCTAAGCACAATGGCGCTTTTGGGACCATCATGCTTGCTGAAATATTCCCACCCGGTGAACAGATCACATAAGGACTATCGGTGGGTAGTATTTGAAAGTTATATTTATCAATGAAAGCTTGGCTAATGAAGCTATGCATGGCGCCTGAATCAAACAATACTATGGCGGGATGCTGGTGGAGTTGGAACATACCCGCAAGGATTGGCTCACCCTCCGGCACGTCCTCTATGGCAAGCTGGTGAACGGTGCCAGGCCTAGGGTTTGCCCGCCGCGCATTAGTAGGGTTCCGGGGTTGATTCCTCCCTGGAAACTGCGGTGCAACTCTGCTGCCTTGCCTCTCCAGGCAACTGCTGGCGAAGTGTTCTGGACGACCACACTTGTAACATGTGGCCGCTGCTTGTGCGGTGCTCGGGGGACGAAAGCTCGGCATGCGCTGCTGAGGTGCATACGCACGCGGCATCGCCCGCTGCTGCTGTTGTTGTTGCCGAGGTGGTACTGGCAGTGCCGGCCTGAAAACCGGTGAAGGGTACGGCCGACCGCGGAACGGCATCGACCTCTGGGGTGGCTGCCAGCGTGGACCTGATGGTGGGCGATTCACCATCCAAAACTTCTGAGAAGGACCGCCTCCTTCTCCGCTGCTTTGCGGCGCGCTTCACTTTCTCTCCGCCGCCGCTAACTCCTTGCCGGAGTCCTCCTGGACAATCGCAGCATCAATGATGTCGTTGAGGCTGCTGCGATTGAACATCGCCAGCTTATCCTTCAGGAGCGGGTTAAGCCCGTGGTAAAAGTGGTCCAGCCGCTTCTCGTCGGTATCTGCGTGATACGACGTGTAGAGCGCGAGATCGTTGAATGCCGTGGAGTATTCCAGCGCGTTCCTGCTCCCTTGCTGCAGGTGTAGAAACTCCTGCGTCTTCCTCTTCATCAGGCCTGGCGGTATGTGATAGGCCCTGAAGGCTGTCCGGAACTCCGTCCATGTCATAACTCGGTCGGTGAGCTGTGAAGCACAAAAGTTTGCCCACCACGCGCTCGCGGATCCTTGGAGCTGCTGGACCGTGAACTGAGTCTTGCGCTGCTCGCTTATCTGGAGCAGCCCGAACTTCATCTCTATCGTGCGGAGCCAATTGTCCGCGTCGAGAGGTTCATCCGCCCTTGAGAACACTGGGGGATGAGTTGCCAGGAAATCGGAGTAGGAGCTCTGTTGATGCTCCTCACGTTCTTGACGTCTCTCTGGGTGAGACGTATTGGCGATAAGAGTTTGCAGCAACTCCGTGTGCTGCTGATGCGAACCCGCCATTTCTGCGACGATGTCGGCCAACGTAACCGTTGGCAGTGGCGGTGGCGGTGTTTGCTGTTGCTGTTGTTGCTGCTGCTGTCCCGAGGAGTCCTCGGGATGCTGTTGGGAGGTCTCTCCCCCTTGGCTAGTACCCCCAACATCCGGGTTGGCACGAGTACACGTCATTCTGAAATTCAAACAGTAGCGATTAGCACATGTCATACTTAAAATTCCATATGCAACAGTAGGTATTGAAGTGACACATGAATAATTTGCACAACATTCAAATATATTGATAAAGCATAAACTTTATACAAGATACATTATTCTTGGGTCTCCAAGAAGTCGTGCTCATGTCGTCACTACCTATACATACGCTACTGCCTACACGACATGTCACCGATTACAAAAGTTGGGTTACACTACCCTAGCTGCCCTATTTGGCAACTGTAACCCCCTACTCGAAGTAGAACTCGACCTCCTGCGGGTCCTCCTCCTCCGGTAACTCTGCTGGTGGCTCTGGATCCACCACCTCTTCTCCCATCTTGGGTTCTCCCATTGCTGGAAGGCCCAAGACTACCGGGATGCCCAATACTGGAGGCACGAGGTCCTGCAAAGCATGCACCTCGTCCATGGCTTGGTTGTAGTCTTCTTCCCAGCCTTGCCCTTCCTCAATAGCGTCGTCCCGCTCTTGAGCAAGGTCCTCATTCTGCTGGGTTAAAGTCTGTACCAGCTCTTGCAATGCCGCGATGTCGACACGGCTTTTCCTCTTTGCCTTCTTCAGACGATGCAACTGATTATGTTGTTCATTCAGTCGCATGATCGTCGGGAGGAGCACAATGCGGAGTGCGCTGTGAGCACTCTCGAAATGGTCTCCACGGCTCATGCTCTCCTTGAGCTTTGTGGCGAGATGCTCCGTATGAACAGCTTGGCTGTCCATCACGGCATTTCCCACCCTCATCTGGAGGCTAAGGTTTGCCTCTGCGGGGTTGTACCTTGGGCAACTCGGGTCCGTTGCCTCCAGGTACCTCTCTTCCCACACATGCTGAGCCCGTCCCTCCACCGGAACGAGTGCATATGGAGTGCCCTCCATAGCCTGCACGTGTAGTTGGCAGAAACGTGACATGGTGTCACGGGCTGCCACTTGCCACATCCCTTTCGGCTGTCTACCTCTCACCGTGACCGTGAACGGCACCCAACCGGGTGGTGTAGGTCCTGCAGGGACTTCGACATGGATTGTCCACATCTTGTTCCCCTCTTCGCCATCTTCCTTGGCGAAATACTGCAGCATCTAGTTGTATCTGAAATATTGCAGCATCTGCCTCAATGCTTCCGGATAGCCGCTGCGGTGAGAACAGTGAGACACCACCCACCCGTTCTCCAACTGTTTGTCTGCTGTCATCTGTAAAACTATATTTGAGAAATGTCAAATATTTATTTAAACAGTAAAGCATTGAGTTATAACACAAGACATGTCATTGAGCCCATAAAATTTGGAAACAGTTCAAATTTTAAGCAAACTTGACTGCTGATCTGCTGTTCAACATGACAGCCTGACCAGTTTCCATTTCAACTCGATTTAGGCCGTGTTAAATGCAAAACTAGTTCTGGAGATCGACATCAAAGTTAAAGCTAACTTCAATAGATTTCCAGAAAGTATTTGCTTGGCTTAAGATCTGTCCTGGTTCAAAACTTATGAGATGTCAAAGTTAACAGAATTTCTGGAGAAAATTGGACAGCACCTCCCTGCTTTCGGTACTGATTTGATCCAAGAATTCCAGTTAATTCTGCTCCCAATCTGACTAAACTTTCTGTTACAAAGTTGTAACCTATCTCATAAGATTTCCAGAACTACCTCATTTTCTATTTTTGGATTTTTATGCAGAAAGTTATGCTTAATTTACAGAGAGTTTACAGAGAGTGTTTGCTCTGCCCTGTTTTCTGGACAGTTTCAACTCTACTGCATTTTTCGATTGGTTAAGGGATGAAACACCTCTGGACCTCAACAGAAGAGTTGTAAAGCTCTTCCAAAGCTTTCCAGAAATGTATCATATGACCCCAACCTCGAAAGAACTCAAGCTCTAACCTCTGATTAACTTCAGCCTTAATTCAGCTGAAAACAGAGTGCTCTGTCCTTAACAACCTATAAGTTGAAAACTTGTTAACTTTGAATATTCTGATTAAGGGAAGGAGTTACATCAAGTTTTTACTTCTTTGGACCAAAATCTTCAAGTTTTAAATGAAGTTGTTCATTTAGTGGGGTGTGACGTCGGTGCGTCACCAGATCATGTCGGTACTACATCCTCACAAAGAAAAACCTATACCGGACTTAGCCGGCTTCGTTAATTCAGTGGCACTAAACGTCACTCGCACACCGATGCTACACGTCTACAGTTTCATGGTTAGACTACCTGCAGAAACTCACACAATCGTAAGACTCGGCTGCACACCGAGTCCGGTATCCATACAGTTCGTACACCCGGCCGTCATCACTCACCCGGATGTTCTCAAACCAAACACGCCTTGAGTTACGTGTTCACGTTTCAGACCACGTGACGGGATCTCCCAGATTGCACCATGCACGCCAGGGACAGACGTTGCTCGGATACCCCAAACGACATGAAGAGTCGTAGAGGATATCTAAGCGGGTCGGGTTACCTGCCACCCGTGGGGCTCCACCCTTCAGCTTGTGCGCACTGGTGGACAGCGCTTACGTGTACCCCCCAAGACATAAACGTCCCGAGATACACGATTTTCTGACATAGAAAAATAGGTTAGTATGCCACTTTCTATATGCTAATAACATCCTTATACGGGCTACTAACTCGTTCCACACTGGATTTTTGAAAAAGATGACCTTTGTAGTGCGTTAAACCTCAAGCGAGCTCTAATACCAACGCTGACATGAGCCCACGGTCTTGTCGAGCCAGGATCACGCTGAGGGGTGCTGCGTTGCACAGCACCGGATAACACACATCAAAGGTACAAAGCGGAAGCAAAAATTTTATTACATAAAGTGGTTTATGAACATTTGTACATCAAAATAAGTCCAGTCTACACTCACGGGCGTAGACTACGCATCAAGTGCACGTTCAGCCCTTGAACGTGTCCTTGCTAGCACACACGCACACTAACTCTGCAGCGTGCACGGCTCCCACTCGACGGGGTTCCCCTCCTGGGGTTCCGTCTCCTCTTTGGGAGCCCCTTCCTCATAGAACCCTCCAAAAGCTTCAAACACAAGCAGTGAGCACAAAGGCTCAGCAAGTCTGACCCGTCTCTCCTAAACATGGAACTTCTACATCAGGGGTGATGGGTACATGAGACAAAAACCATTTGCAAAGGACTCGCCTAATTAGTGGAACCTTACTTTCAAGTTTTAGCAGTGGGTTGTGGAGAACCTCACGCTAAGGCACATGAGAGAGCCGCAATCAAACAAGAAATGCATTTCTCTCATGCACTTTGCCCAAAGTTGAAAGGAACATTAATTAGCTCTAAGCTACAACAAATCATTAACAAGCAAAGTCCCTCTTTCAATAAGCAACATTTTAACATGTAGCTAGCCTGTTCTTTCTACGTCACGGTACAGTGAACAAGTGGTACTCACTGACCGCGAGGGACGGCAATTATAATCGATTTACACCTGCAGGGTTACCCGAACAACCCGTCACGTACGCCCGTACTCGATGTTGCCTACAACAACCATCACGGACGCCGTACGCAACTACCTTTCACCCGTTAGCCAAATGTTGAACCGGTCCAATGGTCCCGAGCAAGAGGTCTCTGCACGCTCATCTCAGTGCCGCCAGCCGATTTACACCTCGAGCTCTCAACCTACCCTCTGAACGACCAGCTATGCCTCAACACCCAGCTACCCGAGTTACATCGGTTTCTGGGTTCCCATATAGCTGGTAGGTCTTCAGTACTGTTCTAGCTTGTTCAACAGGCCCGCACACGGCTCGGTCCTTAATCGACACAAGCGGAGCTACAGCACACAGGCCCCAAAGTCCTGCTGCCCTTACTATGCGCTTGGTCTCATCTTTGTTGCCATATGTATCATGTGCTATCTCTACCCGAGTCGGGTGCCTCTAGCCTATGCTCACGAGTAGTTCCAACTACTCGTCTTGTACCGAATCCTACACTATCTTAGCATTGCAGTAGCTAACAGGGTTTGCAATCCTAAACCCAACCCATGGTTTTCTTGGCTATGCAATTGGATTTTCAAACAAGACTCTAATGCAAGGAAATAAGTGATACGCAAAGAAAGTGCTCAAAACAATAAAAATTTGTAAATAGGTTCATGCAAACCGGAGCTTGCCTTACTGCTCTTGGTCGTAGGCTAGCTGCTCCTCCGGAGTAACGAAGTCTAGGACTTCGGGTTCCTCCTCGACCTTAGCGACTACATGATATAAGAAGTATATGTATTAATTTGAATGCATTTGTATTAAGTTTAAACTTGTGAAGCTTATAAGTCCCACTAGACAGACTCAATGACTGTGAAACTTTTTCTGTGGCTTGATTACAACCTAAACAGAGACTTGGTCAAGTCTTGGTTGCAGCAAAGCTCATTTGAGCCCTCCACAATTAATTATGCACTTGACCTTAATTGGCACTCTTAGGGTGTTCTAGGGATTTTCATGGAACAAACTATGACTTTCTGAAAACTATATTTTTAGAGGGTTCTAATGGAATTTGTCTCACTTAATTTGAAGATTCCTAACCAAAGATATGAGCTAAACAATTCTAGAGGAAATTCTGAAAATGTTTCTGAACATTTTCTATTTTCTCTGGAACAGTTTCACTAATCACACCATTAGGTGGATCAAATGAGCTCAAATGGATCTGAAATTTGTATGGTAATTCAGGGATATTTTGATGAACATCCCAGCAAAATTTCAGAATTTTCCCCCAAAGCATTCTCCAGTTAAAATTCCAAACAGTTTAAATTTGAGGAATTAATTCAGGAGAAATAAGGGTTTTCATGAAGTGAAACTTGATTTGCTGGAAAGTGCTCAGAGAGCTGAATCCAACAAAATTTATTTCACTCAATTTGGAGCTTTCTAGCCAAAGTTATGAGGATTTGAAGTTTGAATGAAATCTGAAAATCGGGGGAAAAGTTTAAATCTGCCGGGGCCCGCGAGGACACGTGTTAGGCGCGGAGGCGACCTAACACTGAGGCCCACAGGGTCATTGCATGCCAGCACACCCGATCCCGGCCACACCCTATCCTGATTTAAAATTTTGAGCCGCTGACGCGTGGGCCAGCCGGCTTCGTCTTCCTCCCGATGCACTATCGCGCTCGCGCCGCCTCCCCTCGCCGTAGCAGACTCAGAGCTCGCTGGACTGTCGCTGCCGGCCATCGCACGGTCTGAAACTCGCCGCCAGGGGGTTGTCGATGTCGAGGAACACGTCTGTGGGGTCAGCTCGATCTGGCGGTGACCGGAAATAGCCCGGCGACGTGCGGCGGCCTCGGTTGAGGTTCGGCACCGTCGACCGTGGGTTCTAACCAGCCATAGCCTCGAACAATCGGTTCTACAGCATCAGTATACCTCTAGGAAGCTCGACAAGGAGTAAAAAGGGTTCAAAGACAGCGGCAAGTCGGTCGGCACCGTGTGACCGAGCGTGCCCGCCATGAGCGCCCTTGATCAAGCTCGAAATTCATCACTCCTAGTTGGTTTCATACCACGGATGCAGAAAGGAACTTGATCGCCGGCTAGTCCAGTGCCTATGTGCAAGATTTGATAACTAAAGAAAGATCACAGAGCGAGAATTTGAAGAATCCGTACCGGAAGCTCGGTTTAAGGTCGCCGGAGCAAAAGCTGGAAATTCACCGTGGATTCTTCACGGTTTGCTCCCAAACTTGGAGGAGAGCAACACGGTGGTCGCGCGCTCCTGTTTCCTCTCTTGCTGGACCGTGAAAACGCCTGTGGAACGCTGTCCACGAGCGCCTGACTTTCGGCTGAGGTTAAGTCGCCGCTGTGGCGATCGTTCTCGGGCAAGGGAGGTCGGAGCTCGGGGTCTTTGGCGTTGGGGAGGTGGAGTGCGACCTCAGATTTCCATCTAGCAGCTTAGGGAAGGATGAGGCGAGATGTTTTTGCGGTTGTCCCGATCAAGCAGGGAGGCGGCAAGCTGGGGCTCGGTGTTCACGGGAGAGGGGGAAGCGAGCGGTGTCTGCCTCGGTGGAGCGCCTTAAGAGGGCCCTGGAACCGCCCTTGGGCTCGTGTGTGGGCGCGCGAAGCAGCTGGTGGCGCTGCTCCTCCTCGGTGGCGAGCGCAGCTGCTCCCGGGCGTTGAACCGGCAGCTGCCCGGTGGAAGTTCCCACCGAGACTGTGACTTTGGGTGCAAGTCTCCCCTCTTCTCTCTATGACATGTGGGTCCCACCCAGGGTTTTAACCTCTGAATTTACTCCTAATCACTGTTGTAAACAGTGAGCCCCAAAATACCCATGGTGATTCAAATTATTCACCCATGAGCCATTTGAATTGATTAGAATTCAAATTGGGTTTGGTTTGAATGAATTTCAGCACAAGTTCAGTTTGGAATTCAAATAAAGTTTGAATTTGTCCCACTTAGCTCATGTCAAGATCAACTCCAAATGGAGTGAAAATTGGAGTATGAGCTCACAAAATTGTGCTGAATAAGAATATGCCTCCCACTTTTGAATTCATGGGATAAAAACAGTTTGAATTTGAATATGGTTTCGAACTGCCCTCTTTCTAGCTATACCCAAAATGACCTAAAAAAGGTTTTGAATTTGGGTGAAACTTGGCATGGACATCCCTAGCAATGTGTAGGAGTTTTCATCTGCCCAGCCCCTCTATATCACATGTGGGAAATACCACTTTTGCAATATGTGGGTTTGTCCTCTAATGAGCATGTTTATGGTGGTTACTTGCTCTTCATTTGTGTTCATCAACTTGCTTCAAATGAGGTGTGTGGTGTGGTGATGAACACTTCAAATATGTGCCAAAAACTGAGGCCCTTACAGGCTTTGGGATTTTTACAGTGAAGACTAGACCCTCTAAGGATGATCTGAGCAAAATTTGGAGACATGTCATTGCACAATGTAGTCTTCAAAATTTCTACAAGTACAATGCTTCTCTGAATTTTGAGCCCAAATCAGGAGCTTTGACATAGCTAAAAGTGGAAGATCTGATTAGGAAGTCTCCATGGTTCTAACAAAATTTGTTTCACCATTTTTGGAGCTACCATCAGAGAGATATGAATTTTTGAAGTTGGGCAGGAGTTCTGAAAAGTTTCTGTTTAAATTTGAATTTCCAATTAAAGGCTTAACTTGGGAAGGCAGTTTAGCTTAGCAAATGAACTCCAATGAAGCCCAACTTTTTACTGGAGATCAGTGACTAGGACAAGGATTAGTTGCCGTAATTTGGGAATATTTCATAAAGAATTCCTCCTGTAATAAATCCCTCAAGGATTTAATAAAAACAATTCTACAGAAATTCCTGGGCATTTTCATAGCAAGCAATTTATTTCTATGTGAAGTACTCCTCATGAGGATTCCAACAAAATTGGTCTCACCCTTTTTGGAGTTTTCTACACAAAGTTATGGGTCTCCAAAGTTTGAACTGCATTAGGAAAATCTGGAAATGTTTAAATCCTGGCTGTGGGCCGCACCCGTGGCGCTATCCACTCAGATAACGGCAACACCGAGGCCACGGGGTTATTTCCCGCGCAGCCACACCGGATCCGGTGCCACAGACCGATCCCCACGCGTATACAGAGGCTGACCGGTGGGACCCGGCCCTCCTTTGTCTTCCTCGCGCTGCCCGGTCTCCCGCGGCGGCGCACGCCGGCGAGGCTCGCCGGGACGGGGTTCCCGTGGTCCGAACTTCTTCAAACTTGCCGCCTGTGAGTTCTACACCGTGTTGAACACGATTGTGGGGTCGGGAGCCGATGACAATGGCCGGAACGGTGCTTGCACCGGTGACCATGTCGGTCCTTACTTCGGCGACCTCGTTCACCCTCGACAGTGGGTCTTTCGGGCTAGGGTTTGCTCTAAAAGCAGCAGTGTCGCATGGACAACATCGACCCATAGCCCGCTCTCCATGGAAACCACCAGAAAGGGGACCTCACCGGCGACCCGAGTCCGCAAAACACCGGCCACGACAAAAACTCGAATAACTCCTTCAGTCCTCGCTGGTTTCTGGCGCCGTTTGAGCGAGAAGGACCGCAGGGATCTAGCGAAGCTTCTTATAGATCAGAAGGAGCTCTAGCTACTGCTGTGCGATGAATTTAATCGTAGACCGAGAGGGGTCGCTATGAACTAGGGTTTGGTAAAACCCGAAATTCTCACTAACCGGTTGATCAATTGACATGAGTGACACAACCCCACGGTCTTGTCGAGCCAGGATCATGCTGAGGGGTGCTGTGTTGCACAGCACCAGATAACACACATCAAAGGTACAAAGTGGAAGCAAAGTTTTATTACCTAAAAAGCTTTATGAACATTTGTACAACAAAATATGTCCAGTCAAAACTCACGGGCGTAGACTACGCATCGAGTTCACGTTCAGCCCGTTAACGTGTCCCCGCTAGCACGCACACACACTAACACGGCGGCATGCACGACTCCCACTCGACGGAGTTCCCCTCCTGGGGTTCCGTCTCCTCCTCGGGAGTCCCTTCCTCATAGAACCCTGCAAAAGCTTCAAACACAAGCAGTGAGCACGAAGGCTCATCAAGACTTACCCGTCTCTCCTAAACATGAAACTTCTACATGAGGGTTGATAGGTTACATGAGGTAAAAATCATTTGTAAGGACTCGCCTACTTAGTGGAACCTTACTTTCAAGTTCTAGCCGCAGATTGTGGAGAACCCTACGCTAAGGAACATGAGAGAGCCGCAATCAAACAAGAAACACATTTCTCTCATGTACTTTGCCCAAAGTTGAAAAGAACTTTAGTTAGCTCTAAACTACAACAAATCATTAACAATCAATGTCCATCTTTCAATCAGCAACATTTTAACATGTAACTAGCCTGTTCTTTCTACGTCATGGTACAGTGAACAAGTGGTACTCACTGACCGCGAGGGACGGTGATTATAATAGATTTACACCTGCAGGGTTACCCGAATAACCCGTCACGTATGCCCGTACTCGACGTTGCCTACAGAAACCATCACGGACGCCGTACGCAACCACCTTTCACCCGTTAGCCAAATGTTGAACCGGTCCCATCGTCCCGAGCAAGAGGTCTCTGCACGCGCATCTCAGTGCCGCTAGCCGATTTACACTTCGAGCTCTCAACCTACCCTCTGAATGACCAGCTATGCCTCAACACCCAGCTACCAAAGTTACATCGGTTTCCCAGTTCCCACATAGCCGGTAGGTCTTCGATACTGTTCTAGCTTGTTCAACAGGCCGGCACACGGCTCGGTCCTCAATCGACACAAGCAGAGCTATAGCACATAGGCCCCAAAGTCCTGCTGCCCTTACTCTCTGCTCGGTCTCATTTTTCTTGCCATGTGTTTTATTTGCTATCTTTACCCGAGCGATGTGCCTCTAGCCTATTCTCATGAGTAGTTCCAACTACTCGACTTGTACCGAATCCTACTCTATCTTAGCATTGCAGTGGCTAACTAGGTTTTCAATCTTAATCCCAACCCATGGTTTTCTTGGCTATGCATTTGGATTTTCAAACAAGACTCTAATGCAAGCAGTAATGGTACTCAAGCCGTACAAGCATAGTATCCGTGAGATGTACAGTTCAGCATGCTTCTTGGCGTTGTAGTTGGTGTTGACCCAGATGAAATGGGCAACTTTGGTGAGGCGGTCGACGATCACCCACACATAATCATGTTTCTGAAAGGTGGTGGGTAAACCGACGATGAAGTCCATGCTCACATCCTCCCACTTCCAGGAAGGAACGCCCAGTGGTTGTAGCAGTCCCGGTTTCCGCATATGATCTGCCTTCACCCTTTAACATGTATCACACTTGGACACGTACTTGGCGATCTCCCGCTTCATCCGTGTCCACCAAAACTTGCTTCCGAGTTCTTGATACATTTTGTTGCTGCCGGGGTTAATAGAAAATTTTGACAAGTGAGCCTCATCAAAAATTTTCTTCCGTAACTCCGGGTTACGGGGTACGACGATCCGGTCTTTCCGGAAACATTTCAACTCCTTACTGTATACACGTCTCCGCAAATGCGACAAGCCCTTGTCATGTTTCTGAGCTGCCGCTATCTCTTCACGGATGGTGGGGATCAAAGCTAAGTTGTAGTGAGCTCCATGTGTAATCACATGCAGTGGTGGTTCGCTCTCTTCCAACGGTGTGATGGTCAGATTGTTGACGTGTGACTTGCGACTCAGCGCATCCGCCACTACGTTTGCTTTGCTAGAGTGATAATGGATCTCTATTTCGTAATCCTTTATCAGCTCTAACCATCTTCGCTGCCTCATGTTCAGCTCCTTCTGAGTGAATATGTACTTGAGGCTCTTGTGGTCGGTATATAGATGTACGAGGTTACCGAGTAGGTAGTGCCTCCACAGTTTAAGTGCGAGTACCACGGCAGCAAGCTCCAAGTCGTGAGTTGGATAATTCTGCTCATGGTTTCTAAGATGCCATGATCCATATGCGACCACCCTTCGGTCTTGCATCAGCACACATCCGAGCCCAATGCCGGATGCATCGCAGTACACATCGAATGGTTTTGTTGTGTCTGGCTGCGCCAAAACCGGTGCTGATGTTCGGTGCTTTACTAATGCATTGAACGCTGCTTCACATGCTGGACTCCAAACATATTTGGTAGCCTTCTTCATCAGCTCCGTCATAGGCTTGGCAATCTTCGAGAAGTTCTGAATGAACCTCCGATAATATCCCGCGAGTCCGAGGAAACTCCGTACCTCGTGAACAGTTCTCGGGGACTTCCAATTCAGCACTTGTGTGATCTTGCTCGGGTCTACAGAGATACCCTCCGCTGAGATGATATGCCCGAGAAAAGGCACTTGCGATATCCAAAACTCGCATTTGCTGAGTTTCGCGTATAACTTGTGATCCCGCAGCCGTTGCAAGACTATACGCAGATGCTTCTTGTGATCTTCCTCTGACTTGGAATAAACCAGTATGTCATCGATGAAGACCACGACGAACTTGTCCAGCTCCGGCATGAATACCGAGTCCATCAAATACATGAAGTGAGCTGGAGCGTTGGTGAGGCCGAAGGACATGACCAGGTACTCATAAAGTCCGTACCTCGTCGAGAAAGCCGTCTTCGGAATATCCTCAGCCCGTATCTTAATCTGATGGTACCCTGATCTTAAATCCATCTTGGAAAAGATCTTTGCTTCGACCAACTGATCGAACAACATGTCGATCCATGGCAACGGGTACTTGTTCTTGATGGTTACGGCGTTTAGTGGACGATAGTCCACGCAAAGCCGTAATGTCTCGTCTTTCTTCTTCACGAATAATGCCGAACAGCCCCATGGCGAGGAGCTTGGCCTAATAAACCCCTTTTGCAGCAGGTCCTTTAGCTGGGTCTTCAGTTAAGCCAACTCCTTGGGCGCCATCTTGTACGGCCTTCGGGATATTGGCATGGTTCCCGGTGCAAGTTCAATCTTGAACTCCACCTCTCTATCGGGCGGCATCCCTGGTAAATCCTCCGGAAACATGTCAGGGAACTCTCGGACCACTGGAATATCTTCCAAACTGATGGTTGTGGATTGATAGACACTTGGAAGTTTTATTTCTGGACTGTCCAGAAATAAGGAATGAGATTCGTGCACTTCTGAGTTCAAGCGCACAATTCGGAGGACGATGTCTAAAACAGCGCCGTGGTGGGTTAACCACGACATCCCTAAGATGACATCGACCTTTTGTCCCTCTAAAATTATGAGAGACGTAGGGTATACTCTACCCTCTAAGCATAATGGCGCTTTTGGAACCATCATGCTTGCTGAAATTTTCCCACCCGATGAACAAATCAAATATGGACTATCGGTGGGTAGTATTGGCAAGCTATATTTAGCAATGAAAGCTTGGATAATAAAGCTATGCATGGCACCTGAATCAAATAATACTATGGCGGGATGCTGGTGGAGTTGGAACATACCCGCAAGGATCGGCTCTCCCTCCGGCACGTCCTCTATGGCAAGCTGGTGGACGGTGCCGGGCCTAGGGTTTGCCCACCGGGCATTAGTAGGGATCCGGGGCTGATTCCTCCCCGGAAGTTGTGGTGCAACTCCGCTGTCTTGTCTCTCCGGACAACTGCTGGCGAAGTGTCCTGGACGACCACATTTGTAGCATGTGGCCGCTGCTTGTCCGGTGCTTGGAGGACAAAAGCCCGGCATGCGCTGCTGAGGTGCATACGCATGCGGCATCACCCGCTGCTGTTGTTGCTGCAGAGGTGGTGCTGGCAGTGCCGGCCTGAACGCCGGTGGGGAATAGGGCTGACTGCGGAATGGCATCGACCTCTGTGGTGGCTGCCAGTGTGGAGCTGATGGTGGGCGATTCACCATTCAAAATTTCTGAGAAGGACCGCCTCCTTCTCCGCTGCTTTGCGGCGCACTTCGCTTTCTTTCCGCCGCCGCTAACTCCCATCCGGAGTCCTCCTGAACAATCACAGCATCAATTATGTCGTTGAGGTTGCCGCGATTGAAAATCACCAATTTGTCCTTCAGGAGCGGATTAAGCCCCTGGTAGAAGTGGTCCCGCCGCTTCTCGTCAGTATCAGCGTGATACGACGCGTAGAGCACGAGATTGTTGAAAGCCCTGGAGTATTCCAGCACGTTCCGGCTCCCTTGCTGCAGGTGTAGAAACTCCTGCTTCTTCCTCTTCATGAGACCCGACGGTATATGATAGGCCCTGAAGGCCGTCCGGAACTCTGCCCAGGTCATAACTCGGTCGGTGGGCTGTGAAGCACAGTAGTTCACCCACCATGTGCTCGTGGACCCTTGGAGCTGTTGGACCACGAACTGAGTCTTGCGCTGCTCACTTACTTGGAGCAGTCCGAACTTCATTTCCATCGTGCGGAGCCAGTTGTCCGCATCGAGGGGTTCATCCGCCCTTGAGAATGCTGGGGGATGAGTTGCCATGAATTCGGAGTAGGAGCTCTATTGACGCTTCTCACGATCATGACGCCTCTCTGGTCGAGACGTATTTGCAATAAGGGTCTGCAGCAACTCCGTGTGCTGCTGATGAGAACCCGCCATTGCCACAACGATGTCGGCCAATGTAACCGTTGGCGGTGGCGGTGGTGGTGTTTGCTGTTGCTGTTGCTGCTGCTGTCCCGAGGAATCCTCGGGAGGCTGCTGGGAGGTTTCTCCCCCTTGACTAGAACCCCCAACGTCCGGGTTGGCACGAGTACGAGCCATTCTGAAATTCAAAACATCGGCGATCAGCACATGTCATACTTAAAAATTCCATATGAAACAGTAGGTATTTGAAATGACGCATGAATAATTTGCATAACATTCACATATATTGATAAATCATAAACTTTATACAAGATACATTATTCTCGGGTCTCCGAGAAGTCGTGCTCATGTCGTCACTACCTATACATACGCTACTGCCTACACGACATGTCACTGGTTACAAAAGTTTGGGTTACACTTCTCTGGTTGCCCTACTTGGCAACGGTAACCCCCTACTCGGATTAGAACTCGACCTCCTGTGGGTCGTCCTCCTCCAGTAACTCTGCTGTTGGTTCCGGATCTATAACCTCCTCTCCCATCTCGGGTTCTCCCAATTGCCGGAAGACCCAAGACCACCGGGATGCCCAATACCGGAGGAACGAGGTCCTACAACGCGTGCACCTCGTCCATAGCCTGGTTGTAGTCCTCTTCCCAGCCTTGCCCCTCCTCAATAGCGTCGTCCCGCTCTTGAGTAAGGACCTCATTCTGCTGGGTCAGAGCCTGCACCTGTTGTTGCAACGCCGCGATGTCAACACGGCTTTTCTTCCTTGCCTTCTTCAGACGATGCAACTGATTATGTTGTTCGTTTAGTCGCTTAATCATCGGAAGGAGCACATTGCAGAGTGCGCTGTGAGCACTCTCGAAATGGTCTCCATGGATGGTGCTTTCCTTGAGCTTTGCGGCGAGACGCTCCGTATGAACAGCTTGGCTGTCCATCACGGCCTTTCCCGCCCTCATCTGGAGGCTGAGGTTCGCCTCCGCGGGGTTGTACCTTGGGCAACCTGGATTGGTTGCCTCCCGGTACCTCCCTTCCCACACATGACTAGCCCGTCCCTCCACCGGAACGAGCACGTATGGAGTGCCCTCCATAGCCCTCACGTGTAGTTGGCAGAAACGCGACAAGGTGTCGCGGGCTGCCACTTGCCACATCCCCTCTGGTTGTCTACCTCTCACCGTGACGGTGAACGGCGCCCAACCGGGTGGTAGGTCCTGCAGGAACCTCGACATGGATTGTCCACGTCTTGTTCTCCTCCTCGCCTTCTTCCTTGGCGAAGTACTGCAGCATCTGGTTGTACCCAAAATATTGAAGCATCCGGATAGCCGCTGTGGTGAGAACAATGGGACACCAGCCAACCGTTCTCCAACTGTTTATCCGCTGTCATCTGTAGAAATATATTTGAGAAATTCCAAATACTTATTTGAACAGTAAACCAGTGAGTTATAACATCAAACATGTCATTGAACCCAGAAAATTTGGAAACATAGTTCAAACTTATACAAACTTGACTGCTGATCTGCTGTCAAACATGACAGCCCTGACCAGTTTCCATTTCAACCTGATTTAGGCCATGCTAAAGGCAAAACTAATTCTGGAGCTTAACATCAAAGTTAAAGCTAACTTCAATAGAATCCAGAAAGTATTTGCTTGGCCTAAGATCTGTCCTGGTTGAAAAGTTATGAGATGTCAAAGTTAACAGAATTTCTGGAGAAAATTGGACAGCACCTCCCTGCTTTAGGTACTGATTTGATCCAAGAATTCCAGTTAATTATGCTCCCAATCTGACAAAACTTTCTGTTACAAAGTTGTAACCCATCTCATGAACTTTTAAGAACTACCTCATTTTCTATTTTTGGATTTTTATGCAGGAATTTATGGTCAATTTACAGAGAGTGTTTGCTCTGCCCTGTTTTCTGGACAGTTTCTACTCTACTGCATTTTTCGATTGGGGAAGGGATGAAACACCTCTGGACCTCAACATAAAAGTTGTAAAGCTCTTCCAAAGCTTTCCATAAATGTATCACATGACCCTAACCTCGAAAGAACTCAACCTCTAACCTCTGATTAACTTCAGCCTTCTATCAGCTGAAAACAGGGGACTCTGTCCTTAATAGCCTATAAGTTGAAAACTTGTTAACATGGAATATCCTGATTAAGGGAAGGAGTTACATTAAGTTTTAATACTTTGGATTAAAACTTTCAAGTTTTATAATGAAGTGGCTCATTTAATGGAGTGTGACATCGATGCGTCACCAGATCATGTCGGTACTACGTCCTCACAAAGAAAAACCTATACCGGACTTAGCCGGCTTCGTTAGTTCAGTTGCACTAAGCATCACTCGCACACGAATGCAACACGTCTACCGTTTCGTGGTTAGACTACCTGCAGATAACTCACACAATCATGAGACTTGGCTGCACACCGGGGCCGGTATCCATATAGTTCGTACACCCGGCCGTCATCACTCGCCCGGATGTTCTCAAGCCAAACACGCCTTGAGCTACGTGTTCACGTTACTGACCACGTGACGGGGTCTCCCAAATTGCACCACGCACGCCAGGGACAGACGTTGCTTGAATACCCCAAACGACATGAAGAGTCGTAGAGGATATTAAAGCGGGCCGGGTTACCTGCCACCCATGGGGCTCCACCCTTCAGCCTGTGCGCACTGGTGGACAGCGCTTACGTGCACCGTCCAAGACATAAACGTCCCAAGATGCACGATTTTCTGACATAATCAAATAGGTTAGTATGTCACTTTCTATACACTAATAACATCCTTATATGGGCTACTAACTCGTTCCTCACTGGATTTTTGAAAAAGATGACCTTTTTAGTGTGTTAAACCTCAAGCGAGCTCTGATACCAAAGCTGACACGACCCCACGGTCTTGTCGAGCCAGGATCACGCTGAGGGGTGCTGCGTTGCACAGCACCAGATAACACACATCAAAGGTACAAAGCGGAAGAAAAGTTTTATTACATAAAAAGCTTTATGAACATTTGTACAACAAAATATATCCAGTCTACACTCACGGGCGTAGACTACGCATCGAGTTCACGTTCAACCCGTGAACGTGTCCCTACTAGCACGCACACACACTAACACGGCGGCGTGCATGACTCCCACTCGACGGGGTTCCCTTCCTGGGGTTCCGTCTCCTCCTCGGGAGTCCCTTCCTCATAGAACCCTGCAAAAGCTTCAAACACAAGCAGTGAGCACGAAGGCTCAGCAAGACTGAACCGTCTCTCCAAAATAAGAAACTTCTACATGAGGGTTGATAGGTTACATGAGGTAAAAATCATTTGCAAGGACTCGCCTACTTAGTGGAACCTTACTTTCAAGTTTTAGCCGCAGATTGTGGAGAACCTTATGCTAAGGCACATGAGAGAGCCGCAATCAAACTAGAAACACATCTCTCTCATGTACTTTGCCCAAAGTTGAAAAGAACTTTAGTTAGCTCTAAACTACAACAAATCATTAACAATCAAAATCCATCTTTCAATCAGGAACATTTTAACATGTAACTAGCCTGTTCTTTCTACGTCACGGTACAGTGAACAAGTGGTACTCACTGACCGCGAGGGACGGCGATTATAATCGATTTACACCTGCAGGGTTACCCGAATAACCCGTCACGTACGCCCGTACTCGACGTTGCCTACAGCAACCATCACGGACGCCGTACGCAACCACCTTTCACCCGTTAGCCAAATGTTGAACCGGTCCAATCGTCCCGAGCAAGAGGTCTCTGCATGCGCATCTCAGTGCCGCCAGCCGATTTACACCTCGAGCTCTCAAGCTACCCTCTGAACGACCAGCTATGCCTCAACACCCAGCTACCCGAGTTACATCGGTTTCCCGGTTCCCATATAGCCGGTAGGTCTTCGGTACTGTTCTAGCTTGTTCAACAGGCCCGCACACGGCTCGTGTAAAAGTCCCAAAAATGTGTATGAATAAAAACTATGGTTTGAGTTCATATGTGTGGCAATGACATGAAAAATGGGACTTGCTAAAACTTTTCTTCATGCAAGGTAATACATGGATGAACATCCAACATGAGGTTCACCTTTTTACTAAAAAGTGTTGGACCAATAAGGAGTTAAATACCTCTTTGCATGTGAGTTTAAAATTCAGATTTGAAAATTCAAAGTTCACACATATGGTGACCCAAAAACTTTGAATTAACATGCAGCCATATAGATGAGTTTTTAGGGAAAAGGTTATCACCACCTTTTCCTTTGTAGTGTGGGCTCAAAAAGAAGGATAAGAGAAACATTTGTAAATTCTAGCCAAATTCAAATTGGTTATACCAATTCAAACTGAATTGGAGGGATTCAAATTCAAACCCACATTTTAAAACTCAGAATTGTGGGAATTAAGAGGATCACTTTGAGAAGATATTTGGGGGTTAGAATGTGGGATGGGACCCACACGGCAGTGAGCTGGAGGCTTAAACTTAACCAGGAAGCAAATGAATTTGGCTTCTGTTCTGCTCGGGCGCCACCGAGGAGTTCCACCGCGCCCCCGGGGAACTGGACCCGACACCTCCTGCTGCCTCCCCCCCCCCCCCCCCACGCACGACCACCGAAGGCGGTTTCCTTCGACGTTATCATGCCCTCGGCTGAGCAAAGACCCGATTGCTCTCCTCCTCTCGCGTGAACGCCGCACAGCCGTTCTTCCCTCGTTCGCTCTCGGTCAATCGGGAAACCAGCGGAGACCATCGCGCCCACTGCCTCCGAAGGGCTAAACACAGAGGCGCAACCGTTGCTCACTTCCCCTGACCCAGAGAACACCAAGTCCCGGCGTTCCCGAGCCCCAATCAGCCATTCCGCGGCGACCTCAAAAGAATCGACGGTCGGCTTCACGTGGACAGCTCTCCACAGAAGCTTCCAAGCCCAATCAATCATGGCCACAGGAGCGTTCTTCTGTGTTATTGCTCTCACCCAAAACTTGGAGCAAATCGTGGAGCATAGCCGGCGAATTCCGAGGTTTTGCTCCGGCGGCTTCAACCCGAGCATTCGGTATGGAAATCCAAAATTCTCTACGTCTGTTCGTTCTTAGCTCGTCAAACTTTGCACGGAGGAGCTGGACTAGCCGGCGGTCATATCCTCTTTAGCATCCGAGGCATGACATTAACTGGGCACCGTGAATTTTGAGCTCTACCGAGCGTGATCACGGCGGAACCGGTCGGCCGCACGGTGACGTCCGGTTCGCGGCCATTCCAGGGTCATTTGAGAGCCATGCCGAGCTTGGCGATCGACCACTGGTTCTGTAGCACGTGTTTGTCGCTTGGTTAGAGGACTAGGAACCCTGGTCGACGGTGCCGAAAGGCAGCAAAGACCGCCGCACGTCGCCGGGGTGTTTCCGGTCACCGGCAACCCTAGATGACCCCGCAGATATGTTCCTCAACATCATAAACGCCCTGGCGGCAAACCTCAGCTCGGGCGGTGGCTGGAGAAGGCGAGCTGGTGAGCTCCGGCGTCGGGCCGGCGAGGGGCAGCGCGGGCGCGGGAAAACAACGGGAGGAAGAAGAAGACCGGGTGGGTCCCAGCCGTCAGCGCCTGTAGAGTTTAAAAAGAGGATCTGTTGTGGCTAGGATCTTTTGTGGCTACGCGGTACAATTCTGTGAACCGCTGTGGCCCCCAATCTGATTGGCTGGGGTTTAAAAAGTGGGCCCAGTGGGATTTGCATTAGGAAAATAATCCCAAACTTAGCTCAATCTTTAGAAATTCATATCTCCCTGTAGAAAACTCCAATTTGAGTGATTCCAATTGGGTTGGCTTAATCACTCTGAGTTCTATCCAAATATGAACTCAGATTTGTATGAAAGTCAATATTATATTCTGGAGAATTCTTTGAAGGTTTTCTGAAAAAGAATTATTGAGGGAGTTTGGTTTATCCAAAAATCCCCAAATTTTGCCAGAATATTCTTTAGCATATTGTTGACCTACTAGCAAATTTTCAGCTCATTTGAAAATCATTTGAGTAGGAATTTGCTAAAAACAATCTGCTGTGTTCATAAGAGTCCAGAAACATTTTCAGAAAATGTTTCCCACTTCAAAAATCTGTTCTGAGCAATCCATAGCTCCAAAAATCATAGGAAAATTTAGGCAAGCTATCTGGGACATACTTGGAATTGTAGTTCACTTAGTTGGGCATGAAAATGCACATTACTACAGAATTAATTCTATTGAGTACAAATGCTTAAAGAATTGTTCTGGGAGAACTACCCAAGTAAAAGGGCTGGATTTTGGACCAGATGACTCTCATGTGATCAAGAACTCACAGGTAAATTATCAGCCCAAGATGAGTCCTGGAAATCCCTGTTCTTATTCTCCATACTTATGTATAAGGGAAAATACGTAAGAGATATTGTGAGAATTATGGAGGACACAATATGACTCCACATTAGCTGCAATTTGGCAAGCTAAATCCTTAGGTAGTATAGAACCTGCTGTAAAAGTTTTGAGGCCATTGGAGTTCTTGTTCTTCAGTTGCATTCAAATCTTTTCAGCTTATCTATTATGTTCGTTAGAGAAAAGGGTTAGTGTATAGCTAAGGGCCTTAAGGTCAAATTAGTTTAATTCTGTTCTTTGCACAACAGAGGCAAACCAAGCCATGCTTGGCTTTTCCACACAACCTCTGTTCTTAAGAAAGTAATTCTATAACTTCTTTCCATTACATTCTATAAAATATGTGCATATGCATCTCAATAGGAACCACAACGAAGGGGACTCGAAGGAGTGATTCATCGAAGTGGATCAAGCTCCGGAGAGTCAAGGGTGGATCTGCAAGGATACTAACTGCTTATATACGACTACCCTGCAAAACAGGCAAGCTCCGATTTGCATTTAACAGCTGTTAAGTTTTTACTTTGTATTCACCTTTGGTTATGATTTGAACTGTGCATTAGGTCTAGTGTTTGATACTCCTCTTGCATAGCCAAATGACCCATGGAGTATTGGGTAGGTGTCTTTCACCGTGTAGAACTGCCATGCTTAAGGACGGTTCGGTAGAAGTCGAGTGGTGAGATACTACTCGCAGATTTAGGAACAACAGGGGCATACGGGATTGGTTCGTAATTGAATTAGCAAGTTAAAGTTGAGACCGGAAGGTTGTAGGAGCAGCAGGACATAGGGGCCTGGGTGCTGTAGACCTGTCCGTGTCAGTCAAGGACCGATCCGTATGCGGCCCTGTTGAACAAGTTTGAGTTGTGTACCGGACTCATGCTGGCTATATGGGACCCAGTAAACCGATGTACCTCGAGAAGCTGTCGTTGGGACTTTTCGGGTCGCCTCAGGCGGACGGCCGGTGTGCAGTATGTGGGGAATATTCTCATGACATCTCACGTCGGAAGGTGCACCATGAGAGTAGCTACTGTACGGGGCGACTTGATCGATTCAGTGGGGGTGAAACGGGGGAAAGGCTGCCACGTACGACGTCAGTGACGGTTGTTGTAGGCAACGTCGAGTACGGGCGTACGTGTCGTGTAGTCCGGGTGTTATTGATTCGAATCACCGTCGCTCGCGGAATGGACCAAGCATACTTGTTCTCACAGTCGTGACGTAGTAAGAACTTGCATGAGAAAGGAACTAATCATATTGATGTGAAGTATTATACTAGTGTTGTATTGGATCTCGATGAATAGGCTAGTGCAAACTCGATTCTTTTATGCCATGAGCAATTTACATCGGGGGAAAGCGTTTCTTGTTTGATTGTGGACTCCCGATGTAGCGTGCCCAGGGTTACTTAAAATGCTGCAATTAATACCTGAAAGTAAGGATTCACTTTTAGGCGAGTTAATTATGCTTATGCCATCCTATGTTAGGTTCATAACCTCACTTAGAGTTTCATGTTTATGGTGACGGTTAAGTCTTGCTGAGCGTTATGCTCACGGATGCTATCCGAGTTGTTTTGCAGGTAATTGATTCTATGCTTATGAGAAGGGATGCCGATGAGACTCGGGAACCTCCGAGTGCTTACTCAAAGAGCATCCTCGCCGCTGCAGATTGATCTTCGTGTTGCTAGTAAGAAACGTCCGCGGGCTGGACCGTTCCTTTGATGCTAGTTTAGACATGAGTCGTGAGAGTGATAGTCTTCCGCTGTAGTTTACTCTGATATACTTATTTGTAAAACAATCTTGTACGCTTCCGCAAACTATTTATGTAATATGATGTGTTTCCATCGATCCGTGTGCTGTTGGGTGCCGCATAACACGGCACCACCCGACGAGGTCCCGTGGGGCCACCTCAGCGTGGTATCAGAGCTGCGTTGGGAACAGAGCACGGATTGAGCATCATATTATGTCAAAAACTTAGGATACGGTGAGATAATGGTACTAGGCCCACATAAGGACTACTATTAGCATATAATGAAGGTGGCAAGCTAACTTATTTGTTATGTCGGAAAATCGTGCATCTCGGGACGGTTTATGTCTTGGGGGTGCACGTATGCGCTGTCCACCAGTGCGCACAAGCTGAAGGGTGGAGCCTCACGGGTGGCAGGTAACCCGACTCGCTTTAGTATCCTCTACGACTCTTCATGTCGTTTGGGGTATTCGAGCAGCGTCTGTCCCAGGCGTGCGTGGTGCAATTTGGGAGACCCCGTCACGTGGTCAGTAACGTGAACACGTAGCTCAAGGCGTGTTTGGCTTGAGAACACCTGGGCGAGTGATGACGGCCGGGTGTACCAACTGTTATGGATACATGGTTCGGTGTGCAGCAGAACCTGATGATTGAGTGTGTTTTATGTTGGTACTAACCACGAAAACCTTAGTACGTGTAGAACACGTTTGCAAGTGACCGTTTTAGTGCCACCTAATGATACGTGTATGCCGGTGTAATCCGGTTAGGTTTTTCTTTGGTAAGGCAACGTAGTACCGTCATATGTCTTACGGTGCATCGTCACCGTACTACACTGGATAGTATTCTTACCTATGAAGAAATCATTCATGACTAACTTCCAAACTAAAAATGGATGTGATAAAGCACATATTAGTTACTGAGCTCTTCATTTGAACTAAGTTTCAAAGAAGAGACTTGTTAGACTTCTTTTGATCTCAAAGACAGAGTGCTCTGTTCAGACAGAAATTTTTCTGGTCTTTAACAGAGCGTAACTCTGATTAGCTTGACCCAATGGAGGTGTTTGATACAGTTCTGGAAAGGTTATCAAGTGCTCTACAACTCTTGTGTAGAACTCCAGAGCCAAATCCGACACCAACTTGGTTATATGTCCAGATGAATGCAAACTGTTCAGAAAACAGAGCAGCTGCAAACTTCTCTGGATGTTGCTGTAAATTAGACACAACAGTCTGTAGGAAAATCTCTAAGGATCATATGATACACCATTAGAAAGGTTAGAAAATTTGCAACGATTTTGTGGTTCATAGTTGTTCAGAATGGTACCCCATTTGTATGTAAAACTGTGATGAAAACAGCCACATACAAAGGAGGTGCTGGCAAATTTTAGCCAGAAATTCTGTCAACTTTGAACAATCCTAACTTTTGTTCCAGAAATGATCTAGGGGCATATGAGTACTCGTTGAAAATATACTGAAGTCAACTTTAACTTTGGTATTCAACTTGAGTTATGAAAATGCTAATAAATGGATCAAATTCTGGGTTAAGTACATAAAGGTCTGTTCTGTACAGAATGAGGGACTGAATATGTTGGCTTTAGAAAGATGTGTAAACATGAAATTTTGTTATGCTTTCATAAAGTTTTAGCATGTTCATGTTTTACATACTTTCACATACTGCTAGATCAAGTTGGGACTCCCCTCAAAATTATGCTTTTGCAGTATGGTGCGTACTCATTCTCCGAGTAGGGTTGATAGTTCTCGTCAAGACAATGATGACTCGACTCCACCACGGGCACCGCCATCAACGGTATGGGCGGATGTCATGGCTCAGATGGTCGAGTCAAGTCAAGAGAACACAAGACTACTACAAGCCTTGGTACAACAGGGCTTACTCCAGCGTGCACAACAGGACGTTCCACCTCGGAACGCCTACTTGGATTTCTTGGCGACACAACCGCCAATCTTCACGGAAGCCCATGAACCAGTCGAAGCTGATCAGTGGCTTCGAGTTATGGAGTCCAAGTTTGGAGTGTTTGAGTGTGACGAGTATCAGAAGACATCATTTGCAGCTCAACAGCTCCATGGAGCCGCCGGAAATTGGTGGTTTGCGTATCTCGCCACCGTTCCGGAAGGCCATCAAGTGGAATGGACGGAATTTCATGAAGCATTCCGGGCTCGTCACACTCCTATGGGTTTTATCAAGGCCCAGCAGCAAGAATTCAGAAACTTGAAGCAGGGGAACATGAGTGTCCTCGATTATGTCAGACGATTCAACCTTCTGGCACAATATGCTCCTGCTTATGCGACGAGCGAAGCTGCAATGTGTGACTACTTTTTCTATGGCTTGAGTGCCATACTAAAAGAGAAGTTAGCTTTGTTCAATCAAGGCACTTACACCGAGTTGATCAGTGCTGCTCTGCTGCAAGAACAAGCGACACTTGAGTGTCAAGCAGAGAAGAGGGACCGGGAGGATGTGCAAGAAGACACACCAATCGTTCCTCGTAAATACCGTGTGGTGTATCACACACCATCCGATGAGATATGGCAAGCACCAGGGAGATCAACTCCGTACAGATTTCCTGCTCAAGAATCATGTCTTGAAGCAACACCTTTGCCTCAGCAACGAATGACATCTGTTGCATCATTGCTGCAGCCAGGTGCCTCAACTTCTCAACCACAAGTCAACGAAGAAACGGGGAAACCTCCGTGTTCTTATTGCCACCGTTTTGGGCATTTTAGGCAGGAATGCCGGGAGAAGTTGGTAAACACCATACAGCCATCATCATCAGGTGGTATGCCGCCACCTGCTCCAGTCAACATAACAGCATTGCAATCCGGGAGTGTGCAACATCTTGCGATTGAGGAGGTCCCGGAGGGAGCACCGGTGTTAGCAGGCATGTTCACTCTCAAAGACGTGCCCGTGCTCATACTTTTTGATTCCTGTGCAACCCATAATTTTATCAGCAAAGCATGCATGGATCAGCACCAATTATCCACCAATACTCCCACAACGAGTTTTCTCATACGTTCACCGGGAGGAAATATCTCTACCAATCAGATTGTGTCCCGAGCAGCTTTGTGTTTGGGCGGAAAAATATACCCAACATCGCTGATTATGTTGGATAGGCAGAAGATAGACATTATATTGGGGATGTCTTGGTTAAATTGTCACGGTGCCGTTCTCAATATCGGTAACCGGACTATCCAGATTGACTCGCCGATTCACGGACAGCACACACTGTTTTTGGACAGCGAAGATCCAGATATGGTAGAGGCCTACCACACGGAAGCGCTAAAGATTGAAGATATTCCGGTGGTACGTGATTATCCCGACGTTTTTCCCGATGACTTACCGGGCATGCCGCCCGAACGGGACGTCGAGTTCAAAATTGAACTGGCGCCGGGAACGACGCCTATTTCACGAAGGCCTTACAAGATGGCACCTAACGAGGTAGCGGAGTTGAAAGAGCAACTGAATGAACTCATGAGCAAGGGTTTCATACGACCAAGTTCTTCACCTTGGGGTTGCTCAGCGCTGTTCGTTAAGAAGAAGGACGAAACACTACGGCTATGTGTTGATTACCGTCCTCTCAATGCTGTCACAATAAAGAACAAGTATCCTTTGCCCCGCATTGACATCCTGTTTGATCAACTTGTGGGTGCAAAGGTATTTTCGAAGATGGATCTTCGGTCAGGCTATCATCAAATCAAGATCCGACCGGAGGACATACCGAAGACAGCTTTCTCGACGAGATACGGACTCTACGAGTACCTCGTCATGGCATTTGGGCTAACCAACGCTCCGGCACACTTCATGTATTTGATGAATTCTGTATTCATGCCGGAGCTAGACAAGTTCGTCATGGTATTCATCGATGACATATTGGTTTACTCCAAATCTAAAGAAGAACACGCTGAACATCTGCGCATTGTGCTACAACGGTTGAGGGAGCACCAGTTATATGCCAAGTTCAGTAAGTGCGAGTTCTGGATTGATCAAGTGCCTTTCCTAGGCCATATTATTTCAGCAGAAGGTATCGCCGTGGACCCCAGCAAGATTGAACAAGTGCTGAAGTGGGAATCTCCCAAATCAGTCCACGAGGTCCGAAGTTTCCTAGGTTTAGCAGGGTATTATCGGAGGTTTATTCCGAGCTTCTCAAAGATTGCTAAACCAATGACGGAGCTACTGAAGAAGGGCACTAAATACATGTGGAATGCAGCATGTGAAGCTGCATTCAAAACTTTGGTGAAACATCTCACAACGGCTCCAGTTCTTGCTCAACCGGACACGACGAAGCCATTCGATGTATACTGTGATGCATCCGGCATCGGTCTCGGCTGCGTTCTGATGCAAGAAGGGCGTGTAGTTGCCTATGGGTCTCGTCAACTGCGAAACCACGAGCAGCATTATCCGACTCATGATCTTGAGCTTGCTGCTGTGGTGTTGGCGTTGAAGATGTGGAGGCATTACCTGCTTGGTAATCTTGTTCACCTCTACACCGACCATAAAAGCTTGAAGTATATCTTCACGCAGAAGGAGCTGAATATGAGACAACGTAGATGGTTGGAGCTCATAAAAGATTATGAAATTGAGATCCACTATCACCCGGGAAAAGCCAACGTGGTTGCCGACGCGCTTAGTCGGAAAGCCCACATTCACAACTTAGCGGTTGCTGAGTTGGAAGATGAAGAACCAAGCCTCCGTGTCATTCCGTATGGCGCGCTTTATAACCTCGCGCTCATTCCAACAATCCGTGAAGAGATTGTTGAGGCTCAAAGAAGAGACAGAGGTATGTCTCACATACGGAGAAGACTGGACAACGGAGAGGTGAAATGTTTCCGGAAGGATGAGCACGGTACAATATGGTTTAACGACCGTATAGTGGTGCCGCGCAATATGAAACTCCGGAAGAAAATCTTGGATGAAGCCCACCTGTCGAAGTTTTCCATTCATCCCGGAAGTAACAAGATGTACCAAGATTTGAAACAGAAATTTGGTGGACTAGGATGAAGAGGGAGATTGCTGAATACGTATCCGAATGCGATACGTGTAGACGGGTCAAGGCTGATCATATGCGGAAAGCCGGACCGCTACAACCTTTGAAGATATCGGCATGAAAGTGGGAGGATGTGAGTATGGATTTCATCATCGGATTACCGCTCACATCCCGGAAGCATGACTCGATATGGGTGATCGTTGACCGGTTGACGAAGTCGGCTCATTTCATACCGGTGAACACTCATTATCGAGCAAAGCAATATGCGGAGTTATTCATCTCCAGGATTATATGCTCACATGGTGTCCCGAAGACCATCATTTCAGATCGAGGTGCGCTGTTTGTTGCTCGATTTTGGGAGCAACTGCATGCCTCGTTGGGCACCAAGCTAATTAGAAGCTCCGCATATCACCCTCAAACCGATGGACAAACCGAGAGGGTGAATCAAGTTCTTGAGGACATGTTGAGAGCGTGTGCTATCCACCACGGTAGGAATTGGGATGATCACCTACCGCTGGCGGAGTTTTCATATAACAATGATTATCAAGCGAGTATTAAAATGGCACCATATGAAGCTCTCTACGGCCGGAAGTGTCACACACCGCTGAATTGGTGTGAGTCCGGCGAAAGAGTTCTGTTTGGGATTGATCTTGTCAACGAAGCCGAAGACCGAGTTCGGTTGATACAAGAGAACTTAAAGGCTGCACAATCCCGACAGAAGAGCTACGCTGATCAAAGGCGTAGGCCATTACATTTTGACTTCGGAGAACACGTGTATCCTCGTGTGTCTCCGATAAAGGGAATTCACCGGTTCGGTGTAAAGGGGAAACTCGCTCCCCGTTTTATTGGTCCTTTTGCTATCACGGAGAAGTGCGGACCCGTAGCCTACCGGCTGGAATTACCGGCAAGTCTAGCGGGTGTTCATGATGTATTTCATGTTTCACAGCTGCGGAAGTGCCTCAAATTCACCGCTGCTGTTCGCACTGAGGACATCGACGAATTGAAACCGGACCTGACCTACACCGAGCGACCGGTTCAGATTTTGGATGAAAAGGCCCGGGTAACCCGGAACCGGACGATCAAATTTTTCAAGGTGCTGTGGAGTAATCACACCGCGGAAGAGGCGACGTGGGAAAGTGAAGATTATCTCCGCACCAACTACCCGAAACTTTTATCCTTGTACAGTTTGTAATTACCTCTCCTGTCTCGTTCCTCTTTTGTAATCTCGGGACGAGATTCTTTTAAGGGGGGAGGAATGTAAAAGTCCCAAAAATGTGTATGAATAAAAACTATGGTTTGAGTTCATATGTGTGGCAATGACATGAAAAATGGGACTTGCTAAAACTTTTCTTCATGCAAGGTAATACATGGATGAACATCCAACATGAGGTTCACCTTTTTACTTAAAAGTGTTGGACCAATAAGGAGTTAAATACCTCTTTGCATGTGAGTTTAAAATTCAGATTTGAAAATTCAAAGTTCACACATATGGTGACCCAAAAACTTTGAATTAACATGCAGCCATATAGATGAGTTTTTAGGGAAAAGGTTATCACCACCTTTTCCTTTGTAGTGTGGGCTCAAAAAGAAGGATAAGAGAAACATTTGTAAATTCTAGCCAAATTCAAATTGGTTATACCAATTCAAACTGAATTGGAGGGATTCAAATTCAAACCCACATTTTAAAACTCAGAATTGTGGGAATTAAGAGGATCACTTTGAGAAGATATTTGGGGGTTAGAATGTGGGATGGGACCCACACGGCAGTGAGCTGGAGGCTTAAACTTAACCAGGAAGCAAATGAATTTGGCTTCTGTTCTGCTCGGGCACCACCGAGGAGTTCCACCGCGCCCCCCGGGGAACTGGACCCGACACCTCCTGCTGCCTCCCCCCCCCCCCCACGCGGTTTCCTTCGACGTTATCGTGCCCTCGGCTGAGCAAAGACCCGATTGCTCTCCTCCTCTCGCGTGAACGCCGCACAGCCGTTCTTCCCTCGTTCGCTCTCGGTCAATCGGGAAAACAGCGGAGACCATCGTGCCCACTGCCTCTGAAGGGCTAAACACAGAGGCGCAACCGTTGCTCACTTCCCCCGACCTAGAGAACACCAAGTCCCGGCGTTCCCGAGCCCCAATCAACCATTCCGCGGCGACCTCAAAAGAATCGACGGTCGGCTTCACGTGGACAGCTCTCCACAGAAGCTTCCAAGCCCAATCAATCACGGCCACAGGAGCGTTCTGCTGTGTTATTGCTCTCACCCAAAACTTGGAGCAAATCGTGGAGCGTAGCCGGTGAATTCCGAGGTTTTGCTCCGGCGGCTTCAACCCGAGCATTCGGTATGGAAATCCAAAATTCTCCACGTCTGTTCGTTCTTAGCTCGTCAAACTTTGCACGGAGGAGCTGGACTAGCCGGCGGTCATATCCTCTTTAGCATCCGAGGCATGACATTAACTGGGCACCGCGAATTTTGAGCTCTACCGAGCGTGATCACGGCGGAACCGGTCGGCCGCACGGTGACGTCCGGTTCGCGGCCATTCCAGGGCCATTTGAGGGCCATGCCGAGCTTGGCGATCGACCACTGGTTCTGTAGCACGTGTTTGTCGCTTGGTTAGAGGACTAGGAACCCTGGTCGACGGTGCCGAAAGGCAGCAAAGACCGCCGCACGTCGCCGGGGTGTTTCCGGTCACCGGCAACCCTAGATGACCCCGCAGATATGTTCCTCGACATCATAAACGCCCTGGCGGCAAACCTCAGCTCGGGCGGTGGCTGGAGAAGGCGAGCTGGTGAGCTCCGGCGTCGGGCCGGCGAGGGGCAGCGCGGGCGCGGGAAAACAACGGGAGGAAGAAGAAGACCGGGTGGGTCCCAGCCGTCAGCGCCTGCAGAGTTTAAAAAGAGGATCTGTTGTGGCTAGGATCTTTTGTGGCTACGCGGTACAATTCTGTGAACCGCTGTGGCCCCCAATCTGATTGGCTGGGGTTTAAAAAGCGGGCCCAGTGGGATTTGCATTAGGAAAATAATCCCAAACTTAGCTCAATCTTTAGAAATTCATATCTCCCTGTAGAAAACTCCAATTTGAGTGATTCCAACTGGGTTGGCTTAATCCCTATGAGTTCTATCCAAATATGAACTCAGATTTGTATGAAAGTCAATATTATATTCTGGAGAATTCTTTGAAGGTTTTATGAAAAAGAATTATTGAGGGAGTTTGGGTTCTCCAAAAATCCCCAAATTTTGCCAGAATATTCTTTAGCATATTGTTGACCTACTAGAAAATTTTCAGCTCATTTGAAGATCATTTGAGTAGGAATTTGCTAAAAACAATCTGCTGTGTTCATAAGAGTCCAGAAACATTTTCAGAAAATGTTTCCCACTTCAAAAATCTGTTCTGAGCAATCCATAGCTCCAAAAATTATAGGAAAATTTAGGCAAGCTCTCTGGGACATACTTGGAATTGTAGTTCACTTAGTTGGGCATGAAAATGCACATTACTACAGAATTAATTCTATTGATTACAAATGCTTAAAGAATTGTTCTGGGAGAACTACCCAAGTAAAAGGGATGGATTTTGGACCAGATGACTCTCTTGTGATAAAGAACTCAGAGGTAAATTATCAGCCCAAGATGAGTCTTGGAACTCCCTGTTCTTATTCTCCATACTTATGTATAAGGGAAAATACGTAAGAGATATTGTGAGAATTATGGAGGACACAATATGACTCCACATTAGCTGCAATTTGGAAAGATAAATCCTTAGGTAGTATAGAACCTGCTGTATAAGTTTTGAGGCCATTGGAGTTCTTGTTCTTCAGTTGCACTCAAATCTTTTCAGCTTATCTATTATGTTCATTAGAGAAAAGGGTTAGTGTATAGCTAAGGGCCTTAAGGTCAAATTAGTTTAATTCTGTTCTTTGCACAACAGAGGCAAACCAAGCCATGCTTGGCTTTTCCACACAACCTCTGTTCTTAAGAAAGTAATTCTATAACTTCATTCCATTACATTCTATAAAATATGTGCATATGCATCTCAATAGGAACCACAACGAAGGGGACTCAAAGGAGTGATTCATCGAAGTGGATCAAGCTCCGGAGAGTCAAGGGTGGATCTGCAAGGATACTAACTGCTTATATACGACTACCCTGCAAAACAGGCAAGCTCCGGTTTGCATTTAACAGCTGTTAAGTTTTTACTTTGTATTCACCTTTGGTTAAGATTTGAACTGTGCATTAGGTCTAGTGTTTGATACTACTCTTGCATAGCCAAATGACCCATGGAGTATTGGGTAGGTGTCTTTCACCGTGTAGAACTGCCATGCTTAAGGACGGTTTGGTAGAAGTCGAGTGGTGAGATACTACTCGCAGATTTAGGAACAACAGGGGCATACGGGATTGGTTCGTAATTGAATTAGCAAGTTAAAGTAGAGACCGGAAGGTTGTAGGAGCAGCAGGACATAGGGGCCTGGGTGCTGTAGACCTGTCCGTGTCAGTCAAGGACCGATCCGTATGCGGCCCTGTTGAACAAGTTTGAGTTGTGTACCGGACTCATGCTGGCTATATGGGACCCAGTAAACCGATGTACCTCGGGAAGCTGTCGTTGGGACTTTTCGGGTCGCCTAAGGCGGACGGCCGGTGTGCAGTATGTGGGGAATATTCTCATGACATCTCACGTCGGAAGGTGCACCATGAGAGTAGCTACTGTACGGGGCGACTTGATCGATTCAGCGGGGGTGAAACGGGGGAAAGGCTGCCACGTACGACGTCAGTGACGGTTGTTGTAGGCAACGTCGAGTACGGGCCTACGTGTCGTGTAGTCCGGGTGTTATTGATTCGAATCACCGTCGCTCGCGGAATGGACCGAGCATACTTATTCTCACAGTCGTGACGTAGTAAGAACTTGCATGGGAAAGGAACTAATCATATTGATGTGAAGTATTATACTAGTGTTGTATTGGATCTCGATGAATAGGCTAGTGCAAACTCGATTCTTTTATGCCATGAGCAATTTACATCGGGGGAAAGCGTTTCTTGTTTGATTGTGGACTCCCGATGTAGCGTGCCCAGGGTTACTTAAAATGCTGCAATTAATAACTGAAAGTAAGGATTCACTTTTAGGCGAGTTAATTATGCTTATGCCATCCTATGTTAGGTTCATAACCTCACTTAGAGTTTCATGTTTAGGGTGACGGTTAAGTCTTGCTGAGCGTTATGCTCACGGATGCTATCCGAGTTGTTTTGCAGGTAATTGACTCTATGCTTATGAGAAGGGATGCCGATGAGACTCGGGAACCTCCGAGTGCTTACTCAAAGAGCATCCTCGCCGCTGCAGATTGATCTTCGTGTTGCTAGTAAGAAACGTCCGCGGGCTGGACCGTTTCTTTGATGCTAGTTTAGACATGAGTCGTGAGAGTGATAGTCTTCCGCTGTAGTTTACTCTGATATACTTATTTGTAAAACAATCTTGTACGCTTCCGCAAACTATTTATGTAATATGATGTGTTTCCATCGATCCGTGTGCTGTTGGGTGCCGCATAACACGGCACCACCCGACGAGGTCCCGTGGGGCCACCTCAGCTCGGTCCTCAATCGACACAAGCAGAGCTATAGCACACAGGCCCCAAAGTCCTGCTGCCCTTACTCTCCGCTCGGTCTCATTTTTCTTGCCATGTGTTTTATTTGCTATCTTTACCCGAGCGATGTGCCTCTAGCCTATTCTCATGAGTAGTTCCAACTACTCGACTTGTACCGAATCCTACTCTATCTTAGCATTGCAGTGGCTAACGAGGTTTTCAATCTTAATCCCAACCCATGGTTTTCTTGGCTATGCATTTGGATTTTCAAACAAGACTCTAATGCAAGCAGTAATGGTACTCAAAGTAAGTTCTCAAAACAGTAAAAATTTGTAAAAGGGTTAATGCAAACCGGAGCTTGCCTTGCTGCTCTTGGTCGTAGGCTAGCTGCTCTTCCGGAGTAACGAAGTCTAAGACTTCGGGTTCCTCCTCGACGTTAGCGACTACATGATATACAAGTATATGTGTCAACTAAATGCATTTGAGTTGGTGTTAAACTTGTGAAGATTATAAGTTTCACTAGACAGACTCAATGACTCTGAAACTTTTACTGTGCCTTGTTTACAACCTAAACAGAGACTTGGCCAAGTTTTAGTTGCAGCAAATCTCAATTGAGCTCTCCACAAATAATTATGCACTTGACCTTAATTGAAGCTCTTATGGTGTTCTAGGGGCTTTCATGGAGCAACCCATGACTTTCTGAAAACTAGATTTTTAGAGGGTTCTAATGGAGTTGGTTTAACTTAATTTGAAGGTTCCTAGCTAAAGATATGAGCTAAACAATTTCAGAGAAATTCTGAAAATGTTTCTGGACATTTTCTATTTTCTCTGGAACAGTTTTATTAATCACACCATTAGGTGGATCAAATGAGCTCAAATGGATCTGAAATTTTTATGATAGTTCAGGGATAGTTTGGTAAACATCCCAGCAAAATTTCAGAATTTTCCTCCAAAGGGTTCTCCAGTTAAAATTCTAAACAGTTTAAACTTTAGAGAATTAATCCTGGAGAAATAAGGATTTTCATGAAGTGAAACTTGATTTCCAACAAATTTTGTTTCACTCGATTTGGAGTTTCCTAGCCAAAGTTATGAAGATTTGGAGAACGACTTCGTTGCTGTGACTGTGGGGTATTGAAGCGGCTGTCGATCGAGGAAACCAGGAGGTGGCGCGGTGGAGTCCTCGGGAGCGGGTTTTCGCCGGGAGCTGGCGGCGTCTCGGTGATCGGCCGATGAAAACAGAGGCGGTAGATCACCTGTGTGGCTGACAAAGGGGTCCCACCACCTCTAATTTTTTTCCCAATTTTCCACTGATATTTCCTCCCCAGCAACTCAACATTTAAGGCTAAACTTTCACACCAAGTCATGGTTTAAACTTTCTGAATCCAAATGATTTGAATTCTGGTGTGAAAGTTTGAATTGCATTTGATCATTTGAATTTGGCATTTGAATTCTCCATTTTGTACTGTCCCAAAAACATAGCAAACCAGCTCCAAAGTTTCCAATTTTTGGCATGGCTGCTCATTTGAATGTGGAGAACACATTTGTGGAACCAGATTTGCAAATTGGAGGAATTGGAATTTGAAACTGAATTTGAAATTCAGATTAGAGGGTTTTCTCCTTTTAATCCCAAACAAATATTGAAACTCCTCCAAATGAGCTGAAATTTGGAAGGTTGAATATTTGGTGTATGAAGATCCAAGCGGTGCATTTAGATCTCCATGTTTGGTAAAGTTTTTGGGAAGTCTAAACCCAAACTTTGAACTTACACCATTATAATTCAAAGTTTTAGTTCCCCTCATTTTTCATAAGTGTACATGAGCTGAATTTTCTTACTACCACTTTTTGGGGATTTTACACAAACCGAACCCGGTCCCAATACAGTTTGTACACCCGTTCGTCATCACTCGCACAGGTGTTCTCAAGCCAAACACTCCTTGAGCTATGTGTTCACTTTACTAACCACGTGATGAGATCTCCCATACTTGCCCGTAGAACGCCAGGGAAGGGCGTTGCTCGAATACCCCAAACGACATGAAGAGTCGTAGAGGATACCAAAGCTGGCCGGGTAACCTGCCACCCGTGAGGCTCGACCCTTCAGCTTGTGCGCACCGGTGGACAGCGCTTACATGCACCCCCCAAAACATAGAATGTCCCGAGATGCATGATTTTCCGACATAGTCAAGTAAGTTAGGTTGCTACCTTCATATTATGCTAATATAGTAGTCCTTATATGGGCCTAATACCGTTTCCTCACCGTATCCTAAGTTTTTATCATAATACGATCCTTATTCCGTGCGCTATTACCAATGCGGCTCTGATACCACACTGAGGGGTACCTGGCCTGTATCACGTGGCGGTGCCGCTCGCCCGGGAGTCGCATTAGGTGGTGCCGTGTTATGCGGCACCCAAAAGCACACATATAAGGAAATAGTTTACATCAAATAGCTACAGAGGAAGTCTATGAACAGCTCACGTCGAATTACTAATGAGCACTCGAGAAGAGGTCCACCCCGCGGACTCCTCTCGCTAGCAACACGAAGACACTGCAGCGGCTGGGTTCTCCATGTGTTACATGACTCAGACGTCTCCGAGTCTCACCGGACAACCTTCTTCATAAGCATTGATGTTAACCTGCAAAACCACTCATATAGCAAGAGTTAGAACAAAGACTCAGCAAGACTTAACCGTCTCTCCTAAAGCATGCAACTTTACATGAAGGTAACTTAAGACAAAAAACAATTAAGTTGCATAAAGACTCATCTACACGTTCATCCTTAACTTTCAGAGTTTAGCCATCACAGTAGTGACCTTACGCCGAGCAACATTGGAACTTCACAATCAAACAAGAAACGCTTCGTTCCAATGTTACTTGTCCCAAGGTGGAAATTAACTTTAATTTGCTCCATCACTACTTCATAAATGGTTTTCATGCAATTCCAATTATCATAGCAGCAATTAAAACATGCAAAATGTTCTCACACAACTTGATTACTGTGTCACAATGCAGCGAGCAAGCGGTACTCATATCCGCGATGGACGGTGATTCGGATCAAACACTGCCTGGGTAACTCGACAGATACGCCCGCCTCTGAAGACCCAAATCTGTCGTCCTTCATTACGTCGTATGTGGCAACCTTTTGCAGGACACACGACTGTAGAACTGATTGCGCCGTCTCGGTCTCATAGGTCTAGCAAGATGATGTGGTATGCCTCTACAATCCAATTAACCTGGTACATCGGTTTCCTTGGTCCCATATAGCAGTAAGCATCCAGTACACAACTCAATACTTGCTCAACAGGGTCGCACACGGCTCGGTCCTTAACAGACACAGGCGGAGCTACTCGACCAAGACCTCGTCTTGTCGCTGCCTAACTCTCCTGCCCAGTCTCATCTTTGGAAACATAAACTTTTGTTTGCCTCTTTAAACCACACCCATGTGATCCCGAACTATAGCTCACGAGTAGATTCCATCTACTCGACTTCTACCGGATGATACAACCTAATTAGCATGGCAATACTCTACAGCAGGGAACACTATTCTATCCTTTACTCCAGGGTTCATTTGGTCATGCAATTGGAGTATAAAACATTCCTGACCTAATGCACATACAAACTCTAAATCATAGTAGTGAACAAAGTAAAAACTTTATAAAAAAACTTAAATGCAAACCGGAGCTTGCCTTGGTTTTGCAGGTGACTAAGTATATATTCAGTTAGTGAAGACCACTTGAGACTTGATCACTCGCTTTCCTCCCTCTTTGATCTCCACTTTGATTGCTTCACAATCTTCACATAGATGCTACACATTATGAATTCGCATATGTATTTAATTATAAAGCTTTTGATATCAAGGTCTAATGACAAGTTTAAAAACCAGAAATCTGTTTAAGAATTTAAAATGACACTGGTACTAAGGTTTGGTCTTGGGTTAATCACCACGATCAAGTGCTAAGTATTTTCTCCACTTGTATTTTGATCACCTAAAGTGGTTGAAACAGCACAGTGGTGATCCAAAGCTCCAATGGAGCTGAAAGTTTTCTTCTGAGTTCCTTGTAACAAGAAAGTACTCTGGACCAAAAATTAGTGCTTTTCATTAAGTGGTTTGTTCAGAACAATTATCTAAGAAATTAAGAAAAAAGGAATTAATTCTGAAGTAACTCACATGTTCATGCCAAACTTAGGGAACTACAATTTCCCTTATAGTTCATAGAGCCTGCATGAATTTTCCTAGGATTTTTGGAGCTAAGAATTACCCAGAACTGAATTTTCAAGTTTTGGAAATTCTCTGAAAAAGTTTCTGTATTCATTTGAACACAGCAACTTGAAATCTGAATTCTCCTAATCAAATCAACTGTAAATGAGCTGAAATATTTACTGGAGTTCAATATAATCCTAAGGATTATTCTGGCAAAATGTGAGGATTTTTGGATAAACCAAACTCCCTCTAAAATTCTTTTACTAATAAGCTTCAAAGAATTTTCCAGAATTAATTATTTACTTCCATACAAATTGGGTTGCATATTTGGATAGAGTATTTAAATATTAATCTAACCCAATTTGAATCACTAAATTTGGAGGTTCCTACACCAAGATATGACCTTTACAAGAATAGGGGAGAAACTGAAAATGAGCTCTGTTCTATTTTTCCAATTTTCAGAGACATAAAGAATTAACACCTCATTTGGCCAAGCAAACGAGGTCCAATGCCTCTGAAATTTTTAATAGAGTTCAAGTATATTTGGAAGGATATCCTTCCCAAAATTGGGAATTTTCCAAATAATAGAACTCGTGGAATAAATCCTACAATATTATCATTATATGAATTAACGAGCCAAATCCAGGGATTTTCATAAATATTAGGATGCACCCCTTGATAGTACTCTCTGAGAGGAAACCAACAAAATTTATTTGACAATTTTGGGACATTCCTACACAAAGTTATGGCTCTTCAAAGTTTAAACCGAATTAGAAAAATTCTAGAAATGTTTAAACTCTGCCACGCCCCCACACGTCAGTTCATCTTCTTCCTCGCGTCAAACAGATTGCAGCGGCGGGGCCCTCCGGTGAGGGCCACCGGAACTAACTTTCCGACCACTGAAAAATCCCCAAAAAGTGGTAGCAAGAATTTCAACATATTTACACTTAGGAAAAATGAGGGGAATTTAACTTTGATTTATAACGGTGTAAGTTCAAAGTGATGATTCAAACCTCCCAAAAACTTCCAACCTGGAGATCTAAATTCATAACATGGGTCTTCATATTTCAAATATTCAACCTTCCAAATTTCAGCTCATTTGGAGGGTGACGGGGCCCGAACATCCCGATCAAGGGGACGGGGCACCTCGCCCGGGAATCGCATTGGGTGGTGCCGTGTTATGTGGCACCCAACAGCACACATATAAAGAAAACTGTATTACATAAATCAAAAGCGGAAGCTTACAATTGTTCTTTGTAAATAATTTACATAAAATAGCTACAGCGGAGGTCTATAAACAGCTCACGTCGAATAACTAGTGAGCAACCGAGAAGAGGTCCAGCCCGCGGACTCCTCTTGCTAGCAACACGAAGACATGGCAGCGGCTAGGTCCTCCATGTGTTACATGACTCGGAAGTCTCCGAGTCTCACCGGACAACCTTCTTTATAGCGTCGTGTTAACCTGCAAAACCACTCATATAGCAAGAGTGAGCACAAAGGCTCAGCAAGACTTAACCGTCTCTCCTAAAGCATGCAATTCTACATGAGGGTAACTTAAGACCTAATCCTGTAATTTGCGAAAAGACTCGCCTACGAGTTCATCCTTAACTTTCAGATTTTAGCCATAATAGTAGTGACCTTGCGCCCAGCAACATTGGAACTCCAAAATCAAACAAGAAACGCTTCATTCCAATGTTACTTGTCCCAAGGTGGAAAAATAACTTTAGTTTGCTCTATCTCTACTTCAAACAAGGTTTTCATGCAATTTACAATAATCATAGAAGCAATTAAACTTTGCAAACTGTTTCCACGCAAGTTGATTACTACGTCACAACATTGGAGCAAGCAGTACTCAATAACCGCGAGGGACGGTGATTCGAATCGAACACTACCCAGATAACTCGACACATACGCCCGCCTCTGAAGACCCAAATCTGCGTCCTTCATTACGTCGTATGTGGCAACCTTTCGCAGGACACTAGACTGTAGAACCAGTCGCGCCGTCTCGGGCTCATAGGTCTAACGAGACGATGTGATATGCCTCTACAATCCAGTGAACCTGGTACATCAGTTTCTTGGTTCCCATATATCAGTAAGCATCCGGTACACAACTCAATACTTGCTCCTGGATGCGGCACACGCATCGGTCCTTAATCGACACAGGCAGAGCTACTCGACCAAGACCTCGTCTTGTCGCAGCCTAACCCCACTGCTCGGTCTCATCTTTAGAAATGTAAACTTTAGTTTGCCTCTACCTTCCAACCACACTTATGTGATCCTGAACTATAGCTCGCGAGTAGATTCCAACTACTCGTCTTCTACTGGATGTCCTAGCCTGTTTAGCACGGCCTTATTCTACAGCGATGACACCATTCTACCCTTGACCCCAAGGTTCTTTTTGGTCATGCAAGTGGAGTAGAAAACATCCTTGACCTAATGCACATACATACTAGAACCATAGTAGTGAACAAAGTAAAAACTTTACAAAACAACTTAAATGCAAACCGGAGCTTGCCTTGGTTTTGCAGGTGGCTAAAGTCAGAAAATTGTGAAGTTAGTAGCTGATGACTTGAAGCTCAATCCCTGCCCTTCTTGCTCCTTGGTCCAAGCTTAACTCCTTCTTCACTTTTCCACGTTTAATCACTACACGTTATGAATATGCATGCATGTTTAATTACTTTGTTTAAGAATTTAAAATGACACTGGTGTTGTTGGTTTGGGTTTGGGTTAAGGTACTATGCTCAAGTGAGATGTGAGTTTCCTCACTTGTGGGTTGATTATCTAAGAAGTTAAATAGGATAGTACTGATCCAGGACTCCAATGGAGCTGAAATTTTTCTTGTAAGTTCCTTGTCACAAGAAAGTCATCTGAACCAAAATTCAGAATTTTTCAATGAGTAGTTCACTCAGAACAATTCCCTAAGCATTTAGGCGGAAAGGAATTAATTCTGAATAAATTTGCACTTTCATGCAAATTCAAGTGAACTACAATTTCAAACATAGCTCAGGGAGCATGCATGAATTTTCCTAGAATTTGTTGGAGCTAAGAAGTGCCCAGAACTGAATTTCCAAGTTTTAGAAATTCTCTGAAATTGTTTCTGTATTCATTTGAACACAGAAACTTGATTTCAAAATTATCCTAACTAAATCAACTGCAAATGAGCTGGAACTGTTACAGGAGTTTACTATTATCCTAAAGAATATTCTGGCAAAATTTGAGGATTTTTGGATGAACCAAACTCCCTCTAAAATTCTTTTCCTGAAAAGCTTTAAAGATTTTTCCAGAATTTTCCATTGGTCTTCATGAAAATTGGGTTGCATATTTGGATATAGTTTTTCATCCTGAAACCAACCCAATTTGAATCACTTAATTTGTAGCTTCCTAGCAAAAGTTATGAAGCTCTAAGGTTTGAACTGAATTTGGAATTCAAATTAACCCGAGAAATGTTTAAACTCTGACCGCGGGTCCATCATACACGTGTCAGCTGCTGGAACTGAGCGACACGAGGCCACAGAACCCTTCCTGCGCAGCCACACTGGATCTCGGAGCCGCAGCCGATAAGTGAATTAAATCTTCCGTCGCTGACACGCGGGGCCCGCCGGTCGTCTTCCTCCTCGGGCTGGTTTTTCCCTCCCGCGCTGCCCCCTAGCCGGAATCTCATCGGCGCTCGCCGGAGTCGGCTTTCCGGCCGCCTCTCGGCTTGGTACTCGCCGCCTGGGGGGTTTCCAGCCACGAGAAAACCATTGGTATGGTGCTCTCAGCCCGCCGGTGGCCGGAAGTAGGTCGGCGACGTGCGGCGGCCTCGGGAGAGGTTCGGCACCGTCGCCCGGCGGTCCTAGCCCGCAAAGCTCTCGGGTTTTTGGCTCCACAGCATCCTGGAAGGCTAGGGAAGCTCGGCGAAAGCTCAACCAAGCATGAAAACGGCGGCTACCCGTCTTTCACCGTGCGCCCGAATGGTAGTGCCGGTTTTGTGCTCGGAAAACATCAAAATACGTCGCCTCTCATTGGCTTCCAACTAGGTTTGAAAAGAGGAGATCACCGCCATCTAGCTTAGCTCCTCTGTGCCTAAATTCGTGACCAAAGATTGAAGACAGAGGGAGAATTTTTTAATTTCGTACCGGAAGGTCGGTTGCGCCCTCCGAAAGAAAAAACTTCAAATTGGCGCTCGGTGGTCCACGGTTCGACGTGAGGGTTGAGGATGAGCAGCAGGGGTCCCTGGGGCGTCCTTGGGTGCCCTTGCTCGGTTGTGAAAGTCGCGGTGGCGAGCTACCCACGTACGCCCGATCACCGGCTTTGTTTCAAGTCGCCGCAGAGGAGCCGTGCTCGGGCTAGGGGACCATTAACTCGGGCTGTTCTTGTGCTGAGAGAGGGGAGAACCAGCGCGCCCTGCTGTGTTGCAGCCCGGAGTGAAGGTGAACGCGAAGTTTCACTGGTTCCAGGCTGTTTTCAGAGGCGGCGGCGAGCTGCCGATTGCCGTTCTTGCGCGAGGGGGAAAGCACAAACTGTGTCTTGGTCACTGGGAATGGATCACGCCGAGGGTAAGGAAGCCCAGGAGCAGCTCTCCAGCGCTGCTAATTCGGTGAGGAGGTGGCAGCAATCTTTGCTCGCGGTGGCGCTCGGAGCCCGCTCGGCAGCTCGGGTCTGAACAGAGAGTTTGCTTCGAGGGTAAGTTTAAATGTTACTATGACATGTGGGGTCCACCCCTCTTCTTATCCCCCAAACTCTCAAAAATATCTCCCAAATTTGGCAGGTACTAAATTCCAACATGTAGAGCTCAAGTTTGGGAATTCATTTGGACATAGGGCAAAGTTTACTCCAAGTTCAAATTTGAATTTGAATTCAGTTACCCTTTTATGTCTATTGCAAAAACTTAGCCACCACACCTCCAAATGTTGTAAAAATTTGTATTCCCAAAAATTTGGAGCTGAGGATCTCAAATATGGACTCAACTTTTAAATTTGGTTGCTGCAAATATAAACTTTGAACCAACAGTTTGAAAACCTCTTTTGTGATGACCCATTTGAACAAATGGTATATGAGCTCGAAATCTCTCCAAATTTGGAACTTAAGCTCTTTAATACCTGAGGACTGCAATGGTCATCTCACCTCTATGCCTTTGGACAAGCTAACCATGAATCCTTTACAAAGATTCAAAATTTGGTTTAAATTTCCTCCCCTCTACTCATAGAATATGTGCACCTGAGTTAGATTTTTGGGAGTGAAATTCTTTCCCTAGTTTAACATGTGTTTAGTATGAGCTAAAGAACATTTTAGCTTTTACCACATGTCCATGTTTGAGTTTGTCATTCCACGTGACATAACTCAAGTCATTCCCTTGCCTTAACATGTTTGAATTCAGCATGAACTCAACATGATCATTAATCCATTACGTTTTTAGCTCACCCTCAAATCAGAAAGTTGCCACCATAATCTCCTCAATTTCAACTGTATGAGGCTCCATGTGTATACAAAAGTTTAACGGCAATTTGAGCTGAGCCTTTGGGTCTAAAGACCTTATTTTTTTTCTCATCCGCATGTATGATTACACATGAGTTTAACTTCACCTTGGTCCAACACATTCAAAGGCATGCTTGAACCCCTGTGGTTGCACCTCATGTATACCATCCCATGTAAGAAAGTTTTTGTAAGTCCCATTTTTCATGAACCAGAAACACAATGATGTTCAATCATCGGTTTCTTTGCATTCACGTTTTTGGGACTTTTACATTCCTCCCCCCTTAAAAAGAATCTCGTCCTGAGATTCCAAAAGAAGAACGAGATGGGAGAGGTAATGCCAAGTGGTACGATGATAAAAATTCCGGATAGTTCATGTGGAGGTAATCTTTGCTCTCCACGTTGTTTCTTCCGTGGTATGATTACTCCACACCACCTGGTAAAATCTTAATATCCGATTCCAGGTGGTCCAGATCTTTCATCGATAGTCTGAATCGGTCGCCCGGTGTAGGTATGATCCGGCTTCAACTAGTCAATTTCTTTGGTGTGGACAGCGATGGTAGCTTTAAAGTACTTTCGTAGTCGTCACATATGAAATATGTCGTGAACATCAGCAAGGCTTGCTGGTAGTCCCAGCCGGTAAGCTACGGTTCCACACACCTCCGTGATAGCAAGTGGATCTAAGGCTCGGGGAGCAAACTTCCCCCTTTACATCGAACCGGTGAATTCCTTTCATTGGAGACACGCAAAGACAACATGTTCTCCACCGTCGAAATGCATCGGTCTATGCCTTTGACCATCGTGACTTTTCTGTCGTGATTGTATAGCCTTCAAGTTCGCTTATATTGTCTGAACTCGGTCATCGGCCTTGTTGACAAATCAACACTCAACAGTACTCTTTCACCGTACTCACACCACTTCCGCGGTGTGCGACATTTCCGGCTGTAGAGCTTCATCTTACGAGGTATAACTGTACGGTCCTTAAACCATAGAGTACCCTCATTGTCCTTCCTGAACCACCTCATCTCTCCATTGTCTATTCCCATCTGTAGGTGATACATACCTTAGTCTCTCCTTTGCACTTCAGCAATCTCTCCTCAGATTGCTGGAATAGGAGCGGTGTTATAAAGTACTCCATACGGAATGAAACGGAGACTGGGTTTTTCTTCTCCTAACTCAGCAATCGCCAAGTTGTGGACGTGGTTTCTTCCGACTAACACGTCGGCAACCGCTATCACTTTTCCCCGGATGGTAATGGATCTTGGTGTCATAATATTTTATGAGCTACGACCATCTTCGAGAATACCCTTGCACCAACTAGTTAATCGAGTAAACTATCGATGCGGGGCAGGGTACTTGTTATTTATAATGACGGCATTGAGTGAACGATAATCAACACTTAATCTTAGTGTCTCGTCGTTCTTCTTAACGAACAGCGCAGAGCAACCCCAAGGTAAGGAGCTAGGTTGTATAAAACCATTGCTCATAAGTTCACTTAGTTGCTCCTTCAACTCCGCTACTTCATTGGGTGTCATCTTATACAGCCTTCGTAAAATCGGGGTTGTTTCCGGCATCAGTTCAATCTGGAACTTGACGTCCCGTTAGCCGGCATTTCCCGGTAACTCATCGGAAACACATTGAATATTCACGTCCCACTGGACTATCCTCGAGTTTAATTACTTCCTTAGGATAGGCCTAACCAGTCCTCTTTTCTGTACATAATGGACTCTTCTGTCCTCATCCAGATTCTTGATCCATTGAACAGCATATTCATAATTCACGTTGAATACCAAAGTTAAAGTTAACTTTAGTATCTTCCCAACGAGTATTCATACGCCTTCAGATCATCTCTGGATCAAAAGTTATGATTTCTCAAAGTTGACAGAGTTTCTGGATAAAATTTGCCAGCATCTCCTTTGTATGTGGCTACTTTATCACAGTTGTATATGAAAATACAATAATAATCTGAGCAAACTCTGAACTACAACAATGTTGCACATCTCATAACCTTTCCAACGGTGTATCATAGGCTCCTAAAGGATTTTTCTACAGGAAGTTATGGCTTAAAAACAGAAGGGTCCAGAGAGCTTTTTGCTACTGTCCTGGTTCTGAACAGTTTGCTTTCAACTGGACTTTTAACCAACTTAACGTGTGATTTTGCTCTTGAGGTCTACAAAGAAGTTGTATAGCACTTGAAAATATTTCCAGAACTGTATCATACACCTTAATTGGTTAAATATACTCAGAGTTATGCTCTGTCAAACTCCAGCAATAATTCCTGCCAGAAAACAGAGCACTCTGTTTTTGAAATCTTTGAAACCTAGACCTTCTCTCATTTGAATCTTAGCTCAAAATAAGAGTTCAGTAACTAATATTTGTTTCAAACTTCCATTTTTAGTTTAAAGTTAGTTCATGAATCATTTATTAATAGGGAAGAGGTTATTAAGTGTAGTATGGTGTCGATGCACCGTAAGAAACATGTCGGTACTACGTTGCCTCACAAAAATAAAAAATTTCCTAACCGGATTACACCGGCATATACGTATTATCAGTGGCACTAAGACGGTCTCTCGCACACGTGTACTACACAGGATACGTACGTGGTTAGTACCTGCAGAAGAACACTCAGTAGTGGTGCACTCAAAGGTTGTTTCATTTCAGGCAGTTCCATATTTGAAAGTAAATACAAACGCCCGTATCATTGCCATACGACCGTCCTTGAGTTAAGCCACGTCTCAAGGTACGTGATCGTGTTTTTACACCACACGACGGGAAACCTGAGTATATCATGAACGGGTCGTCACGGTTGGGAATGTTATCAACCCAATGGATACCACCTACTGCCCTGCAGGGCAAGCCGATGGCAAGCGCTGCGTATGTCCCCCTAGGCTATTTCCAGAAGAACACACTATCGCGTTACTGACCACACCATGGGGTCTCCACTTACTTGCCTAATGCACGCTAGGGATCAGCGTTTCATATGAAATCAAGAACATGAAGAGTCCAAGAGTTTCATATTAACGTCTCACACCAAGTTGTGACACCTATCCCTGAACCACTTTCCTCGTCAGGGGAGCTAACCGAAATTGAACCGCTTTCGGTAGCGTTCCTTACCATTCTTACCTGAGCGTAGGTGCGTTGTTACATAATCAATATTTCCGAATTATAACAATTATGTTAGTCATGCCACTTTAAGTAACTATACTACTATAGTCCTTATGTGGGCCTAATATCGTTTCCTCACCGTATCCTAAGTTTTTGTCGTAATACGATTCTTATTCAGTGCGTTGTTCCCAATGCGGCTCTGATACCACACTGACAGGGCCGAACCTCCCGATCACGGGGACGGGGCATCTCGCCCAGGAATCGCATTGGGTGGTGCCGTGTTATGCCGCACCCAATAGCACACATATAAGGAAAACTGTATTACATAAATCAAAAGAGGAAGCTTACAAATGTTCTTTGTAAATAATTTACATAAAATAGCTACAGTGGAAGTCTATAAACAGCTCACGTCGAATAACTAGTGAGCAACCGAGAAGAGGTCCAGCCCGCGGACTCCTCTCCCTAGCAACATGAAGACATGGCAGCGGCTAGGTCCTCCATGTGTTACATGACTCGGAAGTCTCCGAGTCTCACCGGACAACCTTCTTTATAGCATCGTGTTAATCTGCAAAACCACTCATATAGCAATAGTGAGCACAAAGGCTCAACAAGACTTAACCGTCTCTCCTAAAGCATGCAACAATACATGAGGGTAACTTAAGACCTAATCCTGTAATTTGCAAAAAGACTCGCCTACGAGTTCATCCTTAACTTCCAGATTTTAATCATAATAGTAGTGACCTTGCGCCCAGCAACATTGGAACTCCACAATCAAACAAGAAACGCTTCATTCCAATGTTACTTGTCCCAAGGTGGAAAAATAAATCTAGTTTGCTCTATCTCTACTTCAAACAAGGTTTTCATGCAATTTACAATAACCATAGCAGCAATTAAACTTTGCAAACTGTTTCCACGCAAGTTGATTACTACGTCACAATATGGGAGCAAGCGGTACTCAATAACCGCGAGGGACGGTGATTCGAATCAAACACTACCCGGATAACTCGACACATACGCCCGCCTCTGAAGACCCCAAATCTGGCGTCCTTCATTGCGTCGTATGTGGCAACCTTTCGCAGCACACTAGACTGTAGAACCGGTCGTGCCGTCTCGGGCTCATGGGTCTAACGAGACGATGTGGTATGTCTCTACAATCCAGTGAACCTGGTACATCGGTTTCCTGGTTCTCATATATCAGTAAGCATCCGGTACACAACTCAATACTTGCTCCTGGATGCGGCACACGCTTCGGTCCTTAATCGACACAGGCAGAGCTACTCGACCAAGACCTCGTCTTGTCGCAGCCTAACCCCACTGCCTGGTCTCATCTTTAGAAATGTAAACTTTAGTTTGCCTCTCCCTTCCAACCAAACTTATGTGATCCTGAACTATAGCTCGCGAGTAGATTCCAACTACTCGTCTTCTACCGGATGTCCTAGCCTGTTTAGCACGGCCTTATTCTACAGCGATGACACCATTCTACCCTTGACCCCAAGGTTCTTTTTGGTCATGCAAGTGGAGTACAAAACATCCTTGACCTAATGCACATACATACTAGAACCATAGTAGTGAACAAAGTAAAAACTTTATAAAACATAACCGGAGCTTGCCTTGGTTTTGCAGGTGGCTAAAGTCAGAAAATTGTGAAGTTAGTAGCTGATGACTTGAAGCTCAATCCCTGCCCTTCTTGATCCTTGGTCCAAGCTTAACTCCTTCTTCACTTTTCCACGTTTAATCACTACACGTTATGAATATGCATGCATGTTTAATTATAAAACTTTTGCTAACAAGTGCTAAAGACAAGTTTAAAACTGGAACTCTGTTTAAGAATTTAAAATGACACTGGTGTTGTTGGTTTGGGTTTGGGTTAAAGTACTATGCTCAAGTGAGATGTGTGTTTCCTCACTTGTGGGTTGATTATCTAAGAAGTTAAATAGGATAGTACTGATCCAGGACTCCAATGGAGCTGAAACTTTTCTTGTGAGTTCCTTGTCACAAGAAAGTAATCTGAACCAAAATTCAGAATTTTTCAATGAGTAGTTCACTCATAACAATTCCCTAAGCATTTAGGCAGAAAGGAATTAATTCTGAATAAATTTGCAGTTTCATGCAAATTCAAGTGAACTACAATTTCAAACATAGCTCAGGGAGCATGCATGAATTTTCCTAGGATTTTTTGGAGCTAAGAACTGCCCAGAACTGAATTTCCAAGTTTTGGAAATTCTCTGAAATTGTTTCTGTATTCATTTGAACCCAGAAATTTGATTTCAGAATTATCCTAACTAAATCAACTGCAAATTAGCTGGAACTTTTACAGGAGTTTGCTATTATCCTAAAGAATATTCTGGCAAAATTTGAGGATTTTTGGATGAACCAAACTCCCTCTAAAATTCTTTTTCAGAAAAGCTTTAAAGAATTTTCCATTGGTTTTCATGCAAATTGGGTTGCATATTTGGATAGAGTTTTTCATCCTGAATCCAACCCAATTTGAATCACTAAATTTGGAGCTTCCTAGCAAAAGTTATGAAGCTCTAAAGTTTGAACTGAATTTGGAATCGAAATTAACCCGAGAAATGTTTAAACTCTGACCGCGGGTCCATCATACACGTGTCAGCTCCTGGAACTGAGCCACACGGGGCCACAGAACCCTTCCTGCGCAGCCACACTGGATCCCGGAGCCGCAGCCGATAAGCAAATTAAATCTGCCGTCGCTGACACGCGGGGCCCACCGGTCGTCTTCCTCCTTGGGCTGGTTTTTCCCTCCCGGTGCCCCCTCGCCGGAATCTCATCGGCGCTCTCAGGAGTCGGCTTTCCGGCCGCCTCTCGGCTTGGTACTCGCCGCCTGGGGGTTTCCAGCCACGAGAAAACCATTGGTGCGGTGCTCTCGGGCCACCGGTGGCCGGAAGTAGGTCGGCGACGTGCGGCGGCTTCGGGAGAGGTTCGACACCGTCACCCAGCGGTCCTAGCCCGCCAAGCTCTCGGGTTTTTGGCTCCACAGCATCCTGGAAGGCTAGGGAAGCTCGGCAAAAGCTCAACCAAGCATGAAAACGGCGGCTACCCAGCTTTCACCGTGCGCACGAATGGTAGTGCCGGTTTTGTGCTCTGAAAACATCAAAATACGTCGCCTCTCCTCGGCTTCCAACTAGGTTTGAAAAGAGGAGATCACCGCCATCTAGCTTAGCTCCTCTGTGCCTAAATTCGTGACCAAATATTGAAGACAGAGGGAGAATTTCTTGATTTCGTACCGGAAGGTCGGGTTGCACCCTCCGAAGGAAAAAACATCAAATTGGCGCTCGGTGGTCCACGGTTCGACGTGAGGGTTGAGGATGAGCAGCATGGGTCCCTGGGGTGCCCTTGCTCGGTTGTGAAAGTCGCGGTGGCGAGCTACCCACGTACGCCCGATCACCGGCTTTGTTCCAAGTCGCCGCGGAGGAGCCGTGCTCGGGCTAGGGGACCCTTAACTCGGGCTGTTCTTGTGCTGAGAGAGGGGAGAACCAGCGCGCCCTGCTGTGTTGCAACCCGGAGTGAAGGTGAACGCGAAGTTTCACCGGTTCCAGGCTGTTTTCAGAGGCGGCGGCGAGCTGCCGATTGCCGTTCCTGCGCGAGGGGGAAAGCACGAACTGTGACTTGGTCACTGGGAATGGATCACGGCGAGGGTAAGGAAGCCCACGAGCAGCTCTCCAGTGCTGCTAATTCGGTGAGGAGATGGCAGCAATCTTTGCTCACGGTGGCGCTCGGAGCCCGCTCGGCAGCTCGGGTCTGAACAGAGAGTTTGCTTCGAGAGTAAGTTTAAATGTTACTATGACATGTGGGGTCCACCCCTCTTCTTATCCCCCAAACTCTCACAAATATCTCCCAAATTTGGCAGGTACTAAATTCCAACATGTAGAGCTCAAGTTTGGGAATTCATTTGGACATAGGGCAAAGTTTACTCCAAGTTCAAATTTGAATTTGAATTCAATTACCCTTTTATGTCCTATTGCAAAAACTTAGCCACCACACCTCCAAATGCTGTAAAAATTTGTATTCCCAAAAATTTGGAGCTGAGGATCTCAAATATGGACTCAACTTTTAAATTTGGTTGCTGCAAATATAAACTTTGAACCAACAGTTTGAAAACCTCTTTTGTGATGACCCATTTGAACAAATGGTATATGAGCTCGAAATTTCTCCAAATTTGGAACTTAAGCTCTTTAATAACCGAGGACAATTTCTCGTTTTTGGGACTTTTACAAAGGGGTTCTAATATTGGTTTGGGATTAAAAGAGGAAGCCCTTTAATCTGAATTTAAATTTTAGTTTCAAATCCCAACTTCCTCAATTCGCAAATTTGGTTCCACAAATGTGTTCTACACCTTTGAATTAGCAGCCATGTCAAAATTCAGAAATATTTGAGTTGGTTTGCTATGTTTTTGGAACAATGCAATGGGAGAATTCAAATTCAAATAACCAAAATCAGTTCAAATTCCACCCTAGAATTCAAATCATTTGAATTCAAAATTTTCAAACCATGACTTTGGGGTGAAGCAAAGTTTTTAAGTTTGAGTAGCCGTGGAAAAAGATCAGTGGAAAAAATGGATTCAGAAATGAGGGGGTGGGACCCAGCAGTCAGCCACACAAGTTCTTTTTACCGACTCTGTTTTCACTTCGGGCGCCACCGAGCTCTGCTTCCCTCCACCGAGCATCTTGCGCAGACTTCCTCCCGAAGGCAGCAATCGTGCGTGTTGATTTCTATCCAAAGTAGCTGCCCAAATCAATTTCTCTTCTCTGCCTCCAACCGATGCTTCCCTCAGCCTTTGCTCGAGCGCTCACCGAAGAAAACATCGCACGTCGCTCTGTGATCGTCGATCAGCACCCTCCAGCCCCCCTAGCACCGGTTGAACTTCCCAGGAGCTGCGCCATCCTCTCCTCGACTTGTTACACCACTCCTCAGCTCGTCCCCAGCCTCCCCTCACAGTGCCCGAGCTGTTCTTCAACGGGAGAAAACAGAGCACCGTCGCCCTCACTGCTCCTCATCTTCCAGCCGGTCCAGTGCCTCTACCGCACGACCAACACCTCCCTAAGGAGCGCCAAGGTGTGTAGATCATGCTCCCGTAGTCTCCTTGCTCGTTCCCACCGCCGGCTCGCCGAATTTTGAAGTTTGGCACCGGTGTACGTGATGAACCGGCGCTGTCCAATTCGCTAAATTCGTTCAAACCGTGTGATCATCTGTTCTCCCATTCAAACCTCAGCTACTAGTGCTCCTAGCACCCTCCCACACCAAATACCGAAGCAAACCATCCATATCACGCCCCGGTCAACGAGAATTCACCGGCCGTGGCAAAAACGGGTCGGTCCTCCAGTGAACCCCTTTTCCCGCCGTTTGCTGCAAGGTTTGGCATGCGTTCCATGTTCCCTGACCACTAGGGATGCTTTACGGCAACATATCTTGTCGGGAGAAGCTTGGGACATTCCGGAACGTGTCGATGCCGCGCCGCCGAGCGCCGCCGCCGATGCCGACACACTTCCGGCCATTTTCAAGTGGTGAGACCTTGCCTGGCAGCTGCGCCACATTCCAACAGTCGTGTAGGGCGAAACCGGAGCCGATTTGGTTGATAAAAGAGGGAGAACGGTGCGCGCCATGATCCAGTTTTCTGTGCGCGCGAGTTCACAGTCGAGAGGTTGAAGAAAGAACTGACGAGCGGGCCCCACATTTGAGTTGTCTGTGTAAACTTCAAATAGAAAGTTATGCAAATTTGAAAAATCTATAACTTTGTGTAGAAAACTCCAAAAAGGGTGAGACCAATTTTGTTGGAATCCTCATAAGGTGCACTTCACATAGGAACAAAATTCCTGCTATGAAAATGCTCATGAATTTCTGTATAATTGTTTTTATTAAATACTTTAGAGATTTATTACAGGAGCAATTCTTTATGAAACATTCCCAAATTTTGGCAGCAAATCCTTTTCATAGTTACTTATCTCCAATAAACATTTGAGCTTCATTGGATTAATTTTGCTAGGCTAAATTGTCTTCCAAAATTCAGCCTTTATTTGGAAATTCAAATTTTAAACAGGAACTTTTGCATTTAATTACTTTTGCAAAGTTTTCATTTGTATCACTTATGTTTAGGGTGAAATGCTTGCATTAGAGTTAGGGTGATTGAAACCCCACTTGCATAACCTCTAAATCCTATGGAGGGTTGGGTAGTTTACAAACTCGACGAGTAGAGAATGCCACGCTAATGTTCTTAGGATCTCGGTACAAGTCGAGTGGTTGGAATCTACTCGCGAGATATGAATTTTATCACACGGGATGAAAAGAGGTAGAGAATGGCTTAATAATATGAAACTGAGACCCAGCAGGGGGAATAGGATGTAGTGAGCGGAGGTCTCACGTGCATAGCCCTGTTGGTGTCGATTGAGGACCGAGCCGTGTGCGGCCCTGCTAGACAGGTTTGAACAGTACCAGATGCATACTGGCATATGGGACCAGGAAACCGATGTAATTGGTTAACCTGGGTGCCGAGACTTACCCAACCATTTTATAGGCGTGGGTTGAGGGTAGCAAGGTGTAAATCTGCTAGTGGGCGCAGACACACTCCACGCGGGGACCTCCTGCCCGTTACGGATGGACCAGTTCGGCATTTGGGTTGCCTTTGAAAGGTTGCTTCATACAACAGAGTAGGAAGGTGTGAAGCACCACACTTCTGAAAGTGGGTGTATGTGACGTGTTATCTGGGTGTCTCCTGATTGCAATCACCATCCCTCGCGGTTATTTGAGTATCGCTTGTTCACTACGCTGTGACGTAGTAACAAGTGAAGTAAGCCAGATGAATATGCTGCATTGAACTATTAATGTCTTGAAACCCTGTATGTTGTAGTTGTAGAGCTAATTAAGTTTATCTTCCACTTTGGGCATCACCACATCGGAGGAAAGCGTTTCTTGTTTGATTGTGGACTTCTGATGTGAGGGCTGCCTAAGGCTCATTAAACTGCTGCTATAAAACTGAAAATAAGGATTAACATGTAGGCATGACTTTATTGCAAAGTATTTTTCCTATATTATACATCCCTGCATGTAGAATTCCATGACTAGGGTTGTCGGTTAAGCCTTGCTGAGCCATCGTGCTCATGCTTGTAATATTTGAGCTGCGTGCAGGTGAGAGTTATGAGGAAGGTTCCGAGAACGAGGCGATGCCCCCGTCAGGGTACAGGCCGAGCTGGAGCTCTGCACGCCGCCGTGAACTCCGGTTCTATGCTGCTAGTGTGTAGCGTCCCCAGGCTAGACGGCTGCACTTTTGCGTAGATAGGATTGGAGACTAACTATGTATAAGACTTCTGCTATATAATTAAGTTTTGTAAAAAGACTTCCGCCGGTTTATGTCAAATAAAAGTTTGTATGTTGTTAATATTCTTTTCCTGTGTGCTGTTGGGTTCCGCATCGCATGACACCACCCTCTGCGATCCCGGGGTGGGTGAACCACGGGGTGGTCATCACAGTCATGGTATCAGATCCGCATTGGGAATAGCACGCTCGAAAAGAGCCTATTTTTGAAAACTTAGGAGTAGTCGAGTGAGGATTAGTCATTAAGCCTACATAAGGTCTATTATAGTAGTAGCTACGAAGGTGGAACTGCTAACCTACTTTTTATTAATTTGTAACGATGCTCCGATGTCAGGTAAGAGGTAAGGTATGCCACCGCATGCAGATCAATTGCGGTAAGCCCACCATACGAGCAATGGCATGGAATGGTTTACCGAACCTTCTCATGGTTCTGAGAGCATATGAAAATGCTGATCTCCAGCGTGCTTTAGGCAAGAGTGAGAATACCCCATTGTGTGGTAAGCAACACGATAGTATGCAACTCTTGAACGTTCAATGTTCAAAGGGCCATACGCAGCGCTCGCCATCGGCGTGCCTCAAAGGTCATGAGGCAGTAGGTGGTATCCGTTGGGTTGATAAAATTCCCAACCGTGACGACCCATTCGCGCTCTACTCCGGTTCCCCGTCGTGTGGTGTGAAAACACGACCATGTACCTTGAGACGTGGCTTGACTCAAGGACGATCCGTATGGCAATGATATAGACCGTATGTTTTTACTATGATATGGAACTGCCTGAAATGTCAAAAACCTTTGTGTGCACCATTATTGTGTGAGTTTCTGCAGGTACATTAATCATGTTAGCGCATGACGTGTAGAAATTGTTTGTGAGTAACGCCTTTAGTTCCACCATTTGACACATACATGCCGGAATACCGGTTTAGGATTTTTCGTTGGTGAGGAAACGTTGTACCGATATAAGTTATTAGTTGCATAAAAGTATATTTTCAAAGAAAAGAGTCAAAATGAAGTTTAGGAGTCCATTTAGGGGTTATTGAACTCCCATATTAAACTGAGAGTCAATTGGGAGTATAGATTCAATCTCAAAGACTTAGAAACAACCTCCCTTGTTCTCAGCAGAATTTTTTCTGAAATTAAACAGGTTATAACCTAGGATTGGTTGAACCAATGGAGGTGTGTGATACTATTATGGAAAGGTTTTGAAGTCCTCTACAACTTTTCTGTGGAACTCCAGAACAAAATCTCCCTCCAAATGGATGAAAATCTCCGATGAGTAGGCACTGTCCAGAAACAAGGCAGACCAAAATGCTCTCTGAAATTTTCTGTATTTCGACCACCACTTTCTGTAGAATAATTTCTAAGGGTTAAGTAAGACATCGTTGGAAAGTATAGGAAATGTGCTACAACTTTGTAGTTCAGTGTATTCCTAGGTTGAGGGCAGAAATAGATGGAATTTTGTGAACAAAACAGCCACTTGCAAAAGAGGTGCTGCCAAAATTCCTGAGAAAATTCTGTCAACTTGTAGAAATCATAACTTATAAACTAGGAAGGCTATGGAGGCATTCCTTTTTGAGTCTACTACAACTTTGTGTTTGAACTCCAGTCCAGTTTTTGCCTCCAATGTGGCCAAAACAGTTAAATTCTTCCAACTGGTCCGCTGGACCAGAAGCTGGACAGAGAACACCATGTTGAAGTTTTTCAACCAAAACATCTAGTTTCACATTTCGATATCCAGCGGCTGTTGTAAAACAGCGAGTTGGAGTCGAAAAGTTTATGTATTCGACATATCACTTCGAGCTAGGACATGTTTGGGTCCAGTACAATAGCGAGGAATTACGCATGCTAACGCACTTAACATCCCGTGGCGACCCACGATGGTCGAAATGAACTTTTAATCCATAAAGTTCATTACTTTGGAACTCGATCTTGTGACATGGTCCAGGGATGTATATGTTGTATAAAGTTTATCCATATGTGTGAATGTTATGAGTATTATTTATTCCATTCTCGCACTACTATTGTGTAGACTGGCTGAAATAAACCAACATGTGCTGATCGTTTGAATGGTATGAATGCAGAACGGTGCTGTTCTTGACATCATTCCACGTGTGGTTCGTTTAAACTCTCCACTTCATGAACCATATGTTCTTATTCTTGACCGTTCGGTTCAAGAAGCTCCAGCCACATATAACACGGAAGCCACAAAACTTGAGGATATTCGTGTGGTCCGTGAATACCCGGATGTCTTTCCGGATGATCTCCCGGGCATGCCCCCCAAAAGGGATGTCGAGTTCAAGATCGAACTTGTACCCGGGACAACACTGATATCACGGAGACCGTATAAGATGGCTCTGAATGAGCTAGCGGAATTGAAGGAGTGGCTCAATGATTTAATGAAGAAGGGTTTCATTCGATCGAGTTCCTCGCCATGGGGATGCTCGGCGCTTTTTGTGAAGAAGAAGGATGAAACCTTGAGGTTGTGTGTGGATTACAGACCTTTCAACGCCGTCACCATCCATAATAAATATCCACTGCCCCGCATCGATATCTTATTCGATCAACTTGTGGGTGCAAGTGTATTTTCAAAGATGGATCTTCTCTACGGATATCACCAAATTAAGATCCGAGCGGAGGATATTCCGAAGACGGCCTTCTCAACGAGATACGGATTATATGAATATCTCGTCATGTCTTTTGGTCTCACCAACGCCCCGGCACATTTCATGTATCTCATGAACTCAGTGTTCATGCCAGAGTTGGACAAGTTCGTGGTTGTGTTCATAGACGACATATTGGTTTATTCCAAGTCTGAAGAAGAACACGCCGAACACCTGCATATCGTGCTTCAACGATTGCGAGACCATAAGATTTATGCCAAGTTCAGCAAGTGCGAGTTTTGGATCATTCAAGTGCCATTTCTTGGTCATATTGTTTCGGCAGAAGGCATTGCAGTTGATCCGAGCAAAATCAAACAAGTGCTGAAATGAAAGTCCCCTACATCTGTCCATGAAGTCAGGAGTTTTCTCGGTTTAGCAGGATATTATCGGAGATTCATACCGAACTTCTCCAAGCTTGCTAAGCTGATGACGGAATTGTTGAAAAAGGGGATCAAATATGTTTGGAGTTCAGCTTGTGAAGGAGCTTTCCAAGAATTGGTGAAGCATCTTACAACAGCCCCGGTGTTAGCTCCACCGGATACAACCAAGCCCTTTGACGTATATTGTGATGCGTCCGGCATCGGGCTTGGCTGTGTATTGATGCAAGGAGGAAGAGTGGTTGCCTATGGCTCACGTCAACTTCGTAACCACGAGCAGCACTATCCGACTCATGATCTTGAGCTCGCTGCTGTGGTGTTGGCATTGAAAATGTGGAGACACTATTTACTCGGGAACTTAGTGCATCTCTACACCGACCACAAGAGATTGAAATATATATTCACTCAAAAGGAGCTGAATATGCGGCAACGGAGATGGCTAGAGCTGATCAAAGACTATGAGATTGAGATTCACTACCATCTCGGAAAGGCAAACGTGGTTTCCGATGCCTTAAGACGCAAATCTCACGTCAACCATCTGTCCATCACCCCACTTGAAGAGGAGGAGCAGAGTTTGTACTTGGTTCCATATGGGGCATTATATAATCTTGCTCTCGTCCCTACCATACGAGAGGAGATTATGGAAGCTCAGAAGGGAGACGTGGGAATGTCGCACATCCGGAGAAGGATGAAGAATGGCGACATGAAATGCTTCCGAAGGGATGAACACAGCAGTCTATGGTTTAAGGACCGTATAGTGGTACCCCGTGACATGAAGCTCCGGAAGAAAATCTTGGACGAAGCTCATTTGTCCAAGTATTCTATTCATCCGGGCAGCAACAAGATGTACCAATATCTGAAAACCAGGTTTTGGTGGACGCGGATGAAAAGAGAAATCAAAAAGTACATCTGAATGTGATACATGTCGGCGGGTGAAAGACGACCATATGCGTAAAGCCGGACAGCTGCAACCATTGAACATTCCGGTGTGGAAGTGGGAGGATATCAGCATGGACTTCATAGTTGGTTTACCTCTCACGTCTCACAAGCATGACTCGATTTGGGTACTAGTCGATCGACTAACCAAGTAAGCTCATTTTATCCCTGTACATACAAAGTACGTAGCCAAGCAATATGCGGAGTTGTATATCGCAAGGATCTTGTGCTTGCATGGTGTTCCCCGCTCCATTATTTCATATCGCGGTGCGCTGTTCGTCGCTCGGTTTTGGGAACAGCTGCACGCGTCATTGGGGACCAAACTGATCCGCAGCTCCGCGTATCACCCGCAGACAGATGGTCAAACTGAACGGGTGAATCAAGTGCTTGAAGACATGCTACGCGCTTGTGCCATCCACCACGGTAAAAACTGGGATGATCATTTGCCGTTAGCGGAGTTCTCTTACAACAATGGCTATCAAGCTATCATCAAGATGGCGCCGTATGAAGCTCTCTACGGCCGGAAATGCCGCACACCACTCAACTGGTGCGAGTCCGGCAAGCGAGTTACCTACGGCATTGAACTTGTGAATGAGGCTGAAGAACGAGTGCGAGTAATACAAGCCAACCTCAAGGCTGCTCAATCTCGTCAGAAGAGCTATGCGGATAAAAGACGCCGTCCTCTCCACTTTGACATTGGGGACCATATTTATGTCCGTGTGTCTCCGATGAAGGGAGTTCATCGTTTCGGAGTGAAGGGCAAACTTGCACCGCGATTCATTGGTCCGTTCACCGTCATTTAAAAATGCGGAACTGTGGCCTATCGCTTTGAGTTACCGGCATCGCTCGTAGGAACTCACAACGTCTTCCACATCTCGTAGCTTAGGAAATGCCTCAAACCCTCGGCTGAAATCCGCACTGAAGAAATAGAAGTTCTTCAATCGGACCTCACATACGCAGAATATCCGATCCGGATTATCGATTAAAAGACTCGCGCCATAAGAAACCAAACCTTATGGTTTTACAAGGTCTTGTGGAGTAACCATACCGCTGATGAGGCGACATGGGAAAGCGAGGACTATCTACGAACAAATTATACGGACATGCTATCATCCTATACCCGGTAAAGTTTCCCCACATTTCTTTTCTTTTGGAATCTCGAGACGAGATTCTTTTTAAGGGGGGAGGGATGTAAAATCCCCAAAAAGTGGTAGCGAGAATCTCAACACATTTACACTTAGGAAAAAATGAGGGGAATTTAACTTTGAATTATAACGGTTTAAGTTCAAAGTGATGATTTAAACCTCCCAAAAACTTCCAACCTGGAGATCTAAATTCGTAACTTGGGTCTTCATATTTCAAATATTCAACCTTCCAAATTTCAGCTCATTTGGAGGGGTTCTAATATTGGTTTGGGATTAAAAGAGGAAGCCCTCTAATCTGAATTTAAATTTCAGTTTCAAATCACAACTTCATCAATTTGCAAATTTGGTTCCACAAATGTGTTCTCCACATTTGAATTAGCAGCCATGCCAAAATTCAGAAATATTTGAGTTGGATTGCTATGTTTTTGGAACAATGCAATGGGAGAATTCAAATTCCAATTCAAATTCAATAACCAAAATCAGTTCAAATTCCATCCTAGAATTCAAATCATTTGAATTCAAAGATTTCAAACCATGACTTTGAGGTGAAGCAAAGTTTTTAAGTTTGAGTAGCTGTGGAAAAATATCAGTGGAAAAAATGGATTAAGAAATGAGGGGGTGGGACCCAGCAGTCAGCCACACAAGTTCTTTTTTACCGACTCTGTTTTCACTTCGGGCGCCACCGAGCTGTGCTTCCCTCCACCGGGCAGCTTGCACAGACTTCCTCCTGAAGGAAGCATTCGTGCGTGGTGATTTCTATCCAAAGTAGCTGCCCAAATCAATTTCTCATCTCTGCCTCCAACCAAAGCTTCCCTCAGCCTTTGCTCGAGCGCTCACCGAAAAAAACATCGCACGTCGCTCTGTGATCGTTGTTCAGTAACCTCCAGCCCCCCTAGCACCGGTTGAACTTCCCAGGAGCTGAGCCGTCCTCTCCTCGACGTGTTCCACCACTCCTCAGCTCGTCCCTGGCCTCCCCTCGCAGTGCCCGAGCTGTTCTTCACCGGGAGAAAACAGAGCACCGTCGTCCTCACTGCTCCTCATCTTCCAGCCGGTCCAGCGCCTCTACCGCACGACCAACACCTCCCTAATGTGCGCCAAGGTGTGTAGATCATGCTCCCGTAGTCTCCTTGCTCGTTCCCACCGCCGGCTCGCCGAATTTTGAAGTTTGGCACCGGTGTACGTGATGAACCGGCGCTGTCCAATTCGCTAAATTCGTTCAAACCGTGTGATCATCCGTTCTCCCATTCAAACCTCAGCTACTAGTGCTCCTAGCATCCTCCCACACCAAATACCGAAGAAAACCATCCATCTCACACCCCGGGCGACGAGAATTCACCGGCGGCGGCAAAAACGGGTCGGTCCTCCGGTGAACCCCCTTTTCCCGCTGTTTGCTGCAAGGTTTGGCATGCGTTCCATGTTCCCCGACCACTAGGGATGATTTACGGCAACTTATCTCATCAGGAGAAGCTTGGGACACGCCGGAACATGTCGATGTCGCGCCGTCGAGCGCTGCCGCCGATGCCGACCCACTTCCGGCCATTTTCAAGCGGTGAGACCTTGCCCGGCAGCTGCGCCACGTTCCAACGGTCGTGTAGGGCGAAACCGGAGCCGGTTTGGTTGAGAAACGAGGGAGAACGGCACGCGCCATGATCCAGTTTTCTGTGCGCGCGAGTTCACTGTCGAGAGGTTGAAGAAAGAACTGACGAGCGGGCCCCACATTTGAGTTCTCTGTGTAAACTTCAAACAGAAAGTTATGCAAATTTGAAAAATCCATAACTTTGTGTAGAAAACTTCAAAAAGGGTTAGACCAATTTTGTTGGAATCGTCAAAAGGAGTACTTCACAGGGGAACAAAATTCCTGCTATGAAAATGCCCAGGAATTTCTGTAAAATTGTTTGTATTAAATCCTTTAGAGATTTATTCCAGGGGCAATTTTTTTATGAAACATTCCCAAATTTGGGCAGCAAATCCTTTTCTTAGTTACTGATCTCCAGTAAAAATTTGATCTTCATTGGAGTATATTTGCTAGGCTAAATTGTCTTCCAAAGTTCAGCCTTTATTTGGAAATTCAAATTTTAAACGGGAACTTTTCAGCACTCATATCCAACTTCAAAAATTCATATCTTCCTGTAGGTAGCTCCAAAAATGGTGAAACAAATTTTGTTAGAACCATAGAGACTTTCTCTAATTAGATCTTCCATCGTTAGTCATGTCAAAGCTTCAGATCTGGTCTCAAAATTCAGAGAAGCCTTGGACTTGTAGGAATTTTGGAGACCGCAAGGTTCAATGAAATTTCTCCACATTTTGCTCAGATCATCCTTAGAGAGTCTAGTATCCCTTGGAAAAATCCCAAAGCCAATTAAGGAACCTAAATAGCAGTAGCTATGAATAGAAGTTCACTTCTTATAATTCCTTAGCACTTATGCATATATTTTGGTACATTTCATACAGTGACCGAAGTTGAGGATCCGCCGGAGTCATTGGACGTCCTCCCACCCGATGCTAACTTCTCCTTTTCATTTGTATCGCTTATGTTTAGGGTGAAATGCTTGCATTAGAGTTAGGTGATTGAAACCCCACTTGCGTAACCACTAAATCCTATTGAGGGTTGGGTAGTTTACAAACTCGACGAGTAGAGAATGCCATGCTAATGTTCTTAGGATCTCGGTAGAAGTCGAGTGGTTGGAATCTACTCGCGAGATAGGTATTTTATCACACGGGGTGAAAAGAGGTAGAGAATGGCTTAAGAATATGAAACTGAGACCCAGCACGGGGAATAGGATGCAGTGAGCGGAGGTCTCACGTGCGTAGCCCTGTTGGTGTCAATTGAGACGGCCCTGCTGGACAGGTTTGAACAGTACCAGATGCATACTAGCATATGGGAATCAGAAAACCGATGTAATTGGTTAACCTGGGTGCCGAGGCTTACCCAACCGTTTTATAGGAGTGGGTTGAGGGTAGCAAGGTTTAAATCAGTCGGTGGGCACAGACACGCTCCACGCGGAGACCTCCTGCCCTTTACGGATGGACCGTTTCGGCATTTGGGTTGCCTTTGAATGGTTGCTGCATACAACAGAGTAGGAATGTGTGAAGCACCACACTTCTGAAAGTGGGTGTATGTGACGTGTTATCCGGGTGTCTCCTAATTGCAATCACCGTCCCTCGTGGTTATTTGAGCATCGCTTGTTCACTACGCTGTGACTTAGTAAGAAGTGAAATAAGCCATATGAATATGCTGCATTGAACTATTAATGTCTTGAAACCCTGTATGCTGTAGTTGTAGAGCTAATTAATTTTATCTTCCACTTTGGGCACCACCACATCGGAGGAAAGCGTTTCTTGTTTGATTATGGATTTCCGATGTGAGGGCTGCCTAAGGCTCATTAAACTGCTGCTATAAAACTGAAAGTAAGGATTAACATGTAGGCGTGTCTTTATTGCAATGTATTTTTCCTATATTATACATCCCTGCATGTAGAGTTCCATGACTAGGTTTGTCGGTTAAGCCTTGCTGAGCCATCGTGCGCATGGTTTGCAATACTTGAGCTGTGTGCAGGTGAGAGTTATGAGGAAGGTTCCAAGGACGAGGTGATGCCCCGTCGGGGTACACGACCGAGCTGGAGCCCTGCACGCCGCCGTGATCTCCGGTTCTATGCTGCTAGTGTGTAGCGACCCCGGGCTGGACGGCTGCACTTTTGCGTAGATAGGATTGGAGACTAGCTATGTATAAGACTTCCGCTGTATAATTAAGTTTTGTAAAAAGACTTCCACTGGTTTATGTCAAATAAGAGTTTGTATGTTGTTCATATTCTTTTCCTGTGTGCTATTGGGTGCCGCATCGCACGGCACCACCCTCTGCGATCCCGGTGTGGGTGAACCATGGGGTGGTCATCACAGCCAGCCCCCGGCCCCCTACGTGCTGCCCCCCACTAATTTGACATGCTGAACTCGTTGGCACGGTCTCCAGCGGCCGGCAATGCCCGGAGAGGGGTGCGCGATGGCGGCAGCGTGCCACTAGGGTTCCGGCGAGGACAACCGAGCCCAATCCTTCACCAAACTCACTGATTTTTGTCTCTAGAGCACCATTGGACGATGTAGAAGCTAGTAATGGACTCTAACACCGGTGAAACGGCCGGCAACCGAGGGCTCCAAGGTGACCTGAGGTGCTTTTTCCATGGCGGCACGAAAAACAGCAAGAACTCGGTCGTTTCTGGGTCATTTTGCTCGATTCTACTTCGAGGAAGAGTGCTAGGACGTGAGGAAGGTCCTTGCAAACTTGCTCGGACATTAGTTACCTGAGTAACTCGAATTTTGGGGTAGACTGAGCCATACCCATATGTACTAGGTTTCGGAAAATGGCGAAATTCTTGCTACCGGTTCTAGCAAACGCTAAACAGCCTCCGGCTACACGATCAGGACATGCGGGTGCACCTCTTTCGTGTAGATAAGTGGCGATGACGAGGACCATAGCTCGCTGTCCACAGTGAACCGAAATGGCGTCCGCCGTGTGCACCTCGGTTCTTGGCGCCAAGCTTCAAATCAAGTCGAACAGCAGCTCAGAGCTTTGAGGTGAGATGGGGAACACCTTGTGCACGCCCTTGCGCTCCTTTTTCATGTTGGAAACTCGAGCAACCGTGGATCGGGTGGCTCTGTGTGATCGGGAGACCGAGAGTGGCTGTGTTCTCTGGTGGTTCTCGTGGGAGCAGAACAGCGAGGGCGTGAGCGAGTGGGAGAGAAGCAAAACGACTTCGGTGCACTGGTTGTGTTGAGGATTGGACCGAGCAACACAGGAAGCAGGAGCTGGCGTCGGCACTCGTCGGGAACGGTCTTTGCCGGGAGCTGTCGCGCGCTGAAGAGCCGAGGAAGGAAACAAAGTCGGTTGAACTGTGTGTGTGGATGACATGTGGGTCCCAGTTCCTTTTTCTCTTTAAATATCTACAATTTGTCACATTGCATAATGCAAACTTCAGTCATTAGGAGCTCACATTTGAAATCCATTTGGCAAGTTGACAAGGTTTACCTCAGTTTCGAATTGGAATTCAAATTCCAATTAAATTCAAAGCCCCTTTGACATACATATCAAAGTACTCTAAATTTTCTCAAAATTTGCCTTCCTCACAATTTGGATCTGAGGAATTCAAATACGGATTCAAACTTTCAATTTAGCGGCTGCAAAGGGGAGGTTTACAACCACAGTTTGCATCCTTCATTTAAAATGACAACCTTTGCATTTAAATGAACATTTGAATTCAAAGTGGACTTTAAATTATGTGCTTGCACATGACCACATTCACATGTTTAGAAAAGTTTTTGCAAGTCCCATTTCTTGAATTTGATCTCAACTTTATTTACAACTCAAGTTTTCCATTCACAAGTTTTGGGACTTTTACAGACATGGGGTTCAGATCCTGATGAAATTCTAGCAACATAACCCCATAGTTCTCTAGCTGCACGCCTCGAAATGGAGCAACAGAGAAAATCAAGGTTATACAACTGAAATTTCAATCAGATCTGGACCTCGCGTCTCATCACAAGTAAGGCCTCTCAGACACTCCGAGGCTGTCCAAAAAGGAACAATTCCAAAAAGCTTATGTTACTGACTTTTGATTCATTCAATACCATCGTAAAAAATGCTTATTTACGACAGTTTCATGTGTTCAAATGAGAGAGAGAGAGGGGGGAATAGTTAAAGAAAGGGAAAGATTAGGAGATGGCCATATTGACATGCCAGTGAACGTCTCCTGTAAACCATCGTGTTCCAACGAGCGCTTGGCGTCCACACCGGAACCGTTCGCCTCCATGTTCGGCTCAACGGTTATCCTACTAATCATTATCGTACTACTTGCGACAACCTAGTGTGGAGCCGTCGTAGATAACATATTATACACATGCTCTTATGACGGTGTCTGTAGCTAACAGTTTTGAAGCAAATAATTAGCACTCAATTTTCTAACAATTTTAAACTAAATAATCAAATAAAACAAATAATTAACCATTAAACTAATGAAATAATAAATTAACTAATGTAACAACTAATTATCACCTAAAATAAAACTAATTATAAAACTAAAGACAATTTTCACCTAAATAATCAAATGAAACAAACAATTAACAACTAAACTAACTAAATAATAAATTATCTAATGTAACAACTAATTAACATCTAAAATAATGATAATTAATAAACTAAAGACAATTTTTCACTAAATAATCAAATAAAACAAATAATTAATAATCAAACTAACAACATAATACATTACTTAATATAACATCTAATTCACACCTAAAATAATACTAATTCATAAACTAAATACAATTTACAACTAAATAATCAAATAAAACATATAACTAACAATTCAACTAACTAATACAATTTATTAAACAACAAATTCAATTCAATTCAATTTACAAATAATACAAATGACTTAAAACTAATTAAACAACAAATAAAAAATTACTTGATTTCACGACCTACGGCGGTGGCCTGCAGGGGCCGGCGGGGCCGGCTACGGCGACGGGCCGCGGAAGGTGCGGCACGACGTGTGGGTGGCAGTTGCGTGGGCACGGTGCAGGGCGGTGGCGGCGCTTTGGCTTTGGCGGGGGCACTGGCAAGAATGCCCGCGGGGCCTCAGGCCTAGGGTATAAGTTCGTTATTTACGACGGCTCGGCCAGGACCATTGTAAGTAAGACTCATTTACGACTACCAGGTCTGTGCCGTCGTAAATAACATTCTATTTACGACAGCTAAATCTTCGTCGTCGTAAACAATGCTTTATATACGATGGCCAGGACAGACCGTAGTAGGTAAACTTATTTACGATGGCCAACACTAAAATCGTCGTAAATAACTCTGGTCGTCGTAAACATTGCAATTTCCTGTAGTGGTGGCGGGGGGCTAGGGGGCTAGAGCCCCCCTACCACTGGACACAACTTAAAGCTTCTCTTTAATTCTTGTTTTTGTTTTGGACTTGAAAGAGATACATTAAAGAATTGAAAATTAAAGACAACTAAATGAATAGTAGACAACACCAATTTTCACACTTTAGGTTATCTTAGAAATAAATTAAATCCATTATCACATGTCATAAATCCCAACAGTTAAATAATAACAGTAGTTTATTCTAGTATTCGAAGTCTATAAATCTTTATTTTTAAAAGCATGCGTACTCACCGTGCCAATCATAAACTAGTGAGCTGGATCAGTCTAGAAGCACAATAACGGGGCACACCGACAGCGAGCTAGCAAACGATGCAGTATTGTGATACTAAGTCGTAAATTTTTTAATTTATCTATTTTAGCTGCAATAACAACTTTTTGATTTTGTTTTATAAAGATATTAATTTAGTATGTTGTTTAAAAAACAATGTATGTATGGTTTTCAAAATTTAAGCAACATCATCAACCTGACAAAACTATGTCCCCCTGTTCTTTTTATTTGACATCAATCGATGACTTTTATCATCATTTTTAATCATTTATTTTATTCAACGGACTAGTTGAAATATGAAAAATTATAAATCGTGATAAAATACCTTTAGTGATAAAAACAAACCATAACAAATATATGATATTTATTAGATTTTCTAAATGAGATAAATGGTGAAACATAACTTAAAAAGTCAATCGTGTAAAATAAAAGATAACAAGTGGCATACATAAATTTTATGACACAGAAACACATGATAGTTCTATTCAATCTAAAAACATGGTATTTGAAAGTTATTAACGTTGTTTATTTTTCATGTGACGTGTAGTTGAGCCCACCCTACAGTTTTAGTCTGGATAGGAGAGCATCTTTTCACAGCATTATATATTTATACTCCTGGAATTTAAAATCTTGTATCATCGAAACAATCGTTTATTATCACTGCGTTTATGTATGGGCTCCAACCTACAATGGGAGAATCATGCGCTCAGCGCACGTAAGTGCCTTCTTTAAGCTTCTTTCATCTGTAACGCACCGAGAGCAACAGATTGGTTTCTTCAACAATATGCTTCTTCAGCTCTTGTCCTCAAACCCCAATCCCAATTTTCAGCGGCGACCACCCAAACAACTTGCTTATTCATAGATGGGGCGAATAGCTGCTGGCGGGGGAGCTGCAGAGAGGCCGACAAAACCTGTGAGATGCCGTCAACATACCCATGCTCTTGTTCGTGATCAGGATACTCTCGCTCCTGTAGAGTGGAACAGTTCAGGTGTGCACGGTCAACCGTGAAACCAAAAACTAAAATCGAACCACACCAAAATGTACAATTAACACTGGTTTGTGTAATGACAACTCCAAGCATCGACCAAGCCACAGAACGTGTACTTGAGTGCTAACACGCAATAATCTAACTTTGAAATAAGCAATCGCTAGTGATCATTACCACTTCCAGGTGCAGAATGTGGTGTGTGTGAAGAATGGCGCAAGGCTCACTGCCCTCTAGGGGCTGTATTCATGTATAATATAGATGAAGTACAAAGATGAATTACATGCAAGGAATGAATGACCTGCAATAACTATAGAAGATATTCCCCAACACAATTAGGAAACATATAATCTCATTCTATTGTTAGGAAATAGCTTTCTGTACTTAACAGTATCATTCCATGTATAGGAGATAGTATTCTATCTTTGGCACCCCCCCCCCCCAATCTGGACAACATGAAATCAAGTTCAGATTGTTAGTGATCTTGCTAAAAGTCGATCCGGGTAATGGTTTTGTGATGATATCAACCAACTGATCTTTGGATGATATAATCCGGACGTCAAGTTGTTTGGACGCCACTCGTTCGCGAACGAAGTGATAGTCGACCTCAACATGCTTGGCTCGCCGATGGAATATGGGATTGGCAGTGAGGTAGGTAGCACCGGTGTTGTCACACCATAATGTCGGTGGTCTTGGCTGTGGGATCCCGAGCTCACGAAGTAAGACTTGAATCCAAATAAGCTCAGCTGTAGCATTGGCAATCTCCTTGTACTCGGCTTCAGTGCTAGAACGTGATATAGTCGGGTGCTTGTGAGAGCTCCAGGAAATAAGAGTACCACCATAGAAGATGGTGTAGCCACCCGTGCTGCGACGGTCATCTGGATTGCCGGCACAATCGGCATCAGAGAAGGCACTGAGAAGAGGTGATCCATATTTGGTGAAGCATAAGCCAAGATCAGAGGTGGCCTAAAGATACCGTAGTTGATGAGAATAGGACCGCAGGAGCTAGAACACACACACGGTGTGGAGAATTACTCTCACGGGCTGGATCTGTTTTTTTTTTTTTGCTGGTGGCCAAACGTTCCACCTTTTATTTTGATCCTTCTGATTCATATAGAGAATGTAACAAACGGCCTGCGCGGTCTTCCCGCTCAGCGCACGACGCATGTCATGCGTGAAGCTGGAGACCCAGGCGCATAACAACCATGCCGCTGCATGCGCGCCATGCACGTGTGACTGGGTGTGCGGCTCAGGACAGATCCCTGGCTCGCACCGATCCCTTATTTGCTAAACCCAAATTAAGCAAAGTTCAAATTAAAAACATGATCAAAGCAAAACTGAAGTACTAACAATCTCCCCCTACTTCTGTTGTTTGATCACCGGTACCATGGCAACTCCGATCCGATCGCGGAGTTCCTGGAATCTCACCCTTCCCAGTGGCTTGGTCAGAACGTCTGCCAGTTGATCACTCGTCCCAACGTGTTCCAGATCAATGTCACCCCACTCAACACATTCCCGAGTAAATAAAATTTCACGTCAATGTGCTTACTTCGATCATGGAGAACAGGATTCTTCGCGAGAGCAATTGCCGCCGTGTTGTCAATCTTGATAATCGGAGCTGGAACGCTGATTCCTGTCACCTCCTCCAGAAGGCGCCTGAGCCAGATAGCTTGAACAGCGGCCGCCGCGCTGGCCATGTATTCGGCTTCGCAGGACGACTTCGCCACTGCCTTCTGCTTCTGTGACAGCCAACTCACCGGACTCCCCCAAGAAAGAAAATCACACCCGTTGTGCTTCTCCGGTCATTGACATCACCTGCGAGGTCACTGTCGCTGTATCCCAGCAAACTGAGCCTTCCTTCACCCTGCGTGTACAGCAGTCCATAGTACATAGTTGTCGCCACATACCGGAGTACGTGCTTTAGTGCCATCATATGTTCTTGCCGTGGCTCTTCCATGAAATGACTAAGATACCCAACACTGAAAGTAAGATCAGGGCGTGTATGCATCAAATACCTTAGGCTCCCGATCACACTTCGGTACAGTGTAGCGTCCACTGGTGGTGACGTGCTTCTCCTGGACAGTTGCAGACGTGCCTCCATCGGTGTCGCACTCCCATTGCACTTGCCCGTCCCAGTCTTGTCGAGCAGCTTCGCAGCATATGCACTCTGGCACAGCTCAATGCCTCTTCGTCCTTGCTTCACCTCAATTCCCAGATAGTAAGACAAGCTTCCTAGATCACTCATGCGGAAAGCTTGCTTCATTTCTGCCTTGAACTGATTTATTTCAACCATGGACTCCCCAACAATCAGAAGATCATCGACGTAGACTCCGATAATCAACCTTGACCTACCAGCAGTCTGAGTGTAGAGCCCGTGCTCTGTCTTGCATCGCTCAATCCCAGTTTCTTCAGGTTGGTGTCGAGCTTGGAATTCCATGCCCGGGGAGCTTGGCGCAGTCCATACAGTACCTTATGAAGTTTGAGCACCTTATTCTCGTGTCCCTCTGCTATGAATCCAGGTGGCTGTGCCACGAACACCACCTCCGCAAGGTCTCCGTTCAAGAAGGCCGACTTCACGTCCATATGGTGGACTGGCCATCCGAAGTGCGCCGCTACTGCTAGCACCATGCAGACAGACTCCATCCTTGCCACCGGCGCGAACACCTCCTCAAAATCAATTCCTTGGCGCTGTACGTACCCCTTCGTGATGAGTCGGGCCTTATGCTTGATGATGTTGCCATGTTCATCACATTTGAGTTTGAACACCCACTTCAACCCAATCGATTTCTGTCCCTGCGGCAGGTCCACAAGTGAGCAGGTTTGATTTTCTTCAATGGAGACCAATTCTTCCAGCATTGCCATGCGCCATTCCTTGATCTTGAGTGCCTCTTCAGCCGACACTGGTTCCTCACCAATTGCCGCCAAGAGCTCTTCAGCTGGTCCTTCTGGCAGAACCGGGTCAACTACAGCGGGTGGGGGTGCCCCCCTGAAGACGCTGTCCAGCATCCTAAGCCTGAGTGGCACGTCATCAGCATCCGCGTACAAGTCAGGGTCCTCACTCGGCGGTGAGATTGATGGTCTTCCTGCTCGCATAACTTGAGAGGATGGCATGCATGGATCAGGCCCGCACGTAGGTATCACCACGGTACTTGGTGTCGACTGTGACTCCGGTTCCAGAACAGCATGTTCCGGCGTGTTCCCAGTAATACGCCGCATGGTACCGGCCACCACGTACTCAACCTTGAAAGGGTCCCCATCACCCAGTTCTCCGGTACTCCAGCTCCAAGATTTGTCTTCTTCAAATACAGCGTCGCGCGACACACACACGCGCCGGGTCGCTTGGTTGTAAAAACGCCAAGCCTTGGACCCCGGTTCGTAGCCCACGAACAACATTGGTGAGCTCTGATCTTCAAGCTTGGTGAGATGCCGGTTCCCCTGCTTCACGTGAGCGACACAACCAAAAGTACGAAAGTAGTGAACTGGTGGCTTGGTCCCATACCATACTTCGAACGGGGTTCGTCCGTCAACACTCTGTGTAGGTGACCTGTTCAGGAGGAAAACGGCAGTGATAACTGCCTCCCCCCAGAACCAGTTCGGCATTCCCATCGCCTTGAGCATACTCCTCGCCATTCCCATCACCGACTGGTTCCTCTTCTCGACCACCCCGTTCTGTTGTGGCGTGTATGGGGCAGTCAAGTATCGCTGGATTCCTTCTTTCAAGCAGTGCTCGACGAACGCATGCGCCGTGAACTCGCCACCACGATCGGTGCGCAGCGTGTCCACCTTTGTTCCGGCTTCAGACTCGGCTCGTGCCTGGAAACCCATGAACGCTTTTGCGGCCTCATCCTTGCTCTTCAGCAGCACTAGCCACATATAGCGGCTTAAGTCGTCGACGAGGAGGAAAAAATACTTGTTGCTGGTGGGTGTTGCAGGTGTCACCGGCCCACAGAGATCTCCATGAACTAACTCGAGCTTCCTGGTTGCGCGGTACTTAGACTTGCACGGGAACGACAGGCGCCGCTGTTTCCCGGCAAGGCAGCTGTCGCAGATCTCGTCCACGTGCTCGATGTGTGGCAGTCCTTTAACCATGCCCTCCTGTGCAAGTTTCCGCAGCGCGCAAAAATTCAAATGGCCATACCTGGCGTGCCATTTCCATGCCCCCTCTGTGACACGCCCTGCCAAGCATACTGGCTGCACGACGTCGATCTTGAGCACATACAGACGGTTGTGGGTGCGTTCTACCTTTGCCATCAGGTTCCCGGCCATGTCCTACACCCTGAGGTACCCACCGTGGATCAGGATCCGATAGCCATCTTCCTCCAATTGGCCGAGACTCACGATGTTGGCCGTGAGTCGCGGGATGTGATAAACCCCGTCAAGCATCTTGTAGTCCCCATTCTTGCATCGTAGAAGCACCATCCCCTTGCCCTCAATCGCGGCCACAGACCCATCACTGAACCGGACCGAGCCATGAATCTTGTTGTCCAGATCCGAGAACGCGGAGCGCTCCCCATTCATGTGGTTCGTCGCGCCCGAGTCCCAGATCCACCGAGCGGTGCCCGCAGTCCCCTTGTCGCCGAGCTGGATGAAAAGCCTGTCTTCATTGAGGTGGACTTCAGTAGGGTTCGGTGCTGCTTCTTTAACTTCATGAGTCGTTGTGGCCATGAACATGGCCGTTTCTCCCTCATCTTCCACCTGGGATGTGTGCGCCTGCTCATCCTTTTTCTTCTTCTTACACTCCCAGGCCCAGTGCCCTTTCCTGCCGCAGTAGCGCCACTCGTCTCCTGCGACGGTGCCTCCACCACGTCCTGACCTGTCGTTGCCACGGCCGCCACTGTTGTTTCCACCACGGCTATCGGTGCCCCTGCCACGACCGTGGCCTTGACCACGACCGCGCTTGCTTGACGATGCTTCCTTCGATTTCGAGTTCCCTGGCGCCACGATCTTCAGTCGGGATGAGATGCGAGCGATCAACTCATCCTCTATCAGGTTCAACTTGGCCTGTGTGTCATCGCTGGTATCGCCGCTTGTTCTCTCCTATGCAGCCTTGAGCCGTCCAATCTACTCATCCACTGTCATCTCATTCAGATCGAGCAAGGTTTCGATGGAAACTGCAATCTGTTCGAACTTGGGTGGCACAGCTTGCAAGAACTTGCGAATGATCTCCTCTTCGGTTTAGGGGTTACCTAGTGATGCAAGTTGAGTCGTCAGCCTCCCAATGCGCACGCCGAAGTCTTCGACCGACTCCCCATCTCGGAACTTGAGTGAGTCAAATCCCCGGAGAAGCGTGCCGGCGCGCGCCTTGCGCACCCGATCCGCACCAACATTTCGGAGCTGAAGATGATCCCACGCGATCTTTGCCGATGCCTTGTTCGCTATGGTCCCCATCAACTCCGGTGGAACCGCCTTGGTGATCACCTCCAACGCCATCCGGTCCTCCGTGTAGTCGTTGGTGCCGACACTCACGGCGAGCCGCAGGCCCCTTGCCTGAAGCATGACCAGCATCAACGCCGCCTAGTTGTGGTAGTTACTCTTCGTGAGCGTCGGAAACGTCCCTCTGCTGCTGATCTCCTTGGTCACCCGATGAATGACGAGTCCTCCCGACCCGCCTGTGCCGGTGCCGCCTGTTAGCCCGCCGCTGCCACCAGTTGGCGTTTCGTCCTCCAGACGAAAACGACGCGGCGGAGAAGACGATCATCGGCGAGGCATGAGTGCGTCCCGGATGGCTTAATCATGTCACCCAATGCCGGAACCAGGCTCTGATGCCAGATTGATGAGAATAGAACCGCAGGAGCTAGAACACACACACGGTGTGGAGAATTACTCTCACGGCTGGATCTGTTTTTTTTGCTGGTGGCCAAACATTCCACCTTTTATTTTGATCCTTCTGATTCATATAGAGAATGTAACAAACGGCCTGCGCGGTCTTCCCGCTCAGCGCACGACGCACGTCACGCGTGAAGCTGGAGACCCGGGCGCATAACAACCATGCCGCTGCATGCGCGCCATGCACGTGCGACTGATTGTGTGGCTCAGAACAGATCCCTGGCTCGCCACCGATCCCTTATTTGCTAAACCCAAATTAAGCAAAGTTTAAATTAAAAACATGATCAAAGCAAAACTGAAGTACTAACAGTAGTATTCGCTTGACGGCTGTCCAATGTGTTGTGGTGGGTGTAGAGAGGAAGTGCAAGACCCGGTTGACTGAGAAGGAAATATCCGGCCTTGTGAATGATAGATACTGGAGAGCACCAACAACACTCATGTATCTTGTAGTATCTTCAAATGAGAGAGGGTAACCAGCATGAAGAGATAATTTTTCAGTAGGTAGCATGGGGATGGCGGCTCATTTTGAATTTTCCATGTTTGTGCGAAGTAGGAGATCATGAATATTTTTTTAGTGAAGGTGAGACCTCTAGATGTATGTTGAACTTCAATGCGAAGAAAATATGAAAGTTGTCCAAGATCTTTGGCAGCGAATTCCTTTTGGAGTTGGTGAAGTAGTCGATAGCTGAAGGAGATGAGCTAACAATAATAATATCATCCGCGTATATGAGGATATACATGTGGATGCCATCTTGATTAAATATGAAGTGAGAGACATCTTCTTTAGAGGCTTGAAAACCCAGCTGAATTAGTGTGCTACTCAATCTAGAAAACCATGCATGAGGATCTTGTTTAAGACCATATAGGGATTTGTTAAACTTGCACAAATAATGAGGATGAGTCAAGTCCTCGAAGCCAGGTGGTTGTCTCATATAAACATCCCCCTTCTAAACCCCATGGAAGAATGCATTTTGAATATCAATTTATTGAAGACACCAGTGCCGGGAGAAAGCCAAAGATAATAGGAGGCGAATAGTAGTGGGCTTGACAACAGGACTAAAAGTGTCATCATAGTCCACACTATACTGTTGCTTGAATCCCTTGGCAACCAATCGAGCCTTGCAGCGATCAATAGTACCATCGGTGATAGGGTGAAACCCGGGGGGTGGCCTGATCTTCACGGCAGTAGGTACGACGAAGGGCAAATGGAAAGATCGGACAGCGGAACAAACAATGGTAACTAGCTGAAAACAGAAGGGTAACTAGCTTTATAACTGCCAAGGTTGGATATGACCAAGTGACAGGGAGAGAGGCACCAAAGTCTTTTAAAACTTCGACTCGATCTCCGAACGACCACAGAACCACAATCCAAGATAACTAGCTTTATACCAGCCAAGGTTGGTTGCGACCAAGCGACGGGGAGAGGCACTGAAACCTTGAGTATTTCGACTCGATCTCCAAACGACCGCAGAACCACAAACCGGAAACTAATCCACACAAAAGGCCCAGAAGCGTCAATGAAGAACCAGGAAGAACGAAGGTGTGCAAGGCACTCAGAATTATATTGTTTATCAAATGATCAATGGTTGTTTTTCCAGGAGCACAAGGGTGTTATTTATACTATAGAGAACCCTCCTAGCTAGGTGTGAACTGAAACCATGTTTTGAAGTGGAGGGCCAGCTAGTGAGCAATTCACGAAGTAGTCTTTGGTCCTCACACGTCTGCTCGCCTTATGCGCAGTCTAGTAATTTGACCATTACTCTAGCTTGGGAACTCCAAATGATGCACCATTTGTTGCTTTGGAAAGTAGACTTGATAATCTTTCACATGATGTGTATCATTCCCCCTGGAATGTGACAGACTGGTACATAATTACACCTGAAGTTGAGGCTGCTGCAGTGCACCCGTTTTCAGATCGGACGGTGCGAATTAACTTGGTTCTTTTCTGTGGCAACCAATGATGCTCCTTCATGTGTAAACCTGAGTATCATGTAGTCACACGACTTTTGTAGCATATTATTCTCATTAATATGAAAATGTAATGTAGAGAGGAAATCATTGACCTGTTGTTCAAGTTTCTTAGCACGAGTTCGTGTAATCGGTCCTTTGTAGGATTGTTTGTGTCCTTTGCTGTGATGTCCACATCATCCTCCCCCTCTTGAAAAGGAGTCGTCCTCGACTCTTCTTCTCCAAAGTAAGGAGACAGGTCAGCGACGTTGAATGTTGTACTTACGCAATATGTACTTGGAAGGTCAATCTCATAAGCATTGTCGTTGATCTTTCAAAGTACTTTAAAAGGACCATCTGCTCGAGGCTGCAATTTGGACTTGCAATGTGCAGGAAATCGTTCCTTGCGTAAGTGCACCCAAACCAAATCTCCTATATTATAAACTCCACTTTCTTGCGACCCTTGTTGTCACGTCTCTCATAGAATTTTGTTATTTTCTCTATGTTTGCACGCATTTGATTATGACGTTTCTTGACAAATTCAGCACGCTTGCTTGCATCAAAGTTCTCATGTTCCTGCAAAGGCAAAGAAAGGAGATCGGTAGGAGCAGTGGGTTCGAAACCATATACTATCTCAAATGGACAAAAATTTGTTGTTGAGTGCACTACCCTGTTGTAAGAAAATTCCACATGTGGCAAACTTTCTTCCCATAGTTTCAAGTTGTTCTATAGAACAGCTCGTAATAATGTTGATAATGTGTGATTCACCACTTCGGTTTGCCCATCTATTTGCGGATGACATGTTGTGGAAAATAGCAGTCGTGTACCAAGTTTTCCCCACAAGGTCTTCCAAAAGTAGCTAAAAAACATGGTGTAATGACCTGAAACAATAGTCCGCAGTACACCATGAAGTTGTACAATTTCCCTGAAAAACAATTCAGCAATATGTGAAGCATCATCGCTCTTTTGATAGGGAGTAAAATGAGCCATTTTACTAAATCTGTCCACTACAACAAAATTGAATCTCTCCCCCTCTTTGTTTGAGGTAGACCCAGAACAAGTCCATAGAAATATCTTCCCACGGAACACTAGGAATAGGTAGAGGAGTATATAGACCATGAGGGTTCAAGCGCAACTTAGCTTTGTTGCAGTTGACACAACGTAGAACATGCCTCTCAATGTCTCTTCATATCTTGGGCCAAAAGAAGTGATCGACCAGCACTTGCTCTGTTTTCTTGGCACCAAAGTGACCCATCAAGCCTCCAGCACGAGCTTCCTGCACAAGCATTAGACGAAGAGAGCAATCTGGAATGCAAAGTTTGTTAGCATGAAATAAAAATCCATTATGCATATGAAATTTCTTCCATCCTTTTCCATCACAAGACTTAGAAAAAGGTTCAGAAAAATATAAATCAGTGGCATACAAGTCTTTGATACTTTCTAAGGCAAACACTTTTGCATCAAGTTGAGACAACAAAAAATGGCGTCTAGATAAAGCATCCGCAACAACATTGTCCTTCCCTTTCTTGTACTTACAATGTAAGGAAATGTCTCAATGAATTCACTCCATTTTGCATGTATTTTGTTCAGTTTTAATTGTCCTTTAAGATGTTTCAAAGATTCATGATTTGAATATATGATAAATTCTTTAGTCAGAAGATAGTGCTGCCAAGTTTCTAAACATCTAACAAGAGCATATAGTTAGTTGTCATAAAATGAATAATTGAGAGTTGGACCACTTAGTTTTTCACTGTAATATGCAATTGGTCGACCTTCTTGCATAATAACGCCTCCAACTCCTACTCCACTTGCATCACATTAAATCTCAGAAGTCTTAGCAAAATCCAGGAGAGCAAGTAGTGGGGCTGTTGTCAACATCTTTTTCAGCTCTTCAAATGCTTTTGTTTGTGTTTCTCCCCAATGAAAAGGTATGTCCTTCTTTGTCAACTCATTGATTGGGGCAGCAATGGTACTAAAATCTTTCACAAAAGTCGATAGAAACCTGCAAGCCTAAGAAAACCTCGCACTTGGCTGACATTTTTTGGATGCATCCACTCACGAACAGCTTTACCCTTTTCTTCATCGACCTCCACGCCTTGAGCTGAAACAACAAAGCCAAGAAAGACTACCTTGTCAGTGCAAAAGGTGCACTTTGCAAGGTTATCAAATAAACATCCTTTTCTCAAAACAGCAAGCACACATTTTATATGTTTCACGTGTTCATCAAGAGACCTTCTGTAAATTAAAATATCATCAAAGTAAACCACAACAAACTTTTCGATAAAGGCTCTAAGAACATGATTCATCAATCTCATAAAAGTACTAGAAGCATTTGTCAATCCAAAAGGCATCACCAACCATTCATATAAGCCAAATTTGGTTTTAAAAGCTGTTTTCCATTCATCTCCCTCTTTCATTCGGATTTGGTGATAGCCACTTCTCAAGTAAATTTTTGTAAATGTGATAGAACCACTAAGCTAATCAAGCATGTCATCAAGTCTAGGTATGGGATGTCTAATGGTATTTATGGATCGACAATCAACACACATCCTCCATTCACCATCTTTCTTTGGAACTAAAAGAACAGGAACTGCACAAGGTAGAGACTTTCCCTTACATACCCTTTGTTGATGAGCTCCTGTACTTGGTGCTGAATTTCTTTTGTTTCCTCCAGGTTGGTGTGGTATGGTGCACGATTAGGAAGCAGAGCACCAGGAACAAGGTCAATTTGATGCTCAATTCCCCTCTTTGGTGGCGACCCTTGTGGTACTTCTTCTGAAAATACGTCTTCATATTTCTGCAATACATCAAAAATAGTGTGTGGCAATGTAGAGAAGAAATCATTAGTATAAGAAAATTGTCCTTGTACAGGAGTATATAGAACGTGGCATTGGGTTCACTCAATTCTTTTAAATCCCCCTTTTGTAGCTATCATCTGTAAGGGCCTCAGTTTTTAACACCCAATTGTAGTGTTCATCACCACCCCACACACCTCATTTGAGCAAGAATGATGAACACAAATGAAGAGCAAGTAACAACTATCAACATGCTCATTAGAGAACAAACTTACACATTGCAAAAGTGGTATTTCCCACATGTGATATAGATGGGCTGGACATATGAAAACTCCTACACTTTGCTAAGGATGTCCATGCCAAGTTTCACCCAAATTCAAAACCTTTTTGAGGCCATTTTAGGTATAGATAGGAGATGGGCAGTTTGAAACCATATTCAAATTCAAACTGTTTTCACCCACTGAATTTAAAAGTGGAAGGCATATTCTCACTCAGCACATTTTTGTGAGCTCCCACACCAATTTTCACTCCATTTGGAGTTGATCTTGACATGAGCTAAGGGGGAGAAATTCAAACTTTATTTGAATTTCAAACTGAACTTGTGCTGAAATTCATTCAAACCAAACCTCATTTGAACTTTGATCAATTCAAATGGCTCTTGGGTGAATAATTTGAATTGCCAAGGGTAGAATAGGGTTCACTGTTTACCACAGCTGTTAGGAGTAAATTTCAGAGGTTAAAAGAGGAGTGGGACCCACCGGTCAGCCTCTGCCTCAAAACAAACCGACTGAACCACAGTTCAGTCGGTTCGCGGCTGCTGTGCGCGCGCGCCATCGAAGGGGGCAGCCGGCGCCAGCTCCTGCTGCGCGCCCCAAGCCGGAGACCAGCCGCCGGGCTATTTATTCCCTCCCCGGCGTGCTTCAGTCGCCATTCCCCGAGCTGCCGACGTGCACGATCCAGTTCTCCACTGCCATCGCCGCCGCTCGAGTTCCTGCTTGATCAAGCCGATCGCAGCTCCCTCCTTCCACTTCAGGGTCCCAGCAAGGTACTAGAGACCTTCCTCCATCCTCCCCATTGCTAGAAATCAATTGAAACCGAGTGATATCGGCTGTGCCGAAAGATCAAACTCGGGACTGGAAACCGCCGCACCTCGGGCTCTCGTGGACAGCCCAACCTGGGCGTTGTCACGCCCGAGCCAAGGCACCCTTGGACGCGCAGGTGACCGGTGCTGCTCATCCCCGAGCCACAGCTCGAGTGATTGCTCACCGGCGGCGAATTTCCACTTTTCCCCTTTCTGTGTGCAGAACGACCTTCGGGTATGATTCTGTTTAATTCGTGCTCTAGAAAGGATTAGAGGGCCTCAGGCCACTCCCACACGAGCTAGACACGGTGACGCACAAGTTGCCTTCACAACTCTGGGCCAGAGAACCTCTGTGCCCGGCATAATTCAAGATCTACTAATGGCGGAACGAACGGGGGGTATCGGGCGCACGGTGAGGACCTATTTCGGGCCTTCCCCGAGCTGCCTCGAGTTCATGTCGACCTTCTCTGAGGTCCACTGATGCTCCCCGACCGATTTCCCAAGTAGCTGAGGTACTAGGAGAGTCAGCCGACATGGACGAAGTCGTTCCGATATGGCGGCTCGTCGCCGACCATGCTCCGGCCGTTGTCATGAGCAGCTGACCCTCGGATCATGTTCCCCAAGTAAAAGTAGGCAGGGGCGGCCAGAATCAAGAAGTTTGGAGCTGTACAGCAGCCAGCGGCGAGCTCTCCGGCGAGGTCCCTCGGCGGCGGAGCGCGGGTGTCGCGAGGTTTAAGAAGGGGGTGGACCCCAGCTGTCAGCGGCCGATATTTTGAATCAGGATCCGGCTGCAGCCGGGATCGGGTGTGCCGGCGCGCAAAATCCTTGTGGGCCGCGGTGTGCTGTCGCTTCGGCGTGCGACGCGTGTCCCCTGGGCCCACGCGCGAGTTTAAACTTTTCCCCGATTTTCAGATTTCCTTCAAACTTCAAATCCTTATAACTTTGGCTAGAGAGCTCCAAATGGAGTGAACCAAATTTTGCTGGATTCAGCTCTCTGAGTACTTTCCAGAAAATCAAGTTTCACTTCATGAAATTCCTTAATTCTCCAGAATTAATTCCTTAATGTTTAAACTGTTAGGAATTTTAACTGGAGAATCCTTTGGAGGAAAATCCTGAAAATTTGCTGAGATGTTCACCAAAATATTCTTGAACTACCATAAAAATTTCAGATCCATTTGAGCTCATTTAGTCCACCTAATGGTGTGATTAGTGAAACTGTTCCAGAGAAAATAGAAAATGTTCAGAAACATTTTCAGAAATTTCTCTGAAATTGTTTAGCTCATATCTTTAGTTAGAGACTTCCAAGTTAAGTGAGACCAAATCCATTAGCACCCTCTGAAAATCTAGTTTTCAGAAAGTCATAGTTTGTTTCATAAAAATCCTTAGGACACCCTAAAAGCCTTTAATTAAGGTCAAGGACATAATTAATTGTGGAGGGCTCAAATGAGCTTTGCTGCAACTAAAACTTGACCAAGTCTTTGTTTAGGTTGTAACCAAGCCACAGTAAAAGTTTCACAATCATTAGGTCTGTCTAGCAAGGGTTATAGACTTCACAACGTCAAAGTTAATACAAATGCATTTAAATTAATACATACATTGCTCTTATCGTGTAGTCGCTAAGGTCGAGGAGGAACCCGAAGTCCTAGACTTCGTTACTCCGGAGGAACAGCTAGCCTACGACCAAGAGCAGCAAGGCAAGCCCTGGTTTGCATTAACCTTTTTGCAAATTTTTATTGTTTTGAGCACATACTTGTTTTCTTTATGCTGTGCATTAGAGTCTTGTTTGGAAACCCACTGCATAGCCAAGAAAACCATGGGTTGGGTTTAGGATTGAAAACTTCGTTAGCCACTGCATTGCTAGGATAGAGTAGGATTCGGTACAAGTCGAGTAGTTGGAACTACTCGCGAGAATAGGCTAGAGGCACATTGCTCGGGTAGAGATAGCACATGATACACATGGCAAGAAAATGAGACCGAGCGGAGAGTAAGGGCAGCAGGACGTTGGGGCCTGTGTGCTGTAGCTCCGCTTGTGTCGATTGAGGACCGAGCCGTGTGCGGGCCTGTTGAACAAGCTAGAACAGTACCGAAGACCTACCGGCTATATGGGAACCGGGAAACTGATGTAACTCGGGTAGCTGGGTGTTGAGGCATTGCCCGTCGTTCAGAGGGTAGGTTGAGAGCTCGAGGTGTAAATCAGCTGGCGGCACAGAGATGCGCATGCAGGGACCTCTTGCTCGGGACGATGGGACCGGTTCAATATTTGGCTAACGGGTGAAAGGTAGTCGCGTACGGCGTCCGTGATGGTTGTTGTAGGCAACATCGAGAACGGGCGTACGTGACGGGTTGTTCGGGTAACCCTGCAGGTGTAAATCGATTATAATCGCCGTCCCTCGCGGTCAGTGAGTACCACTTGTTCACTGTACCGTGACGTAGAAAGAACAGGCTAGTTACATGTTAAAATGTTGCTGATTGAGAGCTAGACATTGATTGTTAATGATATGCTGTAGCTTAGTGCTAACTAAAGTTCTTTTCAACTTTGGGCAAAGTACATGAGAAAAATGCGTTTCTTGTTTGATTGCGGCTCTCTCATGTGCCTTAGCGTAAGGTTCTCCACAACCTGCTGCTAAAACTTGAAAGTAAGGTTCTACTAATTAGGCGAGTCCTTGCAAATGATTTCACCTCATGCAACCCATTACCCCCATGTAGAAGTTCCATGTTTAGGTGAGACGGGTCAGACTTGCTGAGCCTTCGTGCTCACTGCTTGTGTTTGAAGCTTTTGCAGGGTTCTATGAGGAAGGGACTCCCGAAGAGGAGACGGAACCCCAGGAGGGGAACCCCGTCGAGTGGGAGTCGTGCACGCCGCAGAGTTAGTGTGCGTGTGTGCTAGCAAGGGCACGTTCGAGGGCTGAACGTGCACTTGATGCTTAGTCTACGCCCGTGAGTGTGGACTAAACTTATTTTGATGTAAACATGTTAATAAACTTGTTTATGTAATAAAGCTTCCGCTTCCGCTTTGTACCTTTGACGTGTGTTATACGGTGCTGTGCAACGCAGCACCCCTCAGCGTGATCCTGGCTCGACAGGACCAGTGGGGTCGTGTCATCATCACTAAACCCTCTTTTCCCTTTGGCTCGGTTCTTTGTGGCTGTGGAGTTTTATTTGGCCGTGGAAGCACTCCCTCACTATGTTTGTGGGTCACTCACAAGTGGTTCTCACTCTCTTGCTGTTTTTTTTTCAGATCATCCTTCACAATTTCCTCTAGTGTCAATGGAAGTAGAGTGAGACGCTCTCCATTGTGCATGAAGATAAGCTTGTTAGCACGACCACAAATCAGAACAACACGATCATATAGCCATGGTCTTCCTAACAATAGCTGACAAGAGTGCATGGGGACGACGTCACATTCCACTTGGTCTTTATACTTCCCAATAGAGAAAGGAACAATTACGGTGTTTGTGACACATAGTGCCCCACAATCATTAAGCCACTGCATCTTGTATGGGTTAGGATGACGCTGCTGTTTGAACTCCATTTTCTCCACTAATCTTGACTTGCAATATTATTGCAGCTGCCATTATCAACAATAATTTTGCATACTTTGTCTTTGATCATGCCTCTGGTATGAAAAAGATTGTGGCGTTGTCCATTATCTTCTTTTACAGCCGTGACACTAAGCACTCGATGAGAAATGAAGCAATTATCATCACCTTCTTCAGGTTGGATCTCATTCTCATTATCTTTAATTTCTTCATCATAGCATGGTGCATCTTCTGGTTCACTTTTAGATTCCCATTCTCCTTGTTCATTCACAATCATAGTCCTTCGAGTAGGATACTCAGCAGCAACATGTCCACGCCCTTGGCACTTGTGACACACAATGCTTCAGCTATTTGAAGAGGACGCAGCTGATGATGCAACAGAAGGGGCTTATGTACTAGTAGTGCGACGTTGTTGCTCTTGGTGAATTGTAGGTGAAGAAGCAGTTGAAACTGATGTTTTTGCAGTACCAATGGATGGAGAAGACTTAGCTGCACCGCCTTGAGATTTCCCCTCAACGAAAGATGTACCGGGTTGCTGCCGGTTCCAAAGAAAAGATTGACCACCATAGGATCGACTTCGTCGAGCTTGCTGAAATTTTCTTTTGGTGCGCATAGATTAATCCACAAGGCTCTGCAAATGGTGGTATGGAAACATCTCAACAAATCAGAGATTTCAGCATTAAGACCATGCAAAAAACTTGCCATCTTTGATTCTTCATCTTCTCTAATTCCCGATCGAATCAGCAGCAACTCCATTTCCTTTAATACTCATCAACTGATTTGGAACCTTGTCTCAATTGTTGCAACCTATTACGATGGTCACGTTGATAGCTGGATGGTACAAAGCATCTTCTCATCACTTGCTTCATCTCATTCCATGTGTTGATATGATCACGTCCCAACACAAGTTGATCTTCTTGTATTTGATTCCATCAAGTGAGAGCATAACCTGAAAATTGGACAGAGGCAAGGTTTACACGCCGTCGATCAGAGAGATTATGCACTCTAAATATTTGGTCACATTGCTCCTCCCATTCTAGTTATGCATCTGCATCTTTTTTCCTGAAAACTTTGGGACACTTAGTTTGACACGAGCAATGCTGTCCTGATCATCCTCATTGTGTTGACGAAGACGTTCTCCATTATAACCAGCACCTTTACGGCGATCATGGTGATGTGCAAAAGGTCCTTGGTCTGCAAAAGGGTTATCATTTGCCTCATACCCATCGTAAGAGTCCTCATGTAATTCCTGTTCATCATCAAAGTGCACATGGTTTCCATGACCACGTACTTGCATTCTTCTTCCATGCTGATCATTGTGACCAGCACGCCTACCACCATCAAGGACACCATGTTCATTTCGGAAATGGTTCCGAAAACCATTCCCCAAACCAGAATTTTCATCACCAAATTCTTCATTATGATGTCGTGGAGCCCTGCCATCAGCTGGAGGGAGACGTTCATTGAACATCCTCTCCATGGCCTCCAATAGTGAGTCTTCGAGTTGGCATAGTTCAGCTCTTGCAATCGGTGGTTCTTGCCTTCCAGTGTTACCACCATGAACACTCGAATCAGATCCTGCCACGTTAGAACAGTGGAGGGGAAATAGTATAGGAATTTTTTTGTGGAATCACACAATCTCACCTCTGTAAAAGCCTAAGAAAAGGGACTTGCAAAAACTTTTCTGCACCTCACAACACCACAGTTTTGTTGTGGATAGATTGTGAAATATTGGGAAGAGCAAGTAACCTCTATCAAAGAAGTGGTTAGAGGGGAAACTTACACTTTCACAACATGGGAAAATTCTACACATATGATCACACATGAGAGGGTGTTTCCAAACTGTTGCATTCAAATTCAGGATTGCAGCAGCTAAAACAAGGAGTAAAGGGCATACTTGGATTCCTCAGGTTCAAATTAGTGGGGAGGCAGAGTCTCAATAATTTTTGAAAAGGTTGGCCACCCATTTTTCCAAAAGGGATCCAAATATGCAAAGAATTCAAATATACATTTGAATTTGGGGGAAATGAGCTTAACCATACAAATGTAGGTCAGTTTCAAACTCCAAATATTTGAATTCATCTCTGGCTAAGCTTTGGAGATCTTTTGAGGGGTGGGGGAGCACTGACAAGTGGGTCCCACATGTCATTGGAGAGGTTAAAATGGCACAAAAGTCAACAGCCTTAGGGGCTAAGTGTTGCACTCGGAACAGAGCCGAGGCTCCACCGTGACACACCGCGAAAACGCCGGGCGCCACCTCCTGCTCTCCCCTCGCGCGCTGGCGAGCTCCTTGTGGGGGCGCAGTAACTCCCAGCCGTGCCCCAGCTCGCCACGACCACGAACCGACCCCCAGTCACCGCCCTCTCACACGACAGAGTGCCGAGGAGCCGCCGCTGTGATCCACTCGCTCGGGAGCGATCGTCTCTCGTGTACCAACGTCGGCAACTCAGCAAACCAACATCCTCAGACCTCCCACACCCTCCCCGCATCACTTCCAGTCGAGTTGAACCACTACCCACCGAGAAAAACCACGTTTTCGTGGCCGCCGGGGAGAACCGAGCAAAGGTGCTCCCGTGGGCAGCTCGGCAGAAGACTTGTCACGACCAAGGAGGAGCAGTTTTGGACGCGCCTAGACTCCACGCTGCTCGACCCCAAAGCCTAGAACCAGTGACCGATCATCGCCGGCGAATTTCGCAAAACGTCTTCAACCGGTGCAGAACTACCCTCGGGTAAGAAACCCACAAATTCCCGACGTATGATTGCTTAGAGTTTATCAAACTGCACGCACAGGAGCTAGACTGGATGACGCCCAAGTTTGCTCCGCAACCCTAGCTTAATTTTGGCTATAGCCGGCGTATTTCCCGGTTTTCCAGCCGCGGTTATGGCGGGAAAGATCGGGCTCACGGTGACGACTAGGTTAGAGCTCTCCCCGAGCCCTAGCATGGCCTTGTCGACCTTCCATGAGATCCCCCGGTGCTGTAGAGCCTTTCCACCGAGGTTTTGGTGGGCTACGATGACCGGGCGCCATAACTGAAGAGAGTCCGATCCGCTGCACCGTCGCCAGCTAGGTTAGGGCCACCGCCGACCAGAGCAGGCGGTACCAGCGTGTTCAGCGCCCAAAAATAGGCCCAAGCGGCGAGTTTCCGGCCGGGAGGCGGTCGGGAAGCCATGTCCGGCGAGCAGCCGAGGTGTGCCGGCTAGGGGGCGGCGCGGGAAAAAGGGCGGGCGCGAGGAAGAAGACGAGCCGGCCGGGCCCGCTCGTCAGTCTCTCGCGGCACAGTGTGGGGATTTTCTGTTGCACCGGATCGGCTGTGAACGTGCGGAAAACAATCCTGTGGCCCCGTGTGGCGCAGCCGAGGTGATGACACGTGGAAGCCGGGCCCGCTGTCAGAAATTTGAACTTTCCCGGTTAATTCGAATTCCAGAAATTTCCCAAACTTTAGAGCTCCATAACTTCTGCTAGGAAGCTCCAAATTTAGTGATTCAAATTGGGTTGGATTCATCTTGCCTAGCTCTGCCCAGATATACAACCCAATTTGTATTAAACCCATTAATTAATTCTGGAAAATTCTTTAATGCTTTTCAGCAAAAGAATTTTAGAGGGAATTTGGTTCATCCAAAAATCGCCAAATTTTGCCAGAATGTTCTTTAGGACATTAGTAAACCCCTGTAAAAGTTTCATACCATTTGGAGTTTATTTGGTCAGAGGAATTCAAATTGGAAGGTGCTGTGTTCATTTGAATGCAGAAACATTTTCAGAGAATTTCCAAAACTTGGAAATTCAATTCTGGGCAAACCTTAACTCCACAAATGCTAGGAAAATTCATGCAAACTCTAGGAGCTATAATTGAAATTTTAGTTCACTAAGTTGGGTATGAACAGGGGTCTGACCTCAGAATTAATTCCTCCTTGCTTATTTGCTAAGAAAATTATTCTGAGCAAACCACTCCATGAAAAGTGCTAAGGTTTGGTCCAGAGGGTTTTCTTGTGACAAGGAACTCACACGAAAATTCTCAGCTCCATTGGAGCTTTAGACCACCCCTGTCCTGTTTACCCACTTAAGGGATTAAGATGGAAAAGGGGGAAAACCACTTAGCATTTAACCATGTGACTAAGTCCAAGCCAAACCACCAACACCAGTTCATCTTTAAATTCTTAAACAAAGTTCCAGGTGTTAGAGGCTGGTTATTAAAACTAATAACAGTAACCTTACAATAACTTGTATGCATATTAATTAACATGTAATATTGCATAAACGTGTAGCCGTTGAAGAAGAGACCCCGGAGGTGCTGGACTTCCTCCTTCCGGACGAAGACTTAACTCCTGACCAGCAGCAACAAGGCAAGCCCCAGTTTGCATTAACCCTTTTATAAGTTTTCTTTTGTTTACATGAGTCATATGAAGTATGTATGTGCATTAGGTGTAGGATGAATGGAACCCCACTTGCATAACTAAAGGCTCCTAAAAGAGTGAGGGTAGTGTCTAAGACCTCGAGTAGACAGGCTATGCTTAATGATTCATAGGACTTCGGTACAAGTCGAGTAGTTGGAATCTACTCGCGAGATAGGCTTGGGACACACGGGTTCGGTTGAGCGACGTGAGGTCATTTTAGTAATGAAAATGAGACTAGGCAGGGGCTAGGGCGCAGCAAGAGGGAGTCTTGTGTGCGCAGCCCTGTCCGTGTCGATTGAGGACGGAGCCGTGTGCGGCCCACGCTGATCAAGTTTGAACGTACCGAAGGCATATCGGATATATGGGCCCCGATAAACCGATGTAGCCTAAACCTCCGGGCGTCGAGGCATAGCACACCGATTTATAGATGTAGGTTGAGGGCAGCAAGGTGGAAATCTGCCAACGGGCATAGAGAGATGCTCCGTGTGGGGAACCTCCTGCTCGTTTCGGTGCGACCGGTTCGACGTTTGGGCTGTTGGGTGAAAGGTTGTCCCGTACGACATCGAGTGAGCGTGCTGTGCAGCTTCACGGATGGGCGTACGTGACGTGCTCTTTGGGTCTCCCTGCAGGTGTATATCGAGTCGATTCGCCGTCCCTCGCGGTGAAGAGTACCACTTGGTCACTGAGTCGTGACGTAGATTAATGGATGAAATATGTTGATTCAATGTTGCTGATTGATATAATTGTATTGTTACATGGGTGCCACCAAATACTGCTTACTAAATTTCAGATTTCAGGAACTGTTAACTTGTTGCTAAAAGATGAACTAAGGATGAACTTGTAGGCGTGTCCTTTTGCTGAAATGTTACTATCCTATGTCCATGATACCCCTCATGTAGAGTTTCATGCTTAGGTGAGTCGGTTAAGCCTTGCTGAGCCTTCGTGCTCACGGTTGCTGCTTAAGTGTTTTTCAGGTGAGGAGCCACCCACGGACTCGGAGTACGAGTCCACCGGCGAGGGTTACCCTCCGTGGGGGACCACGGCTGAGTGGGAGCCGTACACGCCGCGCTGAGCTGAGGAGTGCAGCTAGTGTGGGTTGTCCTAGGGCTGGACAACCACTTTTGCTAGATAGGCGGGCGTGAGTTGTATAGTGTAGACTTCCGCTGTGTAATATAAACAATAGTTGTAACTGAAGTTTGTACCTGTTTGTACAGTTTCAGTTGTTTTTCCCATGTAATATATTATGTTCTTATGACGTGTGCTGTCGGATGTCGCATCGCGTGGCACCACCCTCTGCGATCCTGGATGAGCGGATTCCAGTCCGCCACAGCCTGGTATCAGAGCTGCAGTGGGGATAGCACAGTACTAAAGGACTGCATTATGGGAAAAACTTAGGTATACGGTGAGGAATCGGTAGCTGCCCAAGTAAGGACTGTATTAGCATAGTTACTTAAAGTGGCAAAGACTAACCTATGTGTTAAAATTCTGAATTTCAATTATGTAACGACGCACCTACGCTCTGGTAAGTATGGTAAGGAACGCCACCGAAAGCGGTTCAATTTCGGTTAGCTCTCCCTGACGAGGAACGTGGTTCAGGGATTTGTCTCATAGCTTGGTGTGAGACGTCAATATGAACCTCTTGAACTCTTTATGTTCCTGAGTTCATATGAAACGCTGATCCCTAGCGTGCATTAGGCAAGTAAGTGGAGACCCCATTGCGTGGTCAGTAACGCGAGAGTGTGTTCGTCTGGAAATAGCCCAGGAGGACATACGCAGCGCTTGCCATCGGCGTGCCCTGCAGGGCAGTAGGTGGTATCTGTTGGGTTGATAACATTCCCAACCGTGACGACCCGTTCATGACATACTCGGGTTCCCCGTCGTGTGGTGTTGAAACACGATCACGTACCTTGAGACGTGACCTAACTCAGGGACGGCCGTATGACAATGATACGGGCGTTTGTATTTACTTCTAAATATGGAACTGCCTGAAATGAATAACCATTGAGTGCACCATTATTGTGTGGCCTTCTGCAGGTACTAACCACGTAAGTATCCGTGTAGTAAACGTGTGCGAGAGACCGTTTAGTGCCACATTTGAGACGTATATGCCGGTAAAATCCGGTTAGGAATTTCTTTTGTGAGGAACGTAGTACCGAGATATTGTAGGCATATGCATGAGAATAATGATAACAAAGAATTTAAATCTGTAGGTTCAACATTTAGGACCCTGGTTGGGTATAAAAATGGGATAGTGAAGTAGGATAGCCAAATGGATGAAAAACAGAGTGCTCTGTTTTGGACAGCAAGTTTGCTGATCTTCAACAGGGCATAACTCACGGGTCCTTTAGCCCAAAGAGGTGTGCTATATGGTTCTGGGGAGGTATTGAAGTACTCTACAACATTGTTGTAGACTTCCAGAGCTGAAACTCACCGTAAGATGGCTTAAATCTCCGAGGAATGTAAACTGTCCAGAACCAGGACAGAGTTAAACATTCTCTGGACTGTTCGGTTTTTTTCAAACATAACTCCCAGTAGAAAAATCTAAAATTGTCATATAATACATCCTTAGAAAGAGTAGAAGATGTGTGACATCTTTGCAATTCAAAGTTTCTGAAATTTCAGCACGGATTTCAGTGGAAACCAGGGTTGAAAACAGCCACTTCCAAGGGAGGTGCTGCTAAAATTCTTCCAGAAATTCTGCTGACTTTGAATTAGCATAACTTTTTAACCAAAGCTGATCTGGGGGAAAATGAGTACTCGTTGGAAAGATACTGAAGTTAACTTTAACTTTGGTATTCAACTTGAGTCATGAAAATGCCCATAAACGGATCAAAACTTGGAATAGGTAGAAACTGGTCATTCTGACGGACGAATGACAGTTGAACTCATTGGAGAGGGCGTCGTACCCTAAGGGTGGTATATGTGATGACAACACGATAATAATGTCTCGTAGAGACCAAACCCAGTTATGGTGAGCTTCCAAAGAGGGGGTTCATCATGTTGGATTAAACTAACTTGTGTTTGGTCTGGTAATGGTGTAGCTTGTGCAAAGTTATTACATTATCTATTTACGAGATATTTCGCATGTTTTGTTGTCATAATGTTTTTACGCCCATTTCTATTGGACTGCATGCAAAATGTTGCGGGACTGATGTGTAATGTCGTGTGGTTGCAGATGGTTCGTACTAGGACCACGCACGAGGTTGGTGGCTCTAGCCAACAGGGAGGTGATGACTCCCAGCCACCGGCCTACGACAGCACCCCGCAGCAGCAGCCACCACCGCCGCCTCCGCTTACTCTAGCGGATGTGATAGCGGCATTGGTGGGAGGTCATGAGGAGCAGACCGACCAGCTCCGCACGATCATGCAGAATACGTCCCAGGCGGGGGGACGTCAAGATAGAGGGCCTCGGGAGCCCCGTGATGTGTCGTACTCGGATTTCATGAGTACGCACCCTCCAGTGTTCACCGAAGCTGAAGAACCACTGGAGGCTGACAACTGGCTGCGGACCATCGAGTCCAAGTTTGGGCTGCTCCAGTGTACGGAGCGGCAGAAGACCCTGTTCGCAGCACAGCAGCTCCACGGTGCCGCTGGTGCGTGGTGGGCGAATTATGTCGCCTCACGTCCGGCTGGCCATGCCGTGGAATGGCAAGAGTTCCGGGAGGCGTTCCGCGCCTATCACATCCCTCCCGGAATAATGAAGAGGAAGTTCCAAGAATTTTTGGAACTGAAGCAGGGCGGGAGGAGTGCCCACGACTACTCCCGTGCCTTCAACCATCTGGCGCAGTATGCGTCAGACTACATCTCCACGGAGGAGAAGAAGAGGGAGCACTTCTATCGGGGGTTACACCCCGAAATGAAGACCCACCTCGTACAGTGGAACCGCGGCACATTCAACGACTTAGTCAATGCCGCGATCATGCAAGAGGATGCTCAGCGGGAGTTGGCAGCTGAGCAGCGGAAGCGCAGCGCTCCACCCAGCGGTGGGAGTGGCACTCCCCAGAAGTACCGTATGGTGTATCGGACACCATCCGGGCAGCAGTGGCGTCCACCGGCGCGACCTCAACAGTTCGGGGGACGTTCGTTCCAAGCACCACCATTCCGTCCGCCGATGCCACCACCAAGACAGCAGCAGCAGCAGACGGTACCCCGGGCGTTTCAACCGCCGCAACGCGCCCCGGGTTTCCGTCCACCGATTAGCGGGGGACCGCCCCGTTTCACCTGCTTCACGTGTGGCCAGGCGGGCCACTTCGCGAAGGACTGTCCCCAGGGGCAGCAGAGCAGCGGGCAAGCCCAGTTCCAGGGCGGTGCTCGAGGCCGACCTCCGGCGAAGAAGGTTGGTCAGCGGACTGGAGGCGTCCGCAACCTCGACAATGAGGGCGCCCCAGAGGGAGATAACGTGCTGGCGGGTACGTTTACTCTCAACAATCAAGCCATCGTCATATTATTTGATTCTGGTGCAACCCACAGCTTTATAAGTGCATCCTATGTGGCTAAACATCAATTGCATGTCTTCCCAACCGACTGCACTTATATGATATGCTCACTGGGAGGGAAGATTTCAGCTAATATGATGATTCCAAAGGCACCTCTGTGTTTAGGTGGGAAACTATATCCCACCACCTTGATAATCCTTATGGGGCAGAAGATTGATGCAATCTTAGGGATGTCATGGCTACAATACCATGGCGCTGTCCTAGAGACTCGGACACGGACGGTTCACTTAAATTCTCCATTCCACCGTCCACATTCCACGGTATTAGACACGCCAGTCCGGGAAGTTTTAGCAATTAATAATGCTGAAGCTCTCAAGTTAGAAGACATCCCCGTAGTCCGGGAGTATCCTGATGTGTTCCCGGATGATCTTCCGGGCATGCCACCTGAGCGGGATGTCGAGTTCAAGATTGAACTTGCACCCGGGACTGCACCCATAGCACGGAGACCATACAAAATGGCTCCAAATGAGCTGGCGGAACTGAAAGAACAGCTCAATGATCTGTTGAGCAAGGGTTTCATTAGGCCGAGTTCCTCGCCTTGGGGATGCTCGGCGCTATTCGTGAAAAAGAAGGATGAGACCCTGAGGCTGTGTGTGGATTACCGGCCGCTCAACGCCGTCACCATCAAGAATAAGTACCCACTGCCCCGCATCGACATATTGTTTGACCAACTTGTGGGTGCCAGTGTGTTCTCCAAGATGGACCTTCGCTCTGGATATCACCAGATAAAAATCCGGGCGGAGGATATTCCGAAGACGGCATTCTCGACGAGATATGGACTATATGAATATCTCGTCATGTCATTTGGTCTCACAAATGCTCCAGCCCATTTCATGTATCTCATGAACTCGGTGTTCATGCCGGAGCTGGACAAGTTCGTGGTAGTGTTCATCGACGATATCTTGGTTTACTCCAAGACGGAAGCCGAACATGCCGAACACTTGTGGATCGTTCTTCAACGATTGCGAGACCATAAACTCTACGCTAAGTTCAGTAAATGCGAATTTTGGATCAGCCAAGTGCCATTCTTGGGACATATCATCTCAGCTGAAGGCATTGCGGTTGACCCAAGCAAAATAGAGCAAGTGCTGAAATGGAAAGCTCCCACTTCAGTCCATGAAGTCAGAAGTTTCCTCGGGTTAGCGGGATACTACCGGAGGTTCATTCCAAGCTTCTCCAAGCTCGCTAAGCCGATGACAGAGTTGCTGAAGAAAGGGACGAAATACGTTTGGAACACGGCGTGTGAAGGAGCGTTCCGAACATTGGTGAAGCATCTCACAACAGCCCCGGTGTTAGCTCAGCCGGATACAACAAAGCCCTTCGACGTGTATTGTGACGCGTCCGGTATTGGGCTTGGCTGCGTGTTGATGCAGGAAGGACGTGTGGTCGCTTATGGCTCACGCCAGCTTTGGAACCATGAGCAGCACTACCCGACTCACGATCTTGAACTTGCTGCCGTGGTGTTGGCGCTGAAAATGTGGAGGCACTACCTCCTGGGGAACTTGGTGCATCTCTACACCGACCACAAGAGCTTGAAATACATTTTCACCCAGAAGCAGCTGAACATGAGGCAGAGGAGGTGGTTAGAACTGATCAAAGATTATGAGATTGAGATCCATTACCACCCTGGCAAGGCGAATGTGGTTGCCGACGCGCTGAGTCGGAAGTTACATGTCCATCACCTCACCATTACACCGGTGGAGGAGGGAGAGCCAAGTTTATACTTGGTTCCTTATGGATCGCTATACAACCTTGCCCTCATCCCTACTATTAGGGAGGACATCATTGCAGCTCAGAAGACGGATAAAGGCATGGCAAATCTCCGGAGACGAATAGACAACGGGGAGATCAAATGTTTCCGGAAAGATGAGGAGGGGACGCTATAGTTTAATGACCGCATAGTCGTGCCCCGAGATATGGAGTTGAGGAAAAAGATCCTCGATGAAGCTCATGTGTCTAAATACTCCATTCATCCGGGCAGCAACAAGATGTACCAAGATTTGAAAAAGAGATTTTGGTGGACACGGATGAAGCGGGAGGTAGCTAAGTACGTAGCCGAATGTGATACGTGTAGACGAGTGAAGGCGGATCATATGAGGAAATCAGGGCTGCTGCAACCCCTGAAGATTCCAGCATGGAAATGGGAAGATGTGAGCATGGATTTCATCGTGGGATTACCCTTAACATCCAACAAACATGATTCCATTTGGGTGATTGTTGACCGACTGACCAAGTCAGCTCACTTCATCCCCGTACATACACACTTCCATGCCAACCGATATGCGGAGTTATACATTGCCAGGATTCTATGCCTGCATGGTGTACCCAAGACCATAGTCTCAGACCGAGGTGCATTGTTTGTATCTCGCTTTTGGGAGCAGTTGCATGCTGCCTTGGGTACTAAACTAATCAGGAGCTCCACTTATCACCCTCAAACAGATGGCCAGACAGAGAGGGTGAATCAAGTTCTGGAAGACATGTTGAGAGCATGTGCCATCCACCATGGTAGGAACTGGGATGATCACCTACCATTGGCGGAATTCTCGTACAATAATGGCTATCAGGCGAGTATCAAGATGGCACCCTACGAAGCCCTCTACGGTCGCAAGTGCCGCACCCCGTTAAATTGGTGCGAGTCCGGTGAAAGGGTCACATTCGGGGTTGATGTGGTGAACGACGCCGAAGAGCGCGTTCGGACAATTCAAGCCAATTTAAAAGCCGCTCAATCCCGGCAGAAGAGCTACGCTGATAAGAGGCATAGGCCGTTGCACTTTGACGTTGGGGAACACGTGTACCTCCGCGTGTCTCCGATGAAGGGCGTGCACCGGTTCGGTGTGAAGGGGAAGCTCTCTCCCCGTTTTATTGGACCCTACGCTATCACCGAGAAGTGTGAACCAGCGGTGTATCGATTGGAGTTACCGGCATCCCTTGCTGGTGTCCATGATGTTTTCCATGTTTCACAACTGCGAAAATGTTTGAAGCATACAGCTGCTGTTCCTACTGAAGATATCGGCGAGCTGAAACCGGATTTAACTTATGATGAGTATCCGGTGGCTATTCTTGATGAAAAAGCCAGGACCACACGCAGCAGAACGTTGTGGTTCTACAAAATACTCTGGAGCAACCACACCGCCGAAGAAGCGACGTGGGAGAGCGAGGAGTTCCTTCGCTCAAGCTACCCGGAGTTCATGGCTTCTCAACACGGGTAAGTCCCCATTACATCGCTATCTCTTCTTTTATAATCTCGGGACGAGATTCTTTTAAGGGGGGAGAGATGTAAAAGCATAAGAAAAGGGACTTGCAAAAACTTTTCTGCACCTCACAACACCACAGTTTTGTTGTGTATAGATTGTGAAATATTGGGAAGAGCAAGTAACCTCTATCAAAGAAGTGGTTAGAGGGGAAACTTACACTTTCACAACATGGGAAAATTCTACACATATGATCACACATGAGAGGGTGTTTCCAAACTGTTGCATTCAAATTCAGTATTGCAGCAGCTAAAACAAGGAGTAAAGGGCATACTTGGATTCCTCAGGTTCAAATTAGTGGGGAGGCAGAGTCTCAATAATTTTTGAAAAGGTTGGCCACCCATTTTTCCAAAAGGGATCCAAATATGCAAAGAATTCAAATATACATTTGAATTTGGGGGAAATGAGCTTAACCATACAAATGTAGGTCAGTTTCAAACTCCAAATATTTGAATTCATCTCTGGCTAAGCTTTGGAGATCTTTTGAGGGGTGGGGGAGCACTGACAAGTGGGTCCCACATGTCATTGGAGAGGTTAAAATGGCACAAAAGTCAACAGCCTTAGGGGCTAAGTGTTGCACTCGGAACAGAGCCGAGGCTCCACCGTGACACACCGCGAAAACACTGGGCGCCACCTCCTGCTCTCCCCGCGCGCGCTGGCGAGCTCCTTGTGGGGGCGCAGTAACTCCCAGCCGTGCCCCAGCTCGCCACGACCACGAACCGACCCCCAGTCACCGCCCTCTCGCACGACAGAGCGCCGAGGAGCCGCCGCTGTGATCCACTCGCTCGGGAGCGATCGTCTCTCGTGTACCAACATCGGCAACTCAGCAAACCAACATCCTCAGACCTCCCACACCCTCCCCGCATCACATCCAGTCGAGTTGAACCACTACCCACCGAGAAAAACCACGTTTTCGTGGCCGCCGGGGAGAACCGAGCAAAGGTGCTCCCATGGGCAGCTCGGCAGAAGACTTGTCACGACCAAGGAGGAGCAGTTTTGGACGCGCCTAGACTCCATGCTGCTCGACCCCAAAGCCTAGAACCAGTGACCGATCATCGCCGGCGAATTTCGCAAAACGTCTTCAACCGGTGCAGAACTACCCTCGGGTAAGAAACCCACAAATTCCCGATGTATGATTGCTTAGAGTTTATCAAACTGCACGCACAGGAGCTAGACTGGATGGCGCCCAAGTTTGCTCCGCAACCCTAGCTTAATTTTGGCTATAGCCGGCGTATTTCCCGGTTTTCCAGCCGCGGTTATGGCGGGAAAGGTCGGGCTCACGGTGACGACTAGGTTAGAGCTCTCCCCGAGCCCTAGCATGGCCTTGTCGACCTTCCATGAGATCCCCCGGTGCTGTAGAGCCTTTCCACCGAGGTTTTGGTGGGCTACGATGACCGGGCGCCATAACTGAAGAGAGTCCGATACGCTGCACCGTCGCCAGCTAGGTTAGGGCCACCGCCGACCAGAGCAGGCGGTACCAGCGTGTTCAGCGCGCAAAAATAGGCCCAAGCGGCGAGTTTCCGGCCGGGAGGCGGTCGGGAAGCCAAGTCCGGCGAGCAGCCGAGGTGTGCCGGCGAGGGTGCGGCGCGGGAAAAAGGGCGGGCGCGAGGAAGAAGACGAGCCGGCCGGGCCCGCTCGTCAGTCTCTCGCGGCACAGTGTGGGGATTTTCTGTTGCACCGGATCGGCTGTGAACGCGCGGAAAACAATCCTGTGGCCCCGTGTGGCGCAGCCGAGGTGATGACACGTGGAATCCGGGCCCGCTGTCAGAAATTTGAACTTTCCCGGTTAATTCCAATTCCAGAAATTTCCCAAACTTTAGAGCTCCATAACTTCTGCTAGGAAGCTTCAAATTTAGTGATTCAAATTGGGTTGGATTCATCTTGCCTAGCTCTGCCCAGATATACAACCCAATTTGTATGAAACCCATTAATTAATTCTGGAAAATTCTTTAAAGCTTTTCAGCAAAAGAATTTTAGAGGGAATTTGGTTCATCCAAAAATCCCCAAATTTTTCCAGAATGTTTTTTAGGACATTAGTAAACCCCTGTAAACGTTTCATACCATTTGGAGTTGATTTGGTCAGAGGAATTCAAATTGGAAGGTGCTGTGTTCATTTGAATGCAGAAACATTTTCAGAGAATTTCCAAAACTTGGAAATTCAATTCTGGGCAAACCTTAACTCCAAAAATGCTAGGAAAATTCATGCAAACTCTAGGAGCTATAATTGAAATTTTAGTTCACTAAGTTGGGTATGAACAGGGGTCTGACCTCAGAATTAATTCCTCCTTGCTTATTTGCTAAGAAAATTATTCTGAGCAAACCACTCCATGAAAAGTGCTAAGGTTTGGTCCAGAGGGTTTTCTTGTGACAAGGAACTCACACGAAAATTCTCAGCTCCATTGGAGCTCTAGACCACCCCTGTCCTGTTAACCCACTTAAGGGATTAAGATGGAAAAGGGGGAAAACCACTTAGCATTTAACCATGTGACTAAGTCCAAGCCAAACCACCAACACCAGTTCATCTTTAAATTCTTAAACAAAGTTCCAGGTGTTAGAGGCTGGTTATTAAAACTAATAACAGTAACCTTACAATAACTTGTATGCATATTAATTAACATGTAATATTGCATAAACGTGTAGCCGTTGAAGAAGAGACCCCGGAGGTGCTGGACTTCCTCCTTCCGGACGAAGACTTAACTCCTGACCAGCAGCAACAAGGCAAGCCCCGGTTTGCATTAACCCTTTTATAAGTTTTCTTTTGTTTACATGAGTCATATGAAGTATGTATGTGCATTAGGTGTAGGATGAATGGAACCCCACTTGCATAACTAAAGGCTCCTAAAAGAGTGAGGGTAGTGTCTAAGACCTCGAGTAGACAGGCTATGCTTAATGATTCATAGGACTTCGGTACAAGTCGAGTAGTTGGAATCTACTCGCGAGATAGGCTTGGGACACACGGGTTCGGTTGAGTGATGTGAGGTCATTTTAGTAATGAAAATGAGACTAGGCAGGGGCTAGGGCGCAGCAAGAGGGAGTCTTGTGTGCGCAGCCCTGTCCGTGTCGATTGAGGACCGAGCCGTGTGCGGCCCACGCTGATCAAGTTTGAACGTACCGAAGGCATATCGGATATATGGGCCCCGATAAACCGATGTAGCCTAAACCTCCGGGCGTCGAGGCATAGCACACCGATTTATAGGTGTAGGTTGAGGGCAGCAAGGTGGAAATCTGCCAACGGGCATAGAGAGATGCTCCGTGTGGGGAACCTCCTGCTCGTTTCGGTGTGACCGGTTCGACGTTTGGGCTGTTGGGTGAAAGGTTGTCCCGTACGACATCGAGTGAGCGTGCTGTGCAGCTTCACGGATGGGCGTACGTGACGTGCTCTTTGGGTCTCCCTGGAGGTGTATATCGAGTCGATTCGCCGTCCCTCGCGGTGAAGAGTACCACTTGGTCACTGAGTCGTGACGTAGATTAATGGATGAAATATGTTGATTCAATGTTGCTGATTGATATAATTGTATTGTTACATGGGTGCCACCAAATACTGCTTACTAAATTTCAGATTTCAGGAACTGTTAACTTGTTGCTAAAAGATGAACTAAGGATGAACTTGTAGGCGTGTCCTTTTGCTGAAATGTTACTATCCTATGTCCATGGTACCCCTCATGTAGAGTTTCATGCTTAGGTGAGTCGGTTAAGCCTTGCTGAGCCTTCGTGCTCACGGTTGCTGCTTAAGTGTTTTTCAGGTGAGGAGCCACCCACGGACTCGGAGTACGAGTCCACCGGCGAGGGTTACCCTCCGTCGGGGACCACGGCTGAGTGGGAGCCGTACACGCCGCGCTGAGCTGAGGAGTGCAGCTAGTGTGGGTTGTCCTAGGGCTGGACAACCACTTTTGCTAGATAGGCGGGCATGAGTTGTATAGTGTAGACTTCCGCTGTGTAATATAAACAATAGTTGTAACTGAAGTTTGTACCTGTTTGTACAGTTTCAGTTGTTTTTCCCATGTAATATATTATGTTCTTATGACGTGTGCTGTCGGGTGTCGCATCGCGTGGCACCACCCTCTGCGATCCTGGATGAGCGGGTTCCGGTCCGCCACAACCTCTTGCTTACCAATGTCCTTACCCGTTCTAAAGCACTGCGACTGTGCAAAATGTGGTAGTATCTCTGCTGTGATTAAGTGGTTGAAAGGATTACAAGTCGAGGGATCCGGTTACAGTATTTTTTGTAGAGCTAGCATGGCTGAACAAGGAAGGCTTGTAGCACCATAAATCAAGTATCAGAAACCAAGTCAAAAGATGAGTAAAATTTTGTCGCCCAATCTGAAAATTCTTTCAACAATGATTATAATCTTGCAGCCCTTTAAATCTTTCTCTTTTTTTCTTTTTTTATGCAAACAAGATGTGGGCTGAAAAACACAATGTAGATGAATATGGAAACAAGAAATGATGCAAATATCAAAAGATCAGCGGTACTACACAAAGGTTCGGTTACTTTTTGTGGTGGTTTAGTGGACTATAGGTATGACACAAAAAACACGAGATGGATAACAGAAAAAATGGTGATAACAAATGGATGATATGAGGATCGTACCTACCGTGTAAACCCAAAATCTTATACCAAATGATAGGGTGAAACCCGGTGGGTGGCCCGATCTTCACGGCAGTAGGTATGATGAAGGGTAAATGGAAAGATCGGACAGCGGAACGAACAATGGTAACAAGATGAAAACAGTAAGGTAACTAGATTTATACCTGCCAAGGTTGGATGCGACCAAGTTACGGGGAGAGAGGAACCAATGTCTTTGAGAAATTCGAATCGATCTGCGGACGACCACAGAACCACAACGAGATAACTAGCTTTATACCAGCCAAGATTGGTTGCGACCAAGCGATGGGGACAGAGGCACTGAAACCTTGGGATTTCGACTTAATCTCCAAACGACCGCAGAACCACAAACCGGAAACTAATCCACACAAAAGGCCAGGAATCCTAGAGCACGAATTAGGGGACCCCTGAGGGATCACTTCACAAGTCCATGAAGTACCAGGAAGAACAAAGGTGTGCAAGACACTCAGAATTATATTGTTTATCAAATGATCAATGGTTGTTTTCCAGGAGCACAAGGGTGTTATTTATACTAGGAACAACCCTCCTAGCTAGGTGTGAACTGAAGTCACCACGTAAGTGGAGGGCCAGCTAGTGAGCAATTCATGAAGTAGTCTTTGGTCCTCGCACGTCTGCTCGCCTTCTGCGTAGTCTTTAGTAATTTGGCCATAACTTCAGCTCGGGAACTCCAAATGATGCACTGTTTATTGCGTTGGAAAGTAGACTTAATAAGCTTTCACACCATGTGTATTATGGCCCCTGTAACACGACAAATTGGTACATAATTACATGTGAAGTTGAGGCCGCTGCAGTGCACCCGTTTTCAGATCGGACGGTGCGAATTAACTTGGTTCTTTTCCGGGACAACCAATGATGCTCCTTCATGTGTAAACCTGAGTATCACTTATCACACGACTTAGGTAGCATATTATTCTCATTAATATTAAAATGTAAAGTAGAAAGGAAAGCATTGACCTGTCGTTCAATGCTCTTAGCTCGAGTTCGTGTAATCGGTCCATCGTAGGATTGTTTATGTGTGTCCTTTGCTGTGATGTCCACATCAATCTGGTTTAAACTTCAGTTTGAAAATTCACTTGGAGTCAATAACATTTAGGCCAGCACATGGAGGAATATGTCACATCTTGTTTTCAATAAGCGCCTCAAATTCTTCGTTCATGGCATGACGCCAAAGTGGATGCTCTAAGGCTGCAGTATGTGATGATGGTACAACACTAGAAATCCTGGAAGCTGAATAGGTCACTGTGCCATCTGAACAAACTTTTGGTTGTCAATGTTATGCTTGAGGCGAGTACCGTATGGGTGAGGCGGTGCCTGTGCATTTTGTTGAGGAGCAGCAACACAGTATCATTGGCCGGATCACCAGGACCAACCACCAGATTTGGCGCATGTATGGTTGGGGCAGCAGTGGCAGCCAAATCAGGAGAAGATAACATGTACGCATGCATGGTGGCATCGCTGCCATGAACAGCTGGATGGGGCCCATCTTGTATCAGGGTGGACGCATCTTGGACATGCGATAAAACCGGCGCCGAATCAGCCTGCGCGCCCGATATAGTAGGTGCAGGATTATCGCCCAATAATTGTGGGATTGGCTCGGACTCTGGGCAATATATCTGCACGGTACCTGCAGAATTTTCTGTACCAGGCGTTGCTGCAACAACAGAGTTAACAGGAAACAATCATGCAATAGGTTAGTTTTCCAATTAAAACTGTTATCGCCCTGGGATGGATCAGTAAAGGTGCATGAATGTTTAGAGAAAGGAAAAATTACCTCATCAAATATGACATCCCGAGAGATGTAGACGAGACCACTATTCATATCAAGACATTTATACCCCTTATGAAGAGAACTATAACCTATAAAAACACACGGTTTTGATCGAAAGGAAAGTTTGTGTTTATTGTACGGGCCAAGATGAGGCCAACAGACACAGCCAAAGATTTTTAGCATAGAAAAATTTGGGTGGGATTTTGAAGAGACGTTCCAAAGGGAATAAGTTGTCAATGACTCGGGTGGATAGTCTATTTATGAGATAGGTGGCCGTGGTAAAGCCTTCATCCCAAAATTTTGGTGGCATAGAGGCATGGGCAAGTAGTGCAAGACCTGTTTCTACAATGTGACGATGCTTTCTTCCGCCCGATCCATTTTGTTGGTGAGTGTGAGGGCAGGAGACACGGTGTGCTATGCCAAGAGAAGTAAAAAATTGGTTATGAAGTTTCTGATATTCTCCACCCCAATCAGATTGAATACATTTGATCTTAGTGTCAACGAGGCGCTCGACATGAGCTTGAAATTATACAAAAATGCGATGGACATCAGTGCGGTCAGTCATAAGATAAAGCCAGGTGAATTTGCTAAAGTCATCAATAAAACTTATGTAATATTTGTAGCCACCAACAGAAACAGGGACAGGACCCCAAACATCTGAATAAATAAGTTCAAGTGGTGATGTGGAACGATGAACTGAATTAGGATATGGTAACTGATGACTTTTTGCTAACTGACACGCATTACAGACTGACGATAAACTAGACTTCTTAACACATGGAATATTATGAAGATGCAAAAGGGAGCGGACGACTTGAGGAGATGGATGGCCGAACTGAGCGTGCCATTGTTCCGGACGCATAGAATAACTCAAAAAGGCTTGTTTGATGAATTCAACGTCTGATGGTTGGATGGGATAGAGGCCAGATTCACATTTTTCTTCCAGGAGCAGGTTCCGTGTTGCTCGGTCCTTGATAAGAAAATACCAGGGATGAAACTCAAAGAAAACATCATTATCACGGGAAAATTTATGAACGGAGAGGAGATTTTTAGCAATTTCAGGAACATGTAAGACATTGTTTAATGCAAGAGGGCGAGTATCAGTTTTAATGGAACAGGAACCAAGATGCTTGATTTGCAAACCTGCTCCGTTGCCGACTTGCACCGTATCGCTGCCATGATATTGTTGGTGCATAGCCAATCGATCCACATCACTAGTGATGTGATCTGTTGCATCTGTGTTGCTGTACCAATTTGGGTCCACCTGATATGACACGGTAGCAGCCACGTGCACCGATGGTGGATCGTCGGTGTAGGAGTCATCCATCCAATGCTAGCACCGGATTGCTGTGTGCCCCTCCTTGCCGCAGATCTGACAAGAGAGACACCAGGAAGGGCCAGAGGCACCACGACCATGGCCGTGACCAGACAAGCCACCACGCCCAGCCACGTTGGCTGAAGCACCAATGTTGAGACGCATGTCTGCTTGATGTTGAAGCTGACGTGCCTCAAAGGACAAGAGATGAGCGTAGACATCATCAAGAGATAGTGCCTCATTCTTGGTGGTCATGAACGTGACAAATGGATCATAGTCTGAGCCAAGACCAGCCAAGAGGTAGGCAACTACTTCATCATCATGAAGAGGGGCATCAGCAGCAGCAAGTTCGGAGGCAAGCCCCTTGATCTTACTGAAGTATGCTGCGGCAGGGAGATCTATTTTCTTTGTGATGGCAAGTTCAATGCGGATTTGTACTGTGCGGGCGCGGGTTGCAGAAGAAAACATCTTCGTGAGGGTGTCCCACGCCTCTTTAGATGTGGTGGCGTTAGCCACGTCCCGTAGGACTTCCTCGGACATCGAAGAAAGCAGTACGCTGAGGATGTGTTGGTCTTAATCATACCAACGTACATATGCCGGGTTAGGGATGAGAGAGGCACCGACATCGGTCGAGGCCGGGACCTCCTTCTCTGGTATGTTGAGAGAGCCATCAACATAGCCCATGAGTTTCATACTTCGTAAGTACGGGAGTAGCTGGGAGCACCAGAAGAGAAAGTTGGATTTGCAGAGCCGAATTGTAACAGCATGGTGGATCGGGATAACAGGAAAGGTGGAGGTGGTGGTGGAGGAGGAAGATGAATTTGACATCCTTGGCTCTGATACCATGTGATGAATGACGCAAGGCTCACTGCCCTCTAGGGGTTGTATTCATGTGTATATATAGATGAATTACATAGATGAATTACATAGATGAATTACATGCAAAAAATGAATGACCTGCCATAACTGTAGAAGAATTCCCCAACACAATTAGGAGACATATAATATCATTTTATGTATAGGAAATAGCCTTCTATCCTTAACAGTATCATTCCACGTATAGGACATAGTATTCTATCTTTGACAGTTTGGAAATACTAAAGCAGTAAGATGTGCAACATCTAGCGAAACTCACGCTTTTACATGCTGTTGCTCCTCATAAGTGTCAACTCATAGAAAATGCTGCAAGGCTCGGCCCATGGAGCCACGGAGGGGTGTGATTTGATGAAGGCGAACAGCGAACCAGGTGCAGCCACGCATTGGGTTAATGAAGAAGACTGCAATAGGCGGCCTGTAGTGGAGCTCTGCAATGACAAAGAACAAATCTACCATAGCAGATGACGTATCAACCATTTGATGCTCGAAATGAACGAGGAGTGACGAGCAACAAGCAACATGTTGATGGCGGCTATGACAATAACCTGATTGCACCCTAAAGAACTCTACTATAAGATTCTAATATAACTACTACATCTATAACAATGTTATTGTTGAAGTGTTTCTACGACACTTCTCCTGGCACCGCTACTAGAGCAGCTCGCAGAGGTTCGTTGTTTGGAAGGGCTAAGTTCCTGGACCCGCCTGAAGAACACAAAATGAACACCAAGATTTACGTGGTTCGAGTCGTCGAAGCATAATTACCCTACGTCCACAGGAGAGTGTGTTGTATTCGATTGTCATGAGGCTTGGCTTGTGCGTGTGTGTAAGCATGTTAGATTGTGTCTACCTTGCGTGAGTCCTCTCTCAGAGGCTGCTCGGTCCTTTTATGGCTCAAGGACAGGCAGTTACACTAAGACCCGGGGCCCGACAGGTGGTCCCGCGGTGGTCCGTACCCTATACACAATCTAGGTTATTAATAGCTACTTGTAGTATCCACTGTTGATGGAGTTAAGGCACACCGCCTGACACGCCGGGCATCCCAGACCGAGTAGCGGTTGATGATGGTGGGAGAAGGCTCCGTCTTGCCTCTGCAGCCTACTCGTTCAGCTGTGCAGCACTGTACTGTTGCTACCGTTGTCACGCCACACCGTCCTGTCCTGTAATTGTAACGCCTGACAGGTGTGGGTAGAGGTGTGCGCTGTGCGCCGTGCCACTGGGGAACGTGTGAGTCTTGAATGCGTGACTGGACTGGACACGTCTTCCTTGACTCTGAGGCCCACGGCCCATGGCGGATCGTGGGACACGTGGCAGCTTCGGAGCCCGCCTCAACGGGGAGGCCGGGTCGGGAGCCAGAGTACACGTGGCAGCTCCGGAGCTCACCTCAGCAGGGAGGCCGGGTCCAGAGCTGGAGGACACATGGCGTCACCGGACCTCGCCTCAGCGGGGAGGCCGGGTTCGGAGCCGAAGGACACGTGGCTGCACCGGACCTCGCCTCAGCGGGGAGGCCGGATCCGGAGCCGGAGGACACGTGGCGGCACCGGATATCGCCTCAATGGGGAGTCCGGAACCGGAGCCGGAGGACACGTGGCAGCGCCGGAGCCCACCTCAACAGTGAGGCAGGGTCCAGAGCCACTTCATTCCTGTACGCGAGGGTACCCGGTCTGTAGGGTACCGACAGTGGCCCCCGAGCCCACCACGACGGAGGCGACGATCCTGCAGGTGTGGCCTCCATCTTTCCTTCCCGTGTGGCTGCGTTGAACTTGTAACTTGGCAGTTGAAGCGGCAGCACGCCCCTGGCACAGTGGACACATGGCCATGCTTGATTGGAGGGTCGTGGCGATGTGCTCATGGCGTGGTTCAGGACATTGACTGTGTCGGTTCCCGAGACGACCGCTGCAGTTCCTCTGTGCTGCTTTTCTCAGGGACTGTTCGAATGTCTTTTTAAAGTCACTGCCCACCTGGCCCCTGCTGTCTGACCAGGCGCCGTGCACGATGTTCTCCCAAGCATCGCAGGAGTAGTAAAGGAAACTTTGCAGCCAAAGGTGCTTGCTTCCTAGCGCTTTAAGCCCTTCGTCTTCCTCCTTTGCGCTTAAAACCTCCGCATTTGACCAGATCCAGCCACCTCTTGCTCCAATGGCGACCAGCCTTCGTTCCCCCTGCCTTCAGTCTGACGAGGATGTCAGGTGTGTGAGGCGGCTGCTCGGCTAGCAGTCGGTCGATTACAATGGGAGGATTCACCTCAGGACGATCCTCCTCACTGGCATGCAGCCCGGTGAGATCGTCCTATTAACGTCGTACGTGCTGGCCGCGTTCCCTCTCCCGGATTCTTCATTTCTGCTGACGCTGCTGGAGGTTTACGGCCTTCAGCTCCACCACCTGACGCCACACTCTCTCGCATTGGTGGTGGTCTTCGTCCCCTCTGCTAGATGTTTGTGGGTGTGCGGCCGTCGGTGTGTCTATTCTAGCTCTTCTTTGTCCTGCGGACCTCCGAGAGAAGTTCAAGCCACATGGGGGCTTACTACTTCCAGCACCGGGTCAAGAACTCCGCGCTGTACATCGCACCCTGCTCCCTCAGCGAGTGGGAGCACTGGAGGGAGGATTGGGTGATCGTCGGGACTGACGTCCATGATCGCTTGGACCTGTCGACCGTCCCCCCAGTCAGCAAGAACCCCGTCAGGGATAGGATCCCCAATTTGCAGGGAGCCTACAAGCATGTGCTGGCGAGGATCAAATTCCTGGCACAGCAAGGCCTGACTTCACTGATGGTCTTGGCCGATTTCCTGTCGCACCGCATAGCTCCCCTCCAGCAGCGCACCCGCGTGGACTGGTTGTATAACGGGGAGAATTACTCCTCCCGGCTGGAGCGCGGCCCCGGGACGACCCCAGACAGGAAGATACAGGACACCATGTTATCGAAGTTGTCCCTTGACCCGATCTCCAACAACTTCATCAACCCGCCGGCAACATGTTTGCCGATCTTCTTCGACCAGACGGCAAGGTCGAGATTGTTGAAGGATATGCCGACGCTGGACGACATTGACGTTGCCGTGCGGCAAGTCGGGGATGCTTCCCTGGGCGTGCAGATCTCCGAGGGAGGCGGCACCAGCGGTCAGGGGAGGTCTGACCCGGACCCATGGCACGATAAGGGGAAGGAGAAGGCGCCGGCTGGCGGACCCGCACCCAAGGCGTGCTCCCGCACACTGCCCAGGGACGCCAGAGCGTCGAGCAAGCGGCCCGCTCCCCCACCAAGAAGAGGAGGTTGGTTCACGGGGACGGGAGCTCCATCTCGCAGCCCAGAGCAGAGGAGCCTCAGGCCGCGAGTGGCTCTGCGTCGGACCCGATGGACAGTGCTGGCAGTGGCTCTAGCGGTGTTGCAGTCGGGGTAGTTCCGGTCGGTGCAGAGAAAACACATGACGCGCCTCCGACTATGAAGCCGACAGGGGCAGGTGGCTCCAGCTCCCCGCGCAAGAAGTTCCACGCCTCCTGGAACTGCCAGGTGCCCAGGTATGATGCGGTCATAGGGTAAGCGGTATTCTTACCATTGTTCTGTTTGTGTGATTGGTTTTGGCTTCTTCCTCCCAGAGCGTCAAAGCAGGACGCGACACCTTCTTCGCAGCAGCCCGCGGGCCAGAGCCCTCTCTCCGCTGGAGGTTCTGAAGGTCCAGCGCTGGAGCCACCTCCTAGACCAGCCCGGGACGCTGACTCCCCGGCCCCCAGGGATGGCCTACTGACAGACGCAGGCGTCCTTGTCGGCAGCGCGGCCGCTTCGAGGTAACCTGCAGGGTCGCCCTCTACTTCACCGCAAGCGGGTGCGGTGGCTTCTATGTGTGAAGACGGTGAGCCTGCGGTGGTTATGAGGTGCCCCACCTGCAAATGTTGGAGGCGGTCCCTCTCCCCAAGGCCATGAAGGCGGCATTCTTCAGTCTGGAACAGGTGCAGGAGACGCTTGGCCGGGAGTGGGACGAGCTGAAGGCAGAGCGGGAGCGCCTCAGGGTCTGGGGCGACTTGTTGAAGGAGTGTACCAAGGCTGCCCAGCAGCGGGCGAGGAAGGAGCGGGAGCAGCTGGAGATCATGCACGCGGCGATCGACCAGGAGCGGATCACGGTCGGGAAACTTGACAATATGACCCGGGAGCTCCTCGCCGAAGCCAAAAAACTCCATGCCAATGCTGATGCTCGTGCCGAAGCCAACTCGAAGGCGCAGGAGTGAATGTGCCTAGAGGTGGGTGAATAGGCTTTTTGAACTCCTGAAATGCTTAACAAAAAAAGGTTAAATTCCAAAGTCCGGACTAGTCCGATGTCACTGCGGACTAGTCCGTGGTTCAACAAAACCTCTTTTTTTCCTTTTCTTTGGATCTCTCGCAGCGGAAAGTCAGCAATTACTTCGGTAATACTAACTAGTATTCACAAGACCTTATATCACATGGATCACAAGAATAACTAAAATCATAAAATTAAACCCTAACTAGTGATGGTATGAATTTAAAGTATATGTGACAAGTGACATTTACCAAGGTTCAATCCCACACAAGGGATCTACGTCCTCGTTGAGGAGCTCACACAGTGTCGCGTATTAACCAACCCTTTCCTCGTCAAGTCACCACCAAGGACGACTTGATCTTCACTATCAACCGGGGTAATCACCAAGTTTATGGGGCTTGCTCACAAGTTGAGGGCTCCCACAAGTTTACAAATGAATGAAGATCAACACAATAAAAAATTACACAATAATCAACAGGAGTGTGTGAGACAAACCAAACCAAGAGCTCAATGAAGATGTATTCTTCCCTCTCCCTTTTCCAATCTGCCAAATCCCAGGAACTTGATCCTTAGGGTTTTAGAATGTGTGGATAGGAGTCTTTTTGTGCTCTTGGATGTTGTGGTGGCGCTAGGGTTCGTGTCTCCTCGAAAAAGAGTCAGGGGTCCCTTTTTATAGAGGTCCTGATATGTAACCGTTGGGATCTGAGGAGTCCGGACTAGTCTGTGATCAACACCGGACTAGTCCGGTGTTATCTTTCAAGTTGTGTTCAGCCACCAATTTGATATAAATGAGTAAAACCCTAATCATACGGATTAGTCGTATGACATTGGACAAGTTCAATGTCACACAGAGAGTGCTTGTCCGTTTTAATACGAACTAGTTTTTGGTGCACGGACTAGTCCGCTGTGACATCAGACAGAGAAGGGTAGGCTGTTGGCAATCGGACTAGTCTGGCCCTACCGGACTAGTCCTTTATGACGCGGACTAGTCCGATATCACACAGAGAGGTCTTCTCTGTGGCATATCAGACATGTCCGCGTGCACCGGACTAGTCCTTTGTAATACTGGACTAGTCCGTTGTTTTAGACTTTGTGTTTTTCTCACTCACCCTTCCCGCACTAACTTGAGATTTCTATTGAGCTCTTAGAGGTGTCTCTCACACACTCTATACTTAAACTATGAGCCTAGGTTTTCTACTTTACTTGGGTCTTTTCATTCATGATTCTTCCTTTTCTCATCAAGGACACCTTTTCCCTTTTGTATTATTCTCCTTTTTCTTCATGTGACCTGCTCTCACTTAGCAAGTTTGGTTAGCTCTTCACTTGTTTGTCATCGATCATCCAAAAGGACCAAAACCCACATGGGGATGCCTAGATGCACTTACAATCTCCCTCTTTTTGGTGAATGATGACAACCAAGCAAAGTTTAAACATTTGAGGGTAAATGAATCCAGTTTTCATAAAGTATACACATATGAGTAGTGATATGCATGAACCATGGATGAATTCTCATATGTGTATTCTTTATGGTGGGGTGCCTAGCGATGTGAGTGCAAACATACAAGGTGTTTCAAGAGTAATAATCATTAGAGTACCACATTATGAAAACAACATGAATAACCAAGTGTGGAACAAGAGATAATATAGTGCCTTACATAGTCTTACATGAAACATCATTACATAGTCTTTATCATAAATACATTACAAGTTTTTTAAAATAGTCTATGACCAGCAAAGGACCTAGTAACGACTAGAAACTACCCCTTGATCTCTCCCTCTATGGCATCAGAACGCCAAAAAGGGAAAAAGTAAAATAGGGGAGGAGTACTCATCATCTTCATAATCCTGCTCACTAGCTACACTTTGAGTCTTCTCGCTATCCTGCTCTTCATCATCATTGTGATCATTAGCTCTAGTTTTCCGAGAAGCCTGTGAGCAAGTAGAGGAGTCTATCCCAAAGTAAGCAAGCTCCTCCTCGGTCAATTTTGGAATCTCCGTGTAGTCCTCATCGGAGTCGTCGGAGATCTCTGGAGATCCAATAGGAGATATCTCTAATTTTTGACATATGGCTGTGACATTCTCCTTCATGAAGCGGGCATGACGCTTCCTAGCAAGTCTCTCCTCATGCTGCTTTACTTCCACTTTGCGGCAGGAAGCAAAAACGGATTGGAGCATCTTCAGTATCCCTCCAGTGGAGCCTCTAGAGGACGATGGAGCCTCCATGTCTCTATGGACTTGATTTGCTCGCTGCCTCATAGTGGAGGAAGGTGGAGGTGGGGTTGTAGGCACCTGAGGTCAAAGCCTTAGATGCTTGACATCTTTGACGAACTCCAAACCTGTGACATGCTCAATCATGTACATGATGTACGGGGCATAGCCACATGAGCAGTTTGGAGTATGAGCAATGTTGTATATATAATTGTAGTATGACTTCAGCTGATAATATGCATCAGGTTGCGGAGATATCCCTGAATGCTTCCCACATCACAATCCTTGGGGGCAATGATCTTCCTCAGCACACGATTCAGTACCACAAAGAATGGATTCATGTTATTTGTTGATGGGGGCTTGTATGGATAGTGGCCATCATAAAGAAAATCATGCTCATTCTTGTCAAGCGGCTTGGTGTTGTTAACAGTGAGCTCATTTCTTTAAGTGTCCTCTAAATCTAGACACATGTAAAAATCCACATATGAGATTGTATATTGTTTGCCATTTGTCATCCAAGTAACTCTCATGGACTTCATTGTTCCAACATATTTGAAGGCCATGATATCCTTCAAACCATGGAGCTCCACAGCAGCTAGGACTTGATCAAAAGCCTCAATATGCTTCTCTCCCATGTAATCCCAATTGATCCATTGATTCTTTGCTACGGGATTCTTCATTTTGAGGTACACGGTTCTGTAATAGTCACAGTGGAAGTCGCTCCAGAACTGTGGATCCGTTGCCTTTTTCTCATAATCATACACATTCTCCATTCGTAATTTTCTCGCTTTGTCACTTCCTTTCCCTTTGAATGGGTTGGTGGAGAGGTGTCTATTGCGGTCCGGGAGTGGTGGAGCCATTTCCAATGGACCAATTGGTACAGAGGTTCCAGCAGGCCCTTTCCATTTGCTTCAATTGCTAGTGACGGCCTTCTCTTTGCCCTTGGTGCTAGGGCCAGCATTCTCTTTGTCCTTGCTGCCTTCAGGTTGTTTAGCAAGTACTTTCCTTCTTGAGGGAGCAGGAGCATCATTTGCATCACGATCATTTCTTTTCTTTGATCTCAATTGTTGGACTCTCTCTGCCTCTCGATATGCGGCTTGACGTGCCGCTTCAAGTTCTGGCTCACTAAAGGCACCATCTTCGGAGCTTGACATTTTCCTGACAATATAGGAGTATATGAAAACAAGGGAAAAGTTACCAAAGAGAAAAATTGACAAACTCGACATTGTAGGCTTATTGTTGTTAATACCCGGACTTGTCCATGGTTTATGCGGATTAGTCCACCATACCAGACTTGTCCACATGAATACTGGGACTAGTCCGGTGTTCATCAGCAAGAACCCTCGCTAATCGGAAATCATCAAAACTTCGGGGAAAAGGTTCATTGTGCAAGGGAATGACAGTGTAGAGCACATTAGGTGGTATTGAAACCCTAGAGCGTGAGGGATTTGGCCTAAACCCTAGAAAAATTATAATATTAGGGTTAGGGCAAGGGTTTATCAAGAGGAGATCGAAACAAGGAGTAGAGTGGATCCCAGGTGCGGAGAATTCCGGGGTGAGATTCCCTTCGAGCTTCAAAGCCTTCCTTTTTTGAAAAATCAAAGTTTTGGTGGAGGGAGCGAAGAAATCGCCGTGAGAGCTCAAGTGAGGAGAGAGAAAGCTGTGGGGAAAGTGAGAGGAAGAAGAGGCTATCGGGCTAAGTCGAAACGGTTAAGTCCACGGATACCGGACTTGTCCGGTTTATACACCAGACTAGTCCGGTGCTGTGGACTACAGCCGGACTAAGCCATGGTACGGACTAGTCCGGTTTCACAATGAACTTGTCCGTGGTACAGAAAAAAAATTTCCTAGCATCTTTGTATATAGGGGATTTTGACTATGTTGATCATTTGGACATTTATAATTTTTGAAAATTATTCTTGGTGAGTGTGATCAGTAAGCAATCAACATTCAAACTGTGACCATAATTCACCAAGAGTTAATATTTGAAATAGTTTTAGAGTTTTAGAAAAAAGGTAGAGAATATTTATCGCAATCATGCTGGTATTTTGAAGTTCTAGATAACTAGCAATCACATATGCAACGTTTCAAGCCACATTTCGAGAATCAAGGATATTCAATTCACTCCTAAGCTCACAAAACCTTTTCTCATCTAATGGCCTGGTGAAAATGTCGGCTAGTTGTTTTTCGGTTCTAAAATGTGAAATTGTAATGTCTCCTTTGATAGAGTAATCTCTTAAGAAATTGTGTCCGATGTCAATGTGTATGGTTCTAGAATGCTCAACGAGGTTATGAGCTATTTTTATGGCACTCTCGTTGTCACATAGGAGTGAAATATTGTTCAAATTGTAACCATAATCCCTTAGAATTTGTCGCATCCAAAGTAGTTGTGCACAACAGCTCCCAGCTGCAACATACTCCACTTCGGCTGTGAATAAGGCAATGGAGTTTTGCTTCTTGGATGACCACGATACTAGTGACCTACCCAAGAATTGGCAAGTCTCGGATGCACTTTTTCTATCCACTTTGCAGCTGGCATAATCTGCATTGGAGAATCCGATGAGATTGAAAATTTTGACCCCTTGGAATACCAAAGACCTTGGTTGGGTGTGTGAACTAAACATCTCAAGATTCTCTTTACGGCTGTCAAGTGATACTCCTTTGGAGCAGCTTGAAACCTTGCACACATACATACACTCAACATGATGTCGGGCCTAGTTGCACAAAGATATAATAAGGAGTCGATCATAGAACGATATACCTTTTGGTCAACATTCGGACTATCTTCATTGAGATCAAGATGTCCATTGGTCGCCATTAGAGTTTTGATGGGCTTTGCTCTATCCATATTGAACTTTTTGAGGATATCTTGTATATACTTTGTTTGGCAAATGAAAGTGCCCTCTCTATGTTGCTTCACTTAAAAGCCTAGAAAGAACTTCAATTCCCCCATCATGGACATCTCAAATCTGTCCGTCATAATCTAGATAAACTCATCACAAAACAATTTATTATTAGAACCAAATATTATGTCATCGACATATATTTGACAAACGAACAAATCATTATCAATGTTTTTTGTGAATAAAGTACAATCAGCTTTTTCCCATTTAAAACCATTATCTATTAGAAAATCTCTAAGACACTCATACCAAGCTCTGGGAGCTTGTTTGAGGTCATAGAGAGCCTTACGCAGATTGTATACATGGTTGAGGAATTCTTGATCCTTGAACCCGGGTGGCTGATCCACATACATCTCCTCCTTGATTGGACCATTGAGGAATGCACTTTTGACGTCCATTTGGTACAACTTAAAATTATGGTGAGTAGCATAGGCCAACAATATTCGAATAGACTCAAGCCTAGTTACCGGAGCAAAAGTTCCATTGAAATCAAAACCTTCGACTTGTGAGTACCCCTTGGCCACATGTCGGGCTTTATTTTTGTCACCACACCGTGTTCATCTTGTTTGTAGCGGAGCACCCATTTTGTGCCCACAACATTCGCGTTTGGTCGTTCCACAAGTTCCCACACTTCATTCCTCTTGAACTTACTTAGCTCTTCTTGCATTGCCATCACCCAATCCAAATCTCGTAGTGCATCTTCAACCCTAATTGGTCCAAAAAGGAAACAGAATAGTAATGTTCACAAAAGTTTGCAACACGAGACCGAGTAGTTACCCCCTTGGAGATGTCTCCAAGGATATTGTCGACGGGGTGATCCCGTTGTACGCTCTAGCGCACTCTTGGGTGTGAAATTTTGGGACTTGTTTTGACATCCTCATTTTCTTCATCTTCTTTTTCTCCCCTTGGATCATTGCTTTCATTTTCATCTTGATTTTGTTGAAATTGGCCTTGGTCTTGTGTTAATTGCTCCGGTTGTGATGGATATGGCTCTCTTGGATCTTGAGATTATTCTTGAGGTCGAACATCTCCAAATGCCATTCTTTTCAAGGCTTGCCATGGAGCTTCTTCTTCATCTAGCACATAACGATCAAGTTGCTCCATGTAAAGGTCCCAAAATATGAATACAAAGAAACTCATGTTTGCACAAAGTTGGTTTCATATGTATGAAAAATGGGACTTGTTTAAACTTTTTCACATGTGATAATACACATGAGAGCTCTCTTCACACAAGTCAAATAATTATTTGAAAACTTGGAACCCAAATAGGATTTGAAACCAAGGTGGGAAGTTACCATCTGTGTGAGAAAGCTAAATTCAGATTTTGGAGCAAATTTGTTCAACTCAAAATTCAAATGAGAGCAACACAATGAATTTCAAACTGTTGTGCTAAAAATATCATTTGCAGCAGCCAAATTTAAAATCAGATTTCATATTTGAATTCCTTAGGTCCAAATTAGTGGGTATGCAAAGTTTCATGAATTTTTGAAATGATTTGCAACTCATTTTTCCAAAAGTACTTTAAATTGCAAAGAATTCAAATACCCATTTGAATTTGGATGATACTTGCCCAATTATCCAAATGCACATCAGATTTGAACTCCAAAAATTGAATTCCATCGTTTGCAAATTTTGGAGATATTTTGGAGAGTGGTAAGGAGGGGCTGAATGTGGGACCCACATGTCATTGGGAAGTGAAATTTGCAAAAGATCTCAGTGGTTAGTCTCTGTTTGGTTGCTTCAGTCGGTTCACCGAGCCAGAGCTGCAGCTCCACCGTGTGACACCGAGGGCAGCCGAGCCACCTCCTCCTTCGGTTTTCCTCACGCTGGCACTCCCTCGGCGACCTCTTTACTCTCAGCCGTGCTCTCTTTTGCCCACAACACCGAGAACCCTCGCTGTTTTCCCCTCCCTCGCACAAGAGAACGAGCAGAGGCTGCCGCTGTTCTGTCGGTCGCTCAGCCACACCATAGCTCGTGTGCAAACCTCGGCTGAGCAGCAAGATCGCACCACAATACCCTCCACGACTTCCTCGGACCACAACCGAGTGAGTTAGGCCTCCTCACACCACGAAATAAGTCTTCCGGTGGCGGCCGAACCACAACCAAAGAACGAAGCTCACGTGGACAGCTCGACTAGGAGCTTCTCACACCCAAGAGAGGGCGCCCAGAGGAGCGCTAGGATCACATGTTTATCACATCCGAAGCTCAGCTCGAACCTTTGCTCATCGCCGGCGAGGTTCGGGATTTTCCTCCGGCCGGTTCAAACCGAGGTTCGGGTAAGAATCCTTAAAATTCTCACGCCATATTTGTTTAGAGCTCTGCAAATGGCACACACATGATCTAGACTTGGTAGCGCACCTTTACTCTCCACGCCATAGCCTAAGATCGCCGGTAGAAGCTCTATTTGGAGGTTTTCCGACGGCCACACACAATTTCACAATCGGGTGCACGATGAAAGCTATGTTAGAGCCTTTCCCGAGCCCTTGTGCTATCATGTCAAGCTTCCTTAGCATTCACTGGTGCTTTAGGGCCGATGTTCGTCGAGTTTGGCGGGCTAACACGGCGGGGCGACATCGCCGGAGTCGGTTGATTGCCGCTGCACGCCGCGAGCTAAGTTGGAGGCTCTGCCGGCTCGGGTAGACCACCCCAAGGGGTTCCTCAAAGTCAAATTAGGCACTAGCGGCAAGTGGAAGCTTGGGAGGTGGCTGGACAACCGGGTTCCGAGGTGCTCCGGTGAGCTCGGCAGAGCGGGAGCGCGGGAATCAGGAGGTAGACGAAGAGGACGCCCGGGCCCGCTGTCAGTGAGAAACAAATCAGGTGGGAGATCTTCTGTGGTGCCGGATCAAACTGTGGCAACACGGGAATAGTTCTATGGCCCCGTGTGGCTTTATTCCGGCAATAGACATATGTCCCCTGGACCCACCGTAAGGTTTAAACTTTTCCAGGGTTTTAATTGAATTCCAGATTTTCCCCAAACTTTAGAAGAGCATAACTTTTGCTAGGAAACTCCAAATGTAGTGATTCAAATTGGGTTCGATTAAGGTTGACAAAATATATCTAATTATGCAACCCAATGTGTATGAAAGTCATTATTTAGTTCTGTAAAATTCTTTAAAACTTTTCAGCAAAAGAATTTTTGAGGGAGTTTGGATCATCGAACTATCTTCAAATTTTACCAGAATATTCTTTAGGATGTTATTGAACTCCCTGTAAAAATTTCATCTCATTTGGAGTTTATTTGATTAGGAAAATTCAGATTTCAAGTTGCTGTGTTCAAATGAATACAGAAACATTTTCAGAGAATTCCCAAAACTTGGAAATTCAGTTCTGGGCAATTATTAGCTCCAAAAATCCTAGGAAAATTCATGCAGGCTCTATGAACTATAATTGAAATTACAGTTCACTAAGTTTGACATGAACATGTGATTTACTTCAGAATTAAATCCTTTTTGCTTAATTTCTTAGGGAATTGTTCTGAATAAACCACTCAATGAAAAGTGATAAATTTTAGTCCAGATTATTTTCTTTTGACAAAGAACTCACATGAAAATTTTCAGCGCCATTGTGCTCTGGATCACCACTGTGCTGTTCAACCTCTATAGATTATTAAAACACAAGTGGGGAAGAACACTTCTCACTTGATCATATTGCTTAAACCCAACCCGAACCACCTGCACCAGTGTAATTTTAAATTCTCAAACAGAGTTCCAGTTTTTAAAACTTGTCATTAGAGCTTATTAGAAAAAGCTTTACAATTAAATACATATGCATATTCATATCATGTAGCAACTACGTGAGAACGTGTGAAGGAATTGAAGTGGAGATCAAGGAGGGAGGAAAGCGAGTGATCAAGCTTCAAGTGATCTTCACTAACTATTTATATTAGTCACCTGCAAAACAGGCAAGCCCCGGTTTGCAAAACAGGCAAGCCCCGGACCTTGACAGAGCATAACTCGGAGTAGCTTTACCCAATTAAGGTGTATGGTACGGCTCTGGAAATATTCTTAAGTGTTCTACAACTTCTTTGTAGACCTCCAGAGCAAAATCACAAGTTAAATTGGTGGAAAGTACAGTTGAAGGTAAACTGTCCAGAACCAGGACAGGAGCAAAAACCTCTCTGGAACTTTCTGTTTTCAAGACATAACTTTCTGTAGAAAATCCTTAAGGAGCCTATGATACACCATTGGAAAGTTTATGATATGTGCAACATTGTTGTAGTTCAAAGCTTGTTCAGATTATTATTGTATTTGCATATACAACTGTGATAAAATGAGCCACATACAAAGGAGATGCTGGCAAATTTTATCCAGGAAGTATGTCAACTTTGGAAAATCATAACTTTTGATCCAGAGACGATCTGGAGGCATATAAGTACTAGTTGGAAATATATGGAAGTTAACTTTAACTTTGGTATTCAACTTGAGTTATGAAAATGCCCTTAACTAGACCAAAATCTGGAGTTGGTGCATAAAGGTATGTTCTGTACAGATAGGCTGGTTAGCTATGCCTCCTCTAAGGAGTTGTGTAAACATGGATTTTGTTACTGCTTTCATAAAGTTTTGACATATCCATGTTTTCATTAGTCTCACATACTGCTGAGTTCATGTTTAACTCATCTCAAATATACTTTGGCAGTATGGTTCGTACTCGCTCTAAGAATAAGGCCGGGAGTTTTTGCCGAGGCGGTGATGTTTCTATTCCACCATCGGAACCACCATCTACGGGATGGATGGATCTTATGACTCGAGTTGTCGAGTCCAATCAAGAGAAAACCAGGCTACTCCAAGAAGCGACTCAAGAGAACACACGCTTACTCCAAGCCTTGGTACAGCAGGGCGTACCGCAATAAGTCGTTCCACCTTGGAACGCTTATCTGGATTTCTTGGCGACTCAACCACCAATCTTTACTGAAGCTACCGAACCTGTGCAAGCAGATCAATGGCTGCGTGTATTGGAGTCTAAATTCGGAGTATTCGAGTGTGACGAAGTTCAGAAGACAATGTTTGCCGCTCAGGAACTCCATGGAGCCGCCAGAAACTGGTGGGTTGACCATCTTGCCACCATTCCGGAGGGCCATCAAGTAACATGGAGTGAATTCTATGAAGCCTTTCGTACTCATCACATACCACTAGGTATTGTCAAGGCAAAGCGGGAGGAATTTTTGGGCTTGAAGCAAGGGGGCATGAGTGTCCTTGAGTATGTCAGAAGGTTTATCCTTTTGGCCCAATATGCTCCCGAATATGTGGCAAAAGAAGAGGCATGGTGTGACTTATTCTTCCATGGCCTGAGTGCCATATTACAGGAGAAGTTGGTCGTGCACAATAACAGCAGTTACACCGACATGGTTGATGCGGCTCTCATCCAATAGAAGCCGACACTCGAGTAGCAAGCTGAGAAAAGAAAAATGAGTGAGATCGAGCAGGCCACCACAAGTTACGTGCCTCAAAAGTACTGTTTGGTGTACCGAACGCCATCCGGTGAAAGATGGAGGCCACCTGTACGATCAAATCCTCAGAGGTTGATTGCTGGTCAAGTACCACAACTTGCACCACCTCCACAGCAGCAGCATCAGACGATGGTTTGTGCTCCATCGCTGCAGCCATGTGTACCTAGCATCCATCGCAAGTCAACGAAGAACCGGAGAGACATCCGTGTTTCACTTGTTGGCGGATGGGCCATTATGCTAAGCAGTGTCCGGAAGGAATTCAAGGCTGCGGGTCATCATATTTACAATATTCTGACCCGTACCTAAATCTGCAGAAAGGAGGGCAGACAAGGGGCAGCATTCACTATACAGTGATTGATGATGTTCCGGAAGGAGAAGCCACGTTAGCATGGATGTTTTCCCTGAATCAGCTACCGGTTTTAATTCTCCTTGATTCCGATGCCACACACAACTTCATTAGCAAATCTTTTGTGGCTCAACATCAGCTCCAAACAGCTTATACAAAGAGGCAATACCTCATATCTTCACCCCGGGGCAGCAGTACCACAAGCGAGGTTGTCTCCCGAGCACCTCTTTGTTTGGGGGGTAGAATATACCCCGCAACTCTCATTATTCTTGAGGGTCTGAAGATCAACGTCATTTTGGGGATGTCATGGTTGAATTACCACAAGGCGGTTCTTAACATCAGCTCTAGGACCGTTGAGCTCAACTCCCCACAGCACAGTCTTCATATATTAATTCTGGGTGCCAGACGGCAACAGATTGTAACGGTGAACCACACGAAAGCTGTGAAGATAGAGGACATTCTGGTGGTACGTGAGTATCCGGATGTGTTTCCCGATGATTTACCGGGCATGCCGCCCGAGCGAGACGTAGAGTTCAAGTTGAACTTATACTGGGAACAACACCGATATCATGAAAGCCGTACAAGATGGCACCCAATAAATTGGCAGAATTGAAGACACAGCTGAATGACCTAATGAGCAAGGGCTTTATACGACCGAGTTTGTCACCTTGGGGTTGTTCAGCATTGTTAAAAAGAAGGACGAAACACTACGACTTTGTGTTGATTATCGTCCTCTGAATGCCGTTACCATCAAGAACAAGTATCCACTACCTCATATTGATATGCTCTTCGATCAATTAGTGGGTGCTAAGGTATTCTCATTTAAAATCCGGGCAGAAGATATTCCGAAGACAGCTTTCTTAACAAGATACGGGCTATATGAGTATCGCATTATGTTATTTGGTTTGACCGACGCCCCGGGACACTTTATGTATCTGATGAATTCAGTGTTCATGCCGGAGTTGGATCAATTCGTCATGGTCTTCATCGACGATATCTTGGTGTACTCCGAGTCAGAGGAAGAACATGCTGAGCATCTGCATATTGTGCTACAAAGATTGCGATATCATCAGCTCTATGCAAAATTCAGCAAGTGTGAATTCTGGATTAATCAAGTACCTTTTCTCGGACACATTATTTCAGCGGAGGGCATCACTGTAGATCCAAGTAAGATTATCCAAGTGCAGAAATGGGAGTCACCAAAGTCAGTGCATGAAATACGAAGCTTCCTCGGTTTAGCGGGTTATTACCGGAGGTTCATTCCGGGTTTCTCCAAGACCGCTAAACTGATGACGGAATTATAAAGAAGAATACAAGATTTGTGTGGGGTGCTGTGTGTGAACAAGCCTTCAAGACTCTAGTGAAGCATCTTACCACAGCCCCAGTTCTTGCTCAGTCGGATACGACGAAGCCATTCGACGTTTATTGCGATGCATCTGGCATCGATCTTGGCTGCGTGCTGATGCAAGAAGGACGAGTGGTCGCTTATGGATCTCATCAACTCAGAAATCACAAGCAGCATTATCCAACTCATGATATGGAGTTAGCTGCCGTGGTCCTTGCTTTGAAGATGTGGAGGCATTACTTGCTCGGAAATCTTGTACACCTCTACACCGACCACAAGAGCTTGAAATACATCTGCATTCAAAAAGGAACATGAGGCAACGAAGATGGGTAGAGTTCATTAAAGATTATGAACTTAGGATTCATTATCATCCACGAAAGGCGAATGTTGTCACTGATGCGCTCAGTTGTAAGGCGCATATCCATCACCTGTCTATTGCTGAAATGGATGATGAGAAACCAAGTCTCTGTGTCGTCCCGTATGGAGCACTCTATAATCTCGCTCTCATCCCTACCATTCGAGAGGATATCATTGAAGCTCAAAGAAAAGACAAAAGGAATGTCTCACATATGGCGGAGAATTGATCAAGGTGAAATGAAGTGCTTCCGGAAAGATGAACAGGGTACGTTGTGGTTCAACGACCGGATAGTAGTACCACAGGATATGAGACTACGGAAGAAAATTTTGGATGAAGCTCACTTGTCCAAATATTCCATTCATCTGGGTAGCAATAAAATGTACCAAGATCTCCGGAAGAAGTTTTGGTGGACACGTATGAAACGTGAAGTTGCAAAGTACGTTTCAGAATGTGATACGTGTCGAAGAGTCAAGGCCGACCATGTGAAGAAGTCGGGCCTGTTGCAACCACAGCAAGTACCGGCATGGAAGTGGGAAGACTTGAGTATGGACTTCATCGTCGGGTTGCCAATGACCTCCCACAACCATGATTTGATTTGGGTAATCATTGACCGGTTAACCAAATCAGCACACTTCATCCCTGTGCATACCAGGTACAATGCAAAGCAGTATGCGGAGTTATATATAGCACGGATCTTGTACTTACATGGGGTTGCCCGTACCATTGTGTCCGACAGAGGATTGCTGTTTGTAGCCTGTTTCTGGGAGCAGCTACACGCATCCTTGGGAACTAAATTGATTTGAAGCTCCGCGTATCACCCTCAAACCGATGGGCAAACTGAGAGGGTGAATCAAATACTGGAAGATATGCTAAGAGCATGTGCCATCCACCACGGTAAGAGCTGGGATTATCACTTACCGTTGGTGGAGTTCTCGTATAACAACGGTTATCATACGAGCATCAAAATGGCACCATATGAAGCTCTATTTGGCCAGAAGTGCCGTACACCATTGAATTGGTGCGAGTCCGGCAACGAGTAACGTTCAGGGTTGATCTTGTCAATGAAGCCGAAGACAGAGTTCGGATAATACAAGAGAACCTCAAAGCTGCCCATTCTCGTTAGAGAAACTATGCGTACCAGAGGCGTCGACCGCTGCATTTCGACATCAGAGAGCACGTTTATCTTCGTGTGTCTCCGATGAAAGGAATTCATCGGTTCGGTGTCAAGGAGAAACTTGCTCCACGATTCATCGGTCCGTTTGCTATCACGGAGAAGTGCGGGACTGTAGCCTACCGGCTGGAACTACCGGCAAGCCTTGCCGGTATTCATGACATATTTCACGTGTCTCAGCTGCGTAAGTGTCTCAAGTTTACCGCTGCTTTCTGCACCAAAGACATCGACGAGTTGAAGCCAGATCTCACATACGTCGATCAGCACATTCAGATTATCGACGGAAAGACCTGGATCACCCGAAACCGGACTTTGGAATTTTACAAAGTCCTGTGGAGTAATCATACCCCGGAAGAGGGGACGTGGGAAAGTGAAGATTACATCCACAAGAATTATCCGGAACTTTTGTCATAGACTTTGTAATTACCCTCCCGTCTCGTTCTTCTTTTGTAATCTTGGGACGAGATTCCTCTTAAGGGGGGAGGAATGTAAAGGTCCCAAAATATGAATACAAAGCAACTCATGTTTGCACAAAGTTGGTTTCATATGTTTGAAAAATGGGACTTGTTTAAACTTTTTCACATGTGATAATACACACGAGAGCTCTCTTCACACAAGTCAAATAATTATTTGAAAACTTGGAACCCAAAAGGGATTTCAAACCAAGGTAGGAAGTTCCCATATGTGTGAGAAAGCTAAATTCAGATTTTGGAACAAATTTGTTCAACTCAAAATTCAAATGAGAGCAACACAATGAATTTCAAACTGTTGTGCTAAAAATCTCATTTGTAGCAGCCAAATTTAAAATCAGATTTCATATTTGAATTCCTTAGGTCCAAATTAGTGGGTATGCAAAGTTTCATGAATTTTTGAAATGATTTGCAACTCATTTTTCCAAAAGTACTTTAAATTGCAAAGAATTCGAATACCCATTTGAATTTGGATGAAACTTGCCCAATTATCCAAATGCACATCAGATTTGAACTCCAAAAATTGAATTCCATCATTTGCAAATTATGGAGATATTTTGGAGAGTGCTAAGGAGGGACTGAATGTGGGACGCACATGTCATTGAGGAAGTGAAATTTGCAGAAGATCTCAGTGGTTAGTCTCTGTTTTGTTGCTTCAGTCGGTTCACCGACGCAGAGCCGCAGCTCCACCGTGTGACACCGAGGGATGCCAAGCCACCTCCTCCTTGGATTTTCCTCATGCTGGCACTCCCTCGGCGACCTCTTTACTCTCAGCTATGCTCTCTTTTGCCCAAAGCACCGAGAACCCTCGCTGTTTTCCCCTCTCCCGTGCAAGAAACCGAGCAGAGGCTGCCGCTGTTCTGTCGATTGCTCGGCCACACCATAGCTTGCGTGCAAACCTCGGCTGAGCAGAAAGACAGCACCACAATACCCTCCATGACTTCCTCGGACCACAATCGAGTGAGTTAGGCCTCCTCACATCGAGAAATAAGTCTTCCCGCGGCAGCCAAACTACAACCGAAGAACGAAGCTCACGTGGACAGCTCAACTGGGAGCTTCTCACGCCCAAGTGAGGACGCCCAGAGGAGCGCTAGGATCACGTGTTGCTCACATCCGAAGCTCAGCTCGAACCTTTGCTAATCGCCGGCGAATTGTGGGATTTTCCTCCGGCCGGTTCAAACCGAGGTTCGGGTAAGAATCCTTAAAATGCTCACGCCATATTTGTTTAGAGCTCTGCAAATTGCACACACGTGATCTAGACTTGCTAGCGCACCTTTACTCTCCACGCCATAGCCTAAGATCACCGGTAGAAGCTCTATTTGGAAGTTTTTCGACGGCCACACACAATTTCACAATCGGGCGCATGATGAAAGCTATGTTAGAGCCTTTCCCGAGCTCTTGTGCGATCCACTGGTGCTGTATGGCCGATGTTCGTCGAGTTTGGCGGGCTAACACGGCGGGGCGACATCGCCGGAGTCGGTTGATTGCCGCTGCACGCCGCGAGCTAAGTTGGAGGCTCTGCCGGCTCGGGTAGACCACACCAAGGGGTTCCTCAAGTTGAATTAGGCACTAGCGGCAAGTGGCAGCTCGGAAGGTGGCTGGACAACCGGGTTCCGAGGTGCTCCGGCGAGCTCGGCAGAGAGGGAGCGCGGGAATCCGGAGGTAAACGAAGAGGACGCCCGGGCCTGCTGTCAGTGAGAAACAAATCGGGTGGGAGATCTTCTGTGGCGCTGGATCAAACTGTGGCAACACAGGAATAGTTCTGTGGCCCCGTGTGGCTTTATTCCGGCACTAGACACGTGTCCCCTGGAATCACCGTCAGGTTTAAACTTTTCCCGGGTTTTAATTGAATTCCCGATTTTCCCCAAACTTTAGAAGAGCATAACTTTTGATAGGAAACTCCAAATTTAGTGATTCAAATTGGATTAGATTCAGGTTGACAAACTCTATCCAAATATGAAACCCAATTTGTATGAAAGTTAATGTTTTAATTCTGGAAAATACTTTAAAGCTTTTCAGGAAAAGAATTTGTGAGGGAGTTTGGTTCATCCAAAAATCCTAAAATTTTGCCATAATATTCTATAAGATGTTATTAAACTCCTGTAAAAACTTAAGCTCATTTGGAGTTGATTTGGTTTGGAGAATTCAGATTTCAATTTGCTGTGTTCAAATGAATACAGAAACATTTTCAGAGAATTCCTAAAACTTGGAAATTCAGTTCTGGGTAATTCTTAGCTCCAAAATCTCCTAGGAAAATTTATGCAGGCTCTATGAACTATAATTGAAATTTTAGTTCACTAAATTTTGGTCCAGATGATTTTCTTGTGACAAGGAACTCACATGCAAATTTTCATCTCCATTGGAGCTCTGGATCAGCACTGTGCTGTTCAACTTCTATAGATGATTAAAAAACAAGTGGGGAAGAACACTTCTCACTTGATCATATTGCTTAAACCCAACCCAAACCACCTGCACCAGCGTCATTTTAAATTCTTAAACAGAGTTCCGGTTTTCAAAACTTTTCATTAGATCTTATTAGAAAAAGCTTTACAATTAAATACATATGCATATTCATATCGTGTAGCATCTATGTGAGAACGTGTGAAGGAATTGAAGTGAAGATCAAGGAGGGAGGAAAGCGAGTGATCAAGCTTCACGTGATATTCACTAACTGTTTATTTTAGTCACCTGCAAAACAGGCAAGCCCCGGTTTGCATTCGAGCAGTTTTTTAAAGTATTTCCATTTCTAGAGATCATAGCTTTGAATAGTTTGATTGCATTAGGTCTAGTTGATAATGAAAACCCAACTGCATGACCAGAAATATCCTAAGAGAGAAAGGGTAGAATATCACCTCCTCGAGTGGATTTGGCTACGCTAAATATTAGTAGGAAGGGTCCGGTAGAAGTCGAGTAGTTGGAATCTACTCGCGAGTTTAGGGCTTATTTTATTCGGAGTGGGTCAAGAATAGAAACAATGAGGAAAGTTCACACATAAGAAATGGAGACTGGGCAGGGAAGTTTAGATGCAGCAGGCTGCGGACCGTGCGTGCATATCCCTGCCTGTGTCGGTTAAGGCCCGTCCGTACATGGCCCTGTTGGACAAGTTTGAGTTGTGTACCGGGCGCATACTGGCTATATGGGACCCAGGAAACCAACGTACCTCGGGAGATCCACATTGGAACTTTTCTATCCGTCTTAGGCTTTCGGCGTCAGGATAGCAGGAGGTAACTCGCTCAAGAACATATCACTGTGGTTATGTACCTTGAGGGAGCTTGCTACTCGGTGCAGTTGACCGCGTCCTGTGTGGAAGAACTTGGGAAAGGTGGCCGCGTACAACGTCAGTCAAGGTTGTTGCCGGCAACTCAGAGTACGGGTGTACGTGTCATGTAGTCTGGGCGTGTACTGATTCGAATCACCGTCGCTTGCGGTCATATGAGCATACTTGCCCACTGCGTCTTGACGTAGTAAGAACTCAACTGTTTTCTTTTGAACTTGATAAGGCTGTGATATAACTTGTATTGCAATCATGCTTGAATTAGAGATAGGCTAATTAAACTTTACTTCAATTTGTGCAAGAAGCATCGCAACAAAGCGTTTCTTGTTTGATTGTGGAGTTGCAATGCTGTTCAGATCAAGGTCTTTACAATGAGGCTTAAAATCTGAAAGTTAAGGATCAACATTAGGAGAGTCCTTTATGCAAATCTAGCTAACCTAATTGCAATCGTCGTGCATGTAGAGTTTCTTGTTTAGGAGAGACGGATCAGTCTTGCTGAGCCTATGTGCTCACGCTTGCTATACGAGTGGTTTTGCAGGTTACCATTGATGCTAAGAAGAAGGTTGTCCAGTGAGACTCGGAGACTTCCGAGTCGTTTAACACATGGAAAACCCAGCCGCTGCAATGTCTTCGTGTTGCTAGCAAGAGGAGTCCGCTGGCTGGACCTCTTCTTGAGTGTCCTTTAGTATTCAATGTGAGATGTTTATTGACTTCCGCTGTAGCTACTTGATGTAAACTAATTGCAAAGAAAAACTTTTAAGCTTTCGCTATTGTTTTATGTAATACATTGTTCCTTATATGTGTGCTGTTGGGTGCCGCACAACACAGCACCACCCAATGCGATCCCCAGTCGAGTGGCACGGCTCCGTGAATGAACGGGTGGCTGGGTCCCCGTCACTCCACTTGAGAGCTGTTAGTCTTATCAAACACTACGTCACATGCAACTTCAACAATCCCAGAGGTTTTGTTGAAGACACGATAGGCGTAAGTGTTTGAATCATAACACAGCAAAAAACCTTCATCAGATTTTGAAGCAAACTTTGAATTCCTAGGTTTTTTGTTTAGAATATAGCATTTACTTCCAAAGACTCGGAAATATTAAATATTAGGCTTGTTACCGGTAAGAAGATCATATGAAGTTTTCTTTAAGGGTCGATGGAGATAGAGTCGATTCGTCGCGTGACATGCAGTGTTTACCGCTTCCCCCCCCCCCCCCCCCCAAAATCTGTCCGAGGTCTTGTATTCATCAAGCATTGTTCGTATCATCTCAATAAGTGTCCTATTCTTTCTTTCGGCTACCCCATTTTGTTCGGAGAAGTAGGGAGCCGAAAATTCATGTTTGATGCCTTCTTCATCAAGAAAGTCTTGAACTTGGGTATTCTTGAACTCAGTGCCGTTGTCGCTCCTTATCTTCTTAATCCTCGAGAACTCATTTTGAGCTCTCCTCAAGAATTTCTTGAGGACACCTTGTACTTCTCCCTTATCATGCAAGAAAATGCCCAAGTGAATCTAGAAAAATCTTCTACAACTACTAAACTGTATTTGTTACCACCAATGCTAATGTAGGTGATGGGGCCGAAGAGGTCCATATGTAGTAGCTCCAATGGTCTTGTAGTTGTCATTATGTTCCTGGCGGGGTGAGGTGCTCTAACTTGTTTTATGGCTTGGCACGTGCTACATGGCTTGTCTTTCTCAAATACAACATTCTTCAAACCTCAGATGTGATCTCCTTTTAGAAGTTTCTGCATAATTCTCATACCAACATGAGCTAGCCGTCTATGCCATAGCCAACCCATGTTAGTCTTTGCAATCAAGCATGTGTCATGTTGAGCTTTATCCGTGGTGAAGTCCACAAGATAGAGCTTTCCCTTTAACATACCCTTGAATGCAACCGAGTCGTCACTTCTTCTAAAGACGGTCACACCCTCATTAGTGAACAAACAATTATAACCTTTGTCGCATAGTTTAGATATGGACAAGAGATTATTATCTAATGAATCAACATGTAAAACTTGATAAAGAGTGTGTTGAGGTGATACAGCTATTTTACCGGTTCCGAGTACCCTTCCTTGACTATTATCACCAAAAAAATACCTTCACTTGGATCCTCATTTTCTTCATATTCAACAAACATTTTCTTTCGTCCGGTCATGTGGTTGGTGCAGCCGCTATCGAGCACCCATTTAGATCCACCGGAGCAGTATGCCTACAAAACAGAGTTATGCTTTGGTTTTAGGTACCCAAGCTTGCTTGGCTCCTTTGAGGTTAGTAACAAGACATTTGGGTACCCACACACAAGATTTTGGACTCTTGTGGGGTGTCCCAACATACTTAGCGTAAACATGATTAAATTTATTTTTCATAAGAACATATGAGGAATCAAAGGTATGGAACATGATATGATGTTCAATTTTAGCTTTTTCAAGTGGGGAAGAAGTATGTTTCTCGTTCTCAACTTGGTTTGAGCTTCCCTTTACAAAGTCAATCCATTTCTTGTTGTTCTTAGGAATTCTATCAATTTTCTTTTCACATTTGGAATATCCAAGACCATCCTTGACAATGGGAGATCTAGTAACCTGATTTTATCTTTACCGAAAATGCCACCTTTGGGTGAATGTTTGTCTTGTGTCATTTTATGCTCATTCTTCACGTCAAGAACCAAGTTAGCACAATTACATGACTTGAGTGGAATAGACTTGATACTTGAGGAGGGTGAACTCTTGGGGGAAGAGGGAGCGCTTTGCTTGAGTGATTCAACTTGTACTTGAAGAGTCTTGTTAACTTTAGTCAAGTTAACAAGTTCATCCTTAAGTACAACGCTCAAATCACTAAGATTTGAGCAAATTTCCTTGCTCAGCTCTAGCTCACGCTCAAGAGCTTTACTCTTTTTCTTTTCGAGTTCAAGATCTTTTTCAACCTCATAATATATCTCCTTTTGAGGGATGAGCATATCTTCTGTTCAGTTGATAAGCTCAAATATCTCTTCCGACAGCAATTTCATTTTAGCAAGTGCACTTTTACTTAGATCCTTAAGCATGTGTTCATTTTCATCACTACTATCGAAATCATCATCATTAAGAGAAGATTTAGATTTAACCTTTTTCTTGCCTTCCTTAGCCATAAGGAAAGTATGGTTCGAGTCCTTCCATCCTCCCAATTTTGGAAAGAGGTTGGTCTTCATAGAAGGCTTATTGATGGCAATGGTTGCAACCCCATCTTCATCTTCGGAGGAGGACTCGTCATTTGAGTCCCACTCCTTGCAATGTGTGATTGACCCGCTTGCTTCTTCTTCTTGAACATTTACTTGTCTTGTGGCTTGTAATCCTTCCTCTTGTCCTTTTGATTTAGGAGATATTTCTTGAGTAGTGCCTTGAGTTGGCGAACCTACTCATCATCATCTTTGAATTCTCTCAACACATCAAGCACCTTGTTCGGGTCTTGAGCTCTGTCATCGGTGGGCTTCACCGGAATTTGAGTTTCCTTCTCATCGACCATCGTTTCTCCGAGCGGTTAGTCTCTTGATGGAGATTTTGGCTCTGATACCAATTGAATGTGCCTAGAGGGGGGTGAATAAGCTTTTTGAACTTCTGAAATGCTTAACAAAAAAGGGTTAAATTCCAAAGTCTGGACTAGTCCGGTGTCCTAGAGGACAAGTCTGTGGTTCAAAAAAACCGATTTTTTTCTTTTTCTTTGGATTTCTCGCAGCGAAAAGTATAGCAATTACTTCAGTAATACTAACTAGTGTTCACAAGACCTTAATATCACATGGATCACAAGAATAATTAAAATCACAAAATTAAACCCTAACTAGTGACGATATGAAATAAAAGTACATGAGACAAGTGATTTTTACCGAGGTTCAATCCCACAGAAGGGATATACATCCTTGTTGAGGAGCTCACACAGAGTCAGGTCTTAACCAACCCTTTCCTCGTCAAGTCACCACCAATGCCGACTTGATCTTCACTATCAACCAGGGTTATCACCAAGTTTATGGGGCTTTCTCACAAGTTGAGGGCTCCCACGAGTTTACAAATGAATGAAGATGAGCACACTCAAAAATTACACAATAATCAACAAGAGTGTGTGAGAGAAACCAAACCAATAGCTCAATGAAGATGAATACTTCCCTCTCCTTTTCCAATCTCCCAAATCCCAACAACATGATCCTTATGGCTTTAGAATGTGTGGATAGAAGTGTTTTTGTGCTCTTGGATGTTGTGGCGGTGCTAGGGTTCGTGAACCCTTGAAAAAGAGTCGAGGTCCCTTTTATAGAGGCTCCGATATGTATCTGTTAGGATCTGAGGAGTCCGTACTAGTCCGTGGTCAATACCGGACTAGTCCGGTGTTATCTTTCAAGTTGTGTTCAGCCGCCAGTTCGGTTTAAATGAGTAAAACCCTAATCATATGTATTAGTCCGTATGACATCGGACTTGTCCGATGTCACACAGTGACTGCTTGTCCCTTTTTATACGGACTAGTCTGTGGTGCACGGACTAGTCTGATGTCACAGAGACGGCTACGCTGTTGGCAATCGAACAAGTCTGGCTATACCGCACTAGTCCGTTATGATGTGGACTAGTCCGATGTCACACAGAGAGATCTTCTCCATGGCATATCGGACATGTCCGTGTGCACCGGACTAGTTCGTTATTTTAGACTTTGTGTTTTTCTCACTCACCCTTCCCGCACTAACTTGAGATTCCTATTGAGCTCTTAGAGGTGTCTCTCACACACTCTATACTTAAACTATGAGCCTAGGTTTTTCTCCTTTACTTGGGTCTTTTCATTCATGATTCTTCCTTTTCTCATCAAGGCCACCTTTTTCCATTTTTGTATTATTCTCCTTTTTCTTCATGTGACCTGCTCTCACTTAGCAAGTTTGGTTAGATCTTCACTTGTTTGTCATCGATCATCCAAAACCCACATGGGGATGCCTAGATGCACTTACAAGGAGGACCTCACTCGCCGCGTGGCTGCTATTTCCCAGCGGGAGTGGGAGTTACAGGAGAAGGAGTAGGGTCTGCCCCGCAAGCTTGAGCGCGAGTGCGGCAAGATGAAGTCTCGCTCCGATGACCTTGACGCCCGCAAAGCAGCCCAGGAGGCGGAGTGGGAGTGCCTAGGGAAGCAGCTTCAGGACGTCCACGACCGCAAGCTTGCCGCTTCGATCAAGGAGGCCTCCCTGGAGCGCCGTGCTGCGGAGCTGGCTGCCAGGGAGGAGCTGGCAAACAAGAACCTATCTGGGAGCTGGCCGCGCTGAGACGGCATAGGAGTCTCTTGGCTTCAGCCCCTTGCTCTCGGGGGGTCCGGTACAGGAGGTGAGCCAAGTGGTCCCTGCACTGGACTCGGCCGGAGCCAAGCTGCTCGCGTTGGAGGCCATTGTCAGGGACTAGCTGAAGGTCGAGGATAAGGCTCTGGCCAAGCAAGTGGCGGAGCACGTGCTCACGTGCTTCCGAAGCTGGGACCCCAACGTCTCTTTAGAGCAGGTGGTGCAAGGTCCCATCGCATAGGCGGTGGAGGCAGCCAAGTCCAGCGTGGAGCACGCCGCCAAACTCGTAGCTGCGAGGTTCTAGCGCCAGTAGACTTCTAGGGATCCAGTCTGCCTTATGTATTTGCTGGCACATTGTATTCGCCTTGCATTTTGTCTTGAATAAAAACTTGCTGTGAAGTCTTTATTTCTTGAGTGGTAGTTGCGTCTCCTCGGGTTCCTAGCAGGCAGCACAAGAACCCAAAAAAACTTTGAAGTCTTAGCTAGACTGTCTTCTCGGGTCCTTAGCAGCGCAAGGACCTGAAAAAACTTTGCCGATGTAGCTAGGCTTCACCGATGTAGTTAGCTTGTCTCGTTGGGTAGTTAACAGTGTAAGGACCTGAAGAAACTTCGGCGGTGTCGTTAGCTTTTTGTAGTCGATCACTCCAGGTCCCTGCTAACTGCCGTGGCGGTGCCGGCGTCCTGCCCATGTAGATCACTGTAGTGGCCCCTTGGTAGGTGTGGCCCATAGCTCGGGGCGCACCTACCAAGTAGATGATTGAGGCAGGACGTCAATGGCGGGCCCCCTAGGAGGTGCCTGAACGCTAGGACCTGCACAGGCATGACAGAGAAAAGAAGTAATCATGCTCACTGGTCACAGTTCTCTGCTCCTAGTTTTGTTGCAAATTACGGTCCTTAGCCCAGTTGCAGGGCATGGGGATTTCAGTGTGATAGTATCCGGGTTATGGTTACTACTTTGCTCAGGAGTATGGGCCGTCCGGTTCCCCAGTACTCAGCCACAGCGCTGGAAAGGCAAAGTGCGCACGCTTAGGGTACAGGACCAGGCTAAGAAGGCTGACCTCAAGCTGGCATTAGCTTTTCAGGGGAGGGACCATTCGGCGCTATAGGAACCCTGAGCAAGGAAATAACCAAGGGACCCCGATACACCACAGGTACCTCAAGCAGACTTGCCGGGGAGGGACCATTCGGCACCATAGGACCCCTGAGCAAGGAAATAACCAAGGGACCCCGGACACACCACAGGTACCTCAAGCGGACCCGCCTGCGGCAGGATAGCACAACTCTAACTATGGGTGAAAGTAAGAAAAAGTAACCGACCATACGGCCGGAGCGATGTGGCAAAGCAAGCACAAAAATGAAAGCAGTGATGCCCGGGGTACGGTTATTCTCTTGTCCAGAAGTGTGTGTCGTCCGGCTCCCAAGTACTCAGTCGTAGCACTGGGGAGGCAAAGTGTATACGCTTAGGGTGCAGGACTAGGCTAAGTAGGTAGCACGCTCTGGACCTCCCGTGGGCATTAACCTTTCAGCGAGGAGACCTTCCAGCGCCACGGAACTCCGAATAAGAAAATAGCCGACGGACCTCGGACACACCATATGACAGTTGATATGCGGAAGTAAGCATAAACTGAAACATAATGAAATGGAAATAAGAGCGCGTAGGGTGAGATAGATATTTCCCGGACCAGGGTACTTCATAGGAGGAGGCAGGCTTAACAAGAAGGCAGCGACCCGCTCTGGATGACAAGAGCAGCAGGACCCCTCTGGAGCTTGGCTGTTCCGGGCGCTGCTCCCAGACTCTATGACACCCTAAAAGAGAAAAACAGTCCTACCACTACGCTAAGGGTAGAACTTACGGAGGGGTTCTATGTTCCAGGGACTGGGTAAAGGTACCCCATTCTCCGTGGCAAGACGGACGCACCTGGGGCGGGATACTTGTGTCACCCGGAAGGGACCCTCTCAGCAGGGGGAGAGTTTGATTGCCCCTTCACGAGATAGTACGCCCTGAAGCACCAGGTCGCCCACCTGGAGCTGTCTACAATGCACGAACAGCTGGTGGTAGCGCAGGAATGACGGACGGTGCCATGCATTTCGAGCAGCTGCTTGCTGCCTTTGCTCGTCGACGAGGTCGATGTCATCACGCAGGATCTGGTCCATTGTGGCTTCGTCGTATGTCTGGACACGGGGGGATCCCATGGTGATCTCCGGGGGGAGGAAGGCCTCAGCCCCGTACACCAGGAAGAAGGGTGTTTACCCTGTCGCTCAGCTGGGTGATGTCCGGCTAGCCTACAGTCCGCACGGAAGCTCGTCTACCCAATTGGCATCATGATTTTTCAAGTCTCGTAGGTGCATATCTTGAGACTCCCTGAGTATCTCAGCATTAGCCCTCTCGACTTGTTCATTGCTTTCTGGATGCACAACGGATGCGTAGCAGATCTGGATGTCGAGGTCTTTGCAGTACTCTTGGAACACTGCACTGGTGAACTAGGTCCCGTTGTCGGTGATGATCATGTTTGGGACCCCGAACCAACAGATGGTCGACTTGATGAACTTGACTACTGACTGCTTGTTGATTGTGACTGCAGGGGTTGCTTCCGGCCACTTTGTGAACTTTTCTACGGTGACGTAGAGGTACCTATACCCTCTGACGGACCTGGGGAAGGGTCCCAGAATGTCCATCCCCCACACAGCAACTAACCATGAGGGCGGGATCATTTGCAGCGTCTGTGCCGGTGTGTGAATCTGCTTGGCGTGGAAATGGCACGCCTTGCATCTCTTTACCAGCTCGACAGCATCTTGGAGGGCTGTCGGCCCGTAGAAGCCATGTCGGATGGCTTTACCGACCAGAGTGCAGGAAGATGTGTTGTTCCCACACTCACCTCCATGGATCTCTGTGAGAAAGTCGCAGCCCTCTTCTCGGGTTATGCAACGCAATAGGATGCCATTGGCGCCATGCCGATAGAGATCACCCTCTACCAGAGTGTATCTCGTAGCCAACTGAACGTTCCATTCAGTGGACGCATGTTCATCATCAAGCATGTTGTCTTTCAAGTAGTCCCGGATCTCCGCGATCCATGCATCGAGACAAACTTGAGCTTCTGGATCTTGAGCACCGGGTTGCACGGAGTCCCTGGTGATGCTTACGATCCTTGGTGGACTCCATGGTAGCAGGGTTGCTGGGACCGCTAGCTTTTAGGTGCTGGTCTCACCCCCTTCGCCTGGTTTAGCAGGCCAGGCTGTAGGTCGCAGCAACTTTCTTTCAAAGACTCCCTCATGCACCGGAGCCCAAGTGGAAGCCTTCATTGACAGGTCGTCGGTGATATGTAAAAGTCCCAAAAAACTTGTAAATGCAATGCTTGAGTTGTGAATAAAGCTAAGTTTAATTTCAAGATTTGGGACTTGCAAAAACTTTTCTAAACATGTGAAGATGGTCACGAGCAAGCACATGAATTCTGTAAAAGTCCCAAGAATGTGTATGAATAAAAACCGAGGGTTGAGTTCATATGTGTAGCAAAGACATGAAAAACGGGACTTGCTAAAACTTTTCTTCATGCAAAGTAATACATGGATGACCATCCAAAATGAGGCTCACATTTTTATTTGAAAGTGTTGAACCAATAAGGAGTTAAATACCTCTTTGCATGCAAGTTTAAAAATCAGATTTGAAATTCAAAGTTCACACATGTGGTGGCCAAAAACTTTGAATAAACATGCAGCCATGTAGTTGGAAATTGTGGGGAAAAGTTTGATGCCAAACTTTTCATTTGTAGGGTGGGCTCAAAAAGGAGTTAAAGAGGAGCATTTTTAAATTCTAACCAAATTCAAATTTGGTCATACAAATTCAAACTGAATTTGAAGAATTCAAATTCTATCCCACCTTTTAAACTCAAAATTCTGGGAATTGAGAAGATTAACATGAGGGGATATTTTGGGAGGAAATGTGGGGTAGGACCAACATGCCATTGAGCTGGAAATCTCAACTTGCACATTAAGCAATTGACTATGTCCCTGTTATTCAACACCCACGAGCTGTTTTCACCGTGGCGCCACCGGGAGGCTCGGCAGCACCACCAACTGCTTCAACCCCCCACGCGCGGACGCCCAGAGGCAGTGTGCTCAACGTGATCTCTTCCCTCAGGCCGAACAAAGGCTCATTTGCCTTCCCCTCTCGCGAGAACGCCGAGCAGAACCAGCCCCTCACGTCCGCTGCTCGGTCGATCAGAAAAAACCAAAGAAACGCTCGCGCCCCCTCCTCCCCGAGTGGCTAGATAGCGCCCTGAGCTCGAACTCCACTCTCCCGACGCCTAAACCCCGAGCTTCGGCCTCCCTAGCCCGAGAACAACCGTCACAGCGGCGAACTAACGTCCGCCGCTGATCAGGCGCTCGTGGACAGCTTGCCACAACAACTTTCACGGCCGAGCAAGGGCGGCAAAAGGAGCGCACGGACTCCATAATGCTTCCATCTGAAGCTCAAGCCACATCGTGAGCTCTCGCCGGTGAATTCGGGAATTTTGTCCCGGCGGCTTCAAACCGACGTTCCGGTACAGTTCCTTAAAATCCCCCCTCTCTGCTCCTCCTTAAATCGTCAATTCTTGCACATAGGTGCTGGACTAGCCAGCGATCATTTTCCCTTTAGCATCCATTGCGTGAAAACACCTCAGAGCGACGGATTTCGAGCTCTACTAAGGGTGTTCGTCGCGGACCCATTCGGTTGCACGATGAAACCATAATTGTGGCCGTTTCCGAGCTGATTTGAGACCATATCGGTTCTTCCTAAGACCCACTGGTGCTGTAGAGCTCGTCAGAACAGGTTGTGGCGGGTTAGAACTCCCGGCCCACGCTGCCGAAGCTCAACCGAAGCCGCCACATGTCGCCGGCCATCTTCCGGTCATCGGCAGCCTCAACACACCCCACCATCGTGTTCCTCGGCGTCGATAACCCTCTGGCGGCGAACTTCAGCTCGTGCGGTGGCTGGCAGCGGCGACCCGGCGAGCACCGGTTCTGCTCCGGCGAGGGGAGGCGGCGCGCGCGCTGGGAACCGGCGAGTGGTTGAAGAAGGGGTGGACCCCGTGTGTCAGCGGCTCGGAGTTTAAATCTGGGATCAGTCTGCGTCTTGGATCCGGTGTGCTGGCGTGCAAAAATCCCGTGGACCCCGGTGTGGCCCAGTCCTGATTGGCTGGAATTTAAATAAGCGGGCCCAGTAGAGTTTTCAGTAGGAAAACAATTCCAGTAAGGGCTCAAACTTTGGAAATTCATAGTTCTCTGTAGAAACCTCCGAATTGAGTGATTCCAATTGGGTTGGATTCATATTTCAGATCTCTATCCAAATATGAACTCAGATTTGTATGAAAGTCAATATTATATTCTGGAAAATTCTTGGAAGAATTTCTGAAAAAGAATTATGAAGGGAGTTTGGCTTATCCAAAAATCCCCAAATTTTGCCAGAATATTCTTTAGCATATTGTTGACCTTCTAGCAAATTGTCAGCTCCTTTGAAGATAATTTGCGTAGGAATTGGCTAAAAACAATCTGCTGTGTTCATAAGAGTCCAGAAACATTTTCAGGAAATGTTTCCCACTTCTAAAATCTATTCTGGGCAATCCCTAGCTCTAACAATCGTAGGAAAATTTAGGTAAGCTCTCTGAGGCATACTTGAAATTTTAGTTTACTTAATTGGGCATGAAGATGCACATTACTTCAGAATTAATTCTGTTGAGTAGAAATGCTTAAAGAATTGTCCAGAAAAAGATCTGAATTTTGGACCAAATTACCTTCATGTGACCTGGAACTCACATGTAAATTATCAGCTCAAGTTGAGCCCTTGAGCTCCCTGTTCTTATTCGCATACTTATGTATATGTGGATATACATAAGGGACATTATGAGAATTATGGAGAACACAATTTAACTCCACATTAGCTGCAATTTGGCAAGCTAAATCCCTAGGTAGTATAGAACCTGCTGTAAAAGTTTTGAGTCCATTTAAGTTCTTGTTCTTCAGTTGCTTTTGAATCTTTCCAGCTCATCTATTATGTTCAATAGGAAAAGTGATTAGGGTATAGCTAAAACACTAAAATCAATTTAGTCATTTCTGTTTCTTTGCACAATAGAGGCAAACTAAGCCATTCTTGGCTTTTCCACACAACCTCTGTTCTTAAGAATTCCATTCTATAACTTCTTTCCATTTCATTCTATAAAACATATACATATGCATTTCAATAGGAAACACAACGAAGGGGATTCAAAGGAGTGATTCATTGAAGTGGATCAAGCTCCGGAGAATCAAGGGTGGATCAGCAAGGATACTAACTACTTATATACGACTACCCTGCAAAACAGGCAAGCTCCGGTTTGCATTTAACAACTGTTAAGTTTTTATTTTGTATTCACTTTTGGTTAAGATATGAATTGTGCATTAGGTCTAGTGTTTGATACTCCTCTTGCATAACCAAATGACCCATGGAGTATTGGGTAGGTGTCTTTACACCGTGTAGAACTGCCATGCTTAAGTAAGGTTCGGTCGAAGTCGAGTGGTGATATGCTACTCGCAGGTTCAGGAACAACAGGGGCATACGGGATTGGTTCATAAATGAATTAGCAAGTTAAAGTTGAGACCGGAAGGTTGTAGGGGCAGAAGGACATAGGGGCCTGGGTGCTATATACCGGTCCGTGTCGGTCAAGAACCGATCCATATGCGGCCCTGTTGAACAAGTTTGAGTTGTGTACCGGACTCATGCTGGTACTATGGGACCCAGTAAACCAATGTACCTCGGGAAGCTGTCGTTGGGACTTTTCAGGTCACGTCAGGCGGACGGCCGGTGTGCAGTATGTGGGGAACATTCTCATGACATCTCACGTCGGCAGGTGCACCATGAGAGTGGCTACTGTACGGGGCGACTTGATCGATTCAACGGGGGTGAAACGGGAGAAAGGCTGCCGCGTACGACGTCAGTGATGGTTGCTGTAGGCAATGTCGAGTATGGGCGTACGTGTCGTGTAGTCCGGGTGTTATTGATTCGAATCACCGTCGCTCGCGGGATGGACTGAGCATACTTGTTCTCACAGTATTGACGTAGTAAGAACTTGCATGAGAAAGGAACTAATCACATTGGTTGAAGTTTCATACTAGCTTTGTATTGGATCTTGATAAATAGGCTAGTGCAAATTCGATTCTTTTATGCCATGAGCAATTCACATCGGGGGAAAGCGTTTCTTGTTTGATTGTGGACTCCCGATGTGGCGTGCCCAAGGTTACTTAAAATACTGCAATTAATACCTGAAAGTAAGGATACACTTTTAGGCGAGTTTAATTATGCTTATACCATCCTATTTTAGGTTCATAACCTCACATAGAGTTTCATGTTTAGGGTGATGGTTAAGTCTTGCTAAGCGTTATGCTCACGGATGCTATCCGAGTTGTTTTGCAGGTATTTGCCTTCGTGCTTAAGATAAGGGATGCCGATGAAACTCGGAAACCTCCGAGTGCTTACTCAAAGAGCATCCTCGCCGCTGCAGACTGTCTTCGTGTTGCTAGTAAGAAACAGTCCGCGGGCTGGACTGTTTCTTTGTTGCTAAGTTAGAGATGAGTCGTGAGAGTTATAGTCTTCCGCTGTAGCTTATTTTGAGATAAGTATTTGTAAACCACTTTTGTATGCTTCCACAAATGATTTATGTAATGTGATGTGTTTCTTCGACCCGTGTGCTGTTGGGTGCCGCATATCACGGTACCACCGAACGAGGTCCTGCCCCTCACAGCGTGGTATCAGAGCTCTGACAAGTGGTGTCAGAGCCCTTTCATAGTTGGTATCTGAGCGCCTGTTTCAAATTCAAGTCCAACTTAAATTCAAATGATCATTTAAATGTAAAGGTGGTCATTTGAAATGGAGGATGCAAACTGTGGTTGGAAACTTTTTCTTTGCAGCCACCAAATTAAAAGTTTGAATCCATATTTGAATTTTTCGGGTCCAAATTATGAGTAAGGCAAAATTTGAGAAAATTTGGAGGTGCTTTGATATGTATATCAAAGATAAATTTCATTGGAATTTAAATTTAAAATTTGAAACTGTAGTGAAACTTGTGAATTTGCCAAATGGGTTTCAAATTTGAGCTCCACGTGAGTGAAGTTTGCACTGTGCCAAAAATTGGAAGATCTTTTGGGAGGAGAAGGGGTGGACCCACCTGTCAATGAGAAAACTGAAACTTGCACCCGAAGTCTTCACACTCATGGACCGAATCAGCCGAAGTCACCTCCGGGTGCCACCGAGCCGCACCAGAGACTCCCCGTGAAGCCACCTCCAGCTTTGTGCGATGTGCTGGCGACCAGCTCGTGCTCTCGGCAGCGTATGAAGTGATCGGTTCGCCCACCGAACGGAGATATCGCAGTCGGTTCGTCCTCGCACGACAAAAGAACCGAGAACGTTGCCGCCTCGGGCCATCGACCAGGATCCGGGGAAACTCAAGCATGCAGAGGCCGGCTAAGCCGAAAAACCGCACCGTGAACTCCTCCTACACCTCCTCGGTGCAATAGCCAGTGAGTTGCCGCCTTCCCAACCCGAAATTAGCTCGTCGCTGCGGCGACCTAACTTCACAGCGACTTGGGGTGCTCGTGGACAGCCCACACAGGGTACTTTCACGCCCGAGCAAGGACACCCCCAGACGCGCTGTTGAACCGTGCTGCTCACCCCCAAACCTCAAGCAAAGCCGTGGACTACCGAGTGAGAATTCGGAAAAATCTTGCCGGCGGCTGCAAAGCGACTTTCCGGTATGAAACCTCAAAATTCCTACTCAATTCTAGTCTTTAGTTCACTAAACTGTGCACAGATGATCTATACTCGATGGCAATCGATTTTCCTTCACAACCCTAACTTGAACCCGACGAGAGGCGATGAATTTTGAATTTTCCCGAGCGCAAAACCGGCAATATCAATCGGGCGCACGGTGAGAACCCATTTGGAGGTGTTTTCACGTGCTGGTTACTGCTTGCCGAGCTTCCCTAGCGTCCAAGGATGCTCTAGAGCCGATCAACCGAGAGTTTGGTAGGAGAGGACCACCGGCCGACGACGCCGAACCTCTCCCGAGGCTGCCGCACGTCGCCGGCACGTTTCCGATCATCTAGCACCCGTACCGAGCCAACAACCAAGTTCCCCGACCTCAAAAACCCCCAGGCGGCGAGTCTCCGGCCGGGAGACGGCCGGGAACGCCCCTCCGGCGAGGCGCCGCCTCGGTCCGGCGAGGTGAGCGCGCGCGCAGGAAAAAGAGGTCGGAGGAAGAAGAAGGGTGGGGCTGGCCCACCGGTCAGTGAGTGAATTTTAAACCCGGATCGGATGTGGCTCGGGATCACGTGTGGCTGCGTGCGGGGTAACCCTGTAGACCATGTGTCCTCGCGTTCTATTGGCTGCCATTTAAACAGTGGGTCTGGGTAGGTTTTCTGTAGAAAATTAATTCCAGATTTCAAGCAAAGTTTAGAAATTCATAACTTATGCTAGGAAAGTCCAAATTGGGTGACTGAAATTCGGTTAGATTAATCCATGCACGATCTATCTAAATGTGCAACCCAATTTGTATGAAAATCACTATTAAATTCTGGAAAAAAATTTAAATCTTTTCAGCAAAAGAATTTTAGAGGAAGTTTGGTTCATCCAAAAATCCTCAAATTTTTCTAAAATGTTCTTTAGGATGTTAGGGAACTCCTGTAAAAGTTTCAGTTCATTTGGAGTTGATTTATTTAGGAGAATTCTGATTGCAAGTTTCTGGGTTCAAATGAATACAGAAAACAATTTCAGAGAATTCCCAAAACTTGGAAATTCAGTTCTGGGCAGTTCTTAGCTCCAAAATTCCTAGGAAAATTCATGCATGCTCCCTGAGCTATATTTGAAATTGTAGTTCACTTGAAATTGTATGAAAGTGCAAGTTTATTCAGAATTAATTCATTTTTGCCTAAATTGTTAGGGAATATTCTGAGTGATCTACTCATTGAAAAATTCCAAATTTTGGTCCAGGTGACTTTCTTGTGACAAGGAACTCACAAGAAAATTTTCAGCTCCATTGGAGCTTTGGATCATCACTGTCCTGTTCAACTTCATTAAGTGATCAACACACGAGTGATGAAACACACTTATCACTTGATCATAGTGCTTAAACCCAAACCACTAGCACCAGTGTCATTTTAAATTCTTAAACAGAGTTCCAGTTTTAAACTTGTCTTTAGAACTTGTTAGCAAAAATTTTACAATTAAACCTATATGCATGTTCATAACGTGTAGTGATTAAACGTGGAAGAGTGGAGGAGAAGTGAAGTTTGGATCAAGGAGCAAGAAGGCAGTGATTAAGTTTCAAGTCATCAGCAACTAACTTCATAATTATCTGACTTTAGTCGCCTGCAAAACCAAGGCAATCTCTGGTTTGCATTTAAGCTAATTTATAAAGTTTTTACTTTGTTCACTACTATGGTTCGAGTTTGTATGTGCATTAGGTCAAGGATGTTTTATACTCCACTTGCATAACAAAAATGAACCCTGGGGTCAAGGGTAGAAAGGTTTCTTAGCTGTAGAATAAGGCCGTGCTAGATAGGCTAGGACATCCGGTAGAAGACGAGTACTTGGAATCTACTCGCGAGTTTTAGTTCAGGATTACATAAGTGTAATTGGAAAAGAGGCAAACTAAAGTTTACATTTCTAAAGATGAGACCGGGCAGGAGGGTAGGCAGCGACAAGACGAGGTCTTGGTCGAGTAGCCCTGCCTGTGTCGGTTAAGGACCGAAGCGTGTGCAGCCCCGCTGAGCAAGTATTGAGTTGTGTACCGGATGCTTACTGCTATATGGGAACCAGGAAACCGATGTACCAGATTCACTGGATTGTAGAGGCATACCACATCGTCTTGTTAGACCTATGAGCCCGAGACGGCGCGACCGGTTCTACAGTCGAGTGTCCTGCGAAAGGTTGCCACATACGACGTAATGAAGGATGCCAGATTTGGGTCTTCAGAGGCGGGCGTATGTTTCGAGTTCTCCGAGTAGTGTTTGATTCGAATCGCCGTCCCTCGTGGTTATGAGTACCGCTTGCTCACTGTGTTGTGACGTAGTAAGCAAGTTGTGTGGGAACAGTTTGCAAAGTTTTAATTGCTGCTATGATTATCATAAATTGCATGAGAACCTTGTTTGAAGTAGTGATAGAGCAAACTAAAGTTATTTTTCCACCTTGGGACTAGTAACATTGGAATGAAGCGTTTCTTGTTTGATTGTGGAGTTCCAATGTTGTTGGGTGCAAGGTCACTACTATGATGGCGAAAATCTGAAAGTTAAGGATGAACTCGTAGGCGAGTCCTTTTGCAAATTACATGTTAAGTCTTATGTTACTTTCATGTAGAGTTGCATGTTTAGGAGAGACGGTTAAGTCTTGCTGAGCCTTTGTGCTCACTCTTGCTATATGAGTGGTTTTGCAGGTTAACCCGACGCTATAAAGAAGGTTGTCCGGTGAGACTCGGAGACTTCTGAGTCATGTTACACATGGAGAACCTAGCCGCTGCCATGTCTTCGTGTTGCTAGCGAGAGGAGTCCACGGGCTGGACCTCTTCTCGAGTGCTTCAAAGTTATTCGACGTGAGCTGTTTATAGACTTCCGCTGTAGCTATTTTATGTAAATTATTTGCAAAGGATATTGTAAGCTTCCGCTTTTGATTTATGTAATACAAGTTTCCTTATATGTGTGCTGTTGGGTGCTGCATAACACGGCACCACCCAATGCGATTCCCGGGCGAGGTGCCCCGTCCCTGTCACACCCGGTTTTTCCGAAGAACAACCGAGTGAATATCACATGTATGCCAGGATCATTTTCTCATACATGTGATGACAAATAGTGAAGCATCATTTATTACAAGCCAGGTGTCGAATATAAATAAGTCTTACATAGCAAATGTCTCGATGGACAATAATAAGTTCATCACAAGTAAATAAACTAGCAGCGGAATAATTATTCTTGAGGGCTCCGTCACAGGCGTTGCCCGGGGGACTCCATGAACCTAGAAACCTTCTTCGGGTCCAAAGTCTTGATCATTATACACCACCTCATTATCTTGACCTGAGCAGCAATATAAACCAACAAATATGCAAGGTTGAGTACCAATGGTACTCAGCAAGTGTGGGAAAGTTATGTCATGCATGGCTAGAACAAGGGGAGGTTGAACTCATGGTTAAAGCACTACGCAATTAATACCTATCGCCTTAGCTTATTAAGCACCTACATTACTACACAGATGAAATGGTCCCAATCTCCCATCCCATCATCATAATCAAATAACCATAACATCATTTCCAATGTTAAGCTCCCCGCTTAACATCCACAACTTCCAAAACCATCAATCCTCTAATCATGAATAAGTCCAAGCCGCTCTTGATCGTGAGCACGGCTGTCATGACAGTTTTGACTCTGCAGAGTTTGCACCACTGTACCCACATGTAGTGATTTCATCCCCCGTTGCCGGGTGGACTAAAAGAACCTCCATTATGCCAGTGGCTACGAACCACATTCACACTTCCCAGGTGTGTAGCCAGGATATCACTACGAAGCCTTTACAAAGGGATTCCCGACGAGCGTGGGCCCACTAAGGTTTCACCCCTAACAGCATACAAGATGCTCCAACCCCGCTGCAGTGGCCCCCTCTTGAGCCTTGCGGTTCATATGGTAGTCCAGCTGACACCTATTCCCCTCACCATCCAACACACCCATACTACGCCGGGGATACACCTAATTAATTGGCCAAGCTGCCCCATCTCAGCATGTGGTTGGCACGGTAAAGTCAGGTTACATGCTCCATGAACCGGTCCTTAGGATCCAGGCAAGTACTAAACACAAACCCGAGTCTCGTGCACCCAGCACCAACCAAAACATCCAACTTGCCTTGATCCCTACCTCTACATAACTCATAATATCTCATTCAAGAGTATGGTAAAAATAAACTGAGGATCCCATATCCCAAATATCCCATTCTAAGCATGGCTAAGCATATGCATAATAATAAATGACATGATAAAATAAATCCCAACCCAAGCTACAAGGAAACAAGGTAATGCAATTCTAGGGAACTTCCTAGCATGGGTTTCATATTTCATTTGACAATGCAAATAATTCTATCTACACATCCTAGCATAGGATCAAAGTGGTCAAGGACACTTGCCTCCTTCCTGCTGCTCTTGGAATGGGCAGTCCTGATCTTGGAAAGGAAGAACTTGCTCTGGAGCAGGTTCTACATCATACCATCACACATAGCAAAAGAAAAACAACAATCCATAAGACATAATTCACACTTCCACTTCATACAAACCACACATTCACATGTATAAAAGTCATTCACAAATTCTATGTGTTGTGGTTACTCTATGTGTGTTGATCTTCGGCTTACATGCACTTTTAATCATGTGTATATGATTCCTACTTTTGTATTCACATTTATACTTGCATACTATATATATGAGTTTCTAATTTAAATAAATTCCTTATATTCAATTACTACACCTTTTAGCTACCAAGTATGCATGAAAGGTATTTTCCTACTCCATATGTGTCTTCAGAACTTCTACCAACCCTAAACTGAATTCTTAGGATTTTGGAATCTTCATTTATCATTTTCTAATTATTTATACCTAGCTTGCTATATTTTCAAATTTACTTCCTATGCCTAAATGTGTACTTTATTATGAAAATAGTAAGACACATCATCTAAACAGAATAGGTTCTGATCCAAAATAGTTAATAATATATTTTTGATCTTTTCCTCTGATGTAAACTATTTTACATTTATTTTTCTAATTTTCAGAATTATTCTCTACTTAAAAATGTGTCCCTCTAACTAATAAATGTGAATAATCAATTAAACAGATTCATTTCAGCCCAAAAATCTATTTTTATCTCACTCCAAGGTTTTCTAAGTACTGGGAAAGTTTTTAATTTGAATTTGACAATATGTTTGTCCCATCTTTTAAATTTTAAATACTTACCACATATTCAATTTCCTAAAGTTAATATCAAATAGGGTTAAAAAGGTAAACTCACCCCACTACAGGGTCTATAATATTATTTTAAGAATTTTCAGGGGTCTAGCTACACATAACAGAGGGGGTTTTCCTAATTTTTATTAAGTCCAGGGGCTAAAACTGATTTTTAAATGAATTTACATGATTTTCTGAAGTTCCAAGGGCTAGATCAGAAGTTTCCGGGGCTAGCTCTTATTTCCCCAGACCCCAGGGGGTAGCGCGTAAGAATTCCAGTCTTTATAACGCGGGGCTGACGTGGACCATCCGATTTAAAACAAACGGCTGAGATTATAACGTCGAACCGGTACGCGGGGATTTAAACTCTACCGTGCGATTTAAAATAAACGGCGCACAAGCGGCCACGTCGGTCTGATCGAGCGCGGGCGGCGCTGCCCGGTGGCGCACAGCGGCGGGAGGCGGCGATCTCGCCGGAGAGTTTCGGATCTTCGTAAATTCTTCCTAGAACTGTGATTTTATGGCATAGATCGGTATAGGGGAGGTCGGGGATCTCACCTCGGGGGTTTTCTTGAGCTCGGAGGTCCTGGTGGGCGGTCGGCGACGAGGTCCGAGGTGAATTCATGGCGAGGCTCGTCGGCGCTGTGTTTGAACCGCAAACCACCGCGTTTTCTGCACCTGCGAGGTTCCCCGGAGGCGGTGGATCAAGACCAGCGAGTTAGATCGGAATTCCCGAGCGTAGATCGAGCAGAATTCGCCGGAGGGGCTCGGGTTCTCACCGGAGAGAAAATCGGCAGATCGTAGGGAAAACAGGACGATGCCGGGGTTTTTATAGACGGGGAAAGGGCGGCGTTCGGTTGTGATCGAGTTTGCGTCGCCCACGAACGAAATTCGGCTGGGATACGCAGGAATCCGGGTCGGTTTTGATTCAGGGTGAGAGAGTTCGGCCGAGCGCGGGCGCGAGCGCGAGGAAGACGAAAGACTGGCGGGCTCCGCATGTCAGTGGGAAGAACGGGGCGCGCGCGGCTGCGGGCTGGCGCGGGATCGGTGGGCCGGCTGGTGGGTTTCGGCCCACTGGCCGGTTTTTTTCTGTTTTCATTTTTCTTTTTCTATTTCTTTTCTGTTTTGAGTTTAATTTGAATTCCAGTTTGAATTTGAATTTTTGCAATACATGCAACACGTCCAAAAAATTTTAAATTCCCCTCTTAACAGGATTTTGGGGTGTTACAGTCCCCGTGACTGAACGGGTGGCATGGGGTCCTCTCAGTGTGGTATCAGAGCCGCATTGGTAATAGCACACGGAATAAGGATCGTATTACGAGAAAACTTAGGATACAGTGAGGAAAACGGTATTAGGCCCACATAAGGACTATAGCAGTATAGTTACTTAAAGTGCCATGACTAACATATGTGTTATAATTCTGAATTTTGATTATGTAACGACGCACCTACGCTCAGGTAAGCATGGTAAGGAATGACACCGAAAGCGGTTCAATTTCGGTTAGCTCCCCTGACGAGGAAAGTGGTTCAGGGATAGGTCTCACAGCTTGGTGTGAGACGTTAATATGAAACTCTTGGACTCTTCATGTTCCTGAGTTCATATGAAACGCTGATCCCTAGCGTGCATTAAGCAAGAAAGTGGAGACCCCATCGTGTGGTCAGTAACGAGATATTGTGTTCTTCTGGAAATAGCTTAGGAGGACATACGCAGCGCTTGTCATCGGCGTGCCCTGCAGGGCAGTAGGTGGTATCCGTTGGGTTTGATAACATTCCCAACCGTGATGACCCATTCATGATATACTCGCCTTCCCCGTCGTGTGGTGTTAAAACACGATCACGTACCTTGAGACGTGGCCTAACTCAAGGACGGCCGTATGGCAATGATACGGGTGTTTGTATTTACTTTCAAATATGGAACTTCCTGAAATGAAAACAACCTTTGAGTGCACCACTATTGAGTGTTCTTCTGCAGGTACTAACCATGTATGTATCCCGTGTTGTACACGTGTAATAGAGACTGACTTAGTACCACTGATAATACGTATATGCCGGTATAATCCGGTTAGGCTTTTTCTCTTGGTGAGGCTACGTAGTACCGACATGCTTCTTACGGTGCATCGACACCGTACTACACTTATAACATATTCCCTATGAAGAAATGATTCATGGCCTAACTTTCAACTAAAAATGGAAGTTTGAAACAAATATTAGATACTGAACTCTTATTTTGAGCTAAGATTCAAATGAGAGTATAACTAGACGTCAAAGTTTTCCAAAAACAGAGTGCTATGTTTCTGGCAGGAATTCTTGCTGGACTTTAACAGAGCTTAACTCTGAGTAGATTCAACCAATTAAGGTGTATGATATATTTTCAAGTGCTCTACAACTTATTTGTAGACCTCCAGAGCAAAATCACACGTTAAGTTGGTGAAAAGTCCAGTTCAAGGCAAACTGTTCAGAACCAGAACAGTAGCAAAAACCTCTCTGGACCTTTCTGTTTTTCAGCCATAACTTTCTGTAGAAAAATCCTTAAGGAGCCTATGATACACCATTGGAAAGTTTATGAAATGTTCAACATTGTTGTAGTTCAAAGTTTTTTCAGATTCTTATTGTATTTGCATATACAGCTGAGATAAAGATAGCCACATACAAAGGAGATGCTGGCAAATTTTATCCAAGAATTCTGTCAACTTTGAGCAATCATAACTTTTAATCCAGAGGTTATCTAGAGGCATATAAGTATTCGTTGGAAATATACTGAAGTTTACTAAAACTTTAGTATTGAACTCAAGTCAAGAATCTGTAGTTAACGTGAGTAAATTTTGGAGTTTGTGTGAACTGGTCAGGGTAGTCCAGCTGATTAGTTTAGCGTACTTAAGATTTGTTTAAACATGAATGTGGTTGTGCTTTCATAAAGTTCATGACATGTTCATGTTTTAGTTATCTTTACTCACTACTGACACGACCCCACGGTCTTGTTGAGCCAGGATCACGCTGAGGGGTGCTGCGTTGCACAGCACCGAATAACACACATCAAAGGTACAAAGCGGAAGCAAAGTTTTATTACATAAACGGTTTTATGAACATTTTTACAACAAAATATGTTCAGTCTACACTCACGGGCATAGACTACGCATCAAGTTCACGTTCAGCCCGTGAACGTGTCCTTGCTAGCAGCACACACACTAACACGGCGGCGTGCACGACTCCCACTCGACGGGGTCTCCTCCTGGTGTTCCGTCTCCTCCTCGGGAGTCCCTTCCTCATAGAACCCTGCAAAAGCTTCAAACACAAGCAGTGAGCACGAAGGCTCGGCAAGACTGATCCGTCTCTCCTATTCATGGAACTTCTACATGATGGTTGATAGATTATAGGAGGTAAAACAAGTTGCAAGGACTCGCCTCATTAGTGGAACCTTACTTTCAAGTTTTAGCAGCAGGTTGTGGAGAACCTTACGCTAAGGCACATGAGAGAGCCGCAATCAAACAAGAAACGCATTTCTCTCATGTACTTTGCCCAAAGTTGAAAAGAACTTTAATTAGCTCTATACTACCACAATTCATTAACAATCAAAGTCCATCCTTCAATCGGCAACATTTTAACATGTAACTAGCATGTTCTTTCTACGTCATGGTACAGTGAACAAGTGGTACTCACTGACCACAAGGGACGGCGATTATAATCGATTTACACCTGCAGGGTTACCCGAATAACCCGTCACGTACGCCCGTACTCAATGTTGCCTACAACAACCATCACGGATGTTGTACGCAACTACCTTTCACCCGTCAGCCAAATGTTGAACTGGTCCAATCGTCCTGAGAAAGAGGTCTCTGCATGCGCATCTCAGTGCTGCTAGCCGATTTACACCTCAAGCTCTCAACCTACCCTCTGAACGACCAGCTATGCCTCAACACCCAGCTACCCGAGTTACATCGGTTTCCCGGTTCCCATATAGCCGGTAGGTCTTCGGTACTGTTCTAGCTTGTTCAACAGGCCCGCACATGGCTCGGTCCTCAATCGACACAAGCGTAGCTATAGCACCCAGGCCCCAAAGTCCTGCTGCTGTTACTCTCCGCTCGGTCTTATTTTCTTGCCATGTGTTTCATGTGCTATCTCTACCCGAGTCGAGTGCCTCTAGCCTATCCTCGCGAGTAGTTCCAACTACTCGACTTGTACCGAATCCTACACTATCTTAGCATTGCAATAGTTAATGGGGTTTTTAATCCTAATCCCAACCCATGGTTTTCTTGGCTATGCATTTGGGTTTCCAAACAAGAATCTAATGCAAGGAATAATGGTACTCAAAGAAAGTTCTCAAAACAATAAAAGTTTGTAAAAAGGTTAATGCAAACCGGGGCTTGCCTTGCTGCTCTTGGTCGTAGGCTAGCTGCTCTTCCGGAGTAACGAAGTCTAAGACTTCGTGTTCCTCCTCAACCTTAGCGACTACATGAGATAACAAGTACATGTATTAATTTAAATGCATTTGAATTGAATTTAAACTTGTGAAGGCTATAAGTCTCACTAGACAGACTCAATGACTCTGAAATTCTTACTTGGTTTGGATACAACCTAAACAGAGACTTGACCTAGTTTTAGTTGCAGCAAAGCTCATTTGAGCTCTCCACAAATAATTATCTACTTGATCTTAATTGGAGCTCTTAGGATGTTCTAGGGATTTTCATGGAGCAACACATGACTTTCTGAAAACTAGATTTTCAGAGGGTTCTAATGGAGTTGGTCTCCATTAATTTGAAGGTTTCTAGCTAAAGATATGAGCTAAACAACTTCAGAGAAATTCTGAAAATGTTTCTGGACATTTTCTATTTTCTCTGGAACAGTTTTATTAATCACACCATTAGGTGGATCAAATGAGATCAAATGGATCCGAAATTTTTATGGTAGCTCAGGGATATTTTGGTGAACATCCCAGCAAAATTTCAGAACTTTCCCCCAAAGGTCTCCAGTTAAAATTCCAAACAGTTTAAACTTTGAAGAATTAATTCTGGAGAAATAAGGATTTTCATAAAGTGAAACTTGATTTGCTGGAAAGTACTCAGAGAGCTGAATCCAACAAAATTTGGTTCACTCGATTTGGATGTTCCTACAGAGAGCTATAAATTTTCAAAGTGTGAGCAACAACTGGAATTGTTTTCCTACTGAAAACTCTACTGGGCCCGCTTATTTAAATGACAGCCAATTAGAAATGGGCCACACCTGGGCCACAGCCTTCTAGCGCGCCAACACACCGGATCCCAGCCACACTCGATCGGGGATTTAAATTTTTGAGCTGCTGACAGCCAGGGCCCACCCCCTTCGTCTTCCTCCCGCCGGTTCTCAGCACGCGCCCCGCCCCCCCTCGCCGGAGCAGAGCTGGTGCTCGCCGGACCATCGCTGCCGTCCACCGCACGAGCTAGGACTCGCTGCCAGGGGGTTATCGATGTCGAGGAACACGTCTGTGGGGTCAGTTCGAGCTGACGGTGACCGGAAATACCCCGGCGACGTGCGGCGGCCTCGGTTGAGGTTCGGCGCCGTCGGTCGTGGGTTCTAACCCGCCAAGACCTCGAACAAACAGCTCTACAGCATCAGTACACCTCTAGGAAGCTCGACAAGGCCTCAAAGGTTTTCAAAAATGGCGGCAAGTTGGTCGGCACCGTGTGACCGATCGTGCCCGCCATGAACGCCTTTGATTGAGCTCAAAATCCGTCACTCCTAGCCGGTTTCATGTAACGGATGTTAAAAGGAAAATGATCGCCGGCTAGTCCAGCGTCTATGTGCAAGATTTGATAACCTAAGGAGGATCAGGGAGCGGAAATTCGAAGAAACCGTACCAGAAGCTCGGGTTGAGGCCGCCGGAGCAAAATCTGGAAATTATCGGTGGATGCTTCACGGTTTGCTTCAAGAATTGGAGGAGAACAGCACCAACCTAGCGCGCTGCCGTGGCCTGGATTGCTTGACCGTGAGAACCCCTGTGGAGGGCTGTCCACGATCACCCGATCGTCGGCCGAAGCTTGATCGCCGCTGTGGCGGTCGTTCTCAGGCAAGGAAGGCCGGAACTCGCTTGTTTCCGGGTCGGGGAGGTGTGTGCGGAGCTCAGGGAAACGTTTAGCAGCTTGGGGAGGAGAGGGGGTGTGTGTTTCGCCGTTCTTCTGATCAATCCAAGCAGCGGAGGGAAGAGCTTCGGCTCAGTGTTCTTGCGAGGGGAAAAGAAGGCGAGGGGACCTCGGCAGAGGCGAGGAGCGCCTTAAGAAGGGCTCAGCACCGACCTGGCTCGCGCGTGGGCGAGCAGCTGGTGGAGCGGCGCCCCCCCTCGGAGGAGCCCTCGGATGAAGCCCGAAGACCCAAGCACTAAAGGTTCAGTCGGTTGAATTTCATCAGTGGCTGACATGTGGGTCCCACTTCTTTTTTAACCTCTGAACTTAACTCTCTCTTACTGTTGTAAACAGTAATCCCTATAATACCCATGGTGATTTGAATTATCTACCCCTGAGCCATTTGAATTGGTTAGAATTCAAATTGGGTTTTGTTTTACTAAATTTCAGCACATATTCAGTTTGAAATTCGAATAAAGTTTGAATTTGCTAAACTTAGCTCATGTCAAGATCAACTCAAAATGGAGTGAAAATTGGTGTGTGAGCTCACAAAAATGTGCTGAGTAAGAATATGCCTCCCACTTTTGAATTCTTGGGATGAAAACAGTTTGAATTTGAATTTGAGTTCAAACCCCCCTCTTTCCAACTATACCCAAAAGGACTTCAAACAGGTTTTGAATTTGGGTGAAACTTGGCATGGACATTCCTAGCAAGGTGTAGGAGTTTTCCAAATGTCCATCCCCTATATGATGTATGCAGGAAATGCCACTTTTGCATTTTGTGAGTTTATTCTCTAATGAGCATGTTGATGGTGGTTACTTGCTCTTCAAATGTGTTCATCAACTTTCTTCAAATGAGGTGTGTGTGTGGTGATGAACACTTTGAATATGTGTCAAAAACTGAGGCCTTTACATTCCTCCCCCTTAAAAGAATCTCGTCCCCAGATTATAAGGTGAAAATGAGAGAGAGGACGGTGGAAAATTACCGTATATGCGACGTGAAAAAGTCGGGGTAGTTAGCGCGAAGAAATCCTTTGCTCTCCCATGTCGCTTCGTCCATGGAGTGATTACTCCATAGAACCTTGTAGAACCACAACGTACAGTTGCGTGTGGTTCGGGCCTTTTCATCAATAATCTGAACCGGTTCCTCCCGATATGTGAGATCCGGTTTCAGTTCTTCTACGTCCTCCAGCTGAATGGTAGTTGATAGCTTAAGACACTTCCTCAGCTGGGAAATGTGAAAAACGTCGTGCACACCGGAGAGTGCTTCTGGTAATTTCAACCGGTATGCTACTGATCCACATCTTCCGGTAATCTGAAATGGACCAATGAATCGGGGTGCCAACTTTCCTCTCACCCCGAATCTGTTCACGCCCTTCATTGCAGACACACGCAGGTATACGTGATCCCCGACTTCAAATTGTAATGGGCGTCTTCTCCGATCCGCATATTGTTTCTGTCGGGATTGGGCGGCTTTTAGGTTCGCTTGAATCAGCCGAACTTTTTCCTCCGCGTTGTTGACAAGATCAATCCTGAAGGTAACCCTTTCGCCAGACTCACACCAATTCAATGGTGTGCGGCATTTTCTCCCGTATAGTGCCTTGTAAGGCGCCATCTTGATGCTGGCTTGGTACCCATTGTTGTACGAGAACTTGGCTAACGGCAATTGATCATCCCAATTCTTGCCGTGGTTGATAGCGCAAGCTCGTAGCATGTCTTCTAGAATCTGATTTACCCGCTCGGTTTGCCCATCCGTCTGCGGGTGGTATGCTGAACTACGGATTAGCTTCGTCCCCAACGCAGCTTGTAGCTGCTCCCAGAAACGGGACACAAATAAAGTGCCCCGATCCGATATGATGGTTCGGGGTACGCCGTACAAGCATAGTATCCGTGAGATGTACAGTTCAGCATGCTTCTTGGCGTTGTAGTTGGTGTTGACCGAGATGAATGGGCAACTTTGGTGAGGCGGTCGACGATCACCCACACAGAGTCATGTTTCTGAAAGGTGGTGGGTAAACCTACGATGAACTCCATGCTCAAATCCTCCCACTTCCAGGAAGGAACGCCCAGTGGTTGTAGCAGTCCCGGTTTCCGCATATGATCTGCCTTCACCCTTTGACATGTATCACACTCGGACACGAACTTTGTTATCTCCCGCTTCATCCGTGTCTACCAAAACATGCTTCTGAGTTCTTGATACATTTTGTTGCTGCCGGGGTGAATAGAAAACTTTGACAAGTGAGCCTCATCAAAGATTTTCTTCCGTAATCCCGGGTTACGGGGTATGACGATCCGGTCCTTGAACCATAGGACGCCGTCTCCGTCTTTCCGGAAACATTTCAGCTCCCCACTGTCTATACGTCTCCGCAAATGCGACATGCCCTTGTCATGTTTCTGAGCAGCCGCAATCTCTTCACGGATGGTGGGGATCAAAGCTAATTTGTAGAGAGCTCCATGTGGAATCACATGCAGTGGTGGTTCGCTCTCTTCCAATGGTGTGATGGTCAGATTGTTGACGTGTGACTTGCGGCTTAGTGCATCCGCCACTACTTTTGCCTTGCCGGGGTGATAATGGATCTCTATTTCGTAATCATTTATCAACTCTAACCATCTTCGCTGCCTCATGTTCAGCTCCTTCTGAGTGAATATGTACTTGAGGCTCTTGTGGTCGGTATATAAATGTACGAGGTTACCGAGTAGGTAGTGCCTCCACATTTTGAGTGCGAGTACCACGGCAGCGAGCTCCAAGTTGTGAGTTGGATAATTCTGCTCATGGTTTCTAAGCTTCCGTGATCCATACGTGACCACCCTTCGGTCTTACATCAGCACACATCCGAGCCCAATGCCAGATGCATCGCAGTACACATCGAACGGTTTCGTTGTGTTTGGCTGTGCCAAAACCGGTGCTGATGTCAGGTGCTTGACTAAAGCCTTGAATGCTGCTTCACATGCTGGACTCCAAACATATTTGGTAGCCTTCTTCAGCAGCTCCGTCATAGGCTTGGCAATCTTCGAGAAGTTCGGAATGAACCTCCGATAATATCCCGCGAGTCCGAGGAAACTCCATACCTCGTGAACAGTCCTCAGGGAATTCCAATTCAGCACTTGTGTGATCTTGCTAGGGTCTACAGCGATGCCCTCCGCTGAGATGATATGCCTGAGAAAAGGCACTTGCGATATCCAGAACTCGCATTTGCTGAATTTTGCGTATAGCTTGTGATCCCGCAGCCGTTGCAAGACTATACACAGATGCTTCTTGTGATCTTCCTCCGACTTTGAATATACCAGTATGTCGTCGATGAAGACCACGACAAACTTATCCAGCTCCGGCATGAATACCGAGATCATTAAATACATGAAGTGAGCTGGAGCATTGGTGAGCCCGAAGGACATGACCAGGTACTCATAAAGTATGTACCTCGTCGAGAAAGCCGTCTTCGGAATGTCCTCAGCCCGGATCTTAATCTGGTGGTACCCGGATCTTAAGTCCATCTTGGAAAAGATCTTTGCTTCGACCAACTGATCAAACAACATGTCGATCCGTGGCAACGGGTACTTGTTCTTGATGGTTACGGCATTTAATGGACGATAGTCCACGCAAAGCCGCAATATCTCATCCTTCTTCTTCACAAATAATGCCGAACAGCCCCATGGCGAGGAGCTCGGCCTAATAAAACCCTTCTCCAGCAGGTCCGTTAGCTGGGTCTTCAGTTCGGCCAACTCCTTGGGCGCCATCTTGTACGTCCTTCGGGATATTGGCATGGTTCCCGGTGCAAGTTCAATCTTGAACTCCACCTCTCTGTCGGGCGGCATCCCCGGTAAATCATCCGGGAACACGTCAGGGAACTCTCGGACCACTGGAATGTCTTCCAATCTGATGGTTGTGGATTGATAGACACTTGGAAGTTTTATTTCTGGACTTTCCAGAAATAAGGAATGAGATTTGTGCACTTCTGAGTTCAAGTGCACAATTCGGAGGACGGTCACTAAAACAGCGCCGTGGCAGGTTAACCACGACATACCTAAGATGACATCGACCTTTTGTCCCTCTAAAATTATGAGAGACGTAGGGTATACTCTACCCTCCAAGCATAATGGTGCTTTTGGGACCATCGTGCTTGCTGAAATCTTCCCACCCGGTGAACAAATCAAATATGGACTATCGGTGGGTAGTATTGGCAAGCTGTATTTAGCAATGAAAGCTTGGCTAATAAAGCTATGCGTGGCACCTGAATCAAATAATACTATGGCGGGACGCTGGTGGAATTGGAACATACCCGCAAGGATCGGCTCTCCCTCCGGCACGTCCTCTATGGCGAGTTGGTGGACCGTGCCGGGCCTAGGGTTTGCCGCCGCGCATTAGTAGGGTTCCGGGGTTGATTCCTTCCTGGAAGTTGTGGTGCCACTCCGCCGCCTTGTCTCTCCGGGCAACTGCTTGTGAAGTGTCCTGGACGACCACATTTGTAGCATGTGGCTGCTGCTTGGCCGGTGCTCGGGGGACGAAAGCCCGGCATGCGCTGCTGAGGTGCATACGCACGCGGATCGCCCGCTGCTGCTGTTGTTGTCGCGGAGGTGGTGATGGCAGCGCCGGCCTGAATGCCGGTGAAGAATACGGCCGACTGCGGAATGGCATCGGCCTTTGTGGTGGCTGCCAGCGTGGACCCGATGGTGGGCGATTCACCATCCGAAATTTCTGAGAAGGATCGCCTCCTTCTCCGCTGCTTTGCGACGCGCTTCGCTTTCTTTCCGCCGCCGCTAACTCCTTGCCAGAGTCCTCCTGAACAATCGAAGCATCAATTATGTCGTTGAGGCTGCCGCGATTGAACATCGCCAGCTTGTCCTTCAGGAGCGGGTTAAGCCCCTGGTAGAAGTGATCCTGCCGCTTCTCGTCGGTATCGGCGTGATACGAAGCATAGAGCGCGAGATCGTTGAACGCCCTGGAATATTCCAGCATGTTCCGGCTACCTTGTTGCAGGTGTAAAAACTCCTGCGTCTTCCTCTTCATAAGACCCGGCGGTATGTGATAGGCCCTGAAGGCTGTCCGGAACTCCGCCCAGGTCATAACTCGGTCGGTGGGCTGTGAAGCACAGTAGTTCACCCACCACGCGCTTGCGGATCCCTGGAGCTGTTGGACAGCGAACTGAGTCTTGCGCTGCTCACTCACTTGGAGCAGCCCGAACTTCATCTCCATCGTGCGGAGCTAGTTGTCCGCATCAAGGGGTTCATCCGCCCTTGAGAATACCGGGGGATGAGTCGCTAGAAAGTCAGAGTAAGAGCTCTGTTGACGCTCCTCACGATCATGATGCCTCTCTGGTCGAGACGTATTTGCAATAAGGGTCTGCAGCAACTTCGTGTGCTGCTGATGAGAACCCGCCATTGCCACAACGATGTTGGCCAATGTAACCATTGGTGGTGGCGGTGTTTGCTGTTGCTGTTGCTGTCCCGAGGAGTCCTCAGGAGGCTGTTGGGAGGTTTCTCCCCCTTGACTACAACCCCCAACGTCCGGGTTGGCACGAGTACAAGTCATTCTGAAATTCAAAACAGCAGCGATCAGCACATGTCATACTTAAAAATTCCATATGAAACAGTAGGTAATTGAAGTGACGCATGAATAATTTGCACAATATTCACGTATATTGATAAAGCATAAACTTTATACAAGATACATTATTCTCGGGTCTTAGAGAAGTCGTGCTCATGTCGTCACTACCTATACATACGCTACTGCCTACACGACATGTCACTGGTTACAAAAGTTTGGGTTACACTTCTCTGGTTGCCCTACTTGGCAACGGTAACCTCCTACTCGGAGTAGAACTCGACCTCCTGTGGGTCGTCCTCCTCCGGTACCTCTGCTGGTGGCTCCGGATCCACAACCTCCTCTCCCATCTCGGGTTCTCCCATTGTCGGAAGACCCAAGACCACCGGAATGCCCAATACCGGAGGTACGAGGTCCTGCAACGCGTGCACCTCGTCCATGGCTTGGTTGTAGTCCTCTTCCCAGCCTTGCCCTTCCTCAATAGCATCGTCCCGCTATTGAGTAAGGACCTCGTTCTGCTGGGTTAGAGTCTGCACCTGTTCTTGCAACGCCGCGATGTCAACACGGCTTTTCTTCCTTGCCTTCTTCAGACGATGCAACTGACTATGCTGTTCACTCAGTCGCTTAATCGTCGGAAGGAGCACATTGCGGAGTGCGCTGTGAGCACTCTCGAAATGGTCTCCATGGCTTGTGCTCTCCTTGAGCTTTGCAGCAAGACAATCCGTATGAACAGCTTGGCTGTCCATCACGGTCTTTCCTGCTTTCAATTGGAGGCTGAGGTTCGCCTCCGTGGGGCTGTACCTTGGGCAACCCGGATCGGTTGCCTCCCTGTACCTCCCTTCCCACACATGATGAGCCCGTCCCTCCACTGGAACGAGCGCGTATGGAGTGCCCTCCATATCCCTCACGTGTAGTTGGCAGAAGCGCGACATGGTGTCACGGGCTGCCACTTGCCACATCCCCTCCGGTTGTCTACCTCTCACCGTAACGGTGAACGGCGCCCAACCGGGTGGCGTAGGCCCTGCAGGAACTTCGACATGGATTGTCCACGTCTTGTTCCCCTCCTCACCTTCTTATTTGGCGACGTACTGCGGCATCTTGTCATACCCGAAATATTGAAGCATTTGCCTCAATGTTTCCCGGATAGCCGCTGCGGTGAGAACAGTGGGACACCACCCACCCATTCCCCAACTGTCTATCCGCTGTCATCTGTAAAAACATATTTGAGAAATGTTAAATATTTATTTGAACAGTAAACCATTGAGTTATAACATAAAACATGTCATTGAACTCATAAGACTTGGAATCATAGTTCAAATTTAAACAAATTTGACTGCCGATCTGCTGTCCAACATGACAGCCCTGACCAGTTTCAATTTTAACCTGATTTAGACCACGCTAAAGGCAAAACCAATTCTGGAGCTCAACATCAAAGTTGAAGTTAACTTCAAAATATTTCCATAAAATATTTGCTTGGCCTAAGATATGTCCTGGTTCAAAAGTTATGGGATGTTAAAGTTAACAGAATTTCTGGAGAGAATTGGACAGCACCTCCCTGCTTTAGGTACTGATTTAATCCAAGAATTCCAGTTAATTCTCTTCCCAATCTGACAAAATTTTCTGTTACAAAGTTGTAACCCATCTCATAAACTTTTCATAACTACCTCATTTTCTATTTTTGGGTTTTTATGCAGTAAGTTATACTCAATTTACCGAGAGTTACAGAGAGTATTTGCTCTGCCCTGTTTTCTGGACAGTTTCAACTCTACTGCATTTTTCGATTGGTTAGAGGATGAAACACCTCTTGACATCAACAGAAAAGTTGTAAAGATCTTCCAAAGATTTCCATAAATGTATCATATGACCCCAACCTTGAAAGAACTCAACCTCTAACCTCTGATTAACTTCAGCCTTAATTCAGCTGAAAACAGAGGACTCTGTCCTGAGTATCTTATAAGTCGAAAACTGGTTAACTTTGAATGTCCTGATTAAGGGAAGGAGTTACATCAAAGTTTTAGTACTCTAGGTTAAAACTGTCAAATTTTTACAATGAAGTTGTCATTTAGTGGAGTGTGACGTCGATGCGTCACCGGAGCATGTCGGTACTACGTCCTCACAAAGAAAAACCTATACTGGACTTAGCCGGCTTCGTTAGTTCAGTGGCACTAAACACCTCTCGCACACGGATGCTAACGTCTACCGTTTCATGGTTAGACTACCTGCAGATAACTCACACAATCGTCTCGGCTGCACACCGAGCCCGGTATCCATACAGTTCGTACACCTGGCCGTCATCACTCGCCCGGATGTTCTCAAACCAAACACGCCTCGAGTTACGTGTTCACGTTACTGACCACGTGAAGGGCTCTCCCAAATTGTACCATGCACGCCAGGGACAGATGTTGCTCGAATACCCCAAACGACATGAAGAGTCATAGAGGATATTAAAGCGGGTCGGGTTACCTGCCACCCGTGGGGCTCCACCCTTCAGCTTGTGCGCACTGGTGGACAGCGCTTACATGCACCCCACAAGACATAAAGCGTCCCGAGATGCACGATTTTCTGACATAAACAAATAGGTTAATTTGCCACTTTCTATACACTAATAACATCCTTATATGGGCTACTAACTCGTTCCTCACCGATTTTTTTTAAAAAGATGACCTTTTCAGTGCGTTAAACCTCAAGCGAGCTATGATACCACGCTGACACGACCCCACGATCTTGTCGAGCCAGGATCACGCTGAGGGGTGCTGCATTGCACAGCACCGAATAACACACATCAAAGGTACAAAGTGGAAGCAAAGTTTTATTACATAAACGGTTTTATGAACATTTTTACAACAAAATATGTTCAGTCTACACTCACGGGCGTAGACTACGCATCAAGTTCACGTTCAGCCCATGAACGTGTCCTTGCTAGCGCGTGCACGACTCCCACTCGACAGGGTTCCCCTCCTGGGGTTCCGTCTCCTACTCGTGAGTCCCTTCCTAATAGAACCCTGCAAAAGCTTCAAACACGAGCAGTGAGCACGAAGGCTCAGCAAGACTGACCGTCTCTCCTATTCATGGAACTTCTACATGATGGTTGATACATTATAGGAGGTAAAAAAAGTTGCAAGGACTCGCCTAATTAGTGGAACCTTACTTTCAATTTTTATCAGCAGGTTGTGGAGAACCTTACGCTAAGGCACATGAGAGAGCCGCAATCAAACAAGAAACGCATTTCTGTCATGTACTTTGCCCAAAGTTGAAAAGAACTTTAATTAGCTCTAGACTACCACAATTCATTAACAATCAAAGTCCATCCTTCAATCAGCAACATTTTAACATGTAATTAGCCTGTTCTTTCTACGTCATAGTACAGTGAACAAGTGGTACTCACTGATCGCGAGGGACAGCAATTATAATCGATTTACATCTGCAGGGTTACCCGAATAACCCGTCACGTACGCCCGTACTCGATGTTGCCTACAACAACCATCGCGGACCGTACGTAACTACCTTTCACCCATCATCCAAATGTTGAACCGGTCCAATCGTCCCAAGCAAGAGGTCTCTGCACGCGCATCTCAGTGCCGCCAGCCGATTTACACCTCAAGCTCTCAACCTACCCTCTGAACGACCAGCTATGACTCAGCACCCAGCTCCCTGAGTTACATCGGTATCCCGGTTCCTATATAGCCTGTAGGTCTTCGGTACTGTTCTAGCTTGTTCAACAGGCCCGCACACGGCTCGGTCCTCAATCGACACAAGCGGAGCTATAGCACCCAGGCCCCAAAGTCCTGCTGCCCTTACTCTCCGCTCAGTCTTATTTTCTTGCCATGTGTTTCATGTGCTATCTCTAACCGAGTCGAGTGCATCTAGCCTATCCTCGTGAGTAGTTCCAACTACTCGAGTTGTACCGAATCCTACACTATCTTAGCATTGCAATAGCTAACGGGGTTTTCAATCCTAATTCTAACCCATGGTTTTCTTGGCTATGCATTTGGGTTTCCAAAATAGACTCTAATGCAAGGAACAATGGTACTCAAAGTAAGTTCTCAAAACAATAAAAGTTTGTAAAAAGGTTAATGCAAACCGGGGCTTGCCTTGCTGCTCTTGGTCGTAGGCTAGCTGCTCTTCGGGAGTAACGAAGTCTAAGACTTCGGGTTCCTCCTCAACCTTAGCGACTACATGAGATAACAAGTACATGTATTAATTTAAATGCATTTGAATTGAATTTAAACTTGTAAGGCTATAAGTCTCACTAGACAGACTCAATGACTCTGAAATTATTACTGTGGTTTGGATACAACCTAAACAGAGACTTGACCAAGTTTTAGTTGCAGCAAAGCTCATTTGAGCTCTCCACAAATAATTATGTACTTGATCTTAATTGCAGCTCTTAGTGTGTTCTAGGGATTTTCATGGAGCAACCCATGACTTTCTGAAATATATATTTTCAGAGGGTTCTCATGGAGTTGGTCTCACTTAATTTGAAGGTTCCTAGCTAAAGATATGAGCTAAACAACTTCAGAGAAATTCTGAAAATGTTTCTGGACATTTTCTATTTTCTCTGGAACAGTTTTATTAGTCACACCATTAGGTGGATCAAATGAGCTCAAATGGATCTGAATTTTTTATGGTAGCTCAGGATATTTTGGGGAACATCCCAGCAAAATTTCAGAACTTTCCCCCAAAGGATTCTCCAGTTAAAATTCAAACAGTTTAAATTTTGAAGAATTATTTCTGGAGAAATAAGGATTTTCATGAAGTGAAACTTGATTTGTTGGAAAGTACTCAGAGAGCTGAATCCAACAAAATTTGGTTCACTCGATTTGGATGTTCCTACAGAGAGCTATGAATTTTCAAAGTGTGTGCAACAACTGGAATTGTTTTCCTACTGAAAACTCTACTGGGCCCGCTTATTTAAATGACAGCCAATAAGAAATGGGCCACACCCGGGCCACAGCCTTCCAGCGCGCCAACACACTGGATCCCAGCCAAACTTGATCGGGGATTTAAATTTTTGAGCTGCTGACAGCCGGGGCCCACCCCCTTCGTCTTCCTTCCGCCGGTTCTCAGCGCACGCGCCGCCCCCCTCACTGGAGCAGAGCTGGTGCTCGCCGGACCGTCGCTGCCATCCACCGCACGAGCTAGGACTCACCGCCAGGGGGTTATCCACGTCGAGGAACACATCTGTGGGGTCAGTTCGAGCTGACGGTGACCGGAAATACCCCGGCGATGTGCGGCGGCCTCGGTTGAGGTTCGGCGCCGTCGGCCGTGGGTTCTAACACGCCAAGACCTCGAACAAACAGCTCTACAGCATCAGTACACCTCTAGGAAGCTCGACAAGGCCTCAAAGGTGTTCAAAAATGGCGGCAAGTTGGTCGGCACCGTGTGACCGATCGTGCCCGCCATGAACGTCTTTGATCGAGCTCAAAATCCGTCACTCCTAGCCGGTTTCATGTAACGGATGTTAAAAGGAAAATGATCGCCGGCTAGTCCAGCATCTTTGTGCAATATTTGATAACCTAAGGAGGATCAGAGAGCGGACATTCGAAGAAACCGTACCGGAAGCTCGGGTTGAGGCCGCCGGAGCAAAATCTGGAAATTCTCGGTGGGTGCTTCACGGTTTGCTTCTAGAATTGGAGGAGAGCAGCCCCAACCTAGCGCGCTCCTGTGGCATGGATTGCTTGACCGTGAGAACCCCTGTGGAGGGCTGTGCACGATCACCCAATCATCGGCCAAAGCTTGATCGCCGCTGTGGTGGTCGTTCTCGGGCAAGGAAGGCCGGAATTTGCTTGTTTCCGGGTCGGGGAGGTGTGTGCGGAGCTCAGGGCAACGTTTAGCAGCTTGGGGAGGAGAGGGGGTGAGTGTTTTGCCGTTCTCCTGATCAATCCAAGCAGCGGAGGGAAGAGCTTCGGCTCAGTGTTCTTACGAGGGGAAAAGCAGGCGAGGGGACCTCGGTAGAGGCGAGGAGCGCCTTAAGAAGAGCTCAGCACCGACCTGGCTCGCGCGTGGGCGAGCAGCTGGTGGCGCGGCGCCCCCCCCCCCCCCTCGGTGGCGCCCTCGGATGAAGCCCGAAGACCCGAGCACTGAAGGTTCAGTCGGTTGAATTTCATCAGTGGCTGACATGTGGGTCCCACTTCCTTTTTAACCTCTGAACTTAACTCTCTCTTACTGTTGTAAACAGTAATCCCTACAATACCCATGGTGATTTGAATTATCTACCCCTGAGCCATTTGAATTGGTTAGAATTCAAATTGGGTTTTGTTTGACTAAATTTCAGCACATATTCAGTTTGACATTCAAATAAAGTTTGAATTTGCTAAACTTAGCTCATGTCAAGATCAACTCCAAATGGAGTGAAAATTGGTGTGTGAGCTCACAAAAATGTGCTGAGTAAGAATATGCCTCCCACATTTGAATTCTTGGGATGAAAACAGTTTGAATTTGAATTTGAGTTCAAACCCCCCTCTTTCCAACTATACCCAAAAGGACTTCAAACAGGTTTTGAATTTGGGTGAAACTTGGCATGGACATTCCTAGCAAGGTGTAGGAGTTTTCCAAATGTCCAGCCCCTATATGATGTATGTGGGAAATGCCACTTTTGCATTTTGTGAGTTTATTTTCTAATGAGCATGTTGATGGTGGTTACTTGATCTTCAAATGTGTTCATCAACTTTCTTCAAATGAGCTGTGTGTGTGTGTGGTGATGAACACTTTGAATATGTGTCAAAAACTGAGGCCTTTACAACTACTGAGATGGAATTTTGATTAACTCAAAATTTTGTTTCGTGCGGTATGGTACGCGCACACTCTCAAATGGAGCTTGGAGGTTCGAGTCGAGGTGGGAATGACTCGACTTCATCACAAGGGCCATCGCCAACCGGATTGGCGGAAATAATGGCAAAGATGAATGAAACTCTTCAACTCTAGTTCAGCAAGGAATAAATAGAGAGGCTCAACATCACATACTAACCCTGAGACCTTATCTGGATTTCTTGGCGACACAACCGCCGGTATTCTCCGAAGCGGCTGACCATTGTGAAGCAAATCACTGGTTACGTGTCATTGAGTCCAAGTTTGGGTTGATTCAATGTGATGAATTCCAGAAGACTCTATTTGCCGCTCAGCAGCTTCACGGCTTTACTGGAGCATGGTGGGCAGAATACCTTGTTGTCCAATCAGAAGGGCATCGTGTCACATGGGCGGAGTTCCAGGATGCGTTTCGTGCTCGCTTCGTCCCTGCGGGAGTAATGCAAACAAGTCTGGATGAATTCTGGAATCTAAAGCAAGGGGAAATGAGTGTTATTGAGTATGCGAAGGAATTCAATCGCTTAGCTCAATGTGTCCCTAATTATGTGAAATCACCATCCATGAGGGGTTATCATTTTTACCGAGGGCTGACTGCTAGGCTGCGATGTGAGTTAGCTCAAGTTAGCCAAGAGAATTTTGATGAGTTTGTTAGTTGTGCTATCACTCAGGAATATTATTCCATTCTATACCTTAAAGAAAAGAGGGAGAGGGACTCATCATAGGATGAATGCAATTATCCGCCTCAGAAGTATCGGTTGGTAATCCGTTCACCTTCCATTCGAGAGGTTCCACAAGAGGTGCAGTCATTCTAGGAGTGTGACGACTCTTCTACTCCTCAGAGGTTTTATTCACCTCCACCGCAGCAGCAACTTATTTCTCATGCACCTCAGTATCAACAAGGTGCACCAGAATGTTATTTTCTCAAGATGTTGAAGATGATCATGGCGATTTCTCAGCTGAACCGAGTGGTGTCCCACTTCATATTGACAATGAACTCAACATCAATGAAGCAACTGAACCGAGCAGCAACATTATATCTGTGGGTCCAGTTCCAAAGAGTGATCTTGGGCAGCAAAGAAAAGCCATGTCCAAAGTGGGAACTGTTAATTATGTGTTAGTCGATGATCTGCTCAAAGGAGGTCCAGTTCTTGCGGGCAGGATCACATTAAACTCTGGGGCAACACATAACTTCATTAGCAGGGCGACGGTGATCCGGGATCAGATCTCCACAACTACCACCTAAGGTTCTTACCTTATTTATTCGCCAGGTGGAGATATATCGATTAATGAAGTAGTTTCTAGAGCACCACTTTGTTTGGGTGGAAAATTTATCCTACCACCCTCATTATTCTCGAAGATCAAGGAATCAATGCCATATTGGGAATATCATGGTTGACCTTCCATAAGGCTGTTCTGAACATCGAAAACAGGAGTGTTCATTTGGACTCTCCACTTCATGGGCGTCAATCATTGTATCTCGGCAAAGCGGTTTCCAAAGACCCGGAAGTATGTAATGCCGAGGCTTGAAAGTTAGAAGACATTCCGGTAATCCATGAATATCCGGACGAGTTTCCCGAAGATGTTCCAGGCTTACTACCTGAGCGCGAGGTGGAATTCCAAATAGAGTTGATACCAGGAACCATGCCGATCTCTCGGAGACCATACAAAATGGCTCCGAATGAACTAGCAGAACTGAAGGAGCAACTCAAAGATCTGATGGACAAGGGGTTCATTCATCCAAGTTCATCACCATGGGGTTGCTCGGCTTTATTTGTGAAGAAGAAGGATGAGACGCTGAGGCTATGCGTCGATTATCGTCCTTTAAATGCTGTGACAATAAAGAACAAGTATCCACTACCAAGAATTGATATTCTCTTCGATCAGCTAGTGGGTGCTAAAGTCTTCTCCAAGATGGACTTAAGATCGGGATATCATCAAATCAAGATTTGAGCGGAGGATATCCCGAAAACAGCATTCTCGACAAGATATGGACTCTATGAGTATCTTGTCATGTCATTTGGGTTGACGAATGCTCCGGCTCACTTTATGTATCTTATGAACTCAGTGTTCATGCTGGGGCTTGATCAGTTTGTCGTGGTATTCATCGATGACATCTTGGTCTATTCCAAATCAGAAGAGGAACACGCTAAACATTTGCATATTGTGCTCCAACACTTGAGAGATCACAAGCTCTATTCAAAGTTCAGTAAATGTGAATTCTGGATCAACCAAGTGACGTTTCTTGGACATACTATTTCAGTGGAAGGCATTGCTGTTGATCCAAGCAAGATTGAACAAGTGCTGAAATGGAAGTCTCCAACATCAGTCCATGAAGTTCGTAGCTTTTTGGGTTTGGCGGGATATTATCAGAGGTTCATCCTGGGCTTCTTAAAAATCTCCAAACCTATGACGGAGCTACTGAAAAAGGGCATCAAATATGATTGGAGCAAGCCATGTGAGGAAGCTTTTCAAGCGTTGGTGAAACACCTCACAACAGCCCCGGTTTTAGCTCAACCGGATACGACCAAGCCCTTTGATGTTTATTGTGATGCATCCGGCATCGGACTTGGTTGTGTACTCATGCAAGGAGGACATGTGGTCGCATATGGATCACAGCAATTACGGAATCATGAGCAACATTATCCAACTCATGATCTCGAGCTTGCTGCTGTGGTATTAGCTTTGAAGATGTGGAGACATTACCTATTGGGAAATCTGGTTCATCTCTACACCGACCACAAAAGCTTGAAGTACATATTCACTCAAAAAGAGTTGAATATGCGACAAAAGCGATGGTTGGAGCTGATCAAGGACTATGAGACTGAAATTCATTATCATCCGGGCAAGGCAAATGTGGTTGCCGATGCACTCAGCCGGAAGTCTCATATTCATAATATAACCATTACGCTGATAGAAGAGGAAGAACCGAGTCTCTACTTGGTTCCATATGGAGCTCTACATAATCTAGCTCTCATACCCACATTGAAAGAGGAGGTTATGAAAGCTCAAAAGCAAGATAAGGGCATGGCTCATATCAAAAGGAGGTTGAAGAACGGGGAGATGAAATGTTTCCGGTTAGATGATCAAGATACCTTATGGTTCAAGGACCGGATAGTTGTACCCCGTGATATGAGGCTGCGGAAGAAAATTTTGGATGAGGCTCACTTATCCAAATTTTCTATTCATCCGGACAGCAACAAGATGTACCAGGATTGAAGACTAAATTTTGGTGGACCCGGATGAAGCGAGAGGTTGCTAAATACGTATCAGAATGTGATACGTGTCGACGGGTAAAAGCCGACCACATGAAGAAAGCGGGAACCTTGCAACCGCTAAGTGTTCCGGCATGGAAGTGGGAGGATATTAGTATTGACTTTATTGTTGGACTACCTCTCACGACTAATAAGCATGACTCGGTTTGGGTAATCGTGGATCGGTTAACCAAGTCAGCGCATTTCATCCCGGTACATACGGGATTCCATGCCAAGAAGTATATATATTGCAAGGATACTATGCCTACATGTAGTTCCCCGGACGATCATCTCCGATCAAGGCGTGTTGTTCGTTGCTCGTTTCTGGGGGCAGCTACATGCCTAACTGGGGACCAAATTGATTAGAAGATCTGCATATCATCCTCAAACCGATGGGCAAACGGAGAGGGTGAATCAAGTTCTCGAAGATATGCTTCGAACATGTGCCATTCACCACGGTAAAGGATGGGACGATCATCTACCGTTGGCGGAATTCGCTTATAACAATGGATATCAAGCGAGCATCAAAATGGCACCGTATGAAGCTCTCTACGGCCGGAAGTGCCGCACACCCTTGAACTGGTGTGAATCAGGCGAGAGAGTTGTTTACGGGATTGATCTTGTAAATGAAGCAGAAGAGCGGGTAAGGCTTATTCAAGCAAATCTTAAAGCCGCTCAGTCTAGACAAAAGAGCTATGCGGATAAGAAACGTCGTCCTCTGGATTTCCATGTTGGGGACCACGTATACCTCCGCGTATCTCCTATGAAGGGCATTCACCGATTCGGAGTGAAAGGAAAATTAGCTCCACGTTTTATCGGTCCCTTCATCATCATTGAAAGATGTGGACCCGTGGCATACCGTTTGGAGTTACCGGCAGCCTTAGCCGGAGTTCATAACGTCTTCCACATATCTCAGTTGCGGAAGTGTTTGAAAGTTCCAACAGAAATTCTCACGGAAGGCATAGCAGATTCGAAGTCGGACCTCACTTATGTTGAGCATCCAACCCGGATAATTGATGAAAAGACTCGCGAGACCAGGAACCGGACGCTGCGATTTTTCAAAGTGCTATGGGAAAATCACACGTCCGACGAAGCTACATGGGAAAGCGAGGAGTATTTACAACGTAATCATCCGGAGTTATTAGAGGCTTATGTGCGTTAGTTGTCCTCCCCACGTTATTCTTAATTGTGAATCTCGGGATGAGATTCTTTTTAAGTGGGTAGGAATGTAAAAGTCCCAAAAAACTTGTAAATGCAATGCTTGAGTTGTGAATAAAGCTGAGCTTAATTTCAAGATTTGGGACATGCAAAAACTTTTCTAAACATGTGAAGATGGTCACGAGCAAGCACATGAATTCAAGTCCAACTTAAATTCAAATGATCATTTAAATGTAAAGGTGGTCATTTGAAATGGAGGATGCAAACTGTGGTTGGAAACTTTTTCTTTGCAGCCACCAAATTAAAAGTTTGAATCCATATTTGAATTTTTCAGGTCCAAATTATGAGGAAGGCAAAATTTGAGAAAATTTGGAGGTGCTTTGATATGTATATCAAAGAGAGTTGTGAATTTCATTGAAATTTAAATTTCAAATTTGAAACTGAGGTGAAACTTGTCAATTTGCCAAATGGGTTTCAAATTTGAGCTCCACGTGAGTGAAGTTTGCACTGTGCCAAAAATTGGAAGATCTTTTGGGAGGAGGAGGGGTGGACCCACCTGTCAATGAGCAAACTGAAACTTGCACCCGAAGTCTTCACACTGCTCGGACTGAAGCAGCAGAAGTCACCTCCGGGCGCCACCGAGCCGCACCAGAGACTCCCCGTGAAGCCACCTCCAGCTTTGTGCGATGTGCTGGCGACCAGCTCGTGCTCTCGGCAGTGTATGAAGTGACCGGTTCGCCCACCGAACGGAGACATCGCAGTCGGTTCATCCTCGCACGACAAAAGAACCGAGAACGTTGCCGCCTCGGGCCATCGACCGGGAGCCGGGGAAACTCGAGCGTGTAGAGGCCGGCCTAGCCAAAAAACTGCACCGTGAAATCCTCCTACACCTCCTCGGTGCAATAGCCAGTGAGTTGCCGCCTTCCAAACCCGAGATTAGCTCGTCGCCGTGGGGACCTAACTTCACAGCGACTTGGGGTGCTCGTGGACAGCCCACACCGGGTACTTTCACGCCCGAGCAAGGACACCCCTGGACGCGCTGTTGAACCGTGCTGCTCACCCCCAAACCTCAAGCAAAGTCGTGGACTAACGAGTGACAATGCGGAAAAATCTTGTTGGCGGCCGCAAAGTGACATTCCGGTATGAAACCTCAAAATTCCCACTCAATTCTAGTCTTTAGTTCACTAAACTGTGCACGGATGATCTAGACTCGATGGCGATCAATTTTCCTTCACAACCCTAGCTTGAACCCGATGAGAGGCAACGAATTTTGAATTTTCCCGAGCGCAAAACCGGCAATATCAATCGGGCGCACGGTGAGAACCCATTTGGAGGTGTTTTCACGCGCCGGTTACTGCTTGTCGAGCTTCCCTAGCCTCCAAGGATGCTCTAGAGCCGATCAACCGAGAGTTTGGTAGGTGAGGACCACCGGCCGACGATGCCGAACCTCTCCCGAGGCCACCGCACATCGCCGGCACGTTTCCGATCATCTAGCACCCGTACCGAGCCCACAACCAAGTTCCCCGACCTCAAAGACCCCCGGGTGGCGAGTCTCCGGCCGGGAACGCCCCTCCGGCGAGGTGCCGCCTCGGTCTGGCGAGGTGAGCGCGCGCGCGGGAAGAAGAGGTCGGAGGAAGAAGAAGGGTGGGGCTGGCCCACCGGTCAGTGAGTGAATTTTAAACCCGGATCGGATTTGGCTCGGGATCACGTGTGTCTGCGCGCGGGGTAACCCTGTAGACCGTGTGTCCTCGCGTTCTATTGGCTGCCATTTAAACAGTGGGTCCCGGTCGGTTTTCTGTAGAAAATTAATTCCAGATTTCAAGCAAAGTTTAGAAATTTATAACTTATGCTAGGAAACTCCAAATTGGGTGACACAAATTCGGTTAGATTCATCTTGTCAATATCTATCCAAATGTGCAACCCAATTTGTATGAAAATCACTATTAAATTCTGGAAAAAAATTTAAATCTTTTCAGCAAAAGAATTTTAGAGGAAGTTTGGTTCATCCAAAAATCCTCAAGTTTTGCTAGAATGTTCTTTAGGATGTTAGGGAACTCCTGTAAAAGTTTCAGCTCATTTGGAGTTGATTTATTTAGGAGAATTCTGATTGCAAGTTTCTGGGTTCAAATGAATACAGAAAACAATTTCAGAGAATTCCCAAAACTTGGAAATTCAGTTCTGGGCAGTTCTTAGCTCCAAAATTCCTAGGAAAATTCATGCATGCTCCCTGAGCTATATTTGAAATTGTAGTTCACTTTGTATGAAAGTGCAAGTTTATTCAGAATTAATTCTTTTTTGCCTAAATGCTTAGGGAATTGTTCTGAGTGATCTACTCACTGAAAAATTCCAAATTTTGGTCCAGATGACTTTCTTGTGACATGGAACTCACAAGAAAATTTTCAGCTCCATTGCAGCTCTGGATCATCACTGTCCTGTACAACTTCACTAAGTGATCAACACACGAGTGATGAAACACACTTATCACTTGATCATAGTGCTTAAACCCAAACCCCAACCACTAGCACCAGTGTCATTTTAAATTCTTAAACAGAGTTCCAGTTTTAAACTTGTCTTTAGAACTTGTTAGCAAAAAGTTTACAATTAAACCTATATGCATGTTCATAACGTGTAGTGATCAAACGTGGAAGAGTGGAGGAGAAGTGAAGTTTGGATCAAGGAGCAAGAAGGCAGTGATTAAGCTTCAAGTCATCAGCAACTAACTTCATAATTATCTGACTTTAGTCACCTGCAAAACCAAGGCAAGCTCCAGTTTGCATTTAAGCTAATTTATAAAGTTTTTACTTTGTTCACTACTATGGTTCGAGTTTGTATGTGCATTAGGTCAAGGATGTTTTATACTCCACTTGTGAACCCTGGGGTCAAGGGTAGAAAGGTGTCTTCGCTGTAGAATAAGGTCGTGCTAAATAGGCTAGGACATCCGGTAGAAGACGAGTAGTTGGAATCTACTCGCGAGTTTTAGTTCAGGATTACATAAGTGTAATTGGAAAAGAGGCAAACTAAAGTTTATATTTCTAAAGATGAGACCGGGCAGGAGGGTAGGCAGCGACAAGATGAGGTCTTGGTCGAGTAGCTCTGCCTGTGTCGGTTAAGGACCGAAGCGTGTGCAGCCCCGCTGAGCAAGTATTGAGTTGTGTACCGGATGCTTACTGCTATATGGGAACCAGAAAACAGATGTACCAGGTTCACTGGATTGTAGAGGCATACCACATCGTCTTGTTAGACCTATAAGACCGAGACGGCGCGACCGGTTCTACAGTCAAGTGTCCTGCGAAAGGTTGCCACATACGATGTAATGAAGGACGCCAGATTTGGGTCTTCAGAGGCGTGCGTATGTGTCGAGTTATTCGGTTAGTGTTTGATTTGAATCACCGTCCCTCACGGTTATGAGTACCGCTTGCTCACTGTGTTGTGACGTAGTAAGCAAGTTGTGTGGGAACAGTTTGCAAAGTTTTAATTGCTGCTATGATTATCATAAATTGCATGAGAACCTTGTTTGAAGTAGTGATAGAGCAAACTAAAGTTATTTTTCCACCTTGGGACTAGTAACATTGGAATGAAGCGTTTCTTGTTTGATTTTGGAGTTCCAATGTTGTTGGGCGCAAGGTCACTACTATGATGGCTAAAATCTGAAAGTTAAGGATGAACTCGTAGGTGAGTCCTTTTGCAAATTACATGTTAAGTCTTAAGATACTTTCATGTAGAGTTGCATGTTTAGGAGAGACGGTTAAGTCTTGCTGAGCCTTTGTGCTCACTCTTGCTATATGAGTGGTTTTGCATGTTAACCCGACGCTATAAAGAAGGTTGTCCGGTGAGACTCGGAGACTTCCGAGTCATGTTACACATGGACAACCTAGCCGCTGCCATGTCTTCGTGTTGCTAGCGAGAGGAGTCTGCGGGCTGGACCTCTTCTTGAGTGCTTCGTAGTTATTCCACGTAAGCTGTTTATAGACTTCCGCTGTAGCTATTTTATGTAAATTATTTGCAAAGGATATTGTAAGCTTCTGCTTTTGATTTATGTAATACAGTTTTCCTTATATGTGTGATGTTGGGTGCCGCATAACACGGCACCACCCAATGCGATTCCCGGGCGAGGTGCCCCGTCCTCGTGACTGAACGGGTAGCGTGGGGTCCTCTCAATTGCAATGTTGGCGCAAGGGTCATGGCGCAGGTCCAAGACTTGGAAGTCTTTTTTGAGCTTATGCACTTGGAGGAGAAAGGCTGCCAGTTGGGGATCATTGCAGCAGCATTCTCCCTTGACTTGCTTGATGATCAACTGGGAATCACCTTTGACCAACAACTGTCAGACGCCAAGAGATAGCGTGGTCTTTAACTCGAAGATGAGAGCCTCATACTCCACCATGTTGTTGGTTGCCTTGAAGTCAAGCCGCACCATGTACTTGAACTGCTCCCAAGTCGGGGTGAGGAGCATGACCCCCGCTCCAGCACCTTGCTTGCGTGAGGAGCCGTTGAAGTAGAGTGTCCAGTTGGGCTCGGTGAAGACTGGAGCTCTGGGATCTGTCTCACCGTCATCTTGGCCCCCTGGGTGGCACGGAGGTGGTGTCCATCCAGCCACAAAGTCATCCAGGGCCTGACTCCTAACCGCATGGCGCGGCAAGAAGTCGAGCTCGAATTCCGCCAGCTCGATAGCCCACTTTGCAACGTTCCCGGTTGCGTTGGGGCTGTGGAGCATGACTTTCAGTGGGTACGAAGTGACCACTGAAATCTTGTGAGCTTGGAAGTAGTGGCGCAACTTCCTTGATGCAACAAGGACTGCATAGAGCAGTTTATGCACCTCCAAGTGTCTTGTCTTGGCATCGTGGAGGACCTCGCTGATGTAGTAGAATGGACGCTGGATGGTCCGGACCCTCCCCGGGGGCTCCGGTGCATCTTCTTGTAGGTTTCCAGGACCCGAGGGCTCCTGGCCCTCGTGTCCTAGACTGCACTCCGGGAGCTGGGACCCGGATGCATCTTGGTTGTTAGGGCCCTCGGGCTGGGACCCGACTAGCTTCTTGTCGCCTGGCCCCCCTGTGAGGTCTGAGTCCTAGGACTCAGGACCTGTGGCAGGAGCCTCGTCTAGTACTTGGGGTCATTGTGGTTCCGTCCGCTCCGCGACCAGGACCATGCTCACGACTCTCTGTTGTGGCAGCGATATAGAGGAGTAGAGGCTCGCCTTGTTCCGGAGCCACCATGATTAGCAGCATTGTGAGGTACTTCTCCAGCTCCTGGAACGCCTCATGTGCCTCCTTGGTCCATACAAACAGTCCGGACTTACGCAGAAGCTTGAAGAACGGGAGAGCACGCTCTGCCAGTCTAGAGATAAAATGACTGAGCATAACCAAGCAACCTGTGAGCTTCTGCACGTCTTTGATACAGGCAGGAGACCGCATCTCTTTGATTGCCTTTATCTTCTCTGGTTAGCTTCGATTCCCCGGTGTGAAACCAGGAAGCTGAGTAGCTTTCCGGTAGAGACTCCGAACACACACTTGTATGGGTTCAACTTCGTGCGTGTTGAACAAAACCAATCAAAGGCTAAGGCAAGGTTGTCGAGCAAGGATGCATGCGACTTGATTTTGATGATGATGTCATCGACATACACCTCTACTAGATCTCGGATGAGGTTCCCGAATGTCTTGTGCATGGCACGTACAAAGGTGGGAAGCGGATTCTTAAGACCATAAGGCATGGACACATAGCAAAATAGGTCATCTACTGTTGTAAAGGCAGTATACTCCTCATCTTCTCTATACATTGGTATTGGATGGAAACCAGAGTAAACGTCTAAGAAGCACAGTAGATCGCAGATGGAAGTAGAATCCACTATTTGATTTATGCGAGGGAACGGAAAAGGATCCTTCGAGCATTCCTTATTGAGAGTGGTGTAGTCGATGCACATCCAAAGTTTCCTGCTAGCCTTGTGGACGACAATAGGGTTGGCCAGCCATAGTGGATGGTGGACCTCTCGGATGAAGCTAGCGTCGAGTAGCTTCTTGATTTCTTCACAGATGAAGTTTTGCCGCTCAATGGACTGCTTTCGAGGCTTCTGTTGTACCAGCCTGGCGTCGGGGTAGATCTTCATATTGTGCTTAATCACCTCCCTAGGGATCTCGGGCATCTGTGATGTTGCCAAGAAAACACGTCGACATTAGCCCGGAGGAAGGTGACGAGCGTGAGTTCCTATTTGTCACCCATGTTCCCCGTAATGCGGGTGGTCTGGGCGGAGTCCGAGCCGATCTGGATGACTTTTACGGGGACGCCCCCCGCCCCCCCCCCCCCCCCCCCCCCCCGTACGGTGGCTGCACAACAGGTGCAGATGTTGACCCTCGCTAGCACGTACCTGGTGGCGGCCAGCTAGCTTCACCATAGCCGGAGGCAGCCTCTTGCGCCGCTGCCAGCGCCTGGAGCTTCTCCAGCGCTGAGACGGTGGCGGAGCAGTCTCCCCGGATCTTGAGGACGCCACTAGGCGTTGGCATCTTCAGGACCAAGTAGCCGTAATGGGCTACAGCCATGAACCGATACAGGGTCGGCCTACCGAGGATGGCATTGAAGGGGAGGCTGACCTCCGCGACGTCGAAGGCGACGCTCTCCATGCGGTAGTTCACAGGCGTCCTGAAAGTCACCGCGAGGGAGATGCTACCGTACGGCTAGATGAGATCCTGACCCACCCTCCAGAATGGGCACAAGGGAGTGAGCCTGGACATGGGGGCGACAAGGAACAGAAGTTGCCCAGCTCCCACCATGTTCTTGGGGAAGTCGGAGGCGTTGAAGCCGACCGACGTCTCCATCCACCTATGGTGGGGTGCCGGCTTGAGGGCAGGTGCAGCTGCAGCCACTGCCCGACGCAGGGTCTTGACGGCACGCCGGGACATGATGTCCGAGGAACACCCATACATCACATGGAGCGTCTTGCGACACTCGTTGTCGGTGCTGGAGGTTGAGTCCGAGTGGCCGTAGACAGCCTTCAATGCCTGCTTGGCATCCTGGTACTCCATCTCCTGCTCCGTGCCGGCCTCGGGCTCCGCTTTCTGTTTGCCCTCCTGACGGAAGGGCGCACCGTCTTGGCACCGCTGCTGCTACCCGCGGAAACGCTCCACGAGCTTCTTGATTTCCCGGCACCCGCTAGAGCTGTGGCGCTTGGAGTTGTGCACCGGACACCACTGGCGGACGGCTGTCACGGGCGCTTGTCAGCACGTGGACCACGGCCCCCACCGGTTGCTGCAGCTGAGGCGGTGGGCGCTTTGGCTAGAGACTTGTCCTTGACTCCAGCCTTCTTCTTCTTCTTGCCGCTGCCTTGAGTAGCAGCCTCTGCGGTAGCCAGAGGCAGGCCGTGAATGCTAGTACTGGCCGTCGCCCCGCCGCCCCGTTGCCCCGAGCTCCCGCCGCCCCGAGTCGACGCTCCGCCGTCCGCTGCCCCGTCGCCCCGACAGCCCGCCGCCCCCGACGCATCATTTTACCTAGCATCATTTTACTTATTGCTTCATTATTTCATAGGACGAGAACATAGAAAGTGATCCCGATGAGATGAATAATGTTGCTGATTTTTTCATCTAGCGGTGATGAAGGTTGGAAAATATTATTGTAATGTTGTTGTTGTTGTGTGACAATGAAATATATGAACTATCTGTGCATTATATATGAACTATTTATGTATTTTAAGTTTCATGTACGAACCATGTATGAATTTGATGTGGATGTGTTTTGAATTATATGTTACTTGTGAATTATTTTTCCAAAATTAATATCCGAATTCCGTCCGATATCCATAATTTTCTAATTCGATGAATCCGTTTCCGATACATCCGACATATCCGATACCATATCCGTTTCCGACAACATCCGATCCAATCCGTTTCCAAAATTTTTAATATAGATATGGATATGAAAAACCATTTTATCTGTCCATATCCGTCTGTTTTCATCTCTCTAGTGGCAGTTGAATGTAAATAATGCCTGGGTTTGTAGGTTAAACAATAAGTGCGGTCGTGTGTATCTTTGATGCGAAGAGTGATGTTTTCATGTCACTCTAAAAAATATGAACTAAGAGTTTTTTATAATTGAAATTCTCTTCGCCCAACCCACCAACCTGATCTGGCGCCCTACTCCTAAGCTTTCTCCATCCGTGAAACGACAGTCATGCCATCTCATGATGTGGTGGATGTGATTAGCACATCCAGAGACCAGAGTCGTCATCAAAGAGAGCAGAGTCGTCATCAACATATATGAACCACGTGCACACCGACTGATAGATAAGACAGAATAATACATAAAAATACACTTCATTTTATTGGCAGGCCCCACAAAAGATTTCCAACTGTAGGAGCACACTTTCTTCCAGCTAAGAGGTAGACATGATTTATAACTGCTGTCCACGCATGTGATGACAATGTTGATAGAGAATAAACTGCAGTGACAACAAATGTTATACTCAACTCTTAATAGGAGACAGTCAAGAAAAAGAAAATGGTGGAAAAAATATATGCACACACATATTTTTGTACAGAGAAATCTGGTGGGTTATATTATTTAATACATAACACATTACTACACTATATGTTCCTTTAGCTACTATACTGTACTCCAGATTCCCTCTCCACACCCAGATACAGAGCACTCGAAGACTAAGTATAAAATACATTTGGCAAGAAGAATCTCAACACAAAATAACATGTGCACGTTTCTGTATCTTCAATGGTGACCTTCACCACTCTCCTGACCTTCAGCTTAACCGCTAGGCGCCGCAATTGCTATATCTTCCGTGCTTTTCTGGAACACTATCTCGGTAGGTTTTAAGCACCCTCGAATGCACTCCTGCCCTAGTTGTGCTCTCTCATTGTCCCCAAACCCAAACACGATGCCTCTATTTGTCACAGCTACAGTATGGTATAGTCCAGTGCTTATTTGAGAGACGTAGTGATCCCGCAGGCTCTCGAGAACACGAGGTCTCATTACTTTGTCTGATGATCCACGGTCATGAAAACCTAAACTCCCGAAGCCCATCCATCCAAACGCAAAAACTAAGCCTTCATCAGTAAGGACGAATGTCTTCCTCTTCCTTGCACATACCTAATATTCATAAAAATATGAAATTTTTATAGACAAAACAAATAGTACGGTGCTGAGAGCATATAATGGCATTTTAATTAAACTAGCAGTTAATCTGTTGCTACAGTAAAGTGGAAAGGTTTTTAACTGTTAGAACAAAAGACTTTGCAATTCCATTATACTTCAGCTATTGTGGAGTGTGATGAACTTAATTCCTTAGATGATACAAACATGTGAAGCATACCTGCGCAGCAACTTGGCCCTTCAGACTGCCGATCAATTCTGGACTAGTTTTATCATTCTCGTCACCATGACCCAAGGCTCCACAGTATCCTCTGCCCCATGTATAAACCTGCAAAGTGCAGACATTTTACTTCTCTCTGGAGAGCAATAACAGTGAGAAGATGTAACTGAATGTGCACAGGACAATATAGACTCACGCGACCCACTGCATCAAGAGCCACAGCATGCTCATCTCCAGCAGAGACACGAACTACATGAATGTTCCGCCTCTTAAATGATTGTATGGCACGTGGACGAAGTTCGTCATGCTGATCCCCGTGTCCAAGGCAGAAATTAGTGTAGGACCCAAAGGAATGGACAGTCCCATCAGCAGTTACAGCAAATGTGTAGCTGGCACCAGCTGCAATCTGCACCACCTGACTGGAACCTTCAAATATTTCGACCATCTCTGGAGTGGCCCTGTCTATAGTGTCACCATGACCAAGTTGGCCATGTGTGTTACTTCCACACGTATATACATGCCCATCCCTTGTAAGAATCACAGTAAAACTTAGACCAGTAGCAACCTGTGAAGAGTAATATGAAAGCATTAGAATAAGAAGAGTAAACTTCAAAAACAAGGAAAAGAAGATTTTACCATTTGGAACAAAGGCTAGAGATCAGGGATAATAGAAAAGTTTTCTATAATGATGCAATCTGGGTAAATGCCGAAATTGAATGCCTTCAGGACTGTTTTTAAAGAACAATATGAGAAAGATGTACAAAATAATAGTCCTCATCCCAAATATAAGTCCATCAGGACATCAACATGGTCATAAGTATGATAACATGAAAAAGATGCATACAAAATGGTAGTCCTGATCCCATATATAATTTCATCAGGACATCAACATGGTCATTAGTATGATACTTTCAGTAGCAATATCTATGAAAAATATATTACGTCAAATAGAAACGACTTACATTACGAAAGTATTTTTCCAATTAACCTAGTAGCATCAAGTTTAGGTTGTCTATCTATATGACTCTTAATATATTTATGGTCAAAGTTAAAAAGTTTGACCAACAATATTCCTAGATGGACTTATACATGGGACCGGAGGCAATATGTATCAGAGTAATGAATGAGACTGTTCAATATGCTGTGGATGCCTTTGTGGGCCGCCATTACAGGCGCAGGACCCACAAAGGCACCAGTAGCATGGTGGCCCTTAAGGCGCAGGCAGCAGCAACACAAAGAATCTAGAAGATCAGATTAGAGGGGAATAATCTGTTAGAGATGGAAATAAATAATATGATGTATTATAGATAGAAGTAAAAGATAGAGGCGGTTGGGCTTTCCCCAATCACCTGGGTGCTTAGAGAGAAATAATCTACATTAGTGGAGAATAATCTGTTAAAGAAGGAAATAAATAATAGGGGTGGTTGGGCTTTCTCCAATCGTCTGAGCCCAGATTTGGAAGGGCGCGCAGGGCCCCTAGCCTATATAATGCGCCCCCTCCCCTTCATGTAATCCATCAAGGAATAAAGAAACTTATCCTACGGGTTGTTTTCTACCTTGGTCACTCTGGCTGCTAATCCTAGCAGCCACCGTTACAGCCCTTCCCTTCCTCACTACCGCCTGCGCAGCAATCCATTCTCCTATCTGCAGCTCTACTCTCCCCTACACGGCCCTAGGCGCAGCCAGGGAGCTCCCCTCCACCACGTTTCTCAGCAATTGGTATCCAGAGACATCAGGATAGCAATCATGTCCGGTGCCGGTAACAATCCTGGGAGCGACATCAAGGCACTTCTAGAATCATGCAGACCAGCCTTACGGCCTCCATCGATCGGTCTCTCAACACAGATGGAAACCATGAACAACAGATTGGATCGCCATGACGTGCGCCTCTCCCGCACCCCTACAGAACAATCCCGTCCGCGCCGGTGGCTCCTTTGGCGCCGGCGGCTTCGGTGGCCGTCGCTCCGCAGCGGCGGCGGCCACGAGGACGACCACGTCAGCTCGCGCAACAGCAACCGGCATCCTCAGGGGCACCCTCCCATCAACGACGGCGGGCTATGTGGTACAAGGTCAGCTTCCCTACGTTCAATGGGGAAATTGACCCGCTTCCCTAGCTCAACAAGTGTGAGACGTACTTCCGAGAGACACGTACGATGCCCGAGGAGGTGTGGTGTAAAAGCCCAAGAAAAGGGACTTGCAAAAACTTTTTATCACCTCACAACACCACAGTTTTGTTGTGGATAGATTGTGAAAAAGTGTGAAGCGCAAATAACCTCCATCAAAAGAGTGATTAGAGGGGAAAGCCTACATTTTCACAAAGTGAGAATTTTACTCATGAACATGAGAGGTTGAGCTCACCCCTAAAACTTTAAAAGTCTTGGAAAGGTTCAGTCCAAGTCTCATGAAAATCCAACACTTTTTGAGGCACTTTTGGAGGTATTTGAAAAGGAGGCTAATTTGAATGTAAATTAAAATTGCAGCAGCTTTATCACTCAAATTCAAAAGTTAGCTTCATATTCAAACTCAGCACATTTTTCTGAGTAAACCTATCAATTTTCATCCTCATTGGAGTTCATCTTGTCAAGAGCTAAATTTGCAAGAATTCAAAACTGAATTTCAATTTCAGTTCATGCAGCAAATTTAGCCAAACACAGTTCAAATTTGAGAATTCAAATTTAAACCAAGACTTGGTGACTAAGTCTCACATTAAATTGTGAGTAGCTGAGGATATTTTGGCACAACAGAATTCAGAAAATTGGAAAAACAAAAGAATTAGAGGGGAGGCCCACTAGTCAGTAGACTTAGCACAGAAGTCTCCTCAGCCGACTTCCTCGACCGAGCGCGCTCGCCAGCTGCGGCCAGCGTCGGCGCCCGACCACCTCGGCCGGCCAGCTCCTGCTTTGCCAGAGGAGGTGGCACAGCAGGTGTCGCGCACTCCACTGGCCTCAGGGGCCTATAAAAGGCCCGAGACCGCCGGCGAGTTGCTGATTTTCGCGAGTTCCGCAACCAGCAGCCTAGTCGCCCGAGCTCCGATCGTGTGCCACCCCAGCTGTGATCATCTTCCGGCTTTGACCTCCATAGAAAAGTGAAGCGCTAGCTCGTCCTCAAGACCACCGCGCAAACCGTTCCAAGGTTCGACCTTTGTGCGCGGAGAATTTTCCAGTTTAGGGCGGGTAGCTCATTTAAGGACCCGATTAGGTTTAGGAGAAATTCGGGAAGCTTAGTGGGTGGGAGGTCGAACGGAGCTGTGAGAGAGCATCTAGAGGTTCTGGCGACCCTTCTCGATCGAAAACCGGAAGGAAATCACCGCCGGAACCCTAAGTTCACCCTAGAACAGTGTGGTGGAGGAGGGGGTCGCCGGTGAGGTCTGGGCTGCCGGCCGTTTAGGGCCCCACAGAGCTCATGCCGAGCTTCCCGAGGTTTCCCTGAGTGTGGCGACGCGATTAGCGCACGAAGGAGATGGTCAGAAGGGCGGGAACACGTTGCCGAGGTAGCACAGAGGCATAGGGCTCGTCGCCGGCGAGCTATGGCGGTTAGCCGGCGGCGACATGGTGTCCAGCGGGTTTAGCACCCGAGATTACCTGGGGGCGGCGAGTCTCGTCGGCTCCGGCAAGCTAGATCGCCGGGAACGCCGACCTCGCCGGAGCCCCAGCGGCTCGGGGCGGCGACGTCGGGAGGTAGACGAAGGGCGCGGCCCCACCTGTCAGCCCCTGTGCTAATCGCGCGCGAGCGCGCGGTTAGTTCAATTTAAACAGGCGGGCCCCGCTGTCAGCCTCTGGTTTAGCGCGGGAGGGGATTTTCTATAGGAAAATAATTCAGGGATCAGCTCAAGCTTTAGAAATTCATAATTTGGTGTAGGAAGCTCCAAATTCAGTGAACCAAATTTTGCTGAACTCAGGATTCTGAGTACTTTCCAGCAATACCAAATTCAGCTCATGAAAGTGAATAGTTTTTCAGAATTAAATCCCTAAAGTTTAAACTGTTAGGAATTTTATCTGGAGAACTACTTTATCAAAAATTCTGAAATTTGGCTGAGAGGTTCATTGGAAAATCCCTGAATCCCAGTAAAATTTTCAGACTCATCCAAGTTCATTTAGTTACCCTAATGGAGTGATTAAGAGAACTGCCCTGAGAAAATAGAAAAATGTACAGAAATATTTTTCAGATTTTCTCAAATCTTAATTAGGGCACAACTTTCTGTAGAATTCTTCAAATGACATGAAACCAACTTTATTAGAACCATCCTAAATTCTAGTGTCCAGAAAGTAATGGTTGGAGCCATGAAAACCCCTGGAATTACTTAGAGGCTCAATTATTGGCCAAATAGGTTTTTATTTGTACAAAGCTCAAAGGAACTTTGTTTCAAATGAAAGACTCTGGTTAGAACCCTACCAAGCCACAATAAAAATTTCAGAACCAAAGGGAAGGGCTAGCTAGAGTTATTAGTAGTTAAGTATTCAAGTTTACACATTGCATTAGAGTTATTCCGGAAGAAGAGCTAACTACTGAGCAGCAGCAACAAGGCAAGCCCCGGTTTGCATTAACCTTTTTATAAGTTTTACTTTGTTTACATGTGTCATATGAAGTGTGAATGTGCATTAGGTGTAGGATGAATGGAACCCCACTTGCATAACCAGAAATCGTCCATAAGAGTGAGGGTAGTGTCTAAGACCTCGAGTAGACACGTTATGCTTAATGTTTCATAGAACTTCGGTACAAGTCGAGTAGTTGGAATCTACTCGCGAGATAGGCTTGGGACGTACGGGTTCGGTTGAGTGATGTGAGATCACTTTAGTAATGAAAATGAGACTTGGCAGGGGTTAGGGCGCAGCAAGAGGGAGTCTTGTGTGCGCAGCCCTGTCCATGTCGATTGAGGACCGATCCGTGTGCGGCCCATGCTGAAGTTTAAACGTACCGAAGGCATATCGGATATATGGGCCCCGATAAACCGATGTAGCCTCAACCTCCGGGCGTCGAGGCATAACGCACCGATTTATAGGTGTAGGCTGAGGGCAGCAAGGTGGAAATCTGCCAACGGGCATAGAGAGATGCTCCGTGTGCGAAACCTCCTGCTCGTTTCGGTGCGACTAGTTCGACGTTTGGGCTGTTGGGTGAAAGGTTGTCCCGTATGGCATCGAGTGAGTGTGCTGTGTAGCTCCACGGGTGGGCGTACGTGACGTGCTCTTTGGGTTTCCCTGCATGTGTATATCGAGTCGATTCGCCGTCCCTCGCGGTGAAGAGTACCACTTGGTCACTAAGTCGTGACGTAGAATAATGTATGAAATATATTGATTCAATATTGCTGATATGATATAATATTGTATTGCTACATGTTTGCCACCAAATATTGCTTACTAAATTTCAGTTTCCTGAACTGTTAACTTGTTGCTAAAAGATGAACTAAGGATGAACTTGTAGGCGTGTCCATTTGCTGCAATATCACTATCCTATGTCATTGTACACCTCATGTAGAGTTTCATGTTTAGATGAGTCGGTTAAGCCTTGTTGAGCCATCGTGCTCACGGTTGCTGCTTAAGTGTTTTTCAGGTGAGGAGCCACCCACGGACTCGAAGTACGAGTCCATCGGCGAGGGTTACCCTCCGTCGGGGACCACGGCTGAGTGGGAGCCGTACACGTCGCGCTGAGCTGAAGAGTGCAGCTAGTGTGGGTTGCCCTAGGGCTGGGCAGCTGACTTTTGCTAGATAGGAGGGCGTGAGTTGTATAGTGTAGACTTCCGCTGTGTAAGATAAATAATATTTTGTAACTGGAGTTTGTACTACTTTGTACAGTTCAGTTGTTTTCTCATGTAATATATTGTGTTCTTATGACGTGTGCTGTCAGGTGTCGCATCGTGCGGCACCACCCTCTGCGATCCTGGATGGGCGGATCCCGGTCCGCCACAGCCTGGTATCAGAGCTGCATTGGGGATAGCACAATACTTAAGGACTATATTATGGGAAAACGTAGGATTACGGTGAGGATTCGGTAGTTGCCCAAGCAAGGACTATAATAGCATAGTTACTTAAAGTGGCAAAGACTAACCTATGTGTTATAATTCTGAATTTTAATTATGTAACGACGCACCTACGCTCTGGTAAGTATGGTAAGGAACGCCACCGAAAGCGGTTCAATTTCGGTTAGCTCCCCTGACGAGGAACGTGGTTCAGGGATAAGTCTCACAGCTTGGTGTGAGACGTCAATACGAAACTCTTGGACTCTGCATGTTCCTGAGTTCATATGAAACGATGATCCCTAGCGTGCATTAGGCAAGTAAGTGGAGACCACATGGCGTGGTCAGTAACGCGAGAGTGTGTTCGTCTAGAAGTAGCCTAGGGGTACATACGCAACGCTTGCCATCAGCGTGCCCTGCAGGGCAGTAGGTGGTATCTGTTGGGCTGATAACATTCCCAACCGTGACGACCCGTTCATGACATACTCGAGTTCCCCGTCGTGTGGTGTTGAAACACGATCACGTACCTTGAGACGTGACCTAACTCAAGGACGGCCGTATGGCAATGATACGGGCGTTTGTATTTACTTTTAAATATGATCCTGCCTGAAATGAAAACAACCATTGAGTGCACCATTATTGTGTGGTCTTCTGCAGGTACTAACCACGTATGTATGCGTGTAGCAAACGTGTGTGAGAGACCGTTTAGTGCCACACTTGAGACGTATATGCTGGTATAATCCGGTTAGGATTTTCTTTTGTGAGGAACGTAGTACCGAGATAGTGTAGGCATATGCATGAAAAATAATGATAAAAAGGAATTAAAATCATTAGGTTCAACATCTAGGACCCTGGTTGGGTAGAAAAATTGGAGGGTGTTGAATGTAGTTCCAAAAGACTGAAAAACAGAGTGCCCTGTTTTGGCCAGCAAGTTGTTGATCTTCAACAGAGCATAACTCACAGGTCTTTTAGCCCAGGGAGGTGTGGCATATAGTTCTGGAAAGGTATTGAAGTACTCTACAACTTTGTTGTAGACTTCCAGAGCTGAAACACACCTTAAATATGGCTTAAATCCCAGAGGAATGTAAACTGTCTAGAACCAGGACAGAGTTAAACACTCTCTGGACTGTTCTGTTTTTCAAACATAATTCCCAGTAGAAAAATCAAAAATTGTCATATGATACATCTTTAGAAAGGGTAGAAGATGTGTTACATTTTTGCAATTCAAAGTTTCTGAAATTTCAGCACAGAATTCAATGGAAACCAGAGTTGAAAACAGAAACTTCTCAAGGGAGGTGCTGTTAAAATTCTTCCAGAAATTCTGCTGACTTTGAATTAGCATAACTTTTTAACCAAAGCTGATCTGGGGGCAAATGAATACTCGTTGGAAAGATACTGAAGTTAACTTTAACTTTGGTATTCAACTTGAGTCATGAAAATGCCCAGAACCAGATCAAAACTCAGAATAGGTAGAAACTGGTCATTCGGACAGAAGAGTGACAGTTGAACTCATTGGAGAGGGTGTTGTACCCTAAGGGTGGTATACGTGATGACAACGCGATAGTAATGTCTCGTAGTGACCAAATCTAGTTGTGGTGAGCTTCCAAAGAGTAGGGATGAAAAACGGATGATAATTTTCCGAATCATCCGAAACCGTTTCCGAAAGTTTCTGAACCGTTTTCCGTTTTAGTCGGTAATTTTCGGAAATGAGTCGGAAATCGGAAATTAAAATTCGGAAATCGGAACGGAAATGATTTGGCCAGATTTCCAACCGAATTGTCGGAATTCCGAATTTCTTCAGAAATTTCCGAACAATTTCTGATTAATTTCCGACTCTGCCCAATTAGCTTGGCTCATTTACAGCCCAACCCAGCGGCCAGCGCGCCTAGGTTAGACCCAGCTCTCGCCCTGCGCGCTCCAGCCTCCAGTCCAGTCCATGCCAGCCGCCTGCCCGCCTCCCGCGGCCGCAGTCCCGCTCCAGTCACCGTCGCCCCCGCTCGCGAGTCCATCTGCGCGGCTGCGCCTGCGCTAGGCCACCACCGCCCACCGCCAGCCGCGTGCCCGCCTGACGCCTCCAGCTCCAGTGCCAGGCCTCTGCCCGCCTCCACGCTCCACCAGGACCACCGCCAGCGCCAGGCCTCTTCGGCTCTTCCCGCCTCCACGCTCCACCGCCACTCCGCCAGCTCCAGCCGCCAGGCCTCTGCCCGCTGGCCTCTGCTCTAGTGCTTTGCCCTCTTCCCGAAGTCCAAAGGCCCTCTACCCGCTGTTTTATTTATCCTTTTGTTTTGTTCTTGAAGGATGAGGACGTAGAAAGTGATCCAGATGTGATGGATGAAAGTGATGAGCTAGGTGGTTAATATTATTTTTAATTATATTTGTGGTCGTGATATGGATGTATGACATAATATTTTATTTTTAGTGAACTTTATTGTATGTGCTACATATGGATGAGGGTGCATGCCATGAATGATTATATTTTACTTGCATTACTTATTATTATTTTGTTATGGTTACTAGAGTGAAGTTAGGGTGTTGTTTCCGGAAGAACAAATCGTAACCGTTCCGATATCGATAGGTTTCCGGTCCGATATATCTGTTTCCGATATTTCCGAAATTTCCGATATCATATCCATTTCCGATGATACCGATTCCGACTCCGTTTCCGGAAATTATATATGAAAATGAAAACGATTTAACTAATTTTCCGACCGTTTCCGACCGTTTTCATCCCTACCAAAGAGGAGGTTCATCAAATTGGATTAAACTAGCTTATGTTTGGTCTGGTAATGGTGTAGCTTGTGCAAAGTTATTACATTATCTACTTACGAGATGTATCGCATGTTTTATTATCATTATGTTGTTACGCCTATTTTTATTAGACTGCATGCAATCTGTTGCGGTACTGATGTTTATTGTCGTATGGTTGCAGATGGTTCGCACTAGGACCACGCATGAGGTTGGTGGCTCTAGCCAAGGGGGAGGCGATGACTCCCAGCCACCAGCCTACGACAGCACCCCGCAGCAGCAGCAGCCACCACCGCCGCCTCCGCTCACTCTAGCGGATGTGATTGCGGCACTGGTGGGAGGTCGTGACGAGCAGACCGACCTGATCCGCATGATCGTACAGAATACGTCCCAGGCGGGGGGCGTCAAGAGCGAGGGCCTCGTGAGCCCCGTGAAGTGTCGTACTCGGACTTCATGAGTACGCACCCTCCAGTGTTCACCGAAGCCGAAGAACCACTAGAGGCTGACAACTGGCTGCGGACCATCGAGTCCAAGTTCGGGCTGCTCTAGTGTACGGAGCGGCAGAAGACTTTGTTCGCAGCGCAGCAACTCCACGGTGCCGCGGGTGCCTGGTGGGCGAATTATGTCGGCTCACGTCCGGCTGGCCATGCCGTGGAATGGGGAGAGTTCCGGGAGGCGTTCCGCGCCTATCACATTCCTCCCGGAATCATGAAGAGGAAGTTCCAAGAATTTTTGGAACTGAAGCAGGGCGGGAGGAGTGCCCACGACTACTCCCGTGTCTTCAACCATCTGGCGCAATATGCGTCAGATTACATCTCCACTGAAGAGAAGAAGCGGGAACATTTCTATCGGGGGTTACACTCCGAAATGAAGACGCACCTCGTTCAGTGGAATCGCGGCACCTTCAACAATCTAGTCAATGCCGCCATCATGCAAGAGGACACTCAACGGGAGTTGCCAGCTGAGCAGCGGAAGCGCAGCGCTCCACCCAGCAGTGGGGGTGGCGCTCCTCAGAAGTACCGTATGGTGTATCGGACACCATCCGGGCAGCAGTGGCATCCACCGGCTCGACCTCAACGGTTCGGGGGACGGTCCCTTTCAGGCACCTCCGTTCCGTCCGCCGATACCACCACCAAGACAGCAGCAGCAGCAGACGGTACCCCGGGCGTTTCCACCGCCTCAACGCGCCCCGGGATTCCGTCCACCGATCAGCGGGGGACCACCCCGTTTCACCTGCTTCACGTGTGACCAGACGGGCCACTTTGCGAAGGACTGTCCCCAGGGGCAGCAAAGCAACGGGCAAGCCCAGTTCCAGAGCGGTGCTCGAGGCCGACCTCCGGTCAAGAAGGTTGGTCAGCAGACTGGGGGCGTTCGCAACCTCGACAATGAGGACGCCCCAGAGGGAGACAACGTGCTAGCGGGTACGTTCACTCTCAACCATCAAGCCATCATCATACTTTTTGATTCTGGTGCAACCCATAACTTCATAAGTGCATCATATGTGGTTAAGCATCAGCTGGAAGCCTTTCCAACCGAGTGTTCTTATATGATCTGCTCACCGGGAGGAAAGATTTCAGCAACGATGATGGTTCCGAAAGCACTACTGTGCTTAGGTGGGAAGATATATCCCACCACTATGATTATCCTTGAGGGGCAGAAGATTGATGCAATCTTGGAATGTCATGGCTAAGTTACCATGGCGCTGTCCTGGAAACCCTATCACGGACGGTTCACCTCAACTCCCCATTACACCGTCCGCAGTCCCTCTTATTAGATAATCCGGTCCGGGAAGTTTCAGTGATCAACAATACTGAAGCTCTCAAGTTGGAGGACACCCCCGTAGTCCGGGAGTATCCCGACGTGTTCCCGGATGATCTTCCGGGCATGCCACCTGAGCGGGATGTCGAGTTCAAGATCGAGCTTGCACCCGGGACTACGCCACATATCACGGAGACCATACAAGATGGCTCTAAATGAGCTGGCGGAACTGAAAGAACAGCTCAATGATCTGTTGAGCAAGGGTTTCATTAGGCCGAGTTCCTCGCCTTGGGGATGCTCGGCGCTGTTCGTGAAGAAGAAGGATGAAACCCTGAGGTTGCGTGTGGACTACCGGCCGCTCAACGCCGTCACCATCAAGAATAAGTACCCACTGCCCCGCATTGACATATTGTTTGATCAACTTGTGGGTGCAAGTGTATTCTCCAAGATGGACCTTCGCTCTAGATATCACCAGATTAAAATCCAGGCGGAGGATATTCCGAAGACGGCCTTCTCGACGAGATATGGATTATATGAATATCTCGTCATGTTCTTTGGTCTCACAAATGCTCCAGCCCATTTCATGTATCTCATGAACTCGGTGTTCATGCCAGAGCTGGACAAGTTCGTGGTAGTGTTCATCGACGATATCTTGGTTTACTCCAAGACAGAAGCCGAACATGTCGAACACTTGCGGATCGTCCTTCAACGATTGCGAGACCACAAGCTCTACGCCAAGTTCAGCAAATGCGAGTTTTGGATCAGCCAAATGCCATTCTTGGGACATATCATCTCAGCGGAAGGCATTGCAGTTGACCCAAGCAAGATAGAGCAAGTGCTGAAATGGAAAGCTCCCACTTCAGTCCATGAAGTCAGAAGCTTCCTTGGGTTAGCGGGATACTATCGGAGATTTATTCCAAGTTTCTCCAAGCTCGCTAAGCCAATGACGGAATTGCTGAAGAAGGGAACAAAATATGTTTGGAACACGGCGTGTGAAGGAGCGTTCCAAGCATTGGTGAAGCATCTCACAACAGCCCCAGTCTTAGCTCGGCCGGATACAACAAAGCCCTTCGACGTGTATTGCGACGCGTCCGGTATTGGGCTCGGTTGCGTGTTGATGCAGGAAGGATGTGTGGTCGCATATGGCTCACGCCAACTTCGGAACCATGAGCAGCACTATCCGACTCATGATCTTGAGCTTGCTGCAGTGGTGTTGGCGCTAAAAATGTGGAGGCACTATCTCCTGGGGAATCTGGTGCATCTCTACACCGACCACAAGAGCTTAAAATACATTTTCACCCAGAAGGAGTTGAACATGAGGCAAATGAGGTGGTTAGAATTAATCAAGGATTATGAGATTGAGATCCATTACGACCCCGGCAAGGCGAATGTGGTTGCCGACGCGTTGAGTCGAAAATCACATGGCCATCACCTCACCATTAACACCGGTGGAGGAGAAAGAGCCGAGTTTATACTTGGTTCCTTATGGATCGCTGTACAACCTTGCCCTCATCCTCACCATTAGGGAAGATATCATTGCAGCTCAGAAGACAGACAAAGGCATGGCACATCTCCGGAGACGGATAGACAATGGAGAGATCAAGTGTTTCCGGAAAGATGATGAGGGGACGTTGTGGTTCAATGATCGAATAGTCGTACCCCGAGATATGGAACTGAGGAGGAAGATCCTCGATGAAGCTCACTTGTCCAAATACTCCATTCATCCGGGAAGCAACAAAATGTACCAAGATTTGAAAAAGAAATTTTGGTGGACACGGATGAAGCGGGAGGTAGCTATGTACGTATCCGAGTGCGATACGTGTAGACGAGTGAAGGCGGATCATATGAGGAAGTCAGGGCTGTTGCAACCCCTGAAAATTCCAGCATGGAAATGGGAAGATGTGAGCATGGATTTCATTGTGGGATTACCCTTAACATCCAACAAACATGATTCCATTTGGGTGATCGTTGACCGACTGACCAAGTCAACTCACTTCATCCCCGTACATACACATTTCAATGCCAACAGATATGTGGAGTTATATATCGCCAGGATCCTATGTTTGCATGGCGTACCCAAGACCATAGTCTCAGACCGAGGTGCATTGTTTATATCTCGCTTTTGGGAGCAGTTGCATGCTGCTTTGGGTACTAAACTGATTAGAAGTTCCGCCTACCACCCTCAGACAGATGGCCAAACAGAGAGGGTGAATCAGGTTCTAGAAGACATGTTGAGAGCATGTGCCATCCACCATGGTAGGAACTGGGATGATCACCTACCATTGGCGGAATTCTCGTACAACAACGGCTATCAGGCGAGTATCAAGATGGCACCCTACGAAGCTCTCTACGGTCGTAAATGCCGCATCCCATTAAATTGGTGCAAGTCCGGTGAAAGGGTCACATTCGGGGTTGATGTGGTGAACGACGCCGAAGAGCGCGTTCGTGCAATTCAAGCTAACTTGAAGGCCGCTCAATCCCGACAGAAGAGCTACGCTGATAAGAGGCGTAGACCATTGCACTTTGACACCGGTGAACACGTGTACCTCCGCGTGTCCCTGTTGAAGGGTGTGCACCGGTTCGGTGTGAAGGGGAAGCTCGCTCCCCGTTTTATTGGACCCTATGCCATCACCGAGAAGTGTGGACCAGCGACGTATCGATTGGAGTTACCGGCATCCCTTGCTAGTGTCTATGATGTTTTTCATGTTTCGCAACTGCGAAAATGTTTGAAGCATACAGCTGCTGTTCCTACCGAAGACATCGGCGAGCTGAAACCGGATTTAACATATGATGAGTATCCGGTGGCCATTCTTGATGAAAAAGACCACGCGTAGCAGAACGTTGTGGTTCTACAAAATACTCTGGAGCAACCACACCGCCGAGGAAGCGACGTGGGAGAGCGAGGAGTTCCTTCGCTCAAATTACTCAGAGTTCATGGCTTCTCAACACGGGTAAGTCCCTATTACATCGCTATCTCTTCTTTCGTAATCTCGGGACGAGATTCTTTTAAGGGGGAGGGATGTAAAAGCCCAAGAAAAGGGACTTGCAAAAACTTTTTATCACCTCACAACACCACAGTTTTGTTGTGGATAGATTGTGAAAAAGTGTGAAGAGCAAGTAACCTCCATCAAAGAGTGATTAGAGGGAAAAGCCTACATTTTCACAAAGTGGAAATTTTACTCATGAACATGAGAGGTTGAGCTCACCCCTAGAACTTTAAAAGTCTTGGGAAGGTTCAGTCCAAGTCTCATGAAAATCCAACACTTTTTGAGGCACTTTTGGAGGTATTTGAAAAGGAGGCTAATTTGAATGTAAATTCAAATTGCAGCAACTTTCATCACTCAAATTCGAAAGTTAGCTTCATATTCAAACTCAGCACATTTTTCTGAGTAAGCCCACCAATTTTCATCCTCATTGGAGTTCATCTTGTCAAGAGCTAAATTTGCAAAAATTCAAAACTGAATTTGAATTTCAGTTTAAACATGCAACAAATTTAGCCAAACACAGTTCAAATTTGAGAATTCAAATTTAAACCAAGACTTTGTGACTAAGTCTCACATTAAATTGTGAGTAGCTGAGGATATTTTGGCACAACAAAATTTAGAAAATTAGAAAAACAAGAAAATTAGAGGGGAGGCCCACTGGTCAGTAGACTTAGCACAAAAGTCTCCTCAGCCGACTTCCTCGACCGAGCGCGCTCGCCAGCTGCGGCCAGCGTCGGCGCCCGACCACCTCGGCCGGCCAGCTCCTGCTTCGGCAGAGGAGGTGGCACAGCAGGTGTCGCGCTCTCCACTGGCCTCAGGGGCCTATAAAAGGCCCGAGACCATCGGCGAGTTGCTGATTTTCGCGAGTTCCGCAACCAGCAGCCTAGTCGCCCGAGCTCCGATCGTGTGCCACCCCAACTGTGATCATCTTCCGGCTTTGACCTCCATAGGAAAGTGAAGCGCTAGCTCGTCCTCAAGACCACCGCGCAAACCGTTCCAAGGTTCGACCTTTGTGCGCGGAGAATTTTCCAGTTTAGGGCGGGTAGCTCATTTCGGGACCCGATTAGGTTTAGGAGAAATTCGGGAAGCTTAGTGGATGGGAGGTCGAACGAAGCTGTGAGAGAGCATCTAGAGGTTCTGGCGACCCTTCTCGATCGAAAACCGGAAGGAAATCACCGCAGGAACCCTAAGTTCACCCTAGAACAGTGTGGCGGAGGAGGGGGTCGCCGGTGAGGTCTGGGTTGCCGGCCGTTTAGGGCCCAACAGAGCTCATGCCGAGCTTCCCGATGTTTCCCTGAGTGTGGCGACGCGATTAGCGCACGAAGGAGATGGTCAGAAGGGCGGGAACACGTTGCCGAGGTAGCACAGAGGCATAGGGCTGGTCGCCGGCGAGCTATGGCGGTTAGCCGGCGGCGACATGGTGTCCAGCGGGTTCAGCACCCGAGATTACCTGAGGGCGGCGAGTCTCGTCGGCTCCGGCGAGCTAGATCACCGGGAACGCCGACCTCGCCGGAGCTCCGGCGGCTCGGGGCGGCGACGTCGGGAGGTAGACGAAGGGTGCGGCCCCACCTGTCAGCCCCTGCGCTAATCGCGCGCGAGCGCGCGGTTAGTTCAATTTAAACGGGCGGGCCCCGCTGGCAGCCTCTGGTTTAGCGCGGGAGGGGATTTTCTGTAGGAAAATAATTCAGGGATCAGCTCAAGCTTTAGAAATTCATAATTTGGTGTAGGAAGCTCCAAATTCAGTGAACCAGATTTTGCTGAACTCAGGATTTTGAGTACTTTCCAGCAATACCAAATTCAGCTCATGAAAATGAATAGTTTTTCAGTATTAAATCCCTAAAGTTTAAACTGTTGAGAATTTTATCTGGAGAACTACTTTATGAAAAATTCTGAAATTTGGCTGAGAGGTTCATTGGAAAATCCCTGAATCCCAGTAAAATTTTCAGACTCATCCAAGTTCGTTTAGTTACCCTAATGGGATGATTAAGAGAACTGCTCTGAGAAAATAGAAAAATGTACAGAAACATTTTTCAGATTTTCTCAAATCTTAATTAGGGCATAACTTTCTGTAGAATTCTTCAAATGACATGAAACCAACTCCATTAGAACCATTCTAAATTTTAGTGTCCAGAAAGTAATGGTTGGAGCTATGAAAACTCCTGGAATTACTTAGAGGCTCAATTATTGGTCAAATAGGTTTTTATTTTGGTCAAGACTCTGGTTAGGACCCCTACCAAGCCACAATAAAAATTTCAGAACCAAAGGGGAGGGCTAGCTAGAGTTATTAGTAGTTAAGTATTTAAGTTTACACATTGCATTTAAATTTACATGTCGTATTTCATTACACGTGTAGTCACTGAGGAAGAGACTCCGGAAGTGTTGGACTTCCTCCTTCCGGAAGAAGAGCTAACTACTGAGCAGCAGCAACAAGGCAAGCCCCGGTTTGCATTAACCTTTTTATAAGTTTTACTTTGTTTACATATGTCATATGAAGTGTGAATATGCATTAGGTGTAGGATGAATGGAACCCCACTTGCATAACCAGAAATCGTCCATAAGAGTGAGGGTAGTGTCTAAGACCTCGAGTAGACAGGCTATGCTTAATGTTTCATAGAACTTCGGTACAAGTCGAGTAGTTGAAATCTACTCGCGAGATAGGCTTGGGACGCACGGGTTCGGTTGAGTGATGTGAGATCACTTTAGTAATGAAAATGAGACTTGGCAGGGGTTAGGGCGCAGCAAGAGGGAGTCTTGTGTGCGCAGCCCTGTCCGTGTCAATTGAGGACCGATCCGTGTGCGGCTCACGCTGATCAAGTTTGAACGTACCGAAGGCATATCGGATATATGGGCCCCGATAAACCGATGTAGCCTCAACCTCCGGGCGTCGAGGCATAACGCACCGATTTATAGGTGTAGGCTGAGGGCAGCAAGGTGGAAATCTGCCAACGGGCATAGAGAGATGCTCCGTGTGGGGAACCTGCTGCTCGTTTCGGTGCGACCGGTTCGACATTTGGGCTGTTGGGTGAAAGGTTGTCCCGTACGGCATCGAGTGAGCGTGCTGTGCAGCTCCACGGGTGGGCGTACGTGACGTGCTCTTTGGGTTTCCCTGCAGGTGTATATCGAGTCGATTCGCCGTCCCTCGCGGTGAAGAGTACCACTTGGTCACTGAGTCGTGACGTAGAATAATGTATGAAATATATTGATTCAATATTGCTGATATGATATAATATTGTATTGCTACATGTTTGCCACCAAATATTGTTTACTAAATTTCAGTTTCCTGAACTGTTAACTTGTTGCTAAAAGATGAACTAAGGATGAACTTGTAGGCGTGTCCATTTGCTGCAATATCACTATCCTATGTCATTGTACACCTCATGTAGAGTTTCATGTTTAGGTGAGTCGGTTAAGCCTTGTTGAGCCATCGTGCTCACGGTTGCTGCTTAAGTGTTTTTCAGGTGAGGAGCCACCCACGGACTCGGAGTACGAGTCCACCGGCAAGGGTTACCCTCCGTCGGGGACCACGGCTGAGTGGGAGCCGTACACGCCGCGCTGAGCTGAAGAGTGCAGCTAGTGTGGGTTGCCCTAGGGCTGGGCACCCGACTTTTGCTAGATAGGCGGGCGTGAGTTGTATAGTGTAGACTTCCGCTGTGTAAGATAAATAATATTTTGTAACTGGAGTTTGTACTACTTTGTACAGTTCAGTTGTTTTCCCATGTAATATATTGTGTTCTTATGACATGTGCTGTCAGGTGTCACATCGTGCGGCACCACCCTCTGCGATCCTGGATGGGCGGATCCCGGTCCGCCACATGTGGTTGCCGTCTCTCCACCTGGAGGGCGTTGCGGCCGAGTGGTACACGGCCCTCGAACGCGACTGCGGCATCATGTCCTGGGAGCGGGTTCACGAACTATGTCAACATGCGCTTCGGGCCTCCGCTCTGCTCCAACGACCTGGCTGAGATCAGATCTCCGTCATACCGGTACGGTAGAGGAGTACCAACATCAGTTCCTGGTACTTCTTTGCCATTACAGGGATCTCAGCCAGCGCCAGTAGATCAACCTCTTCACAGCTGGTCTTGGAGAGCCGCTTCGTACTGATGTGGAGCTGCAGTTCCCCCACAAACCTGCAGACCTCCATGAGCTTGGCCTGGGCTTTTGAACGGCGGCTAGCGGCAACAGCAGACAACGGGGTGCAAAAAGGCACCTCCATTCAACGCTCTACGCACCCCTCACCCTCGTCGTGCGCCCCTACCATGGCTCCTAGTGGCGGTTCTGCTGCACCCGCTCCGACATCTTCGGCATCCTCTCACCCACACCTCAAGCGTCTCACAGCCGATGAGACGGCTGCCAAGCGGGCGAGTAGCGAGTGCTATCACTGCTCGGAGCAGTACACGTCGAAGCACAAGTGTGTCGGCAAGAGGATCTTCCTCTTGGAGCTTGACGACGACGATGTTGATGCGGCCCATAGTTGACATGGGCATCTCACTACACGTCCTGACCGGTATTGACCTCACCAACACGATGAAGCTCCAGGTCCATGTCCGCGGCAAGTTGCTGACCGCATTGGTCGACACCGGCTCCACTCACACCAAGGAGCCCCTCATCCAAGAGCTCGACCTAATGATATGGTTCCGCGACCAGGCGTCGGCGTGCGGGTCGCCAACGACGACTCCATCTCCTGCACAGGCATCTGCCCACGTGTACCTTTGTTGATTGCAGGGGATCGCTGCTTCGACTTCACTAGTTACGAGATGTCACTTGACGGCTTCGACCTTGTCCTGGGAGTTTAGTGGTTGCGGTCCTTGGGACCCATCCTCTAGAACCTCGAGGACATCATGATGGAGCTGTGGCGCGGTGGACAGAAGGTGTTTTGGACGAGGTTGCGCAACCCCGCCCCTGTGTGCGCCTCCATGACGGCGCCAACCGACATGATGGGCGCCCTCCTCGACGGCTTCCAGGACCTCTTCGATGAGACACGCGATCTTCGCCACGGCGCCACGATCACCGCTTCAGGCTCCTGGTGGGCACAGCTCCAGTAGTTGTTCGGTCGTACCGCTACCCCCAGCTTCTCAAGGATGAAATTGAGAAGCAATGCGTTGAGATGCTTCGTCAGGGCATCATCCGAGATTGCACCTCTGCATTCTCCTCGCCGGTGTTGTTGGTCCACAAGGCCGACGACACGTGGCGCTTTTGCGTCGACTATCGCGAGCTCAACGCCCGAACTTTGAAAGACAAGTTCCCGATCCCGGTGGTCGATGAGCTACTTGACGAGCTCCGCGGCACGAGGTTCTTCACCAAGCTTGACCTCCACAACGGCTACTTCCAGGTGCGCATGCACTTAGACGACATTGACAAGACGGTGTTCCAAACTCATCGGGGCCACTACGAGTTCTTGGTGATGTCGTTCAGCCTCACCAACGCGTCGTTGACGTTCCATTCATTGATGAACGACGTCCTCAATCCCTACATCAGGAAATTTGTGCTTGTCTTCTTTGATGACATCTTGGTGTACAGCAGGTCTTGGGCCAAACACCTCCAGCACGTGAAGCAGATGTTCTAGACACTCTAGACGCACAAGTTGTTCTTGAAAAAGACCAAATGCTTCTTCGGCCAGGAGTCCATGTCCTATCTGGGACACATCATCTCCTCAAAGGGCGTGGCGATGGATCCGTCCAAGGTGGAGGTTATGGAGCGTTGGCCCACACCTCGGTCTCTTCAAGCCTTGCGAGGCTTTCTCGGACTCGCCGGCTACTACCGCTAGTTCATTGCGGGGAATAGCGCAGTGGTCGACCACTCACCGCCCACATCAAGCGGGAGGCGTTCCGCTAGACCGACGACACGCAGGACGCCTTCTCTCAGCTCAAGCAGGCGCTGATAACAGCGCCTCTTCTTCATATGCCAGACTTCGACAAGCACTTCGTCATCGACTGCGACACGTCGGGCATCGGCTTCAAGGTGGTCTTGCACCAGGGCGACGGTGCCATTGCCTTCTTCAAACGCATTGTAGCTCTTCACCACCAGAAGCTACCGGCGTATGAGTGCGAGCTGATCGGCCTTGTGAAGGCTGTGCACCCCTGGCGGCCTTACTTGTGGGGCCGCCCCTTCACTGTTCGGACGGATCACTTCAGTTTGAAATACATCCTGGATCAACACCTCACGACGATTCACCAACATGCTTGGGTGAGCAAGCTTTTCGGCTATGATCTGCAGATTGAGTATAGGCCGGGGCATCTGAATGGGGCACCTGACGCCCTGTCCCACCGCGACGACGAAGACATTGCAATACATGCCATCTCAACCCCAGTCTTCCACCTCTTCAACTCTCTTCGCACGGAGATCGCCGCACACCAGTAGGCGCAGCAGCTGCCCGCTCAGCTCCAAGGGGGAGCCGCACTAGATGGTAGGTCCGAGCACGACGGCCTTCTTCTGTACAAAGGGAAGCTCTTCATCCCGGAGATGTCCTCCTTGTGGCCCTCCCTCTTGGCTGGGGCGCGTGATGGAGGTCACGAGGGCATCCAGAAGACGGTGCACCGGTTGCGCCTCTCGTTCTACAGCCCTTCACTCCTGCAGAGAGTCTGCGAGTTCGTCCGTGGGTGCGCCACCTACCAACGCAACAAGGCGGACCATCTAAACCCAATCGGCTTGCTACAGCCACTTCCTGTACCTTCAGAGGTATGGCAGGATATCTTCATGGACTTCATCGAAGGCTTTCTGAAGGTTGGTGGGAAGTCGGTGATTTTGACGGTTGTGGATCGTTTCTCGAAGTACGCCCACTACATTCCCCTAAGCCACCCGTATAGTGCTGCATCGGTGGCACGGGCGATCTTCGACGGCATCGTACGTCTACACGGCTTCCCCTGCTCCATCGTCGGCGACAGCAACACCATCTTCACCAGTTTGTTCTGGTCGGACTTGTTCCGACTGGCTACGTGTGCGCTTTCAGCTCAGCTCAGCCTTCCACCCGCAGTCTAACGGCCAGTCTGAGGTCGTCAACAAGGTCATCATCATGTACCTTCGTTGTCTGGCTGGTGATCGACCGAAGACTTGGCTGCAGTGGCTTCCTTGGGTCGAGTACTGCTACAACACTTCGTACCAGCAAGGCATCTCCAAGGGGTAGCTGCAGTTGACAAGTAGTGTAAGGACAGAGATGAGTTCTTGGCTGAAATCAAGGACAAGGACAGACTTGTGCAGGCCCAAGTCACCATGAAAAGCTAACAAGACCCGTCGTGAGGTGGAATTTCAGATTGGTGATGTTGTAATTCCCTCGTTTTATTCCTCTGAGTAATCCCAGGTATATATAACCTATTACAGATAAGGCACACCCCTAAAACCGAATCAAACGCTTCTAATCCTAATCTGGACTCTATCGCGAACACCTTCCCGAATCTGCACGCCCCCTATTCCTTTTATCTCCTAGAAAACGTGATTAAGTCAACAATCACCCCCTTAATCATGTTTTCTGGGACACACACTAATTTAGGATGGAGATACACTTATTCCATCCTACACACACTTTTGGAGTGGACACTACACCCCAGGATGGTCACTTGGGCATTATGATGAGGACATCACAACAGTGGATACTCACATTGATATACAAGTACCAATCACAAGAGCACGAACACGGTTACTAAATCAGCAGGTGAACTCGTTCCTAACTTCCTACCCATGTGATTTTGAGAATGGATTGCTATTGAATGACTTAATTGTTATTAGGAACCATGGACATGATCAACAAGTAAAGGAAGGAGGATTTGAGGACGTGGAGAACCAGATGGGACGTCCACAAGTTGATGGAAACAGTCACCAACTCGGACTCGAGTTCAACTCAGAGTCCAGGAGCAGTCCATCTTAAAACGGACGCTCAGGATGCATACGGACTCCATTTTCGACGTTCTACATATGCGTGGAAAGATGAGAAGATAAAATTTCCAATGGTTCTGATCCCACATTAAAATTCGCCAGGAGTCATTTGGAGTTGTCGAAACAAGTCGAATTCAGAGTTCTGTCCGGTGCTGCACCATCGTATTGGGCTTTTGGGCCTTGTATCCCGTATGAGTCCATTAGGGACGCGTCCAAGGATCTTATGGCCGAACCATAGCCTTTAAATACTGTAGTCGCCGGCCAAATTCGTGGGTTTTGCTTAGATAAACAGCCGCCGTTCTACGGTTTTTGTGAAACCCCAACTTCGTGATTTTCAGATCACGTCTTCTACGTTCTTGCTCGTGTTCTCGGTTGCACCTGCAGAGATTAGCCTTCTTGGCGAGGTCAAGCGTGTGATGCACGGTTGATAACCAACGGAGCAGTGGTGTAGTGATTGCAGGGGTGTTCGAACTGCTCGAGTGCCGCGGATCATCAGCGTCGAGTTCTCCACCTTAATCGACCTACCTTTCGGAAGATCGGTCCTAAACTACTCATCATTTGGTATCAGATTTCATGTTGCCCGTGAGGTACTTTTATTTCTCACTAGATTAGTTTTTGTTTTTCATACCTAGAGTCCACAGAAAAAACCATAAAAAATCATATCGTGTTTACCGATTCCTAGACCATAGTGCCTGCAAGTTTCGTTTTTCAGTTTGCATTCGTGTGGTCGAGTCTTTTTGCTGGTTTAGCATTGTATTTTTGGGTCGTAGTTATCGTTTTTCTTCCTTGTTTTTTTTGCTGCTCACCTATTACACAATCCCTAAACAACAAACGGAGCCAACAAGATCATCGGTTTGCCCTAGCTAGCCGCCTTGCGTGAACTCCCGCATCACCAGCCCTAGAATAGGTAACAAACCATTGTGCCAGTCCTCCTTGATTCATCACACAACATCCCATCATTCGTTGTTGCTAAACTCCAATTGTTTTTCACATCCTATTGGGAGATCTTTTTCAAAACCGAGGTTGAATCAACATAAAAAACAGTAACTCGGGTAGCCTACCTTAAAACGGCCATAACTTTTGCATACGAACTCGAAATCGGGCGATTTTTTTTCAAATTGATCTACTCAAAATTTCGCAACCGATTTTCCACGGCTTTACTGTGTTTGGCGAAATTTGTTTTGCCAAATTCCCCTTGAAAGATAGATTATCCGGCCTCCGAAGTTTCAGCCCTAATTTTAAAGAATCTTCCTGATTTTTTGTAGGCCACATCTTACATCCAATTGAGTTGCAAAGTTGTGTGCTTTCTATTTTCGTGCTCTCGAGTAAACAAAAAATATCAAAAAAATATTAAAAAAAATAGTGAAGAGAGCACAGATATTAAAGCATTGACAGCACACACTTGAAAGCAGTTGCCCTATACACTTGTGCTGTACTTGTTGGTTATATCTTCCTGACTTTCTATTTGCCTTTCTACTACCTTGTATTGTGCTAGACCTAGAACACTTGTTAACCAATAACAGTTCCTACATTGAATACTTATTCAACTTTGTTTGTTGTTAACGATTTTTTTACTTATTAGCCACCATATTGTGTCATCCAAACTCCATTTTTCCTCTTGAGCAGAACAGGTACCTTTGCAATCACTCCACGCTTCATTGGTTCTCACCGTCCACCGTTTACCACCTGCTGTGTTGGTAAGAACACTTGTAAGAACGTGGTAAGACGCTTGAGAGAGAGAGATTGTTTCCTTCCTTCCACTTTTCACATTGCCACTATCCTTTGTAGTTGATAGGGATAACATCTTTTTGTTATCTTTTGTCTACTACTAACAATGGCAGAAGATAAAAGGGATGATGAATGTGTTCAACATGCTGAGTTGCGTGACATGATGAGCGAAATGACAGATATGTTCACCAAAACCCAAGCATCGACAAAGACGTCATTGACGACCTTGAATCGCCAACTTGCTGATCTTGTTGTTCGAATGGATACTCTTGAGGCGCGGCTGCCCTTCGCTGAAGATCGTGAAGACAGTGCTTATAATATGGAAGATCATAACAATCAACCACGACTTCCACTTTATCTACGAGGTATGGAAGGTAATAATCGTTATAATTACAATGATCGTCATAAAAATTTTAATCGCCCTCTTGATGATCCTTTTGCTAAAGTCAAATTTACTATACCCTCTTTTCTGGTGCTTATGATGTTGAGGCATATCTTGATTGGGAGATGACAAAAAAGGGCATACCCAGTGCTGAAAGCTCCCACACTTTGTGGGGTCTGGGGAAGCGGATTTCTAGGTAGCCTTCCCCTTGCTTATTGGGAGATGACAGTAGAGCAGAAATTTAATGCCCACCTTGTTCCTGAACAACATAGAGTTCGTCAAGCCACTAGTGAGTTTAAGAATTTTGCTATCATATAGTGGAATGAACTTGTTAAAACTAGAACTGATCCTCCAACATCGAATAGATTAAAGGAAGTTATGCGTGTTCGTTTTGTTCCTCCTTTTCAGCGGGACCTTCGTAAAAAATTGCAGCGCTTAGACCAAGGTAACATGTCTGTAGAGGAGTATTATCAAGAGTTATAAAAGGGTATGTTGCGCTGTGAGGTAGTAGAGGACATGAATGATAAAATAGCTCGTTTTTATGGGGATTTGAGGCGTGAAATTCAGTACATTGTTGATTATAAGGAATATGATACTGTTAATAGATTATTTCAGCTGGCTATGTTGACAGAAAAAGAATTGCAGGGCCGCCAACAGCAGCAGCACCAACGCACGAGGAGCACCTTCACACCGCGTTCGACATCTACACCATCCAAAACAGCACCATCTTCGAGTTTTCCTACTGCCACTACACCATCCAATGGTGGCCAACGAACTTCATCTACTGCTTCATTTCCTCGCGCGCCGGAGGGCAGCAAGACGACACCATTCAAGCCTACGTCTTCCACTCCTTCCACGAGTCGAACTTCCAACATTAAGTGTCACCGCTGCCAGGGAGTTGGTCATGTGATGAAAGATTGCCCTAGCAAACAAGCATACATAGCACGAGATGATGGCGGGTATGATAGTACTTCGGATGTTAAAGATGAATATTCTCTTGCTACTAACGTTGCAGGACCAAAAGATGACCACTATAGCACAGATGAAGAGGTACTTGGTACCGCAGCAACGGAAAATTATAGAAGCATAATTGTGCAGCGTGCTTTGAGCACCAAAGTTGAGGCGGATGACAAGCTATAGCGACACAATCTTTTTCACATGTTTCTCATCGTCAAGGACTGCCGTGTGCACACTATAATTGATGGAGGCAGTTGCAATAACTTGGTGAACACGGATGTGGTCAAGAAACTTGGGTTGACAACAAGAGCACACCCTCATCTATACCACATTCAGTGGTTCAACAACAGCGGTAAGGTTAAGGTAACATAAACAGCGAGAGAACATTTTTCGATTGGTTCTTACCATGATTTTGCCGATTTTGATGTCGTACCTATGGATGTTTGTTCTCTTTTGTTGGGACGTCCTTGGAAATTTGATACGGATGTTATTCATCATGTTAGAACTAATAAATATACTCTGATGCATAAAGGAAAGAAAATCACTTTGCTTCCTATGACTCCTGCTGAAATTGTACATTTGGAGCACAAAATCACTAGACTCTGAAAAACAGCAAGTAATTAAGTTAAAATCACCTTCGCTGCTCACAACTAAATCTGACCTTGCTGATTTATTTAATACCAAGGAGATGTACTATGCTTTAGTATGCAAAGAAGACATGTTTTTGCTTCATGAAGTGTCCATTGCATTGCCCTCTGCTGTTGCTAACCTTTTGCAGGATTTTGCGTATGTGTTTCCCCCCGAGATACCCCCTGGATTATCACCTATGAGAGGCATTGAACATAAGATCGACTTGATTCCAGGGGAAAGTTTGCCAAATCGTGTGGCGTACAGGGCGAATCCGAAAGAGATAAGGGAAATTCAGCGACAAGTTCAAGATCTTTTGAACCGCGGGTATATTCGCGAAGACCTTAGTCCTTGTTTTGTTCTTGTTCTTTTGGTTCCTAAGAAAGATGGTAGCTGACGCATGTGTGTTGATTGTAGAGCGATTAATAACATCACCATTCGATATCGTTATCCTATTTCTCGCTTAGATGACATGCTTGATGAATTGAGTGGTGCTATTATTTTCAAAAAAGTTGACTTGCGTAGTGGTTACCACCAAATTAGAATGGCACTAGGAGATGAATGGAAAAATGCATTTAAAACCAACTTTAGACTTTATGAGTGGTTAGTCATGCCTTTTAATTTAACTAATGCATCTAGCACTTTTATGCGATTAATGAACGAGGTTTTACGTGCTTTTATTGGAAAATTCGTGGTGGTTTATTCTCATTTACAGTAAGTCATATGACCAGTGTTATCCTAAATGGTATTAAACAGCCGTTTAAATGTGTTTAAACGGTAAACAGACACTTACTTTGTAGTTCAGGCCCTAAACAGACATTTAAACAGTTGACCCGTTTAAACGGGTCAACGGCCGTTTAAACGGTGTAAACGGATTAAACAAAACGATTTCCATTCGTGTTTAAACGCGTTTTGACCCGTTTAGGCGAAGTGAAAATGTTAGAACCAGGTTTTTTCGGCCCATTAAGCTGCACGCGGTCGAAGACTCCTATTGATTACGCCGACACGGGTCTGTTGTAGTATTCAATCTACCGCCGATCCGCTTCCACCAGGTATGGCCCCGCCCCTTTGGCTCGCAATCGAAGTAGCCCGCCATCAGCCACCGCCCACGTGCAGCTTGATCGCCCTCTCCCACCATCTCCCTACCACATACTCCGAACCCGTGCACCCGAGTCCCTGCACGGCACACGCAGCTCAGTCTTCCCGCACGCTTTCTCATATCAGGAACATAGAGTATCCATATGGCACATGTGAGTTGCATCTTTTATTAGCCTTTTATTTTATAACTTGCTAGATTTTCATGTTTGAGAGTTGTAGGACAGCTAAGAAGAATGCAAGGCGGGTTGTAAGTAAGGCAAGAGGACAAACCTATGATAAGTTATATGAGAGACTAGGGACAAAAGAAGGTGAAAAAGACATATACAAGGTAGCAAAAATCCGCGAGAGAAAGATGAGGGATCTCAATCAAGTTAAATGCATCAAAGATGAGACTGCCCGCATTCTAGTGAAGGATGAAGAGATTAAGAATAGATGGCGTGATTACTTTAATGGGCTATTCAATGATGGGAATGAGAGCACTATGGTTGAGTTGGATGACTCCTTTGATGACTCCAACAGGCGGTTCGTGCGGAGGATACAAGAGTTTGAGGTTAAGAGGCCTTAAAAAGGATGAAAGGAGGAAAGGCCCTCGGCCCTGACGATGTCCCTATTGAGGTGTGGAGATGTCTTGGGGACGTCGCAATAGTATGGCTCACAAAGCTATTCAACCACATTTTTCGGTCAAACAAGATGCCTGAAGAATGGAGGAAAAGTATATTAGTACCTATCTTCAAAAATAAAGGAGATATTCAAAGTTGTACTAATTATCGAGGTATTAAGCTTATGAGTCATACTATGAAGCTTTGGGAGAGAGTGATTGAACACCGCCTGAGGAAAGTGACCAATGTCACTAAAAACCAGTTTGGTTTTATGCCTGGGAGGTCTACAATGGAGGCGATTTTCTTGCTTCGTCAGCTTATGGAGAGATATAGGGAGCAGAAGAAGGACTTGCATATGGTGTTCATCGACTTGGAGAAGGCGTACGACAAGATACCAAGGTCAGTCATGTGGTGGGCACTAGAGAAACATAAAGTGCCAACAAAGTACATTACCCTTATCAAGGATATGTACAATAATGTTAGGACAAGTGTGCGCGTAAGTGATAGTGAGACTGATGCATTTCCTATCACGGTAGGATTACATCAAGGATCAGCTTTGAGCCCATACATCTTTTCCTTGGTCATGGATGAGGTGTCGAAGGATATACAAGGGGATATCCCTTGGTGCATGCTCTTTGCTGATGATGTAGTGCTGGTAGATGAAACTAGAGATGGTGTTGATAAGAAATTAGAGTTATGGAGACAAACCTTAGAGTCCAAGGGGTTTAGACTTAGTAGGACCAAAACCGAGTATATGAGGTGCAACTTTAGTGGTGTTGGTCGTGAAGAGGGAAATGTTAGTCTACAAGGACAAATAGTACCTAGAAGGGACTCTTTCCGATACTTAGGATCAATGTTACAAAGCAATGGCGATATTGATGAGGATGTTTGCCACAGGATCAAGGTAGGGTGGATGAAATGGCGACAAGCCTCTAGAATCCTATGTGATAGGAAAGTCCCACAAAAGCTAAAAGGGAAGTTCTATAGGACGGTGATCAGACCCGCGATGCTCTATGGGGCGGAATGTTGGCCAACTAAACGGCAACATGTCCAACAAATGAGTGTCGCAGAGATGCGCATGCTACGGTGGATGTGTGGGCACACGAGAAGAGACCGAATAAGGAATGAGGCGATTCGTGATAAGGTAGGGGTGGCGCCGATTGAAGAGAAGTTAGTCCAACATCGGCTTAGGTGGTTTGGACATATCCAACGGAGACCTCCAGAAGCACCGGTTAACAGTAGGATTTTAAGAGGTAGAGAAAATATTAGGAGGGGTAGAGGACGACCAAGGTTGACCTGGGAGGAGGCGGTAAAACGAGATTTGAGAGATTGGAATGTATCCAGAGACTTAGCTCATGATAGGACCGCATGGAAAGTAGCAATTCATGTGCCAGAATCGTAGTCTTGTTTTTTTATTTTTTTCTTTTCTCTTTTTCTTTTCCTTTTTTTCTTATTTCTTTTCTCTTTTTCCTTTTCTTTTTTTCCTTTTTTTTCTTTCTTTTTTTCCTTTTTTCCCCTTGTTCTCATATCTCTTCCTCTGTTTTACTTCATTGATATTGGGTTTCATGTCTAGCCGACCCCAACAGGCTTGGGATAAAGGCTTGGTTGTTGTTGTTGTTGTTGTAGAGTTGTAGGACAGCTGAAACTCAATAAGAGTATGGGGTTCTAATTTATCTAAATAACTTTCATGTGATTTATTGCAAGTTATTTACTTTAGTTGTGAAGACGGGGACTTATATATTAAAGGTATATATTTTATTTGCTGCAACAGTGTAGCTACAGTAAAAACCGTTTAATCTGTCTAAACACCGTTTAGACAGGCTAAACGATAAACAGACCACCGATTGTCTACCGTTTACCGTTTAGGATAACATTGCATATGACGAATATCTTAATCATTTACGTGTTGTTTTCAGTGTATTGAGAGATGCACGTTTGTTTGGTAACCTCGAAAAGTGTGTCTTTTGCACCAATCGAGTTTCGTTTCTTGGATATGTCGTTTCATCGCAGGGAATTAAGATGGATGAGGCAAAAATTGTGGCGATCACTAGCTGGCCAATTCCATCAACCGTCACGCAGGTGCATAGTTTTCTTGGTCTTACAAGTTTTTATCGACACTTTGTGCGGGATTTCAGCACCATTGCAGCACCTCTCCATGAACTGACGAAGAAGAGAGTGCAGTTTCGATGGGGCGAACAGCAGCAACAAGCTTTTGATATTCTTAAATCAAAGCTTACACAAGCACCATTGCTACAACTTCCTGATTTTGACAAGACATTTGAGCTAGAATGTGATGCAAGCGGCATTGGTATTGGAGGTGTTCTCATACAAGAAGGTAAACCCGTTGCATTCTTTAGTGAAAAATTGTATGGTCCTTCCCTGAATTATTCCACTTATGATAAGGAATTGTATGCCTTAGTGCTAGTTCTACAAACTTGGCAACATTACATGTGGTCTAAGGAGTTCGTTATACATTTCGATCATGAATCTTTGAAGTATCTTAAGTGTCAAACCAATCTAAATAAACGACATGCTAAATGGATTGAGTACATAAAATCATTTCCATACATCATTAGGCATAAGAAAGGGAAGGAGAATGTTATCGCAGATGCATTATCTAGACATTACACCATGCCCTCCCAACTTGATCATAAAATATTTGGTTTGGAAACAATAAAAGGATTATATCCTACTGATTTGGACTTCAAAGATGCCTTTGAAAATTGTAGAGAAGGAAGAACTTGGAATAAATATGTACTACGGGAGGGCCTCCTCTATCGTGCTAACAAGCTATGTGTTCCTGCTAGTTCCGTTCGCCAGGAAGCTCATGGAGGAGGTTTGATGGGACATTTTGGAGTGAAGAAAACTGAGGACGTGCTGGCCACACACTTCTTTTGGCCAAAGATGAGACGTGATGTCAAGCGCTACGTGTCACGATGCACTGCTTGCAATAAAGCTAAGTCTCGACTAAACCCACATGGTCTTTATATGCCTCTTCCCGTTCCTAGTGTACCTTGGCAGGATATTTCCATGGATTTTGTTTTAGGATTGCCAAGGACTAAGAGGGAGAGGGATAGTATTTTTGTGGTTGTTGATTGTTTCTCCAAAATGGCACATTTTATACCTTGTCATAAGAATGATAATGCCTCACACATTGTTGATTTGTTTATGACGGAAATTATTCGTTTACATGGTGTACCAAATACCATTGTTTCTAATCGTGATGCAAAAAATTTTTAAGTCATTTTTAGAGAACTTTGTGGTATAAATTGAGAACCAAGCTGCTGTTTTCAACCACATGTCACCTACAAACCGATGGACAAACTGAGGTAGTAAATCGTACTCTATTCACTATGTTGCGAGCTGTTTTAAAAACAAATTTAAAGGGTTGGGAGGATTGTTTACCACATATAGAATTTGCTTACAACAGGTCAGTTCAGTCTACTACAAAGGTAAGCCCATTCCAGGTAGTGTATGGTTTCAATCCCCGTGCTACTATTGATTTATTACCTTTGCCTCCTTCTGAAACTATAAATTTGGATGCTACACAACGATCCGAATTCATTCTTAAGATGCATGAAACTACAAAGAAAAATATTAAAAGGATGAATGAGAAGTATAGAATTTCTGGTAGTAAAGGTAGAAAAGAAGTAAAACTTGAACCATGGGACTTGGTATGGCTACATTTGAGAAAAGAACGATTTCCTCACTTGAGAAAACCTAAACTTATGCCACGAGCTGCTGGTCCTTTTAAGATTGTTGAAAAGATCAATGACAATGCATATAAGCTTGAGTTGCCTCCCAATTTTGGGTTAGTCCCATATTTAACATTTCAGATTTACGAACATACTTGGGGGAAGAAGATGATCTTGAGTCGAGTACGACTCCGATTCAAGAGGGGGAGGATGATGAGGACATCACAACAGTGGATAATCACATTGATATACAAGGACCAATCACAAGAGCACGAGCACGGTTACTAAATCAGCAGGTGAACTCATTACTAACTTCCTACCCATATGATTTTAAGAATGGATTGCTATTGAATGATTTAATTGTTATTAGGAACCATGGACATGATCAACAAGTAAAGGGAGGAGAATTTGGGGACGTGGAGAACCAGATGGGACATCCACAAGTTGATGGAAACAGTCACCAACTCGGACTCGAGTTCAACTCGGAGTCCAGGAGCAGTCCATCTTAAAATGGACGCTCAGAATGCATACGGACTCCTTTGTCGACGTTCTACATATGTATGGAAAGATGAGAAGATAAACTTTCCAATGGTTTTAGCCCCACATTAAAATTTGCCAGGAGTCATTGGAAGTTGTAGAAACAAGTCGAATTCAGAGTTCTGTCTGGTGCTGCACCACCGTATTGGGCTTTTGGGCCTTATATCTCGTATGAGTCCATTAGGGACGCGTCCAAGGGTCTTATGGCCGAACCCTAGTCTTTAAATACTGTAGCCGCCGGCCAAATTTGTGGGTTTTGCTTAGATAAACAGCTGTCGTTCTACGGTTTTTGTGAAACCCCAACTTCGTGATTTTCAGATCACGTCTTCTACGTTCTTGCTCGTGTTCTCGGTTACACCTGCAGGGATTAGCCTTCTTGGCGAGGTCAAGCGTGTGCTGCATGGTTGATAACCAACAGAGCAATGGCGTAGTGATCGCAGGGTTGTTCGAACTGCTCGAGTGTCGCGGACCATCAACGTCGAGTTCTCCACCTCAATCGACCTACCTTTCGTAAGATCGAGCCTAAACCACTCATCACACTACAACCCTAAGGTGGGCACGACACCTCGAACACCTTTTGATGTGAGATCAGAACAATTCTCCTTCAGACGCAAAGAGCGCCTTCTCATCTTCATTGTTCTTGGAATACTCATCAGCAAAATGTCCATACTTGCGACAATTGAAGCATTGAATCTTCGACTTGTCAAATTTCTTCTTCTTTTCCTTCTCTTTTGACTCTTCAGCTTTCCTCTCTTCTCTTGTCAAAAGGTTCTCTCCACCCTTTGTCTCTCTTGCTCTCCACTCCTTCCTTGTCAACATAAGTCTTTCTTCATGCTCTTGGTTGTTGAAGCCATGCACTCGTTCTTCATGTGCCTTGAGTCTGTCAATTAGTTCTTCTACAGTCATCAACTTTAAGTCCACAAATTGCTCAATAGTGGATGCAATGTGGAGAAACTTTGAAGACAAAGCACGCAGCAACTTTCTCACAATATACTTTTCTTCAACTTTTTCACCAAGACCACGAATCTTTGTGACGATGATCATCACATTTGTGGCAAAGTCATCAATGGAGTCTCCTCCGTTCATGCGCATCACATCGAGCTCGTTCTGTAGAGTCTGAATTCTTGCTTCTATCACATGTTCTTCACCTAAGAATTTAATCTTAATCATCTCCAAAATGTCTTTTGTCGTCTCTTTCTCGAAAATTCGCATGAAAGTGTCTTCATCAATAGCATGATAGATGGCCGCAAGAGCCAATTGATCCATCTTTGGATCAACTTCACTCTTTGTCTCCTCAACAGCTTTCCATACCCCCTGCGTCTTCAAGAAAACCTTCATCTTAATAGCCCATGCTATGTAATTAGTCTTCGTTAACAGGGGATATTGCAACGCCATTTTACTCTCCATATCACGTACACCTCCTGTGTACGTTCAGCAAATCAATAAACTTCTAGGTACACTTTGGTGGCTTTAGCAAAACACCAGCAGTCTTCAAGCCCAGTCCTTACTCAGCCCAGTGGCCCAACTGGCCCAGCTTGAAACAGCAGCCTTTTCTCCTCTTAGAAACCCTAGCAGCAAAACAGCAGCCGCCGCCTTCTCCCTGTCCTGGAGCCGCCGCCACCTGCCTGTTCAGCCGCACAGCTGCCGTGAGCTCCACTGAGCACCGAACCCTAGCAGCCGCCACCAGCACCGCGCGCTTGTAGGGACGTCGACACCTTCGGCCGGCAGCCCCTCGTCGCGGAACCCACCGCCGGAGCTTCACCACATGCAGCCGCCGAACACCACCCACAGCGTTGGGCGCCTCTGCCTCCGCCGCCGCCCTCACGTGAGATGGCAGAGCCGCCCTGAGCCCTCGCAGTGCTCGCACAGCCTCTCCCGGCGACTTGGCCGTAGATCTTGCTGGTGTGTACCTGGCCGCTGAGCCCACCCAAGCTCCACGCTGACGTTGAGCACGCGCTGCTGGCGCTCGGGCTAGACTAGCGCACGGCAGAGGACGCCCTCTTGGCGTCGGATCCGCCGCCCGCTTCCCTGCCTACGGCCTGCTTCCTCGGGGCTCGACAGTGTGCTTCACCAAACAACAGGCAAGAACCGAGATCTAAACCTCGCTCTAATTACCAATTGTTGTAACTCCCTCCTTTTATTCCTCTAGGTAATCCCAGGTATATATAACCTATTACAGATAAGGCACACCCCTAAAACCGAATCAAACTCTTCTAATCCTAATCTGGACTCTTATCTCTAACACTTTTCCCAAATTTACACGCCCCTATTCCTTTTATCTCCTAGAAAACGTGATTAAGTCAACAGGTGATTGGGTCTGGCTGCGGCTTCATCCGAGGATTGTTGTAGGGGTGACGGTGGCACCCCCCTTCAAGATTGCTTCTAAATATTTTGGAACATATCAGATAGTACAATGCATTGGTGCTGTCTCCTACAAGCTACAGCTGCCTCCCCAAGCTAGAATACATGATGTCTTTCATGTGTCCCTGTTGAAGAAGTTTGAAGGCCCTGCACCAGCACAGGTGGCGTCTCTACCACTACTTCTTCATGGACGGATTGTGCCTATACTAGAAAAGGTCCAGCTAGCATGACTGAACAGAGGTGTGTGGGAACTACTTGTCAAGTGGGTTGGTCACTCAGACGTAGATGCATCATGGGAGCAGTTAGAAGACTTCAAGGTGCAGGATCCCCACTTCAACCTCGAGGACGAGCTTTTCTTCGAGAAGGAGCGAAATGTTGTGGATGACTTTCTGGGCCGCCATTACAGGCGCAGGACCCGCAAAGGCACCAGCAGCACAATGGCCCAAGGCGCAGGCAACATCAACACATGAAGAATCTAGAAGATCGGATTAGAGGAGAATGATCTGTTAGAGATGAAAATAAATAATATGGTGTGTTATAGATAAAAGTAAAAAATAGAGGCGGTTGGGCTTTCCCCATCCAACTGGGCACTTAGAGGGAAATAATCTACATTAGTGGAGAATAATTTGTTAGAGAAGGAAATAAATAATAGGGGTGGTTGGGCTGGGCGCAGATTTGAAGGGCGTGCAGGGCCCCAGGGCTATATAATGCTGTAGAGTCTGAATTCTTGCTTCTATCACATGTTCTTCACCAAAGAACTTAGTCTTAATCATCTCCGAAACGTCTTTTGTCGTCTCTTTCTCGGAAATTCGCATGAAAGTGTCTTCATCAATAGCATGATAGATGGCCGCAAGAGCCAATTGATCCATCTTTGGATCAACTTCACTCTTTGTCTCCTCAACAGCTTTCCATACCCCCTGCGTCTTCAAGAAAACCTTCATCTTAATAGCCCATGCTATGTAATTAGTCTTCGTTAACAGGGGATATTGCAGCGCCATTTTACTCTCCATATCACGTACACCTCCTGTGTATGTTCAGCAAATCAATAAACTTCTAGGTACACTTTAGTGGCTTTAGCAAAACACCAGCAGTCTTCAAGCCCAGTCCTTACTCAGCCCAGTGGCCCAACTGGCCCAGCTTGAAACAGCAGCCTTTTCTCCTCTTAGAAACCCTAGCAGCAAAACAGCAGCCGCCGCCTTCTCCTTGTCCTGGAGCCGCCGCCACCTGCCTGTTCAGCCGCACAGCTGCCGTGAGCTCCACTGAGCACCGAACCCTAGCAGCCGCCACCAGCACCGCGCGCTTGCAGGGACGTCGACACCTTCGGCCGGCAGCCCCTCGTCGCGGAACCCACCGCCGGAGCTTCACCACATGCAGCCGCCGAACACCACCCACAGCGTTGGGCGCCTCTGCCTCCGCCGCCGCCCTCACGTGAGATGGCAGAGCCGCCCTGAGCCCTCGCAGTGCTCGCACAGCCTCTCCCGACGACTTGGCCGTAGATCTTGCTGGTGTGTGCCTGGCCGCTGAGCCCACCCAAGCTCCACGCTGCCGTTGAGCACGCGCTGCTGGCGCTCAGGCTGGACTAGCGCACGGCAGAGGACGCCCTCTTGGCGTCGGATCCGCCGCCCACTTCCCTGCCTGCGGCCTGCTTCCTCGTGGCTCGACAGTGTGTGGTATGCTGCTGCTCTCTGCCCCTCACCGATCGGAGGTTGTACGTGTGGAGGATCGGTGGGCACGGTTTGAAGGCTGATTGGCGGTGAGGAGCCAGCGATCGCGAGAGGAGGAATACAAGGGTGGCGGCTAGGGTTGGACTCCCCGGCTCCCTGCAGGAAGCCGGAAACAATCTGTTTCTGCTTAGCCCTGATCCAATTGTCTTTACCATTATATAACGCTTAAGTTTCTAATAATAATAGCTCTCTAATAATAGAAAACGTCCTGGGCCGTTTGGCCTTTTCCTGCATGCGCCTGCTAGCCACGAGCAGTCCTCCTCTGATATTGAACTCCCGTCATAACATCTCTCCCTGCCTCGACAAACAGCTCGTCCTCGAGCTGCACATCCGGGTAGAGAGTCTTGAAGTCGTCCAGGGGCTCCCAGGTGGCGTCGTCCTCCGAAAGGCCTTGCCACCTGACGAGGATGTGCCACGCGCCGCGACGGAGCTGGGCGCGCAGGACCTGCGCAGGGGCTGGCAGCAGTCGCCCGTCCTGAACTGGTGGCAGCACGGCCGGCGTTGATGGTGGCGAGCCGGCGTAGTTGTAAGGCTTTAACAGCCCCACATGGAAGACGTCATGCAGGCGCGCGTCCGCGGGGAGTCGGAGACGATAAGCCACCTGCCCGATGCGCTCGACGATCTGGAACGGCCCCGCGTAGCGTGGGCGCAGCTTGCCCTTGGACGGCGAAGCGAGCGCATGGGTGGGGCGGTGGAGAAGTCGGAGCAGCACCCATGCGCCCACGTCGAACTCCACCTCGCGATGGTGCTCATCGTAGTGGCGCTTGGCGTACTGCTGGGCCTGAAGAAGACGCTCGCGAACCTCCTCCAGGAACGCGTCGCGGTCCCGCAGCATGGTGTCCACCGCCTCGGTCTGGGCCGCCCCGGCGTGGTGTGGCAGGAGTGGTGGCGGGGGTCGGCCGTACACAACCTCGAACGGCGACACTCGGAGTGCCGTGTGGTAAGAGGTGTTGTAGCAGTACTCCGCCCAGGATAGCCAGTCGACCCACGAGCGAGGCCGATCACCTGTCGCACAGCGCAAATACATCGCGATGATCTTGTTGACGACCTCGGACTGGCCGTCCGTCTAGGGGTGAAAGGCCGTACTGAGCCGCTGCTTGACACCTGCACATTTAAAGAGATCGCGCCAAAGATTGCTGGTGAAGACTGGGTCGCGATCGCTGACGATGGAGCTGGGGAAACCGTGTAGGCGCACGATCCCGTCGAAGAAAGCACGGGCGACGGAGGCGGCGGTGTAGGGGTGGCTGAGCGCGATGAAGTGGGCGTACTTCGAGAAGCGGTCCACCACCGTCAGGACCACGGACTTGTCGTGCACCTTCGGCAGCCCCTCGATGAAGTCCATGGAGATATCTGCTCACACCTGCGACGGAACGTCCAAGGGCTGAAGTAGGTCGGCCGGCGGTGTGGTCGGCGTCTTGTTCCGCTGGCACACATCACAGGAGCGGACGAAGTCGTGCACCAGCTGGCGGTCGCCGGGGATGTAGAAGTCCGCGCGGAGGCGCACAAGGGTTTTCTGGACCCCCTCGTGTCCCGCCGAGTGAGCCAGGGTCACCACCTGGTGGCGCAAGTCGTCGGTGGCAGGTACGTAGATGCGCTTGCCGTGGAGGAGGAAGCCGTCGTCGGCAGCCCACGGCTCGCCCAGAGACGCGGCCTCCAGCTGCTGCAGCAGGTCACGCGCGACCGGGTCGGTCGCGGTGGCGCGGCGAATGTCGGCGTAGAGGTCGAAGGAGGGCCCAGAGAGGGCACAGAGCGCCGCAGTCTCCTCGTCGCGGCGGGACAGCGCGTCGGCCGCCGAGTTGAGCCGCCCGGGGCGGTACTCGACGGTGAAGTCAAACCCGAATAGCTTGCTGAGCCGCTGGTGCTGAGGCACGGTGGACAGCCGCTGGTCTAGGAGAAACTTCAGGCTGTAGTGGTCGGTGCGGACAAGGAACCGGCGCCCCCACAAGTACGGGCGCCAGTGCCGGACGGCTTGCACCAGCCCGATGAGCTCGCGCTCGTAGGCCGCCAGCTTGACATGGCGGGCGGCGAAGGGTCGACTGAAGAAAGCCAGGGGTCCGCCCCCCTGGTGGAGGACGGCGCCAAAGCCGGTGCCGGACGCGTCGCAGTCAACTACGAACTGGCGCGCGAAGTCGGGCATCTGTAGAACCGGCGCCGACGAGAGCGCCCGCTTCAGGGCAGCGAAAGCCTCGTCCGCCTCCGCCGTCCAGACGAACGCCTCCTTCCGCAGGAGACGTGTGAGTGGTGCCGCGATGGAGCCGAAGTCGCGGATGAACTTCCTGTAGTAGCCGGCGAGGCCCAGGAAGCCACGCACCCCGCGTGGAGAGCGTGGTAGCGGCCACGAGGCGACCGCGGCTACTTTGTCGCTGTCCATGGCGACGCCGTCGGCGGAGATGACGTGGCCGAGGTAGGCGACGGAGGGGGCCCCGAAGGAGCACTTCGACCTCTTCAGAAAGAGGTCGTGGGCTCGTAGGGCGGTGAAGGCGAGGCCGACATGCTGCAGGTGCTCAGACCACGACGTGCTGTAGATCAGAATGTCGTCAAAGAAAATCAGCACGAACCTGCGGAGGAAGGGGCGGAGCACATCATTCATCAACGCCTGAAATGTCGCAGGGGCGTTGGAGAGCCCAAACGGCATCACCAGGAACTCGAAGTGGCCATGGTGGGTGCGGAACGCCGTCTTCTCGATGTCGGCCGGGTGCATGCGCACCTGGTGGTACCCCGAGCGGAGGTCGAGCTTGGTGAAGTACTTGGCCCCGTGGAGCTCGTCGAGGAGCTCGTCAACCACCGGGATCGGGAACTTGTCCTTGGACGTACGGTCGTTGAGCGCGCGGTAGTCGATGCAGAAGCGCCACGACCCATCCGCCTTCTTGACGAGGAGCACGGGTGCCGAGAACGGAGGAGTACTGGGGCGGATGATGCCCTGCTCCAGCATGGCGGCGCACTGCCGCTCGAGCTCGTCCTTCTGCAACTGAGGGTACCGGTACGGTCGCACTGCCACCGGTGCGGTCTCGGGCAGCAGGTGTATGCGGTGGTCGTAGGGGCGGGCTGGTGGAAGGCCGCGTGGTGTGTCGAAGACGGCGTCGTGTTGACATAGGAGCTCGTCCAGCAGCGGGTGGTGCTGGTCCGGAGCTACCGCTACCAGCGACCGCTGCTGGAAGGGCGCGCCCGAGGCGCCCACACACTGCCACGTGACGCGGCGGCCCTCGTGCAGGAAGGATACGGCGAGCCCTTCGAAGTCCCAGGTGATGGGGCCCAGCGTGCCAAGGAAGTCGACGCCGAGGATGAAGTCGAAGCAGCCGAGCGCGAGGCCGACGCAGGTGATGGAGAAGGGCGCCCCGTGGATGTCGACGGGCACGTGGCGTGCGATGCCTTCACACGGCACGCGCTCACCGTTGGCCACCGTAACGCGAAGCTGGTCGCCCCCCTGAGGAGCGAGACCAAGGCGCCGCATGGCCGTGCCCTGGAGGAAAGTGTGGGTGGAGCCAGTGTCCAGGAGGGCGAGGAGGCGCTCGCCCTGGATCGTCACGGGCAGGAGCATAGTGTGGTACGTCCTGATGCCAGCAAGAGCGTGTACAGAAACCACAAGAGCGTGAGCGTGAGCGTCCGCTGCGGCGGCGGCGTCTGCGGGCAAGGCCGTGGCCGCAGCATCGGCTGCCGCCTCCTCATCGGCGTCGAGGAAATCGTCCACCTCCAGGAAGAACAGGCGGGGGCACACGTGCCCACGCACGTATTGCTCGTCGCAGTTGTAGCAGAGGCCTTGACGACGGCGTTCCTGCATCTCGGCCGGCGAGAGGCGACGGTACGGCCGCACGGGTGCCGCCGGGGCTGCTGCGCCCGGTGCTGCAGCGCCGGCTACGGGCGGCGCAGGCAGCGCTGGTGCGCCAGCCGGGGCCGCGGCCGCCCCCGGTTGGCGTGGGGGAAGGGCTGGCCGCGGGGGAGGGCGGGCGCCGCGCTGCTGAGGCGGCGCTGCCGCGGCCAGAGCCCGTGTCTCGAAGGCGCGGGCAAGAAACATGGCTGTCTGGAGGTCGGGGGGGGCGCATCGCGACGTCGACCCGAATGTGTTCCGGGAGGCCGCCGACGAAAAGCTCCGCTTTTTGGCGCGTGGAGATGTCCCTGGAATGCGCTAGCACCGTCTGGAAGCGGTCCGCAAACTCCTGGACCGTGGAGTGGAAAGGAAGGCGCCCCAACTCGGCCAGCCGCGAGCCGTATATAGGCGGTCCGAAACGAAAGCGGCAAAGCTCCTTGAAGCGCTCCCAGGACGGCATGCCTTCGTCCGATAGGAGGGCGTAGTACCAGGTCTGAGCGGCGCCGATGAGGTGGTAGAAGGCCATCCACGTCCGCTGCTCCACCGGAGTGCGCTGGCCCCAGAAGAATTGTTCACAGTGTGTGAGCCAATTCAGCGGGTCGATCGAGCCGTCGTATGTCGCGAAGTCGATCTTGTAGGTCCGAGGCTGGAAGGGCGCCGCGCCGAACGTCGCGGGAGCGGCAGCCGGGGGCGCCCCGCCGATCGCTGGAGCTGCAGCCGGCGCGGACCCGAAGGTGGAGCCGTGGAGGATTGGGTCGTCAACGCCGCCATAGAGCGTTCCCGACGCCGGAACGCCCCCATGGCCGAAGCCCGCTGTGATGTGAGGGGTCGAATGGACCGACGGGCGCGCCGGCGCGGAGGAGTAGACTGGCGGCGCGACGTCGGTGAGCCACGGCGGAAGCGGGGACGGCGAGTGGGGGAACTGGATCTCCTGTATGGGGATGCCGCCGAGGGACACCGCCGGTGCTGACGCGGTGGTGTGCGCTGTGCTGTCCTGCGGCATCCCGTAGGGGTAGACGGTGCCCGAGGCGGGAGAAGGCAGTTGCTGCTGCAGGTTGGGCGCCGGCGGTAGCTGCGGCTGCGGGTGAGGCGGTGCCACGCCTGGCGGCGGTCCTAAGAGGAAAGCGTGGACGCCGGCCATCATCCTGCCGAGGTCGAGGACGGCCGTGGTGAGCTGCTCGTTGGTCATCACCCCCACGGTGGAGGATGAAGCCCCGGCGGCCAGCGGCAGCGATCCCGCGGCCAGAGATGTAGGCGGGATCGGTGCGGACGGGATCGGCACGGACACGTTGGCATCCGGCGGTGACGCGGTTGAAGCGGGCAGCGGCAGCGACATCGGATCGGAGGTCCCTGATACCAGGTTGGTATGCTGCTGTTCTCTGCCCCTCACCGATCGGAGGTTGTACGTGTGGAGGATCAGTGGGCACGGTTTGAAGGCTGATCGGCGGTGAGGAGCCAGCGATCGCGAGAGGAGGAATACAGAGGTGGCGGCTAGGGTTGGACTCCCCGGCTCCCTGCAGGAAGCCGGAAACAATCTGTTTCTGCTTAGCCCTGATCCAATTGTCTTTACCATTATATAACGCTTAAGTTTCTAATAATAATAGCTCTCTAATAATAGGAAACGTCCTGGGCCGTTTGGCCTTTTCCTGCATGCGCCTGCTAGCCACGAGCAGTCCTCCTCTGATATTGAACTCCCGTCATAACAGTGTGCTTCACCAAACAACAGGCAAGAACCGAGATCTAAACCTCGCTCTAATTACCAATTGTTGTATTTCCCTCCTTTTATTCCTCTGGGTAATCCCAGGTATATATAACCTATTACAGATAAGGCACACCCCTAAAACCGAATCAAACTCTTCTAATCCTAATCTGGACTATTAACTCTAACACTTTTCCCAAATTTACATGCCCCTATTCCTTTTATCTCCTAGAAAACGTGATTAAGTCAACAGGTGATTGGGTCTGGCTGCGGCTTCATCCGAGGACTGCTGTAGGGGTGACGGTGGCACCCCCCTTCAAGATTGCTTCTAAATATTTTGGACCATATCAGATAGTACAATGCATTGGTGCTGTCTCCTACAAGCTACAGCTGCCTCCCCAAGCTAGAATACATGATGTCTTTCATGTGTCCCTGTTGAAGAAGTTTGAAGGCCCTGCACCAGCACAGGTGGCGTCTCTACCACTACTTCTTCATGGACGGATTGTGCCTATACTAGAAAAGGTTCAGCGAGCACGACCGAACAGAGGTGTGTGGGAACTACTTGTCAAGTGGGTTGGTCAGTCAGACGCAGATGCATCATGGGAGCAGTTAGAAGACTTCAAGGTGCAGGATCCCCACTTCAACCTCGAGGACGAGCTTTTCTTCGAGAAGGAGCGAAATGTTGTGGATGACTTTGTGGGCCGCCATTACAGGCGCAGGACCCACAAAGGCACCAGCAGCACAATGGCCCAAGGCGCAGGCAACAGCAACACATGAAGAATCTAGAAGATCGGATTAGAGGAGAATGATCTGTTAGAGATGAAAATAAATAATATGGTGTGTTATAGATAAGAGTAAAAGATAGAGGCGGTTGGGCTTTCCCCATCCAACTGGGCCTTAGAGGGAAATAATCTGCATTAGTGGAGAATAATCTGTTAGAGAAGGAAATAAATAATAGGGGTGGTTGGGCTGGGCGCAGATTTGAAGGGCGTGCAGGGCCCCAGGGCTATATAATGCGCCCCCCCCCCCTCCCCCCCCCTCATGTAATCTATCAAGGAATAAAGAAACTTGGGATTGTTTTCTACCTTGGTCACTCTGGCTGCTAATCCTAACAGCCACCGTGACAGCCCTTCCACTCCTCGCTACCCCCTGCTCAGCAATCCCTCCTCCTCCCTGCAGCTCTACTCTCCCCTACACAGCCCTAGGCACAGCCGTGGAGCTCCCCTCCACCACGTTTCTCAGCAAATAGAGAATAGCTGATTCGACGTGCAATGAAACTGAACCAGTAACAGAACGACAGGGTATCAATTGTCCAAAAACAAAGAGCAGTAGGTGGTTCACTTGGATCTAAATCTTTTAGTATTGAATAAGAGGGCTTATTAATGGATTATTTAATATGAGCCATAGTGATTAGCTAAAAGATGTCTCAAAAATAAATAGAAACGGGACAATGGCAGGCATATGTGCAATATCATAATCTGAAAGCAGATGTTTATTGTGCATTTAATTTCCTAAGCAATGCAAGTCTTAAGCACTAAAGAGACAACTCCTAAAAGAATACAAAAATTAGAAGAAGTAAACAAAGGATGGCAGTATATAACCAATACAATTATGCAAAACAGGGTGGATCCACAGTGGGAATATGTATACATTATACAAGAATAATTTTTATGGCCAAAAAATCCTGCTAATCGAATAACCTACAGGTATGATTATGGAACTATCATTGGAGACACAACATAAAGGGATGAGAAAGAACAGTGTCCCACCTGCTTGCAAGAAATCCTTTTAAGTGCTTCCACCTGAGTTGGACGAAATATAGTTCTCCCCACTTCGCCATGACCACAGCATAATGATGAATTATCACCACATGTAAACACCTATTTAGATGAGATTTGTAAGAGGGGCAAGGCAAAGGGAAAATAGTAATACAGTAATAAGCATAGCTAGCTTCTGATAAAGGTTATCAATTACCTCCCCAGATTCCGTAATAAAAGCAGCATGGTTGTGTGAGGCAGATATGTTGATAACATGGGAAAGTGACGGGAAGGAAACCCGACTGAATGCTGCACATTGTGTAGTATCTGGGCCATGACCTAGCACACCACACAAGCTGGACCCACAAGAATAGACAGAAGAGTCATGGACCAAAAGTGTGTGATATCTTCCTGTGGCTACTTGCATCTGGAAACATAAATCATGATAGCATGTATAAGAAAACAATTTGGAAATATCACAAAACTTGTAGCTATACCATCCATCATCATGGAAACCTTTCCAAGTGCAGCAAAACAACCAAAATATTCCATTTGGCAACAAATTTGACATTCTATTAAACTGCTAGTCATGTTGAAAATGATAAATGAGTAAATGACTCAACATATTTAGGGGAAACAGAAACTAAAGCGCTATTATGGAACCTCCAGAACAAAAATGCAATGAACCAGGAAGCACACACCAAGCCGCCCATTATAATTAATACAAAAAGTTAGGAATTGCTGGATGCAAGGAATAACTAGAACATTTTTTGTAGCATAATAGCTACACAATTTACCAAAAGGTTTCATGGTCTCACCAAGTAGCATGATCATGTTAGAACCATTTGCCAACTAAAATACATGTCAGCAGACATTTTACATGAATGTTACCATGTGTTCCCCATCAGAGATCAGTTGCTAAGTACCCTTCAACTCAAACAAGAAAAACTAATATGTAGCAGCCAAGAAAAAGCATATGTTCACAGTTCAGCGAGGAAAAAAAAAGTGATCGATTTAAGTTCATATTAGCCACTTATTACGTACTTTGAAGCTTTAGAGCATGAAGCCATGAACCATGCATGATGAAATCAGCAACTTAATTCCTCTCAAAAGTGCAAGTTTGAGACAAACCCAAATGGTTTCACTATCATTTCTAAATGGTAGAGCAGTCTCGTGGGTGTGGAAAGGATCCTCACGTTGCCAGACGAGGTGTGGACAGTGCCAGACGACTCCTCGACTGACTGCAGGAACCGGAGCACCTTCTTCCAGCTGCCTCCGCACCTCTCGAGGAGCTCAGCCCTCGCTGCGGGCCCCATGGCCGCGAACGCGGCCCGCGTGGCGCAGAGCGTGGAGGCAGCAAACTCGGCTAGCGGCCTGAGAGCGCGGCAGGTGGCCTCGAGCCTGGCGAGGTCGGCCGCGGAGAGCCTCCCCGAGGTCAGCACCTCACCGAAGAGGTGGCCCGGGAGCTCCTCGATGGAGAACACGCGCGGCGCCTTCTCCCCCGCCATGGACCCGACGGCGCGAGCAGGTCCTTCCGAGCCCAGAGGGGGCGGTGAAATCCGGCGCGCCTTGGTCCCGGATCGATCGGAATCATCCAAGGATCCGGCCGCGAGGGTCGAAATGGTGCCTGACCAGCAACAAGCAAGCGGCGGCGGCGGAGGCGGGGGACCGGGGGCCGGGCCAGATCGAACAGCGGACGAAATCACGAGAGACCGCGCCTCAAGATTGTACCAGCACACCTCTAGCGGACCGAGTCGAATCGAATCGTGCGACCACCGAATTGGGCAAGCAGCAGCCGGGAGCAGAGCACCCGATTCCGGCACCAACCCCAACCGACCTCGATCACGGGGCGATGGTGGGAGGATTTGAGGCGAATCTTTCCTGATCGGGCGATTTTTATCTTTCAAAAAATCGGCGTGTAAGCGATTACACGCGGTAGAAGGGAGCTACGAGGACTCGAGGAGCTTGGCTGGTAATGGCGAAGGACGACGAAGAAAAAGGTAGAATTTTTGTGCACGCGAAGGAGCGCAAAAGGAATGGGAAAGGAAAAGGGAGAGACGCGAGCGTCACATAAGGGAGAGAGGCCGTGGCTGCGGCGGCAGCTGCTGGTGCTGGGTCACTGCGTGCGGGCCCGCGAGTGCGCGTGGCCAGGGGTCGGCGGCAAGCCTCGAGCGAGGCTAAAACGCAACGGGTGGGAATGCGTCGTCGGCATGGGAGCGAACGGGGAAAGGCGGACGACGTGGCGGGAGCGGCAGGCTCGGACGTGGCGGGAGCGGCGGGCTCGGACGTGGCGGCCACTATCGCCGCGGGTGACGTGTCGCGGCGCGAGTGGGGATGAGTGATGGGTTTTTCGGTGCGGGCCGCCGTCACCGCAGATTCCGGGTCCGTGGACCACCACCTGGGAGACAAACCGGCAGTCAGGCTAGCCGCCAGCGGCGAGGCTTCGGTGAAAAAGAATCAGGACTGGCGGCCGTACTAAATGAGCTCCAAATATCACGAATATATAAATAAATTATTCTCTCTATTCTAAAATAAATTTCATTTAAGATAAAATCTAGTTTATTTTGAACTAAATTAGTTATCCTAAACGTAATTTATTTTAGAACAGAGGAGTAGATGGATTCCAAGAATTTAAGATATAGTATTTTAGTTGAACATTAGATGAATAAATAACTTAAATTAGAAGAAGGAAAATGATAGAGCTTGAGTTTGGAAAATAGTATTATGTTTGAGGAAATTTTGTTGTGGGTCACTGCACATAGTTGAATTTAACCTCAATACGCCGTAAAAGTTCATTTTAGTCGTAGTACACTCAAAAATGATGGATGAGGCTACAATTATTAGTGACATAGTAGAAATATTATAGATGTAATCAAAACAGTTATAAAATATGTACTTGTTCTTCTCAAGGGAAAATGTGTATTTTTTATGACAGAATATGAAGGTTAAATGTGAAATCCCAAAAAATTCACAAGTATAATTCAACTTGTCAACGCTTAGGAAAATGGGAGAGAATAAAAAAAATTAAATACATTGGGGTGAGATCAAAATCAAACTGAAAATATGGACATAGTATTTAAAAATCACCATCTGATGTTATATTTCAAGTCATTAGGATCAAACTAGGCAGGCTACCAAATTTCACTAAATTTGGAGCTAAATTATTTCTATAAAAGTGGAAGTATTGCTTAGTAGAGATCCATACTTAAATTCTGAATTCTACTTGCAAAAGTTCTAAACTTAGAGATTTGATTTCACAATTAGGTTCTCCATATTTCAAATAGTATCCCTACCAAATTTCACTAAGTTTGGACTAGGTTTGCTATTTATTTGGATGAGGTAAAGAGGGAATCCAAATTTAAATTTAAAACATCATATTCAAAATTCAGCGTCATACAAATCCAAATTGAATTGCATTGTATATTACTAAGTGCAAGTATTTGAATTTAGGTTTGTTACATATGTATATGTTTCATCATTGTCATCTACAGGCAAACAACTTTAGTGAACTATTGCCCTTAATCTACAACTTGGATTCCTCATATTATGTTTGGTATAGTTCCCAATTTTTACCATTTTTGGAATTGGTTTACTATTTTAAACTGAATTTACAAAGTGGATAAGAGGGGAGGTGTGTCGGCGTTCGTATTTCCAACATGTAATCGTATGCCTCACGTTCTTGCGCTGCACGGATAGCTAACAAAAGCAAGGATTCATCCTGGTTCGGACAATATGTCCTACGTCCAGCCAAAGGGGGGGGGGTTCGTCGCCTTGTATTAGCTCATGCGGCTTGTGTGATTCGGGTTACAATGTGGGGAGAAAGGTATCTTCTTTTTCATTACGAGTCTCTCCCTCTTATACTCCTTTTTTCTCTGCCTACCCGCCGCTTCCACAACAATGGGGCGAGGGTTTATAATGGGTGCTACGGTCCTAGCCGCGACGCCAGGGTATGAGTACTTTTGCTCTTGTCTTGTTCGCAATCGATGTCTTATTTCCGCTCCTGTCCACCTGCTCCGTATGGGACGAGGATAGGGTCAGGCTTCGTGCATGTCCCTTTGCGTGCGGACTTCGCCTTGCTTTGAAGTCCTTCCTTCATCTTCTCTTGTAATCATTTAAGGCCTTCCGCCATTTGCGGGTCGGCGTTGCTTGCCGCCCTTGGGGACTGGTCCTTCCGTCCCGACCCCTGGGTGCCGGTCGCTTTCTCCCGACCCCGAGGTCGAGCGTCATCACCGGTTCCGGTACCCCGACCCCGAGTCGAGTCCTGGCACGGGTCTTTCTTCGGGCCGCTCGATCGACGTATCGAGTTCGTGTGGCTTCATCATTTTTGCCATTCCCTAGGTACCAGGGGTCCGTCACCCTGTCAGTAGCCCCCATGCTAACCCTCCTTGCAGAGCAACTGCGGGGTTAGCGAGACATGAATCGGATAACAAGCGTTGGAAATGTCAGGAGCATCCCGGCGCTCCTGATTCCGCCATTCGTTTGGCCATCTCGAGTTGTCTACCCCTTGCTATAGGTCGTTCCGGGCGGCCCTTTCAACCTTCTCGCCATGTAGATCTTCGAACCCGGAACTCTGATCGCATTTTCAGGCGTGGGCTTTAAAGATTCGTCTACTCTCGTGGGTTTATTAATTCAAAGTACCTTAGAGTGCCGTGTAGGTGAATATAAAGGTGGGGGGCACATTGTCTCGGTTCTTTGGGTTGTGAGGAGGCGAGTTCGCTCGTGCTAACGTTGGGCCTAACTCGTGTCGTACCCCGTCCACAAACTGCCCTAAGCATGGAGGGGTTGAGCCGTTGAGGATTTACCTCGATTGGCCGAAGTCCCGGGCTCGGTGAGCTGCCTAACGGGCTAATCCGAGTGGAAACCCTCTGCCTCTTCACAAGCGCTGGGGAACCAAGTTTAGACCTGGTCGGAACTCGTTGTCCATCGTTCCATGGGATCTTGCCTGGGTATACCCGCGTAGGAACCCGGACCTTTCGGGGGCCGGGGCGGCTCGATGCCGACCATCCTTGGAGAGCAACCGTGGGGTTGGCGAGGCGAGACTCGGATAGCAAAGCATTGGAGATGTCAGGAGCATCCGGGCATTCCTAAGTCCGCCGTTCGTTTGGCCATCTCGAGTTGTCTGCCCCTCGTTCTGGTTCGTTTCGGGCAGCCCTTTCAACCTATATATATATATATATATATATATATATATATATATATATATATATATATATATATATATATATATATATATATATATATATATATATATATATATATATATATATATAGGCAGATGAGGAGAGGAAAAGATGAGAAGGATTTTTAATCGGCCTAGGTCCCTATTCACGAACCTGGGGTACCACGTGGGTGGCAGGCGAGGATTTTTCGTTGCATGGTGCAGAGTCTGAGGAGAGGAAAAGTGTGCGTCTTTTTGTATCCTGTCGCGGACCTTGAAGAGGCGGTTTTGTCTGACCGTCATTATAGCGGGTGTGGCGTCTCAAGGCGTAGGCGGATTCGTGTGATCATCTTTATAACGGGTGTCGCATTCCGAGGTTTCAGGAGAGGTGCTTCTCCTCTGTGGCGGGGAGGCGATTGGGCGCAGGCATCCGTGGGCCCCGGTGCCTCTACTATTGCCGGTGACGGCTCTATAAACCACCTTTGGGGAGCGAGTCTTCACCCCGTCGCCTCCTAACATACTATCTTTCTCTCACCTCTATTTTCCCCTTGCAGCGTGAGTTTGAGGGAAGGGAAAAACTTGAGTGCAAGTATGAGGACTTCCTCATAGTATTTGGTGCGGCTCCGAACTACGGGTGTGCCTCCTCTAGGTGCGTCGATCGATCGCCGACTTATTGATCCTGATGGCCGGTGTCGTCGGCATTCATTTCCGGAGTGTGTGCGCACGGTGATTCGCTCTGTCATCGCTGAAGTCTACGAGGGGCCAGCGTCAAGGCCAACTCTATATTCGTACGTGGTCGGGTCCCTCAGCTCCTTGTGGGGTGGCTGATCATTGGCTGGCAATGTTGGAACGCTGTGGAGGTGTGCGGATGTCGGGCCGTTGTGGCCTTAGGCATGGGTCAAGGTGCCACGGGTTTGGAACCCGATCGGAGACAAGCAGGGGAGCCTATCGGGGGTAAGAACACTTGCAAGAACGCTGACGAGGGGTCAGCGATCTTGCAAGTTTGTTGAATTGAGGATGTTGATTGTAATCATCAATTTCTTAAAGACATCATCCTCCTATAAGCCTTTGTTCGGTCGTCTCCTCTTTTCCTTTACGTTTTCCCCTTATAATGTAAAAACATTAGCCCTTCGTAGCTCTTTTAATGGAGAAATAAAAATGCAAAGAAATTTGTTCAATGTGCACGACAACCTTGTGTTGTGTTTCGGTTTGTGATTTTGAGGGCTTCTGCAGCCCTTGCACACGGGGCGTGAATGCCAGGCTTGAGGGAAAAAGAACGACTATGCCGATTTCCCTTTTGTGCTCCGTCCGATCCGTAGTCTCGAAAACTTTTGGCCGTAAGTTGTGTAGCGCGGAGGAGGTGCTAAGGATAATTGTTTGTCGATTTCCTAAAGGAAGGCAGTCCCCGAGTGTCATACGGCACCTGAGCTGGTTGGGGCGCCATGTGGCACTTCATGAAGCGCAAGTTCGCCCGTGCTTTCGTTAGCCCGGGGTCTGGAAAACTCAGTTTCCTTAGCTTAGCGACACGCCTGGGCTCGAGCCCGGGTGGCCAGGCCCGTGCGACACTTTGAGATATGCGGGCTCGCCCAAACTTTTGTTAGCCCAAAGTCTGGAAATCTCGGTTTTCTTAACTTAGCGACGCGCCTGGGCTCAAGCCCGGGCGGTTGGGCCTTGGCTCGCTACGCGAACAAAGGTTCCACGATAAAGGTAAAGGAAGCGGGGGGGTGAGTACTTATCTTTTGGTTTCGCGATTCGCTTCCTTTCATCCAAAGGTCGGAGCTGCCGTGCGCGACGTTCTGGAGTGCTCGACGTTGCTGTCGCCGGAGCAGGTATTCCCGTTGTTGACCTTTAGCCAGTACGGCCTAGGCCGTGGGGTGCTTGCCGCCATGTCTGAGGCCTTCGTGAGGAGGACAGCTCATGTTTGTCTTCGTTGACCGGGCGAATCGCCAACCTCGAAGGTGCGAGGCCGGGGCTGTTGCGGGCGGTGGAAACTTGGCGCCCTCCGACCTTTTATCTTGTAGGCTTGTTCCTGAGCGGGGGAGGCAGAGGAGCCCCCAGGCGTCTCTTCAGGTTAGGGCAGAGAAGGTCGTCTTCCCGTTTGGCCAAAAACATCCTGTATGGACGGTCTGAGGGGAGCACCAGCGACCTCCACGAGGAGGTAAGATCCTCGCTTTTCTTGGTCAGGGACATTGAGGATCACCTGCCTGTTGGTCTTTTCAAACAGAAGGTTGGCTGCCTCAATTCCCTTTCGAGGACATGGTCCAACTCGGGCCCTCTGGGCGTGGGGCCGTTGGAGGCCGTGAGGTGATCGGTTGTGTTAGGGGACGACCCTCCTTTCTGCCCTACAGTCGCTCGTGCGGATCTTTCAGTCCTTGTCGCTTGGGAGGATCCGGCCCGCTTGCTAAAAAGCGTCTGGGGAGAGCGCAACTCCTGATGGCGTGTTTGACCTAGGAGGCATGGTTGCCGCACGACCTGTCAAGCAGCCTCTTGAAATGGTTGGTCTACAGTGGGGCTGGCCTTTTGCCTTCGTGGCACTCGCCCCCGGCGCTGGAGCTCAAACCCATCTGGGCGTCGCGTTGTCGTTTACCAGCGCGTGGTCTCCCTCTCTTCTTGCCATTTGGGCGTGGCACTGCACTTTGTCTCGCATGAAGGGCCTCTGCGTCAGTAGCGGACGGGCCCTCGGTCTTACTCGGCTCGACCCGACCTGGCCCGGTCATCGGAACCCTGCTTTTCGCTCTGGGCTGGGAAGTTATGATGATGTCGCTCGATGAGCGGACCTGCGATGTCCTCCCAGTGCTTGCGGTGTGCCTGCAAGGGCAGCCGCGGGACGATGCTCTTCGCTAAAAGGCGGGCGAGCCCTCAACGGGTTGGGTCACGACCCCCTCCAGCACTTAGCTGAGGTCTCAATATGTGCGTCGCACCTCCGGGTCTTCTTAATCTGGGATGCTGCGTAGCATGGAAGCCGCGGTCGCCAAGACGCGCTTCGACCGCACGGGGTGAAGCGGGCCGCATGTGTTGATGGTGGCACTCACCCACGCTTGGTGGTTGCGTGGCCACACTCCATCTTTGTTGGGGTAAAGTCTTCGTAAAGCCTTGAGCGTGGCCTTGTTGGCCTCTAGCTGCACCCTTTCTTCCTTGAGCACGGTGCGGTGCGCCGCGAGCCGCTCGAGTATGCCTTGTGCGGCTGCTGGCTCTTCATTGCGGCTTTGTTGTGGTGCTTCCTGCCATGTGGCTGTTGACGGAAGTAAGGCACTCATGGGGGTAACGATCGGAGGGGCGTTGTCGGTTCTCACAACGTCGCGCTCGAGGGGAGGACAACGATCCCAATTAGACTCGGTGTCGGTGCTGCAGGTGCAGCCGGTTGTGTCTTTCGGTGGCGGGAGGAGGCGTGGTGGCAGCAGTCCGCCTGCGTAGTCCATCCGACAAAGGATGTCGTCGTCATCGATAGTGGGCTCCTATGTTTTGAGATGGGACTCTTGTTGCATCGTGGAGACGGCTCTGACCTCGAGCTCACGGTTGGAGGTGACGGTGAGCTCGGGGCTGTTGAGACGGAGTCTCTTGCCGCCGATGGATCTTGAGCTTGTGAAAGCCATCACAGGGGGAAGGAAGAAACATGAGGTGCCCCCTACCTGCCGCGCCAACTATCGGCGTTCGGATTTTTGACTAGTAATCGGATTCCTCACATTCTTGCGTTGGATGGCTAGCTAACAAAGGCAAGGATTTATCCTGGTTTGGACAATATGTCCTATGTCCAGCACGGGGGGGGGGGGGGGGGTTCATCGGCCTTGTATTAGCTCATGCGACTTGTGTGATTTGGGTTACAAGGTGGGTAGAGAGGCCTCTTATTTTTCCCTATGGCTCTCTCCCTCTTATACTCCTTTTTTCTCTGCCTACCTGCCGCTTCCTCATAAATGGGGTTGGGTTTACAATGGGTTCTATGGTCTTAGCCCTCCTAGCCTTAGCGTGAGGGTATGAGTACTTCTGCTCTTGTCTTGTTCACAGTCGATGTCTGCTTTCCGCTCCTGTCCACCTTCTCCGGATGGAACGGGATGGGAACCGATAGGGTCAGGCTTCGTGCTTGTCCCTTCACGGGTGGACTTTGCCTCGTTTTGAAGTCCTTCCTCCGTCTTCTCTTCTCATCATTTAAGGCCTTCCACCTTTTCACGGGTCAATATTGCTTGCCGCCCTTGGGGACTGGTACTTCCGTCCCGACCCTTGGGTGTCGGCTGCTATCTCCCGACCCCGAGGTCGGGCGTCATTGCCGGTTCCTGTACCCCTACCCAGAGCTAGGTCCTGGCACGGGTCTTTCTTCGGGCGGCTCGATCGCCGTACTGAGTCCGTGTGGCTTCATCGTTTTTGTCGTTCCCTAGGTACCCGGGGTCCGTCACCCCGTCAAGGTGGGACCCACATGTCAGTTTTAGAATGAACTATTTTTCTTTCTCTCTTCACGCGTGCGTGCCACCGAGCCGGTTGCCGACCGGATTTTTCACCACGGAAAAAACCCACCAGATCTTCATCGACATGAGCCAGAACTTGACCTGTGTCTGTCATCTCTTAAAATTGTCACCCTCGGCAAATCGCTCAGGTTTCAGCGCATCAGCAAGTCCAACCATGTTAAAATCTATCAGGTTTTCGACGCAGAAGTTGAGGATGAAGGAAGTGCGTGCGTGTGTGTTTGTGTCCATAGCAGCAACCTTCATCTTCCTCATTATTCTCATGTTGAGAAACACTCCAAGGGCTATTATATATATTGGGAAACATCCATCTAGGTAGGTAATGTGGGACTAAACATCCCAGCCACCTCTTCACTCCACACCTTGGCTTTATACCGGTGGATTTGGCCCAAATAATTCAGCCCAGGAACTGGGGTGCTGCTCCCGTAGGCCAAATTCCAACACAAGGTGCCATGTCAAGCCTTGGCGGCGAGTTTGGGGTATCCAAAGGGCCTGGAACACCTCGCGGCGAGCTCGCCGTCGTGTCCCACCGCAGGAAGGTTCGGGGGTTGCGAGGTAGAAGACCGGCGGGCCCCACATGTTAGAGGTTGTTTCGGATCAGCTGTGGCCGGGATCCGGTGTGGCAGCGCAGATTTAAATCTGTAGGCCGGTGTTGCTTCACTCTGAGTGGTCCATTTTAAATGAGTGGGCCCCGGTAACTGTTTAAACCTTTTTCAATAGCAAAATAATTCAAATTTGAGGGCAAACTTTGGAAATCCATAACTTTCAGTAGGATTATATAAAATTCCTCAAACGAATTTTGTTAGAATACTTGTAACCTGTACTTTCCAAATTTACCATTTATTTGCATGAAAGTCTCTAGATTTTTCTTATTAATTCCCTCAATTTAAATCTTTGGGAATCAATTTCAGGAGATCCCATATTAGGAAAAGTCCCAAATTTTGCTACAATATTCCTTTTAATATTTTTGATCTTCAGTCAAAATTTAACCTCAGTGGACATTGCTAAGTGGGGTACATAATGGAATTTTGTCCTGTCCCTGAAAATTCCTAAAAATTACAAAATCAATTTCAGAAATTCATAGCAACTTGTAAAATGCATATCTCTCTATAGAAGGCTTAGAAAAATTATGAAACCAATTTTGTGGGACTCCTTATGACTTGTACTGTATGTAAAACATACTTTGCTGCATGTCAGAGCCCCAAATTTGCTCTGGAATTTTAGAGACGATTAAAGCTAAGGATTTAAGTTAAATACACACTTAAGTAACAAATCATGAAATTTGGCTAGTAAGTCATATATGAATTATGTTGGCCATTGTATTAATCTAAGGGGCATTAGAGATCATTTGTTATACAATTCTATACATCACATAAACTATGTCCATATAGTTATTAATCTCGTGCATATATTGTTCATATCGTTTAGTCACTACATGGGAGGAGACTCCGGAGCCCATCGACATCGTCACTCCGGACACTGACTTTAGTCCTCCACCGCAACCATACAAGCCTCGGTTTACATTTAACAAATGTTTTATAACATTTTACTTTGTATCACTTATGTATTAGTGTAGGAATATGCATTAGGTCTAAGGTGATTGAAAAATCCTCTTGCATACCTAGAAAATCCCATGAAAGGTTTTGATAGTATTAAGTCCTCGAGTAGCTCATGCTATGCTTAATAGGATATAGACTTTCGTACAACTCGAGTAGTTGGAATCTACTCGCGGGTATAGGAGTAGGGTACACATGGAAACGGCCTACAAACACGATACACTCAAATTGAAATTGAGATGGGCAGAGGTCTAGGGTGCAGCAAGACATGGTCTTGGGTGCGTAGCTCTACTTAAGTCGACAAGAACCATGTCGTGTATGGCCCCGCTGAAAAAGTTTGAATATACCAAAAGCATGCTAGGTATATATGCCCCAGTAAACTGATGTAACATGTACCTCCGAGCGTCGAGGCATAACCCATCGTCTTAAATGAGTAGGTTGAGGGCAGTTAGGTGTAAACTCCGCTTACGAGCAACTTAGAGGATGGGTTCTTCGTGTAGGGACCTTCTGCTCGGGTTGATGGGACCGGTTTGATGTTTGGGCTGTCTTGTGAAAGGTTGTCATGTACAACACGGGTGGAGCGTCTTGTGCAACTCCGAGTGTGGGTGTACGTGTGACGCCCTCAATTCTATGGAAAACCACGGAACCGAGAACTGATGCATATGTGTGCCCAGGATGTTCATCACACGTATACACATCATCCACAAACTGAATTTCAGAATATATATGACCACGAATAACAGAGTTTATTACAATGTCTAGTGAGTCTTGGACTCTTGCTCACAGCGGAAGTCTTAATCTAACAACGGAAGTCTTTATTTCTATGCAGCGGAAGTCTTCTAACTAGTGCGAAAGCAATCTAAGCAGTAGCAGCGGCTCCATCTCTACTCCATTCCCCCACAGGCAAGGTTGAGGACATATTACACGCCTAATGCTCCACCTGGTCTTCATAGTAATCTTCTCCTGTTGCTGATGATGAAATAATAATGCAAGTTTGAGCACAATGATGTACTCAGCAAGTGCAGAAAAATATGCTATGTAGCTCACAACAAGGTAGGTATATAAAAAGGCTGATTGCAGAAAGCAAAGTTATTTATCAAAACCACGATAAAACAGCAACTTATCTTTAAGTGAATGTAATCCCAACATGTATTAAAATACCAATCATACCTCCTTCCATGTCCCAACCAGACATTAATCAACCTCATTCTTGCTCACGGATACCTTCTCATATTCACTACCATCTCATCTCATAAACAATTTCGTCTTACACCGATACCAATCTCGTTGCCATGACTCAACAGTCATGCAACCAATCCTATCACCCAGACTCAACAGTCCCGAAAACCAAACATAACCAATAACCATAACCATCCCAAAATAACCATCCAACTAATCATGGAAGCTGGCCAGACGCTCGTGACTGTAAGCTCGGCTATCATGATAGTTTTAGACTCTGCAGTGGTTGTACCACTTTACCCACAAGTTTGTGATTTCGTCACCCGTCGGCGACTGCAGAACCTCCATTCTACCAGTACACAACCGTCGATGTATGGTCAAGAGATCACAAAATAGCCTTTACAAAGGGGCTACTAGATGTATGGACAAACTAATGTTTCATCGACAGGCTAGAATCTCCAATTCTCCCACCCACGGCCCCCCTCATGTGCCATGCAGTTCCCAGGGCAGTTCTCACTCGACTCCCATTCCCCGCGCCTTCCTCAGTCCATAATAATCTAGCAACTTACCTAATTACTCAGCTAAGCCGCACCCATGCTTCGCCTTGTCGTGGCACTGTTATCCTGGCACGTGCTTGCATGAACCGGTCCTTAGATCTACGACAAGTAAACCACCATCTCATGCTACCTCATTCACAAACCCGGCTTGCCTAGATCTCCCTCCGATCCATATTCATTAACAACATCAGTTTCTTATTATCATTACGAGTGCAGTTAGCTAGACACATCTATCTCGCTTCCCAATCCCATGGACTCAGCGAAGCATAAAAGTAAAACCATACCCGACTCGTAAACTTCCCTGGCGAAAAGGGTGGTTTAACCAAAACTAGTAAACTCCTATAAAAGGGTTTCCCATCATGTTTGACTCAGCACACACCTTTTCACAAAACAAAACAGTTTCCCAAAACATAGGATCAATATGGTCAAGGGGCACTTGCCTTGTTCTGGCGTTCCTGTTGCTCAAAATCTTGTTGTTGTAGTCCGTCGTAGGTAGCTCCCTAAGCTTGTCCTTCTATACACGATCACGCACATACAAGATCCACAGCAATCAATATCATGCATAAACTCTACTTTAAGATGCAATGATGTATATGCATGCTAATCCTATGGTGCAGTTTTTATTAGATTGGTTTGTTCGTGTTATAGCATGGATTGCATGGTTTTACGATGAACAGAGGTGTTCGGATCAAATGTGGACGTGGCGATGATCTTGTCTTTAGATCTAGATCAAATCGATCAAAAGTGATATGTCCACGAAAAAGTTTCTGTTTGAAAGGAATCAAAGAACAGATGCAAAGAAAATACGATGATGTCGTAAGGTGGTATTGGAGATCTACCTTATGTTCTTCTTAGTCTCGAGGTCCTTCTCCTATTAGACAGATCGTTAGGGCCCTCTTCCGGCGATCTCTCTCGACAAAACTCCGACGAAGGGTTTACTCGGCGAGCTGGGGCTAGGGCTCTAAGTCAGCGGCTTAGGAGGTGGAAAAGAAGTTCGTGGTTTCGGCCAAAGGTTCTGGGTTCTATTTATAATCGGGAGGAGAAGAGTCCTAACCTGATTGGACTTCGAAGAAGAGTCCTATTCAACTTGTCATTGAATCTTAACAACTTATCTCTAGTTGATTTGGTGTGGTAACATTGTGGAATTCATGTCGGTTTCCTCCCGTACCTGTCTTCCCACGCGTACAGAAGCAAAAACCGCTCCAGAACTCGTTACCTCCGTGGTGATGAGCTCCGGAAGCTCCATGTGTCCATCGGGGGCCTGGTCTCCCTTTTCCGAAGAGACAAGCTCCGGTTGTGCCGCGTGTTAAGCAAGCGAGACCTCCCACTTTCTCAGAGGCGGGCTCCGCGTGCACCACGTATCCTGGCGGTCGAGACCTCCTCTCTATTCGGAGGTGGCTCCGCGAACGCCATGTGTCAGTTTCCGGACCTCCCTTCTCTTCGGAGGTGACTCCGTGTGTGCCACGTGTCCTAACAGCGCCAGACTTCCTTTCTTCTCAGAGACGATCTCTCGAGGTTGACACGTGTCCAATAGTGACGGACCTCTCGGAGATAAGCTCCGGAGGTGACACGTGTCCAATAGGACCGAACCTCCCGGAGATGAGCTCCGAGATCGACACGTATCCCGCGCGACTGGTCCTCTGTTTTTCCGCGGTGAATAGCTCCTAAGGTGACACGTGTCCTGCGGGACTAGCCTCGCTTCTCCACAGATGCTAGCTCCGGGGGCAACACGTGTCCCACAGGGTCGGGCTTCTCCCCCTTTGTGGGGACGAGCCCCGAGCCTGCCACGTAGCCAGTTTAGCGGCGGAAGTTGTCTTCGACGCTCTCTGTGAACTGGATTTGGCTCCTTTTGGCTATCTTTTTGATATTTTCTCTGTTTCAGCTTATTTTAAAATGTTGTTCCACATGAAACATGAATAAATGCAGAAACAAAAAATGAGGGTGTCACAAATCTACCCCCCTTAAATTGAATCTCGCCCTCGAGATTCGTTAGTAGAGAATAGATGAGAGAATTCTGCCTTGATGTCTTCTTCATGCTCCCATGTGGCTTCAACTTCGGTATGATGGCTCCATTGTACCTTCACCATCAGATCACTTTGTTCCTCGTGACCCTTTCCTTTATGTCCAAAATTCGGATGGGGTGCTCCGCATAGGTCAGGTCCTCTTGAAGTTCAAGCTCCTCCATTGGTACTTGCTCCTCTCGTACTCTCAAGCACTTCTTGAGCTGGGATATATGAAACACGTCATGTACGTCGGAGAGGTACGTTGGGAGCTCTAGTTGATAGGATACTTCTCCTCGCTTGTCCAAAACCTTAAATGGTCCGATGTAGCGAGGTGCTAGCTTGCCTTTGACGTTGAAACGTCGTTGGCCTCGGATAGGCGATACCTTAAGGTATACGAAGTCTCTTACTTCGAAAGTCAACTTCCTTCGCCTATTGTCCGCATAGCCTTTCTATCGTGACTGAGCAGCCTTTAAGTTCTCCCGTATCGTTTGGACTTGCTTTTCAGCTTCTTGTAGTACTTCGGGTCCAAACACCTGGTTTTCTCCGGTTTCATTCCAAAACAGCGGTGTTCTACACCGTCTACCGTACAATGCTTCAAAAGGCGGCATCTTCAAGCTAGCTTGATAGCTGTTGTTATAGGAGAATTCGGCGTACGGTAAACTCCTATCCCAACTACGCCCACGTTTCAAGGCGCAAGCTCTCAACATGTCCTCCAAAATTTGGTTTGTCCTTTCGGTTTGTCCATCAGTTTTTGGGTGATAGGCGGAGCTAAAATAAAGTCGTGTACCCATGGCTTTCTACAGCTTCCTCCAAAATCTAGAGGTAAACTGAGAACCTCGATCTGAGACTATCCTCCTCGGGACTCCATGACGGCACATGATCTGCTCCATGTACAACTCGGCTAATTGTGCAACGTTGTACTTGGACCTTACAGGGAGAAAATGGGCTGTTTTCGTCAATTGGTCCATGATAACCCAGATGGAGTCATAACCCGATTGAGTACGTGGCAATCCGACGATGAAATCCATACTGATGTCTTCCCACTTCCACTCGGGTACCTTCAAGGGTTGCAACAATCCAGCGGGTCTTTGATGTTCGGCCTTTACCCGTTGGCATGTGTCGCATAGGGCATCATATTTGGCTATGTCCCTTTTCATACCATCCCACCAATAACAAGTCTTCAAGTCCCTGTACATTTTGGTACTTCCGGGATGTATGGAATAGGGTGAATCATGTGCCTCCTTTAATATCATGTCGCGGATGTGCTTTACATTAGGCACACAAATCCCTTTTCCTAGCCAAAGCGTACCCTTCTCATCTTCCTTGAAATCCTTCTCTATTCCCTGTCGGATCCTTTCCTTGATCTCCTTGATCTCCTCATCCGTTGCTTGGCCATCTCTTATCCCTTGGTCCAATGAAGAGTGGAGCTCCATCACTTCCATCTTGTTCAAGAATCCGAGGTGTAACCATTCGAACTCCTTGCGTAGTTCGGGTGGTAGCACCTGAACCGTGAGTAGGTGACATGCTCCCTTCCGGCTCAATACATCAGCTACTACATTGGCCCTTCTAGGGTGGTAGTTTATTCCAACATCGTAATCCTTGATGAGTTCCAACCATCGACGTTGCCTCAAATTCAAGTCTGTTTGTGTAAATATGTACTTGAGGCTTTTATGATCTGTATAGATCTCGCATCGATGACCAAGGATATAATGTCTCCAAATCTTCAATGCATGCACTACTGCTGCTAGCTCCAAGTCATGTGTAGGATAATTCAGCTCGTGCTTCTTCAATTGTCGTGAGGCATAGACTACCACTTGTCCTTCTTGCATGAGCACATATCTGAGGCCTTGTCTGGATGCGTCACAATATATGTCGAAGCTCTTGCTCAAGTCGGGCAATACCAAAACCGGTGCTGTGGTTAGCCTTTTCTTGAGCTCCTCAAAACTTTCTTGGCATGCTGGTGTCCATTGGAAGGCTTTTCCCTTCGTTAGCGTGAGGGACAGGACCTCGTTGGGTGGTGCTGTGATATGCGGCACCCAACAGCACACGGGTCGATGAAAACACATCACATTACATAAATGAATTTGCGCAAGCGTACCAGAGTGTTTTACAAATAATTATATCAAAGTAAGCTACAGCGGAAGACTATCACTCTCACGACTCATTTCTAAACTAGCAACAAAGAAACAGTCCAGCCCGCGGACGTTTCTTACTAGCGACACGAAGACAATCTGCAGCGGCGAGGATGCTCTTTGAGTAAGCACTCAGAGGTTCCCGAGTCTCATCAGCATCCCTTCTCTTAAGCACGAAGTCAAATACCTGCAAAACAACTCGGATAGCATCCGTGAGCATAACGCTCAGCAAGACTTAACCGTCACTCTAAACATGAAACTCTATGTGAGGTTATGAAACTAAAATAGGATGGCATAAGCATAATTAAACTCGCCTAAAAGTGAATCCTTACTTTCAGGTATTAATTGCAGCATTTTATATAACCTTGGGCACACCACTTTGGGAGTCCACAATCAAACAAGAAATGCTTTCCCCCGATGTAAATTGCTCATGGCGTAAAAGAATCGAGTTGGCACTAGCCTATTCATCAAGATGCAATACAAAGCTAGTATGAAACTTCACACCAATGTGGTTAGTTCCTTTTTTATGCAAGTTCTTACTACGTCACGACTGTGAGAACAAGTATGCTCGGTCCATTCCGTGAGCGACGGTGATTCGAATCAGTAACACCCGGACTACACGACACATACACCCGTACTCGACGTTGCCTACAGCAACCATCACTGACGTCGTACGCGGCAGCCTTTCTCCCGTTTCACCCCCGTTGAATCGATCAAGTCACCCCGTACAGTAGCCACTCTCATGGTGCACCTGCCGACGTGAGATGTCATGAGAATGTTCCCCACATACTGCACACCGGCCGTCCGCCCGAGGCGACCCAAAAAGTCCCAACGACAGCTTCCCGAGGTACATCGGTTTACTGGGTCCCATAATACCAGCATGAGTCCGGTACACAACTCAAACTTGTTCAACAGGGCCGCATACGGATCGGTCCTTGACCGACACGGACAGGTTTATAGCACCCAGGCCCCTATGTCCTGCTGCCCCCTACAATTTTCCGGTTTCAACTTTATCTTGCTAATTCATTTTTGAACCAATCCCGTATGCCCCTGTTGTTCCTGAACCTATGAGTAGCATCAAACCACTCGACTTCTACCGAACCTTACTTAAGCATGGCAGTTCTACACGGTGTAAGGACACCTACCCAATACTCCATGGGTCATTTGGCTATGCAAGAGGAGTATCAAACAATAGACCTAATGCACAATTCATATCTTAACCGAAAGTGAATACAAAGTAAAAACTTAAATCTGTTAAATGCAAACCGGAGCTTTCCTGTTTTGCAGGGTAGTCGTATATAATCAGTTAGTATCCTTGCTGATTCACCCTTGATTCTCCGGAGCTTGATCCACTTCAATGAATCACTCCTTTGAATCCCCTTCGTTGTGGTTCCTATTGAAATGCATATGTACATGTTTTATAGAATGTAATGGAAAGAAGTTATAGAACTAATTTCTTAGGAACAGAGGTTGTGTGGAAAAGCCAAGAATGGCTTGGGTTGCCTCTATGGTGCAAAGAAACAGAATTGATCTACTTGATCTTACTATCTTAGCTATACACTAACTATTTTCCCTAATGAACACCATAGATGAGCTGAAAAGATTTGAGGGCAACTGAAGAACAAGAACTCCAATGGCCTCAAAAGTTTTACAGCAGATTATATACTACCTAAGGATTTAGCTTGCCAAATTGCAGCTAAGGTGGAGTCAAATTGTGTTCTCCATAATCCTCACAAAGTCCTTCATGTATCCCCACATATACATAATTATGGAGAACAAGAACAGGAAGTTCTAGAGCTCAACTTGAGCTGATAATTTACATGTGAGTTCTTGGTCACATGATAGTAATCTGGTCCAAAATTCAGCCCTTTTACTTGAGTAGTTCTCCCAGAACAATTCTTTAAGCAATTCTACTCAAAATAATTAATTCTGGAGTAATGTGCATTTTCATGCCCAATTAAGTGAACTACAATTTCAAGTATTTCTCAGAGAGCTTGCCTAAATTTTCCTATGAGTTTTGGAGCTAGGGATTTCCCAGAATAGATTTTTGAAGTGAGAAATATTTTCTGAAAATGTTTCTGGACTCTTATGAACACAGCAGTTTGTTTTGGCAAATTCCTACTCAAATGATCTTAAAATGAGCTGAAATTTTGCTAGAAGGTCAACAATATGCCGAAGAATATTCTGGCAAAATTTGAGGATTTTTGGATAAACCAAACTCCCTCAATAATTCTTTTTCAGAAAAACTTCAAAGAATTCTCTAGAATATAATACTGACTTTCATACAAATCTGAGTTCATATTTGGATAGAACTCAGAGAGATGAATCCAAGCCAATCTGAATCACTCAAATTGGAGGTTTCTACCAGGAGCTATGAATTTCCAAAGTTTGAGCCCTCACTGGAATTGTTTTCTTACAGAAAATCCCACTGGGCCCGCTTATTTAAATTCCAGCCAATCAGAACTGGGCCACATCGAGGTCCACGGGGTTTTGCGCGCCCGCACATGGAATCCCGGCCACAGACTGATCCAGATTTAAAATTTGGGCCGCTGACAGACGGGGTCCACCCGTCGTCTTCCTCCTCCGGCCCCCTTCCCGCGCCCGCGTGTCCCCCCTCGCCGGAGCACGTCGGTGCTCGCCGGACGGCCGTTCCCGGCCACCATCCGAACTAGGACTCGCCGCCAGGGGGTTTAGGGCACCGAGGAACACGGCTGTGGTTTGTGCTCAGGCTGCCGGTGGCCGGAACTAGCTCGGTGACGTGCGGCGGCTACTGTTGTGGTTCGGCGCCGTCGCCCGAGGTCTCCAGCCCTCCAAAACCTGTGCCGACGAGCTCTACAGCACCAGTGGGTCTTAGGAAGAACCGACATGGTCACAAACTTGCTCGGAAACGGCCGCAAGTGGGTTGTCATCGTGCGACCGAATGGGTCCGCCATGAACACCCTCAGTAGAGCTTGAAATTCGTCGGTCTGAGGCGTTTTCATACGATGGATGCTAAAGGAATTTTGATCGCCGGCTAATCCAGCATCTACATGCAAGATTTGATAACCTACGGAGGATCAGAGGAGGAGAATTTTAAGGAACTGTACCGGAAGCTCGGGATGAGGCCGCTGGAGCAAAACTTTGAAATGCCCCGTCAATAGCTTACGGCATGGCCTGAGCTTTGGGTGAGAGCAGCGCGGTGGACGTGCGCTCCCGTTGCCGCCCTTGCTTGGCCGTGAAGACTGCTGTGGCGAGCTTCCCACGTGCGCCCGATCACTTTCTTGAACTAGGTTGCCGCTGTGGCGGTTGTTCTCGGGCTAGGGAGGCCGAGGCTTGCTTGTTTTCGGGTCAGGGAGGTGGGACTGAGCTCGCGGCAAGGTTTAGCAGCTCGGGGGAGGGATGAGCGCGGTTGTTTTGCCGTTCTCACGATCAGCCGAGCAGTGAGGGGAGAGAGTGGCTCTGTTCAGCGTCGTCTGCGGGGAGAAGAAGGCAATTGGCCCTTGCTTCGGTCTGGGGCGGTACGATAAGGCACGAGGGCCACCGCCTCGAGGAGCCAGCGCTCGGGCGAAAACAACAGGAGGTGGCGCTGCCGATGCCCCTGGTGGCTCCACGGTGAAGCTCTCGGTGAGCTGAAAACAGAGAGGATTTGCTTCCTCTGTAAGTTAACCTTTGATCACTGACATGTGGGTCCCATCCCACAACTTCCCCCAAAAGATCTTCTCAAGTTAATCTCTCTAAGTTCACAATTCTGAGTTGAAAGGTGAGCTAGAATTTGAATTCCCCAAATTCAGTTTGAATTTGTATGACAAATTTGAATTTGGCTAGAATTTGCACATGCTTCTCTTTAACTCCTTTTTGAGCCCACCCTACAAATGAAAAGTTTGTGATCAAACTTTTCCCTATATTTCCACTATATGGCTGCATGTTTATTCAAAGTTTTTGGCTACCACATGTGTGAACTTTGAACTTAAAATCTGATTTTTAAACTTGCATGCAAAGAGGTATTTAACTCCTTAATGGTTCAACAATTTTAAATAAAAATGTGAGCCTCATTTTTGGATGCTCATCCATGTATTACTTTGCATGAAGAAAAGTTTTAGCAAGTCCCATTTTCATGTCTTTGCCACACACATGAATTCAAACCTAGGTTTTATTCATACACATTTTTGGGACTTTTACAGTTTGCAACTCCGTCATAGGCTTTGCTATCTTAGAGAAGTCCTTGATGAAGCGTCGGTAGTATCCAGCCATCCCAAGAAAACTCCGAATGTCCTTCACGTTTTGCGGTTGGTTCCACTTCAGAACATCTCCCACTTTCCCGGGATCAACCGATACTCCTTCCTCGGAGATAATGTGGCCTAGGAACAATATCTCCTTTATCCAAAATTGACACTTGTTAAGCTTGGCATACAATTGATGCTCACACATTTTCTGCAAGGTCAATTTCAAATGTTATTCATGCCCCTCCTCACTTTTTGAATACACCATAATGTCGTCGATGAAAACCACGACAAACTTATCCAAGTACTCCACGAAAACCTTGTTCATAAGATACATGAAGTATGCGGGTGCATTTGTTAACCCAAAAGACATGACGGTATATTCATATGAACCATACCGTGTTCGAAAGCCAGTCTTGGGTATATCGGAGGGCTTAATCTTCAGCTGGAAGTATCCGAAGATCAATCTTGGAGAACACTCGGGCTCCTTTCATTTGGTCGAATAGGTCTTCTATACGGGGCAGAGGGTATTTGTTCTTGATTGTCACCTCGTTGAGAGACCTATAGTCCACGCACATCCTTTGGGTCCCATCCTTCTTGTCTACGAAAAGCACAGGGGCTCCCCATAGTGACGAGCTGGGACTTATAAAACCCTTCTCTAACTGCTCCTGAATTTACTTCTTGAGTTCCACTAGTTCATTGGTGGGCATCCTATAGGGTCTCTTTGCTATGGGTGCAGTTCCGGGTACCAAATTAATGGCAAACTCAATGTCCCGGTCAGGTGGCATACCTAGAAGCTCTTCTAGAAACACGTCCGAGAATTCCTGAACCACTAGAATGCTGTCCAATGTTGCTCCTTTGACGTGGTTCAAAATTGCCCTTTCTGTTGTTTGTTGGGCTGACTTAAACTTGACACGAATACCGTGCTTGTTTGTCAACTGCACGCTCCTTTCAGCACATTGGATTACTCCGTTGTGCTTGCTTAACGTATTATGTCAAGCCCTTGGGAATCCAAGACAATGAGGTTGGCAAGGAAGTCTACCCCCCTTATTTTAAGGCTTACTTTCGGACATACTATATTAGTCCTCATCTCTCCACCGGGAGAATTAACTAACATAGCACATTTTAAGTGTGATATGGGTAGTTTATGCTTGGCAACATACTTGGATGATATGAAGGAATGTGATGCTCCAGAATCAAATAAAATGGTGGCTGGGTTGGAATTGGCAAGGAACATACCAATTACGACGTCCTCAGCCTGTTGTGCTTCCTCAACAGAGACATGGTTCACGTTGCCGCGAGCATAGTACTGCTGTCCACGGTTTCCTTGATTGTCCCCTCCGTTCGGTCGCGGGTTCTGCTTGGGCACGTTGCCTTGCTGCCTAGGGCCTCTTCTCGGGCACTGGCTCGTGAAGTGTCCTGTTTCCCCGCATGCAAAGCATGCCCTGTTGCCTACGGCAGCAGGTACGTTGGGGCGGAGGTTTTGAACAGGAGCGCCCATGTTGGGTCGGAGCACAGGAGGCAAAGGCACACGAGGTGCTTGTGTAACGGATCGTTGCTGTGGTGGCTGACTAGGGCGGTATACAGGAGGGGTCGATCCATACTGCGGTGCAACTGGGGGCATGTACCGAGGTCGTATGTTGCTCCCTTGAGGCTGGTATGGCATCTTCCTCTTGCACTCTCGCTCGATCTCTCGGATCTTGCTTTCAACCACTATAGCGTTGTCAACCAGCTTCTAGAAGCTCGCGTAGTCATCGTTGAGGAGCTGAACCTAGATCTCATTATTCAACCCTCTCATGAATAGGTACTGCTTCCGTTGGTCCGAGTTGACATCTTCGGGGGCATACCGGGACAGTTGCGTGAACTTGTTGAGATACTCATTCACGCTTCTCTGTCCTTGGCGGAGACCTTTGAACTCCTGTCTCTTGAGCATCATTACACCAGCAGGGATGTAATGAGAGCGGAAACTCTCCTTGAACTCAGTCCAAGTGATCGTCTCCGGGTCGACATGAGCGTTGCATAGGGCATCCCACCAGTCAGCAGCAGCTCCCATGAGAACCTTCTCTTGGTCATTGCACTGCACTATGGAAAGCTTCTTCTCCATGGATTTCAATCAGTCGTCAGCCTCCATGGGGTCGTTAGCTTGAGCAAAGGTGGGTGGTCGAGTCCTCATGAACTCTCCCAGTCTGTTATGAGCCTGCGGTGGTGGTGGTGGTGGTGCCGGAACGAGGTTGTTGTTGTTGGCCTGCAACTGACCCAAAGTTTGGATCATGGTTTGCATAAGTTGGTTCTGCATGGCCATCAACCGTTCCAGGTTGTTCTCACCAGCTCCGGGGTTAACAGGAACTTCGTCGTGGCCATCCTCTTGGTTGCCACAGATGTTCCTTCCTTGGCGGCCGGCGTTTCCTCTCACCATCTGTGAGAGAGAACGAAATAGAATAGAGGTTAGAAGGTTAGATGGATCCCCCTTACTATATGCATCAAGGTGGGTTAGACTGTATATATTAGCCCATATGAGAATGTGAACAAGTGCCGAGGCATCTCACACCTCTTTCTACTTATGTGTGGGTATGGGCAACGCTTGAGACGTCCCACAACTCACATTAAGCACACAACCACAACAACCATCACAAGGGCTCACACAACTCCTATTCAAGGCTTACTCAATGGGGGTCCTATATGGCTTAGGGTGATGCCAATCTGTGATCCAACTATGGCTTTTCCTAGGCTTGTATCCTATGTCAAGATAGTTCCAATGCCAATCTATGCATCCTATGGTCAGCGTGGCTTAGCTTACCAATCTGTGATCTATCTAGGTTGTGTGATCTGTCTGTGGCAGGTTGATACCAATCTATGTCTTATACCAATCTGTGACCTCTATATAAGCATGTAACCTACCGTCAACCCGTGGCTATGATACTAGTCTGTGACGCCCTCAATTCTGTGGAAAACCACGGAACCGAGAACTGATGCATATGTGTGCCTAGGATGTTCATCACACATATACACATCATCCACAATCTGAATTTCGGAATATATATGACCACGAATAACAGAGTTTATTACAATGTCTTGTAAGTCTTGGACTCATGCTCACAGCGGAAGTCTTAATCTAACCGCGGAAGTCTTTATTTCTATGTAGCGGAAGTCTTCTAACTAGTGCGGAAGCAATCTAAGCAGTAGCATTGGATCCATCTCTACTCCATTCCCCCACAGGCAAGGTTGAGGACAGATTACACGCCTAATGCTCCACCTGGTCTTCATAGTAATCTTCTCCTGTTGCTGATGATGAAATAATAATGCAAGTTTGAGCACAATGATGTACTCAGCAAGTGCGGAAAAATATGCTATGTAGCTCACAACAAGGTAGGTATATAAAAAGGCTCATTGCAGAAAGCAAAGTTATTTATCAAAATCACGATAAAACAACAACTTATCTTTAAGTGAATGTAATCCTAACATGTATTAAAATACCAATCATACCTCCTTCCATGTCCCAACCAGACATTAATCAACCTCATTCTTGCTCACGAATACCTTCTCGTATTCGCTACCATCTCATCTCATAAACAATTCCGTCTTACACCGAGACCAATCTCGTTGCCATGACTCAACAGTCATGCAACCAATCTTATTACCTAGACTCAACAGTCCCGAGAACCAAACCAAAACCAAACCATAACCAATAACCATAACCATCCCAAAATAACCATCCAACTAATCATGGAAGTTGGCCAAGCGCTCGTGACTGTAAGATCAGCTATCATGATAGTTTTTAGACTCTACAGAGGTTGTACCACTTTACCCACAAGTTTGTGATTTCGTCACCCGTCGACGACTGCAGAACCTCCATTCTACTAGTACACAACCATCGGTGTATGGTCAAGAGATCACAAAATAGCCTTTACAAAGGGGCTACTAGATGTATGGACTTACTAAGGTTTCACCGGCAGGCTAGAATCTCCAATTCTCCCACCCACGGGCCCCCTCTTGTGCCATGCAGTTCCCAGGGCAGTCCTCACTCGACTCCCATTCCCTGCGCCTTCCTCAGTCCATAACAATCTAGTAACTTACCTAATTACTCAGCTAAGCCGCACCCATACTTGGCCTTGTGGTGGCACTGTTATCCTGGCACGTGCTCGCATGAACCGGTCCTTAGATCTACGGCAAGTAAACCACCATCTCATGCTACCTCATTCACAAACCCGGCTTGCCTAGATCTCCCTCCGATCCATGTTCATTAACAACATCAGTTTCTTATTATCATTACGAGTGCAGTTAGCTAGACACATCTATCTTGCTTCCCAATCCCATGGACTCAGCGAAGCATAAAATTAAAACCATACCCGACTCGTAAACTTCCCTGGCGACAAGGATGGTTTAACCAAAACTAGTAAACTCCTATACAAGGGTTTCCCATCATGTTTGACTCAGCACACACACCTTTTCACAAAACAAAATAGTTTCCCAAAACATAGGATCAATATGGTCAAGGGGCACTTGCCTTGTTCTGGCGGTTCCTGTTGCTCAAAATCTTGTTGTTGTAGTCCGTCGTAGGTAGCTCCCTGAGTTTGTCCTTCTATACACGATCACGCACATACAAGATCTACAACAATCAATATCATGCATATACTCTACTTTAAGATGCAATGATGTATATGCATGTTAATCCTATGGTGCAGTTTTTTTTAGATCGGTTTGTTCGTGTTCTAGCATGGATTGCATGGTTTTACGATGAACAGAGGTGTTCGGATCAAATGTGGACATGGCGATGATCTTGTCTTTAGATCTAGATCAAACCGATCAACAAGTGATTTGTCCATGAAAAAGTTTCTGTTTGAAAGGAATCGAAGAACAGATGCAAAGAAAACGCGATGATGTCGTAAGGTGGTATTGGAGATCTACCTTATGTTCTTCTTAGTCTCGGGGTCCTTCTCCTATCAGACATATCATTGGGGCTCTCTTCCGGTGATCTCTCTCGACAAAACTCCGGCGAAGGGTTTACTTGGCGAGCTGGGGCTAGGGCTCTAAGTCGTCGGCTCAGGAGGTGGAAAAGAAGTTCGTGGTTTTGGCCAAAGGTTCTAGGTTCTATTTATAATCGGGAGGAGAAGAGTCCTAATCTGATTGGACTTCGAATAAGAGTCCTATTCAACTTGTCGTTGAATCTTAACAACTTATCTCTAGTTGATTTGGTGTGGTAATATTGTGGAATTCGTGTCGGTTTCCTCCCGTACCGGTCTTCCCATGCGTACAGAAGCGAAAACCGCTCCAGAACTTGTTACCTTCGTGGTGATGAGCTCCGGAAGCTCCATGTGTCCATCGGGGGCCTGGTCTCCCTTTTCCGAAGAGACGTGCTCTGGTTGTGCCGCGTGTCAAGCGAGCGAGACCTCCCTCTTTCTCAGAGGCGGGCTCCGCATGCGCCACGTATCCTAGCGGTTGAGACCTCCTCTCTATTCGGAGGTGGCTCTGTGAACGCCACGTGTCAGTTTCCGGACCCCCCTTCTCTTCGGAGGTGACTCTGGGTGCGCCACGTGTCCTAACAACGCCAAACTTCCTTTCTTCTCAGAGACGAGCTCTCGAGGTTGACACGTGTCCAACAGTGAAGGACCTCTCGAAGATAAGCTCCGAAGGTGACACGTGTCCAATAGGACCTAACCTTCCGGAGATGAGCTCCGAGATAGACACGTATCCCGCACGACTGGTCCTTTGTTTTTCCGCGGTGAATAGCTCCTAAGGTGACACGTGTCCCGTGGGACTAGTCTCGCTTCTCCGCAGAGGCTAGCTCCAGAGGCAACACGTGTCCCACAGGGTCGGGCTTCTCCCCCTTTTTGGGGACGAGCCCCGAGCCTGCCACGTAGCGAGTTTAGCGGCGAAAGTTGTCTTCGGCGCTCTCTGTAAACTGGATTTGGCTCCTTTTGGCTATCTTTTTGATATTTTCTCTGTTTCAGCTTATTTTAAAACGTTTTTCCACATGAAACATGAATACATGCAGAAACAAAAAATGAGGGTGTCACAGTACGTGATGTGCTATTCGGGTATCCGCTTGTTTACTACATCGTGACGTAGTAAATTACTAGTGAATTGCAAAGTTGATATGAATGTGATCAAGATAAATATTGCTTGGTAACTTAGGTGATATAGAACTATTGCTCACTAAAGTTATAGTTTATGAAACCCTAATCTATGGCTAAAATATGAAAGTAAGATGAACTTGTCAGAAAGTCTTTTCATGCAAACCAACTATCCTAGTTTAGGGTTCATCTTGCATATAGGGTTAATGCTAGTGTGACGGTTAAGACTTGCTAAACCTTCGTGCTTACGGTTGCAAATTAAGTGTTAATTGCAGGTCCCCATGACGCGGAGTATGGGGAAGAGGATAGGTTCCCCGACGAGACGTCGCCCCTTTCGGGGTATACAACTGAGTGGGAGCCCTGCACGCCGCCGTGAAGGCTAGGTGTTGCTAGAGGGAATCATCCTAGGGTTGGATGATTCTATTTTGCTCAGCTCAGGCTTAGAGCCGTGAGATGTGAACAATGACTTCCGCTGTAGATATATTTTGTGGTAATATATCCTCCCACATTACTATGTAAATAAAAGGTTACTTTATGTAATATGAAGTTTTTTTGAAGTGTGTTGTTGGATGCCACATTGCACGACACCATCCAATACGATTCCTAAAATGTCGGGACCCCGGTCCTCACATCGTGGTATCAAAGCCGCATTGAGAATGACGCACTTGAAAAGCGTCATATTGCTAAAAACAGTGAGGTAACGGTAGTAAACCCGCATAAGGAGTACTATTAGCATCGTTAATTAAGGTGGCAGAACTAACTTATGTGTTATATTTCGGTATTTAATTTGAGTAATGATGCACCTATGTGGAGGTAAGACTGTTAAGGAACGCCACCGAAAGCGGTTTAATTTTTGTTAGCTCTCTCATAAGAGGAAAGTAGTGTGGGTGTTCCGTTCAGCAATGAACGGAAAATGAATATGTTTTCTAGGACTCTTCATGTCTTAGTGACATATGAAATGCACTAGCCTCCAGTGCGCAAACCCAGGGGCAAGAGGAGGAGAACCCATCATGTGGTTAGTAACACAAAATATATTCTCTAGAACTCTTCATGTCCTATGAAGCATATGAAAACACTGGTCCACTAGTGTGCTTAATTGCAAAAGTGTGGAGCCCCCTTCTGGTGGTGAATAACCCGATCATGTACCTTGAGACGTGACATGACTCAAGGACGACTCGTATGGCATTGTCTTTACTTACTATATGGATCTGCCTAAAATGTCAAACCATTGTGTGCATCAGTATCGTGTGGTTTTCTGCAGGTACCCTAACCACGTTAGCGTATTGCGTTTAGAAAACGTTTGCGAGTGAAGTTTTAGTGCCACCGTATATGACACGCATATGCCGGTGTAATCAGTTTAGGATTTTGAATTTTAAGGAAACGTAGTACCGATATATTGACTTGTTGCATCAGCCAAACGGATTAAGGAAAGTCAGCAAATGGGATTCAGGGTCAAAATTTTAGCTTTTTAACTCCTCTTGTGAACTAAGTATCATAAGGGAGTATAAGGACATTGTAAAATCTATAGAAACCACATCCCCTGTTTCTGGCAGACATTTTGTTGGACTTTAACAGGGTGTAACTTCTGATAAAAGGCACCAATGGGGGTGTGTGATACAGTTATAGAAATGTTTTGAAGTGCTATACAATTATGTAGAGTTTCAGAGCAGAATCACAAGCTAAACTGGTGAAAATCCCAGATGAGTGCAAACTGTCTAGAAACAGGACAGAGCAAAAATCTGTGGAATTTTCTGTTTCCCTATCACAACTCTTGGAATAAATTTTTTCTAAGGGTCATGTGATACACTGTTAGAAATCTTATGAGATAGGTTACAACTTTGTAACTCAAAGTTTCTCCAAATTTGGAGCAGAAAGATGTGCAAATTGGGGATTAAATCAGCCTTTTTAAAAAGAAGTGCTGCTGAAATTTTACACAGTTCTGTCAACTTTGAATTGTCATAACTTTTGATCCAGAAATGATCTAGATGCAAATAAGTACTTGCTGAAAAGATATTGAAGTTAACTTAACTTTGATGTTCAACTTGAGTTATGAAAATGCTGTTAACTAGATAAAAAACTGGAATAAGTACAGAATGGTCGATTCTGACAAGAAATTGATCGGTTAAACTTAACATTTTGGGGATTGCATGAGCATGGACTTGATTTTGCTTCCTGGTTTTACTTGTAAAGTCCAGTGTTTATTCTATCATCTTTCTGTAGAATTGAGTATTTGATCTAATCAAATCTCTTATTCCGCAGATGGCAGATTTCGGAATCCGATGGGTTCATTAGTTTGGACAACACTTCACTGGATTTCCTGCGATGCTGCAGCAGCTTTTGCAACATTTTGGGTAATACCGAAGCCCCGCGATATTGGGGAAAGGAGAAGACAGAAAAGAGAGAGATGTCTTGTATTATGCACTTGGACGTTCTTGCGGATCCTGACCCACCGGCTGGGGCACCATTCACTGTCACCATGAAGGGACACCATATGGATGATTTGTTGGAGATGGCATCCTGCGAAGTCATCACACGTTTTTTGCCAGCTTCACGTCAAACAAGTGGAGACAACACCGTTCGCTCTCCTTCCTGTCACGGGATTATCTCACTGTGAGTGGGAATGATGATACAGCGAACTCACCGATTTGCTCAACCCCAATTTCAATTTGAGGTTGTCTACCACCAGCTTCTATGCCGAAGCCAGCAAGTTGGTGATCGATGGTCAGTCCCAAACCATCAAACAACTGATGGGAGAGCTCAATCAAGTGAATACATGCAAGCATCAGCTTCAACATGAGAAGAACTCACAGCGTGCATATCTCGCTCCAGCAATACATCAGATTATGCTGGCTAAGAATGAGCTGCAAAGAACTCAGAAAGAGTTGCAGCAAGTCCGCGGTGAGTTGGATGTAAGTCAGAACATGGTGGACGCACAAATGCACCACGTAAATGTGCTTACAGAGGGGAGGGTGACACCATTGAGGCAGCCCAGAATTGGGAGCAAGATTGGATTCTTGCTCAGGATGAATTGAATGTTGTACCACAACATATGAAGCTCGCCATCGTCCAACCAGCTGAGATTATGGCCCCGGGAGGACCCGAACCCGAAGCTATGGTGATTAATGATGAGCCTGAGCTTGTTGTTCCAGCTTCAGAGTCCGAACCGAAGGAGGATCAGGAGGAGCTAGAACCAGTTCAGATGAATAATAGTCACCATTGGTGAGATAGTATAACGAGTAGTGTTGTACCTACTACATTTGATAGGGTGAAACCTTGGGGTGGCCCGATCTTCACGGCAGTAGGTACGACAAGGGATAACTAGCTAAAAATCAGCCGGAATAACTAGCTTTATATCTGCCAAGGTTGGATGCGACCAAGTGACGGAAGAGAGGCACCAAAGTATTGAGAACTTCGACTCGATCTCCGATCTACCACAGAACCACAATCCGTGATAACTAGATTTATACCTGCCAAGGTTGGCTGTGACCAAGCGACGGGGAGAGAGTCACCGAAACCTGAAAGACTTTGACTCGATGTCCGAACGAACGCAAAACCACAAGCCAGGACTAATACGGACCGTATGTTTTTACTATGATATGGACCTGCCTGAAATGTTAAACCTTTGTGTGCCCCATCATTGAGTGGTTTTCTGCAGATATATTGACCACGTTAGAGCATGACGTTTAGAACACGCTTGTGAGTGACGTTTCTAGTTCCACCATTTGACACGTATATGCCGGAATACCGACTTAGGATTTTCTTTGGTGAGGGCATAGTACTGACATTGCATTCCAGTTTCCTCGGGCACGTTGGCGACCATATCCGTGCTGGAGGTGCTGTCAAATTTTTTCCAGAAAATGGGTCAACTTGTAAAAATCATAACTCCTAAAGAAGAAATGCTATGGAGGCAAATAAATACATTCCGGATTCCTTTCTGAGATTACTATAACTTTGTTGTTGAACTCCAGTCCAGGTTTTGCCTCCAAAGTGGTCAAGACATTTAAATTTCCCAGACTGATCAGCTGGACCAGAATATGGACAGTGAAACCGTTTATGAAGTTTTCAATTCCAATCATGGGGTTTCACATTTTTCTGTTCAGCAACTGTTTTTAGAACAGTGGGTTGGATTTGAGTATATGATGCATTTAACACATCACTTCGAGCGAGAACATGTTTGGGTCTTGTACAACATCAAGGATATACGCATGCTAACGCACTTAACATCCCGTGGCAACAACGATGGTCGAAATGAACTTTCAATCCATGAAGTTCATTGCTTTGGAAATTGATTGTGGTGACAGGGTCCAAGGATGTATATGTTGTATAAAGTGTATACTTTATCCATATGTGTGAATGTTATGCGTATCATTTGTTTCATTCTCGCACTAATATTGTCTAGACTGGATGAAGTAAATAAACATGTGCTGATCGTTTAAATGGTGTGAATGCAGAATGATGCTTACATGGTCCACGCACGAGGAGGGAGGCCAAAGTCAGCTTCATGGTGATGAGTCTCCACCCCCGGAGCAAACCACGACACAGCAACAACCACCTCCTCCACCACCAGAACTTCCAAGATCTCTTGCGGAGGTTCTCGCCGCAGTACTCGGCTCGGGCGACGAGCAAACCGAGTTGCTGCGGATGTTAGTGCAGCAGAATGCGTCCCATCAAGGAGGACGCCAAGACAATGGGCAACGGCAGCCCCAACAGAGTTTGTATTCGGACTTCATGGTGACTCATCCAACAGTCTTCACGAAGGCCGAGGAGGCTCTTGATGCGGAAAGCTTTATCCACATCCTCGAGGCGAAGTTAAGTCTACTGCGGTGCACCGAACATCAGAAGGCGCTGTTTGCAGCGCAGCAGCTTCAAGGAGCCATCGGTACATGGTGGGCGAACTACATCGCCTCACTGCCGGCTGGCCATGCCGTCATACGGGCGGAGTTTCATGAGGCACTACAAGAATCAGGCAAAAGGCCGCCGGCCATATAGCCATCGGTAGCCTCCTAAAACCGACGCCCATACTGTATAGCCGTCGGTAAACCGACGTTCATATTCGACGGCTTAGATTCAACATTTTTAACTCATATGGGCATCGGGCCCAACACTCATATAGTTTATAGCCGTTGGCCACGAGCCCGACGCCTTTATGGCGTGTAAAACCGTCGGCTGGGCCATCCAGCCCGACGCCTTTATGTCGTGTAAGACCGTCGGCCGTGCCCGGTACCCGACGCCTTTATGGTAAGTAAGACCGTCGGCCAGCGTGGAGACCTACGGTCTTACACCATATAAGACCATCGGGCGCTTGGACACCGACGCCTATAGTTGAATTTTTTTTTATATAGCCGGCTGTTTCTGCCTCCCCGGCTGGGGAGCCTCCAAACAGCTCCAAACAGCACACCCCACACAGCAATTAACAGCACACAGCACACAGAAATTGCACAATTAACAGCACACAAAAATAATCCACAGATTCACAATAGCATCACAGAGCCATATAACTATATATGAGATGTATCATTCTTTCATGGATGACAACACGGAGATTCACTCTACATTACCTAGTGAACATAACACACAAAGAATAACTGTAATTTTATAATAAGAATCTAGGAAGAAAAGAATCAATCAATTATGATATCACCCAACACTTACTTTATCGTTTAACATACATTATTCAAACTAACATGTGCTAATTAAATTTATATATGTTACTCTTCCAACAAACATACATTAGAAATACATTTTAACTCAACTTTTCGGTTTGCAACTAATAGCTGAAAATGTATGTTAAAACACTTTTCAAACATACATTTTAACTCAACTAATAGCTAGAAATGCAACTAATAGCTACAAACATACATTAGAAATTCAACTAATTAGTAGCTAGAAATGCAACTAATAGCTAGAAACATACATTAGAAATTCAACTAATAGCTAGAAATGCAACTAATAGCTAGATTCTACCTTGCCCGATCTTTTTTTTGAGCAGCCGAGGTGCGCAGGGGCTGGTGGCGCCGGAGCGAGGGGCGGGCACCGGGGGGCCGGAGGGCAGGCGGCGTCGGAGGGCCTGAGGACGGGCGGCCCGGAGAGCTGGAGGACGGGCGCGCGGGCGCCGGGGGGCCAGAGGGCGTGCGGCGCCGGAGGGCGATGGCGCACGAGCGGAGGGCGGCAGCGCAGGCGGAGGGCGGCAGTGCGACGCACGGGCAGCGGGAGGGAGTGAGGAGCACGGGCGCACGGGCGAGATGGAGTGAGAAGCGATGGGCAGGAGTTAGAGTTTAACACACCGCGTGAGCCGTCCCACTTAGAGCCATCGGTTGTTGGCCGCCCAACGCCTCTAAACTAAATCTGTCGGTTGAATCTCGGTACCCGACGGCCATAACGGTCCAACCTCGGTACCGGTCTCGACCGCTAGACCGGGCCCACTTAAAAACCGTCGGTAACACCTCAGCAACCGACATCCATATTAGAGCCATCGGTTTTTTATGTGAGGCCGACGGCTTTAGGTGTAAAATGGTCTCGCAGTTCCAGCCGACTTCTTTAATTAAGGCTGTCGGCCAGCCGACGCTCATAAATTTATAATTTTCAGGTCCAAAAAACCGACGCTTTTCATTTATTAAGTGCGATGGCCCCGACGGTCTTATTGCAAACTGACAGCCGTTTGCCTGTTTCTTGTGGTAAGGCGTTCCGCGCCTACCATGTACCTCCCGGTATTATGCAGAGGAAGCTTCAGGAGTTCCTGGAGCTGAAACAAGGCGAGAGGAGTGTTCATGAGTACTCCAAGGCATTCAACCAACTGGTGCTGTATGTGCCAGAATATGTGGCAACAGAGGACCAGAAGCAAAATACATTTTTCCGGTGTCTAAACCCCAAAATGAAGGTCCACCTCGCTCAAAGCAACTGCGGCACATTCAATGAACTCGTTAATGCCGCGATTGTGCAAGAAGACGCTCAATGCAAGCTCGTTTATGATAAGAGGAAACATAGCGTGGCTTCGAGTAGCAGTGGTGGGGCTCCACAAAAGTACCGTGTGGTGTATCGCTCACCATCTGGTCAGAGATGGCAGCCACCGGCGTGACCGCCGCAGTTTCATGGTTGTCAATTTAATGCGCCTAGCTTCCGACCACTGTATCCACCACAGCAACAGCAGCAGCAACGGATGGTCCCGCGTGCACCTCCATTTCCACCACAGGCACTGGGATTCCTTCCACAGTTTGGAGGGAACCCAACACAATACACATGCTTCACGTGTGGCCGTGTCAGGCATTTTACAAAGGACTGCACCGAGCAGCGACAGGACAGGGGTCCAGCACCGTATCAGAGTGCAAATCAGCCCCGAAACAGCCCAATAAACCAGCACTAAAACCTGGCAATGTCCACCACCTAGCTATCGAAGACGTGCCGGAAGGCGAACCTGTCCTCGCGGGTACGTTTTCTTTGTTAGATCATCCCGTAGTCATACTTTTCGACTACGGTGCCACCCATAATTTCATAAGTCAACCTTATGTTATTAAATACCAATTGCCTATCATTCCCACAAAAAGTTCATATTTGATTTGCTCTCCGGGTGGGAAAATAACCACTGATAGGATGGTCTATAGAGCACCATTGCAAATGGGTGGGAATCTATATCCAACTTCTCTAATTATATTAGAAAGTCAAAAACTCGATGTCATTCTAGGGATGGCATGGCTACACTGCCATGGTGCTGTTCTTGACATTGTTCCACGAGTGGTTCATTTAAACTATCCACTTCATGAACCACATACTCTCATTCTTGACCGCTTGGTCCAAGAGATTCCAGCCACATATAACACGGAAGCCACAAAACTTGAGGATATTCGTGTGGTCCGTGAATATCCAGATGTGTTTCCGGATGATATCCCAGGCATCCCACCCGAATGGGATGTCGAGTTCAAGATCGAACTTGCCCCCGGAACGACACCGATATCACGGAGACCGTACAAAATGGCTCCGAATGAGCTAGCTGAATTGAAGGAGCAGCTCAATGATTTGATGAATAAGGGTTTCATTCGACCGAGTTCCTCGCCATGGGGATGCTCGGCGCAGTTCGTGAAAAAGAAGGATGAAACCTTGAGGTTGTGTGTGGATTACCGACCTCTCAATACCGTTACCATAAAAAATAAATATCCATTGCACTGCATCGATATTCTGTTCGATCAAGTTTTGGGTGCAAGTGTATTTTTGAAGATGGATCTTCGCTCCGGATATCATGAAATCAAGATCCGAGCATAGGATATTCCGAAGACGGCCTTCTCGACGAGATATGGCTTATATGAGTATCTTGTCATGTCTTTTGGTCTCACCAACACCCTGGCACATTTCATGTATCTCATGAACTCAGTGTTCATGCCGTAGTTGGATAAGTTCGTGGTGGTGTTCATAGACGACATATTGGTTTATTCCAAGTCGGAAGAAGAACACGCCGAACACTTGCATATCGTGCTTCAACATTGCGAGACCATAAGCTTTATGCCAAGTTCAGAAAATGCGAATTTTGGATCAGCCAAGCGCCATTTCTTGGTCATATTATCTCTGCGGAAGGCATTGCAGTTGATCCAAGTAAAATTGAGCAAGTGCTAAAATGGAAGTCCCCCACCTCTGTCCATGAAGTCAGAAGTTTCCTCGGTTTAGCGGGATATTATCGGAGATTCATCCCGAGCTTCTCCAAGCTTGCTAAACCAATGACAGAATTAGTAAAGAAGGGGGTTAAATATGTTTGGAGCTCAGCCTGTGAAGGAGCTTTCCAAGAATTGGTGAAGCACCTTACAACAGCCCTAGTATTAGCTCAACCGGATATGACCAAGCCCTTCGACGTATATTGTGAGGCGTCCGGCATTGGGCTAGGCTGTGTATTGAAGCAGGAAGAAAGAGTGGTCGCCTATGGCTCACGTCAACTTCGTAACCACGAGCATCACTATCCTACTCATGATCTTGAGCTCGCTGCTGTGGTATTGGTGTTGAAAATGTGGAGACACTATCTACTTGGAAACTTAGTGCATCTCTACACTGGCCACAAGAGGTTAAAATATGTATTCACTCAAAAGGAGTTGAATATGCGGCAACGGAGATGGTTAGAGCTGATCAAAGACTATGAGATTGAGATCCACTACCATCTGGCAAGGCAAATGTGGTTGCCAACGCGTTAAGCCGCAAATCTCACGTCAACCATCTGTCCATCACTCCCATGGAAGTGGAGGAACTGAGTTTATACTTGGTTCCATATGGAGCACTATATAATCTTGCCCTCGTCCCTACCATACGAGAGGATATTATGGAAGCTCAGAAGAAAGATGTGGGAATATCGCATATTTGGAGAAGAATGAAGAATGGCGAAATAAAATGATTCCAAAAGGATGAACACGGTATTCTGTGGTTTAAAGACCGTATAGTGGTACCCCGTGACATGGAACTTCAGAAGAAAATTTTGGACGAAGCTCATTTGTCCAAGTATTCTATTCATTCGTGAAGCAACAAGATGTACCAGGATCTGAAAACCAGATTTTGGTGGCCAAGGATGAAAAGAGAGATATCAAAATACGTATCCGAATGTGATATGTGTCGGCGGGTGAAAGCCGACCATATGCGTAAAGCCGGAATGCTGCAACCATTGAACATTCCAGCATGGAAGTGGGAGGATATCAGTATGGATTTCATAGTTGGGTTACCTCTCACATCCCACAAGCATGATTCGATTTGGGTGATAGTCGACCGACTAACCAAATCGGCTCATTTTATTCCCGTACATACAAAGTACGTTTCCAAGCAATATGCAGAGTTGTATATTGCAAGGATCTTGTGCTTGCACGGTGTTCCCCGCACAATTATTTCAGATCGTGGTGCGCTGTTTGTTGCTCAATTTTGGGAGCATCTGCATTCGTCATTGGGGACTAAACTGATCTGAAGCTCCGCATATCACCCACAGACGGATGGTCAAATTGAACGGGTGAATCAAGTGCTTGAAGATATGCTGCGCGCTTGTGCCATCCACCACGGTAAAAATTGGGACGATCATTTACTGTTAGCGGAATTTTCATACAACAATTACTATCAAGCTAGCATCAAGATGGCGCCGTATGAAGCTCTCTATGGCCAGAAATGTCGCACACCACTCAACTGGTGTGAGTCCGGCGAGCGAGTCATATACAACATTGAGCTTGTGAATGAGGCCGAGGAAAGAGTACGAGTAATACAAGCCAATCTAAAGGTTGCTCAATCTCGTCAGAAGAGCTCTGCCGATAAGAGACACCGTCCTCTCCACTTCGACCGGAGACCATGTGTATGTCCGGGTGTCTCCGATGAAAGGGGTTCATTGTTTCGGAGTGAAGCGAAAACTTGCACCGCCATTCATTGGTCTGTTCGCCGTCATTGAAAAATGTGGACCGTTGCCTATCGCTTAGAGTTACCGGCGTCAATCGTGGGAGTTCACAATGTATTTCACATTTCTTAGCTGAGGAAATACCTCAAGTCCTCATCTGAAAGCCGCACCGAAGACATCAAAGCTCTTCAACTAGACCTCATATATTCGTAGTATCTGATCTGGATTATCGATGAAAAGACTCGTGCCACAAGAAAACGGACTTTATGATTTTATAAAGTCTTGTGGAGTAACCATACAACTGATGAGGCGACATGGGAAAGCGAGGCCTATCTACAAGCAAATTATCCGGACTTGCTATCATCTTATATCCAGTAATCTTTTACTTCCATCTCTTCTTTTGTAATCTCGGGACAAGATTCTTTTAAGGGGGGAGGGATGTGAAAGCCCAGATTTACACGGTTGGTTTAGCATCAAAAAGGGGGAGAAAATTCAAATTTCTAAACTTGTTGGCAACCAGTCATACACATATGATATTAGTGCAAATTCAAGTCTGAGCTTACCACTGGGTTCCAAATAATTCAAATAGCCCTCATGCAAATTTCCATTATTTTGGGAGCATGTTTGCTATGTAATTCTAGGGTGACATAAAAAACCAATGGAATTTAAATTTGAATTTGGAATTTGAACCAAACTTGATCAAATACAGAATTGAAGTCCATAATTGAATTCCACACATTTGATTTTGCTTCCTTGCAAATATATAGGATTTTTGGACAAAGTTTGGTGGCAGAATTAGAAGAGCAGAAACAGTAGGAGGGGAAGAGAGAGGATGACATGTGGGACCCCTTTGTCAGCCACTCACCGAGCACATCGGTTCCCGCTTTGCTCCTACGGCTTCCACCGTGATGAAGCCGCGAGCCACCGTGACACTTCTGGCTTGGCGCCAAAGTCACCGCCTCCCCGAGCGTTTGCACTTAAGCCGATGCGCAGAAGCTCTGTTGCCGTTCCCACTCGCCCGGTGAAGGAAAACGCGCGTGCCTCCTCTGTTCTTGCCGCTGGACAAAAACCATCACTCCTCTGCTCTCCACACGCTAGACCGAGCGTTACTCCGGCTGAGCAGGATCACCGATGATATGGGTGCAACTGTCGAGCCTAGGAGCAGCCGTGTTCCCTCTCCGACCCCGATCACCTTCATCTTCTCCTGAGCTGCTGCAAGAACCAAAGCTCGTCTACTCTGAAATTCGGTTCCGAGGTGAAGTCGTAGTCTAATCGCTTTAGCTTGATGCTTCTACGCAACCTAGTGCAGCTCCTCGACGAAGAACCATCGGAAACCGTCAAGAAATTGAGCTGTAATCCGAGTTTTCCCGGCCGCCGACGTGTAACCCTAGCCGCACCGTTGAGCTACCCATTGCAAGAGTTTCTAACCGATTTAGGATGTAAAACCGTGATCCTCATATCACCCTGGTGCTCGTAGTGCTCTCCTTAACCGGAATACCCTTCTCCCATGCGAGAATGATGGCACTGTGGTGAAGTTTGCCGCTGCCGTCATCGGGGAGGTATTTCCAGCCACCTAGGGTCGCCACCGACCTCACCAGGTTGTTCCTCGTCGAGTTTTGGGCACAGGCGGCGAAGTCCGAGCCGTTTGGAGCACTGGGAAGCGCTGCCGATGAGTCGCCGCCACTGCTCGGGCGTGTAAAGGCCTCAGTTTTTGACACATGTTTAAAGTCTTCATCACCACACACACACACACCTCATTTGAAGAAAGTTGATGAACACATTTGAAGAGCAAGTAACCATTCTCAACATGCTCATTAGAGAATAAACTCACACAATGCAAAAGTGGCATTTCCCACATGCATCATCTAGGGGCTGGACCTATGAAAAACTCCTACACTTTGCTAGTAATGTCCATGCCAAGTTTCACCCAAATTCAAAACCTTTTTGAGGTACTTTTGGGTATAGCTAGAAAGAGGGTAGTTTGAACTCAAATTCAAATTCAAACTGTTTTTATCCCATGAATTCAAAAGTGGGAGGCATATCCTTAACACATTTTTGTGAGCTCACACACCAATTTTCACTCCATTTGGAGTTGATTTTGACATGAGCTAAGTGTAGCAAATTCAAACTTTATTTGAATTTCAAACTGAACATGTGCTGAAATTTAGTCAGACCAAACCCAATTTGAATTCTAACCAATTCAAATGGCTCAGGGGTGAATAATTCAAATCACCATGGGCATTTTAGGGCTTACTGTTTACAACAGTAATATGGAGTTAAGTTCAGAGGTTAAAATGGGAGTGGGACCCACCTGTCAACCACTGAAGAGGTTCAACCGACTGAAGACTTTCTCACTCGGGTCTTCGGGCTTCAGCAGCGATCGCCACCGAGGGGAGGCCGCCGCGCCACCAGCAGCTTGGCCACGCGCGGGCGCAGGTCGGTTCCGAGCCCTTCTTAAGGCGCTCCACGCCTCGGCCAAAGCCCTCGCCGTTTTCCCCTCGCAAGAACACCGCACCAGAATTCTTCCCTCCGCCACTCGGGATCGATCGGAGAACCACGATCACAGCCTCCCCGATCCCTCCAGAGCTACGACAAGGTACCAGGAACCTTCCTTCTTTTCCCCCCTCACTAAAAATTGGCTGAACTCGGGTGATCCCGGCTATACCGAGAGTTCCGTTCAGTGACCTAAAACCGCCACACTTCAGGCTCCCGTGGACAGCCCAGCCGGGAGGTTGTCACGCCCAAACTAAGGCGTCCCAGGGCGCGTTCGTGACCGGTGCTGCTCACCCCCGAGCCACAGCCCGAGGGCTTGATCGCCGGCGGTGAATTTCCAGTTTTCCTCTTTCTCGGTACAGACCGACCTTCGGTTGTGGTTCTGTCAAATTCACACTCTAGGAAGGGTTATAGAGTCTCAATCCGTTCCTACACAGACTAGACTTGGTAGCGCACAAGTTGCCTTCACAACCCTTAGCCTGAGAACCCCTGTACCCGGCGTATTTCGAAGCTTGCCGACGGCGGATCCTGCGGGAAGCATCGGGCGCACGGTGGGAGCCTACTTCGGCCCTTCCCCGAGCTGCTTCGAGCCCATGCCGAGTTTCCTGAGGAACCACTGATGCTTTCTGGACTTTTGCTCGGTCGGTTGGAGTGCTAGGAAGGTCGGCCGACACAGCCGAAGTCTTTCGAAGCCGCTGCTCGTCGCCGACCATGTGCCGACCGTTTTCATGATGAACTGAGCCCAGAATCACGTTCCCCAAGGGGATTTAAGCAGGGGTGGCCAGAATCATGAAGTTTGGAACACCACCGAGGCTGCCGGCGAGCTCTCCGGCGAGGCGTCGCGGCGGCCGAACGCGGGAGTCGGGAGGTAGACGAAGGGGGTGGTCCCCGGCTGTCAGCGGTAGATATTTTAAAACTGGGATCTGCTGTGGCATGGATCGGGTGCGGCTGCGTGCGAAAGACTCTGTAGCCGCGTGTGTCATCCGATGAGGAGCCGACACATAGCCCCGGGTCCCACGCGCAGAGATTTAAACTTTTCCCCTATTTTCAGATTTCATTCAAACTTCAAATCCTCATAACTTTGCCTAGGAAACTCCAAATCGAGTGAACCAAATTTTGTTGGATTCAGCTCTCTGATTACTTTCCAGCAAATCAAGTTTCACTTCATGAAAATCCTTAATTCTCCAGAATTAATTCTTCAAAGTTTAAAATGTTTAGAATTTTAACTGGAGAATCCTTTGGAGGAAAATTCTGAAATTTTGCTGGGATGTTCACCAAAATATCCCTGAGCTACCATAAAAATGTCAGATCCATTTGAGCTCATTTGATCCACCTAATGGTGTGATTAATAAAACTGTTCCAGAGAAAATAGAAAATGTCCAGCAACATTTTCAGAATTTCTCTGAAATTGTTTAGCTCATATCTTTAGCTAGGAACCTTCAAATTGAGTGAGACCAACTCCATTAGAGCCCTCTGAAAACCTAGTTTTCAGAAAGTCATGGCTTGCTCCATGAAAATTCCTAGAACACCCAAAGAGCTCCAATTAAGGTCAAGTGCATAATTATTTGTGGAGAGCTCAATTGAGCTTTGCTGCAACTAAAACTTGGCCAAGTCTCTGCTTAGGTTGTAAAAAAACCACAGTAAAAATTTCAGAGCCATTGGGTCTGTCTAGTGAGACTTACAAACTTCACAAGTTTAAATTTCAATCAAATGCATTTAAATTAATACATGTACTTGTTATCTCATATAGTCGCTAAGGTCGATGAGGAACCTGAAGTGTTAGACTTCGTCACTCTGGAAGAGCAGCTAGCCTACGACCAAGAGCAGCAAGGCAAGCTCCGGTTTGCATTAACCTCTTTACAAATTTCTATTGTTTTGAGAACTTCCTTTGAGTACCATTTATTTCTTGCATTAGAGTCTTGTTTGAAACCCAAATGCATGGCCAAGGAAACCATGGGTTGGGATTAAGATTGAAAACCTCGTTAGCCACTGCAATGCTAAGATAGAGTAGGATTCGGTACAAGTCGAGTAGTTGGAACTACTCGCGAGCATAGGCTAGAGTCACTCGACTCGGGTAGAGATAGCACATGATACACATGGCAAGAAAAATGAGATCGAGCGGAGAGTAAGGGCAGCAGGACTTTGGGGCCTGGGTGCTATAGCTCCGCTTGTGTCGATTGAGGACCGAGCCGTGTGCGGGCCTGTTGAACAAGCTAGAACAGTACCGAAGACCTACCGGCTATATGGGAACCGGGAAACCGATGTAACTCGGGTAGCTGGGTATTGAGGCATTGCCCGTCGTTCAGAGGGTAGGTTGAGAGCTTGAGGTGTAAATCGGCTGGCGGCACTGAGATGTGCGTGCAGAGACCTCTTGCTCGGGACGATGGGACCGGTTCAATATTTGGCTGACGGGCAAAAGGTGGTTGCGTACAACGTCCATGATGGTTGCTGTAGGCAACATCAAGTACGGGCGTACGTGACGGGTCAGTCTTGCTGAGCCTTCGTACTCACTGCTTGTGTTTGAAGGTTTTGCAGGGTTCTATGAGGAAGGGACTCCCGAGGAGGAGATGGAACCCCAGGAGGGGAACCCCGTCGAGTGGGAGTCGTGCAGGCCGCCGTGTTAATGTGCGTGCGTGCTAGCGGGGACACGTTCACGGGCTGAACGTGAACTCGATGCGTAGTCTACGCCCGTGAGTGTAGACTAAACATATTTTGTTGTAAAAATGTTCATAAACCTGTTTATGTAATAAAACTTTGCTTCCGCTTTGTACCTTTGATGTGTGTTATCCGGTGCTGTGCAACGCAGCACCCCTCAGCGTGATCCTGGCTCGACAAGACCGTGGGAATCGTGTCAGCGATGGTATCAGAGCTCGCTTGAGGTTTAACGCACTAAAAAGGTCATCTTTTTCAAAAATCCAGTGAGGAACGAGTTAGTAGCCCATATATGGATGTTATTAGTGTATAGAAAGTGGCATACTAACCTATTTGATTATGTCATAAAATCGTGCATCTCGGGACGTTTTGTCTTGGGGGGTGCACGTAAGCGCTGTCCACCAGTGCGCACAAGCTGAAGGGCGGATCCCCACCGGTGGCAGGTAACCCGACCCGCTTTAATATCCTCTACGACTCTTCATGTCGTTTGGGGTATTCGAGCAACGTCTGTCCCTGGCGTGCTTCGGGCAATTTGGGAGACCAGTCACGTGGTCAGTAACGTGAACACGTAGCTCAAGGCGTGTTTGGCTTGAGAACATCCGGGCGAGTGATGATGGCCGGGTGTACGAACTGTATGGATACCGGGCTCGGTGTGCAGCCGAGTCTGACGATTGTGTGAGTTATCTGCAGGTAGTCTAAACACGAAAAGGTAGACATGTAGCATCCGTGTGCGAGTGACGCTTAGTGTCACTGAAATAACGAAGCCGGCTAAGTCCGGTAGAGGTTTTTCTTTGTGAGGACGTAGTACCGACATGATCTGGTGACGCATCGACGTCACACCCCATTAAATGAGCAACTTCATTATAAAACTTGAAAGTTTTAATCCAAAGCATTAAAACTTGATGTAACTCCTTACCTTAGTCAGTACATTCAAAGTTAACCAGTTTTCAACTTATAAGATACTAAGGACAGAGTCCTCTGTTTTCAGTTGGATTAAGGCTGAAGTTAATCAGAGGTTAGAGGTTGAGTTATTCGAGGATGGGGTCATATGATACATTTCTGGAAAGCTTTGGAAGAGCTTTACAACTTTCCTGTTGAGTTCCAGAGGTGTTTCATCCCTTAACCAATCGAAAAATGCAGTAGAGTTGAAACTGTCCAGAAAACAGGACAGAGCAAACACTCTCTGTAAACTCTCTGTAAATTGAGCATAACTTCCTGCATAAAAATCCAAAAATAGAAAATGAGGTAGTTCTGAAAATTTATGAGATGGGTTACAACTTTGTAACATAAGGTTTTGTCAGATTGGGAGCAGAATTAACTGGAATTCTTGGATCAAATCAGTACCTAAAGCAGGGAGGTGCTGTCCAATTTTCTCCAGAAATTCTGTTAACTTTGACATCTCATAACTTTTTAACCAGAACAGATCTTAGTACAAGAAAATACTTTCTGGAAAGCTATTGAAGTTAGCTTTAACTTTGATGTCGAGCTCCAAATTGGTTTTGCCTTTAGCATGGTCTAAATCAGGTTGAAATGGAAACTGGTCGGTGCTGTCATATTGGACAGCAGATCAACAGTCAAATTTGTTTAAGTTTGAACTATGTTTCCAAGTTTTATGGGTTCAATGACATGTTCTATGTCATAAATCAATGGTTTACTGTTCAAATTAATTTTTGACATTTCTCAAATATGTTTTTACAGATGACAGCGGATAAACAGTTTGAGAACGGGTGGGTGGAATCTCACTGTTCTCACCACAGCGGCTATCCGGAAGCATTGAGGCAGATGCTTCAATATTTCGGGTACAACCAGATGCTGCAGTACTTCGCCAAGGAAGAAGGCGAAGAGGGGAACAAGACACAATCCATGTCGAGATTCCTGCAGGACCTACGCCACCCGGTTGGGCGCCGTTCACCGTTACGGTGAGAGGTAGACAACCGGAGGGGATATGGTAAGTGGCAGCCCGCGACACCATGTCGCGCTTCTGCCAACTGCATGTGGGAGCTATGGAGGGCACTCCATATGCGCTCATTCCAGTGTAGGGATGGGCTCGTCATGTGTGGGAAAGGAGGTACATAGAGGCAACAAATCCGGGTTGCCCAAGGTACAACTCCGCGGAGGCGAACCTCAGCCTCCAGATGAGGGCGGGAAAGGCTGTGATGGACAGCCAAGCTGTTCATACGGAGTGTCTCGCTGCAATGCTCAAAGAGAGCACACGCCGTGGAGACCATTTCAAGAGTTCTCACGGCGCACTCTGCAATGTGCTCCTTCCGACGATCAAGCGACTGAACGGACAGCATAATCAGTTGCATCGTCTGAAGAAGGCGAAGAAGAAGAGCCGTGTCGACATCGCAACATTGCAAGAACTGGTGCAGACTCTAACCCAGCAGAACGAGGACCTTACTCAAGAGCGAGACGACGCTATTGAGGAAGGGCAAGGCTGGGAAGAAGACTACAACCAGGCCATGGACGAGGTTCACGCGTTGCAGGACCTCGTACCTCCGGTATTGGGCATACCGGTGGTCTTGGGTCTTCCGGCAATGGGAGAACCTGAGATGGGAGAGGAGGCTGTGGATCCGGAGCCACCAGCAGAGGTACCAGAGGAGGACGACCCACAGGAGGTCGAGTTCTACTCCGAGTAGGAGGTTACTGTTGCCAAGTAGGGCAACCAGAGTAGTGTAACCCCAAACTTTTGTAACCAGTGACATGTCGTGTAGGCAGTAGTGTATGTATAGGTAGTGACGACATGAGCACGACTTCTCGGAGATCCGAGAATAATGTATCTTGTATAAAGTTTATTCTTTATCAATATATGTGAATGTTGTGCAAATTATTCATGCGTCACTTCAATACCTACTGTTGCATAAGGAATTTTTAAGTATGACATGTGCTGATCGCTGCTGTTTTGAATTTCAGAATGACTCGTAATCGTGCCAACCCAGACGTTGGGGGTTCTAGTCAAGGGGGAGAAACCTCCCAACAGCCTCCCGAGGACTCCTCGTGACAACAGCAGCAACAGCAACAGCAAACACCGCCACCGCCACCGCCAACGGTTACATTGGCCGACATCGTTGCGGCAACGGCGGGTTCTCATCAGCAGCACACGGAGTTGCTTGAAACTCTTATTGTGAATACGTCTCGACCATAGAGGCGTCATGATCGTGAGGAGCGTCAACAGAGCTGCTACTCCGACTTTCTAGCGACTCATCCCCCGGTATTCTCAAGGGCGGATGAACCCCTCGATGCGGACAACTGGCTCCGCACGATGGAGATGAAATTCGGGCTGCTCCAAGTGAGTGAGCAGCGCAAGACTCAGTTTGCGGTCCAACAGCTCCAAGGATCCGCGAGCGCATGGTGGGCAAACTACTGTGCTTCACAGCCCACCGACTGAGTTATGACCTAGGCGGAGTTCCGGACGGCCTTCAGGGCCTATCATATACCGCCGGGTCTCATGAAGAGGAAGACGCAGGAGTTTCTACACCTGCAGCAAGGGAGCCGGAACGCGCTGGAATACTCTAGGGCGTTCAACGATCTCGCGCTCTACGCGTCATATCACCCCGATACTGACGAGAAGCGGCGGGATCACTTCTACCAGGGGCTTAATCCGCTCCTGAAGGACAAACTGGCGATGTTCAATCGCGGCAGCCTCAATGATATAATTGATGCTGTGATTGTTCAGGAGGACTCCGGCAAGGAGTTAGCAGCGGCGGAAAGAAAGCGAAGCGCGCCGCAAAGCAGCGGAGAAGGAGGCGGTCCTTCTCAGAAATTTCGGATGGTGAATCACCCACCATCAGGTTCACGCTGGCAGCCACCACAGAGGTCGGTGCCATTCCGCTGTCGGCCCTATTCATCAACGGCATTCAGGCCGACACTGCCAGCACCACCTCCGCAACAACAACAGCAGCAGCGGGCGATGCCGCGTACGTATGCACCTCAGCAGGGCATGCCGGGCATTCGTCCTCCAAGCACCGGACAAGAAGCGGCCACATGCTACAAATGTGGTCGTCCAGGACACTTCGCCAGCAGTTGTCCAGAGAGACAAGGCGGCGGAGTTGCACCACAACTTCCGGGGAGGAATCAGCCCTGGAACCCTACTAATGCGCGGCGGGCAAACCCTAGGCCCGGCACCGTCCACCAGCTTGCCATAGAGGACATGCCGGAGGGTGAGCCATAGTATTGTTTGATTCAGGCACCACACACAATTTTATTAGCCAAGCTTTCATTGCTAAACGCAGCTTGCCAATACTACCCACCGATAGTCCATATTTGATTTGTTCACCGGGTGGGAAGATTTCAGCAAACGTAATGGTTTCCAAAGCACCATTATGCTTAGCGGGTAGAGTGTACCCTACGTCTCTCATAATTTTAGAGGGACAGAAGGTCGATGTCATCCTAGGGATGTCGTGGTTAATCCGCCACGGCGCTGTTTTAGACACCGTCCTTCGAATCATGCACTTGAACTCAGAAGTGCACGGATCTCACTCCTTATTTCTGGACAGTCCAGAAATAAAACTTCCAAGTGTCTATCAATCCACAACTATCATATTGGAAGATATTCCAGTGGTTCGAGAGTTCCCTGACGTGTTCCCGGATGATTTCCGGGGATGCCGCCCAATAGAGAGGTGGAGTTCAAGATTGAACTTGCACCGGGAACCATGCCAATATCTCGAAGGCCGTACAAGATGGCGCCCAAGGAATTGGCTGAACTGAAGACTCAGCTAACGGACTTGCTGGAGAAGGGTTTTATTAGGCCGAGCTCCTCGCCATGGGGCTGTTCGGCATTATTCGTAAAGAAGAAGGATGAGACGTTGCGGCTTTGCGTGGACTATCGTCCATTTTAAGTGCAGTAACCATCAAGAACAAGTACCCGTTGCCACGGATCGACATGTTGTTTGATCAGTTGGTTGAAGCAAAGATCTTTTCCAAGATGGACTTAAGATGTGGGTACCATCAGATTAAGATACGGGCTGAGGATATTCTGAAGACGGCTTCTCGACGAGGTACGGACTTTATGAGTACCTGGTCATGTCCTTCCGCCTCACCAACGCTCCAGCTCACTTCATGTATTTAATGAACTCGGTATTCATGCCAGAGCTGGACAAGTTTGTCGTGGTCTTCATCGACGACATACTGGTATATTCCAAGTCAGAGGAAGATCACAAGAAGCATCTGCGTAGTCTTGCAATGGCTGCAGGATCACAAGCTATACTCGAAATTCAGCAAGTGCGAATTCTGGATATCGCAAGTGCCTTTTCTTGGGCATATCATCTCAGCGGATGGCATCGCTGTAGAACCGAGTAAGATCACACAAGTGCTGAATTAGAAATCCCCAAGAACTGTTCATGAGGTACGGAGTTTCCTCGGACTCGTGGGATATTATCGGAGGTTCATTCCAAACTTCTTGAAGATTGCCAAGCCTATGACGAAGCTGCTGAAGAAGGCTACCAAATATGTTTTTAGTCCAGCATGTGAAGCAGCATTCAAGGCTTTAGTCAAGCACCTAACATTAGCACCGGTTTTGGGGCAGCCAGACACAACAAAACCGTTTGATGTGTACTGCGATGCATCCGTCATTGGGCTCGGGTGTGTGCTGATGCAAGACCGAAGAGTGGTCGCGTATGGGTCACGGCAGCTTAGAAACCATGAGCAGAATTATCCAACTCATGACTTGGAGCTCGCTGCCGTGGTACTCGCACTCAAAATGTGGAGGCACTACCTACTCGGTAACCTCGTACATCTATATACCGACCACAAGAGCCTCAAGTACATATTCACTCAGAAGGAGCTGAACATGAGGCAGCGAAGATGGTTAGAACTGATAAAGGATTAAGAAATAGAGATCCATTATCACCCCGGCAAAGCAAACATAGTGGTGGATGTGCTGAGTCGCAAGTCACACGTCAACAATCTGACCATCACACCGTTGGAAGAGAGCGAACCACCACTGCATGTGATTCCACATGGAGCTCTCTGCAACTTAGCTTTGATCCCCAGCATCCGTGAAGAGATAGTGGCATCTCAGAAACATGACAAGGGTATGCCACATTTGCGGAGACGTATAGACAGTGGGGAGCTTAAATGTTTCCGGAAAGATGGAGACGGCGTCCTATGGTTCAAGGACCGGATCGTCGTACCCCGTTACCCGGAGTACGAAAGAAAATTTTTGATGAGGCTCACTTATCAAAATTTTCTATTCACCCCGGCAGCAACAAAATGTATCAAGAACTCAGAAGCAAGTTTTGGTGGACACGGATGAAGCGGGAGATCACCAAGTACGTGTCCGAGTGTGATACATGTCGAAGGGTGAAGGCAGATCATATGCGGAAACCGGAACTGCTACAACCACTGGGCGTTCCTGCCTGGAAGTGGGAGGATGTGAGCATGGACTTCATCGTCGGTTTACCCACCACTTTTCAAAAGCATGATTCTGTGTGGGTGATCATCGACCGGCTCACCAAAGTTGCCCATTTCATCCCGGCCAACACCAACTACAATGCCAAAAAGTATGCTGAATTGTATATCTCGCGGATCCTATGCTTGTACGGCGTACCCCGTACCATCATATCTGACTGGGGCACTTTATTTGTGTCCCGTTTTTGGGATCAGCTACACGCTGCATTGGGGACGAAGCTGATCCGTAGTTCAGCATACCACCCGCAGACGGATGGGCAAACCGAGCGGGTAAATCAGATTCTAGAGGACATGCTACGAGCTTGCACTATCAACCACGGCAAGAATTGGGATGATCACTTGCCGTTAGCCGAGTTCTCGTACAACAATGGGTACCAAGCCAGCATCAAGATGGCGCCGTATGAGGCGCTATACGGGAGGAAATGCCGCACACCACTAAATTGGTGTGAGTCTGGCGAAAGGGTTACCTTCGGGATTGATCTTGTCAACAACGCGGAGGAAAAGGTTCAGCTGATTCAAGCGAACCTAAAAGCCACCCAATCCTGACAAAAGTAATATGCGGACCGGAGAAGGCGCCCACTACAATTCAAGTCGGGGATCACAAGTACCTACGTGTGTCTCCAATGAAGGGCGTGAACAGATTCGGGGTGAGAGGAAAATTGGCACCCCGATTCATCGGTCCATTTCAGATTATAGTAAGATGTGGATCAGTAGCATACCGGTTGAAATTACCAGAAGCACTTTCCGGTGTGCACGACATCTTTCACATTTCCCAGCTGAGGAAGTGTCTCAAGCTATCAACTACCATTCAGCTGGAGGATATTGAAGAACTGCAACCGGATCTCACATATCGGGAGGAACCGGTTCAGGTTATTGATGAAAAGGCCGGAATCACACGCAACCGTACGTTGTGGTTCTACAAGATTCTGTGGAGTAATCACTCCATGGACGAAGCGACATGGGAGAGCAAAGGATTTCTTCACGCTAACTACCCCGACTTTTTCACGTCGCATATCCGGTAATTTTCCACCGTCCTCCCTCTCATGTTCACCTTATAATCTCGGGACGAGATTCTTTTAAGGGGGGGAGGAATGTAAAGGTCTCAGTTTTTGACACATGTTTAAAGTGTTCATCACCACACACACACACCTCATTTGAAGAAAGTTGATGAACAAATTTGAAGAGCAAGTAACCATTATCAACATGCTCATTAAAGAATAAACTCACTCAATGCAAAAGTGGCATTTCCCACATGCATCATCTAGTGGCTGGACCTATGAAAAACTCCTAAACTTTTCTAGTAATGTCCATGCCAAGTTTCACCCAAATTCAAAACCTTTTTGAGGTACTTTTGGGTATAGCTAGAAAGAGGGTAGTTTGAACTCAAAGTCAAATTCAAACTGTTTTTATCCCATGAATTCAAAAGTGGGAGGCATATCCTTACTCAGCACATTTTTTTGAGCTCACACACCAATTTTCACTCCATTTGGAGTTGATCTTGACATGAGCTAAGTGTAGCAAATTCAAACTTTATTTGAATTTCAAACTGAACATGTGCTGAAATTTAGTCAGACCAAACCCAATTTGAATTCTAACCAATTCAAATGGCTCAGGGGTGAATAATTACGACAAGGTACCAGGAACCTTCCATCTTTTCCCCCCTCACTAAAAATCGGCTGAACTCGGGTTGACAGCCAGCTGGGAGGTTTTCACGCCCAAACTAAGGCGTCCCCGGGCGCGTTGGTGACCGGTGCTGATCACCCCCGAGCCACAGCCCGAGGGCTTGATCGCCAGCGGTGAATTTCCAGTTTTCCCCTTTCTCGGTACAGACCGACCTTCGGGTGCGGTTCTGTCAAATTCACACTCTAGGAAGGGTTAGAGAGTCTCAATCCGTTCCTACACAGACTAGACTTGGTAGCGCACAAGTTGCCTTCACAACTCCTAGCCTGAGAACCCCTGTACCCGGCGTATTTCAAAGCTTGCCGACGGCGGATCCTGCGGGAAGCATCGGGCGCACGGTGGGAGCCTACTTCGGCCCTTCCCCGAGCTGCTTCGAGCCCATGCCGAGGTTCCTGAGGAACCACTGATGCTTTCCGGACGTTTGCTCGGCCGGTTGGAGTGCTAGGAAGGTCGGCCGACACGGCCGAAGTCTTTCCGAAGCCGCCGCTCGTCGCCGACCATGTGCCGGCCGTTTTCATGACGAACTGAGCCCAGAATCATGTTCCCCGAGGGGATTTAAGCAGGGGCGGCCAGAATCATGAAGTTTGGAACACCACCGAGGCTGCCGGCGAGCTCTCCGGCGAGGCGTCGCGGCGGCCGAACGCGGGAGTCGGGAGGTAGACGATGGGGGTGGACCCCGGCTGTCAGCGGCAGATATTTTAAAACTGGGATGTGCTGTGGCATGGATTGGGTGCGTCTGCGCGTGAAAGACTCTGTAGCTGCGTGTGTCGTCAAGTGCTCCAATTAAGGTCAAGTGCATAATTATTTGTGGAGAGCTCAATTGAGCTTTGCTGCAACTAAAACTTGGCCAAGTCTCTGCTTAGGTTGTAACCAAACCACAGTAAAAATTTCAGAGTCATTGGGTGTGTCTAGTGAGACTTACAAACTTCACAAGTTTAAATTTCAATCAAATACATTTAAATTAATACATGTACTTGTTACCTCATGTAGTCGCTAAGGTCGAGGAGGAATCTGAAGTCTTAGACTACGTCACTCCGGAAGAGCAGCTAGCCTACAACTAAGAGCAGCAAGGCAAGCTCCGGTTTGCATTAACCTCTTTACAAATTTCTATTGTTCTGAGAACTTCCTTTGAGTACCATTTATTTCTTGCATTAGAGTCTTGTTTGAAACCCAAATGCATAGCCAAGAAAACCATGGGTTGGGATTAAGATTGAAAACCTTGTTAGCCACTGCAATGCTAAGATAGAGTAGGATTCGATACAAGTCGAGTAGTTGGAACTACTCGCGAGCATAGGCTCGAGGCACTCGACTCGGGTAGAGATAGCACATGATACATATGGGAAGAAAAATGAGACCGAGCGGAGAGTAAGGGCAGCAGGACTTTGGGGCCTGGGTGCTATAGCTCCGCTTGTGTCGATTGAGGACCGAGCCGTGTGCGGGCCTGTTGAACAAGCTAGAACAGTACCGAAGACCTACCGGCTATATGGGAACCGAGAAATTGATGTAACTCGGGTAGATGGGTATTGAGGCATTGCCCGTCGTTCAGAGGGTAGGTTGAGAGCTTGAGGTGTAAATCGGCTGGCGGCACTGAGATGCGCGTGCAGAGACCTCTTGCTCGGGACGATGGGACCGGTTCAATATTTGGCTGACGGGCGAAAGGTGGTTGCGTACGACGTCCGTGATGGTTGCTGTAGGCAACATCGAGTACGGGCGTACGTGACGGGTTATTCAGGTAGCCCTGCAGGTGTAAATCGATTATAATCGCCGTCCGCCCGCGGTCAGTGAGTACCACTTGTTCACTGTACCGTGACGTAGAAAGAACAGGCTAGTTACATGTTAAAATTGTTGCTGATTGAAAGATGGACTTTGGTTGTTAATGATTTGCTGTAGTTTAGAGCTAATTAAAGTTCCTTTCAAATTTAGGCAAAGTACATGAGAGAAATGCGTTTCTTGTTTGATTGCGGCTCTCTCATGTGCCTTAGCGTAAGGTTCTCCACAACCTGCTGCTAAAATTTGAAAGTAAGGTTCTACTAATTAGGCGAGTCCTTGCAACTTGTTTTATCTCCTGTACATATCACCTCTCATGTATAAGTTCCATGTTTAGGAGAGACGGGTCAGTCTTGCTGAGCCTTCATGCTCACTGCTTGTGTTTGAAGCTTTTGCAGGGTTCTATCAGGAAGGGACTCCCGAGGAGGAGACGGAACCCCAGGAGGGGAACCCCGTCGAGTGGGAGTCGTGCACGCCGCCGTGTTAGTGTGTGTGTGCGCTAGCGGGGACACGTTCACGGGCTGAACGTGAACTCGATGCGTAGTCTACGCCCGTGAGTGTAGACTAAACATATTTTGTTGTAAAAATGTTCATAAACCTGTTTATGTAATAAAACTTTGCTTCCGCTTTGTACCTTTGATGTGTGTTATCCGGTGCTGTGCAACGCAGCACCCCTCAGTGTGATCCTGGCTCGACAAGACCGTGGGGTCGTGTCAGCGCGAGTCGCCGCCGCTGCTCCGGCGAGGGATCCGCCCGGGCAGGAGGAAGACAAAGGAGGGGCGTGGCCCACCTGTTGGTATCTCAGATCATGTGTGGGATCCGGTTGTGGCACGGGATCGTGTGTGACTGCACTGGTTAACCCCGTGGTCCCAGGTGTTGCTGCGATATCACTGGCCCGATTTAAAACAGTGGGACCGGGTGGGATTATTTGAAGTTTTCTATTGGCAAACAATTCCAGAAATTAGCTCATCTTCTAAATTCGATTATGCCTAGTAGATTTGCTCCAAAAATTCCAAATAAATTCTGGTAGACTCCTCATGTTTCAAACTTTGCAGTGGTGCAATTTGCTAAACATGAAAATCCCAGTATTTTGGTAATTAATTCCTTTGAACTAATTACTTGGGAAATTAATTACCACTGTTATGGTAATGGGAAAATTACCAATTTTGGTCAGAACACTCTTTCAAATACCCTTGACCATCAGTAAAGATTTCATGTTCATAGGACTTTATTTACTGGGTCAAACAGCCTTCTAATCTTCAGCCTTCATTGTAAATTCCCAATTTAAACAGAAACTTTTCAGCAATTTTCCCCAACTTCAAAAATTCATATCTCCTTGTATACAACTCGAAAAATTATGAAACAAACTTTGCTAGAACCAGGGATACCTTCTCTAATTAGATTTTACACTGTTAGCTATGTCAAAGCTTTAGATTGGAGATCAAAATTCAGAGAAGCCAATGACTTGTTGGAGGGTTAGAACCAACAAAATGCTGTGAAACTTTCTCATCTTTGGCTCAAATCCTCCTCATGACCTCTAGTCTCCACTGGAAAAATCCCAAATCCAATTAATAATAATTAATAATAGTAAATGTCCTTAGAAGTGTACTTCTTATACATGATCATTACTTATACATATTATGCATATCATATAGTAACCGAATTCGAAGGCGCTCCCGGAGGCCTTGGAGAGCCTCCCACCAGAAGTTAACTTCCCGTTTGAATCGCAACCAGGCAAGCCCCGGTTTGTATTTAATTACTTTTGCAAAGTTTTCATTTGTACCACTTATGTCTAGAATGGTATGTTTGCATTAGAGTTAGGGTGATTGAAACCCCACTTGCATGACCCTCAAATCCGATGGAGTATTGGGTAGTATACAGCTCGATAACTAGAAAATGCTATGCTAATGTTCTTAGGATCTCGGTAAAAGTTGAGTAGTTGGAATCTACTCGCGAGATAGAAGGTTATCACATGGGCTAGAATGAAGTAAAGAATGGCTCAAGAATATGAAATTGAGACCCAACAGGGGATAGGATGCAGCGAGCGGAGGTCTCACGTGCGTAGCCCTGTTGGTGTCGGTTGAGGACCGAGCCGTGTGCGGCCCTGCTGGACAAGTTTGAACAGTACCGGACAAGTCTTGCTGATCCATCGTGCGCACGGTTGCTATAATTGAGATGTTGCAGGTGAGACATATGAGGAAGCGTCCGAGGATGAGGCGACGCCCCCGTCAGGGTACACGGCCAAGTTGGAGCCCTGCACGCCGTCGTGATCTCCGGATAGGTGCTGCTAGTGTGTAGCTTCCGCGGGCTCGACGGCTACACTTTTGCAGAGCTAGGCTGAGGGTCTAACTATGAGTATAGACTTCCAATGTATATTAAGTATTGTAAAAGACTTCAGCTGTTTATGTAAATAAAAATTTATATGTTTTCCTATTCTTTTCGTGCGTGCTGTTGGGTGCCGCATCGCACGGCACCACGCTCTGTGATCCCGGAGTGGGAGGGCCACAGGGGTCCCCTACAATATGGATCATGACAACTCAGGAATCATGAACAATATTATCCAACTCATGATCTTGAGCTTGCTGCGGTGGTCCTTGCTTTGAAGATGTGAAGACATTATTTATTAATAAACCTAGTACATCTCTACACCGATCACAAGAGCTTGAAGTACATATTCACTCAAAAAGAGTTGAATATGCGAGATGGTTAGAGCTAACCAAGGACTATGAGATTGAGATTCATTATCATACGGGCAAGGCAAATGTTGTTTTTAATGCGCTTAGCCAGAAATCTCATGTTCATAACCTGACCATCACTCCGATCGAACAGGAAGAACCAAGTCTTCACTTGGTTCTATATGGAGCTTTATATAATCTTGCTCTCATAACCACAATAAGAGAGGAGATTATGAAAGCTCAAAAGCAAGACAAGGGCATGTCTCATATTAGGAGGAGGATGGAGAACAGGGAAATGAAATGCTTCCCAAAGGATGATGAAGGAACCTTATGGTTCAAAGATCAGATAGTTGTACCCCGTGATATGGGACTGCAAAAGAAAATTTTGGATGAGGCTCACTTATACAAATTTTCTATTCATCCGGGCAGCGATAAAATGTACCAAGATTTAAGAACTAAAACTTTGGTAGACTCGGATGAAGTGGAAAATTGCCAAGTACGTATCTGAATGTGATATGTGTTGGTGAGTTAAAGCCGACCACATGAAGAAAGCGGGAACATTACAACCGCTAAGCATTCCGGCATGGAAGTGGGAGGATATTAGTATGGATTTCATTGTTAGAATACCTCTCACAGTTCATAAGCATGATTCAATTTGGGTGATCGTTGATCAATTAACCAAATCAGCACACTTCATCCTGGTGAACACAAGATTCCATGCCAAGAAGTATGCAGAGCTGTATATTACAAGAGTAATGTGTTTACATGGGGTTCCCCGTACAATCATCTCCGATCGAGGCACACTGTTTGTTGCTCTTTTTGGGAGTTACTAAGTGCCTCACTAGGAACTAAATTGATTAGAAGCTCTGCATATCACCCTCAAACCAATGGTCAAACGGAGAGGGTGAATCAAGCTCTCAAAGATATGCTTTGAGTGTGTTATATGCACCATGGTAGAAGTTGGGATGATAATTTACCGTCGGCAGAATTCGCTTATAACTATGGTTATCAAGCGAGTATCAAAATGACACCTTATAAAGCTCTCTACGGCCGGAAGTGCCCCACACCCTTGAACTGGCGTGAGTCCAGCAAGAGAGTCATGTATACGATTGATCTCGTAAATGAAGCTGAAGAGCGAGTAACGCTCATTCAAGCTAATCTTAAAGCCGCTCAATCTCGGCAAAAGAATTATGCGGACAAGGGGCATCAGCCGTTACAGTTTGAAGTCGGAGATCAAATGTATCTCCAGGTCTCCCCAATGAAAGGAATTCATCGTTTCGGGGTGAAGGGAAAGCTAGCTCCTCGATTTGTTGGTCCATTTACCATCACAGAGAAATGTGGAACTGTGTGTAACACCCTCAAATTCATTCCATGCATTTGCATACATTTTTCATATAGAGAAACATTAAAAAAGGAAGTAGAAATGGAGAATGGGAAAAAGCTGAAATGAGCCAATTCTAATTTGTCTAAGTGCGCTGTCGACACATCCCCGGGCCGTGGGACACGTGGCGCCCGCGGAGCTCACCTACGCGGAGGGGGTGAGGTCCGGCACCGCGGGACACGTGGCGCCCGCAGAGCTCACCTCCGCGGATGGGGTGAGGTCCGGCACCGCGGGACACGTGGTGCCCACGGAGCTCACCTCCGCGGAGGGGGTGAGGTCCGGCACCACGGGACACGTGGCGCCCTCAGAGCTCACCTTCACGGAGCGGGTGAGGTCTGGCACCGCTGGACACGTGTCGCCATCGGAGCTCACCTCCGCGGAGGGGGTGAGGTCCGGCACCGCTGGACACGTGTTACCTTCGGAGCTTACCTCTGTGGAGGGGGTGAGGTCTGGTACCGCTGGACACGTGTCTCTCTCAGAGCTCACCTCCGCGGAGGGGGTGAGGTCCGGCACTCGCTGGACACGTGGCGCCCTCGGGGATCGCCTCTCAGGGGAAGGGAGGTCCGACCCCGCTGGACGCGTGGCGCCCTCGGGGCTCGCCTCTGAGGAGAAGGGCGGTCCGACCCCGCTGGACGCGTGGCGCCCTCGGGGCTCGCCTCTGAGGAGAAGGGAGGTCCGACCCCGCTGGACGCGTGGCATCCTCGGAGCTCTCCCCTGCGGAGGGGGCGAGGCCCGGCTCTACTGGCCGCGTGGCAGGCCCGGAGCTCACCTCTGAGGAAAGGGGAGGCCCGGCCCCGCCAGACACGTGGCGCTTTCGGAGCTCACCCCTGTGGAGGAGGCGAGGTCCTTAGGAGGATTTTTCTACTGTTCACAGGGGTACCCGGTACAGAGGGTACCGACACAATTTTCCCAAATTTTCCCCACATTGCTGCCGCACCAAACTGAAAAGATATGTTTGTTAAAAATCCAAAGTTGAGTTGGACTCTTATTTGAGCTCCAATTGGAGTAGGACACTTCTTTTTCCCTTATAAATAGAACCCAACACCCCCTTTTGGCCATAACCTCTTTCCCTTTTTCTTCCTCCCAAGTCGACGACTTGGAGGCCCTAGCCCCCAACTCACCAAGTTAAACCCCTCCCCCTCGCCGGAGTCCAGTCGCCGGTGAGCCCCCGCTGCTGCCATTGCTAGGAGGAAGACCCTGCCACCAAAAGGAAGTGAGGTAGGTCTTTGTTACCCATCTTACGACGTCGTCGCTGTTCCTACACATCCGTTTTCTTCGTTTCCTTCAAGCAGAAACTTTTACGTGCGGACGGATCGTGTTTTGATCGGTTTTTTGACGGTGGGATTGATCTAGATCTTGAGTCAAGATCATCACCACGTCCACACTTGATCCCAGCACCCTTGTTCATCATAAAACCCCATGAAAACTCATTAAAACATGCAAGAACACGTACAAACTGGTTTAATAAAACAGCACCATAGGATTTGCATTCATCTACACCATTGCATCTTGAGTAAAGTTTGTGCATGATGTTTGATTGCGGTAAATTTTGTATATGTGTGGTCGTGAGTAGAAGGACAAGATCAGGAAGCCATCTACGAAGAACTACAACACCAAGACTTCGAGACGCTCGGACAACAAGAACCACGGGAGCAAGGCAAGTGTCCCTTGACCATATTGATCCCATGTTTTGAAACTGTTTTGTTTGCGAAAACGTGTGTGCTTCAGTCAACTTGATGGGACACCCTTTTATAGGACTTTACTAGTTTTGTTAACCATCCTTGTTGCCGGGAAAGTTGATGAGTCGGGTATGGTCGTTTTTCCTTTTTGCTTCGCTTAATCCATGGGATACGGGAAGCTGAATTAAAACATGGTTAGCTACAGAACTCATATGAATAATAATAATGAGAACTTGATGATGATAATGAGCAATGAATCGGGGGAGATCTAGGCAAGCTTGGTTCGTGGATGTTGCTGAATGAGATGGTGGTTTACTTGTCGTAGATCTAAGGACCAGTTCATGCTAGCACATGCCAGGAAAACAGTGCCACCACAAGGCCAATATGGGTGCGGCTTAGCTGACTAATTAGGTGTGTTGCTAGCTTGTTATGGACCGTGGATGACGCGGGGAATGGGAGTCGAGAGAGGACTGCCCTGGGAACTGCATGACACAAGAGGGGGCCCGTAGGTGGGAGAATGGTGATTCGAGCCTGCTGGTGAAACCTTAGTGAGTCCATACATCTAGTAGCCCCTTTGTAAAGGCTATTTTGTGATCTCTTGGCCATACACCGACGGTTTTGTACTGGTATAATGGAGATTTTGCAGTCGTCGATGTGTGACAAAATCACAAACTTGTGGGTAAAGTGGTGCCACCTCCGCAGAGTGTAAAACTATCATGATAGCCGTGCTTACGGTCACAAGCACCTGGTCAACTCACATGATTAGAAGGGAAAACTTGGAATGGTTATTCGGTATGGTTATGGTATGGTCATTGGGATTGGTTTTGGGACTGTTTTGAGTCATGACATTGAGTTTGATTTTGGATATATGAATTATGAGACCGTTATGAATATTTATGAGCATGAGATGAACTTGAGAAAGATTAATGGTTGGTTGAGACTTGATAAATGGTGGATCATGATGGAGAAATTGATGCTGTTTTATTTGGTTATATTGGGATAAATTTCACCTAGAAATAGTTGCTACTTTTATCATGTTTGTGAAATAAAATTTGCTTGCTGCAATGAGCCCTTTTTATTCCTACCTTGTTGTAAGCGACATGTCATACTTTTCCCGCACTTGCTGAGTACGACATGTACTCACCCTTGCATTATCACATAAACATCAGCAACAGGAGAAGAGTATTTCGAGAACCATGTGGAGTACTAGGCGTGCGAACTACCGTCAACATGCCTGTGGAGTTGAAGATGGAGCCGCTGCTGTTTAGTTATTTTCCGCTGTCGTTTAGAGACTTCCGCTGCAAGAATAAGTTAGAGAATTATGAATGAGACAATAAGTCAATGTAATAAAGTACTTAAACACTATTTATTCGTGGTTATATTCTGAATTCAGTTTGTGGATTACATGTGTATGTGTGATGAACATCCTGGGCACACATATGCATTAACTCGGTTCTGTTTCATGGAACCGGGTGTCACACTGTGGCTTATCGTCTAGAGTTACCGACGTCCTTAGCGGGAATTCATGACATTTTCCATGTGCCCGAACTAAGAAAATGTCTCAAGTTCACTACCGCTGTCCGACCAGAAGCTATTGAAGGGCTGCAACCAGACCTCATTTAGTAAGAATATCTAGTTCAAATTCTGGATGAGAAGATTCAAACCACAAGGAATCGGACTTTGTGTTTCTACAAGGTTTTGTGGAGCAACCATGTCGCTGATGAAGTGACATGGGAGAGCAAGGATTTTCTCCGCTCCAATTATCCAGAAATCCTATCCAATTTTATCTGGTAATTCCCCCACTTTTGTAATCTCGGGACGAGATTCTTTTGAGGGGGGAGGGATGTGAAATCCCAAATTTTTCACAAGTATAATTAAACTTATCAACACTTAGGAAAATGGGAGGAATTAAAAAAAATTTGAATGCGGGGTGAGATCAAAATCAAACTGAAAATATGGGCATAGTACATAAAATCACCATCTGATCTCACATTTCAAGTCATTAGGATCAAACTAGGCAGACTACCAGATTTCACTAAATTTGGAGCTAAATTGTTTTTATATAAGTGGAAGTATTGCTTAGTAGAGTTCCATACTTAAATTATGAATTATACTTGGAAAAGTTCCAAACATGGAGATCTTATTCTACAATTAGGTTCTCCATATTTCAAATAGCATCCCTGCCAAATTTCACAAAGTTTGGACTAGTTTTACTATTTATTTGAATGAGGTAAAACAGGAATCAAAATTTAAATTTAAAACATCAGATTCGAAATTCAACTTCATCCAAATCCAAATTGAATTGCACCATTGGATTCCTCATATTCAGTTTGGTCTAGTTGCCAATTTTTACCATTTTTGGAATTGGTTTACCATTTTAAAATGAATTTACAAAGTGGATAAGAGAGGAGGTGGACCCACATGTCAGTTTGAGAGTGAACTGTTTTTCTTTTCTATCTTCGCGCGCGGGCGCCCCCTAGCTGGTCGCCAGCCGGATTTTTCACCAGGGAAGCAGCTGCTGGCGAGCAGCAGTAAAGCTGACGTGATCCTCACGTCGTGGCTATTTATTCCCCCATGCGAACGGTGAAAAACCACTTCCATTTCGCCTCTCCATGATTGGACGCCGAGCTCGTTCTTTGCCTCAGCCTCGGTTCACCGTCGTCCCGGCAATCTAGCCTTTCTCGTGCTTCGGTCACAGAAGAGAAATGGTGCGTCAGAGTTCCATCGTGCTTATGGTGAAAGCTGTTTTGCGTTTCATTCACCGTACACAAAGTATGGCCCCACATGTCAGAGGCTGTTTCGGATCAAATGTGGCTGGGATCCTATGTGAAAGCGTGGGTTTAAATCTGTAGTCCGATGTTGCTTCACACTTAATGGTCTATTTTAAATGGGTGGGCCCAGGTGACTGTTTTAACGTTTTTCAATAGGAAAATAATTCCAGTTTGAGGGTAAACTTTGGAAATTCATAACTTTCAGTAGGATTATTCAAAATTCCTCAAACAAATTTTGTTAGAATTCTTGTGACCAGTTGTTTCCAGCATTACTATTTAATTGGTATGAAAGTCTCTGAATTTTTCTTATTAATTCCCTCATGTCAAATCTTTGGGAATAAATTTCAGAAGATCCCATATTAGGAAAAATCTCAAATTTTGCCACAGTATTCCTTTTAGTATCTTTGATCTTCAGCCCAAGTTTCAACCTCAGTGGACATTTCTAAGTGGGGTAACTAATGGAATTTTTCCCTATGTCCCTGAAAATTCACAAAAATCACAAAATCAATTTTAAAAATTCATAGCAACTTGTAAAATGCATATCTCTCTGCATAAGGATTAGAAAATTATGAAACTAATTTTGTTGGACTACTTATGACTTGTACTGTATGGAAAGCATACTTTGCTGCATGTCAAATCCCCAAATTTTCTCTGGAATTTCAGAGAAAATTAAAGCACTAAGGATTTCATTTAAATACATACTTAAGTAAAAAATCATGAAATTTGGCTAGTGAGTCACACATGACTTATGTTGACCACTGTATTAATCTAAGGGGCGTTGGAGTTCATTTCTTATACAATCCTATTCATGTCCATATAGTTATTAATCCGTGCATATATTATTGTTCATATTGTTTAGTCACTACACGGAAGGAGACTCCGGAGCCCATCGACATCGTCACTCCGGACACTGACTTTAGTCCTCCACCACAACTATGCAAACCCCAATTTACATTTAACAACTTTTTATAACATTTTACTTTGTATCCCTTATGTGTTAGTGTAGGAATATGCATTAGGTCTAAGGTGATTGAAAAACCCTCTTGCATAACCAGAAAATCCCATGAAAGGTTTGGGTAGCATTAAGTCCTTGAGTAGCTCATGCTATTCTTAATAGGATATAGGCTTCAATACAAATCGAGTAGATGAAATCTACTCGCGAGTATAGGAATAGGTTACACATGGAAACGACCTACAAACATGATACACTCAAAAGAAAATCGAGACGGGGCAGAGGTCTAGGGTGCAGCAAAATGTGGTCTTAGGTGCGTAGCTCTGCTTATGTCGACAAGGACCGTGTTGTAACACCCTCATATTCATCATCATGCATTGCATGTAGAGAAGCATTTAAAAAGAAGAAAAGAAATAAAGGAATATAGAAAAAATAAATAAATAAAATAAAAATAGAAAATAATAATAATAATAAATAAAATAAAAAGAAAAACACTCCGCCTTCTCCCCCCGGCCCTAACATGGCCGGCACACTCCCCCTTAGGGATTTCCCCTTGGCCGTGCTCCCTTGGTGAATTTTCCCTAGCCGCAGCCCTAATCCCCCCTCTAGGGATTTTCCCTCCCCCAATCAATCTCAGCTCTTGATTAAAAATATTTTCTGAAATCCTAGCCCCTAGCATCCACCTTCTCTAAATTAAATCCCATCCCTTGATCCAAATATTTTGCTATAATCCTAGCCCCCTTGGCTGCTTTCCCCCCTTATAAATAAAACCCTTTCCCCCTGGCCGCCACCCTGCTGCTGCTCTGCCTTGGCCACGCCCTGCTGCCCTGCCTTGGCCGCTGCCGCAGCTCTGCCCTGCTGCGCCTCTGCCGGAGAAGAAGACCCCAGCGCCCCTGCCCTGGCCGCATCTCTGCTCTGCCCCCAAGGAAAACCCCAGCCGCCCACATTGATCAAGAGGAGCTCCAGCTGCTGCCACTGTAAGGAGAAGATCAACCACAGAGGAGAAGAGGAGGAGGAAGAGAGGCAGGAGCCGTCGTCCTTCGTGCAACGTCGCCGCCGTCATCCTCAACCCCGTTGCATCACCCAACGATCAAGAGATACTGCACGTAAGTAAGACAGCCCCCGTCTTAGGCTTTGATAACGATTTGATCTAATACCGAGCTAGGATCATAGCCACGTCCCAATTGATTTCCAGAAGCACCGATCATTGTAAAACTCCACTAAACCTAACCAAAAATCGCATGGATACATGCAAACTAGTTACTATAGGTTGCATTATAGGATTTGCATGCATCCACATCATCACATCTTGAGTAAAATGTGTGCATTGTATTGATTGGTGTATTTCTTTGTATGTACGTGATCGTGAGTAGAAGGACACGCTCAAAAGGCCGTCTACGAGGACCTCCAGCACCAAAACTTTGAAGAGCTCGAGCAGCACAACCCATGGGAGCAAGGCACGTGCCCCTTCACCATATGATCCTATGTTTTTGAACAGTTTTGCTTGCGAAAACTGTTTGCTCGTGTCAATATGATGGGAAACCCTTGAGTAGGAGTTTACAAGCATTGTTAGCCACCCTTGTTGCCGGGAACTTGTTGAGTCGGGTATGTGCCATTTTCTCTTTTGCACCGCAATACTTACAGGATTACGGGAAACTAAAATAAACTTGCTTAAACAACTAGAATCATGAGGATTAATGATGATGAGCACATGGTGATCTTTAACATGCATGGAATCGAGGAGATATAGGCAAGCTTGGCTTGTGGTTATGTCGAATGAGATGGTGAATTGCTTGCCTTAGATCTAAGGACCGGTTCATGCAAGAATATGCCAGGAAAACAGTGCCACCACAAGACCAAATATGGGTGCGGCTTAGCTGACTAATTAGGTGCGTTACTAGTTTGTTATGGACAATTGGATAGCACGGGGAATGGGAGTCGAGGAGGACTGCCCTGGGAACTGCATGGCACACACGGGGGCCCATGGGTGAGATAATGGAGATTCGAGCCTGCCGGTGAAACCTCAGTGGGTCCGTACATCCTAGTAGACCCTTTGTAAAGGCTATTTTATGATCTCTTGGCCATACACTGACGGTTGTGTAGTGGAAGAATAGAGGTTTTCTCTAGTCACTGACGGGTGACGAAATCACGAACTTGTGGTAAAGTGGTGCCACCTTTGCAGAGTGTAAAACTATCATGATAGTTGTGCTTCCGGTTACAAGCACCTGGCCAACTTCCATGATTATAGGCAAAACATGGGATGGTTATTCTGGATATGGTTATGGTATTGTCATTTGGGACTGGTTTTTGGTTATACATATGAGATTGGATTCAGTTATCTGATTATGTGTTTATCATGAGCAATTGTGAAGATGAGATGAGCTTGAGAATGAGCATTGGCTGGTTGAACTTGATAGATGATGAAGTATGATGGTATTGAACATGAGGGATGATGAATTACATGGTTAGGATGGTATTTAACTCACCTAGACATTGTAGGCTGTTTTCTTATGGCTTGCTTGCTGCAATGAACCCTTTGTTTCCAACCTTGTTTTAAGCTACATGTCATACTTTCCCGCACTTCCTGAGTACGACATGTACTCACCCTTGCATTTCCTACACAAAAAATTCAGCTACAGGAGAGGGACACTTCGAAGAGCAGGTGGAGTACTAGGCATGCGCACTACCGTCAACTGCCTGTGGAGTCGGAGATTGGAGCCCTGCTACCTTAGTTTACTTCCACTACTGTTTCGAGTCTTCTGCTGCAAAATAAATTAAATACTCATGATTGAGATACTGAACTATTGTAAAAAAGTACTTAAGCACTATTTGTAACGTGGTTATGTTCTGAATTCAGTTTGTGATGGATCTGTGTATGTGTGACAAACATCCTGGGCACACATACGCATCACTTGGTTCATTTTTGGAACCGGGTGTCACACATGTCGTGTGCGGCCCTGCTGAATAAGTTTGAATGCACCAAAGGCATGTTGGATATATGGGCACAGTAAACCGATGTAACATGTACCTTCAGATGTCGAGGCATAACCCACCGTCTTAAATGAGTAAGTTGAGGGCAGTTAGGTGTAAATATGCTAATGGGCAACGTCGAGGACGGGTGCTCCATGTATGGACATTCTGCTCTGGTCGGTAGGATCGGTTCGATTTTTGGACTGTCTTGTGAAAGGTTTTCCGTACAACACGGGTGGAGCATGTTGTGCGGCTCCGAGTGTGGGTGTACGTGATGTGCTATTCGGGTATCCCTGCAGCTGTATATCGATTCGAGTCACCGTCCCTCGCGATTATTGAATTTCGCTTGTTCACTGTGTCGTCACGTAGTAAATTACTAGTGAATAGCAAAGTTGATATGAATATGACCAATATAAATATTGCTTGGTAACTTGGGTGATATAGAATTATTGCTCACTAAAGTTATTCTTTATGAAACCTTAATATATGGCTAAAATATGAAAGAAAGGATAAACTTGTAAGAAAGTCTTTTCATGCAAACCAACTATCCTAGTTTAGGGTTCATCCTGCATATAGTGTAAATGCTAGTGTAACGGTCAAGACTTGATGAGCCTTCGTGCTCACGGATGCAAATTAAGTGTTAATTGCAGGTCCCCACGCATGACATGGTGTATGGGGAAGAGGATTGGTTCCCAGATGAGACGTTACCCCCTTTGGGGTATACGGCTTAGTGGGAGCCCTGCACGCCGCCGTGAAGGCTAGGTGTTGCTAGAGGGAATCATCCTAGGGCTGGATGATTCTACTTTGCTTAGCTTAGGCTTAGAGCAGTGAGCTGTGAACAATGACTTCCGTGTAGATTTATTTCGTGGTAATATATCCTCTCACGTTACTATGTAAATTCAAAGTTACTTTATGTAATATGAAGTTCTTTCGAAGTGTGTTGTTGGGTGTTGCATCGCACGACACCACCCAATGCGATTCCTAGAATGTCGGGCCCCGGTCCTCAGAGGACATTAATGAAGGGCAAATTTGTTCTGAATAAATATTCAATGTAGAAATTGTTGTTGCTTAAACAAGTGTTCTATACCTAGCACATAAAAATAAAATAAAACACCAAGTGAAGACACAGAGATAACCAACAACTATAACATAAATCTGAATCATTTATTTTTGAATTGTGTGATAGTGTAGGATCAAAAAACATGTGAATGGTAGATGAAACAAAAAATTTCACGAAAGCCTCAACCCCTCACTTGAAAACTGATTAGATAGATAAAATCGTATGTGCGACCGTGTTAAATGTTAGCAAACATTACCAGAGTACCTGTGACGCCCGGTCCCGTAAAACACGGAACCCAGCTAATGCATATGTGTGCCCAGGATGTTCATCATGTGGCGGACCGGAATCCGCTCATCCAGGATCGCAGAGGGTGGTGCCGCACGATGCGACACCTGACAGCACACATCATGAGGACACATTATATTACATGGGAAAACCAACTCGAACTGTACAAACTAGTACAATAGTCAGCTACAAACTAGTGTCTTTATTACACAGAGGAAGTTTCTTTTATACAACTCACGCCCGCCTATTTAGTAAAAGTCGGTTGCCCAGCCCTAGGGCAACCCACACTAGCTGCACTCCTCAGCTCAGCGTGGCGGGTACGGCTCCCACTCAGCCGTAGTCCCCGACGGAGGGTAACCCTCGCCGGTGGACTCGTAACCCGAGTCCGTGGGTGGCTCCTCACCTGAAAAACACTTAAGTAGCAACCGTGAGCACGAGGGCTCAACAAGACTTAACCGACTCACCTAGGCATGAAACTCTACATGAGGTGTACAATGAACATAGGATAGTAACATTGCAGAAAATGGACACGCCTACAAGTTCATCCTTAATTCATCTTTTAGCAACAAGTTAACAGTTCGGGAATCTGAAATTTAGTAAGCAATATTTGGTGGCACACAAGTAGCAATACAATTATATCATAACAGCAATATTGAATCATCACATTTCATACATTATCCTACGTCACGACTCAGTGACCAAGTGGTACTCTTCACCGCGAGGGACGGCGAATCGACTCGATATACACCTGCAGGGACACCCAAAGAGCACGTCACGTACGCCCACCAGTGAAGCTGCACAACACGCTCACTCAATGTCGTACGGGACAACCTTTCACCCAACAGCCCAAACGTCGAACCGGTCGCACCGAAACGAGCAGGAGGTTCCCTACACGGAGCATCTCTCTATGCCCGTTAGCAGAATTTCCACCTTGCTGCCCTCAGCCTACACCTATAAATTGGTGCGTTATGCCTCGACGCCCGGAGGTTTAGGATACATCGGTTTATCGGGGTCCATATATACGATATGCCTTTGGTACGTTCAAACTTGATCAGCGTGGGCCGCACACGGATCGGTCCTCAATCGACACGGACAGGGCTGCGCACACAAGACTCCACACTACGTATGTAAACAAAGTAGAACTTTATAAACGGCTTAATGCAAACCGGGCTTGCCTTGTTGCTGCTGGTCAGTGGTTAGGTCTTTGCCCCGAAGGAGGAAGTCAAGCACTTCCGGAGTCTCCTCGCCTTCAGCGACTACACGTTAATGAATATTCACATAAGTTTAATTGTAAAGATTCTAACAAGTTTTCAAAAACTGGAACCTTGTATAAGAATTTAAAATGAAACTGGTAATAGTGGTTTGGGTTTGGACCTAAGCACATGATTAAGTGCTAAGTGGTTTTCCCCCTCTTCTATATTGATCATCTCAAGTGGTTAACCAGAACAGGGGTGATCCAGAGCTCAAATGGAGCTGAGAATTTTCATGTGAGTTCCTTGTCATAAGAAAACCTTCTGGACCAAAGATTAGCACTTTTCATTGAGTGGTTTGTTCAGAATAATTTTCTAAGCAATTAAGCAAAGAAGAATTAATTCTGGGGTAACACCCATGTTCATGCCAAACTTAGTGAACTACAATTTCAATTATAGATCATAGAGTTTGAATGAATTTTTCCTAGCATTTTTGGAGCTAAGATTTGCCCAGAACTGAATTTCCAAGTTTTGGAAATTCTCTGAAAATGTTTCTGTATTTAAGTGAATACAGCATCTTCAAATCTGAGTTGCCCTGATGAAATCAACTTCAAATGAGCTGACACTTTTACAGGAGTTCACTAACATCCCACAGAATGTTCGGGCAAAATTTGAGGATTTTTGGATTAACCAAACTCCCTCTAAAATTCTTTTGCTGAAAAGTTTTAAAGAATTTTCCAGAATTAAATAATGGGTTTCATACAAATTGGGTTGCATATTTGGATAGAGCTATTCAAGATGAATCCAACCCAATTTGAATCACTAAAGTTGGAGCTTCCTAGCAAAAGTTATGAGGTTCTTAAATTTGGGGAAATTCTGGAATTTGAATTAACCGGGAAAAGTTCAAATCCCTGACAGCGGGTCCGGCCCACACGTGTCACCCCCTCAGCTACACCACACGGGGCCACAGGACTGTTCCTTTCACTGTCACAGACGATCCGGTGCAACAGAAAATCCCACCACTATTGACTGAGTCACTGACGAACGGGCCCGGCCAACTCGTTTTCTTCCTCGCGCTCCCGCGCCCGCGCGCCGCCGGGCTCGCCGGAGCCGCGCTGATCCTTGCCGTCTGGCCAACTCCCGCGCTCTCCCTCGCTGCCAGGGCCTAGTTCCACATGCTAACCACGCTGGAACCCTCTCCCCCGACCGGCGGTGGCTCTAACCTAGCCGGCGATGGTGCAGCGGCTCGGTACAAGTTCGGCGATGTCGCCCGGCCAACCTAGCCCGCCAAAACCTCGGTGAAAGGGCTCTACAGCACCGGGGGATCCCAGGGAAGGTCGACATGGCCATGCAAAGGCTCGGGGAAGGCTCTAACCTAGCTGTCACCGTGAGCCCGATCCTCCCCGCCACAACCACGGTTGGAAAAACGGAAAATACACCGAATACAGCCATGATCAAGCTAGGGTTGAGAAGTAAACTTGGGCGCCGTCAAGTCCAGCTCTTGTGAGTGCAGTTTGATGGGCTCTAAGCAAATAGAAGTCGGGAATTTGCAGATTTCGTACCCGAGGGTGGTTCGGCACCGGCCGAGAGTAAATTGCGGAATACGCCGGCGACGATCAGTCACTTGGTCCATGCTTTGGGGTCGATCAGCGTGGAGTCTTGGCGCGTCCAAAACCGCTCTTGCTCGGCTGTGACAAGTTCTCTGTCGAGCTGTCCATGAGAGCACCTCTGCTCGGTTCTTTTCGGCCGCCGCAAAGACTCGGTGAAGCCGGGGTTGTGAGGGCCAAAAGCTCTCGGTTGTGGCCCGACGAAGCGGTGGAGAAGACTGCCAGGGCGTTTTGCTACCACCTTGGTGTTTGCACGCGAGGTTCAACAGCTCCCGAGCGATTGACGACGGCAGCGGCTTCTCTGTGCCGTTCTTGCGTGTGAGAGGAGTAGAACCCGTGCCTTCGGCGTTGTGGCGAAACGGTTCACGTCTGGGAGTGAAAGCCACCCACGAGTAGCTCGCCAGCGTGAGGAAACCGACCCCGGGAGGCGCTGCGGTGGGTGTCTCGGTGGCGCCCGTGGAGTCCTCGGCTCTGCTCGAGTAGAAAACTTCACCCCGAAGGCTGCTGATCTTTATGCAATTTTTAACCTCCCCAATGACATGTGGGTCCCACCAGGCAGCCTCTCCTCCTCCCACAAAAGGTCTCCAATACTTGGTAAGTGATCAATTCAAATGTTTGGAGTCTAAAACTGAGCTACATTTGGATAGTTGGACAAATTTCCCCCAAATTCAAATGTGTATGTGAATTCTTTGCACATTTGAATCCTTTTTAGAAAAATGGGTAGCAAACCTTTTCAAAAATTACTGAAACTTTGCCTACCCACTAATTGGGACCTAAGGAATCCAAATATACAATTTGATTCTTGTGTTAGCTGCTGCAACCAAGAGTTTGAACACAACAGTTTTGAATCACCATTATGTCCTCCCCTCATTTGAATTTTTAGTTGGACATTTAGTTCAAATTCTGATTTTCAAACCCTCCCATTGCACTTGAGTACTTCAACTCGGTGGTCTTAATCCAACTAGGGTCCAAACATGCAAATGACTCTAAGTTGGCTTTAGAACAACCTCTCATTTGTTATCATATGTGTAGAAGTTTGAACTAATCCCCTTTTGATGGAGGTTACTTGCTCTTCACAATTCTTCACAAGATATTCACCACAAAAACTGTGGTGTTGTGAGGTGATGAAAAGTTTTTGCAAGTCCCTTTTCTTGGGCTTTTACACATCACACATACACATGTAATCCACAAACTGAATTCAGAATATAACCACGAATAATAGGGTTTAAGTACTTTATTACATCAATCTCTAACTTATTCTTGCAGCAGAAGTCTCTAACTTATTCTAGCAGCGGAAGTCTCTAAACGATAGCGGAAGCAACTAAACAGCAGCGGCTCCATCTTCAACACCACAGGCAAGTTGACGGTAGTTCACACGCCTAATACTCCACATGATCTTCAAAGTTCTCTTCTCCTGTTGCTGATGTTTAAGTAATAATGCAAGGTTGAGTACATGACGTACTCAGCAAGTGCGGGAAAATATGTTATGTAGCTTTCAACAAGGTATGGAACAAAAAGGCTCATTGCAGAAAGCAAAGTTTATTTCACAAACATGATAAAAAACAACAACTATCGTTACATGAATTTAATCCCAACATATATTTGAGTAAAACAGCAACATACCTCCTTCATAATTCACCACTTTTCATATATCAACCAACCATTAATCTTTCTCAACTTTTTCTCATGCTCATAATAACCATCTCATGTTCATATCCATCTCATAATCATATAACCGAAAACCAAACTCATTGTCATGACTCAACAGTCCTGAAACCAAATCCCAATAACCATACCATAACCATAACCAAATAACCATCCTAAGTTTCCATCACAAATTTCCCTCTAATCATGTGAGTTGGCCAGGCGCTTGTGACCGTAAGCACGGCTATCATGATAGTTTTACCTCTTAAGAGGTGGCACCACTTTACCCACAAGTTTGTGATTTCGTCACCCGTCAGTGACTGCAGAACCTCCAATATACCAGTACACAACCGTCGGTGTATGGCCAAGAGATCACAAAATAGCCTTTACAAAGGGGCTACTAGATGTATGGACTCACTAAGGCTTCACCAGCAGGCTCGAATCACCATTCTCCCACCTATGGGCCCCCTCTTGTGCCATGCAGTTCCCAGGGCAGTTCTCTCTCGACTCCCATTCCCCGCGCCTTCCACGGTCCATAACAATCTAGCAACTTACCTAATTAGTCAGCTAAGCCGCACCCATATTTGGCCTTGTGGTGGCACTGTTTTCCTGGCATGTGCTGGCATGAACCGGTCCTTAGATCTACGACAAGTAAAACACCATCTCATTCTACCACATCCACAAACCAAGCTTGCATAGATCTCCCCTGATTCTATGCTCATTATTATCATCAAGTTCTCATCATCATTATTCATATGAGTGCAGTACTTAGACAAGTTCTACTTCACCTTCCCGTATCCCGTAGCTTAAGCGAAGCAAAAGGTAAAAACAACCATACCCGACTCATAAACTTTCCCGGCGACAAGGATGGTTAACAAACTAGTAAACTCCTATAAAAGGTTTCCCATCAAGTTGACTCAAGCATACACATTTTTGCAAACAAAACAGTTTTCAAAACATGGGATCAATATGGTCAAGGGGCACTTGCCTTGCTCCTGTGGCTCTGGTTGCTCACGTGCCTCGAAGTCTTGATGCTGTAGTCCTTCGTAGATGGCTCCCTGAGCTTGTATTTCTACTAATGATCACGCACATACAAGATTTACAGTAATCAATCATAGTGCACAAACTCTACTCAAAATGCAATGGTGCTGTTTTATTAGACCAGTTTGTACATGTTCTTGCATATTTTACTGGGCTTGCATGGGATTTTATGGTGAACAAGGGTGTAAGGATCAAGTGTGGACGTGGTGATGATCTTGACTCAAGATCTAGATCAATTCCACTGTCAAAAACCGATCAACACGTGATCTGTCCACATGAAAAAGCTTCTGTTCGAAGAAACAGATGTGTAGAAACCGCGATGATGTTGTAAGGTGGTAAAGAAGACCTACCTCGGCCTTCCTCCTAGCAGGACAGATCGTCGGCTCTCTTCCGGCGACGGTGAGCATGACGGGGCTCGTCTGCGGTCTCACCGGTGGCCGAACTCCGGCAAAGGGGGTTTAACTCGGCGAGTTGGGGGCTAGGGCCTCTAAGTTGTCGACTTGGGAAAAGGTGTTACAGCCAAGGGGGTTTTTCGGGTTCTATTTATAAAGGAATAAGGAAGAGTCCTACTCTGATTGGATTTCAAATAAGAGTCCTATTCAATTTGTTTTGGATCTTAACAACTTATCTCCAATTGATTTCGTGCGGTAGCATCGTGGAAATCGTGTCAGTTTCCTCAGTATTGGGTATTCCCGCATGCACAGGAGAAAAACCGCTTAAGGATCTCGCATCTCCGCAGTGGTGAGCTCCGGAGACGCCACGTGTCCAGCGGGGGCCGGTCCTTGCTTCTCCTCAGAGGCGAGCTCTGGACCTGCCACGCGTCCAGCGGGGCGGGGCCTCCCTTTTCCTCAGAGGCGAGCTCCGCGTGCACCACGTGTCTGGCAGGCGGGACCTCCCTCTCCCTCAGAGGCGAGCTCTGGGGGCGCCACGTGTCAGTGCCGGACCTCCCCTCTCCTCGGAGGTGGGCTCCGAGAGTGCCACGTGTCCAACAACGTCGGACCTTTCAGAGGCAAGCTCCGGGGGTTACACGTGTCCAGCGGACCGGACCTCTCGAAGGCGAGCTCTGAGAGTGCCATGTGTCCAACAGTGTCGGACTTCCTTTCTCCTCAGGGACGAGCTCCGAGGTTCACACATGTCCCGTAGTATTGGACCTCCCTTCCCTTCGGAGGTGTGCTCCGAGGATGACACGTGTCCCGTAGTGTCGGACCTCCCTTCTCCTCGGAGGTGAGCTCTGAGGACGACACATGTTCAACAGTGTCGGACCTCTTAGGGGCGAGCTCCGAGGGTGACACGTGTCTGGCGGAGCCGGACCTCATCCCTTCCATAGGGGTGAGCTCCGAAGTCGACACATGTCTGGCGGAGCCGGACCTCATCCCTTCCGCAGGGGTGAGCTCTGAAAGCGCCACGTGTCCCACGGAGCTGGGCCTCGCTTTTCTGTAGAGACTAGCTCCGAAGCCAACACATGTCCCGAGGGGCTGAGCCTCGCTTCTCCACAGAGACTAGCTCCGAAGGCAACACATGTCCATCGGGGCCGGACCTCCCCCTTCCTCAGAGGCGAGCTCCGAACCTGCCACGTGGCCAGCAGGCCGCGGGAAGTGTCGACGGTGCTCCTCGGTGAATTGGAATTGGCTCTTTTTAGCTATCTTTCCCCATTCTACTTTATTTAAAATGTCTCTCTATATGAAATATGTATGCATGCATGGATACGAAATTGAGGGTGTTATAAACCTACCCCCCTTAAACTGAATCTCGCCCTCGAGATTCGATAGAGTAGAGAATAGATGAGGGAATTCTGCCTTGAGGTCTTCCTCACGCTCCCATGTAGATTCGGCTTCCGTGTGATGGCTCCACTGTACCTTGCACCATTGGATCACTTTGTTCCTCGTGACCCTTTCCTTCATGTCCAAAATTCATACAGGGTGCTCTACATAGGTCAGATCCTCTTGAAGCTCGAGCTCATCCATTGGTACTTGTTCTTCTGGTACTCTCAAGCACTTCTTGAGCTGGGATACGTGAAACACGTCATGTACGTCGAAGAGGTGCGTTGGGAGCTCAAGCTACCTCTCCTCGCTTGCCCAAAATCTTAAATGGCCCGATGTAGCGAGGTGCTAACTCGCCTTTGACGTTGAAACGTCGTTGGCCTTGGATAGGTGATACCTTAAGGTACACGAAGTCTCCTACTTCAAAGGTCAACTTTCTTCGCCTATTGTCCGCATAACCTTTTGTCGTGACTGAGCAGCCTTCAAATTCTCCCGTTTTGTTTGGACTTGCTTCTCGGCGTCTTGCAGCACTTCGGGTCCAAACACTTGGTTCTCTCCGGTCTCATTCCAGAACAGCGGCGTTTTACACCGTCTACCATACAATGCTTCAAAAGGTGACATCTACAAGCAGGCTTGATAGCTGTTATTGTATGAGAACTCAGCATACGGTAAGCTCCTATCCCAACTACGCCCATGTTTCAAGGCGCAGGCTCTCAACATGTCTTATAAAATTTGATTTGTCCTCTCAGTTTGCCCGTCGGTTTGCGGGTGATAAGCGGAGCTAAAATCCAGTTGTGTACCCATAGCTTCATGCAGCTTCTTCCAGAACCTAGAGGTAAATTGGGTACCCCGATCTGAAACTATCCTCTTCGGAACTCCATGACGACACACGATTTGCTCCATGTAAAGTCGGCTAGTTCCGTGACGTGGTACGTGGTTCTAATCGGAAGGAAATGGGCAGTTTTCGTCAATCGGTCCACAATAACCCAAATGGAGTTGTAACCCGACCGAGTACGTGGCAATCCGGCAATGAAATCCATGCTGATGTCTTCCCACTTCCACTCGGGTACTTTTAATGGTTGCAACAGTACAACGGGTCTTTGATGTTCGGCCTTCACCCGTTGGCACGTGTCACATAAGGCAACATACTCAGCTATGTCCCTTTTCATACCATCCCACCAATAGCAGGTTTTCACGTCCTTGTACATCTTTGTACAGCCGGGATGTATGGAATAAGGTGAGTCATGTGCCTCCTTTAATATCGTGTCGTGGATGTGCTTCACGTTAGGCACACGAATCCTTTTTCCTAACCAGAGCGTACCCTTCTCGTCTTCCTTGAAATCCTTTTCTATGCCTTGTCGGATTCTTTCCTTGATCTCCTTGATTTCCTCATCTGTTGCTTGGCCATCTCTTATCCCTTGTTCCAGTGAAGAGTTGAGTTCTATCACTTCCATCTCGTTCAAGAACCCGAGATGTAACCGTTCGAACTCCTTGCGCAGCTCGGGCGGTAGCTCCCGAACCGTGAGTTGGTGACATGCTCCCTTTCGGCTCAATGCATCAGTTACTACATTGGCCTTTCCAGGGTGATAGTTGATTCCAACATCATAATCCTTGATGAGTTCCAACCACCGACATTGCCTCAAATTCAAATCCGTTTGGGTGAATATGTACTTGAGGCTTTTGTGATCCGTATAGATCTCACATCGGTGGCCAAGGATATAATGCCTCCAAATCTTCAAGGCATGTACTATGGCTGCGAGCTCCAAGTCATGTGTGGGGTAATTCAGCTCGTGTTTCTTTAGTTTTCTCGATGCATAGGCTACCACTTGTCCTTCTTGCATGAGCACACATCCAAGCCCTTGTCTTGATGCGTCACAATATATGTTGAAACTCTTGCTCACATCCGGCAATACCAAAACCGGTGCTGTGGTTAGCCTTTTCTTGAGTTCCTCAAAGATTTCTTGACATGCTGGTGTCCACTGAAATGCTTTTCCCTTCATTAGCAATTCAGTCATAGGCTTCGCTATTTTGGAGAAATCCTTGATGAACCGGCGATAGTATCCCGCCATCGCAAGGAAACTCCGAATATCCCTCACATTCTGCGGTTGGTTCCACTTCAGAACATCTCCCACATTTCTGGGATCAACTGACACTCCCTCCTTGGAGATGATGTGGCCTAGGAACAATATCTCCTTTAGCCAAAATTGACACTTGATGAGCTTGGCATACAATTGATTCTCTCGCAGTTTCTGCAATGTCAATCTCAAATGTTCTTCATGTTCTTCCTCGCTTTTCGAATACACCATGATATCGTCGATGAAAACCACGACGAACTTGTCCAAGTACTCCATTAAGACCTTATTCATGAGGTACATGAAGTATGAGGGTGCATTTGTTAACCCAAAAGACATGACGGTATATTCATACAAACCATACCGTATTCGAAATGCAGTCTTGGGTATGTCGGAGGTCTTAATCTTCAGCTGGAAGTATCCCGACCGAAGATCAATCTTGGAGAAAATTCGGGCACCTTTCGTTTGGTCGAACAGGTCCTCTATACGGGGCAGCGGGTATTTATTCTTGATCGTCACCTCATTGAGAGACCTATAATCAACACACATCCTTTGTGTCCCATCCTTCTTGTCTACGAAGAGCACGGGGGCTCCCCATGGTGACGAGGTTGGGCGTATAAAATCCTTTTCTAGCTGCTCCTGAATTTGCTTCTTAAGTTCCACTAGTTCATTAACGGGCATCCTATATGGCCTCTTCGCTATAGGTGCATTTCCAGGTACTAAATCAATGGCAAATTCAATGTCCCGGTCAGGTGGCATACCTGGAAGCTCTTCCGGGAACACATCCGAAAATTCTTGAACCACCGGAATGTTATCCAATGTTGCTTCTTCGACATGGTTCAATGTTGCCTTCTCGGTTGCCGGTTGGGCTGACTCGAACTCAATACAAGTACCGTGCTCATTTGTCAACTGCACGCTCCTCTTAGCACATTGTATTACTCCGTTGTGCTTGCTTAACCAATCCATTAAAAGTATTATATCAAGTCCTTGGGAATCCAAGACAATAAGGTTGGCAAGGAAGTCTACCCTCCTTATTTTAAGGTTTACTTTCGGACATACTATATTAGTCCTCATCTCTCCACCGGGAGAATTAACCAACATAGTATATTTCATGTGTGATATGGGCAGGTTATACTTGGCAACATACTTGGATGATATGAATGAATGCGATGCTCCGGAATCAAATAAAACACTGGCTGGGTTGGAGTTGGCAAGGAACATACCAATCACGACGTCCTCAGCCTGTCGCGCTTCCTCAGCGGAGACATGATTCATGTTGCCCCGAGCGTAGTTCTGCTGCCCACGGTTACCTTGCGTAGCTCCTCCGTTCGGCCGTGGGTTCTGCTTTGTTGTGTTGGGTGGCTGTCCAAGGCCTTTTCTCAAGCACTGACTTGCAAAGTGTCCCGCCTCTCCGCATGCAAAGCATGCCTTGTTGCCCAAGACAGCAGGAACGTTGGGGCGAGGGTGGTTTTGAGCATATGCGCCCATGTTGGGTCGGGGCGCAGAAGGCAAAGGCACACGAGGTGTTTCCACAAAAGGACATTGCTGCGGTTGTGGATTATAGCAAGGTGGGTTTGCAGGGCAGAAAGTAGAAGCGGACGAGCCATACTGTGGCGCAGCTGGGGGCGTCAAACGAGGATGTACATTGCTCCCTTGTGGCTGGTATGGCATCTTCCTCTTGCCCTCTTGCTCGATCTAACGGATCTTGCTCTCAACCACTATAGCTTTGTCAATGAGCTTCTAGAAGCTTGCGTAATCATTGTTAAGCAGTTGTACTTGGATATCATTGTTCAATCCTCTCATGAATAAGTACTGCTTCCTTTGATCCGAGTTGACATCCTCGGGGGCATACCTTGACAGCTGCGTGAACTTGTTGAGGTACTCATTCACGCTCTTCCTGCCTTGGCGGAGACCTTCGAACTCTTGCCTTTTAAGCATCATGACTCCAGAAGGGACGTGATGAGAGCGGAAACTCTCCTTGAACTCAGTCCAAGTGATAGTCTCCTGGTTGACATGAGCATTGCAAAGAGCGTCCCACCAGTCAGCGGCTGCTCCCATAAGTTGGTGCGATGCGAAGAGAACTTTCTCCCGATCATTGCACTGAACAATGGCAAGCTTCTTCTCCATGGATTTCAACCAATCATCAGCCTCCATGGGATCATTAGCTTGTGAAAAAGTGGGCGGTCGAGTCCTCATGAACTCTCCCAGTCTGTTGTGAGCCGGCGGTGGTGGCGGTGGTGGTGGTGGTGGTGGTGCAGGATTAGGGTTAGGGTTGTGGTTGTTGTTGTTGGCTTGCAGCTGACCCAAAGTTTGGATCATAGTTTGCATGAGCTGGTTCTGCATAGCCATCATCCGTTCAAGGTTGTTTGCACCAGCCTCGGGATCAGCATTCTCAGGAACTTCAACGTGGCCAACCTCTTGTGGTTCCTGGTTGCCACGAATGTTCCTTCTTTGACGGCCGACGTTTTCTCTCACCATCTGTGAGAGAGAGTTGAGTGGAATAGAAGTTCAAAGTTTAGATTGACCCCCCCAACTATATGCATCAAGGGTTATAACTAAATAACTTCTTTTATTAATGAGGATGTGAACAAGTGCCAAAACACCTCACATCTCTCTACTATGTGTGGATGTGGACAACGCTGAAGCGTCCCACAACTCACACTAAGCACTCAAACACAAGCAATCATCACAAAAATTCATACCACTCCTATTCAAGCTTATTCAATGACAGTCCTAAACTTAATCTTGTGAACTGGTGCTGTTCCCGCCATGTGACGGGGGTGGTCCCTGCATGGGCGCACGCCATAGTGAGTTGGCAATCCATGTATGGTTAGATGGCGTTGATCGGGAACACCAGCACCATCTATAAATGGGACATGAGAAAACTTTGAGAAGGAATAAATAACTCCAAAACCTCAGGAGTTATGGAGCAGGGAAGCAAAGGTGTCGCTGTCCAAAAGAAGAGAAAAGAGGGGCTGAAAATAGCACTTTGCGGTGGCTGAAATTACAAGGAAGTGCAGCAGCAAGCAATTTTCGAAAATAGAAGTTTAGAAGGGTGTTCCTATGTGTTAGAGTGTCCATTCTACCTAGTCTTGCATGCTATTGTCAATGTGGTTCTGATGCCAATCTGTGCTTTCTACCTAGGCTTGCGTCCTATGGTCAATGTGGTTCTGATGCCAATCTGTGCATTCTTCCTAGGCTTGCGTCCTACGGCCAATGTGGCTCTGATACCAATCTGTGACGCCCGGTCCCATAAAACACGGAATCCAGCTAATGCATTTGTGTGCCCAAGATGTTCATCACACATACACATGTAATCCACAAACTGAATTCATAATATAACAACGAATAATAGGGTTTAAATACTTTACTACATCAATCTCTAACTTATTCTTGCAGCGGAAGTCTCTAACTTATTCTAGGAGTGGAAGTCTCTAAATGATAGCGGAAGCAACTAAACAGCAGCGGCTCCATCTTCAACACCACAGGCAAGTTGACGGTAGTTCGCACGCCTAATACTCCACATGATCTTCGAAGTTCTCTTCTCCAGTTGCTGATGTTTAAGTAATAATGCAAGGTTGATTACATGACGTACTCAGCAAGTGCGGGAAAATATGATATGTAGCTTTCAACAAGGTATGGAACAAAAAGGCTCATTGCAAAAAGCAAAGTTTATTTCACAAACATGATAAAAAACAACTATCTTTACGTGAATTTAATCCCAACATATATTTAAGTAAAACAGCAACATACCTCCTTCATAATTCACCACTTTTCATATCTCAACCAACCATTAATCTTTCTCAACTTTTTCTCATGCTCATAATAACCATCTCATGTTCATATCCATCTCATAATCATATAACCGAAAACCAAACTCATTATCATGACTCAACAGTCCCGAAACCAAATCCCAATAACCATACCATAACCATAACCAAATAACCATCCCAAGTTTCCATCACAAATTTCCCTCTAATCATGTGAGTTGGCCAGGCGCTTGTGACCGTAAGCATGGCTATCATGATAGTTTTACACTCTTAAGAGGTGGCACCACTTTATCCACAAGTTTGTGATTTCGTCACCCGTTGGCGACTGCAGAACCTTCATTATATCAGTACACAACCGTCGGTGTATGGCCAAGAGATCACAAAATAGCCTTTACAAAGGGGCTACTAGATGTATGGACTCACTAAGGTTTCACCAGCAGGCTCGAATCACCATTCTCCCACCTACGGGCCCCCTCTTGTGCCATGCAGTTCCCAGGGCAGTCCTCTCTCGACTCCCATTCCCCGCGCCTTCCATGGTCCATAACAATCTAGCAACTTACCTAATTAGTCAGCTAAGTCGCACCCATATTTGGCCTTGTGGTGGCACTGTTTTCCTGGCATGTGCTGGCATGAACCGGTCCTTAGATCTACGGCAAGTAAACCACCATCTCATTCTACCACATCCATAAACCAAGCTTGCCTAGATCTCCCCCGATTCTATGTTCATTATTATCATCAAGTTCTCATCATTATTATTCATATGAGTCCAGTACTTAGACATGTTCTACTTCGCCTTCCCGTATCCCGTAGCTTAAGCGAAGCAAAAAGGAAAAACGAACATACCCAACTCATAAACTTTCCCGGTGACGAGGATGGTTAACAAACTAGTAAACTCCTATAAAAGAGTTTCCTATCAAGTTGACTCAAGCATACACATTTTTGCAAACAAAACAGTTTTCAAAACATGGGATCAATATGGTCAAGGGGCACTTGCCTTGCTCCTGTGGCTCTGGTTGCTCACGTGCCTCGAAGTCTCGATGCTGTAGTCCTTCGTAGATGGCTCCCTGAGCTTGTCCATATGCTCACGATCGCGCACATACAAGATTTACAGTAATCAATCATCGTGCACAAACTCTACTCAAGATGCAATGGTGCAAATCCTATGGTGCTGTTTTATTAGACCAGTTTGTACGTGTTCTTGCATATTTTACTGGGCTTGCATGGGGTTTTATGTTGAACAAGGGTGTAAGGATCAAGTGTGGACGTGGTGATGATCTTGACTCAAGATCTAGATCAATTCCACCATCAAAAACCGATCAACACGTGATCTGTCCACACGAAAAAGCTTCTGTTTGAAGAAACAGATGCGTAGAATCCACGATGATGTCATAAGGTGGTAACGAAGACCTACCTCAACCTTCCTCCTAGCAGGACAGATCATCGGCTCTCTTCCAACGACGGCGAGCGTGACGGGACTTGTCGGCGGTCTCACCGGTGGCTGAACTCCGGCGAAGGGGGTTTAACTCGGCGAGTTGGGGGCTAGGGCCTCTAAGTCGTCGACTTGGGAAAAGGTGTTACGGCCAAGGGGTTTTTTGGGTTCTATTTATAAAGGAATAAGGAAGAGTCCTACTATGATTGGATTTCAAATAAGAGTCCTATTCAAATTGTTTTGGATCTTAACAACTTATCTCCAATTGATTTGGTGCAGTAGCATCATGGAAATTGTGTCAGTTTCCTCAGTATCGGGTATTCCCGCACGCACAGGAGAAAAACCGCTTAAGGATCTCACATCTCCACAGTGGTGAGCTCCGAAGACGCTACGTGTCCAACGGGGGCCGGTCCTTGCTTCTCCTCAGAGGCGAGCTCCGGACCTGCCACGCGTCCAGCGGTGCGGGGCCTCCCTTTTCCTCAGAGGCGAGCTCCGCGTGCGCCACGTGTCTAGCGGGCGGGAGCTCCCTCTCCCTCAGAGGCGAGCTCTGGGGCCGCCACGTGTCAGTGCTGGTCCTCCCCTCTCCTCGGAGGTGGGCTCCGAGAGTGCCACGTGTCGAACAGCGTCGGACCTTTCAGAGGCGAGCTCCGGGGGTGACATGTTTCCAGCGGACCGGACCTCTCGATGGCGAGTTCTGAGAGTGCCATGTGTCCAACAGCGTTGGAATTCCTTTCTCCTCAGGGATGAGTTCCGAGGTCGACACGTGTCCCATAGTGTCGGACCTCCCTTCCCTTCGGAGGTGTGCTCCGAGGATGACACGTGTCCCATAGTGTCGGACCTCTCTTCTCCTCGGAGATGAGCTCCGAGGACGACATGTGTCCAGCAGTGTCGGACCTCTCGGGGGCGAGCTCCGAGGGTGACACGTGTCTGGCGGAGCCGGACCTCATCCCTTCCGCAGGGGTGAGTCCGAAGTCGACACATGTCTGGCGGAGCCGGACCTCATCCCTTCCGCAGGGGTGAGCTCCGAAAGCGCCACATGTCCCGCAGAGCTGGGCCTCGCTTTTCTGTAGAGACTATCTCTGAAGCCAACACGTATCCTGCGGGGCTGAGCCTCGCTTCTCCGCAGAAACTAGCTCCGAAGGCAACACCTGTCCAGCGAGGCCGGACCTCTTCCTTCCTCAGAGGCGAGCTCCGAACCTGCCACGTGGCCAGCATTGCTGGACCTCACCCCCTCTGCAGGGATGAGCTCCGAAGACGCCACGTGGCCAGCAGGCCGCGGGAAGTGTCGACGGTGCTCCTCGGTGAATTGGAATTGGCTCTTTTTAGCTATCTTTCCCCCGTTCTACTTTATTTAAAATGTTTCTCTATATGAAATATGTATGCATGCATGGATACGAAATTGAGGGTGTTACAGTACCAGAGACTATAGAGCAGAAAGTTACGAAGCCAACGCAATAAGAATCACGTGAACATGTTAGAATATAACTCAAGTGATGACAAAAATATGATCAAAGGTCAGTCTGATATACCCGAGCGAAAAGCCAATCTCTTATGTTGCAAAAACCCGCGTGTGACGTGTGAACCATGACTCCAGTGACCTTGAAATCTTCACAAATTACAGAAACCAAGTTCTGAAGGTAATACATAGGGAAACACATCAATCTGATGGGTAGAAGGAAAGTTATGGCCAAAAGAGTGAATCAACCTCAATCTGAGTGAAACTGGCGTGCAAAACCAGAAGAAAATGATCCGGGTGATCACAACGCAAAATCTCAGCACAAACCATGACTTTTACTCAGAAAACACATAAATGTGGCTGTAAGGGTTCCTAGCTCGCAGTCAAGTTCTCTCTTTTTATACGCACATCCCTCAGACAATCGTAACCAATTAGAACACTGCAACGGAGTAATGTTCAACTAGGATGCCTTCTAATCCTACCTGGACACTATCTATCGATACATCGATAAGAATCCTAACCTTTCAAAATGCTTTGTGCGCAACCATAAGAGTTATAAACGCAAACAACTCAAAATCTGACCCTAAACTAGACTCACTAGCCCAAACTCAAAACCAACTCGGAATCAGCTGTTTTCTAGCCAAAACAGTCTTATTTGCTATCCAAACTCACATTCAAATCCATACGATTCAGACTCCAACTTAGATTCCTGTCCAAACCTACCTTAAACTATGTTTTTCACGTCCGAATGTGTTGTAATCACGCCACAAACGTGTTTCAACCTCGACACATGTTCAAATGTGGGGACCCCTTTGGGATCCACACTTCCCGAGAATCGCATTGGGTGGTGCCGTGTGATGCGGCACCCAACAACACACGTAATAAAGCATCATATGATAAAAATCATTGCGGAAGCTTACAAAGTATTAAGTTTACAAATACTTTATTCAAAATACACTACAGCGGAAAACTAATACAACTCACGTCTCATATCTAGACTAAGCCACAGAGAAGCCGTCCAGCCCATGGACGCTCCTCACTAGCAACATGAATACATAAAGCAGCATCAAGGTTGCTCATGAGTAAACCACTCGGAGGTTTCCGACTCACCGTACAATCATACTCATAAACGTAGCGGTTATTACCTGCAAAACAACTAGTATATTATCTGTGAGCATAAAGCTCAACAAGACTTAACTGTTGTACCTAAACATGAAACTCTACATGAGGGTAAAGACCTAACATAGGATAGCAAATGACATGATGAACTCACCTAAATGTGGATCTTTAGTTTCAAGTATTATTAGCAGCAGACTAAGAATAACCTTGGGCACCCCACATCATAAGTCCACAATCAAACAAGAAATGCTTTTTCTTGATGTCAATTGATCAAAGTGGAAATGAATCGAGTTTGCACTTCATATAAGCCCGACAAGCTAATCAGTACAATGAGAGTATAGACTTCAAACAGGAGGGATTAATTATTATCTCAAGTGCAAGAAATTATTACATCATGACTGTGAGGACAAGTATGCTCAAATATTCGCGAGCGACAGTGATTTGAATCAAAAGACGCCCGGGCTACATGACACGTACGCCCGCACTGGAAGTCACCTCTAAGCACTCCACAGACGTCGTACTTGGCAACCTTTCCCAAGTTCCATCTACACCGAATCGATTCGATCGTCCCAGACACTAGCCCCACCTCATGGTGCACCTTTCGATGTGAAGATTTCATGAGAGAGTTACCCACTACTGCGCAATGGCTGAACGCTTTAGGTGACCGAAAAAGTCTCAACGCAAATTTCCCGAGATACATCGGTTTACTGGGTCCCATATATCCAGCATGCATCCGGTACACAACTCAAACTTGTCCAACAGGGCCGCACACGGATCGGTCCTTGACTGACACGGGCAGGGATAACGCACACAGGCCCCTATGTCCTGTTGCTCCTACAACCTGCCCAGTCTCAACATCATCTTGCTAAACAAATTCTTGAACCAATCCCATGCACCCCACTTTACTATTCATGCAAGTAGAGTCCAACCACTCGATTTCTACCAAATCCTAATTAAGTGGCAGTTTCTACACAATGAAATGACAACTACCGAAATACTCCATAGGGTTCTCGTGTCATGCAAGTGGAGTATCAAATCATCTAGACTGCACATTTCATTTCCTAACCAACAGGGTGTAGACAAAATAAAATCTTAAAAGCTGTTAAATGCAAAACCGAGGCTTGCCTTGTTTTGCAGGTGATTAATATTACATATATCAGTTAGAATCTTCAATCCCCTGAGGCTTGATCAACTGATCCACTTGAGTTAGCTCCAAGCTCCTCTTGATGATTAATCCACGTCAGCTAAACGTCATGGCAATGGATATGCAAGTAAGTATAAGAATTTTACTTGAAACCTGGTTAAATTGAAGGAAATAACAGATATGAGTTTAGAACAGGAGCTAATGTGATGAGGAGTTCTAAACTTTTGATTGAGTTGATAGAGGAATTGATCCCAACAATATTCCTATGATTTCTTATATAAATAAGAATGGAGAACAAGCATTGGAAGATATAAGGCACAACTTGAGCTGAAACTTTACATGTGAAATCCTGGTCACAGGAAAGTATTTTGGACCAAATATCAGGACTTTTCATTGAGTAGTTCACCGAGAACAATTCACTAAGCATTTATGCAAAAGGGAATTAATTCTGAATTCATTTGCATTTTTATGCAACATCAAGTGAAGTACAATTTCAAGCATAGCTCATAGCACATGCATGAGTTTTCCTAGAATTTTTGGAGCTAAGAATTGCCTAGAATGGATTTTACAAAGACTGCACTATTTCTGAAAATGTTTCTGAGCTATATTGGGTACAGTATTTTGTTGAATTTCTACTCAAATCAACTCCAAATTATCTGAAACTTTGCTAGAAGTTCAATAATATCCTAAGAATATTCTGGCAAGATTTGGGAAATTTTGGATGAACCAAACTCCCTCCATAATTCTTTTACTTAAAATTTTCCAAGAATTATCCAGAATATATTATTGACTTTCATACCAATTGGGTTGCAAATTTGGATAGATCTTTGCCAACTGAATCTAACCCAATTTGAATCACTAAATTTGGAGTCTCCTAGCAAAATTTATGAATTTTCTAAAGTTTGATTGCAATCTGTGATTTCTTTTCTACTAAAAATCGAGCTGGACCCTCTGTTTAAACTGCAGCCAATGAGGAGCGAAGACACACGGAGCCACAGAGTTTTAACTGTGTAGTTACACCGGATCCGCAGCCACAGCCGATCCCAGTTTTAAATTGCAGTCGCAGACGGGTGGGCCCGGCCACCCCTTCTTCTTCCTCCCGACTCCTTCCCCGCGCGTGTACCCATCCTCGCCGGATAGAGGCGGCGCCCTCGCCGGAGTAGGGTTCCCGGCCATTCCCGGGCTGGAGACTCGCCGCCTAGGGTTTTTTTTGGGGGGGGGGCGAGGAACCCGTTTGTGAGGTCAGTATGAGCAGTAGATGACCGGAGATGATCGGGCGACGTGCGGCGGCTCCACGAGAGCTTCGGCGACGTCGACCCGTCTCTCTAGCCTTCCAAAATCTCAGGTTTTTGGCTCTACAGCATCGGTGGCTCATGTAGAAGCTCGACTTGGGCAAACCAGCTCGTGGAGGTCTCCTACTAGGATTTCACCATGCGCCCGAAGTGTGCCGCCATGTTTGTGTCTGGAAAACCTTGCGGTTTCATTCTAGGGTTGGGAAGGGGAATTGATCACTAGCTAGTCTAGCTCCCTTGTGCGCCATTTGGTGAACCAAGAACGAGAATTGAGGGAGAATTTGATGAACTCGTACCGCAGGGTCGGTTTGCAATGCCGGAAGAAAATCGCCGAATTCTCACTCGAGGATCCACGACATGGGCAGAGGTTCGGAGAGGAGTAGCTTGAAGGTCCGTCACTCCTCTGGGTGTATTTGTTCGAGCATGAAACCTCTAGGTTGGGATGTCCACGTGAGCCCCAAGTGGCGCTGAGGTTCTGTCGCCGCGAAGAACCACCGGGCTAGGTTTGGGAAGACCGAAACTCGCTCGATTTCACACCATGGATGTGGAGGATGAACACCCGGTTCCGTTTTGCGGCTCGGGGAGGCGCTGTACGCAAGATTTTGCCGGCTCTCGATCGAACAACAGAGGCGGCGGCAAGAACTCCCGAGAGAAGGCGCTGTGGTATGGGAGAAAGGAATAGCGTCGATTTGTGCCACTAAGGGAGACGGGAGTGCGGTGATTATCCCCCCTTGGGCGTCCTGATCGTCGAAGCATGAGGTGGAGTCGGTCGGGGTGAATTCCAGGAGGTGGCGCGCGTGAGGAGCTCGTGCTGTTCGAGAGCAAGAGAGGAAACCGACTGAACCTTGAGATTTTTGTTGTTCCTCTGAACAGTGGGTCCCGCACTCGTTATCCCCCAAAAAGATCTCAATTTTGGCATGTGCTCCAAATACCATTTGGGAAGTTCAAATTCAGAACCCATTTTGACATTCAACATGGTTTCATCCAAACTCAAATTTGAATTTGAATTCAAATGCTATTCAATGTCCCCTTTTAAAGCTTAGTCAAACACCTCCAAATTTTATCAAAATTTGCATTCCCACAAATTTGGAGCTGAGGATTTCAAATATGGACTCAAATTTTTAATTTGGATGCTGTAAATGAAAATCCTGAACCAACAGTTTGTCTCCTCTTTTTGTGATGACAAATTTTGAATTTGAGTGAACAACTCTATTTGATTTATAGAACAAGCTTGATCACTCATGGTCATGATCTGAACATCACAAGTTCAGTTTACATAGCAAGAACAAATGGAATTGCATTCCTCCCCCCTTAAAAGAATCTCGTCTCGAGATTACAACAGAAGAACGAGACGGGAGGAGTAATTACAAGTTGTACGATGATAAAAGTTCTGGATAGTTCATGTGGATGAAATCCTCGCTTTCCCACATCACTTCTTCTGCGATATGATTTCTCCACATCACCTTGTAAAATTTTAATGTCCGTTTCCGGGTGATCCGGGTCTTTTCATCAATAATCTGAACCGGTCGCTCGGTGTATGTGAGATCCGGTCTCAACTCGTCGATTTCTTCGGTGCGGATAGCAGCAGTAAACTCGAGACAATTCCGCAGCTGTGACACATGAAATATGTCATGAACACCAGCAAGGTTTGCCGGTAGCTCCAGCCGGTAGGCTACGGGTCACACTTCTTTGTGATAGCAAATGGACCGATAAATCGGAAAGCGAGCTTCCCCTTTACACCAAACCGGTATATTCCTTTCATCAGAGACACACGAAGATAAATGCGCTCTCTGACATCAAAATGCAGCGGTCGACGCTGATGATCTGCGTAACTTTTCTGCCGGGATTGAGCCGCGTTCAAGTTCTCTTGTATCAACCGAACTCGGTCTTTGGCTTCATTGACTACATCAATCCCAAATATAACTCTTTCGCCGTACTCACACCAATTCAGTGGTGTGCGATATTTCCGGCCGTAGAGAGCCTCATATGGTGCCATCTTGATACTCGCTTGATACTCGTTATTGTACGAGAATTCAGCCAATGGTAAGTGATCATCCCAACACTACAGGAAAAGCACATTCATGACGGCCAAATTTATTAACGACGGTAATATCGTTAATAAAATTGTTCACGATGGTGGAAAACAGCTGTCGTGAATAAGGGTCTTATTCACGACGTCTGACCTAGACCGTCGTGATTAATTGGCTTATTCACGACGGTAGGCCGTGACTGTCGCGAATAAGTACTTTATTCATGACGGTGCCTATCCCCATCGTGAATAAGGGCATTATTCACGATGGTTGCACCGCACCGTCATAAACATACCCTAGTTATCTGTCGTGCGGCCGCCCGCCCACCCAACTCACACGCCCGCCCGCCCGCCACCGCTGCATGCCCCGCCGCGCTGCCGCCCCGCCCGCTGGCCGCCCCAGTGCTCCGCCACGGCCGCCCAGCGCCGCCACGTCCGCCCCCGGCGCTGCCCCGTCCGCCCCCCCCCCCCCCCCCCCCGCCGCTGCCATGGCCAGCGGCCAACCGCCCCGACCCGGTGCCGCCCCACCCTGGCACAGCCGGCCCCGATCGCCCCGCCGCAGACACTACCGCGCCCCGACCCGACCCGGTGCCGCCCCGCCCCATCCCATTGAGGTTTTTTAATTAGTTTTAATTAATTAGCTTATTTTAGTTTAGTTTCGTTTAGTTTACTTTAAATATATAGTTGTAATTAGGTTACTTTAATTAGTTTAGTTTAGTTTTGTTTGTAATTATGTTTTAATTAGTTTAGTTTAGTTTAATTACTTTAAATTAGTTTAGTTTAGTTTAGCTTATTCACGACGGCACATCAGCACCGTCGTGAATAAGTGCCTAACTTACACCCACGCGCGGCCGCTGCACTCGCACATTCGACTCTCACGCCACCGCCGCTCCCTGCTGCTCCCACGCAGTCACCTGCTCGCGCCGCCGCCGCTCCCACGCTGCCCGGCCCCGCCCACCGTCGCCGGCTCCTGCCCCGGCCCAGCCAGCCACAGACGGCTCCCTGCCCGCATCGCCGGCTCCCGCCCGCCACCGCCGGCTCCCAACCCGCCCCGCCCACCGGCTACCTGCCCGCCCCACCCGCTGGCTCCCTGCCCGCCTGTAACACGCTCAATTTCACTACCATGCATTGCATACATTTTCATTTATAGAAGCATTTAAAAAGAAGTAGAAATGGAGAAAGAACCATAGAAATGGAGAAAAAACCATAGAAATGGAGAAAGGAATAAAGAAATGGAGAAAGGGACATAGAAATGGAGAGAAATGGAAATAAGATAGCTGAATTGAGCCATTTCAAATTTTCCCAAAATTCCAAATCTTCCCCAAATTCCCCAAAGGGGGAATTTCCCCCACATTTGGGGGTATTTGTCCCCAAATTGGCCACAGACTTAGAGGGGGGGAAACCGTAGGACTATTTGAGATGAGTCCCATCTTGCTAGGACTCTTTGGTTGAGTCCCAACTTGATTAGGACTCTTCTTTTCCCCCCTTATAAATACAACCCCCAGCGCCCCCTACACCTTTTGCCGCAGCCCCGCCCCCCCCCCCAAATTCGCCGAGTTGCCCCTGCCCCAACCCCCCACCCCCCAACTCGCCGAGTTGAGCCCCCCCCACCCTTGCCGGAGTTTGGTCGCCGGCGAGCCACGCTGACGAGCACCGCAGTTGAGCCCCGCCGACAAGCCCTGTCGTCAAGCCCCACCATTGAGAACTGCCGACGAGCCCCGTCGTCAAGCCCCCCCGTCGAGCCCCATCACGCCTCGCCATCGCAGGAGACGAAGCCCGACGATCCGCCTACCATAATTCCCGACAGAAAAATCCCCCGCTGCCGCCGTTGCTAGGAAAAAGGCCCTGTCACAAGGAGGAAGTGAGGTAGGTCTTCATTACCCATCTTACGACGTCGCCGCTGTTTCTACGCATCCGTTTTCTTCACCCCCTTCGAGCAGAAACTTCTGCATGTGGACAGATCATGTTTTGATTGATTTTTGACGGTGAAATTGATCTAAATCTTGTGTCAAGATCATCACCACGTCCACACTTGATCCCTACACCCTTGTTCATCATAAAACCCCATGAAAGCCATTAAAACATGCAAGAACACGCACAAACTTGTTTTATAAAACTGCACTATAGGATTTGCATTCATCTACCCCATTGCATCTTGAGTAAAGTTTGTGGATGATGATTGATTGCTGTAAATTTTGTATGTGCGTGGTCATGAGTAGAACGACAAGCTCAAGAGGCCGTCTACAAGGAACTACAGCACCAAGACTTTGAGACGCTTGAGCAACACGAGCCACGGGAGCAAGGCAAGTGCCCCTTGACCATATTGATCGCATGTTTTGAAACTGTTTTGTTTGTGAAAATGTGTATGCTTGAGTCAACTTGATGGAACACCCTTTTTATAGGAGTTTACTAGTTTTGTTAACCATCCTTGTCGCCGGGAAAGTTGATGAGTCGGGTATGGTCGTTTTTCCTTTTTGCTTCGCTCAACTTACAGGATACGGGAAGCTGAAATAAAACTTGTTAGCTACTGCACTCATGAGAATAAAGATAATGAGAACTTGATGAGCATGGAATCGGGGGGATCTAGGCAAGCTTGGTTCGTGGATGTTGCTGAATGAGATGGTGGTTTACTTGCCTTAGATTTAAGGACCGCTTCATGCTAGCACATGTCAGGAAAACAGTGCCACCACAAGGACAAATATGTGTGCGGCTTAGCTGACTAATTAGGTGTGTTGCTAGCTTGTTATAGACCATTGGATGGCGGGGAATGGGAGTCGAGAGGGACTGCCCTGAGAACTGCATGGCACAAGAGAGGGCCCGTGGGTGGGAGAATGGAGATTCGAGCCTGCCGGAGAAACCTCAGTGGGTCCGTACATCCTAGTAGCCCCTTTGTAAAGACTATTTTGTGATCTCTTGACCATATACCGACGGTTGTGTACTGGTATAATGGAGGTTCTGCAGTCGCCAACGGGTGACGAAATCACAAACTTGTGGGTAAAGTGATGCCACCTCTGTAGAGCGTAAAACTATCATGATAGCCGTGCTTCCGGTCACAAGCACCTGACCAACTTCCATGATTAGAGGCAAAATTTGGGTATGGTTATGGTATGGTCATTGGGATTGGTTTTGGGACTGTTTTTAGTCATGAAGATGAGTTTGGTTTCGGTTATATGAATATGCGATGGTTATGAATATTTATGAGTATGAGATGAACTTGAAAAAGATTATTGGCTGGTTGAGACTTGATAAATGGTGAATTATGATGAAAGAATGTTGCTGAATACTTGGTTATGATGGGATTAAACTCACTTAGAGATAGTTGCCGTTTTTAACAGGTTTGTGAAATAAAATTTGCTTGCTGCAATGAACCTTTTTATTGCCTACCTTGTTGTAAGCTACATGTCAATTTTCCTGCACTTGCTGAGTACGACATGTACTCACCCTTGCATTCCCACATATACCTCAGCTACAGGAGAAGAATATTTCGAGGAACATGTGGAGTACTAGGCGTGCGAACTACCGTCAACATGCCTGTGGAGTTAAAGATTGGAGCCTGCTGTTTTAGTCACTTTCCGCTGTCGTTAGAATCTTCCGCTGCAAGAATAAGTTAGATATTCATGAGTGAGACATTGAGTCATTGTAATAAAGTACTTAAACACTATTTATTCGTGATTATATTCTGAATTCAGTTTGTGGAATACATGTGTATGTGTGATGAACATCCTGGGCACACATATGCATTCACTTGGTTCTATTTTCGGAACCGGATGTCACAAATTGGTATCAGGGCCACGTTGACTGTAGGATGCAAGCATAGGTAGAATGGACACTCTAAAACACATAGGAACACCCCTCTAAACTGCTATTTTCGAAATTTGCTTGCTGCTGCACTCTACTTGTCAACTCAGCCCCCGCAAAGTGCTATTTTCAGCCACACCCACTGTCTTCTTTTCTTTTGGACACATTCTTCTTGACTAATAGCTGCTGAAGTTTGGAGTTATTTCCTTCTTCTCTAAAGTTTCTCATGTCTTATTTATAGATGTCGGTCACTAGGAGCACAGCACGTATGAGAACTCGTCCACTACCACTTGGGAGTGCACTTAACCCCATTGAGGTGTGACACGACCCCACGGTCTTGTCGAGCCAGGATCACGCTGAGGGGTGCTGCGTTGCACAGCACCGGATAACACAAGTCAAAGGTACAAAGCGGAAGCGGAATTTTATTACATAAACAGGTTTATGAACATGTTTACATCAAAATAAGTTTAGTCTACACTCGCGGGCGTAGACTACGCATCAAGTCCACGTTCAGCCCTCGAACGTGTCCTTGCTAGCACACACACACACTAACTCTGCGGCGTGCACGACTCCCACTCGACGGGGTTCCCCTCCTGGGGTTCCGTCTCCTCTTCGGGAGTCCCTTCCTCATAGAACCCTGCAAAAGCTTCAAACACAAGCAGTGAGCACGAAGGCTCAGCAAGTCTGACCCGTCTCACCTAAACATGGAACTTCTACATGAGGAGGGAGTGGTACATGAGGTAAAACAATTTGCAAAGGACTCGCCTAATTATTGGGACCTTACTTTCAAGTTTTAGCAGCAGGTAGTGGAGAACCTTACGCTAAGGCACATGGGAGAGCCGCAATCAAACAAGAAACGCATTTCTCTCATGTACTTTGCCCAAAGTTAAAAAGAACTTTAGTTAGCTCTAAACTACAGCAATTCATTAGCAATCAAGTCCATCTTTCAATCAGCAACATTTTAACATGCAACTAGCCTGTTCTTTCTACGTCACGGTACAGTGAACAAGTGGTACTCACTGACCGCGAGGGACGGCGATTATAATCGATTTACACCTGCAGGGTTACCAGAACAACCCGTCACGTACGCCCATACTCGATGTTGCCTACAACAACCATCACGGAAGCCGTACGCGACTACCTTCCAACCGTTAGCCAAGTGTTGAGCCGGTCCAATCGTCCCGAGAAGAGGTCTCTACACGCGCATCTCAGTGCCGCCAGCCGATTTACACCTCGAGCTCTCAACCTACCCTCAGAACGACCAGCTATGCCTCAACACCCAGCTACCCGAGTTACATCAGTTTCCCGGTTCCCATATAGCCGGTAGGTCTTCGGTACTGTTCTAGCTTGTTCAACAGGCCCGCACACGGCTCGGTCCTCAATCGACACAAGCAGAGCTACAGCACACAGGCCCCAAAGTCCTGTTGCCCTTACCCTCCGCTTGGTCTCAATTTCTTGCCATGTGTTTCATGTGCTATCACTACCCGAGTCGAGTGCCTCTAGCCTATGCTCGCAAGTAGTTCCAACTACTCGACTCGTACCGAATCCTACTCTATCTTAGCAATGCAGTGGCTAACGAGGTTTTCAATCCTAATCCCAACCCATGGCTTTCTTGGCTATGCACTTGGGTTTCCAAATAAGACTCCAATGCAAGGAACAATAGTATTCATGTATGTGCTCAAAAAAATAAAATTTGAAAAAGGTTAATGCAAACCGGAGCTTGCCTTGCTGCTCTTGGTCGTAGGCTACCTGTTCCTCCAGAGTAACGAAGTCTAGGACTTCGGGTTCCTCCTCGACCTTAGCGACTACATGATAGAAGCAATACATGTATTAATTTAAATGCAGTTGTATTAACTTTTAACTTGTGAAGTCTATAATTCTCACTAGACAAGCCCAATGACTGTGAAATTTTTACTGTGGCTTGGTTACAACCTAAACAAATACTTGGTCAAGTTTTTGTTGCAGCAAAGCTCAAATGAGCCCTCCACAATTAATTATGTCCTTGACCTTAATTGAAGGTTCTTAGGGTGTTCTAAGGATTTTCATGAAACAAACTATGACTTTCTGAAAACTAGATTTTCAGAGGGTTCTAATGGGGTTGGTATAACTTAATTTGAAGGTTCCTAGCTAAAGATATGAGCTAAACAATTTCAGAGAAAATTCTGAAAATGTTTCTGAACATTTTCTATTTTCTCTGGAACAGTTTCACTAATCACACCATTAGGTGGATCAAATGAGCTCAAATGGATCTGAAATTTTTATGGTAGTTCAGAGATATTTTGGTGAACATCCCAGCAAAATTCTAGGATTTTCCTCCAAAGGATTCTCTAGTTAAAATTCCAAACAGTTTAAACTTTGAGGAATTAATTCTGGAGAAATAAGGAATTTCATGAAGTGAAACTTGATTTGCTGGAAAGTACTCAGAGAGCTGAATACAGAAAAATTTGGTTCACTCGATTTGGAGCTTTCTAGCCAAAGTTATGAGGATTTGAAGTTTGAAGGAAATCTGAAAATCGGGGAAAAGTTTAAACTCGCGAGTGGGCCCCGGGGACACGCGTCGCACGCCGAGGCGACCGCACACTGTGGCTCACAGGGTATTTGCGCGCCAGCACACCTGATCCCGGCCACACCCCGATCCCGATTTAAAATATCTGTCGCTGACAGCTGGGGTCCACCCCCTTCTTCAACCTCGCGACGCCCGCGCTCTGCCGCCGGGGGACTTCGCCGGAGAGCTCGCCGCCGGCTTCTGTACAGCTCCAAACTTCACGATTTTGGCCGCCCCTGCCTACTTTCACTCGGAGAACAGGATTCTGGGGTCAGCTCGTCATGACAATGGCCGGTGCATGGTCGGCGACGAGCCGCCACCTCGGAAGGACTTTGGCCATGTCGGCTGACTTCCCTAGCACCTCAACTACTCAAGGAACCGGTCGGGAAGCATCAGTGAACCTCAGGGAAGGTCGACATGAGCTTGAGGCAGCTCGGGGAAGGCCCGAAGTAGGTCCTCACCGTGCGCCCGATGCTTCCCGTTCGTTCCGCCGTTGGTAAACCTCGAATTACACCGGGTACAGAGGTTCTCCGGCCAAGGGTTGTGAAGGAAACTTGTGCGTTACCGTGTCTAGTTTGTGTGAGAGTGGATTGAGGCCCTCTAATCCTTTCTAGGGTATGAATTCGACGGAATCGCACCCGAAGGTTGTTCTGCACACAGAAAGGGGAAAACTGGAAATTCGCCGCCGGTGAGCAATCACTCGGGCTGTGGCTCGGGGGTGAGCAGCACCGGTCACCAGCGCGTCCAAGGGTGCCTTGGCTCGGGCGTGACAACGCCCTGGTTGGGCTGTCCACGGGAGCCCGAGGTGCGGCGGTTTTAAGTCACCGAAGTGATCTTTCGGCATAGCCGATATCAATCGGTTTCAGCTGAGTTTTAGCGGGGATGAAGGAGAAGAGTTCCTAGTACCTTGCCGTAGCTCGAGAGGGGACGGAAAGGCTGTGATCGGCGCTCTCCGATCGATTCCGAGCTGCGGAAAGTGTTTGCCGGCGCTGAGTTCTTGTGGGGGAAGAAACAGGCGATGCTTCGGCCGAGGAGGGGGGAAGGCGCCTTAAGAAGGCTCTGAACCGCCTCACGCCCGCTCGTGGCCAAGCAGCTGCTGGCGCGGCGGCTCCCCTCGGTGGCGATCGCAGCGGCGGCTCGGTTAACCGAGTGAGAAAGTCTCAGTCGGTTTGATTTGGAGTAGTGGCTGACATGTGGGTCCCACTTCCAATTTTAACCTCTGAAATTTACTCCTAATCACTGTTGTAAACAGTGAGCCCCATAATACCCCTGGTAATTCAAATTATTCACCCATGAGCCATTTGAATTAGTTAGAATTCAAATGGGGTTTGGTTTGAATGAATTTTAGCACAAGTTCAGTTTTGAAATTCAAATAAAGTTTGAATTTCCCCCACTTAGCTCATGTCAAGATCAACTCCAAATGGAGTGAAAATTGGTGTGTGGGCTCACAAAAATGTGCTGAGTAAGAATATGCCTCCCACTTTTGAATTCATGGGATAAAAACAGTTTGAATTTGAATATGGTTTCAAACTGCCCTCTTTCTAGCTATACCCAAAATGACCTCAAAAAGGTTTTGAATTTGGGTGAAACTTGGCATGGACATCCTTAGCAATGTGTAGGAGTTTTTATATGTCCAGCCCACCTATATCACATGTGGAAAATACCACTTTTGCAATGGGTGAGTTTGTTCTCTAATGAGCATGTTGATGGTGGTTACTTGCTCTTCATTTGTGTTCATCAACTTTCCTCAAATGATGTGTGTGGTGTGGTGATGAACACTTCAATTATGTGTCAAAAAGTGAGGCACTTACAAGGTGTCGGATGGACCATACTGGGAGGAGGTGAAGATAGAAACTCATGATGAAGATGAAGTCTGTAACTCTGTGCATGAGGAAGAAGACCCGAAAGAGGTGGAAACAATTGAAGACGACATGGAAGACAATCCACAAGAAGAACAACATTGGTACGCACCTCAAGAGGAATACGACGCGGGCTTATACCCAGCGGAGCCTCATGAAGCCATGTCAGAAGGAGATGAATCTGAAGACAAGCCACCCCCTTCCGAGGCCAAGAATGAAGGTGATGAACAGGCCATCTGTTCAGTTCAAGAGTTTCGGTCCGACGGGATGGAGGGAGGACACATATCCATTGAGCTTAGAGAGTTCCTTGATTGCTGCAGCTTATACCCGGAGTATCTCCTCAAGAAAGTCCCTGGTCTCGGACATGAAGAGTGGAAAGCTAAAGTAACCATCCTATATAACGGTAGGGTTGTCACCCGGCACTTCACACCCACATGGAGATCTACAAGGGCAGAAGCTATCGATGATGCCGCATTGAATGCACTCACCGGACTATGCTCCGCCTTCCGTGAGCAGCTTGAGAACACTACTTTTAGCTGCACCCGTATCGGAAGAGTGGTACAATGGAGATCATTGGACCCCATGGAGGAGCTCTTTCTAACCCACAAGCTGCTGACAAGTCTCAGAGGTTGCTCGTGGAGTTAGGAAACCGCTATGCAAGCGCACAAGAAGAGATCCGTTACCTCCACAAGAAGCAGTATTTGCTGGAGAAAACAAGAGGAGACTCGTGCCAACGCGGGAGCAAATGGAGCACCAGCATCGTATATCCCTACATGGACTGCCAACTCACCATGGCGTGCGCCCATATATGGACCACCCCCGTACCACGGCGAGAACAGCACTGGTTCTCATGATTAAGTTGAGGTTTCCGTTGAATAAAGCTGTAATAGGAATGTTTAGATCGTAGTAGCTTGAATAAGAGTGGTGTGCTGAAATTTTTGTGATGATTGCTTGGTTTGTGTTCTGATGTGAGTTGTGGGACGCTTCGGCGAATGTCCACATCCACACATAGTGGAGATATGTGAGATGCTTCGGCACGTGTTCACATCCTCATATAGGCTGAAATTAATAAAGGAAGATACTTAGTTCATACACCTTGATGCATATAGTTGGGAAATCACTTCTTTCAATTCTGAATTCTATTCCGAGGGTAAGCATTAAAATAAGGGGGTAGACTTTCTTGCCAACCTTATAGTCTTGGGTTCCTATGGGATTGACATAATACTTGGAACGGATTGGTTAAGCAAGCACAACGGAGTGATTCAATGTGCTGAGAGGATTGTGCAGTTGACGAGTGAGCACGGTACTCGTATTGAGTTCGAGGCAGCCCAACCGGCAACCGAGAAGGCAGTGCTGAACCACATCAAAGAAGCAACATTGGAAAGCATTCCGGTGGTTCAAGAATATTCAGATGTGTTCCCGGAAGAACTTCCAGGTATGCCACCTGAACCGGACATTGAATTTGCCATTGATTTAGTACCCGGAACTGCACCTATAGATGGGACCCAAAGGATGTGTGTGGACTATAGGTCTCTCAATGAGGTGCCGGTCAAGAATAATTACCCGCTGCCCCGCATAAAGGACCTATTCGATCAAATGAAAGGTTCCTGAATTTTTTCCAAGATTGATCTTCGGTCGGGATACTTCCAGCTGAAGATTAAGCCCTCCGACATACCCAAGACTTCATTTCGAACACGGTATGGTTCGTATGAGTATGCCTTTATGTCTTTTGGGTTAACGAATGCACCCGCATACTTTATGTACCTCATGAATAAGGTCTTCATGGAGTACATGGACGAGTTCGTCGTGGTTTTCATCGACGACATCATGGTGTATTCGAAAAGCGAAGAAGAACATGAAGAACACTTGAGGTTAACGTTGCAGAAACTGCGAGAGCTTCAATTGTATGTTAAGTTCAGCAAGTGTCAGTTTTGGATAAAGGAGATATCTTTCCTAGGACACATCATATCCGAAGGAGGAGTATCGGTTGATCCCGGAAAGGTGGGAGATGTTTTGAAGTGGAACCAACCGCAGAATGTGAGAGATATTCGGAGTTTCCTTGGGATGGCTGGATACTACCGCCGGTTCATCAAGGATTTCTCCAAAATAGCGAAGCCTATGACGGAATTGTTGATGAAGGGAAAAGCATTTCAGTGGACACCAGCGTGTCAAGGAAGCTTTGATGAGCTAAAGATAAGATTAACAACGCCGGTTCTAGTATTGCCGGACGTGAGCAATAGTTTCGATATATATTGTGACGCATCAAGACAAGGGCTTGGATGTGTGCTCATGCAAGGAGGCCAAGTGGTAGCCTATGCATCGAGACAACTAAAGAAACCTGAGCTGAATTACCCCACACACAACCTTGAACTTGCAGCCGTGGTACATGCCTTGAAGATTTGGAGGCATTATATCCTCGGTCACCGATGTGAGATCTATATGTATCACAAAAGCCTCAAGTATATATTCACGCAAATGGATCTGAATTTGAGGCAACGTCGATGGTTGGAACTCATCAAGGATTATGAGGTTGGAATCAACTATCAGCCCGGAAAGCCCAATGTAGTAGCTGATGCATTGAGCCGAAAAGGAGCATGTCACCAACTCACGGTTCAGGAGCTGCCACCCGAGCTGCGTAAGGAGTTCGAACGGTTGCATCTCGGATTGTTGAACGAGATGGAGGTAATCGAACTGAACTCAACACTGGAACAAGAGATACGAGATGGCCAAGCAACGGATGAGGAAATCAAGGAAAGAATCCGACAAGGCATAGAAAAGGATTTCAAGGAAGACGAGAATGGCAGGCTTTGGTTAGGAAAAAGGATTTGTGTGCCTAACGTGAAGCACATCTGCACCATGATATTAAAGGAGGCACATGACTCGCCTTATTCCATACACCCCAGCTGTACAAAGATGTACAAGGACCTGAAAACATGCTATTGGTGGGATGGCATGAAAAGGGATATTGCTGAATATGTTGCCCTATGCGACACGTGCCAACGAGTGAAGGCCGAACATCAATGACCCGCTGGATTGTTGCAGCCATTAAAAGTACCTGAGTGGAAGTTTGAAGACATCAGCATGGATTTCATTGTCGGATTGCCACGTACTCAGTCCGGCTACGACTCCATTTGGGTTATCGTGGACCGATTGACGAAAACAGTCCATTTCCCTCCTGTTAGAACCAAGTACACCGTTGCACAACTAGCTGAGCTGTATATGGAGCAAATCGTATGTCGCCATGGAGTTCCGAAGAGGATAGTTTCATATCGAGGTTATCAATTTACCTCTAGGTTCTGTAAGAAGCTGCATGAAGCGACGGGTACACTGCTGAATTTCAGCTCTGCATATCACCCACAAACCGACAGGCAAACTGAGAGAACAAATCAGATTTTGGAAGACATGTTGAGAGCTTGCGCCTTGAAACATGGGCGTAGTTGGGATAAGAGCTTGCCGTATGCTGAATTCTCATACAACAACAGTTACCAAGCCAGCTTGAAGATGTCACCTTTCAAAGAATTGTATGGTAGACGGTGTAGAACACCGCTGTTCTGGAATGAGACCGGAGAAAGCCAAGTATTCTGTCCCGAAGTTCTGCAAGACGCTGAAAAGAAAGTTCAAATGATACGTGAAAACTTGAAGGCCACTCAGTCACGACAAAGGGTTATGTGGACAACAGGCAAAGAAGATTGACCTTCAAAGTGGGAGACTTCGTGTATCTTAAAGTGTCGCCAATCCGAGGCCAACGACGGCTCAACATCAAAGGAAAATTAGCACCTCGCTACATCGGGCCATTCAAGATTTTGGGCAAGCAAGGAGAGGTAGCCTATCAACTGGAGCTGCCGATGCACCTCTCCGATGTGCACGACGTGTTTCACGTATCTCAGCTCAAGAAATGCCTGAGTACCGGAAGAACAAGTACCGATGGATGAGCTAGAGCTTCAAGAGGATCTGACCTACGCGGAACACCCCGTCAAAATCTTGGACGTGAAGGAAAGGGCCACGAGGAACAAAGTAATCCGTTGGTTCGAGGTACAATGGAGCCATCACATGGAAGCCGAAATTACATGGGAACGTGAGGAAGATCTCAAGGCGAAATTCCCCCATCTCTTCTCCACTCTATCGAATCTCAAAGGCGAGATTCATTTTAATGGGGGTAGGTTTGTAACACCCTCAATTTCACTACCATGCATTGCATACATTTTTCATGTATAGAAGCATTTAAAAAGAAGTAGAAATGGACAAAGAACTATAGAAATGGAGAAAGAACCATAGAAATGGAGAAAGAACCATAGAAATGGAGAAAGGAATATAGAAATGGAGAAGGGAATATAGAAATGGAGAAAGGGACAGAGAAATGGAAATACGATAGCTGAATTGAGCTATTTTAAATTTTCCCAAAATTCCAAATCTTTCCCAAATTCCCCAAAGGGAGAATTTCCCCCACATTTGGGGGGATTTGCCCCCAAATTGGCCGCAGCCCTAGAGGGGGGAAAAACCCTAGGACTCTTTGGGATGAGTCCCATCTTGCTAGGACTCTTTTGTTGAGTCCCAACTTGATTAGGACTCTTATTTTACCCCCTTATAAATACAACCCCCAGCCCCCCTACACCTTTGGCTGCAGACCCCCCCTTGCCTGAGTTTGGTTGCCAGCGAACCCCGCCGATGAATCCCGCCGTCGAGCCCTGTCGTCGAGCCCCACCGTCGAGACCTGCCGACGAGCCCCACCGTCGAGCCCCGCCGTCGAGACCTGCCATCGAGCCCCATCGCCGAGCCCCGCCGTCGAGACCTTCCGTCGAGCCCCGTCACGCCTCGCCGTTGCCGGAGAAGAAGCCTGACGATCCGCCCTACCATAATTCCCCACAGAAAAAATCTCCCCCTGCAGCCGTTGCTAGGAAAAAGGCCCTGCCACAATGGGGAAGTGAGGTAGGTCTTTATTACCCATCTTACGATGTCACCGCTGTTTCTACACATCCGTTTTCTTCGCTCTCTTCGAGCAGAAACTTTTGCGTGTGGACAGATCATGTTTTGATTGATTTTTGATGGTGGAATTGATCTAGATCTTGTGTCAAGATCATCACCACGTCCACACTTGATCCTTACACCCTTGTTCATCATAAAACCCCATGAAAGCCATTAAAATATGCAAGAACACGTACAAACTGGTTTTATAAAACTGCACTATAGGATTTGCATTCATCTACCCCATTGCATCTTAAGTTTGTGCATGATGATTGATTGCTGTAAATTTTGTATTTGCGTGGTCGTGAGTAGAAGGACAAGCTCAAGAGGCCGTCTACGAGGAACTACAGCACCAAGACTTTGAGATGCTTGAGCAACACGAGCCACAGGAGCAAGGCAAGTGCCCCTTGACCATATTGATCCCATGTTTTGAAACTGTTTTGTTTGCGAAAACGTGTATGCTTGAGTCAACTTGATGGGACACCCTTTTTATAGGAGTTTACTAGTTTTGTTAACCATCCTTGTCACCGGGAAAGTTGATGAGTCGGGTATGGTCGTTTTTCCTTTTTGCTTCGCTCAACTTACGGGATATGAGAAGCTGAAATAAAACTTGTTAGCTACTGCACTCATGAGAATAAAGACAATGAGAACTTGATCATGTTGATGAGCATGGAATCGGGGATATCTAGGTAAGCTTGGTTCGTGGATGTTGCTGAATGAGATGGTGGTTTACTTGCTGTAGATCTAAGGACCGGTTCATGCGAGCACATGCCAGGGAAACAATGCCACCACAAGGCCAAATATGGGTGCGGCTTAGCTGACTAATTAGGTGTGTTGCTAGCCTGTTATGGAACGTTGGATGGCGCGGGGAATGGGAGTCGAGAGGGACTTCCCTGGGAACTGCATGGCACAAGAGGGGGCCTGTGGGTGGGAGAATGGAGATTTGAGCCTGCCAGTGAAACCTCAGTGGGTCCGTACATCCTAGTAGCCCCTTTGTAAGGCTATTTTTGTGATCTCTTGGCCATACACCGACGGTTGTGTACTGGTATAATGGAGATTCTTTCTAGTCGCCGACGGGTGACGAAATCAGAAACTTGTGGGTGAAGTGGTGCTTCCGGTCACAAGCACCTGGCCAACTTTCATGATTAGAGGCAAAACTTGGGTATGGTTATGGTATGGTCATTGGGATTGGTTTTGGGACTGTTTTGAGTCATGAAGATGAGTTTGGTTTCAGTTATATGAATATGATATGGTTATGAATATTTATGAGTATGAGATGAATTTGAGAAAGATTATTTGCTGGTTGAGACTTGATAAATGGTAACTTATGATGAAAGAATGTTGCTGAATACTTGGTTATGATGGGATTAAACTCACCTAGAGATAGTTGCTGTTTTTAACGGGTTTGTGAAATAAAATTTGCTTGCTGCAATGAACCTTTTTATTGCCTGCCTTGTTGTAAGCTACATGTCATACTTTCCCCGCACTTGCTGAGTACGACATGTACTCACCTTAGCATTCCCACATATACATCAGCTACAGGAGAAGCATATTTCGAGGAACATGTGGAGTACTAGGCGTGCGAACTACCGTCAACATGCCTGTGGAGTTGAAGATTGGAGCTTGCTGTTTTAGTAATTTTCCGCTGTCGTTAGAATCTTCTGCTGCAAGAATAAGTTAGATATTCATGAGTGAGACATTGAGTCATTGTAATAAAGTACTTAAACACAATTTATTCGTGGTTATATTCTGAATTCAGTTTGTGGAATACATGTGTATGTGTGATGAACATCCTGGGCACACATATGCATTCACTTGGTTCTATTTTCGGAACCGGGTGTCACAAATTGGTACCAAAGCCACGTTGACTGTAGGACGCAAGACGAGGTAGAATGGACACTCTAAAACACATAGAAACACCTCTCTAAACTGCTATTTTCGAAATTTTCTTGCTGCTGCACTCTACTTGTCAACTCAGCCCCCGCAAAGTGCTATTTTCAGCCACACCCACTGTTTTCTTTTCTTTTGGACATATTCTTCTTGACTAATAGCTTCTGAAGTTTGGAGTTATTTCCTTCTTCTCTAAAGTTTCTCATGTCTTATTTATAGATGTCAGTCACTAGGAGCACATCACGTATGAGAACTCGTCCACCACCACTTGGGAGTGCACTTAACCCCGTTGAGGTGTCGGATGGACCATATTGGGAGGAGGTGAAGATGGAACCTCATGATGAAGATGAAGTCAGTAACTCTATGCATGAGGAAAAAGAGCCGGAAGAGGTGGAACCAATTGAAGACGACATGGAAGACGATCCACAAGAAGAACAACATTGGTACGCACCTCAGGAGGAATACCACACGGGCTTACACCCAGCGGAGCCTCATGAAGCCATGTCGGAAGGAGATGAATCTGAAGAGGAGACACCCCCTGCTGAGGCCGAGAATGAAGGTGATGAACGGGCCATCCGTTCAGTTCAAGAGTTTCGGTCCGACGGGATGGAGGGAGGACACATATGCAGGGAGCTTAGAGAGTTCCTTGATTGCTGCAGCTTATACCCGGAGTATCTCCTCAAGAAAGTCCCTCGTCTCGGACATGAAGAGTGGAAGGCTGAAGTAACCATCCTATCTAACGGCAGGGTTGTCAGGCGGCACTTTGCACCGACATGGAGATCTACAAGGGCAGAAGCTATCGATGATGCAGCATGGGATGCACTCACCGCACTGTGCTACGCCTTCCGTGAGCAGCTTGAGAACTCTACTTTTGAGCTGCACCCGTATCGGAAGAGTGGTACAATGGAGATCATTGGACCCCACGGAGGAGCTATTTCCAACCCACAAGCTGCTGACAAGTCTCAGAGGTTGCTTGTGGAGTTAGGAAACCGCTACGCAAGCGCACAAGAAGAGATCCGTTACCTTCGCAAGAAGCTGTATTTGCTGAAGAAACAAGAGGAGACTTGTGCCAATGCGCGAGCAAATAAAGCACCAGCGTAATCTATCCCTACATGGACTGCCGACTCACCATGGCTTGCGCCCATACACGAAACCGGGTGTCACACCGCCCTGCCCGCTGGCTCCTTGCCCGCCAGCTTACTATTGTTTAAATTATTTAATTGTTTATTTTGTTTCGAATTGTTCACTTAGATTATAATTAGTTAATTGATTGATTATGAGTTTGTAATATTTATATGTATATTAACGGGTTTCAACCCAGCACGGCGCAACACGACACGACACGGAACGGCCCAACCCGGCCCAACCTGGCACGGCCCAATCCGGCCTGACCCGGCACGGCCCAATCCGGACCGACCCGACACAGCCCAACCCGGCCTGACCTGACAAGGCCCAATCCGGTCCGACCTGGCACGTGAGATGGGTGCGGTACCGACTGAGACAGGGCTCAATTCTGATACCACGCTGACGCGGACCCGTCAACTGAGACAGGCCACTCGCCCGGGAATCGCATTGGGTGGTGCCGTGTTGTGCGGCACCCAACAGCACACATATGAGGAACAATGTATTACATAAAACAATAGCGGAAGCTTACAAGTTTTTCTTTGTAACTACTTTACATCTAGTAACTACAGTGGAAGTCTATATCAACTCACGTCGAATAACTAATAGCACTCGAGATGAAGTCCAGCCCGCGGACTCCTCTCGCTAGCAACACGAAGACAACAGCAGCGGCTGGGTTCTCCCTGTGTTAAACGACTCAGAAGTCTCCGAGTGTCACCGGACAACCTTCTTTTCAGCATCGATGTTAACCTGCAAAACCACTTATATAGCAAGCGTGATCACATAGGCTCAGCAAGTCTGACCCGTCTCTCCAAAACAGGAAACTCTACATGCACGACGATTGCAATTGGGTTGGCTAGATTTGCATAAAGGACTCGCCTAAAGTTGATCCTTAGCTTTCAGATTTTAAGCCTCATTGTGCAGACCTTGAGCTGAAAAGCATCGCAACTCCACAATCAAACAAGAAACGCTTTGTTGCGATGCTCCTTGCACAAAGTGAAAGTAAAGTTTAATGAGCCTATCTCTAATTCAATCATGGTTGCAATACAAGTTACAGCACAACCTTATCAAGTTCAAAAGATAACCAGTTCAGTTCTTACTACGTCAAGACGCAGTGGGCAAGTACGCTCATATAACCGCGAGCGACAGTGATTCAAATCAGTACACGCCCGGACTACACGACACGTACACCCGTACTCCGAGTTGCCGGCAGCAACCTCGACTGACGTTGTACGCGGCCACCTTTCCCAAGATCTTCCACATTGGACACAGTCCAACTGCCCCGAGTACGCAAGCTCCCTCAAGGTACATACCCGCTGTGGTATGTTCTTAAGCGAGGTACCTCCTGCTACCCTGACGCCGAAAGCCTAAGGCAGTTGGAAAAGTTCCACTATGGATCTCCCAAGGTACATCGGTTTCCTGGGTCCCATATAGCCAGTATGCCCGGTACACAACTCAAACTTGTCCAACAGGGCCAAGCACGGACGGGCCTTAACCGACACAGGCAGGCTATGCACGCACGGCCTGCAACCTGCTGCATCTAAACCTCCCTGCCCGGTCTCCATTTCTTATGTGTGAACTTTCCTCATCTTTTCTAATTCGGACCCGTTCCGAGAAAACCAGTCCTAAACTCGCGAGTAGCTTCCAACTACTCGACTTCTACCGGACCTTTCCTACTAATATTTAGCGTAGCCAAATCCACTCGAGGAGGTACTATTCTACCCTTTTCTCTCTTAGGTATTTCTGGTCATGCAAGTGGGGTTTTCAATATCATCTAGACTTACTGCAATCAATGATGCAAAGCTATGATCTATACAAATGAAAATACTTTATAAAACGGTTCAAATGCAAACCGGGGCTTGCCTGTTTTGCAGGTGACTAAGATTACAATCAGTTAGTGATGATCACTTGGAGCTTGATCACTTGTTTTCCTCCCTCCTTGATCTTCACTTCAAGTCCTTCTCACCTTCTTCACGTATATGCTACACGATATGATCATGCATATGTATTTAATTGAAAAGCTTTTGCTAATAAGATCTAAGGACAGTTTTAAAACTGGAACTTTGTTTAAGAATTTAAAATTACACTGGTGCTAGTGGTTTGGGTTGGGCTTAAACACTAAGATCAAATGTTAAGTGCTTTTCCCACTTAAGTGTTGATCACCTTAAGAGGTTACACATAACAGTGGTGATCCAGAGCTCTAATGGAGCTGAGAATTTTCATGTGAGTTCCTTGTCACAAGAAAGTCCTCTGGACCAAAATTCAGCACTTTTCATGGAGTGGTTTATTCAGAATAATTCTCAAAGTGTTTAGTCAAAGATGAACTAATTCTGAGGTAACACCCATGTTCATGTCAAACTCAGTGAACCACAACTTCATTATAGTTCCTATAGCTTGCATGAATTTTCCTAGGATTTTTGGAGCTAAGAATTGCCCAAAACTGAATTTACAAGTTTTGGAAATTTCTCTGAAAATGTTTCTGTATTCATTTGAATACAGGAACTTACAATTTGAATTACCCTGATTAATTCAACCTCAAATGAGCTGAAACTTTTACAGGAGTCTAATAATACCCTAAGGAATATTCTGGCAAAATTTGAGAATTTTTGGATAAACCAAACTCCCTCTAAAATTCTTTTGCTGAAAAGCTTTAAAGAATTTTCCAGAATTAAATAAAGATTTTCATACAAATTGGGTTGCATATGTGGATAGAGTTTGTCAATCTGAATCTAACCCAATTTGAATCACTAATTTTGGAGGTTCCTAGCAAAAGTTATGCTCTTCTAAATTTGGGGAAAAATCTGGGATTTGAATAAATCCGGGGAAAAGTTTAAACCTGACTGTGGGACCAAGGGGCACGTGTCAGCTGCTGAGAGAGTGCCACATGGGCTACAGAATCGTTTCCCGCGCTGTCACAGTTTATCCCGTAATACAGAGAATCTGGCCCCTCTCTCCCGAGTCGCTGACAGGCGGGACCGGCGAGTTCGTCTTCAACCTCCCGCTCCCGCGCGATCCCGCCGCCGGGCTCGCCGGAGAAGCCCCGGAATCGGTCTTCCGGCCACCGCAGCTGCTGAAACTCGCCGCTAGGCCCTTTTTTGACCCGAGGAACACGATGGTGGGGCTTCCTCAGGCTGGCAGGGCCCCCAAACTAGCCCGCGACGGCGCACCGGCTCGGATGAAGTCCGGCGACGTCGCCCCGGCGCTATAGCCCGCAAAAAGCTCCCTAGAAAGATTCTACAGCACCAGTGGAGGTTGTCCAAGCTCGGCATGGCCGCATAGGGTGTGGCGGACCGGAATCCGCTCATCCAGGATCACAGAGGGTGGTGCTGCGTGATGCGACACCCGACAGCACACGTCATAAGAACATAATAGATTATATGGGAAAGACAACTGAAACTGTACAAACAGGTACAAACTTCAGTTACAACTATTGTTTATATTACACAGCGGAAGTCTACACTATACAACTCATGCCCGCCTATCTAGCAAAAGTGGTTGCCCAGCCCTAGGGCAACCCACACTAGCTGCACTCCTCAGCTCAGCGCGGCGTGTACGGCTCCCACTCAGCCGTGGTCCCCGACGGAGGGTAACCCTCGCCGGTGGACTCGTACTCCGAGTCCGTGGGTGGCTCCTCACCTGAAAAACACTCAAGCAGCAACCGTGAGCACGAAGGCTCAGCAAGGCTTAACCGACTCACCTAAGCATGAAACTCTACATGAGGGGTACAATGGACATAGGATAGTAACATTTCAGCAAAAGGACACGCCTACAAGTTCATCCTTAGTTCATCTTTTAGCAACGAGTTAACAGTTCATGAAATCTGAAATTTAGTAAGCAGTATTTGGCGGCGCACATGTAGCAATACAATTATATCAACCAGCAATATTGAATCAACAGGTTTCATCCATTAATCTACGTCACGACTCAGTGACCAAGTGGTACTCTTCACCGCGAGGGACGGCGAATCGACTCGATATACACCTGCAGGGAAACCCAAAGAGCACGTCACGTAAGCCCATCCCTGGAGCTGCACAGCACGCTCACTCGATGTCGTACGGGACAACCTTTCACCCAATAGCCCAAACGTCGAACCGGTCGCACCGAAACGAGCAGGAGGTTCTCCACACGGAGCATCTCTCTATGCCCGTTGGCAGATTTCCACCTTGCTGCCCTCAACCTACACCTATAAATCGGTGTGCTATGCCTCGACGCCCGGAGGTTTAGGCTACATCAGTTTATCGGGGCCCATATATCCGATATGCCTTCGGTACATTCAAACTTGATCAGCGTGGGCCGCACACGGCTCGGTCCTCAATCGACACGGACAGGGCTGCACACACAAGACTCCCTCTTGCTGCGCCCTAGCCCCTGCCTAGTCTCATTTTCATTACTAAAATGATCTCACATCACTCAACCGAACCCGTGTGTCCCAAGCCTATCTCGCGAGTAGATTCCAACTACTCGACTTGTACCGAAGTCCTATGACTCATTAAGCATAGCCGGTCTACTCGAGGTCTTAGACACTACCCTCACTCTTTTAGAAACCTTTGGTTATGCAAGTGGGGTTCCATTCATCCTACACCTAATGCACAATCATACTTCACATGACTCATGTAAACAAAAGAAAACTTATAAAAGGGTTAATGCAAACCGGGGCTTGCCTTGTTGCTGCTGGTCAGGGGTTAAGTCTTCGTCCGGAAGAAGGAAGTCCAGCACTTCCGGAGTCTCTTCTTCAACGGCTACACGTTAATGAAATACTACATGTTAATTTAGATGCAAATGTGAGTTTTAGAGTAAGACTTCTACTATTAGTTCTAATAACCAGCCTCTAACACCTGGAACTTTGTTTAAGAATTTAAAGATGAACTGGTGTTGGTGGTTTGGCTTGGACTTAATCACATGGTTAAATGCTAAGTGGTTTCCCCCTTTTCCATATTAATCCCTTAAGTGGTTAAACAGGACAGGGGTGATCTAGAGCTCCAATAGAGCTGAGAATTTTTGTGTGAGTTCCTTGTCACAAGAAAACTCTCTAGATCAAACATTAGCACTTTTCATGGAGTGGTTTGCTCAGAATAATTCTCTTGGCAAATCAGCAAAGAAGAATTTATTCTGAGGTAATACCCCTGTTCATGCCCAACTTAATGAACTACAACTTCAATTATAGCTCATAGAGTTTGCATGAATTTTCCTAGCATTTTTGGAGTTAAGAGTTGCCCAGGACTGAATTTCCAAGTTTTGGGAAATTCTCTGAAAATGTTTCTGTGTTCAAATGAACACAGCACCTTCCAATTTCAATTGCTCTGACCAAATCAACTCCAAATGGTCTGAAACTTTTACAGGGATTACTAATGTCCTAAAGAACATTCTGGCAAAATTTGGGGATTTTTGGATGAACCAAACTCCCTCTAAAATTCTTTTGCTGAAAAGATTTAAAGAATTTTCCAGAATTAATTAATGGGTTTCATAAGAATTGGGTTTCAGATTTGGATTGTACTCTGTTAGAGGAATCCAACAAAATTTGTTTCATAATTTTTGGATTCTCCTAACCCAAGTTGTGGTCCTCCAAAGTTTGAACTACAAACTGGACATTTCAAAATGTTTAAATGTCTGCCGGTGGGTCCCACCCGGCAGTCTTCTCCTTCCTCGCGCCAAACAGGGGCCCGCGGCGGCGCACTCCGGCGAGTGTCGCCGGAACTGCTTTCCCGGCCGTCTCCCGGCCCCAAACTTGCCGCCCCGCCCTAACTCACGTCGCTGAACTCGTCGGTGGCGTCGCCGGCGGCCGTAGCTCACCGGAACAGGGCTCCCGACGGTGACAGCGGCGGTTAGGGTTCCGGCGTGGTCGGGAATGCGTTACCACACATCAAAATGATTGGCAAAGGGTCGGAGAGCACCACGGGAGCTCGAGGGTGATGGAAATGGCCGCCAAACCCCATTAAAAGGTCGGCAACCTAGAGCTCCACGGTGAACCGAGCTGTTATTCTATGGCGGCCTGAAAAACAACCTAAACCCGGCCATTTCTGGGTCATTTCCCTTGATTCTTGGTCGAGGACGGCCGCTAGGGAGCGAGGAAGGTGTTGGCAAGCCTGCGCGGCCAATAGCTAAACGAGTAGCAGGAATTTTGGGGTAGACCGCGCTCTACCCGAATGCACTACGTTTCGGAAGAACTAGAAATACTCTTCATCTGGTGGTTCAACCGCTATTCGGCTTGCATCTACACGATCTAGTAAGCACGGCGCACCTTTTCCGTGTAGGAGTCCGGCGGTGAAACTGGCCGTGGCGTGCTGTCCACGGGGAGCAGTCCTCGCCTTTCCGCCGGTGGCCGGAGCTCTCAGTGGCGATCGTCGATTTGTGGTCGAGTGCGGTGCTAACACCGCGGGGTGGTGAGATGGCTAGCAAGAGCACACACCGGCGTCCCCTTTCTGTGTTGGGATCTCGGGCAAAGGCCGAGCGGACGTCGGCGTGCAGGGGAGGATCGGGGGAGCGGCGTCGGTGACCGAGCAGAGCGGGGGCTCGCTGTTTTGCAAAGAAGCACGCGTACGTCTTCGGTGGCTTAGCGAGGGGGTCACGTAGAGGAGAGGGCGCACCGTTTCCCGGCTGCCAGCGCGAGCGACGGGAACCAGGAGGTGACCTTTTGGCCTGCGGTGCGCGCGCGGCAGCTGGCTGCGCTCGGTTGACTGAGAAACAGAGAGAAGACTTGGGGGCTAAGTCCATTTCACCCAATGACATGTGGGCCCCACTGGTCAGTGCTCTACCACCTCTCAAAAGATCTCCAAAACTTGACAAAAGATGAATTCAAATGTTGGAAATCTCAAACTGAGCTACATTGGTATGGTTTGGCAAATTTACCTCAAATTCAAATGTATATTTGAATTCTTGGCATATTTGGATCCTTTTTGGAAAAATGGGTAGCAAATCTTTTCAAAATTTTTTGAAACTTTGCCTCCCCACTAATTTGGACCTGAGGAATCCAATTATGCACTTTGATCCTTGTTTTAGCTGCTGCAATCATGAATTGTAATGCAACAGTTTTGAATCACCCTCTCATGTGTGATCATATGTGTATAAACCCTACTTTGTGAAAGTGAAGGCTTTCCCCTCTAATTACCCTTTTGATGGAGGTTACTCGCTCTTCACAATATTTTCTAAGATGTCCACAATAAAACTGTGGTGTTGTGAAGTGAAAAAAAAAGTTTTTTGCAAGTCCCTTTTCTTGGGCTTTTACATGCCTCCCCCCTTAAAAGAATCTCGTCCCGAGATTACAAAAGAAGAGATAGCGACGTAGTAGGGACTTACCCGTGTTGAGAAGCCATAAACTCTGGGTAATTCGAGCGAAGGAACTCCTCGCTCTCCCACGTCGCTTCTTCGGCGGTGTGGTTACTCCAGAGTATTTTGTAGAACCACAACGTTCTGCTACGCGTGGTTCGGGCTTTCTCATCAAGAATGGCCACCGGATACTCATCATATGGTAAATCCGGTTTCAACTCGCCGATGTCTTCGGTAGGAACAGCAGCTGTATGCTTCAAACATTTTCGCAGTTGCGAAACATGGAAAACATCATGGACACCAGCAAGAGATGCCGGTGGTTCCAATCGATACGCCGCTGGTCCACACTTCTCGGTGATAGCGTAGGGTCCAATGAAACGGGGAGCGAGCTTCCCCTTCACGCCGAACCGGTGCACGCCCTTCATCGGAGACACGCGTAGATACACGTGTTCCCCAACGTCAAAGTGCAACGGCCTACGCCTCTTATCAGCGTAGCTCTTCTGCCGGGATTGAGCGGCTTTTAAATTGGCTTGAATCGTCCGAACGCGCTCTTCGGCGTCGTTCACCACATCAACCCCGAATGTGACCCTTTCACCGGACTCGCACCAATTTAATGGGGTGCGGCACTTGCGACCGTAGAGAGCTTCGTAGGGTGCCATCTTGATACTCGCCTGATAGCCGTTGTTGTACGAGAATTCCGCCAATGGTAGGTGATTATCCCAGTTCCTACCATGGTGGATGGCACATGCTCTCAACATGTCCTCCAGAACTTGATTCACCCTCTCTGTCTGGCCATCTGTCTGAGGGTGGTAGGCGGAGCTCCTAATCAGTTTAGTACCCAAAGCAGCGTGCAACTGCTCACAAAAGCGAGATACAAACAATGCACCTCGGTCTGAGACTATGGTCTTGGGTACCCCATGTAGGCATAGAATCCTGGCAATGTATAACTCCGCATATCGGTTGGCATGGAAATGTGTATGTACGGGGATGAAGTGAGCTGACTTGGTCAGTCGGTCAACAATCACCCAAATGGAATCATGTTTGTTGGATGTTAAGGGTAATCCCACGATGAAATCCATGCTCACATCTTCCCATTTCCATGCTGGAATCTTCAGGGGTTGCAGCAGCCCTGATTTCCTCATATGGTCAGCCTTCACTCGTCTACACGTATCACACTCGGATACGTACTTAGCTACCTCCCGCTTCATATGTGTCCACCAAAATTTCTTTTTCAAATCTTGGTACATTTTGTTGCTGCCCGGATGAATGGAGTACTTGGACAAGTGAGCTTCATCGAGGATCTCCTTTCTCAACTCCATATCCCGGGGTACGACTATGCGGTCATTAAACCACAGCGTCCCCTCATCATCTTTCCGGAAACATTTGATCTCCCCATTGTCAATCCGTCTCCGGAGATGTGCCATGCCTTTATCATTTTTCTGAGCTGCAATTATGTCCTCCCTGATGGTAGGGACGAGGGCAAGGTTGTACAGCGATCCATAAGGAACCAAGTATAAACTTGGCTCTTCCTCCTCCACCGGTGTAATGGTGAGGTGATGAACATGTGATTTCTGACTTAGCGCGTCGGCAACCACATTCGCCTTGCCAGGGTGGTAATGGATCTCAATCTCATAATCTTTGATCAGCTCTAACCACCTCCTTTGCCTCATATTCAGCTCCTTCTGGGTGAAAATGTATTTCAAGCTCTTGTGGTCGGTGTAGAGATGCACCAAGTTCCCCAAGAGATAGTGCCTCCACACTTTCAGTGCCAACACCACGGCAGCAAGTTCAAGATCGTGAGTTGGGTAGTGCTGCTCATGGTTCCAAAGTTGGCGTGAGCCATAAGCGACCACACGTCCTTCCTGCATCAACACGCAGCCAAGCCCAATACCGGACGCGTCACAATACACGTCGAAGGGCTTTGTTGTATCCGGCTGAGCTAACACCGGGGCTGTTGTGAGATGCTTCACCAATGTTCGGAACGCTCCTTCACACGCCGTGTTCCAAACATATTTCGTCCCTTTCTTCAGCAACTCTGTCATCGGCTTAGCGAGCTTGGAGAAGCTTGGAATGAACCTCCGGTAGTATCCCGCTAACCCGAGGAAGCTTCTGACTTCATGAACTGAAGTGGGAGCTTTCCATTTCAACACTTGCTCTATTTTACTTGGGTCAACCGCAATGCCTTCAGCTGAGATGATATGTCCCAAGAATGGCACTTGGCTGATCCAAAATTCGCATTTGCTGAACTTGGCGTAAAGCTTGTGGTCTCGCAATTGTTGAAGAACGATCCGCAAGTGTTTGGCATGTTCGGCTTCTGTCTTGGAGTAAACCAAGATATCGTCGATGAACACTACCACGAACTTGTCCAGCTCCAGCATGAACACCGAGTTCATGAGATACATGAAATGGGCTGGAGCATTTGTGAGACCAAAGGACATGACGAGATATTCATATAAGCTGTATCTCGTCGAGAACGCCGTCTTCGGGATATCCTCCGCCCGGATCTTGATCTGGTGATATCTAGAGCGAAGGTCCATCTTTGAGAATACACTTGCCCCCACAAGTTGATCAAACAAGATGTCAATACGGGGCAGTGGGTACTTATTCTTGATGGTGACGGCGTTGAGCGGCCGGTAGTCCACACACAGCCTCAGGGTTTCATCCTTCTTCTTTACAAACAGCGCCGAGCATCCCCAAGGCGAGGAACTCGGCCTAATGAAACCCTTGCTCAACAGATCATTGAGCTGTTCTTTCAGTTCAGCCAGCTCATTGGGAGCCATTTTGTATGGTCTCCGTGATATGGGCGTAGTCCCGGGTGCAAGTTCAATCTTGAACTCGACATCCCGCTCAGGTGGCATGCCCGGAAGATCATCCGGGAACACATCAGGATACTCCCGGACTACGGGGATGTCTTCTAACTTGAGAGCTTCAGCATTATTAATTGCTAAAACTTCCCGGACTGGCGTGTCTAACACCATGGAATGCGGACGGTGGAATGGAGAATTTAAGTGAACCATCCGTGTCTGAGCCTCTAGGACAGCGTCATGGTATTGTAGCCATGACATCCCTAAGATTGCATCAATCTTTTGTCCCATAAGGATTATCAAGGTGGTGGGATATAGTTTCCTACCTAAGCACAGAGGTGCCTTTGGAATCATCATATTAGCTGAAATCTTCACTCCCGGTGAGCAAATCATATACGTGCAGTCGGTTGGGAAGACTTGCATTTGATGCTTAGCCACATAAGATGCACTTATAAAGCTGTGGGTTGCACCAGAATCAAAAAGTATGACGATGGCTTGATGGTTGAGAGTAAACGTACCCGCCAGCACGTTATCTCTCTCTGGGGCGTCCTCATTGTCGAGGTTGCGGACGCCCCCAGTCCGCTGACCAACCTTCTTCACCGGAGGTCGGCCTCGAGCACCGCCCTGGAACTGGGCTTGCCCGCTGCTCTGCTGCCCCTGGGGACAGTCCTTCGCGAAGTGGCCCGCCTGGCCACACGTGAAGCAGGTGAAACGGGGCGGTCCCCCGCTGATCGGTGGACGGAAACCCGGGGCGCGTTGTGGCGGTTGAAACGCCCGGGGTACCGTCTGCTGCTGCTGCTGTCTTGGTGGTGGCATCGGCGGACGGAACGGGGGTGCTTGGAACGAACGTCCCCCGAACTGTTGAGGTCGCGCCGGTGGACGCCACTGCTGCCCGGATGGTGTCCGATACACCATACGGTACTTCTGGGGCGCGCCACCACCGCTGCTAGGTGGAGCGCTGCGCTTCCTCTGCTCAGCTGCTAACTCCCGCTGAGCGTCCTCTTGCATGATTGCGGCATTGACTAGGTCGTTGAATGGGCCGCGGTTCCACTGTACGAGGTGGGTCTTCATTTCAGGGTGTAACCCCCGATAGAAGTGCTCCCTCTTCTTCTCCTCCGTGGAGATGTAGTCTGACGCATACTGCGCCAGATGGTTGAAGGCACGGGAGTAGTCGTGGGCACTCCTCCCGCCCTGCTTCAGTTCCGAAAATTCTTGGAACTTCCTCTTCATTATTCCGGGAGGGATGTGATAGGTGCGGAACGCCTCCCGGAACTCTTGCCATTCCACGGCATGGCCAGCCGGACGTCAGGCGACATAATTCGCCCACCACGCACCAGCGGCACCGTGGAGCTGCTGTGCTGCGAACAGGGTCTTCTGCCGCTCCGTACACTGGAGCAGCCCAAACTTGGACTCAATGGTCCGCAGCCAGTTGTCAGCCTCCAGTGGTTCTTCAGCTTCGGTGAACACTGGAGGGTGCGTACTCATGAAATCCGAGTACGACACTTCGTGGGGCTCACGAGGCCCTCGCTCTTGACGTCCCCCTGCCTGGGACGTATTCTGCACGATCGTGCAGAGCAGGTCGGTCTGCTCCTCACGACCTCCCACCAGTGCCGCTATCACATCCGCTAGAGTAAGCGGAGGCGGCGGTGGTGGCTGCTGCTGCGGGGTGCTGTCGTAGGCCGGTGGCTGGGAGTCATCGCCTCCACCTTGGCTAGAGCCACCAACCTCGTGCGTGGTCCTAGTGCGAACCATCTGCAACCATACGACAATAACATCAATCCCACAACAGAGTGCATGCAGTCTAAATGAAATAGGTGTAAAACATAATGACAATGAAAACATGCGATACATCTCGTAAGTAGCTAGTGTAATAACTTTGCACAAGCTCCACCATTACCAGACCAAACACAAGCTAGTTTAATCCAACTTGATGAACCTCCTCTTCGGAAGCTCAACATAACTAGGTTTGGTCACTACGAGACATTACTATCGCTTTGTCATCACGTATACCACCCTTAGGGTACAACACCCTCTCCAATGAGTTCAAACTGTCATTCTTCTGTCAGAATGACCAGTTTCTACCTATTCCAAGGTTTGATCTGGTTCTGGGCATTTTCATGACTCAAGTTGAATACCAAAGTTAAAGTTAACTTCAGTATCTTTACAACGAGTACTCATTTGCCCTCAGATCAGCTTGGGTTAAAAAGTTATGCTAATTCAAAGTCAACAGAATTTCTGGAAAAAATTTAACAGCACCTCCCTTGGAAGTGGCTGTTTTCAACCCTGGTTTCCACTGAAATCTGTGCTGAAATTTCAGAAACTTTGAATTGCAAAGATGTCACACATCTTCTACTCTTTCTAAGGATGTATTATATACTAATTTTGATTTTTCACCTGGGAGTTATGTTTGAAAAACAAAACAGTTCAGAGAATGTTTTACTCTGCCCTGGTTCTGGACAGTTTACATTCCTCTGGGATTTAAGCCATCTTAAGGTGTGTTTCAGCTCTGGGGGCCTACAACAAAGTTGTAGAGTACTTAAATACCTTTCCAGAACTATATATCACACCTCTCTGGGCTAAAAGACCTGTGAGTTATGCCCTGTGGAAGATCAGCAACTTGCTGTCCAAAACAGAGCACTCTGTTTTCCAGTCTTTTTGGAACTACACTTACCACTATCCCATTCCTATACCTAACCAGGGTCCTAAATGTTGAACCTATAGATTTTAGTTCCTCGTTATCAATATTTCCATGCATATGCCTACAATATCTCGGTACTACATTCCTCACAAAAGACAAACCTATCAGGATTATACCGGCATATACGTCTCAAATGTGGCACTAAACGGTCTCTTGCACACGTTTTCTACACGGATACCTACGTGGTTAGTACCTGCAGAAAACCACCCAACAGTGATGCACTCAAAGGTTGTTCATTTCAGGCAGTTCCATATTTGAAAGTAAATACAAACGCCCGTATCATTTCCATACGGCCGTCCTTGAGTTAGGTCACGTCTCAAGGTACATGATCGTGTTTCAACACCACACGACGGGGAACCCGAGTAGGTCATGAACGGGTCGTCACGGTTGGGAATGTTATCAACCCAACAGATACCACCTACTGCCCTGCAGGGCACGCCGATGGCAATCGCTGCGTATGTCCTCCTGGACTATTTCCAGACGAACACACTCTCGCGTTACTGACCACACGATGGGGTCTCCACTTACTTGCCTAATGCACGCTAGGGATCAGCGTTTCATATGAACTCAGGGACATGAAGAGTCCAAGAGTTTCATATTAACGTCTCACACCAAGCTGTGAGATCAGTCCCTGAACCACGTTCCTCGTCAGAGGGAGCTAACCGAAATTGAACCGCTTTCGGTGGCGTTCCTTACCATACTTACCAGAGTGTAGGTGTGTCGTTACATAATTGAAATTCAGAATTATAACACATAAGTTAGTCTTTGCCACTTTAATTAACTATACTACCGATTCCTCACCGTATACCTAAGTTTTTCCCATAATGCAGTCCTTAAGTACTGTGCTATCCCCAATGCAGCTCTGATACCAGGCTGTGACAGACCGGAATCCGCTCATCCAGGATCGCAGAGGGTGGTGCCGCGCGATGCGACACCCGACAGCACACGTCATAAGAACATAATAGATTATATGGGAAAGACAACTGAAACTGTACAAACAGGTACAAACTTCAGTTACAACTATTGTTTATATTACACAGCGGAAGTCTACACTATACAACTCACGCCCGCCTATCTAGCAAAAGTGGTTGCCCAGCCCTAGGGCAACCCACACTAGCTGCACTCCTCAGCTCAGCGCGGCGTGTACGGCTCCCACTCAGCCGTGGTCCCCGACGGAGGGTAACCCTCGCCGGTGGACTCGTACTCCGAGTCCGTGGGTGGCTCCTCACCAGAAAAACACTCAAGCAGCAACCGTGAGCACGAAGGCTCAGCAAGGCTTAACCGACTCACCTAAGCATGAAACTCTACATGAGGGGTACAATGGACATAGGATAGTAACATTTCAGCAAAAGGACACGCCTACAAGTTCATCCTTAGTTCATATTTTAGCAACGAGTTAACAGTTCATGAAATCTGAAATTTAGTAAGCAGTATTTGGCGGCACACATGTAGCAATACAATTATATCAACCAGCAATATTGAATCAACAGGTTTCATCCATTAATCTATGTCACGACTCAGTGACCAAGTGGTACTCTTCACCGCGAGGGACGGCGAATCGACTCGATATACACCTGCAGGGAAACCCAAAGAGCACGTCACGTACGCCCATCCGTGGAGCTGCACAGCACACTCACTCGATGTTGTACGGGACAACCTTTCACCCAACAACCCAAACGTCGAACCGGTCGCACCGAAACGAGCAGGAGGTTCCCCACACGGAGCATCTCTCTATGCCCGTTGGCAGATTTCCACCTTGCTGCCCTCAACCTACACCTATAAATCGGTGTGCTATGCCTCGACGCCCGGAGGTTTAGGCTACATCAGTTTATCGGGGCCCATATATCCGATATGCCTTCGGTACGTTCAAACTTGATCAGCGTGGGCCGCACACGGCTCGGTCCTCAATCGACACGGACAGGGCTACGCACACAAGACTCCCTCTTGCTGCACCCTAGCCCCTGCCTAGTCTCATTTTCATTACTAAAATGATCTCACATCACTCAACCGAACCCGTGTGTCCCAAGCCTATCTCGCGAGTAGATTCCAACTACTCGACTTGTACCGAAGTCCTATGACTCATTAAGCATAGCCGGTCTACTCGAGGTCTTAGACACTACCCTCACTCTTTTAGAAACCTTTGGTTATGCAAGTGGGGTTCCATTCATCCTACACCTAATGCACAATCATACTTCACATGACTCATGTAAACAAAAGAAAACTTATAAAAGGGTTAATGCAAACCGGGGCTTGCCTTGTTGCTGCTGGTCAGGGGTTAAGTCTTCGTCCGGAAGAAGGAAGTCCAGCACTTCCGGAGTCTCTTCTTCAACGGCTACACGTTAATGAAATACTACATGTTAATTTATATGCAAATGTGAGTTTTAGAGTAAGACTTCTACTATTAGTTCTAATAACCAGCCTCTAACACCTGGAACTTTGTTTAAGAATTTAAAGATGAACTGGTGTTGGTGGTTTGGCTTGGACTTAATCACATGGTTAAATGCTAAGTGGTTTTCCCCCTTTTCCATATTAATCCCTTAAGTGGTTAAACAGGACAGGGGTGATCTAGAGCTCCAATAGAGCTGAGAATTTTTGTGTGAGTTCCTTGTCACAAGAAAACTCTCTGGATCAAACATTAGCACTTTTCATGGAGTGGTTTGCTCAGAATAATTCTCTTGGCAAATCAGCAAAGAAGAATTTATTCTGAGGTAATACCCCTGTTTATGCCCAACTTAATAAACTACAATTTCAATTATAGCTCATAGAGTTTGCATGAATTTTCCTAGCATTTTTGGAGTTAAGATTTGCCCAGGACTGAATTTCCAAGTTTCGGGAAATTCTCTGAAAATGTTTCTGTGTTCAAATGAACACAGCACCTTCCAATTTGAATTGCTCTGACCAAACCAACTCCAAATGGTCTGAAACTTTTACAGGGGCTTACTAATGTCCTAAAGAACATTCTGGCAAAATTTGGGGATTTTTGGATGAACCAAACTCCCTCTAAAATTCTTTTGCTGAAAAGCTTTAAAGAATTTTCCAGAATTAATTAATGGGTTTCATAAAAATTGGGTTTCAGATTTGGATTGTACTCTGTTAGGGGAATCCAACAAAATTTGTTTCATAATTTTTGTATTCTCCTAACCCAAGTTGTGGTCCTCCAAAGTTTGAACTACAAACTGGACATTTCAAAATGTTTAAATGTCTGCCGGTGGGTCCCACCCGGCAGTCTTCTCCTTCCTCGCGCCAAACAGGGGCCCGCGGCGGCGCACTCCGGCGAGTGTCGCCGGAACTGCTTTCCCGGCCGTCTCCCGGCCCCAAACTTGCCGCCCCGCCCTAACTCACGTCGCTGAACTCGTCGGTGGCGTCGCCGGCGGCCGTAGCTCACCGGAACAGGGCTCCCGACGGTGACAGCGGCGGTTAGGGTTCCGGCGTGGTCGGGAATGCATTACCACGCATCAAAATGATTGGCAAAGGGTCGGAGAGCACCACGGGAGCTCGAGGGTGATGGAAATGGCCGCCAAACCCCATGAAAAGGTCGGCAACCTAGAGCTCCACGGTGAACCGAGCTGTTATTCTATGGCGGCCTGAAAAACAACCTAAACCCGGCCATTTCTGGGTCATTTCCCTTGATTCTTGGTCGAGGAGGGCCGCTAGGGAGTGAGGAAGGTGTTGGCAAGCCTGCGCGGCCAATAGCTAAACGAGTAGCAGGAATTTTGGGGTAGACCGCGCTCTACCCGAATGCACTACGTTTCGGAAGAACTGGAAATACTCTTCATCTGGTGGTTCAACCGCTATTCGGCTTGCATCTACACGATCTAGAGAGCATGGCGCACCTTTTTCGTGTAGGAGTCCGGCGGTGAAACTGGCCGTGGCGTGCTGTCCACGGGGAGCAGTCCTCGCCTTTCCGCCGGTGGCCGGAGCTCTCAGTGGCGATCGTCGATTTGTGGTCGAGTGCGGCGCTAACACCGTGGGGTGGTGAGATGGCTAGCTAGAGCACACACCGGCGCTCCCTTTCTGTGTTGGGAGCTCGGGCAAAGGCCGAGCGGACGTCGGCGTGCAGGGGAGGATCGGGGGAGCGGCGTCGGTGACCGAGCAGAGCGGGGGCTCGCTGTTTTGCAAAGAAGCACGCGTACGTCTTTGGTGGCTTGGCGAGGGGGTCACGTAGAGGAGAGGGCGCGCCGTTTCCCGGCTGCCAGCGCGAGCGACGGGAACCAGGAGGTGGCCGTTCGGCCGGCGGTGCGCGCGCGGCAGCTGGCTGAGCTCGGTTGACTGAGAAACAGAGAGAAGACTTGGGGGCTAAGTCTATTTCATCCAATGACATGTGGGCCCCACTGGTCAGTGCTCTACCACCTCTCAAAAGATCTCCAAAACTTGACAAAAGATGAATTCAAATGTTGGAAATCTCAAACTGAGCTACATTGGTATGGTTTGGCAAATTTACCTCAAATTCAAATGTATATTTGAATTCTTGGCATATTTGGATCCTTTTTGGAAAAATGGGTAGCAAATCTTTTCAAAATTTTTTGAAACTTTGCCTCCCCACTAATTTGGACCTGAGGAATCCAATTATGCACTTTGATCCTTGTTTTAGCTGCTGCAATCATGAATTGGAATGCAACAGTTTTGAATCACCCTCTCATGTGTGATCATATGTGTATAAACCCTACTTTGTGAAAGTGAAGGCTTTCCCCTCTAATTACTCTTTTGATGGAGGTTACTCGCTCTTCACAATATTTTCTAAGATGTCCACAATAAAACTGTGGTGTTGTGAGGTGAAAAAAAGTTTTTTTGCAAGTCCCTTTTCTTGGGCTTTTACATAGGGGCTCGGGGACGGCTCTACCCTAGGGTTCACCGTGCACCCGCACCTTCCCGCCATAGCCGCCTTCGGAAAGCTTGAAATTGCACCGTGCACAGGGTGTTTCATGCGAGGTTTCAAAAGAGAACTGGTGCGCCTACATGTCTGGCTTGTGTGTGCGAAGTTTCATGGTGTCTAAACAACAATCGATCGGGAATTTTGCAGAATCATACCGGAAGGTTGGTTTTCACCGGCCGGAGAGGATCTTCAAAATTCGCCGTCGGAAGGCCGAGGCAGGCTCTGTGCTTTGGGTGGAAGCTGCACGGAGCTCCTGCGCGACCCAGAGTGGCCTTGCTTGGTCGTGAAACGCTCTGGAGGAGGCTGTCCACGGGTGCACGTCGCTGCCGTGGTATGGCGGCCGCCGCGGAAACTCAAGGTTCTCGGAGTAGGTTGCACGAACGCACCTGGCGATGACTCGAGGAGGTCGAGGGGTCTACGGTGGTGTGGTTTTGCTGCTAAGAGGCACCACTCACTTGAATTGCCTGAGCTCCCGAGCGATCGAAGCCGGGCGGCTTCGTTCTCTGTCTTTCGGTGCGAGGGAGAGAAGAAACGGCACCGTGGCTTCGGTTAAGAGGCGGGAGAGGGCGTGAGGCGGTAGCTATCGACGTCCAGCAGCTCTCCAGCGCGAAGAAACCCAGCAGGAGGTGGAGGCGTCGGCCGAGCTCGGTGTCGAGCGGAGGGAAGGCGGCTTCGGCCGTTGCTTCACGTGGGAGGAAAACAAACAGCGACTGGCTGCTTCACTGAAGATCTTTTTGCAAGTTTTCAGTCCTCCCAATGACATGTGGGTCCCACATGTCAGTCCTCCTTATCTCTTCTAAAATATATCCCCAATTTGAATATTGATGGAATTCAATTGTGGAAGTTTAAATCTGAGAGGCATTTGGATAATTGGGCAAGTTTTATCCAAATTCAAATGTGCATTTGAATTCTTTATCATTTAAAGTCCATTTTTGGAAAATGGGTTGCAAACTATTTTCATAAATCATGAAACTTTGCACACCCCGTAATTTGGACTCAAGGAATTCAAATATGAAACCGGATTTTTATTTTGGCTGCTGCAAATGAGATTTGTAGCACAACAGTTTGGAAATTCCTAGTGTTGCTCTCATTTAAATTTTAGTTTGAACAAATTGTTCCAAATCTGATTTTTGTTTTTCCACACATATGGGAACTTCCCATCTTTGTTTTAGACCCCTCTAGGGTTCCAAGTTCTCAAATAAACATTTGACTTGTGTGAAGAAAACCCTCATGTGTGTTATCACATGTGGAAAAGTTTTAACAAGTCCCTAAATTTCATACATATGAAACAAACTTTTGCAAACAAGTGTTTCTTTGTATTCATATTTTTGGGACCTTTACATTCCTCCCCCCTTAAAAGGAATCTCGTCCCGAGATTCAAAAAGGAGAACGAGACGGGAGGTAATTACAAAGTTTATGACAAAAGCTCCGGATAGTTCTTGTGGATGTAATCTTCGGTTTCCCACGTCGCCTCTTCCGGGGTATGATTACTCCACGGGACTTTGTAAAATCTCAAAGTCTGGTTTCGGGTGATCCGGGTCTTTTCTTCTATAATCTGAATAGGTTGCTCGACGTAGGTGAGATCCGGCTTCAATTCGTCGTTGTCTTCAGTGCGGATGGCAGCGGTAAACTTGAGACATTTCCGCAGCTGGGACATGTGAAATATGCCATGAATACCGGCAAGGCTTGCCGGTAGTTCCAGCCGGTAGGCTATAGTTCCGCACTTTTCCGTGATAGTAAACGGACCGATGAATCAGGGAGCAAGTTTCCCCTTGACACCGAACCGATGAATCCCCTTCATCAGAGACACACGAAGATACACGTGCTCTCCGACTTCAAAATGCAGCGGTCGACGTCTCTGGTCCGCATAGCTCTTTTGACGAGATTGGGCAGCCTTGAGGTTCTCTTGTATTATCCGAACTCTCTCATCGGCTTCATTGACAAGATCAACCCCGAACGTTACTCGTTCACCGGATTCGCACCAATTCAATGGTGTACGGCACTTCCAGCCGTATAGAGCTTCATATGGTGCCATCTTAATGCTCGTCTGATATCTGTTGTTGTACGAGAACTCCGCCAGCGGTAAGTGATCATCCCAGCTCTTACCGTGGTGGATGGCACACGCTCTTAGCATATCTTCCAGTATTTGATTCACCCTCTCAGTTTGCCCATCGGTTTGAGGGTGATACGCAGAGCTTCTAATCAACTTTGTCCCCAAGGATGCGTGTAGCTGTTCCCAGAAATGGGCTACGAACAGCGATCCTCTATCTGACACAATGGTACGGGGAACTCCATGTAAGCACAAGATCTGTGCTATGTACAGCTCCGCATACTGCTTTGCTTTGTACCTAGTATGCACAGGGATGAAATGTGCCGATTTGGTCAACCGATCAATGATTACCCAAATCGAATCATGGTTGTGGGAGGTCATCGGCAATCCAACGATGAAGTCCATACTCAAGTCTTCCCACTTCCATGCTGGTACTTGCAATGGCTGCAACAGGCCTGACTTCTTCAGGTGGTCGGCCTTGACTCTTCGACACGTATCACACTCTGAAACGTACTTTGCAACTTCACGTTTCATACGTGTCCACCAAAACTTCTTCCGGAGATCTTGGTACATTTTATTACTGCCCGGATGAATGGAAAACTTGGACAAATGAGCTTCATCCAAAATTTTCTTCCATAGTCCCATATCCCGGGGTACTACAATCCGGTCGTTAAACCATAAAGTAACCTCATCGTCCTTCCGGAAGCACTTCATTTCTCCGTTATCTAATCTTCGCGGTATGTGAGACATACCCTTGTCTTTTCGTTGAGCCTCAATGATCTCCTCTCGGATGGTAGGAATGAGTGCGAGATTATAGAGAGCTCCATACGGGACGACACGGAGGCTTGGTTCGTCATTATCCATTTCAGCGATACTTAAGTAATGGATATGCGCCTTACGACTGAGCGCATCGGCGACCACATTCGCCTTTCCCGGATGATAATGAATCTCCAGTTCGTAGTCTTTAATGAGCTCTAGCCATCTTCGTTGCCTCATGTTCAATTCTTTCTGAGTGAAGATGTACTTCAAGCTCTTGTGGTCGGTGTAGAGGTGTATAAGATTTCCAAGCAAGTAATGCCTCCACATCTTCGAAGCAAGGACCACGGCAGCTAACTCAAGATCATGAGTTGGATAATGCTGCTCGTGATTTCTGAGTTGACGAGATCCATAAGCAACCACTCGTCTATCTTGCATCAGCACGCAGCCAAGACCGATGCCAGATGCATCGCAATAAACGTCGAATGGCTTTGTCGTATCCGGCTGAGCAATAACTGGGTCTGTTGTGAGATGCTTCACTAAAGTCTTGAAAGCTTGTTCACACGCAGCACCCCACATAAATCTGATATTCTTCTTTAATAATTCCGTCATCGGTTTAGCAATCTTGGAGAAACTCGGAATAAACCTCCGGTAGTAACCCGCCAAACCGAGGAAGCTACGGATTTCATGTACTGACTTTGGTGACTCCCATTTCTGTACTTGGATAATCTTACTCGGATCTACAGTGATGCCCTCCGCTGAAATGATGTGTCCGAGAAAAGGTACTTGATTAATCCAGAATTCACACTTGCTGAATTTTGCATAGAGCTGATGATCTCGCAATCTTTGTAGCACAATATGCAGATGTTCAGCATGTTCTTCCTCTGACTTGGAGTACACCAAGATATCGTCGATGAAAACAACGACGAATTTATCCAACTCCGGCATGAATACTGAATTCATCAGGTACGTAAAGTGTGCCGGGGCGTTGGTCAAACCAAAAGACATAATGAGATACTCATACAGCCCGTATCTCGTTGAGAATGCCGTCTTCGGAATATCTTCTGCCCGGATTTTAATCTGGTGATATCCGGACCGAAGATCCATCTTCAAAAATACCTTCGCACCCACTAATTGATCGAAGAGCATATCAATGCGAGGTAGTGGATACTTGTTCTTGATGGTAACGGCGTTCAAAGGACGATAATCAACACAAAGCCGTAGTGTTTCGTCCTTCTTTTTGACAAACAACGCTGAACAACCCCAAGGTGACGAACTTGGTCGTATAAAGCCCTTGCTCATTAGGTCATTCAGCTGTGTCTTCAATTCTGCCAGTTCATTGGGTGCCATCTTGTACGGCCTTCGTGATATCGGTGTTGTTCCCGGTATAAGTTCAATCTTGAACTCAACATCTCGTTTGGGCGGCATGCCCGGTAAATCTTCGGGAAACACATCCGGATACTCACGTACCACCGGAATGTCCTCTATCTTAACAACTTCCGTGTGGTTCACTGTTGCAATCTGTTGCCGTCTGGCGCCTAGAATTAATATATGAAGACCGTGCTGTGGGGAGTTGAGCTCAACGGTCCTAGAGCTGATGTTAAGAACCGCCCTGTGGTAATTCAACCACGACATGCCCAAAATGATGTCGATCTTCAGACCTTCAAGAATAATGAGGGTCGTAGGGTATATTTTACCCCCCAAACAAAGAGGTGCTCGGGAGACAACCTTACTTGCGGTACTGCTGCCCCCGGGCGAAGATATGAGGTATTGCCTCTTTGTATAAACTGTTTGGAGCTGATGTTGAGCCACAAAAGATTGGCTAATGAAGTTGTGTGTGGCACCGGAATCAAAGAGAACTAAAACCGATAGCTGATTCAGAGAAAACATCCCTGCTAAAGCGGCTTCTCCTTCCGGAACATCATCAATCACAGTATAGTGAATGTTGCCCCTTATCTGCCCTCCTATCTGCAGATTAAGGTACGGGTCGTATTGTTGTAAATATGATGACCCGTATCCTTGAATTCCCTCCGGACATTACCTAGCATAATGGCCCATGCGCCCACAAGTGAAACACGGATGCCTCTCCGGTTCTTCGTTGACTTGCGGTGGACTGCTAGGTACATATGGCTGCAGCGATGGAGCACAAACCACCGTCTGATGCTGCGGCTGTGGAGGTGGTGCAAGCTGTAAAACTTGACCAGTAATCAATCTCTGAGGAGTTGATCGTACAGGTGGCCTCCATCTTTCACCGGGTGGCGTTTGATACACCAAACGGTACTTCGGAGGCACATAACTTGTGCTAGCCTGCTCGATCTCACTCATCTTTCTCTTCTCCGCTTGCCACTCAAGTGTCGGCTTCTCTTGAATGAAAGCCGCATCGACCATGTCGGTGTAACTGCCGTTATTGTGTATGGCCAACTTATCCTGTAATATGGCACTCAGGCCATGGAAGAATATGTCACACCGTGCCTCTTCTTTCGCCACATTCGGGAGCATATTGGGCCAAAAGATTAAATCTCCTGACATACTTGAGGACACTCATGTCCCCTTGCTTCAAGCCCAAAAATTCCTCCCGCTTTGCCTTGAGAATACCTAGTGGTATGTAACGAGTACGAAAGGCTTCACAAAATTCACTCCATGCTACTTGATGGTCCTCTGGAATGGTGGCAAGATGATCCACCCACCAGTTTCCAGCGGCTCCATGGAGTTGCTGAGCAGCAAACTTTGTCTTCTGATATTCATCACACTCGAATACTCTGAATTTTGACTCCATGATACGAAGCCATAGATCTGCTTCCACAGGTTCGGTGGCTTCAGTAAAAATTGGCGGTTGAGTCGCCAAGAAATCCAGATAAGCGTTCCGAGGTGGAACGACTTGTTGCATGTTTTGGAGTACGCCTTGCTGTACCAAAGCTTGGAGTAAGCGTGTGTGTTCTTGTGTTGCTTCTTGGAGTAGCCTAGCGTTCTCTTGGTTAGACTCGACGACTCGAGTCATAAGATCCATCCATCCTGTGGATGGTAGTTCCAACGGTGGAATAGAAGCATCACCGCCTCGACGAGAACTCCCGGCCCTACTCCTAGAGCGAGTACGAACCATACTGCAAACATGTAGTTGAGAAGAGTTAAACAAGAACTCAGCAGTATGTGAGACTAATGAAAACATGAATATGTCAAAACTTTAGTAAAAGCAATAACAAAATCCATGTTTACACAATTCCTTAGTAGGCATAACTATCCAGCCTATCTGTACAGGACAGACCTTTATGCACTATCTCCAGATTTTGATCTAGTTAAGAGCATTTTCATAACTCAAGTTGAATACCAAAGTTAAAGTTAACCTCAGTATATTTCTAACGAGTACTCATATGCCTTCAGATCATCTCTGGATTAAAAGTTATGATTTTCCAAAGTTGACAGAATTCCTGGATAAAATTTGCCAGCATCTCCTTTGTATGAGGCTGATTTTATCACAGTTGTATATGCAAATAAAATATAAATCTGACCAAACTTTGAACTACAACAATGTTGCACATTTCATAACCTATCCAATGGTGTATCATAAGCTTCTTAAGGGTTTCTCTATAGAAAGTTATGGCTTAAAATAGAAAGGTCCAGAGAGGTTTTGTTGCTGTCTTGGTTCTGGACAATTTACCTCCCTATGACTTTCTACCCATTTAGCGTGTGATTTTGCTCTGGAGCTCTACAATTAAGTTGTAGATCACTTGAAAATCTTTCCAGAACTGTATCATACACCCTAATTGGGTCAATCTACTCAGAGTTATGCTCTGTTGAAGTCCAGCAAAAATTTCTGCCGAAAGCAGAGCACTCTGTTTTTTTTGAAATCTTTGAAACCTAGTCTCCCTCTCATTCGAATCTTAGCTCAAAATAAGAGTTCAGTAACTAATATTTGTTTCAAACTTCCATTTTTAATCCAAAGTTAGTTCATGAGTCATTTCTTCAAAGGAAAGGGGTTATTAAGTTTAGTACGGTGTCGACGCACCGTAAGAAGCATGTCGGTACTACGTAACCTCACCAAAAGAAAATCCTAACCGGATTATACCGGCATAAACGTATCTTAGGTGGCACTAAAACGGTCACTCGCAAACATGTACTATTCATACTACGATTTCGTGGTTAATCCTGCACAAGTCACACTCAATCGTCAGGTCCGGCTGCACACCGAACCCGGTATCCATACAGTTCTGACACCCATCCGTCATCACTCCCACAGTTGTTCTCAAGCCAAACACGCCTTGAGCTACGTGTTCACGTTACTAACTACGTGACGGGGTTTCCCAAATTGCACCACGCACGCCTGGGACAGACGTTGCTCGAGTACCCCAAACGACATGAGGAGTCATAGAGGATACTAAAGCGGGTCGGGTGTCACACCCGGTTTGTCCCAAAGAACAACCGAGTGAATATCACATGTATGCCAGGATCATTTTCTGATACATGTGATGAAAAATAGTGAAGCATCATTTATTACAAGCCAAGTGTCGAATATAAATATGTCTTACAACGCATACGTCTCGATGGACGATAATAAGTTCATAACATGTAAATAAAAGCAGCGGAATATTATTCTTGTGGGCTCCGTCACAGGCGTTGCTCGGGGGACTCCATGAACCTAGAATCCTTCTTCGGGTCCGAAGTCTTGGTCATTGAACACCACATCATCCCCTTGACCTGAGCAGCAATTTAATTCAACAAATATGCAAGTTTGAGTACCATTGGTACTCAGCAAGTGTGGGAAAGTTAGGTCATGCATGGCTAGAGCAAGGAGAGGTTGAACTCATGGTTAAAGCACTACGCAATTAAAACATATCACCTTAGCTTATTAAGCATCTATATTACTACATAGGTGAAATGGTCCCAATCTCCCAACCCATCATCAAAATCAAGTAAGCATAGTCTCATTTCCAATGTTAAGCTCCCCGCTTAACATCCTCAACTTTCCAATCCATCATCCTCTAATCATGAATAAGTCCAAGCCGCTCTTGACCGTGAGCACGGCTGTCATGACAGTTTTGACTCTGTAGAGTTTGCACCACTGTACCCACATGTAGTGATTTCATCCCCCGTTGCCGGGTGGACTAAAGAACCTCCATTATGCCAGTGGCCACGAACCACATTCACACTTCCCAGGTGTGTAGCCAGGAGATCACTACGTAGCCTTTACAAAGGGATTCCCGATGAGCGTGGGCCCACTGAGGTTTCACCCCTAACAGCATACAAGAGGCTCCAACCCCGCTGTAGTGGCCCCCTCTTGAGCCTTGCGGTTCATATGGTAGTCCAGCTGACACCTATTCCCCGCACCATCCAACACACCCATACTACGTCGGGGATACACCTAATTAATTGGCCAAGCTGCCCCATCTCAGCATGTGGTTGGCACGGTAAAGCCAGGTTACATGCTCCATGAACCGGTCCTTAGGATCCAGGCAAGTACTAAACACAAACCCGAGTCTCGTGCACCCAGCACCAACCAAATCATCCAACTTGCCTCCATCCCTACCTCTACATAACTCATAACATCTCATTCAAGAGTAAGGTAAATAAATTGATGATTCTCATATCCCAATTATCCCATTGTAAGCAAGGCTAAGCATAAGCATATAAATAAATGACATGATAAAATAAATCCCAACCCAAGCTACAAGGAAACAAGGTAATGCAATTCTAGGGAAACTTCCTAGCATGGGTTTCATATTTCAATTGACAATGCAAATAATTCTATCTACACATCCTAGTATAGGATCAAAGTGGTCAAGGACACTTGCCTTCTTCCTGCTGCTCTGGGAATGGAAAGTCTTGGTCTTGGAAGGGGAGAACTTGCTCTGGAGCAGGTTCTACTCATGCCAATACACATAGCAAAAGAAAACAACAATACATAAGACATAGTTCACACTTTCACTTCATACAACCCACACATACATACATATGATAATCATTCACATTTCTAAGTGTTGTGGTTACTCTAGATGTGTTGAATTTTTTTAGCCTACATGCACTTCTAAACATATGTATATGATTTCTAACTTTTGTATTCAGATTCCTGTTTGCACACTATATATGAATTTACAATTTGAACAAATTCCTTATATTCAATTAATACACTTCTTAGCTACCAAGTTTGTATGAAAGGTAATTTCCTACTCCAAATAGGTTTTCAGATCTTCCATCAAATCCTAAAATGAAGTTTTTTGGAGTTAGAGACTTCATCTATCATTTTCTAATTATGCATACCCATTTTCCTATATTGTTTAGATTTACTTTCTATGCCTAAAAGTGAGCTTAAATATTAAATAGTAGGGCATATCATCTAAACAGAATAGGTTCTGATCTAAAATATTAAATAATATATTTTTGAACTTTTCCTCTGATGTGAACTAATTTAAATCTATTTTACCAATTTTTAGATTTATTCCCTAACTTAAAATGTGTCCCTATAACAAAAAAATGTGAACAATCAATTTAGACAGATTCATTTCAGCTTAAAATCTATTTTAACTCATTCTAAAGTTTTCCAAGTGTTAGGAGAGTTTAAATTTTAATTTACAATGTGTTTGCCTCACCTTTTTAAATTTAAATCCTAATCACATATTCAAATTTCTGAATTTAATATCACATAGGGTCAAAAAGGTACATCCACCCTACTACAGGGTCTAATTTATTATTTCATAAAATTTCCAGGGGTCTAACTACACATAAAAGAGGGGTTTTCCTAATTTTTATTAAGTCCAGGGGCTAAAACTGATTTTTAAATGAATTTACACGAATTTCTGAAGTTCCAGGGGCTAGATCAGAAGTTTCTGGGGCTAGCTCGTGTTTTCCGAGATCCCCAGGGGGTAGCGCGTAAAAATCCCGGCCTTTATAACGCGGGGCTGATGTGGACCGTCCATTTTAAAGTGGACGGCTCAGATTAGATCATCGAACCGGTACGCGCGGGTTTTAATTCTACCGTGCGATTTAAAATAGACGGCCCTCAAGTGGACACGTCGCCCTGGCCGGAGCCAGCCCGCATGCGCGGCGGTGGGGGTGGCGATCTCGCCGGCGCAGCCTCGGCTTTTGCCGCTACTCGTTAGAACTTGCATCTTTTTGCATGGATCGGCTGCGGAGGGGTAGGGGAGGCTCACCGAGAGGTTTTCCAGCACTCGGAGGTCCTGGAAGTCGGTCGGCGGCGAGATTCAACGGCGACGATCTTCGGTGCACGTCAGAACAGCTGCTAGGGCGCGAAACTTGTCGTTTCCTTCACGTGCAGGGCTCCCTGGGGGCGGTGGAGCACGATCAGCGCGTTAGATCAGATAATCCGAGCAATGATCGAAGGAGAACGGGGATTGAATCTTCGGTTCTCACCGGAGAGAAGAACGGCCGATCGGGGGGGGGGGGGAACAGGGCGATTGTCGGCGTTTATATAGGCGAGGGAGGGCGGCGGTCTGTTGGGATCGAGTTTGAGACGTCCGGGACCAGAATTCGGGCTGGGGGCGCGGGTTTCCGGAGTTCGTTGAGATCGGGTGCGGGGAAGAGTCCGGCCGTTGGGGGCGCGCGGGAGGTGAGGGATGACACGCGAGCCCCGCGTGTCAGTGAGAGGAAGAGAGGGCACGCGGTTGTGGGCTGGCGCGGGGATGTAGTGGGCCGGCTGGTGGGTTTCGGCCCACTGGCCGGTGGGGTTTTTCTTTTTTCTTTTTCTTTTTCCTTTTCCTTTTCTTTTCTGTTTTGATTTGAATTTGAATTCCAATTTAAATTTGAATTTTTGCACCACATGCAATACGTCCAAAAAATTTTAAATTCCCCTCTTTAGCAGATTTTGGGGTGTTACATCGGGTTACCTGCCACCCGTGGGGCTCCACCCTTCAGCTTGTGCGCACTGGTGGACAGCGCTTACGTGCACTCCCCAAGACATAAATCGTCCCGAGATGCACAATTTTTCGACATAACAAATAAGTTAGGTTGCCACCTTCATAATAAGCTAATAGTAATCCTTATGTGGGCTTAGTACCGTATCCTCATCGTAACCTAAATTTTGTCGTAATACCATCCTTATTCCGTGTGCTATTACCAATGCGGCTCTGATACCAACTGAGACGGGCGTGGTACCGACTGAGACATGGCTCAATTCTGATACCACGCTGATGCGGACCCGTCAACTGAGATAGGCCACTCGCCCGGGTGAGACGGCCCCACGGGACCTCGTCGGGTGGTGCCGTGTTATGCGGCACCCAACAGCACACGGGTCGATGAACATACATCATATTACATAAATAGTTTGCGGAAGTGTACAAGAATATTTTACAAATAAGTATATCAGAGTAAACTACAGCGGAAGACTATCACTCTCACGACTCATATCTAAACTAGCAACAAAGAAACGGTCCAGCCCGCGGACGTTTCTTACTAGCAACACAAAGACAATCTGCAGCGGCGAGGATGCTCTTAGAGTAAGCACTCGAAGGTTCCCGAGTCTCATCGGCACCCCTTCTCATAATCAGCGAGTCAATTACCTGCAAAACAACTCGGATAGCATCCGTGAGCATAACGCTCAGCAAGACTTAACCGTCACCCTAAACATGAAACTCTAAGTGAGGTTGTGAACCTAACATAGGATGGCATAAGCATAAGTAAACTCGCCTAAAAGTGAATCCTTACTTTCAGTATTAATTGCAGTATTTTAAGTAACCCTGGGCACGCCACATCGGGAGTCCACAATCAAACAAGAAACGCTTTCCCCCGATGTAAATTGCTCATGGCATAAAAGAATCGAGTTTGCACTAGCCTATTCATCAAGCTCCAATACAAGGTAGAATAATACTTCACATCAATATGATTAGTTCCTTTCTCATGCAAGTTCTTACTACGTCACGACTGTGAGAACAAGTATGCTCGGTCCATTCCGCGAGCGACGGTGATTCGAATCAATAACACCCGGACTACACGACACGTACGCCCGTACTCGACGTTGCCTACAACAACCATCACTGACGTCGTACGTGGCAGCCTTTCCCCCGTTTCACCCCCGCTGAATCGATCAAGTCGCCCCGTACAGTAGCTACTCTCATGGTGCACCTTCCGACGTGAGATGTCATGAGAATATTCCCCACATACTGCACACCGGCCGTCCGCCTGAGGCGACCCGAAAAGTCCCAACGACAGCTTCCCGAGGTACATCGGTTTACTGGGTCCCATATAGCCAGCATGAGTCCGGTACACAACTCAAACTTGTTCAACAGGGCCGCATACGGATCGGTCCTTGACCGACACGGACAGGTCTACAGCACCCAGGCCCCTATGTCCTGCTGCTCCTACAACCTTCCGGTCTCAACTTTTAACTTGCTAATTCAATTACGAACCAATCCCGTATGCCCCTGTTGTCCCTAAATCTGCGAGTAGCATCTCACCACTCGACTTCTACCGAACTGTACTTAAGCATGGCAGTTCTACACGGTGAAAGACACCTACCCAATACTCCATGGGTCATTTGGCTATGCAAGAGGAGTATCAAACACTAGACCTAATGCACAGTTCAAATCTTAACCAAAGGTGAATACAAAATAAAAACTTAACAGCTGTTAAATGCAAACCGGAGCTTGCCTGTTTTGCAGGGTAGTCGTATATAAGCAGTTAGTATCCTTGCAGATCCACCCTTGACTCTCCGGAGCTTGATCCACTTTGATGAATCACTCCTTTGAGTCCCCTTCGTTGTGGTCCCTATTGAAATGCATATGCATATGTTTCATGGGATGTAATGGAAAGAAGTTATAGAATTACTTTCTTAAGAACAGAGGTTGTGTGGAAAAGCCAAGCATGGCTTGGTTTGCCTCTGTTGTGCAAAGAACAGAATTAAACTAATTTGACCTTAAGGCCCTTAGCTATACACTAACCCTTTTCTCTAATGAACATAATAGATAAGCTGAAAAGATTTGAGTGCAACTGAAGAACAAGAACTCCAATGGCCTCAAAACTTTTACAGCAGGTTCTATACTACCTAAGAATTTAGCTTGCCAAATTGCAGCTAATGTGGAGTCATATTGTGTCCTCCATAATTCTCACCATACCTCTTATGTATTTTTCCCTTATACATAAGTATGGAGAATAAGAACAGGGAGTTCCAGGACTCATCTTGGGCTGATAATTTACATGTGAGTTTTTGATCACATGAGAGTCATCTGGTCCAAAATTCACCCCTTTTACTTGGGTAGTTCTCCCAGAACAATTCTTTAAGCATTTGTACTCAATAGAATTAATTCTGTAGTAATGTGCATTTTCATGCCCAAATAAGTGAACTAAAATTCCAAGTATGTCCCAGAGAGCTTTCCTAAATTTTCCTATGATTTTTGGAGCTATGGATTGCTCGGAACAGATTTTTGAAGTGGGAAACATTTTCTGAAAATGTTTCTGGACTCTTATGACACAGCAGATTGTTTTTAGCAAATTCCTACTCAAATGATCTTCAAATGAGCTGAAAATTTGCTATAAGGTCAACAATATGCTAAAGAATATTCTGGCAAAATTTGGGTATTTTTGGATAAACCAAACTCCCTCTATAATTCTTTTTCAGAAAAACTTCCAATAATTTTCTAGAATTAAATAATTCGTTTCATACAAATTGGGTTGTACCTCTGGATAGTACTCTCTTAAAGGAATCCAACAAAATTTATCTCACTATTTTTGGAGCTTCCTACACCAAGTTATGCATTTTACAAGTTTGCACAACTCTCTGTTTGATTTTAAACAGCACAGTCGCGCGTGGGGCCCACGGGTCAGGTTCTTCTTCAACCTCCCGCCAGAGCCCGCGGTGCACACCAGCAGAAAACTTGGCATGGCTCGTTCTCCCTCATTTCTCCACCAAATGAGCTCCGGTTTCGCCCTACATGCTCCTGGGAACGTGGCGCAGCTGCCGGGCAAGGTTTTCCCGCATGAAAATGGCTGCAGGTGGGTCGGCACCGGTGGGGCGGCTCGGGAGCTCGACATGGACGCGTTCCAGCGTGTCCAAGGCATCTCCCGGCAAGCTATGATGTCCTACAGCATCCCTATGGCTCTAGGAACATGGAACGGGGATCAGATCATGCAGAAAGTGGCTGCAACCTAGTCCTCACCGTGGACCATGGCAGTTTTGGCCGCCGGCGACGATTTCTCGTCGCCCGGGGCACAGGAGGGTCGGTTTCCTTTGGTTTTCGGCGTGGGAGGGCGCTAGGGCATCTAGTTGCTGTGGTTTGAATTGTGGGAGGTGTGATCAATCGGTTTGGGAGAATTTCCCGAATTACACACATGCTGTTCTACACGTGCACCGGTGCCAAAACTGGAATTCCGGCGAGCCGGCGTCGGGGGAGGGCAAGAGGACGACGGGATGATGATCAGTACCTCCTGGCGCACCTCTGTGACTTCTTGAGCCTGCCGGAGAGGCGCTGGACTGGCCGGGAGACAGGGGAAATGGAGCAGCGCCGGTGAAGGAAAAACAGCGCCCTGCTGATCGTGAGGAGAGGAGCAACTGCTGTTGGCTTGGTCCGAGGAGGGGGAGATAACGTTGCTGAAGCGGTGAGAACCCGCCCTGGGGCGCCAACGCGTGGAGGCCGGCAGCAGGAGCTGTCACCGGCAAGCTGCTCGGTGGCGCTCGCAAGCTGCTCGGGAAAAGTTCCCACCGAGAGCAAAACTTAGTGATTAAGTTTCCTCTTTTAGCTCAATGACATGTGGGTCCCACTCCACATGTACCTCCCAAATATCTGTTTAAGCTGATCTTTTCACTCCCCAAAATGCTAAATTTTAAAAAGGTGGGCTAGAATTTGAATTCTTCAAATTCAGTTTGAATTTGCAAGACTAAATCTTGAATTTGGTTTAAGTTTGCAAATTATCCTCTTTAACTCCTTTTTGAGCCCACCCTACAATTGAAAAGTTGGTGATAACCTTTTCCCTAAAAACTTAACTATATGGCTGCATGTTAATTCAAAGTTTTTAGGTCACCATATGTGTGAACTTTGAATTTTCAAATCTGAATTTTAAACTCACATGCAAAGAGGTATTTGACTCCTTATTGGTCCAACACTTTTAAGTAAAAAGGTGAACCTCATGTTGGATGTTCATCCATGTATTACCTTGCATGAAGAAAAGTTTTAGCAAGTCCCATTTTTCATGTCTTTGCCACACATATGAACTCAAACTTTAGTTTTTATTCATACACGTTTTTGGGACTTTTACATTCCTCCCCCCTTAAAAGAATCTCGTCCCGAGATTACAAAAGAGGAACGAGACGGGAGAGGTAATTACAAACTGTACAAAGATAAAAGTTCCGAGTAGTTGGTGCGGAGATAATCTTCACTTTCCCACGTCGCCTCTTCCGCGGTGTGATTACTCCACAGCACCTTGAAGAATCTGATCGTCCGGTTCCGGGTTACCCGGGTCTTTTCATCCAAAATCTGGACCGGTCGCTCGGTGTAGGTCAGGTCCGGTTTCAATTCGTCGATGTCCTCAGTGCGCACAGCAGCGGTGAATTTGAGGCACTTCCGCAGCTGTGATACATGAAATACATCATGAATACCCGCTAGACTTGCTGGTAACTCCAGCCGGTAGGCTACGGGTCCGCACTTCTCCGTGATAGCAAAAGGACCAATAAAACGGGGAGCGAGCTTCCCCTTTACACCGAACCGGTGAATTCCCTTCATCGGGGATACACGAAGATAAACGGGTTCTCCGACGTCAAAATGTAATGGCCTACGCCTTTGATCGGCGTAGCTCTTCTGTCGGGATTGGGCAGCCTTTAAGTTCTCTTGTATCAACCGAACTCGGTCTTCGGCTTCGTTGACAAGATCAATCCCAAACAGAACTCTTTCGCCGGACTCACACCAATTCAGTGGTGTGCGACACTTCCGGCCATAGAGAGCTTCATACGGTGCCATTTTAATACTCGCTTGATAACCGTTGTTGTATGAAAACTCCGCCAGCGGTAGGTGATCGTCCCAATTCCTACCGTGGTGGATGGCACACGCTCTCAACATGTCCTCGAGCACTTGATTCACCCTCTCAGTTTGTCCATCAGTTTGAGGGTGATATGCGGAGCTCCTAATCAACTTGGTGCCCAACGAGGCATGCAGCTGCTCCCAAAATCGAGCAACAAACAGCGCACCTCGATCTGAAATGATGGTCTTTGGAACACCATGTGAACATATAATTCTGGAGATGAATAACTCCGCATATTGTCTTGCTCGATAATGAGTGTTCACCGGTATGAAATGAGCTGATTTCGTCAACCGGTCGACAATCACCCATATCGAGTCATGCTTCCTGGATGTGAGCGGTAATCCGACGATGAAGTCCATACTCACATCCTCCCATTTCCACGTCGGAATCTTCAAAGGTTGTAGCGGTCCGGCTTTCCGCATATGATCAGCCTTGACCCGTCTACACGTATCGCATTCGGATACGTATTTAGCAACCTCCCTCTTCATCCTCGTCCACCAAAATTTCTGTTTCAAATCTTGGTACATCTTGTTACTTCCGGGATGAATGGAAAATTTAGACAGGTGGGCTTCATCCAAGATCTTCTTCCGGAGTTTCATATTGCGCGGTACCACTATACGGTCGTTAAACCATATTGTACCGTTCTCATCCTTCCGGAAACATTTCACCTCTCCGTTGTCTAGTCTTCTCCGTATGTGAGACATACCTCTGTCTCTTCTTTGAGCCTCAACAATCCCTTCACGGATTGTTGGAATGAGCGCGAGATTATAGAGTGCGCCGTACGGAATGACACGGAGGCTGGGTTCTTCATCTTCCAACTCAGCAACCGCTAAGTTGTGAACGTGGAATTTCCGACTAAGCGCGTCGGCAACCACGTTGGCTTTTCCCGGGTGATAGTGGATCTCAATTTCATAATCTTTTATGAGCTCCAACCATCTCCGTTGTCTCATATTCAGCTCCTTCTGCGTGAAGATGTACTTCAGGCTTTTATGGTCGGTGTAGAGGTGAACAAGATTACCCAGTAGGTAATGCCTCCACATCTTCAATGCCAACACCACTGCAGCAAGCTCAAGATCGTGAGTTGGATAATGCTGCTCGTGGTTTCGCAGTTGACGAGACCCATAGGCGACTACACGCCCTTCTTGCATCAGAACGCAGCCGAGACCGATGCCGGATGCATCGCAGTATACATCAAATGGCTTCGTCGTGTCCGGCTGAGCAAGAACTGGAGCCGTTGTGAGATGTTTCACCAAAGTTTTGAATGCGGCCTCACCTGCTGCATTCCACATGTATTTAGTGCCCTTCTTCAGCAGCTCCGTCATTGGTTTAGCAATTTTTGAGAAGCTCGGAATGAACCTCCGATAATACCCTGCTAAACCTAGGAAACTTCGGACCTCGTGGACTGACTTGGGAGATTCCCACTTCAGCACTTGTTCAATTTTGCTGGGGTCCACGGCAATGCCCTCTGCTGAAATAATATGTCCTAGGAAAGGCACTTGATCAATCCAAAATTCGCACTTGCTGAACTTGGCATATAATTGGTGCTCCCGCAACCGTTGTAGCACAATGCGCAGATGTTCAGCATGTTCTTCTTCAGATTTGGAGTAAACCAATATGTCGTCGATGAATACCACGACGAACTTGTCTAACTCCGGCATGAACACAGAATTCATCAAATACATGAAATGTGCCGGAGCGTTGGTTAATCCAAATGACATGACGAGGTACTCGTAGAGTCCGTATCTCGTCGAGAAAGCTGTCTTCGGTATGTCCTCCGGTCGGATCTTGATTTGATGATAGCCCGACCGAAGATCCATCTTCGAAAATACCTTTGCACCCACAAGTTGATCGAACAGGATGTCGATGCGAGGCAAAGGATACTTGTTCTTGATCGTGACAGCATTGAGAGGACGATAATCAACACATAGTCGTAGTGTTTCGTCCTTCTTCTTAACGAACAGCGCTGAGCAACCCCAAGGTGAAGAACTTGGTCGTATGAAACCCTTGCTCATGAGTTCATTCAGTTGCTCTTTCAACTCCAGCAGCTCGTTAGGTGCCATTTTGTAAGGCCTTCGTGAAATAGGCGTCGTTCCCGGCGCCAGTTCAATTTTAAACTCGACGTCCCGTTCGGGCGGCATGCCCGGTAAGTCATCGGGAAATACGTCGGGATAATCACGTACCACCGGAATATCTTCAAGCTTCAGCGCTTCCGTGTGGTAGGCCTCTACCATATCTGGATCTTCGCTGTCTAAAAACAGCGTGTGCTGTCCGTGAATCGGCGAGTCAATCTGGACAGTCCGGTTACCGATATTGAGAACGGCACCGTGACGATTTAACCAAGACATCCCCAATATAATGTCTATCTTCTGCCTATCCAACATAATCAGCGATGTTGGGTATATTTTTCCGCCCAAACACAAAGCTGCTCGGGACACAATCTGATTGGCAGAGATATTTCCTCCCGGTGAACGTATGAGAAAACTCGTTGTGGGAGTATTGATGGATAATTGGTGCTGATCCACGCATGTTTTGCTGATAAAATTGTGGGTTGCACCTGAATCAAAAAGTACCAATACGGGCACGTCCTTGAGAGTAAACATGCCCGCTAACACCGGTGCTCCCTCCGGGACATCCTCAATCGCAAGATGTTGCACACTCCCGGATTGCAATGCTGTTATGTTGACTGGAGCAGGTGGCGGCATACCACCTGATGATGATGGCTGTCTGGTGTTTACCAACTTCTCCCGGCATTCCTGCCTAAAATGCCCAAAACGGTGGCAATAAGAACACGGAGGTTTCCCCGGTTCTTCGTTGACTGGTGGTTGAGAAGTTGAGGCACTTGGCTGCAGCAATGATGCAACAGGTATCATTCGTTGCTGCGGAAATGGCGCTGCTTCAAGATAAGATTCTTGAGCAGGAAATCTGTACGGAGTTGATCTCCCTGGTGCTTGCCATATCTCCTCGGATGGTGCGTGATACACCACACGGTATTTACGAGGAACGATTGGTGTGTCTTCTTGCACATCCTCCCGGTCCCTCTTCTCTGCTTGACACTCAAGTGTCGCTTGTTCTTGCAGCAGAGCAGCACTGATCAACTCGGTGTAACTGCCTTGATTGAACAAAGCTAACTTCTCTTTTAGTATGGCACTCAAGCCATAGAAAAAGTAGTCACACATTGCAGCTTCGCTCGTCGCATAAGCAGGAGCGTATTGTGCTAGAAGATTGAATCGTCTGACATAATCGAGGACACTCATGTCCCCCTGCTTCAAGTTTCTGAATTCTTGCTGTTGGGCCTTGATAAAACCCATAGGAATGTGACGAGCCCGGAATGCTTCACGAAATTCCGTCCATTCCACTTGATGACCTTCCGGAACGGTGGCAAGATAAGCAAACCACCAATTTCCGGCGGCTCCATGGAGCTGTTGAGCTGCAAATGATGTCTTCTGATACTCGTCACACTCAAACACTCCAAACTTGGACTCCATAACTCGAAGCCACTGATCAGCTTCCACTGGTTCATGGGCTTCCGTGAAGATCGGCGGTTGTGTCGCCAAGAAATCCATGTAGGCGTTCCGAGGTGGAACGTCCTGTTGTGCACGCTGGAGTAAGCCCTGTTGTACCAAGGCTTGGAGTAGTCTTGTGTTCTCTTGACTTGACTCGACCATCTGAGCCATGACATCCGCCCATACCGTTGATGGCGGTGCCCGTGGTGGAGTCGAGTCATCATCGTCTTGACGGGAACTATCAACCCTACTCAGAGAATGAGTACGCACCATACTGCACAAAGAGAATTTTTGAGGGAAGTCAAAACATGATCTCAGCAGTATGTGAAAGTATGTAAAACATGAACATGCTAAAACTTTATGAAAGCATAACAAAATTTCATGTTTACACATCTTTCTAAAGCCCACATATCCAGTCCCTCATTCGGTACAAAACAGACCCTTCTGTACTTAACCCAGAATTTGATCCATTTATTAGCATTTTCATAACTCAAGTTGAATACCAAAGTTAAAGTTAACTTCAGTATATTTTCAACGAGTACTCACATGCCCCTAGATCATTTCTGGAACAGAAGTTAGGATTGTTCAAAGTTGACAGAATTTCTGGCTAAAATTTGCCAGCACCTCCTTTGTATGTGGCTGTTTTCATCACAGTTTTACATACAAATGAAGTACAATTCTGAACAAACTATGAACTACAAAATCGTTGCAAATTTCCTAACCTTTCCAACGGTGTATCGTATGACCCTTAGAAATTTTTCTACAGACTGTGACGGCTAATTTACAGCAACATCCAGAGAAGTCTGCAGCTGCTCTGTTTTCTGAACAGTTTGCATTCATCTGGACGTTCAACCAAGTTGGTGTCGGATTTGGCTCTGGAGTTCTACAGAAAAGTTGTAGAGCACTTAATAAAATTTCCAGAACCGTATCAAACACCTCCATTGGGTCAAACTAACCAGAGTTACGCTCTGTTAAAGTTCGGCAAAACTTCTGCCAGAACAGAGCACCCTGTTTTTGGGATCAAAAGAAGCCTAGTAATTCTCTTCTTTGAAACTTAGTTCAAATGTAGAGTTCAGTAACTAATATGTGCTTTATCACATCCATTTTTAGTTTGAAAGTTAGTCATGAATGATTTCTTCATAGGTAAGAATACTATCCAGTGTAGTACGGTGACGATGCACCGTAAGACATATGACGGTACTACGTTGCCTCACCAAAGAAAAACCTAACCGGATTACACCGGCATATACGTATACTTAGGTGGCACTAAAACGGTCACTCGCAAACGTGTTCTACACGCACTAAGGTTTTCGTGGTTAGTTCCTGCATAAAACACACTCAATCATCAGGTTCGGCTACACACCGAACCCGGTATCCATAACAGTTGGTACACCCGGCCGTCATCACTCGCCCAGGTGTTCTCAAGCCAAGCACGCCTTGAGCTACGTGTTCACGTTACTGACCACGTGACGGGGTCTCCCAAATTGCACCACGCACGCCTGGGAAGACGTTGCTCGAATACCCCAAACGACATGAAGAGTCGTAGAGGATACTAAAGCGGGTCGGGTTACCTGCCACCCGTGGGGCTCCACCCTTCAGCTTGTGCGCACTGGTGGACAGCGCATACGTGCACCCCCCAAGACATAAACCGTCCCGAGATGCACGATTTTTCCGACATAACAAATAAGTTAGCTTGCCACCTTCATTATATGCTAATAATAGTAGTCCTTATGTGGGCCTAGTACCGTTATCTCACCGTATCCTAAGTTTTTGACATAATATGATGCTCAATCCGTGCCCTGCTCCCAACGCAGCTCTGATACCACGCTGAGACGGCCCCACGGGACCTCGTCGGGTGGTGCCGTGTTATGCGGCACCCAACAGCACACGGGTCGATGAACATACATCATATTACATAAATAGTTTGCGGAAGTGTACAAGAATATTTTACAAATAAGTATATCAGAGTAAACTACAGCGGAAGACTATCACTCTCACGACTCATATCTAAACTAGCAACAAAGAAACGGTCCAGCCCGCGGACGTTTCTTACTAGCAACACAAAGACAATCTGCAGCGGCGAGGATGCTCTTAGAGTAAGCACTCGAAGGTTCCCGAGTCTCATCGGCACCCCTTCTCATAATCAGCGAGTCAATTACCTGCAAAACAACTCGGATAGCATCCGTGAGCATAACGCTCAGCAAGACTTAACCGTCACCCTAAACATGAAACTCTAAGTGAGGTTGTGAACCTAACATAGGATGGCATAAGCATAAGTAAACTCGCCTAAAAGTGAATCCTTACTTTCAGTATTAATTGCAGTATTTTAAGTAACCCTGGGCACGCCACATCGGGAGTCCACAATCAAACAAGAAACGCTTTCCCCCGATGTAAATTGCTCATGGCATAAAAGAATCGAGTTTGCACTAGCCTATTCATCAAGCTCCAATACAAGGTAGAATAATACTTCACATCAATATGATTAGTTCCTTTCTCATGCAAGTTCTTACTACGTCACGACTGTGAGAACAAGTATGCTCGGTCCATTCCGCGAGCGACGGTGATTCGAATCAATAACACCCGGACTACACGACACGTACGCCCGTACTCGACGTTGCCTACAACAACCATCACTGACGTCGTACGTGGCAGCCTTTCCCCCGTTTCACCCCCGCTGAATCGATCAAGTCGCCCCGTACAGTAGCTACTCTCATGGTGCACCTTCCGACGTGAGATGTCATGAGAATATTCCCCACATACTGCACACCGGCCGTCCGCCTGAGGCGACCCGAAAAGTCCCAACGACAGCTTCCCGAGGTACATCGGTTTACTGGGTCCCATATAGCCAGCATGAGTCCGGTACACAACTCAAACTTGTTCAACAGGGCCGCATACGGATCGGTCCTTGACCGACACGGACAGGTCTACAGCACCCAGGCCCCTATGTCCTGCTGCTCCTACAACCTTCCGGTCTCAACTTTTAACTTGCTAATTCAATTACGAACCAATCCCGTATGCCCCTGTTGTCCCTAAATCTGCGAGTAGCATCTCACCACTCGACTTCTACCGAACTGTACTTAAGCATGGCAGTTCTACACGGTGAAAGACACCTACCCAATACTCCATGGGTCATTTGGCTATGCAAGAGGAGTATCAAACACTAGACCTAATGCACAGTTCAAATCTTAACCAAAGGTGAATACAAAATAAAAACTTAACAGCTGTTAAATGCAAACCGGAGCTTGCCTGTTTTGCAGGGTAGTCGTATATAAGCAGTTAGTATCCTTGCAGATCCACCCTTGACTCTCCGGAGCTTGATCCACTTTGATGAATCACTCCTTTGAGTCCCCTTCGTTGTGGTCCCTATTGAAATGCATATGCATATGTTTCATGGGATGTAATGGAAAGAAGTTATAGAATTACTTTCTTAAGAACAGAGGTTGTGTGGAAAAGCCAAGCATGGCTTGGTTTGCCTCTGTTGTGCAAAGAACAGAATTAAACTAATTTGACCTTAAGGCCCTTAGCTATACACTAACCCTTTTCTCTAATGAACATAATAGATAAGCTGAAAAGATTTGAGTGCAACTGAAGAACAAGAACTCCAATGGCCTCAAAACTTTTACAGCAGGTTCTATACTACCTAAGAATTTAGCTTGCCAAATTGCAGCTAATGTGGAGTCATATTGTGTCCTCCATAATTCTCACCATACCTCTTATGTATTTTTCCCTTATACATAAGTATGGAGAATAAGAACAGGGAGTTCCAGGACTCATCTTGGGCTGATAATTTACATGTGAGTTTTTGATCACATGAGAGTCATCTGGTCCAAAATTCACCCCTTTTACTTGGGTAGTTCTCCCAGAACAATTCTTTAAGCATTTGTACTCAATAGAATTAATTCTGTAGTAATGTGCATTTTCATGCCCAAATAAGTGAACTAAAATTCCAAGTATGTCCCAGAGAGCTTTCCTAAATTTTCCTATGATTTTTGGAGCTATGGATTGCTCGGAACAGATTTTTGAAGTGGGAAACATTTTCTGAAAATGTTTCTGGACTCTTATGACACAGCAGATTGTTTTTAGCAAATTCCTACTCAAATGATCTTCAAATGAGCTGAAAATTTGCTATAAGGTCAACAATATGCTAAAGAATATTCTGGCAAAATTTGGGTATTTTTGGATAAACCAAACTCCCTCTATAATTCTTTTTCAGAAAAACTTCCAAGAATTTTCTAGAATTAAATAATTCGTTTCATACAAATTGGGTTGTACCTCTGGATAGTACTCTCTTAAAGGAATCCAACAAAATTTATCTCACTATTTTTGGAGCTTCCTACACCAAGTTATGCATTTTACAAGTTTGCACAACTCTCTGTTTGATTTTAAACAGCACAGTCGCGCGTGGGGCCCACGGGTCAGGTTCTTCTTCAACCTCCCGCCAGAGCCCGCGGTGCACACCAGCAGAAAACTTGGCATGGCTCGTTCTCCCTCATTTCTCCACCAAATGAGCTCCGGTTTCGCCCTACATGCTCCTGGGAACGTGGCGCAGCTGCCGGGCAAGGTTTTCCCGCATGAAAATGGCTGCAGGTGGGTCGGCACCGGTGGGGCGGCTCGGGAGCTCGACATGGACGCGTTCCAGCGTGTCCAAGGCATCTCCCGGCAAGCTATGATGTCCTACAGCATCCCTATGGCTCTAGGAACATGGAACGGGGATCAGATCATGCAGAAAGTGGCTGCAACCTAGTCCTCACCGTGGACCATGGCAGTTTTGGCCGCCGGCGACGATTTCTCGTCGCCCGGGGCACAGGAGGGTCGGTTTCCTTTGGTTTTCGGCGTGGGAGGGCGCTAGGGCATCTAGTTGCTGTGGTTTGAATTGTGGGAGGTGTGATCAATCGGTTTGGGAGAATTTCCCGAATTACACACATGCTGTTCTACACGTGCACCGGTGCCAAAACTGGAATTCCGGCGAGCCGGCGTCGGGGGAGGGCAAGAGGACGACGGGATGATGATCAGTACCTCCTGGCGCACCTCTGTGACTTCTTGAGCCTGCCGGAGAGGCGCTGGACTGGCCGGGAGACAGGGGAAATGGAGCAGCGCCGGTGAAGGAAAAACAGCGCCCTGCTGATCGTGAGGAGAGGAGCAACTGCTGTTGGCTTGGTCCGAGGAGGGGGAGATAACGTTGCTGAAGCGGTGAGAACCCGCCCTGGGGCGCCAACGCGTGGAGGCCGGCAGCAGGAGCTGTCACCGGCAAGCTGCTCGGTGGCGCTCGCAAGCTGCTCGGGAAAAGTTCCCACCGAGAGCAAAACTTAGTGATTAAGTTTCCTCTTTTAGCTCAATGACATGTGGGTCCCACTCCACATGTACCTCCCAAATATCTGTTTAAGCTGATCTTTTCACTCCCCAAAATGCTAAATTTTAAAAAGGTGGGCTAGAATTTGAATTCTTCAAATTCAGTTTGAATTTGCAAGACTAAATCTTGAATTTGGTTTAAGTTTGCAAATTATCCTCTTTAACTCCTTTTTGAGCCCACCCTACAATTGAAAAGTTGGTGATAACCTTTTCCCTAAAAACTTAACTATATGGCTGCATGTTAATTCAAAGTTTTTAGGTCACCATATGTGTGAACTTTGAATTTTCAAATCTGAATTTTAAACTCACATGCAAAGAGGTATTTGACTCCTTATTGGTCCAACACTTTTAAGTAAAAAGGTGAACCTCATGTTGGATGTTCATCCATGTATTACCTTGCATGAAGAAAAGTTTTAGCAAGTCCCATTTTTCATGTCTTTGCCACACATATGAACTCAAACTTTAGTTTTTATTCATACACGTTTTTGGGACTTTTACACCGGGAATCGCATTGGGTGGTGCCGTGTTGTGCGGCACCCAACAGCACACATATGAGGAACAATGTATTACATAAAACAATAGCGGAAGCTTACAAGTTTTTCTCTGTAACTACTTTACATCAAGTAACTACAGCGGAAGTCTATATCAACTCATGTCGAATAACTAAGAGCACTCGAGATGAAGTCCAGCCCATGGACTCCTCTCGCTAGCAACACAAAGACAACAGCAACGGCTGGGTTCTCCCTGTGTTAAACGACTCGGAAGTCTCCGAGTCTCACCAGACAACCTTCTTTTCAACATCGATGTTAACCTGCAAAACCACTTATATAGCAAGCGTGAGCACATAGGCTCAGCAAGTCTGACCCGTGTCTCCTAAACAAGAAACTCTACATGCACGACGGTTGCAATTGGGTTGGATAGATTTGCATAAAGGACTCGCCTAAAGTTGATCCTTAGCTTTCAAATTTTAAGCCTCATTGTGCAGACCTTGAGCCGAAAAGCATCACAACTCCACAATCAAACAAGAAACGCCTTGTTGCGATGCTCCTTGCACAAAGTGAAAGTAAAGTTTAATGAGCCTATCTCTAATTCAATCATGGTTGCGATACAAGTTACAGCACAACCTTATCAAGTTCAAAAGATAACCAGTTCAGTTCTTACTACGTCAAGACGCAGTAGGCAAGTATGCTCATATAACCGCGAGCGACGGTGATTCGAATCAGTACACGCCCGGACTACACGACACGTACACCCGTACTCCGAGTTGCCGGCAGCAACCTCGACTGACGTTGTACGCGGCCACCTTTCCCAAGATCTTCCACATTGGACGCAGTCCAACTGCCCCAAGTACGCGAGCTCCCTCAAGGTACATACCCGCTGTGGTATGTTCTTAAGCGAGGTACCTCCTGCTACCCTGACGCCGAAAGCCTAAGGCAGTTGGAAAAGTTCCACTATGGATCTCCCAAGGTACATCGGTTTCCTGGGTCCCATATAGCCAGTATGCGCCCAGTACACAACTCAAACTTGTCCAACAGGGCCAAGCATGGACGGGCCTTAACCGACACAGGCAGGGATATGCACGCACGGCCTGCAATCTGCTGCATCTAAACCTCCCTGCCCGGTCTCCATTTCTTATGTGTGAACTTTCCTAATCTTTTCTAATTTGGACCCGTTCCGAGGAAACCAGTCCTAAACTCGCGAGTAGCTTCCAACTACTCAACTTCTACCAGACCTTTCCTACTAACATTTAGTGTGGCCAAATCCACTCGAGGAGGTACTATTCTACCCTTTTCTCTCTTAGGTATTTCTGGTCATGCAAGTGGGGTTTTCAATATCATCTAGACTTACTGCAATCAATGATGCAAAGCTATGATCTCTACAAATGAAAATACTTTATAAAACGGTTCAGATGCAAACGGGGGCTTGCCTGTTTTGCAGGTGACTAAGATTACAATCAGTTAGTGATGATCACTTGGAGCTTGATCACTTGTTTTCCTCCCTCCTTGATCTTCACTTCAAGTCCTTCTCACCTTCTTCACGTATATGCTACACGATATGATCATGCATATGTATTTAATTGAAAAGCTTTTGCTAATAAGATCTAAGGACAGTTTTAAAACTGGAACTTTGTTTAAGAATTTAAAATTACACTGGTGCTAGTGGTTTGGGTTGGGCTTAAACACTAAGATCAAATGTTAAGTGCTTTTCCCACTTAAGTGTTGATCACCTTAAGAGGTTACACATAACAGTGGTGATCCAGAGCTCTAATGGAGCTGAGAATTTTCATGTGAGTTCCTTGTCACAAGAAAGTCCTCTGGACCAAAATTCAGCACTTTTCATGGAGTGGTTTATTCAGAATAATTCTCTAAGTGTTTAGTCAAAGATGAACTAATTCTGAGGTAACACCCATGTTCATGTCAAACTCAGTGAACCACAACTTCAATTATAGTTCATATAGCTTGCATGAATTTTCCTAGGATTTTTGGAGCTAAGAATTGCCCAAAACTGAATTTACAAGTTTTGGAAATTTCTCTGAAAATGTTTCTGTATTCATTTGAATACAGGAACTTACAATCTGAATTACCATGATCAATTCAACTTAAAATGAGCTGAAACTTTTACAGGAGTCTAATAAAACCCTAAAGAATATTCTGGCAAAATTTGAGGATTTTTGGATAAACCAAACTCCCTCTAAAATTCTTTTGCTGAAACGCTTTAAAGAATTTTCCAGAATTAAATAAAGATTTTCATACAAATTAGGTTGCATATTTGGATAGAGTTTGTCAATCTGAATCTAACCCAATTTGAATCACTAATTTTGGAGGTTCCTAGCAAAAGTTATGCTCTTCTAAAGTTTGGGAAAAAATCTGGGATTTGAATAAATCCGGGGAAAAGTTTAAACCTGACTGTGGGACCAAGTGGCACGTGTCAGCTGCTGAGAGAGTGCCACACGGGCTACAGAATCGTTTCGCACGCTGTCACAGTTGATCCCGTGTTACAGAGAATCCGGCCCCTCTCTCCCGAGTCGCTGATAGGCGGGACCAGTGAGGTCGTCTTCAACCTCCCGATCCCGCCGCTGGGCTCGCCGGAGAAGCCCCGGAATCGGTCGTACGGCCACCGCAGCTGCTGAAACTCGCCGCTAGGCCCTGTTTTGACCCAAGGAACACGATGGTGGGGCTTCCTCAGGCTGGCAGGGCCCCCAAACTAGCCCGCGACGGCGCACCGGCTCGGATGAAGTCCGGCGACGTCGCCCCGACGCTATAGCCCGCAAAAAGCTCCCTAGAAAGATTCTACAGCACCAGTGGAGGTTGGCCAAGCTCGGCATGGCCGCATAGGGGCTCGGGGACGGCTCTACCCTAGGGTTCACCGTGCACCCGCACCTTCCCGCCATAGCCGCCTTCGGAAAGCTTGAAATTGCACCGTGCACAGGGTGTTTCATGCGAGGTTTCAAAAGAGAACTGGTGCGCCTACATGTCTGGCTTGTGTGTGCGAAGTTTCGTGGTGTCTAAACAACAATCGATCAGGAATTTTGCAGAATCATACCGGAAGGTTGGTTTTTACTGGCCGGAGAGGATCTTCAAAATTCGTCGTCGGGAGGCCGAGGCAGGCTCTGTGCTTCGGGTGGAAGCTGCACGGAGCTCCTGCGCGACCCAGAGTGGCCTTGCTTGGTCGTGAAGCGCTCTGGAGGAGTCTGTCCACGGGAGCACGTCGCTGCCGTGGTATGGCGGCCGCCGCGGAAACTCAAGGTTCTTGGCGTAGGTTGCACGAACGCACCTGGCGATGACTCGAGGAGGTCGAGGGGTCTACGGTGGTGTGGTTTGCTGCTAAGAGGCGCTGCTCACTTGAATTGCCCGAGCTCCCGAGCGATCGAAGCCGGGCGGCTGCGTTCTCTGTCTTTCTGTGCGAGGGAGAGAAGAAACGGCACCGTGGCTTCGGTTAAGAGGCGGGAGAGGGCGTGAGGCGGTAGCTACCGACGTGCAGCAGCTCTCCAGCGCGAAGAAACCCGGCAGGAGGTGGAGGCGTCGGCCGAGCTCGGTGTCGAGCGGATGGAAGGCGGCTTCGGCCGTTGCTTCGCGTGGGAGGAAAACAAACAGCGACTGGCTGCTTCACTGAAGATCTTTTTGCAAGTTTTCAGTCCTCCCAATGACATGTGGGTCCCACATGTCAGTCCTCCTTATCTCTTCTAAAATATCTCCCCAATTTTAATATTGATGGAATTCAATTGTGGAAGTTTAAATCTGAGAGGCATTTGGATAATTGGGCAAGTTTTATCCAAATTCAAATGTGCATTTGAATTCTTTGTCATTTAAAGTCCATTTTTGGAAAATGGGTTGCAAACTATTTTCATAAATCATGAAACTTTGCACACTCCCTAATTTGGACTCAAGGAATTCAAATATGAAACCTGATTTTTAATTTGGCTGCTGCAAATGAGGTTTGTAGCACAACAGTTTGGAAATTCCTAGTGTTGCTCTCATTTGAATTTTAGTTTGAACAAATTGTTCCAAATCTGATTTTTGTTTTTCCACACATATGGGAAATTCCCATCTTTGTTTTAGACCCCTCTAGGGTTCCAAGTTCTCAAATAAACATTTGACTTGTGTGAAGAAAACCCTCAAGTGTGTTATCACATGTGGAAAAGTTTTAACAAGTCCCTAAATTTCATACATATGAAACAAACTTTTGCAAACAAGTGTTTCTTTGTATTCATATTTTTGGGACCTTTACAGCACGGCCCAACCCGGACCAACCTGCCACGGCCCTGATAGTTTTAGTTGCAACTTATGTGCCGAGACGAGCACGAAGGTGAACGGCGACAATGACTTGGAACTTTCAATTGTGACGCGTCGCCCCTTTGAACTTTCAACTCTAACCAATTTACCCCCTCTTTCTCATTCTTTCCTATCATGTAAATGACTAAAAAATATAAATTAGTAACATAAAGTATAGAAATTTCTTACCCGTTTCAAATCTGTATCACATGCGATAGGCATGTGAGGTGTGCAGGTTCGGAATTGTCCCTTTTTGGACAGCCTGAGAGTGACCGAGGATGTGCTTTTTACGAGTTAGATAGGGGGTCTGGATCTGGATGTGATTTTGACAGCATAACCCTAATGTTCTCTGCTGCACCATTTTTGGGCATGCAGTTGGAGAACAGTAGGGTTATGCTGCCAAAATTTCGTCGGGATTCGGACACCGTGTCTCGTCATAAGCACGTTACCTCGGTCACTCTTAGGTGGGTTTAGGACCTATCTGCCTAGTTGTAGGGGCTGGGACAAGACATAAAAATGTACTAATAATGATTTGTCCGCTTCGAAGGTATAACCTTAGACATTGCTGAAGACCGGACTTGGATGTATTCTGGTTGGAAAAAAGAATGGGCATCACTCAGAGGAGTGGTTCACCAAGACATATGCTTTTATACAACGTTCTTTTTCATTGTGCAACAGCAGCAAGGTGCGGTGCCCATGTACCAAATGTCAGAATGCAAAAATTTTCGACAAGGTGATGTTGACGTTTCACTTGTGTCGAAACGGTTTCATGCAAAAGTATGAGGTATGGTACTTTCATGGTGAGACACGTTCTGAAGTTGTAGAAGATGAAGTGGTGAAAATAGGATGGGAGTCGATAGGATGGACGACATGCTTGAAGCCATAGATCCTGAGTTGATGGAGGATGCTCCTACAACGGAGGTTCAAATGTTCTTTAAGCTTCTCAAAGCTTCAGAAGAGCCGCTGCATCAACACACAAAAGTGACTCTTCTTAATTTCATGACCATACTTATGGAAATTAAGTCTAAGTATTTCTTCTCCAACAACTGTTACAACGATCTCATCAAATTGACGAGCGATATCCTTCCTCAACCGCATAAAGTGCCGAAAGATATGTACCAGTCCAAGAAATTGATTTCTGGTCTTGGTATGAAATATGAGAAGATTGATGTCTGCCCAGACAACTGTATGCTTTTTTTGGAAAGAGCACGCCAACGAGATTTCATGGTCGTGATACTGATGAATTTTGAAACAGATTTCGAGTAACATCTTATATCTCTTCTTTCGTCTTATATATTTTCCTTTACATTCATTAACAATTTTTCTTTTCAATAGGATGTCATTGAGTTGTGGTAGAGGAAAGGGAAAGGCGAGGAGTCTAGCTAGAGGTTTCTTGCGCAGGGTAGCTGACGTCTTTCATGGCAGTACGTCTAGCGGACTTTCTGCTAGACGGGCTACTTTGATGAGTCAGCTACCGGAGCTAAGAGGCGCAACAGACGCCTTACAGCGGTAAGACGAGATAAATAACATTTTGTGAATCTTATAATGTCAATAATTACTTCATTGATATATATTATGATTCTTTTAAATTATCAGGAGGACTATAGGTCTGAGGACTCAGAGAAGAGAGGTCCTCTGCAGCCAGCACAGGCTGACCACCCTTCAGGGTCGGGTAGCCAGCCTGTGGACCCGCCTGTGGACTCTTCCGGTGACCACTCCTCAGGGTCACCTAACGTCGAGCCACCTCAGAGGCGTCGTACTAGGAAGAGTCACTACGTGGCTCCTCCTCTGGCTCCTGCAAACCAAAATGACTGGATAGTTATTCGTCCGGTTGGCGATATGTAAGTAAATCTCTACATCTTCAATTTAGATTATTTTAGTGTTATAGATGTATTGATTTATCATTCTCTATCAGGTCTTGGTACGATGACTCTTTCACGGGTCAAGGACGCACAAGCAGGTGAACAGTGTCCTCGGGCGGCTTATCCGTTTGCACTACGCCGGTGTAGTGAACAGTGTCCCCGCCACAACATGGGACAATTACGCCACTGCCTAGCACGTTGCTCACGGCAACCACCAAGAGGCTGTGTGCTCCGACTTCGTGGTAAGCATGAATTATATATTTCTGTAATACAAGTCTATAATATTGTTAATACCAATGATGTATAAATAGGTTTTTTAGGCATGGTACTGTATGGAGGAGAGGCCGAGGTGGATTACGCCTGAGCCGTGTTCCAGAAGAACGCTCAGAAGCTCGTTACGCAGTCGCTATCGAACACAAGAATTCAAGCGACGAGAGCGTACATGAAGCTACATCCGGAAGAGGGCGAGCTGGGGGCATTTGAGAACATGGCTCCCAGGTACTTGACGGTGGAGCAGTACGCAGAGGTAAGTTGTAAAATATTTATTTTAAAATGTGGAAGAAACACAAGAGGTAAATAGTCTATAACCAAATAATACATATATGCAGATCAGTGTAGCGTGGTTAGACGGCCATCCAGAGGACTACTGTGCCCTGTGTGCTCTATGGGTGAGTCAGGGGTTCCAGGAAGTTTCTAGGACCCGTTGACAGAGCAGAGGGACGGATGGGAAGCATACGTATGGTGCGGACGGCTACTTACGTCTAGCTAAACGCATGGTAAGTGTGGTTACTATTGTTTTGAGATATGTTAAAATTATTCATTGTACTAACACATATATATAGGAGCGCGAGAGCGGTCAGGAGCCGACTCCGATTCAGGTATGTAAGAGGGGTCACAGGGGAAGTGACCCGTCACAGCCTGATGCACTGGTAAGTTGTTTTGTATTTGTATTGAGTTCTCTTAAATAGTTTTGATGATATTATCTTTCCGTCTTTGTAGGCAAGGTATGGGCAGGAGCGCGCCAATCATCATAGAAGACGCGTATGCAACCGGAGACGGGAAACCTCACGGACTTAAGTCCTCTTTTATTATTTAATGTCAATGAATTTGAGATTCAGAAATTTAATAATCTTTCTTATTTTGTAGGTTCACCATCTTCGATTGAGTTGTCGACTCGAGGGAGGCATGACCTTCCTCGAGTGGCTCTTCATCGCGGCAGGCGGGATCGAGACAGCCTAGTTTCCTGGAGCTCCAGAGTGTCCGGGACGAGCTCCGTAGGACACAGGAGGAGCTCCGGCTAGAAAGGGAGCAGGCCCGGCTAGAAAGGGATCGTCAAGCCGCGGCAAGCAGGGCTCGGGACGAGCATCAGGTCTCGTTCATGCTACAGATGCAAACGGCAATGCAGGTATGTACCGGTTGCACAGGCTATGGCGGCAGGGAAGCCGGTCGTCTTTCCATAGTGGCAGCCCCCACAGGAGCCACAGGCCCCCTTTACAAGAGCAGAGGTACAAATTTACTCAAACTTCCACAACATAGCCATATTTTATGAAATTTAGCCAAATTTATTAGAATATCAACAAACTTAGTCAAAGATAGCCAAAACAAGTTGTAGTATCGAAGTACACGTGTAAAGCTACCAGAAGGGGGGGGGGTGAATGATAGATAAAAACTTTTCAGCGGAAGCAACAAAACACCCCTCAGCAGAAAACCGATCTGTTATAGAATCCGTGTGTGCGACTAATCTAAACGTGTTCAACTGTGACAAAACTATTATACATCATAGAGAATCAAGTCACGAAGACGTAACAACAAGAATCATAAAAATCCGTTGAGAGAAACTCAAGTTACGATCGAAAGATCGAACAAAGGTCAATATGTCCTACGTGAGAAAAACAGTTCTGGAATACTGCAAAGAAACTCGTGTAGATCAGAAACCACAAATTCAATGACCGTGAAATTTCCACAGATGATAGAAAATCAAGTTGTGAAGACAACCCAAAAAGAATCACATCAATTGGATCTGTAAAACTCGAGTTATGATAAAACCACCGAAGCAAGTTAGTGCTGAACAGAAACTCGACGAGAAAAACTTGTCTGAAACAAGTCGGACGAACAAGGCACAAAAGTTCCTTTAGAATACGAATTTTATTTATGAAAACACAAGAGGAACAGCTCCAAAGTCATGCACCACGAGCTCTGGCCTCCCTTGCTTATATAACCAGCCCTAAGGCCAACCCAATTCAAACTAGGACTCCTACTCCTACTTGGATTCAAACTGTAACTTTCCAATACTGCGCAAGACTCTTCTACACGCAGATAGAAGCAATCTTAAGACTTCCAAACACCTTAGTAACGTCCCAAACATTCCTAAAACAACTCAAATTCGTGACCCACACGAAATCCTATCATAACCAACTCAAAACTTTCCATATTTGAGTCAAACACGACTCAGCCGCAGCCTGAGTCCATAACCTAGTCGGTTGGACCTTTCCGACCACTTCTTTACGTACGCATCTCTTCATCACGCCTTGGAACCATGCAGCCACGTCCATGCACTCCTTTCACACGTGCAAACATCTTCCAACGACGTCCAAGATACCTTCATATGCATTGTTCTTGATTCAAACATACTGCGCAACCTCCCGATCAACTCAATCACAATTCCTCCCGAACTTGGTTGTTGAACCTCATCTTCTCCCTAAGACTAGTTCAATGGATCCCGTCACCAGCCATGTCTTGAACTCCAGCAACACCTGCACATGAATAAACAACCAATACTTCCGAGCACAAGTCCTCGACTTGACTCTCGTTAGTTCCGAAACTACAACATCTTACGTGAGCACCTCACATAAGCATGTTGTAAACCATAGTAAAATGATATCAGCCATAACCACCAAAATACACAAAAAAATTAGTAAAATAATACTAAGCAAACTTTCCATAAGAGTAAAGCAAGTTCGAAACATTGCAAATTAAAAGCAGAACCATTACAATCAAGCTCCGAACCTTACCAAAGCTAACCGGACCTTGAACCGGAGCTTACCAAAGCTAGTCGGACCTAGCGCCGGAGCTTACTAAAGCTTAATCGGACCTAGCACGGAACTTACCAAAGCTAGTCGGACCTAGCACCGGAGCTAGCAAAAACAAGTCGGACCTAGCTAAAATAAGTCAGACCTAGACAAAGCAAGTTGGACCTTACATCGGACCTTGCCGGAGCTACCCAAAACAAGTCAGACCTATTTTCGGACCTTGCAGGAGCTCGGACCTAGAGTCGGACCTTGTTAAAAAGGTGTTTTGGTAGTATTCAAAACTTTTATCGTCAAAGTCAATGTATTCAGCACACATAGGTCTCACAATCTCCCCCTTGATGAATGCATTGGCAACACCACTTAAAATCCGAACATTGGCTTATTCACATAAAAAGTTTTGAAAACAATTTCTCCCCCTTTGTAAATCAGAAATAAAATGAGAAGAAAAAAAATACCAAAAATTCTCCCCCTGAGAAGAATCGTGACAAAACACTTGTGAATGTGTTCAATGTGTGATCAATCTCTCCCCCTTTGACAATGTATTCAGCAAGGTACAAAAGAGAAAATTTAATTTGTTATGAGCACATTATAACATATACATATAAAACAAATGTCATCCAAATCATACTATCAAGTAACTTACACTATCACATCAATGAGATGCATAAAGTAGTGTAAGCCATGCTAGAGATCAAGTGTAATTTTCAATTTAAGCAAGTCATGATCTCACAAACTTAACTATTAAAAGACCTGAAAGCATGACACTTGTTGCTGCATTTTATTTATCATTTAAAGCACAAATTTTGATCTTATGACATTTGCAAGAGATTATATGCAGCATCAGCCTTATTCTAACCAACCAAGCCAAGCCTATGTCATTTGACAGTCAGAAGCTTAAGGACATAGTTTTAGTCATACACAATTCCTTTCAAGTTCATATCTAAGTGCAATGATAAGCCATCTCAAAAGAAGAAGCGCGATGCATGCATATTCTCTTGATCTTTTCTCATTTTTTATTTGAACATAAAAACTCAACATGTGAGTTGATTACTTGATTAATTCTTTATGATTAAAAGCATTTGTGAGCATGCAACAAGTTCAAAACAGCAAGAAAGTTCGACCATGACCAGATTTAGTGTAAGTAATTATTCCAATTACTAGACATGGTAAAAACTACAAAATGTATAACACGAGTAATGTAGTAAGAACTTTTAGCATGAAAAAGGAATCACAAAGTCATATATGCATGAAATACTATGCTCATATTATTTTAATTTCAGATTCACACATAGACTTTCCAAGTTTCAAAATTCTCCCTTAATTTAAGCCATGAGGATGCATAACCCCTATTTACTACGAATGTAACAAAAACGAGTGAAATCCAAAGGTTTTGTAAAAATGTCAGCCAATTGTTGTTCGGTATCTACATGGTGAAGCACAATGTTCCCTTTTTCGACATTATCATGGAGAAAGTGATACCTAATGTCAATGTGCTTAGTTCTCGAATGTTGCACGGGGTTTTTAGCAATGCAAATGGCACTAGTGTTATCACAAAACAGTGGAACACTATCTAGATCAACCCCATAGTCCTTAAGTGTTTGAACAATCCAAAGAATTTGTGAGCAAGCACTAGCAGCAGCTACATATTCAGATTCGGCTGTGGATTGTGCAACTGAACTTTGTTACTAGAGGACCAGGCAACAAGTGAATTACCAAGAAAATGACAAGCACCAGAAGTACTTTTCCTATCAATCCTACAACCCCCAAAATCAGCATCGGAAAAAGCTTTCAAAGTAACGGTTGAGGAAGAAGGAAGAAAAATGCCAAATTCTTGAGTTCCATGTAAGTACGTGAGAATCCTTTTGACGGCTTGACGATGTGAAGCACATGGGGAGGCTTGAAACCGTGCACAAAGACATACACTGAATTGTATGTCCGGTCTTCATGCCGTGAGATACAAAAGTGATCCGATCATGCTTCTATATTCTTTTTGATCAACGGGATCACAATCTTCATCAAGTTCAAGTGTTGTTGCTGTTCCCATTGGTGTCCGAAGAGGCTTGCTTTTTGTCCATGTTGAAGCGCCTGAGGAGATCTTTTGTATACTTTGTTTGATGTACAAAGGTACTCTCCTTAGTTTGCTTGATTTGCAGCCCTAAAAAGTACATGAGTTCTCCCATCATACTCATCTCAAATTCTAAACTCATCATAGCTGAAAACTTGGACACAAGATCATGAGAAGCACAACCAAAGATAATATCATCCACATACACTTGAACGAATAATGAGTCATTGCCACGCTTAAGCACAAAAAAAGTTTTATCAACCTTGCCCATGGTAAACCCCTTTTAAAGTAAGAATGTTTTTAACCTATCATACCATGTTCTAGGGGCTTGTTTGAGACTGTACAAGGCTTTGGACAGTTTGTAAACATGATTAGGAAAATTTGTATTTTCAAAACCAGGTGTTTGTTTGACATAAATCTCCTCATCTATGTAGCCATTACGAAAAGCACTTTTGATATCCATTTGATATAGCTTAAAATCTTTAGATGCAGCAAAAGCTAACAAAATTCTTATGGCTTCTAATCTAGCAACAGGAGCAAAAGTTTCATCAAAATCTAGACCTTCAACTTGTGTGAAATCTTGAGCAACCAACCTAGCCTTATTCCTAACCACATCCCCATGCTCACTTTGTTTATTTTTAAACACCCATTTAGTTCCAATTAAAGTGTGACCTTGAGGTGGAGGTACAAGTTTCCAATATTTCTTTCAAAATTTCGTAACTCTTCTTGCATGGCAATAATCCAAGATTCATTAGTGAGTGTGTGTGATATATCTTTGGGTTCAAAAGAAGCAACAAAAGAAGAATGAGCATGAGAATTGGGGTCGAAATGTGAGGGCCCGCCGTCCCGATCACTCACAGGAATGGGGCACCTCGCCCGGGAATCGCATTGGGTGGTGCCGTGTGATGCGGCACCCAACGTCACACATAATAAAGCATCATATTACATAAATCAAGCGGAAGCTTACAAAGTGTAAATTTTACAAATACTTCTCAAAATGTTCTACAACGGAAGACTATTACAACTCACGTCTCATACCTATGCTAAGCAACAGAGAAGGTGTCCAGCCCGCGGACCCTTCTCGCTAGCAACACTATCACAATAGCAGCGGCAAGGGTTGCCATTAGTTCACCACTCGGAGAGCTCCGAGTCTCATCGTACACCCGTACATATCAGCGTACAGTTATTACCTGCAAAACAACTTATGCAGTACTCCCTCCGGTGCACAAATAATTGTCGTTTTGGACATGTTCTCGCATACCAAGGAAGTATTAAATAGATTTTCTTTTCATTACTATCACTCACTTTAATGGCTTGACTGGTCTCCTCCACGGTTTCCTAGGCCTCTCATGCAGATTCAATTCCTAGCCACGCACTGTACGATGCGTTTATTACGTTTTTTTCTCGAGACAAACTCTTCGGTTCTGCTTCGGTGACAATTTTTTGTGCACTCATGGCTTCTGTGTAGAATGACAATTTTTTGTGTACCGGAGGGAGTATCTGTGAGCACGAAGCTCAGCAAGACTGACCCGTCGCCCCTAGTCATGAAACTCTACATGATGAAAATAGAGGGCTGATTATAGAAGTTTGCACAAACGATGAATCTGAGCTAAAGGAAAGTCCTTACTTCAAGTTTTTGGCAACTTTTATAGCCCTCGCGCAACTTACATCGAGACTCCACAATCAAACAAGAAACGCTTCATCTCGATGTCACTTGCCCGAGGTGAAAGTAACTTTAGTGAGCTATCCTAGACTCATACAGACCTTGCGCCATCAACGTCGAGACTCCACAATCAAACAAGAAACGCTTTGCCTCGACGCTAGTAGCCCAAGGTGGAAATTAAATTTAGTGAAGTGTTCATCGTTCCTCATCTCCATTATGAGGATTACCCACGAAGCATTTTAAACGTTTCCCAGTTTATTACTACGTCACGACGCAGAGAACAAGTATGCTCGGTCCATTCCGCGAGCGATGGTACTCGACGTTGCACACAGCAACCGTCACTGACGTCGTACATGGAAACCTTTCACACGACATCCAAATGTCGAACCGGTCCCACCGACTGGGATTAAGTCTCTCTACGGCAAACCCTCATAGAGCTGACTTCTCTATCCTTTCAGCATCGGCATCAGACGGTGAGGTATGCCTCGACACCCAGGTTAACATGTTACATCGGTTTCCTGGGTCCCATATAGCCAGTATGCATCCGGTACACAACTCAAACTTGTCCAATGGGCCGCACACGAGAACGGGCCTTAATCGACTCAGACATAGACTAGGTTCACAGGACCACGTCCTTGACTCTTCCATCAGCTGCCCGGTCTCCATTCCCAACTATGAGGATCAATTCCCAACTCTTCCGATTGATCCCCCTTAACCCCGTTTCACGAGTAGGAATCTGCCCACTCGAGTTATGCCTCTTTTAATCCACTTTTGTTGAGATCAGCAGTTATAATTAATTGATAACATATCCTACATTAAACTCCATGGTTTTCTGGGTCATGCATTTGGGGCTTCATACCATCTAGACTTAATGCAATAAACAAAATGCTAGACGTATGAAGTGAATACAAATAAAAACTTGTAAATTTGATGCAAAGCGGGGACTTATATATATATGAAGATATAAAGCCTTTGTTTTGCAAATACAAAGCCTTTGTTTTGCAGGGGACTTATATATATATATATATATATATATATATATATATATATATATATATATATATATATGAAGATTCAGTTAGTGAAGATCACTTGGCTTGATCAAGTGCTGTCCTCCTTCCTTGATCTCCACTCCGATGACTTCAAGTCCTTCACGTAGATGCTACACGTAATGAATATGCACATATGTTTATTTGTAAAGATTTTGCTACAAGTTCTAATGACAAGTTTACAAAAACTGGAACCCTGTTTAAGAATTTAAACTGACACTGGTGCTAGTGGTTTGAGTTTGGATCTAAGCATATGATTAAGTGCTAAGTGGTTTTCCCCCTCTTCTATATCGATCACCTAAAGAGGTTAAACAGAACAGGGGTGATCCAGAGCTCCAATGGAGCTTAGAATTTTCATGTGAGTTCCTTGTCACAAGAAAGCCCTCTGGACCAAAAATTAGCACTTTTCATTGAGTGGTTTGTTCAGAACAATTTTCAAAGCCATTAAGCAAAGAAGAATTAATTCTGAGACCACATCCATGTTCATGCCAAACTTAGTGAACTAAAATTTCAATTATAGTTCATATAGGTTGCAGGAATTTTCCTACGATTTTTGGAGCTAAGATTTACCCAGTACTGAATTTGTAAGTTTTGGGAAATTCTCTGAAAATGTTTCTGTATTCAATTGAACACAGCAACTTCAAATCTGAATTGCCCTGATCAAATCAACTCCAAATGAGCTGAAACTTTTACAGGATTCCACTAACATCCCAAAGAGTATTCTGGCAAAAATTGAGGATTTTTGGATGAGCCAAAGTCCCTCAAGAATTCTTTGGTGAAAAGGTTTAAAGAATTTTAAAGAGTTAAATAATGCGTTTCATACAAATTGGGTTTCATATTTGGACAGTACTATTCAATATGAATCCAACCCAATTTTAATCACTAAATTTAGAGCTTCCTAGCAAAAGTTATGAGGTTCTAAAGTTTGGGGAAAATTCTGAAATTGAACTCTGTCCTATTTTCCAATTTTCAGAGACATAAGGATTTAACACCATATTTGGCCAAGCAAATGAGGTCCAATGCTTCTGAACATTTTACTGGAGTTCAAGTATTTTTGGGGGAATCTCCTTCCCAAATTTGAGAATTTTCCAATACACAGAACTCCTGGAAAAATTCCTACAAGATTTTCCTTATATGAATTAATGAGCCAAAACCAGGGATTTTCATAAATATTGGGCTGTACCCTGGATAGTACTCTCTTAGAGGAATCCAAAAAAATTTATCTCACTATTTTGGAGCTTTCTACACAGAGTTATGCATTTTCCAAGTTTGAACAGCTCTCTGTTTGATTTTAAACAGAACAGTCACACGTGGGACCCACGGGTCAGGTGCTTCTTCAACCTCTCGCCAGAGCCCGCGGGTGCACACCGGCAGAAAGCGTGGCGCGGCTCGTTCTCTCTCATTTCTCCACCAAATGAGCTCCAGTTTCACCCTACATGCTCCTTGGAACATGGTGCAGCTGCCGGGCAAGGTTTCCGCACATGAAAACGGCCGAAAACGGGTCGGCACCGGTGGGGCGGCTCGGGAGCTCGTCATCAACGAGTTCTGGTGCATCCGAAGCTTCTACCGGCGAGCTACCTTGCCCTAAAGCATCACCAGAGCTCGTGGAGCATGGAACGCACCTCAGTTCGTGCAGAAATTGGCGGGAATAGGGCGGTCACCGGAGACCCGACCCTTTTTGCCGCCGGCGACAAATTCTTATCGCCCGGGGCCAGTGATGATCGGTTTTCTTTGGTTCTCGGCGTGGGAGGGCGCTAGGGAATCTAGTTGCTGTTGTTTGAATTGTAGGAGGTATGATCAATCGGTTTGGACGAATTTCCAGAATTAACAATGGTCTGTTCTATACGTGCGCCGGTGCTAAAAACCGAATTCCGGCGAGCCGGCGTTGGGGGAGAGCAGGGGGACAATGGGATGAGGATCAATACCTCATGGCGCACCTCTGTGGCCCCTTCAGCATGCCGGAGAGGCGCTAGAGCTGCCAGTCGATGTGTAGCAGCGAGAGTGTGTCGTTGCTCGGTTCTGCCGGGAGGAACATGGCTCAGCAGCAGCGGGGAACGGCCGGGGACGAGCTGAGAACACGTTGAGGATGTCGGGGAGACTTTGGCGCAGCTCTGGGATGGTCCAGTCGGTGTTCAACTGGTGGGAATGGCTCAGCGGCGATCGACCGAGGCGCAGCAGCGTGTTTGGGTCGGGTGAGCGCGTGAGGAAGAAAAACACTCGGTGGCTGCCTCGGCTGTGCGGGAAAATCACGTACGGAGGGCACCGCGTGCTGCCAGCGACCAGTGCAAAGAGCAGGAGGTGGCTCGGAGCAGCTCCCATGGTGTCGCCCGGGGAGTCTTCCTCTCTGTCACGGTGACCAGCGAGTAGAGAACTGAAGACTGCACACTGAGATCTTTTTTTTTGCCATATGACAAGTGGGTCCTACTTTCCCCCTTATCCCCTCTCAACAGCTCTCAATTATCTCCACAGTTTGGCAAATAATCCATCCAAATGTTTGAAGTTGCAAATTGAATTGCATTTGGAGAGTTGGGCAAATTTCATCCGAATTCAAATGTGCATTTGAATTCTTTGCACATTTAAGTCCTTTTGGGAGAAATAGATAGCAAATCTTTTCAAAAATTGATGAAACTTTGCCTACCCCCTAATTTGGACCTAAGGAATCCAAATGTGAAACCCGAGCCTTGATTTGTCTGCTGCAAATGAGACTTCTAATACAACAGTTTAGAAACCCTTGCATTACTCTCAATTGAATTTTTGAGTGGAACAATTTGTTCTCAAAATCAAACTTTAGCTTCCTCACACATATGGGAACTTCCCACCTTAGTTTTAGATCCCTCTTGGGTTCCAAGTCTTCAAATAAATATTTGAACTTATGTGAAGAAAGCTCTCATGTGTATTATCACATGTGAAAAAGTTGAAACAAGTCCCATTTTTTCATACACATGAAACCATCTTTGTGCAAACAAGTGTTTCTTTGTATGCATATTTTGGGACCTTTACAATCCTCCCCCCCTAAAAGAATCTCGTCCCGAGATTACAGGGTAAAAATGAGAGGAAGGATGGTGAAAGTTTATAGGATGTGCGACGTCAAGAGTTGGGATAATTGGTGCGAATAAATCCTTCGCTCTCCCATGTCGCTTCAGCCTTGCAGTAATCACCCCCTAAAACTTTATAGAACCACAACGTATGGTCACGTGTGGTTCGGTCCGTTATGTCAATGATCTGAACCAGTCCCTCCTGATGTGTGTGATCTGGTTTCAGTCGTTCGATATTCCCCAGCTGAATATTGGTTGAACACTAGAGGCACTTCCTCAGCTGAGAAATGTGGAAGATGTCGCACATACTAGTGAATATCGCTGGTAATTCCAGCCGGTATGCAACGGATCCACATTTTTCCGAAAACCTGGAATGGACCGACGAATTGGGGGTGAATAGAAACTTTGACAAGTGAGCCTCATCAAAATTCTTTCTCCCTCGACTCCGGGTTACGGGGTACGATGATTCTGTCCGTAATCACAGGACGTCGTCTCCGTCTTTCCGGAAATACTTCAGTTTCCCCACTGTCTATACATCTCCACAAATGTGACATGCCCTTATCACGTTTCTGGGCTGCCACCTTTTCTTCGTGGATGGTGGGGATGAAAGCTAAATTGTAGAGAGCTCTAAGGTGAACCATACGTATTGGTGGCTCGCTCTCTTCCAACGGGGTGATAGTTGGATTATGAACGTGTGACTGGCGACTCCCGCATTCGCCCACGTTAACCTGGCCAGGGTGATAATGGATCTCTATTTCATAATCCTTTATCAACTCCAACCATCTTTGCTGCCTCATGTACCACTCCTTCAGAGTGAATATGTACTTGAGGCGCTTGTGGTCAGAGTATAAATGCACGAGGTTACCGAGTAGGTAGTGCATCCACATTTGAGTGCGAGTACCACGGCAGTGAGTCCTAAGTCATGAGTCGGATAGCATTGCTCATGATTCCTGAGTTGCCGTGATCCATACACGACCACCCTTTGGTATTGCATCCGCACACATCCTAGCCCAAAGTCGTATGCATCGCAGTACACAACGAACGGTTTTGTTGTGTCTGGCTGCACCAAAACCGGTGCTGATGTTAAGTTTTTTATTAATGCCTTGAACGCTGCTTTACATGCTGGACTCCAAACATATTTGGTAGCCTCCTTCAGCAGCTATGTCATAGGCTTGGCAATCTTCGGGAAGTTTGAAATGAATCTCCGATAATATCCCGCGAGTCCGAGGAAACTCCGTACCTTGTGAGCAGTTCTCGGGGATTTCCATGCAGTACTTGTGCGATATTACTCGGGCTCACAGCGATGCCCTTCGCTGAGATGATATGCCCGAGACAAAGTACTTGTGATATCTAGAATTCGCACTTGCTGAATTTCACGTATAGCTTGTGATCCCGCAGCCGTTGCAAGACTATACGCAGGTGCTTCTTGTGTTCCTCCTCCAACTTGGAATAAACCAGTAGGTCTTCGATGAAGACCACGACAAACACATCCAGCTCCGGCATGAATACCGAGTTCTTTAAGTACATGAACTGAGCTAGAGTGTTGATAAGGCCAAGGAATATGACAGGTACTCAATAACTCCATACCGCGTCAAAAAACTGTCTTTAGAATAGCCTCAGCCCTTATCTCAAGCTGATGGTACCCTGACCCTAAGTCCATCCTGGAAAAGATCCTGGATTTGACCAACTGATCAAACAATATGTCGATCTGTGGTAACGGGTACTTGTCCTGATTGTCACAATGTTAAGCGGACGAAATTAACACTAAGCTGAAGTGTTTCGTCCTTCTTCCTACTACACAGCGCAGAGCAACCCCAAGGTCGTGAGCTTGGTTGTATAACACATTTGCTCACGGTTTCCCTTAGTTGGTCCTTCAACCGTTCTCTTTGCTGTGCGGAACAGACTCTTCTGTCCTAACCCAGATTTTGATCCGTTTAGAAGCATTTTCATAACTCAGGTTGAATACCAAAGTTAAAGTTAACTTCACTATATTTCCAACGAGCACTCCTATGCCTCTAGATCATTTCTGGATCAGAAGTTATGATTGCTCAAAGTTGACATAATCACTGGACAAAATTTGTCAGCATCTCCTTTGTATGTGGCTGATTTTATCACAGTTGTATACATAGATACAATATGAATCTCAACCAACTTTGAACTACAACAATGTTTCATATCTCATAACCTTTCCAAAGGTGTGTCACAGGCTCCTTAGGGATTTTTCTACAACAGGTTAGGGCTTAAAAACAGAAAGGTCCAGAGAGGTTTTTTTCTGCTGTCCTGGTTCTGGACAGTCTGCCTTCAACTGGACTTTTAACCCACTTAACGTGTAATTTTGCTCTGGAAGTCTACAAGAAAGTTGTAGAGCATTTGAAAATCTTTCCATAACGGTATCATACACCTTAATTGGTTCAAGCTACTCAGAGTTATGCTCTGTTAAAGTTCAGCAAGAGTTCCTGCCAGAAACAGAGCACTCTGTTTTTGAAATCTTTGAAACCTAAACCTTCTCTCATTTGAATCTTAGCTCAAAATAAGAGTTCAGTAACTAATGTTTGTTTCAAACTTCCAGTTTTAGTTGAAAGTTAGCTCATGAATTGATTCTTCATAGGGAAGAGGTTATTAAGTTTAGTACGGCGTCAATGCACCGTAAGAAACATGTTGGTACTACGTTGCCTCTCCAAATGAAAATCCTAAACCGGATTATACCGGCATATCTGTTTTATCAGTGGCACTAAACGGTCTCTCGCACACGTGTACTACACGGGATGCGTACGTGGTTAGTACCTGCAGAAGAACACTCAATAATGGTGCACTCAAAGGTTGTTTCATTTCAGGAAGTTCCATATTAGAAAGTAAATACAAACGCCTGTATCATTGCCATACGGCCGTCCTTGAGTTAAGCCACGTCTCAAGGTACGTGATTGTGTTTCTACACCACACGACGGGGAACCCGAGTATATCATGAACGGGTTGTCACGGTTGGGAATGTTATCAACCCAACGGATACCACCTACTGCCCGGCGGGGCACGCCGATGGCAAGCGCTGCGTATGTCCTCCTAGGCTATTTCCAGAAGACCACACTGTCGCGTTACTGACCACACGATGGGGTCTCCACTTACTTGCCTAATGCACACCAGGGATCATCGTTTCATATGAACTCAGGGACATGAAGAGTCCAAGAGTTTCATATTGACGTCTCACACCAAGCTGTGAGACCTATCCCTGAACCACGTTCCTTGTCAGGGGAGCTAACCGAAATTGAACCGCTTTCGGTGGCGTTCCTTACCATGCTTACCTGAGCGTAGGTGCGTCGTTACATAATCGAAATTCAGAATTATAACAAGTATGTTAGTCATGCCACTTAAGTAACTATACTACTATAGTCCTTATGTGGGCCTAATACCATTTTCTCACCAAATCCTAAGTTCTTGTCGTAATACGATCCTTATACCATGTGCTATTACCAATGCGGCTCTGATACCACGCTGTGAGGGCCCGCCGTCCCGATCACTCACGGGAACGGGGCACCTCGCCCGAGAATCACATTGGATGGTGCCGTGCGATTCCTCACCCAACAGCACACATAATAAAGCATCATATTACATAAATCAAGCGTAAGCTTACAAAGTGTAAATTTTACAAATACTTCTCAAAATATTCTACAACGGAAGACTATTACAACTCACGTCTCATACCTATGCTAAGCAACAGAGAAGGTGTCCAGCCCGCAGACCCTTCTCGCTAGCAACACTATCACAATAGCAGCGACAAGGGTTGCCATGAGTTCAACACTCGGAGAGCTCCGAGTCTCATCGTACACCCTTACATATCAGCGTACAGTTATTACCTGCAAAACAACTTATGCAGTATCTGTGAGCACGAAGCTCAGCAAGACTGACCCGTCGCCCTAGTCATGAAACTCTACATGATGAAAATAGAGGGCTGATTATAGAAGTTTGCACAAACAATGAATTTGAGCTAAAGGAAAGTCCTTACTTCAAGTTTTTGGCAACTTTTATAGCCCTCGTGCAACTTACATCGAGACTCCACAATCAAACAAGAAACGCTTCATCTCGATGTCACTTGCCCGAGGTGAAAGTAACTTTAGTGAGCTATCCTAGACTCATACAGACCTTGCGCCATCAATGTCGAGACTCCACAATCAAACAAGAAACGCTTTGCCTCGATGCTAGTAGCCCAAGGTGGAAATTAAATTTAGTGAAGTGTTCATCGTTCCTTATCTCCATTATGAGGATTACCCACAAAGCATTTTAAACGTTTCCAGTTTATTACTACGTCACGACGCAGAGAACAAGTATGCACGGTCCATTCCGCGAGCGACGGTGATTGCAATCAAAAACACCCGGCTGACGCGACACGTACGCCCGTACTCGACGTTGCACACAGCAACCGTCACTGACGTCGTACGTGGCAACCTTTCACACGACACCCAAATGTCGAACCGGTCCCACCGACTGGGATTAAGTCTCCCTACGGCAAACCCTCGTAGAGCCGACTTCTCTATCCTTTCAGCATCGGCATCAGACGGTGAGGTATGCCTCGACACCCAGGTTAACATGTTACATCGGTTTCCTGGGTCCCATATAGCCAGTATGCATCCGATACACAACTCAAACTTGTCCAATGGGCCGCACACGAGAACGGGCCTTAATCGACTTAGACATAGACTAGGTTCACAGGACCACGTCCTTGACCCTTCCATCCGCTGCCCGGTCTCCATTCCCAACTATGAGGATCAATTCTCAACTCTTCCGATTGATCCCCCTTAACCCCGTTTCACGAGTAGGAATCTGCCCACTCGAGTTATGCCTCTTTTAATCCACTTTTGTTGAGATCAGCAGTTATAATTAATTGATAACATATCCTACATTAAACTCCATGGTTTTCTGGGTCATGCATTTGGGGCTTCATACCATCTAGACTTAATGCAATAAACAAAATGCTAGACGTATGAAGTGAATACAAATAAAAACTTGTAAATTTGATGCAAACCGGGGCTTGCCTTTGTTTTGCAGGGGACTTATATATATATATATATATATATATATATATATATATATATATATATATATATATATATATATATATATATATGAAGATTCAGTTAGTGAAGATCACTTGGCTTGATCAAGTGCTGTCCTCCTTCCTTGATCTCCACTCCGATGACTTCAAGTCCTTCACGTAGATGCTACATGTAATGAATATGCACATATGTTTATTTGTAAAGATTTTGCTACAAGTTCTAATGACAAGTTTATAAAAACTGGAACCCTGTTTAAGAATTTAAAATGACACTGGTGCTAGTGGTTTGAGTTTGGATCTAAGCATATGATTAAGTGATAAGTGGTTTTCCCCCTCTTCTATATCGATCACCTAAAGAGGTTAAACAGAACAGGGGTGATCCGGAGCTCCAATGGAGCTTAGAATTCTCATGTGAGTTCCTTGTCACACGAAAGCCCTCTGGACCAAAAATTAGCACTTTTCATTGAGTGGTTTGTTCAGAACAATTTTCTAAGCCATTAAGCAAAGAAGAATTAATTCTGAGATCACATCCATGTTCATGCCAAACTTAGTGAACTAAAATTTCAATTATAGTTCATATAGGTTGCAGGAATTTTCCCAGGATTTTTGAAGCTAAGATTTACCCAGAACTGAATTTGTAAGTTTTGGGAAATTCTCTGAAAATGTTTCTGTATTCAATTGAACACAGCAACTTCAAATCTGAATTGCCCTGATCAAATCAACTCCAAATGAGCTGAAACTTTTACAGGAGTCCACTAACATACCAAAGAGTATTCTGGCAAAAATTGAGGATTTTTGGATGAGCCAAACTCCCTCAAGAATTCTTTTGCTGAAAAGGTTTAAAGAATTTTCCAGAGTTAAATAATAAGTTTAATACAAATTGGGTTTCATATTTGGACAGTACTATTCAATATGAATCCAACCCAATTTGAATCACTAAATTTAGAGCTTTCTAGCAAAGGTTATGAGGTTCTAAAGTTTGGGGAAAATTCTGAAATTGAACTCTGTCCTATTTTCCAATTTTCAGAGACATAAGGATTTAACACCACATTTGGCCAAGCAAATGAGGTCCAATGCTTCTGAAAATTTTACTGGAGGTCAAGTATTTTTGGGGGAATCTCCTTCCCAAATTTGGAAATTTCCAATACACAGAACTCCTGGAAAAATTCCTACAAGATTTTCCTTATATGAATTAATGAGCCAAACCAGGGATTTTCATAAATATTGGGTTGTACCCCTGGATAGTACTCTCTCAGAGGAATCCAACAAAATTTATGTCACTATTTTTGGAGCTTTCTACACAGAGTTATGCATTTTCCAAGTTTGAACAGCTCTCTGTTTGATTTTAAACAGAACAGTCACACCACGGGTCAGGTGCTTCTTCAACCTCTCGCCAGAGCCCGCGGGTGCACACCAGCAGAAAGCGTGGCACGGCTCGTTCTCTCTCATTTCTCCACCAAATGAGCTCTGGTTTCGCCCTGCATGCTCCTTGGAACATGGCGCAGCTGCCGGGCAAGGTTTCCGCGCATGAAAACGGCCGAAAACAAGTCGGCACCGGTGGGGCGGCTCAGGAGCTCGGCATCAACGCGTTCTGGCACGTCCGAAGCTTCTCCCGGCGAGCTACCTGGCCCTAAAGCATCACCAGAGCTCGTGGAGCATGGAACACACCTCAGTTCGTGCAGAAATTGGCGGGAATAGGGCGGTCACCGGAGACCCGACCCTTTTTGCCGCCGGCGACGAATTCTCGTCGCCCGGGGCCTGTGATGATCGGTTTTCTTTGGTTCTCGGCGTGGGAGGGCGCTAGGGCATCTAGTTGCTGTGGTTTGAATTGTAGGAGGTACGATCAATCGGTTTGGGTGAATTTCAAGAATTAACCAAGGTCTGTTCTATACGTGCGCCGGTGCTAAAAACCGAATTCCTGCGAGCCGGCGTCGGGGGAGAGCAGGGGGACGACGGGATGAGGATCAATACATCATGGCGCACCTCTGTGGCCCCTTGAGCATGCTGGAGAGGCGCTGGAGCAGCCAGTCGATGTGTAGCAGCGAGAGTGTGTCGTTGCTCGGTTCTGCCGGGAGGAACATGGCTCAACAGCAGCGGGGAACGGCCTGGGACGAGCTGAGAACACGTTGAGGACGTCGGGGAGACTTTGGCGCAGCTCTGGGATGGTCCAGTCGGCGTTCAACTGGTGGGAATGGCTCAGCGGCGATTGACCGAGGCGCAGCAGCGTGTTTGGGTTGGGTGAGCGCGTGAGGAAGAAAAACACTCGGTGGCAGCCTAGGCTGTGCGGGAAAATCACGTAGGGAGGGCACCGTGTGCTGCCAGCGACCGGTGCAAAGAGCAGGAGGTGGCTCGGAGCAGCTCCCATGGTGTCGCCCGGGGAGTCTTCCGCTCTGTCACGGTGACCAGCGAGTAGAGAACTGAAGACTGCACACTGAGATCTTTTTTTTGCCATATGACAAGTGGGTCCCACTTTCCCCCTTATCCCCTCTCAACAGCTCTCAATTATCTCCACAGTTTGGCAAATAATCCATCAAATGTTTGAAGTTGCAAATTGAATTGCATTTGGAGAGTTGGGCAAATTTCATCCGAATTCAAATGTGTATTTGAATTCTTTGCACATTTAAGTCCATTTGGGAGAAATGGATAGCAAATCTTTTCAAAAATTGATGAAACTTTGCCTACCCCCTAATTTGGACCTAAGGAATCCAAATGTGAAACCCGATCCTTGATTTGTCTGCTGCAAATGAGACTTCTAATACAACAGTTTAGAAACCCTTGCATTACCCTCAATTGAATTTTTGAGTGGAACAATTTGTTCTCAAAATCAAACTTTAGCTTCCTCACACATATGGGAACTTCCCACCTTAGTTTTAGATCCCTCTTGGGTTCCAAGTCTTCAAATAAATATTTGAACTTATGTGAAGAAAGCTCTCATGTGTATTATCACATGTGAAAAAGTTTAAACAAGTCCCATTTTTTCATACACATGAAACCATCTTTGTGCAAACAAGGGTTTCTTTGTATGCATATTTTGGGACCTTTACACGAAAAACCTGGATCTTGTAACTCGTTCATGCAAGCTTCCAATAATATGTTGTGGAGGATGACTTTTGAGAATCCGGAGGGGAGTGGACACTTCACAAGCTTCTTCTTCTTCATGTTCATCACAAATGGATGAGTTTGTGACGTGAGGAGGATCTGGACCAGCAATGGTGGTCGTCGGTGCTGGCTGTGAATCAAGATCAGGAGCTGGAACAATGTCATTAGCTGCTGAATTTTCGGGCAGCAGCACCACTTCTTCCTCTTCTTCAACGAAAATACTCTCCCCCTGCGGATATGGATCCGGACCTGCAATATTTGAACTAATACCTTGGCTGGCTTCATCAAAAGAAACCTCACAAGTCTCCATAATTTTGTTAGTATCAAGTAAAAGCACACGGTAGCCTCTAGTATGAGATGGATAACCAAGAAACATGCCATCAACAGATCTAGCTTCAAATTTATCAAGATTACCATGTTTCTTAACAAAGCATTTGCAACCAAAGACCCTAAAGTGTGTGACACTAGGCCTATGTCCAAACCTGAGCTCATATGGTGTTTTACCTAGCTTAGCACGCAAGAAAACACAATTTGAGGCATAACAAGCGGTTGCAATTGCATCAGCCCAAAATTTACTAGGAGTTTGATATTCATCAAGCATAGTCCTAGCCATCTCAACTAAGGTTCTGTTCTTTCTCTCTACAAAATCGTTTTGTTGAGGTACATATGGTGAAGAAAATTGATGATCTATTGCATTTTCAGCATAAAAGTGATCAAATGATTGATTTTTAAATTTGGTTCCATTATCACTTCTAATTGCTCTTAAAGACCCTGGGTGATCAATTGATAATATAAGAAATAAAGTTCTAAAGTGACTAAAAGCTTCATTCTTAGATGCCATAAAGTAAACCCAAGAGTATCTAGAATAGTCATCAACAATCACAAGAACATACCATTTACCTCCGAAGATTGAACACGTGAAGGTCCTACGGTGTCAAGGTGTAAAAGTTGACCCGGTTCAGTTGTCATGGTCATTGTGAGAGGAGCATGTGAACCCGCAACCATCTTAGCATGTCTTCAAGAAGAGCACACACTTTCTTTTTCCCCTTTGGGCTTAGGCAGCCCACGTATGCGATCAAGAGCACTAACACGCGTGAGATGATCAAAGCCTACGTGACCAAGTCTATGATGCCAAAAATATAAATCTTTGGAATCAATTGCAACTAGACATCTATGCTTAGAGGAAGACATATCAAAATCAGCTTTAAAAACTCTTCCAAACCGAGACATGTTAAAAATAAGCTCACTATTTGAACCTACAACTTTGCAGCAGTTTTTATTGAAAATAATTTCCAGATTTTCATCTAGCAATAGTGAAACAGAAAGCAAGATGTATTTCAAATTTTTGACAAGTTCCACATCCTTCAAAGTGTAGTGATCATTTACTCTAACCGAACCCTTGGCAATTATAGGAGTTGAAGAATTATCGACAAAAGTAACATTCTCTACACGTGACACAAAAGAGAGAGAGGAGAACCATTCTTTGTTACCGGTCATGTGGCGTGAGCAACCTGAATCCACAATCCAAATGTTCTCCTTCCTCAAGCGTGTAACCTACATAGAAGCACAATACGTTGATGACTCAATACTGGGGTTAGTTAAAAGGCATTTAGAAATCCAGTATTGAGTCACACGACGTCTAGCAGGAATAACATGCGAAAGCTGAGATAAAACAGCAGGTTTATGAGTCAAAGTTTGAGATTTTTTGTTCTTAACTACTGACCTATGAGGTGTTACTTGTGTAGCACGAAAATCAGTAGCTCCGGAGGCAAAAACGGAAGGTCCGGAGGCAAAAACTGAAGCTCCGGTGGCAAAAGCTGAAGCTCCGGAGGTAAACTTTGAATATTTCTGACTCATAACAGCAGGTTGCATGTTCCTGACATTCCGTTTAGTATGTGCAGCAAATTTTACATGAGAGTTATAAGATCTAGCTTACATTCTTTCCTTTTTATGTTGTTTAGCTAGTCTATAACAAAAATCTATGACATGACCATCTCTACCACAATAGGTACAATGGAATTTAACTTTGTGTTCATGTCTAGATGAGCATGCAGTATGCTTATTTGAACCCGAATGTGACAACACTCCTGCAGATTTAAAATCCACTTCTTTTTGTTTAGGAACTGTTTGAATCAAACCACTTCCTAATGATTTTACAACACTCCTGCAGATTTAAAAACCAGTTTTATCATTGCAAGACTTGGAAGAATTCAGCAGCAAGTTTAGGTTCTTATTCCCATTACAAAACCGATGTAATGTCCTATGCATGTTATCAAGTTTATTTGATAGATCAACACAATTTTCACATGAAGTTTTTCCTTTTAATTTGCAATTGGAACAATATTTAACTTCATGAGAACGTAAAGCATTGTTCAATATAGAAATTTCTTTCATAGCATCTTGTAATTTCTTATCAAGATCATCACAAGTAGAACAATGCAAATCAATTGTAGAACAACAAGCATCTTTCAAGTTTTTATCATTGAGTGCAGCAAGCTTTTTGTTCTTTTCGATTTCAAGTTCAAGTTTATCAAGTGTGGAGGTGTGTGCACTTCTTAGAGAGGACAATTGTTCATATATTAAATCACATGAACAACAAGAATCATCACTAGGAATCAAGGATTTTAAACGATTAATTTCAGATTCTAGTGACTCAATTTTAACAGCATTGTCCCTAATCTTTTTGTCCTTTTTCTTAACAATAATAGTGGCACGAGAAATAGCATCACACATTTCTTCGCAAGTAGGACATACCTGTTCGTTGTCACTGTTGTGTTCTGCATCCTCCATACTTGATTTTGATTTGCCCGCCATGAAGCACAAGTTTGCCAGATCATCTTTATCTTCATCACTTCTAATGTCTACATCACTCAGTCAAGTTCTTGAAGTGCGGTGATGAAACTGTTTATCAGTTTGCATCCTGTAAAACCCTTCTTTTTCTTGTTGGTGTTGCCAAAAGAGGACTTGACTTTATTCCGCTTTTCATCACGGTTAGAAGGACCTGCAAGGCTAGGGCAATCTGTATGAAAGTGTCCTGTCTTACCAAATTCAAAGCATCGTTGAGGTCCGGAGCCTCCTCTCCTTCTAGTTCTCACATTTTGCAATGCTTTTGAGAACCTAGTAGAAAGAAGTACTAGCTCCTCCTCTGGAAACTCCTCAATCTGTTCCAGGGTTAGTGAAGACAGAAAAGCAAGTGTATTGCTAGATGATTGGCCGGAGCTAAGCATATCACGTTGTGAGACAAATGCAATAGTCTTATTTGGGTTCTTACGTGATATAATGTCAATTTCATGAGTTTTTAGCTTAGAATAAAGCACATCTAATGTAAGAGTACTCATGACAGTGGATTCACGTATGGATGTTACTTTCATCTCCCAAATTGACATGTCTAATGCACTTAGTAATTGCCTAGCATTTTAAGCATCTGAAAAATTAACATTGACGCTACGCAAGTTGCTGAGAATTTTATTAAAGCGAGCAAAGAGGTCATCAATTGGACTCACCGGGTTGCGTCTCAAAGCGCATGTATTCTTTCTTGAACATATCCTGTCTTACCTCCTTGATCATGTTGGATACTTCGTGGTAGTCACAAAGTGCTCTCCACACATCGTACGCCGATCGGAGGTGTGCAACACGGTCGAAGTCGCTCTGAGTTAGTCCTTGTATGATCAAGTTCCGAGCCTTGTTGTTGTTGTCGACATCTCTCATGTTTGTAGCCATGACTTGATCGTTTGAAGGCACATCGTAAGGCTTGTACACCTTTGCCCATATTGCATAGCTTTGCATCTGGATGAAAGCTTCCATGCGTGCCTTCCAAACCTGAAAATCAATACCACTAAACACACAAGGTTTGGCGGAGTATTTCTCCATGATGATTAGTCAAAACACGTGCAAATCACAAACATTAGAGCAACCTGGGTCTGATACCAATTGTAGGATCGAAGTACACGTGTAAAGCTACCAGAGGGGGGTGAATGGTAGATAAAAACTTTTCAGCAGAAGCAACAAAACACCCCTCAGCAGAAAACCGATCTGTTAAAGAAACCGTGTGTGCGACTAATATAAACGTGTTCAACTGTGACAAAACTAGTAAGATTGTAGGGACTCAAGTCACAAATATGTCACAACAAGAATCATGAAAATACGTTGAGAGAAACTCAAGTTACGATCAAAAGATCGAACAAAGGTCAATCTGTCCTACGTGAGAAAAACAGTTCTGGAATACTGCAAAGAAACTCGTGTAGATCAGAAACCACAAATTCAATGACCGTGAAATTTTCACAGATGATAGATAATCAAGTTGTGAAGACGACCCAAAAAGAATCACATCAATTGGATCTGTAAAACTCGAGTTATGATAAAACCACCGAAGCAAGGTAGTGCTGAACAGAAACTCAACGAGAAAAAACTTGTCTGAAAGAAGTCGGACGAACAAGGCACAAAAGTTCCTTTAGAATACAAATTTTATTTATCAAAACACAAGAGGAACAGCCCCAAAGTCGTGCACCATGAGCTCTGGCCTCCCTTGCTTATATAACCAGCCCTAAGGCCAACCCAATTCAATCTAGGACTCCTACTTGGATTCAAACTGTAACTTTCCAATACTGCTCAAGACTCTTCTACACGCAGATAGAAGCAATCTTAAGACTTCCAAACACCTTAGTAACGTCCCAAACATTCCTAAAACAACTCAAATTCGTGACCCACACGAAATACTATCATAACCAACTCAAAACTTTCCATATTTGAGTCAAACACGACTCAGCCGCAGCCTGAGTCCATAACCTAGTCGGTTGGACCTTTCCGACCAATTCTTTACGTCCACATCTCTTCATCACGCCTTGGAACATGCAGCCACGTCTATGCACTCCTTGCACACGTGCAAACATCTTCCAACGACGTCCAAGATACCTTCATATGCATTGTTCTTGATTCAAACATACTGCGCAACCTCCCGATCAACTCAACCACAATTCCTCCCGAACTTGGTTATTGAACCTCATCTTCTCCCTAAGACTAGTTCAATGGATCCTGTCACCAGCCATGTCTTGAACTCAAGCAACACCTGCACATGAATAAACAACCAATACTTCCGAGCACAAGTCCTCGACTTGACTCTCGTTAGTTCCGAAACTACAACATCTTACGTGAGCACCTCACATAAGAATGTTGTAAACCATAGCAAAATGATATCAGCCATAACCACCAAAACACACCAAAAACATAGTAAAATAATACTAAGCAAACTTTCCATAAGAGTAAAGCAAGTTCGAAACATTGCAAGCTAAAAGCAGAACCATTGCAATCAAGCTCCAAACCTTACCAAAGCTAACCGGACCTTGAGCCGGAGCTTACCAAAGCTAGTCAGACCTAGCGCCGGAGCTTATTAAAGCTTAGTCGGACCTAGCACGGAACTTACCAAAGCTAGTCGGACCTAGCACCGGAGCTAGCAAAAACAAGTCGGACCTAGCCAAAATAAGTCAGACCTAGACAAAGCAAGTCGGACCTTACGTCAGACCTTGCCGAAACTACCCAAAACAAGTCGGACCTATCGTCGGACCTTGCAGGAGCTCGGACCTAGAGTCGGACCTTGTAAAAAAGGTGTTTTGGTAGTATTCAAAACTTTTATCGTCAAAGCCAATGTATTCAGCACACATAGGTCTCACACTAGTTTAACTTGATCAATTCTAGGTTATACTAAGCTCACTTAAGCAAACATGCATTTTTAAACTTATAACTTGTCTAACTACTCTTATACATAACAGGGCTCCGCGACCGAGGCTCGCACCCCATCGCCACAGCTACCGGGAGGACGAAGACTGGAGGACGAGTTCCCGGGTTCGGGAGGTAGCACACGTGGTAGTGTGTAATGTGGCGGAATGTTGATGTTTATAATATTTTGATTGCCTAGTGTTGTTGTTGTTGTTGACTGCCTGTGTGAGCTGGCCATCGAGCCAGGGCTGGCCTCAAAGCGAAGGCAAAATTTTCTTATTTAAAAAAATTACCAAACTTATTTACGACGGTTTCCTAGTGTTGGCCATCATAAATAAGCCATTAGTATTTACGACGACCAATGCCAGCCGTCGTAAATAATCCAATAGTATTTATGACGGCTGGTGTTGGCCATCGTAAATAATGGGTACAATTCACGATGGCCCGTCGTGAATAAATCCCCCAAGCCACGTGGCATTCGGGGGAACTTATTCGCGACGGGATAGTTTAATCGTCGCGAATAAACTTATTTACGACGGGAGCCATCATTAACAACCTTATTAACAACTAATTATTAGTGACGGCCAAGAACCGTCATGAATAAGGATTCTCCGTCATGAATAACCTATTCACGATGGTTTATCCTTTATTAACGACGGTTTCCAGCCGTCGTTAATTGTTCATATTCCTGTAGTGGAATTCTTACCGTGGTGGATGGTACACGCTCTCAACATGTCTTCTAGCATTTGGTTCACCCTCTCAGTTTGCCCGTCGGTTTTAGGGTGATATGCGGAGCTTCTAATCAACTTAGTTCCCGACGAGGCGTGCAGCTGCTCCCAGAAACGAGCCACGAACAGCACAGCACGATCTGAAATTATGGTCTTCGGGACACCTTGTAAGCATACAATTCTTGATATGTATAGCTCTGCATATTCCTTGACTCGATAATGAGTGTTCACCGGAATGAAATGAGTCGATTTTGTCAACGGGTCAACAATCACCCAAAATGAGTCATGCTTCCGGAATGTGAGCGGTAATCCGACGATGAAATCCATACTCACATCCTCCCATTTCCATATAGGAATCTTCAGTTGTTGCAGCGGTCCGGCTTTCCGCAAATGATTGACCTTGACCTGTCTACACGTATCGCACTTGGATACTTACTTAGCAATTTCCACTTCATCCGCGTCCACCAAAATTTCTTCTTCAAATCTTGGTACATTTTGTTGTTGCCGGGATGAATGGAAAATTTTGACAGGTGTGCTTCATCTAATATTTTCTTCCATAGTTTCATATTATGGGGAACCACTATACGGTCTTTGAACCATAGAGTACCGTCATTATCTTTCCAGAAACACTTCATTTATCCATTATCTATTCCTCTCCTTATGTCAGATATACCCTTGTCTCTCCTTTGAGCCTCAATAATCTCCTCTCGGATCGTAGGAATGAGAGCAAGATTATATAACGCTCCATACAGAATCACACGGAGACTTGGTTCCTCTTCCTCTAATTCAGCAACATTCAAATTGTGAACGTGGGCTTTCCGACTAAGCGCGTCGGCAACCACGTTCGCTTTTCCCGGATGGTAGTGGATCTCGAATTCATAATATTTAATGAGCTCCAACCATCTTTGTTGTCTCATATTTAGCTTCTTTGTGTGAAGATATACTTCAAACTTTTGTGGTCGGGTAGAGGTGAACAAGATTGCCAAGCAAATAATGCCTCCACATCTTTAACGCCAACACCACTGCAGCAAGATCAAGGTCATGAGTTGGATAGTGCTGCTCGTGGTTTCGGAGTTGACGAGATCCATATGCAACCACACACCCTTCTTGCATAAGCACGCAGCCGAGACCGATGCCGGATGCATCGCAATACACATCAAATGGCTTTGTCGTGTCCGGCTGAGCAAGAACTGGAGCTGTTGTGAGATGCTTCACCAAAGTCTTGAATGTGTTTTCACAAGCTGCACTCCACACATATTTAGTGCCCTTTTTCAGCAGCTTTGTCATCGGTTTAGCGATTTTTGAGAAGCTCGGGATGAACCTCCGATAATATCCCGCTAAGCCGAGGAAACTTCGGACCTCGTAGACAGATTTGGGAGACTCCCATTTTAGCACTTGTTCAATTTTGCTCGGGTCCACAGTGATGCCCTCTGCTGAAATAATGTGCCCGAGAAATGGCACTTGATCAATCCAAAACTCGGACATGCTGAATTTCGCATATAATTTGTGATCCCTCAATCGTTGTAGCACAATATACAAATGTTCAGCGTGCTCTTCTTCTGATTTGGAGTAAACCGATATGTCATCGATGAATACCACGACGAACTTGTCTAACTCCGGCATGAATACTGAATTCATCAAGTACATAAAGTATGCCGGATCATTGGTTAACCCGAACGACAGAACGAGTTACTCATACAGTCCGTATCTCGTCGAGAATGCTGTCTTCGGTATGTCCTCCAGGTTGGATCTTGATTTGATGATATCCAGACCAAAGATCCATCTTCGATAATACCCTTGCACCAACTAGTTGATCGAATAAAATGTCGATGCGGGGCAGAGGGTACTTGTTCTTTATAGTGATGGCATTGTGCGGACGATAATAACACATAGTCTGAGTGTTTCGTCCTTCTTCTTAACGAATAGAGGGGAGCAACCCCACGGTGATGAGCTCGGTCGTATGAAACCTTTGCTCATGAGTTCATTTAGCTGTTCCTTTAATTGCGATAGCTCGTTGGGTGCCATCTTGTACGGCCTCTGTTAAATTGATGATGTTTCCGGCGCCAATTCTATCTTGAACTCGACGTCCCATTCGGGCGGCATGCCCGGTAGATCAACGGGAAATACATTGCGGTATTCACGGACCACCGGAATATCTTCTAGCTTAATCACTTCCGTGTTGTAGGCAACTGCCATTTCCTGATTTTCGCTGTCCGAAAACAGCGTGTGTTGTCCGTGAATCAGAAAGTCAATTTGAACAGTCCGGTTACTGATATTAAGAACAGAACCGTGATGGTTTAACCATGACATCCCCAATATTATGTCTATATTCTGACCATCCAACATAATCAGCGATGTTGGATATATTTTTCCTCCCAAACATAAAACTGCTCGGGGAACAATCTGACTGGCAGAGATATTTCCTCCCTGTGAACGTATAAGATAACTATTATTGGGAGTATCAGTGGATAATTGATGCTGATCCACACATAATTTGCTGATGAAATTGTGGGTAGAACCGGAATAAAAAAGTATAAGGATGGGTATGTCTTTGATAGTGAACATGCCCGCTAACACCGGTTCTCCCTCCGGAGATCCTCGATAGCTAGATGTTGCACACTACCAGTTTGCAGTGCTGTCTTGTCTACTTGAGCACGTGGCTGCATACCACCTGATGATGATGGTTGCCCCCTGTACAGAAACTTCTCCCGGCATCCTGAGTAAAATGCCCAAAACGGCAGCAATTAAAACACGGATGTTTCTCCGGTTCTCCGCATACTTGTGGGTGAGAAGTTGATGTACTTGGCTGCAACAATGATGCACCAGAAATTACTCGTTGCTGCGGCTATGGGTGTACTTCAAGACTTGGTTCTTGAAGAGAAATTTTTTGATGAGTTGATCTTACTGGTGGCCGCCATATTTGATCGGATGGTGTTCGGTACACCAAACGGTATTTACGAGGAACATTAGTTGTGTTGTGTTGCACATCACTCCTGTTCCTCTTTTCTGCTTGACACTCGAGTGTCGTCTGTTCTTGCTGGATGGCCACACTGACCAACTCGGTGTAATTGCCTTTATTGAATAAGTCTAATTTCTTCTTTAATATGACACTCAGGCCATAGAAGAAATAATCACACCTTGCAGCTTCCATAGTCACATAATCAGGAGCGTATTGTGCCAAATGGTTGAACCTTTTGACATAATCAAGGACATTTGCTTTAATTTCTTGAATTCCTCCTTCTTGGTCTTGATAATACCCATAGGTATATGACGAGCACGGAAAGCTTCACGAAATTCCGTCCATGTCACTTGATGGCCTTCAGAAATGGTGGTGAGATATTCAACCCACCAATTTCTGGCGGCTCCATGAAGTTGTTGACCGGCAAATAATGTCTTCTGATATTCATCGCACTCGAACACTCTAAATTTGGACTCCATTACACGAATCCACTGATCCACTTCCACAGGTTCGGTAGCTTCCGTGAAGATTGGCAATTGAGTTGCCAAGAAATCCAAATAAGTGTTCCGAGGTGGAACGACTTGTTGTGTTCATTGAAGTATGCCTTGCTGTACCAAGGCTTGGAGTAATCTGGTGTTCTCTTGATTCGACTCGACCATCTGAGCCCTGACATCCACCTATACCGTTGATGGCGGAGCCCGTGGTGGAGTCGAATCATCACCGTCTCGGCGAGAATCTTCAGCCTTATTCGAAGAACGAGTACGAACCATACTGCAAAAGTATATTTTGAGGGGAGTCAAAACTTGATCTCAGCAGTATGTGAAAGTATGTAAAACATGAACATGCTAAAATTTTATGAAAGCATAACAAAAATTCATGTTTACACATATCCTTAAAGTAGGCCTAACTAGTCAGCTTTTCTGTACAGAACATACCATTATGCACTTAACCCAGATTTTGATCCAGTTAACAGCATTTTCATAACTCAAGCTGAATACCAAAGTTACAGGTAATTTCAATGTCTTTCCAATGAGTATTTTCCTCTAGATCATTTCTGGATCAAAAGTTATGATTACTCAGATTTGACAGAATTTCTGGATAAAATTTGCCAACATCTCCTTTGAATGTGGCTGTTTTATCACAGTTGTACATCAAAATACCTTACAATTCTGAACAAACATTGCACTACAATATTGTTGCACATATAAAAAACTTTCCAATGGTGTATCATACGGCCCTTAGGGATTTTTCTACAGAAAGTTATGGACAATATACAGAAACGTCCAGAGAGGGTTTGCATCTGTCCTGTTTCTGAACAGTTCGTATTCAACTGGACATCCAATCAGCTTGGCGTGCGATTTTGCTCTGTAGATCTACAGAGAAGTTGTAGAGCACTTAAAAAACTTTTCAGAACTATATCATACACCTATATTGGGTAAATCTACTCAGAGTTATGATCTGTCAAAGTCCAGCAAAATTTCCTGCCAGAACAGAGCACTCTGTTTTGGAACATTTGAAACCTATCAATTCTCTTATTTGAATCTTAGATCAAATTAAGAGCTCAGTAACTAATATTGATCTCAAGACTTTCATTTTTAGTTGAAAGTTAGTTCATAAGTCATTTCTCATAGGAAAGAAGTTATTAAGTTTAGTACGATGTCGATGCATCGTAAGAAACATGTCGATACTACGTCGCTTCACCAAAAGAAAATACTAACCGGATTACACTGGCATATACGTATCCATAGGTGACACTAAGAAGGGTCACTCACAAACATGTTCTACTTGTAATACGGATTTCGTGGTTAATGTACCTGCATAAGACACACAATCATCAGGTTCAGCTGCACACTGAACCGACTCCATAAACAGTTTAATACGCCCGTATGACGTCAGTCACACGGACGTTCTCAAGCCAAAAACGCCTTGAGCTACATGTTCATGCTATCAACCACGTGACGGGGTATCCGCCTACATGCCCACAGCACGGCGGGGACTGGCGTTGCTCACATACCCCAAATGACATGAAGAGTCGTGGAGGACATATGAGCTGGCCGGGTTACCTTCCACCCGTGGGGCTCCACCCTTTAGCTTGTGCGCACTGGTGGACAGCGCAGCCATGCACCCTCCAAGACATAGATCGTCACGAGATATATGTTTTCCGATATAAGCAATTAGGTTAGCTTGCCACCATAAGTACAATGCTAATATAGTAGTCCTTATGTGGGTCTAGTACCATTTTATACCGTATCCTACGTTTTTATTGTAATATGATCCTTATTTAGTGCGCTACTCCCAATGCGGCTCTGGTACCACACTCTGTGGGGACCCCTTCGTGATCCGCACTTCCTGGGAATCGAATTGTGTGATGATGTGCGATGCGGCACCCAACAGCACACATAATAAAGCATCTTATTACAAAAATCATTGCGGAACTTTACAAAGTCTTAAGTTTACAAATACTTTACTTCAAAGTACACTACAGTGGAAGACTAATACAACTCACGTATTATATCTAGATTAAGCCACAGAGAAGCCGTACAGTCCGCAAACACTCCTCACTAGCAACACAAACACATAATGCAGCAGCAGGGTTGCTCATGAGTAAACCACTCAGAGGTTTCTGATTCTCACCATACAACCTTACTCACAAGCGTAGTGGTATTACCTGCAAAACAACTAGTATAGTATCTGTGAGCATAAAGCTCAACAAGACTTAACAGTTGTACCTAACCATGAAACTCTACATGAGGGTAAATACCTAACATAGGATAGCAACTGGCATAATGAACTGAACTAAATGTGGATCCTTAGTTTCAGGTATTATTAGCAGCAGACTAAGAATAACCTTGGGCACCCCACATCGGAAGTCCACAATCAAACAAGAAATGCTTTCTCCCGATGTCAATTGATCAAGGTGGAAATGAATCGAGTTTGCACTTCATCTAAGCCCTACAAGCTAATCAGTACAATGAGAGTATAGACTTCAAACAGTAGGGATTAATTCTTATCTCAAGTGCAAGTAGTTACTACGTCACGACTGTGAGAACAAGTATGCTCAAATATCTGGCAGCGATGGTGATTCGAATCAAAAGATGCTCGGGCTACAAGACACGTACGCCCGCACTGGAAGTCACCTCTATGCACTCCACGGACATCTTACGTGGCAACCTTTCCCAAGTTCCATATACGCCGAATCTATTCGATCGTCCTAGACACTAGCCCCACCTCATGGTGCACCTTCCGACGTGAAGATGTAATGAGAGAGTTACGCACTACTGCACAATGGCCGAACGCATGAGGCGACCGAAAAAAGTCTCAATGCAAACTTCCCGAGGTACATCGGTTTACTGGGTCCCACATAGACAGCATGCATCCGGTACACAACTCAAACTTGTCCAACAGGGCCGCACATGGATCGGTCCTTGACCGACACAGGCAGGGCTAACGCACACAGGCCCCTATGTCCTGTTGCTCCTACAACCTGCCCAGTCTCAACTTCATCTTCCTAAACAAATTCTTGAACCAATCCCATGCACCCCACTTTCCTATTCATGTGAGTAGAGTCCAACCACTCGACTTCTATCGAATCCTAATTAAGCATGGCAGTTTCTACACAATGAAATGACAACTACCTAAATACTCCATAGGGTTCTCGGGTCATGCAAGTGGAGTATCAAATCATCTAGACTTAATGCACATTTCTTTTCCTAACCAACAGGGTGTATACAAAATAAAAACTTAAAAGCTGTTAAACGCAAAATTGGGCTTGCCTTGTTTTGCAGGTGATTAATATTATATATATATATATATATATATATATCAGTTAGAATCTTCTATCCCTTGAGACTTGATCAATTGACCCACTTGAGTTAGCTCCAGGCTCCTCTTGATGATTAATCTACGTCAACTAAACGTCATGGCAATGCATATGCAAGCAAGCATAATAATTTATTAAAAAAAGGGGCATACCCAGTCCTGAAATCTTCCACACTGTGGGGTCTGGGGAAGTGAATTTCTAGGCAGCCTTCCCCTTGCTTATTTTGCAAGGAGGCTGATTCGAACTCAGGACCTCCAGAACACAGGTGGAGAGACTCTACCACTGCGCCAGGCCTGCCCTTCAACCTGGTTAACTTGAAGGAAATAACAGAAAGGAGTTTAGAACAGGAGCTAATGTGATGAGTTCAAAACTTTTGATTGAGTTGATAGAGGAATTGATCCCAATAATATTCCTATGATTTTTTATATACATAGGAATGGAGAACAAGAACAGGAAAATCTAAGGCTCAACTTGAGCTAAAACTTTACATGTGAGTTCCTGGTCACAAGAAAGTATTTTGGACCAAACTTCAGGACTTCTCATTGAGTAGTTCACCCAGAACAATTCACTAAGCATTTAGCCAAAAGGAATTAATTATGAAGTCATTTGCATTTTTATGCAACATCAAGTGAAGTATAATTTCAAGCATAGCTCATAGCGCATGCATGAGTTTTCCTAGGATTTTTTGAGCTAAGAATTGCCTAGAATGGATTTTACAAAGACTGCACTATTTCTGAAAATGTTTCTGAGCTAAATTGGGTACAGTATTTTGTACTCTGAAAATTTCCACTCAAATCAACTCCAAATGATCTGAAACTTTGCTATAAGTTCAATATTCCTAAGAATATTTTGGCAAAATTTAGGAAATTTTGGATTAACCAAACTCCCTCCATAATTGTTTTACATAAAATCTTCCAAGAATTATCCAGAATACATTATTGACTTTCATAACAGTTGGCTTGCAAATTTGGATAGATCGTTGCAAACTGAATCTAAATTAATTTGAATCACTAAATTTGGAGTCTCCTAGCAAAAGTTATGAATTTTTTCTAAATTTTGATTGCAATCAGTGTTTTCTTTTCTACTGAAAATCGAGCTGGACCCACTACATAAACTGCAGCCAATGAGGTGCGAAGACACACGGGGCCACAGGATTTTAACTGTGTAGTCACACTGGATCTGCAGCCACAGCCAATCCCAGTTTTAAATTACAGTCACTGACGGGTGGGCCCGGCCACCCCTTCTTCTTCCTCCTGACTCCTTTCCCACGTGCGCACCCCTGTTGCCGAACAGAGGCGGTGCCCTCGCCGGAGTAGGGTTGCCGGCCGTCGCCGGCCCGGAGACTCGCCGCCTAGGGGTTTTGGGGGCGAGGAACCCGTTTGTGGGGTCAGTGTGGGCGGTTATGATCGGAGATGGTAGGGCGACGTGCGGCGGCTCCGGGAGAGCTTCGGCAACGTCGGCCCGTCTCTCTAGCCTTCCAAAAGCTCGGCTTTTCGGCTCCACAGCACCGGTGGCTCATGCAGAAGGTAGACTTGGACGCAAACCAGCTCGGGGAGGTCTCCTACTAGGGCTCACCATGCGCCCGAAGTATGCCGCCATGTTTGTGTTCGGAAAACCTTGAAATGGGCTGCCTACATGCGGTTTCATGTTAGGGTTGCAAATGGGAATTGATCACTAGCTAGTCTAGCTCCCTTGTGCGCCCATTTGGTGAATTAAGAACGAGAATCGAGGGAGAATTTGACGAACTGGTACCAGAGGGTTGATTTGCATGCGCCGGATAAAAATCACCGAATTCTCACTAGAGGATCCACGGCTTAGGCTGATGTTTGGAGAGGAGTAGCTTGAAAGCCCGGTGGTCCTCTGGGTGTGTTTGCTCGAGCGTGAAAACCTCTGGGTTGGGCTGTCCACGTGAGCCCTGAGCGGCAGTGAGGTCCGGTCGCCGCAAAGAACTGCCGGGCTAGGGTTGGGAAGACCGAAACTCGCTCGATTTTGCGACGTGGATGTGGAGGATGAACACCCGGTGCCGTTTTGCGGCTTGGAAAGGTGCTGTACGCAAGAGTTGCCGGCTCTCGTTCAAACAACAGAGGCGGCGGCAAGAACTCCCGAGAGAAGGCGCTGTGGCATGGGAGAATGGAATAGCGTCGGTTTGTGCCACTGAGGGCGACGGGAGTGCGGTGATTACCCCCTTTGGGCGTCCTGATCATCGAAGAATGAGGTGGAGTCAGTCGGGGTGAATTCCAGTAGGTGGCGCTCTGTAACACCCTCATTTTTATCATCATGCATTGCATCCATTATCATGTACATATCACTTAAAAAGAGAAGAGAAATGGGATAAAACCCTGGCCGCATCATACAGATAAATCTTCTAGAAGAATTTTAGAGATAAATCTTCTAGAAGAATTTTAGAGATAAATCTTCTAGAAGAATCTTGCGGATAAAGCTTCTAAAAGAATCTTGGAGATAAAGCTTCTAGAAGAATCTTGGAGATAAAGCTTCTAGAAGAATCTTGGAGATAAACCTTAGAGATAAAGCTTCTAGAAGAATATTGGAGATAAACCTTAGAGATAAAGCTTCTAGATGAACCTTAGAGATAAAGCTTCTAGATAAGCTTAAATATAGAGCTTGGAGATAAAGTTTTAGAGATAAAACACCCTGCTGGTCGCACCTCTTAGGGATAGAGTCCTTCTCCTCCTCCAAACTGAGTAGGAGATTACATCTCTTGGAGATAGAGTCCCTCTCCTCCAGCAAACTGAATAGGAGATCTTCCCCCTTATAAATACAACCTTATGTAAGGGCCTAAGTTTTTACACACATCCAAAGTGTTCATCACACCACACACACATCATTTGAGGAAAAGTTATGAACACCTTTGAAGAGCAAGTAAACACCATCAACATGGTCATTAGAGAATAAACTCACAAAATGCAAAAGTGGCATTTCCCACATGCATCATATAAGGGCTGGGCATATGAAAAACTCCTACACCTTGCTAGGAATGCCCATGCCAAATTCACCCAAATCCAAGACCTTTTGAGGTATTTTTGGGTATAACTAGAAAGGGGTTAGTTTGAACCTAAATTCAAAGTCAAACTACTTCCATCCCATAAATTCAAAAGTGGGAGGCATATTCTTACTCATCACATTTTTGTGAGCTCACACCCCAATTTTCACTCCATTTGGAGTTAATATTGACATGAGCTAAGTTTAGCAAATTCAGACTCAAATTGAATTTCAAACTGCATATGTGCTGAAAATTTATTCAAACACCTCACAATTTGAATTCTATCAACTTCAAATGGGCATTTGGTAAATAATTCAAATTCTAGAGTGAGATTACTGTTTGGAGCAGTAGAGGAAGTAAATTTCAGAGGTTAAAACTGGAGTGTGACCCACATGTCAGCCTCACTAGAAATTTTAACCGACTGAAGAAGCTCAGCCCGATTTCTTGCGCCTGATCGAGCTGCCGCAACGGCAAGGAGCAGCAGGGACAGCAGCTGGTTGCCGCCCCTGGCCACTGAACCGCCTCGCTGCCCCTCTTACCCCCGCACCCGAGCCAACCAGAGGCAGCACCGATCAGTTGCGCCTCTCACGCAAGAAAAACGCTGCCTCGCCGCCGCTCTCTCGGATCAGATCAGAGAGCCAGCGATCACAGCCTCCCCACTCCCTCCAAGCTTCAAAACGGTACTAGAGACTCTCCTCTTCCTTCCCCGTCGTAGGAACTAGCCGAGTTCAGTTGATCTTGCCTCACACCGAAAGTTTTTCCGGAGACCTAAAGCTTTCCGCACCTCGGGCTCCCGTGGACAGCCCAAACTGGAAGGTGTCGGGAAGGTGTCACGCCCAAGCTAAGGCGTCCCCGGACGTGTTAGGGTCTGGTGTTGCTCATCCCCGAACCACAGCCCGAGTGTTTGATCACCGGCGACGAATTTCAGTTTTCACTTTCATTCGGTGCAGACCGACCTTCGGGTGCGTATCTGCCAAATTCTCAGTCCATAGTTGTTTAGAGATCCTCAAACTGCACCTACAAGAGCTAGGCTTGATAGCGATCAACTTTCCTTCGCAGTCCTAGCCAGAAAGCCTTGGTAGACCGACCATTCCTAGCTTTTCTAGCAGCGCTAATGGCGTGAGCCGTCGGGCGCATGGTGAGAGCTTAACTAGGACCTCTCCCGAGCTGCCTTGAGCCCATGCCAAGCTTCCTTATGGTGCACTGATGCTCTACGACCGATGACTTGATCGTTTGGGGTGCAAGGAAGTCCGGCCGACACGGCCGAAGTTCTTTCGAAGCCGCCGCTCGTTACCGGCCATGTTCCGGTGATTGGCACGTCAAGCTGAGCCCAGCATCGTGTTCCCCATGTGGGATTAGGCAGAGGCGGCCAAGATCATATAGTTTGGCACACGGCAGAAGCCCTCCGGCGAGGGGGGCGGCGGCCGAGCGCGGGAGGCCGGAGGTAGACGAAGCTCCTGGTCCCACGTGTCAGCGGCCGATATTTTAAACGGGGGTTAGCTGTGGCACTGGATCGGGTGTTGCTGCACGCGAAATACTCCGTAGCCCCGTCTGTCGGCCGCTGAGGAGTTGACACGTAGCCTGGTCCCACGCGCAGCAATTTAAACATTTCCCCGATTTTCAGATTTAGTTCAAACTTCAAACCCACATAACTTTGGCTAGGAAACTCCAAATCGATTGAACCAAATTTTGTTGGATTCAAATATCTGAGTACTTTCCAATAAATTAAATTTCACTTCATGAAAATCCTTAGTTCTCCAGAATTAATTCTTCAAAGTTTAAACTGTTTAGAATTTTAACTGGAGAACCCTTTGGAGGAAATTTCTGAAATTTTTCTAGGATATTCACCAAAATATCCCTGAGCTACCATAAAAATTTCAGATCCATTTGAGCTCATTTGATTGACCTATTGGTGTGATTAATAAAACTGTTCCAGAGAAAATAGAAAATGTCCAGAAACATTTTCAGAATTTCTCTGAAATTGTTTAGCTCATATCTTTAGCTAGGAACCTTTAAATTAAGTGAAACCAATTTCATTAGAATCCTCTGAAAATCTAGTTTCCATAAAGTCATGGCTTGCTCCATGAAAATTTCTAGAACACCCTAAGAGCTCCAAGTAAGGCCAAGTACATAATTATTTGTGGAGAGCTCAAATGAGCTTTGCTGCAAATGAAACTTGGCCAAGTATCTGTTTAGGTTGTATCCAAACCACAGTAAAAAGTTCAGAGTCATTGGGTCTCTCTAGCAAGACTTATAACTCTCACAAGTTTAACTTCAATTCAAATGCATTTAAATTGACACATATTTGTATTTATCATATGTAGTCGCTAAGATTGAGAAGGAACCCGAAGTCTTAGACTTCGTTACTCCAGAGGAACAGCTAGCCTATGACCAAGAGCAGCAAGGCAAGCTCCGGTTTGCATTAACCCTTTTATAGATTTTTATTGTTTTGAGAACTTACTTTGAACACCCACTTAATTCTTGCATTAGAGTCTTGTTTGAAACTCAAATGCATAGCCAAGAAAACCCTTGGCTAGGATTAGGTTTGTAAACCTAATTTATCTACTGCAATGCTAAGATAGTGTAGGATTCGGTACAAGTCGAGTAATTGGAACTACTCGCGAGAATAGGCTAGAGGCACATTGCTCGGGTAAAGATAGCAAATGAAACACATGACAAGAAAAATGAGACCGAGCGGAGAGTAAGGGCAGCAGGACTTTGGGCCCTGGGTGCCATAGCTCCGCTAGTGTCGATTGAGGACCGGGCCGTGTGCAGGCCTGTTGAACAAGCTAGAACAGTACCGAAGACCTATCGGATATATGGTAACCGGGAAACCGATGTAACTCGGGTAGCTAGGTATTGAGGCAAATCCTGTCGTTCAGAGGGTCAGTTGAGAGCTTGAGGTGTAAATCGGCTGGCGGCACTGCAGATGCACGCGCAGAGACCTCTTGCTCGGGACGATAGGACCGGTTCAATATTTGTCTAACGGGTGAAAGGTGGTTGCGTACGACTTCCATGATGGTTGCTGTAGGCAACATCGAGTACGGGCGTACGTGACGGGTTATTCGGGTAACCCTGCATGTGTAAATCGATTATGTGAGGGCCCGCCGTCCCGATCACTCACGGGGACGGGGCACCTCGCCCGGGAATCGCATTGGGTGGTGCCGTGCGATGCGGCACCCAACAGCACACATAATAAAGCATCATATTACATAAATCAAGCGGAAGCTTACAAAGTGTAAATTTTACTAATACTTCTCAAAATATTCTACAGCGGAAGACTATTACACCTCACGTCTCATACCTATGCTAAGCAACAGAGAAGGTGTCCAGCCCGTGGACCCTTCTCGCTAGCAACACTATCACAATAGCAGCGGCAAGGGTTGCCATGAGTTCACCACTCGGAGATCTCCGAGTCTCATCGGACACCCGTACATATCAACGTACAGTTATTACCTGCAAAACAACTTATGCAGTATTTGTGAGCACGAAGCTCAGCAAGACTGACCCATCACCCTAGCCATGAAACTCTACATGATAGAAATAGAGGGCTGATTAAAGAAGTTTGCACAAGCAATGAGTTTGAGCTAAAGGAGAGTCCTTACTTCAAGTTTTAGGCAACTTTTATAGTCCTCGCGCAACTTACATCGAGACTCCACAATCAAACAAGAAACGTTTCATCTCGATGTCACTTGCCCGAGGTGAAAGTAACTTTAGTGAGCTATCCTAGACTCATACTGACCTTGCGCTACCAACGTCGAGACTCCACAATCAAACAAGAAACGCTTTGCCTTGACGCTACTAGCCCAAGGTGGAAATTAAATTTAGTGACGTGTTGATCGTTCCTCATCTCCATTATGAGGATTACTCACGAAGCATATTAAAGGTGTTCCCGGTTTATTACTACGTCAAGACGCAGAGAACAAGTATGCTCACTACCGCGAGCGACGGTGATTGCAATCAAAACACCCGGCTGACACGACACGTACGCCCGTACTCGACGTTGCACACAGCAACCGTCACTGACGTCGTACATGGCAACCTTTCACACGACACCCAAATGTCGAACCGGTCCCACCGACTGGGATTAAGTCTCTCTACGGCAAACCCTCGTAGAGCAGACTTCTCTATCCTTTCAGCATCAGCATCAGACGGTGAGGTATGCCTCGACACCCAGGTTAACATGTTACATCGGTTTCCTGGGTCCCATATAGCCAGTATGCATCCGGTATGACACGACCCCACTGGTCCTGTCGAGCCAGGATCACGCTGAGGGGTGCTGCGTTGCACAACACCGTATAACACACGTCAAAGGTACAAAGCGGAAGCGGAAGCTTTATTACATAAACAAGTTTATTAACATGTTTACATCAAAATAAGTTTAGTCCACACTCGCGGGCGTAGACTAAGCATCAAGTGCACGTTCAGCCCTCGAACGTGTCCTTGCTAGCACACTCGCACACTAACTCTGCGGCGTGCACGACTCCCACTCGACGGGGTTCCCCTCCTGGGGTTCCGTCTCCTCTTCGGGAGTCCCTTCCTCATAGAACCCTGCAAAAGCTTCAAACACAAGCAGTGAGCACGAAGGCTCAGCAAGTCTGACCCGTCTCACCTAAACATGAAACTTCTACATGAGGGTGATGGGTTGCATGAGGTAAAAATCATTTGCAAGGACTCGCCTAATTAGTAGAACCTTACTTTCAAGTTTTAGCAGCAGGTTGTGGAGAACTTTACGCTAAGGCACATGAGAGAGCCGCAATCAAACAAGAAACGCATTTCTCTCATGTACTTTGCCCAAAGTTGAAAAGAACTTTAGTTAGCACTAAGCTACAACATATCATTAACAATCAATATCCAACTTTCAATCAGCAACATTTTAACATGTAACTAGCCTGTTCTTTCTACGTCACGGTACAGTGAACAAGTGGTACTCACTGACCGCGAGGGACGGCGATTATAATCGATTTACACCTGCAGGGTTACCCGAACAACCCGTCACGTACGCCCGTACTCGATGTTGCCTACAACAACCATCACGGACGCCGTACGCGACTACCTTTCACCCGTTAGCCAAATATTGAACCGGTCCCATCGTCCCGAGCAAGAGGTCCCTGCACGCGCATCTCTGTGCCGCCAGCTGATTTACACCTCGAGCTCTCAACCTACCCTCTGAACGACGGGCAATGCCTCAATACCCAGCTACCCGAGTTACATCAGTTTCCCGGTTCCCATATAGCCGGTAGGTCTTCGGTACTGTTCTAGCTTGTTCAACAGGCCCGCACACGGCTCGGTCCTCAATCGACACAAGCGGAGCTACAGCACACAGGCCCCAAAGTCCTGCTGCCCTTACTCTCCGCTCGGTCTCATTTTCTTGCCATGTGTATCATGTGCTATCTCTACCCGAGCAATGTGCCTCTAGCCTATTCTCGCGAGTAGTTCCAACTACTCGACTTGTACCGAATCCTACTCTATCCTAGCAATGCAGTGGCTAACGGGGTTTGCAATCCTAAACCCCAACCCATGGTTTTCTTGGCTATGCAGTGGGGTTTCCAAACAAGACTCTGATGCACAACATAAAGAAAACAAATATGTGCTCAAAACAATAAAAATTTATAAAATGGTTAATGCAAACCGGGGCTTGCCTTGCTGCTCTTGGTCGTAGGCTAGCTGTTCCTCCGGAGTAACGAAGTCTAGGACTTCGGGTTCCTCCTCGACCTTAGCGACTACATGATAAGAACAATGTATGTATTAATTAAATGCTTTTGTATTAACTTTGAAGTTGTGAAGTCTATAACCTTTACTAGATAGACCTAATGACTGTGAAACTTTTACTGTGGCTTGGTTACAACCTAAACAGAGACTTGGTCAAGTTTTAGTTGCAGCAAAGCTCATTTGAGCCCTCCACAAATAATTATGTCCTTGACCTTAATTAAAGGCTTTTAGGGTGTTCTAGGTATTTTCATGAAACAAACTATGACTTTCTGAAAACTAGATTTTCAGAGGGTTCTAATGGAATTGGTCTCACTTAATTTGGAAGTCTCTAACTAAAGATATGAGCTAAACAATTTCAGAGAAAATTCTGAAAATGTTTCTGAACATTTTCTATTTTCTCTGGAACAGTTTTACTAATCACACCATTAGGTGGACTAAATGAGCTCAAATGGATCTGAAATTTTTATGGTAGTTCAAGGATATTTTGGTGAACATCTCAGCAAAATTTCAGGATTTTCCTCCAAATGATTCTCCAGTTAAAATTCCTAACAGTTTAAACTTTAAGGAATTAATTCTGGAGAATTAAGGAATCTCATGAAGTGACACTTGATTTTCTGGAAAGTACTCAAAGAGCTGAATCCAGCAAAATTTGGTTCACTCAATTTGGAGCTTTCTAGCCAAAGTTATAAGGATTTGAAGTTTGAAGGAAATCTGAAAATCGGGGAAAAGTTTAAACTCGCGCGTGGGCCCAGGAGACACGCGTCGCACGCCGAAGCGACAGCACACCGCGGCCCACAAGGCTTTTGCGCGCCAGCACACCCGATCCCGGCCGCAGCCGGATCCCGATTCAAAATATCGGCCGCTGACAGCTGGGGTCCACCCCCTTCTTCAACCTCGCGACACCCGCGCTCCGCCGCCGAGGGACCTCGCCGGAGAGCTCGCCGCCGGCTGCTGTACAGCTTCAAACTTCTTGATTCTGGCCGCCCCTGCCTACTTTTACTTGGGGAACATGATCCGAGGGTCAGCTGCTCATGACAACGGCCGGAGCATGGTCGGCGACGAGCCGCCATATCGGAACGACTTCGGCCATGTCGGCTGATGCTCCTAGTGCCTCAGCTACTTGGGAAACCGGTCGGGGAGCATCAGTGGACCTCAGAGAAGGTCGACATGAACTCGGGGCAGCTCGGGGAAGGCCCGAAATAGGTCCTCACCGTGCGCCCGATACCCCCCGTGCGTTCCGCCATTAGTAGACCTTGAATTACGCCGGGCACAGAAGTTCTCCGGCCCAGAGTTGTGAAGGCAACTTGTGCGTCACCGTGTCTAGTTCGTGTGGGAGTGGCCTGAGGCCCTCTAATCCTTTCTAGAGCACGAATTAAACAGAATCGTGCCCGAGGGTCGTTCTGCACACAGAAAGGGGAAAAGTGGAAATTCGCCGCCGGTGAGCAACCACTCGAGCTGTGGCTCGGGGATGAGCAGCACCGATCACTTGCGCGTCCAAGGGTGCCTTGGCTCGGGCGTGACAACGCCCAGGTTGGGCTGTCCACGAGAGCCCGAGGTGCGGCGGTTTCCAGTTCCGAGTTTGATCTTTCGGCACAGCCGATATCACTCGGTTTCAATCGATTTCTATCAATGGGAAGGATGGAGGATGGTTGCTAGTACCTTGCTGGGACCTTGGAATGGAAAGAGGGAGCTGCGATCGGCTTGATCAAGCAGGAACTCGAGCGGCGGCGATGGCAGTGGGAAAAGCAGTCGCGCACGTCGGTAGCTCGGGGAAATGGTGACTGAGGCACGCCGGGGAGGGAATAAATAGCTCGGCCGGCTGGCCTCCGGCTTGGGGCACGCAGCAGGAGCTGGCGCCGGCCGGCCCCTTCGGTGGCGCGCGCGCACAACAGCCGGGAACCGACTGAACTGTGGTTCAGTCGGTTTGCTTTGAGGCTGAGGCTGACATGTGGGTCCCACTCCTCTTTTAACCTCTGAAATTTATTCCTAACAGCTGTGGTAAACAGTGAACCCTATTCTACCCTTGGCAACTCAAATTATTCACCCAAGAGCCATTTGAATTGATCAAAGTTCAAATGAGGTTTGGTTTGAATGAATTTCAGCACAAGTGCAGTTTGAAATTCAAATAAAGTTTGAATTTCTCCCCCTTAGCTCATGTCAAGATCAACTCCAAATGGAGTGAAAATTGGTGTGTGAGCTCACAAAAATGTGCTGAGCAAGAATATGCCTTCCACTTTTAAATTCAGTGGGTGAAAACAGTTTGAATTTGAATATGTTTTCAAACTGCCCCTTTCCTATCTACACCCAAGATGACCTCAAAAATGTTTTGAATTTGGGTGAAACTTGGCATGGACATCCTTGGCAAAGTGTAGGAGTTTTCATATGTCCAGCCCATCTATATCACATGTGGGAAGTACCACTTTTGCAATGTGTGAGTTTGTTCCCTAATGAGCATGTTGATAATTGTTACTCGCTCTTTATTTGTGTTCATCATTTTTCCTCAAATGAGGTGTGTGGTGTGGGGATGAACACTGCAAATGGGTGTCAAAAACTGAGGCCCTTACATTCCTCCCCCCTTAAAAGAATCTCGTCCCGAGATTATAAGGTGAAAATGAGAGAGAGGACGGTGGAAAAATTACCGGATATGCGACGTGAGAAAGTCGGGGTAGTTAGTGCGAAGGAATTCTTCGCTCTCCCATGTCGCTTCATCCATGGAGTGATTACTCCACAGAACCTTGTAGAACCACAACGTACGGTTGCGTGTGGTTCGGGCCTTTTCATCAATAATCTGCACCGGTTCCTCCCGATAGGTGAGATCCGGTTGCAGTTCTTCAATGTCTTCCAGCTGAACGGTAGTTGATAGCTTGAGACACTTCCTCAGCTGGGAAATGTGAAAGACGTCGTGCACACCGGAAAGTGCTTCTGGTAATCTTAGCCGGTATGCCACCGATCCACATCTTTCGGTAATCTGGAATGGACCGATGAATCGGGGTGCTAACTTTCCTCTCACCCCAAATCTGTTTACGCCCTTCATTGGAGACACTCGTAGATATACGTGGTCTCCAGCTTCGAATTGTAACGGACGCCTTCTCCGGTCCGCATACTGTTTCTGTCGGGATTGAGCGGCTTTTAGGTTCGCTTGAATTAATCGAACCTTTTCTTCCGCGTTGTTGACAAGATCAATCCCGAAGGTAACCCTCTCGCCAGACTCACACCAATTCAATGGTGTGCTGCATTTTCTCCCGTATAGCGCCTCGTAGGGCGCCATCTTGATGCTGGCTTGGTACCCATTGTTGTACGAGAACTCGGCTAACGGCAAGTGATCATCCCAGTTCTTGCCGTGGTCGATAGCGCAAGCTCGTAGCATGTCTTCTAAGATTTGATTTACCCGCTCCGTTTGCCCATCCGTCTGCGGGTGGTAGGCTGAACTACGGATCAGCTGCGTCCCCAAGGCAGCGTGGAGCTGCTCCCAAAAACGGGACACAAATAAAGTGCCCCGGTCCGATACGATAGTACGGGGTACGCCGTATAAGCATAGGATCCGTGAGATGTACAGTTCAGCGTACTTCTTGGCGTTGTAGTTGGTGTTGACCGGGATGAAATGGGCAACTTTGGTGAGCCGATCGACGATCACCCACACAGAATCATGTTTCTGTAAGGTGGTGGGTAAACCGACGACGAAATCCATGCTCACGTCCTCCCACTTCCAGGCAGGAATGCCCAGTGGTTGCAGCAGTCCCGGTTTCCGCATGTGGTCTGCCTTCACCCGTCGACATGTATCACACTCGGACACGTATTTTGCAGTCTCTCGCTTCATCCGTGTCCACCAAAACTTGCTTCTGAGTTCTTGATACATCTTGTTGCTGCCGGGGTGAATAGAAAACTTTGATAAGTGAGCCTCATCAAAGATTTTCTTCCGTAACTCCGGGTTTCGGGGTACGACGATCCGGTCCTTGAACCATAGGACGCCGTCTCCGTCCTTCCGGAAACATTTCAACTCCCCACTGTCTACACGTCTCCGCAAATGTGATATGCCCTTGTCATTCTTCTGGGCTGCCGCTATCTCTTCACGGATGGTGGGAATCAAAGCTAGGTTGTAGAGAGCTCCATGTGGAATCACATGTAGTGGTGGTTCGCTCTCTTCCAACGGTGTGATGGTCAGATTATTGACGTGTGACTTGCGGCTTAGCGCGTCTGCCACAACGTTTGCCTTGCCCGGATGATAATGGATCTCTATCTCGTAATCCTTTATCAGTTCTAACCATCTTCGTTGCCTCATGTTCAGCTCCTTCTGAGTGAATATGTACTTGAGGCTTTTGTGGTCGGTATATAAATGTACGAGGTTACCGAGTAGGTAGTGCCTCCACATTTTCAGTGCAAGTACCACGGCAGCGAGCTCCAAGTCGTGAGTTGGATAATTTTGCTCATGATTCCTAAGCTGCCGTGACCCATACGCGACCACCCTTCGGTCTTGCATCAACACACATCCGAGCCCAATGCCGGATGCATCGCAGTACACATCGAACGGTTTTGTTGTGTCTGGCTGCGCCAAAACCGGTGCTGATGTCAGGTGCTTGACTAAAGCCTTGAATGCTGCTTCACATGCTGGACTCCAAACATATTTGGTAGCCTTCTTCAGCAGCTCTGTCATTGGCTTGGCAATCTTCGAGAAGTTCGGAATGAACCTCCGATAATATCCCGCGAGTCCGAGGAAACTCCGTACCTCATGAACAGTTCTCGGGGATTTCCAATTCAGCACTTGCGTGATTTTGCTCGGGTCCACAGCGATACCCTCCGCTGAGATGATATGCCCGAGGAAAGGCACTTGCGATATCCAAAACTCGCATTTGCTGAACTTTGCGTATAACTTGTGATCCCGCAGCCGTTGCAAGACTATACGCAGATGTTTCTTGTGATCTTCCTCCGACTTGGAATATACCAGGATGTCGTCGATGAAGACCACGACAAACTTGTCCAGCTCCGGCATGAACACCGAGTTCATTAAGTACATGAAGTGAGCTGGAGCATTGGTGAGGCCAAAGGACATGACCAGGTACTCATAAAGTCCGTACCTTGTCGAAAAAGCTGTCTTTGGAATGTCCTCAGCCCTGATCTTAATCTGATGGTACCCGGATCTTAAATCCATCTTGGAAAAGACCTTTGCTTCGACCAACTGATCAAACAACATGTCGATCCGTGGCAACGGGTACTTGTTCTTGATGGTTACGGCATTTAATGGACGGTAGTCCACGCAAAGCCGCAACGTTTCATCCTTCTTTTTGACAAATAATGCCGAACAGCCCCATGGCGAGGAGCTCGGCCTAATAAAACCCTTCTCCAGAAGGTCCGTGAGCTGAGTCTTCAGTTCAGCCAACTCCTTGGGCGCCATTTTGTACGGCCTTCGGGATATTGGCATGGTTCCCGGTGCAAGTTCAATCTTGAACTCCACCTCTCTATCGGGTGGCATCCCCGGCAAATCATCCGGGAATACATCAGGGAATTCTCGGACCACTGGAATGTCTTCCAATCTGATGGTTGTGGCTTGATAGACACTTGGAAGTTTTATTTCTGGACTGTCCAGAAATAATGAGTGAGAACCGTGCACTCCTGAGTTTAAGTGCACGACTCGGAGGACGGTGTCTAAAACAGCGCCGTGGCGGTTTAACCACGACATCCCTAGGATGACATCGACCTTCTGTCCCTCTAAGATAATGAGAGACGTGGGGTACACTCTACCTGCTAAGCATAATGGTGCTTTGGAGACCATTACGCTTGCTGAAATCTTCCCACCCGGTGAACAAATTAAATATGGACTATCGGTGGGTAGTATTGGCAAGCTGTGTTTAGCAATGAAAGCTTGGCTAATAAAATTATGCGTGGCGCCTGAATCAAATAGTATTATAGCGGGATGCTGGTGGAGTTGGAACATACCCGCAAGGATTGGCTCGCCCTCCGGCACGTCCTCAATGGCAAGCTGGTGGACAGTACCGGGCCTAGGGTTTGCCCGCCGCGCATTAGTAGGGTTCCGGGGTTGATTCCTCCCCGGAAACTGTGGTACCACTCCGCCGCCTTGCCTCTCCGGGCAACTGCTCGCGAAGTGTCCTGGACGACCACACTTGTAACATGTGGCCGCTGCTGGTGGAGTACTTGGTGGACGAAAGCCCGGCATGCGTTGCGGAGGTGCAAACGCACGCGGCATCGCCCGCTGCTGCTGTTGTTGTTGCGGTGGTGCTGGCAGTGCCGGCCGGAATGCCGGTGAAGAATACGGCCGACCGCGGAACGGCATCGACCGCTGTGGTGGCTGCCAGCGCGGACCTGATGGTGGGCGATTCACCATCCGAAACTTCTGAGAAGGACCGCCTCCTTCTCCGCTGCTCTGCGGCGCGCTTCGCTTTCGCTCTGCCGCCGCCAACTCCTTGCCGGAGTCCTCCTGAACAATCGCAGCATCAATTATGTCGTTGAGGCTGCCGCGATTGAACATCGCCAGCTTGTCCTTCAGGAGCGGGTTAAGCCCCTGGTAAAAGTGGTCCCGCCGCTTCTCGTCCGTATCTGCGTGATACGACGCGTAGAGTGCGAGATCGTTGAACGCTCTGGAGTACTCCAGCGCGTTCCGGCTCCCTTGTTGCAGGTGTAGGAATTCCTGCGTCTTCCTCTTCATCAAACCGGGCGGTATATGATAGGCCCGGAAGACCGTCCGGAACTCCGCCCAGGTCATCACTCGGTCGGTGGGTTGTGAAGCACAAAAGTTGGCCCACCACGCGCTCGCGGATCCTTGGAGCTGCTGGACCGCGAACTGAGTCTTGCGCTGCTCGCTGATTTGGAGCAGCCCGAACTTCATCTCTATGGCGCGGAGCCAGTTGTCCGCGTCAAGTGGTTCATCCGCCCTTGAGAATACAGGGGGATGAGTCGCCAGGAAGTCAGAGTAGGAGCTCTGTTGGCGCTCCTCACGATCTTGACGTCTCTCTGGGCGAGACGTATTCGCAATTAACGTTTGCAGCAGCTCTGTATGCTGCTGATGTGAACCCGCCATTGCCGCGACAATGTCGGCCAATGTAACCGTTGGCAGTGGTGGTGGCGGTGTTTGCTGTTGCTGTTGCTGCTGCTGTCCCGAGGAGTCCTCGGGAGGCGGTTGGGAGGTCTCTCCCCCTTGGCTAGTACCTCCAACATCAGGGTTGGCACGAGTACGCGTCATTCTGAAATTCAACACAGCAGCAATTAGCACATGTCTTACTCAAAATTCCATAAATAGCAGTAGTATTGAAGCGACGCATGATTATCTTGCACAACATTCACATATATTGATAAAGCATAAACTTTATACAAGATACATTATTCTCAGATCTCCGAGAAGTCGTGCTCATGTCGTCACTACTTATACATACGCTACTGTCTACACGACATGTCACTGATTACAAAAGTTGGGTTACGCAACCCTAGCTGCCCTACTTGGCAACCGTAACCCCCTACTCGGAGTAGAACTCGACCTCCTGTGGGTCGTCCTCCTCCGGTACCTCTGCTGGTGGCTCAGGGTCTACCACCTCTTCTCCCATTCCAGGTTCTCCCATGGCTGGAAGACCCAAGACTACCGGTACGCCCAATACCGGGGGCACGAGGTCCTGCAATGCATGCACCTCGTCCATAGCCTGGTTGTAGTCCTCTTCCCAGCCTTGTCCTTCCTCAATAGCGTCGTCCCGCTCTTGAGCAAGGTCCTCATTCTGCTGGGTTAGGGTCTGCACCAGCTCTTGCAACGCCGCAATGTCAACACGGCTCTTCTTCTTTGCCTTCTTCAGACGACGCAACTGATTGTGTTGTTCATTCAGTCGCTTGATCGTCGGAAGGAGCACATTGCGGAGTGCACTGTGAGCACTCTCAAAATGATCTCCACGGCTTGTGCTCTCCTTGAGCTTGGTGGCGAGATGCTCCGTATGAACAGCTTGGCTGTCCATCACAGCGTTTCCCGCCCTCATTTGGAGGCTGAGATTTGCCTCCGCGGGGTTGTACCTTGGGCAACTCGGGTTTGTTGCCTCTAGGTACCTCTCTTCCCACACATGCTGAGCTCGTCCCTCCACCGGAACGAGTGCGTATGGAGTTCCCTCCATAGCCTGTACGTGTAGTTGGCAGAAACGTGACATAGTGTCACGGGCTGCCACTTGCCACATCCCTTCCGGTTGTCTTCCTCTCACCGTGACGGTGAATGGCACCCAACCGGGTGGCGTAGGCCCTGCAGGAACCTCGACATGGGTCGTCCACGTCTTGTTCCCCTCTTCGCCTTCTTCCTTGGCGAAGTATTGCGGCATCTGGTTGTACCCGAAATATTGGAGCATTAGCCACAATGCTCCCGGGTAGCCGCTACGGTCAGAGCAGTGGGAAACTACCCACCCGTTCTCCAACCGTTTATCTGCTGCCATCTGTAAAAATATATTTGAGAAATGTCAAATATTTATTTAAACAGTAAACCATTGAGTTATAACATAAGATATGTCATTGAACCCTTAACACTTGGAAACATAGTTCAAATTTTTAAACAAATTTGACTGCTGATCTGCTGTTCCCATGACAGCCCTGACCAGTTTCCATATCAATCTGATTTAGGCCAGGTTAAAAGCAAAACCAGTCCTGGAGCTCAACATCAAAGTTAAAGTTAACTTCAATAGCTTTCCAGAAAGTATTTGGTTGGCCTAAGATCTGCTCTGGTTCAAAAGTTATGAGATGTCAAAGTTAACAGAATTTCTGGGAACAATTGGACAGCACCTCCCTGCCTTAGGTACTGATTTGATCCAAGAATTCCAGTTAATTCTGTTCCTAATCTGACAAAACTTTCTGTTACAAAGTTGTAACCCATCTCATAAGCTTCCCAGAACCACCTCATTTTCTATTTTTGGATTTTTATGCAGGAAGTTATGCTTAATTTACAGAGAGTCTACAGAGAGTCTTTGCTCCGTCCTGTTTTCTGGACAGTTTCAACTCTACTGCATTTTTCGAGTGGTTAAGGGATGAAACACCTCTGGAACTCAACAGAAAAGTTGTAAAGCTCCTCCAAAGCTTTCCAGAAATGTATCATACGACCCCAACCTCGAAAGAACTCAACCTCTAACCTCTGATTAACTTCAGCCTTGATTTAGCTGAAAACAGAGTGCTCTGTCCTTAACATCCTATAAGTTGAAAATTTATTAACTTTGAATATCCTGTTCAAGGGAAGGAGTTACATCAAGTTTTACTACTTTGGATCAAAACCTTCAAGTTTTTAAATGAAGTTGTTCATTTAGTTGGGTGTGACGTCGAGGCGTCACCAGATTATGTCGGTACTACGTCCTCACAAAGGAAAAACCTATACCGGATTTAGCCGGCTTCGTTAGTTCAGTGGCACTACTCGTCACTCGCACACGGATGCTACACGTCTACCGTTTCGTGGTAAGGCTACCTGCAGAAACTCAAACAATCATCAGACTCGGCTGCACACCGAGCCCGGAATCCATACAGTTTGTACACCCGGCCGTCATCACTCGCCCGGATGTTCTCAAGCCAAACACGCCTTGAGTTACGTGTTCACGTTTCAGACCACGTGACGGGGTCTCCCATGTTGCACCACGCACGCCAGGGACAGACGTTGCTCGAATACCCCAAACGACATGAAGAGTCGTAGAGGATATCAAAGCGGGTCGGGTTACCTGCCACCCGTGGGGCTCCACCCTTCAGCTTGTGCGCACTGGTGGACAGCGCTTACGTGCACCCCCCAAGACATGAACGTCCCGAGATGCACGATTTTCCGACATAACAAATAGGTTACTAAGCCACTTTCTATATACTAATAACATCCTTATACGGGCTACTAACTCGTTCCTCACTGGATTTTTGAAAAAGAAGACCTTTGTACTGTGTTAAACCTCAAGCGAGCTCTGATACCACGCTGACACGACCCCACTGGTCCTGTCGAGCCAGGATCACGCTGAGGGGTGCTGCGTTGCACAACACCGTATAACACACGTCAAAGGTACAAAGCGGAAGCGGAAGCTTTATTACATAAACAAGTTTATTAACATGTTTACATCAAAATAAGTTTAGTCCACACTCGCGGGCGTAGACTAAGCATCAAGTGCACGTTCAGCCCTCGAACGTGTCCTTGCTAGCACACTCGCACACTAACTCTGCGGCGTGCACGACTCCCACTCGACGGGGTTCCCCTCCTGGGGTTCCGTCTCCTCTTCGGGAGTCCCTTCCTCATAGAACCCTGCAAAAGCTTCAAACACAAGCAGTGAGCACGAAGGCTCAGCAAGTCTGACCCGTCTCACCTAAACATGAAACTTCTACATGAGGGTGATGGGTTGCATGAGGTAAAAATCATTTGCAAGGACTCGCCTAATTAGTAGAACCTTACTTTCAAGTTTTAGCAGCAGGTTGTGGAGAACTTTACGCTAAGGCACATGAGAGAGCCGCAATCAAACAAGAAACGCATTTCTCTCATGTACTTTGCCCAAAGTTGAAAAGAACTTTAGTTAGCACTAAGCTACAACATATCATTAACAATCAATATCCAACTTTCAATCAGCAACATTTTAACATGTAACTAGCCTGTTCTTTCTACGTCACGGTACAGTGAACAAGTGGTACTCACTGACCGCGAGGGACGGCGATTATAATCGATTTACACCTGCAGGGTTACCCGAACAACCCGTCACGTACGCCCGTACTCGATGTTGCCTACAACAACCATCACGGACGCCGTACGCGACTACCTTTCACCCGTTAGCCAAATATTGAACCGGTCCCATCGTCCCGAGCAAGAGGTCCCTGCACGCGCATCTCTGTGCCGCCAGCTGATTTACACCTCGAGCTCTCAACCTACCCTCTGAACGACGGGCAATGCCTCAATACCCAGCTACCCGAGTTACATCAGTTTCCCGGTTCCCATATAGCCGGTAGGTCTTCGGTACTGTTCTAGCTTGTTCAACAGGCCCGCACACGGCTCGGTCCTCAATCGACACAAGCGGAGCTACAGCACACAGGCCCCAAAGTCCTGCTGCCCTTACTCTCCGCTCGGTCTCATTTTCTTGCCATGTGTATCATGTGCTATCTCTACCCGAGCAATGTGCCTCTAGCCTATTCTCGCGAGTAGTTCCAACTACTCGACTTGTACCGAATCCTACTCTATCCTAGCAATGCAGTGGCTAACGGGGTTTGCAATCCTAAACCCCAACCCATGGTTTTCTTGGCTATGCAGTGGGGTTTCCAAACAAGACTCTGATGCACAACATAAAGAAAACAAGTATGTGCTCAAAACAATAAAAATTTATAAAATGGTTAATGCAAACCGGGGCTTGCCTTGCTGCTCTTGGTCGTAGGCTAGCTGTTCCTCCGGAGTAACGAAGTCTAGGACTTCGGGTTCCTCCTCGACCTTAGCGACTACATGATAAGAACAATGTATGTATTAATTAAATGCTTTTGTATTAACTTTGAAGTTGTGAAGTCTATAACCTTTACTAGATAGACCTAATGACTGTGAAACTTTTACTGTGGCTTGGTTACAACCTAAACAGAGACTTGGTCAAGTTTTAGTTGCAGCAAAGCTCATTTGAGCCCTCCACAAATAATTATGTCCTTGACCTTAATTAAAGGCTTTTAGGGTGTTCTAGGTATTTTCATGAAACAAACTATGACTTTCTGAAAACTAGATTTTCAGAGGGTTCTAATGGAATTGGTCTCACTTAATTTGGAAGTCTCTAACTAAAGATATGAGCTAAACAATTTCAGAGAAAATTCTGAAAATGTTTCTGAACATTTTCTATTTTCTCTGGAACAGTTTTACTAATCACACCATTAGGTGGACTAAATGAGCTCAAATGGATCTGAAATTTTTATGGTAGTTCAAGGATATTTTGGTGAACATCTCAGCAAAATTTCAGGATTTTCCTCCAAATGATTCTCCAGTTAAAATTCCTAACAGTTTAAACTTTAAGGAATTAATTCTGGAGAATTAAGGAATCTCATGAAGTGACACTTGATTTTCTGGAAAGTACTCAAAGAGCTGAATCCAGCAAAATTTGGTTCACTCAATTTGGAGCTTTCTAGCCAAAGTTATAAGGATTTGAAGTTTGAAGGAAATCTGAAAATCGGGGAAAAGTTTAAACTCGCGCGTGGGCCCAGGAGACACGCGTCGCACGCCGAAGCGACAGCACACCGCGGCCCACAAGGCTTTTGCGCGCCAGCACACCCGATCCCGGCCGCAGCCGGATCCCGATTCAAAATATCGGCTGCTGACAGCTGGGGTCCACCCCCTTCTTCAACCTCGCGACACCCGCGCTCCGCCGCCGAGGGACCTCGCCGGAGAGCTCGCCGCCGGCTGCTGTACAGCTTCAAACTTCTTGATTCTGGCCGCCCCTGCCTACTTTTACTTGGGGAACATGATCCGAGGGTCAGCTGCTCATGACAACGGCCGGAGCATGGTCGGCGACGAGCCGCCATATCGGAACGACTTCGGCCATGTCGGCTGATGCTCCTAGTGCCTCAGCTACTTGGGAAACCGGTCGGGGAGCATCAGTGGACCTCAGAGAAGGTCGACATGAACTCGGGGCAGCTCGGGGAAGGCCCGAAATAGGTCCTCACCGTGCGCCCGATACCCCCCGTGCGTTCCGCCATTAGTAGACCTTGAATTACGCCGGGCACAGAAGTTCTCCGGCCCAGAGTTGTGAAGGCAACTTGTGCGTCACCGTGTCTAGTTCGTGTGGGAGTGGCCTGAGGCCCTCTAATCCTTTCTAGAGCACGAATTAAACAGAATCGTGCCCGAGGGTCGTTCTGCACACAGAAAGGGGAAAAGTGGAAATTCGCCGCCGGTGAGCAACCACTCGAGCTGTGGCTCGGGGATGAGCAGCACCGATCACTTGCGCGTCCAAGGGTGCCTTGGCTCGGGCGTGACAACGCCCAGGTTGGGCTGTCCACGAGAGCCCGAGGTGCGGCGGTTTCCAGTTCCGAGTTTGATCTTTCGGCACAGCCGATATCACTCGGTTTCAATCGATTTCTATCAATGGGAAGGATGGAGGATGGTTGCTAGTACCTTGCTGGGACCTTGGAATGGAAAGAGGGAGCTGCGATCGGCTTGATCAAGCAGGAACTCGAGCGGCGGCGATGGCAGTGGGAAAAGCAGTCGCGCACGTCGGTAGCTCGGGGAAATGGTGACTGAGGCACGCCGGGGAGGGAATAAATAGCTCGGCCGGCTGGCCTCCGGCTTGGGGCACGCAGCAGGAGCTGGCGCCGGCCGGCCCCTTCGGTGGCGCGCGCGCACAACAGCCGGGAACCGACTGAACTGTGGTTCAGTCGGTTTGCTTTGAGGCTGAGGCTGACATGTGGGTCCCACTCCTCTTTTAACCTCTGAAATTTATTCCTAACAGCTGTGGTAAACAGTGAACCCTATTCTACCCTTGGCAACTCAAATTATTCACCCAAGAGCCATTTGAATTGATCAAAGTTCAAATGAGGTTTGGTTTGAATGAATTTCAGCACAAGTGCAGTTTGAAATTCAAATAAAGTTTGAATTTCTCCCCCTTAGCTCATGTCAAGATCAACTCCAAATGGAGTGAAAATTGGTGTGTGAGCTCACAAAAATGTGCTGAGCAAGAATATGCCTTCCACTTTTAAATTCAGTGGGTGAAAACAGTTTGAATTTGAATATGTTTTCAAACTGCCCCTTTCCTATCTACACCCAAGATGACCTCAAAAATGTTTTGAATTTGGGTGAAACTTGGCATGGACATCCTTGGCAAAGTGTAGGAGTTTTCATATGTCCAGCCCATCTATATCACATGTGGGAAGTACCACTTTTGCAATGTGTGAGTTTGTTCCCTAATGAGCATGTTGATAATTGTTACTCGCTCTTTATTTGTGTTCATCATTTTTCCTCAAATGAGGTGTGTGGTGTGGGGATGAACACTGCAAATGGGTGTCAAAAACTGAGGCCCTTACACGGTACACAACTCAAACTTGCCCAACGGGCCGCACACGAGAACGGGCCTTAATCGACTCAGACATAGACTAGGCTCAGAGGACCACGTCCTTGACCTTCCGTCCACTACCCGGTCTCCATTCCCAACTATGAGGATCAATTCCCAACTCTTCCGATTGATCCCCCCTAAATCTCTGTTCACGAGTAGGAATCTGCCCACTCGAGTTTTGCTTCTTTTAATCCATTTTTGTTGAGATCAGCAGTTATAATTAATTGATAACATATCCAACGTTAAACTCCAGGGTTTTCTAGATCATGCATGTGGAGTTTCATACCATCTAGACGTAATGCAATAAATAAAATGCTAGACGTATGAAGAGAATACAAATAAAAACTTTAAGTTTTGATGCAAACCGGGGCTTGCCTTTGTTTTGTAGGGACTAATATATATAACTCAGTTAATGAAGATCACTCGAGGCTTGATCAACTGCTTTCCTCCTTCCTTGATTTCTACCCCGATGACTCCAACTCCTCCACGTAGATACTACACGTGATGAATATGCATATATGTTTAATTGTAAAACTTTGCTACAAGTTCTAACAACAAGTTTCAAAACTGGAACTCTGTTCAAGAATTTAAAATGACACTAGTGCTAAGGTTTTGGGTTTGGATCTAAGCACATGATTAGTGCTAAGTGGTTTCCCCCTCTTCTATATTGATCACCTTAAGAGGTTAAACAGAACAGGGGTGATCCAGAGCTCCAATGGAGCTGACAATTTTCATGTGCGTTCCTTGTCACAAGAAAACACTCCGGACCATAAATTAGCACTTTTATTGAGTGGTTTGTTCAGGATAATTTTCTAAGCAATTAAGCAAAGAAGAATTAATTCTGAGATTACACCCATGTTCATGCCAAACTTAGTGAACTAAAATTTCAATTATAGCTCATAGAGTTTGCATGCATTTTCCTAGCATTGTTGGAGCTAAGATCTGTCCAGAACTGAATTTCCAAGTTTTGGAAATTCTCTGAAAATGTTTCTGTATTCAATTGAACACAGCATCTTCAAAGATGAATTGCTCCGATCACATCAACTCCAATTGATCTGAAATTTTTACAGGGGTTCACTAATACCCTAAAGAATAGTTTTGCAAAATTTTAGGATTTTTGGATTAGCCAAACTCCCTCTAAAATTCTTTTTCTGAAAAGCTTTAAAGAATTTTCCAGAATTAAATAATTAGTTTCATACAAATTGGGTTGTAGATTTGGACAGAGCTATTCATTAGGAATCCAACCCAATTTGAATCACTAAATTTGGGGCTTCATAGCAAGAGCTATGAGGTTCTAAAGTTTGGGGGAAAATTCAGAAATTGAACTCTGTTTATTTTCCCATTTTTCAGAGACATAAGGAATTAACACCACATTTGCCCAAGCAAATGAGGTCCAATGCTTCTGAAAGTTTTACTGGAGTTCAGGCATTTTTGGAGGAATCTACTTCCCAAATTTGGGAATTTTCCACTACACAGAGCTCCTGGAAAAATTCCTACAAGATTTTCCTTATATGAATTAATGATAAAAAACCAGGGATTTTCATAAATATTGGGATGTACCCCTGGATAGTACTCTCTTATAGGAATCCAACAAAATTTATCTCACTATTTTTGGAGCTTCCTACACCAAGTTATGCATTTTACAAGTTTGAACAACTCTCTGTTTGATTTTAAACGGCACAGTCACACGTGGGGCCCACGGGTCAGGTGCTTCTTCAACGTCCCGCCAGAGCCCGCGGGTGCACACCGGCAGAAAACTTGGCATGGCTCGTTCTCTCTCATTTCTCCACCAAATGAGCTCCGGTTTCGCCCTACATGCTCCAGGGAACTTGGCGCAGCTGCCGGGCAAGGTTTCCCCGCGTGAAAACGGCTGTAGGTGGGTCGGCACCGGCGGGGCGGCTCAGGAGCTCGACATGGACGCGTTCCAGTGTGTCCAAGGCATCTCCCGGCGAGCTACGATGTCCTACAGCATCCTTATGGTCCTAGAAACATGGAACGGAGATCAAATCGTGCAGAAAATGGCTGCAACCTAGTCGTCACCGTGGACCGTGGCAGTTTTGGCCGCCGCCGGCGATTTCTCGTCGCCCGGGGCATAGGAGGGTCGGTTTGCTTCGTGCTTCGGTGTGGGAGGGCGCTGGGGAATCTAGTGTGGTTTGAATTGTAGGAGGGATGATCAATCGGTTTGGGCGAATTTCAAGAATTAATCAAGGTCAGTTCTATACGTGCGCTGGTACCAAAATTCAAATTCCGGCGAACCAGCATCGGGGGAGAGAAGGGGGGCTACGGGATGACGAGCTAGACAGCCTTGCTAACCTATGTGTGCGTTTGCTTGGACCGGAGCCGCTCGGAGTAGCCCGTACGTTGAGGAGCAGCAACATGCAGCGTGTTCTGTTTTTCCCGGAGGAAAGACAGGTTGTCACCGATCGTGGAAGGCCGGCCATGGGCTGAGAAACGGTGATAAACGTCGGGAAGGGATCTCTGCAGCTTCGGAGACGCTCAGCCGGGCGTCCAACTCATTGAAACAGCACAGCAGCGATCAACCGAGGCGCAGCAGCGTGTTTCGTTGGGTGAGCGCGTGAGGAAGAAAGCAATCAGTGGCTGCATCAGCTGTGCGAGAAGGATAACGGCGAGGGAGCACAGCCACCCCCGCGTTGCCAGCGCTCGGTGAAAGAAGCAGGAGGTGGCTCGGAGCAGCTCCCGCGGTGGCACACGGTGAGGCCTCTGTTCTGTCGAATGGCTCGGTTGCTTCGAGTCGGAAACTGAAGACTGAATACTGAGGGCTGAAGACTGAAGATCTTTCGGGCATATGACAAGTGGGTCCCACTTTCCCCCTTATCCCCTCTCAACAGCTCTCAAATATCTCCACAGTTTGGCAATTAATCCATCCAAATGTTTGAAGTTGCAAATTGAGTTGCATTTGGAGAGTTGGGCAAATTTCATCCAAATTCAAATGTGTATTTGAATTATTTGCACATTTAAATCCTTTTGGGAGAAATGGATAGCAAATCTTTTCAAAAATTGATGAAACTTTGCCTACCCCTAATTTGGACCTAAGGAATCCAAATGTGAACTCTGATCATTGATTTGGCTGCTGCAAATGAGGTTTTTAATACAACAGTTTGAAAACCCTTGTGTTACTCTCATTTGCATTTTTGATTGGAACAATTTGTTCTCAAAATCAAACTTTAGCCTCCTCACACATATGGGGACTTCCCACCTTAGTTTTAGATCCCTCTTGGGTTCCAAGTCTTCAAACAATTATTTGAACTTGTGTGAAGAAAGCTCTCATGTGTATTATCACATGTGGAAAAAGTTTTAACAAGTCCTATTTTTCATACATGTGAAACCAACTTTGTGCAAACAAGAGTTTCTTTGTATGCATATTTTGGGACCTTTACAATCCTCCCCCCTTAAAAGAATCTCGTCCGAGATTACAAGGTAAAAATGAGAGGGAGGATGGTGGAAAATTAACTCACGTGTGACGTCTAAAGTCGGGATACTTGACGCGAAGAAAGCCTTCGCTCTCCCATGTCGCTTCAAGCTTGGAGTAATCACTCCCTAAAAATCTATAGAACCACAACGTATGGTCACGCGTCGTTCAATCCGTTATGTCGATGATCTGAACCAGTCCCTCCTGATGTGTGTGATCTGGTTTCAGTCGTTCGATATTCCCCAGCTGAATATTGTTTGAACACTAGAGGCACTTCCTCAGCTGATAAATGTGGAAGATGTCGCACATACCAGTGAATATCGCTGGTAATTCCAGCCGGTATGCAACGGATCCACATTTTTCCGAAAACCTGGAATGGACCGACGAATTAGGGGTGAATAGAAACTTTGACGGGTGAGCCTCATCAAAAATCTTTCTCCCTCGATTCTGGGTTACGGGGTACGACGATTCTGCCCGTAATCACAGGACGTCGTCTCCATCTTTCGAGAATTACTTCAGTTTCCCCACTGTCTATACATCTCCGCAAATGTGACATGCCCTTATCACGTTTCGGGGCTGCCACCCTTTTTCATGGATGGTCGGGATAAAAGAGAAATTGTAGAGAGCTCTAGGGTGAACCATACGTAATGATGGCTCGCTCTCATCCAATGGGATGATGGCTCGATTACAAACTTGTGACTTGCGACTCCCGCATTCGCCCACGTTAACCTTGCCGGGGTGATATTGGATCTCTATTTCGTAATCCTTTATCATCTCCAACCATCTTTGCTTCCTCATGTTACACTCCTTCTGAGTGAATATGTACTTGAGGCGTGGGGTCGGTATATAAATGCACAAGGTTACCGAGTAGGTAGTACCTCTACATTTTGAGTGCGAGCACCACGGCAGTGAGTCCTAAGTCATGAGTCGGATAGTATTGCTCATGATTCCTAAGTTTGCCGTGATCCATACACGACCACACTTCAGTTTTGCATCAGCACACATCCTAGCTCAATGCCAGATACATCGCAGTACACAACGAACGGTCTTGTTGTGTTTGGCTGCGCCAAAACCGGTGCTGATGTTAAGTGTTTTATTAATGCCTTGAACGCTGCCTTACAAGTTGGACTCCAAACCTCGTTGGTAGCCTCCTTCAGCAGCTATGTCATAGGCTTGGCAATCTTCGAGGAGTTTGAAATGAACCTCCGATAATATCCCGCGAGTCCGAGGGATTTTCCCGTACCTCGTTAATAGACCGCGGGGACTTCCAATGCAGCACTGGTGCGATATTACTTGGGTCTACAGCGATGCCCTTCGCTGAGATGATATGCCCGAGACAAAGTACTCGTGATATCTAGGATTTCGCACTTGCTGAATTTCACGTATAGCTTGTGATTCCGCAGCCGTTGCAAGACTATACGCAGGTTCTTCTCGTGTGCTTCCTACGATTTGTAATAAACCAGTAGGTCGTCGATGAAGACCACGACAAACATATCCAGCTCCGGCATGAATACCGAGTTCCTTAAGTACATGAACTGAGCTGGAGTGTTGGTAAGACCAAGGAATATGACAGGTACTCATAAACTCTGTACCTTATCGAAAAACTGTCTCCAGAATAGCCTCGGCCCATATCTCAATCTGATGGTACCCTGATCCTAAGTCCATCTTGGAAAAGATCCTTGCTTTGACCAACTGACCAAACAATATGTCGATCTGTGGTAACGGGTACTTGTCCTTGATTGTCACAATGTTAAGCGGACAAAATTTAACACTAAGCCATAGTGTTTCATCCTTCTTCCTACTACACAGCGCAGAGCAACCCCAAGATCATGAGCTTGGTCGTATAACTCATTCACTCATGAGTTCACTTAGTTGCTCCTTCAACCGTTCTCTTTGCAGTGAAAAACAGACTCTTCTGTTCTAACCTAGATTTTGATCCTGGTAGATGCATTTTCATAACTCAAGTTGAATATCAAAGTTTAATTTAACTTCAATATCTTTCCAACGAGTATTCAAATGCCTTCATACCACTTCTGGATCAAAATTATGATTGCTCAAAGTTGACAGACTTTCTGGATAAAATTTGCCAGCATCTCCTTTGTATGTGGCTGACTTTATCACTGTTGTATATGAAAATACAACAAGAATCTGAACAACCTTTGAACTACAACAATGTTGCATATCTCATAACCTTTCCAACAGTGTATCACAGGCTCCCTAGGGATTTTTCTACAGGAAGTTATGGCTTAAAAACAGAAAGGTCCAGAGAGGTTTTGCTACTGTCCTGGTTCTGAACAGTTTGCCTTCAACTGGACTTTTCACCAACTTAACTTATGATTTTGCTCTGGAGGTCTACAAGAGAGTTGTAGAGCACTTGAGAATATTTCCAGAACTGTATCATACAACTTAATTGGTTAAAGCTACTCAGAGTTATGCTCTGTTAAAGTCCATCAAAAATTTCTGCCAGAAACAGAGCACTCTGTTTTTGAAATCTTTGAAACCTAAACCTTCTCTTATTTGAATCTTAGCTCAAAATAAGAGTTCAGTGACTAATAATTATTTCAAAATTCCATTTTTAGTTGAAAGTTAGCTCATGAATCATTTCTTCATAGGGAAGAGGATTATTAGTGTAGTACGGTGTTGATGCACCATAAGAAGCATGTCGGTACTACGTAGCCTCACCAAAGAAAATCCTAATCCGGATTATACCGGCATATACGTTTTATCAGTGGCACTAGACGGTCTCTCGCACACGTGTACTACACGGGATACGTACGTGGTTAGTACCTGCAGAAGAACACTCAATAGTGGTGCACTCAAAGGTTGTTTCATTCCAGGCAGTTCCATATTAGAAAGTAAACACAAACACCCGTATCATTGCCATACGGCCGTCCTTGAGTTAAGTCACGTCTCAAGGTACGTGATCATGTTTCAACACCACACGACGGGGAACCCGAGTATATCATGAACGGGTCGTCACGGTTGGGAATGTTATCAACCCAACAGATACCACCTACTGCCCTGCAGGGCACGCCGATGGCAAGCGCTGCGTATGTCCTCCTGGGCTATTTCCAGACGAACACACTCTCGCGTTACTGACCAAATGATGGGGTCTCCACTTACTTGCCTAATGCATGCTAGGGATCAGCGTTTCATATGAACTCAGGAACATGAAGAGTCCAAGAGTTTCATATTGACGTCTCACACCAAGCTGTGAGACCTATCCCTGAACTACTTTCCTCGTCAGGGGAGCTAACCGAAATTGAACCGCTTTCGGTAGCGTTCCTTACCATTCTTACCTGAACGTAGGTGCGTCGTTACATAATTAAAATTTCAGAATTATAACAAGTATGTTAGTACTGCCACCTTAAGTAACTATACTACTATAGTCCTTATGTGGGCCTAATACCATTTCCTCACCGTATCCTAAGTTTTTGTCGTAATACGATCCTTATTCCGTGTGCTATTACCAATGCGGCTCTGATACCACGCTGTGAGGGCCCGCCGTCCCGATCACTCACGGGGACGGGGCACCTCACCCGGGAATCGCATTGGGTGGTGCCGTGCGATGCGGCACCCAACAGCACACATAATAAAGCATCATATTACATAAATCAAGCGGAAACTTACAAAGTGTAAATTTTACAAATACTTCTCAAAATATTCTACTGCGGAAGACTATTACACCTCACGTCTCATACCTATGCTAAGCAACAGAGAAGGTGTCTAGCCCGTGGACCCTTCTCGCTAGCAACACTATCACAATAGCAGCGGCAAGGGTTGCCATGAGTTCACCACTCGGAGAGCTCCGAGTCTCATCGGACACCCGTACATATCAGCGTACAGTTATTACCTGCAAAACAACTTATGCAGTATCTGTGAGCACGAAGCTCAGCAAGACTGACCCGTCGCCCTAGCCATGAAACTCTACATGATAGAAATAGAGGGCTGATTAAAGAAGTTTGCACAAGCAATGAGTTTGAGCTAAAGGAGAGTCCTTACTTCAAGTTTTAGGCAACTTTTATAGTCCTCGCGCAACTTACATAGAGACTCCACAATCAAACAAGAAACGCTTCATCTTGATGTCACTTGCCCGAGGTGAAAGTAACTTTAGTGAGCTATCCTAGACTCATACTGACCTTGCGCTATCAACGTCGAGACTCCACAATCAAACAAGAAACGCTTTGCCTCGACGCTACTAGCCCAAGGTGGAAATTAAATTTAGTGACGTGTTGATCGTTCCTCATCTCCATTATGAGGATTACTCACGAAGCATATTAAAGGTGTTCCCGGTTTATTACTACGTCACGACGCAGAGAACAAGTATGCACACTACCGCGAGCGACGGTGATTGCAATTAAAAACACCCGGCTGACACGACGCGTACGCCCGTACTCGATGTTGCACACAGCAACTGTCACTGACATCGTACGTGGCAACCTTTCACACGACACCCAAATGTCGAACTGGTCCCACCAACTGGGATTAAGTCTCTCTACGGCAAACCCTCGTAGAGCAGACTTCTCTATCCTTTCAGCATCGGCATCAGACGGTGAGGTATGCCTCAACACCCAGGTTAACATGTTAATCGGTTTCCTGGGTCCCATATAGCCAGTATGCATCTGGTACGCAACTCAAACTTGCCCAACGGGCCGCACACGAGAATGGGCCTTAATCGACTCAGACATAGACTAGGCTCACAGGACCACATCCTTGACCTTCCATCCACTGCCCGGTCTCCATTCCAACCATGAGCTCAATTCCCAACTCTTCCGATTGACCCCCCCTAAATCTCTGTTCACGAGTAGGAATCTGCCCACTCGAGTTTTGCTTCTTTTAATCCACTTTTGTTGAGATCAGCAGTTATAATTAATTGATAACATATCCTACGTTAAACTCCAGGGTTTTCTGGGTCATGCATGTGGAGTTTCATACCATCTAGACGTAATGCAATAAATAAAATGCTAGACGTATGAAGAGAATACAAATAAAAACTTGTAAGTTTTGATGCAAACCGGGGCTTGCCTTTATTTTGCAGGGACTAATATATATAACTCAGTTAGTGAAGATCACTTGAGGCTTGATCAACTGCTTTCCTCCTTCCTTGATTTCTACCCCGATGACTCCAACTCCTCCACGTAGATACTACACGTGATGAATATGCATATATGTTTAATTGTAAAACTTTGCTACAATTTCTAACAACAAGTTTCAAAACTGGAACTCTGTTCAAGAATTTAAAATGACACTGGTGCTAAGGTTTTGGGTTTGGATCTAAGCACATGATTAGTGCTAAGTGGTTCCCCCTCTTCTATATTGATCACCTTAAGAGGTTAAACAGAACAGGGGTGATCCAGAGCTCCAATGGAGCTGAGAATTTTCATGTGAGTTCCTTGTCACAAGAAAACACTCTGGACCAAAAATTAGCACTTTTTATTGAGTGGTTTGTTCAGAATAATTTTCTAAGCAATTAAGCAAAGAAGAATTAATTCTGAGATTACACCCATGTTCATGCCAAACTTAGTGAACTAAAATTTCAATTATAGCTCATAGAGTTTGCATGAATTTTCCTAGCATTGTTGGAGCTAAGATCTGTTCAGAACTGAATTTCCAAGTTTTGGAAATTCTCTGAAAATATTTCTGTATTCAATTGAACACATCATCTTCAAAGCTGACTTGCTCCGTTCACATCAACTCCAATTGAGCTGAACTTTTTACAGGGGTTCACTAATACCCTATAGAATATTCTTGCAAAATGTGAGGATTTTTGGATTAGCCAAACTCCCTCTAAAATTCTTTTGCTGAAAAGCTTTAAAGAATTTTCCAGAATTAAATAATGAGTTTCATACAAATTGGGTTGTAGATTTGGACAGAGCTATTCAATAGGAATCCAACCCAATTTAAATCACTAAATTTGGGGCTTCCTAGCAAGAGATATGAGGTTCTAAAGTTTGGGGGAAAATTCTGAAATTGAACTCTGTTTATTTTTCCCATTTTCAGAGACATAAGGAATTAACACCACATTTGGCTAAGCAAATGAGGTCCAATGCTTCTGAAAATTTTACTGGAGTTCAGGCATTTTTGGAGGAATCTCCTTCCCAAATTTGGGAATTTTCCACTACACAGAGCTCCTGGAAAAATTCCTACAAAATTTTCCTTATATGAATTAATGAGCAAAAACCAGGGATTTTCATAAATATTGGGCTGTACCCCTGGATAGTACTCTCTTACAGGAATCCAAAAAAAATTTATCTCACTATTTTTGGAGCTTTCTACACCAAGTTATGCATTTTACAAGTTTGAACAACTCTCTGTTTGATTTTAAACAGCACAGTCACATGTGGGGCCCACGGGTCAGGTGCTTCTTCAACCTCCCGCCAGAGCCCGCGGGTGCACACCGGCAGAAAACTTGGCATGGCTCGTTCTCTCTCATTTCTCCACCAAATGAGCTCCGGTTTCGCCCTACATGCTCTAGGGAACGTGGCGCAGCTGCCGGGCAAGGTTTCCCCACGTGAAAACGGCTGTAGGTGGGTCGGCACCGGCGGGGCGGCTCGGGAGCTCGACATGGACGCGTTCCAGCGTGTCCAAGGCATCTCCCGGCGAGCTACGATGTCCTACAGCATCCTTATGGTCCTAGAAACATGGAACGGAGATCAAATCGTGCAGAAAATGGCTGCAACCTAGTCGTCACCGTGGACCGTGGCTGTTTTGGCCGCCGCCGGCGATTTCTCGTCGTCCGGGGCATAGGAGGGTCGGTTTGCTTCGTGCTTCGGCGTGGGAGGGCGCTGGGGCATCTAGTTGCTGTGGTTTGAATTGTAGGAGGGATGATCAATCGGTTTGGTCGAATTTCAAGAATTAATCAAGGTCTGTTCTATACATGCGCCGGTACCAAAATTCAAATTCCGGCGAACCGGCGTCGGGGGAGAGCAGGGGGGCCACGGGATGATGAGCTAGACAGCGTTGCTAACCTCTGTGTGTGTTTTCTTGGACCGGAGCCGCTCGGAGTAGCCCGTACGTTGAGGAGCAGCAACATGCAGCGTGTTCTGTTTTTCCCGGAGGAAAGACGGGTTGTCACCGATCGTGGAAGGCCGGCCATGGGCTGAGAAAACGGTGATAAACGTCGGGAAGGGATCTCTGCAGCCTCGGAGACGCTCAGCCGGGCGTCCAACTCATTGAAACGGCACAGCAGCGATCAACCGAGGCGCAGCAGCGTGTTTCGTTGGGTGAGCGCGTGAGGAAGAAAGCAATCAGTGGCTGCATCAGCTGTGCGAGAAGGATAACGGCGAGGGAGCACAGCCACCCCCGCGTTGCCAGCGCTCGGTGAAAGAAGCAGGAGGTGGCTCGGAGCAGCTCCCGCGGTGGCACACGGTGAGGCCTCTGTTCTGTCGAATGGCTCGGTTGCTTCGAGTGGGAAACTGAAGACTGAATACTGAGGTCTGAAGACTGAAGATCTTTTGGGCATATGACAAGTGGGTCCCGCTTTCTCCCTTATCCCCTCTCAACAGCTCTCAAATATATCCACAGTTTGGCAATTAATCCATCCAAATGTTTGAAGTTGCAAATTGAGTTGCATTTGGAGAGTTGGGCAAATTTCATCCCAATTCAAATGTGTATTTGAATTCTTTGCACATTAAATCCTTTTGGGAGAAATGGATAGCAAATCTTTTCAAAAATTGATGAAACTTTGCCTACCCCCTAATTTGGACCTAAGGAATCCAAATGTGAACTCTGATAATTGATTTGGCTGCAAATGAGGTTTTTAATACAACAGTTTGAAAACCCTTGTGTTACTCTCATTTGCATTTTTGATTGGAACAATTTGTTCTCAAAATCAAACTTTAGCCTCCTCACACATATGGGGACTTCCCACCTTAGTTTTAGATCCCTCTTGGGTTCCAAGTCTTCAAACAATTATTTGAACTTGTGTGAAGAAAGCTCTCATGTGTATTATCACATGTGGAAAAGTTTTAACAAGAACCATTTTTCATACATGTGAAACCAACTTTGTGCAAACAAGAGTTTCTTTGTATGCATATTTTGGGGCCTTTACAGATTATAATCGCCATCCCTCACGGTCAGTGAGTACCACTTGTTCACTGTACCGTGACGTAGAAAGAACAGGCTAGATACATGTTAAAAGTTTGCTGATTTGAAAACTATACATTGATTGTTAATGTCTTGTTGTAGTTTAGAGCTAATTAAATTTCTTTTCAACTTTGGGCAAAGTACATGAGAGAAATGTGTTTCTTGTTTGATTGCGGCTCTCTCATGTGCCTTAGCGTGAGGTTCTCCACAACCTGCTGCTAAAACTTGAAAGTAAGGTTCAAATAATTAGGCGAGTCCTTTGCCACTTATTTACCTCAAGTACCCTAAAACCCTTCATGTAGAAGTTTCATGTATAGGAGAGACGGGTCAGACTTGCTAAGCCATCGTGCTCACTGCTTGTGTTTGAAGCTTTTGCAGGGGTTTATGAGGAAGGGACTCCATAGGAGGAGACGGAACCCCAAAAGGGAAACCCCGTCGAGTGGGAGTCATGCACGCCGCCGTGTTAGTGTGTGTGCGTGCTAGCAGGGACACGTTCACGGGCTGAACGTGAACTCGATGTGTAGTCTACGCCCGTGAGTGTAGACTGAACGTATTTTGTTGTAAAAATGTTCATAAACTGGTTTATGTAATAAAACTTTGCTTCTGCTTTGTATCTTTGATGTGCGTTATCCGGTGCTGTGCAATGCAGCACCCCTCAGCGTGATCCTGGCTTGACGAGGCCGTGGGGCCGCGTCACCTTCCCTGGCCGCCACCCCTTCCAAAACAAGCCTGTTGCCCCCCTGCTGCCAAGCCCTGGTCGCCACCCCTTTGCTGCTGCCTTGGCCGCCATCGAAGCTCTGCCCCACCTCGCCATCACCGGAGAAGAAGTCCCCTGCTGCCAAGCCCTGGCCGCAGCCCTATTCTTCTCCAAAGTAAAACCCCAGCTGCTGCCCCATTGCAAGGGAAAAAGTCCAGCTGCAAGTAGGAGAGGAGGAAGAAGAGAGGTAGGTCCCCATTACCTCTCTTACCACGTCGCCTCTGTTTCTACGCACCCCATTTCTACAACCCCTGCAAGCAGAAATTTCTGCGTGTGGACAGACCATGTTCTGGTTATGTTTTGATGGTGGAATTGACCTACAAATTGAGTCATGATCATAACCACGTCCACACTTGATCCCAGCAGCCTTGTTCATCATAAAACCCCATGGAGGCTTATTAAAACATGCAAGAACACATGCAAACTGATCACTATAGGCTGCAGTATAGGATTTACATTCATCTACCTCATTGCATCTTGAGTAAAGTTTGTGCATGATAATTGATTGCTGTAATCTTTGTATGTGCGTGGTCGTGAGTAGGAGGACATGCTCAAGAGGCCGTCTACGAGGAACTACAGCACCAAGACTTCGAGACGCTTGAGCAACACGAGCCGCGAGAGCAAGGCAAGTGCCCCTTGACCATAATGATCCCATGTTTTGAAATTGTTTGGTTTTTGAAAACGTGTATGCTTGTGTCAACGTAATGGGATGCTATTTTATAGGAGTTCAATAGTTTTGTTAACCATCCTTGTCGCCGGGCAAGTCAGGTACGGTCATTTTTTCCTTTTTGCTTCGCTCAACTTACGAGATACAGGAAGCTGAAATAAAACTTGTTAGCGACTGCACTCATGAGAATAAAGATAATGAGAACTTGATGATGTCAATGAGCATGGAATCGGGGAGATCTAGGAGAGCTTGGTTCGTGAATGTTGCTGAATGATATGGTGGTTTGCTTGCCGTAGATCTAAGGACAGGTTCATGCGAGCACATGCCAGGAAAACAGTGCCACCACAAGGTCAAATATGGGTGCGGCTTAGCTGACTAATTAGGTGTGTTGCTAGCTTTTTATGGACCGTTGGATGGTGCGGGGAATGGGAGTCGAGGAGGACTTCCCTGGGAACTGCATGGCACAAGAGGGGGCCCGTGGGTGGGAGAATGGAGATTCAAGCCTGCCAGCGATACCTTAGTGGGTCCGTACATCCTAGTAGCCCCTTTATAAAGGATATTTTGTGATCTCTTGGCCATACACTGATGGTTGTGTACTGGTATAATGGAGGTTCTTTCTAGTCACCGATGGGTGACGAAATCACAAACTTGTGGGTAAAGTAGTGCCACCTCTGCAGAGTGTAAAACTATCATGATAGCCGTGCTTCCGGTTACAAGCACCTGGCCAACTTCCATGATTAGAGGCAAAACTTGGGATGTTTATTCGGGTATGGTCATTGGGATTGGTTTTGGAACTGTTTCGGGTCATGACAATGAGTTTGGTTTCGGTTGTATGAAAATGAGATGGTTACTAATATTTATGAGTATTAGATGAACTTGAGAATGAGCAATGGATGGTTGAGACTTGATAAATGGTGAATTATGGTGAAAGAATGTTGCTGAATTACTTGGTTATGATGGGATTTAACTCACCTAGAAATAGTTGCTGTTTTTACCATATTTGTGAAATAAAATTTGCTTGCTGCAATGAACCTTTTTATTGCCTACTTTGTTGTAAGCTACATGTCATACTTTTCCTGCACTTGCTGAGTACGACATGTACTCAACTTGCATTCCCACATATACATCAGCTACAGGAGAAGTGTACTTTGAGTAACATGCGGAGTACTAGGCGTGCGCACTACCATCAACATGCCTGTGGAGTTGAAGTTGGAGCCTGCTGTTTTAGTCATTTTCCGCTGTCATTTAGAGTCTTCCACTGCTAAATAAGTTGGATATGCATGAATGAGACATTGAGTCATTGTAATAAAGTACTTAAAAACTATTCGGACGTGGTTATATTCTGAATTTCAGTTTGTGGAATACATGTGTATGTGTGATGAACATCCTGGGCACACATATGCATTCACTTGGTTCAGTTTCAGAACCGGGTGTCACAAATTGGTACCAGAGCCACGTTGACTGTAGGACGCAAGCCTAGGTAGAATGGACACTCTAAAACACATAGGAACACCCTCTAAACTGCTATTTTCGATATTTGCTTGCTGCTGCACTCAACTTGTCAACTTAGCCCCCGCAAAGTGCTATTTTCAACACTCTTTTCTTCTTTTCTTTTGGACATCCACACCCACTGTCTTCTTGCCTAATAGCTGCTGAAGTTTGGAGTTATTTCCTTCTCTCTAAAGTTTCTCATGTCTTATTTATAGATGTCGGTCACTAGGAGCACAGCACGCATGAGAACTCAGCCACCACCACTTGGGAGTGCACTTAACCCCATTGAGATGTCAGATGGACCGTATTGGGAGGAGGTGAAGATGGAACCTCATGATGAAGATGAAGTCAGTAACTCTATGCATGAGGACGAAGACCCGGAAGAGGTGAAACCAATTGAAGACGACATGGAAGATGATCCACAAGAAGAACAACATTGGTACACACCTCAGGAGGAATACCACGCGGGCTTACACCCAACGGAGCCTCATGAAGCCATGTTGGAAGGAGATGAATCTGAAGAGGAGCCACCCCCTGCTGAGGCCGAGAATGAAGGTGATGAACGGGCCATCCGTTCAGTTCAAGAGTTTCGGTCCGACGGGATGGAGGGAGTACACATATCCAGGGAGCTTAGAGAGTTCCTTGATTGCTGCAGCTTATACCCGGAGTATCTCCTAAAGAAAGTCCCTCATCTCGGACATGAAGAGTGGAAGGCTGAAGTAACCATCCTATCTAATGGTAGGGTTGTCACCCGGCACTTTGCACCCACATGGAGAGCTACAAGGGCAGAAGCTATTGATGATGCTGCATGGGATGCACTCACCGGACTGTGCTACACTTTCCGTGGGCAGCTTGAGAAGACTACATTTGAGCTGCAGCCATATCGGAATAGTGGTACAAGGGAGATCATTGGACACCATGGAGGATCTCTTTCCAACCCACAAGCCGCTGACAAGTCTCAGAAGATGCTCGTGGAGTTAGGAAACCGCTATGCAAGCGCACAAGAAGAGATCCGCTACCTCCGCAAGAAGTTGTACTTGCTGGAAAAACAAGAGGAGACTCGTGCCAATGCAGGAACAAATGGAGCACCAGCGTCATCTATCCCTACATGGACTGTTGACTCACCCTGGCATGCGCCCATGTATGGACGACCCCCGTCACACGGCAAGAACATCACCAGTTCTAACGATTAAGTTTAGGTTCTGTAAAAGTCCCAAGAACGTGAATGCAAATAAACAGATGTTTGAACGTCATTGTGTTTCAGGTTCATGGAAAATGGGACTTACAAAAAAACTTTCTGACACAGGATGGTATACGTGGGGTTCAACAACATGGGTTCAAGCATTCATTTGAAGGTGTTGGACCAAGGTGGAGTTAAACTCATGCGTAAATCATACATGTGTTAGAGAAATAATAAAAAGCAGATCCTTAGACTCAAATGCTCACCTCAAATTTCCGCCATACTTTTGAATATACATGGAACCTCATACATTTGAAATTGAGGAGCTGTATGGTGGCAAACTTCTGATTTGAGGGTAAGCTAAAAAGGAGGGAATTATGATCATGTTTGAATTCGTGCTGAATTCAAAATGTTAAGGCAAAAGAATAACTTGAGTTTGTGTCACATGAAATGATGGACACAAACATGGACATGTGGGGGAAGTTAAAAATTTTCTTTAGCTCATACTGAACACATGTTAACCCAGGGAAAGAATTTTACTCCCAAAATCTAACTCATGTGCACATTCTCTATGAGCAGAGGGGAGGGAAATTTAAACCCCATTTTTGAATCTTTGAAAAGGATTCATGTTCAGATTGTCCAAAGGCCTATATGTGAGATGACCATTGCATTCCTTAGGTATTAAAGAGATTAAGTTCCAAATTTGGAGAAATTTTGAGCTCATATACCATTTTTTCAAAGCATTATTTGAGATCACATTCGAATTCAAATTTGAATTTAGAAACTGGACCAAATGTGATCAATTTTGAAATTTGATTTCATATTCGAATTCCTCACATCATGTTTGGCCTATCCTCCAAATTTAGTGAGATTTGACCAATGTTTGTGTGGGAATCTCAAAGCACAGTGGTGAAAAAAATCTAATGAGAGGACCCACATGTCATTGGCTGTGCAGTGAACCGACTCTTGTTTCTCCCGGTGCACGCGCGCGCGACAGCTCCCGGCAGCCGACCTCGATTGATCCTCTCCGGCGCCACCTCCTGTTTCCCTCGACTTTGCTTGTTCTGATCACCTCACCACGAGTGCAACAGGGCTATTTCGCCACTCCCAGCTTGTGCTCTCGGCCTCTGTTCTGCTTCCACGCGTGAAAGAGAGCCGCCGACGCCGCCTCTGTCCTTCTCGATCGCAAGCCGGCGTTGCCCCTCCTTTGCTCGAGCTGTCAACACAAAAAGGGAGCGCCAACGTGTGTACAAGGTCTTCCCCGGCTCAGCTCCGACGCTTGGGCCTGCTATTGGCCATAATTTGAAGATCAATGCCGAGGCCAAGGTACAAACGGCAGAAACCGAAGTCGGGCCAGCATGGACAGAGAGCCATGGCCACCCGATTCCCCAACTTGCTGTACACGAAAGGTGCGCTTGCATGTCCTGATCGTGTAGCTGGAGGCCGTTTAGCGTTTGCTAGAACCGGTAGCAAGAATTTTGCCGTTTCCCGAAACCTAGTGCATGCAGGTAGGCCTCGGTCTACCCCAAAATTCTCGATTGCACGATCCACCAAAGATCGAGCAAGCTTGCACACAGCTTCTACACTTCCTAGCGGCCCTCATCGAAGAAGAACCGAGCGAAAACATCTAGGATTGACCAAGTTCTAGGCATTTTTCGTGCCACCATGGAGAAATCGCCTCGGGTCACCGTGGAGCTCGATGTTGCCGGCCTTTTCACGGGGTTTGGCGTCCATTTTCAGCATCCTCAAGCTGCCACGGTGCTCCACGAGCAATTCCCAGCCCTTTTTATGCGCTGTAGAAGGTTTCTGACCATGCCAGAACCCTAGCGGCCGCTGCCGCCATCGTGCACCCTTTTCCGGTGATCTTCGGCCGCCGGCGACCCCAGCGACGATCTCAGCGTGTCAAAAAATGTGGGGGCGGCAAGTTTCAGCTCGACCGGCGAATGGGAACCTCAGTCCATGACCCTCGCTGGCGCACGCTGCCGCTGCACTCTGTTTGGCGCGAGGACGAAGATGAACTGACGTGTGGGGCCCACAACAGAGTTTAAACATTTCCAGAATTTTCCTAATTCCGTTTAAACTTTGAAGAGCCATTACTTTTTGTAGGAATGTCCAACAATTGTCAAATAAATTTGGTTGGATTCCCCTCAGAATGTACTATCCAGGGTGCAGCCCAATATTTATGAAAATCCCTGAATTTAGCTCATTAATTCATATAAAAAATATTGTAGGAATTTTTCCAGGAGTTATGTGTATTGGAAAATTCCCAAATTTGGGCAGGACATCCTTCAAAATATACTTGAACTCCAGTAAAAATTTCAGAGGCATTTGACCTCATTTGCCTATCCAAATGTGGTGTTAATTCCTTATGTCTCTGAAAATTGGAAAAAATAGAACAGAGCCATTTTCAGTTTCTTACCAACTCTTGTAAAGGTCATATCTTGGTGTAGGAACCTACAAATTTAGTGATTCAAATTGGTTTGGATTCATATTCAACAACTCTATCCAAATATGCAACCCAATTTGTATGAAAGTCACTATTTATTTCTGGAATATTCTTTAAAGCTTTTCAGCAAAAGAATTTTAGAGGGAGTTTGGTTCATCCAAAACCTGGAAATTCAGTTCTGGCAATTCCTAGTTTCAAAATTCCTAGAAAAATTCATGCATGCTCCCTGAGCTATGTTTTAAATTGTGGTTCACTTGAATTAGAATGAAAGTGCAAATTTATTCAGAATCAATTCCTTTTTGCCTAAATGCTTAGCAAATTGTTCTGAGTGATCTACTCATTGAAAAATTCTGAATTTTGGTCCAGATTACTTTATTGTGACAAGGAATTCACAAGATAATTTTCAGCTCCATTGGAGCTCTGGATCACCACTGTTTTGTTCAACCTCATTAGATGAGTAACACACAAGTGATGAAATGCACTTATCACTTGATCATGTTGCTTAACCCAAACCCAAACCACTAGCACCAGTGTCATTTTAAATTGTTAAACAGAGTTCCAGTTTTAAACTTGTCATTAGAACTTGATAGCAAAAACTTTGCAATTAAACACATATGCATATTCATAACGTGTAGCATCTACGTGAAGATTGTGAAGCAATCGAAGTGGAGATCAAAGAGGGAGGAAAGCGAGTGATCAATCTCAAGTGGTCTTCACTAACTGAATAGATACTTAGTCACCTGCAAAACCAAGGCAAACTCTGGTTTGCATTTAAGTTGTTTATAAAGTTTTTACTTTGTTCACTACTATGGTTTAGAGTTTGTATGTGCATTAGGTCAGGAATGTTTTATACTCCAAATGCATGACCAATGAACCCTGGAGTCAAGGGTAGAAAAGTGTCACCGCTGTAGAAGATTGCCATGCTAAATAGGTTATGACATCCGGTTGAAGTCGAGTAGTTGGAATCTACTCGCGAGCTGTAGTTCGGGATTACATGGGTGTGGTTGAAAGAGGCAAACTAAAGTTTATGTTTCTAAAGATGAGACAGGACAGGAGGGTTAGGCAGCGACACGATGAGGTCTTGGTCGAGTAGCTCTGCCTGTGTCGGTTCAGGACCGATGCGTGTGCGGCACCCTTGAGCAAGTATTGAGTTGTGTACCGGATGCTTACTGCTATATGGGACCCAGGAAACCGATGTACCAGGTTAACTGGATTGTAGAGGCATACCACATCGTCTCGTTAGACCTATGAGCCCGAGACGGTGCGACCGGTTCTACAGTCGAGTGTCCTGCGAAAGGTTGCCACATACGACGTAACGAAGGACGCCAGATTTGGGGTCTTCAGAGGCGGGCGTATGTGTCGAGTACTCCGGGCAGTGTTTGATTCGAATCACCATCCCTCGTGGTTATGAGTACCACTTACTCACTGTGTTGTGACGTAGTAAGCAAGTTGTGTGAGAACAGTTTGCAAGATTTAATTGCTGCTATGATAATTGGAATTGCATGAAAACCAATTATGAAGTAGTGATAGAGCAAACTAAAGTTAATTTACACCTTGGGACAAGTAACATTGGAATGAAGCGTTTCTTATTTGATTGTGGAGTTCCAATGTTGCTCGGCGCAAGGTCCAACTATGATGGCTAAAACCTGAAAGTTAAGGATGAATGTGTAGGCGATTTTTTTTGCAACTTATATGTGAGACGGCCCCACGGGACCTCGTCGGGTGGTGCCGTGTTATGCGGCACCCAACAGCACACGGGTCGATGAACACACATCATATTACATAAATAGTTTAGCGGAAGCGTACACGAATGTTTTACAAATATTTATATCAGAGTAAACTACAGCGGAAGACTATCACTCTCACGACTCATATCTAAACTAGCAGCAAAGAAACGGTCCAGCCCGCGGACGTTTCTTACTAGCAACACGAAGACAATCGGCAGCGGCGAGGATGCTCTTTGAGTACGCACTCGGAGGTTCCCGAGTCTCATCAGCATCCCTTCTCATAAGCATCGAGTCAATTACCTGCAAAACAACTCAGATAGCATCCGTGAGCATAACGCTCAGCAAGACTTAATCGTCACCCTAACATGAAACTCTAAGTGAGGTTATGAACCTAACATAAGATGGCATAAGCATAATTTAACTCGCCTAAACGTGAATCCTTACTTTCAGGTATTAATTGCAGCATTTTAAGTAACCTTGGGCATGCCACATCGGGAGTCCACAATCAAACAAGAAACGCTTTCCCCCGATGTAAATTGCTCATGGCATAAAAGAATCGAGTTTGCACTAGCCTATGCATCAAGATCCAATACAAAGGTAGGATAATACTTCACATCAAAATGATTAGTTCCTTTCTCATGCAAGTTCTTACTAAGTCACGACTGTGAGAACAAGTATGCTCGGTCCATTCCGCGAGCGACGGTGATTCGAATCAATAACACCCGGACTACATGACACGTACGCCCGTACTCGACGTTGCCTACAACAACCATCTCTGACGTCGTACGTGGCAGCCTTTCCCCCGTTTCACCCCCGCTGAATCGATCAAGTCGCCCCGTACAGTAGCTACTCTCATGGTGCACCTTCCGACGTGAGATGTCATGAGATTATTCCCCACATACTGCACACCGGCCGTCCGCCTGAGGCGACCCGAAAAGTCCCAACGACAGCTTCCCTAGGTACATCGGTTTACTGGGTCCCATATAGCCAGCATGAGTCCGGTACACAACTCAAACTTGTTCAACAGGGCCGCATACGGATCGGTCCTTGACTGACACGGACAGGTCTACAGCACCCAGGCCCCTATGTCCTGCTGCTCCTACAACCTTTCGGTCTCAACTTTAACTTGCTAATTCAATTACGAACCAATCCCGTATGCCCCTGTTGTTCCTAAATCTGCGAGTAGCATCTCACCACTCGACTTCTACCGAACCGTACTTAAGCATGGCAGTTCTACAGGGTGAAAGACACCTACCCAACACTCCATGGGTCATTTGGCTATGCAAGAGGAGTATCAAACACTAGACCTAATGCATAGTTCACATCTTAACCAAAGGTGAATACAAAATAAAAACTTAACAGCTGTTAAATGCAAACCGGAGCTTGCCTGTTTTGCAGGGTAGTCGTATATAACAGTTAGTGTCCTTGCAGATCCACCATTGACTCTCCGGAGCTTGATCCACTTCAATGAATCGCTCCTTTGAATCCCCTTTGTTGTGGTTCCTATTGAGATGCATATGCACATATTTTATAGAATGTAATGGAAAGAAGTTATGGAATTAATTTCTTAGTACAGAGGTTGTGTGGAAAAGCCAAGCATGGCTTGGTTTGCCCCTGTTGTGCAAAGAACAGAAATAAACTAACTTGACCATAAGGCCTTAGCTATACACTAATCATTTTCCCTAATAAACATAATAGATAAGCTGAAAGGATTTGAGTGCAACTGAAGAACAAGACTCCAATGGCCTCAAAACTTTTACAGCAGGTTCTATACTACCTAAGGATTTAGCTTGCCAAATTGCAGCTAATGTGGAGTCATATTGTGTCCTCCATAATTTTTACCATATCTCTTATGTATTTTCCCCTCTATATAAGTATGGAGAATAAGAATAGGGAGTTCAAGGACTCATGTTGGGCTGATAATTTACATGTGAGTTCTTGATCATATGAAAGTAATCTGGTCCAAAATTCAGCCCTTTTACTTGAGTAGTTCTCCCAGAACAATTCTTTAAGCATTTGTACTTAAAAGAATTAATTCTGAGGTAATGTGCATTTTCATGCTAAATTAAGTGAACTACAATTTCAAGTATGTCCCAGAGAGCTTGCCTAAATTTTCCTATGATTCTTGGAGCTATGGATTGTTCAGAACAGATTTTTGAAGTGGGAAACATTTTCTGAAAATGTTTCTGGACTCTTTTGAACACAGTAGTTTGCATTTAGCAAATTCCTACTCAAATGACCTTCAAATGACCTGAAAATTTGCTAGTAGATAAATACTATGCTAAAGATTATTCTGGCAAAATTTGGGGATTTTTGGATAGCCCAAACTCCCTCAATAATTCTTTTGCAGAAAACATTCCAAGAATTTTCCAGAATATAATATTAACTTTCATACAAATCTGAGTTCATATTTGGATATAACTCAGAGAGATGAATCCAACCCAATTGGAATCACTCAAATTGGAGTTTTCTACAGGGAGATATGAATTTCTAAAGATTGAGCTAAGTCTGGAATTATTTTCTTATTGAAATTCCGGCTGGACCCACAGTTTTGAATTCCAGCCAATAGAAACGAAGCCACACCGGGCCACAGCGTCTCTGCGCGCCAACACACGGGATCCCGGCCACACCCGATCCCGGGTTCAAAATTTGAGCTGCTGACAGACGGGGCCCACGCGTCTTCTTCTTCCTCCGGCTTCCTCTCTCGCGCCCGCGCTGCCCCTCGCCGGCCCGACACATCCGAGCCCAATGCCGGATGCATCGCAGTACACATCGAACGGTTTTGTTGTGTCTGGCTGCGCCAAAACCGGTGCTGATGTCAGGTGCTTGACTAAAGCCTTGAATGCTGCTTCACATGCTGGACTCCAAACATATTTGGTAGCCTTCTTCAGCAGCTCTGTCATTGGCTTGGCAATCTTCGAGAAGTTCGGGATGAACCTCCGATAATATCCCGCGAGTCGGAGGAAACTCCGTACCTCGTGAACAGTTCTCGGGGATTTCCAATTCAGCACTTGAGTGATCTTGCTCGGGTCCACAGCGATACCCTCCGCTGAGATGATATGCCCGAGGAAAGGCACCTGCGATATCCAAAACTCGCATTTGCTGAATTTTGCGTATAACTTGTGATCCCGCAGCCGTTGCAAGACTATACGCAGATGTTTCTTGTGATCTTCCTCCGACTTGGAATATACCAGGATGTCGTCGATGAAGACCACGACAAACTTGTCCAGCTCCGGCATGAATACCGAGTTCATCAAGTACATGAAGTGAGCTGGAGCATTGGTGAGGCCGAAGGACATAACCAGGTACTCATAAAGTCCGTACCTCGTCGAGAAAGCCGTCTTCGGAATGTCCTCAGCCCTTATCTTAATCTGATGGTACCCGGATCTTAAATCCATCTTGGAAAAGATCTTTGCTTCGACCAACTGATCAAACAACATGTCGATCTGTGGCAACGGGTACTTGTTCTTGATGGTTACGGCATTTAATGGGCGATAGTCCATGCAAAGCCACAACGTTTCATCCTTTTTCTTGACAAATAATGCCGAACAGCCCCATGGCGAGGAGCTTGGCCTAATAAAACCCTTCTCCAGAAGGTCCGTGAGCTGAGTCTTCAGTTCAGCCAACTCCTTGGGCGCCATCTTGTACGGCCTTCGGGATATTGGCACGGTTCCTGGTGTAAGTTCAATCTTGAACTCCACCTCTCTATCGGGTGGCATTCCCGGTAAATCACCCGGGAATACATCAGGGAACTCTCGGACCACTGGAATGTCTTCCAATCTGATAGTTGTGGACTGATAGACACTTCAAAGTTTTATTTCTGGACTGTCCAGAAATAATGAGTGAGAACCGTGCACCTCTGAGTTTAAGTGCACGACTCGAAGGACGGTGTCTAAAACAGCGCCGTGGCGGGTTAACCACGACATCCCTAGGATGACATCGACCTTCTGTCCCTCTAAGATAATGAGAGACGTGGGGTACACTCTACCCGCTAAGCATAATGGTGCTTTGGAGACCATTACGCTTGCTGAAATCTTCCCCCCCCCCCGGTGAACAAATTAAATATGGACTATCGGTGGGTAGTATTGGCAAACTGTGTTTAGCAATGAAAGCTTGGCTAATAAAATTATGCGTGGCGCCTGAATCAAACAGTACTATAGCGGGATGCTGGTGGAGTTGAAACATACCCGCAAGGATTGGCTCGCCCTCCGGTACGTCCTCAATGGCAAGTTGTTGGACGGTGCCGGGCCTAGGGTTTGCCCGCCGCGCATTAGTAGGGTTCCGGGGTTGATTCCTCCCCGGAAACTGTGGTGCCACTCCGCCGCCTTGCCTCTCCGGGCAACTGCTCGCGAAGTGTCCTGGACGACCACACTTGTAACATGTGGCCGCTGCTGGTGGAGTACTCGGTGGACGAAAGCCCGGCATGCGTTGCTGAGGTGCAAACGCACACGGCATCGCCCGTTGCTGCTGTTGTGGTTGCGGTGGTGCTGGCAGTGCCGGCCGGAATGCTGGTGAAGAGTACGGCCGACTGCGGAACGGCATCGACCGCTGTGGTGGTTGCCAGCGTGGACCTGATGGTGGGCGATTCACCATCCGAAACTTCTGAGAAGGACCGCCTCCTTCTCCACTGCTCTGCGGCGCGCTTCGCTTTCTCTCCGCCGCCGCTAACTCCTTGCCGGAGTCCGCCTGAACAATCGCAGCATCAATGATGTCGTTGAGGCTGCCGCGATTGAACATCGCCAATTTGTCCTTCAGGAGCGGGTTAAGCCCCTGGTAAAAGTGGTCTCGCCGCTTCTCGTCGGTATCAGCATGATACGACGCATATAGCGCGAGATCGTTAAACGCCCTGGAGTATTCCAGCGCGTTCCGGCTCCCTTGTTGCAGGTGTAAGAACTCCTGCGTCTTCCTATTCCTCAGACCTGGCGGTATATGATAGGCCCTGAAGGCCGTCCGGAACTCCGTCCAGGTCATCACTCGGTCGGTGGGTTGTGAAGCACAGAAGTTGGCCCACCACGCGCTCGCGGATCCTTGGAGCTGCTGGACCGCGAACTGAGTCTTGCGCTGCTCGCTGATTTGGAGCAGCCCGAACTTCATCTCTATGGTGCGGAGCCAGTTGTCCGCGTCAAGTGGTTCATCCGCCCTTGAGAATACAGGGGGATGAGTCGCCAGGAAGTCGGAGTAGGAGCTCTGTTGGCGCTCCTCACGATCTTGACGTCTCTCTGGGCGAGACGTATTGGCGATGAGAGTCTGCAGCAACTCTGTGTGCTGCTGATGCGAGCCCTCCATTGCCGCGACAATGTCGGCCAATGTAACCGTTGGCAGTGGCGGTGGCGGTGTTTGCTGCTGCTGCTGCTGTCCCGAGGAGTCCTCAGGAGGTGGTTGGGAGGTCTCTCCCCCTTGACTGGTACCCCCAACATCAGGGTTGGCACGAGTACGCGTCATTCTGAAATTCAAAACAGCAGCAATTAGCACATGTCTTACTTAAAATTCATACGCAACAGTAGGCATTGAAGTGACACATGATTAATTTGCACAACATTCACATATATTGATAAAGAAGAAACTTTATACAAGATACATTATTCTCGGATCTCCGAGAAGTCGTGCTCATGTCGTCACTACCTATACATACGCTACTGTCTACACGACATGCCACCGATTACAAAAGTTGGGTTACGCTACCCTAGCTTCCCTACTTGGCAACCGTAACCCCCTACTCGGAGTAGAACTCGACCTCCTGTGGGTCGTCCTCCTCCGGTACCTCTGCTGGTGGCTCTGGGTCTACCACCTCTTCTCCCATCCCGGGTTCTCCCATTGCTGGAAGACCCAAGACTACCGGTACGCCTAACACTGGGGGCACGAGGTCCTGCAAAGCATGCACCTCGTCCATAGCTTGGTTGTAGTCCTCTTCCCAGCCTTGGCCTTCCTCGATAGCGTCGTCCCGCTCTTGAGCAAGGTCCTCATTCTGCTGGGTTAGGGTCTGCACCAGCTCTTGCAACGCCGCGATGTCAACACGGCTCTTCTTCTTTGCCTTCTTCAGACGACGCAACTGATTGTGTTGTTCATTCAGTCGCTTGATCGTCGGAAGGAGCACATTACGGAGTGCGCTGTGAGCACTCTCGAAATGATCTCCACGGCTTGTGCTCTCCTTGATCTTGGTGGCGAGATGCTCCGTATGAACAGCTTGGCTGTCCATCACAGCGTTTCCCGCCCTCATTTGGAGGCTGAGATTTGCCTCCGCGGGGTTGTACCTTGGGCAACTCGGGTCCGTTGCTTCCAGGTACCTCTCTTCCCACACATTCTGAGCTCGCCCCTCCACCGGAACGAGGGCGTATGGAGTACCCTCCATAGCCTGCACGTGTAGTTGGCAGAAACGTGACATAGTGTCACGGGCTGCCACTTGCCACATCCCTTCCGGTTGTCTTCCTCTCACCGTGACGGTGAATGACACCCAACCGGGTGGCGTAGGTCCTGCAGGAACCTCGACATGGATCGTCCACATCTTGTTCCCCTCTTCGCCTTCTTCCTTGGCGAAATATTGTGGCATCCGGTTGTACCCGAAATATTGGAGCATTTGCCACAATGCTTCCGGGTAGCCGCTACGGTCAGAACAGTGGGAAGCCACCCACCCGTTCTCCAACTGTTTATCTGCTGCCATCTGTAAAAATATATTTGAGAATTGTCAAATATTTACTTAAACAGTAAACCCCTGAGTTATAACATAAAACATGTCATTGAACCCATAAAACTTGGAAACATAGTTCAAATTTTTAAACAAATTTGACTGCTGATCTGCTGTTCCCACGACAGCCCTGACCAGTTTCCATTTCAACCTGATTTAGGCCATGTTAAAAGCAAAACCAATTCTGGAGCTCAACATCAAAGTTAAAGCTAACTTCAATAGCTTTCCAGAAAGTGTTTGCTTGGCCTAAGATCTGTCCTGGTTCAAAAGTTATGAGATGTCAAAGTTAACAGAATTTCTGGAAACAATGGGACAGCACCTCCCTGCCTTAGGTACTGATTTGATCCAAGAATCTCAGTTACTTCTGTTCCTAATCTGACAAAACTTTCTGTTACAAAGTTGTAACCTATCTCATAAGATTTCCAGAACTACCTCATTTTCTATTTTTGGATTTTTATGCATGAAGTTATGCTTATTTTACAGAGAGTCTACAGAGAGTCTTTGCTCTGTCCTGTTTTCTGGACAGTTTCAACTCTACTGCATTTTTCGAGTGGTTAAGGGATGAAACACCTCTGGACCTCCACAGAAAAGTCGTAAAGTTCTTCCAAAGATTTCCAGAAATGTATCATATGACCCCAACCTCGAAAGAACTCAACCTCTAACCTCTGATTGACTTCAGCCTTGATTCAGCTAAAGACAGAGTGCTCTGTCCTTAACAACCTATAAGTTGAAAACTTGTTAACTTTGAATATCCTGTTCAAGGGAAGGAGTTACATCAAGTTTTACTACTTTGGATCAAAACTTTCAAGTTTTACTTGAATTTGTTCATTTAGTTGGGTGTGACGTCGATGCGTCACCAGATCATGTCGGTACTACGTCCTCACAAAGAAAAACCTATACCGGACTTAGCCGGCTTCGTTATTTCAGTGGCACTAAACGTCACTCGCACACGGATGCTACACGTCTACCGTTTCGTGTTCAGGCTACCTGCAGAAACTCAAACAATCGTCAGACTCGGCTGCACACCGAGCCCAGAATCCATACAGTTAGTACACCCGGCCGTCATCACTCGCCCGGATGTTCTCAAGCCAACAACGCCTTGAGTTACGTGTTCACGTTTTAGACCACGTGACGGGGTCTCCCAAGTTGCACCACGCACGCCAGGGACAGGCGTTGCTCGAATACCCCAAACGACATGAAGAGTCGTAGAGGATACTAAAGCGGCGGGTTACCTGCCACCCGTGGGGCTCCACCCTTCAGCTTGTGCGCACTGGTGGACAGCGCTTACGTGCACCCCCCAAGACATGAACGTCCCGAGATGCACGATTTTCCAACATAACAAATAGGTTAATAGGCCACTTTCTATATGCTAATAACATCCTTATACGGGCTACTAACTCGTTCCTCACTGGATTTTTGAAAAAGAAGACCTTTGTATTGTGTTAAACCTCAAGCGAGCTCTGATACCAACGCTGACACGACCCCATTGGTCTTGTCAAGCCAGGATCACGCTGAGGGGTGCTGCGTTGCACAGCACCGTACAACACACGTCAAAGGTACAAGGCGGAAGCGAAATTTTATTACATAAACAAGTTATGAACATGTTTACATCAAAATAAGTTCAGTCTACACTCACGGGCGTAGACCAAGCATCAAGTGCACGTTCAGCCCTTGAACGTGCCCTTGCTAGCACACACGCACACTAACTCTGCGGCGTGCACGACTCCCACTCGACGGGGTTCCCCTCCTGGGGTTCCGTCACCTCTTCGGGAGTCCCTTCCTCATAGATCCCTGCAAAAGCTTCAAACACAAGCAGTGAGCACGAAGGCTCAGCAAGTCTGACCCGTCTCACCTAAACATGGAACTTCTACATGAGGGTAATGGGTTACATGAGGTAAAAATCATTTGCAAGGACTCGCCTAATTAGTAGAACCTTACTTTCAAGTTTTAGCAGCAGGTTGTGGAGAACCTTACGCTAAGGCACATGAGAGAGCCGCAATCAAACAAGAAACGCATTTCTCTCATGTACTTTGCCCAAAGTTGAAAAGAACTTTAGTTAGCTCTACGCTACAGCATATCATTAACAATCAATGTCCAGCTTTCAATCAGCAACATTTTAACATGTGACTAGCCTATTCTTTCTACGTCACGGTAGAGTGAACAAGTGGTACTCACTGACCGCGAGGGACGGCGATTATAATCGATTTACACCTGCAGGGTTACCCGAACAACCCGTCACGTACGCCCGTACTCGATGTTGCCTACAACAACCATCACGGACGCCGTACGCAACTACCTTTCACCCGTCAGCCAAATATTGAACCGGTCCCATCGTCCCGAGCAAGAGGTCTCTGCACGCGCATCTCTGTGCCGCCAGCCGATTTACACCTCGAGCTCTCAACCTACCCTCTGAACGACGGGCAATGCCTCAATACCCAGCTACCCGAGTTACATCAGTTTCCCGGTTCCCATATAGCCGGTAGGTCTTCGGTACTGTTCTAGCTTGTTCAACAGGCCCGCACATGGCTCGGTCCTCAATCGACACAAGTGGAGCTATAGCACACAGGCCCCAAAGTCCTGTTGCCCCTACTCTCCGCTTGGTCTCATTTTCTTGCCATGTGTTTCATGTGCTAACACTACCCGAGTCGAGTGCCTCTAGCCTATGCTCGCGAGTAGTTCCAACCACTCGACTTGTACCGAATCCTACTCTATCTTAGCATTGCAGTAGCTAACGGGGTTTGCAATCCTAAACCCAACCCGTGGTTTTCTTGGCTATGCAGTTGGATTTCCAAACAAGACTCTAATGCACAGAACAAAGGAAACAAGTATGTGCTCAAAACAATAAAAATTTGTAAAAAGGTTAATGCAAACCAGAGCTTGCCTTGCTGCTCTTGGTCGTAGGCTAGCTGTTCCTCCGGAGTAACGAAGTCTAGGACTTCGGGTTCCTCCTCGACCTTAGCGACTACATGATAGAAACAATACATGTATCAATTTAATGCATTTGTATTAGGTTTGAAGTTGTGAAGTCTATAACTTTTGCTAGACAGACCTAATGACTGTGAAACTTTTATTGTGGCTTGGTTACAACCTAAACAAAGAATTGGTCAAGTTTTATTTGCAGCAAAGCTCATTTGAGCCCTCCACAATTAATTATGTCCTTGACCTTAATTGGAACTCTTAGGGTGTTCTAGGAATTTTCATGAAGAAAACTATGACTTTCTGAAAACTAGATTTTCAGAGGGTTCTAATGGAGTTGGTCTCACTTAATTTGAAGGTTCCTAGCTAAAGTTATGAGCTAAATAATTTCAGAGAAAATTCTGAAAATGTTTCTGAACATTTTCTATTTTCTCTGGAACAGTTGCACTAATCACACCATTAGTTGGATCAAATGAGCTCCAATGTGTCTGAAATTTTTATGGTAGTTCAGGGATATTTTGGTGAACATCCCAGCAAAATTTCAGGATTCTCCTCCAAAGGATTCTCTAGTTAAAATTCCTAACAGTTTAAACTTTGAGGATTTAATCCTGGAAAATTAAGGAATTTCATGAAGTGAAACTTGATTTGCTGGAAAGTGCTCAGAGAGCTGAATCCAGCAAAATTTGGTTCACTCAATTTGGAGCTTCCTAGCCAAAGTTATAACGATTTGAAGTTTGGAAGGATTCTGAAAATCGGGGAAAAGTTTAAACTCTCGAGGCCCGCGGGGACACATGTCGAGCGCGGAGGTGTCCGTGTCACACCCGGACTGGGTCCTAGGCAATCCCACGACAAAATCCATGCTGATCTCTTCCCACTTCCATTCAGGCACTTTGAGTGGTTGCAGCAATCCCGCGGGTCGTTGATGTTCTGCTTTCACCAACTGACATGTGTCACACAGGGCAACATGTTCCGCGACATCTCGCTTCATGCCATACCACCAATACCTGCTTTTGAGGTCCTGATACATCTTCGTACTCCCAGGATGAATGGAATAGTCGGAATCGTGAGCCTCCTCCAAAATTAATTTACGAATCTCCTTTACTTCTGGCACACAGATCCTTTTCCCGTGCCACACCGTTCCTTGTTCATCCTCTCTAAAACCAGGAGCTTTATTTTCCTTGATGAGCTGTCTGATATCTTGTATCTTCTCATCATTCTTTTGTCCCTCGCGTATGTCTCGCTCAAGTGTGGAGTCCACTTCCATGGCGATGGCTTCACCACTATTTACTAGACATAGATTGAGCCTTATAACCTCGTCCTTCAATTCTGCAGGCATGTCCTTCAAGCTCAACTTATTGACCTGCACTTTCCGACTCAAAGCATCGGCCACGACGTTTGCTTTCCCGGGATGATAGTTGATGCCTACATCAAAGTCATTGATTAGCTCTAACCATCTCCTTTGTCTAAGGTTGAGATCTGGCTGTGTGAATATGTACTTCAAACTCTTATGATCCGTATATATCTCTGTCCTCTTCCCCATCAAATAGTGCCGCCAAATTTTCAACGCGTGTACCACTGCAGCTAGTTCTAAGTCATGTGTAGGATAGTTCTTTTCGTGCTTCCGAAGCTGCCGAGATGCATATGCCACGACATGTCCCTCTTGCATGAGAACACATCCCAACCCGTTTCCAGAGGCATCGCAGTACACCGTGAAATTCTTCTGCATATCTGGCATAACCAACACGGGGGCTGTTGTCAATCTCTTCTTTAGCTCCTGAAAGCTCGTATCGCACTGTGGCGTCCAAGTGAATGTGATTCCCTTTTCCAACAGTTTGGTGAGAGGTCTCGAGATCTTGGAGAATCCCTCAATAAACCGTCGATAGTATCCAGCCAATCCCAAAAAGCTTCGAACTTCTCCGACATTTTCAGGGGTTTTCCATTTCTGGATATCTTCGATTTTGGCGGGATCTACGGAGATTCCTCCCTCCGAGATTATATGTCCCAAAAAGGGAACTCTCTTTAGCCAAAACTCACACTTGCTCAACTTGGCATATAGTTGGTGTTCTCTCAGCCTCTGTAACACCAACCTTAGATGTTTCTCATGTTCTTCTTCATCTTTGGAGAAGACGAGAATATCATCTATGAAAACCACCACAAATTTGTCCAGATATTCCATGAATACCTTGTTCATGAGGTACATGAAATATGCCGGGGCATTGGTTAGCCCGAAAGGCATGACAGTGTATTCATACAGTCCGTACCGAGATACGAAAGCTGTCTTGGGAATATCAGATTGCCTTATCTTGAGTTGGTGGTATCCCGACCTGAGATCAATTTTCGAGAACACGCAAGCTCCCCTCAACTGATCAAACAAGTCTTCAATGCGGGGTAATGGATACTTGTTCTTGATGGTCACCTCATTCAAGGCACGGTAATCCACGCATAACCTTTGAGTTCCATCTTTCTTAGGCACAAATATTACCGGAGCTCCCCATGGTGAGGAACTAGGGCGAACATACCCCTTTTCCGTCAATTCTCTCAAATGATCCTTGAGCTCTTCTAGCTGCTTGGAGTCCATTCGATAAGGTCTCTTGTATATCGGGGCTGTTCCCGGTACTAGCTCGATTGCGAATTCCACGTCACAGTCGGGAGGCATTCCTGGCAACTCCTCCGGAAAAACATCTGGATATTCCCTGATAGTCCTGATTTCCTCAACTTTCACCTCCACTTGATTTAATTTAATGTCCCTCCTAGGCTCGTGTATCGTTATGAACTTTACTCTTGTGCCACTAGGGTGAGTTAGTTCCACCGTTCTGGTCGAACAATGGATGATTCCTTTATGTTTGGTCAACCAATCCATGCCCAAAATAATATCTATCCCTTGTGAATCGATCACTATGAGGTTAGCGGTAAATACTAACCCATTAATGTCTAGGTTCACTTTGGGACACACTTGTCTTGTCCTTATTTCTCCACCTGGAGAATTTACCGCTAGCATATGGTTCATTTGTGTGGTTGCTAGGTCATGCTTCTTAACAAACCCTTGAGCAATGAACGAATGGGTAGCACCAGAATTAGACAGCAGAGTTGCAAGGTGTAAATTGGCAGGAAACTTACCAACTACCACGTCGGGTGCCTCTTGTGCTTCCTCCATAGTGACGTGGTTCACCCGTCCTCTCATTACGTTCTGCTGCTGTGGCTGCGTGGGCTTCTTCTTTGGACACTTATGGGCGTAGTGCCCCACTTCACCACAGCTGAAGCATTGCACCCCAATCTTAGATGCTTGGCCCTTGTTGTCTTGGGGTTGGTTTGGGGGTCCTTGCACCGCTGGTCGAGGTGGATATGCAGGGCGAGGCTGCTGCATAAACTGACGTTGCGGCTGTGCTGGTGCTGCGGGGGGTCTGTAGTTTGGGTTGTACCCTCTTGGTGCTGAATAGGGTACCGCAGCACGGCTCGTCTGCCCCGTAGGTTGCTGCATCATACGTGGGCGGGTGTTGCTCCCTGAGGCTTGATGTGACCACCCAGCCTTCCTCTTATTCTCATTTTCCAGGGCCTTTAGCTTCCTTTCCACCACAAACGCTCTGTCCACCATCTTTTGAAAGCTTTCATACTCATTGGAGGACATTGCACACTGCATCTCTGCGGTAAGTCCTTCCACGAAACAATCTTGTTTTTGCTCATCTGTCTCTATGTCTCGTGGAGCATAACGGGATAGTTGAGTGAATTTAGTGAGGTATTCCCTCACCGTCATGTTTCCCTGCTGCAGTCCCAAAAACTCCTTCCTCTTGTTTTTGAGTTCACCTCTTGGGATGTAATGGTTGCGGAAGCTACGCTTGAACTCTTCCCAAGTGATGCTCTCAGGGTCATGATGGGCGGCCACGTAGGCGGTCCACCAATCAGCAGCAGGTCCTTGCAGTTGATGAGAGGCAAACAGCACCCTCTCATACCCTTGGCATTGTATGATCCTCATCTTACTTTCAATGGTCTTCAGCCAATCATCTGCCTCCAGAGGTTCAGCAGCACTTGCAAACTTTGGAGGTTGAGTTCCTAGAAACTCACTCAACCTTGGTTGGCGTGGTGCAGCTTGTGGAGGTGGAACTTGATGCAAGTTGGCCACTACTTGAGTCAAGTTCTGGATGAGCTGATTTTGATTCTCCAGCATTTGGTGGAGAGGATCAACTTCTTCACGGCGACCACCCCGGTTCTGGCCTCCAGAAAGATGAGAGTTGCATGCCTCATCATTGTTGTTGGCGGGGTTGGCAGCACGTCCTTTTCCTCTTCCGGCCATCTGGCAGAATCAACAAATGTTAATCTGAAAGCATTTAGTATCATCTTACTACTTTCACTTGTTTGTACTTTGAAGTGTTGAAGTTTTGTTAAAATCTTACGAGGGTTTTATATCTCACACCCAATAAATGCACTATTATTTCCTGTGGGTTCACACACCAAAGCAAAACAATCTGAAGACGAGGTTGTGGACACTTGCTCATGGCTTCCACAACTCTCGTCACACACCAAGCATTATCACACCATTAACTACGTAACGACTCGACTACTCGACCTCTTGCTAGCTAGGGGAAAGACTCTACACTACTCATCCTCTTGAGCTGGCTCCTCGGGATCTTCCTCCTCATTTCGGCTACCTTCTGACTCTGCTTTGGGTGGGGAGGCTGCTGGTGGAGAAGTGCGACGACGCCTGATTGCTCGGCGATCCGGGGAGTCAGGGGTCCATGGATCACTTACGGTGACACACAGTTCATTCCCATCTCCTCTTTCTCTCGCCTTTAAGCAAGCTCGCAGCAATGCCTCCGTCTCCTTCAGAGTATCTCGAACATCCTGAAGCTCTTGTTGACACTCCTGCAGTCGAGTGCTGAGCATAGCAGCATCCTCCAAGCACAAGTCCATGTGCTCATGGGAAGTCCCTTGCTGCACCGGTGGGTACTTGTACTCCGTGGTACCACTCTCACGTTGGAGGACATACATGTACTCAGTTTTGTCCAAGTGGCGACGATAGATGTGGCTCTGGCAGGTGATGGCCTCCCAAGTGACATCTCTCTCCGCGTCAACTTGTGTTGCTCGACAAGCTGGAGAGTGGTGGATCTTAAGCAGCTGATTCTCGTGTATAATCCTCATCTCCGAACTCCATTCTTCCCTCTTCTCACGGATGGTCCTGGTGGAGTTATAGTGGATGATGAGCTTGCCCGTATTGCCGGCGGCTTCGAGCATACGTCGAAGACGGCGCAACAAATCTCCCACTGCCAATCCGTAGGAAAGGTACGTCACTGGACGACTCTCCTCTCTTTCAGCAAGGGCAACTACGGGAACTCTCCCTCCCGTGGATTTACGAGCGGTGCGAATCATGCGAACCATCTAAAACAAAAGAATTTAAAATTAGGTTAGATAAAATTTCAAACAAAAATCCTATTTTTGAATGAAAGTTGGGGTAAGATGAAGAAAATGACTCTTTTGATAACACTTTTTCACCCACACCTTGGAAAATAGTTTTTAAGAAAATAGGGCCCTTAAATACGTCCATTTCTACCTAGGTCCACGTTCCTACGGGCAACCTTGGCTCTGATACCACCTCTGTCACACCCGGTTTTTCCGAAGAACAACCAAGTGAATATCACATGTATGCCAGGATCATTTTCTCATACATGTGATGACAAATAGTGAAGCATCATTTATTACAAGCCAGGTGTCGAATATAAATAAGTTTTACATCACAAATGTCTCAATGAACACTAATGCTTCATCACAAGTAAATAAACTAGCAGCGGAATATTATTCTTTAGGGCTCCATCACAGGTGTTGCCCGGGGGTCTTCATGAACCTAGAAACCTTCCTCGGGTCCAAAATCTTGGTCATTATACACCATCTCATTATCTTGACCTGAGCAGCAATATAAACCAACAAATATGCAAGGTTGAGTACCAATGGTACTCAGCAAGTGTGGGAAAATTATATCATGCATGGCTAGAACAAGGAGAGGTTGAACTCATGGTTAAAGCACTACGCAATTAATACCTATCACCTTAGCTTATTAAGCACCTACATTACTACACAGGTGAAATGGTCCCAATCTCCCAACCCATTATCCTAATCCAATAACCATAACATCATTTCCAAGGTTAAGCTCCCCGCTTAACATTCACAACCATCAATCCTCTAATCATGAATAAGTCCAGGCCGCTCTTAACCGTGAGCACGGCTGTCAAGACAGTTTTGACTCTGCAGAGTTTGTACCACTGTACCCACAAGTAGTGATTTCATCCCCCGTTGCCGGGTGGACTAAAAGAACCTCCATTATGCCAGTGGCTACGAACCACATTCACACTTCCCAGGTGTGCGGCCAAGAGATCACTACGAAGCCTTTACAAAGGGATTCCCGACGAGCGTGGGCCCACTGAGGTTTCACCCCTAACAGCATACAAGAGGCTCCAACCCCGCTGCAGTGGCCCCCTCTTGAGCCTTGCGGTTCATATGGCAGTCCAGCTGACTCCTATTCCCCGCACCATCCAACACACCCATACTACGCCGGGGATACACCTAATTAATTGGCTAAGCTGCCCCATCTCAGCATGTGGTTGGCACTGTAAAGCCGGGTTACATGCTCCATGAACCGGTCCTTAGGATCCAGGCAAGTACTAAACACAAACCCAAGTCTCGTGCACCCAGCACACAACCAAAACATTCAACTTGCCTTGATCCCTACCTCTACACCACTCACAATATCTCATTCAAGAGTATGGTAATTTAAACTGATGATTTCATTTCCCAAATATCCCATTCTAAGCATGGCTAAGCATATGCATGTAAATAAATGACATGACAAAATAAATCCCAACCCAAGCTACAAGGAAACAAGGTAATGCAATTCTAGGGAAACTTTCCTAGCATGGGTTTCATATCTCATTTGATAATGCAAATAATTCTATCTACACATCCTAGCATAGGATCAAAGTGGTCAAGGACACTTGCCTCCTTCTTGCTGCTCTTGAAATGGGTAGTCTTGGTCTTGGAATTGAATAACTTGTTCTTGAGCAGGTTCTACTTCATACCATCACACATAGCAAAAGAAAAACAACACTCATAAGACATAGTTCACACTTCTACTTCATACAAACCACACATTCACATTTATGAAAGTTTCTTTACCATTTTATGTGTTGTGGATACTCTATGTGTGTTGATTTGGGGCTTGCATACACTTTCATTTACATGTATAGGATTCCTACTTTGGTGTTCATATTTATACTCACATACTATATATATATACATATATATATGTGTGTTTCAGTTTTAAATAAATTCCTTATATATTAAACTACCAAGTATGTATGAAAAGTATTTTTCTTCTCCATATGTGCCTTCATAATTTCTATCAACCCTAAACTGAATTCTTTGTACTTTAGAAACTCCATTTATCATTTACTAGTTTCTATATTTCCAGATTTATATTCTTATGCATAATTGTGCATTTTATTATTAAATTAGTAATACACACTACCTAAACAGATTAGGTTCTGGTCCTAAATAATTTAAGATCATATTTTGACCTTGGCTTCTGATGTATACTATTTCATAATTATTTTCCCTATTTTTCTTTAACTATTCTTTACTTAAAAATGTGTCCCTATACTATTAAATGTGAATAATAGATGAAACAGATTTATTTCAGCCCAAAAATATATTTTTATCTCACTCCAAAGTTTTCTAAGTACTGAGAAAGTTTTTAATAATTTTGACAATTATGTTTGTCCCCCTTTTTAATATTTAAACACTAGTTACATATTAAATTTTCTAAATTAAATACTAAACAGAGCTAAAATAATGAATTCACCCCATTACAGGGTCTATAATATCATTTTCATAATTTCCAGGGGTCTAGCTACACTTTTCAGAGGTGTTTTTCTTAATTTCTATTAAGTCCAGGGGCTAAAACTGATTTTTAAATGAATTTACATGATTTTCTGGAGTTCCAGGGGCTAGATCTGAAGTTTCCGGGGCTAGCTCTCAATTCCAGAGAACCCCAGGGGGTAGCACGTAAGAATTCCAGTCTTTATAACGCGGGGCTGACGTGGACCGTCTGATTTTAAACCGACGGCTGAGATTATAACATCGAACCGGTACGCGGGGTTTTAAAGTCTACCGTGCGATTTAAAATAAACGGCGCACAAGCGGCCACGTCGCTCTGATCGAGCGCGGGCGGCGCTGCCGGCGGCGCACGGCGGCGGGAAGCGGCGATCTCGCCGGAAACTTTCGGATCCTCGAGAATTCTGCCTAGAACTGTGATCTTATGGCCTAGGTCGGTAGAGGGGAGGTCAGGGATCTCACCTCGGGGGTTTTCTCGAGCTCGGGGGTCCTGGAAAGTGCTCTGCGGCGAGGTCCGAGGCAAAACCACGGCGAAGCTCGTCGGAGCTGGATTTGCACCGTATATCTTCGGGTTTTCTGCACCTGCAAAGTTCCCCGGAGGCGGTGGATCAAGACCAACGAGTTAGATCAGAGTTTCCGAGCTTAGATCGGCCAGAATTCACCGGCGAAGTCTCGGTGCTCACCGGAGTGAAAATCGGCGATCGCGTGCGAAAAACTGATCGGATCGGTTGTTTTTATAGCCGGGGGAGGGCGGTGGTTCTGTTGTGATCGAGTTAGAGTCCTCAGGTTCCAGAATTCGGCTGCGGGACGCGGTTTCCCGATCGGTTGCGATCGCGCGCGCGGGGAGAAGTCCGGGGTCGCGGGGTTAGGGATGACAGGCGGGTCCCACATGTCAGCGAGGGGCAGCGCGGCGCGCGCGGGGGCGGGCTGCGCGGGGGTTAGCTGGGCCGGCTGAGGTTTCGGCCCACTGGCCAGTTTTTTTCCGGTTTTCCTTTTTTCTTTTTCCATTTCTTTTTTGTTTTGAGTGTAATTTGAATTCCAGTTTGAATTTGAATTTTTACAAAACATGCAACACGTCCAAAAATTTTTAAATCCCCCTCTGAACATGGTTTATGGTTCTAAATCCAAAATTTGAATCTTGACTAAAAATTTGGGGTGTTACAGTCCGGCACACCGGGGATACCACATGTGTCGAGCGCGGAGGTGTCCGGCACACCGGAGCTCACAGGGTATTGCGTGCCAGCACGGCCGATCCCCGGCCACACCCGATCCCGATTTAAATTCTTCAGCCGCTGACACGTGGGCCAGCCGGCTTCGTCTTCCTCCTGCCGTTCTCTCGCGCCCGCGCTGCTGACCTCGCCGGAGCAGACTCGGGGCTCACCGGCTCGCCGCTGCCGGACCTCCCATGGGCTGAAACTCACCGCCAGGGGGTTGTCGACGTCGAGGAACACGTCGGTGGTGTCAGGTCGGGCTGAGGGTGACCGGAAATAGCCCGGCGACGTGCCGCGGCCTCGGTTGAGGTTCGGCACCGTCGACCGTGATTTCTAAACCCGCCAACACCTCGAACAAACGGCCCTACAGCATCAGTGTATCACTAGGAAGCTCGACAAGGTGTCAAAAGGTTTCAGGGATGGCGGTAAGTGGGTCAGCACCGTGTGACCGATCGTGCCCGCCATGACCGCCCTTGATCGAGCTCGAAATTCGTCACTCCTAGACAGTTTCACGCTACGGATGCAGAAAAGAACTTGATCGCCGGCTAGTCCAGCGTCTATGTGCAAGATTTGATGACCCCCGAAAGATCACAGAGCGAGAATTTAAAGAAACCGTACCGGAAGCTCAGTTTAAGGTTGCCGGAGTAAAAGCTGAGAATTCGCCGGCGAGAGTTCACGGCGTGGCTTGAGCTTCAGGTGGAATCAGTGTGGAGTCCGTGCGCTCCTGTTGCCGCCCTTGCTCGGCCGTGGAAGTGGTTGCAGCGTGCTGCCCGCGTGAGACCGATCGCCGTCCTTCAGCTAAACTGCGGCGGTCGTCGTTGGTCACGGGAACAGGGGCCAAAATTCGGTGGTCCAGGCATTGGGAGGGTGGTGCGCGACCTCCGGTGGCTGTCTAGCAGCTTAGGAACGAAGGAGATTGTTTTGCTGGTTTTCCCGATTGAGCAGAGAGCTGCGGCGAGAAACAATGCCGCTGCTCGGGTTTGCCCGTGAGAAGATAAAGCCGGTCGACTCCTGCTCAGTGGAGGCGGTGCCGGTCGCATGGGGGCGCGAGCAAGCCGCCCTGGGCGCCAGCACGCGGAGAGGGAAGCAGCTGGTGGCGCCGGTAGCTGCTCGGTGGCACAGCCGACAGCTGCTCGGTGGAATTTCCCACCGAGACTCTGACTTTGGTTGCAAGTTTCTCCTTCTTCCCTCTATGACATGTGGGTCCCACCCGGGGTTTTAACCTCTGAAATTTACTCCTAATCACTGTAGTGAACAGTGAACCCCATAATACCCCTGGTGGTTTAGATTATTCACCCTTGAGCCATTCGAATTGCATAGGATTCGAATTGGGTTTAGTTGAGTGAATTTCAGCACAAGTGCAGTTTTGAATTCAAATGAAGTTTGAATTTGCCCCACTTAGTTCACGTCAAGATCAACTCCAAATGGACTGAAACTTGGTGTGTGGGCTCACAAAAATGTGCTGAGTAAGAATATGCCTCCCACTTTAAATTCATGGGATAAAACAGTTTGAATTTGAATATGGTTTCAAACTGCCCTCTTCCTAATTATACCCAACATGACCTCAAAAAGGTTTGGAATTTGGGTGAAACTTGGCCTGGACATCCTTAGCAAAGTGTAGGAGTTTTCATATGTACAGCCCCCTTATATCTCATGTGGGAAATACCACTTTGGCAATGTGTGAGTTTGTTCTCTAATGAGCATGTTGATAAGTGTTACTTGCTCTTCATTTGTGTTCATCATCCTTCCTCAAATGAGGTGTGTGGTGTGGTGATGAACACTGCAAATGTGTGTCAAAAACTGAGGCCCTTACACACATGCAAGGAAAACAGTGCCACCACAAGGCCAAATATGGGTGTGGCTTAGCTGACTAATTAGGTGTGTTGCTAGCTTGTTATGGACCGTTGGATGGCGCGGGGAACGGGAGTGGAGAAGGACCGCCCTGGGAACTACATGGCACAAGAGGGGGCCCGTGGGTGGGAGAATGGAGATTCAAGCCTGCCAGTGAAACCTCAGTGGGTCCGTACATCCTAGTAGCCCCTTTGTAAAGGATATTTTGTGATCTCTTGGCCACACACCGAAGGTTGTGTACTGGTATAATGGAAGTTCTTTCTAGTCGCTGACGGGTGACGAAATCACAAACTTGTGGGTAAAGTGGTGCCACCTCTACAGAGTGTAAAACTATCATGATAGCCATGCTTTCGGTTACAAGCACCTGGCCAACATCCATGATTAGAGGCAAAACATGGGATGATTATTCGGGTATGGTCATTGGGATTGGTTTTGGGACTGTTTTGGGTCATGACAATGAGTTTGGTTTCGGTTATATGAAAATGAGATGGTTATAAATATTTATGAGTATCAGATGAACTTGAGAAAGTGTATTGGCTGGTTGAGGCTTGATAAAATGTTGAATTTTAATGAAGGAATGTTGATGAATTACTTGGTTTTGGTGGGATTAAACTCAGCTAGAAATAGTTGCTGTTTTTACCATGTTTGTGAAATAAAATTTGCTTGCTGCAATGAACCTCTTTATTCCCTACCTTGTTGTAAGCTACATGTAATAGTTTCCCCGCACTTGCTGAGTACGACATGTACTCACCCTTGCATTCCCACATATACATCAGCTACAGGAGAAGAGTACTTCAAGGAACATGTGGAGTACTAGGCATTCGCACTACCGCCAACATGCCTGTGGAGTTGAAGTTGGAGCCTGCTGTCTTAGCCATTTTCCGCTGTCATTTAGAGTCTTCCGCTGCCAAGTAAGTTAGATATTCATGAGTGAGACAATGAGTCAATTTAAGAATGTACTTAAACATTATTTATACGTGGTTATATTCTGAATTTCAGTTTGTGAAGTACATGTGTATGTGTGATGAACATCCTGGGCACACATATGCATTCACTTGGTTCATTTTCGGAACCAGGTGTCACAGCTTGGGCCTAGAGGGGCTGTATCCTTCGCTCGATAAAGATGCGAAGGATGACTTCTCTGATCATCCCCTTCGCTTGCAGTGCCTTGACTTGCGTTTGGATCACAGCGACCCTCTGCTTGTTCACCTCCGCAACGCCCCAGGCCGCGGTAGTAGAAGTTGAGAAGGTGACGACTTCATCATCGCGGTAAGACTTCGGATCCGCCAGAACTCCAATGCCGAGATGACCCCCGGTCAACCATGTGGGATAGGCCATCGACGGTTACACGGGACTTCGTCCAGCCCAACATGCTTGACAGCGAAAAGGATGAAGATGGGGGAACTACTCGCACTCTCCCTCTGACATTTGTTTTCCTAACTTGTGCTGCTAAAGTTCGCAGTGAGGCAGGAGAGCGAGAAGTCTGGAGTAGAGAAGGAAAGCGGCAAGGATAAGAGTAAAGACTTGCGTCCCAAAGGCTGCCTATATAGCCTGCACGCGATGGCCGCGAGGAAAGGCACCGGGGCCCATGGACGAGTGAGCCCCGTAGTAACATCTCCCACCATTAGAGCGGGTAAATGAGGGTGCATATCTCCTAAAACCTCAGGACACGACACCCACCATGATTTTGGCCAGGTGAACTCGAAGAGTCACGCGCTGTTCCCCTTCTCCTAACTGCCTCTCCATGGCGCCTCCTCGCCTACCCCTGAGGCGACATCGATGGGCCATCGAAATTAAAGGCATAGGTAAGTCGGTAAGTTTTATGGCTAACTTTTGGGGTCCGATTGAAGTTCCAGGTTTGAAAGTCTACCTACAGTGCAGGTCGAAAAGACTGCCAGAGCAAACCCGAGCGAGGGACAGACAAAGCGAGATGGCCATTGAATGGTGAACTTGAGAGCCACGAACGCTCCCGACATCTCCAACGCTCTGATATCCGAGTCTCACCTTGGCGACTCCACAGTGGCCCTCTGAAGGGTTGGCATTGAGCCTCACGGGCCCTCGAACAGCCCAGGTACTGCATGAGTGTACCGAGAGAGATCTCATGGAACGCGGGCATCGAGCCCCGGTCAGGTTGACCTGATTAACCTGTTAGGCAGCTCACCGAGCACGGGAATTCGGCTAGTGTGACACCCGGTTCTGAAAATGAACCAAGTGAATGCATATGTGTCCCCAGGATGTTCATCACACATGCACATGTATTCAAAAACTGAAATTCAGAATATACCCACGTATGAATAATGTTTAAGTACTTTATTACATTGACTCATGTAAAGGCCTCAGTTTTTGACACATTCAAAGTGTTCATCACCACACACACATACCTCATTTGAAGATAGTTGATGAACACATTTGAAGACCAAGTAACCATTATCAACATGCTCATTAGAGAATAAACTCACAAAATGCAAAAGTGGTATTTCCCACAAGCATCATCTAGAGGCTGGACATATGAAAAACTCCTGCACATTGCAAGTAATGTCCATGCCAAGTTTCACCCAAATTCAAAACCTTTTTGAGGTATTTTGGGTATAGCTAGAAAGAGGGTGGTTTGAACTCAAATTCAAATTCAAACTGTTTTTACCCCATGAATTCAAAAGTGGGAAACACATTCATACCCAGCACATTTTTGTGAGCTCATACCCCAATTTTCACTCCATTTTGAGTTGATCTTGACATGAGCTAAGTGTAGCAAATTCAAACTTTATTTGAATTTCAAACTGAAAATGTGCTGAAAGTTAGTCAAACCAAACCCAATTTGAATTCTAACCAATTCAAGTGTCTCAGGGGTGAATAAGGTTCGCCTTCAGTCCATCTTCCATTTCCGCAAGCCCCGGCGGCATGACATAGACTGCTCACGCCGGAATTTCATGATTTCGCCACGGTGTGCAAAAAGGGAGTCTGAACCGATCCGCGAAATTCGTAATCCACACTGCACCACTCATCCTCTCGTGGAGGGGATCACTTCTAGGTGCCCGTACGAGTCCATTGGAGCAGGAACCACGAAGAACCGTTGAGGGAAACCGCTGTTCTTCGAGTTTTAGTAAAAGTCCCGATTTCCGGCCTAGGTCGCACGATGACAGCCCAACACAGCCCTTTCCGAGCTCCGTGGAGCTCATGTCGACCTTTCCTAAGGTCCACTGATGCTTCCCGACCATTTGCTCGATCGATTGGGGTGCTAGGGAGGTCGGTCGACACGGCCGAAGCCCTCCCGAGGCTGCCTTTTTCAGAAGTCCTCCCGACACGGTCGACCATTTGCTTGATTAACAAAACTGTTCTAGAGAAAACAGAAAATGTTCAGAAACATTTTCAGAATTTTCTCTGAAAATGTTTAGCTCATATCTTTAGCTAGGAACCTTCAAATTAAGTGAGACTAACTCCATTAGAACCCTCTGAAAATCTAGTTTTCAGAAAGTCATGGCTTGTTCCATGAAAAACCCTAGAACACCCTAAGAGTTCCAATTAAGGTCAAGGACATAATTAATTGTGGAGGGCTCAAATGAGCTTTGCTGCAACTAAAACTTGACCAAGTCCCTGTTTAGGTCATAACCAAGCCACAGTAAAAATTTCAGGGTCAGTGGGTATGTCTAGTGAGACTTATAAGGTTCACAAGTTTAATTCAAATCACATGCATTTAAATTAACACATATACTAATATCTCATGTAGTTGCTAAGGTCGAGGAGGAACCCAAAGTCCTAGACTTCGTTACTCTGGAGGAGCAGCTAGCCTATGACCAAGAGCAGCAAGGCAAGCTCCGGTTTTCGTTAACCTTTTTACAAATTTTTATTATTTTGAGCACTTACTTGAGTATCACTATTTCTTGCATTGGAGTCTTGTTTGAAAACCCAATTGCATAGCCAATAAAACCATGAGTGATTAGGATTGAAAACCCCGTTTAGCTACTGCAATGCTAAGATAGTGTAGAACTCGGTACAAGTCGAGTAGTTGGAACTACTCACGAGCACAGGCTAGAGGCACTCGACTCGGGTAGAGATAGCACATGATACACATGGCAAGAAAAATGAGACCGAGCGGAGAGTAAGGGCAGCAGGACTTTGGGGCCTGTGTGCTATAGCTCCGCTTGTGTTGATTGAGGACCGAGCCGTGTGCGGGCCTGTTGAACAAGCTAGAACAGTACCGAAGACCTACCGGCTATATGGGAACCGGGAAACCGATGTAACTCGGGTAGCTGGGCATTGAGGCATTGCCCGTTGTTCAGAGGGTAGGTTGAGAGCTTGAGGTGTAAATCGGCTGGCGGCACTGAGATGCGCGTGCAGAGACCTCTTGCTCGGGACGATGGGACCGGTTTAATAATTGGCTAATGGGTGAAAGGTGGTTGCGTACGGCGTCCGTGATGGTTGTTGTAGGCAACATCGAGTACGGGCGTACGTGACGGGTTGTTCGGGTAACCCTGCAGGTGTAAATCGATTATAATCGCCGTCCCTCGCAGTCAGTGAGTACCACTTGTTCACTGTACCGTGACGTAGAAAGAACAGGCTAGTACATGTTAAAATGTTGCTGATTGAAAGATGGACTTTGATTGTTAATGATTTGTTGTAGTTTAGAGCTAACTAAAGTTCTTTTCAACTTTGGGCAAAGTACATGAGAGAAATGTGTTTCTTGTTTGATTGCGGCTCTCTCATGTGCCTTAGCGTAAAGTTCTCCACAACCTGCTGCTCAAACTTGAAAGTAAGGTTCCACTAATTAGGCGAGTCCTTTGCAACTTATTTTACCCTATGTACCTATTACCCCTCATGTAGAAGTTTCATGTTTAGGAGAGACGGGTCAGTCTTGCTGAGCCTTCGTGCTCACTGCTTGTGTTTGAAGCTTTTGCAGGGTTCTATGAGGAAGGGACTCCCGAGGAGGAGACGGAACCCCAGGAGGGGAACCCCGTCAAGTGGGAGTCGTGCACGCCGCCGTGTTAGTGTGCGTGTGTGCTAGCAAGGACACGTTCACGGGCTGAACGTGAACTTGATGCGTAGTCTACGCCCGTGAGTGTAGACTGAACATATTTTGTTGTAAAAATGTTCATAAACTCGTTTATGTAATAAAACTTTGCTTCCGCTTTATGCCTTTGATGTGTGTTATCCGGTGCTGTGCAACGCAGCACCCCTCGGCGTGATCCTGGCTCGACAAGACCGTGGGGTCGTGTCAGCGCTGGTATCAGAGCTCGCTTGAGGTTTAACGCACGAAAAAGGTCATCTTTTTCAAAAATCCAGTGAGAAACGAGTTAGTAGCCCATGTAAGGATGTTATTAGTGTATAGAAAGTGGCATACTAACCTATTTGCTTATGTCGGAAAATCGTGCATCTCGGGATGCTTAATGTCTTGGGGGGTGCACGTAAGCACTGTCCACCAGTGCGCACAAGCTGAAGGGTGGAGCCCCACGGGTGGCAGGTAACCCGACTCGCTTTAATATCCTCTACGACTCTTCATGTCGTTTGGGGTATTCGAGCAACGTCTGTCCCTGGCATGCATGATGCAATTTTGGAGACCCCGTCACGTGGTCCATAACGTGAACACGTAGCTCAAGGCGTGTTTGGCTTGAGAACATCCGGGCGAGTGATGACGGCCGGGTGTACGAACTGTATGGATACCGGACTCGGTGTGCAGCTGAGTCTGACGATTGCTTTAGTTATTTGCAGGTAGTTTAACCACGAAACGGTAGACGTGTAGCATCCGTGTGCGAGTGACGCTTAGTGCCACTGAACTAACGAAGCCGGCTAAGTCCGGTATAGGTTTTTCTTTGTGAGGACGTAGTACCGACATGATCTGGTGACGCATCGACGTCACACTCCATTAAATGAGCAACTTCATTATAAAACTTGAAAGTGTTGTTCCAAAGCATTAAAACTTGATGTAATTCCTTCCCTTAATCAGGATATTCAAAGTTAATAAGTTTTCAACTTATAGGAGACTAAGGACAGAGTCCCCTGTTTTCAGCTGATTGAAGGCTGAAGTTAATCAGAGGTTGAGTTCTTTCGAGGTTGGGGTCATATGATACATTTCTGGAAATATTTGGAAGAGCTTTACAACTTTTCTGTTGAGGTCCAGAGGTGTTTCATCCCTTAACCAATCGAAAAATGCAGTAGAGTTGAAACTGTCCAGAAAACAGGGCTGAGCAAACACTCTCTGTAAACTCTCTGTAATTTGAGCATAACTTCCTGCATAAAAATCTAAAAATACAAGATGAGGTAGTTCTGTAAAGCTTATGAGATGGGTTACAACTTTGTAACAGAAAGTTTTGTCAGATTGGGAGCAGAATTAACTGGAATTCTTGGATCAAAGCAGTACCTAAAGCAGGGAGGTGCCGTCCAATTTTCTCCAGAAATTCTGTTAACTTTGGCATCTGATAACTTTTGAACCAGGACATATATTAGGCCAAGCAAATACTTTCTGGAAAGATATTGAAGTTGGCTTTAACTTTGATGTTGAGCTCCAGAATTAGTTTTGCCTTTAGCATGGCCTAAATCAGGTTGAAATGGAAACTGGTCAGGGCTGTCATGTTGGACAGCAGATCAGCAGTCAAAATTGTTTAAATTTGAACTATATTTCCAAGTTTTATGGGTTCAATGACATGTTTTGTGTTATAACTCAATGGTTTACTGTTAAAATAAATATTTTACATTTCTCAAATATATTTTTACAGATGACAGCGGATAAACAGTTCGAGAACGGGTGGGTGGAATCTCACTGTTCTCACCACAACGGCTATCCGGAAGCATTGAGGCAGATGCTTCAATATTTCGGGTACAACCAGATGCCACAGTACTTCGCCAAGGAAGAAACAGAGGAGGGGAACAAGACATGGACAATCCATTTCGAGGTTCCTGCAGGACCTACGCCACCCGGGTGGGCGCCGTTCACCGTCAGGGTGAGAGGTAGACAACCCGAGGGAATGTGGCAAGTGGCAGCCCGTGACACTATGTCACGTTTCTGCCAGCTACACGTGAGAGCGATGGAGGGCACTCCATACACGCTCGTTCCGGTGGAGGGACGGGCTCATCATGTGTGGTAAGGGAGGTACAGGGAGGCAGCCGATCCGGGTTGCCCAAGGTACAGCTCCACGGAGGCAAACCTCCAGCCTCTAGATGAGGGTGGGAAATGCCGTGATGGACAACCAAGCTGTTCATACGGAGCATCTCGCCGCAAAGCTCAAGGAAAGAATCGGCCATGGAGACCATTTCGAGAGTGCTCACAGCGCACTCCGCAATGTGCTCCTTCCGACGATCAAGCGACTGAACGAACAGCATAATCAGTTGCATCGTCTGAAGAAGGCGAAGAAGAAGAGCCATGTCGACATCGCGGCGTTGCAAGAACTGGTGCAGACTCTAACCCAGTACAATGAGGACCTTACTCAAGACCGAGATGATGCTATTGAGGAAGGGAAAGGCTGGGAAGAAGACTACAACCAAGCCATGGACGAGGTGCATGCATTGCAGGACCTCGTACCTCCGGTATTGGGCATACTGGTGGTCTTGGGTCTTCCGGCAATGGGAGAACCCGAGATGGGTGAAGAGGTTGTAGATCCGGAGCCACCAGCAGAGGTAACGGAGGAGGACGACCCGCAGGAGCTCGAGTTCTACTCCGAGTAGGGGGTTACCGTTGCCAAGTAGGGCAACCAGGATAGTGCAACCCAAACTTTTGTAACCGGTGACATGTCGTGTAGGCAGTAGCGTATGTATAGATCGTGACGACATGAGCACGACTTCTCGGAGACCCGAGAATAATGTATGTTGTATAAAGTTCATGCTTTATCAATATATGTGGATGTTGTGCAAATTATTCATGCGTCACTTCAATAACTACTGTTGTATATGGAATTTTTAAGTATGACATGTGCTGATCGCTGCTGTTTTGAATTTCACAATGACTCGTACTCGTGCCAACCCGGATGTTGGGGGTTCTAGTCAAGGGGGAAAAACCTCCCAACAGCCTCCCGAGGACTCCTCGGGAGAGCAACAGCAGCAGCAACAACCGCCACCGCCAACGGTTACTTTGGCGGATATTGTAGCAGCAATGGCGGGCTCTCATCAGCAGCACACGGAGTTGCTGCAAACTCTTATTGCCAATACGTCTCGACCAGAGAGGCGTCAAGATTGTGAGGAGTGCCAACAGAGCTCCTACTCCGACTTCCTAGCAATTCATCCCCCGGTATTCTCAAGGGCAGATGAACCCCTCGATGCGGAAAACTGGCTCCGCACGATAGAGATGAAGTTTGGGCTGCTCCAAATAAGTGAGCAGTGCAAGACTCAGTTCGCAGTCCAGCAGCTCCAGGGATCCGCGAGCGCGTGGTGGGGCAAACTACTGTGCTTCACAGTCCACCGACCGAGTTATGACCTGGGCGGAGTTCCGGACAGCCTTCCGGGCCTATCATGTACCGCCGGGTCTCATGAAGAGGAAGACGCAGGAGTTTCTACACCTGCAGTAAGGAAGCCGGAACGCGCTGGAATATTCCAGGGCGTTCAACGATCTCGCACTCTACGCGTCGTATCACGCTGATACCGACGAGAAGCAGCGAGACCACTTCTACCAGGGGCTTAACCCGCTCCTGAAGGACAAATTGGCGATGTTCAATCGCGGCAGCCTCAACAACATAATTGATGCTGCGATTGTTTAGGAGGACTCCGGCAAGGAGTTAGCAGCGGCGAGAGAAAGCGAAGCCCGCTGCAAAGCAGCGGAGAAGGAGGCGGTCCTTCTCAGAAATTTCGGATGGTGAATCGCCCACCATCAGGTCCACGCTGGCAGCCACCACAGAGGTCGATGCCATTCCGCAGTCGGCCGTATTCTTCACTGGCATTCAGGACGACACTGCCAGCACCACCTCCGCAACAACAACAGCAGCAGCGGGCGATGCCGTGGGCGTATGCACCTCAGCAGCACATGCCGGGCTTTCGTCCCCCAAGCACCGGACAAGCAGCGGTCACATGCTACAAATGTGGTCGCCCAGGACACTTCGCCAGCAGTTTTCCGGAGAGACAAGGCGGCGGAGTTGCACCACAACTTCCGGGGAGGAATCAGCCCCTAAACCCTACTAATGCGCGGCGGGCAAACCCGAGGCCCGGCACCGTCCACCAACTTGCCAGAGGACGTGCCGGAGGGTGAGCCAATCCTTGCGGGTATGTTCCAACTCTACCAGCATCCCGCCATAGTGTTGTCTGATTCAGGCGCCACACATAATTTTATTAGCCAATCCTTCATTGCTAAACACAGCTTGCTAATCCTACCCACCGATATAGTCCATATTTGATTTGTTCACCGGGTGGGAAGATTTCAGCAAGCGTAATGGTTTCCAAAGCACCATTGTGCTTAGCGGGTAGAGTATACCCTACGTCTCTCATAATCTTAGAGGGACAGAAGGTCGATGTCATCGTACGGACGTCGTGGTTAACCCGCCACGGCGCTGTTTTAGACACTGTCCTTCGAATCGTGCACTTGAACTCCGAAGTGCACGGATCTCACTCCTTATTTCTGGACAGTCCAGAAATAAAACTTCCAAGTGTCTATCAATCCACAACTATCAGATTGGAAGATATTCCAGTGGTCCGAGAGTTCCCTGACGTATTCCCGGATGATTTACCGGGGATGCCGCCCGATAGAGAGGTGGAGTTCAAGATTGAACTGGCACCGGGAACCATGCTAATATCCCGAAGACCGTACAAGATGGCACCCAAGGAGTTGGCTGAACTAAAAACCCAGCTAACGGACCTGTTGGAAAAGGGTTTTATTAGGCCGAGCTCCTCACCATGGGGCTGTTCGGCATTATTTGTGAAGAAGAAGGATGAGACGTTACGGCTTTGCATGGACTATCGTCCATTAAACGCCGTAACCATCAAGAACAAGTACCCGTTGCCACGGATCGACATGTTGTTTGATCAGTTGGTCGAAGCAAAGATCTTTTCCAAGATGGACTTAAGATCAGGGTACCATCAGATTAAGATACGGGCTGAGGATATTCCGAAGACGGCTTTCTCGACGAGGTACGGACTTTATGAGTACCTGGTCATGTCCTTCGGCCTCACCAATGCTCCGGCTCACTTCATGTATTTGATGAACTCGGTATTCATTCCGGAGCTGGACAAGTTTGTCGTGGTCTTCATCGACGACATCCCGGTATATTCCAAGTCAGAGGAAGATCACAAGAAGCATCTGCGTATAGTCTTGCAACGGCTGCGGGATCACAAGCTATACGTGAAATTCAGCAAGTGCGAATTCTGGATATTGAAAGTGCCTTTTCTTGGGCATATCATCTCAGCGGAGGGTATCGCTGTAGACCCGAGTAAGATCACACAAGTGCTGAATTGGAAATCCCCGAGACTCTTCACGAGGTACGGAGTTTCCTCGGACTCGCGGGATATTATCGGAGGTTCATCCCGAACTTCTCAAAGATTGCCAAGCCTATGACTGAGGTGCTGAAGAAGGCTACCAAATATGTTTGGAGTCCAACGTGTTAAGCAGCATTCAAGGCTTTAGTCAAGCACTTACATCAGCACCGGTTTTAGCGCAGCCAGACACAACAAAACCGTTCGATGTGTACTGCGATGCATCCGGCATTGGGCTCAGATGTGTGCTGATGCAAGATCGAAGAGTGGTCGCGTATGGGTCATGACAGCTTAGAAACCATGAGCAGTATTATCCAACTCACGACTTGGAGCTCGCTGCCGTGGTACTTGCGCTGAAAATGTGGAGGCACTACCTACTCGGTAACCTCGTACATCTATTTACCGACCACAAGAGCCTCAAGTACATATTCACTCAGAAGGAGCTGAACATGAGGCAGCGAAGATGGTTAGAACTGATAAAGGATTACGATATAGAGATACATTATCACCCCGGCAAGGCAAACGTAGTGGCAGATGCGCTGAGTCGCAAGTCAGACGTCAACAATCTGACCAACACACCGTTGGAAGAGAGCGAACCACCACTGCATGTAATTCCACATGGAACTCTATACAACCTAGCTTTGATCCCCACCATCCGTGAAGAGATAGCGGCAGCTCAGAAACATGACAAGGGCATGTCGCATTTGCGGAGACGTGTAGACAGTGGGGAGTTGAAATGTTTCCGGAAGGACGGAGACGGCATTCTATGGTTCAAGGACCGGATTGTCGTACCCCGTAACCCGGAGTTACGGAAGAAAATCTTTGATGAGGCTCACTTGTCAAAGTTTTCTATTCACCCCGGCAGCAACAAAATGTATCAAGAACTCAGAAGCAAGTTTTGGTGGACACAGATGAAGCGGGAAATCGCAAAGTATGTGTCCGAGTGTGATACATGTCGAAGGGTGAAGGCAGATCATATGCGGAAACTGTAAGGGCCTCAGTTTTTGACACATAATTGAAGTGTTCATCACCACACACACACACCTCATTTGAGGAAAGATGATGAACACAAATGAAGAGCAAGTAACAATTATCAACATGCTCATTAGAAAACAAACTCACACATTGCAAAAGTGGTATTTCCCACATGTGATATAGATGGGCTGGACATATGAAAACTCCTACACTTTACTAAGGATGTCCATGCCAAGTTTCACCCAAATTCAAAACCTTTTTGAGGTCAGTTTGGGTATAGTTAGGAAGAGGGCAGTTTGAAACCATATTCAAATTCAAACTGCTTTTATCCAATGAATTTAAAAGTGGAGGGCATATTCTTACTCAGCACAGTTTTGTGAGCTCACACACCAATTTTCACTCCATTTGGAGTTGATCTTGACATGAGCTAAGTGGGAGGAATTCAAACTTTATTTGAATTTCAAACTGAACTTGTGCTGAAATTCATTCAAACCAAACCTCATTTGAACTTTGATCAATTCAAATGGCTCATGGGTGAATAATTTGAATTGCCAAGGGTAGTATGGGGTTCACTGTTTACAACAGTGATTAGGAGTAAATTTCAGAGGTTAAAACTGGAGGTGGGACCCACATGTCAGCCACTGCTCAGATCAAACCGACTGAGACTTTCTCACTCGGGTCGCCGAGCCGCAGCGGTGATCGCCACCGAGGCCAGCCGCTGCGCCACCAGCTGCTTGCCCACGCGCGGGCATGAGGCGGTGCAGAGCCTTCTTAAGGCGCCTGCCCCCTCCTCGGCCGAGGCACCACCGTTCTTCCCCGCAAGAACTCAGCGCCGGCCGAAAACTTCCGCAGCTCGGACTTGATCGGAGAACGCCGATCGCAGCTCCCTCCTTCCACTCCAGAGCCCCAGCAAGGTACTAGAGACCTTCCTCCATCCTCCCCGTTGCTAGAATTCGATTGAAATCGAGTGATATCGGCTGTGCCGAAAGATCAAAATCGGAACTTGGAACCGCCGCACCTCGGGCTCTCGTGGACAGCCCAACCAGGGCGTTGTCACGCCCGAGCCAAGGCACCCTTGGACGCGCGGGTGACCGGTGCTGCTCATCCCCGAGCCACAGCTCGAGTGGTTGCTCACCGGCGGTGAATTTCCACTTTTCCCCTTTCTGTGTGCAGAACGACCTTCGGGTACGGTTCTGTTTAATTCATGCTCTAGAAAGGATTAGAGGGCCTCAGGCCGCTCTCACACGAGCTAGACACGGTAACGCACAAAGTTGTCTTCACAACTCTGGGCCGGAGAACCTCTGTGCCCGGCGTAATTTAAGGTCTACTAATGGCGGAACGAACGGGCGGCATCGGGTGCACGGTGAGGACCTATTTCGGGCCTTCCCCGAGCTGCCTCGAGCTCATGTCGACCTTCTCTGAGGTCCACTGATGCTCCCCGACCGATTTCCCAAGTAGCTGAGGTGCTAGGGTAGTCAGCCGACATGGCCGAAATCGTTCTGAGGTGGCGGCTCGTCGCCGACCATACTCCGGCCATTGTCATGAGCAGCTAACCCTAGAATCCTGTTCCCCGAGTAAAAGTAGGCAGGGGCGGCCAGAATCGAGAAGTTTGGAGCTGTACAGCAGCCGGCGGCGAGCTCTCCGGCGGGATCCCTCGGCGGCGGGGCGCGGGTGTCGCGAGGTTGAAGAAGGGGGTGGACCCCAGCTGTCAGCGGCCGATATTTTGAATCGGGATCCGGCTGCAGCCAGGATCGGGTGTGCTGGCGCGCAAAATCCTTGTGGGCCGCGATGTGCCATCGCCTAGGCGTGCGACGCGTGTCCCCTGGGCCCACGCGCGAGTTTAAACTTTTCCCCGATTTTCAGATTTCCTTCAAACTTCAAATCCTCATAACTTTGGCTAGAAAGCTCCAAATTGAGTGAACCAAATTTTGCTGGATTCATCTCTCTGAGTACTTTCCAGAAAATCAAGTTTCACTTCATGAAATTCCTTATTTCTCCAGAATTAATTCCTTAAATTTTAAAGTGTTAGGAATTTTAACTGGAGAATCCTTTGGAGGAAAATCCTGAAATTTTGCTGAGATGTTCACCAAAATATCCTTGAACTACCATAAAAATTTCAGATCCATTTGAGCTCATTTAATCCACCTAATGGTGTGATTAGTGAAACTGTTCCAGAGAAAATAGAAAATGTTCAGAAACATTTTCAGAATTTTCTCTGAAATTGTTTAGCTCATATCTTTAGTTAGAGACTTCCAAATTAAGTGAGACCAACTCCATTAGAACCCTCTGAAAATCTAGTTTTCATAAAGTCATAGTTTGTTTCATGAAAATCCTAGAACACCCTAAGAGTTCCAATTAAGGTCAAGGACATAATTAATTATGGAGGGCTCAAATGAGCTTTGCTGCAACTAAAACTTGACCAAGTCTCTGTTTAGGTTGTAACCAAGCCACAGTAAAAGTTTCACAGTCATTAGGTCTGTCTAGCAAGGGTTATAGACTTAACAACTTCAAACTTAATACAAATGCATTAAATTGATACATATATTGCTCTTATCATGTAGTCGCTAAGGTCGAGGAGGAACCCGAAGTCCTAGACTTCGTTACTCCGGAGGAACAGCTAGCCTACGACCAAGAGCAGCAAGGCAAGCCCCGGTTTGCATTAACCTTTTTACAAATGTTTATTGTTTTGAGCACATCTTTGAATATTGTTCTGTGCATTAGAGTCTTGATTGGAAACCCAACTGCATAGCCAAGAAAACCATGGGTTGGGTTTAGGATTGAAAACCTCGTTAGCCACTGCATTGCTAGGATAGAGTAGGTTTCGGTACAAGTCGAGTAGTTGGAACTACTCGCGAGAATAGGCTAGAGGCACATTGCTCGGGTAGAGATAGCACATGATACACATGGCAAGAAAATGAGACCGACCGGAGAGTAAGGGCAGCAGGACTTTGGGGCCTGTGTGCTGTAGCTCCGCTTGTGTCGATTGAGGACCGAGCCGTGTGCGGGCCTGTTGAACAAGCTAGAACAGTACCGAAGACCTACCGGCTATATGGGAACCGGGAAACTGATGTAACTCGTGTAGCTGGGTATTGAGGCATTGCCCGTCGTTCAGAGGGTAGGTTGAGAGCTTGAGGTGTAAATCGGCTGGCGGCACGGAGATGCGCGTGCAGAGACCTCTTGCTCGGGACGATGGGACCGGTTCAATATTTAGCTAACGGGTGAAAGGTAGTCGCGTACGGCGTCCGTGATGGTTGTTGTAGGCAACATCGAGTACGGGCGTACTTGACGGGTTGTTCGGGTAACCCTGCAGGTGTAAATCGATTATAATCGCCGTCCCTCGCGGTCAGTGAGTACCACTTGTTCACTGTACCGTGACGTAGAAAGAACAGGCTAGTTACATGTTAATATGTTGCTGATTGAAAGCTGGACATTGATTGTTAATGATATGCTGTAGCTTAGAGCTAATTAAAGTTCTTTTCAACTTTGGGCAAAGTACATGAGAGAAATGCGTTTCTTGTTTGATTGCGGCTCTCTTATGTGCCTTAGCGTAAGGTTCTCCACAACCTGCTGCTAAAACTTGAAAGTAAGGTTCTACTAATTAGGCGAGTCCTTGCAAATGATTTTTACCTCATGCAACCCATTACTCTCATGTAGAAGTTCCATGTTTAGGTGAGACGGGTCAGACTTGCTGAGCCTTCGTGCTCACTGCTTGTGTTTGAAGCTTTTGCAGGGTTCTATGAGGAAGGGACTCCCGAAGAGGAGACAGAACCCCAGGAGGGGAACCCCGTCGAGTGGGAGTCGTGCACGCCGCAGAGTTAGTGTGCGTGTGTGCTAGCAAGGACACGTTCGAGGGCTGAACGTGCACTTGATGCTTAGTCTACGCCCGCGAGTGTAGACTGAACTTATTTTGATGTAAACATGTTCATAAACTTGTTTATGTAATAAAACTTCCGCTTCCGCTTTACACCTTTGACGTTTGTTATACGGTGCTGTGCAACGCAGCACCCCTCAGCGTGATCCTGGCTCGACAGGACCAATGGGGTCGTGTCAGCGTTGGTATCAGAGCTCGCTTGAGGTTTAACACAGTACAAAGGTCTTCTTTTTCAAAAATCCAGTGAGGAACGAGTTAGTAGCCCGTATAAGGATGTTATTAGCATATAGAAAGTGGCATATTAACCTATTTGTTATGTCGGAAAATCGTGCATCTCGGGACGTTCATGTCTTGGGGGGTGCACGTAAGCGCTGTCCACCAGTGCGCACAAGCTGAAGGGTGGAGCCCCACGGGTGGCAGGTAACTCGACCCGCTTTGATATCCTCTATGACTCTTAATGTCGTTTGGGGTATTCAAGCAACGTCTGTCCCTGGCGTGCGTGGTGCAACTTGGGAGACCCCGTCACGTGGTCTAAAACGTGAACACGTAACTCAAGGCGTGGTTGGCTTGAGAACATCCGGGCGAGTGGTGACGGCCGGGCGTACCAACTGTATGGATTCCGGGCTCGGTGTGCAGCCGAGTCTGATGATTGTTTGATTTTCTGCAGGTAGCCTGACCACGAAACGGTAGACGTGTAGCATCCGTGTGCGAGTGACGAGTAGTGCCACTGAAATAACGAAGCCGGCTAAGCTCGGTATAGGTTTTTCTTTGTGAGGACGTAGTACCGACATACTCTGGTGATGCATCGACGTCACACCCAACTAAATGAAAAAATTCATTTAAAACTTGAAAGTTTTGATCCAAAGTAGTAAAACTTGATGTAACTCCTTCCCTTGAACAGGATATTCAAAGTTAACAAGTTTTCAACTTATAGGTTGTTAAGGACAGAGCACTCTGTTTTCAGCTGAATCAAGGCTGAAATTAATCAGAGGCTAGAGGATTGAGTCTTTCGAGATTGGGGTCGTATGATACATTTCTGGAAAGCTTTGGAAGATATTTACAACTTTTCTGTTGAGGTCCAGAGGTGTTTCATCCCTTAACCACTCGAAAAATGCAGTAGAGTTGAAACTGTCCAGAAAACAGGACAGGGTAAAGACTCTCTGTAGACTCTCTGTAAATTAAGCATAACTTCCTGCATAAAAATCCAAAAATAGAAAATGACGTAGTTCTGGAAAGCTTATGAGATGGGTTACAACTTTGTAACAGAAAGTTTTGTCAGATTAGGAAAGGAAGTAACTGAGATTGTTGGATCAAATCAGTACCTAAGGCAGGGAGGTGCTGTCCAATTGTTCCCAGAAATTCTGTTAACTTTGACATCTCATAACTTTTGAACCAGGACAGATCATAGGCCAAGCAAACACTTTCTGGAAAGCTATTGAAGTTAGCTTTAACTTTTATGTTGAGCTCCAGGATTAGTTTTGCTGTTAACATGGCCTAAATCAGGTTGAAATGGAAACTGGTCAAGGCTGTCATGGGAACAGCAGATCAGCAGTCAAATTTGTTTAAAAATTTGAACTATGTTTCCAAGTGTTATGAGTTCAAGGACATATCTTATGTTATAACTCAATGGTTTACTGTTTAAATAAATATTTGACATTTCTCAAATATATTTTTACAGATGGCAGCAGATAAACGGTTGGAGAACGGGTGGGTAGTTTCCCACTGCTCTGACCGTAGCGGCTACCCGGAAGCATTGTGGCAAATGCTCCAATATTTCGGGTACAACCAGATGCCGCAATACTTCGCCAAGGAAGAAGGCGAAGAGGGGAACAAGACGTGGACGATCCATGTCGAGGTTCCTGCAGGACCTACGCCACCCGGTTGGGTGCCATTCACCATCACGGTGAGAGGAAGACAACCGGAAGCGATGTGGCAAGTGGCAGCCCGTGACACTATGTCACGTTTCTGCCAACTACACGTGCAGGCTATGGAGGGCACTCCATACGCACTCGTTCCGGTGGAGGGACGAGCCCAGCATGTGTGGGAAGAGAGGTACCTGGAGGCAACAGACCCGAATTGCCCAAGATACAACCCCGCGGAGGCAAACCTCAGCCTCCAAATGAGGGCGGGAAACGCTGTGATGGACAGCCAAGCTGTTCATACGGAGCATCTCGCCACCAAGCTCAAGGAGAGCACAAGCCGTGGAGATCATTTCGAGAGTGCTCACAGCGCACTCCGCAATGTGCTTCTTCCGACGATCAAGCGACTGAATGAACAACACAATCAGTTGTGTCGTCTGAAGAATGCGTGTGTGCTAGCAAGGACACGTTCAAGGGCTGAACGTGCACTTGATGCTTAGTCTACGCCCGCGAGTGTGGACTAAACTTATTTTGATGTAAACATGTTCATAAACTGTTTATGTAATAAAATTTCTGCTTCCGCTTTGTACCTTTGACGTGTGTTATACGGTGCTGTGCAACGCAGCACCTCTCAGCGTGATCCTGGCTCGACAGGACCTTGGGGTCGTGTCAGCGTTGGTATCAGAGCTCGCTTGAGATTTAACACAGTACAAAGGTCTTCTTTTTCAAAAATCCAGTGAGGAACGAGTTAGTAGCCCGTATAAGGATGTTATTAGCATATAGATAGTGGCATATTAACCTATTTGTTATGTCGGAAAATCGTGCATCTCGGGACGTTCATGTCTTGGGGGGTGCACGTAAGCGCTGTCCACCAGTGCGCACAAGCTGAAGGGTGGAGCCCCACGGGTGGCAGGTAACCCGACCCGCTTTTATATCCTCTACGACTCTTCATGTCGTTTGGGGTATTCGAGCAACGTCTGTCCCTGGCGTGCGTGGTGCAACTTGGGAGACCCCGTCACGTGGTCTGAAACGTGAACACGTAACTCAAGGCGTGTTTGGCTTGAGAACATCCGGGCGAGTGATGACGGCCGGGTGTACGAACTGTATGGATTCCGGGCTCGGTGTGCAGCCGAGTCTGACGATTGATTGAGTTTCTGCAGGTAGCCTGACCACGAAACGGTAGACGTGTAGCATCCGTGTGCGAGTGACGTTTAGTGCCGCTAAATTAACGAAGCCGGCTAAGTCCGGTATAGGTTTTTCTTTGTGAGGACGTAGTACCGACATAATCTGGTGACGCATCGACGTCACACCCCATTAAATAAACAACTTCATTTAAAAACTTGAAAGTTTTGCTCCAAAGTAGTAAAACTTGATGTAACTCCTTCCCTTGAACAGGATATTCAAAGTTAACAAGTTTTCAACTTATAGGTTGTTAAGGAAAGAGCACTCTGATTTCAGCTGAATCAAGGCTGAAGTTAATCAGAGGCTAGAGGTTGAGTTCTTTCGAGATTGGGGTCGTATTATACATTTCTGGAAAGCTTTGGAAGAGCTTTACAACTTTCCTGTTGAGGTCCAGAGGTGTTTCATCCCTTAACCACTCGAAAAATGCAGTAGAGTTGGAACTGTCCAGAAAACAGAACAGGGTAAAGACTCTCTGTAGACTCTCTGTAAATTAAGCATAACTTCCTGCACAAAAATCCAAAAATAGTAAATGAGGTACTTCTGGAAATCTTATGAGATGGGTTACGACTTTGTAACAGAAAGTTTTGTCAGATTGGGAACAGAATTAACTGGAATTCTTGGATCAATTCAGTACCTAAAGCAGGGAGGTGCTGTCCAATTGATTCCAGAAATTCTGTTAACTTTGACATCTCATAACTTTTGAACCAAGACAGATCTGAGGCCAAGCAAACACTTTCTGGAAAGCTATTGAAGTTAGCTTTAACTTTGATGTTGAGTTCCAGAATTAGTTTTGCTGTTAACATGGCCTAAATCAGGTTGAAATGGAAACTGGTCATGGCTGTCATGGGAACAGCAGATCAGCAGTCAAATTTGTTTAAAATTTGAACTATGTTTCCAAGTTTTATGGGATCAATGACATGTCTTATGTTATAACTCCATGGTTTACTGTTTAAATAAATATTTGACATTTCTCAAATATATTTTTACAGATGGCAGCAGATAAACAGTTGGAGAACGGGTGGGTAGTTTCCCACTGTTCTGACCGTAGCGGCTACCCGGAAGCATTGTGGCAAATGCTCCAATATTTCGGGTACAACTGGATGCCGCAGTACGTCGCCAAAGAAGATGGCGAAGGGGGGAACAAGACATGGACGATCCATGTCGAGGTTCCTGCAGGACCTACGCCACCCGGTTGGGTGCCATTCACCGTCACGGTGAGAGGAAGACAACCGGAAGGGATGTGGCAAGTGGCAGCCCGTGACACTATGTCACGTTTCTGCCAACTACACGTGCAGGCTATGGAGGGCACTCCATACGCACTCGTTCCGGTGGAGGGACGAGCTCAGCATGTGTGGGAAGAGACACATCTCACCGAAGACACGTGGGTGCACCGTGTTTCCCATATCCGACAGTTTCACACCCATCAGCCAATAGCTTGACATGACCAGCAGCCTCTCAGCCGCCAGAACACGTCTCACCGAAGCCACGACAGGTGCACCGTGTTTCCCGTATCCAACAGTTTCGCGCCCATTCGCCAACAGCTTGAAATGTACCAGCAGCCTGTCAGCCACCAGAACACATCTCACCGATGACACGGTGGGTGCACCGTGTTTCCCGTATCCGACAGTTTCGCGCCCGTTCCCCAACAGCTTGAAATGTACCAGCAGCCTGTCAGCCACCTGAACACGTCTCACCGAAGACACGTGGATGCACCGTGTTTCCCGTTTCCGACAGTTTCGCACCCATCAGCCAACAGCCTGACATGACCAGCAGCCTCTCAGCCGCCAGAACACATCTCACCGAAGACATGGTGGGTGCACGATGTTTCACATATCCAACAGTATCACACCGCTTCGCCAACAGCTTGAAATGACCAGCAGCCTCTCAGCCACCGGAACACATCTCTCCGAAGACAAGGAGGGTGCACCGTGTGTCCCGTATCCGACAGTTTCGCACCCATTCGCCAACAGCTTGAAATGACCAGCAGCCTCTCAGCCACCAGAACACGTCTCACCGAAGACACGGAGGGTGCGCCGTGTTTCCCATATCGGACAGTTTCGCGCCCATTCACCAACAGCTTGAAATGTACCAGCAGCCTGTCAGCCGCCAGAACATATCTCACCGAAGACACGGTGGGTGCACCGTAATACCCGTATCCGTCCATACCATCGCATGATAAACCAGAATCCGTACGGCCACCAGCCCACCATTGCGATGGCTGACAGTGCAACCAGATCTTCAAGCATTGGGTACATGCAATTCACTAAATAGTAAGGCCACAACACCCTAAGCCCACAAGAATCTGGTTTGAGCACTGCCCACCCCGACAGGAAAACGGACCG